>OX411310.1:50535739-53144350 GCA_948150685.1 Rhaphigaster nebulosa | reverse complement strand
ATATGCTATGGCTAAGAATAATATAATCTTAAAATAATCTAAAATAATCTTCTAGTGAGAAATCGTAAATAGATTATTTATTATAGTGTAAGATTAGTGATCAACGCATAGGCACTTGCCTGGAACGGCAATTTTAGGGGAGCGGTGAAATTATAATTATAATTATACATTTTGTGTGAAATTATAATTTTCGATTCAATCGAATTATATATATATTAACTTTATATATAACCCATATAATTTTTATATTTATGGGTATATAAACACTCGTTGAAACACCCATAAGTATAAAAATTATCTACACTTAGTTTTTAACTATAAAGCAATAATTCTGTTTGGTGAGGTCGGTATTGCATATGGGCTGCAGTACGACAAATCCACTATTATATAAGATCACTGACAACATTATTGTATTTTGATATGGCTCCTTGCAGTCATGAATAATTCACTAAAACTTGGACGATTTCTGGGCAAAAAAGTTTTAATAAAGTTTTTTGTTCCTATAGTAATGTAGTAATTTTGAAAATACAACGTATCAATCCTTAGCCATCGATACGTTGAAGCCGAAGTAACAGAGGAAAGACATAGATTGGAAAATGGAATGATGTTGGATAGATGAGCGGAAGTTCCTGTATTTAATGTATATTCATTGTTGAACGATCGGTAAATGTAAACCATTGTATATTGTGTAATTTGAAATCAGAAGAATAGTGCATGTAGAATAGTTTTAAGCATTTTTTAGTGTATACCTTAGTTTGGATTTTATCAATGCATATAGCTTTTGATTAACCCATAAATTAGGTAAGAATTGTATGATTCTTTTTTGTTCCATAACTTTAATGGGTACTGTCTCGGTGCATTCTAAGATATTTAACAACGTTTTCGGCAGATACGGATATGTTTGGCATAACTGGTGGTTTAGCGTGAATGTTATGCGATTGCAATTTTAGTGACTCGATGTAATTTTTCATTTTTTTGAACGGAGATCTTGTAAGGACAATGAAAAAATAAGCGGAGTCATTAAAAAAAAAAAAAAAATAATGATTAAGTTAATCCACCTACATACGTTACATGGAGAAATGTATCTTTGCCCATAGTAAGTAATGATTAAGCAGGAACTATTGTTTCTTTTAATATACATTGGGTCCAAACCATTATGAAAGGCTTTAGATTTTGCCAGCCTAAGAAGGGGGAGAGACTGAAGAGGAGTAAGCGATGTAATTTCGGAGGAGGACTGGCGAGGATGGCCCGGACAGGGGTCGAATCTAAATTAGTAAGAAACAGTTCCCACGGCCAGCGAACGCTCTATCTGCCACATACCGAGCTCAAGGCTACCAACAAATATTTATTCACCTGAAACTGTCATCAAAAATATAATGCTCGGTCTTAACTCATTCCTTTTATTTTTAAGATAGACTTTAAGCTTCTGCTGGAAAAAAAAAAAAAAAAAGAAGAAAACATCAAAATACGTTACAAACCTCTCACTAAACATATTTTATTTCAACTATATCGTCGGTCACCATGATAAACCGCGCAACTGTTAATTCCCATATTTTCAACAGAGACAAACAAACGTTAAAAAATAAAATTTTCATCATACGCAAATATTTATTGTTTTTACTTCCTTGTACGAAGTAAAGGAAGAATTGTAATAACGTAAACTTTCGGTTTTAAGATTTCAACGGAAATATCTGTTTTGACTGTTTCTGAATCCATTTTGACTAGTTTCATCATGACGTCTTTACATACGTTCGTTTGTAACTCGCATAACTCAAAAAACGGTTTGCCGTAGAAAGTTAAAATTTTATAATTGGGATTGTTAGAACATATGGTTGTAACCTTTCTTTTTGGTCACAACATGATCACTGGAAGTGGTACTTTACTTGAAGGTCATAGTAGATTTTCAACAAAAATCATATTGAAATAAAATGCAATACTTCTCATATTCAATATATAAGACTTGCATATTAATTAAAATAACATACATTATATTGTTTAGGCCATATGGTTAGGGTGGAGGAACAAAGGGGCCCACTGAAGACGATGGACTACGCTCCGCAGGGCAGAAGACCTCGAGGACGCCGAAGAATATCGTATCTGGAATACATCGATAGACTTTGCATCGGACGAGACAAAGATCGCCGTCGGGCTAGGAATCTAGCAAGGAACAGAGAAGAGAGAGGAGCTAAGTTCATGGCTATGCACTCTCGTACGATATGAGGCACAAATGAGAGAAACGAAATTAGAAGAATGTTGCTTAAAATTGGCAAACCGAAAGTGGTACTTTACTTGAAGGTCATACTAGACTTTCATCAAAATTATATTAAAATTGAATGCAAAACATCTCAAATTTGGTGTGCCACTGTTTGGTATGCCACTGCCTCACAAGTAAAAATATAAATTGAATAAGGCCCATATTGTTAAATTTATTAACTTTTCTGAAACATTGAGCATTAACTAGACTAATTAGAAACTCATATTTCTAGTTGTGATGCTGTCATATGGTTAACTGAATATACAGATATTCTTTTGTTATTAAATTATTGTTATTTTTTTCAATTATTTATGATTCAGTTATTTTGAATATCCTAGATAGTGGAGTGTTTCTGTTTATTATAGTATTGTTTATATTATAATGATAGCGCTTATCACTTTACAATAGAAACCAGATGGAAATAGTGCACCACTTGTAAATGGTTCAAAATGAACTACGGGAGGAAACAGTTGAATGTGATTGCATTTAAACAGCTATTCAATATAATCACAACAATTGAAAATGCATATCTTACCAAACTGGAAAACTTATCACTGTCATCTCGTAAAAGAAAAAGAATTTAAAAAATATATATATAATAACAATTGGTTGATCATATACATAAGGGTAGACAAACATTCATATATTTTTTCCTCGATAAAAAGAAAAATGTGAATTTAATAAAATCATAGAATCGCTAAACAACTTGATTCTAAACAGTGGCATTCCTTTTAGCAGAGGATGCAACACCTCGTGGCCACACCAGACTTGTCTGGCTGGAAGTAGTGAAGCCGTCGGTAATGCTTTATCTCAACTTATTTCCTCTGCATCTCTTGAGAAAAGTATTTTCAGTTTGAGATCTTTTTACATATTTACTAAGTATTGCGTTCCTCTTTGCCCCTTCTGAAAAAACAAAACAAAAAAAAACGTATTTAATATAGGAGAAGAACCGTTAATTCAAATAATCAGTTTCAGAACAAATAATTAGACCGGTAATGTATTCGTGCTCTTATGAGATTGGATGAGGAAGACCAAGACTACACGCTCCAATGTCATTGAGAGGTGTTTCCAAAGCCTGGAGAGAGAGGATTATAACTTCTGTGTTTGAAATAGTAAGTTATAGTTTATAAGAGACGAGATCTGTTCCCTCACGTGCGGAGAGTGGAGGTGTAGTAATTGAAAGAGGTGGGATCGACAAAAGACTGGCTGCTACCATTGTCGCCGAGGGAATGCGTGACAGATCCACTGCTAACCATTCCAACCCTTTCTTCAACTCTAATTCCCCGTGTCCACTTCTTCCAGCCGCTGGAGGATTGAAGCAGATGAAAGAAGTTAAAAAAAAAGATGATCCCAGGTTGACAACCCCCTGGCGGCTTTCTCTGCCGAGTGCGCACCAACAGTTCCTGTGGCCAATCCGCTATGCGCGCTGCGCACCCACTGACGAGATCATAGCGTTCCCTGTAACAATGGTCGTCATAGCTGTCATCCTCTTTTTAACTCTCCAAATCGGCGTTAAATCCATATCTAGTCTTAGCTGGGTAGCGGGTCCCCGCTGTCCTCTGTCACCTTGGGAAAACTCTCCAGTGAAAACTCATCGCAGGGATGATTTTTTTCGACTAAACTTTAAGAGCTTCAAATCCCCTCAGAACAACCTGAGAACAATAATGCAGACCACTTCACTAGTCTATTCCATTAGGACTTTTTTTAACACAAAAATATATTTGATATAAAAGTTTTTTTTTTTTACCGCGCGAGATTAATATTAATCTTCATTAAAAAAAAAATCGAACGATCATTATTGTGATGCATCCAATTTGATAGTGCAATAAACACATGTCACTCTCCCCTCTCCCTCTCCCCTCAAAATATTGTACCAATACAGCCAAGCGTTTCAGCGCTCGATATGAAATTCTCTTTCTTGACCAACGGTGAAACAAGGAGGGAATATAGACATCGTTCCTTCTAAACACCATTTCTAACTACAAACATGAAATCTTATTTAAAATGTATAAGATGAGATAATATAACTAATAAACAGTGTTAAAATTTTACTTAAAAAAAATAAAAATTAGGAAATAAAAATCCTGTTCCACTACCACTATTTGAATATTTGGTAGATCAAAGGTTGTGCAAGGAGATGATGTGGTCGGCATTCTTGTTCAACCACCAGGCTTTTCGTTACGTCCAATGAAAGGCCTAGATACCAAATCACAATAGGAAATTCAATTTAAAAACAAAAATATATATATATTAAAATCAATTTTACAGTAGTAAATAATTTTTCTGAAATTTATTTTTTAATTATTTTGTCTAGAAAACGTCTGAAATCCTGAAAGCATATTTTTGAAAGCCTCTCACCGAAAACTTATGACTCGAAAAATTGTGAGAAGGACCTTGCCTTGACCACGTTATTGTGGATTTTGCTATTTTTAATATTTGGGAGGAGGAGATATAAAAAACAGAAAAAAAACTTATGACTCATAGTTTACTATATTCTTAAATAGTGTATACTACTCATTGTAAACAAAATTGTGTTGTAAACAAAACAATTTCACACTGAAGATTAACTTAATTAAAAGGTTAATTAATAAACACCGATAAAGAAATAGAGACAATAAAAACGCTTCCAAATTTTTATATCTTAGCTTTTATTTTAACTAAAATGAGTTGGTATTTTGAACTAATTTTTTAAACCTGATAGCACATGTGTTTTTTAATGCATACGGCCTTATCGAATTTAAGTATGTACTTCAAATAAAATCTTCACAAATCTTTTATTAAGTGGTAATAAGGATTACGGAACGGTCCGGATCAGCGAGGTTCGGATTAGCGAGTGTCCCACGGTATATATATGCTAAGTTTACCGCAGGAGGTTTTCCCGATTAATATTCTATCTAGATATAACAAAAAATTAATTTTCTGACACAAACGGACTCAAAATCTAGACCTCGGAGTTTGGAGTCCAGTATTTTACCAATTGAGCTACCTCGCTCAATTAAATAAACTTTAAAATTTCCTCTGAAAGGTTTATATACTTACATTATGTCTTCATACCCAAATGATCCAGACATGTATTCAGGATAAAAGAGCATGTATAAAATATTATATTAGGATAAATATCAGGAATAACCGTGTATTTGTATTTTGATTATGCTGAGGTACATAAGCCATTTTAAAGTTTCTAAATATGCTAAAATTGGAAACGAAATTTCATTATCGTGCATACAAATACATTTTACTATTAGAGAGAATACCATTAATGAAATTACATAAAAAAATAAAAAGAGAAGAAAAATGAGAAGCCCGTCATTAAGGTCTCCTGTCATAATAGTTTCATACTTTTTTTTTATTTTGTAATATAATATAATTAAAAACACTCAGTAAATGTGAGAACTGAATTAAGGATACTAGTATTCGAAAAATATTTAAAATGATAAAAAAAAAAAAATAGTTCGACAGTAGACAGTAGGTTTTTACAGGTATACCTGTAAAAACCTCGTATTCCGACATAATTTTTCAAGAAACAAAAAAAATCTTTTAAACCTACAGTTTATTGACAGAGGTCATTGACAAGTGATAACGCAGATAGAACTTATTACATACAAATGAAGCACTCCATCTGATCGGGGTTAAGAGATACAAATATTTAATTTTAATGAAAATGAGACTTAAAAGTTTTGCAGGTATACTGTTGATATGTATATATTTAATAATACAGGTGCCAATAAAATAATGCCAATATTGGGTTCTTGAACACTTCATTATTGTTCCAAGGCCTATAACGGAAAATCACGGAAATGCACCAGAAAATATTTCTTATCTCTCGCATTTTATGCCAAAAACAACAAGAGCAAGGAATCTTGTATTTCAGGAATGTTCGAGCGAAGCTTATAAATAGGCATTAACACCTTTGAAAATAGGGTGAGTGAGAAGCCAAAATGGGACTATGACGTTCCTCCTGCGATGTTATTTAGGAAGCCGCAAAGGAATTTCGAAAGTTCTTAATTTTTTTTTTTCTGTCTTCCCATTTTACATTTTATTTTAAAGTGCTAATGATTAAATAAACAGGTAAAATATATGCATTTAAATTTTAACATCTTCCTAATATTTTGTTATATTTAATAGTATTTAAATCTGGCAATTTAAATGTTTAATGCTCTATATAAGATTATGCAATAACTTTTATTAGTGATATGTCAACTAATTTTTAGTATTGGATTTGAGAGTCCATTCTCGAGTTCATTTTTCTCAAGGACAATTACACGTTAAATGCTCCCAAAATTTGTTTGTGTGTATATCAAATTGAATCACCAAAAACGTTGTATATCCAAGAGCATTGCAATGAACTTAAAATTGAATATAACAATAATTACAATTTTTATATGATCCAAAATATAAAAATAATAATTTATATGTAAGTATCTAATTTAAACTAAATACGATAATTGATATCAAACTTTCAATTGTGTTGAAGTATATTGTATATTTATATTGTATATTGGTCAAACGTCTTGAAATCTTATTCCTATTGATTTGATTGATTGTATGAGAGAGTTTAAAAGAAATTATAATATAATACCAACAAATTGATAAATTATTTGCCACTTCTATAATTTTGTTTTATTGAAAACTAGTTTACATACCATCACTTCAACTTTTTTTTTTTAATTTTTAGCGGAAAATAAAAGTAGAGCCAATTTTTTTAACAAACACATTAGTTAAATTTAAAGATTTTTTTTATATACATATAAGGTATATTCTATAACTATATATTTGTTTTCTTGTGTTGATATACTATTCAAGTAGCTTTTTATGAAATTAAATATCTGTATACATAGAGCTATTTTATTGTGTTTTATTTGCATGATAAAACATGTACGTATAACTTGTAGTTAATGAATTGATAAAATTTTGCTTGTGTGTTGCGGACTTGTCGAAAAAACGTTAGTGTGGATAAAAGGTCGCGGCGCGTTGCTTTAGAGAGACCGTAATGTTATTGTTATGGTTTAATTTAAAGGACAATATTTTCAAGCCAATTATTCACTTGAATCGATCTTTGTGGGTTCTTTACTGACTGCCATTGGAATTGTCATAGCCCATTGAAGATGCATTTGCTATAGATGGTCGGTGGCAAGCAATCAGTTTGAGCTCATCAGGAGAGCATTCAGTAGGGGCCGTGCACTGGCACTATTGGAGTGCTTCTATACCACCTCTATACCACTCTCTGACATTTAACTTTGTTTCCTGAACTCTAATTGCTCCCCGGTTAACGAGTTTCTACATTAGCACGTTGAAGTGGCTTCGTTATAAAGGTTCCTTACATAGGGTATTAGACCCTGTTTACAAACCCTCTTCTTGTAGCTTACCGGTTCTAACAGCTGTGGGATTTGTACTGTAACTGATCTCAAAGGGGTCTTTAACTTGGTGTAAATCCTCAAAGGCCTTTTGTCGTCCAGCCAATACATCAAGTACTTAAGAAAAAACAAAATTATTTTTCAAAATCGTTTGAATAAATATTATTAGAAAAGAATTTAATCGGAAGAATCCAATAACAAAGCCTAATAATGTCACTCAAATATCAGTAAATAAATAACTAGTCGAGGTTTTGCCAATTCAGGTTTCATCAGAACAGAAAAAGACAAAATTAAATAAATTCGTTACAATGACAGCTCATCTCACTTCCACAGAGAAATAAAAGACCTGAAGTAGCAGATTACTCCCAAGACACCTCAACAATGTTTATCTTATGGCAATATCAATATCTCGCAGGTTTGGAAGAGCGCCAAAAAAAAAAGTTTTGACACTTCATTTAGAAAGAAATGTAAGATTTTAGTTTCAATACTTAACGCAATAGCGATTTATTTCAATTTTTTTTATGAAAACCTGCCACAATTTAATTCACGATTCATGTTTAAATGATAAAAAATTGAAGATTAACTTTTTTTAAAACAAATGAGGTAAGTAGTATTGTCTAAGAAAATTTCCGATTTGATGTTATATCAGTGAGTTAAAGGACTATGAATAATCTAAATAGGCAAAATTCATTACCATTTCTTGTAAAATTCCACTTTTTCGTATTTTTCGTATAATTTTCTTCCAAGCCAATGATCTCTGGAATTTCGAAAATTAAATTGTTGTCTATTCGGCAAAATAGAAGATGATTACGTAGAAAATATCAGACGGCTGCATCCAGCGTCAGTCACCCCTATCTTGTTTAAATATCATTTCCACGTCAATTATAACCTTTTCCAAATCAATTGCCACCTTTTCCATTTCAATTGTAACCCAACCGGACCTGAATTCATTCTATTTTATTTTTATTAGATAATTGATATTGAGTGCTAATTTCAAGTTGTTTAAATAAGATCGTAGTTTATTTATTTTTAAATATTTAAAAAAAAAATTTGAATTAGAACCCTGGAAAACCTAATAAATGATCCCTTAATCATAGAAAACTTAAACGGCAACGGAAAATCGAATGCGCGATCGAAAATCCGATAGTAAATTTGGAAATAGAGCCCATGAAAATCTAGTAAACGATGCCAATACCGAAGAATTTCGAAAACTAATAATTAAGTAGAAATGCTCGTGGCTGAACAAAATTTCGATAGTAAATTCGACATTAGCAACTTCTAAAACCTAATGAACGATCACCAAATCGATGAAATCCGTTCCTTCTTCCCTCTTCCAAATAAATAAAAAATTATATATATATATATATATATATATATATATATATATATATATATATAGAGAGAGAGAGAGAGAGAGAGAGAGAGAGAGAGAGATAGAGAGAGAGAAAATAAATAGACAACAATGTTATTTAAACCACTTGAAATTCGCACTCAATATCAATTATCTGATAGACGAAAAAAAAAGTTGGAAGAATATGCTAAAATTATTTCAAAAGTCATTATTGTAATTAAAATAGTTATTTTTCAATAATAAAATAGAATTAATTCATGTCCAGTTGGGTTAAATTGAAATGAAAAAGGTTACAATTGAAATGGAAAAAGTTATAATTAAAATGCAAAAGGCGACAATTGATTTGGAAATTATTATAATTGATTTGGGAATTCTATATTATTAATCTAATAAATATAATTAATATAACTGTAATTTACAAAAGAAACAAATGATTATAAAATCTAGTATGCATTTATCATAAATTGGTACTCTAAAAATGATATTTTCTCTGCGATGAGACTTTAGAAAAACTTATAATTATATTTTTAAAAGAAGGCTTGGACAACTAAACTGCCATAAATTATCATGATTTATTATAACTTTACAAATTAAATGTAATTTATTTTAATACTGTTCCTGTGGTCCAGAATGGGGTTTGAGGTGCCTCCTAAGATGTCACCTGACATAAAGATGGATGATGCGTTCATATAAATAGAGAACCAACTGTTAAATCCGTCCAATGTTGCAGGGAGTAAACTAAACAGAAACAAAGAAATAATAAATATAAAATATAAAATTGACGTCAAATAACCTTTAATTTCAATACCCATTAAATTAATAATTGGCGACTAAATTGAATAAAACAATTTTATTCATTCCCTTATTACCAGTTGGATCGTCTCGAGATATATTATTAAATATCTGGTGTGTCCACTCACACGATTTTCATTACTGCTATGGGTTAATGTCAAACAAAAGTATTGTTTGCTATATCTAATATTTTTTTTTTACTTGAAAAATAATACAAGCTGCCACACTCAAGGGCAATAGGTATTAGGGCTATGAGAATCCATTCATACCATATGTACAAGATAAACGAAAAAACACACAAAAAAAAAACAAAAAAATAAAATAAAAATAATAAATATCACATAAAAAGAAAAAAAAAATGTACATTACTAGTAAAAATGAATAGATAAACAATTTAAATAATAACAAAATAAGTAAAAACTAAGAAAAGAAAAATTAAGTTAAGTAAAAATAAAATAAGTCATCTTAAACACATTCATACCTTTATGCAATATTTACAATCTATACAGGGAACTCCGAACCAAGCCCCCCATATGTGAATGGCAAAGCAGGGCTACAGGCTTCTTACACAGCCGCGTCACTGGTATTAAAGACCAGTGCAAACTGAGTGAGGGCACTAAAGTAACATCTCTAATATTAGTTCAAGTAACATATCTAATATTAGTCCGACTAATTTTTTTTTCTTACATATTTAGTATCGTAAACAATCAAATTATCTTTCAAATGCACATCTAGAATATTCCAGAAAATTTATAGTTTTTGAGTGATATAAAAACTAAACTAAGGTGAGCCACACTGGCAAGCACACTGCAAAGGATCATATGTGAAATAATTTATAAAAGTGTACAGAGTTCAAAGCGCTATATCTCTGCTAATACTGGACCGATTTGGATGATTTTTTTTTTATTTCGTAGAAAATTCAATTATCTTTCTAATGGTTTTGTCAGTGATCTTCAAAAATATACTTTTTGAGTTATGAGCGATTAAAGTTTTATTTCCTTTACAACTTCTTTCCAGCCTTTTATTTTGAGATGTGCTATTTAAACAAATTACAAATGCTTTCGTGGGAAATATTTTAGGAAAGATTCATCAAATTTGTTTGAGCCGTGTAAGCGCCGCAGTTTATAAAAAAACACTTTTTTCAGTTATTGCGCAGCCGAAACTGCGCACCGGGTGGCGATGGTTGTGATTTGGTACAGAATCATAGGAAGGCAAAGCCCCACAAATAAAAACAATTATCAACAAAATAGGCAATTATCAAGCGTTTAAGAGATAATCCAGGACCAGACACTCAAACACAGAATTGTCAAAAATACGTTTATTAGACTAATCGGGTTTTAAAAAGTATAGATCTGTTGAAAACTGCAAATCCAAAATTTGATCCGAATACAATACACTATACGGTAAGGAACGTAAAAATTATATAATTAATACATTTCAGATGCAATCATCCAATAAAAGTAAATATACTATGCCATATAATATATAGGTAGGTATAAATATACCATAAACATTGTATAAAGCAAAATACAATCGATATTAATATTAATACAAAATATGAATTTTCTCAACAATTAGTCAAAGGCCATCTCGAGTATATTCTTCAAGAAATATTGGTATAGTCAAATTTTAATTTCTTATTACCATATATGTTAAAATTGTTAATAAACAGTTGAAGTAAAATTTTATCATGCTTAATTATACGAATCTTATTTTTATTAAATTATTTATTTATCTATTATGAACACATAAGGCATGTCTATTTATCCTGTATGTCTACATATTTAATCTTAGTCTAAATTGTTATTGTGCAAATCGATTCTATAGCTTTCTTGTTTTATTCTTTTTATTTTTGTTTTTATGATATTTGTTAAAATTGAATCCATACTGTTTTTAATATTTTAATGTAAACGAAATAGAACTTATCATGCCAAAATTAACAATTAATTATTACAGTAAATAATTATTATTTAATAGATTTTTAATAAATTTCAGAAATATATTATTATAATAATAAAAATAGGGTACCTCAGTGTTAATACACCAGGTTAACCTCAGGCTTGGGTCAGGCTGTGGCAGAAAATTAATTAAGTGAATAGAATCGAGTTTCGGTATGATTTTCTGGAGCTCACCATGTCTAAGTACCTTTGTAGTACATATAATTTTAGAAAAATCCTGATAGTAGGGCATATTCCTGGCCAAATAACCTCCTTCATATAATAGCTATTATAATCTAAATTTACATTGTATTAGAATTAGAGCAATGTTGAATAGAAACAATATGAGTTATAGTAAGAATTATAATGTTTAGCGTATATGATCCCAAAGGTACTTAATAAACTTTTTTTTCAGTTTTTAGGGATTGCCAAAAATCTTTTAGAGACATGTGTTAGTATTTTTCTCAGAGATCGGTCGGGTAAATTCCACTACAACGCATGAATGCTAAGTGGCAGACATGATTCCATTGTTTGCGTGAGATGCTTATGAGAAAACTTGTACTTATAATTAAATGGTACAACCATATACATATTTACAATTAAACCATATCAGAAATCAACGAGTAACATAATCAATAAGAAACATTTGCATTTTTCATAAAATTTTCAAGCAACAAACAGTATTTCTTATTCTTAATTTTAAGTTCTTAGTTGTTCTTCTCATTGATGCAGACAGCCTTAAATCGCACTCCCAATTGAATCTCAGGTATTTTTAATGAGTTTTAGAAAGTGGTGCAAATTCCAACATAACCATAAACTTTGCACCACTTTTTGGTATTAATAGCAAAACAAAAAAATATCAACACAGAGCAAACTAAGAACTTTTAATTTCATGCCCACTTTAAGGCAGCTGAAATATAAATTTCAGACTCTTTAAACTCTTGTAAGTGGGTCAAAAAAGCAGAATATAAAAAAAAAGTCCAAGATCTGGCGCAAAGTAATCCAGAATGGGTCTAGTTTTATTCCAGTAACCTGTCTCTCTAGAAAACATTTGTACTAAAAAAAAGTATATAAAATTATATAAGTTAGTTGTATACTACGAATAAATATGTAATATTGTATAATGAATTCAAAATAAATGAATAAAAAAATATCAAAATACTGTAATAGGAATGTTTTTATTTAGCTATTTTATAATAAATAGTTTTGAACTTTGACGTTTCAAAATTTATAGGGCAACACCAGCGCTTTTGTGGAATTTTCCTCAAAAGATATAACCAAGATAGAATCTTGTACTTCGTTACAAACGCGAATTTCAGTAGCTTTTAATCCAAAGGCAGTGAAGACTTCTTGACAAAGCGTAAAACGTCTATCAACTTATCAAGAGTTCTATCTAAGACACGGAGCCTGGGGGCCTTCTAGGGTTATAAGAGTTCTGAGAAAAGTAGTAAAACTGTTCACATCCTTGGAATATGGTCCTCCTTCTCCAATTCGGTTTCCCTTCCCATCGTTTACAATCCTAGAAAAGTTCCATTTGGTTGATGTCATATCCTCCTATTTAATGTGATATAAAACTGGTCGTCTAGGAGCTGTTTTATTGTTTGCGTAACGCTCGTTTTATTAGCTTTAGCTAGTTTGGTATATGATGATCTCGCACCTTGCACTTGGAAAAATACCGTTTTATTCATTTTCTTTGGGATGTGTTTTGTCTGGAGAATTATTAAATATACTGGAGAGAATTAAGTATCAATAAATACGGAATTAAATTATTAATATGAACCTATTAATATTTTAGAAGAAATTATATTTTTCTTAAGACCTAAGATTAGAAATGTGTAAATTCAAAAATGCGTGGTCACAAAATTAGTAAAGATTTTTCCTACTCGAGCTGGTTAAAAATATAATAATGTGCATGTTTTTGACTAGTGGTGAAATTTTAGAAGCTGTTTCTACATTACATTTTGATAAAAATGTCCAAACAAATATTTTTAAAAAATCTCTTCTATTTTGAAGTTATATTTTATCATTAACAAAATTAACTATTGACTACCCAAAATATCAGATATATTTATGATAAACTTTCTTATAAAAACAAGTTACAAAAAAAACAAACCTTTTTTTTAGTTTGAATGATTAAATACAATTACAAGAACAGAAAATATTTTTTTGTAGAAATTGCTAGTCATGTAACAAATTCATTACTTTTTTTAAGTGATGATTTTTGATTACTCTTGAAAAATGTATTTGGTTTCAAAACGAATAGCCTGATTACTTTTTATATAAACTACTGTAGTGTCCTTTGTGGAATATCAGACGGGCTCTAAATATAATAAAAATAAAACTGTGGCCTACTCCAGCTGCTCTAGATTAGGAATTTTCTTTAACATCATCAATTATTTTAGTTTTAATTAAAAAATATATTTTAATATTTTTTCCTTGTGTACACTCAATTTTTTTATATATACATTCTGTCTCATATTTTTATTTCTCTTTATTTTATTTTATATTCTTATTAGTTACTATATTACTTTACTAGTTTATGTACTATTATTTTATTTTTACCGTTAGAAATATTTCTTTCCTTTTTTTCATGAATATATTCACAAAATTATTCGTCATTTGTTTTAAATTCTTCAAATTGTAAGAATGTTATCGTTCGTTCAAAGAGCTTTCTGAAATATATATTTACATTTATAGTTGTTTTTTTTTATTATATATTGCCTCTGACCAATTATTGAAATTATACCTTATAAATTATACCTTGAAATTATTATTATTTTTTAGTATTTATTATATATTATTTATTAATATTAACTATTATATTTATAGTTATTAGTATTATTTGAATCCCTTTTCAAATATCTATTCAACAGGATTTATAATCTTATTTATGCTTGTCTGATTTCATTCGTTCAACACGAATTTCCTCATACACGGTAGGGTCAAGATCTGCACCGTAATAACTTCTATTTGTTTATCGTGACTGTTTTATTGTTGAAATAAATGGGAAGAAACAGTATTGCTCTAACAAAAACAAAAGAATTTTTCCTTACTCTGTTGAGAACACCATTTGTTCCCGATATTACTCCTACAAATACAGCCAAATACTAATTTGCATTTTATTGAATTATTAAACTTTAAAAAGGCTCTTTTTCTTCTTTAATAGTCAGTCATTGTGAATAAGTATCCTGTTCAACCTACGAGGGTATTCTCAATCATATCCGAGCCTCTATATTTCATCTCCTCGCCTAACTGGAAACGTATTCATCAAATTGTCAATGACTTGCAGATACTTACGCCTTTGACTTCCTTCTTTTTTGGCCACCTCTTCACGGACACGAACTTAAAATAATGCACGGTACCGACTGTAGGAAAAGTAAAAGACTTTTCGTTCTTTTTTTTTTTCCCCTCCCCCTCCCTCGACATATCGTGACGGGCTCATTAGCAATCGTGGTTAGAAGAAGTGGCATCGAGACCAGTGTTCCAAGTAGCTGGAACAGGAAAGCGTAAATCAGGATTTGCAGGACAAAGACCGCATTACCTCGGATCACGACCCGGCTCCTCTCTACTGGAAATAGACTAAATACATTATCCAATCCTCTTCTTCTCCAGCTCTTAGCCAACTGCAAATGTGAAAAATCACAATGGCTTAGTCCTGAATCGGAGTGAGACATTATTACGAAAATTTTTGCATAACTCATTCATATTACGTTTGTATTTACAATCAAATCATAGCAACCTTTTCTTGATTAAAAGGCAATTATTAAGTAATATTGACTATAATATTGTTGTATAGCTATATATATATATATATATATATATATATATATATATATATATATATATATATATGCGTGTGTGTATATATTTATTTTGCAAAAAAAGTGGATTGTACCCGTTTTGAAACTAATCGAATCTAAAAAGAACTTTACAGTTTACATTCAACTTCTTCATTGAGAATATTTTTGTTTTTTATCTTTACTTCCTTATGCCCTTTTTACTTCTCTGTGTCCTGGATTTATATTTATAAGATTTTATTCTGTAAATATGCTCCAGCTAAATTAATAAGTGTACGAGTGTTTGAACACTTCAAGGAATTGATGGGTATGTCAGTATACGTGTTAAAATATGGTCTGAAGTTTAAATCTTCGATATTTTGATTGAACATTTAATTTTCAATGTTTCATTAAAGAAAAAATTAAAATATTTATCAGTGGTGCAATAGTCAACTAATATAAAACAAATGTGATAAACAGTTTAGAGTTTCGGCATCCATCCTACTATTTCCAAGTTTATTTGGAAAGAACACAAAATTTCATTGTAACTTAGTATATAAGAGTGCCTCTAGCTGTGCTTACTCTAAAAGTATCAAACATAGTTGAAGACCTGATTATATATATATATATATATATATATATATATATATATATATATATATATATATATATATATATATATATATATATATATATTGGGATGCTCTATCTGTTGTCAGTCTAACAGGAAAGTTCTAAGGTATGTCGAAAAAAAAAAATATCTGTCCGTAGAATTGAATGGTATGATAGTATATGGGTCGGGGTGTAGTTTCCAGTTTAAATATTATTCCTTGATGTATAGTTGAATTTTATGGTATGATTCCAAATTATTGGTCTTATATTATGTGCATAGTGTTAAAACTAGAGATCGGCTATTCAGGCAGTAAAAATAAATTGTGTAGAATAAATTTTAAAATGTCCAAAATCGTGCAGTAAGAACATAAAATTAATTTCGACTTATCATATTTTCTTATTAGCTCCCTGTGTCAAATTAAAGAGATGCTCAACAGAAAGATTCAGACATGCTAGGAGTACATTACTCAGAGTGTCAGTTGTGTTAGGTTTAATTAATCTGCTTCACAAGAGGCGTGTGGGGTCAACACACATCCGGCTATGGAAGGCTATCTTCTAACCCTATAAGGATCTTAACGGCATATTTTTCTCGTTTGCTGTTTATATATGCTTACACGGTGCTGTATACATAGCGTGAGCAGATATTTTCTGCCCCTTAGCGGGACACCCTGTTTTCTGGTGGTGGAGGGATGGGAGGGGTAAGAGGAAGAGAAGAGGAGGGAAAAAGGGAGAAGAAAGGGGAGAAGAAAAACGGAAATTGTCAGTAATCTTTTTGTACCAATAAAGCAAAATTAAAAATTCGATTAATGTTAACATACTAAACAACTAAATCAGAATTTATATTTAAGATCAAACTGTACTAAAAAAAAAAGAAGCTATAAATACAATGAAGGATTTTGAAAAAATCCTTTGGAATGAACTAAATAATAATTTATATATTATTAAAAAAACTTTATAATGTAAATATATAACTATGAAAATAAAAATTATACAAAAAAGAATTTATAAAAAATGTATACAATAAAAGGAATTGCGGAAGATTGCTAACAGTTAATGATATACATACGACCAAAATGTACTAGAAAAACTAGCTATTATAACAACTAAAATATATAAATATTATATAATATATAATTATAAAATCTGAATAATATAAATTTTAGAATGGAGGGAGTTATTGTTGACCGTATATTTATATTTAAAGGGAGAAGTTGGTCGGGGGGTGCGGTCAAAGAAATAGACTACTATAATGCGAACTTATATAATTGTGCCTACGTTTCGGCCTAAGTTTTAGGCCATCTTCAGGGCAGCGAGGCGTGTGGTCAAGCGCCAACTCAGTAGTGTACATAAGGGAAGTAATACTAGAGAAATATATTTACATACTAATGCAAATACCAGTATTCATCATGTTATAACACTTCTCTGATTAGTCGAACAAACGTGGTTTTTATAAATTTGAATTAAATCTCATTTGTAAAATTGTATTTTTACTAACAATAACTCTATAAGTATGTACATTTGTTTTCGTTTATAAATTTATTAATTGAGATTTTCAACTGCTACAACACGATAAAATGAGAATAAACTGACATTATAATGAGTTATTGAAGAACTAAGTACCTATTGGGAGCATTCGACGACTTCCGACCAGAGGGCATCTTCCTTTCACATGTTCTGGAGCGTTTCGGAAAGCAATTGGGAAGCAAGGTTAGAAACTAGTGGCTTTGAGTGGGATTGGTTTATAATGGAATGATATGCATGTTGCGCTAGTATATCATAGGCACGGATGGACCATGATAACTAGAACATGTTGGCTGTTGGATAGTGCTACCTCCGAAGACTATCCGGTAGTCTTCCTCCCATTTATACAGTATCATCCACTCAGCTCTATACCATTGACCTATCCTTCACCTCAATTACTGAAATAAAAACCAGTCATATTCTAATTTATAGTGACTGATACTTAGTTCTTAAGGCAATAAACAATTTTCAATTCTCTAATAACTCCATAGTATTTTCCATCATTCAACTAAACCAAAAAACATTCTGTGAGTCTTTATTCATGTAGTTTAAAACGAACTGGTTGACACATGTGCCAAAGAAGAGGTGCTATACTTGCTGTACCTAATATCAGCACACTGCTGCATAATTTCAATATAGCAGTATGAAACTAATGCAAAGAAGCCTGGTGTTACTTTCGGTTCAAGGTTCCGAACTCTAACAAGCTGAAGGATGTCAATGAAGAAACTCTATCTTTGCAGCACATACAAGGAAACCGACGAGACCAAACTACCGTAACTCGCCTCAGGATAGGACATACAAGCTGACCCATGGGCATATCCTAAAAGGGAATTCTCCATCGATATTTCGCAGCAGCAAAGTACTTTAACAGCTGAGTACAGTCTAGAACACTGTAACAGTATCAGAACAGTATAATAATTCTTCGGGAACGAACTATTCTGCATTTGCGCAACAACCGCTACTGCTGGGATAATGAGTCTTCAAGATACTTCACACGTACTTACCACTTGAAATAGGGGCGTAAGGTAAGGTAAACTAAAATAAATTGAATTATCAATTTCATATAAAAATACATGATTGAAACGGGTGCTTAATTAACATTAAAACAAGAGAACATTTTTAAAAGCAAAGAAAATAACTATCTTCGAAAATAAAGACTTTACGGTCATTTAAAGTCCAACTTAGTGAACACTAGTGCGTACTTAACCACATCATCCTAGGTAATGCAAATCAACAGAAGGCGTCTCCAACCTATGCTGTTGTGCACGGCACCTAACAATGTAATCAAATAAATATTTCGCGCTTAATCTGTAACGTTAAAGTCATTATGCATAGTTTCATTTGTGACTTGGTAAGGAGCATTGAGGATTTTAGTTCCCAAGGAAAAATTAAATGGTGTAGTGGAGTCCTAAAGCTTAACTCCGAAAGTCCAAATAGCTGATTAAGCTCAGGCTTTTTGTAACAGGTTGGAAATTAAGAACGTAAGAAAAGTTAGTGTAGTTGTAGTCGGACACGACGAGTAGTTTCTTATTCCAATGCTGTATGAAGATTCCAAATTAATCTTTTATAAAATTATAAATTCTAAAGTTATTTGATGTGGAAGATTTACAAGAATGTACTAAGAATGAGCGAGGCATGAGTAAAATAATTGGTGGTTTTAAATAAGATAACTTTAAGTGGACATTGCCAATATAAATAAAATAAAAATAAAAAATATTCAGTTACTAGGGAGGTGTATCTGAGAAAAAATATAAAACTTTATATTTATGTTCTTACAATAAGGTTTCTACAGTTGTTCTCTATATTCACAATCAGATGTTCACAAATTTGCTATTGATATAAATAAATAAATACACAGCAAGCAATAGTGATCGGTTGTGAGGGCTTAGCAGTTCGAAACAGCAGACACGTTCGGACGCACCTAAGGGTTTTACTATATACATTGCTGAAAGCGGAATCAAAAATCCACATCATACGTCAATTTTTATAAAATTGGACGTAATCCATTTATGTTTAACCGGCTCGTATATGATTAAACCATCCAATTGGATGGACAGAAACTAAAATATATCCGGAATTATTCGGTTCCTAGTTAAGATTTCAACATCGGTCCTAAAATACATAAAATCTTTGATAAATATTAGCAAATTTCTGATAAACGCAGAAGATAAATTCAGGATATCATATTCCAATTATTGATGTATATATCCAAAATCTATAAAGATATTATAACCCTTGGATTTAATTGGAAAATTCCAAAAATAAAGCTTCAAGTCTCTCATTTACCAGTCAACATTTTTCCACTTCAGGCATCGTCAAGACAGATAAAGATAAAATCACATGCAGACCAGAGGCAGTATATCTCACATCAAAAGTCTAAGAAAGACTAACAAAACAGATATAGTAGACAATTCCACAAATAATTTTTGTCTCTTAGTTTGGGTTTTTTCTATCTTTAATTAATGTAGTACCTCATATAAGAAACTTAAATCAGACTTTTCAAATGGCGTTTATGAAAGTTATATTTACACAAGTTAATTATAACAAGTTATAAAAAAAACGAGCATCATCGACATATCCTTCAGCGAATAGTAGGAGCGATTGCTTAATTCTGTCTGGGCTGAAACGCTACGAAATTACAGATAACTGGCCACCATTTCCTATTACCTCACAATTGGTCATGATGACGTTTAATTAAAAAAAATGATTGTGAGGAAGGCTGGTAAGGTAATTCGATCCCACGATCATCGGCTGTCCCTGAAGTATTGAGCTCTTTAAAGAGGATCTTTCCCAGGCATAAAAAAGTGAATCAGCATAACTAGTAGTGCGGCCTTGTGGTACAAGCGGTGCTGCAGTTGCATAGAGTGCAGTTGGGTTCCGCCTCCAATCGCGGGGATACACTCCGACTGTCGTGGCTACTCAGTTGCGGCCTCGTCCCATGGGAAGGGACCTAATTACTCAAATTAGGCTCTTATTGAATGAGCCATTCATGATCTAATACGGTGACGTCACTCCTATCTCGCTCCACATTTTTCGTCTTAAAAATTGATGTCGCAAAACCTAACCCATGCAAATCCTATTCCATTAACGACATTCAGTGGGACTAGAAAGTTTAATAGTAAAGACAAAAATTTGGCAAAATATAAAGTAAATGCACAAAACTATATGTTAATCAATTAAAACCTATTTTTTCTTAGTAAAAACTATAGAGTGTAAATTTATTTTAAAATGATAATTTTTGCAGCGGTTTAGTAAAAAAGGTTTGTATACATGTATGCCTTTTAATTGCTTCAAGTATCGGTTGATATTTATTTATGCTGAAAGAAGGAAAAAAAAATAATAAGTCTGGTATATATAATATGTAATATAAAAAATAATAAGTATTGATATTTACCAAAAATGTTTTCTATAATTATTAATCATGTAAAAAATAAAGAAATAAGATTTCAAGGTTCCCAATAATAATTATTTTTGTAATTGTCTATCTGATAAAACAAAAACAAAGTAGGTATAACAGAAGCTTTTAAAAGTTTGCTCTGGAATTTTTAATTTAAAACATTTTTCAAAAACTATATAATTTCGCATTATGTTTTATTTCTTATAGGCAAGCAAATGTCGGGTCAATAAAAATATTTTTCAATCAAGTTACTTTGGAAGAAAGAAACAACTTTGGTTAAAAAAAATCAGTTTTTGCTAACATTTAGAACCAAAAAAAAAAATAATAAAAAAAAAATAGAAAGACAGTTATATATAGTGTTACAGTATTGTGTTTTTACTGACATGGGCAGTAAAAAAAATTAAAACTTAGATATATAAAAAAAATAGATACAAGAGGAATATCGTTATATCAACAATAAATTAAGTATTAAAAGAAAAAAAAATTCTGGCTCTAATTTTGCATGTAGGAAAGGATAAACAACATAGAAAAAGAAACATCTTTTCCATTCGAGCAATAATTTTCAATTCAAGACCTATATATTTTTTAAAACATGATAGACAATACAATAAAGTTTCGGCATTTATTAAATTATTTTCAAGTGCCTTTTGATTGCTACTTTCTATAGATTATTAAAGTTAAATAATTAAGTATTAATTAATTTATGGTTAAAATCACAGGCATATATTTTTTTTTATAAATTGAAAAATTAGGAATATATGCAAGTAATATTTTATATATCTTACTTCATGGTTTGTTTTTAAGCCACAACTAGTAGGGAAGTCACAGCTCTTTCCGAAACAATAAAATTGTTTTTTAAAAATTAGATCCTTAAAATTAATTTAAAAAATAATGAAATAAGATGCCAATTAACAAAAGTAAAGATATAATAGATTAAAAGAAATAATCTTTAAATTATCTGTAACTAAAAAACGATTTTTTTTTCTTCTTTCCTTTTTTTTTGTTTTCAATATTGTATATCAGAGAAAACGTTCTAGTTGAGACAAAAATTGTGGCAAACCCTTGAATTCCTAATCCTCAAGGGATAAGAATTACAATTTTATATTTTTATATTAACAATGATGTTTATTTTTTTGCTCCTTTTTTTATTTGAATTTATTTGTTGAAATTTACTACGGTAAATAACGGTAGTAAAAGAAAAAAAAAATGGTTGTTAATAATATGAAAGACAAATAATTTTCAGATCCTTGTCAAAATATTGGCACCTATTAGATGGATATTTGTAAAGTGGAGTCAATGAAGTTTTATTTTTAAATTCAGCTATTCGTACAGTTATGTAATTTATCTGTATCGTTAGTGCTAGCTCAGTTTAATTTAACTTTAATTATCATTGTTTTAGTTTAATTACTGGTATATATAGATATTACTTGTAGTGATAAATATATAGGTATGCTAATGTCGGCTAATCTCACATGCAGTAGACATCTCATTGACGAAGTAGGAATAAATACTTTATTTTATATATATATATATATATATATATATATATATATATATATATATATATATATATATATATATGTATATATGTGTGTATATATATATATATATATATATATATATATATATATATATATATATAAATATATATATATACTGTTGTTTATAAAATTTCACTGGATAGCGTAGCGCTGGAAATAGTCATAAGAAGGTTACTGGGACATGGCTAGGTTGTAATAAAACGTTGCGATACGAGGCAATCGGTCAGCTTTAGTCATGGGTATCAGCTCCTTCATAAAAAAAACACCTATAACCTGAAAAATGTCCAGAAACGACCTCAATTCCATTTTAGTACAAGCCATTTTTCTTTTTTAAGAAGTGCTGTTAACATAGAAAATGAGCTTTCTTCTTTATGAAGTAATTAATAACTGATAGCCTGTATAACTGCTTTATTATAGAGGGAAATACAAATAAAATTAACACCATCATAAAACAAAACAAATTTATTTTTAACTGTAAGTTTATGTTACGTTCATTTTTGAAAATTGCACGAAAAATAACTATTCATAACGTTGACTCCTCTCGCACCTGCTTCTTAAACTTTATTTATTTATTTATATGCTATCCTGAAATTTCAAAATATATTTTATACTTAACAAATGTATTTCCATTTTCAAAAACACTAATGAATTATAGTTAAATATTCAAAAAGTATCATTCGAAAATTTTATGTACATATGTTAAAGTGTTATTATATTTTATCGTGTAATATTTTTTTTCTGATTTTTTTTATTGCTGTACTTTAAAAAGCACCGATATTTATCGAATACTGCGCGATTTAAAAAAAAAAAATTTTAATGAGACGAAATAAAATTTGTAGAAAGGAAATTTTTCCTACTTTCTTAATTTCTTTAACTTTTAAATCGATTTTAAACTTAAATATATGAGGAGTATTTTATCCAATGAGGAGTCATTGTATCGACTTTCAAAAAATTATTCTTAAATAACACATTAATTATTGCTGGGGCATCGAATTTAGATAATTTAAATCTTAATTGAAAAAGCTGATTTTTAATTATTAATAAATAATTTAATAAATATCGTTTGGACGTAGATCTGTCCAAAATAATTTTTAATGAAAAGAGGATACATGAAATATATATATATATATATATATATATATATATATATATATATATATATATATATATATTTCATATATCCTCTTTTAAAATAATTTAATAAATAATAAATAATTTAAAAAAAAATTCTTAAAATATATAACTATTTTTAATATTTTTAGGATATTGCAGTTGTGTTATATATATATATATATATATATATATATATATATATATATATATATATATATATATATATATATATATATATATATATATATATATATATATATATATATTTATAACACAACTGCAATATTCTAAAAATATTAAAAATAGTTATCATCATATATTTTAAGAATTTTTTTTTAAATTTCTTTTATTTTATCTAGCATCCAGCACAAACATTGTGCGTTTTTTTTTATTTCTATGAACCACCCAATGTTCATCGAAGGTTTTGGAAAAAAAAAGAAGAAGGTTTTAAATGATATTAAATAAAATTTATAGAAAATTAATTTTTCATTTACTTATTATTTTTAAACTTCATCTAGAGATTTAAGAGATAATGGAAAAGGGTGCGGTAAGAAATAATACACTAAAAAGTTATTTACATTCTGATTTGAACTCGCTTTTTCCCTGAAGCTGACCTAAATCGCAGGTCGAAACGTCGGTACACAAAATAGGAAATATTCATTACTGTGTGTTTAAATTCTGGCTCTCCTATTCTAGATTTTATCAACGGTCAACAACATCCTCACAATTATTATAAACTTTATACATTTAATTCAAAAGTCTCTTAAAATAAAAATATTACTGATGCAAAAAAATAATTCAATCCAAGGAGTTATTGATATATTATTATTTATCACATTGAAGTGCACCTTATTCTGAGGGTTTTAAACATCAAAACTCACAGTTTTCCAATTAAATTTTACATAAAAAAATCACGTTTTGAAACATAATAAACATTATGCACTGAAAGCTTTATTACAAAACTCACATTCTAATCTCAGACAATAAGGAGTTTTATTTCGGCCATGTGACACTCAGCAATAGATGTGTGGGTAAGAGTATTTTGAGATTATTTTTTAATTTGTTTCTTTAATAAACAAGATAATCTTCACAAATAAGTTTTGTGCCAACAATTAAACCGCTATTTTAATGTTTTCGTACAAAAAAAAAAAAAATAAAAATTCTAAAATTTCTAAAATGCTTTGTGTCAAAAGTAACGTTCTCCGAACTATTAAAGTTTAGAACTAACAGTCTCCATATGTAAGTGCGACCAAAAGTTACTTTCTCCTGAATAAAGTAATTTTTCTCAGTTATGTATTGTGTACGATTTTATCAGCGTTACAAACCACATTATGTGACTACATTACATTTTCATAAAATAAATAAAATTACAAGTTTAAAAATTTTGTTTCATTGAAATTAGAGGTTTCTATCGTTTTATTGAAATATATGTTTGTGTTATTTTGCTGACTTATACAGGGAATGTATTTATGGCACGAACTATGCAAAAAATTTAATTTAATAAATAAAGATAAAATGAAAATTGAAAGACGATATGACAAAACCAAGAATAACAACGAAATATTTTAAAGATCATCGTTATTATTATTAATAATTTTTTTTTTGTTGGAGAAACTGCATACCCAAGGATGTCCAAAAAAGAACATATTTTTTCAAAAAATTATTTTGACCGATTACCATTATGTCTATTCTTGAGAGAGCAAAGGAAGTCAAATTGTTCTTAACATTTAATAATTATGTTGAAAATTATAAGCAAATTTAATTTATGCACTGTTAAATATCATAAGTGCCGTGATGTTCCATTTCTTGTCAGGTATCATTCGAACTAGGTTCCCATTAAACTCACAAAGTGCTCCAGGTTTCAGTAATTTTTATTTTCTTCTTAGTTGCTGCAATTATAAAATGCAGCTGTGAAATTAGCCTTTTGCTGGGTGTGAAATTCATAATATAGCTATTTTAATGCCTAATTTACTTTTATATAACGCTAAATTGTTCAGTTTTTTAATTGGATGAGGTTTAGGAAACATTATGACATTCATTTGGAAATTTCCCTCCCTACGAATTTCCCTCATATACAGATCAAATGATGATAATGAAAAGATTATTTATGACCCTCAATTAAAAACCATATCATTGAACGATGTTAAGAATCAACCTAACAATATGCATTTCATTAACAAACAATAACATAGATCGAAATTGAGAATCTAAAAAAGCTTACGTACTTTTATCACGTGAGATCTCGAAAAAAGATTTTTGGCTAATCATTATACTATAGCTCAGGTAATAAATAAAAAACAAAATTATATTTTATTTTTTAATTAACTAAACGATAAACGAATTTTACTTTCATCTACTTATATATGAAATGTATAGTAAGGGAAAATATTGAGATCATGAAAAATTGTCACAAAATGGTTTATATGTATGTGAACAGCCTAGCTCAAAAACAAAAATATGCAAGACACTGAAATTACGTATTTAAGGAATTTATTTACATACGTGTATGGGATGTAATAGCAACCTTTTGGCCCAAATCGACTTTAGCTACTTTATATTATTCATTTTACACTTGTTTACAATTTTTTCGAAGACATTTTGATTAAATTCATATCATGTACAATTAAATGGCCTTTAATACCAGCCAGGTCTTACCCTCTTTGAAATATTCTGATAGAGCTTAAATGCCGAATTTTCAAATTGGCTTCCTCTAAAGTAGCTATCTTTAATTTTGTTAACCTGAAATAATTAACCGTCTCTCGTTGTTAGTAATAATAAAAAAATGAATAAATATATAAACTATAAAAGAATTTGATAATTATGTAATGCAGAAAAAAAAGGAGAAATATTTTCCCTAGTTAAAAACGAATTTCAGATAAAAACAAGTAGTAGTATATATGTATAATATACCTTTGAAAAGCTAAGGTTTTAGAAAAATAATATCGAACATATAAAGTCGTAGAGGTGATGGAGGATAATGAAGAGTGACCAAAGACGCATAAACATAAGTGATTGTTGTAGTAAACAATTTCTACTTATATATTATTTAATGAAAACTAAATGGAATTTGCATGGAAAGCTTTAAAATATATTTCAAGTAGTGTGGTAAGGGAAAGTTCTGTGCGTGGACAACACCAAATTTTTTATTGCACTTTTAATTATAATTATTAATTATATACTGATAAATTAATTGAATACTTTATTCATTTATATAATTTATTTATATATTTAATATTATTTAATAATATTTATTAATTTAATATTAATTTATTAATAAGTTAATTTATTAATATTCTTAGTGTGTTTTATTGTTGAAATTGATGTTATCAAATTTTAATTTAAACTAATTTCAATATTAAATTCGATTATAATTCCTCGTTTAAATTAAAAATTAACCAAATTTGACAGGCCCAATTTCATTATTTATGATTTTAATTTTTTGGTACATCTCCAACGCTTCCTGTTTTGTCTCAGAACGATATTATAGCTGAATGGACGTATTTACCATGCAGTATTTACAAATAAAGTTAGAAGTTTAAGCACTCAAAGACACACGCTCAAACCACAACAAGAATAAAGTAACCTGACACTTCTCAGCGGATAACCTTACAGGGTAACAGTTGGTGAAGTGCTACTACCTATATCCTCAACTAGTTTACAAGTACCATATTTAAATTTTAAATTAGTCATTTTTTTATTGATTTCATCTTTTAAAATAAATCTATAAATACTTTTTAAATATTCTAATTATTATGGCAGAATAAATATCGATAAAATTGCAATATATCTTTTAGACTTTTTTCAAAGGAAGCATTAAATATAGCATTATTGATGTAGATTAGTTGTTTATCTTTGAAATTTTCTTAGAAGTTCATACATTTTTAATTTATTTCTTGTTAAAAAAAAACGTCATTTATATTCTTGTTTGTTTGAAATAAACTTAATATCTTCATTACATAAAGTGCATAAACATAGTGTATGAATAAATTTCTATTAGCTATTTATTATATTTTAAAGACTGGAAGAATCAATATATATATAAAACAAATAATATAATTTATCAATGACGAATATATCTGTAATAAGAAAATATATGAGAAGTGAATTATTGGGAAGTTCATTCTTATTTAGGATTATTGTAAAATCTAGTTGTGAACCTCCCTTTTTGGTCACTGCTTGATCATAATTGATTTCCATAAAAAAATATATTAAAATACTATGCAAAACTTCTCAAATTTAGTATTTATAACTTATATATTGATTTAAATAACATACTAGATTTTGGTCTATATTGGAAAACCAGAAGTTCATACATTTCTTACTTTCAAAAGTACATTTCTTAAGTTCATACATTTCGGTACTTTACTTGAAGGTCATATTAGGCTTTCATCAAAAATTATATTAAAATATAATATAAAACGTATCAAATTTGGTAAATAGGACTTTAAATCGATATGAATGTATTTACTATATTTTGGTTAAAATTGGTGAGCCGAAAAGGGTACTTTACTTGAAGGTCATAATAAGCTTACATTAAAAATTATATTTAAATTAAATACATAAATCATATGTTTCGGTGATGAAGGTTACACATGCAATTTGGTTTCCAATCCAATTAAACATTTTTATTACTTGTTTTAAGTGTTAAAATGGAGTGTAAAAAATTGGTTTTCCTCCCCATTTATGTGTGTTTCAATAGATGGATGTCGCGACGCCGAGTGTCGTTTTTGAGATACTGCAATCTTCGGACACTAGTAACCAAATTCAGGATAACTTTTTGAGCCACCGATTTATAGTTAAATAGGCGTACGAGGAAGTCGTGTTGTCCACATCAGATATTTTCCTTTCCTTACCACATAAGCAAAGAAGAGTTTGTGGTCGGGTGAAAATTTTGATGTGCCGTTTTCAGCGGATCTGTACGTTTCAGAACCGCAGGATTAAAAAAAAACAACCCACATTTGGGCCTATGAGCTGTCTATCAGTGTGTGTCTATGCCACGAATATCTATTAAACCGGTGGACTGATTTTGTTGTTTTCTTTTCTGTTTTATAGGATTTCGTTCCCCGATGCCTATGTACCAAATCGGGCATGCTGTACGCATTAGCCGAAAATGAGCACCAGCTTTTGTATTGGCTGTGGAGCCAAAAGGGCTCAAATGATTTTGATTAAACGTGCCAAAAGTCTTCTTCTTGAAGCCATTTAATTTTTTTATATAATAAATCCCCGAGAAGAAGCATGAAAAGAAGTTGTAAAGAAAAGAAAACTTTATTTGCGCGGAACTCAAAAACTATATGAACACCTGAAAGGTAATTTAATCCTCATTTTATTAAATTAGATCGGACCAGTATTAGCAAAGGTACAGAGGTTCGGACTTTGTAGCCATGTTCTTAAAGCATTCTGTGCTTGTTCCTAATTAAGCCCGTCTAGTTTCTTTTAGTTATTCGTAGAACTTGAAAACTATACATCTCCCGCAAAATTTCAGATGCTCATTTGAAAAACAATTAAATGTCCAGCAAAGCTTGATTAAAAATTGATCTATCTTAAGTGATAGAAAACAGAAAAAGCCAACTTTTGAGATAGGATAGTTCTGCTTTGAGGGACCAATATTAAACTTTTTTGAGATGTAATTGTTGAACTAGGACAGCGATGCATATACACATTCTAGCATTGGAAGAATATCACTCTTCTGGACACGAAAATTATACAATAATTAAAACGATACAAACAATAAAAAATCTATAAATAAAAAATCTTACGAAACATCATTTCCTCTTTATATTTCTCATGCAATAGTAATCTATAAGGGCCTCAACGTATTGGCGAACGGAATGGTATCCGATATGGAAGTGCGGTGGCCGCTAATAGAATTGGTTATGGTCATCCAAGGAACTCACCGCACTATATCCAATCCTCGCCACAGGATCGTCTCCATTAGAGATTCTTTAGAGCTATATTTGGGTGACCGCTGCTCAGGTCGAGATTGAAGATCGGTTAGGTAGGGTAAGGCACAATGGTTGAACGGAAGTGGTGTTTAAAAGGATTATGGATGGCCTGCAGTAAGTAAAAAAAAATATAAGAACTAAAACTAATAAAAACAAATTTAAAATAATAATTATGTCTAAAAGTATATATTAATGTGTATATGAGTGATTTATCATTGTTTGGTTAGTCTATATCAGTCTGTTGACAAGAGATGTGCTCTCCGTGTGCTGCATTGGTGCGATTTGATGGTATAATTCTGATGATGCCTACATTTTTTTATACTCATTGGCATAACATGGACAATCAAGATTTCACTATAAATGCTTCAGATATCGGACACTGAGATATAATTCTGTGGTGGATAGACGGCACAGTCATTCATCCTACTGCCAGATTACAGAAAATAATAGGAAAAAAATTATCTCCTGCTTAGTAAGACATAGAAGGTAATCTACGATCAGTGGAAAAACTGGTTGCTAGACTACACGAGAACCATATATTTTTATGTTAACTATAACCTTTTCTTCTTTTCTGTTTATATATATTCATCAAATCATTGTTGAATATTACTTCTAATTCAAACAAGTTAATTCAATAAATCAAATTATTGAAGATTCGTGACGTTTCGCGATCAATCACCCCATCCTTAGACACTACATTATCTTTAAATATTCTCTATAGCATTAAAAGTTGTTATAAATACATTTATAACTACATTTATAAATTTATACATTTATAAATACATTTATAAATACATTTGTTTTTTACAATTTCTTCTTATTGTTTATTACAATTTTTTAAATTTATGTTCCAATTATTTAAGTTCCAACAGAACTGATCTAGAAACTCTCTCAAGATTAACCTTTATCCAGAGAGTTTCTACCAGATAATAGGAATGTTAATTTAAAAAAAAATTGTAATAAACAATAAGACGAAAATGTAAAAAAAAAAAAAAAGGAATTATTTATGATAACTTTTAATGCTATAGGGAATATTTAAATATAATATAGTGTCTGAGGATGTGGAGATCGTCCTTGAAATGTCACGAATTTGATTTATTGAAAAAAGTTGTTTGGATTGGTCAACAATGATTTTATGAAAAGCTTCTTGAAAACTTCCTAAAAAAAATTATTAAACAATTAGTATATATATATATATATATATATATATATATATATATATATATATATATATATATATATATATATATATATATATATATATGTGTGTGTGTGTTTGTGTGTGTGTGTATATATATAAACATATTTTTATATATTTATTTATTTATCGCGATAAAGGTCAGCTAAGGACAACGGTTATATCACTTCATGGCTCTTTCATCTTTCTTTCAGCCCACACCTTTTTCATATTTTCCTCCATTTCCCTTTCTACGCTCCTCTGTCCACCTCCTTCCTTTCCATCTTTTCCTCTTTTCCACCGCAAGGACCTGCTTTCCATATACCATCCTTCTAAATTTCTTTCTGTCCTGGTAGTCCTCTTCTCTGATCCTCAGTTTCCTATTTCTTTCTTTATCTGAGTATGTGTCTCTCGATCCCAGGTTCGATACAGGATGATATGACAGAATGTATATATATATATATATATATATATATATATATATATATATATATATATATATATATATATCATAAGAACTAAATTATTTAATTATTATTATATATATTGTCATATCAATCTGATTCGAACTTGGGGTCGTGAGACACTGACTGCCAGTCTCTATAAAGTGAGTTGTTACGTTAATTGGAAGGAAACCTGGCGGTAGAGCGTGATTCTGGCCAGATTGCCTACTAGTAAAATTGTTGGTAAAAAAAAGGAAAATCCTTACCAAGTACTAAACCGATTTCCCTCCATTCATTATAGAAGGTACATATAATGATTATTATTTACTTAATATCGACCATAAATAAATGTGAAAGATATTTTATTACTTGAAATGAGGATTGCTTCGTTATAGAATGAAAAATCTGAAAATGAGGATAGCTTCTCCGAAATTTAAACTACGGAGAATATGTAATAAAATTGAAAATGATTCGATTCGATTACTTCCGAAGAAATCGAAGCTAAGAAGACATAATAATTATTTAAATATTTCTGTATGTCAGAGATTAGCTATCTTAAGTCCGATCTTTTTTTTTTTGGAGAGGAGGGGCTGATATTTATTTGATTGTTGTATTTGAATTACAAATACACGTATAAACCTATATTCAACTGTTTTTTTTTTTTTTTAACGTGGATTTAATAAAGTCCATATTTAATCTTAATAATGTTTAAAAATATTTCAAAGTCGGTCATATAATTGTGTGAATTTATAAGCCAATGTCTGTCCTGTTTTTCTATTATAAATACTACAGTCTATTATATATGGCCGGTTATAATCAAACTTGATCGTTAATTGGTCATAAAGTAATTTTTTTTTTTTTATGTAATTTTTAGCTTGTAGCTTATTGGTAAAATTGTAGGTTAATAGCGTGCGAACTGGAATTAATTGGTTGCATTTTTCAATAAATCCCAATTGATTATTTTATATCATATACAGGCAAGGTAGTTTCATTTTTATCGTAGTGTTATGTGATTGACTGGTATCTATTAAGACATGAGAAATAAAACCAAATAAGAAACTTGTTATAGAGAGCCTTATTTGTCGATGGTTGATAAAAAAAATGCTGCATATTCCCTATCTTGGTTTAATGAAGCAATTAATGATTCGTGACATTTTAATTAATCTTCTATGTTTTTTTCTGATAATGATCAGATATAATGATATATGCTATCAATTATTCTTAATTTGGAATATAAATCTTATACACCAAAGTTGTGAAAATAAGATTTTTTTTAGTTTTTCGAAGAAAAAAATTAATATTATTTTTATGTGGGTTCGTATAGATAATAAATGAAGAATTTATTATTCAACATTAGTTGTTATACTATTTAGTAGGTCAAATCTAAACCTTAAACACGATCAATTAATTTTTCAAGTCGGTAAGTCGAAACAATGGACATCCTGAGTAATTTATATTGTAATCCTTTACTAAGCCTTCTGCACACTGTATAAAAGGTGGTAATTCACAGTTCTAAGTTCTAAATCTTTGCAAGAATTAGAGGACAGCTGTTAACTCCTTTTATGGTCACAGGTAACTACCACCTTCTTCACTGTTCGCAGCAGTCTTGGGAAATGATCACAAAACAAACAACTAAGGAAGACTATTTTTAAGCTTATCAACTTATTCCTATAAACTTACAAACCTTAACAACTACCTAATTAAATAGTATTTTCTGGTCAAAAACTTTTCAATCATGTTTGATCTGATCCATTTCTTGAAAGATTCCATATCTCAAAAATCGAATACGAAATCAAGCCCAAAACAGATCTACAACTTCCTCCATCTTCTTCCTGCACACATTTCCCAAACTTCTTGTCTCCTCACTCATTTTCCCCCCACTTTATCTATGGTCATGTCGTTCACGAAGAGATCACTGGCGAACTAAAAGCTAGGTTGAAAATAATAATAAATTGTTTCCTCCGATTAATTTCCAGCTATTGCAAAGATACTCACATTGGTTTATTGTTTTCAATAACGGACCTTTGCAATCTACTGTGAAAACATTTTTTAACCCTCCTCCCTTTAAATTTTACCTTTCGAGATACCTAGAATTTTAGCAAATGACATGAATGTGTTATACATGTTTTGAAGTAAATATTTAAATTATACTACTTCGTCCTACATGACATATTAGTTAGCCAACGAATTCCTAACATTAATTGATCATTTTATTAATCCTCTGTTCTTTATTTGTATAAAATATTTCTGAAGTAAAATAATAATAAACTATAAAAACTTTAAAGGTCGGCTCAGTTCTAAGGAAGTAGTTATAATTTTTTCCTCGTGTCAATTTAGTTTGGCCATTCAATTATTTTTCTAGATATATTTCAACCACGTTTCCTTGCAACCGTATGTGGAAACCCCATGGCGCTATTTCAAGTTGTAGGCGGTTAGGTATTTAAAGTATTCGTTTCCCTTACCTGAAAATGAAAGTAGTTGACCATACTTCCCAATAAGACAATTGTGAGTAAGACTTGCTCTTACAAGGTACAAGCCTGAAGTTTTTGAATTCCTACTTCCTATATATTAATTATATTCTATAATAATATGACACCATAAATATATAATTCTATTTTGATACTACATAAAAAAAATAAATATATAAAATAAAAAATAAAAAAATAAGATCATCTTGGAATTAGTTGAGTTTGAATATAATAGTAAGTATACTTCCTATCAAATTGCAAGTTTGAAATAATTTATCTTATCATATTTTCTCAATTTAATCAAATAAAATTCATCTAAAAGTCCAAATTATTTGTTGTTTATACTTTTCCGCTTTTACTTATTTTATTATTTTTTAACTTACTAATTGTAAAATTATTTTAGAAAGGAAAATATGCACTTTAATTTTTATTAGAAATATCAATAACTTATATTTACTGAATCTGCTTAAAGGCTCTATATCAATTTTATCCATAATCGTTTTGTACAGTCCGTCCACTGACCCCATCGTAACTCAATTCCAAAAATTCAGCCACAACAAAATCCTCCCACCTACATCTTGGCCTAACTATCGGACGGTTACCCATCGGTTCAGCCCAAATAACATTTGGGCATTCCTCAATTATCAATCCCAACAATCCTGCATGCCAATTTGAGCAATAGAAGGTAGTAGTAACAAAACTTATACGTATATTAGGGATTGGTCCTTCTATACCTTCATGCGGACATCAACTGATTATATGCATATATTATTATAAATAATTATATCTATTATTACGTATTTTTTTACCAAGTTCAGAATTTGTTATACTAATTAAACGATTTCTACTTTATTTGCGATAGCATTAACCAATAGCTTGGTTCAAAAATTCGCTATAGACACTCAGTCTAACCAATAAACAAGGTCTGGGATCTTCTGGAGTCCTGCTTTGTCCTACATGTGTGGAGGATAATCTTTGGTTTCGTAGTTTCCTAGAGCACAATGTAAATATTTATGGATGTAGATAAGATGACTTATTTTATTTTTAATTTACATAAATTTTCTTTATCAAGATTTTTATTTATTTTGATGTTGTTTTATTTATCTATCTATTTATTTTCATTTGTGATTTACGTTTTTATTTTATTTTATTTTTCACTTTGTATCCATATAGTATGAATGGAAACAAACAGCCCTAATACTTATTGCCCTTCATTGTGGCAGGTTGTGCTGTTATTAAATAAAGACATTTTATATTATCTCATAAAATAAAATACTGAAAAACAAAACAATTATTAATACAATCAATGAAAGTTCTCGGATTATATCTAAGCGTTTTCCTTTATCCAAAATTATTTATTTGGTTATTATCTCTTTCATAAGGGTCGTTGGCAAAAATATAATTTATATTCTATTATAATACTTGATTTTTTTCAAAAACGCCAACAGAGTCCGAAATTTAAACGTCTTCTTGACGTTGACACTGCTTTTCATTCCGAAAATCCTTCGGATAGTGGAAATAGGTCTTTTCCTGTTCCGCATGTGCGAAATGAAAGAATACACCAAGTCCATCATATATATACCACGATTCTGGTGGCACTTTAAAAATATCTGAAAATCATAATCCCACTTAATAAAAGGGCGATGAGTAGTTTTCGCACTCTTCAGTAAAATTTGGTTTATTTGATGTACTGTGTTTTTGATTTCCACGATTCAATTAAATTATAATAGTATGGCTGCATCGCTATCTCTCTTAAACTGTGATTATTACACTGTAATAACACTTAAAAGTGGAGTTGGTTCTGTGAGAGAAGTAAGGAACTTCCTCATTCACAGGCATTGGAAAGATCCCAGACTTATTTCGGAATGCAGAGAGTCCGGAGCTGAGGATTCTACACGAAGACAAGCCGATAGTGCTCCTCACTACCGGGAAGGGTCGTGTGGTCAGATAGGGATCCCGGTCACGACGGCGGTAGCGGAGCTGTGAATGGCCGGATCACATGAGGCCCTGTCACTGCTCCACACGGTAGCCCATTAATTGCCCTCCCTTACCCCCCCATCTCTGATAGTGACGGACGTTTAGCATTACTTTATCACTCCCTCCCTCCTACCTCTGCCCTCCTTGTCGCCTTCACTTATCTTCCAGTCTGCTCCTCGTCATTGTAGGAAAGTAAAACTGAATAAGTAATACGGATCAACTTTGACAAGGGTTCAGCAATAGTAATTACAAGTATTAAATAATTAAACTAAAATAAGTATGGACATTTCACATTAACTATTATACTTGATACTGTCCAATAAAGCATGAGACTACGGTAAAACTGGATGCCTGTTCTTACGAAAATAAATTTGCCAGAATAGCTCAGATTTATTTGTCAGATCATAGTGGTTTCAGTGAAGGTGTATTTTGAATATCAGTTTGCTTCTATAAACCAGCAAAGATGGAATCAATGGATGATGCGCATTTCCTTGTAAATACGATATTGAAGTATTTAAAATGAGTATAGGAAAAACCGAAAATATTAACGGATTGTTGGATAGAATAGAACGGATGCAAGAGATAGAATAAAAAATAAAACAAATGTGTGTCAAAGAGAACAATAAAAAATATAATAAAAATATACTTAGTACTTGTCTTCATTTCTCCTGCAAATAAAATCACACCTCTGCCGAGAAAGATCTCTGTTTTGGTAATTTTTTTTCGCATATCCCTCAGACACTTGTCTTCAATTACAATACTAATTAATGTTTCTACATCAATTGTTATGATATATTTATTCTAACCTAAAACAACCACATGGTAAATTAATTAAAATAACCAATCAAGCAAGTTTGAACAACCATCTAGTTCTGATGTATACCTGCGCAATCTGCATAGGTGTTTGCAGATAATGTACGCAGCCGCGTTGATTGTTTTGACGAGTTCGTCATAATACGAATCCACAGTAACTGTAGCCTTACGTGGCCGCTAACGCCAAAGAAGAATAACATCGTAAGATTTTCGAAATTGTAGTTTCGGAAAGGATATCTGGATCCAAGAAAGTTGAATCAACTGAACAATTCAGACTGATACACAATTCGTTGTTGCTTAACCTCCAATAGAAATTAAAGCAATGGGGCTGGAAATGTGCGTATGAAATAGTCTCGATAATGAAATCTCCAAAAAAATAATTTTGGCGAAATCAACGAGAAAGTTCGACGCCCGACCGGCCTTGAAACAAGTAGACTCCCTTTTCTTTTCTATATTCTGCATTTATATACGTCAATAAAAATGTCTATCGCACCAAAAAAGAACTAATTATGGTAGATTATATTTTTCATAAGATTATCAAACAGATCAATCGTGATTATCAAGTAGATCGAGGACAAATACTAATAACAACGAATTTTCTTGATGCGTTGCAACGCAGTTGCAAATGTGCTATAAGAGAATAAAAAAATCTGAGATACATCTATGGAATGAGACTGCTATTTCTAGCTGTTTATAATTCAAAGAACGGTCTGGTCTTTACGATTCCTGAATTTGCGGAACTATTAACCATTAAGAGACTCAAGTCTTTGGAATCTTCTAATTGTAACAAATTTAATTGATATAACCAAAGAATTATCGCATATGACGTTAAGACCACATTTTTACTCACTGATTCAAAAAATAATTTTTATTTTAATGAAATCGTACGTCTTATAATAGAAGATGGAGTGTAGCAAAACAATTTAATACGAAGCTGTTTTCTATGACACATTGATTCATGTAGGCTAACTATTAGCGAACTAAACATTCAAGAAACATTTTTTCAGAAAAATTACATGAATACTATGTCTGATTTACAACTAAATTTATGTTTATATTAAGTAAAGAAAAGTAAAAATATATTTTTTTGTTCTGTTTAGTTGGTAATCATTATCATTTGTGGTCCATACCTATATAACGAGATTTCTATAAAATATAAGCATGTTCGTTTTTCGTTTCACAAAAATACAATACCCAAAGAATTCTTTTATGAATTCAATTAGGTAATTATTTAAAATAACGAAAATTATTGTAATTATTTTGAGTATTTATTTCAAATGTTTGGCATATTAATTATGGTTTAGTTATAAAAATACAAAAAAAAAAAAAAAAAATTAACGGACCTGTGCTTTATTTAAAATAATGTGAGCTAATAATAATTTTTTTAGTAAAATAATATTAAAATAATTTTTTAAATAGCATTTATATTAAAAATCAATTAAAAAAATAATCTAATAATACATAATCCCCTCTAGAAGTAAAAGGAAGAAGCAAAAATTGAGTGAGAGGTTAGACTTTACAGATACAAGAAGCTGGTATGGTCCAGCAATATGAAATATTCTGCAACCCCTCTGGACAACACCGCCAACTCTTCGGCATTACTCGGCAACCTCCTGGAATTAGAGTCATACCTAAATATTTGGGCAGCATTGCTGTATATTGCAACAACAGTATTGCAGCCACACATTGCCGGAAAATATGGCCTGTCTAAACGGCCCTTAAGTTAGGCGAGCGGCAATGATTATTTATTTCAAATGCAATAAAAAAGAAAAACAAAAATGGTATGGGTCTGTTTAAGAGGCCATTTTTCAACACGTTGTATTTTTCGTGTCACAAGCACTTAAGAATGACTATGATGGATAGATCGAGCCAAGCTTTACTCAATTGGCGGTGACAGTTGTAAAGGAAGTTGGTGATTCCATCCGCCACCTCGTTTGATGGGTCATTGACGTGTTGTGCTGGCTTCTTCAGCGTTTTAGACAATTGGGTCTTGAGATTTTCAGTTTTATCTCGTTAATGATTATATAATAAATAAACCATCAGATCTCATATTAATCCCTTCATTAAATGTAATTAATTTATTATTAATATATAGCTCAGCTAATTGTGACGAAAGGCTATTTTAAATGTATGAAGGCGCTAGTCGTCAACAATTACCGTACATTAAAGAAATCTTAATAAGTAGAAAATTTATTGAATCCATATATATATATATTACTAAAAATATAAAAAATGTAGCAAATTTCAAGACGGATGTAAAGGGAATTGGCCAACATTTTGTGGGCATTATCAATAAAATTAACTTGCAATAATTACAGAAAGTATGACCAAATTAGTGATAGTAGTCAATTCCTTTAAATACCAGAAAAAGCCATCAATAGTTCAGTTTCCCAAGCAGAAGCAATGGGAACGGACGTAATGGTATCCCAAGATAATTCATTCATTGATATACTAATAGTTCGTAGATGCAACTGTTGCATTGACTATTGTGAAATGAACGCAGAGCTTATTGCTTACAGGACATGTAAGATTAATATTTTATTAGAACAAGTAATGACGATAATCCAGATTTGGATCAGAAAAAAGTTATGAAGACAATATGCAGGTGTATATATGTATATATATATATATATATATATATATATATATATATATATATATATATATATATATATAATGAAATAAATTTTAATTATAAATATTTTATTTGGCTACTTCTCAATTATTTTTTAAATAGTGATTGATGAAAATAGGGATAATTTATTTATTACATAATATTTATTAAGATTTGTTTATTGTACAGCAATTCTTGACAAAAATTTATGTGGATTATCTTTGTAGACTTTAAAATGAAATAGTTGTGTCCAAAACGTCGTTAACTTAAGCAATAAAGAAAGTAAAGAAGTTTGCAAGATTACAAGTTCCCTGAAATCTGGCGTCTTGAGCAATTTATATATATATATATATATATATAAACCAAACTCATTGCTGTTTCTACTTTTAATCATAAAATCCATTTTACTAATGCTAATTTAGAAAAATGTTTCATTTATATATTACACCAGATGTTCATTAATTTAATTGATTTAACTTTTTCGCCTGATAATATGAAATCGCCGCCATAGCCAAGCTCTGGAAAATTATCGTCCTAAATTCTATTGATATGAATTATCCTTCTAATGGGTTTTGCTTGAGATCGGTAGAGTTTTGGTGGACATTTCAAAGCCTTTTTTTTATTTATTTGATTATATGATGATCTGCTAAAGCTTATTCATATATATATAATGTAATAAAATTTTACATATAATTAAAAACTTACATTTCAATTGAAGCAAGTGATAACAGCCTCTTTCTTTATGCTATTTTCACTACAACTTGAGAGGACTTAGCCAAAGAGTTAATAGGCTTGCCTGCCAATGGAACAAGTAATTGAAGTTGTATGAGGCCGAATAAGGACGGCGGTAGCCCTGTGTGGAACCGGCTTCATAAAAAATAGGCTGCGGTTGGCTACAAGCTCACTGCTACACTTAGCTTTTTATCCTCGTCTACGGTTACCGTTTCCTCCATTCAGCTTGTCTTTACTGCCAGAGGTGTCCGCTGTCTTTCTTGTCTGTCCTCGATCTATTTTGAGGTAACTGCTAACTGTCAAGTTAGACTGAATCCTTGCTTATGTTCCGATATCAGGCGCAATGAATCCTCAAAATCTTAAGATCCTGTCCTTTCCACGATGTAAGTGGTCATTTACGAATGTGAAATTAACTGAGAGCTGAAGGCGTAATATACAAAAAAAAAAAGAATAAAATAGTTTTGGTAATCTAGGAGAGAATTGAGAGCTGAAGCAAGGTGGGTAAGACACTGAACTCGTTACTCAAACCAGGATTTGGCAGACATTTTTTTTTGTTATCAGCCTTATATTTTCTTTGGGCCTCAGACCACTTTGTTAGAGCACACAGAGTCTCTGCAGTAGCTTGATACTTTAATGTGTTTTCAGAGGAAATGGATGTTGAGAGTGATTTTAGTCATCTAAAAAAAAATGCGCTTCTTATCAAGTAATGAACCCAAGATCCGTCATATGTTGTAGGCTTACAGTTTTCTTAATTTTCTATTTTTTTTTTACGTAGACAGGACGATGAATTTGTTACCGTAGAGTAGGTAATCGAAAAACCCAATGAATCTCGATAAATCTTTTATGCCATTTATACTCTGCACTTCACCATAGGCCTATATAACTAATTAAGTTACAATTGAGTAAATAATTGTTCTATTTTTCGGATTTGAAAACGTTTTCATTAAAAAATAAAAACAAAGAAATCCAAAGTACTTTAATTATTCAAGAATGATGACAACATGCTCTCTTACAAGGAAGGTACCAAACTTTGGAATCACAAATTCCGATCACTTTTGTATATGTTATAGGGCAGGGTTTCCTCAATGCTCGTGGAAAGTGGCAAGACGCGATTCGCTTTCATTATCGAGAAATATAGATTTGAAATTTTAGTACAAATGACTGTTACACCCGTATATCACTGATTGCGTGGCGAAGCGGTAAAGCTCTTGCTTACCGAGGTGGGAGTTGGCAATTCTTATCCCGATTGAAATTCATTTTTTTTTATTCTTTAATTGTTATTTATATTTCCGATTTTTATAAATTATTACATATGAGATTCATTAAATTTTTATTTCAATGTAGATGAAAACTTTTGCGATTAAGCTTTCTTCCACGGTTATTATTTATTTTTTTTTTATTTATTTTTTTTTTTTACAGTAAAATATTCAAAATTTGACGATGATATTAAAAAGAAATCAAATAAAATATTGATAATTATCATAAAAATAGGAGTTATAATGATTATACTAACAAAGTGATTAGTATCATCAAATATAATTAATTAATTAAAAATTATGCACTGAAAATAATTAAAGCGTTATTTTAAAAATTATCTATAATACCATTACCTTATTTTAAAAAAGATGCTTTACATCTGAGTAAACTGTATGTTTTTTGCTTTCTTGTACGCAGCAAAGGTAGTATTGTAATCGCGAAAATTATCGGTTTTCAGATTTCAACGGACATATCTATTTTGACCATCCCGGAATCCATTTTGACAAGTTTCGTCGTGAGATCTGTACGTACGTTCGTTCGACGTATCTCGCATAACTCAAAAACGGTTGGCCGCAGAAAGTTGAAACTTTGCATTTAGGATTACTGTAAAATCTAGTTGTGATCCTCCTTATTTGATCACTTCTTGATTACCGGAAGTAGTACTTCACTTGAAGGTCATTATTGATTTTCGTCAAAAATTATATTAATACATAATGGAAAATTTCTCAAATTTGGTATTTAAAACTCACATACTAATATAAATAACATAATAAATTTTGGTTAAGATTGGCAAACCGGAAATAGTACTTTACTTTCAGGTCATTATTGATTTTCATCAAACATTATATTAAAATAAAATGTAAAACATCTCAAATTTGGTAAATTATACTTTTATATCATTATAAGTAATATAATAAATTTTGGTTGAAATTGAAGAGCCGAAAGGGGTACTTTACTTGAAGGTCATAATAAACTTAAATCAAAATCTATATCGATATTTATTACAAACATCGTATGGTTTGGTGATGAAGATTATAAACGCGATTTTTTTCCACGCTAATTAAACGATTTGATTACTTGTTTTATTTGTTAAAATTGAGTATAAAATACTTGTTTTCCTCCCCATTACTGAGCTGCAGCAGGAGGATAACTTATAAGTTGAGCGGGTTCTTCCGCTTAAAATGTTGAAACTGTCGATTTCCAATGCTTTATCTATTGACATAGGAAGGCAACGACATATAATATCTGAATAAGACCTTCATAAAAAAGAGCTTATGTGTGTATGTATGTGCCAACAAATGGACGTCGCGACGCCGATTGTCGTTTTTGAGATACTGGTATCTTCGGAAACTAGTAACCAAATTCACGGTCACTTTTTGAGCCGCCGATTTATAATTTAATAGACGTATAAGGAAGTCATGGGGTGTCCACATATTCAGTATTGAGATAAAGACAACAGAGACCTTACACGAATGCTATTGTCTGTTTCAGAAAAAGATCATTTCTTATATACCATCCTTCATTACTATGGGAGCCTTACATTGCTGTTTCAGTGTGAACTACTCGAGAGGATCTGTAACCTTATAAAGTCATGACTAATGCGGGTGCTAGTAACTACTAGAAAGGACCTGCTAACGACCAAGGAAGCGCCAGATGTAAGATGCGCAGAGTTTGCGCGGGTTAATTAGAAGTGAATATGTAGCGTTGACACGGGCTGCTCCTTGCCAAGTTCCCCAGCGGCTGCCAGTTTCCAAGTCACCTACTATGTACTATGTAGTACAGGTGTACTTTAGCGGGTCTTCATGTCCTAGCCTTGTTCATTAGCGAGACATCTCGGCTAATTAGTTGGATTTCATTAAGCTCCGTCTTGAAGGAAACTAGAACGAAAGGGTTCATACCACTTTCAGAAATTTTTATAATACAATATGAAGACTCATTTACTTCTCGGAAATAAGAAAAGAATAATTTAATAATAACTACGGAAGGCGCACTCATTTAGATAAAGGTAAAATGACTAATCGAAACATAATTTTAGTATGCATTTTAACTTTTCTGCTTTCTGAATTACCATTTTAGTCGATTTAGAAAATATTTCATCAATTTAAATACTTTGCATTTTCTCAATGGAAATTCAATCAATCTAGTAGAGATTTTTTAAAAACATATTTATAGATTTACATCCGGAAATAATTGTACACTAAATATGCCACACTATATACAAATATTTATGTTTTATTTTTTTAAATTTTATATATATATATATATATATATATATATATATATATATATATATATATATATGTATGTATATATAATGATATTAATATAAATATAATAAAAAATAGACAATTTTACATTTTTTTTTAAATAATAAAGAAGGGAATAAATAGTATTTTAAATGATTAATATTAAAAAACTTCTTGACCTCTTATGTCATTATTATTATCTGTAATTGGATATATTCATTATAAAAAATACTCGTATGATAATCCGTATTTTTGGTTCAATTTAGATGAATAATTTTTATATATTATTTTAAATTATATTATATTTTATATAGATTATTGATCCTCCTAAAATACAATAGGTTCCTTCACACCTATATCAATATGCTACATCAATGTGTATCATTCCAACAAATAAGACAATTTTAGTACATTATCTAAATAAATGTATATATATATATATATATATATATATATATATATATATATATATATATATATATATATATATATATAGAGAGAGAGAGAGAGAGAGAGAGAGAGAGAAATTTATGAATATATTCACTTTCTCATTTTTTCCACACACATTAATAATTTATTTTTAATTACTACAATGATTTAAATCTCTCTTACCTCTTACCCATTTAAATTTCTCATTTCTAATTTTAACTATAAAACTAAATTCTAACCGTAACGAAATGGATCATATATTTCATATATTAAAAACAGCTTATTAACAAAATTACATACAATAACATAAAATAACATACAAAAATCATGTTCCTACTGTTTATGAAATACAATGTTTTTAAGGTTAATGTAATTAGCTGACATTATAATGGTAACGAACATATGATTATGTTGCCTTAAATAGCCTTTTCAGTTTGTTTTATTATTTTCAATAATGAACCTTGGTAATTGACCAAAGAAAAAAAAAATTAACTCCTTCCTCTTCTCTCGAAATTAGAGAGTTTACATTTCAAGATAGGTATAATCTGAAAATCGAAAAAAAAATAAATCAGTCCGTCCACCATCCTCGGCTTTTCATCGAGACTACTGCGCCGACTGTTATTAAATTTGGCGAAAAAGTCACTAGTCACCCCAGGTTGATCATCAGAAGTCGAAATTACCATCAGCCGTTTCGCCCCAAAATGGCGGGAGAGTTTTCATACGCACATATTTGGACTATTTATGAAGATCGAGAAAAATGTATTTTGGAAATATTACACTAAAGGCTAATAAAAAAAATAAAAATATATATATGTGTATATATATATATATATATATATATATATATATATATATATATATATATATATAAAACTATAATACAAATAATTTTCAATTTTTTTTTTTACTATTTTTTGAGATGATAAACCATGGTGTAATAATTCGCAGCGAATTTACTATGATGCTCCATTCAGATGCTAAATTAAAAATTCAACTTATAATAATCAATAATAATTTGTATAGGCTTATACTTGAAACAGGTTAATATAAATATTCATGAACAATACTGTGAAAGCGTAGAAACATAATTTTATGCTTTCGAGCATGCGTGAGCGCTTCGCTAAATACCGAAAAGTTGAGTGGTTCACTCTGCCGTGAACGAGCAGTGAAGTTGGAAATTCTTCTGAAGCTCAACAAGCCCTTTACCAATGTGACGCATGACCGTAACTCAATTAGTAGGGAAAAGTACGCACAAATGGAAAGTGCTGTATTTGTAAAATAACACTTTGGTGCGCTGTCCAGGTTTTTTATGATTGGCTTAGTAAAGGCAAAGTAAATTTTCTGCCGTCTGATGAAGTATCCTTAAATACTGTGGTAAGTACTATCATAGATATTTCCAAAAATAGATCATGTTCAGTAAGCGATATATTTGATTCAGACTGAGAAACATTTAATGCTCATGTTTTAGAATGTTACTACGAATTGATAATACCAAAAAAGATGGCCTTAAAAGATTCTTGAATGGGATCCCAAAGGCAGGTGAAGATGGAATGGTAGATGATCGAGAGAGACCTTGGTCTAGATGATTTCAGAGATAGATATATTTTGAGTTCAATGTTGATAATTTGTTTACGTTTAAAATATTGAACCTTATTGAGTTTTCATTTTCAAGGGAATTTCAACAATTTCCTCATTTCTAACGAATGCTTCGGTAGAGGTAAAGAAGAAAAAAATTACTAACAATAACTCTTCTTTGGAGGAATTTTTGCAAACCTTCAAAAAAATAAAAATAATGACTATAAAATTCAGATTTTTTATTAGATTTTGAATATTTAATTCGTTGTTTTAGAAAAGGTAAGTAATGCTGCAAATTATTACATAGTGATTTAACATATCGATGCTTAAGCGTCAAAAATTCTAAATTTAGGTTTCAATTTATTATGGGACATAAGCACCATATCTATCGATTCTCTCTCACGATATATAGTGAAAAAAATTGGAAACTATTAGCGTAAGCACAAATATTAACGACTCTCAGTCGCCACTCTGGCCTTAATCAGTGCTATAAGCCTTAAAAATATATTTATTTTTTTTTGCCACTTTAATACACTCCTACTATATACAATAAAGAATAAAATTAAAAAAAAAATATATTGTCATTTGGAAAAAAATCGTTTTATGTGTTTCCTGTAAAGTTTGCTGAATGGGGCTTACGCCTTTTTCAAAAAACGACTTAGATCTGTAGATAGATGTTGCGAGTAGTTTTATTTGTTCATTAATTTTTTAAGGCTTTGGCATAATGAATCGAAGAAGCTTTGTATTGCACTTCTATCTCCATAAATGTCTGAAATATGCGCGTACGAAACATCTAATCAGCCGCCATTTCGAAACTAAATGGAGGATGGTAATATTGAATTCCTTGGTTCATGCCGGGATATACCTGTAAATCTGAACAAAAAAATTCGTCCCACTAGTTCCGTGACGGGTTACGAAGGACGAAGTTTTTTTTCTCTTCTATTTTTGGAATCTGCATATCTTGAAACGTAAAATTTCGAACTTTGAGAGGGTAGTCATGAGGGTTAAGTTTTTTTTTTTCCTGGCCTATTATAAAGATTCTTTATTGAAAATAATGTACCAAAAATAAAATTGAATGATAATTCGAATTAATAAGTAACCAAGGAAATGCGTAAGAAACTGGGATGTTCATTTTTTTTCCTTTTAATTTTAACATTTTACATTTGTGTCTAAATTATTCGCTCACCTTCACGTCATGTTCTTATAAATGTCAAGACATAAATGTTACCTGATACCACATCTCTGGAGGATTAAACAGTAATACAAATATCTTGCCGAGGCCGGCAAGGGGTTACAAGCGCAGATGTGTACAGGTACTCTAAATCAAGCGGCTGAATGGCGGCGTTCAAGGAAAACCTTCACGAACAACCCGCATCCACTCCTGTCCGCTTGGCTTGAATAAGCGGATTTGCCAATGAAATTATACTTAGTCTTCGCTTGAATCCTTTCATGACAAGGAGAAGGGGAGAGGGGGAGGGGGAGAGGAGGAAAGCTAAATTTAACGGTATTTCAGGCCACGAGTTCGTAGTTCTCTCGATTACGTTTCCTGGATTGTAGGTCCTGGCGTATAATTTAAAAAAAATCACAGAGTTTTAGGTTTCTTTACAATAAAGGACTCCGAAGTAGTTCAAAGTGATTTCAATCAAATGCTCTGGAAACATTGCACGAAGTTTTATCATTTTAAGGAAAAGTATCCATGGACACAAAAAAATTGGATGGCAGAATATTGATTTAGCAAATTTATTATCAATTATAAAGCTCATTTTACCTATACCGGAATGATAGTACGTCGGATACAATAACGTATTCAACGATGTACATATTTATTACAATTCTCACTGGTTCAGATGTATATTTACACCCACGTACCTATAAAGGGGTATATGTATTTATGTATTTAATAATAATAATGGGATTATTAAGGATATGAATGGGTGCAAGAGGTTGATCTGCGATAATATATTTATATATATATATATATATATATATATATATATATATATATATATATATATATTATAGATCGTAATACATAAATGAGTGTACCTATACATTTGAACCTGTCCATACTTAGGTCAAAATTGAAATAAATGCATCGTTCAATACGTTACTTTATCCAATGCCCTACCATTCTGGTGCAGGTAAAATGAGATCTTAATTCGAGAATAATTCAAAATCCAATCATATCATATTGTGCGCATGGAGAATTTTTCTCAGAATAAAAAATACTAACTCCCTGCAAAGTTTCGCAGCACTTGATGGAAAACCAATTTTATTATGAAATACTACGGTATCTTCTCACGATTTTACAATTAAAAAAAAAAAAGAAAAAACCTAGTCACTTTATTATTTTTGTCAAATGAAGGCATTTTTTAGAAATCGGTTGAAAAAAAAAATTATTTAAATCATCATGGACGATGCATGAAATTTATTTTAAAATTTTGAGGATTTTAATCATTAAATTGTAAAAAGACCTTATCGTATTCTATCTTTATATAGCAGTGAACAGGGTTGTTTACCATTAGGCGAAATTTCGGATAAGAGACGGTATAAATCAGTAAATAAAAAAAATCTTGATATAGATACAATTTATTAAATTAATAAAGGAAACAAATTGCTTTTTTTTTTTTTTTTTTTTTTTATAGAGATTGCTACTCGTTTACTTTTCTAGACATATCGTCAACTTTCACTTCATATGCTAAGCCAAATCATCACAAAACACTCCGTTCTATTAAATTAAGTTATTATTATGTGCGATTTGAATATATGTTTTTAATAATAAACTTTTATATATACACATATATATATATATATATATATATATATATATATATATATATATATATATATATATATGTAAGATACGATCCAATTCACATGCATTAGCATTTAAAATTAAAAAAATACAATTTACAGACTAAATTTGTTTGCAGATGCATCTTAAATTATGCAATTAAAATTACAAATTTTCGTATATTGACATAATTATTTCGAGTTTTTAGTCTATGTATTGGCACTTCTCGTTGAACTTCGGGTTAGACTAAATCTGGGTTTATTTTATTCCGTAGGTTAACTTGTCCTTGGTCTTACGGGTAGGTTGGGGTAATCTTAGTCAAGAAGTAAGTCTAACTCTTGACCTGGCAACTCAACATTGGATGATATGTTTATTTTGATAAACTGAAAATATATCTCAACATTGGCAGATTAGTTAAGGTATAAGGATTATTAAGTATTCAGAAAAGTCCTGGCGTTTTATGGACCATCACTGCAATAGCGACGTCTACTCTCAATGATTCACTGGAGACCCGAGCCACGATTCTATTTCCCATTCTTCTAAGGATAAGGAGAGACTGCAGAGAAGACAAATGAAACTAAGATGTGGCAAACAGGTTTAGATGAGGTAAAAAATCTCGGAATGGCGTTTCTTCGTGAACGAGGTTCTAATGAATGAACTGCCTCATCTATATCCGTAGCTGTTTCTTCTCAGGCTTCTTTCCCTGGAAAGAATTGCCTGGAGAATTTAATAGCCAATATATCCAGGATGTGTGAAACCGATTCTGATTTTATGGCTGGTTCGTATGGAGCCCATTATAGCTATAATAAAAGATTAATTTTCTGTTTATTCTAGTTTTATTATTTAGTTGTTATTATTATAATTGTTCGTATTGGTTAACTGGGTTACGAATATTTGAATCGCTAATTCCTGGAACGTATAAGTTGCTTTAGAAAAACAACTTTAAGTCTATTGATGCTAAAAAAAAACAAAAATCTTGTTTAGTGTTATTTTCGTGTTTCCTCAATTAGTTATAAACTATTACGATTATTAATTTATTTAAACGAAAATTCACCACTGTTTTGGAGCGCTTCGAGTTAATCTGATTGCATTTCAGACATTAGTATTTTTGGTAAATAAAATTGATGGTAAATAATTGAAGGAACAAATTAAAAGTCAGTCACATTAGAGATATCCTGGGGCAGATATAATCGTATTTAAGTCGACTTGCGGTACAGCCAATCTAAGTGATTTTGTTATGAAAATCAGAATTCATGGTGAAATTTTATTTATTAATAATATTTACAATGAAAAAGCTCCGACCATCATAATATAAGGATTCACTTATTTTTTCTAATCATCACTATTATAATCGCCAAAATAATTCATAACGAAATTTACGTTAGAACCTTAACAGAGGAGAAACAGTTTTAGTAAATATAATTTTAAAATGGACGAAGAATTGAATATTTCTTTTTGTTGAGACCTAAATCGAAATACAGCGCAAGGATCTCAGCAGAAGAATGTGGCAGTTTAGAACGTGGTCGCTGCTATGCTACAATTTGATGAGAACTTATTAATGACTTCATGGCAAAGAAAGCAACCCTTCATGGCATCTCGAAGAAGTTAAATTCTGTTCGCAGGGTCTTTTGGTGTTTTACGAAGGTCGAAAAATGGTACTTTCTGGCTACGTCGGACTACATGTCTGTCGAGGATTGGTATTGAAGCTCACAATTTCTTCGGAGGCATCAATGTTGATGTCGAGCCTATCAGGAAAAGATCATTTTTGTCCTTTTTTCGCTTGATGTCAGGCAATAATTTTTGGAAATGTTAATCATTTCTTGTTTCATTTGGTTAGAATAATCATACCGTTTCAGGGCTCAGAAAACTATGGGAAAACTAAATAACCAATTTTGGTACTTACATTATTTTACAAAATAACATGAACATATTAAAAATCGCTAGTTTCACTTAATAACAAAATTACTTGAAAAATATTCTTGGCACTATTTGATGCATATGTACTAAATGTAGATCAATATTTTGGAAAATAATTTAACTTATTAGTAGAGTAATATAATATAAACGTTTATTTTGACTTTAATTTTCAAATTGTATTTCAACATAGATGAAACAATTCAATATTTTCCTTGCATTCTTTTTAAATTATATTAATTTACGTTGACATTAAAATCGTATCTTAATACACCGACGGTAATTAACAAATTATAATTTCAAGAACGCAAATTATCTGTGTAAGTGTAAGTACCTAAGTACATACAATTTTCATTGCACAAACCTGCATTCCTATACTAAATAGCCTATTAAATGTCTCTAGCTTTACTAATTGTTATTACAATTGAATTAAAATAATCAAGTATAATATAAATAACACGAAATTTCCCCAATATCAAAGTTAGTATTAAATTTATGGTTTCGTAATTAATTTTACAAGCTTATTTATCCTTACTTTCAGTGATTGATTGTTCTTGAAGCAATTTCTTCTGAACTGATGGCTACTTAAACTGCGAAGCCAAGACTACGGTAGTTCCGCAATTTGTCTAAATTCTTCACTGACTTGTAAATTATTTAAGAATTTAGAACATAAATTTTCCATTTTAAAATAAATACAAGAAGCCATCGAAGTTTATCAAGTTTAATTAGTGGTTTGGACAAGTACTTTGACATAGGACTCCTTCCCCGCATTCAGCAGATGCAGATAAACAGCAGCGATTGGCCAGGGTCCAACCTACACTAATATTCTAAACAAATATATTTTTTAGAAATAGGCAAAGTTTTTTTTCAATGCTAATAAAATACACATGACTTAATTATTTTGGGCTCTATAAAATACATGGAAAACAGTTCTTCAACATTCCTAAAAGGTATTGAACTTTGTTAGAGATTCTAGATTCTATTCCAAAGAGGTATAATCACCGCCTTGCCATTATCACCAACCTTGTGAAGAAATATTTGCTCGTTGAAGTCATGATGGTCTCTGGGAGGAATTCCTTAGCTATGGTTGTTTATTCTCAAGGAATCAATAAGGAAACTTGTAAGACTCTGATAGGACTCAACAAATAAGAGGCTTAGGGCAACCTATTCTTTTCTAACAGAAAAGGATTCTGTAATAAAAATACTTAATTACTTTGCGGCTACTTAATATTGAAACCCGCGACTCCAAATCCTAATAGAAGAGACCAACGTCTGCATTCATTAAATAGTTTTGACTACTATTTTCTTAGTCTCCGATAGTTGTATCTATAAATTAATCTGAATATTAGATTTCTGGACATTATCATACAAAACTATCCAACTTCTTCTTGCTTTATTTTTGCATCTTTTCATAACGTTTCGGACTCAATTTTGTCCATCTTCAGGTATACATTCATTCAATCTACAATATTAAAAAAAAAATTATACAGTACTTTTTTTGTATTTATATTCTAACACTATGAAACACTCCACTTGTCCATACTATTTTCTGATTTATTTGTTTTTGAAAATTAGCCAAAAACACATCCACTTATTTGCAATTGATCTATTTTCTAACAAATATTTTGAACACTTATTTTCATTTCATAAAAGCTACATTGTTTTATTTGTCAATTTCTTAAACCATAAAATCAATTTTCCGGTCAAATTTTGTAAAAAAACAAAAAAATAAAATAAACCATTATTATTAAAATATTATCTTTGGTTATTTTATAATGAATTACTTTTTTTTGTGGATATTTTTACCAAGATGCACACATTTGATTATATATATTAAAAAATTGAGTCCGAAACTTCCTGAAAAGATGAAAAAATAAAACTTAAAGAAGTTGGATCCAGAAATCTGATATCCAGTATAGTTTTTAATATGTTTTATTTTTATCGAGACCAACACCGTGACAATCTTCTATGTATTTATTATTACGGTAAATTATTGAATTTATAAATAAATGGCTATGTTTACCCAATTTATTTCTGACAAAGTGGTTCCAAGAAAATATTTAGGTTTTCAATGAAATAAAAAAAAATTCTATGAATATTGGAGCTATGTAATTAAAACCATTATAAGAGAAAACCGATATTTTTATGATACTTTCATTAACACAGATATATGTCGAAATTCGACAATATAATTTTAAAGAATTCAAATAAATGCATTTGATGTTGATGCCTCAACATCTGTGTTTTCCGCATCCATTAATTACCAATGAATCCCAATGATTGATGACGGAACTTAATGACAAAGCTTTGGGAGACTTTGATGGGAACCGACTTCGCTAATTGATGTGGCCATTAATTCAGATATCTTTATCTCTGTGATTGCGATGTTTAGTCTCACTGGGAAGTATTTCTGCCAAGATTTTTATTTTTTTAAATAAAACGGCTAAATACAATTTTGGAATGTAACATTATGTAACATCAGTTCGAAGTAATCAGAAAGGACATGAAAACTATCATAAGTAGCTGTAAAATTCGATTAAAGAAAAATTCCGATATCGAGTTGATAATAATAGTTAAAAGTTATAATAAATATATAGACGGAAATGTTTATTAATTTATTAACTTCCGCCTTAATACCAAATTTGAAAAAAATAATATATATATATATATATATATATATATATATATATATATATATATATATATATATATATTTATATATATTTACATTGTAATATGAAACAGAAAATAAAAAGAAACAAAATAACCATATAAAAAAAATACAGAAAGAAAGATAATCAGTGTATACATGGATTAATTTATCTGTCTGTAGGACTTTAATAATGTAATTCAGCAACAACACATACCAATCACCTTTGATACCTGAATATATCTAGAGTAATATCAGATCCATAAAATATTAGGTCACAAAACCTGGATACTGATTCCATATTGTGTTTGGACAAAATATCCTGGAGTTACCCTTACTGAACTTGAGACGAGTTACTTCACCCTAATGAAGAAGACCCCATTACTGCTACATGAAGAGAGGGTTGTTAAGGTAGCCCCGAAGATGCCTGGCTTTGGGGTTAGTGAAAGCTAGCCGTGGGAGGAGCAGATCCACTAACAACTTCCTCATGGTCCCTCTCACCGTATCCTTCGGTCCGGCTCATCCACCCATCTTCGCTCTAATACCCGGCTATTTGCGAGGCTATTGATACTGCCTAATGCGTGGGGGGTACATGGACCCATCTTGTATGGACGTAATGCAGAGAATGTGCAAGATTTACACAATGATAAACGATGAAATTTTCAAAGGAATATGTTTGCAAAAGTTTGGAATTGCGTAATATTGAAATCCTCGATAGGTTTTGGCATACTGTAATTTCTAAGCATTCTATCATTCAACATAAATTGATGAAACAAAAATTATTATTCAGAATTTGGAAGATCCCAACACAAAAGCTTGAGTCTCTCAAACTGCTGAAAGTAATTAAGCATTCAGGATTTCACTACTTCAGGCATCATCAGGGGTGAAAAATAGATCGCATAAATACATAACGCATAAATGAAATCACATCTCGCATCAACCGCTTAAAAAAATACTAACCGATTAGGAATCATCCCAAAACATCACCCCAAAACAAATCAAGTCATACTTCTTACTGAGCATAGCAACCTAATAATTATATCGTCATTACCACTGTGAAACCTCCTATGACTAGAAATCAGATATGTTATTTTCATTTTATTAGAATCAAGGTTTTATCTCCTATGTGCCAATAGGATCACTAAAAAGGACTCATGTTTTCAAAGCTCGACCTAATTTAAATTTATCAAAAAGAACATCATGTGTTAGTGTTTATCGAATATATAACAGTTACCGCAAGTAATCAAATAAACTTCCAAGACAGTCCTCTCTCACGTAAGATATTTCACGGCAGCAATGATGAACTTTTTAGATATTTGTTAGTTGGATATCTCAATTCGGTTAGTCTTTTTTTAATTGTTGATATGAGATGTAATATAATTCAGAATCTTCTTTTAAAAATTTAATAGGAAGTCAAATAGTCCATAATTTATTTTTCCGAAACGTTTATACAAAAATATAAAGTTAAAAAGGAAAAAAAAAATTGTAACGCAGTTAAAATGTTTCCAAAAACTAATAAATACATCACTAATATCCAATCAAAGGAGCCAATGGTTAAATTGGTAAAAACATGCCAGTGCAGACTTTGACATAGCGACGTCGTGTTTCGAAAAACGCGGAAGGGTCATTTAGCGAGCTTTACAAGGAAACGCATGAAACGCTTTTTCCCCTTATAAACATATAACAACAACACATTAGGAGTTTATAAAGGTGGCAAAACTTTTATAGTTACAATATATTTATAAAGGCTTCTAGTAGATTAAAATATATTGACTGATTGGTCATTTACTGCTGTTTGTTTTTATTCTTTTTTTGGAATTTTCTGATAACATAATTTAGAATCTTCTTTTAAAAATTTAAAAGGATGTCAAATAATCCATACTTTACTTTTCCGAAACGTTTATATAAAATTAAAAAGGAAAAAAAAAATTGTAACGTAGTTAAAATTTTGCAAAAACCTAATACATCACTAAAATCCAAGCTGGTTTGATTATATTTACAATATATTCTTAAGGTTTCTAGTAGATTAAGGTCAGGGTTACTGAGAGTCGTCAGTATTTGGTCCTTATGTCATCAATAGTCGATTTTAAGAACATTTCCAATTTTTTTTTTGTGATATATCGTGAGCGGGAATCGATAAAGGTGGTCCTTACGTCCCATAATAAATTGAAACCTAAATTGCGAATTTTCGGAGCTTAAGCCTTTTTAAATAAAACGACGTCGATATGTATTTCTTTTGTTGGATCTGAGATAATTAAGTCGTAAGATAGAAATGTAGGTCATATATATATATATATATATATATATATATATATATATATATATATATATATATATATATATATATATATATATATAAAATAAATAATTGTTGCTTTTTTTAAATTATTGTTTTCATTTTTTGAGTATGATAATTCGCCATATTTAAAGGAAATAATGAATGCATTTATACTATTCAAAAAGAAAATACAAATATTAAAAGCTGTAATTATAAATTTCATCCTTCTGATATTTTGTACAAAGTTCCTGGAGATTTCTTCAGAGAGTTTCTGAATTTGTATTATCAGTCTCTCTGAAGAGGTTCTTCATGGGAATGAAATGGAATGGAAATTCTCTGAAAGTATATGGGAAATATCAGAAAGAAGCTAATTGACCCCTGAAGAAAAACAAACAATAATTGCAGATTAAAAACACCATCATATACTGTAGGAAATTAATCTGGATTTTTTAATTTTTTTTTTCGTTGCGCTGTCTCGTTGAGATTGTTTGACTTGCATATTATCTTGTTACATATGTGGCTAAATATACACAGTTTCATCTCCGGGATGGCAGCTGGACGATGTCTCTCGTATCCTCTTCGAATATTTTTTTTTTCCCGTTCTGAAAGAATTTTTTCTCCCTCCCGAACGATACAAACCTGGGGGTGTAAGTTACAAAGCCCCTTGAAAAAATGCTAGATATGACAAGGAGCGCTATTCCTGGAGGGGGTGGCTTTTTAACGAGACACCCCCACTTCCTCTTGAGATAATATTAGCCTTCCTGCACCATTGCTCATATCTTATTAAACCAACCCCTTGAGTCCTTATATAGTATTTATGACAACCACCTTCGCTCGTTTTTCATATCCCTCCTCCATCACCTAGGCTAAGAATAATTCATCAAAATGATTTACAAAGTGCGCTGGATCCACTATGCGCATAGGTTTTTCTATGCCAAACGTAATGAATAGGAGATGAAAATTTTAAAATTTAAAAACTTTGGTTTAAGTTGGCTGGTGCACTAAGCTTGCGTGTAGTGAATGCACTTCCTCGATGCCTTAAATAAAGTAATCTGTATTTTTTTATTATTTATTATTATTATTTTTTATTTATCTGTATTCGTTTGACGATAAGGCCCTTAAAAATCTCGATATCTGTTACTATCACATAGCAGACCTACAATCAAGTATAAAATTAAATACATAACAGCGACAAACAAATAGAATTATAGATATTTTTATTTATTAATTAAATATATTTTTCATTCTATTGTTTTCACATTATTATATAATTTATCATTTTAAGTGCTTATCGTTGTTATGTATTTTATTTTCAACGATAGATATTTTCACTTTTAATCAGCATTTAGGTTCATCTATAGCATCTCCCTTTTGAATTATTTCTTAATTTTATTTCTTATCTTTAGTTTTACTGCATTTCTTTATTCTTTGTAAATTTATTTTCAATATTCAGATCTATCCAGTCAGAAGTAAGCTCTTATATCTCTTATATAACTTTTTTTTTCTTTATATTCTACCATTTATATACTTTTATTTTATTTACTTATATGATCATCATCTTTATTGTAACTCGTTCTTAGTATCCTTGAAAAAGTTCTACAATGAGAGCTGAAACGTCGGCATTTTTTTTATACTATTTTTTGAGTTAATCTTGTCCGCCACCCTGATCTCCTTCTCCTTGATTATCTTATTCAATTTATTATTTTTATTTTTAATTTAATTTAACAGCAAGATTTTTTCTAATTTAAAGGTTATATTGTCAGTTGTTTTTTAATGTTTCAAAAATTACATAATTAGTAATAGACGTTACATGCCTTCCATTTTTGTGTAATCATTCTCTAACAGTCTATAGTTATCAGTTCGCTTAATCAAGAACCATACGGTAGAAAAGCCCAACATGAAATTCCATGTTATTACATCCCAAATAAGGGAAAAATGAATAGCGCATTTTGTAAAACTATGGTGAGTTTGAGTCTCTGGGAGGCGTGAAGTGGCATGCGGACCTTCCATATGGGAATACCATCCCGTTCAATCTTTAACGAAAGTAACTTTGACCGGGCAACCGGTTTCATTGATTACATGCATTTCACGGATGACCCCAAGTTCCCACACAACGTGCAATTTTTTATACTTACCAATCTATAAAAATAAAGTTGCTCTATTGAATAACATCGAAGCCAATTTAGTAGCTTTGTTTGTGGTTGCCTTGTACGGGTATAATGGCTGAAAGTAAGGATGTTTCTGAAGAGGTTTATTTTTTACTATAATTTGATGAGGTGCTGAATATGTTAGAAATTATCTTGCGGGTGACCTCTGTTGGATGTCGGTATGTCAATCATGATTCTCGATTATTCGAATTTATTCTTGGTACCTTTCGTCCTCCTTGACACATAAATATAAATAATAATAGTTAAAATATATTTTTAAAAATAGGCTATTAATAGGAAAAACTCTAACCATTATATTATTACGTTGATCTTTGCATTTTTTTGAGGCATGACGTCTTTAATGGCCTATCATATTGCAAAGTATTCTTTAAGGATAACTCGAAGTTAATTTTGGGGTAAATTTTCCAGATTAATTCGATGGAAATAGTTAAAATATTTACATTTATAATGAATTTGACGAATGACGAAATTACCATAAACATTTTAGTTCAGTCATAAACATATTAATTATCTTTCAATATTATTCGAAAGTTAATATTACTCGGTATTTGTCGCCAAAACATGATTTAAACAAAAAAGAGTACCAAAATCGATGAAAAAGTATTTCTTATAAGTCATTGTTAAGTTATAGAAATTAATGTTTATGTATTTAGATTCTAACAGAATATTTTTAAAATAATAAAATTTAAAAGCAAAACTATACTTTTAAATGTAAATTTAAATTTATAAGATAATACACTCATATAACTCGTTCTGTTGCTAAAATTCCCCGCATCCGTCCTACAATCATTCACTCAAACCGATATGCTAATCTGGAGGAACATTTTATAGAAAATTGTTTAAGTTAGTTTAGGACATATGTAAATCATATATATGGAAACCAATCCTCTAGCTAAGACGAGGAAAATACCCCCACATACTTGGATGGAAGGAATAAAAGTGGTTGAGGATCGTGAAGCTTGGTCCAGGCTGTACAAAAAAGCACCTCACACTGCCATAAGCAATTGAACATTAAAAAGCTAAAGCATAAGCAGTAGAACAATAAAAAGCTATTCTTTTGTACTTCAATATTTGAAGAGCTAGAGTCATAAACTTGAAATTTAAGTTTTTCGAAATTTTCGAACTTCTTCTTCCATGGGAACTGCAGATCTTGACTATTCATAAGCAACTTTAAACGTAACTCTAACTAACACCATGCATGGATCTTTTTTCTTCTTTAAATCATCTCTAATGCCTCAGAGCCACCGAATCCATCTTTATCTCTTCCTCATACTCTTAAATGGCTGTACATCATCTTTTGGGAAACTTCGAACGCTCCATTCCATTGACGTACGTCATTATCCGAACAAATCTCTCCCAACCAATCTTCTTTTTTTGAAACAAACAGGAACAATCTCAACCAACAATCTGATCCACTCTCTGATCCATTCGTGTTCCATGCAGGTCACCGGGTTGGGGTCATCGGACAACCTCATCAGCTCTCTATTCACCCTCAGTTCCCTGGTTTCATTCTCTTGGAGTGGGCAGGAATTTGTTTTTTACGGACAATTTTAATCCCATAAAAGACGAGAATATTCATTGTTATTTAAGAGAACCCGCAATTCTCTTCTGATAGTGAATTTTTTTTAGTATAATGTTGATATTTAGTTATGGTAAGCGATTGCTGGTTGAAGGTAAATCTTAGTAACCAATAACTATTTAAACATCGTAGAAGTTATCCAATTTGTCATTTCCCACATTTTACGACCGGATGCCTAAAACAATAAAATAGATAAATAATAGCAATTGAATATCTTGGCATTCTAGATCATATATTTTTAAAGTTTTACAATATCATATAATAACATTAATAAAAAAATTGTTGATGAAAGTTGAAGTTTCAACAATACTTTTCTGCTTAATCAAAAATATTAAGTAATATTCATATATCCGCAATGACAAAAATATATACTCTTAAAAAATAAAAATCTTATTTTTTTCTCTCTTTTGTACGTCCTTTCGAGTTCTTTGGTATTTTCCGTCTTCAGACGAACTCTATCATGGTCTTTAAACAATTTATTTGTAGTGATAATGATTCCAAATTGAAGCAATAAATAACTAGCAGTATACATCAATCTTTTTACTTCCTTGTACTAAGTAAAGGAAGTATTGTAATCGCGAAAATTTTAGGTTTTCAGATTTCAAAGGAAATATCCATTTTGACCATCCCTTAATCCATTTTGACTAGTTTTGTCGTGGCGTCTGTACGTACGTACGTTCGTACGTTCGTTCGTATCTCGCATAACTCAAAAACGGTTAGCCGTAGAAAATTGAAATTTTGTATTTAGGATTTCTGTAAAATTTAATTGTGAACCACCTTTTTTGGTTACTGTTTGATCACCGGAAGTGGTACTTTACTTGAAGGTCATAATTGATTTCTATAAAAAATTATATTAAAATACTATGCAAAACTTCTCAAATTTAGTATTTATAACTTATATATTGACTTAAATAACATACTAGATTTTGGTCTAAATTGGAAAACCGAAAGCGGTAATTTACTTGAAGGTCATAATAGATTTTCACCAAAAATTATATTAAAATATAATGTAAAACATCTCAAATTTGGTAAATAGGTCTTTTATATCGATATGAATGTATTTACGATATTTTGGTTCAAATTAGTGAGCCGAAAAGGCTCATTCCAAGGTTTATTCCATAATAAGCTTACATCAAAAATTATATTTAAATTAAATACATAAATAATATGATTCGGTAATAAAGGTTACAAACGCAATTTGGTTTCCAATCCAATTAAACATTTTTGTTATTTGTTTTAAGTGTTAAAATTGAGTGTAAAATACTGATTTTCCTCCCTATTTGTTTTTTGTGTGTGTCAATAATGTCGCGACGCCGAGTGTTGTTTTTGAGATATTGCGATCTTCGGAAACAGTAACCAAATTCAGAATCATTTTTTGAGACACCGATTTATAGTTTAATAGGCGTACAAGGAAGTCATGTGTTGTCCACATCAGATATTTTTTTTAAACTTAACGGGTTATGCTTTATGAATCACAGTGTTGATATGCTAAATAATGTGACTCATTCATTAGTTTAGTCGATGTTTTATTATGTCTTAAATATTTTTATTACTTTGAGAAATACGGTCATTATTCAAAAGAAAGGGTCACTGGATAAAAACTTTTTAGTTAAAAAAAATCGTACATTGACTAATTATTAGAGTTTTAAAAACAACTGGCTGCATAACTGTCTTCATACAGACTATTCCGAACATCAAATTTTCTTGACGCACTGAAGCAGTGTCGTAAAGTTAACTTAAATAAAACATTTTACTAACTCATAGAAAAAGGAATACACAGTTAAAAACGTCTTGTTGGAATATGTTGTTTCTTCTTTTTTCAGTGACTGCATCCTAAGACAACAAAGGGAATTCGCTGGTCATCCCAAAAGATAACCTTTCGACACCAATCACACAGGTATTCAGCGGTCATTTAGAACTAATTTCTTCTCCTTTTTTTTTTTTTTTTTTTTTTCTAGGTCCCCAAAATCAAGGTAACATTTTTTCGGATGTGATTTGGCGATTGTGGGATGAAAATAAAATTTCAACCGTTTCTGAATAATAATTGAGAGAATGGCTTAATCATAACAACGATAACTTCAAGAAATTTATATCATGTTAAAAAATAGGTAATTAATTGTGTTTTAAAAGTTTAGTGATGATATTGACTAAAAACATTTAAAAATTTAGAAATAAATATTTTCGTAAATTGGATTATTTTTTATTTTAGGTTGATCAATCATGCTTTAATTTCTTTTCTTTTTTCAATCTTCAGTAAAATGCTATTGTTTTACTTAGATAATGTTCATTGGTTGGATTACAATTATTTTCAATCATATTTTTATATCATTCAATAACCCATAAAATTTAATGATTCAATATAAACATTTTCTTTCAATTTTAATTATCATGATGTATATGATACATGTTAATATTTATTAAATCGTAAATTAAAACAACTAGGGGTTTTTAGCAACTGAATATTTTTTTTTTATATTACTTAATATAATAGCTATTACAGCTTTCTATCGAAGGCTATAGAATGTTGTGTCGAAACCAAAGCTTACTATAGCGTGATTGCCTTCTTTCTTAGTGCAATAATAAATTGTGCTGGTGAAATAAGGTCAGCACCAGCTATGGATGTATTTTGTAAAAGATAAAAAAAAAAAAAAATAATAATATTTCATGTAATTTATTAGAATATTTCCAGTAGAAAAGATTTGTAGAATTTCCTATATCCCTATACATTTTTTATCGTGAGTTACAATTGTATATTTTGCATTTTTTTTTTGTTGACAAGGATCAATTTAAATCTACATTATAACCTATATCTGTGCACACCAGGTATTTTATTTGTCTAAGCAGATTTTTAGGAGCATGGAATAACTCCATAAGCATGAACTCATCTAGGCATTAAACTACAATAAGATTCTGCATGATTGTAAGCACTTCATTACATCAAGATCAAACATTTAAAATCATCGATCATTAATTTTTATATGTTTTGGTTTTTAAATATATTTCAGAATATATCGCGTAAATATAAACTTTTTTTTTTTTCTAAAATGGTAATAATGTCATTTTCAAAAGGCATTCTTCTTTTCTGCCCATTCTTTTCTCAGTTCCAAACTTCTTCTTTGTCTTTTTAAATTATTAAGAACTATTTATTAAGACCCCAAAGAAATTTGTTTTTCTACTCCTCCGGTATGAATTATGCTGCACTGTTATGTGTTTGCAAATTTCAGCCAATAATAAATTACAAAATGAATGAAAATAGCTCCGAAATATCAACATAAATAAAAATTAGATGTGTAATAGTCTATTCTACAGGACTGGTATAACACAGAGGAGTCGCCAGATTTGGAATAGAAGTTAATTGGTGACTATCCCAGGTGGTGCCCTAGGCGAAAGCTTCTCTTGAGTAACGTCCAGTCAGTTCTGTGCCATCTGCTGCCTAGCCCAATCCTGCAGTAAGCCTTTAGTCAGCTAACTTTATTCACATAACTATATATATATATATATATATATATATATATATATATATATATATACATATATGGTTATAGTGTATACATATAATAATATATATATGTAGATAGAGAGAGGCAGAAAGCACACGGAAAAGTAGGTGGAAGAATTGTGTTAAGGCTGAACTTGCAGATTTGAATTTTTCCAGGTATAACCAAAGGGAGGCATCCGTACCAAACCTTTGGGTTCACCAAACTTTTTATTATAATTATAATTATTAATTATTCATTCTAAACATTTTCATTATTATTCTGTATGAAGACCACTGGCCGATTCCAGTAAAGGATATTCTCACAAGATAAAATAAGAAATTCATTCGAATTTGATCATCAGCTCCATGAAGATCAACGAAATTAAGTCGAACATTTTAATGTGTTTTTTTTTTTTCGTTTTCCAAATGTTGCTTATGAAAAACTTCATTTATTTGCTATTTTGTTGTTATATATTCTTTTCTTCTTTTTTTAAGTTTTAATGTTTCTTACTATCTTATATATATATATATATATATATATATATATATATATATATATATATATATATATATATGTAATATATATATATATATATATATATATATATATATATATATATATATATATATATTACATATATATATATATATATATATATATATATATATATATATATATATATATATATATATATATATATATACATATGTAAATATATGTATGTACATATATATATATATATATATACATATGTACATACATATATTTACATATGTATATATATACATATATTTACATATGTGTGTATATATATATATATATATATATATATATATATATATATATATATATATATGTGTGTGTGTGTGTGTGTGAATTTTATGTATATATATATATATACATATGTATATATGTATATATATGTATATGTATATATGTATATATATGTATATGTATATATGTATATATACATATATATATATATATATATATATACATATATATATATATATATATATATATATATATATATATATATATATATACATATGTACATACATATATTTACATATGTATATATATATATATATATATATATATATATATGTAATATATATATATATATATATATATATATATATATATATATATATATATATATATATATGTGTGAATATTTTATGTGAATATGCCATGCAGAAAGAATAACGCATGTATTATAATAAAAATATTAAAATAATATATTAATATAATATATTAATATAATGTATATATATATATATATATATATATATATATATATATATATATATATATATATATATATATATATATATATTAGAATAGAATTAACATCATTGCCTCTTGTATCTGTTATTTTAAGAGTAATAATTCGTTAATTTTTCGCTAATAATGGCTTAGAAGAAACATAGGAAATAGTTATTATGGGGAATGGAAAATAATATTCAAACAATTAAAATATGTAAATATAACACTCCGAGAGACGGCAGGTATCTGTAGTTTATATTATATTTAATACTTTGGTTGTCAAAGTTTTTGCCTGAGTTGGTGAAATTATCGGTTTCGGGTGATACGTTTTTCAACAAATTAATATTTACAAAAAAATCAGTTTTATTTTGGATAAAGTTGGTGCTGATGTTTTCAAGTTTCTCCTTTGTAGCTAAAGTTAAGTAATACAGGTTCATGTCAAAGTTTGTAGTTGGAAATGCACGGTTTCAAGGGAAGTTTAAATTTTCCTTAGTAACATGGAGAGAGTCCATTGCATTCGGATTCACCATTAGGGGTTGAATCAAGTTCTTTGAAGATTATATGTACATCCACTAAGATTTAATTTAATTTTTAATTTGAGGTTCTTTACAGTTCTAATATAGAACATCTGAGGTTCCTAATTTTTTTTTTTCTTGCCCCTCAAATATAAAAAAAATAGCAAAACCCACGAGGACTTGGTCCAGGCAAAGTCCTCCTTTTGCCGAAGACATTTGTAGGAATCTTTTAATTTCAAATAGCGATATCATCCTGACACCAAAACCCAGTGGGGGACCTAACTCAATTTCGTCATAAGTCGAGCTACATACTTGTTCGCAATTCATACAGATTTAGTTATAGACACTTTTTGAACCCATTGAACTTTTCTTCTAAATTTAATATTTTTTCTGCAATAAGTTGATATGATCTGATCCATGCGATAGTAAGGAATCAGCAAAAATTGATTTTTTGAGATTTCATGGATACGGGATGACTTTGGCCTGTTCTCCTACCGCTCGTGAAAAGTTTATTTATGTTGCTTTATTCCTCCACAAGTTTTAGGCAATTCCATTTTTACGGATATGCATTATTTTATAATTCGCCCAAGGTAAATTAGCGAATCAGGAAATTCGCCATTGTATAACCCTTTCATACTCATTTTCAAATTCTTAAGATATATAAGATAAAAGTAGACATTTTTTTTCGATGGAGTTATAGCTAAATTAACGAATACTCCAATTTCGCTACTTTGCCTTGTTGAAAATTGAGGTCCGTTTAAAAATCGGTTATTGTTAACTATCGAAAATGTCATATTCGATATGCACAGAAATATCGATTCAATGCAATCAATCGACAAATAAATCTACTATTCTAAGGCCATGAAAATTCTGACGCCGTTTTAGTTTGTACCATAAAATCCTCATGAAAAAGTGATAAAAGGACACCATGGATTGAACTTTGGAAAACAGGCGCTCTAGTTCAGTAAAGGTTAGAAACTGTTTTTAGGTCCTCTTGAAAAGTTTTTTTTTTTACCGATTTGCTGTTTCTGATTACACCCGACGATATCATCTATAAATTTCTTAGCTCACTGAAATAAGTTAGCACGCCGCAAGAAAGTTTCCATTTGACGGCTAATTTCAAATATTTGAAAAAGCTAAATATCTAATTAAAATCGAAACTCTCTAAACTCTGAAGCGAGACGTTAACGCTAGAGAAACAGGGATCGGCATTCAAGGATTAGAAGCCAGGGATGAGCACTAGATGGAATGAGCGCCTGTAGAGGTGGGTGAAGATGCGCTTTGGCGAAAGGGGAAAGTGGATACTTTCAAATATTTATGAGATAGGCAGTTTTATAAGACCTCTGAGGCCTTTCCTAGGCAGATGTCTTGTAGGTGGCAGTCAATGATTCTTATTTACTACTCTTTAAAACCACACTACCATAACAGTTGACTATATTACTATTTGTGCATTTAGTGCTTAAAATTTATTATTGTGAATATCATTTGCATAATCGCGTTTTATGAAGTTGTAAAAGTAAGTTGTGTTTTCCAATTGATGATATTTCAAGCTATGGTTTATCCATCATCGTTCGAGCCCCATTAGCATATATTAGTAAATCAAGCACGGAATGTATAGATAATCATCAAGCACATGGAAATCAAAATCCAGAAAGTTTGCTCCGGGCGCCAACTATTTAATAATCATTTTCAGGAAAGCAACTAAAAAATCGGACAGGGCCAAAGTCAATTCGCCTATTTTAAGGTATAACTTCCCTAAAGTTCCTGCAGTCAAACCGATGTTAAATAAGTGCTAATGAAATAAAATGAAAAATAGAAGGGTAAGAACAATGCTGAATATGTTACAGAGAAATAAGAATAGAATAATAAAAAAAAAATAGCTAAAAAAGAAATAAATAAAGATATATGGTACAAAATAATGAAAATAATAATATCACATCGAAAAAATAACAAAGAAAGAATGAATATAAATATATTGGCAAATTATTTTCTGTAATACGATGTAATACGATAATGAATTATTTAATGTAATACGATAGCAAAAATAAATATAAAATATTAGTGAATAAAAAAAAAAAAAATTATAGTCTTCTGGAAATTTTTAATAATTACACCTTAATACTTCTAATGCCGTTATTTCATCTTGTTTGACATTTCGGACTTCCATTACTCATTATCAAAAATTTATTAAAAAAACACATATAATTCAATAAATATAAATTTCAGCCTAAATACTAATATATTATTACCTATTGGTCTTATATATGGGTAATGAATTAACCATATATAAGTTAATTAATATTGTAATTCAATACCAATAATTTAATGCTCATTAACTTCTTTTTGTTACCAAATGTACTATATTACATACACTGATTTATCTCTGGTATATTTTGCATTATAATTTTGCAATAAATTAATAAATATATACCATTATATTAATAAATACAATGTTTATTAAAAAATCATTTAAAAAAAAATAATAATAATAAAGATATAGAATAAAGATATTTGAAAAAATTGTGTTCAGGTCCAGATCAGATCCATCTTAATGATTGGCTTGGTGATATTAAATATTCTATGATCAATAATGTTCTATTCTGTATTGTTTATTTATTTATCGTAACTATTAAAAGGATGCAACTAATTAATGATACAATGAAGCAACTGATTAGATGATGCAATTGAATAATAATGCATCTGATGCAATAATGCAACTGATTAAATAGTATCATTGTGATTAAATCACTAGTTATAAAGAAATTCCCATAAGAAGACGAAAAATAAGAAAATTTTCCCTTCTCTTTATAAAGACCAAATAAAACGCATGCCTCTAATTTTAAAATTAATTTCATTGGTAGTTTATAAGTAAGTTTTAGACCATTTACCGAAACTTTCTTATAATATTTTTAGAGGGAAAAGGCTTTCCCAGTCTTTAGTGTAACCTCTCGGCCTAAGCTGCGCCCACAAATTTCTCCCTTGGTTGCTTGCCTATAGGCTGGAAAGCACATAAGGTAACTTGGGCCAACATTTTAATTATAATTTTTCTAATTTTTTCCTTATGTGTTTTATATGTATCCTTTTTAGTGGGGTACTTAAATAAATATTTAATTAAATAAATAAATGATCTTTGCACCTTGATCTCAGTGATTGGGCTTGTGCACGTTGTTAGATGCTGCAAACAAATAAATAACAAAGAGATAAAGAATAAATTAAGTTATAGAAATATTTATTGTTTAGAAGTTAATAACTTGTGACGTAAGGACACTGAGACACAGAAATCCACTCCTACAAATGTCACTGTAAGACATTACATTTCGAGCGGAAAAGATTGAATGAAATCCGATCACAATCAGATAATGTTCCTGGCTGAAACTTTGGTTTTTTATTCAATATGATCTCTATATTTGTTGTATAGAATTTTCTTCTTCTTTTTATTTTAATTATTTACGTTTTGCTTTACGAAAATGGGTAGAAACTTTTTAACGGATGGACACTGTTTATAAATAATTCAGAATAATTATCAATAGTTCCGATAATATCAAAAGCAAATACACATAGTCTTATTTTTTTTTAATTCAATAGTGATTGAAAATTGCATATTATTATAAATTACAACAACAACAAAATTCAAGACATGATGTGGTTTAATAATCGATCTATTCCATTGAAAAAAATAAAACAAAAACACCATATTTTATTGAAATAAAAATATAGGAGATGTCAGGATGCCGGGAGAAACCAAGCAAAAAATAGGATAAAACTATCTAATGTATGCAGACGTTTCAGCTCACTTTGTTGGCTTTCTCCTTTGCTAAAAGACATAATACCGCTATATAGGAGATGTACCCACATGATCCTAGATTATTATGAAACTTTTTCAGGCAAATCTAGGACTTGAGAAATTGGGTCCTTAATAATAATAGGCCTTAATATACTATGCAGGAGATTAGGGGCCAACGTAAGCCAGGAGCCCAGTAAAAAATTCGGGAAGTTGGCATGTGCAAAATTCATTTTATTTTATATCTCTGGTTCTGATGAAGGTAAAAAAATGAGGTTAGTATCCAATTTTCACTATTGCGAAGTAGGATAATAATACAAAAATAAATAAGGCATCAAGATATTGAAATAAAAATCCAAATATAGTTTAAGTATAGTAATATAGCTTGATAAGAATACTAAAAACGTCACTAAAATTGTAATTTTGTAAAAACAGAGATCAGATTTGGATTAATCATCCTAAAAAATAGTTTTATCTTTTTCTCCTGCTTCACATGTACTGTTCAGGAGCATGAAAATCTTTCTTTCCTCCTTGTCAAAAGTTCTAAAGAATAATTTTTTTTCTATTATTATTTTTTTTTAGCCTTATATATTACCCAGCTTGAAGAGTAAATTTAATGATAATTCACATTTTTAGCAATAACTTCTGAATAAGCCAACCGATTTCAAATACTAAACTCACGTTTGAAAAAGTAAACTATAAAAAATAAACCATGTATATACAATTTATTTTCGGACCTACATTTCACAAACAAAGTTATGTGTTTTACTCCAAAAATCTATTTCTACACATCCAAGAAAATGTCCAAATTATTATTTGTATTAAATACCTAACATTAGGGTGTAAATTCTCGTCCTCCTGCACGGTACATGTGAAACTGTAGCAGCAGGACAAAAATGTAAAACAATTTAGAAAAACTCAGAGGATATTGTTTGGGCGATTTTTCAGCGAAAACTTGATCGTTTTTCGATTTTAATAAAAATTAGGGATAAACTTTTTTGGGGGTGGTAAGTCCAAATCTGTTCTCTTTTTTTGAGAAAACTTTATTGTTCTCCCCAAAAATCACTATTCTGAGGGCGTTTTTAGTTATTTACTAAGCTTAATACTTGAATAATTGTATTCCTTCCTTTTTTCTTTTGTTTATTATTATTTCGCTTGGCAATAGGGATATTTTGTTACTAAAATCAGTTTTATACCTTCATCAGAAACATAGATGTAAAAATAAAATGTGTTTTACACATACAAACTTCCCATTTTTTTTCGGGGCTTCTGGTCCGTAATCTCTTACATAGTCCAATATTTTGAGGCCTAGATTCACGAAAGAAATATGAACTCTTCCAAACAGGATTCGAATCGGCACTCCTGATCCAACTCGAGAATGCTGAGGTAATGCTCCAACAAGCACCACATCCTTCAATATTTATTTATAAACATCATTAAAAAGAAAACTGGTTACGATCAAACGTTTAATAACTTAAGTAATTTCTTCCCCGAGTAATATATGATAATTGAGCTTCAAAGAAGCAGTAAATGAGTAGATAGCAATAAAATGAGCCATAAAAAATGTTCTAGCTCAGAAAGATGCAAATGAGACCAACGCAATAAAATAGTATAAAGCGAAGACACTTAGCTTTTCTAATAGTCTAACATTGTGGGGTTTTTTTTTTTTTTTTCGTTTTCATTGTCAATTCTTTTGCTATTATTATTATTATTTTATCGATGGAAAAATAATAGAATTAAATTTATTACATTGTAAATCTATATTTTGTATAATTATGCAGTAACACATTAGCTAAGCAGCATACCGTAAAATACTGCGGTTGCCTTTTAGAATATGTGCACGCTAGTCAGAAAAAAACAAAGTAAGAATTAAAAATATATATTTTTTTTTTGATGTGGGAAGGTTTGAAGAGGACTCATTATCATCATCTATTAAGAACTGATTCTGTTCTTTAGTGCCATATATAGCATTTCCAAGTCAATTGTAACCTTTTCCAATTCAATTGTCACGTATTCCATTTAAATTGTAACTTTTTCCATTCTGATTCTGATTCCAATTTTTTGAATTGGATTTTCGATCACGCATGCGCATTTCACTCATTCGCTACTGCTGAAGTTTTCTGTGAAATTGTGATCGTTTATTGGATTTTCGGAGGGTCATGAATCCATTTTTTGAATTTGATTTTCGATCGCCCATGCGCATTTCGCTTTTCCGTTAATGTTGAAGTTTTCTATGATATTGGTATCGTATATCACGATTACGATTTACGTGATATTTCACGTTTTCAGGGGTTGTGATTGCAATTTTTGAATTGGATTTTCGATCGCGCAGACTCATTTTGTATTTCCGATACTGTTGAAGGTTTCAATGATACAAGGACAATTCACTAGGTTTTCTGGGGTTCTGATTTTATTTCTTTAATAGGATTTTGGATCGCGCATGGGGATATCTTTTCCGTAACTGCTGAAGTTTTCTGCAATATTGAGACCGTTTATTTGACTTTCGAGGGTTCTGATTAGGTTTTTCAGATTGAATATTTTAATCGAACATGATAATTTCTAATAACCATTACAATTAACAGTTTTTTCAGTTAGGTTATTGTTTATTAGGTTTTATAGGACGTCATACTCAAAAAATGTCGAATGTAATGGTAATTTGAAATTCCCATGCTCGAATAAAAAATCCAATTGTAAAAATGGAATCAAAAACCTAACAAACGACCCCTATATCATAGAAAACTTCAAGAGGAACGGAGAAGCATAATTCGCATGCGCGATCGAAAATCCAATTTAATATATATGAAATTAGAACCTTCTAAAAACTAATAAATCATTCCTGCATCATAGAAAACTTCAATAGTAACGGAAATGCAAAATGCGCACGCGCAATAAAAAATCCAATTATAAAAATGGAATCAGAATCCCCGAAAAACTAATAAACAATCAATGAAATATTCAACACCGACAGAAAATCAAAATGCGCATGCGCGATCGAAAATCCGATAGTAAATTCGGAAAAAGCGCTCCTTGAAAACCTAGTAAACGATACCTATACAGAAGAATTTCGATAACTAATAATTAAGTAGGAATGTTCGTGGCCGACAAATTTTCGATAGTAAATTTGACCTAACAAAAACCTAATGAACGATTACCAAATTGATGAAATTAACCTACTCCCCTTCCAAATAAATAAAATCTAATAATTATTTAAATGTGTATAAACAACAATTTCATTTCAAAAATTTGAACTACTTGAAATTAACACTTAATATTAAATCCTGTTGGGTTACAATTGATATGGAAAAAGATACAATTGAAATGGAAAAAGATACAATTGAAATGGAAAAGTTACAATTGAAATGAAAAAGGTTGCAATTGATTTGGAAAATGTTAGAATTGACTTGGAAATAATATTGACGTTCGTAACAACAATTTGATTGATCTGTAGAAAAGTTGGTGAAGACCTGTTAATGTATCATGCATCAGGCCTTCATAATGATAATTATCACTGTCATGACAACACATTATCATAAAAATGATCGAATTACTAAAATAAATCATTGGGAACAAACGAAAAAGGCACAGTTATCAGTTTTATCGCATTTGAATTTGAAGATATTTTTGCATCTCGTCTGAGCTTCCAGTCTGAATTAAACTCGTTTTGATAAATTAAGTGTGATCCCTAAAAACTATTATAATACCTCGATGAGCTGTCATTAGCAGATAATTTTGCATAATTTATTCAGTGAATATTGAGCTCGATTGGCCTATATTTTAATAGCTGATCTCACAAGGTTGTAAAATAATTACATGGAAATCGTGCTAGGCTATAAAAATTATTTATATATATATATATATATATATATATATATATATATATATATATATATATATATATGTGTGTGTATATTCTTTCAAATGTACGTACAAATTACACACAAAACTGCAAATATTGGTCCTGATTTACTCTATGTTACAATGAATTACTTACTGCGTTGATTCCGTTTAGAAACATTTTATTTTTCAGTTAAAAGAACCCAAAAACAAAACTGAAGAAACTGCATGCTTCATGTACATGCTTCTTACTTCTGATCAAATACTTTTCTGTAGTTTTGAAATGCATGGGATCCTTTGACGTAGGAATCAATTACAAATAATATATTTTTTTTTAAATCATTTTTAGGGCTCAGAGGACCTTAGGCAATTTAATTGAATTAAAATATTTCAGAACATAAATTAATTGAGAATTTTGTTTACGAATTACGAATTACTACTTTAGATTTAAGGTTATTGAGTAAAGAAACAACAATACTCAAAAAATGAATTAATTATTATGCAAATAATAAATGCCTCCCTAAATTAGCCCAATACAAAGAATTCAGGCGATCCAGAGAAGAATGGCGAATCAACCAAATTTCTTTATTTGACGGCTGATTTTATATAATATACTGATGATAAATATATGATATAATACAGCGTTTGTCTGTAACAATGTATACCATATATCATACAATAAAATACCAGTCTTTAAATTAAAAAATAAATTATGGTGACAGGGAGCACCTCAAATGAAAGCTGTGTGAAGATTTTCAAGAGAGTACAAGGATGGATTCCTAAGTGTGATCCTTTTGCACTTGCATCTCCAGACGAGGTGCACAGACTAATTAATGGCTGATTTTGAATTCCATCCTGTCTGGATGAGATCCCTTTCCGTAAACACGTTGGGGAAGAGGCATTAACAAGCGCCATGGATCCGATGTAAGGAGCCTGCATGAAGTACTAATTAGTTGGATTAGAAGCCTGCGTGCAGCGGCGGTCGTGCCCGGGGAAGAGGCAACTAGCCGTTTTGCAACTGTTGCTCTCCGGCGTCGCCAACACGTGGCGTGCTCCAGGATTGTTGCTCTTCGCTGACCGGCTTAGAGGTAATTTTCACTTTACGCTTCCTCTACTTCGGAACTGTCTAGAACATGCGGCCATGCCACACATCTGCTTCAGCTGCATTCATCTGGGAAGGTAATGATCCTAACATGTGTGTTTTCTTAGAACTATTAATTGGCATTCTTTTTATTACTATTTTCATATCAAACAATTTAATTACAATAAGGGGAGTCGAGTAGCTGGGCGAGTGAGGTTCCTAGCAACCTGGCACGTGTTCTTACTATGGTAAATAATTTATTTAATCTGTCATATAAGCCCCGTTTTGACTCAAGGGGTCTGTAGACACTTCTGCTGTAAGGTAATGTAGGATAAGTACGCACTAGATTTATAATACAAAAATAATTCCAAACGAAGCCAGAGATTCGTTGCTCCAATAATATTTGCCTAAAAACACCCTCTTTTGAATCCCATAAAAACATCTCAATCTACTTGGTCAGAAACGATGCTCCTATCTAGGAACCGTTCGCTATCAAGCCCAATAAAATTAAAGGCCTATTATTATTATTTTATATTTATTCTTCTAAGTGTCCTGGATTAACATCTTCTTTCCGGAAAACACTTCAAGGAAAGGTAGATGATATAATGTAATTTATTTGTTTAAAAATTTTCTCACAATCCTGCAAGTATCAAGCAGGACTGCTTTTTGGGCTACTTTCAAGCTCTGAAGATCAAGGTCAAGTTCTTCTATTCCCTCTCTAGTGCTTTTTAATATGAGACCATTATTATTATTATTATTTTTATTTCATACAATCTTGGCTATTGCCAGAAACATTCACCTAGCCGGACCAAAGTCAAGGGTTAGGTTCAAATTTTAAACTATATTTAAAAACTTCCTGACGATGCTTGTTGTACTAAGGAGAATTGGTTTCTGCCCTTCCTCCTTCTCGCAGCTTCAAATTCTTAATTGATCTGATGGTATCGTCTGGGATGAGCCCATTGCTGGATATTATAATCGGATACACCTTTATATGCTCCAGCCTATAAAGTTGCCGTAGTTCCTGGCACAACTCTTGATATTTTCTTATCTTTTCTGAAATTGTTTTTTCGATATTATCATCGGTTGGAACAGCAATATCGATGAGATAGCCATTTTTTACATTTTGATCAATTAAGACTATGTCCGGTTTATTATTTGCAATTCTATGGTCAGTTATAATGGTATTATATGATCAGTATATAATTTCATACATATTTGTTATTCTAATGGGACTTTGTCCCAGAGTAAATTTGCTTTTCTGTTTCTATTAATGTTTTATTTGATTTTATATATGGTTATATATGCAAAGATTACGGTTTTATTCCCTTAAAATCAACAATTGCTGTTTGACAGGTTGTTTTTTATCCAACATAGAGAATTTTTACGACGACTCTACTGAGGTACAATTTTGGAAATCCAAGCATGCAAAGACTCCGATCCAGTACCTTCGCTGGTCGTGCCGCCACACTTCACCTCCTTTCCTCGTCTTGGGAATTTGAGTAAAATCTCCAAGTCCCGCTAAGGTCGGCCGAAGAGACCATAAACCCAGGTCGTGCCACGTCACGTGACCATGGTACGGAAGTCGTCAAGGCGACGCCGGATGCGATCAATTAAAAGGTCCGAACCCTTGGAATTCCGAGGATACTCGGGACCGAGCTGGTACCTTTTCCCACGGGACGGTCCCCACTACCCAGCCTAAATGCCCTCACATACGCCAAATATCTCGCCAACCCCTTTCAGGAAAATTATACATATATATTTGTGTTATCTCATCCTCAGCTCATTCTTCTTATCGCTCTCAGAATAAAATTATCAACCATTCTATCTGTCTTCAAATATTTTAGCTGCATCGCATGGAAGGCGGTATGTGGAATGCGGGAGACACAAAATTATATTTGAAAACTGAATTTCAAATATCATTTTGCCGCATGTGGTACTGGGATACGACCATGAGCAGCATGGTGAGCTAAAAATGGACTTATAGATAAAAATAATCTGTAATTTGATCGTATGTGGATAAGTAAGTAGAGAATATGCAATACCTTTTATAATTATACAAAAAAGTAATTTTAACAAAAACGTGTTTAATTTAATAAATATTGTAGATTTGTGCACAAAATTGGTGCCTGCCTGTCCTTCCTATATAACGACAGTATACTTGCACAACATGTGTATGTTACTATTTATTTCAGTGCCTACCACTTACAAGGTTCTGCCGGTATAATGGCGATATTTTACATACCCAACTGTAATAGATTTTAATTTTTAAGCTCTCAGAGCCTTCAAAAATACAAGATCCACATTTTTTTCTCAACAGATTATTAAAAATATTTTTGTGATTTGGACTTTTCGTAATTTGTTCAATTAAAATTGCACCACTTCATGATAAAATATATTAAAAACAAATTTTACCATTACCTCCAATCTCTTTTTTTCAAGGTCCTGAAATGGGCCATTAGAAGAACTAAGGCCATAAAAATAAAATAAAGTAAAGATTTTAGAATAGAATAATTACAGATGTAAAGACTATTATAAAACATGTTTTGAACTCTGTTTTCGAAGGCAATATGTCATATGCGTTGCGTGATTGGCTGGCATGTGGTAGGCGTCTCTTAACAATGATCGTGTACACTACAGCCTCATGGAACCTCGATATAACAATCATGGGTACCATATTTTCTATGGTGATTTTTACATTTATATGATAATCAGCTTACCGATGTGATCATATTACATAATATATCGGTAGGAAATTGAAATATAAACGATTTGCTTAATGTTTTATTAATCATGATCGTTGATGAAATATTCATATGATTTTATAAGACCTGCTTTAATTATAGTTGCTCATAATATTTTTCCTATTATTTTTTTTAAAAATAAAATCGGATTTTTTTTTTTTATGTTCGTCATAATAGTTATTGTAATGCAACAGTATGGCAAAAAATTCAAAAAAAAATTCATTTTTAAAACGAAAACCAAGTGATATAGTCCTAGATCGTCAAAACATCTTCTAAAACATTATATATATATATATATATATATATATATATATATATATATATATATATATATATATATTTTCCTAATATTACCGTAAGTTCTTGTGGATATATTGTTTATATTTTTACTAGATAAAGGCTGACAATTTGTTACAAACGATTTTTTTTTTTAATTTTAATTTTAGCATTTATTTATAAGACTACTTATTTTAAAGATGGAGTAAGCCTTATTGAACATCAATGCTGCCCAAATATATTAGTTTGCTAAAATACACAGTGTACTAATCAATCCTTGGAAATTAGTAGCATTAATAAATAATAAACTATAAGGTTTAAAAACATTCAATTTAACAACAGAATCATGAAGAAAACTTAAAAACTACACAAATATTAGAAAATAATATTATAATCGTTATATATAGCCTATGTAAAAAAAAAAAAAAAAAAAATAACAAACACATTTATATATTATAAAAACTCTTAATTAAAAATCTAAATTCAAATAATTGTTTATGTCAATTAATTTACAATGCTTAATTTAGTCGTGATTGGCCATAAAAAGATATGTTTTTGTTTAATTCATTCTGACAGCTGAACGTTTCGGCGCAAAATGGCGTGGTCTTCAGAGTTAGGGCAGTTTGTACCAGGTAATCTGATTAACAGGCCATACGACCATATATGAAGTAATCATGCCGTCTGTTTTATATTTTAATTAATTAAAATACAGGGTATTGCACAGTTTAAAGAAAAAATAAACAACTGTTTTTATATATAAAGGACTGTCTCGTTAGTCCTTTTTCTTAGTCTTTTCAGTCACTTTTTTTTTTTTTGCGTTTTTTTTTTTTATAGAACTTCAACTACTTTTTTTTATCAAGACTCCATCTTGTTGTGAAAGGCAGAAGTAATTACTTGGCCAATTCTAAAGGATCTTTAGAAAATTTAATAAGAAAGCTAAGAAAACCAGGGTTTCAAAGCCATGTAGCTCGATTTGTTATTTCTTAGCCAAGAGTTCATATTGTTACTGTTAACAAATTGAAGGACTTTTTAATAGTTTTTAAAAAAATATAATAATCGAATGAAAATATTCTTTATTTTTTTTAGTTGATAGTAAGGGATTGGATAACAAAGGATAACGAACAATCAGGATCGACAGGATATTTTATAAATCAGAAATATTAGGATTGGGATCATTTTTAATTTCAAGAACCGTTAAATTTTTTCATCACTCATTCATTTTAATGGTATACTGTGTAAATATAATTGGAGTGAGTTTGGTTGACAGTAAATATACTTAAGAAAGAAGTTAGTCAGGAGATGCGGTCAAAGACTAACACATTAATAAGTAAGACTTACTTATTTTGTGCCAACGTTTCGGCCTAAGTTTTAGGCCATCATCAGGGCTAAAATAAAAAACAAAATAACAACATTGAAAACGACGGAGACAGTACAAGTAACAGTAAATAAAGAAATATTTAAGCCTAATTGAATGAATTATATTTACATAAGGAAGAAGTTATTCGAGGGGAGAGGGGGAGGACTTATATTAATAAGTAAGACATTTATTTTGTGCCAACGTCTCGGGCTAAAAGAAAAAAACAAATTAAAACATTGAAAACAACAGAGGCAGTACCAGAACAGTAAACAATGATAAAAATACAGAAATTACAAGCAAGATAAAAATAAATGAAGTATAAAAAGAAAACGATAACACTATATATTGTAAAAAATGAAAAAATAATGTTAAGTGAAAAGTCTGAAGGAAAGATGAAACAATGTAGTACATAATGCATGATATGATAAAATACATGATAGTGTTCATATATTTTATCACTTTATTATCACTATTTTCACTTAACTTTACTTTTTCATTTTTTACAATATATAGTGTCATCGTTTTCTTTTTATACTTCATATATTTTTATATTGCTTGTAATTTCTGTTTTTTATCATTTTTTACTGTTCTGGTACTGCCTCTGTTGTTTTCAATATTTTTATTTGTTTTTTTTCTTTTAGCCCGAGACGTTGGCACAAAATAAATGTCTTACTTATTAATATAAGTCCTCCCCCTCTCCCCTCGAATAACTTCTTCCTTATGTAAATATAATTCATTCAATTAGGCTTAAATATTTCTTTCCTTTATTTAATTGTTTTTGAGGAGGTATAGAAATAGAGATAGTCTCAACTTAAAAAAAAAATTATATATATATATATATATATATATATATATATATATATATATAAATAATTAATGCGTAATATACAAATTTAAATTTAAAAAAAAATAGAATTTAATAAATACAATGAATTTTAAATTAAATCAGGCATAATGTCTTCACGGGATTTATTGATTTGGATTATTTTGATTTTTCTTATACCCTAAAAAAAGGTGTCTTCATCTTGGCACATAGATTAAAAAAGACACTTTACTTTGGAAACTCTTAAATTTCAACAAATTCTTCCTTCCTTGAGTTATAAGCCTCTGTGACTCATTCCAAGGATACACAAGCTGTTTAAATCCAGTTTACGTACAGATTTCCATAATCTAAATGTTACATTATTCGGAAAACCCAATCACGGAGTATGGAAATCCTTCCCTTCCCATAATATAGTCATGCCTTGAACTTATTCTTTCAATCGGCAAAACAATGCTGTCGACCTCAATACCTAGGAATTGATGGATAGTTAAATCTAAAGGCAAAGAGCATGAATCCTCTTAACCACATTAGACTCCATTCAAAAATTAATGCATCGTCAGATGTTAGAGTCATTTGACAAATATGTATGTACTTATTACAGATTTAATAAATTTTGGTCAGTCATTCGGTGTTAGTCGAATTATTTTTTTTTGTTTACCTTTAATTTTAAAGATATACCTTTCGCTCAGCGTAAAACGATAAGCGGATGAGATCTTAGATGATAAGACTGGCATGTCAGGAATGAGGTAGGTCAGCACACAGCACCCATCGGTACCTACTATGTTGAATTTTAAAAAGACATAATTCCAGAAGATCCCTTGACTAACTCCTTTTCAGCTTTTTTTTTTTTTTACTTCCTTGTACGAAGTAAAGGAAGTATTGTAATCGCGAAAATTTTCGGTTTTCAGATTTTAACGGAAATATCCATTTTGACCATCCCTGAATCCATTTTGACTAGTTTCGTCGTGGCGTCTGTACGTACGTACGTACGTTCGTATTTCGCATAACTCAAAAACGGTTAGCCGTAGAAAGTTGAAATTTTGTATTTAGGATTGTTGTAAAATCTAGTTGTGATCCTCCCGTTTTGGTCACTGCTTAATCACCGGAAGTGGTACTTTACTTGAAGGTCATAATTGATTTCCATCAAAAATTATATTAAAATACTTTGGAAAACTTCTCAAATTTGGTATTTAGAACTTATATATTGATTTAAATACCATACTAGATTTTGGTCTAAATTGGAAAACCGGAAGAGGTACTTTATTTGAAGGTCATATTAGACTTTCATCAAAAATTATATTAAAATATAATGGAAAACATTTAAAATTTAGTAAATAGGACTTTTATATCAATATGAATGTATTTTATAGATTTTGGTTAAAATTGGTGAGCCGAAAAGGGTACTTTACTTGAAGGTCATAATAAACTTACATCAAAAATTATATTAAAATTAAATGGAGAAATCATATGTTTCGGTAATAAAGGTTACCAACGCGATTTTGTTTATACTCTAATTAAACATTTTTATTACTTATTTTAAGTGTTAATATTGGGCATATAATACTGGTTTTTCTCCCCATTTGTGCGATGAACAAGTCTGCAGCAGGAGAATAAGATATAAGTTAAGTGGGTTCTTCCGCTTAAAATTTAGAAACTGTCGATTTCTAATGCTTTATCTAGTGATATTGACAGTTTTAATGTTGTCACGGAACACGAAGAAATCTCTTGGAAACTAGTTACCTACTGAAAAAAAAAACGACATTTAATAACGGAATGAAATCTCCAGAAACAAGAGTATGTGTGTGTGTCAATAGATGGGTGTCCCGACGCCGAATTTCGTTTTTGAGATATTGCAATTTTCGGAAATTAGTAACCAAATTGAGGATCACTTTTTGAGCCAACGATTTATGGTTTAATAGGAGTACAAGGAAGTCATGTGTTGTCCACATCAGATATTTTTTTATATATTCGAGGAGTTTTTCATGATTTTTTGTATGGAGTTTTTTTAACTCTCTCTAAAACCATTAGTTTGTAAGTTGTAGGTCCAAACGGGTTTGTCCATAGGTATGTGCATGTATTTAATTTATATCCATATTTTAGCTATGAAAATTTGGAGAAGAGTATTTAATGTTTGTTTGATTTTTTTGTCAACTGCCTAAGCAGTAGAGAATACAAAATCCGCAGTCCTATATCAAAGCTTAACGTTTCTGTTTAGCGCATGGTTCCAAGGATTTTCTACTTTCGGTGGTCCATCCTAAGAAATTACCTGTGTTATTCGTTAGTTCAATTGAGATTGGATATTCTTATCACTATGAAAAAAAATTAACCACTTCGTAACAAAATTCCAATGTAGACAAACAGGAGCGGAACCTCGAAAATAAGTACCTAAATTAAGTGGAACAACAAGCAAAAATATGACCGACTGCCATCCTTCGTTTATGATAGACAATTACGGAAGTAGCATATACTTTTTTATTAAGTATTTTTTTTAAATATTGAATGTTTAAAATTGCTCTGTTCAATCAGGATCGATAAACTTACACATAGCTCCATTTTTTTTCCTTTTTGTCAGTGATGGAAATGCCTTTTCGTCTTTATTATTAAATGGTTGCTTATGCTCTTCAATATAGAAAAGGTGTCCAAAACCATAAGATCCTTGGAGGTAGACATACAGAAGGTGAAACTGTTGATGATGGAGCCAGGACAGAGGGATTGCAGACTGTAAACTACACCCGGTGTAACGGATATGGTCCGCTCCTATTACCCGGCTTTGTCCTCTGTACTAACTCTGAATTATGACACTCCCAGGATTATATCCGTCCCTGCATTGCGGCTGGTCAGGTGCCTCAATCGATATGTTTGCATCATGGCTGCAAATATGTTATCATCCCATTTTCATGTGCACTCCCCGAAAGCATTAAAAGCAAAAGACTACAAAAAAATGGAATTTCATTTTATTATTATCTTCACTTTTAGAGTATAAATACCTGCTCCTAATTTATTGATGTCTTCAGGATCAGATTTGTACGCGTACTTTATTAAAAAGAATGTTAAAAATGTAATTTTTAATATAGAAAGATTTATAAATTTAACAAGTTATAAATAGATAATTAAAATAATGAAAACTGCATTACTACAATCCTTGCATTTTTAGTGCAATGCATGATATAGGAATACTAGTTTTAAACAAACATTTAAACAAGGAGGTAATGTATTCAGCACTCATAACCGCCAGGTTCTCTCCCGAAAACATTAAAACTGAAGGTATCCTTTAAGGCCTCCCGAACTCTGGGATAATCCATGGTTGTACAGAACGTAAATTATGTAGCCAGGACATGGAGGAGTTGGGTGTCTAGTACTTTACCAAAATGGCTACCCTTCAAAGTATATTATACCTATAGCCCTGTAAGGCTTGAGAGTGAAATACAAACGGTAAGACTGGTTCAATCTGACCCGACGATAATTAATTTAAATTTTTGTGATATTTAGTAGACTTATGGGATAATGGGACTCAAAAATATATTATAGAACATTTATTACTGAAATAATTATAGTTCTTATAAAAAAAAAAAATAATATTTCGTTTGTAAACGTTGCTCTGTCCAAATAGTTTTACAATAATTTCCCAAATCTAAGTTTATATCAATTCCTGGTGGATTTATAGCTTTTATTATTCCTTCTTATAATTAACTCACATTGTCATCATTTGATATCGGTCTATCTTCTCTCTCTGAACTCAAATCTTCAATACAGACATGTCCGTCATCTTCTGATTCCCCCTCCTCTTGGCGGTGCATTTCTAAAAAAAAAACTCTTCAGGAGTGATGAACAGGAATTTTCGGTACATTGTGAGTTTAAAATATATAAAAACAAATAAGCATTCAATCGCTGAAACTGCAAACTTTTTCACATAAACGGAAAGGGTGGGTCAAATTGACCCAGCTTTTCAATATGTCGTGATTTATTACACATAGTTTAAAAATGCCGCTTACCTGATTAATTCCGCTTTGTCGATAGCTAGGCAGATATTTGAAATAAGTGTCTCCGAAGTTTGGTGGTGGAAATCCTTAAGGACCATTCTTACTTCATTAATATATTCGGCTCGGGTCAATCTGACTCCAGCCTAATCATTTGAGGATTAAATATATTAGAAGTTTAGTGACCAATAAAAGGCATTGACCAGACAAAATTATCATCAAATTCAAGAAACTAGTTCAAGTAATCTATGTTACCTCTATTCTCAAAACATTTAACATTTTCTGGCAACAGCTATAATAATATTGAATCCTAGAAGATTACCCTCTCCCTCCCCCGTGCTACTTACAAGAATGATAAGACTAAGTACGGTTCATGGCGTTACTCGAGAAACACCAGGAGGCCCATTATCATTGACATGACCACGCTTCGGTTTTTTGAATTTTTTACGTGGTACAATATTGATATTTTTTGTAAATAGCAATAAATAATATAAAGTAATGTATGGCAAATGCCTTTTCGTGGTATGTCTTTGATATAAAGCTGTACTACTAGTAGACCTTTTTTCTTGTTTTTTTTTTTTTTTTTTCTGTAAGCGGAACCTGCAGAAGCTATTCTTCAAAATACTATGTGATTTACATTGCTCCTTGACTGTTTTCTATGTTTTAAGCACTTGTCCGCTGTCACCCAGCTAAACATGATAGTCGGGACAAGTGCAGAACTATGTTGTATGACAAGTGTGCTTGTTGTACTCTGTTTTGTCTAGGCAACTACGGATTAGCGAATAAAGATTGAAATTATTTTTTCGATACATTCATTAAATTATATTCCACATTCCACTTTCATAGCTCAATGAAGATGGTAAAACGTGAATCTCAGATAACCTTAAACTTTTTTCGGTGGTTATATCAGTATAATAATCCTCAGATAACCGAACTATTATGCACTTTCCACAAAAGCGCTCCTAGTTGAACGAGTCTTCCAGCTTGTACAAAACAATGGATCTCCTGGCTCAGCTGTATTGTTCACGAAAAGTAAAGATAAAGTAAAATTACTCGATAGCCTACGAAATCTTAAGTACTAAATTAATCGTAACTAGTCCCCCTGACTTTCTACCCTATGTTCAACAGATGACCGACTACGGCCGGCTTAAAACGGTTGTAACTATTTGACGATTGGCCCCGAATTGATATTGGGCTTGTTTACCTTATTTTTGATAAATAATATAAAATAAAAATCATCAAATTTTAGTACATCCGCCATTTTATCTCAAGATTGCGGATAACCGTTTAATCCGTTGCTAAACATCTGTTTACGGCCCTAAAAAAGTTTGATCTAAATTAATTTAGCCGTTTTTCTATGAAAAGCGAACAGAAAACATAGCTTTTCGATCCTTCGCCATTTTGTCTTAACTTGGTGGATACGAGATTGATAAACTTTAACATCTAAAAGTATTGCTTGCGATCGTGAAAATTTTCGAATTCAAGTATTCAACGGACACGTTTAAAGTCCACTGAGTCCAAATGACCAAGCCTCGCAAAATGGTCGGTGTCTGTGTGTATGTGAACAGCCTTGCTCAAAAACGTACAATACTCAAATTATGTATTTAAGGTAGGTATATGGCTGTTATGTTACAGCAACTTTTTCGTCAAAATCGACCAATCGGAAGTGCCACTTTATATAATCGATCTTACACTTCTTTACATTTTTCTCGAAAATGGCTCTAACGATTTTGATGAAACTTGCCTAAATTGTTCCTCATAAAGGTCTAAGTTAAAGGTCTTTAACTTTTCATTTATGTAGTATATCAACGAAAAAGTACAGAGAAAAAGTTATGACGAAAAGAATATTTTATTTGCGCTTAACTTAAAAAGCATACGATTTATAGTAAATAATGTACATAATTGTATGAAAGGTTATTAATTACCTAAAAAAAAAAATCATCAAAATCGGACCAGTATTAGCAAAGATACAGTGTATTTTATGACGGGCACAAGACCCTAGATGGATAACCGAGCGCATCCGAAAGGAGATAACTGCGACCGAACTTCCTCCCATCAATTCACCAATCTGTTGTAAACAATACGCTCTGTAATAAAGTAATTTAAGAATACAAAAGCGGAAATTAACTTAATAATTTCTACTTTCACATTATTTAATGGAAAGAAAATGTTTCTATGAAAACTAAATCAGAAACTTTTAAAATACATTTGCAACTTGACAAAGTTAAAATATATAGGTAGTGTACAGAATTGTTGTACTAAAATTGTTTAAAAAACTGTTTTATTGTACTTAAGTGGGAGAAGAAGTGAATGCTGTTGAGTTTATTAGAAGCAGTGTTTCAGTGAACTCTTTAAAATTATATTAAAAAGATAATTATTATAGGACTGTAAGAGAAAGTTGTGTGATGCGCGCACCGCACCAGATTTATTTAATCTGTAATGCATCTGTAAGGGAATAGAAGAAGGTTGAAATGTAGAATTATGGAATTGTGTTGCCCTATTCTGTGTCTTGAAGGGATTGACAGGATATCTCAGTGATTACTAACCCACGGACAAATGATACAGTTTGAAATATATTAAAACTATTTTGACCTTGAATAGGAATCAATTTAAACGAGACCACTGGCCCATATATATAAGATTTGAGTTTTCATCAGGTTTAAAAAATAATAAAACGATAGAATTTTAACACTCTTATTTTATTTGAATTCATAATAAAAAATGCTATTAAAATTGACAATTATATAATTGTATCTGAAAAATTCGACGATCGATTTCTTGCAAGGTAAGCCAAGATTAATTTCCCTCTTACCTAATGAATTATAATTTATCACAGTTGCTCACGAGTATTGGCAGTAGCAGATATATTTTAAATTAGCAGTATTTTTTTTTTCTTAGTGGTTATTTTGGGAGGGGAAATTTCCCCCTTTCTCACCCCTCCCCTTTCCCCCGTGGATCCGCCACTGATTACAATCAACTTCAGCTTATAAGGTGGATAGTACAAGATCTTTTCCAATATGTCCAGAATGTGAATTTTCATAGTTGAAAAAATAACTTCTTATCTCTTCATTGATTTACTTCGTATCATGCCCAGAGTTCCAATCTAAACCTTATATTAATTATAGCAAAGGTGTGACGGTGAAATAATTAAACAAGTAAATTATACGAGTATCTTTCGCATCGTATTGATTTTCCTCTATACAAATTTCCATTTTTGTGAAATTTGCAAACGAACCGTGGATAACTTTAAACATTTCGCTTGTATATCCAAAAGCTATAGTATGTACAATTAAATATTGTATGCTCTTCTCAGCAATTCTTAATGAATAAGTGTTAACTTGAAAGTGAGGAATCCGCAATTCTGAATTCCTTTCATTTCCTAATGATGATATTATGAAATATGCTTCACTTGGAAATATGACGCTCCTATCTTCCACTAAACAACTTTCTTGAATGATGATTTAGTATACTTAGGATTTATTGCCGATAGTCTCGTATCCAGCTTATGTCTTCCCACAGGTTATCTGACTTATTTACGACCGCCGAGTGCGCTTACTTCCAGCATTAGCGATACGTTTTCTGATGCGACCGTTATGATTTAAAAAGATAATAAAAAAAAAAAAGTCGTGGTAACAGATAAGAAAAATGTTCTTATATAAAAAAAAGAAGGAAAATATACCGTCCTCATTCTCTTATAGCCGTAAGGTAACCTGTTAGCGGGTCAGAGACGAGTTTACCGCAGGGACACAACTACGCCCGTTGCTATTGTAACTATTCCTATCCGGCGTGAAAGTCTGCACGTCAGGCCCTTACGACGCCGGCTGTAATGAGACCGGGTGGACCTTTTAATTGGCCGAGGCTTGTTATTGCGAGACATTTACCCCAGTCACACACACCTACGCCCGCCATCAAAGTGCATCGCTGTCTTTTTCCAGAGCCAGCCACTTAGCCTTTGGTTACGGCAGCCTCGGAGGCGTTTAGTTTTAATCTACCACTGATTTATTCGGTGCACTTCTAAGGGGGTTAGATTCGCATTCCTTTTAAAAAAGGCTCTAATTGTCGAGGCTGGAATTAGTTATAGTTATTTTCTCGGTAATATTCATTGAACTGTTTCTCATTTAAGAAAAGTATAAACTGTATAAGCACGAGATGAAAGACTTAATATGCGATGTCTAAATCGAAGGAATAATTATCATTTTTATATAGCAGTAAGGGAGTGATATTGTGCTATTACTACACTTCGCATGCCTCCATCATGAAAAACTGATCCTCTTCACCGAATTATTCGAGAAAAAAAACACGAGTCCCCAGAACGGTCACGACCAGGAAGTATACCTACTTTTTAAATCAATTGGTTAATTAATTAAGGTTTTTTTAAATTATCATATTTAGAATTATAATCAAATAGATTAAGTTCGAATTTTTCTTTATTAACATTAAACTTTATTATCCAGTAGTTGGATTCAAAAGGTTACATACTAACAAATAATTCTTCTATACTCCAAACACAAATTATGGGTAAAGCATTAGGACAAACAATAATAATAATGTTAAACCTTTAAGTACTACCATTCATGAAAGATCTTGAGTACACTACTCGGTTGTGAAGAATTGTTTCCTTCATCAAAATACCAAGGAGGTGATGCGATAAGCAATTTATCCGGCCAAAAGAAAAGCCATAAGGTCACTTCATGGAGGCCGGATATGCCTTAAGTATTTCTCTTGGTCCATGTCAAACCACGGCTGAAATATAATAAACTAAATTTCCTGCTCCAGCCGCACTTAAACCTGGACTCGAGCTGGATTTGGGGTGAGACAAAGGAGACATTTGCCCCGAGCGGCAAAATGTAGAGGGCGGCAAATTTCGAAAGAAATTTTATTTTTATATTAATTAAAAAGATTTTTGCTTTTGCTTGTTGATTGTTTTGAAGTGTTCGTTAAAAAAAATATCTGATGTGGACAACACATGACTTCCTTGTACTACTATTAAACTATAAATCGTTGGCTCAAAAAGTGATCCTCAATTTGGTTACTAATTTCCGAAAATTGCAATATCTCAAAAACGAAATTCGGCGTCGGGACACCCATCTATTGACACACACAAACTCTTGTTTCTGGAGGTTTCATTCCGTTATTAAATGTCGTTTTTTTTCAGTAGGTAACTAGTTTCCAAGAGATTTCTTCGTGTTCCGTGACAACATTAAAACTGTCAATATCACTAGATAAAGCATTAGAAATCGACAGTTTCTAAATTTTAAGCGGAAGAACCCACTTAACTTATATCTTATTCTCCTGCTGCAGACTTGTTCATCGCACAAATGGGGAGGAAAACCAGGATTATATGCCCAATATTAACACTTAAAATAAGTAATAAAAATGTTTAATTAGAGTATAAACAAAATCGCGTTGGTAACCTTTATTACCGAAACATATGATTTCTCCATTTAATTATAATACAATTTTTGATGTAAGTTTATTATGACCTTCAAGTAAAGTACCCTTTTCGGCTCACCAATTTTAACCAAAATCTAGAAAATACATTCATATTGATATACAAGTCCTATATACTAAATTTTAAATGTTTTACATTATATTTTAATATAATTTTTAATGAAAGTCTAATATGACCTTCAAATAAAATACCTCTTCCGGTTTTCCAATTTAGACCAAAATCTAGTATGGTATTTAAATCAATATACAAGTTCTAAATACCAAATTTGAGAAGTTTTTCAAAGTATTTTAATATAATTTTTGATGGAAATCAATTATGACCTTCAAGTAAAGTACCACTTCCGGTGATTAAGCAGTGAACAAAAAGGGAGGTTCACAACTAGATTTTACAACTATCCTAAATACAAAATTTCAACTTTCTACGGCTAACCGTTTTTGAGTTATGCGAAATACGAACGTACGAACGTACGTACAGACGCCACGACGAAACTAGTCAAAATGGATTCAGGGATGGTCAAAATGGATATTTCCGTCGAAATCTGAAAACCGAAAATTTTCGCGATTACAATACTTCCTTTACTTCGTACAAGGAAGTAAAAAGAAAGAAAAAAAGATGTATCGTCGTACTTAGCGCGCATGCAATTCGTGCGTTGCTCCAAAACCCTGAACAAATCCAGAGAGAGCATAATGAGAGCTCAATTGTGTATGCACGTTTAAGATACACATTAACAAAATAGATCGTCCGCGTATATATGAAAAAAGCTTTACACCCCATCAGCCGGAGTTCACTTACCCACGATACAGCAGCTCCAATCCTGTTCCAAAATGAATCTAATTTAAATTAGACATCTTATTTTGTTGTTGCGTTTAATTCGGAGGCCAATCAATTTTACTTTAATTAATTACTGTACTTTACTGTACTATAATCTATAACTACTTTATGAAGATTCAGAAATGTTTAAAAAAAAAGTTCACTTGCTAGAGGGGACCTGTTCCTCCTTGGCCTCTGGCATGGGCGCATACTCGAGTGTATCATACAAGTGCGAGTGAGTCTTTTTTTAGTAACAAAAAAGAAACTTAGGTACTCTCTTCTATACTATATATATATATATATATATATATATATATATATATATATATATATATATATATATATATATATATATATATATATTATGAATAAATGTCTAATAAAAGATTTGTGAAAAATAACCGCGAAACTTAATTTTTCGGACTTTATTATCTTGTCCACATAAAAACTGTGCATTAAAGTACCTTCAAGTGTGATTACTTATTCGAGAAAAATCTCAGTTGATTCATTTTCGAGACGGCAGACATATTGGCCTTATTGAAAATTGCCGATTCACGAAGAGAAGTTATAGCGGCAATTGTGCGCAGTTGAGGCTCTTTAGAGAGGCTAATAAGTTTGAGGTAAAGGACCTCATTGCCGGGCGCTCCTAATAAAGTTATCATTTTTGTCATCAGAGTCATGAAGAATGTGAAAAATATAGAGTGATTAGGGAGGATGAGACATAGCCTTTGATGCACCGCGGACCTGGGACCCGTGACAGGACTGAACAAATCACCACCGCTAATGATGACACGGGAAATAATAAAGGCCCATTAGATGGGACCGTCAATTTGTAGCTGATTTGGTGGGATGAGTTCGCGCTCATCTCCCGGCTTTCTTCTCTCCTCCGTGTGGGTGGCTTATGGTCTCTGCAGTGTCCGCTGATCTTAGTCATCCTATGTCTTATCCATTAACTAATTAAGTAATGTATATTAATTGGACTCAACTTATTGTACCTTAGTACAGTACAACCAAAAGAGAACCGAAGAATAATGGAAAATAGGTACACGAATAGAAGGTGAAAAGAGGGTGAATAGAAAAATAGAGTGAATTATAATACTGTAAAATTGTACTAAAAAGTCCATACTTATATCCATTATAAGATGTATATAATGTTAAATATGGTTTTACCTAAAATAAATTAAATTGAAAAAAATAATAACGATTCTTCACTTTTTTATGTTTTTTTAGTATCATTTATAATTGATTTTCATTCGAATAAAAATATAATATATATATATATATATATATATATATATATATATATATATATATATATATATATATATATTGCATCCCGAAATCCTCATTATCTATCGTGTTCTAGGAGTATATAAAATGCACCCAAAATGACTAATTTTTTAATATGATTAAAATACTAGTTTTTGTAATAACAACTATCTGTCTAGTCAATGTTAAATCATTTTTTTATAGTGGTTACCTATAATTTGACTTTAAATAATATTTCTACATATATTCTTTAAAAGTTGTACTTGTCAACTGTGGTAAATTTTGGTACAAGTCATTTAAGTATTTTCGAACAATCCAAGAGAAGCATGGTTAAGCAATATTATGTTTTTTTATGTTCTACATCCCATACATGTTCCAAATTCTACTGCTCTTTAGATCTCCAAGTTATTCCTTGTGAACCAATTAATTGAGTAATCGTCCCTATGTTCTGATGCCCATTTTGATAGTGGCTTACTAAGGAATGCCATTTCGCAATTTCATGCAGTTTCGTGCAATACCATGCAATCGGTAAAAACGGCTGACAATATAAAGGACCCACGGCAGTAAGAGGCCAGAATATAAGAGCGCCATGTTCCCATATAAATAAAGAAGAAACTGTAATGTAGCTGCCTTAAGAGGTTGAAGGCCCTGTCAGAACCAAGACGTCTTACTCCAACCCTTGCAATAAATTGTCTTTATTAGGAGAAAGAGTTCAACAGCAGACAGTAATTATCTTCAGGAGGAGGTAGCGGTTTTTTTTTTTTTCTATAAAGGATTGTTCTCATAGATACCACAAGATTTTTTTTTTTCCTTTTAGTTATGTAAAAGAATGAGGGGAACATGTCTTCCTTACAATTAATATAAAAGAAAGCCGGTGCATTCAAGTACCAACTATGGGAAAATATCAATTAATGAGAAAGTCAACTGTGTGGTCTTGTATTCCTCCATGCAACAAGATATTAATGCAGTATACATATCTTTTTATTTAGTTTTGTGTATTGCCGATTTTATAACCTGCCGGAGTATTCCTCCAGCGATTCTGATTCTGGAATGCCCAATGAGATAGGGTAATTATTTTTTTTTTACGGATTTTTTCTTATGGAAAATGAAATTTTAAGACGAATTCTTATCGGGAAGTTGTTTGAACTGATGTCCTTCGAAAGCGCTGTTAGCAAAAAAAAACAACAAAAAAAACGGTTTTTACAATGTTCCGAATTTCTCAGGACTGCACTTTTTTAAGCATTTAAAAAAATAAAGTAAACCTTGTAGAGAACTAAAATCACTTTAAAATGAATCTACTTTCATTCCATAACGCTATCTATTATAATAATAAAGAAGAAAACATAAAACAATTCTTTATTTCATTTTTGTTAGCGTGTGGTATTAAAATAGACTCATTAAAATTATTTTAGTTCTCTACAATGTTTAATAGAATAGTTCTCTAAAAAAAATGTTTTCCTTCAGGGAAATTTGTAACTTTGTACAAACCGTTTTTTTTTTTTTTTTTTCAAATGTGCATTACAATTTTATTTTCTATCAGAATCAAAAAAAAAAAAAAAAACATATGATACAATTTAATTTTATATAATCAAACTCAAATAAAATAATACCAAAAACACTCTTTTTAACAAATCATATTCTGCTTATTTTCGAAGGCACATTCCTCACTTAAAAGTGAAATGTCCTGATTAATGCAGCCATTAGAAAACTGCGGTCGGTTGTGGTCTAAATTTTTCATGTGAATATTTTAATTCGACTGAAATTATTTATTTTTTCGTTTGCAAAATAATTCCAACTTAATCAAATAATAATAAATAAGTTACCTTAACCAAATTCATAGTATCCAATTTGTATAATTTAATAATGATATGTATTTTTATGCTTCCAGATTATTCCTCCAGAAACTCTGGAATTCAATGGGATGGGATAATATTTTTTTTTTTTTTTTTTTTTTTTACGGATTTTTATAGAAAATAAAATTTTAAGACGAATTCATATCTTCGACATTCTTTATTTTGATCTGATAGGCACCGAGGGCGCTAATCACAAAAAAAAAAAAAAAAAAAAAAAAAAAACCATTTCTACAAAGTTCAAAATTTCTTTGAAAGAAAACACTTTATAAATAATAATGATTAGAATTCATTATTTATATATATTTTTTTTCTTTTCAAATAATGATAATTTCTTAATCTTAATACAACCCAAAGACAAATTATAATTACAAATAAACTGCTTAGAACTGTCCGGACCTATGAGCTAACATGATTTGAGAGCTATCGAGCGTTTGCGTGATGTGATACTCGCAAAAACACTTTTCAAGAATTTTCTCACGTTGTTGAAATTAATGTGTTGCCGTAAAAACTGAAACGATTGTAAATTTAGAAAGAAGGCAGTTTTAATGGAAATGCGGGCTGTGGCTGTTAATTATTTAAAGGTTAACGTTTATTAGAAGCAGTGATTGAGTTAGATAAACAAATCTATCTTTTGAGCATACTACGTTAAATCCAAACCAACTTTTACTAATTTAATTTAAAAATTACAAATTTACTAACTCCAACATTAAATTTTTTTATGGCTACGGGACTGAATAATTTGAAAACAACTAACCATTAAATGATATTTACAATCAATGTTGGCTCTAGAGGTCCCCCTCCCACGCGTCGGTGGGACCAATAGCCGATCCAGGAGGACGAAATTCAATGACCATAATTTTCGATTGGAAATCACACGTTCGTCAGAAATTAATAAACATAAATCTTCGGTGGTATTTAATTGATTAATAAAAAACATTTCATAGTGAAAAAAATAATAATAATTTTAAAATTATAATCTCAAACAATTTTAAAGAAATAGCATGAAATAACATTTATGAAAAGAAATACAATATGGACCTATTCAAATTAATTTAATCTATTTCCTCATCCTCAGGATCGGCATCCATAGAAAAGTTACTCTCTAACTAAAGTCCGTCTTTAGAGCCAGAATTAGAGAGGTGTAAAATTAAAGGGGTGAAAAATATTTTTTAGGTGAAAAAAAATTTTTCCTACTTTTTGATAAATTTTTTTTGTAATTTAATTTTTTTTTATTTTTACTTTAGTCTGTCAATAAAATCAGTTAATGTTAATGTTACGAAATGATGTTTATTTCGAAAAATATTTCCTGAAATACTGTTGATTTTTATTGACTTTTTCAAAGTCTTTTATTTAACTTATAATCAATATTTGCCGCAAGGCTTCTGTCTTCGATTTTTTGATCTATGATCATTTAAAATTTTCATGATGTTAGTCGCTATTGATAATGATTGTGGGTTTAACTATTTTCGCATCACGTTGACCGGAATTATGAAATACAACCTGTTCTGCAACAGCTATTCCCTCGGAAGTTGACTGTAATATTTTCCACTTCTTAGTTATTTTGAAACCAGCAAACTATTTTTATTTCGGTCTTCCTGGTCCCGCGAAACCTGGATAGCCTTTCCCTACCGGAAGACTCAGAAAATTTGCTTGAAGATGCCAACTATCTCATAAAAGCCGATTTTTTTCTCTAAGGATTTTTCAAGCGCTCATTAATTTTGTATGTTAATCCGGCTACATTGTCTCTCAAATCTGTATATGTCTTATAATCTAATACGTCAATTTTGTGAGTATTAATTTTCTAAAAAATACTGAGGTCATTTCAAGAGGAGAAAATTCTTCCCACAGTTCAAAAAATGTGAGCCTAATTATGTCCAATTAAAAAAAACAAAAAAAAAAAACAGTGCTTCGCGCAAAACTGCGCAAAATTTGATGAACATTTCTTGAAAGAATGAAAAAAAATGTTACAAAATGAGAAAAAAAAATTATAAAAATATTATTTATCTATTTCAAAGCTTTGATCTTATCCATTTTCGAAAACCAATTGTAATAAATATTAAATTGGTAGAAGCTATGTTAATCTAGGGAGAAAGAAACATAATTACCTGATTTAGCAGAAGCTATCTTGAGCGATAACACACACTGACACTAGTTTCAATTTGTAAATGACTGTGGGCCTTCTTGTTCATGCCTGTATCTACTATCCATACTCTACAGCGAGAGCATAATCAAACTTTGCGATTATAATAGGGCATTTTTTGTTCTCCAGCTATTCATAGAAAGAATGCTTTATTACATTTATCATATTTTGGAAGTTGTTTTTGTCCTGCTTGATCGGCCCCACAGTGCGCCGCGTCGATGCAACTTTCTGTTGGGCGCCTAGAATTTTTTTTTTAAGTCATTCAATTTGTTTTATATAAATACACAGACATAAATACAATATTATAATATTATAAAAATACAAAAAGTTGTAAACATTTTTTCGATAAAAAATAATTTTGGAGCAACGATATAACGATAACGATTTGCAACTAGGGCCGGCACTGCCTACTATGAAAAACCAGAACTAAATGGTAACGATTTTAAGACAAAATCTGCGGGCGATATGTTTTTTCTTTTTTTAATATTTACATACATATTTCATATATATATATTTTTTACAAATGTCTCAATGTATAAGTAAAAATATATAAGCAATGTCATGTACAGTTTAATTGGCATACTGTATCTTTCGTATCTTAGATGCGACTGAAATACGTTTGAACACATCTGAAACAAATTTTGGGAAGAATAACTTCCATTAGACGTATATATCCTACACCTATCGTCCCGTTACAGAAAGATTTAAGTTCAGTGAGCATCATCTTTAGGCGCGGATTGACCACCCAAGAACACGTATTTCACAGTGAATAGCAAATTGTGGCGGAATGAGTCGAACTGCCATCGACGGAGCGGGCGATTTAACTTGCATCAAGACAAATGAGCGACTAACGGCTCAAGATGACTCTGCGAGCCGGCGAACCTATCAGCGAGTTGCGGTCGAGCCATTTCAGCCTCCTAACCTCGAAGATAGGATCATAATAAACTCGGGAATGGAAGGATATTGGGTGTATTAAGCTAGAATTTAAGTTCTGTTTTGCCGAAGTAACATTTTACTTAGGGAAAACAGTAGACATTGTGCGTTGCGTGATTAATTAATTTTAGCGCTATCTCACAGCCTAAATCGTCTGCAGTAGAGGTGGAATAGTAATAAGTCAAATAAAATCTTTCCCGATTGAATAGCGATCTGTTGGTGGCAATATGGTATTAGGGAAAAAATGAAAAATGTCTGAGATTGCCGGAGATTGATCTTGAAAGCAATGTGAACCTAAAATACTGCCTCTTTTTAAATTTGACGTATTTCTCTTGTATTTTTCTAGACATAAGTTTAAGGGTGGTGTCTAGGTATATCAATATTTAAAAATAAATATAATTTTTTTGAACATTCAATTTATAATAGCAATGGAGAATATAAAAATACTTTAAAAAAAGGATTGTCAAATTTTAAGTTTATATATTCGTTACCTAGAACCTTTTTCATTTTTTAATAAATTATAAAAGATCACTGACCAAAGTTAAGATGGTTATGTAAGCGTCACTTCTTCGACCTTTCCACCTCTTCGAACATGCGAAGTCCACAAAATATTTTACGCTCAATGACTTTGCATTAAGAACTAAAGAGTTATTTTACATAATTATATAAAATCTAAGGTGATAAATAAAATAAAATCACTCACCAAGTGAAGATTAATAAATTAAAATGATTTATAATCAGGCCCTTAACACGTAAACAAAACAAAAGTCGTATACAGTGGCGTACGCTGGGAGGGTGATATATAAATCCCTCTCCCCGATATGTACGAAAAAATATAATTAACATATCCACCAACATAACATTCGTATTTTGAGTAATACTTTGGATAATTTTAACTATAACTTTTGATCCAATTTTCATGCTTATCCTTAAAACGCGCCAAATTTGGCGATTGTAGACATTTAGGTGATTATTTACCTTCTTAAGAAATCCCTCCCCGAAAAAAAAATTTAAATCGTTCCTCCCGAAAAAATATTTTGTGTGTGCCCCTGGTTGTATACACGGTCAACCGTCAAACTAAATTTTCAAATATGAAAGATAGTTAACAGTGTCTTCTCCCAACCAAGTTCCGTCACCACTGTTCCAAACATTCATATCTTTCTTTAACAATTAATTTTTAAAAAAATCTATTTTAAAGTAAGACATTGTAAATTGTTGAGTTAATTTTTCAAAAAACTTTCAAATTGCCGATTAAATTTTGGAGATCCGAATAAAAGCCTGAGAGCTTCGGAAATGCGGGAGATCACCGGCAAATTCCGGAGCATTGGCAACACTGGTGAGGATAGTGCAGTAACGCACGCCAGTTGACATTGAAGTAGACACTTGGATTGACGACCATCTTGCAATAGGTGAGTACCCATCGGTGATAAAGTAATACAACCTCGGAGGGAGGAGATGTCCGTCAGCCAACTGGAGGCGACTTACCCCAGGAGTTGTGGCATGTGATGCTCGAGTTGCCATTTGCCAACTTCGGAAGGCAATTAGTTGAAAGTCTGGAAAACCGCAAAAAAAAAAATAATTTATTAAAAAAGAAATGTATCAGCTTTTGTTAGAAGTTGAATAAAACTCACTTCCATAATGAAATTCTTCTCGAACCTCCGAAATCTTCAGGCTCATTACTGCAAGCCTAACTACTATACAACCGATGTGTTCCAATTCCATACAACAAACTATAAATAATTCGTAATGCAATGGAACTATTAACCGCGATTGCCAGCTAGAGATGAAGGCATTCCCATTAGCCGTTAGTGCCAATAAGCTAATGTCCAAAGCTCCTGTAATCGGTGTAGTATCTCACTGTTCCTGGTAAGGATAGGATTATAGCAGATTCCTTCGTAAAAGGAGCAAAACCCTAATAGGTATGGGATAAAAAAGGACATAGAAGTGGAAGATAGTAAAGAAGACTAGGTGTGAGGAGCGCTATAAGAAGAGAACTATAAGAAAGAGAAGGTAATGAAGTGAAGAGGTGGCTGGGCATTAGGGCGTAATGTTGCCGGGCTTGATTGCAGCTACAAGCAACAGCATTAGCAGGATATATCTTCTTATCTTCGGACCTTATATTAATATCCTTTGGGTCCTTTGTGCTCTCTGTCCGTACTAATGTCCTCCTGACCCCACCATCTCATGGACATTATGGGCCTGTTGTTTTATCCTGCGGTAGAGTACTTGTATGAACATTATGGTTGCTCGTTCTTAAGGAATAATTGAAGGAGATTTATCGATATTATCTGAAGTGCTTTGTCACTATAATGAATCTAAAAACAATATAAATATAATAATAAGGCAAATAAATATTTTAAAAAAAATTACTTGTGACATCTTAAAATATTATACCTATTTTAATCACCTAACACCGGATATAGATTTTACTCTTTATTTCCTTTGCTTACCTCAAAAACTATTTTTAAAAACCATATTTTTCTTTAGACATTGTGCATCCTCTTCCTTTCCAAATCTTCAACAATTTTTTTTTTTTTTTGAACATTTAAATAAATTTTTTGACAAAAGCGTTTATATATTAACATATTTTTAGACATTACCATTAAATGCTAATGTTCTTAATTTTAGAACATATTTTTATTTTATTTTTTTTACTTTTTTTTAAGTAGCAATAGCTAATCTTTTTTAATATATTTATTGTTAAATTTTAAAATTAATAGTATTTATAATCATTATATATTACTTGTTGCATATTTTATTTCAGGTTTTTTAATGTTATAGAATATTTACATATGTATCCCGAGGACGGTTATAAAAAATATGAAACAATATTTTAATATTCATTCTAAAGTAGTAAAAAACATGAAAATCAGATGCCCTAATTAAATACAATTACGATAAATATTTAATAACCGTAATTTTTAACATTATAATATTTTTTTTCCCCTCATCCCTCCAAAATGAGAAAGAAGTAGCAAGAATTAATAAACTTTTTTTTTTCTAAACCTCCTTTGGGTCTTATACATAAAGCGGACGCGTTTATATTTCATGATTAATCATGAAACTAGAGCGAGCAATGGGGAAGATTATAATGTTACTTAATTTTGTCTGATATCAATTTTATTAATAAAAAAATCCAAGAAACATGTATTGATGACTTGTATTTACTGCCTAACAAACAATAAAAGCAACTATTGCGGGACTGGTTATTATTATCATTAGTATTATAAGGTTTTAAATTGGCATTAATAAGTTATATTCTTACAAGTCTGCTATCCTGAAAATAACCTGCAATATTGGTCGAAACTTCTTTTACCAATATATAAAAAAAAATATTATTTTATTACGTATACATACATATGTAATTAAACAGGTAGTCAATGAGTAATTACTGTATGGTCTACGATTAACGGTAGGCACAATTTCTTTCAATGACCATGAACTTTTACATTCTTCTAATCCTTGGCCCGGTGCTTCCTGGTTGTCTGGTTGATCTACCCTTTGCATCGTTAGCAAATAAATATTACTGCCCTCATCAAAGACCCAGCTACTGCAAGCAGTTATTTCCAACAAGACTAATGCGCATCCAGGTTACAAATGTCAAGGCGATCGAAATGAGCTTTTAAAAAGCCGATAATCGATTAGGAATTCAAATTAGATTTTATTTTGAACGTATTATACTATATATATGTTCTTTTCATTTGGATTTTCAGAACTTGTACCATGTTATCTTTCTCTTTAGTAAAGTATTGTATATATGCATCAAAGGAAAAAAAATCAAATGGTATTGTGCAATTATTAAGAGTGAAATGAATTATTTCCTAAAAATGCTGCCAAAATACAATGGTAGCATTTATGGTATACACGTCATATTTATCAGTCTAGTAAGATATAAAAATTTTTTTTCTTTCATTTTTACTATTTATGACAATGCAGTATTATTGCCATTACTAAACTGTATTACATTCTTCTCTTTTTCGCTGTTGTTTATTTTAATCCTTCAATTACATTCTCATCCATCCCATATTTCTCTTTTTCAGTGATCCTAGCAAAGTAAGAAAGGTTCCATTGCAAATTCAGTGCGAGAACAAACCAATACAAACTTTACTATTTAACCTACTATTTAATCCTTGGTGAGTACCAACATGTATTTCATTTCTCGTCTTCATTAAATTCATAATTCATAAGTGTTTTATAATACTAATTTATATTGCACTTAATTTAATATGTATAATATTACCAAACTATATTTTGAATTGCTTATTTTTGAATTTTTTGTGTGTTTTTAGAACTGAGGATGAACATTCGAAACTAGTTTTCAATAAAACAAATTTATAGAAGTGGAAAATAATTTATCAATCCCTAAACAAATTAGATAATTATAATACATTAGTCCCCAAATATATGAAAAAAACTTTTGGTTAATTTTAACCAGTAGATTATAATTGATGATATTGTCTCGAATGGACAAAGAAAACCAAAACAGAAATCAAAAAAAAAAAGAAGAGGAACAATAAAATAATGTAAATAATTTATACATTACGAAGCGTATCTGAAGATGGATTATAAGCCGACATTGCAGAGTGTAAATTTCCTCCCGCCTGGTCATGTTGATAGGATTCGTGATGGCGGTTGTTGCCTGCATCGTGAATTATGTCAAGAGGGAACTGGGCGAAAGTCCTGGTCATTAGGGGTCATTAAGGAGTCCTAAGTTTTCACTGGGAATCGAGGAGAGGATGTTCAGCATCTCCTTAGAGGTTCTCCGGGTCGGGGAATGGGCATATATGGTCACGGCCCTCCAGCCATCTCTTCTTTATGAAGAATCCAGGATTTGCTTGATCTTCGATGAAGGAGTTAAATGGAAATCATCCGGAGTATACAGCAGCAGGAATCGGCAAGTTCCAGGAGGTTTCAAGATTTCTTTGCCAATTTCCGAGATTAAGTAGTATGCGTGAAACGTGAAGAAAGTGTGATAATATCACATTAATAAAGAACAGTTTATGATACTTAGAAATTTCGGTTAGATTACTGTTAAAATACAAAATTCAGCATTTTATGCGATTTTATTAAATAAACCATATAATTGAAATACACTATATAATACAGCCCATAAATTGCCAAGTCAATACATAGAATACCAAACGTCATTTAGACAAGATATAGTATCAAATGCGATAAAAAGCTCAAGGACCGGAATTAGAATTTCTACCAGGGTTGCAAGCTTAATTTTGCAGCCCTTTCTTATGTTAATTATCTTATGTATCCCTATTTTAAAATCAACAACAATCTTTTAGGTAATATTTATATAAATAAGTTTCACCGCCTTATAATATTGACTCATCTTATTGACTGAATTAAGCTCAAAACGTAGAATTAAAAATTTTGTTCCAAATATGCCGCCCTCTATAAAACCATCGTTAGTTAGTAGAAGTATGGCTGGATGGTTTATTAATATGAAAATTTATATTTAATTTATTTTTTATTTTCTAAACTGGGTTATTGATGAATAGTTAGGCGGTATAGTGAGCTGTAGGTAATAATGTTGGATGTTCATATTTATTCAATAAATTTTAAATCTGCCTAAGTCCAATTTTGTTGATTTTGATTTTATTGTCCAATATGCATTATTCTGGCCATTGTTTTCGAGTATAGGTAACGCAAATAGGCTAAAAGAGTAATAAAATATGCAAAATTTCTAATATAAAGATTGACCACAATCCACTAAAATTCAGTGCAATCTGATTTTTTTTTCTTCTCTCCTATAAAACTTTGAAAATGTTACGACAGTTTTTTTTTACTCAGACGGAAATATGTAACTATCTGATTCAGTTTTCAATATCTACAGAATACAAAATCTACTGCAGAGATCCGAAAAATTGGACTTCTATTAGAGGACCAAGAACACATGACTCCTAAGTACAATGCGCGACCCAATTATAAAAACGTCAAAGTAGATTAGATTTACCCTGACGTCACAATACATGACAACCGCCCGCATGATTACGTTGCAAATGGAGCAGTAACTCAAACTGACAGAATGCCTTGCTGAGGACATCAATTTGGCAGGAAAATGACGTGGGGGCCACGTGTGAAAAAAAAAATATCCAAACATTAAAGCTAAGATTGAGAACGCCGTACTCCATGCTACTTTAATAGAGAAACGACATCGTATTACTAATAATAATATTAAAATATATTATTAACATAGCATGTTTGGTCTAGCCAACATTTCTTAGGGAGTGATAGAGGAATCTGTTCCAATGTTCCAGTGAAGGCGTCTGACAAAGGAGCTGCAGATAAGGGCGGTGGTAAAAAGCCGAATAGAAGACAATAATACAATATATATATATATATATATATATATATATATATATATATATATATATATATATATATATATACAATAATCAACAAAATGGGTCCATCCGTTTAAGTGATAATCGCGGCATAGACACACAGATCAATGGCAAAAAATGTGTTTTTTGGACTCAGAGGGTTATAAAAAATATAGATCCGACTACATTACATTCCTTACTTATACGGTGAGGAAAGAAAAAAAAAATCAAGATTGTATATTTCACTAGGTAGCGGTCTGAGAAAGCTTTTCCCTTCTTGAGCGCAACTTCCTGGTCTATGCTCCAGTATCCTCGGTGTTAGCTTAAGTTGTGTTCCTATAAAGAATAGAATAGAAGAAGAAATTTATATTGTGACTAGGTCACTTAAGAATAACACAATTGAACAAATAAAACAGAAACAATATCTGGCCATAAAATTTTAAAATAAAAATCAATTAATGTTTACAATTTTTCCGATATAAATTCTTGTCTCAAAAAATAGAATTTATGTGAACAAAAAAATTTAAAAAAAAAACAAAAAAGAAAAGAAAAAGAGAGAACATGGAAACTACAAAAGTAAAGATTTGGATAGCAAAGTTGAAACTTGTGCATTAAAAACTGTTATTTACTTCTGATCTAGATTTTGATATTAAATTGAAATTTTAATTAATTAGAGAGCATCTATTTGAAAAGAAAGAAGGTGTTGGAAAGGAAATATTTGAATGAGGATAGGGAAGAAGCATGACGGATATCAAAAGAAAAGGAATTCCAGAGGGTATAGGAGCGGTGAAAAAGGAACGTTCGAATGTTTTGGTTCTGTGGGAAGGGGTATAGAGGTCAGAAAGGCGCGATCTTGTTTCATGTGCGTGGACTGAGGATTTGAATAGTAGGAGTCTGTAGATGTAGGAAGGGTGCTGGGTGGTGATAGTTTGGTATAGGAAAGATCCGAGGAAATATTGTTTACGGTTGGAGGGGAAAAGTCACGTTATCTCGCCGTAAAGGTGAGACACATGAGCCCGTCTCGAGGTACTAAAGAAAAATCTTAAAATGCAGTTCATGATCCGTTTCAGCCTGTCCTTGAGCATATTCGAGAAGCCTCCATATACCATACAGCCATAGTCGAAGTGGAGAAAACAAGAGAGGATACCAGGAGCTTACGAGTTGGTTGTGAAAATGTCGAGAACGATAGAATAACTTAAGAGTACGTATTGACCGTAGGGAAATTTGAGCGAAGTGGGATTTCCAGGAAAGGGTTTGGTCGCTAATAATACCCAAGTTTTTAATTGAGGAACTGAATGTGATGGGGTGATCGTTTAGGATTAATGTAGGGAACATGACGTTAGATCTGAGGAGGGAATTGGAACCTATAACAATGGTCTGAGTTTTATAGCATTTAATTTTAATCTATTCAGGTTTGTCCAGACACTGGTCTTATCTGGGTCTTCCTGAATACTGGTAAACGCTACTAACAGCTCAGAAGGAGGAAAGGATAAATGGATTTGGAAGTCGTCGGCGTATAGGTGGTGGGAGCAGTGGCGGATTAAGAAGATCATTGATGTAGGAATTGAAAAGAAGCGGGGAAATACACATACATATGCTTGCGTAGTATCCTACAAATAATACACATATTGTCTAAAAGGCAATGTTGGATGACCATTGAACTTAATAGTGCCATCAATTTCTTACTTTATGATAGAATAAGAAAAGGTCTTATTTAAGGCTAAGTTTGGTCGAATTTAAAGCTAAAAATGCAAATGTGCATGAGGTCCGAAAGTTTAGCGAATGCCATTTTAGATGTTTCATAGAAATATGAAAGGTCATCGTTGAGGGAGATGAATTTATTTAATGGTACTTTATATGTAGTAAAGAGATAACATAAAAAATGTAAATGTATGGTTACTCCATTCTCGGCCCCATTAAGATTCATGGTACACTTTCTACTCGACTTCTAGCCTTCTGGTTTTTCTTCAAAAAGTGCTGAGAGCAGAGAAAGAAAAACTGGGGGCTATCAGGTTTAATTGACATCTTTTTGTTATCCAGATCACAAGTTGTAGAGTTCTGAGAAAGGAGGAGAACGAACCGACAAGGTAGCCAAGTTAATTGGTGTCGGCCAGTTGCTCAACTGTCATTGACAGATCCACATGCAACACCAAATACAAATCTGCTTTATTTTTTTATTTTAAATAAGTAGGGTAATAGTGTTACGAAACACTACTTGCTTGTGGCACATAATATTTGCCATCGAAATCCAACTCGTACTACAAAAAGTACCTAACATTTGGTAAATGTGAAGTCGAAGAGAACAATAAACCTGATTTTAAATACTAATGAAACTGTTTTGCTTAACAAATGAATCCACCCGAAGGGAAGAGTAGTTAGCTGAAATTCCCGTAAACTGATAATAAAAGATAATTAAGTAAAAAATTCTTAGGTATTGATGTTTCACAGAGAGATGAATTGAACTTCAGTTCAGCCCCGACTTAAGAATGTCATAATAAAACATGCAATTATTTATATATGACTAAAAATATAAATAATCCTATTGATTTCAAACCAGATATAAAAAATATAGGTCAATTTTATTTCGAAATTCAAAATAAAATTAACATTTAATTATTATAATAATTCCAAATAACTAATAAAATAGAAGAAGTTTATCTTAAAACCTTCAGAGATAAATATCCTGAAGACTACAGTCCAATGTATAACAATGAAAGGGAAGATGTCTATTTCTTAGACAAAGTAAGTTTTAATTGTATAAAAAAAATCGAATTGTAATAATATTAATTTCATTTTATTCAAGTTTCAAAAATAAGTTGTTTAATTTACTATTTTTTTATGATATACATACACGCAATAATTAGACGTAGAATAATACATTTAATCTTCTACTGGAATTTTAGTTTTTGGTGCCATGATGGTTAATTAGTAAAATAAAAAGGCCTATAGGTCACCAAATTAATTTATTTTATTTCAAATTACTTCGACGTTTCGGCCATCTTGGGCCATTCTCAAGTCATGTAAAGCACTGCACTTTCTTGTTTACATGAAACAACAATATAATTTTTTTTCCCTTCATCTAGTTTGGGTATTATTTTTCAATAATCGAGTCATTTTGTCCTATTTGTTTTTTTCAACCATACTTCAATAACGACCCAAATAGGACGCAATGACTCAATTATTGTAAAATAAAGCCTAAAATATAAGAAGGTAAACAAGAAGATGAAATTGTTTATTGTAAACAAAAAAATACAGTCCGTTACATGACTTGAGAATGGCCCAAGATGGCCAAAACGTCGAAGTAATTTGATATAAAATAAATGAATTTGGTGACCTACTGGCCTTTTTATTTTACTAATTAATATATTTAATGATTGTAATATAGTCCATATAATAAGTTGTACCGAAATAAAAAAAAAATATTAAATCGAATTTTCAAACAATTTTAATTGCAGAACTCGAAGATGAGCAAAAATGCTCTAAACGTTGTTCTGAGGAAACTTTAAACATTAAAGAAGTTTCAAGAGTGAACTATAATTTAAAATACCATGAAATTATAAAATTAAATGTGTCGAAGTATCGTTACTTAAGATCTACTGTCAACAACGGACCTTCATCTATCAAAATTATCGTCATCGAAGGCATAATTAATAAATATTTGTTAAATAGATCATATTAGAAAATATCTATAATCTCTTAATTAATTACCGACGTAACGAAACTATGGAATTTGTGGTTAGTCAGGAGAACATTTAGCATTGCTGATTAAAAACCCACTTGACCACTATTATTGCGGCTGTAAATTACCACATATGAAACCGCCAGGCTGAATGTAAACAGCATTCATTTAACGATACCATTAAAATATTTTACTCAGTTGCACCATTGAGTGCACAATGCAGTTCTATAGGGGTTGTATAACGAAATGAACTTTGGCGTACTCCCTTGAACCTTGCCCATGCCATCGGACGTGTTTTACTATGACATGCAATACTGGTCATGTGTTTCAACTGTATCTTCACTCAATAAGATTCCTTTCAAGCAAGGGGATTGCTTCACACGTGTTATATTTCTATAAATAATAATAATAATTACGTAGACTAATAAATTCTCTTCTCTCTGTTAGTTTATCCTAACAAAAAGAACAGTATTATAAATTCTGTGCAATTATTAAGATTTAAAGAAATGCAACATATCGTCGACAAAAGTTTGAAACAAGATAAGTCAATAACGGTTTTATATAAAATCATTTTATTGCTTCATTTTTGCGTAAATTCTATGCTCGACAATTAACATTAATTTTTTTCTACTTAGTAGTATATGACTAATTAAAAAAATACATCAGACTGAGAAAAATTTAATTTTTTTAATGTTTTTTGTCTCTCTTTGATAAGTTGGGATTTGACAGTAATAAGGTTTCACACTATTTCCGACTATTTTTGAAACAATTCCATTGCTTAAATATATAACAGAATTGAATGTAAAAATAGTAATTTCGTTCCAAATACATACTCAAGATTTCGTAAAAGTAATAATTAAATTTGGATCAGAAAATAAGGAAATCAACGTAAATGTATTAGTTAATGCTCGTCTAGAAAATTCTTGGTAACAAGACTAACATTTCGTAAGGCAGAGGGCATAAATATCGTCCACTTAAGTCAATTATTTTTTTATTTTATTGAAGAACTAAACCATGTGCTTTTTGTCTAAAAATAATTTTTATCTGTCATCCAGAATGTAATATACAAATAAATTTAATCGCAACACATTGTATGAACATTAAAAATAAGTATTTTTTGCTACTGCCTAACATTTGTTTGAACAAAACTGTTCCCAATATCTCCCACCATGTGTTCCACCATACCGCCAACGTCTAAAATGGGATTAATTATATATATATATATATATATATATATATATATATATATATATATATATTAATTATATGGGAAGTAAAACTTATGTTACAATGATTAACTAAGAATATCACAAAACTTTTTTACATCTCAATCCGCGCTTACGAAATCGGTTAAGATTTCCTTAGTGACAAGATTGGCTGTCTCTTTAACAGATGGGTGTCTCTTCTTGAAAAAAGGACTAAGCTACTTCCTACATGCTCTTTTTGTTTTTGCGAAATTGAGTGGCGAATATTATACATAATAGCAAATTGAAAAACTTTGTTTTCACGTCTTTTTCCGTTAGTCCATAATAGGTTGTTTTTATTTTTTTTTCCATTGATAAACCATGTTCAACTAATTATAAATAGATAAAATAGGTCTTCGTTCTAGTGGCACGTTAAGCATTTTTTGGAGTTCATCTTCGGTTCACCTTACGTAGTATTTTATTGTAGATCTTATATTGTTACATGAAAAGTTTTACATGCTTTTATGAGCCAATTATTCTGTTTATTTTATAATGCTATTACCACTTCTTTTATTATAACCTTATCCCATGTTTTTCTATGTGACATCCGAAAAAGAAATAAAAAAGAAAACACTTATAAATTGTTCGTAATATCGCCTAGAGCGATATTAAAAGCACTCAAGCGGGCGATATTGGAAACAATCTAAATCTCAACACCGATGGCGGCTTTTAGCTTCGGAATCATATCGCAAACACAGAAACTAAGTATAACTATATGTTTATTACAATTACTATAAATCCTCAAATGAAAAACTCCATCATTTCAACTTTCTTTATTACACTAAGAATAATGAAACATGTTTACAAACTCATTGTTCTCGAAAAGTAATAAAAATCGACAAAATATAAGAAACAAAATAACTACTGAAGAAAAATGCTCCGTCTTACTGGTGTTGTTCATTGGATTGTAGCGTTCTGCACAACTGTGGAATGCCATATTAGGAACGTAGGCGATATTTGGGCCCTCTACCTTATGTGAATAAAAAAAAACTCGTGGAAGTACTATTAATTGATATCAATTTAATAATAAAATTAATTTTTTTTTTTAAATTATGAAAATAATGAGATCACAACTAAAGTATTGACATGACATTACTTCTCGAAACAAATTGCATTTTCCGCCAAACCAAAAGTCCTAAGCATTCAGGAATGTCTTTTAGGTCTAGTCAGTTGATGGGTTCGGTTCCCACCTGGATCGGTGGAAATGAATCTTGAAGATGGGGGTTGCCAACCAGCTGACATAAAAGGTCCACGTACCTGGCAAGTTATATCCGCGCCAATGATAGTACCTGTGCCAGTATATATTTATCGAGAAGTGCAGTTTGCCATGGAAGCTTCGCCAGAAAAACCCACTACTCAAGAATCAAGTATGTTTCTTAAAAATACGGTTTGAAAAAAAAAAGAGTATGAATCTATCAGGGCTGCAATACGTAGGAAACGGTCAAGAGCTGATCACAATAACTCCTGCAGAAATATTATATTAGGAACTTTTACACTTCTTTCGATATGTCCGTTTATCTGTTAACAACTAAGTTCAACAAGTTTATCATACATTTACTGTTCTCTTTTTTTTGTAGATTTAATTACATTCTATTTCTCTGAAGTCTTCCTCCATACAATTCATTCTCATAAATACAGCATAATTATCGGTACATATCTAATTCACAAAATAACCCTTCTGAAAAAAAATATTTGAACTTAAATCATTTTAGCGACGATTCAATACAAAAATCAGTTAAATAAGATTACTATTGAAACGGATATCGCTTCAATTGATTCGGACATAATTAATATCATTCCGAAAGCGATAAAAGATATTGGATGTTCTATGTTTGATATATAACGGTCGTATAATGGTAGTAAAACCTTGACTTCCTTCTGATCCTTAATAGGCCCGATGGCTTATTTACCGAGGGGCTATAAGGAGAGCTGCCTTTGAAAGGTTCGTGATCAAATGAGCTAGCATTTAATGACATAGGGTAGCCACTTACTGGATGTCATTACGTCACTACGTCAGCTCTTATTGACGTAGGGGAGAAGAAGTATAACTCAGTCTGGCAATGGATCATCCGCAACCCGGTGTCAACTCCCTAACGGTCTGCCTCGGCTCTCCTTGCAATTGAGATACCTCCGAGGGGATTAAGACGTGTCTTTTCTCTTGAAATATATACAACATAATGCAATTCCAACTGATCCTTCTCATCTTCTTTCACAATAGGGTCCGTTCCATATGGAAGAAAAATGGCTTGTTATATTGCTACCTGACTTTCTACAATACCTAGAGGATGCAAAGTAGGTCGGGTGAGGCTACGTCGTAAAATAGAAAGAGGTTAAAGATGGCATTTATTTATTATGTATATACTGCTCTATCCTCAATGAATTCCTATTACGTCATTAATTAATCTTGTATTGCTTTTATTTATACTTATAGGTGTTCTTCACATTATGTTAATTTTGTATTAATTGAATTTATATTATATTAATTCTTAAAACAGAATTCCGGGTTTAAGGTCTAGTAAAAAGGCATACAACTCAAGAGTTAAGTATGGCAATGTGGGCTAAGTGTGTTTTCGGGGTTAGTGGGTAATGGTCTCGTTAAATCCAAACCCTCAACTGGTAAGAGCTACCCTTTATGGAGCATGAAGTCTAAACACTGATGTATCAGAAATGAGCCACGAAAGTTCGCTAAGATGAAGTATAACGAGTTGCTAAGATATTAGTTCATACCTGTTCCTAATGTTGTGTCCTTCAACTTTTGCTGTACAGCTGCATCGGTGTTTATCTACTAGAAGGCTTTCTTTTTTCTTTTTTTTTTTTTTTGCCGTTACCGACACCTACAGAAGCTGTTCCTCAAAATATTTCGTGATTTTCATTTCTCCTTGACATTTTTCTATTTTTGTAAGCGCTGTCTTCAGTCACGCTTTATAACTGGCTATCTAAAACAAAGTTATATTTTGCAAAATATTTATTTAAATATATTCCACATCCCACTTTCATAGCTCAATGAAGATTGTAAAATGTGAATCTCAGACAAGCTTTAGCTTTTTTCTGTTACATATTAATCTTCGAGAAACCGAACTCTTTTACTCTTGCCCTTAAACCCCACTTGACTAACGAGTTTTCCACATACGCTTTACGAACTTACCCTTTAAGGTAGGGGCAAGTGCGAACAAAGTACCATTAAATTGAATTATCAATCTCATAGAAATGGGCGAGATTAAGCATGGGCTGCAGACTATGGAGGAGATCTTTGGCCAGCGCGATGTGGTATTCATGCAGTATTGCTTGCGGGAGACAGCCTGGAAGGGAACACTCAACCTCACGTTGCTACGAACCATGGTTTCCATGGTGCAGCGGCAGGCTATTCATAGCTCCATAACCGGTCCCTTTGGGGCCAATTCGGCAGTGTCCTTCCCACCGACTCACTCGGGTTCAAGGACAGTGACAAACCGGTCAAGATCCACGGATTATGGCTGTTTGGAGTCAGCAGGCGCACGAGGACCTATATTTCTTTTCCCGAAGCAGACCTCCGGGCGGCTATTTAATGTCCTGGAAAACAACACCGCGATTTGCAATTAAGGTACACGGGGTAAGGTCATCATTCCTACGCCCGGGCCTATGTGAGTTGCTTCCAGTAGCCAGACGGGCCTCACGTACCCGGGGGAAAGGGGTAATAAATTGCTTGAATTATTATTACAATTAATTAAATTAAATTAAAGCAGTTTAAAGTAATGCCGGTACCGGGATTTAAACTCAAAATCTTTGGGTTTGTGAGTAGGTGATCTTTTTCAAGCGCGTTAACCCGCTCAGCCACGCCGATTTTTAGAATTTCTTTTAAAAAAAGAAAACAAAAAAAGGAAAATGCTAAAAATTATTGAATTGGAAGTACACTATGGTAAATGCTCAAGTTGTTGAGTATTCATAAGAAGCACAGTCTAACCTAAAGGATATCTTAGATTGTAGACATTGAAAACAACAAATCACAACTGTTTTTTGTTAATTATTTAAATGATAAAAACCTTCAGAGTGAACTTAATAAAATCACCCTTAAGTTATTAAAGAGAATAACAAAAAAAAAGTTTTTATTAGTATCCACAAAAAATATAGTAACTATTTGGAATTTGTCTGTAGAACATATATTCGCTAATAAAAATCTTATTGCATTAGTTATCTTATATTTACTACTAGCAAAATATAAATGAAGCAGTAATTGTAAGACATAATATAATCCTGTTTAATGGCCGGTAACAAATAAATAATAATTCATTCATTCATAATTACAGTATTAAGGCCGCCATAGATTTACCCTGACAATAATTGTGCTGGGGCTGCCGAAGATTGACTTATATCTCATTGTAATTCCGATCGAGGATGTATGTCTCAATTGCTTAGATACAATCAAGTGATATATGGTTTGTGATAAAATCAATTATTCACATTGATAGGCATTCCTATCAATTGAATGTAGCGTGGGAAGGAATACTTAGTCATAAAATTATGATCAATTATTAATTTATAATTAAAACCCTCATCTTATTAGGCAAGGTATAATCACAAGTTTTTCAAGATTGATAGTTGTCACCTGAGAAATAAACCAAGTGAAACATAAGTAAATAAAAAAAAAAATACAATAAACAAAATATAGAAATTACTTAAAATAGTATAAAAAATTTTAATTACGCAGTAATTAAAGTAATTATTTAAATTACTTAAAAAAAGGTAATATGTCCATCCTATATATTTATAGAATAAAAAAAAAGAAATATCAAACTTGGTTAACATATAATAATCAGTAAATGGTCCATGGTTTTATTTCGCATCAATCAACAAGATGTTGCAGTTAAAACAATTCCGAACTAAAAAATGGACACAATCAAAGGGTCTCCGATTTTAACCATTTTTTTTTTTTGGTGATTCTAATCCAAAAAATTGGGACACGTGTCCCAGCGTTCGTTCCATTGGGCTCTAGGAGCCGAGAAAAAATAATAAATATGCTAAAAATGGTGTTACTGTATTTTAGGATTTTTTGAAATCCTGAAAAGAAATATGAACTTCTTTGAGCTACTTTACTTAGAGCGACTGACTGTTTTTTGGACTTTTTAGTAGCATAAGCTCATTAAAATCTCTCGAACATATTTTTCTCTTATCTTATTCTATGTAAAAGAAGAAGAAAAAAAAAAACATTTTCACATATACAAGGAATAAAAATTATTTAAAAAACCTCAGTTTTTAAAACTTTTATGTTGTTTTTTTAGTTCCTAAGTCCCATAAGGACAAACGCCGGGATAGATGTCCAATATTTTTGGATGTAGAACCACCAAAAAAAAAAGTTTGGATAAAATCATTGACCCACTGACTGTGCCCTCCTCTTGCACCATGAAGCAAGGATACACAACCTCAGCTACAATATCTGAAAACAACCAGATCAAACAAAAATTTCAGTATTACTGAGTTGGGAATACTCGTATTTCGAGTTGGAATGATGCCAAAATTTCTCAAGTGTAATGTCATGAGTAATTATATAACAAACGTACTATAAAAAAGAAAAAAAAATTAAAACTACTAAGTTTGACGAAATGAGATGGTTAGTGACTGAGGTTCATTGTATTATGTACAGGGTGTTAAATTAAAGACTGCTCGAACGGATTTTACTGAAAAACCGTTGGTCGGAGAGAAAAATGCTAAAGGAAAAAGTTATAAGACGCAACGCTTTCTTCCAGATTATTTGACACTTCAACGCCGCGTACGCGCCTACAAACTAATGTGGGTCACAAGAACATATTACATAGTTCTGACGTATTTTTTTACCTTCTTTTCGATACAAAATATGATCAAGCCGTTCCGGACAGTAATCTTCATAATAAATACGAATTAATTAATTTAAAATATTTAAATATATCAAAATGCGGTTTGCACTAATTGCTTTTACTTTTATTACCCTTTAAAATGGTATGAATAAATATAGGAGTCATATGCAAACCTCACAGTTTGAACACCCATCCAAGAGAATTCCGATAAACGTTTGGATTGGAATTCTCTATTTGGATAAATGGGGTACTTGCTTCGCAAAAAAACATTGAGTTGATAAAAAAACAGTTCAAGTTGATCTTGTCCTAATCATTTGTTTGAGTTAAAAACTCGATCGCAGAGTATAGATTTACACGAAAAGAGCAATAACGAATAGGGTATTTAATATTTGTTGTCGAATCGGATCGTGGTTACGAAATTCTTATCATTTATTATCAGTCGCTCGGATAAGAAAGGATCGAAAAATTGAATGAGAACAATTGAGCAGGATGCCAATGAATAGAGTAAAAGGATAATGGGATCCTTTCTACCTGTTGCTGGTAGATGCAGCAATCAGAATAAAAGCAGTTTGGGTCAAGAGTGGCGGCTTTGTATGCAGATCGCTGAGGAGGGTAATGAGGCTGCGGGGGCGGCCGGCGGTCCTGCTAAATATTAATGCTCTCTGCGATCAGTCAACCTTTCACTTTCGCCTATTTCTCCCGTCTTTCAGGGCCCTCGAGTCCTTCTAGGGTCCTTCGGCCCTATGTCAATTAATTAAAAGTATTGCCCTATCTATACTCTTATATAAAAGCTGAAGAGTTTGTGCATTTCCGAAACTGCAGTCCGATTGGAAAAAATCTTTTTGAGTTGCATAGACCGTTCATGGAGAGAAGCTTTAGGCTTCATAACATCAGGTCAAGACCTACATGAACGGAAAAGTAACTATAAATAACTTACTATAAGAAAAAGTTTCCAACTTTCGTACGTTTCCTTGTCACAACTTTTGTATTGGACATTTGGGGTCATTTCTGTTTCTAGACCACCGGTTACTACTATGATTTCGGTTACCCAATTCAGATAGTCGTTGTTATTAATGATAAATAAAAACACATGTTATTTTACATGAAAATATTCGGTACACGCAACAAGGTTACAATCATTTAACCGTGAACCAATCTTTGCATTTCGTCGGCCCAGATTCTGGAGCTCACACAAATACAGTAGGGAGTGGCATCAGCAAAAATGCGCAACAAGGTTAATTGTGGAACGCACGGAACCCTCGTTGATAGCTGCTACCTTTGCGAGTTCATGTGGAGGAGGAGATACGTGGGAAAGGATTTGTTTTACAAAATTTTAACAAATATCAATGACTTCACGGAGGCAGATTTCAATTTCACATAATAAATATTCTCATTTCTTAATAAAATATATATTGTTTTGGTTATTATAGTTACTTTCGGCATTGTTATACCTTGCCCAGCTGTTGCGTTTAGTAACAGTTTCATCATAATGAATAACAGATATAATAGTAACCGGAGGCCTGGAAACAGAAAAGACCCCATTGACATTTTTATTATTTTTATGAGTTGCTCCAAATAAACCAATTTTAATTTTTTTTATAAAAATAAGGCGAGATGGATATATAAGTTGATGATTAAATATACATGGTGTACTGATAACTTGCCCCTCCCTATAAATTCTAGAGGATTTTGAATATTAGAATGTTTGGGGAATCTTAATTTGGTAATCTGAAGTCAGTTTGAGGCGTATATACGTTGGCTTTATAACCTACCGGAGCATTCTTCCATCTACTCCAACTCTGAAATCATCAGTGGGATGCGGTAACTTTTTTTACAGAATTTTATCTAAAATGAAATTTAAAATTTCGATCCGGTGTGCCAAGGCGCTAATTCCAAATTCCAACAGCACTGTTTTTATATAAACTTAAGAATTTCTGTGAAGGAAAGCATTATTTTTTAGAAAATTATCCGAGTGAATATTATAAAGAATTAAAATAACTTTAAAATGAATCTATTTTCATTCCATAATGCTAAGCATTAGAGTGGCAATGTTAATAACAAAGCAGCAAAAAATATTCTTATTTTTAAAATTCTTATTGGACGATCATTATTATTTATCTATACATGTTATAATTATTAAATAGTAATAATTCATTAATAAAACAAATAATCCGAAACTTGTCCAAAACACTCTTGTTTTTACATTTGACACTTTTTGCTGTTCTCTTATTTATTATTGTCACTCAAATACCAATCGTTCTGGAATGAAAATAGAATATTTTCAAAGTTACTTTAATTCTCTACAATGTTTACTTGAATAATTTTATAAAATAAATGCTTTCCTTCAGATAAATTTGGATCTTAGTATAAAAACCGTGCGGTTTCTTTTTTTTTTTTTTTTTGCGATTAGCACACTCACAGCATACCAAGAAACTGCTCGATATGAATTCCTCTTAAAATTTCATTTCCAACCAGAATTCGTTAAAAAAGATTAACCCCGTACCATTGGAAACATCAGAGTTAGATTCGCTGGAGGAATACTCCGGTAAGTTATAAAATCGGTAATACGCCTCACACTAACTTCAGACGCTTCATACCCAATATAGATCCCCCAGATTTCATTCTGATATTCTAAATATTCTAGCATTTAAAGGGGAAGCAGATTATCTGTGATACCCTGTAAAAAATTATTAAATGCTAAAAATTATTAAATACATTATAAAAAGTAGAATGGTTTAATAATATCAAGCTAAAATATTTTGGATTCAATAGTCTCATGTCTCAGAACTTCTGCGTTTCTCACTTCGTCGGACGTATATTCAATGACCGAAATTCGTCAGGTATTATTTATGCAACCAGTAATATCAATGAACGTTAACGATGATGATCAGTGAAATCTTCCCCCTTCGAAAGATTTTGTCAAAATTCGCAGATTTGAAATTGCATAATCTAATAAACATATGACACAAAAAAAAAGAAAAAAAAAGAGAAATATCGACAATTATTAGTCATTTCGGCCCTAAATTCCGGGTGTATATATATATATCACCTGTATCCTGTTTTTGCAATTCTTATGATGAAAATCTCTAAAATGTATTGAGAGAGAGAGAGAGAGAGAGATAAAATTTTATTGAGAAATAATACAATCTGCCTTACTCCAGGGCAATAGGTATTAGTGCTGTAATAATCTATTCATGCGATATATACTAGTGAAAAATAAATATAATGACAAAAAAAGAAATAAAAATAATTAACAAATATATACATCACAAATGGAAATAATTAGACATTTAAAAATATTAAAGTATATAATCATCAAAAATAAAGAAAATTTAGGTATTAAAATAAAAATAATCTTGAACACATTCATATATGTATAAAGTATTTTCAATCTGCCCAGAGAATCTTGAACCAAGCTTTATCCCTCCACATATAGGTGGAAAAGCAGGGCTCCAGGAGATCCCAGTGCTTCTCATCCAGCCGCATCACTGCTATTGAAAGCCAGGGGAGACTGAGTGAGGGCACTTGAGCCACAGACGCTAAGAGCGTTAGAAGGTAAAAAGCTGGCCACTGCCAGTAAACTAATACGTTTTAGCATAATATTAATGCCAGCTCTTTGTACGACGGTTCTCGGTCTAATTTGTAAATAAATCTTTTTCTGTATCAGACCGATTTTTAAATACCAAGAATTTTTTTATTTACTGGTAATATCATCTCTTATCCAGAGTTTTGCGCATCCGGAGTAGACCTGGTCTACTGCATCTGAATTAGCATCTTATTTATAATAAGAAATCTGCTCGTTCCAATTTTCCATACGAATTCTTCGGATAGGAATCAGACACGAGAGAAGAACTGAAGAGAGACTGCAGTACCTGTTGCTCCCTGAGGGGTCGATCCTGGAAGGACAGCCACAGGTGGGGCATGGCCTAGATCCAGGGACATTCTCTTCGCCTCATTGGTCCCCTACGGCGGCATTTTGTCTCCTCAGCCACACCCACGGCCTCCTCAATATGTATGAAACACCACCAATGAGAACGGGGTGACATTCGCGCCCCCGCTTTGACATTTGGTCCGCGGGGAAACTTTCGCGCCTGGCGATCCTTCACTTATCGGACCAATCACGATCCCGATTCGAAGCGGCCGTAGTCATCGCTGTTCTCGACCGTAACGGTTAGTAATAGTAGAATTTTATTAAATAAATAAATACGTGGTTTGATGTCGTTGTTTATTAAGGTTGTACATAACATAAACAGATGTACTTAGAGTTTATAACACAATTTTCTAGCAAAACTTGCCACTCTTCCTAACGGGGATATTCAGAGAACCTTCAAGTACCTCAGAAAGTTTTCTTCTGTAGCCATTTCGTGTAATTAAGATATCTCTGCACTCCAAAGTTCCTACTTAGTGGCACGGTTACAACCCTTGTTATTATTTCAAATATCTATGTCAAATAAACGAATCTGTTCATACACCAAACAATTACAAAAAGAGTTCATTTAAAAAAAAAAAACTAATCGATAACAGATAACTAATCGATTTTATTATGCAATATTTTATGCCTACCTATCGAATCTGAATGTTGCTCAATTCTTAAATCTCGGATAGTACCTAATACCTATGGATCGATGAGTGAGTAACTTTGTTTTCTTTTCTTTTTTTTTTTGCACAGGAATTAAGTTAGTTTGGAAATTAATTAATAATTATACATCGAGAATAGACATTATTCAAAGCTTATACATTTTCTTCTCCTAATGCTCGAAAACGGCCATTCAAAAATTTAATAGAAAGAAATAAGGAATTTCTCCCTATCTCCCAGGGAAAATTGATAAAAGCATTAATATTTTTTTTAATGGAGGTTTTCATAATAGAATATATCCAATAAATAAAATGGAAATAATTTCTCCCTCATTGTAAATTTTGAAAATAAATTTCTATTCATCTGAACCCTTGAAGAAATCTTAGTGGAATCGAAACGTTGGATAGCGCCGGCAGGAGTGAAGTTAGACCCAGCCCGAGCATCGCTTCTGTCATAACGTCTCCACTTCCCCAAACTAATAATGTAATAATTTGCAATTAACAAATTAATAATTATTAAGTAATAAAAACAAATTACTGATTCTGTTTGGCCAAATAAAAACTTTATTTACAAATACAACCAAACTATTATTTTTCATGAATGAGATGGATAAATTAGAGCGACAATGAAATTCTTTAAATGAATTTGCAATGGTATTTAGTGGTTTCTATGACGAAATATTATAAAAATTCAATTTTTTATTGTTTATTTATTCTACGAATTTTTTTTTCCGAGATATTATTTATTTGTTTACAACCTTCCTTGCCTCTCGGCAATATGTTTCAGAAGCGATGCCTTTCACTTCAACCGATAATTACTCTTCATTCTTCCTTTAATGCTTCTTTCTTTAAATTGTATATGCCATTCTTCTTTCATTCTTTCTTTAATAAGAATCGGAGATGACAACGGCATTTCGTCCCAACAAAATATTGAAAATAAAATATTTTTATTGATTTTGTGTGGTTTTATTTTTTGTAACATCCCTTATCATTTACTATTATGACCTTTAAGTATGACCTCAAGCCAGAAAAATTTGATTGTGGATTTTATTCTGTATCGGAAATTCGTGGTAGAAACTGATAACTGATGTCTTAGTATTTTTTTATAGCAATGTAAGTTAATATTCCTGAAGATACCAGAATATAGGTGAAACGTTGATAGATTTATAATAAACCTAAAGCAGAGAAAATATAGTTAAACCAACTTTTTACTATCTCTCTCCAAACCCTCAAAAGAAAAAAAAAATTGATTGATAAATGTAACTTTGTCTCTATTAGTAATATTTTCTTGAGTAATATAAATTTTATCATTAATTATATCAATTTTATCGGTTTATAATTTCTTACTGGTATAATTATATTTCAAAATGTCACGGAAAATATCCTCTAGTTTATCAACGAGTTTGGGTTTTAAGCCTTGTTTTTGCCACTGAGTTGCTTGACCAGTAGTCAGTAGGAAATATTTAGATCAAATTTCGTAAGTGAAATTCGTGCTATTTTGCTGGCTCAAAATAAACTTGTAGAAACAGAAATACAAAATATAGTAACGTTGGTTGAATCCAAGGCAGTAATTATGGCTGCTTCCAGACCTAGCAACGGGACCTCGGTTGACGCACTGCACTGTCAAGAAATCATAGAGGAACTGCTGTTGATTAATACAAAGATTGTAGGAACTCCTTTCTGTGGATGTACCTAGGAACACTGGAGATTACACGGTAATGAAATTGAGGACGCTTTGGCAAAGGAGGGAGCAAATGATGGAGAATAGGCTATCATATCATCAATCAAAGAAAGAAATACAGAAATAACTACAAGAGGAGCTACTCAAGGAGCAGACAAATGGTACTTTGTGTAAATAATGGGGCGAAGACCACGAAAAGATTCAGTTGCAGAATGATCATCGGGACTCAGGGTGGTTTCGAAAGTCAGGGCATAGAATAAAAAATGTTAAAAAAATCAATGTGCTTGAATTTGTAATATTTTAGATATTTTCTGTAATTTGTTTTGGATTTTGGGTTATTTTTGAATATTTTAAAAATATTTATTTTAGAACTTTCCAAACGAAGAAATTAAAAAATATAGATGAAGGGAAATAAATAAACAGAAAAACTTATGAGTAAATGATAATATGGCAAATCTATATAATAAAAAGTCCATAGTCACTGTTATGACAACTTCATACTCGTGGAAGGAAGTTCACAACACACTAAGATCGCATTATCGTTTATTAATTCATATTACTTATTTCACACATAATGGTTCCTCCCCATTCTCTACAAATCAGTGAGGGTCAATGCATGCATGTGAAATCCTTGCACTCGGCGGGCATTTAAGCAGCTTTGCCTTGGAATACCTTCGGGTAATACAAAGACTGAGATATAACATTGTACAAATATTGTTCATTTATGTATGTAAAAGAGATTTTTAAATAAACGGAGGATAAGAAAAAAAATACTTATTTCACAAGTTGGGGGAGGGGAGAGGGGAGGTAGGCGAAGGTGAGGGAAAAAAAAAGTTTATATCTTTATTTATAAGGTTATTTTGTATTTTAGGAGGTTAGTAACCTCATATAATACTCATATTACTATCTTTATTGCCATTACATTTAATTATATTTGTGCAGCTTGCTATATTGATAGTTTGCTTTGCTATCTGTTCCCCATATTTGAGGTGCAATTAATACATAAATACTACATTTTGTATTTTTTATATCCGTCGGTGGATAAAAAGAGAAAAATTTATAAAAGCAGGAAAAAATAAGAAACACTTATACATTTAAGCTTGATTATATCATCATTTAATCACATTGCGTTTAATTATTTTTTATGATTAATAAATTTGTTCAACGTCAAGACTTCCTCTCCTTGCTGATTGAACGATAATTTCAACAGACAAAATCTTCTTTTAGCATTGCCCATCTAATTCCGAGTCCCCTCATGTAAGAGCCTGTGCCGAGAAGACGTGCGAACCGATTGGCTCACATGAAGAAGAAGACTGTTAATATGAATCTCAGCCCCATCTCAAAAGATATCGCTCTATAGTGCCAGCCATAGCCATGACATTAAGGCGGTGTATCCGGAATGTATAATCTATGGTCGGTAATGAACTAATGCAATCCTCGAGGTGTAGGCGCCGACACGACTTTCTTTTAGAATACGCTTTATTCAGGGAAAACGCCCTGAGAAAGGACACGCAAGATGAGTACTATGAGTCATGAGTAGGAGATGGTAATATACCAGGGAAATAATACTCTATTGGTAAAAAATATTACTTAGCGAACAAAAACATTCATTATTCACAAGGGATTCTTCAAACTTTCTCATGGAGCTATAAAGAAATTAAGTGCAAAGCGTTGTAACTATTTTTTTAGCTCCTTTTGAAAGTTATTAATTGCCAAGTTACTGGTGCAATCATTAATTATCAGAAACACAAGGAACGTGAAAAATGAGATCGCACTTTAAATAAAAACAATTTTCGAAACTTAACTGAATAGGTGTGAAACATGCTGAATTAAATTTTTTAAAAACAAAACTCCTCATTTAAAAAAAAATAAATTCATTACATCAAAGAAGTAAGAAAGTTTCATTCGATTTTTAAAAGACTTATATCTCACAAATATATATCAACGCATTAAAAAAATCTTTAGTCCGTTGCGTGCATCACACAACTTTCACTTAAACCCTACTTTGTCAAGAAATTAATTTTGAATAAATAAATCAATAAACTATAACTACGGGAGCGGATTAGCTCAGTGGTAAGGCACTGTATTGCCATGCTCTCGGTCCCGGTTCCAGGTTCGAGACCGGCTGTAGCAGATAATTATTTATTTTGTTATCAGCCGTGAATCAAACTTGTGGGATCGGAAGACCCTCCTGGGGATCACCCATGCTCTATGAAGTGGGCACACTTAATCGGGAGAAAAACCTGGCGGTTGAGCGTGATCTAGGCAAAATCATCTCCTTGCACAACCGTTGGCTTAGAAACAGTCCGGTCCTTACCTAGTATTGAATCCAAGACCTTTCATGGGTTGTATAGTGGTACAGGTTTTTTTTTTTTTTTTTAAACTATAACTATATTACAATAATATTAAATAAAAACGAAATTAATTACTATAGACCACAGATAATCCTTGCTCGCAACAATTCAAAGCAACAATTTATTTTAACTAATTGAAATGACACTACTTTTACTACAATAGTGATAATTACAAATGTTTACAATATATGTATTATTCTCTAATAATACAATTAAATTACATTGTAAAATTGCAATAAAATAGGTTCTAGTTTTTAAACAATTTCAGCACGACAATTATGTGTTCTATTTATTTTAAGTTTGGCAAACTGCAAATCTAATTTAAAAATGTCCACTTAGTTTCTACGAAAATTCCATTTTTTTTTTTCATCGTATGATATAAAAGTAGAAATTATTAACTACTGCTATTGTTAATCATTTATAAGTCATTAGTTTTCACTCTTCATTACTTTATACGATTTTGTACATTAAATATTATTCTTTCTTAAATCTTCATCTTACCAACAGTATATTATACATCTATATTACTACTCTAATTTCCGAAATTGTGTTTTCAATCTGAGAAAATATTTCTCCTTTTTTATCTATTTTCTATATTATCTATTTAATTATCGAATTCTTTCATAGTTTATATTTGTTCATCTTTTATAACTACTAACAATTATAAACAACTATTTACAACTAACCTAACTATTTGCAATAAACAAAATTTAAGGTACGTTAGAGGAAGCCATTTTGAAAAGTGAATCACGGCTTTATGTTTTGAATACTTCCGTATATAGTAATGATCTAACAGAAGGTGAGGTATTCCTATTCCTTGGTGAGCAATCATCATTATATCCGTAAGAATTGTGAATAAGTGTGTAAGTCGGCTTATGAAGAAAATTTGTTAGGTCCGCCAATGGGCTTTAAAAGTTCACTTCTACATTGAGTATAAATGCAGGGCCGGAATGAAAATTTTGGCACCACTAGGCTCAAGAGTAAATTAAATAGTCCAAGAAACCATTAGAAATTAAAATTTAATCTCTTTGATAGCTATTAACACAAAATACGTGGTGTTTTGCAAGGAACTGGTGTTTCCCTCTTTTTTTCTTTGTTCGTCCTCCTCCCCATCTCTAACTCGTTATTGTGAGATATTTTCGATTGATTGAAACAGTTGTCTGCTTGTTTTATAGTGAAAGAAACTATCTCAAATAATCTGATTGGTATTAAACTAGCATACGACTCAACCGATCAGCTGCCTTTGCTAGACCTGGAGGTTCTTATACAAATGTTCTACACCGCCGTATACATATGCTTTGACTCATCGCAAAACTACGCACAACTTCTAACAAAAATAATTACGTACATCGATAAACTGAATAAAAGAAAATTAAATGAAGACTTTTCTTAACTTGTCATAAACGTTTTCTTTGTTATTTAAACATTTTTTTTTTTTTTTTTTTAGCCTTCGCCTCTTGTTATTGTGCAGTGGCAAATCCGGCTCTCTATAAATGTCTAACTAAAGTGGTAGAAAGCTATGGCTGTTGAAATTATTTGATTCCTATGAAGTCTCACGTACATTTAAATTTGAAACAGTCGCCGTGAAAAGTTATAATTTTCGACTTACGCACTTATTCACAATTCTTACAGATGTGGAAGCAGGTATCTCTCTCGGTAGCATATTCGTGGCGTACCGAAAGGAGTCATGTAGCGTTGCGGATGTACACTCCGTTGGGAGGGTGACTTCAGACATTTTGAAGCGGAAGGTTGCTTTGGCAGTGGAATGTGGCCTATCGGAGGAGTTCCCACAGGAGGTGAGCTCTGCATAGTTCCATTATGAGTCAAATCTCGGACCGTCAATGGGAACTGCGGCGGGCTCATGTAGGGACCTACTTGCGTAAGCCTTTGGAGGACTTGGGGTCAAAGAGCCGCGACTGCTTCCCCTCCCGTTAGAATATTTAATAACTGTCGCGCTAATCTGCAGTCAGGGGTTAATCGCGAGATTAACGTGATGCCACGGCGATATTTTAATGCTTATTGGAAATGGATTTTAGTCACACCTCTTCCGAATGGCGGCGAAATATATGCTCATGACGAATAAGAAGTGATAATCTGAGCCTGGGATATGCTAAACCTTTTAGGTTCATTGGAAACGGCTGTTAATAACGTTTCGCAAGTGTTAAGGAATGCCAATTAGAAGCCGGTTGTCATAAACACCGTAGCTTCTTACCAAAACACCTGTTTTTTTAAGGAACTATATGTAAAGGCATAAGTGGCATGTGCAAGATTTAAAAGAAATACATTAGTTAAAAAGAAAACATGTTTGCCTCTAAGCATTACGCTGAATATTTCCCAATCCTACTAAAGAATGTTTAAATCATTATTTTGGATTTAAAATTGTAAAATTTTATATATATATATATATTAGTTTTCTTCTTTTCGAAGGGTTAAATTCTTTTCGAAGGATTAAATTCTTTTAATTGGTTATTTATTTTCAGGAATAAATTTGCTACTCATCATACTTCATATCTTTCATTTATTCGACTTCTTTTACATAACGTTTCGGGAAACGCTGATCATTTTCAAGTGTCACAATATATATATAAATATACTGAGATATTATGGAATGTTAATTTGAACATTATAACATACAGATAATCATGGACATGGGACACTTGAAAATGGTCAGAGCTGTTCGAAACGTTGTGTAAACGAAGATGAATAGATAAAAAATATGACTTATGAAGGGTAGTAAATTTAATCGTGAAAATAAATAATCAATGAATATAAATTAATTTCATTTCGACAGAATACCTCCGAAGCCTCGTAAGTGATACTGAAATAAATAGGAACTTTGCAGGTATGATGCCGATTTGTTGTAATCGTTAATATTCACCCTATACATAGATGCGTAGGTCATCAGCCTATTGTATAACTATGCAGTGGACTATTTTACCAATGCTCTTGAAAATTGAAAAAAATAAATAAATAAATTCTATATAAAATATGAAACCTATCACTCATATTAGTAATATTTGAATCTTTTGTATATGAGGCAAAATATTTGTGTTGTGAGGTAAACAAAACCTTATTTTTCGCAATAAAAGTACTTTAATAGATGTAATATTTTGTTTTATGCATTTAAAAACAAAAGAGTTAAAATGGGGTAAAAAAAAAGATTTTATCATTTATAAGCAGTTAAAATTGTCAAGAAAGAGTGAAATTAAACTTTAAATTAATGTTGAATACATTTTTTTATGTTTTGGCAACATAATTGAATCAAAATGTCTATTTTTTTTTTTAAATTAGTGAGTTTGATGATTTCTGTTCCATTTTAACACCCACTTTAAAATTCCTGTACTCATAAGAATTCGTAAAAAAATAAATAATTACATTTTTTACGTTTTTTGTCAAGTGAATCTTGTAATACCCTATAAATGTCATCCCTCAGATCCACAGCGCAAATATTTCACAAAGTTAGTTTTAACTAGAAATTAGCTTTATATAAATTCTAAAAATAGACATAGTAGACTTAAACTCAAATAGACTTAAACTGATACCAATCACGCTTGTGGAGTTGTATTTTAATTATTTATTTCAAATTTCAAAACCATAAAATCCAAGTTTTAAAACCATAAAGCAGCCATGGTACAACAGTGCATTAAAATCATTGCTTTTACAGAGACGACGAATCTCTAACTTCGTTTTGTAGCATAGGTTAACGATCTGGGGTAGCGGCAAAACTAATGATAGCAGAAAATGTCTTAAAAGGTACATATACGTGTACATAAACAATTAAAAAACATAATGAACAAAACTTTAGGATAATACTTTTGTAACATTCAGATCCTAAGTAATATAAGCAAACATGTTTTAACTAATGCATACTCCAGTTCAAATCTAAGAAAAGACTACATGAAAATTAAAATAAAAAACTTTTTTTTTTGTAGTTTTTGTGAAGTTATCATGGTCCTAAATATTATCAAATATATTGCTATGTTTTTGTAATTAAATTTGACTTTCGTAAAGTGATTTGGGCTGAAATGTTGTGTGTTTATATGATACGATACTTACCAAAACAAAGGAAAAAATTGTTCTCTTAAACATATATTAGCAAATACATACTATAAATAACAATTTACCTTGTTATCGTTAGACAAATAATAGTAGTTTGACTGCAAACATCTCCGTATCATCTCTCCATGTTCTTTTCAGGTGTTAACTAATAAGTATGTTACTCAACCGAACATGGTTCACTAATTTAGGGAAGTGAGTCTTCAAACGGATCAGAGACAACGCCAAAGACAGAACGAGATTCGTATAAACATAGTTTTCTATTCGGAAGAATCTAAAACGGGTAAATGAAATAAGATTTCGAAACTTTTTACAGTTTATCATATTTCATACACCCATAGTTGTTATGGAATAAACTATTCCAAATCGCCTGCCATCGAATAACATTTACCAGCGACGCTATCTAATATTATTCCGTCAGGATTGGTGTGTTGTAATGAGCGAGATTGGCTGTTTGGTCTTTTTATTCATGCATGAGCTTTACCAAATTGAGTGTTGTTAGATGTCCTTGCTTTGTTCAAGAACGGATGAATGTTTGACTTTTCACTTAATCCGATATTCATGACCTTATTTTCCTTATATGGGTTTTCTTCATGTCTTGATCTCTTTGTAATTGAATAATTCTTGTTTCGCTTAAATCTGCATATAGCTTCGTCTTAAGCATAAAACATCAGAACAATGTCGCAAATTTGGCATATATGATTATCCGCCAATATTGGTCTAAAATAATTTGACGCGTTTTAGTGAAAAAAATTGATAAACTTCTGTTAGTTAAATTATAAATTAGATTAGATTTTAAATAAATTAAATATACAGTCTCTTTTTTTATGTATCCCCGCCAGTTACTTTTAGTAATATCAGTGAATTTAAAATAACACATGACAATATTTTATATTATTGTTCCTATCCTATCTGACGGCGCTATGGTCCTTGCAGGACTTTGGTCTCCTCAGTGATCCTCTTCCACTCAGACCTGTCTTCGGCTGCCCTTCTCCATCCGTCGATACCCAACGACCGAAGGTCTTCTTCCACATCCTGTAGCCAATGAAGTCTAGGTCTCCCTCTTTTTCTTCTTCCACCTGGGTGTCCCTCCATCATCATTTTAGGGAGCCTACCACGCTCCATCCTTTGTACGTGTCCCAGCCATCGTGTGTTCCGAAAAGATTCCTTAGTTCCCCATTGGTCTTCACCCGCCAGCGATCTCCTCCTTTTGCAGGGCCAAAGATTCTTCTGAGGATTTTTCTCTCTCACCTGTTTAATAACCTTTCATCGTTAAGTGTCATCGTCCAGGACTCGCTTCCATACAGAACTTCTGGTTGCAGGACCGTACGGTATACTCTGATTTTGAGGACTCTGGATGTATCCCGATTTCGAAAATTTTTCATTAGGGACCAATAACATCTATTACCAGCTGTTATTCTTGCCTTAATTTTTCTAATATTATTACCCTCCGTGATAACAGTGCCCAGATACATAAATTGTGAAACTCTCTCGAAGCGGTATCCAGCCCCCTCAATATACCTGTTCCTTCTTTCTTCCTTGCTGGTTAGCAAATATCCGTATATCCGTATTATTATGTTATTATTCACGTGATCAAATTAACCTTGATATATTCCTTATTCATTATGGCTTTATTTAATTTACATGAGTGTTTTGAAAGTACTGAAAAAAAAATCGATTTTTACAAGAAAAATGACTGATTCATCACGAAAGAATTTTTTCTCAGGGTCATCCAATAAAAATTTATCAGCGAAACGACGAATGAAATAATAATAATGAAAGAAGCTGCCGTAAAGAAATAGAAGTCAAAGATGGTACTTGGTTTTGAAGTTTCAGACTGGGATTTAACAAAGCTATTTACTTTATATATTCCTTGGTATAGAAATATTCGACTACATAATTTTGTCTAGACGAATTTGGACATTCCTCTGATACTCCAACACACTGAAAAATACTATCTTAGAGAAGTAAGTTCATTGATAAAGAAGACTCTCATTATTGAAGGACCTGGAAAAACTGTTGAAATAGATGAATCTTGCTTCAAAAGAAGATTGTGGTACACAAGTACAATATATCCACACCAATGGCTCTTTGGAGGAATGTGTAGGGAAACAAGACAATGCTTCATATTAGCTGTCCCTGAGCGAAATGCAAAAATCAATCCTACCAGATACTCCAATGATTTCTGATCTATGGAAAGCCTATTCAAATATAGATAAATTAGAAGGATATAATTATAAAAATTTGACGATGAATCATTCAATGAATTTCATTGCCAGCGCACGTACACAACGAATAAAGTCACTTTGGTCTGAAGCGACGAAGCGAAACAAGATTGAAGCTGGTACTAGTACTGGTATGTTGGACTCTTATCTGTGGGAATATATGTGGCGTCAACGACACAAAGGAAGGAATCTTTTTGGAGCAATTTCATCAGATATTGTTAATTTCTGGGCATTAGGATAGGTCAATAAATAATTATTAACATTTAAAAATCATATATACTTTTATTTTATTTTATTTAATTCATTGATATTACTAAAGTGACTGGCGGAAATATAAACAAAAAAAACCCGATTTACAATGAGAAGGGGTCATCTCTATTTCAGTCCATTTATGTTAAATCCACGTTCCTGTTAAAAAAAAAAGTTTCCTTAGTTTGATGCAAAACGAAGATGGGTTTATAGATGTCGTTGTTGGGCGCTACATATACATACTTGCATCCACTCGAATCAATAATCTATTATTATTATATCAAAGATAATAATAAATATGGTAGTAAGATGTTGCTGTGAATAAAAACTTCAAAAAGTAAGACGACATGAAAGATTCAAAGAAGGAGAATATGTTTACGTCATAGTTGAAAATTTGTACTAACTACATCCGAACCTTGCGAAGGAACAAAGCTACATATTTTTTCCTTATATATAGTGTATCTAACTTGAAGGAAAGGTTGTTCAGTTTATAAAATTGCTGAATTGCAAGAAAAAAATAAATAAAACTTTCAAATATCTTCCTTTATTTATGGATTAGACAACGTTACGGACTCATTGCTCCATTCTCAAATCTGCGCAAGCTCGTCTCATTCCTAAATTCATCTTATCCAATCATGTATTATCGTCATAATTAAATTACAAACTGCAATAATCATATGAATTATAAATAATGAAATTAATTAATTAATCATTATGAAATAGAAAGAAACTACTGATGTTTGTGTAACCTAAGAATACTTGTGCCTGTTATCCTTTTTCATTCTGAAACTGCCCAGAAATGCAGCATTTTGATATATATTTTTTCTTATTGAAGTATTGCACTCGGGTTGAATACCTATTCGGAACCCGTATCCTATTGGCATGAGGAATATATTTAATTGCCTTTGCAGCGGAGTGGATCTGTGTGAATCCAGGAGTGGGCTGTAGGTCCCACTTTCCCATGGAAAGGTCACCAGTGAGGGGGATGCACCCAACTGCATTCCTCCTGCAGTCGTCCTCCCTGGCACCGCGCTTTCTCAATGCTTCCGACACATGTCCCATCCTAGAGGAGGATAGGGAAGTCGACAGAAATTATGGTGCAATGGATTTCCTAGTACAGGAATCTTGATCGAGACGATTTTATGGCTATTCCGAAAGAAATTTTGAAAATATTTTGTAAGCACTAAGGGCAAGAGAGAAGTTTCATTATTAATGCAAGGAATTCCTATCTTATGGAAGAATATTCTACACCTCAAGGTCTCAAAAGTGTTACCCTTATAATTTACTTTAAATGTAATATTTTGAATATTCACTCGATTTAGTTTCATTGTGTAAGGTATTGTTACTCAAGTATTCTTATTGAAGCTTAACCTTAAAATGCTAAACCACGTTGTTGACCATTTATAAAATGTGCAATCCCAATTTTTCAGGCGTGTTACTGGACATAAGTGTTACCATGAATGAGGAGAGTCCCAATGAACTTCCTTACGTAGCAGTAGGGTGTTAAAATTAAGACATTTTAATTTTATATAATGCCTAGAATCAAACTAGGATGTAATAGTTCAATTTTAGCACTATACTTTCTTCATAATTTAAGATCAGTTGAGGTGTTTGATAACAATTATTAATAAAAACTGTATAAAATTGCATTTAGTTAAAAAATGATCTCCATTTTACGTTTCGATGTCAAACAAAGTTTAGATGAATAACTCTTAAGTTTCTTCTACATAATTACCTTTAAACTCCAATGATCAATTATTTGCATTTACACCATGGGATTCACAGATATTCGAACTTATAACATTAAATTTATTTACTCATCTTTCCGACATAGTTCTTAAATAAACCGATAAATCAATTCGACAATATTTACAATAGAAACAAAGAAGAAAACCTTTAGAATGTTTTCCGAACCTATAAAATAACCTGTATTCCAAAATTCGATCAGTGATTGAAAAAAGTTTAATATACAAGTAAACACTGGAGTTCCACTGACTGTAAAATAAATTATAACGTAGTACCTAAACTATTAGAAGATTTTTTGAAGAGTGTTCCATAACTTGGATTAATATCAGCTAAATTTTTGTAATTATTTCATATTGGTAACAAAATTAGAAGTCCAAGTGAAAATAGTACCGGGCATAGATGGACTTATATAAAACCAACGCAAATTTACAGTAAATTTAAAAATTCACTATTCAAAATTTTTTACTTGAACTTAACTAAGTAAACCTGTCATAAGGCTAATTTTTGTATATAAGCATCATATAATTTTATTGATTTTTATTTTATAAAAAGAAAACATAAATATGCATACGTTATGGGGTTCGTTCGTTTAACAAATTAAAATGATTGTTAATTATATTTTTGCAATTGCGGACGGACTCTCATATATTCAAGACTTTTTTTTACTGTTCTCGTAGTGCTGATAGATCACGCATGATATTGGTATATTAATATCAACCATTATTAGATATTATTGACAATTGAATGTAATTTCAGGCTGAACATCAAGAATAGCAACATTTTTCTTAACTATCTTAAGAATAACTTTACTTCAAATTATTCTTTCCGTCAATCCAGTGGCAAGACCAAAACCTCTCAAAAAACAATTTTTTTAGGAGGCATCACAATAATATGAGTAGATTTTAATTACAATTGAAATACAGATTTTCATACATTAATTAATGCCTCACTGAGAGCTCAGATCTTAAAACAAACATTTTGCCATTTTTTACATAAATTGGATAACTTCCATTATTTGCAAAATTACACCCTCTCATTTCTGGAATGATTCAGGATTGCATCGAAAAAGCTGATGTCTCATTTTCAACATTATCAGCAAAAAACATTCAGTTCTTACTGGATTTTTAGAGAATTTGAAATCGAAACACATGGAAAATGGTATTATTATGCAAGATGAATTTGATCCCTTCAATGTCATTTTTGATAAGAGGCATAAAAGTGTCACGACATGATGTTAACCATTTATTTTATTTTATTAACCTATATTTTCCTGTAATCCATGTTCCTTTAATCTATATGATGTGAATTTTCATGGTGTCACTAATTGAGATCTCAAAAAATATGTTATCATAAACATGTACCATAGTTATCATTAGTATATATCCATAAATCACGAATGAAAAAATATGTTAACTTTGAAAAAATATTTTATCAAACAATATTGCTCCATCCAGAAAAATTTTACTACCAACAGAGAAGCCAACTAAGAACATATAAGGCACTAAAAAATTGTGGGAAATATTCAAAAAGAAACTTCATTTCCGCATTTACCACAGAGGTTCCATAAACGCTCGTGAAATCTCATCGTCTGTTTTGAATGGATATTTTATCTTTCGTTTAATAATTCATGAGGATACTGAATATGAAACACTTAAGGAATTAGAAAGTGACTTTCGTCAAGCACATTTTTATGTCAATGCTTACGGTTTTAGGTTTATAGGTTGAAGAATTTACTATTGTAGAGATGTTGCATTTAAAATATTCTTCCTGCCTCCCCCTATGAAAGTTTGATTTGTTTCATAATTGTTGTCCTATAATTAGAAAAGAATTCATTAGTTATGAAGCTCAGTTATAAAATTTGTTCAAAAATGATAGCAAAACACTATATGAAATGTCAATTTTAGTGGTGCAATAATACAATTATATACAATAATAATCTATTAATTAATGAATTAAGTATAAGATCATTAATTTAGAAATATAATTGTCAGGTAATTCTAAAAACAAAAAAAGTAATAATAATTCATTTCAAGAATGGCCTTACGAAATCTCCAATGTTTTAAAATTGAGGTTTATCACTACGCACCAGACCAATAACCAACCTCTTACTTCTTTTCAAGATCTTGTACTATTTTCTAAAATATTTAATTAAAAATGTATCTTGAGTAATTAGCATTGGCCAAGCTCTACAAAATATATTCCAAAAATTTACAAAAGAATAAGAAAAAATTATGAATGGGCAATAAATTTTTTTGTTTATTAGAAGAATTACATAGAAGCCATTTTTCATATTTAATTTTAAAAAATAAATCAATAAATAACTAAGTGATAAATATTAACACAAAATAAAATCATAGTTTTGGTAATATGTATAAGAATTGTACTCGTATCAACTCTACGTTAATTAATAATAAGATGTCAACTATTTAGCCGTTTTTAAACACATCCTAAAACGATAATAAATATTATTCTTATAAATTTACAGGAAATCCAAGGCAAAGTTAATTCTTATCGACATATAATCATGTTGATTTTTTATAGTTTTAGTTGAAATGCAGATAAGCAAAGAGAATGTGTATTAAAGGAACAAAACGGGTAGGTAAAGACAATGAATTAATGATAAAACGAAATTAAAGAAAGATTCAGGATAATAGTAAATATGTAAGCAAAGTAAAATAAAACAAAATTAAATTTTAATAAAATAAAACAAAATTAAATTTTAATAAATTATAACAAAATATACTTTATGTTTATTATTATTGGTTTACTCTTTGATTTTCATTTTTAAAAATTTAATTTTGTTTTATTTTATTTTGCTTATATATATATTATAATTATTATTATTTTTTTTTTTATTCATATTATATTATTGAATCTATAAATTTTTTCATAAGTTAATATTTTTCGTTTTTAAATGTTTAAATATTTCACGAATATTTGGGGTATTATCATTTAATAATAATATTTTTAAGCATATCAGGTAGCGCTAATTTTTTTAATATGGTGTCTGGGATGGTTTTGTGAGTCATTACTGACATTTTGATTTTCATATTTTGGCTTTTATATTTTTTAGTGTTTAAATCAATTCGAAATAGGGCTCATTAGGAATGAATCAAAATATATTTATTACTCAGAACAATTATAAAACTTGAAATTTCCAATAGATTTTTTTTAATCTATCCTCAATATAGTATTCAAGGTAAATGTTTAGTAGAATGTAGTCAATAATATTTAAAAAAAGAATACTATTGATGTAATATTTTAAAGCTAAACATTCCGTCATTGGCGAAATACCAGTCGTCAATTACCCAGACCCCCCTAAGCGCCAAAGACCATGAATAAACAAGTGAATTTCTTGTTTTTGTTTTGATTGCTTCACCAAAATACAAGTTTTTGAGTTTTGTATAAAGCACAATGTGTCGTTATTGCTCCTTCATACTTTTATTTGCATGTATTCAATCGTTGCTAGACATATATTTTTTAGACCTCTTTATCTTGTGACCTGTTAAAGGTAACAAAATGTTAGAGTACTAAACTTGTTGCAAATTAGCTTTAGTTCAACAGTTGCCCTATTAAAAGTTTAACTTTAGGTCTGGTATTTTCTACGCTACCGTTCAAAAATGGGTGAAAAGTTCAGATTTTTTGCAAAATTGTTCTGAAAATTGAATAGCTGTCTGTATTCAAGATAGAAAACTCAACTTGGTCTAAAACTGTAGACAATTTTAGTCTACTTTTAGGTAAAGTAAAACATTTGTTGTCAGATGCGAATTTTGGCAGATAGCGGATTAAAAAAAAAATTCAAGAATTTTTTTTATGATGGTGGCTATTTCGGTAAAAAATTTTGATTTCTAAATGTCAGAATTCACCCACTATACCATCCCGACATCATATTAAAAAATATCTCTACTGAAAATTTTGCATCTAGATGGCCCTTTTTTGTGACAATTGGACTGGTCTATATTACATTCATATATTAGTCTGGATGTGCCAGTCACTTACTGATAATAATAGAAACCAATCAATTTGATATTTTGAAGTTTTGTGATTTGCTTTTAAAGAAATCGTTATTAATGTTTGTTTGGTATCATTAAATTTCGAACTTTTAAAATTTTTATAACAAAATGAAAATTTGTTGTAATAAAAACTTCTTGTTTTTTTAAAATTCTACAGTCTTGAAAAAAAATCATATAAAATATATTTTGGTTTAAGTTCTTTATATATGTTTTCAATGAAAATGTCACTCCCTAATCGGTCGTACCAAACACTAATCGCAACTTATCCCTCTTTGCTCGCCACTTATTTTTCTGTTGTATCGTTAGATTTCCTAGCCCAAAAATATATAATAACATTAATAGTACTACATCATTAAAAACTTATTGAATAGCAATATATACCCTTTCGGATGAATAATGCCATTACCCAGCACTGATTGGCACAGCAGGATGGTGTTGCCGATGACTAGGGGTTTCTCACAGGGTTTGGTAATATTTTTTGCAGGGCCATCGAAGTCTTTGCCATCATCAGACCAGCTGGTGGCCATTGACGAAGAGCCGACATTACCCACAAAGGAAATGTGAAAGCATCGGGTGCCGTACCTGGTCCGCTGCCTGAGGGGTATTGCGCTCTGCTATAATTGTAGAGCCACCCCGCTCCAAAATTGACGGTTATCTCTCGACATTAATCCTTCCAACACTTGATAATTACTAAGGATAATTACTATGTGTTAATTGTACCTTGCATTTTTTTCTCACAGCGCTTGTTTCAAGGATTCTTACTTTTTATAAGAATGGTTTGTTCTCAGTCGTGATTTTTTTTTCTATACGGATAAACCTTTTTTATGCTCGCTATGTGGGAGTTAATTTTATAATTATATATTTTATTTTATAATAAACTGTTGCGATAGTTGTTAAAATGTTGTAGATTTCTTCCGCTTTCGATCTCACACATTCTAGAAACCTATAGAATAGTACTTAGGCTTTTTATAACACCTTCAAAGTATATATCTATATTCAGTTTCCTCTAGCCTCTCAGATCATTGAAAACTATAAACTCAGTTATAGGTTTTGGTTTATTATTTTCAATAATGAACCTTTACAATCGACCCAGAAAAAAAAGTTTTAACCCCTCTCAAAATTTTATATTTTATGTCTAAAATAAATAAATCCGTCAGTTCACAGTCCGCAGCGTTTCATCGCGACTACAGGGCCGATTTTTTTGAGATTTTTCACCAATCTCACACGTCACCTCTACCCAGGTTGATCCTCGGAAATCGACATTTCCATCCGCCATTTCGTTTCAAAATTACGCCTTATTAATGGTTTCCTATGCCTATATCTCGGTAATTTATGAATATAGATGAAAAACATAGTGTTTTGCAATCAATATACCCATTTTTTTATTTTTTGGATTTATAACTATTTGGAAATAATAAAACATAGTTTAATAATTTGTATAATTTTTATATTGTGCTAAGAAGATACACATACAACGAATACAAACTTTTTAATCGAAGATATAAAGACTAATGACCCAAGCACGTTAATACATTGACAACACAGAAGTCATCCAAAGTGGCTGCTTTGATTGTTGGCCCCGGTCACATGTTGCCAAGTGCTGCTTCATCAGCTAATGCGTTTACCGCGATAACGGAATACAGGGATACCTTATTAATAACATTTGTTAACACAATGTTAAACAAGACGAAAATAATAAAATATATGAAGATGATATATCATTATAACCATATAAATATAATCTATCATGCGAGGGTTCATTTTTGTTTTGTACTATTTACAAAAAAATATATCCATAAGTAATCTCGAACTTTTTCTAGCATATAATAGCTAGAACAGTTTTCCAAGTAACCATCTTTTCTAAGCCCATGACGGATCCTTAACCAACCTGTTTACGTGAAAAGACTGCCACAAATAATAGGTAGTTGTGGCAGAAACCCTGGCCATAAAATAGAACTACTTTTTCATAGGTCTATCAATTCGAATACACGACTTGCCTCGAATGTGAGAGCTATTTCCAACATTTTATGATCTAGTAATGTCTTCAGCTAATCGAATTAAGGTTGCCATTTAGTTGTTAGTAGCAAATAATATTTTTTTATTTGTCATCTCTTAGACTTTAGAGAAAGCATTAATTAAATTCCTAACGGTGCCTATATTTTCTCACACTCCTGGGCATACAAATCATTATATTGAATATCATAATTGTAATTTTACGCGATCACACGTTATATCAATCGATTCGTATGCACCAATGAATTTTCACTTAAAATTAAGTTTAATATTAATTTAGATGAAATGTTTATTAATTTACATACAAATATTCATTTTCACGAGCATGATAGACCTTTAAGTAAACCGATTGGTGTAAGTTAACCGTGAAATTATGTAATTAAAAATATTAATAAGTTTTTACAGAATTAGCTAACGTAGAAGAAAAAAATCCAATAGCTATATCTTTTACAGTCATGTAGGCACTTTAAAATAATTTTACTTCATTCGGCTGTAGGTAGGCTGATTTAATTTTTTCCATTATGGTATAGTACTTGTACAATTAGTCCAGCCCCAATAGTTTATTTTTTCGATATAAATTGCCACGGGACTTTCTAAACCACATAATTAGAAGGAAAATATTATAAACCAATTGTATAAGTTTTAGATAAAATCGGTATGTAGATACATTGTGAAAAAAAATCATAAAGTTGACGGAAACTGTTTTTTTTTTTTTCACTTTTAAGATGTAAACAAAATTTATATAAGAAAACTAAAAAATAGTAGGCAATAGCGTTTAAAACTACGGAAAAGAAGGGAGTCTTAAGAGTTTTAAACAATTGAAATCGGCCAACAACTTTTCGCAAACAAAATTAAAAACCACTAAATATGGCCATTTTTGGACATTTTATTACAGAGCTTTTAATTATTGTAGAAACTTCTTTCGGGGCTTAAATTGTGGCTTTTGTTAGTGTCTATCTATAATAAAAATTTTATACAGAATTAAGATTAAATGCATACATTTCATGTAAATAGGATTGTAGAGAAACTCCTAATGAAAAATAATTAAAAGCCCTGTAGTAAAATGTCCAAAAATGGCCATATTTAGTGGTTTTTAATTTTTTTTTGCGAAAAGTTGTTGACCGACTTATTATTTGATTGTATTGTCACAAATTCATTAGAAAAGTGCAATAAACTACAAAAAAAAAGTTATTATAATTGTAAAAAAACAATTCTAGATTTTTTTGCCAAAAGAATCAGTTAAATTATTCAATAACAAATTAATGAGGGATTTTTGCGTTTCCTGTACAATTTTATAAAAAGGGTAAAATGAACTTAATGAAATCTTCTTCCCTATTGTTTACTTAAATAAATATTTCTTAGAATGAGATTTGTCTACAATAAATTACCGCGGTTCAATGGATCGGAAGTCGAAAATAATAAGAATATGTAAAGAGGTTAGCACAAAGTAATTAAATATGTGTTAAAATAAATGTTTACCTACTTATGTATATAGCAGCCTTTTGTGATAATGAAATCATTAAATTCCTTCGGTTTATTGTGCTTTATAGTCAAAATATGGTTTTGAATATGTATATTTTTCGAATAAATGCAATGAACTGATGCTGTGATAAACAAACATGATTATTATCCAAACCCCTTCGCTAGAGATGTGATTGAGAACGAGCCTGCAGTATCGTGCACTGTACAAAGTACAGAGTGAGTGGAAGGGGTACTGGTCCCATAGCAGGTTTGAATAAATTTCAAGTTATTTATTGGATGATTTACATGTATAAAATACAAACAAATATATACGTAAGTATCACAATTAATTAATACCTAGTAATATAAAGAAAAATAAGATTTATTTATAAATCGCACCTCCGCAAGAAAAGTGACACAACTATTATAAGTATTTTGTGAATTTCAGGTAAGTATTAATGGATGCCAATACATACCTGAAATTTTGAAGAAGCTTACACTGTTTCGATATATGTTTTATAGTATTATTGAAGTTGATTTTGCACAAATAATGCATTTTTGAGCAGCAGGTTGGATGGAAAGGTTTTATTGATTTTATTCATTTTTTTTTTTTTTTTTTACGAAAAGTTTTCCTGGGGTAATGAATTACTCAAATTGATTTATGATTTTCAAAAACCCTAATTCTACAAGTTAAAACAAAATCCTTCCACGGGCTTTCGACTTTCGCATTGCAGAGAAGCAGGCAGGAATTTCGAGTATTAGATTATAGAATAACAAAATATAGGATACCCCCACTACTTTGAACTTTTGACTACATGTTTATGCAAGCTCGAACATTGTATGTAACTTGCTCTCAGTCTAGTCACAGCTCTCTTCCGATGAAGTTCGCAATAATTATTATAGTCATTTGAACTTAATTTTATTACATCTATAAATTAATTTTTGCCTGAAAAATTTTTGAGACCGTAATGCAAATGTTTCTCTGCAGTTTATAAATAAGTTAATGAATAAATATTTAAATAAATTAAACAATTCTTGATATACGTACTATTATATATATATAAATGTTAATCAATCATTCTATCATATGTTCAAAAATAAATATATGTTTTTTATTTCCATATTCATTTCTTTAAACATTGAACTCTACATACATTTCTCCTGTACCTTGACTTCAGTCTAGTCTCAGCTCTATACCGTAATTTATATTATTACTATTATATATAATTATTATACGATGCACGATAAGGATTACGCCAATTCATTTCTTAGGACCAAAAACCCATCAATTTTAAAGTTTAAGCGAAATCTTTCCTAGATATTTGGTGATTCATTTTGCAGCCAGAGAGACAAACGATCAGACAAACATATACACACACACACACACACATCCAAAAATATACATATAATGTTGGTACACAAATAAACTATTATTACCATTTCACCATAGTAAGTCACGTGGAAATATATTTGTTTTCCTCTTTTCATTTCCTTGTACGCAGTAAAGGGAGTATCGTAACCGTGAAAATTTTGCGTGTCCAGATTTCAACGGAAACGTCCATTTTGACTAGTTTCTTCGTGCGGTCTGTACGTGCGTTCATTCGTAACTCAAAAACTATTAATTTGAAATTTGGTATATGGAAGTATTTTAACATCTAGTTGTGTACGTCCCTTTTTGGGAGGTATGCACTAGTCAGTACATGCTCATCGCAAGAGGTATTTTACTTGAAGGTCATAATAGATTTTCATCAAAAAGTATATTCAAATATAATGCAGAATTTTTCAAATTTGGTATGTAAGACTTGTGTATAAATACAAATAGCGTACTATATTTTGGTTAAATTTGGGAAACCGGAAGTAGTATCTTACTTGAAGTTCACAATAGACTTTCATAAAAAAATTTACTAAACGCAGAGATTCTCAAATTTGTTTATAAGAATTTTATGTCAATGTAAATAACACACTAGATTTTTGTTAGAATTGGATAGCGGTACCTTACTTGAAATTCAGCCTTTTTTAGATTTTCAAAATAGATTATTTGAGTGGTTCTCTATCAATTTTAAAAACAAAAATTTTAGAAAATTAAGTTCTTAGTCTTACATATCCAGAATTAAGATTCAGGGCACAGTCTCAAAGAACCAAAGCTAGTAGACATCGCGACGCCGAGTGTCGTTTTTGAGAAACTGCTATCTTCGCAATCTAGTAACCAAATTGTGTTTCAAGATCACTTTTTGAGCCACCGATTTATAGTTTAATTGGCGTACAAGGAAGTCATGTGGAGTGCGCATCAGATTTTTTTTTTATTAGATTTTTTTTTTACTTTTTTCAGGGCTTTCTATGTTTGTAACTTTCACAGTAAAAAAATTTAATATAAGCTCCATGGGAGATTTTTATACAATTAATCGTTAAGTTTAACAAGCATGGGAATAAGAAGCGTGTAAAAAAACTAATCACCTCTACTGACAATGAGAAAATTACCTTGTTACATCCGATCTTTCTCCCCCAATGTCATCTTAACTCATTTAAAATGAAAATTATAATTCTCATTTTTTTTTTTAGTTTCCTACTAATTATATTACATGTATATCTTTTCTTGTGGTGTAAAAGTTTATTTTTATTATATTTATAAGAATTTTATTTTTATACGAAATTGATCAATTCATTTTATTTAATTATCTTTTAAATAAATAATTTATTTAAGAGGTTATGCTGATTGTGGCCTTTGCCGTATTTATACATACACTCACATTTAAATATATATATATATTGTATATTATATTTCTCCTCCTAAGGTAATCCAAAAGAGGGAGAGTTTATTGATTTATATTTTTATTTTAAATGTGTAGCATCTATTATATTAGGTACAATATACTTAGTTCATGCTACATTTTTAAATTACATTTTACAGTTATATTGATTTCATTTAAAATTTGTTTCAGAAATATTAAATTAATGCAAAACAAAACAAGAAATTAAAATATAATGAACAGAAGGTTACTATAAAAAGAAATATATCAAGAAAAAAGAATAAACATGAGTTAAAGAACAAGACATGCCAAGCCGGCTTAATTATTCTACTTTCCTACGATCTTCAGTAAATAAGCAGCTTAAAGTATATATTTTTAAATAAATTCTAAAAAATCACATTTAAATTTTGTTATCAGTCTCTGTTCTGTTTCTGGCTAAGTCCCATGTTCTAATATATCGTTCTGTATCAGTCTTGCCCGAAAATTGTCATGTTATCTGCAGTAAAGTATTAACTGTTGAAAATTGTGAATCTGCCAATCGTGTGGGTACTTGTCTTATAGTATGTTAAACTTTTTATATATTTTTTCTTACTACTGCTTTATTTCTAACTGCAATCAGAACATGTTTTTTTAAGTCAAATTTTCATTTGCTAACTTTTTTTTTTTAAATAACTCGACTTACCAACAAATGCTACACATATGTATATACAACTTGTATACCACTTAGCCCTGTTTACATCTAATATAATGTAATATATTCCTTCTCAATAATTAATTCCTTCTCAAGAGAGACAATAGATTACAATGAGATTCAATGCTTTTCTATGATACAAGAAATGGTTGGTAAAAAAGAAGAAAAGCTTTCTAACTTTCTAAATATTTTTTTTTTGTTAATCAAATCAGTTTATTTAATTAATTTCTTCCATAATATTTTTTTAGTATGTTTGGAAGATTTTTTTTTTTTATATGATGTTCAAAGCAAGTTGTACACTCTTTTTATTAGTCTTTTTCTACGTATGTGACTAATAAGTACAAGACGAAATAAAATAAAATTTATGGTTGATATGACAAAAAAAAAGAGTTGAGAAAGGAAAATTAGGATAATAGTGAATAATTCTAAAGGTGAAAAAACTAATTATTTGTTAATATTAATAGATGCTTATAAAATTTATATATGAATAGTTATTTATGTATAGTATTTAGTTATTTTTGATAGTGTTTTCATTATTTATAATATCAATTCAGAATGTTGTTTCTGTAATTTTAGAGTGTTTGTCCTGAAGATGGGAAAATTCTCCGAAACGTTGAAAATTATGTAATATAAATATGTGATAAACGTTTTTTTTTAAATAAAATAGAATATTAAACGAAGAACATTACTTCATACAATAATACCCAAAATTAAATATAATTTTTTTTTTTTACTACTAAAGATTCTTGTACATACAAGTGTTAATACAAATAATTTTTAAAAAGTATTTCTTGTTAATTTCTTATCTTATTGATTTTTTTTTCTATATCCATCTGTCTTGTTCGTGTCATATCGACATATTTTTGGACACAAATTTTAATATGGACTTGCCATCTAGTAATTAACGCGAACTTAAATCAATACAGACTACCTTTCATGGAGAAATAAATAATAAATAATTATAATAATTAAATAAATAAATAATTATCGATATTACCCATATCTACGGATGTTTTGCCTGATTATTAACAAAAGCCAATAAGAATGGATCAGAAAACAAGAAAAAATGCCAAACAAAATCAAAAATATTGTAATTTTAATGTTTATTTGCAGTTTTACTTGAGAATTCTTGAGAAAGTTTAGGGAAACTATCCCAATTTCACCCCGAAGTGTGAATCCGTTGGATTCCTGACTTGTGAAAGCTAGCTGGCAATTCTAAGCCACGACTTGGGGATTTGCAAGGTATTTACAGTCTCTTAGCCTGAAAATCCTGCAAGTACCCTACGATTTTCGTTTTTGGCCGAAAAAGGAATGAACGATTTTCGAATCATTCAGATTAGCTTTGTACTGTTTCTTTTACACTGGTTCAGTCCAATGGTGGCGTTCTATAAAGCGTGTAGCTAAACTATCTAAATTTCATTTTTAAGCTACATAATATGTCTTTAAATTTAAAATAGAAATTTGTCTAATAATTTTTGCTTAAAAAAAAAAAAAAATATATATATATATAAATGCGAAAAGAGTCATGAAACAAATATAAAACAGCAACTTTTCAGCAGAGCAGCATTTTCATTAGAGAAGAAAGTTGATGAACTATGTCAATAACTAGTATTCCGCGAATAGTTTTGGCCCTTTTTCAATTTTTTTTTCGAAATCACTAGTTTTTACATTTTCCCGATTCCCGAGCAAAGTTATTCTTATTTTGTGTATAATAATTATCATAAATAGACACTAACAAAAGCCACAATTTAAGCCCCAAATGAAGTTCCTGCAATAATTGAAACCCTGTAACAAAATGTCCAAAAATGGTCTTTTTTCGCGGCTTTTATTTTTTTTTTTTTACAAAAAGTTGTTGACCGACTTCAATTGTTCAAAACCAATTTTTTCCGTATTTTTAAGCCCTATTAAGTACTATCGTTTATTTTTCTAAATCTCCAATTAGCATCCTCCAATTAATCTTGGACACCCTCCAACCGACATTTTTTTCACATCTTAAAAGCGAAAAAAACACTTTTCGGCACTTTCATGATTTTTTTTTTCAACATGTAGCTACATACCGATTTTATCTAAGATATATGTAATTTTTGTCTACTATTTTTTTCCTAATCATCCCGTTGTGAAAGTACCGTAGCAATTTATTCACTCTATCGCGCCTGGACTTGTTTTTACCGTTTGTTAAATTGAAGAGTGCATATTTCTACAAATTAAAAAAGATACGAAAAAAATTATTAGGAACAATTTTGTAAGAAATTTATTGCACTTCATTTTGTTTAAATATAATGTTTCAAGCTAGGAGCAACCGTTTTCGAATTTTTTCGAACGAAAAATTGATAAAAATGACCTTCCCTCGCCCATCTTTGCTTCTATTCCTAAATCCGTGGACTTTACCTCTTTGTATGCTTACATCTTTACTAGTACAAACAAATCCCTGAAGTCAATTTAGGCTGTCCGTCATTTCCGTCTACAACCTTCCTTATTAGAATTCATTAACTGTAGGATGTACAGCAGTTATTAATAAACGTCGAAATTAACAATTATCCTATTATCCTAGTTTGTATTAGTATAGTCTATATTTTCAATTATAAATTTCAAACAAAATATTTGTTTATATCACGCCCCTTGGAGCATTGACAAATACAAAAATACCGCTGTCGTTCCCTTTGAACCCGTTGACAGACACCATTGACATCAAAAGTGCTTACATTGGCTAATAGCCCATTATGGGGCCAACAATGAAGGCCTAATGAGTGACGAGGCACAGAGGCAGAAGCCACCATAGATCCTACGGTTCATCCTGAGGACAGAGAGCATCCTCCAATTAATCTTGGACACCCTCCAACATCCACAATGGCAGGGAAGATAAAGGTATCGTGACTGTGGACGTAGCCTTGCGCACCACCTACACCCTGACCAGGCTCCTTGTGCCTCGGTCCTTACAGATCTTCAATCTCCTATTCATCCAACCGTCATTTATAGCCGTCTTTTGTCCGGTTCCTTTGAAAAATCGAGTTTATATTCTGGATAATGGTAGTCATAGCCTTGTTTGTTTGTCGTGTCTGCTGTAGACAGCAGTACTTTGGTATCATTTACAATCTTTTAACCACTAAAGGTGATTTTTTTACTGCGGCACACAACGATGATTATGTCGTTATTTGAGTATTGTCGTTATTTGTTTAGATTTCTTTAAAAAACACTGCATTATTTGCAGTAAGAATTATGTACGATGGCGAAAACGCAATTAATATTTAATCATAATATTTTTTTTTCGGTTTTACGTCTTTAATTTGTATTTCTTTTGTACAATCTGAAATTCCGGAAGAGTTAAGTAGTCAGATAATAACATTAAAAATAATTATTAATTTATTGATTTTTATCTATCTAAAAAATATTTGTCGTTTTTTTTTTTTCATGATTGTGGTACTTTTTTTCTCGATTGATCTACCATTTTTTAACATTTTACATAATATATTCATGCATTAATTAATATTTAATTTAAAAAAATATTTTAATGCATTTATTTTATCAGTTTTCTTTTTTAAGGAATATGTTATGAATCAATAAATGGCCTGTTTTTAGAACTTTTTAATGAAGGAAAATTCAATAAATGAAAAATTAAGATTATTATCATTCCATTAATGATAATTAATTAAATCATTCCATTAATTAAATGTCAATTGGTTCAATTTCACTAATACAAAACTATTTCCTTAACGGAATTAAAGCTAACCAATATATTAATCGATTAAATATTGTTATTTTTTTTCAATCTTCGACATGAAGCACCTAGAACTTTACATCCACGATTTTAAAATTATTTAAACACAGTAGATTACCTTGGCATGACATTTTACAGAAGAATACCATAGTGCCCATGTGCACAACAAACAAAACAAAAAAACAGCCTAAATCTATTTCAGGCAAAGATTGTATAATTAATTTAACCTTATGAAGATAAGACGTAAAAAAAAATTGACAGAAATTGAATGCTTACTAAAAACCATTAGATCTGCACATCACAGATATACGGGACTGCTTAAAATGCCCACTTACATCAACTTCAGTTACTTATATAGATATTAATTATTCAAGACATTTTTTTTTCTTTTTTTTATCTTCATCTCTTTATTAGCACCATTTAAAGATAGGAGTGACAATTAGAGAATATGATGGTAAATAGATAGTTATGACATGCTAAGCAGAGAACGGATAGTGCCAAGCAACACCTCTTCTGGATTTAGTCCCTTAATTAATAAAGGAGATCACTTATCCAGCTCCTTTTAAGTCGCTTCCTAATGGACACATCAGCCGTAGACTTAATGTTTATCAGTATTTTGTTATGTCCTTGAAATCCAGTGACATAGATAGATCAACTTGGGCCCGGGACAAACTTCAAGATTTTTCATTCCCCAGGGCCAGAAAAAGGAGAGGGGAAGTAAATAGGGCACTTGCCCCGGGTGGCTGAATTTAGAGGATGGCCAGTTTCGAGTGAAAGTTTATTTTAAGATTAAGTAAAAAATATTTGTTTCTGCTTTTTGATAATTACCTAAAGTACTGTTAAAGAACTGAAAAAGGAAAAAACAATTTCTTTTGGTATTTTGGCGCCCCTCTTTAAGCGATGGCCCCGGACGGCCGTCTCCTTCGTCTAACTACGCCTCGGTTGAAGTTCATTATGAAAACGGAAATAAAGATTACGAATGTATTAGCAGATAATTGGCGTTGTAAGTCGATGAGTAGATATTTAGAATATACGAACCCGAAGAACTGTTGTTATTAGTTTTAATATTTTGGAGTGAAATGATTATACCTTTTGTAAGTGTCTCTTTTTTGCTGAACCTTTAAGCGTATGTCCATGTGGCTACAATTTTTTTTCTGTCAAATTTTCAGTTTTATGATATGGAAAAAAGTAGAGTAAAGTAATATCAGTCGTTTGTAAAAATTACTTATTTTTATTTTGATGTGTACCATTAACATTAAAACTTATACAGAAATCGAATACTAACACTACCTTCTCAGATACACGGTACAGTTAAAAACAAACAATTACCTCCATAAACTATAAATTTTTCAGTCAAAAACGTTTAGGACAGTAACCAAAGCACCATGAACTTTGAATGAACTGAACTTAATATGTCAACAGTTTATGTTCAAATGCGGATCCACTACGAACGATTTACCAAAGCAAACACGAATAATTTGCTCCATTGTTTAAAAATAAAAAATAAACAACCACCTAAAAATAATTAATTTTTGAAAAAAGGTAGAATAGTTCTTGTTGCTTAACACAGTTAAATAGGACAACCTAGTATGCAAGAAGGATTACAGACTCTCAGCTCCCTACAAATGGACCAGCTATGAAAAGATGAAACAGGCTGAAGATGTTTGGTTAACAGGCAAGTAGCCGATTATGGCACCGATTGAGAAGCTGCCCTCAGGTGTTACTCCGTTGGGAAAGACGATATTTATAGGAGAGGTTGCGAAATGTTGCAGCCTGGGAGGATCGCAATTATCTCCAGCGGGTGATCTCAGCGCTGATCGATGTATGGTAATGAATGGGAAGTGACTTGGAGAAAGGAAGATGAGCCTGCTACCGTACGCCCACGACCGTGAGCCAGCACAAATATAGTGAAAACGCAGCACACTGGCACTCCTAGAAAGTGCTTCGCTTCCTCTGTCTCAGGTGCCTTCTGACCCCCGATTCTTCGTCGCGTATCAGACCGATTTTTACGCAACAGCTACCACCTGTCCTAATGTTGTCATCTGTAACTGTTTGTGGTTTCCATTATTGCTTATGCCCACCTGGGATAAAATCTATATTGGTTTTTGGAGAAATAACCATTTGTCATACGTGAATAAGAAGTTTTAAGGCTAAATTTATCATTACAAAAGATTTAACAAAGAAAGTTATATAAGTAGCGCACAGAATAATCATGAAAAATATTTGGTACGTATTTATCTGCAAGGTTTCGTTCAAAGAATTAAAACTACCCTTAATGGCTAAATGTATATTCCACAGATCTAATAAACTATTTAGACAATTTTTAAAAATAGAATGGATTTGGGGATATTTTTAGGGTAGTTAACACTAAATCTTATGTAAAAAGTAAGAAATTCAAAATTGCCAAGTAAATAGGGCGACAATGATAAAATAAATTGATACAGCATTTTATGTAGTTTATTTTCAGATCATGGAAAAATTTATTATATACTTTTCTAACACAGTTATTTTGTTCTACCATAGTACTCAAATCAACCTTTTATATTAGAAGACATGGATACATCTTCTTTTCGAAGTCTATCAGAAGCTGACATTATTTTTGCTGATAGGACAGAAAAAATAAGAGTTGTTGGGTTTGCAAATGTTCGAATTAAAATGGAATGATGGATTTACCGGATGTGAAATATTTACCTTTGCGATATATAATATCATTATATAATATTTGGTCTGTGTACTTTGTGGTATCTTGGTGAACAATAAAATAAGTACAGCTTGCAGTAGTACCTTCTGCTGATCCAATTGTAAATACTAGAAGTAACAACTGCCAGAGATTTCATTTAGGTTTATATTATTCAAGTAGTGGTAAAATAGATTGGATATTTCCTGTATTTCTGCTCGGAAAGTTTTTTCCTTTAAATGATTTTTTTTTTACTTCTACCTGAAATAACAGTCATTTATGCCAAAGTTCGAATCGGAAATAATTTCGAAGTTATGGTAAAATAAGAAGGCTTTGAAATTTATACTGGTAGTTCACAAAATTTCTTTTTCTTTTTTTTTTAATGGTTTAAAAACTATAGGATTAAATCGAAACTAATACCACCAAATTATATTTACCCACCGTCGCTTTGGGCTATTGTGCGGTTTTTGCTATTGCGGAGTTTGCTTTAATCATTGGTACATTTACCATTTATCCTTGTTGAACCGATCCAATACACACGACTAGAACATTTATATAGGAAACGATCCAAATTTCCAAATTATCACAGAAAGCTCAGAGTCATTATCTTTTTCAGAAGTGTTTAGATATCTTGAGCTGAGCTTTGGGGCTTAACAAAACCATCAAATGAAGAATACTTAATACTACTTACTATTTCACACATAAAATTATTCATATACATCGTATTATACAATATGTTGCACATTTGGACTTAAATAGATATTCCTCCTTTAATTAAAACCTCTAGACATACATATCCAATAGTTTGATTGTAACGTATCTTCCGAATTAATCTTCAAGATAATCCTCCGAGATAATCTTCCAGATAATCCTCCGAGATGCCTGAAAAGGAGATGGGGTACCTCCTAACCTGAAATAATCATTGTAGTGCTACCAATGGGTTGTATATTTTCAAGGCATTGTCATGTTTTTGTAAATCTCAGTGAACAAAAAAAAAAGGAGCTTTTGTTACAATGACGTTAAACTAAATAAGACCCCGAAAAACACGTCTTTGACTGATTTCTCTACTTTCTCTGACTTAAGTAGTTGAGACTGTAGAAGTCGGGTGAACGTACTTTTCTTGTCTCAGCGCTGCCAACGTTACATCAGTCTGACTCCAGATGGAGGACGGTCAATGTTCAAGTCCGAGTTAATTTATTGTCGTTTGGGTTGGCAATAGCCAACTTAACCCCTACCAGATAATTAGTTCCCGACTTGGATCACGAATCCTTTTTGGAACGTTGACAACTACCATTTACTAATCCGTGATTTATTCGCCTAATGTACCGTGTCGGTTTTCTAAAATATCACGTTTCGCAGCAGTCACACGAATTATATAATTTCTGGAGGTCAAGGGGGTTATTTTAACTTATCATTAGGATAAACTTGGCTGGGTCTAGATTGTAATTTGACTAAGCACTGTATTTTAGTCTTTACGTCGGAATTATTTGCTCACAGCGACAATGTTCATACGCTAAATTACGTAATGTACGCTATAGGCTGTATCATTAATGAAGTTGGGGCATTACATCTTTAATGACTGCATAAATATCGTTTCGGAATTTTCATCTCCTAACTAATTTACCTTTGTCGTAAATCAGCCGTACCCTACGGAGATGACGTACCTGACGGCTCCATTCTGCAAAATGACTTCCTGCACACAATGGCGATTTCACGTTTGCTGCTAATCGGCCGAGGCAGAAGGAAATTAAAAGAGGGAAATGCCAAGGATCCTTCCCACCTTCCGCTGCTAATTCCAATCGAGTGTTAACAATGGTGCTGTTCGATAACACCCATTTTATCAACCATAATGCTAAGGACAATATTAGCGAAGTATGGCTAAAGCTGTTGCATTATGCATTAGATGATTGGAGATCGTGTTAAAGGTTTCTGCTTGACGTAAGAGTTCATAGGTTTTACTTAACATCAGAAAATCATTTGTCAGGTATGTTTTTATTTTCCTAAATTTCTGCAGTTTTTAGGAGCAGAGTCATAATCAATCATAATAATATTCTAGCATACCTGGATATTAGGAATGGAAATTGAAATCAAACTTTTATCGATTGAATATCCTATATCGTGTATAGCTCATTTTGGTCAAGCTTCAATTTGATTCAGAATATTTCATTACAAATACGAAAAATATTGATAGGGCTTTTTTCAATATTTTTCCGATCCATTTAAATTTTCAAAAATATTAATTAATTCTACTCAAAATTCTAATTATAGCTTCTATTTAATAAATAATTATAAATTTTCTAACTTAATATTTCTTCTCATTTTGAAACACAAATTTCTTTTTTAATATTCTAGATTTATTAATCGAAAAATGAAATCTACGAACAATCCTGAAAATGTTGAGATTTTTGTTTTAAATTTAATTATTTTTATTAATAAGCGAAAATGGAACAATATTTAATATCGATTTAAAGGTTATCTGCTGTTAAATTAAACTTGGAGAAATATCGAACTTTTTTCCGAAATGACGTTAGTAATTGGCTCATGAACTATAGCAGGTAGACGATCCGTTCATGAACTGATTCTTAGAGGAAGCTATTTTCACTTGATCAATTTTTATTTTTTTTATATTCAGTTACTGAGTGAATCAGTGAAACACGGAAAAGAGCTAACTCTTAGTAGTGAGAGTCATTCATATCTGAGCACAGAAAACAGCGATTTTTTTTTCATGTGCGATGGACTATCGGTTTCCATAACTCTTTGCGGAAAAAGGTTTTTAATTATTTGCCTTATCTCCTATAATCAGGATTATCTATATAAAATATCCATAAGTTCTTTGGAAACAGTATGAATAGAATAAATAATATATATATATATATATATATATATATATATATATATATATATATATATATATATATATATATATATATATATATGTATCCTGGTATCTTGTTTTATACGGAATAGTTGACGGCATTAATCTAGAATGCGATGGTCAGTATTTATAGTTATATATCATTTTCTGTTTAGTTTTGATCATCTTCTCCAAGTTATTGAATTATTTTTTATCATCTTAAAAAAATTGTACTGAACTTCCAAAATAGAAGGGCGTGCAAGTAATGACAAAAGTATTTTTAACTTGCAGATAAGAAACCACTGTACCAAGTTTTATACTGCCACCAGATATAGAAGGCAAAGGGAATTCATCTATAAGTTAAATTTTAAGCTCTTTAAACAAATATCAGTACAAAGCTTTATAAAAATAACCCCCAATCGTTCAACTCAGTGTGGTGTAAATATCGCCCAGGCAATAGATGCAATGCATTGGGGCGCAGAGCCAGAGACAGGCGTAGACCCAGTGAGAGGCGCAATGAATTAACGGATATTAGGAAAACATTTCAACAAAATGACCAAAAAAAATCGTTTAAAAAAAAAATATGTGAGCGTAATTTTGCTCAGTTTATTACCTTAGTTATTTTTCAAAAATAGGGAGATTTTTCTAATAACTTTGTTATTACTTCAGATAGCGCTATAATTTTTTTTTTCATTGATTTTAACTGAATATCAGATACTGTTGTGAAAATATTCCATCGCAGTTGTTTCTAGAACCGAATAAAAATATTTCAATTTTCAAAAGTCAGGAGGTGAGGACGTGTGTGTGAGAGTGAATATAGTAAGTATAGTGGAGTATTGAGAAAAAAAATAAAATTATATATATATATATATATATATATATATATATATATTTATTTATTTTTTTTCCATCATTCTCTATACTCCATTATACTTACTATATTCACTCTCTCACACACGTCCTCAGCTTCTGACTATATATATTTAACAGATAAATTAATTTAAGATAAATGAGGGAGTGCGGTTTTTGTGCTTATTCATTGTTTACAGATTAGGTCTTAACTTTAGAGCCTCCATATTTACATTAAATATTTACTTTACTTTCTCTATTCTAGGAGGAGGTGAGGGAATGAGGATCACCAAACACAAAGAACATTTTTTAACATATATTAACCAACCCAAATACAGAAGAAGAAAAAAAATATATATATAATCTTCTGTATTTGAGCACTTCCAGGGGCCTACTTTAGGGATAAATTTCAGAAAAAATTTCGGTCTTTTAGGGAAGTGCCTTTTATGGGTCTCAATTTTTTTTTCCGTTCCTCGTCATTTGTATATTTTTTTTTTGAAAATAGGACCTGAGTGACGGAGCTCTGCCGCTCATGCTTTTGATTTATTTTTTTCAGGATTGCTTATTTATCGATTGTTTGCCTCTTCCGAATTTTACAGCTCGTGCATAAAAATTATATTGATAATATAATTTCAAAGCATTTAAACCTTATAGGTCATTGCGATTTCCGCATCATAGCTTGCTGGTTGTTTGAAATTATCAACGCAACAACTTTTCACGGGAATGATGCTTGCGTTAACTTTTACGCCCGTGAAAGCTTGATTGAGACATCGAAGCTAGGAGTGTAGGTTGAGTTAGCCATCAATAGCCGAGATTAGAACCCCATCCTCGGGGGGTACTGACTGCGGTGGATGCAGGCACAGTAAAACTGACCCCTTTAAAGGCGCTGGCTTAATGGCGGCATTAGTGTCGGGATATTAAGGTTTACAGTGGCAGTAAATAGCCTCCACAAACTGCTCCTATCGTTCCATCTTCTGCTCTCGGTTTCCCATTGCTACCAGTTCTCCTCCTCCGGAGTCTTGGCTATTCTAATAAACAGAGAAGAGGGGAGCTTTAATTTTTGCCTCGAGCATCGTTAGCAGCGCAATTGAAATAGATAGCGCTAAACATGGCTAGGCATTTGAGTGTATGTTCAGGCCTGAAAGCATGAAATTTAATCTTCGTATCGGGAATAAAAGATTCAATATAGTACTTGAAAAACGGAAAATACTTTTATATATTTCTCTTAATCTTGAAATTTATCACATATCTAAATATGTACATACAGTCTCGTATTGTAAGTGTCGCATCTAAAGTTGGGGATTAAAACACATGGAAAATCGATACTGCATCATGTTACCTGAATTTTACTTCCTCAACAGCCTAAGATACATTGGTAGTCACAAACTTTCCATTTTGTTGTGAGATGGCGAAATGTTACTCTCGCCCCACTGAAAAAAATATCATTTTGCACCTTCCAATAAAAAAATTGATCTACAACCAACTAAGAAAATGGGAAAAGTCAAATTAATAAATATAATTCAGTAAGTCTAGATCAGCCCATCGTTCCATACTGGTGGAACTGTTCACTGCTTAAACGAAGCAACGAACAAGGGGCTGAGCTAGAATTACAGAATTTGTTTTTACTTCAAATTTAATCTTAATTATAGGCCTCAACCAGGCCTGTTATTCGATTTTTCGCATTCTCTTAATTGATTTTAGTTTACATATTTTATTTGTTCATGTAGATTATTTGTTATTGATTATTATTTTACTTTTTAAAATTTGTGTGCATCAAATTATTGGAGGAATCGAAATGATATTCATGCCCTCTTTTATTTTATTTTTAGGGAGGGGAGTATCATCGTCCCACTCGCTTCCCCCAAGTCCGCGCCTATGCTAAGATGTAAAAATTTAACGATAGGTCCAAGAAAAAGATTTTCACGATCAAAGCAAGTGTTTGATTGTTGAGCCAAGGATTAATTCAGTCTTGTATTTAATCTAAACTAACCGGGTCTAAAATTTTATCTAAATCTAAAAAAATGTATTGCCAGTTCCTGCTTAGTTTCAGAGTATACCACTTTTGTGTTAGTTCTCTTTCTAGATCTGACTCTACACGGAGACTTGTTTATTTTAACACAAAATGAAACGATACATAAGACTAGCGTTAGTCTAGAACTAATTCTAACCCCTTGCTCAGCAATCGGGGATACAAAGGGCTCTTAACTTTGTATCCAAAAAAATTATTATTTTCAAAGCGTACCCTAATTTCTAATTCTTCTCACTCTTCCAAAATACTTTAACGTATAGATGTATTGTATAATCGTATAACTCTTAGTTATATTCATTTTTTTTCTGCAGATCGAATCATATTTATTAAGATTTAACGTGAAGAAACTTTATATTGATGCACATTCGGCTATTCACTCTTCTAGAAACATAAAATACAAAAGAATTTTTTTTTTTAATTTAGGAAACTTTTTTTTTTAGCTATTCGTTAGGCTCTAAGGCAAAAATTAATTCTAAAAAATATTTAATTTTTGAAACAGCTAAGGTGATTTCCAAATTTCTGTAATGACGTGGTTAGTAATTCATTCATTAGTCAAGAAACTAAAAAATAAAAGTATGAAAAAAAATTTGTTTATGCTTTTTATTAGGTTTTGTGGCAAAAATTAATTTAATTTTTTTTTCGCTGCACACACACATTTTTTTTTTATCCTAAAATTGCTTTAATGATTTTCAAGGTTGTGTAAGGACTTTAAAACCGCAATCAGGATTAAGAGGTATGAGAATAGTTCAACCAATTCATTCTTTCTTAAGGAAATTCAAAAATATAATAGTGCAAGGAACAAACATTTTCGTGCTATTCGTTGTTTTGTGGCAAAAAATTTATTTATTTTATTCCCCGTTACAGTTAAAATGATTTCCGAATTCCTGTTAAAGACTTGAAAATCGAAATCAGGATTAAGAGAGATCCCAATGTGGTGAACTCCATTTGCCTCGATCCGCTAACTCGAAAGAAACAAAGCAGGTAATGAGTATCATAAATCTGATACGTATTCAAATTTGCATTTGATCTGCATATATTTATTTTTTTCGAACCAGTTTATTAAAAATTAGGATTCTTCTTTAGGCACCGCAGATGTTGTCGATCGGCGAAATTTCAACTCATTTGGGAGATAATGCGATCTGTTAAAAGAACGACTACAACTGTTTAGTAAGTAAGGAGTTCTTTTTCGGTGTATTTTATATATATATATATATATATATATATATATATATATATATATATATATATATATATATATATATATAAATTCGTTTAACAATAATCCTAGAATTTATATTGTACATTTTGATAGTTGATTTATGCGTTAATGATGTTTAAATTTTAATAATTAATAATATTTAATTAAAGGTACCAAAATATTTTCTTTATTTTACAATTATTTTATTATATACTGCTTTTTTAGGCGTTGAATATACAATATAACTGAATGCGTGTATATGTGTAATGATTCGGCTGTTTTTGGAGGAGTCTCTCAAGTTGTAGTTAATTATAACCCATTCCAAATTTTACTGAATTTAGGCATCTACAGCAGTAGCGTAGCCAGGATTTTGTTCGGGGAAGGTTCTAATTTCTAAATTAGGTTCTAATTTAAAGAAACCCACCCCAACCGGCGATGTAAGGGATAATCTCTCTATATAGTATTTTCTATGCCTTATGGTATATTATATATTATATTATATACTATTATATATATATATATATATATATATATGTATTATACATTATATGGTATATTAATTATAAAACAAAATTCAAATAGATTTATACAATTTTTGTTTACAGATAAATAATAGGATTTTGTAATTTCGGGAGAGAGGAGGGGTCCGGACCCTTTGGGCTCCTCCTCTGGCTACGCCACTGATCTTCAGGACTGTAACCTTCTGTTAAGAAATATTCTTGGGTAAATCCATTAAGAAGTTTTTTTTTAATGTAATTTTTAACATGTTTAATAAACGTTTCCCAGCTGAAGATTGAAAATAAGTACCTACTATATAAATGGGAAGAAAAAAAAACGACAAATCTTTTAAACGCTTTCCCAGACAATTATTGGATTAAAAATAAATAATAATAATTTATAAAATCTGACTGTTTTTTACGTTCACGAGACATGTCTCATTTGAATTATAAAGGTAAATACAAGAATAAGCTGATTTTTTTTTTTTTTTTATAGGATTACAACAAAAGCAAACGAGGCGCCTATAATGACATAGGAGGTATGAATATGAATAGGAGTCGTGCAAGGTTTCCTTGAATGTTCCAACTCAAATGGTCACATCAGATTTATTTATCAGCAACTCCATCTCTATAAATAAACTAATATTACTCACCAGAACTATTATCTGTTAGTCTTTGAAGGTTATTACACTTTCCAAATACATTTGAACACCTGTATATTTAACTTCCATTTATTAAAGATTTCAATAAATTATTTTTATTTTCAGAAATTCTATAATATATAACTATAAAAATTTTCACTATTATAGAATTATTTCGTTTCGGGGTATGTCCAATAAAAATAGAGTTAGCTACAATGATGATGGCTGCAGTAACTATAATTTTGTAACAAATATTTAAGTGCTAATGCCAAAAATGTTCACTAGGTTGCTATATCAACATTATCTCCAAATACGTGTAGGAATAAATATACAGAAATAATACAATGTAATCTAATATTACTTAAAACAATATAAAAATAAAATATAAATACCATATAAATAGTTAATAAACAAATATTTTTAAACAGCTAAAATACCATAACCAATATATGAAGCACATGAATAGACCCACCGCTACGATATTATCAACAAAATCATTCGTTGACAATATCTATCTGCAAGAATTATAAATAAATGTTTAACTTGCCTAATGACGAAAATTAGTAAGATCCACCACTAGGTTTTAAAAGTGCACTTCTAAATTATGTATAAATAATTAAATCAGAAACGGAAATGGCAGGAATATATCGCTATTTGAAATTACAAGATCCCAATAATGATAATTTCTCGTTATAATTTTAATTTTAAACTTCCTTCTTGAAAAGTTATAATTTTCGACGAACACACTTATGCACAATTCCTACAGATATACATTGGTACATATTGACGTAGTTTTTTGAAAAAGGCGTAAGCGTCACTTAACAAACTTTACATGAAACAATTTTTCCCCAAATAACATTTTTTTTTTAAATTTTATTCTATAGAGTAGGAGTTTATTAACCTGGCAAAACATTTATAATTACAACTCTTTTGTATAGGATTCTAGCATTGGTTAAGGCCAAAGTGACGACTGAGAGTCGTTAGTATTTGGTGCATACGTCATCAATATTCGATTTGTAGACCATTTCCAATTTTTTTTTTGATATATCGTGAGCGGGAATCGATAGACGTGGTGTTTACGTCCCAAAAATCAATTGAAACCTAAATTTCAAATTTTTAGTCCTTTTTCAATTTTTTTTTAAAAAACGACGTCGATTTCATTCAAAACTATATCTTTCTTAGAAACTCACGAGAACCTCTTCTGGGCTAAATTCAATAAGATTGGGCGGCTTTGAAGTGGTCCAGCGCGATGGCCCTTAGGACTGCCAGGATGATCAGAGCTTCAAAATGAGCCCTCATTCAAAAATGGAACTTTTAGGATAAATTCAATGCGACTTTGGCGGTCCATCATATCGTATTCCGACCGATCTGGTCTGCCAGACCGACAGATCCTCGCTTAGCACCCTAGACTCTATAAAATTAGATATTTGGTTAATTTAGATCGTTCGTGTTAAATTGACATGATGTGGTGACATGAAGAGATGCTTAGTCTATAAGTTCAAATCGGTCTCTAATACCTCATCAGACCTCTCAGAGATTCGGACATTTCAGCATTCAATAATGCAATACATCAAATTTTTGAATTTACAGAAAGAGTAGTTCGATATATCGCGGAAAAAATCGATATTTCGATATATCATGCCTCGATATTTTTAATCTTTTAAAGGCAAACACATATCGATATTTTTGTGCCGAAATAATTCAGGTATTGTTTTTATAATATCGATATTTCATGTGCCAATATAATTAAGGTGTTTTTATAATATCGATATTTCTCTGACGAAATAATTAAGATATTGTTTTTATAATATCGATATTTCTGTGCCAATATAATTAAGGTGTTTTTATAATATCGATATTTCTGTGCCAATATAATTAAGGTGTTTTTATAATATCGATATTTCTCTGCCAATATAATTAAGGTGTTTTTATAATATCGATATTTCTGTGCCAATATAATTAAGGTGTTTTTATAATATCGATATTTCTCTGACGAAATAATTAAGATATTGTTTTTATAATATCGATATTTCTGTGCCAATATAATTAAGGTGTTTTTATAATATCGATATTTCTGTGCCAATATAATTAAGGTGTTTTTATAATATCGATATTTCTCTGACGAAATAATTAAGATATTGTTTTTATAATATCGATATTTCTGTGCCAATATAATTAAGGTGTTTTTATAATATCGATATTTCTGTGCCAATATAATTAAGGTGTTTTTATAATATCGATATTTCTGTGCCAATATAATTAAGGTGTTTTTATAATATCGATATTTCTGTGCCAATATAATTAAGGTGTTTTTATAATATCGATATTTCTCTGACGAAATAATTAAGATATTGTTTTTATAATATCGATATTTCTGTGCCAATATAATTAAGGTGTTTTTATAATATCGATATTTCTGTGCCAATATAATTAAGGTGTTTTTATAATATCGATATTTCTCTGACGAAATAATTAAGATATTGTTTTTATAATATCGATATTTCTGTGCCAATATAATTTAGGTGTTTTTATAATATCGATATTTCTGTGCCAATATAATTAAGGTGTTTTTATAATATCGATATTTCTCTGACCAAATAATTAAGGTGTTTTTATAATATCGATATTTCTCTGACGAAATAATTAAGATATTGTTTTTATAATATCGATATTTATATGCCGATACAATTAATTTTTATCAAGTTTATTAACATTGGAATTTAAATACTAAGAAACAGGTTATTTCCTAATTTCCTTCTGATTCATTTAGAAGTTTTTTAAATTTAATTTAAATATAGTTAGCCGATATCTATATCAATATCAATATAGATATTTTGCTTTGGCTATCCCATCCCTAAAACAATGCCACTATAGATAGTAACACGAACACACCACACTACAAGTGTTTATAGTTCTTTGGTTGTCGATCTCGCCGTCCTTGTAGAATCTGTTTATTTTCTCTCTTTTTTTAGAAAAAAAATATCGGTTTTCGATACTTAAATGTTAATTTCGATATTACGATATATTGTTTAAAAAAAAGATCGGTGTTTTTTCGTCATCCCTAAATAGAACTTATAGAAAATAGAAAAAATTTCCCTAAATATATATATATATACGATAATAAGATAAGTCATTTTCCCCAAATTATTAGAAAACGGCCTTTTTAACATTCAAGTATTGTGCTTTAGTATGATTGTGATCAAAATGATTTATTTTATTTTAATTTTCTTAATCTTAATTATTTTTCTATAATTTAATTTTTTCATTTATACGATTTGTAATTATTCCTAACTTCCTCTGCCTCCTCGCTCTCTATTCACTGAGCCACCCGAGATAGCTCTATTTAGTATCAAGAAAACGAATAAGAGCTCTTTAAGGTAAGGGCGTCATTCTGATATTTCCCTTAAAAAGAGAATCTTTCCCTTTGTTCATCTCTAGCCATTATTACATAAAATTTATTTAGAATTTATATATAGAATTTATTATATATACATTTATTATTTATAATTTATTCAGTAGATATATTATTTCCATAAAGACAGAAAATAATCGTGTTGCCACCAATTTTATCCTTTTATCTCATTCGAGAACTTATGCATTAGTAATCAAATAATTGAGTGAGTTGGCTGCTGTAAAATATTTGGATTGATAAACAAATGAGTAGCTGATTAATTTAGCGGCTACTTTGTCTACTATCCGCCGACAGATCGTCCGAGATAGCCGCGCAGAGACTAGACTATATCGCCTATCTGTCACCATTATCTAGACCTCACAATGGCTGTCAGGCGGACAATGGACCTATCTCGCCGCCTTGTACCTGCATCCCTGGAACTTGTCCGCCGTCGCTGCAACAGTTCGCTATCACTCTGCATTGTTATTCTCATAACAAAACGTAAATAATCCCTGTTTATTGTGTTATCAGTTGGAACCTAATATTTATCAGATTAATTCATTTTCTTTCACTACCAATCAATTTTTATACCTATACTATTTTTTTTTTGGAACAGTCTTCGATAAAAATAAAAAAATAAAATATTTTATCCAGTTTTTGATTTAGTTGAAAACAAAAGAATAGATTCGCTAACCTGCTAATTTGAATAGTAGCGTTAAGAGATTCTGGGAGCATTTAATTTTATGATCTTCAATTTTACAATTTTAAATTTTCAAATTAAATGTCTTATTGATTCGGTATATTTATTTCATATTACACAACTGTACAAGGGTCCTAATATGCCCTGGTTTCACTCAAGAAATCTTTTGTTTTAAACCATTATTTACGAATCACAATAAATATTTCATTTTTTTCTTATAGCCCCTTATTACGCTTCTGATGACGACTGTTTTCTGACGATTCTCCTTTTTCTGTATATGCATTTTAAGAAGGTCTATATTACATCTTCAATTTTTGTTTATTTTTAATTAATAATTAGGTGACCAACAAAATTATAAGGAAGTTTTGTTCGGCTATGAGTTAATTTTTTTAAATCAATTCCACGGGGATATGCAGATCTTTTTAATTTTTAGAGTCACGTTTTTGTGGAATTTATAAAAACTAAATAAGTTTTTCAAATTTTTTTATAGACTTGATTTTGAACATGAGTAGGACTTACTTTAACATTCTGGAAACGTTTTACTAAATGGATTTGACGTTGTTTTCTTTAATTAATTTGATCGAAATTAGAAATAGAAGTTTTAATTACTCATTGAATTGATTAATTATAGCATTAACTGAAAAAAAAGACAAAAACTAAAATTAGAATATGGTTTGCAGATTCAAACACTATGTATTGAGCTTCTCAAAACGCAATCAACGTTTCATCAATTCAGACATCATCAGAGCTGAAATATACATGATCAAATAAATGCACATCTCATAGTATAAAAAAGATTAACCAAACAGAGATAGATTTGAGATGTTCTACTGTATCTTCAATTTACATTTACTTATGTGATTTTATGTTTTTCTGTTATGCTGCCTGGATTGTTGAAATATTTTGGGTAAGTTACTTAATGACTTTTGAGAAACTCATGGCTTTGTATTGGAATTTGCGAATAATTTTCCCATGGAATTTGTTTTTATGCTTAGTTTTTGCTCTCATTAATTAATGTAAACAATAGTTAAAACTACTCCTACTTATTTTGTCAAAAAATAAAAAAAAAATTTAGTAAAACGTTCATATTTCTCATCTTATGGATTTTTATTTATTTATTACAAGAAGGTAAAACTTTCCTATCGTAATAATTTTTTTAATTTATTCTATTTTAGTTTTGAATGATTCGTAAATAGGGTTTGGATACAATTGGAAGATTTTACACACGAAACATTAATTATCTAAAATATCGGCGAACAACCAACCACTCAACGTTTCGCCAATTCAGCTTGGAAGAAAACCAGCATTTGAGAAAACGGCGCTTGAGATTTGTATCCATTTTTAACAGATAATTGCAGTGGTTGGAGGTGACTTCTGTAAGGTATTTTTCTATTTCAAATATAATTTTGGGTTTAAATGTTTTGACTTGTTGCAGTTTTGTTAAACAAACAACTGCTCTCCAGCGGTCAAGCGATGAATATTTTTTGTGACCCTCCACATCATAAAAAATAACCGTCTCGTTGATTATGATTACACAAAAATTGGAAAATCGTTTAGTTGTGCAGGATTTTTTCCAAGCTAGCGATATAAGCAAACCAAATATAGCACGTCTCACATCAACAGTCTAAAAATCAAAAAAAGAAAGCACATCACTTCAAGATATCCATACAGATTGTAGAGTATGTAATTGGATGTCTTGATGCTTTAAAAAAAGTGTGAATTAATTATTGAAGGAAAACAATTATTTTTATGAATAGGCTGTGTCGGCTAATAATTTTTTAGAAATAAGTACCTCCAGATACTGAAATACAATGGGTAATAAAATAGGAGAGGATCCAAAATTCAGGACGGATTTTTCTTATTGTACCTACTTGTAATCTAACTTTTCAAAATTATTTTTATAACCAGAACAGTGATCATTGAGATATTGCAAAAGCATACTAACTCATTAAATGCCCAATTGCTTCGTGTCGTCTGAATATAACCACGTTGTTGTTCAAGTCTTCGATAGCAAAATTAGTGTTCATTCGACTTAAAGCCCTAATGCCGGGGGTTTTAGCTTTCTACGCCTGCCTATATTGGTTGGATCGTTTAATCAATCATACCTTTTGCGATTGTTTTCCTGTGTTCGAAAATAACAGTGATTTAGAACATTCCAAAAGGAATTTCGAACCCGAATTGATTATTAGTCGTTTAACGGAACATCAGATTGGAATTTTTGGCACACATGATCTTTTTCGCTGCATAGACTCCTTGTACAAAACATAAAATAAATAAGTATAATGTGAACAATACCATACAATGGTGCACTTGGGGGTTATACTACGAATCTTATGAATGCCTTGCGAGCAACTAAGTTGGCTATACACCAGACACTCCGCCGACAGACTTGCATAACATTATTTAGCGTCTTAAATTTAGAATAGGGCGTCACAAATTTAGCCTTCATGCTTGGACACCTTCCGACTCCTCCCAAGGCCAGAAACCACGACCCGAGCATTAATTCTTCTAATTGGGATGATAGATCCATTAAAAGGTATTTCGTTCAGTTTAATGACCATATTACTCCACTCTAATAACTTTTTTATTCCCTCTTTAATTAATGACTTCCTTCCATAAGCGTATTACGTAGCCAAATTAAATTAATTTACTCTTATAATTACCGGGGTTATCACCCTCCTCATTAATTTTGATTTTCGGGAGGTCTGTTATAGAGAGGTAAGTTCAGATCGTTTCTTTTTTATTTTTTTTTTTCAATTTTTATGATCGGGAACAATAAATCGTAATGAACGATATATCATGAAAAACCCATTAAATTATTTCATTGATAGCTTCCCCATAAGATCTTGTGCTAATTTTGGCATGAAATTAATTGATAACATGTTACATAAAATTAAAAGTGCTTATCAAAGTAATAAATACATATGCTTATCCGGAATAATATGACCATGGCTTTTCCAGATAATGCGAACTTCATTATAATAAATCATTTGTTCATTAACTTCATTTATTGAGTTATTTTTATTCGAATTTTAGGGAGATAATAGCCTTAGCAAATATGGGTTAATATTATCTTCATTGTCGTAGTATTTTTTTTCTGCAGCGATTGTTTGCTGTTATACGTTTCTCATGTTTTTTTACTGAAACGAAATAGAATAAATAAATAAATATTATGTTTTGTATTTTTTTTAAACCGTGCATGGGACGGGTTCTTCCACTTGTATGATATAATTTCGAATCAGTTTATTGTAGACTAAAAGTTTTCACTGTTCGAAAAAGGTCTGAATGTGAAAGAACCTAGAGGAAACAATAAAATAAATAAATTAACCTTGATGAGAATCAGGGTTTCAGATATGGCGGTTCCAGATAAGCTCGGTTCAGTTATACTATGCTCTCATATTTTGTCATATTTTCATTTTGAGGATTATAATTGGGAAGGAGGAGGAGGTAGTACTTTTTATTTTATTTATTTATCGCCTCTATCCTAGAGGGTCGTTGGTATTTTGCTATTTATTTTTTTGTTCATATCTCTTGATATCTATCAATTATCTTCATGAAGTTCACAAGTTTTTCAACACTATTTTGGAGCAGGTCTTTGAGATTTATGATAATATCATATCAGGCCGTATGATAATGTATTTAAGATAATCTTTTAACATGTATTGTACGTTCATGTTCACTGAGCCCTCTGGAAATTTCTGATTTTCACAAAGGTGCTCATGTGCATAGAGTTGAAGTGATCTAAACGGAAATGGCAAGAAATAACTTTTTTTCTTCTTGGATTTCCTCTTGCTCGTTTTCCATTCGAGGGATTCTGATTTGGAGCTCAACTTCGCGCTAATGCCTCTCCATCTTCTTTCCTATTCTTCTAAAAATACTCACTTGATATCATTGGTTCAATCTTCTGCAGAAACAAGTTCGAGCTTAGTCTTTCGGATCATTGCTTTCTCTGGCATTGACAACAACAGGGTCAGCTTTTTCATTGCCTACGATACTGGAATGGGAAGGTACCCACATAAATTTTTATTTCTATAATTATTGCACACCATTCATAGTTGCTTTTAAAATAGCCATAAAGGACACCCATTGAGTCTTTCACGTTAACTTACTTAATTATCTCCATTTCCTGAATGTATTATTAAGCTTTCTTTATGGCAGCTTCTAAAGTAAAAACTGAAAATACACCAAGAAGAATGAATAAAAGTCATTTTGATCGTGTGCATATTTTTATCTATCTATGAAATGCCAGTGAAAAAGGTTTTGTAGTTTTTGGGCGTGCCTATGCATCTTTTCCAAAAATGAGTTTATGATTTCAAATGAACTGGTATTGTTTTGTTCATCGCATAGATGTCTATTAGTACCTCAGAATCTCTCCATCGAGATGATACTTTTTCTGGGAGTTGCTATATCTTGTAAATGCTTAAATTTTGCATTACCATCATTTTCTGAGTGCAACTGTACCGTTTGCAGCAGTTGTTTACCGAGTTTGTAGAGTAAGATAATAATTATAAACACTTCATTATTATTTCTTATTTTTAATAATCAAATAATAATTACTGTGAATTTCTTAAGTGCAATGGCTACAATGCTCAATGCGCAGCATCATTGCTAATAATGTTCCGATTTCGATGATTTAATTTTTGTTTTGTAAAGAATTTAATTTTCTTTCAAATGAGCATAATACGAACATTTTGCGAAAAATGAATACTTTTCCAGTTATACTCAAATAAAATATTCTTTCCATCATAACCTTATCCTTCTTTTTCTCGGGGATATAGTTCATTTATGGATAGATAAAAGGGATAGGTGAAGGAGAAGACTTTAGGCAAGTTTTATAAAAATCATCTGAGCCGTTTTGGTGCTACACTCTAGAGAAAAAGTGGTTTTTCGGCTTTTGTGCAGCTGCTAAATCGATTTTACATTATTATATTATATTGTACATAGTACATTTTATTATTGAAAAACTATCTAAGAACCGTGATGATGGTTTATTTAAAATTTGGTAAAGATTGTTTACTGTTGTTTTCGCGGTTAGCGCTTACAAACGAATAACATGCTATCCTTTTACATGATAGCATGATGTACATAAAATATTAATTGTAGTGTTATGATCCTAAGGTGTTTAATAGTTTTGAAAGTTTTTGTTTAATATGATATGTTAAAGAATTGAGAGTATATTGTCTAAGTGCAGGCGTGATGTGTCAATGTCTTGGTCCCATGATATGCCAATGTTGATTACTGTTGTCATCGATATATATATATATATATATATATATATATATATATATATATATATATATAGATTATAGTATGCTCTATTATCATATTTAACTATTTCATTGTGGTTTTCTTTTTATTTGTTCATTTTTGTTGTTCTGAATGGACCTAGTCCAGGAATAAAACAAGTTTTCTATTCTATTCTATTTTAAAACTATAATAATAGTGTTGCATTTTCAATTTATTTAATTAGATAAAAAGTATTCCAATACAAATAATAACAGTGAAAAATATTAATAAGATTAATTATTAAATGAAACACATTTTTTTATCAAGAAATTGTATGATCCACAAATGGTGTATGATCTAGCTAACTATAAATTGATCTTATCGCAATGCAAATACGTTTAAATTGTAAAGAACGAAACTTATCGTCCGAGAAGTAGCCTAGGCACTATGCGTGCAGAGGTATCGTTTCTCAAGGTAAAGCTTACATTCCCAGCTTATGTTCTTAATACATAAAACCAATCTTACGTTTTAATCTTAGATCGAGTGAGCTAATTGACCGAGTCTATGAACCTTCAAAAAGACATTAAACTTCCATTGTCGATTTCTCGGCCTATTAAAGACGAAGGATCTTATTAATGTTAAAACGATATTATGCTCTATTATCTAAACCAACAAGGCATTTATTTACTATCAAATTTACAGTCTGTTTACCAGAAATTGCTTATCTCAGATCAAACGCACGATCCATTTTGCCGTATAAAATATTAGGAAAACGTCATATGTTTCATGTAACGGATTCAAACGAATTCCGTTTTCTGTTCTGATCGCTTTTATTTAAAAAAAACTAATTATAATAATTAATCTATAAAATTTAGATTATTATTCTCTTGATTACTAATCATATTAGTCGCATTTACATAATTTTGAGAAATTATATCTATTGCATTGTAAAATCGCGACTCGAAGATTTTTTTTTGTATTACACAGTTATTTAGTATTTAGACAAGCAATTAAAAATATCTTCGCTTTTTTGATTTGTTAGGTTGGTTAAATTAGTACATGTTTTACCTCCTCAAATTGCTTGTCCCTTATCCTATCTTTGGGAAGGCTGTCTGAAGTTATGTAGAGGAAAAAGGCTTATCGCCATTGAGCGTAACATTCCACGCCTATGCTCCGCCCACATCGTTAGTAGTTTCCTCTAGCTCTTTCTGTCTTATTCTATTTTAGATTTCTAGACAATTTTTTTTGGAAATCGTGATTTTTTAGAGTTTAAATTGAAGAAAAACTTAATAAATTTTGGATGAAGTTAATTTGAAATTGTATTTGATGATATGAAATATATATTATTAATTTACAAAGAAAAACCGTCCTAAAAATGGAAATCTTAAGAACATTTTCTACTCTCACTTTTCAATTATTTTGCTATTTTCATTATTTTACTTATCAAATACATAGACGTATATGAAACTGATTCAACAAATAACCCTAACACTTCTAAACTAGATTTCTTTATTTAAAGAAATGTGTATTCAATTAAACTTGACGATTAAATTGGACGTTTAGACTCAAACTTAAGTATGTATGTAATCTTCAGAATAAAATACATAGCATAAGTTCTTTTGAAATCCATCTATCCTCTTCCTTTCCTATTTCCAGAAAAAAAGAAGTAAAGTTTTCATTTATTTCTGTTATTTTTGAGACTCTTGGATTCTATTTTGGATTTTTTCATTTATGTTCTAACAATTATTTATGTCTCATTTTGAGCTTGCATATTAATATTTGTATAAAATATAAATTTCTTTTATTATATAATTTCTATTCAACATTTGTAAGTTTAACATAACTAAATTATAATGATTTTTTTTTTTGTGAACAGACACTAACACAACTTCCCTTAATATCTTTTTATTTTTATAATATTAACATTTTTTCGCAAAAAAAAACGACGTTTCGAAGTGTTATTTCCCTCTCTGGGTTTTCTTATTTCTTTCTTAATTTTTCTGGGTTTTTTTTTCTAATATATAATAGTTGGCAGTAGTTCCCTAAAGTAAATTTTTTTCATAACTAATTTTTTTTATTTGTTCAATTTTAACAATTTTTTAAACAAGATAGCAGTCAATCCTTATGAAATAATGTTTTAAAAAATTTTAATATTGGGCAAATAGACGAAATAATTACTTATGGAAAAAGAAGACTTTAGGGAAGTACTGCCAAATATTATGTATTAGAAAAAAAAAAAATTAAGAAAGCCCAGAGTATATCGTAACGTCGGTTTGTTTGGGAAAAAAAATGTTAATATTATAGAAATAAAGATGTATAAAGGGGAGTTGTGTTTGTTCGCAAAAAAAAAAAATAATAAATTTCTTTGAGAGAATATGATTTATTCGGTAGCATGGGCCCCTCCACCACGTATATCGCCCTAACTAGTTAAAATCAGAAAAAATATGGGTGATACGTTAATCCAAGTTAATTCCACAAATTATTTCATTGATTAAATATTTTAATGGAACTAAAATATTTTTAGAGAAAATGCTAGTAAGTTCGCCATTTATACTCACCTTTTTTTTTAAAGAATATTTTCAATCACAGCATTCGAATTTCCACCTTGTTTTCCCATGATACCATGCACTAACGGTTTCAGCGACTGTAAAGGCGCAGAAGATCTAAATCAACAGCTGTTGCCGAATTGCTTTTACGTGCTGGACAGACATTTCGCATACGTTGTTCGGACGTGCGGGTTGAGCTAACTGTAGGGTTCCGATTATTTTTAACGGTATCTAAGAGGAAGACCAATATTGGTTTGGGTAATGATTGATTCCAATAAGAGGCTCAATAACGTACTACAAATAACTTGTAGTGCTTTGAGAATGTTCTGAAATTAATTGGGAAACTATTTCATCAAATCATTTTAAGTAAACATTACCTAACTTTTACTGTCAGTTAAACTCGCACATTCTTAATAATATTTCTTAGTCCAGTAGTTTGGATCCTTTGAATAATTCTTAAAAAAAAATAATTGATTAACCACTCTATTAAAAGTAAAATAAATAAATAAAATAAATTTCTCAGTTATACATTAATATAACTGAGAAATTTATTTTTCTTAATTTTTTCACACTTGATTATATATCTTAAATATGAAAAACATATCGCTCATTTACTGCAATAGAATTATGGCTAAAAATCATGATTTTTAGTTAATACCACAGTGAGAATTGCAGGGAGACTTTTTTCGTGCCACTTTTTAAATTTGTACTGTAGTTTCGCAGAAATTAATAAATTTCTTATTATGATTACTTACGTACAAAGGGCACCTCACAAGGTCAATAACATTTTAATTATGCTAAAATATTGATATTATTGCTGATTTAATCGGTTTTCATATAAAATACATCTAGGTTTTTGTTCCTTCGCCATTTTGTTTAAAGGAGGCAAATGACAACAGGTTCATACTGCTTAAAACCTTAGGAGGATTTTCCATGATAGCGGAAAAAAATTTCTTCAAAATCAGTTCAGCCCTTTTCTCGTGAAAAAAAAAACAAAAAAAAAAACGTAACGGTCATGTAAAAATTGGCATATCGCTCATTTGCCGTAAAAGCGTCATAACTCAGGTGATGCATTTGAAGTTTGAAATTTATTAATTTCTGCGAAACTACAATACAAATTTAAAAAGTGGAATGAAAAAAAGTTCACATCACTACAATTCTCAGTGTGGTATTAACTAACAATCATGATTTTTAGCTATAATTCTATTGTAGTAAATGAGCGCTATGTTCTTTTATATTTAAGATATATAATCAAGTGTGAAAAAAATAAGAAAAATAAATTTCTCACTTATATTAATGTATAACTGAGAAATTTATTTATTTTACTCTTAATAGAGTGGCTAATCAATTATTTTCTTTTAAGAATTATTCAAAGGATCCATTAGTACTGCAATGACAAGATTAAAGGTAAACGTAAGCGGACCTATAAAGCTATATGTTTGTTAATGAGTACAGAAGGATGACATCATGAAGCAGCCAGTGTGGGATCAATGGGTTACCCTCGCCCACGGTTTCATCAGAAAGGCCTGAGGTGTGGTGCTATTTTGGCACAACTTCTCTCCCATGATAACAGATGAAAGATAATAGACCCTATGACTGGCCCATGGCTGAAATAAATTGCTGCAATCCCTTTCCGTACCTTACTTCGCTTATTAGTAGAGAGTAGAATTTAGAACTGATAACATCACAAAGGATGATTAAACACTCTTTTTATTATCAAGTACCAAATTTACTGGAATTTATCCTCGTTTTGTAAGAAAATATCTATTAAATAATTCTTCATTTACAATAATAATAATTATATTTTAGAATTCCATCTGTTATTGGTACTGGCTCTATTGTTTTCAATGTTGTTATTTTGTTTTGTTTTCTTTTAGTCCTGATGATGGCCTAAAACTTAGGGCGAAACGTTGGCACACAATAAATAAGTTACACTTATTAGTGAATTTTTCAATGACTGCACCCCTTCCTCTCTCCCCTCGATCAACCTCTTCTTTATTTACATCTACGGTCAGCAAAACTTACTCCTATTGCATAATTCAATCAATTTTATTATATTATAGTAAAATTTTCTACTAGAAACCAAATATATTCAAGATATTTTTAGATTTTAAATATCAATAAATCTTTCAAAATTTAGTTTAAAAATTTCATCCTGAAGATTGCCGAAATGGTAAAGTATGTTATAAGCATTGTTTTGTCATATATAGAACTATTACAAAGAGATCTTTCATAAATATGCTAATTACAATAATTTTATTGTAGACTAAAAAATTATAAACAACGTACAAAGAAATATCATCGTGAAATGTCATTAACTGAAAAAAGTAACAATCTCGGACCGTTTTTAAAAATATTTACATATTGATAAACTATGAATTATACAATAATCCACGGTTGTTTCAATTAAAACATTTATAAGATTCTTTTTGTATTAATTTAATTGAGTAAAAGTGAACAAAATAGTATTATTATTATATACCGGTTTTTATACGTTTACTACATACATCAAATAATGTGAAAAAACAAACAAAAAAAATTAAAAAAAAAAAGACACTATTAAACAACAAATTTCATCCGGATTTGCACAAGAAACATTATTTTACCCGATCACCTACTAATCATATTCAATATGACACATTTTTTTTTAGTTTAAATTATATATTATTTAATAAGAATTAATTTATAATTTATTAAGATTTTTAATTAAATCAAATTTAAAAAAATATTCAGCTTGTTAATTCAATCGAAAAAAAAACTTTATTTAAGCACCCTCTGTGTATTTTTCACGTAAATAAAAGTTGTTTTTTTCATAAAATTAGTGAGTCACATTAATTGCAATGTTCGAAGGAATACTTTTTTATTTTAAATATTACGATATGTTGCATTTAAGGCTAATAAGTAATAGATGCATGTTAACACAACTATTATATACATTACTTTAAAAAATGAAAATAATACAATAATCTTAAATAGTTGTACTAACAGACACTTTTCTATAATTATTTGTGTTTTTTATAATTATTTATGAAAATTTTGTTTTTTTATATATTAAGCCTTTTAATTTTACATACCAGAATCGAAAAATATATAGAAATTAAGTTGGAAACTCGTACATAAAAACTATTGACCAACAAGAAACAAAATAGTATTCGAAGACATATTTGAATTATAATTTGTCCCCAATATGTAATAATTTTCTTCCAGCAATCCTATATCAAATCTGGCTGTAAGAGGTTTGTTTTTCCACGGTTTTGGAAGCAATGATTCGTGAAAACTAAAACTAGTGGCTGAGTGAGTACCTGCGGTTTGGGCAGGTGCTGTACCCAGCAGATGCTCCGGATCAGTCAAGGGAATCAGAACTTTCTCATGGACCCCAACTCAAGACAAAGATCGAAGGGAACCTAGATTTGTTTTTTGTTCATTTTTCGTTCTTTTGGTAATGACTTGGGTTGATAAAAGATATCCGCTCAATTCAGATCATCGTGGTTAAGGGTTAACTTGCTAAAAAAACATTGTTTCTTAAATATGTTATTGACAACTAAATGAGAAATCTAAGTGACTGAACCAGTAGGATTGGTCAACAAATGATAATAATAATAAAAAAAAACGATAATAATTAAGTAGAATAAAAGCAGTGGGCTTGAGAAAAATAGTTATGTATTACGATTTTGTTGTAATGATTGTACAGCCAAATACACGGGAAAAACTGGAAGATCGCTAAATCGGAGATTAAAGGATCATATATATGCATATAATAATAAGACAAATAATTCCAACTTTGCAATTCATTTAAATGAAAATAATCATAAATTCATCAAAGACTCAGGAGTTAAATTAATACATCACGTTGAAAACAGTCTCAAATTAAATATATATGAAGCACTTGAAATAATAAAATCCTTCAAATCCAATCCACATTTTTGCTTAAATGACCAAATAAATATCTCCAGTAGTCCAATCTTAAATTTATTCCCTTATTATCTATAACAGAAAAAACAATTACTCACCGGCATTACTGGAAAAACCTCGATCCTTAAACCGTTTACATATAAACATGCTACCTACCTTTCGTTCATTGTTAGTTCAATGCGAGAAGAAATCAATTCAAATTTTACTGTTTGATATAATCCATTTAAACCTTGGTGAGTACCATCATGTATTTGATTTCTTGTCTTAATTAAATTCATAATTCATAAATGTTTGATAATAATTATTTATATTAATCTAATTTAATTTGTTTGATAATACCAAACTATATTTTGAATTGCTTATTTTTGAATTTGTTTGTGTATTTTTTAGAATTGAGGATGAATGTATAACATTCGAAACTAGTTTTCAATAAAACAAATTTATAGAAGTGGCAAATAATTTATCAATCCCTAATTATGATTATGTCCAAAATTCGAGGAAACTGATGGTGCCCAGAAATTAATAAAAAAAAAAAAGAAACAAGTATTTAAATAATTACGCTATTATTTGATGATACGAAACATAGTATTTAGTTTCTCAAATATCAGTTAATAATTAAACTTTTTGTAAAAAGTACAACAAATGCTTGTACATTTGTTACACTATGTTTTACATTTGATGTACCATCCTTATCTGTTTATTCTGTATCAGGATCCAGAGGTAGTATTTAGGAGGAAGAACTATCAGAGCGAGGCCGGAACTAGGATTTTTGCAGGTAACAAGCTCAATTTTGCCACCCCTTCTTTCACTCCAGTCCTCCAATAACATTCAGCAGTTTTATAACAGTATTGTTGGTAGTAAATTTCGAACTTAATAGGATTCCCTTCATTAGTATTGACTGAATTAAGGTCAATACAATCAAAAAGCATAAACAAATATTTAACCTAAAAATAAAATTTCGCTCGAAATTTGCTGCCTTTCAAATTCTGCCACCCGGGCTTTCCCTTCTATCTCTCCCTACTGTATCAGTGTGGCCATCGAATTTGGGATTCTCGAAGAGCTGGTCGAGAGATTATGGTATACAGTTTTTTTGATATTTTTTAATGTTTGTATACATTCCTCCGTTGATGCGCCAACTATTTTTGATTTTCAATGCATATCAATCAGGAAATATCGAAAGGATGATAAATCGAAAGGATATGTAGAATTATGCGATTGTGCTGTCCTGTGTCAGGAGGAATTGGCTTGATATCTCAGTAATTATTAACCCAATGGCAAATGACAAAGTTTGAAAGGATTCCATTCATTTGAATTGAGCAACTTAAACGCTGGGCCATATAATAAGATTTGGGTTTTCATCATGTTTAAAAAATAATAAAGCGATTGAAGTTTAATATATTTATTTAAATTAATAAAAAAATGTAATTACATGACATTATATAATTACATTTTACAATTTCAACAATCGATTTCTCATGAGATGAGCCAAGGTTAATTTCTCTCCTACCATATGAATGATTTTATTAGTTATTCTCGAGCATTGGTACTATAATAAATTTTATTATTTTAAATTTGTTGTACTATATTTATTTTTTTTCTGAGTGGTTATTTTGGGAGGAGAAATATTCCCTTCTTCTCCCATCCCCTCCTCTTCTCCCCCCCCCCCCCGTGTGGATCCGTCACTGGTTTGTTGTATTAGGATGTTGAAGTAGAATGTACTATCTTTGCTTTGTATTAATGTGATTGTCTGGTTTTCAGTCCTAATGGTCAATAATTAACTGTTATTAACTAGATATTTGAACTCTTGGGAAGTTTTAAAAAATAACCTAATAAACTATTATTTGATTATTTTTTTACTAAGAATTATCCCTCTCTATTTTGAGGGGAAGAGTGAGGTGATAGGATACTGTTATTATTTATCATTTAATTAGTAAAATATTGAAATTGTATTTTTTTTTAAATTTCGGCGAATAACACTAGAATTTTACTTTTTGATTTTTTAAGAAGAATTTATTAAGGTTTTTAAAACAGAAAAGTATTATGGCCATAAATAAATAATATTATTACCAAGGACTGTTGTCATTTATGTTTCATTATTTCATGTCTCTTTTTGAGTATTTACTGTTCTATATTAAAATAATGATTTTTACGAATACGTTGTATATTTCTGTTGATAATCCAAATCTTAAAAAATAAATTATTTTTTCTAGAGGATCCCATATCTTAAAGCGTCATGGATCCAGTGGCGGTTCAACCATATAGTTAGGCAACTGTGTATGGGCCCCGAGCCTCGTGAGATCAATAAGTTAAAGTAGCTTTAATTTGAATAACAAAGATTTTGTTTTTTTATCTTTAAGGCTTTATTTATATTTAAAGATTATAACTTTTATATAAATAGTAGAAAAGTGCTTTGAGAAAAACGACAAAACTACATATCGAACGAAGTAAAGACATTCAGATGGAGGTAAAACGGTGAAGAGATGTCGTAGTAATAGGAAAGTTGATGTTTTGTAAACATTATTTAATATACGAATATTTTTAAAGTGATATCCTAACTGATAATGATGATGATTAACAGTTAGGTTAATCGAGAAATAAATCATTGTTATCACATTTCTTTATTTGCGTGTGTTGCGTAAATTGCATACAATCATTTGGGTTACCAATGAATAGTTTTACTTTAATAAATGCCATATATTAATACCGATTTATTAAAATTTTGTGTTAGTATAAAATTTAATCAATCTGTTACTACTGAATTTGATCAATTAATATATAATCTGTATTACAGTGAATAGGGTCAGGGTAATGGACTCTCTAACAAATTAGAAATTATTTCTGTACTTTACATGTGTCTCTATCTATGTGCAATAAAATGTATTGAACCAAAGAGCAGAGAGGATCCCCAAGATTTATATTGCCTAGGGGCCCGTACATGGCTTAATTATAATTCTGAATAGAAAATTTAAAATTGGAATGGAAAATTAAGGATGCGGGACATCATTGAATCCTATCGGCTTAAATAATTTTGTTTTAAATCGGTATTTGTTCCATTCACGAGCGCGTAAGTCTGCAAGCATCTCGATCGCATTTTCAAGGCAGATCTAAAGCTTGTTTGAAGTATGGAAATAGGAGGTAGTTAGGTATGGTTGATGCAGATTTGACAATGGCCTTATAGAGGGTTCGTTAGGACACTAATGGTTATTCGATTGAGGAGCCTAGTTATGGTATGTAAGCATAAGAAGCCTATGAGTTAATGCTGGGGTCAGGATCCCATCAAACTGGCAGGATAATAGAAGAATAAATTAGCTCCTCTAGATAGAGGACATGTCTTCATACTGTCTCCGCTCTCCTAATTGTCAGTTACCAACTCTCATCAGCTATTTAGCATCTCACCAGTTGGCCCAATTCCATTCATCCCAGTCCTACTAGCTTCTTCCTTTTTGGACTATGTGACATCCTTAAAAAAATATTTTTTTTTCTACCGGGGTGCGCCATCAGCCAAAATTACGACAAGGTCACTTGGCAAAAAAAAAAAAAGTTGGAGCCATAGCCCATTAATTTTTTGGGTTCATTGAATTATGAGGTATTCAAGGTCATTTCATTTTACTAGAAAAAAAAGGAGATCTTAATTACTTTTCGATCACATTTTCTATTATATACAGCTGCGTTTTTTTTTTAAATTTATTATTTATTTTTATTATGTTACAAGCAATCCACGCCAAAGGTTTGGTTTTCAAATCCACATTGATATTGATATTTGATATCATAATATATAAAGATGTGTGATTCACACACGAAGGACTAATATCGAGTCACAAGGATATTATTGGTCAATCAGCCTCGAGATCCTCCAAATTTTTAGTTTAATGGATAAAGCGGAAGCTCATCTGCAAGAACCCTATATTGAATCAGGTATAAATTTAATTAATCGAGCGTAACTATTCCTTTTCGGTCCTTTTCATGCGCATATAATATGAGCAGTAATTACCGTTGCTTTTTTAGCTGTAATGTTTTTGACGTTTTGGCTTTCTTCTTGTTATCATTATATAGATTTTCGATCATTGGAATTCTCATCCAGGCAGGATGACGCCCTGGCATGCCTACGTTTATGGCACAAATCGTTAGAGATGTTGGCATACGCAGACGACAGAGATATTGTGGGGAGATCCATATAAGCGATATGTCCCTTGCTCTAGTAGCTGCTGCGAGACGTATGGGTCTCATTATCAATTAAGCTAAAACCAAGAACATGGTTTCGGATAAAGCTCCGAGATTGGTAGGTGCCAGTGTTGCCTTTGAACCTTACAGGTTTGAGCAGATCTCCGAATTTGTTTATCTTGGATCTATGGTAACTAGCAACAATGAAACCGCGGTTGAGATCAAAGGAGAATATTGGCTGGCAACCGCAGCTATTTTGGACTCCGACAGCATATTTCAAGCAATCTGGTGACAAGGCGAACAAAAATTATCACGTAAAAGACTCATATTCGACCTACACTTTGTTATTGCTCAGAGACCTGGACTACATCCAGAGCTGAGCTCCTTCTTATATTTGAGCGGAAAGTGTTGCGCCAAATTTGTGGAGGAATGTTAGAAAACTATGAATGGAGACGGAGAAGCAATCAGGAGCTGTATGATTTATATCATGAACAGGATATCTCCCGTTTCATCAAGTTTGGAAGGCTCAGATGGGCAGGACATCTCGCCAGAATGGCTGATGATTTTCCAGCTACGAAGATTCCGACCGAGCCCCTATTTAGTCGTCGCAGAGTTGGGAGACCAAAGCTGCGCTGGGTAGATTGTATGACCAATGACGCAAGAGAATATTCGAGCATGCTAAACTGGATGGCAGCGGCACAGAACAGGGACGCACGGAGGTTGCTGTTGGAGGAAGCCAGGACCCTTCAAATGATATTGAATTATATCAATATCATTTTTGTAATGTTTTGATCGATATTTCCACAAAAAGTGTGCCATGTCACACATTAATTACATTTAATTGCATTGCAAAAAAATGTGTAATTACCGTAGATTAAAAAAACCAACGGTAAATACATTCTTGGAGTAAAGTTAACGATACCCTTCGAAGAGAGAACCCAAATAGCCAGAAGGAGATTAAGATTAGTTCAATTAGTTAAAAATTGGTTATAAATGGGTGATAGGCGCAGATTTAAGAGGAGCGAAGGGGGCGATCGTCCTCCTCCCTCACTCAATACTAAAAGAGAGGAGGCGAGAGTATCATTTTGCTCCTCTACCTCAATAATTTTATGTGCACATATTTAAATAAAAATCTATTACTATGGGTCTAATGTTTAAGATTTTAAGGCTAAAAATGACTATTGATCTTTGCAAGGCATATTTTCAAATTTCACTAGTTCCCAAAGATCACTACAATTGTTTTATTTTAGAACAACGTTGAAAATTCAAATTTTGCCAGCTAAAATTAGCTTGTAGTTTGAAAATCACACACACATACATCCTTTACTTAATTTTTTTTTTTTTTTTTTTTTTTTTTTTATAAAAGCAATGTTACAATCGTATTGTATTTTCAGAAAACCTAGAGTCCTGCTTTCATTTTTTTTCTTTTATAACGATGGTTTACTTTGGACCATAAATCCAGTCCATATTTGTTGTGGTTCGATCAAAATGAATAAAACGTGAATTTCATAATTTTATTATTTTTTATTTTTACTACTTTGTTCCATTTACAGTACCTGCCCCAGAGGTCCCGGCGTCACCTATGCAACTTTCTGCTAGGGGCCCTTTTTTTTTAAATCTTTCAATTTGTTTTATGCGGATATAAATTCCATATTATATACATTTTTTTATGTGAATAATATTATAAAAATACAATAAGTTGCAACATTTTTTTGACGAAAAGATTATTCTAGCGCCCCTCTAGGGATGGCGCCCCGAAGCGGCGCATCTTTTGCTCACCGGGTAGGGCATCTTTTGCTCTGTCCTTATACACCAATATATCTATATCTAATATATAATAAACCTTTTCATTGCTTTTTTACGTCTTTTAAGATTATAACATCTTCCAAAAAAAGTAAGGAAACAGCATTATTCAAATCGGACCGGTTTTCGTAAAGCGATTTAACAAACATTTTATGGATTTCGACATTTTCAAACTTACTTCGCTATAAGCTACCAGTTTACCCAAAATTAATAACCTAATTCATTTGACTTCTAATAGCTCTTTCTTCATCAGTAATATTGAGGTATAGGCTTCAAACTGAAAAGTAAAGTATTCCAACCAAAATCATCCTTTTTCGTCATATGATGTCGCAAATGAATCAAACCTTTGGATAATTAATACCTGTAGCTGAATCAAGAGTTAATATAGTCTTGGATTCATTCTTAATTAAATTACTTCAGGACTTATCTGTTCCTAGCCTAAAAAAGTGTAAAGCCGATGCCCGCTTTGTAGTGTAGTTTAATCCTGAGTTAGCATCAACAGGACTGAAAATCTGAAAATTGAGATAGTACTTCCCACTTCAACAGCCGATAAAAAAAATTAAGGAAATAAAATTCAAAAACCAATCCATTAGTCTTTCAAATGGTTATAAATAACTTACCAGTCAACGCTTCGCTATTACTGAAGACTGGAGGTAGTACGTCCCACTTCAACCATCAATTGGTGAAATATTGAATAGTTAGTGATTAACTGCTACTTGAGAAACTGAAGGTTTTGATTAGAAGCTTCTACTTGGTTGGAACTACAGAATTATTATTTCGTTTTTCCATGTGTCATGCACATTTATTTGTAATGCTTTGATAGGTCCGGAAGAGTGACACATTCTACAATTTTACAGTATAACTATTCCTTTGGTCTTTTACATTCAGAACAGTTCAATCTGAATACTATACTTCTGTAAGAGTTGTAAGGAATACATTTATACCTGCTGCAGGCTTGTTCCTCTTCCTTTCCTGCCTGATCCAAGACCACAGGGCTGCCGAACATGTGCTAATACTCAGCTCGCAAGATCTGCATAGTAACGGTTTTAGAAAGGGACAGGCTGATAGGGGCGGCTTCGCACGGCACCGGCTCAGATCCGAGATAGTCAGCTCTCATGGCTTCCTTACACTCTATCTTCAGGCAAATCTTTCGTCGTTTGTCCTCAGTATCTGGACTATGGTCAGGTCGTCATACCGCGGGGCGGAAGAGGAGGAAGTTACGAGGATTGGAATAGTGTTTGAGAGATACAAGATCGGGAATGTCGGAACGTTGTACTCTACTTTGTTGGCTTGATAACAGAAAAATTTACATAATTTTTAAAAATAAAATTATTTAATCAGCGAGTAAATATCTCAAGTTTTTATTTCCTCAACTACCTAAGGAATAGGAAGTATGGGTAGGAGCATAAAAAAAGAATAATAAAAAAAGTCAACCAGATTCATACAATTTTCGCAATTCACAGTCCTCTGATTTACAACAATTTTGAAAATCTTATAACAAAATTAAGAGCCGTGGATGGTTAAATTTATCCACACGGTAATTCACTCTAACTGAGTGATTTGTGCTGATATTTAGGAGTAAAAAATTTTTGAACGAAGCAGACAAAAAAAAAAAAAAATGAACGTCTCATTTAAAAATCTACCAAAGATTAATACAATTCACTTAAATACAGGATGGGGCCGTAATAATTGCCACTTTTTGAAGGGATGAGAAAAATAAACCAATTTCTTTAGAAAAAAAAAACAACTGGAATTTCAAAAATACGTTGAAAATAGCTTTATTTCAGTGAGCATTTTTTTTTTAAATTGCTTTTTCTGATTAGAGACTCTAAAATTGAAACTTATGCGGGATATCGATTTAATACTTTTGTGTTACCTTAGGTAGTGAGGAATTATTAACATATTTATCTATTGTTTTTGATTTTTATCACTTAATCCTACAACTGTTTGAATTTTTGTAACTAATAGAATATATATATATATATATATATATATATATCTTCGTAAAAAAAAATTCAAAAAACTCAAAAGGTGTTTTAAATATATATAATATATAACAGTGAATTACGGGCCAACACAAATCCTTATACGGAGGCAAACTAGACGCCTCAAGGTAATATTTCCCCTCTCCCCTCCAAAATTCCTTTATTTTGGAATCATGCAGGTTTCGGCGAGTTGTAGTATAACTCGGACCTGTTCAAGGTTGTTAATTTGCCTCTTCATATTCATATTACTGATTTTAAGCGCAGTAATAAACAGTATAGATCGCAGTTAAATGTAATTCAAATCGTTATAATTTTTCCTCTTCTTTAAGTAACGTAATGTTTTTTTGTTACTTCCTTGTACGAAGTAAAGGAAGTATTGTAATCGCGAAAATTTTCGGTTTTCAGATTTCAACGGAAATATCCATTTTGACCATCGTTGAATCCATTTTGACTAGTTTCGTGGCGTCTGTACGTACGTACGTTCGTATCTGCCATAACTCAAAACCAGCTAGCCGTAGAAAGTTGAAATTTTGTATTTAGGATTGTTGTAAAATCTAATTTTTCCTCTTTGTTAAGTAACGTAAAGTTTTTTTGTTACTTCCTTGTACGAAGTAAAGAAAGTATTATAATCGCGAAACTTTTCAATTTTTACCCTTTTTGGTTACTGCTTGATCACCGGAATAGGTACTTTACTTGAAGATCATAATTGATTTACATCAAAAATTATATTAAAATATAATGTAAAACATCTCAAATTTGGTAAAAGGACTTTTATATCGATAGATAAACTTTTATATTTATTAGATTTTGATTAAAATTGGTGAGCCGAAAAGGGTACTTTACTTGAAGGTCATAATAAGTTTACATCAAAAATTATATTTAAATTAAAAACAGAAATCATATGTTTCGTTAACAAAGGTTACACACGCAATTTGATTTCCAATCCAATTAAACATTTTTATTACTTCTTTTAAGCGTTAAAATTGAGTGTAAAATACTGGTTTTCCTCCCCATTTGTGAGATGAGCAAGTCTGCAGTAGAAGAATAAGATATATGTAAGTTAAATGGGTTCTTCCGCTTAAAATGTCGAAACTGTCAATTTCCAATGCTTTATCTAGTGATATTAACAGTTTTAATATTGTCACGGAACATGAAGAAATCTCTTGCAAATTAATTACCTTCTGATGGAAAATGACATATAATAACGGAAAAAGACCTCCAGAAACAAGAGTGTGTCTGTGTGTGTGTTTTTGTGTGTGTCAATAGATGGATGTCGCGACGCCGAGTGGCTTTTTTAATGCAATCTTCGGAAACTAGTAACCAAATTCAGTATCACTTTTTGAGCCACGGATTTATAATTTAATAGGCGTACAAGGAAGTCATGTGTTGTCCACATCAGACTTTTTTTTTTTGTTTTAGTTCTTATGATCGTGAATAAATTGTAATAAGTGACATCGAATTGTGAATAAAATCTTTTTTAAACATGTACTGCTGTCACGTGGTTTTGTTTATTCATGGTTCCGCTTTGAAAACAAAAGTAATTATTATTACTAAAAATCTATAAATATGCAAATAAAAATAAGACCTAAGAGAACAGGATAAGTAAATACCTAGTGAGGTACATAGTGGGGATAAGAAATTTGGGTACTCGGGTCAGTTTATAAAATGAAATGAAACATTCAACAGGATAATCGCTAATACGTCATCATTAAATAAACCTTGTAACCCAAAGGAGTAGATAGGGACCATATCAGTATAGAACAAACCATATACAGATGATTTGAGATGTACTGTATCTGATCTGAATATATTTTTGTTATTTATGTCCTGATGATGTCTGAATTGGCGAAATGTCGACGGGATAGTTCTTTACCGGTATTTTAGAGACTTAATTCCTTTTGTTTAGAATCTTATAATTTTATTATTGGTTATTTTATTTTTATTTATTCATTTTTTTATTACTTTTAACAGTCAATAATTAATAATTAGGGATTTTAATAATTTTATAGTTACAGAAAATTAACGGATAAGCAATTGTCAGACTAGTAACAAAATAATGTCATTTCAGATATGGGAGTGGATGGTGCCTTGATCCATGTTTTTCAGAACGACACCTCTGATCATGGAAGATCTCGAACCCAGCTCCTTTTGAATCTATACTATGGAATATAAAATAATTTAATCTTTATACAAAGTATATGATATATATATATATATATATATATATATATATATATATATATATATATATTTCTTAATTAGCCTTATTTCTAAATTAGCTCGGTAGATATTATCAAGTTGATGTGAGCAACAAATGTCTTCCAATAATTTCTTAACTATATAGATTTTATAATTTGTTAACGTTCGGGGATTTCCTATATAAGTCCCTATATTCAGAACATATTTATGAAATAAACTGTACCAAATATCCACTAAAACAAACAATACGCAATATCATTTATAATTAAGTTTTACTAGTATGCAGAATTAATTACTTTACAATCTTTTCAATATTATTACTATTGTCATGAGTTATACAATATTAGCTAGTCATATTATTGAAATAATTTTGTCAGATAATTGGTCATTAATGCAACTTGCTCTAAGATGCTTAAATGGTAAGTGCATAATACATAGTTATGCTTCTAAAAATAAGTTGAGCTAGTGGTCGAGTAACTGGCAAAATGATTTTTCAATTTACTGAGCATGGGGATAAATCCCCGAAACGTAAAGATATTATAAAAACTATATGATATTGAAGTTATTTGAAGATTCTAAATGTTGCTCATTTACTTAAAAAAATATAAAATAATAGTGGACATTTTAAGAATATTTTATATTATTAATCCACTAAAAATGTTTATTTCCTTTTAAATAATATATATAGTTATATATTGTATCGTTCCACACTCATGGTCGGTTGGAGTGATTGAATTGGGATATGGCGTGATAGAGTTTAAGACCGATTGAATTCCGACCTCCACTTTCCATTTGGCGTGCAACTGTTGGTGTGGAGTGATCGCCAGAAACTCTCATTTAGATTTGATTTAGGAGCTCCAGAAACGAGATCAATAAATACATTTTTTAATTAAATAACCAAAAAGTTACAATTGCACGAAAATATAACTTTTTTTGCGTTTGGTAATTGGCCGTATGGTATATGTGGAAGATGATCCCGGTGGTGGCCAAGAATAAAATAAAATAGATGTAACTATAAATAAATTGTTACATCTATTTTATTTTATTCTTAGCCGGACCATCTTCCAGAAAATATAAATTATTTAAATATTTATATTCCTCTTAACTTGAATTCGTAATTTTCGTATTTATCTAGTGATTTATTCAGATTTGCTACAGAACAACAGTTATCAAAGAGAAGGTCAGATGAAATAGCCGTAAACGATCTCCAAACAATACCAGCGTCCTTGGGATTTTCATATCTGAACGGCCACTTAAGGGGAAAATCTTCAGAAAGATCTCCCGAGGCATTTAAACCATGGGAACTGCAAGCCGACTTATTCACTCTTAATAATTCCATTGTCAGCAACGCCTTAATCTTTCCCCTTCATGTACAGTTAAATCGACCTCCTGGAAAATGCTTCGAGTTATTCAGTGCTTGCCTGTTTGTGAAAGATGCTTTAGGAAGATAAGCTTCCGACTGAATTGCTCCAACCTTGGTTCTTTTTTTTCTCTCAGTCGTGAAAAGCACTCTTCACTGTTAAGAAAATCATATTGCGCTTCAGAGAAACATGGAAATCACTGCCTAATTAAGTAATTTAATTTTGCATACTAATTCCTAGATAACAAGGTACATAGCTTAAGGTCATTCTCAAATAAACTGTCACTTTCGAAATCAAGAAAAAAAAAAAAAAAATACAAGTACATGGAAACTAGTCCAATAAGTGTTATACCAGTATCAAAGAGTGCAAGATCTGATTTGCTTTGCGAATTTTAAAAATGTTCGAATTTTTTGGTACTTTAAGAAATAAAAAGTCTGTCATGACGGTTACACAATATAAATAAAAATTTCCCAAGTTTTTTTCGTTATTATCTACTAGGTCTAATTACAGTTGTGCGACGAACCCCAAATAATCAAAATATACTTTTTTTATTTCAAATATTTAGTCAAGATTTTCGAAATACACTACAGACAAAATGTAACCCACGCGAAAATTTAACAAGAAATTATTTTATAAAATTTTAAACATCGAATAGCTCAAAATGAACTCAGCTTTGAGACGAACTCAATGCTGATTGAGAGGTTGAAAAAAAAAATTAGTCTTAGATGCTAATACTTTAATAGCAATCCAAATATATTTATTATTTTCCTAAATAAATAACATAACAACATGAAAAAAATAATAATAAACTAAAAATAAAATTCATTCATAATAAAATATAAATAGGACCAATGAGAATAAATTTAATCTGAAATAAAAATTGTATTAGAAATAAGATTTCTTAGGATCAATGAAAAAAAAAATTAATCTCAGATGCGGTTCCACATACAAAACGCTGTTTTTACTTCCTTGTAGGAAGTAAAGGAAGTATTGTAATCGCAAAAATTTTCAGTTTTCAGATTTCAACGGAAATATCCATTTTGACCATCCCTGAATCCATTTTGACTAGTTTCGTCATAGCGTCTGTACGTACGTTCGTACAGTCGTATTTCGCATAACTCAAAAACGGTTAGCCGTAGAAAGTTGAAATTTTGTATTTGAGATTGTTGTAAAATCTAGTTGTGAACCTCCCTTTTTAGTCACTGCTTAATCACCGGAAGTGGTACTTTACTTGAAGGTCATAATTGATTTCAATCAAAAATTATATTAAAATACTTTGCAAAACTTCTCAAATTTGATATTTATAACTTATATATTCATATAAATAACATACTAGATTTTGGTCTAAATTGGAAAACCGGAAGCGGTACTTTACTTGAAGGTCATATGATACTTTCATCAAAAATCATATTGATATATAACGTAAAACATCTCGAATTTGGTAAATAGGACTTTTATATTGATGTGAATGAATTTACTATATTTTGGTTAAAATTGGTGAACCGAAAAGGGTTCTGTACTTGAAGGTCATAATAAGCTTACATCAAAAATTATATTTAAATTAAATACATAAATCATATGTTTCGGTAATAAAGGTTACAAACGCAATTTGGTTTCCAATCCAATTAAGCATTTTTATTACTTGTTTTAAGCGTTAAAATTTAGTGTAAAATACTGATATTCCTCCCTATTTTTGTGTGTGTGTCAATAGATGGATGTCGCGACGCCGAGTGTTGTTTTTGAGATACAGCGATCTTCGAAAACTAGTAACCAAATACAGGATCACTTTTTGAGCCACCGATTTATAGTTTAACTGGCGCACAAGGAAGTCATGTGTTGTCCACATCAGATATTTTATTTTCGACTTAATGTCTTCAAATATTGAAAAAGTAACTTCACGTAGTTATGAAAACCACACATACACAATACCAGCAAGTAGCGAAGATTTTTATTATTTTTCTATATTCGAATCACGGTGCCTCGCGTACTCCAACAAAACTCTTCCCGTTTCCCGGGGGCACACATACCACATTTTGGGAAACACTGACCCAATGTTATGATAAACGTCACTAAAAAAAAAATTTAAATAAAGAAATTTTAGCTAGCTTATGTTAAAGAAGCTTTAAAATTTGTAAATTTACTTTGAAAACATGCTGTTCATTCCGTGCATATTTTGCCTCTTCTGTTGTATAATTTAAACCTTCATAGAACATTCTACCTTTAAAGTTTTTAAAAGACCTGAAAGAATGCCTCCTATAGAAAGGGATAAGATAGTTGAAAAAAAAGATTGAAGGTAGAAGCAGCAATTCCGGTTGTGAACAGGTGTGATATCAAAGCACCTGTCGTTGTCCAGGGCAACCTTCGAATTCTGGCTACCATCCTCCGTTCAAGCTTCCTAATTCTTCTTAAATTATTTAAGGAAATTACGTCGCTGAGCACCCAGTTTTTTATTGGCTAATTAAATCGATTGTAACAAATTAATTAATTTAAAAAATATGCAAATCAGAATGGTCATACGTGATAAATTTGTATGTGTATATATGTTTTGTTTATGTATTAACATAAACATATAAGAGCGAAAATCCAACTAGAGACATTAATTTTATGATATAAGTAGAAGATTTCACCCAGAAAGTCCTGAAATATGATCACGAAGGAAAATCTGAATTCGCTTATTAACAAGCCGAATTAATATGGCAAAGCCGAATATTGCAGACAGACATTAATAAGGGTTGACCAAAGAGCTGAATGAGTGCGAATGAAAATCTAATGCATATGCATGCCATTGCAAGGCTGAGAACACGAACAAGGTAATAGGAAACATACAGCCTTCCTTGTTGTCAGTATATAGCTGTCCAAACAGTAACATATTCATCCTACATAGCTCTCTTAGGTATTAGGAAATAAAAGCTGATCATATAATTATTTTTTATCATATTTTTTTATTAAACATGATTTTAAAAAAATTTGTTCTAAATAATCAGGTGCTATAAGCAATTTAAATACCTGTCATCAATTAAGTATGCATGCTGATAACTATTGACAGTGGCAGGAACTTACGTGTTAATAAAGCATGAATTTTATTAGTACTTTTCAATTTTATGCTTTAAGCTTTTCATTCATATTTTCGACTATACGTCTTAGGCAATCTCAGTATTTATGATTATCAGTATTATGACAGTATTTATAGTGTTCGTTAAACTTACCAGAAATTTTTGAAAAAATCAGGTTTTCGTATAATTGTCTTGTATTTCGAGTAATAATTGTTGATCTAATTTTCATTCGTATCTTTAAAACTTACACCCTATGTGGTGATTATAGACACTTAATGATTACTTACCTTCTCACTAAATCCCTTCCCCGAAAAATAATTTAAATTCCCCTCACCGAAAAAATATTCTGCCACCATACCTCATAATATGTCTAGACCTTTCAAAATTCCTAAATTCCAGGAATGAATCCCTTCTTGCATCAGTGGTGGTCACTGACATGATTACCAAAAATTTGCAAGTTTTTATTTCACATATTTATTAGATTAAGCTTAAAACATATTTATTTATTAACACAAGCTTAAAACAAAAAAAAAAAAAAACGTTCAATTTTGATGGTGATAAAATTAATAATTTTTTAAATAACAGTTTATAATATTATGGGCAATATTCTCAACTATTACAGGCTATACTAGATATATTACCAATTTCTCTAAATCATCATGTATTTTATTAATACATATGCCAACAAAAAATTACTGTTTACGGAATGGCTGTATGATTGTCTTGATGACACACATATAGAGAATCCATTTTGAACGTTGATGGACATAAATTTCTGTTATCACTACTTTCATTAATAGAATTTTTTTTTTTATTAACATTTTAAGTTTTTATACACTGTCGTTAACTACAAGATATAATCATTTTTCTTCATCCAGTAGTCGACAGCTAGTCTTTTCATCTTATAATCCGTAGGTAGTAATTTTACTAAATCTGAAAAAGAAAAATGTTACTTAAGGTATTCGAATATGACTAATGACAGATAATTATTTATAGCTAGGTACTTATCAAAATCATAAAATATAAAAGGTGTTTATATTTAAAGAAAACGAACTTCTTCTGAACTTTTAATAAATTTTATGGCGTGATGTGAAGGTTGAGGTTCATTGAAGGTATAAGGCTCATTGAAAGATTAGGATAGTTGAAACATTGTTCAAAAGATCCAAACAATTGCTATGTCACAATCTGATTGAATTGACCTGACAAATATGTAAGACTGGGGATACCCAGACAGATGTGTACCCTAAGGCAAACTAATGGCATATTTGGTTTGCAAAGAGCTTGTTCCAGAGGAGAACTCATTAAAAAGAGACTCGGTCGCTTGGAGTTTATCGCTGTAATCGGCCATAGGATCAGCATTTATATCCTGATAGTCTCCTGATAGATCTGATAGTGGCCACACTTTGGGGATTGCACCAACTAGTGGTCCTCCGTACTATACATCCACTGTCAGACTTTCGTCCTATTTCGCTCTGGCTTGAAAGATTTTAAAAGATAAATATCTAAAGAATCGTTAATCAGCCTTATGGTGGAGTAACTGCGAATTTCAATTAGTAGTTAAAACTGTTACTATTAATTCTGAATACAAATAAAATTAAGCGTTAGAAATAACATTTTTATGTAAAGAGATGTCAGGTCTAATTTTCTAATAAAATAAAGATGGAACTTTCTCATATAAAAAATTCTTTCCAGAACTCCTCATTTTTGCTTGCATGAATCAACTAGAAATGTAAAAGCCATTGAATAATAAATATCTACTGTTTTCTTTACAAATGTTTTAGAGATAGTTAAATTCCAATAACGTATTTTTTTTTGTAGGTAAACAATTCTGTAACACGTGACTTTTTCTAATGCTCAACATATCACTTTTCTCTGATAAATCAGTAAAGATGCATAGACACTCTTGTAAAACGCATAATTTCACGAAATTTTATTTGATGCAGAGGTAAGTACTACTTTGTTACATAACCAGCTCCTCAGTTATCCTATGTAAGCTATGGGAACTTATCCGTTTGATAAAGAAAAGCTTATAAGCAAAGAAAATGGCCCAATAGCATTATGGTTCGTTAGAAATATGTGAAAAAAATAAAGAAGAAAGAGGAATTTCAGGCAATAAAAATTAATAGAAAAAAAATCTACATTTTGAAATTTACTAAATTTGATTGATTAAAAAAATAGCAAAATATATAAGAATATTTTCTGATATTATTTAATAAATTTTAATAATTTATATATTAAATATATTTATTTATAAATTTTATATAAATTTATATAAATATATATTTAATAATTAGTTTAATAAATAATAAACTCCTAGAACTCCTGGAATTATTTAAGTTTTTTCCTATAATTTTAAATCAATATATAAATTTAAAAAATAGGCCATATTTTTATTTTCGAAAAGAATGCTAGTAAGTATTCAAAAAAGTTATTGGCTACTCAAATAAACAAAATCTAACATTAAAATGATATTTATCTAAATTTATTTTTATTATGAGGAGGAAAAATTATGATGGCTTATTAGGAATCAAAAATATTTCACCACAGATCAGTCAACACCTACACGATTTAATCTCCAGTACTTTATAAATCATTCTTTTGAGACTGCAATAGTAATTAAAACTTCAACTAGTTGCTTTTTATAGTGGTAATAAAATTGCAATTATAATTTACAGCATGACTTACGAGTGCCCATTCGCCATTCACTAAAACCATGTCAGTACTGCTCAGTAAAACCAGTTAATATAAGCGGTAAAAGATTTAAACCCAAGTTTTTTGGCCTCAATAGAAATCAGAAAGGGTTGTCGGTGAAAGTCAGTGATAGTAACTGTCCGTGTAGAATGTAATTGGCTCGTAGAAATTTCTGCATTGTTGGATAGATGTTTTCGTAATGAATGGGATGTCTAAGTCATTGTACAGTGTGTCTTTGTCATTGTCTAGTCAATTTCTTGCCTAAGATCTTTGTACTGGAAAGAAATGTTCAAGACATTCGATTGAGGTACGTAGAATGTACCTACGAGGATCGATTTAGAAGTTGAATTGATTATTTTTCATGACATTGATTAATATATGAAAGAGAGAAAAAAAATGAGACAGAAATTATGTTATGATACGAATAGAAGATTTCTCCACAATAAATCTTATGTCTCCCAAATACCAGTAAAAACTAACTAGTCAACGTTTCACCATTCCAGACATAATCAGGACAAAAAAATGAAATACAGACAAGAGACAGTACATCGCACATCAAAAGTGTAAAAAAAGACTAAACCAACAGAAATAGTACATCAGTTGAAGGCCTTGAAGCAAGGATCTGTCAAGCCCAAATTTTTCGATTTCCTATAACTCTTTATAGAACCCTGATACACAAGGCCAAATAGGTCAATTAAAATTTTGCAAATAGTTTGGGATCAATTGCAAAACTATTGGAATCTACTAGATAGCAGCTAGAAAAATACGAATGGACCCTACCACCACCGAAACAGCCGGTTGAGAAAGATTGGTTCAGTGACCGTTAAGTTGTATCTCCTCAAACTACGATTATCTATATTGTTGCTCTCATAAAATTAAAGCTCGTAAGTATTAAATCAGTTTAATTCTTTTACCCTAGTAAAAAAACATGCAGCAATATTATTCTAAACCATTATTTCTCTTGAGATTTGTTGGCAGGATAATATTTCAATATTATCAGGGAATTTTCTTTTTATTGCCATTCCAAAGTACTCTAATGTAATTAATATTGTTATTAATTAATATAATTAATTAATATGTACTTTCAATTAATTACAATATAGGTATATTTTACTTGTAATTAATTTTAAACATGTACAAAACACAGTTAGGGTTATAAATAAATACATTTCTAAAAATTTTAAACGTTTATTTATCTTTAAAAAAAGAACTCATCTATTCAGTAACGGTGTAGATCAATTTTAAATTTCTTATAAGTTTCTAAATAGACGGAAAACCGTTTGAACCGCGAAAATCCATTCAATTAAGAGAGGAAAAACGAATGAAAAGTCGGAAAATTTTTACATTCATTTTCCTTTTAGTCTACCTCTAAATAGTCGGAAAATCGTTTGAATCGCATAAATCCATCCTTTCGTTCACGAAATACAAGAAGAAAAGCGAATGGAAATTCGGAAAATTTTCAAACTCCTCCCTTTTAATCTACCTTCAAATAATCGAAAAATCGTTTGAACGCCGAAAATCCATTCATCCGGTCACGAGATATAAGAAGAAAAGTGAATGATAAATCGGAAATTTTTTTCACTCGTTTTCCTTTTAGCCCACCTCTAATTAGTTGGAAAATCGTTCACAGTATATCAGGGGACGAGCAAATGAAATTTACTTTCAAACTGTTCAACATATACTCGATTGATAGAAATAGGGAAGTACAAATAATACAACGGAAACTGTTTGGGTGTTTAAGTTTTTTCCTTTTATTTCGAAACAACATATTAATCAAAAGTGATCAAATTATATACTAGACATACTCGTAGTTAGCTAAATTACACAAAAAAAAAATTATGAAAATCGGATTTTGAAAGTCTGGCTCTAATTTCGTCAACCTATTAAATTCACAATATAATATTTACGCATAACTCCCAAAAACGATTTTTTTTTTGCATTAATATGCTTAAAAAATGTTAATTATTGATTATTTTATTCAAAATCTGGCAAACCATTGTAGATAAGAATAAAAATTTTAGTCGAAAATAAGATGGGAGAAAATAACATAAACGGAGGGGGTGAATTTCAGAATCCTTATAATCACGGGGTCCTCAATTGGTCCCCTGTACGGAAAGGAAAACCTGCAGAAATTTAGAAATCAAACTGTGAAAACGATGGTTCCCGAAAATTTTGAGTTAACTTACGTGTCTCGATCAATTTTAACATGAAAACAATACTCTGATCTTCGAATCGTAATGATAAGATAAAAGCTGTCTTCCCTTGATGTAATAGAATAACGTTCAAAATTTGAACAAAAATTATAATCAGCTTCCCCCCTCTTTCTATAGTAGATATCTAGGGGAGGGAGGAGGGAGGCAAATTTAGGCGACGGGATGGATTTGGGGCACCTTGCCTTATTGTACTGTATCCGAACATTATTAGTAAAGGTGTTATTTCGTAAATAAATCTGTGCCAAATCTCTGCCTATAAGGATCTACTGGAAGTGATTTTTTTTTTTTTGTTTCTTTTGATACCGCCATAAGAGGTAACCGTCAAATTGCAACAGAATCTTTAATGGAAATATGGTACGATTTCCATTCCCAAACAATGGGTTTTATGAATGGAATGTGGACCCACTTTCGGTAATAGCTTCGTTAAAACATTAAAGGATACCTGTAAGAAAAGCCGTTAGACTGGATATAAATAAAATAATTCAAGTAATGGGAGATGAGAGAGGATGGTGCCGGAGTGGTGTAGCTATGCCTACAGTCTAAGTGCATTGGCTAGTTTAGTATTCTTAATGGTCTCTTGAGGACGTAATGCTTTGGTATTAAATTTATTATCGTGCTTCTTCGCCATCCTTTGCAACCCACCAAGGAAGAAAATCTTTTCTTCACATCAAGGCCGGTGTCATTATATTGGTCATCATTCCGATAAATAATAATTTCAAAATGGTTGTATGCCCCAATTCTATTTTAATTGTGAAGGATGTACGCACTTCATCTCTGAATTATCATTTTTTTTTCTATTCTATTCCTTGTTACTCTCTAAAATAAAATTAAATAAGGAACAAAAAAAAAGGATAAATTATCTGTCGCATAATACTTATTTCGCTTCTATTATCCAAAACCCTCAAGAAGTAAGAATTTACAAAACTATTATGTTCTTTGCGGAATATGGCCGCTAACGTTACGAAAAGAACAATACCTTAAGGTATTTGAAAATAAAATATTTTATAGAATATTTGATCCAAAACCGTATGAGTCGACTGGAAAATTAAAACGCAAAAACACTGTACCATTGAAATGATGGCTTTGCGGTGACTGAAATCGTCGGAATAAATAACAAACGATTCACTAAAAATCTAATTGAAGCTGAACCATAGACCAGTGAGAATTGTGTTAGATCTCACCGAACATTTTCTCTTAAAAATGTTCAGCCGTTTTTATTATTATGGCCTCTTGAATATGATTATGGCCTTTCTAAGCAGCAGAACTGTTTCAGATGAAACTTTAATGTATTATTATACAATGAGCGGTAATGATGCGCATGGAAAATTTTGGAGAAGATAGTGTTTCAAATGAAATAGATAATTAGATAAATAACTTGAGTATATGAAAACCTACCATAAGCTACTTTTAGCAATAATTTTGGTTAGCAGATGAAAAGACGGACAACTTTGGTGGATTGTGACAGCCTATTCGAAATATAATTAAACAAAAATAAAACTTTTAATTAATTTTTTGCTTAGGTAGAGACATAACCTCAGGGTTACTCGGATCATGTTTAATGTAAAAAAAAAAAAAAAAAATTTGCAAATTATTACATTTTTGGTTATTATTTCTAGATAGTTATATACTCAAAAAGCGGGTCGGAGTGGCCGAGCGGGTTAGCGCACTTGCAAACGTGCACCTACTCACAAACCCAAAGGTTGTGAGTTCGAATCCCGGCATTACTTTAATTTAATTTAATTAACTTAATAATACAAGCAATTTATGACCCTCTCCCCCCCGGGTATGTCAGGCCGTCAGCCAACTGGAGGCAACTCACATAGGCCGGGCGATGAAACGATGAGGAGTGATGAACCTACCCCGTGTACTTAAATTGAGAATCGCCGTGTGGTCTTCCAGAACGTAAAAAGGCCGCCCGGAGGTTCGGTCCATGGACGATCTGCTTCGGGGAAAGAAATATATATCCTCGTGCGCCTGCTGACTCCGAACAACCATAATCCGTGGATCTTGAACGGTTTGTCACTTGAACCCGAGTGAATCGGTGGGAAGGACACTGCCGAATTGGCCCCAAAGGGACCGGTTATGGAGCTATGGATAGGCTGCCGCTGCACCATGGAAACCATGGTTCGTAGCAACGTGAGGTTGGGTGACCCCCTCCAGGCTGTCTGTTCTCCCGTAAGCGATACATGTCTGTATGAATACCACATCGCGCGCCCAAAGATCTCCATGGTCTATAGTGCCAATCAAAAAAAAAAAAAAAAAAAAAAAAAAAAATGTATTTTTACATTGTATTTACAAAATGTATTTTATGACAAAAATAAATGTATTTTTATTTATTTTTTTTTATGGCTTTGGTATAATGATTTTAAAATATTTTAAATTTTTCTTCTATCTTCTTAAATGACCGAGATATGAGCGTATGAAATCTTCATTTTGGAACGATATGATGGATGGTAACCTCGAGTTCTGAAGATTATCCTGAGGTGACCTGTGACTTAGGTTGTAAAAATAAAAAATAAATGGGTCAGTAGTCTCGGAGAATTTTTTTTCTCGATTTTTTTTTATTCTACATGAGATGTGGAATAATTATCTTGAAACGTAAAGTCTCAAACTTTGGGGGAGGCTTGATTTTTCTTTTTCTTGGTCGATTATTGATTACTAATTGCCCATTATTGAAAATAATTAACCAAAAAAACAACTTTTAAATTGATATTAAATATTGTGCAATTTATGCTTATTGAATTAGTTGTTATTTATCAGAAATTTTTTTCTAAAATTTTAAAGTTATTGTCAAAACTGTTCGTCTCTACACATGTTTAAAAAAATGCATTGAAAATAAATGTATGAGAAATAAATATTAATAAAATAAAAACATTTTAATGCCTTATTTTTTTATTTTTTTTTTTATGCAGAAATGGATTGAAAATTCAATCAAAACTAATGATGAAAATTATAAATATAAATTAGAGTTAAGATACTTAAGAAATCAAGTTTGTAACTTTTTTTTTAATATAACAGTTTCATTTTTTTTAGTTTATATAAAGAAATAGCAAAATTTTAACTTTTGACTAGCTTTATTATTATATGTAAAAATTATAAACCGTTATGCAATTAAAAAGGATAGACCGGAAAAGAAAAATATAGAATAAATAATAATGTAGTAGAGAGGATAAAATAAACTAAGTCAGAAAAAAAAATACAAATAGCATTATATAATTTAGAGATAATAATAATAATAATAATTTATTGTGGTAACCAGTTAAATAAACAATATATTGATATTTTGACTTATAATATATTTATAAGTATATTGTAATGAGATGAAATATGAAGGCAGCCTTAATACATTTTAGCAGAATGGCTATAAAACATTTCTTTTTTTCTTTCCGGTCTATAAATGAAAAAAATCTATGTTTTTCTGAGTTAACAATGGCTATAAAATAAGATGCCTCTTCAAATGAAGAACTTCTCATTTATACATCTTATAAGCTTAAATATAATTATTAAATTAATGACAATTGACTTTACACATATTTACATAACCTGACGGTTTCGTACAGAAATAAAAGTTGTTAGACAACGACTCGTAATAATTACAACGACATTTTATGTTTACTACTCACTAATTATATTTTAATTATCTCGCTTCGTTTTCGTATTTTAGATTAGAAGAACGAAATTATACAGTCATTAGAGACAAGGTCTCAAGGTAGCCGTACTAGCAAGCTGGCAGCGTGCGTACAACACATGGCCTAAGGAAAATTTGCATAATGTTCGGTACTAACTAGTAAATTTTACTAACTTCTTACCGTCATCGGACATATGGAGGATATTATGTAGACTATTCATGGGAAATTGACCAATTACACCAGATGTGAATAATTGGCGATGCCCCCTTGGCGGGGCTAGAATCTATTAGTGTTTAGTATGGGTCACAAATTAAAGATAGCTCTACTTAATGCTATTTTGTAAATTCAGAAATTAATGAGAACTGATTAATTCTTAATTCAGTCAATATGATAATTAGCATGAATTTATTGTATACATAAATACAGAAGTAATTCTGGAGGTATATAAAGTTTTACAGGAGGACAAACAGACTAGATAGATAGTCTATAGATAGATAGACTAGAAATTATAGTTAAGAGAATTATAGATAGGCAAAACTATTACATTCATTCAACAGTCAAGGCTAACAATAATAATTACGCTTAACAATTAATATTAAAAGAAGTAATATTCCCGTTTATTTGATTTTTAAACAAATATTTCTCACGCCATGAATTTATATTTAATAATTAAAGAAAATGGGAATTCCCTGACAATTTCAGTCAACAGCCGAAATTTCTATAGCTAATATTAATGTTTAAAAATAACTGTATCTTTAGTTTGATAAATCGTTTATATTTACTATGTCACGAATTAACAATTAGTTTTGATAGAGATATGCGACGAATAGGAACTTAAAGTCTTCTCCTTAAAGCCCTTTTACTAACCATATGTATGGCACATCCTCGAGAAAAGGCTGGAAACAAGTTAAGACGAAAAGAATAATTTATTTGCGCATAACTCTAAAAGACTTTTATGGTCAATAATTATATACATGATCATTTGGTAGGTAATTAAATTCTCTACAAAACAATAAAAAAACATATCGAAATCGCGCCAGTATTTTCAAAGATACAGCGCATTGGAATTTGCAGCCATGGTTTCATTTTTCTGCCAATATGAAATAAAATCGCTATTTACATAGAGGTTTATTTGCACTAATATTTTTTTAAATTAAAACTTTTATACCTTTGAGCAACTATATGATATTTATTATCCATTATCTTATCTTATTTAATTTCATAGAGTCTTTATCAATTTGATAAATAAATGAGAATTCAAGGACTCATCTCCTGTTATCAGTTTTAACTACAAAATTTCTCTTTTTTTTTTTTTTTTTTTTAATAAAATAAATAACATCATATGGCTAGGAATATTAGTCATTGGCTTACCAATTCAATTCGATTTAATTCAATGAGCAATACTCCCAGCAATTTGATGTTATTTATTTAATTTTAAAAAAAAGTGAGAAATTTTATTTTTAAAACTGATAACAGGAGTGAAGTAAACTAGAGGAAGATTGATCTTAAAATGGGAATGCTTTTCCAAACGTTAACAAAAATGGAATAAAAGTGAATATTACGGATGCTTTGAATTTCACTTTATTTAATTATTATTCAAATATTTCAGTCGCTGGTAGCAGAAATCAGTAGAAGTGAAAATCCAAATTTTCAACCTTTGATTTATTGTACCAGGAATTTATTAATGTAAATCTATTTTTTTTTTTTTTTTTATTAGGTAGGATAAATATTGCCACAGATTTTTAATATAGTTTTATCAATTTTATTTGATTTTTTCAGAATATGCAATATCAATAAAATGTATATGGCATTATTCATTTATACCAGGAGGATTTAAGACCATTGAAAAAAAAAGTTTATTTTCTTCAACTATAAAGAAAACGTGATTTTTGCCTCGTAGCATTATTATAATATAATACCATAGCATCCATTTTCAATCCAAGAAAGACATATATTTGTGGAATATTCAAATACGTGTATTTGTAAATGATGTATCATAATACCATCCAGCATCATCTTAAGACCCCGGTGAAGGACATGTCAGATCCAATAATAGCCAGTGTAGGCTGCCTGAGTCAGAAGAAGCAGAGGTCAGACCAAGAAACGGATAGCTCACATCCTCCCATTGACGAGAGGGCTGGAAGGAATGGCGTCCTTGAAGGATAACCTTGGTTCCGCCTCAGGATCACGAATGTAGCTTCAGTCGGAGCTCAAAATGTGTCTACCTTGTAATCATTATGTTCTTTGATGAGATCATCGCTGGTGTTGTTTCAATCACCAATTGTTGAACATACGGAATTGTCAGTAATGGATGCCGGATTTCGTTCGTTAAATACAAACAATTTTTAGCATTAGGACGCACTTGATACTATACATTACCTTTGATAATGGTGCATTTCCAATTCAAAAGGTAGATATATAACAAGGCACACCTATGTCCTAATGTCGCCCCATGTTTCGAAATTTTCGTTTGAACCTGCTCTTCACAACTTTAATTGCGAGTTTAAAATGAGAAGAAGGTATTGCAGTCAGAAGAAGAAACCATTAGAAACGCAACACATACCATACAAATGTAAAACAATTAATGTAGTATTTATTTTAGCATCTCGATTTCAGGTATCGCGAATAGTAACTATTAACAAAATAACTTAGTAATGATCAAATTAATAATGTGATTGATAACCAAGTTGATATTCAGTTGACATCCCGTGTATTTGGCTGCACAATCATGATTGTGCAACCAAATACACGGGAAAAACTGGAAGATCGCTAAATCAGAGATTAAAGGAACATATAAATGCATATAATAATAAGACAGACAATTCCAACTTTGCAATTCATTTAAATGAAAATAATCATAAATTCATCAAAGACTCGGGAGTTAAATTAATCACGCTGAAAACAGTCTCAAATTAAATATATATGAAGCAATTGAAATAATAAAATCCTTCAAATCCAATCCAGATTTTTGCTTAAATGACCAAATAAATATCTCCAATAGTCCAATCTTAAATTTATTCCCATCTATAACAGAAAAAACAGTTACTCACCGGCATTACTGGAAAAACCCTGGCCCTTAAACCGTTTACCTAAACACATCCTGCCTAACTCTCGTTCATTGTTAGTACAATGGGAGAAGAAACCAGTACAAACTTTTCTGTTTGATATAATCCATTTAAACCTTGGTGAGTACCAACCAACATGTATTTGATTTCTTGTCTTAATTAAATTCATAATTCATAAATCTTTTATAATCCTGATTTACATAATTTAATATGTATAATAATACCAAACTATATTTTGAATTGCTTATTTTTGAATTTTTTGTGTGTTTTTTGAACTGAGGATGAATGTATAACTTTCGAAAATAGTTTTCAATAAAACAAATTTATAGAAGTTGCAAATAATTTATCAATCCCTAATTAAGTTGACATTGTTTACGGCTTATAAATTGTTACACTATTACTTCAACTCCTTCGCGAGGCAAATAATGAATTGCCAAAACAAATATCCGTAGCACCTTGCCAGGAATAAATACCTGAAGACATCTCTCAGTAGTCTGCAATTGGGAATATTTTTAATAATTATCTACTTCAAATTATCCCGTAAGTTAATCTCCAAACTGAATTTGAAGTATTGAGATTTTAATATTTGGATACCAGTAAAGCATGAATTTTTCAGACGCAAGATTTTTCCCCGAACCCAGTGAAGGGTCAGGCTCTCATTTCCGATTATACCTAAATGACTCTCTACAAGCAACAAGAGAACTGAATTGAAAATTTAGTCGGCTGCCCACTTAGCCAACCCTAAAGAATTTAAAACTATAAATTGTGGTTTCAGGGAGTAGCAAACATTTATTATTTGTCGTTAGTTAGAATATGAATCGCTAATACTTCAAAGTATTCTTTATATAGTATAGAATTTTTTAAAAAATACGTACATACTTAAGTTCGGAAACCGAAAATAGTTTAACTTAAAAAGTCACTCAGGTGTAAATACTGATGAGGCTTGTATTTTTAAGAAAACTCCCTCGCTACATCCCCTAAGTCTCAGTGAGAATAGCCCATTGTGGTAAAAATAGGGGTGTTTTCTCATCTGTTTCTCTCTTTCACACCTCTTAAAGGAGCCGATGGAAGCGATTCGTCTTGCCCCTGTCTAATTTAGGCTTTCGTCGTACACCTACTAACAGCCATTACCGCTTTTTCGGTAGGAACGTGTTTATAATAAATGGCATCTGTAAAACTCCCTGGTAATGTACCGCATAAATCGTCTGGCTCACGTCTTTCACAAGGACTATCTATAACTCATCTTTCGCATGAGTATTAAGATAAAAAATAAATGTTTTATTATTAAAATCCTCTACGGCCAATCGCACTCTTAGTTAGAAAACTGAATAGCTATCAAATAATTGAGACATGAAAATTGATGTACTGAAGCATGAATCTTTGAAGCTGAAACTTGAAGTGAAACTAAATGCATGCAGTTTTTGGATTTTATTGGAAATATAACTTCGAAATCCATACAGAGCAAAGGCAGAAAACAAAAATTAAAAAAATTGTTGAGTTTATATAAAAAACTTTTTTTTTCTCGGCTAGGGCGCATTGGCAAGAACTCTTGGATAAGTGTCTAATATTTTCGTATTTTTCGTAATGTTTTTGTATTTTATTTTCGACCTAGTATCTAGTATATAAGAATATCTATAATATAATATCTAGTATATAGGAAAAAAAATTCATTAAAATCGGTGATGCCTTGTTCGTAGCCTCCCCTTGTTAGCAAAATTACAACCTGTTCAATTATGAAAAAAATAATGATTCATAAAAAAAACTAATTGGTACGTAAATAACGAAACTCTGCATATCGGCTTATTCCAATTAAAACATATGGACTCTTTTATCTTCACTTTCACACAACACGGACGCACCGAAATTGTTGATTATAGACGTTAGTAAAAACACACACAAAAAAGAATAATAATTTGTTAAAAAAAACTCTTTATTATAATCCATTACAGTCGAAGAGTAAAATTAACCTATTCTTATTTCCAGCCTCTTAGGGTCTTACACTCCCCCAAAAGTTTCCCCATCAATTATCAAAAAATTCAGACTCATCGATTTTCATTACCTAAAATATTCAGATTGCTTAGTCTAGGTGAATCAAAAGTACTTCTCACGTCATTTTTTTAAATAATTTTAAGTATTGAAAATGATATTTTATTACTACCTACATTAACAAAAGTGTAAAAAACATTAAAAATGCATTACTCTTATTCGGAACACTACTGGCAATGAATTTATTTTCAATCAATTTGTAATTAGCAAACTCTTATATTCTACAAATGCTCCTGTTTTTAATTTCTTCATTGACAACATTTCAGAAGCACATTGATTCTGTAACTATAGAAAAAGAAACGTCGCACAAATAATTAGAACTTTTTTTTTAAGCTCAGTTCATACGACGTCCACCGACGCCCGACATCCCAAGGCATTGCCTAGGCTGCCTTGGCGATATTTACGCCTATACTGGAAAGAGGTGATACTTTGTCCATTTTATAAATTATTATCTACAAATAAATAACCAGTTTAACTTGTTATCAGTCGTATCATACTTTAATGGCAACTATCTTAGGAGTCGATCTCGCCGGCATAAACAGTTCCTTTTAAGGCCTAAACGTTCTAATGCCTATTAGTGTAGGAATGTAATAATTAGCGAATAACTCTTTTTCCAGATAGGTAGGTCAACTAAGTTATTGAGAAGATTTTAGAAAACCTGAAGACCTTAATACCCAAATATGGTTCCAGCGAATACATAAGAAGAGTCAAGTGGATGAAGGTGATAAGTAGCATTTTCGAGAATTGAAATAACCTGTATCTACTATAAGGTAGATGTGTATCGTCACTTGGTACCTTTATCAACTGAGTTCTGAACCGACTGTTTTATGAGTTTATGTGAATGGAAGGAGGAAATATTAAAAATATATTACTTTATAGCAATTACCTTATTTATGGCAATAATTCAGTTTTCCGAAAAAGGTTATTCAAGTTTATCCAGTTGGTCCTTTATATGTTGTCTGGGTTTTTACGAAATCATTTATTTCCGATACAAGTAAAACAACTGCTTTTTAAAAAAATCCTCCTCCACATAAGTATCATTGAGGAGGGAGACGAAGGTATTTTCGCACCGCTGCTCCGAGGAAGCTGATAGGTGCTGTCAGTGAGTGCAAATCCCCGAGCTTGTTAGAGTTCTCTTCTCAGTGCCAATTAGGTAGCACCACTATTCCAGTAGTTGGGAAACTTATCGTCGGTCCATCTCCTACCTTATCCAACATGTATGATGGCAGTGGAGCGGGGAGCGAAAAATAAATTGTCTTTCAAAGGCAGCTGGGAAATCGAAGAGAAGTTCAAAGCCTTAAACCTTAAAATATTAAAGCTACAACCTATTGAAAAAAAAATAGGACATTGACATACTTATGGACCGATCGAAAGATATAAAAGGATATTAAAATTTTTTTTATTGTTAACAACAATAATCAAATACTCTAAAACCAACCAAATGAAATCTGCCAATTTTTTTCCAAATCGATTACTTGTTAATAAGTTTCAAGTTTTCTTCAAATAAAACTTCGTAGACCCTAATTCTTCATGTGAACAATATTGAAAGGCTCTGGTTATCCTTTTAATGGCTAAATGAAAGAACCTCCATAAACCTGAGTTCTTGCTGTGCTGAATCTAGACGTAGAATACTTCATATATTTTTTATTGAAATAATATTATTTATATACTACTTCATAAATAAATATATACCTATATTTATTATTAAGAGATATATTGCTAACTTGAAAGAAGACCGGCACAACTCCAAAAGTTGTAGTTTTGAGAAAACATAGTTGAAGTTTTTATTATCAAATTTCAACTGATAATTACAGGTTTCCTTACTATTGTACAAATAGTTTCTTGAACCTGCAAATATATGCTTGTAGATAACATGTATAAGATATTTTTTTATTTCAAAAATATTATTAGACCTAACTTTTTTTACTGTTCTCCAGCGGTCATACGATGAATATTTTTGTAGCTATCTTCATCATAAGAAAAATTACCATCCCATTGGTTATGATTACACAAACAAAATTTTTGTTGTGCCGGTCTTCTTCTAAGGTAGCGATATAGCTTTCTGGCTACAGAGATATGTAACTTCTTGCTATTGGACCATTTCCCTGAGATTTCAGATCGATTGAGAACTATACATTTGACTGTAGTTGAGAATTATCTGCTCATAAGGACAAGTCTTCTTTTCTTTTGTTTTGAGTTCGGAATGGAGTTTGACATCAAACAAGATCCCGATGGTGAGAAAATTACCTTCCGACTTTATTGGTAGTACTTACCGTTGAAAATGCCATATTTGTTAGTATAGGAGTGGTTTACGACAGGACTGTTCCAGATTATCCTGTACAGATGTCGGTGGGTACCAGGTAGTTATTGGGGGCGCCGGAGTGTCTGTTCTCGGACCTTCCTAATCCTGCTGGGAAAATTTGGAGGCGGGCAGATGTTGCTGGGCACAGGTGTCTCTGGGTCAGTCACACTTGACTCTGGAGTGGTCCACTGGAGGGCTTTTCTCAAATAAATTTTTATTGCAACTCCAGTTTTAAAAGTTTATGATCGAAAAGTCGCACTCAACTTTAAATAAAACTTTGCCCGAGCCATTCATTCGGACAATGAGTTAATCCTTTCAAATATTTGCCTAAAAATGCTACCCATTTTTTTCCTAAACGTGGAGTATTTGAACAGAACTACACGATTATTTAATTTTTCAGAGATAATTCAAAGTTTGAGCTATGAAATAATGTTCATAAAGATTCATTTAACTCTTTAATAGTTCTTCTTAGAAAACGAATATACCTACTACAAAATATATTATCAAACATTGCATTATCATTAATGAGCAATGAAATAGAAATTATTTTATTTTATATGTTGTATCACTTTTGTCTTGAAGGCATCAAATCTATTTCAATTTTATACTTAGGAAATTTTTAATAGTCACACTATCACACTTCTGATGCCTTTATTACATCTAGTGTGGCGCTTCAAACACTGTCCATTCTCAAATATCTACCTTAAAACCACAAATAAATCAATTTATATAAATTCCAGCATAACTGCAGCAATATACATTTATCTTACTAAATATGTATTATGTTTATCAAACAGATGGTTATTGAATATTGTGCTTCAATCTTATCCCCTGATTCAATCCATGGGTTGAGTTCCATTGTAGACGAAACATAAATTCCTTGTGCTGTTCATTTAATCAAAATACTATATTTTATATCATCCGAAAAGCTATAATATTCAGTTGAAATCCGCATGATGGTATAGAAGGATCAATCTAATTAGGGATTGATAAATTATTTGCCACTTCTATAAATTTGTTTTATTGAAAACTAGTTTCGAATGTTATACATTCATCTTCAGTTCAAGGTTTAAATGGATTATATCAAACAGAAAAGTTTGTACTGGTTTCTTCTCGAATTGTACTGGCAATATTATAATATTCAACCTGTAGTTCGGCATTATAAATAAATTTAAAGTTTAAGAATCTATCTTCTGTACAAAAATATAAATAATGTATATCGACATATTTATATCATAATATTACGTACAGTACATAACATTATTATGTATATATTATTTGACAGAACTTATTAAGTTCCCTCTAGTCAACACACGCGTCCTACAATTGCTGCTTAACATCCAATTCCGGAACCATATGTGTTTCAAAACTGAGAGTGAAAAATGTATCATTATAGAGATTTATTGGTGCCCTCGGAGTGATGATTGATGTCCTACTTATAGCAAATAGAAGATCCCTTCAACAAAACTGGCAGAAGGAATAAGAGGTTTTATGCCCATCCTACGCAGCCTATTTCAACCAAACAGACCATTCACCAATCCTTTATTGAGTATCTTTTATCGCCATTATTCATACACATCCTATCGTAATGTATTCACGCCTCTTTCATCATAGGCTATGTCGGAAAAATAACATTTACTCTTCAACTAAAACGCGGAGAAATCCGAAAAGCGTTGTGATAAATTATAACTAATTTCACAATATTTTATTATGCTGTGTGACATGTATAAGTAAGAAGTTAATCATATTTTCTGAACATATATTTAAAACACCAACATTCAATAAATTGGCAGTTTTTTGCTACCTTGGAAGAAGACCGGTATAACTCCAAAAGTTGTACTTTTGAGAAAACGGCGCTTGAAGTTTTCATCATCAAATTTCAATTGATTATTACAGAATTCCTTGCAATTGTTTAAATAGTTTCTTGAACCCATTTGAAATTAAATACTTGGAGGTAACTCGTGTAAGGTATTTTTGTGTTCCAAACATATTTTTAGACCTACATTTTTTTGACGAGACAATTTTGTTTAAAAAACAACTACTCTCCTGCAGTCACACGATCGAAATTTTTGTGGCTCTCTTCGCCATAAAAGAATAATCAACTCGTTGATTATGATTACACACAAATTGAAAAATCCTTAATTTCTGGCTATTTGCAAGGCAGCCATATGCTACAAAATATTTTATCTAGGATATCATGCTTCAGATTGTCACACATATTTTATCATAAACTTTATTAACAATAATGTGCCTGCCTCGTTTTATTTATTTATTTTTTAAATAAATAATTATTATTGTGTCTTTTCTACAAAAAAACTCAAGCAATATTCTAGTTAGTTTTCTAGTATTTGGTGCAATAATTGATAATTAGGTAACAATAAAAAAGCATACGGACGCTATGCAATCCAATTTAGATGTTTTGGCTATCTACCATAGAGCCATTTTCAAGTCATAAAACATACACTACACATGACTCGCGCTTCAATAGCCTAATAGGATGGACGGACTCACAATTAGTGATTAGATAAGGAATAATGCTAAAGAAAAAGATGAAGAAAATAACGTGACACGTTTTCATGTTAATAAAAAAATATAATGTGCGTTACATGACTTGAAAATGGCCGAAGCGTTGTCTAAATTGGAATAAAATATATATCGGTGTTACATGGGCTTTTTAATTTTTAACTTAATTATTATATTTAAGCAACACAACACTATGAGCTAAAAAAAAATAACATAATTATGATTTATAAAAAAAATTGACAAAATATTTTACGCTAAATTGAATATAAAATGCACGAAATTGGCTATACAGCACGTTAGTAGATTTTGTTATTAATCAATTTATTAATTAATTGAGACGGTAGCTGTAAAAAGGAACAAGTTACCATTCAACTCATGATGAACTAAACCTGCAAAATACCTCCCGTAACACTAGTGGCCTAACAAAGGAAGACTGCACCACAATTCATGCGTTTTTCCTGTGCGTCCCTCCTGCTCCCTTCCAGAAAAAAATAACCAGATTTATGTTTAACTAAAAATAATATATAGAGCATAATTATCCAGATAAATCGTTTTTAAGACGTAATCTAAAATTGTTTTTTGTTAAAATGGTTCATCCTGGATTATACTTCATCAGATCCTTTTTTCGCATTACTTTCATCATATGTGTGAAAGACATATTCACTAGTGAGAGTACCTTAATGTTGAAGGAGTGTACTCAAATAGTTTGAAACATCTTGGAAGTTTTGAAATATTCAACTCTTTTGGAAAATAAACCTTATTTGACATTCATTGATTTTCTCTAGAGTCACAGGACTATCATCTTTCTTCTCCCTAAGTGTATTTACTATCTTTGAATGCACTTTTGGCTGGACTGTCATCATTGTTTCCTCTCATTCATTTCGTAAATTACTATTGTATCTTACAAGCTAAAAAAAGGTATCCTTAACTCATACTTTACAAATAATGATATTCTTGACTAATTATTATTTATTATTTTACAAAAAAACGGTATTCTTAACTTTTTTTTAAAACAAAAAATGGACTTTCATTGGTTTTTCCCTTGACCCTTCATATCTAGTTAACATTCCTAATCGCAGGTTACGGATGAGTAACACGGTATCCATGGACAATATCCGTTACGCACTTTCTCAGCACACAAGGCACTGACATTTACAATTAGCTATTGCCTAAGGTGCATGTTCCTGGTTCAATCATCTGTTGATCTAGCATAGCTTATTAGGATCGTAAAAGTTTCTAACCGGATAAAAATATAATTTTAATTTAACGTCGAATGCAATGGCTCTAATTTGTCTCAAGCAGAACTAATTGATATTTTCCGTGCCATTCTTCCGAATCGAAAATGTGGAATTCGATTTATCTGAAAGAAAGTTCAATCACGCTTTCGCGTGTCACATAATGCTAAATGTTTAACGGTTCTGCGGGAAGCGTCTTGACGACTGTGAGATTGTTTTTTTGCAAATCACCATAAAATTATACATATACTAATAAAATTATTTTTCCCACTTCTAGGAATAATACCCATAGGCAAACGACATTTACCTGCCTGATCCATTTATGCCTCTTACACTGGTGTATTATTTGGTGTTAAAACATTCGAATTAAAATCATTCGTATGTTTAGCGCAGTGCCGAGTAAAGTTCAATTTATTTATTTTTCGTATTCTCACTCGATTTACATGTTTTATTGTTCCCTAAAACCAAAACATAAACTATTTTTCGAAAATGTTCCCTATTTCAAAGAGCCTGTCGTTCTACTAGATATAGAAAAAAAAATTCTATATAACGGTGGAAATGCGTAGCGAATAATTAACATTCGTTAGAAATGCAGGGCTCCATGGCGAAGTGGTAACAGGACATTTTAGTTCGGTACGTGTTTTATGGGAGTTAATATTGATTAAAAACTGAATCTTTCAGTCAAATTTTACTGCAGTATATTATAAAAATAAATGTCTGTTCTGCCGTTTTAAGTTAAAAATCCCTAATGCCAAATTATTTTTCTAAATATTTTTTTGTAGTTTACCCTAATTGGTCTAAAAATTACAACTTTTTCTGGCATTAGAAATCTCTAAAACCAATGATTGAGATCCCAACTATTGAAATAATTTTAATAAGGTGTCAATTTTAGATCAAATCGGGTACACAAAAAAAAATTATTTAGAAAAGTGATTTGGAGTTAGGGTCTTTTAGCTTATCACAGCAGTATTAAACACAGTTTCTGGTGCAGAAATTTCCAGCTGTATTTGTAAATTCATACTGATTATTTATTGTTTTTTTTTAATTCTTAAAAATAATAATATATACAAATTTACTATCGATATAAAGTACCTATACATCCTGCTCAAGAATATGTTTGTGTAAGGTATTTTTTTATTTTATACATGATTTTAAGCTTAATTTTTTTGACTTGTGACAGTTTTGTTAAAAAAAAAAAAATATGTCACATGTCGCTAGATTTGGAGGAAAACCGGCTATGATCCGAAAGTTGTACATTTGAGAAAATGGCGCTTGAAGATTTTATCCAATTTCTACGGATTGTAATACATTTCCTTACAGATGTATTAATAATTTCTTGAACTCTTTTTTTAAGTAAATGCTTGAAGCTAATTTGACTTAGGGCATTTTTGAATTCCAAACATTATTTTAGGTTATGTAAAAGACGCAACTAATTCGTTCTGAAAAAAACATGGAAAACCGATAGCAGCAAACATTAGTTGCACAAACATAATGAAATATTTACAATGACAATAAAGATAATAATAGCCCGTATTTTTAAAGGCGATTACCCCATCAAATATAAAATTAAGTAATAAATGAAGTTATAAACTTTTTCCCCCTCACCCGTTTCTTGTTTAAAAAAATACCGATTATCCGAATTTCTCACCTCCGTATTAATCGAAGTGATTTAAAAAAAAAAATGAGGACAGTAGTTCCCAGAAAAACATTTCCACTCTTTACCCAAAGGCAATGGTATGAGCGATGCTTATTTAAAACTGCTTATTTAAATATGCTTATTAAATCTGATTTATTTAAAAGCCAAATAATATAGATTTTTAAATAAGCATGGCTCCAAATCAGGCTATAAAGACGGTAATATCGCGGGGTATTGCACCTCAATGGTTTTCTCACGGCTTACCATATTGTCCGAAATTTTGGTTGTTCGAAGTCTATCCCTCTCAATTGTCTTAGATAATCGAGGTTTTACTATAATTGCTTCTTATTAATTGTAAATAAATATATTTTTCAATTATTATTGTAAGTAATACTTCTTTTAAAATCAAAAAAACGACTGCTCAACCCAGTTGATATAAACTTTTAGGAGAATTTAATTTTTTTATTTTACCAATAAATACTTTTAAAAGGCTGTTTAGAAATTGTGTGAATGATTTATTTTTACTAATTACTAACACTTACAAATCCATTTCCATTTAAGTTATTCCTCTGAAAAAAAATTATACGAAAGATAGTTATTTTTTTATAGACTCATACAAACAAAATGGCCACTCTCGATCTAAATAAGCTGTAATAAAAGAGATTCTAGTTGTTTTCTGATTTTCTTCGTTGAACTGATAAAAGCAAATAGATAATCTAAAATTGACAAATCGTTTTGCCCACGGACTTAAAAACCGTTCTTTTATTTTTATCATCGTTCAATTTTAGTATTTATATTTATATAAATTTATATTATTAACTTATATGATTAAAATCTTAAAACAAACGTTCTTAAGAACAATTCTAAAATATAAAAAGCCAAATGGATTACTTTAGTACTTCCGATTATCCATAACAAATCGAAATTTATGGATCCATAGCTGCCTTCTCCTAATGAAATACACAAGATGCTAAAGTAACTGACAGGCCACCCACAGCCCCGAGCATTAGGACTGCAGGATGGAAGAAGCCACCAGGCGGAAGAGAATCGACTCGACAGCTACTGATGGTTCCAGGGCAGAACTAATAGTGTACTAACGAACCAATCAGCTTCTCCTAAATATAACCATTCCAGCACATCGCTATCTTTACCTCTTCCTTGTTCCTAGTTGTTCTCTAGAAACAACCGAATCAGGATCTGAGGGAAACGAATGTAGGAATTCCAAACTTTACACATCCTCACATCTTACCACAACATTAAATCTCCAAGCCACCTATTATAATTTTAACATATAACATGCCGAATTATTGCAGGATTACCTCGGCCATGATAATGAGATTTAGATTTTATCCTTACCAAATTTTATTAGTTATACTTATCATGCATTTCTTATAATTTGTTTACTCGAAATGAATATTATCCACGTAAGCATTCTGTTAACAAAGTTACCAGTCATTCGGATAAAAAAAGTGGTAGCTCTATAGGAGGAATCATAACTCCACTCCCTGATGTTTAGGTGTGATCAACAGACCAAATTGAACTATGAGAACCTAATATATCACTGTACTGTACTAGACAGAGGTACAGACATTATAAATCTATACAGTTAGAATGAGAACAATGAAATTATTATTTTCCTGTTTTTGTTTCACACAGGATGCCATAGCATTATGCATAATAGTTGAGGACCACATTTGATCTACCAAAAATTGCACTAATATATTTTCAAAATAATTTGATACTGATGAATTTTCTGATAGTACTTTCAGTTCTCAATAATACTGTCTCTTTCTTTATTTCTGGTTTTATTATCTATAGGTTCTGCGGGAACTGGATGACTGAGATTCTTCTGTTATCAGTCCATTGCATGAGACTACCATCGTCAGGCTTTCCTAGAACTCACACAATTTCTAAGGGTTAACGTTAAATGAAAAATGGATGGACTATGATATTTAGGTATTGTTTATGACGTACATGTACATGTACTCGTATAAAGACGTAACGTAATAGTAAAATAATTACCAGTGAAAGGACAGTTCTAAGGCTGTTGATCCTTAAAAATCGGGCTTACAATTTGGAATGCGAGATAAGGAAGAATCCAAAACTGAGACAGAGCTGAGCGTCCTCTCTCCCCTCCCCCTCCGGTGTAACGGAGGCCAGGGGAGGTTCTCAGGGGCTTTATGTTTTATTCAAGTAAGAAGGCGGTGCTAGGAACCGCTCGTGACCTGGGAGACGAAACCATCACATCTAGACCAGATTATACGGAATTTGAACTGCACTCTCTGGGTAAACACACCGTGTCTCTTTACCTCCTCATATCTAAATATCCGAGGAAGCCCCTTGTATACCAAACACGGTTCTTCGTCAGCCATTCATATGCAGGCGTCGCATAACCCTTCCCTATGGTATAGTGGAGGGAATCGTAGACAAGTGTCATATGCTGCCATACGAAGCTCTTTAATGTCGTTGTTTGTATTCCGTGGTATGAAATAAAAAATAGCTTTGCCCAAACTGTTAAAATTTTTGTAAGCCTCCAGAGATTCGTTCGTTGATTCAATTCAATGTAGTCCAAAACATTTATCGTTACAGCTGGTGATAATGGACTGTTTATTTATAGCTAATTTTCTTTTGGCACATGTTCCTAATGATCTAAAGCAAAGCAATTTATCTTCCTCGACCATATGACTCCATACGAACCAGAAGACAGTTGGGGTGCGCTCTTTTGCTAATGGAACTGAACATATAAAATTTAATTTAATAAAATACGTTTTAGGTAAATGTACCTGCAGTGAACATTGGTGTGGCCACATGGATAATTACATTTTGAAAATAAGGCAGCAAGGCTTCAGTAGACTAACGTATAAAAATAGCTGTTACCATCTAGTAGCGGTTTAAATACTTTTATAAATATGAGTTTTTATCTTCTGAAGTTAAAACATTTTATTTGACGCAAACCATCATTTTCTTTACTCTTCATTTATGAGACCTTGTAAAATAAGAAAAAAATACATGAACGTGTTTCCAGTAATACAAATTAGACCTTAATCCGAGAAAAAAACTGTTAAAATGTTTGTTCACCATTAACGCAATAAGGTGATTCTCATGTGTCCACTATTGGTGCAAATTTTATGTTTAGGAAAAATGAGAAACAAATCTACTAACTACTATAATTAAAATTTTTATTAGTTACGAATTCAAAGAGGTGCAACAGTTACGAGTTGCAATCACTGGATAAGTTTTTAATCTCAAAAATACCAGGAAAAACCATTGGGTCAGTTAAAACAATGAAAATTTCGTTAATTGTGTCCACTGGCGGTACATTCATAAAAATTCAGAATTCGTATAGACTCTAAATCACATAAAACTTTATTCCACCATGATTTTTTTTCTATATTAACTAAAACTATCTAGTTTTATGGTGCTATCACAATCATTACACGTATATTATTTTAATGCCTGTAAAATATTAGAACGTACTTATGTAGGACAATTCTGCAGGTCAGAGACAAACTCCCGCAAGTAGCATTCCTGAATTTTTACAGGATAGCAAAAAAGAAGTTTCTGATCGCACTGTTATGTTAGGGCACTGTGGAAAGTGGTCAATATTTATGTCAGACGTTTTGCATATTCTAGGGCCCTTTCGACTTATTTATGATACTTTTGCTCGAAAAATAAAGGCATTATAATGCAAATACGATAATAATGTCAAAATCAGAAAATTGGACTAACGACAGTTTATACCTCGGACGTAGAGAATTATGGTCAAGATATTTTGAAGTTACGGGATAATAGCTTCTGTTCAGGTAGTCGTTCAAACACGCATAAAGGAAGCCCAATAAGGAAAAACCACGCAGATAGTAGTACTTCAATGGGCCGAAGAATTTTTTTCTCACGATATCTGGAGAATTTAGGGCAGTTTTAACAGTTATCCATCTAATATTCTCCTTTACATATTAAGTTATATATTATTCAATTTTTTGTACATCTCATCACAGTTTTTCATTTTGTAAAAATGGTTTTCTCTGGTGCTTTTAAATGGTCTTTAAAGACAAAGAACAGATGATTGAGCTTTTTTAAACAGCAAAAGCCACTCATATCCTAAATATACAAGGAAGAGCGCTATATTTTCATGTAAACTTAGTGCATTAAAGCATAAATAAATAAACAATAAACATACAATAAAAAAATGGTATCACTAAACCACAAAAGTTGATCTTGGGTTAAGAGCTACTGTTACATGACCAATGGTTGTTCGAGAAACTCGTCGAGAACATACTCAGCATAATGATAATGTATCATACTCGTTATAAATATATATAATAATAAATAATTTCTACAAATAAATTGTAAGTTGGAAATATTGTCATTAAACTGAAAATCCTGCTAATAAGACGGATTATTTATTAACAATTAGCAAAGGTGACATTCCATGCATTTTTATTTTTATTTTCTTACATATATTTTATTTATCCAACTGTATAAATTACGGATTGTTTCCCCATCTTCAGGATTACATTCTACAAATTTAACAAAATAAAAACAATATTGGATCATCATTAATAATTACATTTTTAACATAACAACATACGATACTCCACATTACATTAATAATACAGCCAACAAAAATTTTTTTTTTAAACTTTTTTAACTTTAATAGTTGATCTTCACAGATTTTTATGTACTGAATCTAAATCTGGCCTTAGTATTTTTGTATCACCCATAGTTTTCCAGCAATATGCTTTATATTATATAATATGAACCCCTATCTAAATCCCTATACGGTATATTGGGGAATTAATGAAACACTATGTTACATCATAAGCATGGTTTGTATTTACAGTGGCTACTTAAAACAGTGATATCATGTGCTAATACAGGTTTCACTTGTCAACTGGAATTGGTCTATACTTTATTTCTCTTTTTAATTCCTTGTACGAAGTAAAGGAAGCATTGTAATCGCGAAAATTTTCGGTTTTCAGATTTCGACGGAAATATCCATTTTGACCATCTCTGAATCATTTTTGACTAGTTTCGTCGTGGCGTCTGTCCGTACGTACGTTCGTATCTCGCATAACTCAAAAACGATTAGCCGTAGAAAGTTGAAATTTTATATTTAGGAATGCTTTAAAATCTAGTTGTAAACCTCCTTTTTTGGTTACTGCTTGATCAACGGAAATGGTACTTTATTTGAAGATCATTATTGATTTCCATCAAAAATTATATTATAATACTATGTAAAACTTCTCAGATTTAGTATTTATTATTTATATATTGATTTAAATAACATACTAGATTTTTGTCTAAATTTGAAACCGGAAGCGGTACTTTACTTGAAGGTGATATTAGACTTTCATCAAAAAATATATTAAAATATAATGTAAAACATCTCAAATTTGGTAAAAAGGACTTTTATATCGATATGAATGTATTTATATGAATGTATGCATAATAAATCATATTTAAATTAAATACATAAATCATATGTTTCGGTAATAAAGGTTACAAACGCAATTTGGTTTCCAATCCAATTAAATATTATAATTACTTGTTTTAAATGTTAAAATTGAGTGTAAAATACTTGTTTTCCTCCACATTTGTGTGTGTGTGTGTGTGTGTGTCAATAGATGGATGTCGTGACACCGTGTCGTTTTTTTTTTTACAACTTTTGTACTGAAAATACCTTATTCCTATAGTTATTAGGGTGCTGAATTCAAATATGATATTAAAAAAGCTGTAACACCCACAATTTCTTCACATTTTATAGTTAAATTTATTAAATTAAGCTATTTTTAAAGAATTGAACAGCTTTAATAGTTAAAATTGTGGGTGATACATCTTTTTTAATATCATATTTTGATTCAGCACCCTAAAAACTATAGAAATAAGGTATTTTCAGTACAAAAGTTTTTTCATCGTTAGCCTGTGTAATTATTTTACCTTTTAGTCTTTACGAAAAAAAATAAATAAAAAAACGAGATGATGTATTACTGGTGAAAATATACTGACCGGTCAGATAAAAAAACCTCAGATTGAATAATTTAATTGATTTTCCATTAGCGCGCAATTGTAAGAAGGCACAAATCACTGTTAGTATTACTATTGCCATGATAAAATCAAATTATCTTATCCCAAACAGGCTAAAAAATTGTAGAAAAGTCTAATAATACTAATTAAAGGTGATGTGAAAAATCAAAACCAACCTGCATCGAAGTATGGAAGACGTATGAAACAAGAATGCTGAAAAATATTTTTCGAACTTCCATTTTGTGGAAAAACACCTAAAATCGATCGTTGAAACAAAAACATGTATTAAGTTTTATGGCGTTGTTTTTGGATTGGTAGCCGTGGAGTGAGGATCCAATTGAATCCATCAGACAGGAGCAAGAGCACTCTGTTACGCACGTACGTTGACATGCTGATTGGACCTTCTCAGCTCCGAGCCCATTGGCATAGTTTCACGACAGATTGTCACACCAGCAAACGGCTTTGCAATTAGCTTGGAAGAACGCAGTGTTTTCTAGCACGCAGCGTGATCTCTATCACTTGGCTTTTTATCGACTTGAAGAATTTTCAAGAGAAAGTAATCGTTCCGTTGTTCCAGGTTTAGGAATGATCGGAGGTTAGTGAAAATGCCGAAGTAGGAAAGGATATAAATCCAATGAGGTGTCGAGCAATTAATTTCTTTCTTTCGCCATTCCTTATCCAGCGAGATCGATAAATTACGGATTGAAAAGTTGCCTCTTAGGGTTGGTTTTATACAACAATAGCAGGGTTGCCGTTTTGCGGGTAATTACACAAAAAGAGTGTAATTAAGAACTAGGTGGGTAATAATATTTAAGGATAAATTAGGGTATTATAATATTATTATAATGTATATATAATGAATATATATAATATTATATTATATAATATAATATATTATATAATATATAATATAATATATAATATATTAATATTATATTATAATATATATAATATTATGTAATGAATATTATATAAATAAATAATATTATAATAATAATATAATATTATAATGTATTCTAGAAAAAATGTTAGAATGAGTAATTTTAAATAAATTAATTAATCAAATAATTTATATAAACATATCGATTATTTATTGTCTTGGAGCATATCCAAGTTGACGAATAAACAAAAAGTGTAAAAATGATGGGGTAGAGTTTTAGTGGAGCTGTTGACGTACACGAAAGACGCCTTTCGTCATAGTTCACACATTGAAAATGTTTGATCATTAGATTTAAGTTAGGTAGTCATTATTTATATATTTACAAAATGTATATTTTTTTTTCATTTTATGTGTATGTGTGTCTTTTGGCCGAAGTGATGCTCGTGATTTTAAGTGCAGTAAGCATGCACATTTATAAGTCATGATAATGAATATAATGCTTAAAATCAAAAAGGGTAATTTATCTTTAAAATGGACTATTTCAGTTAGTACAATAAAACATTAGAAGTTCATTACTGCATGCGCTGTTTTAACGTATGTAATATTTAATTTTTTTATTATTTTTTTTTATAACGTATCTTGTTTTTCTACTGTTACTCAAATAGGACCGTATTAAATCTATAAAAACTGAATAAAAATATGTTTTTTTAAAGATCTTTTTCATAAAAATGCCTGGTATTTTTGAAAATTATATTACTTTATTTAAAAAGATTATTACAGAACCGTTAATAGAGTGTATTTATTAGGTTATACATGATCAAATTATTATGATTATGACTGTCTGTCATAGGTGCAGACTTTCCATTTAGATTGTAGGGCGAGGGGCGCTGATCGCCCTCCATCATCCTCCTAAGTATTAGTAAGCATCAGTAGTGAACTGGAGCCTTTGAGTTGAGCTTACTCCCCACTCTGCTAGCCAATCCAGCCCCTATTTTTTCTTTGAATTGTTTACTGCTTATACAAAGTAAGGAACGACGGGCTGCAGAATTCGATTCTACTTCAAATTCAATCATACTATTCAACTTTTCCTAGTCTCTTAATTGATTTTAGTTTGCATATTTTATTGGTTCTTGTGGATTATTTCTTATTGATTTTTTAACTTTTTAAAAAAATGTCTACATCGATTTATTGGGATGAGGGCGAAATGATCCCTCGCCCCCCTCTCTTTTATTATTGGAGGGGCGATGGCTCCTCTCGCTCTCCTTTAAGTCTGCGTCATTGCTATCTGCCATGTTTGAGATAAGACTGAATATACTTATGAACTGTTTAATTAGATTCATCATCGGTTTTTCACCTACTGCCTGTGTTTCTTTTCCAAACCTTTAGAGCATTAAAGCAGCCCTATATTCTTAACTTTCTAAAAACTATTTTCTTCTTATCTCCATTCTTTAAATAGGGATGCGCCCTCTCCCCCTCTCCTCAATCTTACCGATATTGTTTATTAATGGGAATGTTCATTAATCCTATCTAACATAAAACGACTCCCACTGATTGTTTATCATACTACGAACAACAAAATTAATTATTCACAATTTTTCATTATTACAGTACATTAGTTTTATTTTTATTTTATAATACAATGTACCACCTTTATCATTTTTTTTTTTATAGACATTTATTTAAATTTCTTCTTAAAAAAAAACTCCTCCCACAGACCGAACAACCCAAACATGCCATTTTTTGTCACTCCCCACCAAAAAAATTTAATGATGTTTTTTGCGTCGTAATTCATCTCAAATTCACCCCAAATATCAGACCTCAGCCTAACAACGCTTTTCATAAAACTGCTTCCTTCAATAAATATTTCATAATTTCTGCAACCCATTTTTGGAGTTCCTCACCTCTTTCTTTTCGTTATGTCTTATCGTCTGTGTTCTTAAATCATCACTCATTTCTTCACCAAATTCATCAACAACCACAGCTCCAAAGTAAACAATAGTCATTTATGCTTGAACAAATGCCTATTACTTTTATCAAATCTGTGGTGTTTGGGCAAAGGGGCACAATTAATTTTTTTTTGCGACAATGTGTTTAAGTAGGCATTTTTTTTTTTTTTTAATGAACTTTAACTTCGAGAAAAAGGCAATTAGTCAATGAAACAATATTCACATTTCGTACGAACACTGTTCTTGTAAAAAGAACATGGTTTAACTTAAGCACATTATACCAATAAAGTTACTAGTACTCCTTGATCCAAACACCACAGAATTATCTTTTTTTAATACATAAATGAAAAAATATATTTTTGAATATAATCAGACGAATGTGCGTGTAGTACTCGTATATTCAACTACGCTATTTTAAGAGGACTGCAAGTTGCAGAATAAATATTATTTTTATTTTCATTTTAAGTAGGTTTCCAAGTATCCTAACTACACGAGACAACATAAATGAGTGTTGTTGCTTCGACACCCAAGATGTTTTCATTTTATTTTGGTGCATAAGTCGCCAAAGTTATGGATTAGTAGAATGCAAGGACCATTATTTTTATATACTTACAAAAAAATATATTGTGTTAGTTTATTGAAACTGAGTTAAATATCATTATTATTTATTAATAAATAAAGAATGAAGCAAGGAATAGAACTGGAAGATCAGAGAGCTAGCTAGACAGTGACAGAGAGGAGACCCGAAGGAGGGCTCTGGGCTAAGATGACTGTCCATCCTAGCTCTTGTGCATAATTCCAGCATCACTTGTCCGAACCGGTTGTATACCGGACCGTTAGGTCACCGGTAACGTCTTCGTGCCATCTTCAGCTCTTCGAGTACTGGGTCTTCTTTATGATGGGTCAGCCTTGTTTGCTTATATGACCCCACTACGTTGCTCTTATAGGTTTATGTTTCGATTTACCATAACGTTGGATTTTCTAGACATAAAGAAGAGCAATAACATTAACATAATTCATTGTTTATTATATATGTATATATTTATATATGTATATTGGTATAATTGGAAAAATGCATCCTGAAATTAAAGACCTGTGGTGTTTTAACAGTAGAACAAATTATAATTTTTTATAAATACATAAGTTCGAACAATTTTTGGTAATTTTCCAAATGTGATCTAATATTTTGCATACCTATTATAAATTCCTGGTTGTACGTCATTGGTTAAAATAATTTTTCCAATGATAATAATTATAGAATTTTTAAAAGTTTGCAGACAAACAGGAATTGCTCGTATCAGAGTATAGGACACATGGTATGAATTAAATCCAATTAACATCATTATAGAATGCTCACAAGGGAGAGTTTGTATGTATATAATTTTTTTAACGTTTTTTGTCTCTTTGAAAAGTTGCGATTAGACAGGGCTTCATAAACTTTTGCCTATATTATAATATATTGGAAATTATTATATTATTGATATTATATCATTGCTTAATTACGGACATTGGGACTAATCCTCAAAAAAATTGAAAGTATTTTTTTTTTGTTCCCCTAAATTTTCTCCGTTATATGTAAATTGGGAATTCAATCCAATTAACATCATTATATAATGCTCACAGGGACAGTTTGTAATATCTTCCAATAAATAGTTGATCATAATATGATAAAACAATTTTTTATATTTTTATTAGAAGAAATCTGGAAACAGCTTTTTTCACTAATTGAGATTATGAAATAATATATATATATATATATATATATATACATGCACCCTTTAAATTTCAATTATTAAAATATTTATATTTAAATAATTTCATTTAGAGGACGTTTCGGACCGATCATTGTCCTTTTTCAAGTCACACTTTTCTATAAAAAAAGTATAATCAATTAAAACATTGCATATTATATTATCAACTGTAATAATATTATTCAATATTATTATGTGTAATTCAAACATTTTCATCAATACTGCAATTGAAAAAGATGAAATGGATTTGGACAATGATGAGTCCGAAACGTTTAAATTAAATTATTTTCATAAATATTTTATGAAAATTGAAAATATATTGTATAAATCGTCGGCAAAAGTTTGAAACCAAAGTTCAAAACGCTTGGAATTAGAGTTATTTTATTTTTGTCCTAAATTTTATACACATCAATCAATTGTTAATTTCTCCTACTAGACATATCATGTATTATTTTAAAAAACACCTCAATATAGTGAAAATTGAATTTTTAAAAAGTTTTTTGTCTCTTTGAAAAGTTGCTATTAGACAGTTACAGGGTTTCATAAACTTTCGCCTATATTATTACATATTGGAAATTATTTTATTATTATTATTTTATTTTCGGTTAATTACGGCCATCGGGACTAATTCTCAATTTCTCCGTTATATGTAAATGGGCCTGAATTTCGCGTTTTGGTTACTTAAAACATTAAAATCAGTTCGTGAATATCCAAAGAAAACCTTTATATATAGTGTTCTAAAAACTAAATAGCAGAAAAAATTCAAAGACCTTAATTAAGTTATTTATAAACTACGGAAACACTTAATTTCTTATCCACCTCCTTTTTTTCAATAGTTAAATGTATCACCAGACACTTTTTTTACCCGGGTTCGAACCCTCCGCAGCCGCGTTAATTCTGTTATTGCAGGGGTAGCCTCCCCGATGAATGAAATGAACCGATGGATAATTAATTCCCTTAGACTAGCGGAGAAGTTTACTTAGGGATTAGCTCTTTGAGGCGATGAATAGAACAAGCTGGGGGCCCGGGCTTCTGGCTCCATTCAATGCCGTTATTTATTAGCGGATGAAAAATGTATTTCCATTCAATACATCGTCCTTGTACTTTGCCGAGCGGTGAACTTGTGCCCGTTTGCTAATGAAACCTTTTTTAGATTCGTTCGAACCGTTTGTGACCTATGATCTTTCGTTTGTTCAGTTTCCAATGGAAACAGTTACAAATTATAAATATTATAATGAATATATAAGATTATATCATAAGATTTTGAGGAATATATAATATATATAGAAGCAAGGTCTGCCGATCTGCAATACCTCTCAAATCTCGAAATACCGCTGAAGGATTTTGTTTTATCATTTAGGATAGGTGTTTTAGAGCCTCAGATAACGAATCGTATAATTCTTTACCAAATAAATACTATTATTTAGTAAAAAAAAATAGGTGAGTTTGTAGAAAAAATGTGAATAAGAAAGAAAAAAAATGTTCATCCTAGTTTACTAATTCAATAAACTGATTTCCGATCATTGCTATGGCACTTTAATATTAACAAACGTCTGAAAATTAATCCAAATTTTATTATAAATAAACAGAAAATATCCATGCTGTTACAGTTATGAGCGCTTTATTGGGATTTTCGAAACTATTGTCAATTTTTAAATAAAAACGTTTCTGGCCCCATGGTGTTAGATTATTATTATTTAATTCTATTTCCTATTAATGCCAATATAAAACACCTCAAAAACTCACTATTTAGAAATGGTTAATGAAATTTTTATACTCGAATTATAAAAAAAAATAATGGTTTTTCGAACTATTTTTGGAATCGAAAGATATTTTCCTCAATGCTGAAATATATGCATTATAATTCTTCACAATGAATTAAATATATTAGACAATAACCACACTTATCCTTCTTATATCTTTCTTCTTTTTGTACTTCTGTTTTTTTGCAATAGTAAATATATCATTCGAACATTTAAAGACAGGAACTTCAAAGCTGAAAATTTGGTATTTTTTTAAGAGAAAAAAGGTATAAATTTTTTAAAAGAATTATAAACCTTAATAAATAAAATACTTCTAGCACTCCATGTATATGTACCTCTTTTCAGAACTCCTACAGAACGGCCACAAAGATGGCAAAATTATATAAAAAGCCTCAGCCTAGACTGAGAAAGAGAAAATAAATAAAAAGTAACTACAAAAAACTCGGTGAGCCCCGTCACTGGAAGAAGATGCTTAAGTAAATAAATAAATTAACAGAAACCTCTCTATTCTACATCCCTCTCTTAAAATGTACCCTGTACAGTAGAAGAGATCCTATCAAATCCTACTTCCCCGTATTTCAAATCCCAAAATCCCAAAGGGGCTAAGAAAAAAAACCACCATGCACACATCAGTTTCTTGAATCGATTTTAAGTGGAATTTATATTCATATATTAATTAATATATAATTTTGCTTTCTCACTGCTGAATGTAGGGCAGCCTGTGCGTTCAGAATCGAACATTCCTACTCGCGTTTTGCGTTTTCGGACATCAAGGAACAAATCCGGTCTCGTGTCTGTTTGTATGTAGTCAAATCGATGTGATGGGCACCTACTACTGTTAATCCGATAATGATGAAATATTCAGGGATTACGAGGGTTAGTATCTAAATGGTTCCATATAAAATTGAATTTAATTCCTTCCGCTACTTTCCCATACCCATATCCGGAAACATTTCGGAAATATTTCCTTGGCACACCTACTGTTCGAAAACGGCTAGTCCGATACGACCCAAAGTTAAAGGAAAATTGAGGATCATTGTAGAAACGGTTCAGTATCAATTTCATCAAATTCCATTTTCTACTTTAGCTTACTCGTGTGCAAACGTGCTATATTTTTCTTCAACGGCTCTTCTGATTCGGCCCAAAGTTGGGAACTAGTGAGAAAATGATCCAGTATCAACATCATTAAATCCTCAATATTATGTTTTAGTTTATTTCTTTCTTCTTTTTCATCAAGTTCTACAATAACAATTATGAGCTTTGAAATATTTTTTTTAGTTGATTACATAATTGATAACAAGTACTAATTTCAGCAAAGTAGTTATAAAATTAATAAAAAAGTTTTGTTTTTCTATTTTTAAATATTTATTATTTTTGGAAGGGGAGTGAGTGTGTTGTGCATTTCATCGATTTATTTCCATTAATATCGATAATTAATTTGAACAGAACATTTCAAATAAATTATTAATTTTGAAGAATTCATGGGCATAGTGATCGTTTTTAAGGAAGCCGAATTTAATATCGGATTTTTCATCGCGCACGCGTATTTCGATTTACTGTTGTAGAGTTTTCATCGATATAGGGGTCGTTTATTAGGATTTTTTTCTTATTAGCTGTTTGGACTTTTCCTATTCTGTTGGAAGCTATACTGACCTACTTGGTAGACTTATTATTTTCAACATCGTTAGGTAAAGCCTTTGGTTTTTATCACAAGAGAAATAAAATAACTACAGTTCGAACACACATCACAAATTAGCCATTGTTGAAATTGTATGAGCTATTGTCATACTGATTGCTCTATAGTAAAATCGCTAATTATTATAGTAGATTACTAAACGTAAGGAAAGACGTGTTACTCTCATTGCACTTCTTCAATTTCCGGCTAACATCAAATTTGGTAAAATACTGAGAAATGGAATCGTAGAAGACATGGCCTTCTGAAAGGATGCCGGAAATATATTTTCAAAATACGTCTTTTTATATATTTATAGAGGGTTGATCTGACCGGGAAGACTAAGCTTGTGCCAGACTACAGATTTATTTCTAAATCTATTTAAGATCTATTTTCAGGTCGAGAATGAAAACAAACAATTCTAGAAGAAATGAGGATTTCACGTATTTTAGTCATTGAAATTAATTAATACGAACGCTCAAATGTGCAGCCACATTACATACAAGAATTAACTTTTTGTCAGTTTTGTAGCAGTATTTATGTATCAACCAAATACTTTGTTAGATATTTTGGCTTTAAGTAGATGGTAGATTCGGATATATATATATATATATATATATATATATATATATATATATATATATATATATATATATATATATATATATATATATATATGCAATGAAGTAAAAATGCTCAGAACAATTATGTCGACACCAAAGCACATTTTAACTTAACAATACTAGATAAACATAGAATAAAATAAATTTCGAACCGTCCACACTCTATTGTACAAACTATTTCTTCCTCTCCGATAATAGGAAATCACAGACTTCGGCTGAAATATCTGAATCATTAGCATTCTTTTACTGATTTTAATTCTTTCTTTTTATTTATCTGGCTTCTGCAAAATCAAATCATTTTCACCAAGTCCAAACTATAGAGTAAAAATTAAGTACTTACAACAAACCTACACATGGTACATTTCAAATCAAACGAAACAATACATACCAGCAAATACAACTTCCACTTCTATATCATTCCCATTCAATTTTATTCATTACATACCATTACCTGGAAACATCGCATTGTGCGATAAATGTGATTTTGATTCCAATATCATAATCCATCCTTATAGTTAGAATTAAATTAGTAAAACCTCGTTTATTCGGATCAGATTTAATTTTTTTTTTTTTAAATGATGCTCTCATTTGTAATAATTTTTAACTATGACAGTAAGAACGTGACTACTCGTTAGTATAAATACGCCCAATATTTTTCATTTGAAGATTTCGTTTTGCTTATTACCCATATTCATTAGCGGATTTAAGGGAATGGTTTTTGGGGTTAAGGCATCCCAAAACAATTTTTTTTTTGTACATTTTTGTTTCTGTGAATGATCTAAGCTAAATAATTAAACAACTGCAATATGTTCTATTTTTAAATCATGCCGTGTAACAAAAATAGCTTTGTTAATGTAGGACTACAATTAAATTTTATTTCTCGTTGTTCTTACATTCAAGTTAACTATTTGCGATAATTTACCCGTATTTTTTTTTCTCACACTTCGACGCCTCGTACGGAAAAGGTGAACGCATTATTGAAATTAAAATTTGTTGAGCAACGGCTAAATTGTTCAACTTTTTCTTGACAGTACCTTGATAGTACAAAGAATAAAGAAATTCAATTAGGGGAGTGACGTCTATCTGAACGATGGGTTAAAAACTGCATACTTAAGCTACTAAATGTAAACACGTGCCAAGAAAAACTTTAAAAACGGCCTAAAAACCGTTAATGCTCCAGTGATTACCGTTATAAAAAACTTCAAAATTAAATTTCTAATGATTGAAGTTCATTGCTTCAAATGGTGTGAAAACCGTAGTTTTGATCACTTTCCTTCTAAAATTTCTCGGACTCCTCTCATGTTGCTATGAAATATCTCCAACCCCAAAACCCAGTTTAGCCACCTCCAAAATTAAATCCTGAATCCCCTTCTACCCATGTTACCGGTATTATCGATTATGTGGATTAATTTCTTGTCCCAGTTAGTCCGGATAAACAAGGCTTTACGGTGTAGCACAAAGTTCATTTAAATAAATAGTATGAGTTTCAGTTTTTATTTTTTTTTTATCCTGCAGATACCTTACTACAGCTTCGGGTATGCACGGAGGAATGATACATGCTACCCATAAGCTGAATCCCATTACCTGGATGAGAACTCATGACGACACCTCGTCTTAACCCCGTAGCGGGCTCGCCGCAGCTCTGAGTACCGCAAAAACGGTTCGTTCAATCATTCTTGGGAACCTCAGCTACCATCGGCTTCCACTAGTAGCTATTTCGATTGAGGTATTGTTTATCAGCTGTTCCATGTCAACCCTCCGATGCGGCTAGCCGTTGAGGTTGGAAGCACAGTTTAACTGTCTGTTACTCCTACAGTCTGCTGGCTTTACTGGATTCCTGAACCTGACATCGAGTGTTACCAGTATTAATAAAAGCCGAATTAAATTAGAGTATTTTTGATGAATAAAGCAATAGCGGGGAATTTTGATCTGATGCAAAAAATGCTTTGATGTACCTACAAAATGAATTTATATACTGAAACACCGGTGCATTGGGCATTCAATGTTACGCACAGTCGAACAATTTCGGAACTTGGATAAATTATTCCCCGAATTATAGTCACTACTCTTCGTGGACTTTGTCGGTACCAGATGGCAGTTGGAGTATTAACACTAAACTTGGCAGAACATTTTTGTAAATTAAAAAAATATACATATTCTTTTCACCAAGTTCTAAGTTTAACATTTCTGACAAAAAATGATTTTAAAAAATTGGCAGAAAATTTGAATAACTAGAGCTGCATAATGAGAAAAAGCGAATAAAATAACTCTGTCAAATGTGACACATTTCCAAGTTGAGGGTTGATCCTATACCTATCATTTAAAAATACTTATGTATTTTATTCTGATGTTAAAATGGTCCACAGGTTTTGATCAGGTCTGGTTAACTGGTGTACAGCCTATTGTTGTAGACTAGTAGCCTTTAACCATTTTTATTTATCGGCATCCAATTAATTTTTTTAACAAACATAATGAAATTTAACACGTGCAAGAGCAATAGTTAATTCAAATAAATGCATCCATTAAAACCACATTTACCAACAAAAAGTAAATAAATAAGATTAATAGGAAAATAAATAAATATGCCAAATAAAAAAAATAAATACCCAAATCTAAAAAAAAAAAAAAAATAAATAAATAAAATAATTTCAGTTTTTGAAGAAAAAAAAATATGATTTTCTAATTTTATTTATGATATGACATCTATTAAAATACAAAGTGTTTATTAAAATATAAAAATAAATATAATCTATATATAAAAAATGATTATCGATTTATAACTCACAACAATACGTAAACATTAAAAATCAGAAAATACGAACAACTTCCTGTTTTAACAAATTTCTTGTTATTGTTACCGATTATTCTCCTAATTACGCACCGAGACAAACCAAATACACGTGATAATTGGATATGTCACTGCAGAATCCCCTAGTTTATCTCAGGCAAGGCTAATAATAACAATAGAAAAATAACATTAATAACAATGTAAAATACTTAGTGTGAAAAGTGGCATAAGACGCATGAAAGAGACTGTACCTAATAGCACCTCTTACGCGACATGAATCTGTTAACCGATCACCAAAGGAGGTCTGGAATCCATGTCATTTTATGTCTTTTCCTGGTATTTCCTTACATATCATTAGTGACAATGTCCTGCATAAATCTGTGTGTGAGTGAGAAGAATTTTTGTGTTTAATACAATTAAATTATATTCCACTAGTATGTAGAGGAAAACAAATTACTTTTTGGAATTTGTCATTTTTTTTTTTTGTTTCACTAAGGCGTCCCATTATTGGAAAAACAAATACATTTTAACTTTATTTGGTACTATATGTCATTTTGAACTTTTAACGTGCAATCTAGAATCCATAGTAGAAAAAATCAATTGCAGAGATTTTTTATTTTTTTTATTTATTTATTTTGTACTTATTATATTTCTGTTACTTTAGCTAAAGAAAGTCAAGTATTCTCTTGAATGATGCATATTTTTGTATAATGAGAGTTCAATGATATTTTAAAAACTTATTGGTTATAAAAGAAAATATATAACAAAAAGAATTAATTTAAATTAATGCTCATTGAAGTTAAGGAAGTAAACGTTGTGAGGATTTAGAATAAAAAAATTTAAGACACTTATGGTGTAATTTTTAAACATTCACAGCTCCGCTTCCTTAAATGCTAGAAAGGAATTTTTGGTATCATTTAACAGAGAAAATATGCCATTAGAGGTTGCAAAAAGGATCATTTTATTTGATCTTAAAGCGGAGGCTCAATAAGCGAGTGAAGTTGACCAATTTTGAGTTGATGACGTCACACATCACACCAATATAATTTGAAGCATATGGATCATCATTCACGAGTTTGTTTTTTTGTAATTATATATTTTTTTTCAATCCTCAGCAAGCAGATTAACATTTCTTCAAAATCAATCATACGATCATAAAATATGCATAGATATAGAATATATAATATAGTTAAATATATATATTGTATATATTTTTATATACATACATACATATACGTGGGGCAGGGTGGCACCTCCAAGCTGTCAGTGCTCCCGATAGCAAATAAAATGTCGGTAAGATGACGGAGTATAGAGCCAACAGGAAGGAAGAAAAAAAAAATATGTATATAAAAATATACATATTTTGATATGTATAAACCATATATACATATATATATATATATATATATATATATATATATATATATATATATATATATATATATATATATACATATTTAATCTTGATGAAATTTTTATGGAAACACCTTAAAAGTGTACACATTTAAATATATCTATTTGTGGGTGTATGTGTTTTACTTGCTCCTCATCAAAAATTGAAATTTTTATATCATTGAATAATATTTTATGTTCGATAATTAATACATTTATCTGTATTTTTTTTAATACTCATTACTCTATTTTTTTCGTAATTGAATTAGCTCATTTATAAATTTTTATAATAGAATTAATGATATATTATAATCGTTTTATTATAAATCATTTATTGTTCCTCTACGCTTTAAGAAGGTCACAACAATTATTTTTTAATTAAAATATATTTCATACGATTTATGGTAATAAATCAAAGTTTAATAAGTTTCAGTAATTAGTGATGACTTGTTAGCTTGTTCAGATGTGTTTTATAATTAAAAAGAAATTTAATATTATACAAGAACCAATTAATGTATACAAGATGGCATAGATATATGTGAAAAATATGGCAAGAGTTGGAATATTTATGATCACGTTCTATACACGATATCTTATTTTTTCCGGTAACATTCTTGGATAAATGTTATACAAAATTTAATGAACAGTTATTGTCTTCCTAATTATTATAGCAGATAAGACAGTTTAAAAAAAAACAAATATTCCTATCTAGAAATCATTTAACATTTACTTAAATGATTTTTATCATTAAATTAATTAAAATTTTATAAAATGTAGGTATTTTATAAAATATCTAAAATTTAAAAGTTTCTGCTATATCTCAAGCGACTTAGACCTCTTTCAAGTTCATATTAATTAAGAAAATTGATTAAAAATTAGTTAATTACAACGAAAATAAATGATTAAACATCTTCCAATAAACCCATAATTAATTTCCAAACAAATCTTCAGAAAAATATCTGGTATTTTCACTCCACTACTTTCCTTACCACTCTAGGTGAAAGTCCAATTTGTTTTACGTTTAGCATTGTAGACAATAAAATTATATTTCAACTAAGCTATACAGTTTTCGAATTATCAAATAACTAGCAAAAAAGTTAACGGATTTCTATAGGAACATGTGCAGAATACATAATCTAAGCTCGAAATACAGAATAAAATATTTTATAATATATTAAGTATTCTTGACTTTTTTGTTGCTGTATGTAAAATATATGTAAAACATATCTGATGTGGACAACACATAACTTCCTTGTACGTATATTAAACTATACATCGGTGGCTCAAAAAATGATCCTGAATTTGGTTACTAGTTTCCGAAGATTGCAATATCTCAAAAACGATATTCGGCGTCGCTACATCCATCTATTGACACACAAACACACACAAATGGGGAGGAAAACCAGTATTTTACACTCAATGTTAACACTTAAAACAAGTAATAAAAATGTTTAATTGGATTGAAAACCAAATTGTATTTGTAACCTTTATTAGCGAACATATGATTTATGTATTGAATTTAAATATAATTTTTGATTTTTGAAGCTTATTATGACCTTCAAGTAAAGTACTCTTTTCGGCTTATACATTCATATCGATATAGAAGACCTATTTACCAAATTTGAAATATTTTAGATTATATTTTAATATAATTTTTGGTGAAAATTTAATATGACCTTCAAGTAAAGTACCGCTTCCGGTATTCCAATTTAGACCAAAATCTAGTATGTTATTTATATCAATATATAAGCTATAAATACTAAATTTGAGAAGTTTTGCATAGTATTTTAATATAATTTTTGATGGAAATCAATTATGACCTTCAAGTAAAGTACCACTTCTGGTGATCAAGCAGTAACCAAAAAAGGTGGTTTACAACTAGATTTTAAAGCAATCCTAAATATAAAATTTCAACTTTCTACGGCTAACCGTTTTTGAGTTATGCGAGATACGAACGAACGTACGTATGAACGTACGAACGTACGTACGTACAGACGCCACGACGAAACTAGTCAAAATGGTTTCAGGGATGGTCAAAATGGATATTTCCGTTGAAATCTGAAAACCGAAAATTTTCGCGATTACAATACTTGCTTTAATTCGTACAAGGAAGTAAAAGCAATTAATAAATATTCCACCAACATTATGATAAGTCTTTTCTTATTTGTGTGTTTATTTTTTGACAGCACCCTCAAACAAGATTCTCCTACGTAAAACAAAATAGATTGGCAATGCTTGAGGAGTTATAAAAAGACTCTATCTCTAAAAATTGTCATCGAATATTGATGAAATTTATACGGAAACACCTTAAGAGTTTACTTTTTTAATTAAAAAAAATATCATAGAAATTGATTAGGGAATAGCCAAGATAAAAGTGAACATATATTAAAAAAGATTTTCATCTAACCCTCATAAAATTTATATGGGACCGCCCTGGAGGTGTATCCTATTGATTAAAAGAAATTGGTTCAAAAATGGCGGAGTTATGAGTGGAACTTACATAAAATATAAAGACAAACTGATAACCTCGTTGTTTGAAGTCGTTAAAAAAGTTCAATGCGTCGTAATTTTGTTAATAATGGTCTGATTCCGATACTTTTTTTTTCGTTTTGTAGGAAATTTAATTGCCTTTCAAATGATTAAGTATATCATCAAAAAATGAGTTCTTTTTTAATTATGTGCGAATACATTTTAGGAAAGCTTCATCAAAATCTTTGGGACGGTTTTGGTGCAGTTTATTGAAAAACAAGTTTTTCTGCTATCGTACATAGGGCCGTCGATCTGGTACATAGAAATGGGGGTCAAAGCTCTACTAAACAGAACAATAACCAACAAAATCGGTCCAACCGTTTAAGAGATAATCGAGGCACACACCAATGGCCAAAGGTGTATTTTTTTGGACTCCGAAACGCCTAGATCCGTTGAAAATAGCGCATTGGAAATTTGAACCTATTACAATATATACCTTACCTATATGGAAACGAAAGTAATTAGTGAATTCACCGAACAGCAGCCTGTTCATTCATAGCTTATTCATTTATATCACCATTCCATTATTCAATTCTGTTTTCATATGAATGTTATGTATTCAATTGTGTATTATTTTTTTTTTTTTAGTCCTAAATTAAACTATTTTCATTTTGTCTTATTTTATATACATATCTATTTATTCTTATATTTTATTCCCAATCTCTAAATTTGCTATTTATTGTTAGGTATACTTATTTTGCTTTAAGTCATTTTTAAAAATCTTATTTTGGAAGGTTTTGAATATGTCTTACTTATATAAGATTTATATTTTTTAATTTAATTTGATGACAAGTCAATTTATACTACTTTAAATATTCTTATTGGAAAGACAATACTTACAAAAATTAAAACATGAATTTATTAAATCACTAAATCTAAATTTTAAAAAATTAGATAATTCTGTTTATATTTCCGATCCATCCTATTTATATTAATATGATGATATATTTTGCTGTAACTACTTTTTTCCCGCTTATCTGTCCTGTTTTATCCACATCGTAAACAGTATGATAAACGCACAATATACAATAAACTTATATTCCGAGTCCACTAAATAAAATGAAAATCCGAACAACAAAATGTAAAAATATTCAAACTGATGTTGCCATTTTCTGAATACTAATATTAACAGCAAATGTTTTTAAAAATTCGTGGTTCGAAATATCATTAAAAAAATAAGCATTTTAATAAAAATATTATGAAAAAATCAAGATTCTTGATAGATTTACAACGCCTGAAATTATTATATTGTGATTTTATTCTCAAAAAGAGTGTTGTATTTCTGTATTAATATTGTAATTCCAATATAATTTTTCGTGTTAAAATAATATCATAGGTAATTCATTAAATATATATATGTTTGTGTGTGAATGGTTTATAGTTACCATTATATTGAAATAAAGTTTTGGAATTACTTCAATATTCTCATCATCCCCACGCATCCTTACCTGGAACGTTAAAGAAACGGAATAAAATACGTTCAGTTCTTCTTGGTTTCTAAATGTCTCATCGACCAGAAGTCCCACTGTATAAAGAAATGAAACACCGCTGGCAAAATAAAAAATAAAAATAAAGCATACCCCAAGGATTTTCTCTCATCCGAAGTTTTGAGATTCCAGTCAAAGGTTACCCTCGTCGGAAGAACTTCGTTCTCAGCGCTTTCTGTTGATGCCAGTGCGAACTAAGATTCGCCATAGCTCTGCCATCTCTTGGTTAGTTTTAAAACTACAATATGCATTAGCTAATTTTAAATATATAGATGCATTTATTTTTCAACAGAATTATTAATATTGTTATAAAAATATAAATAAGAAATGTAGTTAATATAAAATTGCCGATAAAAACATTAAAAGATGTTTCGAATTAACATATCATACTCAATGATTCTTGGTAATTGAAAACATTGATAAAACTTCGGGTCGATTACACTTAACAAAATAAAAAATATGTCTAATTAAAATGTTGGTATATTTTTTTACTTTTAGCCCAAAGATGATAATAAATTATATTTGAGTAAACATGGAAAATCCATTGTAAAAAAAAATCTAAAGTCTTTGTTATTAAATTTAAAAATTTAATTTAAGAATAATAAAAATGAGAAATAGAATGAAAAAGTAGTGAAAAATGTATTTCATTATTTGTTTGTTTTTTTAGGGCATTGTCTCCCTATGTGTTTATTTACATAATTATTAATGATTTATTACAATGAGGTTAATATTCTAATAATCGTTCGAATAATTTTACAACATATATAATACTAAAAATAAACCTCAATATTTTTAATTAAAAAAAAATTAAAATGTTCTAAATATATACAGTATTTAATAGTTTATTTAAGCGTTTTTCTTAGTTTAATCGGTATGATAAAATTAATTAGTTATTTATTAGCGATTTTACATATATAATAAATTAATGATCTCTATGGAAAATGGAAAAAATCGAATTAATTAAAGTTCAAATTAGAATCAGTTCACTCGTTCAAGATATTATCATGGCACAGAAAGACACACAGACAGACCACTGGCCAAAAATATCTTTTTTTTATGAGCTCAGAGGGCTCTGAAACGAGTAGAACTGTTGAAAACTGCACATCGAAAATTTGACCCGAATACAATACCTACATCAAAACTTAGATTATCTGTCACTCGTTTATCCGTCAGTTTCTGTTAACCGTCAGTACAGTAGAACGCAAAAATAAATGGGGTTTATAACTCATGGTGTGAGAATTACATAGGAAAATATGAAAATATTAACAAAAAAGTACAATCAAATAAGAATGTTCACTTTTCGAGTTATGCGCAAATTAAATATTCCTTCCGTCATAACTTTTTTCCTTTTTTTTTTTCGGAGATGCAGTATATGCATGAATAGCTTTAAGGAAAATACATTAGGCAAGTTTCATTAAAATCTTCAGAACCGTTTTGGCACTACCCTCTATGAAAGAAGAGATTTTTCGGCTGTTGCGCAGGTGCTAAGCGCACAGGGCGCTAGATTTGATACACAAGCAAAACGAGCCTAAACACAAAAAAACAAAAAATAAAGTAACAAAATCCGTCAGCCCGTTCAAGAGATAATCATGGCAAAGATGGAAACAAAGATACAGAGATTTACCAGACAGCGGAAAAATATGTGAAATTTTTTTGTATTATTCACATTTACTTGGCAATACTTATCCAATAATTTATCTATTTTCTACCTGCTATACATATAGGAGGAGTAATCAGAAGGACAAAAAACTGCTTATCTATTAGTATATAGATAATTTGAATAAAATTTAATTCATTAATCCTTAAATATATACATAAAATATTTGCATTGCAAGATAAAAAAAAAAAAAAGATGAAATAATCGTTTCCTTAACATACTGTAGTACTGACCAATGTTTAAGTAGATTATATCAAACAGAAAAGTTTGTATTGGTTTGTTCTCACACTGAATTAGCAAAGGAAGAAAGGTTCCATTGCTAATTCAGTGCGAGAACAAACCAATACAAACTTTTCTGTTTGATATAATCTATTTAATTATTGGTGGGTACCAACATGTATTTAATTTCTTGTCTCAATTAAATTCATAATTCATAAATGTTTTATGATACTAATTTATAATACACTTAATTTAACATGCATAATAATACCAAACTGTATTTTGATTGCTTATTTTTGAATGTTTGTGAGTTTTTAGAAATGAAGATGAATGTATGGCATTCGAAACTATTTTTGAATAAAAACAAAATTATAGAAGTGGCAAATAATTTATCAATCTTTAATTAGATTGATCCTTCTATACCATTATGCGGACGTCAAAAAATGAATTTCTATCAAATCATTTATATTTACAATTAAAATTTTTATTATTAAGAATAAATAATTTTAATATTTATTTCTACATTGTACTAATAGCACGTATTATGTGTATAAAATCAATTTGATTTTGTTAATATGTATATCTATATTTGCAGTCATCCATAAAAAAACTGATAATATTGATTGATATGAATAACAGATCATTAAATTCAAAATATCGTTATTAACATCTGATAATAACGTATCATTGATCAACAATTACACGTTTATGCGATTAGTTTCCCAATAAATTTTATAGCCTGATAATTTCTTGACCTAAATCGGTTCTCGAAATTTAGAATCTAATAGCTACGGGACAACCAGGTGTGACAGCAGGTGCTATAGACCCGTTATATCATTCTGGATACTTTCATATTGCCATCATCCTCTCTTTGATTGGGTTAAGTCAGAGAGCAGGTGCTGCTATAGTTATATATATATCAAATATTCAATTTATTTCGACTAATTACTGAATTTAGACCAACAAAGTTGAAATGTACATGTTGCTGGAAAATATTTCTACAGAAATGTATCATAACTTACATACACCATTTAATTGTTTTTCTCTCTATTTCATCTGAACCCATTTTTTTCTCCATACCCCAGTCAATAACTGAAAAAAAAATCGGCTTTGCTTTTGTAGCAAAATCACTGCTCAAGTTTCAAATAAACCATGTGGTATCTGATTAATATTATCTAAGCTTGTCGATAGATGTATATTTTTGGAAGACCTATGAAATAAATTCCTATCTTCCTATTACTACTTAAATATTTTATTATAAATAAAACAAATTTAAGTATTAAACATTTATTATTTCATTTTGTTGTATATTCCTTTTTTTTTCCAACTCTTCTATTAATGAGAATACATAGAATCTATGAACAACTAATATATTTTTATAAAATCTTTGAACAAATTATTTAATATTTTTTAACTAGTCCCATAATTTAATCAAATTAAAAACGCTTTAATAAATGTTATTGTATATATTTTTTTGATCTTATAAATAATAAAATTTAATAATGTTTGCCAAGATAGTACATCAACATTAATAGTTTAAACATGCATTAGCAGAGATAGAAATTGATTCCACTCTCTTTTATAACTAATATTAAAATTAAAATAAGAATAAATTCTACAAAAGCAAATTTAAATAAAATACGTCTTGTCTCAACACATAGTCAGGTGACTAAAACGAAAAATAATATTAACATGTATTATTTTCAATGAAGAACCTTATAATAGGCCAAAAAAAAAAAAAAAATATATATATATATATATATATATATATATATATATATATATATATATATATATATATACACACACACACATATATATATATATATATATAAATATTATATTTATATATTTTATATATTAATATATATTTTAATATATTTATATATTTATATATTATATATATATATATATATATATATATATATATATATATATATATATATATATATTTAATTTCTCTTGAACCGATAATGTTATAAAAGAAATAAAAAATACGTATTTAATATTTTTCAGCCTAGTTTAAAATTTCGGCCTCTTTTTGAAAAAAAAGAATATAAGGGGTCTCTCAGAGCCTGTACAACATTAAAATTTCAAAAAGAACCTATGCCTTCCGATACATCATTTTAACAGATTTTTGAAACTGAAATCAATGGTGAAACCAGATTTTAAATTGGTCAATAAATTACAAAGTTATGGTACTCAGTCCATCGCACTGAGCAACAGCGAAGAATGGCTAAGAAGAGCCTATCTTTGCATCTTCGAAGAGGGTAGGCATTTTGAACATGAAATGCAGGTTCACCAACCTCTGGTTGTATGTGGTATGGAATTTTTTTATTATTAAAAATAGCTAACAAAATGCATTGTTTTATTGAAACTTTGTACCATAATTTTGTAATTTATTGGCCAATTTAAAATCTGGTTCCACGATTGATTTCAGTTTCAAAAATCTGTTAAAATGATGTATCGGAAGGCATAGGTTACTATTTGAAATTTTAAAGTTGTATTGGTCCTGAGAGACCCCATATATTTTTTTTTCAAAAACAGGTCGAAATTTTAAACTAGACTGAAAAATATTAAATATGTATTTTAAAGAAATTTAGCCGCGCCATCTAAAAAGGATATATATATATATATATATATATATATATATATATATATATATATATATATATATATATATATATATATATATATGTATTAATCTGACTCAAAATCTGATATTTTAAGTTTCTAGATGAGTAAAATCCAAAAATCGAATTTAAAAAAATCGTCGTCCGCCTTCCGCGGCTTTCCACCGATACTATTGGGACGACGTTTTTGAGATTTTGCACCCAAAGACACATGTCCCCCCTGTATCATACGCCCATATCTCGGTCATTTAAGAAGGCAGTTGCACATCTCCATGACAATTTTTCAAAAGAATGAGTAAACTATAATAAACTAAATATAAATATTAAACCTGGGTTATCTCATACAAGAGACACTAAAGAAAAATTGGACATCGATCAAAAACTACCTATTGAGATTAAAAAAGAATTTTATTTCCTAAGATTATAAAAAAAATAAAATAATAATAATAAATAAATACATTTTTAACAATTAGCAATAAAAATTTTTTATATTAAATTCCAATCCTCTGAAAATTCAGTTCTGTAAACTAAAATAATTTATTTCCATGAGCCTTACAAAGCAAATTAAATGCCAGAACTATTTAAAACATATGTTTAAAACTCAACTTTCATATAAGGGTATAACATATAAGGGAAGGAGGAAAAATTATGGTGTTGAATTGCTAATTTTTGAGTCTACCGTAACCTTATCGAATGTTTAAAATAGAATAGAATGTTATAGAATGTTTAAAAGAATAGTTTAATTATTTCTGGCACAATTGATGATCATCTTCTTTTTAGTAACAATATTCATCCATTTTAACAAATAACACGGAAATAATAAATGCTAAGCACTAATTAATAATATTCTTTAATAATAAATTTTTTTTTAAACCAAATGAACCTTTATATTTTGACAAATAAGTCAAAAGTAAAAAACAAATACCCTTAATCAATGGCCAGTTGCATTTCAATAGATATTTTATTATTTAATTAAATTTTGTATTATAATATATTAAAATAGAATGGATAGTTTTAACAACTTGTAAAAATATGCCTACCTTTTTCTTTATGACCCAAAGTTTGTTTGGCTGTTCCAAAAAGGAGAAACTGGCGGTGTCCCCCAGTTGAAATCGTCAACAGATTTACGGCCATTCTATTTCCGATATATTTTCGAGTTCTTTCTTATTTTTATTACTTTTTTTTCTAGCAGCTGTATTGCCTCCTTTAAAGTGTCGTTTACAGTTTAATTTCTTGTTTTATTTGGTGCGGAATCAAACAAAATCATAGCAAGATCGATACAACGAACCATATCTAAAATAATCCTAAATTTTCTCTTTAAAAAGTATATTAAAATAATTTTGTTACCTAATGTATTTAGTATATCAATTAATAAATATTAAATAAGTTGTAATAGTATTAATTCAAAAGTATAGAAATTAGTTAATCGAGTTTTTCTGTTTTTTTTTTAATATTGGTGAATTTTAATAAGAAGTTTGGATAGTAGTTTAAATTTAAATAGAAGACTACACTATTTGCTAGTGTAGTCATCAAACAAACTTTGTTGTAGGACACTAGATAAGACTAAGACATTAACTACCTATTTTTTTAGTATATATGAACTTAGAAGTGTTCACTACTAGAACGATAACTGTTTTATGTATATTCTTTTTTTGTATTTAGGGTAAGTGGGGGTAAGTACATACTTGGGACTAGTGTATACACGGAGATTTATGTCAAATTTATTTAGTCGGGAGAGTTGCCATCCATGGGATTACACTATTTACTTATTTACTTGAAATTTCCACAGGAGACAACTCTCCCAACAAAATAGACTTAAAATAAATCCCCATATATGCACTTACCCCCACTTACCTTAAATACATTATATATATTAGGTTGAATTCTAATTTTTTTTTTCTATAATAGTTTTTATGTGCGGTTTGCAAGGTGGCTATATTGTTCTAACAAAATACCGATCATATTACACTGACCTTAAAGGCAAGGAAACCTCATTGCTTCTTGACAACCATCAACTTCAGGTATTGCGGTACCTGAAAATCACTCCTTGAGAATCTACTGAACAATCTCTAAGCTTATACTAACATCCCTCATAATGCCCCTTGGAAATGCCCTGGTACCGCTATACTAACAGAGACATTGCAATCGACCTGGCCATCGAAGCCTCAGAAATGGTTGGTGATTCGCAGACTAACCACAACCGGATGGATCTCCAGATTTTGGATTTGATGAATCCGTATGGTATTTCCGGTGAAGGGAGATCTATATTTTTAAATTACTGAGAAAATTCAATTGTGCCCAGTTTTAACTTAATGTAGCCATAAACATAGACATACTTATACACACATTCTTTAATATATGCGTAAGATTTATAATTGAGGAGGTGCTGAAATACATGAGGAAGATAGATATGCACTATATTTTCAAAGAGGGGCTGTTCAAATATCGTTGTTACCATGATAATATGAATATAAAAATCAATACTTTTCAGGAGACATTTTTTTTCTGTTCGTGTTGGTGTTGCATTTACCAAAAGAAAACATTAAAATTATCGAAGGTGCCTCATAAGCACAGAAGAATACAACCTTTTTTTTCTCTCCAGAAAAATAGTGATTTCATGCTCGTTGGATTAGCATGGCAACTTACTAATATGACGACATATCGGATTGCTATATGCCCAGCCTACTATACATGTTATTTTACAAGATTCTCTTAAAAGAAGTTAGAGAGGAGGCTTTACAATTGAAGATGGATAACCAATTCCAAAACGAGGAAGCAGGAATGGACATAGGAGTTATCAGAGATGGAGATCAATGAGAAGCGAATTGGTGTGTTGAGATCCTGTGTCAAGAGGTGGATAGAGGAATAATAAACACATAAAATAATAAAATGAAGCCAAACTACCATTAGACTTAGAACCTATGTCATACATTTTGCTGTATTGTGTTCATTTAATACGTTTTATTAACAACGATAAAATATTGAATCAAAAATAAACTTTGCAATCTTTCTTTAATGATCAAGTTATTCAATATTGCAAACAAATAAATTAACAAATCTGGAATATGTGATTTAGGAGTGATTGTAGTATCTTTATTTGTTCAGCATTTTGTATACTGTTGGTGTATGATTAGTGTATGAGGTAGCTCAGTGAGTAAGGTACTTTGCTCCTATCTCCTGGGACCGAGTTCGAGTCCAGTTGTGAAAGATTATTAATTCTGTTATATCAGCTCATCTGGGGCTCACACAGCCTCTATAAAGTGGGTACTCTTAATTAGGGGAAAAATCTGGCGGTTGAGCGTGATCCTGGCCAAATCACCTCATTACACAACTGTTGGCCTAGAAACAGTACAGGTCCTAAGTACTAAGTACTGAACCGAAGACCCTTCATGGGTTGTAGGTGCACAGATTTTCATGATTTTTTTTTTTTTAAATCTTTCAATAACCTTACCTAAATAAGCCTTTATATCTATATATATATATTTTTAACAGTTCATATTTTCTATTTATTTATTTATTTAGATATAATTAAATGATAAAGTTTCATAATTATGGTCATTTCATTACGATTGTTCTAGAATGCTGCCAAAATGATTCATGCTGGCTATTTGCTATGATTCATGCTGATACTTCAAGATGAATGGAATCTTTAAGCCGGAAGAAACCTCAAAACATCACTATGATATATTTGGTTTTTTCGAAGGACCAGCTTAGTCATCCTTGTCAGCTTGGACTTCCGCTTTCTATATTCAAAGAAACACTTCCTCTATTTTCCCTCCTTCCTCAAACCCCCCCAAAAAAGATCAAATTGGTATTTTTGAAATCTGTTTGCGTTGTAATATGAGGCACAAGTTCCTGCTGGAATAAGTTTCAAAATAAATTTTTTAAACTGATTCGAACTAACATTATTTTTCTTTTTTCATGAAATATAATTTACCAGTACTGGGCCATCTAGTAATGTTTAATGTAATCACTACTATTATTTCAGGGGTTACATATAAAATATATATAAATAAAGAAATTTTAAAAAAATCGATTCTTCTTTGTATAGTAGTTTACGCTACACATGGAGTGCAAGTTTTTTTAATCTGATTTTAGTTTGGTATTATACAGCGAGATAAAAAGTATTACATCATATCGTCGGTGCAATGCCAAAGTGGCATATCTCTAAATTTTGCTATTATTGGGATTGTTGTAGTTTTAAAGTGTGGCCAATTTCTTAAACAATCAAAACTTTTATATCTTATCTCTAAGCTACATTCAATCGTTAAAACTTCTGGTTAAGAAGTTTTAACAACAAGCGGACAGTCCCAAACAAGCGGATCCAAATTATAAATTGTCAGCTTGTTAAACCTATGGAATATTTCATTGACCGAAAATATCAATCGTAAAAAAGAACTTTGAAGATGATTTTTTGGGACCTAAACAAAAAATTTAAATAAAAAGCCTTCAATTAAAAAATAAATCCTGTCCTTTTTGTAATGTTGAAAAATGCTCAATAAGATTATTTAATATATAATAATAAAGATGAGTAATGTAAGCTAGAATTTATATTATATTTTATACTGCATATGATTATTTCAAGATCGAGCCTAGTTATTATTATTCGGGGTATAAATTCATAAAGTATACTCGTACATTTGTTTATTTTTTTAAAGTTTATCTAGCATTAATGCAAGTTATGGTCGTTCAAATGTAAAGCTTATGGACTACATTTAACCCACAAACAATTATAAAATGTAATATTCAAGTTCAAGGAATTATAAGTTTATTCTCATCCACTACTTTCCAACAATGACTAAGGAGTATCTAAGTACCGAAGTACCTGAGGGTTCGATACCAGGATCAGTTTAATATATCTGTATAGTTTAACATATAATTCTGGATATCAGAGGATATTATATGTAATTTTGTACATTACAAAATTGTACAATAGGAGACAAAACATGTTTTTTTTCCTTGAAAATTGCTTAAGAGTTTTACTGAGCTTTTACTTTTTACCACTCTTCACCTACAGAACTAAGCAGTTTTGAACTTCAAGCTTTATACCATTGATGAAAGCATGAAAAATTTCACAAATATCAGTGCAAACCTCATTGTCAAGAAAAGTGGACATCTGGACTTTTACCTCTGAGGCACAGGATTGTTTTTGTTTATCAGGAATAGGCCTGGGCAACAAACTGTAGGTACTCCTCATGGATTGTCAAAAATGAACCAATAGGACCTCTTGTCGGATTAATTATAACAATAAAAGGGCTAGTATATATATATACATAGGGAAGGATAGAATCAAATGCAATTAAGCATCTCCTAAAGATACAGGAGGCTTAAAATAGTACAACTATCAGTAGATATAAAAAAATAATTGAAAGTAGGTGGTTAATAGAGTCAGAGAGGCTAATGAGATGTTTTGGCAGACAGGTTTGGCAGAAACTGATGGAGGTTAGACCAGAATGACGGAGAGAACGATATTGAGGAAGACTGACAACACAGCTCAGTCGTATGGAGAAATGATATAACAAGATCATTCAAACTTTATGAGGATAACAAAAGAAAAAGTAAGTTTAGAAAAAACGTAATGACACTCATTTCCATCTGATTAATTAATTTTGTACAAAACTCATATAAAAGTAGGAACGAACATAAAATTCTATACAAAATGACAAAATTGTAGATATACTATTGTATCTTTAACAAGTCTGAAAAAAAAAAAATCCAAGGATTCAAATATAATTAAATTTATTGATGTCAAAATGACGATTCCAATTGAGCTGGCTGATCAAGACAGTAGAAACCAATAAATACTAAATAAATCACATAATTAACCTCAGAGTTGGCAAGGGCGTCCTTTTAAAGTGATAAAAAAAATACTGAGGAAAGACAAGTATAGATCAGATCCTTACAAGGACGTGGCGAATTTACCGTTGCTAACTGGAGATAAATCTAAACCACTAGGCTGTAGAAATCCCCTTTGTTGTTGTATAAGGCCACTCAGTCTGCCAGCAAAGATGGATTGCTGGATTGTCGCTATGGGAAAAGTTGAGAGAAAACTGCGGTAGTTGTTGATTTAATAGTAAACCCGATTTGCTCCAAGAGGCCGCGATAATGTTCCCAGTTGAACCACAACCGCGGGAACGCTATGCGCTCCCTTATTTAGTATTAAATGGCCGTGGCAGAGAGTTTGTTCATGAATAGAAAGAACAATATAGTTATTTGTATTATTGTATCCTGCAAAGTTAATTAAGAAATAAAATGGTAATTATTTGATTGATTGTACAGGATATACTTGAGTGTGCATTAGGGGAGAACCTAGGATTAAACTAGAGTTAGTTTTAGTATAGCCTGACCCTATAACCCCCAACGGACCTTTGGTATATGTATTTCGTTGCAAATAATGTTCATTTGTAATAATATTAAAAATGTTTCATTAAATTAAGGCTAGAGAAAGACATTAATACTGTTCTGTTGCAGTTTCAAAGCTCACCATTAGTTCGTAAAAGAATCTTTGATTGAGCGTTGACTGGGCTATAATCAGCTGTTTGACACAAACCCTTGTTTTGACCCTTCTTCAGTCTTGACATTCGATATCGGGAATGATCAACGGCCATCAGACATTCAAGGACAGCACATCCAGTAGCAGTTACTGGGCCATCGTTGCACAAGACAACGAGATAATGGGGCTATGATAATGAGAAGAAGACCCGGCCTGGAGCACAATGAGGAGATAATAGGCTGGAGCTGGAGAGCCGAGGCAGAGTCAGGTAGCAGGGAGCACCTGGGGCCAGTTCCCACGGCAGCCAGCTGCTCGTCCTCCGGGGGTAGTCCGGGACTGGAGGTGGCCACTTGTTGATTGTCAGCAACAGTTGGCGAGGGAAAACTAGCAAAAGTTCCAAAAGAAAATCACGGCTATGCAGGCGTCCAAAATATACCTAGGTATTCATATCTTGGTTTCTCAGCCAAAACCTGGATATCTAAGATCGAATAAGAAATACCATGCAGATACGCAGTGGTGTCACACGAATGGGCGCCCAGGCGCCACCCTCGGATGGTTCCAAAAAAAATTGGAAAATCAAAGAGAAGATTAAAAATTTCGTAATTTTTCAATGTTTTTCTATGCCACGAAAAAATAATCTCTCTCTCGTGCACCCTTTTTTCTCTCGCCACAGTCTATAAACGTCGAGGGGGTTCACTTTTTCGCTGTTCGCACCCAAGTGCAAAAAATCAAGTTATGCTACTGGATATATACGTATTAGAGAAACATACATAAGAGACATGCTGCGTTTTTGGAAACAAAAGAGTTGAGTGTCAGATCTTTTTCGTAGTTGGTTATATTCCTGAATCGAGAGAACTGACATTAATACTTACCTATATTTCTAACTAAGTCACATTTTCTGGCATTCACAAATTTTGGACTGATAATTTAAGCTTTGAGTAAAATGGTAAAAAGAACGTCCACCTCAGGTATAAGAAGTGGCAGTAGCAAAATTATTACTCAAAAATTTTCGAAGAAAAGGTGATTGTATTATTTTAGTAGCCTATGGTTCAAATATTTTTTTATTTACAGAAACAAACTGATATAAAAAGATTTCAAGTATTTTAATCGTAATATTTTTTGCTATTTAGTATCTCTTTCAATATGAGTTAGTAGCACCACTCTTCCTTGTCCTCACCTCAACAACCAAACCAAATTAATTAAAGACATCATCATAAAAACTTATGTAAGATATGACCATACTTTTAGTAAGCTAAAAAAAAACTTATCAGGGCTGGAGAGCCTGTTTTAAGGTAGGAGTACCTTAATCACTTAAAAAGATTCTAGCCAAGGAAAGGGTATTACAGGATTCCTGATTTTTCTCATTTTTTATGTCATTTTTAAGTTATTTAACTAGAAGTTATTCACTTTATACCTAAGTTAAGAAAACATAAATAAATTTATTTAAATTATAAAATACAATAAATATATTTATTTAAATTAAAAATAAAATAAATTAATTTATTTAAATTAAAAAAGAAAATAATTAAAATTATTTAAATTAAGAAAGAAAATAAATAAATTTATTTAAATTAAAAAAGAAATTTTCCAAAACATTAATACCCATCATGATGGCTGTACCTGAGCAACATGTTAATTTTTTTTTTAAAATGCCGAGGAAAAAGGAAATAAATGCATGTATTATATTTTTTAGGACACTTTAAAACTATAACTAATAAAATATTATTTGTGAAGGTTTTAAAACAGTTTCTATATCTAAAACTATATTAAGTCATAAGAATATCTTCCCAAAATTTATATAATCAAATATCACTTATTTAAATTTGGGGAAGGGGTCCAGCAATTTTACGTGTTTCACCCCTGGTTGCTTTGCCCCTTCAGAACAAATTCATGCTTTATCAGGTTGCCTACGTTGTGCTATTGATTAAAAAAAAGATAAGGAACAACTTTTGGGGGCTTAGAAAAAATGTATGTCATTGGGCCCTTTAATATATTAAATTTTCAAACTTTTATGCATGATCGTATAGAAGGATCAATCTAATTAAGGATTGATAACTTACTTGTAACATATTCTGTTTGATATAATCTACTTCAACCTTGGTGAGCACCAGCATGTATTTGATCTCTTGTCTTAATTAAATTCATAAATGTTTTATAATACTAATTTATATTACATTAAACCTATATGTATAAGTATATGTATTTTGATGACATTTAGTTAAACAAATTTATAAAAGTGGCAAATAATTTATCAATCCATAATTTTATTTGATCCTCCAACATAGAAAATTGCAACAGGAAAATTAAAAAAACAACTATTTTTTAGATATAATTAACAATTGTTTGTGCCTGCTTGAAATGGAATCTAAAAGCTGAAATTAATAATGGAGTTTGAAGGCATAGAGAGCTTTTAAGTCTTGAATTTCTAAATTTTTATCTGGCTCTAGATCAAGATACATTTTATCTATTGTACGACAAAATTCATTTTGCACCAGAATCGTATATTAATTTTGACCAGAAACCTGAGTCTTACATGCTTAGAATCATATTGCTTCTTGCCACTTAGTTATAAGAGCATTAGAGTTTGTTGTTCACAGCTAAATGAATTGCGTCCGGATCAAAGTTAATTTTTCGAATGAAAATGGAAATGTGCAAAATACATTTTGATCTGGAGCTCCTCGTATATAATGTTTGTCAATACTTTATGTAAAAGAAACGATTTCAAGACGAAATAAAGACAAGCTTGAGACCTGAAAATGCTAGTAACAAAGTTACTTCGTCGAAAAAAGAAATTAATCTAAAATTGACTAGATATCTCAAGATGATACACTACGCGGAAAAACGTAGACATGCAGCGAATAATGATAAATCTTCGTTATAGAAATGGTCGGGGAAGTTGGTTAACAGGACAAGCAAAGAATATCTAAAGGTGCATTTACATATTTGCCAAGCTTAGGCAATTCAAACGCCAAGCCAAAAAGAATTTACGGAAGCTTAGCAAACAAGCCTATCCATACACTATTATCCCAGCTATTCCAACTTTTGTCGACTGTTAATTTCGGTTCTAACAATTTTTATTATATAAACAAACAAACAGTAAAAAATATAAAATAAAAACATATGAATATATAATTTATACAAATACGCAAATATGTGGATGCAATACTAGTGCTTATGTGGCGCTTTCCGAAAGAACCGGATCGGACTCAAACACAATCAAGCAAACTACCTCTTTACACATTCGACTGGCCTAGGTTTGGCAAATGTGTAAAGGCACCTTAAGAAAGGTTTCCGGTGGTGAACCAGTCGGTAAACATCCGAGGGGTTGAGCGAGGCAAAGATGTGAGCATTGCGTTATGTCGTATCTTACAGATTTAAATTTAAAAGGGGTTCAATGGAAGGTAGTGTGTAGTAAAAATTGTTGGCGGTATCCGCATCGAACCTTCGTGTCAATATCTCAAGTCTTACTATTGTATATTGGATTGTACCATACATGTCGATCCAGTATACTGCAGGTCAATTTGGTTTAGATGAAATTGGTAGTAAATCTTTACTTTCACATTGACACCCCCACCTTCCGTTGAATTTCCTTCAAATCACGGTCAACAATCTTTTACATTACATTGTTTTAGTGAACTTGAGAGCCTAAACCATACAATAGCTGTTGAAAGAAACATTCTACACGCTCTTGAGACAATAATAACATAGATCACTGTAAGGATAGCCGTGAAGAACATCGGTGACGGAGAGAAGAAAAACCAATCAGAAAGTTGAAGAAAATCATTTAAAAACCCCGTTAAGAACTTTCACACCCTTCTGTTATATAAAAAAATGGGAGAATCGTAAGAATCAGTTGATTAGATCTATTTAAAAAAAGGGTTCTTCGTTGTACTCTGCTTCACACCTGTCCTCGCCTGTCAGACTCCTCCTGCTATAACAAAACCTGTCACTACGGCGAACAATTACCAAAGCTAAAATTGTTCTATTCTTATGTGGTCGTTAATGTCTTTCGAAACTTTTTCTTCGCCCCATATGTTACCTGTCCCTTAACGAGCAAGCCTGCTATCATCACCTCAAAGTCTGTTGTGTGTTATTAGAGCAGGTATCACAATTTACCTGCGGAATCATAGAAATGAGGGGAGATCTTTAGATAAAATCTGATAATTGTGAGAGCAAGTTGTCATCGAAATCTATTGATTATTTTTTTCTTTTGGCCTACTTTAAGAACCATATTGAAATTTCTTACTTTATTGAGTTACTGCTACTTCTGTAAACTTCTGAGATGAGATTCCATCTGAGAAAAATATTTGCTATAGTGGTTTGGGATCTGATACGTAACAATTTGGGCATATGACATTCGTTTTAAATGAATAGATAAACTAACTTTTTACTTACTCAACTAAGATGCCAATAGAACGTTCGGTAACTGGTCAATTTGGTTGAAAGTAATTACTTGTTTCGAACCTTTCCGAGTGGCCAAACTTATTATTTTAAAAAATGTCGTTCTACTGTTGTCGTCACCAATATGCTAGCTCTCCTCATCATCCTAAGTTATTGAACTGTTGATACTGTAACTTGAGGAATATCAAGTTACCAGGGTCGCATTTAACAAGTGGGAGCCCGTTGCACTTTAAGATATGGAGATTATCCAACAAATTTAGGTTGTCAACAGATATAAAAAATATAGTAGTTAAAATCATAATTTTATTTATTAATATTTGAAAAGTAACAGAAATTAAAAAAAAAGTTAAACATTTACAAGAGGTACTTTTCTTGATTTTTCATTAGCAAAATGAGCTATTTCTTCAAAGTCTATTTCTTTAAGTACATCACTTTCTGTCGACATGAATGATAGAAATAGTCCAGTGGGCTCATGGAGTAAAGATGGAACTGTGGCTTATTTCCAATTCGGAATGAGCGCAAAGTTTTTGCAGAAGAAATCGACGCCATTTTTTGAAAAAAGCTTAAACGCCCAAAATTCGAAATTTACGTTTCAATTTATCATGGGATCTAAACACCAAACTCGCTCACGATATATTGAGAAAAAGAAATTGGAAATGGTCTAAAAATCGACTATTTATCGAAGTCGTAACTCTGGCCTGCACCAGTGCTAGAAAGTAGCCTTAAAAATATATTGTAACGATACAGATTTTGCCAATTTAATAAACCAACAGCAGTACATTGTATACATTGTAAATTGTATACAAGTACAATATAGAATACAATTTAAATAGTATGCATTGTTATTTAGGGGAAAATTGTCTCTTGTGTTTCCTGTAGTTTGCTACGTATTTTTCAAAAAACGAAGTCGAAATGTTCTGGGACGTTCATATATTCAAAATTTATAAATGTATAACCCTCAAGATTTATTTTCATATTTTATTTAGACCATACATATTAAAAAGAAAAAAATTGTAAGATTCTTTTAACATTTGGTTAAAAAAATGTGTCCTCTACTTCCAAAGATACTTCCCTTTCTTGTATTAACAAATTACGAAAAAGAAAGTGCCAAGGATTTTCAGGTTATTTACAGATTTCACAATTTCCGTCTTTTTCAATTTTCATAATCTTGAAATATTTTTTGAGGAATGGGGTAGCTCAGTGGGTATGACATGAATCCTGCCTCCGGGTTTGAACCCGGTTGCGGCAGATACATTATTTGAGGTGTGGTAATGCAAAAGAGGATAAATCAAAGTGCGAATGCTCATAAGTAATTCACATATCACATTAAACTCCTAATGTGGGTGAGATTATTTTGAGCATGCAGTTCCTCTTTGCTACACCTTTCCACGACCCAAAACATTATACGTAAAAAAAAAACGTATTAAACTTTTCTAAAATTGGCTGAATAGCATGATTTAAAAAAATATAATCGATAGTACATATTTTCAACGTCATGCATCATACCAATGATGTCAAAAGCCGTAATAATGGTGTGAAAGATGGAACGACGCTTCCTTTGATGAAGATGAAACTGTAGCTGGTGTTACCGTGTCATGTTATGCTGTTTTTGTTCCGTTAAAAGCCCCTTCTGTAATTACAGTATACCGTGCGAAATTATCAAGTATATGTAAGAGAATACCTTCATGCACTTCCCCTGCAGTTTGATGAATCTGTTCGCTCAAGTAGATGCACTTCGCTAAAGTAAGTGCCCATCGGAAAGTCTTTCTATCATTGGATTGTAAATACAGACTATTCTAATTCATCAAATTATATCAAATTATTTTTTGAAATTTTTATATTAAGAGGACAGAAGATATTTATTTTTATCAACTACCCAAGTTGCTTCGAGAAGGCTTAGAAATTTGTCCATAATGTTCTTTTCTTTTAGCTCCGAACCAATTCCGAGCAAAGTATTTTCATTATATCTTGCTCGTTCGTTTTCGTCACTAATTTTTGAGCACTTCTCATTATGAATCATTACTAAATTTTGCATCTAAAATATTAGGCTCAATAAAAATTGGCAAATCACCCCTTATGTTACTGATATTTATTTGTAGAATAATATTTATAATTTATTATAATCTAAATTATAAATTATAATAATTTGTAATAAATATATAACTAATGTTTAATCAAAAATTTTAAGTTTAATGTTTAATTAAATTCTAAGTTCTAATGTTTAATTAAATTTTAATTTTAATTTTTTTTTAGTTTAATCAAAAATTACCTGAAACTTTCATACTACCTACATTCAATTTAATTTGAGTTTTGTTCTCAGAAAAACGAGCTGAAATAATTGTATACATATTCATTTAGCGACTACAAGGCTATTACCTTACTCCCCACGGCGTACAAGATATTTTCAAACGTCCTCAATGCTAAAATAAGACCTTACACTGATAAAGTGGTGGGGCAATATCAGTGTGGTTTCAGGAAGGGAAAGTCCACCATTGATCAACTGTTTACTCTGCGACAGATACTTGAAAAGATGAATGAATTCAATACATACCTCCATCTCCTCTTTATAGACTTCAAAACAGCATATGACAGTGTGTATCGGGACAAGTTATACATAGCTATGAAAAGGCTGGGAATCCCGTCAAAACTAATACGGCTGGTCAGAATGACGATGACAAATGCCAGCTGCTGTGTTAGAATACAGGGAGATCTGTCTAATAAATTTTGTTGCGAAAGAGGATTAAGACAGGGAGACACGCTAGCATGCACCCTGTTTAACCTAGCGGTTGAAAATGCAGTAAGAGACGCACGAGTACAGACCACAGGCACTATATATACAAAAAGCGTCCAAATCTTAGCATACGCTGATGATATATGTATTGTTGGAAGATCATCGGCAGCAATGAGGGGCGCGTTTACTTCTCTTGAGACAGCGGCAAGAAAAATTGGACTTCAAATAAATGAAGAAAAAACAAAATATATGACGACAGATAACCGACAGACTGACCCAACCATCAAAATTGGCGCTTGGAACTTCGAAAAGGTAAATAGCTTCAAGTATCTAGGTTCAGTAGTAACAGCGGACAACGATATTAATCAGGAAATAACACAGAGGCTCGTTGCTGCGAATAGGTGCTACTATGGACTCCTGCAGTATATGAAAAGCAGATCGCTGTCTAGATCCACAAAGGTGAACATATACAAGATACTAATACGCCCTGTACTGACATATGCGTCAGAAACATGGACAATGACTAGCGCCATAGAGCGAAAACTGTTGGTGTTCGAGAGGAAAATTCTCAGGAAGATATATGGCCCCGTCAAGGAAAACAACGAATGGAGAATCAGACACAACAGTGAACTTTCTGACCTCTATAAAGAGCCCGATGTTGTCAAATATATAAGAATAACTAGGCTTAGATGGGCGGGTCACGTCTTACGGATGGATGATAATGTAGTCCCGAAAAAAGCATTCAATGTCGAACCAATTGGTAAGAGGAAAATCGGAAGACCAAAACTGAGATGGCTCGATTGTGTGAGTGGTGATGCCAGAGCTCTGGGCATCCAGAGTTGGTGGAAGGACGCACGAGATAGGGAGAGATGGAAGAAGATTCTTGAGGCAGCCAAGATTCAGTAATGGATTGTCGCGCTAAGGATGATGATGATTCATTTAGCGACTACATAGATCACTAGCTTAAGTAAACAAACATTAAAGCCACTATTTTTAGTGACACGATAAAGGGTATTTTCTCCAAAGTTTATCCTCAATGTTAGAGAGAGAGAAATGCTTTATTAAGCATCAATGCTGCTCAAATACATTCGGTTGTTGCAATACACAGCGCACTTATCAATGATTAATTGGGCATATATATATATACATATGCCTTTTTGTTATCCTTTAACCATTCATCTACAGAGTACATAGTATTTTTATCTTCATTCTAATATATCACACCCTTTTTTACCTTTTGTTTATTTTAATCAATTCAAATACCTACAATTTTCTTTTCCAGTTATCAATTAACCTTTCCTAACCTAGTAAACAACTTTTAGATAATTGGAAAACGTATAGGACTAATCAAATATCAAAATTTGAACGCACACATATTTAGAACAAAAGCAGATTTCAAGAAAAAAAAATAAAATAAATATGTACAAATATAAAGAAAATCTATATAAATATAAATGATTGTAACGTTATCTTTTATGCTAAATTATAGGCTAATAGATTAGAATATTAAGTTAATAGATAAAACAATATGTTATTATTTATTTATGTGCCTGTCTACTCCAACAATTTTTAATTTAGTTTCTGTTGTTAACTGTGTTTTAAATGATGAACAGTTTCAGAAGAATTTTCAAATACTTGGCAAAAAAGTGTCCTAGAACAGAAAAAGTAGTATCTTAACGTCTCACAAGTTATAGTTCGTTCCCCAGGCAAGTTTCGAATCTAGATCCCTATTATTCTGCTTGAGCAAGAAAATAATGATAAACACATGGTCAGAAAGTTGGATCCCTCCTCTATCATCCATTCCTGCTGATTCACTCTCAGCAAAAAATCTAAAATTCCAGCAGAAGGTCATCCCAAAAGAATGATGGAGATGTTTATTGGTGTTCATTTTCCTGCACCCAACAGGTTTTACGGATTATGTCTTTTCTTAGCTTATTTATTCAATTGTGAATACCTGTATTATTGTTTAGGTTTCGCTAATTAGCCAACTCCTAGTATTTTTTTTTAACATTATTTAAAAATACCTTTAAAATTTATTCCTGAAGCAGTTTTTCCTCTGTGTTAATGCGAATCGAAAATGGCAGAAGAATGAAAACACTGGCAGTGGATAAAACGTTCTATGAAATTTAGCTTACGATGAAGCATTGATTCATTGTGTTTGAGTGAAAATTACACAATGAAATATACCAATTTAAAAACAAGCATTTAATTTTGGTGGTGGCCTGCAACAATACACTCTTCATACAGCTGAAGCGAATTGCAGGAAAAACTAACGAGCAACTCTCAATCAACAGTGTATCGGCACCTTATCAGGATATCTTGAGCCTGGACCTGCTGCTGTTGTTATCATGCACATTTCTGCCATGATAAGCTAAAAGGCCCTTATACCAAACTGCTTTTGTTAATATATTTTTGTATTGCACGCGAATTCGTTGAAAAATTACATCTTTTTATGACATAAGAAAGCTCCAAATATAATGAATCGAGCCAAATGAATGGTTTTATGGCTTTCTAATGTCATAAAAAGATATATTTTTTAGACCGTTTCGGGTAAACTGCAAAAAAGGTATCTTAAAAAAACAATTTGTAGTTAGGGCCTTTTAATTTATCACAGCTGATTTGATACCTGCATTCGACTAGATTAGAACTTCTCTACCCTGGATACTTCATATTTAGTCAGGTTTATTTCAAGTTGAAAACTATAGGTCCTCTCAAAATAAGATCGCTTGCTTTAGATAGCCGAAGGAATAGCATAAAAATAGCATACTATAAAAATGAAAAAAAAAAATCATTTTATAAGTTTCCACTTATATGATAATCACCCAGTAAAATATATTGCATTTTTTATGTTGGTTTTATTTTATAAAGATGGATAATCCTTTCATCAATGATACATATTTTAAATTCAAATAAAAAGTTAGTAGTGTTTTTAAAACAACATGTGTATTAATATAAAATACAATAATTAATAAACTTTTACAGAAGCATTCTATTTTGATACAATGTCCTGCCATTATATTTTATTTTTGTCTTCCTGGTCTCCGAGCTTTCTTAATTCCTGATACTAATGACGTTTGTACAATTTGAATTTGAAGGAGCAGTGCTGAGGAAGATGGGATCCTGTTGGGACCAACTGTTCCCATCAAGACCCAAAGAAACATCACCTGCCTCAAACAATGCCGGTGCGACCCACCCCCACTACCTTAGCTCTGTCAACTATGAATTATAATTTGAAAACACCTTTTTGTCGTATCTCAGGCCCCAAGATCATACATAGTCGAACTAAATGGGGTTTCTTCACTATAATTTAAAATATAAATTTAAAATATGAAAATACACTTCTAACTTAACTCCTATTCTTCTACCTTAATCCTCAAAGTACCACGGGCCTCACGAAACGCCAACAAATCACTATTTATTGTTAGCACTTGGTACATCCAATTGTTTTTTGAGTTCTAATAATGAATTTCACCTTTAACTTTGGTTTTATTTTTTGTCTATGCCCAAAAATAAATAAAAATGCATCTTGTTTTTTCTTCTTAGATTATAAGCTCTGATAAAAATAATTTTTTTTTTTGCGCATTTCTAGCTAAAAATTTGAATATCCACTGTGAATTTCTTAAATATACCTACTACAAAATCAACAGGGCATATTTATAAAATAGAAATATAAATTTACCAATAGCATTATTGCAAACATGAAACAAAATTTTTTGTATCCAAGAATTGAAAGTGACAGGCGTCAATCGATTTCTTCAAATATTATTTCGAAAATAAGAAATGTTACTTGGTGTGTTAATAAGTTTTGAAAGTAAATTTAAAATGAATTTGTCATATTACATTCTAACATTAATAACTCTTTACGACTATATTTCTAAATACACAATCAATAAATCACGGAGATGATTATAATTTACTAATTTTATTTTATATTGCACAAAATGCGCTATAATAAGATATTATGATTTTTTTTTTTTTTTTCACTCGTGTATAATAACATTTAATTTTATTTTCATTTTTCTTTTCTTTTTTTTTCCTCTGATATAAAGCATCAAAAATTCCCAACGTTTTGCCAAGTAACGTTTAATGTATACCAAAAAATATGATTTGTTACTTTTAAATAATATATCTTTTACACAAACAAACAAAACGTTAATTCTCGAAATTGCTTCCTTCTGAGTTACTAGGTATCGTTTGGATTGTAGCTGTAAGATGCACAGTTAATATCTAAAAAAGCACAATAATAATATCTTACAAAATTTCCGTGACAAAGAAGAGGATGTAACCTCCTTCACACGCAACCCCTTTTTAAGGCTGAGGAAGTCTTGATTTGGCAGATGTCGGAAGAGCTTTTTACGCACGGTGATCGGAACCGGACTTATTTTTGGTTAGGGCCTTGAGAAAAAAAACAAATCATAGGAGAGGAAGTGAAAATCTGAGAGCGGAAGTATGGGAAAACCATGTGTTTGCCGAGGGGTGGTGTAGGTGGCCTACCTCTAGAGGTACTGTGGGAACCAATCTGTCCGATGATAAACTTGTTTACACACTTGGAATAACTGAACAAACACCCTATAAACCTTCTAAAGGTTGGGTCTTGATTAAGGATTATTTTCTGATAATGGTTATCACCTTACCTTATCATTCCTAATAATTAACTTTTCCGACAACGTTAGCACAATCAATATTAAATATTAATTTAATATTATGTGTTAGCCATATATAATAAAGTTTAATACTCTTTAATATAGAAAATTATTTTAAAAAAATTAATAGATAATTTTATCATGTATAAATACACACACCCATAAACATTCTTACATAAATATATATATATATATATATATATATATATATATATATATATATATATAGTCGCATTATTTTACAATAATTCACTGAAACTTTATGTGTACCAACGATGATTTGTTGTTGATTATTTATTTTCTTAAATTCATGATGGCAATATAAAATGTACATATTTTTTTAATTGGTATAATGAACTTAAGGGTAAATGAATTTATAAATGAAACACGCTAAAGGCGTAGTAAACTACAACTGATTAAACATTTATTTATTTTACATATTAAATTTATATACATAATGTGCATTAGTAAAGAAAGAATTAAACATTGTGAAAAATAACAATCATTCCAATGGAAAAAATAAAAATTGACAATTGTTGTTCATTCATTTTCGATGGCTGCTTATTATTAAGGCAAAAAATAAAGCTAAAAACATAAAATACAAATTGATCACTGGTTAGGGACCTACACGAATAAGTCACGCTTCAGGTCAGTCAAACAAAGTTTTCTCTATTTATAAGTGTTGTTTATGCTTTTATAAACTTTATTGTGTGCAATTTGGACAATTTGAGGGCGCGAGTTTCATTATTTAATAGAAGAGTTTTGGCTCTGCAGCAATATTGGTAGGCCTTACAATGTCCTCACTTTCTTTTGAACATTGCAAGAGAGTAGGGACATGGGCCGATAATTATTGATGTTTATATTTTGGGGGGTTTCTTCTATCAATTTATAATGAAATTTGGACGACAGAAGTTTTTTCTGAAACATGGAAAAAGCCAATAGTTATTCCAATCAAGAAAACCCCCAAAATAAAAACACAAATATCTATCGGCCTATATCCCTATTCTTTTGCATTTTAAAACTACTCCAAAAAATGGTCAACAATAGACTGATGTATTATTTGGATACAATGAAATTTATTTATCAACCTCTCAATGTGGCTTCAGGAAACACCGCTCAGCTATCGACCAAATAACGAATCGAGAAAACGAAATTCACACTGCGATCTCTAAGAAAGAAACACTTGGTGGCTGTCTTGATATAACCAACGACTTGATGTGGCTACATAATGTGATCGGTACACTATCACAAAATGGTCTCTCTGGACGATTACTGACATTTATCAACCATTTTCTTGAAGAGAGGACATTTCAATTTAAAGTTGGACCCAATTTGTCCCAGACTTTTCTACAGGAAAACGGTACGCCCCAAGGATCCCGCCTGAGCGCAACATTGTTTCTAATAGCTATGAACAGCATAGTAAAGACAATACCGGCTGAAGTAACATGTTCACTATTTGCAATATTGAATGGAGATTGCAAAAAACATTATAGAACTTTCTCCAGGACTTCATCTTCTCAATAAATAAAACAACAGTTTTATTCCGTCCATTTCTACCGAAAAAGAAAATGCCAAACACATCTGTCATTAACATGATTATATCAACTTATAATTTGCACAGATGTAACAAAATTCTTAGGGGCTACTTTGGCAAGAAGTTAATCTGATCTCAACTCATCCGTCATGTAGAACCAAAATGCCAGACAGGACTAAATTTATTAAATGTTCTGACTAGCACTCAGTGGAGATCAGACTGGGACTGTTGCTTACAGCTCAGCAAGAGCTGCTACTTTGAAATTATTAGACCAAGTGTAGAAAGGACTTCTCTACACCGGTGCATTCAGGACCATGCCGGTCGAAAGCTTATCTATAGAGAGTGGTGAACCATCTTTGGAAATAAGGAGAAATTATTTGACCTTGGCATATGTTGGAACACTGAAGTCTAGGAAAAATTTTATCGCACATAAACTATCACCACTTTCAATTGAAAATGAAGAGCACTAAATATCCTGTAAATTTTTCCACTGTAGGTACAAAAAGCCGAAAAATGATTTACAAATAATGTTTCCTACATTCTTCAAAATTCCAAATAATTCACTACCTAATTGGTTTTCAATAGAAAACCCGATCGACTACAGATTAGCGATATTTTTTAAATTATTTCTGCCAGAAGCATGTACTGTTTACGCAGGTGAACTTTATTCAATCTGGAAAGCCTTGACTATATAGCACCAAAACCAATTGACGAATACCAAATTTCTTGGAAAAAAAGAAATCAAAAGATGCTTTAGTAATGAAAATCCAACTTATTGAGAGAGAACATGTATATTTAGGCAAATAAATAAAATTCTTATGGATTCCTTCTCTTTTGGGCATTGCTGGGAATGAGGACGCAGAACGTGCTGCTAATGCTGCTAGGATAGGCCTGCTACTGAGGTAACATAGGTTAACAAGACACCAACCTTGGATTGGCGTAAATATGATAAGGAAAGATTATATACTTCGTGGGTCACTGAGTGGAGGAGGATAGAAGAAAGGTTAAGATAAATCAAAGATACCTCCGAAGTCTGGAAAACTGCAGAGAGGAGAAATCGCCGCGAAGAAGTTGTCTTGGCCATTATGCGGTGTGAACATACAGCCATTACGTACAACTTAGTTCTAAAGAGACTGTACCCACCGACCTGCAGGACGTGCAAGGTACCTCTTACTGTGGAACATATCCTGCTGGACTGCGAGGCTCTTAAGGATGCAAGGCAAAATTATAACATAATTAAGCTGGACATCACTCTTGGTGGCACTGAAACTGCTGTTGAAAATGTATTCAAGCCTCTAAGAATATCTAAACACTTCCACCTTATCTAGTCAATTCTAGAAAAATGTTATAAAAAAAAATAAAATAAATAAATAAATTAAGAAAAATACATTGTGTTAAAAGTATTAATTACTTTTAAAGTGTATATCTGAATTGCGTATAACAAAAATATTTGTAGCATGCTAATGACCCTCTATGGGTAGATGCATTTGTAAAATAAATAAATAAAATACAAATTAATTCTTTGAATATTAGATTCTAATATTGGGATGCTCTGATTTTCCCACTTTAGTTTATTTGATTTTTTTATGTAAATGGCATTTATCAAACTATCTCTCAGTTTTATTATGAGTGATTTTTTATTCCCGTAAGATAGTAGTTATATATTTGTTTATACGTTTCGTTTGTTGGACCATGCCAAGAGTATAGTATAGATCAACACAATCATCAAGGTTTCATTTAATATTTTAAAGGTTTAGAATCGAGAATTATGATAATTTAATTGAAGACATAAGGGGATTAAGGTGCTGTGAAATAACTTTTCGGATATTGATTTTTTCTTATGAATGAATCTTTTCTGAGCTTATCTTCGCCTTGTAACATTAGCATATAAGATTTTTTGTTAATTATATGATTTCATAGATCACATCTTTAAGAAATTACATTAAAAAACTTTATTGGCCATTTTCTCCGAACTTCGAAGTTATTAAAATAAAATCAACTTTTGGTTTAATTGTTATAAAATGATTCAAATTTAGGAATTACATAAAGCAAAACCGTAATAAATATCACATAATATCGAAATACTGTCTGTAGTTCGAAATTACCCATCAGGACCACACCGCCCAACCATTATTTTCCAAACATAGACGTCAAGATATCAGATTGGCATACAGAAGAAACACAGTTATTACAGAGCTATCTGTAACAAATTGTAAAACAAAAACGCAAGATAGAAAGTGGTGAGACACAGCAATGAATCAATATTGACCACACTATTGTATTTCCGTTAAACAAGATACAGTACTTGCTAATTACGTACTGAACGCAAGAGCCTTCGTGTATTGTAATCGTAGTAGGTTATTTACAAATTTAAGTCGAAAAAGTGTCAATCGTCATATAAAATACTTCTCCTACTCATGATTCAAGCGAATCACTATTAACGAATCACGATGAGAATCTAAAGATGTCTGAACCACAACTTATCGAGAAACTAGAGATGATTGCTTACCATATATCTCATTGGGCTGGGTCCTACAAAGTTCAGGTCATCATCCTGCTCAGGAAATATCTAGGTTTATTTTGATATTCCTCTTAAGTATTTCAACCCCATAATTATTATCATAATAACTGAGAGTATATCTCCTATCTCGAAGAACGCTTACAGTTAAACTGATTTATAACTTTTAATTCAGGCGAAGAGAAAACTCCAATACAACAGACGGAATTTTAAGCCAATGGGATCAACTTCCAGTAGAAATGATTCATGTGTTGTTACATCCTCAAGTACTCCATTGATCATGTGCATTAGCAGTGGTGATCATGACCACATATTGAATACATCCTCTCTGAAGCTAATAGCAATAAAAATTTAAGGAACTTTTTCGACTTTGCTTCAAACTATGTAATCATTGTTTATAATAAGATTTTTCTTGTTTATTTATTTATTGATTCTGGGATAAGGAAAAATGTGACGCTATAAGTGAGACCGAAAGCAGGCGGAGAGACAACTTGCGGTACAAACTGACGACCACCGCCGCCCGATGATGGATGCCTGATGGCTTGCTGATGTGCTGTGCCATCGCGCTCATTGTGCCCTGTCATCCTGTAATCAGCCACGTGGCACCAATGCTCACTCCTGAACAGTTTTTGATTTGTCGTTCGGTCTTCTACCGAACCCTTCACTAATCTGCTGCAGGTTTTCAGGCCTCGCCGCCAATTCATTATTGAGTACGAGTTGATAGTACAATCTTTAGCCATTCCTAATATGTAAAACTGTATTACGGTATGCTTCTTCTCGATATTGAAAAGGCTTTTGACAACGTCTGACGCATGGATACCATCCACAAACTTATAAGCTATAATTTTCTACCATACATTATTCACTTCCTTGAATCCTATCTCAGAAATAGGCCCTTCTTTATCACAATAAACAACACCTACTCATCAACCCACTACCTATCAACTGGTCTTCCTCATCTTTCCTACTTTTCCCCTATCCTATTTAACTTATATCTCAGGAATCCCCTGTAGAACGATCACTGTATGCTGATGAAACAGTAATTTATAAAACATCTTGTAGAATTGATATAATAGTGAACAGGTTATAGGCAGTCCTTAAAAAACTTAGCGTTTAATTTAGAGAATGGAATGATTAAATTAAATAAAACGAATATACAGACTGTCATTTTTTACTAAAATAATAAGCTGTAAAGTGTACTAAATATATATAACAAATGCGATAGAGCTAAAAAAAACATGAGCAAAATGACTCCATACCTCAATAGATATTCTAAATTATAATAAAAAAAAAAAAATTTATCCCATACAAAACTGTCATATCCAGGATAATAACATACACGTTTCAGTCTGGAGTGACACCTGCGACTCTAATTACAAGAAATTAGAAGTAGTCCTTAGCATATGTATGAGGATAGTAAAAAAACTATCCTCGACATATTAGAATTTCAGTAATGTTTGAATTACACCTCCCGACGATTTCACAAGTTCACACACTTATGGACTTATGGAAATTCATTAATCATACTCCCACATCCGGCAAACCGGTCTTACAGAAAATAGGAGACTATGACAGAGCATCACGAAACAGATACACCCACAAACATACAAAACATATGCTAATAGACAAAATGTGAATATTGTTCTTGATTAGTTACAAATTTGTTGTGTTTTTTTGTATAAAAATAATCTTAATCGGTAATTGTGTTTCATATTTACAATTTACAATTGTGTTTACTTACTATATTCTTTGTGTAGGTTTTAAAAATATTTTCCTACTGCTAAAAACAGTATATAGGATAAATATATATATATATATATATATATATATATATATATATATATATATATATATATTGAAATAAAAAAACAGGCTTATTTTAATTAACTAGTCAGTACAATTTTATTATTATTTAACTACCTCTTCTTCAGTTTTCCTCAAAATATTTTATAATTAATTGTTTTATCATTACAATCTCGAAAAGTTATTAGAACACGCGTTTGTCGTTATTTCTGATGCATAGTATGATTCTAAACTAAAATAAACACTAGTTCATGTTTACATTTTGTGGGACTAAGATAAGGAATACACACGAGCTGTGTGTAATTCTTGTAATATATATTACTTATCTGATTGGTTATTAAGTATTAGAGGAAAAAAAAAGTTACCAAGAATTTGTTTTCAAATGAACTCGACTGTAAAATTTCTATTTTATAATTATCAATTTTTTTTTCGTTATTAACTAAAAATTATTTTCATTATTATCAATGTGAGCTTATAAATTGAATTTAGTTGAATAAAAAAAATGAGAGTAAAATTAGAGGAGAGAGAAATACTTAATTGTTAAATATTAGTACGTAGATATTAATCATTAAATATTAATAAAACAGTGCCGCTTTGTTAAATAAAATAAACTTGAGTTTGTTTGATAAACACACACACACACACATATATAATATATATATATATATATATATATATATATATATATATATATATATATATATATATATATATATATATATATATATATAGGGTACAGCATTAAACAAATTCAAGTCGTTGGAATTATTTTAGAATTATTCTACAAGAAATATTACAAACACAGTACTCTATTAATTTTGCGAGACGCTAATACAAAAAAATAAGAAATAAAATATATATATATATATATATATATATAAATATATATTTATAAAAATCAAAGAAGAAACACACAATTTATTAAATAATAATAAATCTGTCCAGTCAATTAAAATACAATTGATTTTGTTCAATACATATTTAAATTTATTCAAACAAAAACGGTTACTGTGTCTTATTCAAGATTTTTCCCCTACCCATAACGAGGAAAAATATTTAAATCAATTTGGAATATGACTTCTAAGATGTTCCAGAAATTATCTCAAAAAATGCTTCAATAATATTTAACTATATGTAATGAATATTTGCTGGGTGATTTACGATTAACCGTCTATCAGAATAAAATGATTAACATTTTTCCGAAACATAATTCCAGATAAATAACATTAAAATGTCAAATTAAAAAAAAAATTGCTAAAGATTTTCATTTTTTATATATTTTCTAATGGCTCTAAATAGCTTTCTCTTATTTTGTCTTTAAGTTTTCATGAAAGTGATAAACCCTTCAAATATTCAAAAATGTTTTATTTTTGCATCTTTAAGACCGTTTCGAGCCCAAGTTGGCTCATTATCAGGATCCCAATGTAGTTGGAATTTCTTCCTAAATTCTGTTAGTATTTTTCACAATTACATTATTATTTTATGATTTCTAAGCTTGTTAAAATGCTTATGTCTCAACCCTTCCTTGTTCATGACTGAACTGAATTGACTAATAATTATTTGAATAATGAGGACTAAAATAACTAGATTGGTTGGGATCCTGATGATGAGCCAACTTGGGTTCGAAACGTTGTTAAAGATTCAAAAATAAAACATTTCTGAATGTATGAAGGGTTTATTTTTTTTATAATAGAACACTTTATTAATAACAATTTACAAATTGCCACAAGGCTATAATAGATATATTTGCATGTTGTGGTGCAATGGCCTATGAAGGGTTTATAAATTCCTTCAAAAATTAAGAAAAAAATAAGAGAAGTACTAAAGATTTTATTATTCTAGTAAAACCACTTGATGCTTTTTAAAAGTAACAAGTAAGCAATAGAAAAAGTAGAAACTATATCTTTTTAAATTCAGGCTAAACTTAATTATTTCCGGATTTAAGAGATGTTTAAACTCTGTGAAATTGAAAGGTTATCAAGATAAATTACTGACTTGAAGTAGGTGATTATGAAAATACTTAATTATTTACCTGCAATAAACTAAATACAGAAATACGAATTATTAATTTCTTTTCGAATCACTATCTAACCGATTTAGATAGTGATATGAAAACAATCTTGGTAAGTTTCATAAATTGGTGTTAAGTAGGATGGAACATTAAATCTAACCACAAATACATTTTAAATTATACCGATTATAACTGTAATTCCTCCATGAAAAAATCTCATCAAACCTTGATCCTGAGATCTCAATTAAGGATCCGAACATAATTCCAAGCTCTCACCTGCTTCAACGTGGGTAACAGGATATTTCATTGCATGGATCATTTCAAATAATCTACAAGCAAAACACATTTTATATATATATATATATATATATATATATATATATATATATATATATATATATATATATATATATATATAATACTATTTTATTGGTACGCAGGGAGGGGAAGGGGTGTTCAAGAGGAAAATATATTTTTATACCCACCAACATAATATTTCTATTATAAGTAATATTTTTGGTAATTTTAACAATAGTTTTTGATCCAATTTTCATGCTTATCCTTAAAACATAAGCCAAATTTGGCGATTAAAAAAATTTCGATAATTATTTGCCTTCTCCTTCTCAAATCTTACCCTTCCACCGAAAAAATATTTTAATCCCCCGAAAAAAATTCTGCATACACCGCTGTTGAAAAGATATAACTCGACTGACTGAAAATATTTGTATATATTTTTTTACCTTTTTTAAAAAAAATTATTATTTAAGTAACATAATAATTTTAAAAGTTAGTTTTTATTATTTATTTTGTATGGATAAAAACAGCTACCTTAAAACTAAAATGGTTTAAATATTTTTATATCTTCATTTGGTTTTGGGTAATTTTAGATTTGTGGTTTAAAAGAACTTTCATTTTTTTTTAAATAAATACATCCAGACTCTCAACTTCTCAATGGCTTAATATCTCTATATAATGAACAAATATACAATTATTATTCGAGTTTCTGGTATGTTTTAGTCTTGAAGTTGCATGATTGGCGGAAGCGTTAATTAATTTTCAATACAGTGTAATTAGAGAGACGAGACTTATAATTGTTATCTTGCGAAAAAAATATTATATTATATAAAATAGAATAGCTTATGTACTAACTTTTGTACATGAAAATTAAGTAATATCTAGGTCAGTGATGTTACTGATATTTTACTTAAGTATTCAAAATCTGGGCATTTTCCCTATTATTAAATGCACTTTTTTTTAAAAAAAACATAAATTGGGTTTATTATGTATATCTTTCTCTTTTTCTGTACACCATTCACCGGGTAACCATAAACAGTATGATGGGAAAGTTATGCATGGAATTAGGATCTTTTTAAGATTTGACACAGATTTTCGGATAATCTCGAAAATATGTTTAAAGATGGCAAGGTAAAAACGTACAGACGTTCTTTTCATCCTAGTTAATTGACAGTTTCATCGCAAAATGAATATATATTACTTTAAAGGTTAAATAAAATAAAACAAGGAGAAGCTGGTTGAGGGTGCGGCCAGGAAAGATAAATTATACTGCTTTAAAGTGTCTCAACGTTTTGGCCTAAGTTGCAAGCCTTCATCAGGGCTAAGCAAAACAAAATTCAAAACGCATAGAAAATAAAAGAATAAATAAAGTAGAATAAATTAATTACATTTACAATTCCGCTTAATATTGTTCTTTTCATTAATTTTTTATATTTTTATACTTATAATTTTTTGTATATTATTATATTATTTTATATCGTTCTGGTCATTTTTTCATTTTTCATGTTTTTTATATAAAGTTTTCATTTCACATACTATTTCATATTCTTCACGTAATCCTACTTTATTTCTTGTGATTAAATCCTTCTTCGACTATACCTCCATTAAAAAATTAAGCATTAACAGTCCCGCGGATGAAAATTTCCCAACAATTATTTAACTCAAGTTATGTCATCAATGAGGGGATAGAGACCTAGATCAACACACCCTAGGCGTTGCTATAATGTAGCTGTTTATCTGAAAATTGAGACAGAGTGGCTGCGAATGAACCATGAAAAGCACCACAATGAACATGTGAAGATGGAGTGGAAAATTAATTGTTCATCAACCACCACCAAGTACAAACTTTTTATAGCACAGGCACGGGGCGACGGGCTATTTCCTCCTCCCTAGGTGTTTGTTTTACAGCCGGCCCCGGGGACGATTGGTCATTACGGGGACCGTGGAAGATCTATTAGCTGGGGGACAGGCAGGCGGATTATTGATGGACGGAAACGGATAAAAAACCCTTCACAGTCAAACACCGGGTCCTCACGAAAAAATTCCGCCGGGGAACACCTTTGTTTTAAACGGGCCAATCAATTATAGTTTTCCTCAGCCGCCCTGCAAAAAACCAACTCCCTGCCACCCCACACCCGGCTACTGTTCCCCGTAGTTGTTTCCTTGTTTGTTCTCATTTCTTACATCATCTATAATGCAATCCTACTTGCAACGAATCTTTAAATTTCTGTGATATCTAAGTCATCGATCAAAATTATATTTTTTGCGAGACTCCGCATAACTTAAAAATATGAAAGTTAAGAATATATTTTTTTTAAATTGTTTATAGAATAGTTTATTAAATAACATTAATCTTGCAGACGGTTGTGAGCTGCGCACAGTGGACTTATGCAAAGCATAATTTTGCGGACGAAATTCCGTAAACGAAAAATTCTATGAGGTATAGTAAGTCACAACTGATGGAACAAGTGAAGCAGCTAATGCACTGATTTCACTTATGTTAGCATCAACCGAAAATTGGTCTTTCTTTCAGACTTTACTGCTGGACTACACGCACAGTCCTATGAGAGTCATTACGAAGAACAGATTACTCAATACCTGAAAAGGTTATTAAAACTTCAAGCGGTCGCTGAAATCCGCTTGCAAAGGGTAGGGATACCCGCGATTTGCGATACCCACGGGAATATGGAAGAAATTCAGAGACAGTCCAAGGAAGATTGTACAATGAGCCAACGACTTTTCTCTGTTATCTCTGACAATATATACAACGTAGTCTCGTCCTTCAAAAAGATAGCCACTGCGAATTCCTACAGGACAGCTTCGGTCGGAACAAGATGGAAAACGATTGTATCGAAACTTATCCCCGAGAGACTACAGTGGCCATCCTTAGAATGACCACTGGCCACGATTACCTGCAGAACCACCTACATAATATTGGCATAGTTGACTCCCCGACATGTCCCCTGTGCTCCCAGAAGGATAAGACTGCAGGTCATCTATTTCGCTGTGCAACTCTGCAGGCGCTGACACCGGAGAGGACACCATTGAACGACGGGAACGGCTTAACTGGGTGGCACGACGTTGGACAGCTGAACAGCCAAGGGTGGGCATTGGCTGAAGAAGAAGAAGTAACAACTGACTGTTAATCTTTATATAATGTTTGTAAAGGTATATACAAAGGTGTAATTCGAATGAAAAATGTTCCATGTCAAATCATCCGGTCATGACACCCACCTCCTCATATTTTGATGAAACATGGCTCAATTGACTCAATTACAATTCTGCAAAATTGTCCAATCATTTATAGTTACACAATGTTACATTATTATTTATTTATTTTTAATTTGGCTCTTCCCGAAGCGAATGAAATCCCCTTAACGTGCACTTGCAACTTTAAAAATATTTTTCTTTATAATCATTCAAGATATCATCATGAAATATTTCAGGAAGTTTGTGTGTTGTTCCTAAAATCAGCGACATCTTATTTACCTATCTCAACCCCCTATAAAACAAAAATATATTTTAATTTAATTTTTTTGAAATTTAGGAAACGAGTGTTTTGTTTTACAAAAACCACAATAGCTATACTATTAGACCTGATATAATGTTCAAATTTGTTTTAAAATACTCTTATACATATGGACTATCAGATAAATAAAAATATAGGTGTATTTTTAACAGGTTTAATTACTGTGCCCAACAGAAGATATCACGTCATCAACGTGCGCGAAATGTCATCTTGAAATATTGCAGGAAGTTTTTGTGGTATTAATACATAATTATTGACACTAGTTATGTTTTGTTTAACGTTAGTATTCACCATATTTTCAATTTTAAAAGATATCAGGTATAGCACATAAACTTTCTGCAAAATTTCATGATGATATAATCTTCAATGGTTTTAAAGAAAATATTTTTAAGCTTATGAGTCCACGTTTCATGAAAATCTGGAGAGGTATATGTCATGACTGGATGATTTGGCATGGAATGAGTCTTGAGAGTATGTCATAGAATTTCTTGGAGTTATGTGCTGTCTCTAATTGATGCGGTAAAAATACTGTTGATGTGAGACACACTATATCTGATATGCACAATTCTGATTTTGTTTTTGCACTCATGATGCCTGAATTGGATAAAAGATGAGTGATTAGTTGTTTAACGGTTGTTCACGTTAAAAATAAAACGCTCAATAGTGGTGTCACCAACCGGCTACATCAAGAACTGGTTCTTGATGTTCTGATTAGAATTTACTATAAAATGATGGTTCGGCACTAGAAAAACCCTCTGTGGTGAACCAGGTTCAATTTTTCGACAGATTAGATTTTCGCAGGAAATGGAGGAATGAGGAAATAGTCGTTCCAGACTGAGACATGCAGCAGGGGATGAAAACCTGCAGGACCGATCGAGGGAAGAGGAACAGAAAAGGAAGGCACATGGGGCCGATAAAACCACCAAAAAAAAGGTTGTAAGTCTGAGCTAATGCAAATTTATCAGTTTAATGTTAATTTATTTTAAGTACCTACAGTATTAATTGAAAGAACAGCGCCAATCATTTTTCATTACATGATACAGCCCACTTCTTTTCCAAATTATATGATCAAAATTTAGTCGTAAAATCAAATATGACGGTGAGATCAAACATCTGCCTTTAAGAGATTTGAGCTTTGTGTTCGAGATTTCCTGTTGCATCCTTATTTCAGAATTCAAGGGTGCAAGTAAAAAATATAGAAACAATAATGACTACAATGGTGATGACCAATCTAAAATAATGGATCAGTGGGGCGGTCAAAATCACACTAAAAATGGTTCAAAAATATTTAATTTATGCCAACGTTTTGGGCCACATAGTATGCCTTATTATTATGTCCAAGTTATTCTATAATTCCTATTGTACAACACGTCCAATGATATATTCTTCTTTACCCAAATCTGTTTTTGTCTACATTGTATTTTCTTTCTGTATTGTATCTTCTTTTGGTTTCCACCATGTACACTTATCTTGACAATCTTCTATATCCTTTCTGCATGCCTAAAAAAGTTTAATTCACCAGATAATCTCTTTCTCTTGAATTACTTCATCTTCATCTTCCTGCCGCTCATCGCCATTAACGTAGCAAGAAGTTTCTATCTAAGATTGCCTTTTATAGGCCAGGTTTCCTCTTAATACGTCATTGTGCTTTTAAGCATATTAGCTTCGTTTATAGCAATGAGCAGAGTACTAAGTTGAGAACCTTGCGATATCCTACCTTTCTATTTCCACGTTTCAGGATCCATCGATTGACCATTTGATACTTTAGATTGCATTATGCTGTTCCATTTATTCTACTGCATGGACTAAGGGTAAGGCGACAGTCACCTAGTGACATAGTGTCGCTTCCGAAGGAGGCAATATTTCCAGAAGCGTGTGCCATCTGCTGAGCCAGCTGGCCCATGATTTACCGTCCATCCTTCGGCACGTGCTTCCTTTTTTAAACTGCTCGCTGCTTAAAAGATGCCACGCCGGACCAAATGTTTTGCGAAGGTCTAGAACAGAAATAGACTAGAAACGATTTTTTTGCCTATATAGAAGGTATCATACCTCCGGAACTAGGAACTGTTTTAAATTTTTTACCAAGAGCGTCACGTTTTCGGTCTGCTCCGTCATGACAGTTGGACGGATACACATGCCGGTACCGTTAGCGGGGAGAATCAAGTCACAAATTGTATAAACATGCCGCCGAAAAAAAGGGCTTGACGTGCGGCACGCTTGAGGAACATCGGTTGCCTGCTTTAAAAAAAAGCTTAAAAATTTAACATTTCACCTCAGAATGCAAATGTTATAAATGCTACAAGCAACAAGTTTGGTAGCAACAACAAGTCTTGGTAGTCATTATATGCTGTTGGAACCTTTGTTAATAATATCAAGCATATCTGTTATTAGTATCTAACTAATTTAAGAATTTAGCAATAATTGATCTTGTTTGAAAATTATGTCTATCTATCCCAGTTTCTCTCTCATTTTTTCCGTCGTATCCTGTTCTGCGCTCGTCTGTTCTGTGCCTCAATTTGCGTCTTGTATAAAAGTGGAATCTAATTATAGAAGGTGACACTGACAAGTTTTTGACTTTGAGTATTTTTTATTTATAAAACGTTTCTGATTCATAAACGTTTTGTTTAAAATATAACATCTGTTTTATTTGTATATATTTATTTTTTATTTTTTAAATTTCAGTATTTTATTCGTATCTGTAAATTACATTTCAATCAAAGAATGTTATATTATAAAATGTTATTGCAAGAACATAAATTTTATTTCCTAATCTATTCATTTTTTTATAGCTAACTAATTTTTCTAAGGGTTTTATTAGTTATTTTCTTATTGTAACAAATTTTAAACTGAAAGACTTTTTAATTAACAATTATTAAAACTTTTGAACATTTATTTCATCTTTCATCTTTATTATAACAACCCCACTAACACTCTTCTACAGCATTCCAGCATTTAACGTTTCGGAATATAGTCCCATCTTCAAGAATATAACCTACAATGCAATGAATATTCTAAAAACATTTTTATTACATTAACATCACACTTCAAACAATTTCGAACTATAATCACATTAAAAGCTAATATATATGTGTATACATATACATATACGAGTATATTGTGTTGGTTTTAAATAAATATACTATTTATATTATGTTTAAATTATATTTATATATCCTATATTGTCCATACTTGATCCATAATCACTGTTATTTTGTCTTATCATTTTACATTTACTAATTTAAAATGATAGTAGGAGTCTATTGCAATGTTGCATTGACCTTAAAAATGTCTGGATTAGACTTAATCTATTATAATTATTTTATATTTACATTTACTACACTAACATAATGATTCGCTTTAAATGTAATTAAGATTCTTCTAAAAGGAACTTGATTGTATATGTTTTATTATAATTTTAATCTATTAATTATATCCGCATGATTATTATTTAAACATCTTGTGTCCGTTTTGTAATTAATGGCTTCTTGTATATTTTTTGTGATGTGGCTTCTATGGACGTTATGTTCTTATTTTTCTTTTAAAAATGTTAACCCTTCAAACTATAAATAATACTTAATTTTCCGTTGTAATAACGTTTTGAGCCATTTCACAGCGAAATAATTTTTCTAAGGGTTTAATTATTTTTTTTATGAATTTTCAAAGGAAATTTTAACCCTTCAAAGTTCAAAAAAATGCTTAATTTTCCATATTTACAACATTTCGATCCATTCCAGAGCGAAAAAAATTTCTAAGGGTTTTATTATTATAATTTTTTAATTTTTTAAGAAATGTTATGGCTTAAAGCGCTGTAAAAATGAAAAAATATTATTTATTTTTTGTCATACAAACGTTTATTGTTTCAGAGGAACAAAAAAGTCTTATATATTTACAAAAGTAGCATTTAAACCACAAAAGACCTACAATTATACAACATTCCTGGTATTCCGTCGGCCAGCATGAAAATAAACTAATTTTATTTAAATTTTTTTTTACATTGTTTAACCTAGGCGTACAAATTACAAAAAAAAAAATGGTTTGTAAGGCCTTTCTAACGTCTCTGTAAAAATAATTGTTATGAGATATTTCACTCTGGTATGAACATAACTTATAAAAGTAAATAAACTAGTTATTACATCTCTTCCATGAAAAATTTAAAAGATATACCTGATGATTTATTTGTTGCATAGGTACTTCTATCATAAAGAAAAATATAATGAGCAGGTTTAAAAGGCATCGGAAAAGAAATCAAGCCGTGGAAGAATTGCTGATGTTTGATGCTTTACCACCAATGGCTTATCTCTAAACATCCTGTGTTACATCGAAGATGTAATAATACGATAGAAGATATAATGGTACACCGCAGTGAATTTAAATTACTGTATTCTACATTATAAAGACACAAAACCAGTTTTAAAAAATTAGATTATTTTTTTAAATTATCAAAACATGTTTAAAGGGAAATAAAGGTAAATAAAAAAAAAATTAATAAAAAATAAATAAATTTCTAAGTAATTAGATTTCTTGTACTATCTTTTTTCTATTTATTAATGGTAACTTTATGTACATGATATAAAATTCTATAGCGCTAAAAATCACATATTTCTGACCCCCTACTGTCTTTTCCATCGTAAAAAACAAAACAAATATTTATTAACGGTGTTTATGACCACATATCTAAATTATTTAACAAGTAAAATAAAAAACTAATGTGGAGCTTAATTATATTCCATAGCATGTATTTAACATCCTCAAATATTGATTTTTATAAATAACTGATTTATAATAAATATCTATTTCCTTAGGAGCGACTTTTAATAACAGTAAAGGAATCAATATCGTACTGGAAAAGAATATTATAAATATATTTAATAAATCTAAGTAACTTCATAGTTTTAATATAATTAATCACACCACATTGATATATTCAGCATTTTCAATAATATATAATAGTTTAAAAATATTCCAATAATTATTTTTTTATAATTTATTCACTTCATACAATGTTAAGTGCATAATTACAAATTAAAAATAAATTGAAAAAAATCGTTGCCATACATTAACAATGGTTGTGTGTGAGCTAACCCCTTAATAGTTTACTTTAGGCAACCAGGACAGCAGCTATGCGGGCGTAATCTATACCGCAGCTTTACAGGTGTTATAGGAAGAATTGGTGTATTCTCTGAAACCGGTAAATAAACATATTGTTCGTCAAACATTTTGGCATTTTGAGTAAGATAATAAAAGACCAAAAAAAAACAAAAAAAAACAGAACCAATATGTAATAAAAAATAATAGTAACAATACGAAATAAGAAACAAATGTTTTTATATGCGATTAAAGTAATTAACTTGCTTGGAAATTGAATCCCTAATAAATATTGTGAATTATTTAATTATTAGTTTATTAATATTATTGAATATGTTCCTATAATAACGAATTGCTTAATTAGTGCATTGCCTTAATAATTGGTAATGCTAGTATTCTTTAATTGGTTTTGTTACATTTTATTACTGTTCCGCATGGTATTTTTTCTATCATATTATCTATTTTTCCATTTCGTTTTTCTGTTCTTGTTTTTAGTGTTTATATATAAATTTCGCGTCTGTCTACTTTTTTATCTATATGTCTCTGGGTCTTTTTTTTTTCGAAATAAATTAGAATCACTTATAAATAATTGATTGAGGATGTTTTTCTGTGTGACCCATTTTCTCATTTTTCACGAAAATTAAACCCGATGGCTTTCGAAATAAATATTTAAGAATTAAATTTTGTTTGATAAATGATGAAGCCATAAAAACTCTAATCGATCACTTTTTATTTCTACTGTTTGCTCTAAGATAGCTGTCAATCGCATCGGCATTAATTTGACTTCTATTTTTTGTTCGATTGATGATGAAATATCAAACAAATTAAAGAGCTCAGCAATAATTGTTCTTGTTCGGCAATCAAAGTCGAATATATTTATAGAAGATGACACTGACAATTTGTCGACTTTAAGTATTTCTTTATATTTATTTACGTTCTGTTAAAAAATATGAGGTCTATTTTATTTTAATATAATTTGATTAGTATAACTATCGCTACATTTTTTTTTTTTTTTTGGCGTACAACTCAGTAATAGTGACACCGTTAAAATTATAAAAATATTATTATTTTAATATCATTTAAAAGATAAAATTATGGATGAAAGATGGTAAATGTCGAAACTATAAGACATTGCGTCGACCAGCAAAGAAGGTGACAAAATTTGTTTGATGGAAAATAACACTGTTTAAAACCCAATCCTCCAAATTAAAACAAAAAATTAATTTAAAACAAAAAGATCGCCTCATTAAGCACTATTCAATAGTGTGTAAAATACATAAAGTGACGATTACAACATAAATCGGTAAGAGTAATAAGCTATATAAATAAATAAAACCTTTTTATTTTTATTTGATCCTTCAGCTGTCATATTACGAAATTCCGTAGGAGGTTCACCGCATTTTTTTTTTCCTCTTGTATATGATTCACCACAACTCAAATTGAGCATTGTTTATTTCCTTGAGCACTGTCATGTTTATATGAGTAAACATTTTCTGTAACGAGGAATATTCCGCACAGGCATAGGTCACAAAGCCTGTCACCTTAAAAAATGACGGTTGTGTAAAAAATGCGTGTATATCTATGGATACCATCAAGTAATTTCATTCATACTACAATAAAATAGATAATTAGTTTTTATCATAAATAGTACACCTCATGTTATGCCAAAAGATCTCATTGATCTTTCTTATATATTTTCTTATATCTAACGAAAATAAATAACTTATTAATGTTTAAAAAAATAAATAAATAATAACGTAGAATATTTGAATAACAAGATAAGTGAATATAATGTAAACAAAAAAAGATGTAAATTATTAACAATAATAATATATAATTATAAAAAATGTTCAAAATGCCAATAATTGGCTAATAAAGCACTACATTACAAAGCAATGTCTCATACAACTTCTTATTCCCAATTGATAATAAATAATTTGCTAAACATATAAATATACAGCACAATTACATCGTCAGATTTTGCACTGGATAAATACATTAATTTATAAATAAGTCTCTAATTTCCGTATTTTATGTTTTTCGACCAATCATTATGATATTTTATGTAGCTTAAAAATTCTTTTGTAATTTTACACGTTTTTCATCTTGTTATGTAGACACTGATTATAGTAATTAAGTTAATAAAATAAACCGAATTATTTATTTCGCCATAACTGATTTTTTTCTAATTATTGCTTCTTCCTTCAAAAATAATATCCATTTCTATTACGGATTTATATAATTCTGAACATGGTCATTTTTGATTCTATCAATCAATATAAGACTAGCTTTTCTTTTCCAAAACTTTCAAAAAACCTATTATTTTTTGGTAATACAGGAGTCAAATTTTATTAGGTAGGTCCTCATATTTAAAAATAAAATAGGAATGTGTTAGATACTTTATTTTAGGTTGCTCATTTAATAATGAGTGAGAATTTTATTTATAGTATTCCAAATGAATCAATATAAGTGATATAGGGATGATAGTTCAGAAATTAAATATGCTAAAAAATAGTGTTTTTGGATATTGAAGACAGGTAAACTACAATTAATTTGACTCAATTTTAATGAATTGGAAAAAGACATTTGTTGGCTAAATGTTAACTTAATAAATAAAATGTGGTTTATAATTAACAAAAAAAAATTAAGTAAGTTTAATAAAATTCTAATTTATGAATTTTAGATATGCAAGTGCTTTCTTTGAGTAATTTGAAGAGAATAATTTCAATAGACTATAGTGTTTGCAAATTAAGATAATTTTGAAAATGGCCAATATTTAAAAAAAAAAAGGTCGGAACATTACTATAAAATATAATGTATTGAAATAAGTATTTTGTAAAAAAAAAAAAAAATTTCTATTAATAATTGAAAGTGGGATTATAAGTGATAATTAATTTCATAATCTAAATTTATTAATATTATAAATAAAATAGGAAAATTTTGTAATGTAAATAATTTAATAATGTAAATAAATAACTGTAATGACTGTAGTTATTCATTCGAAGTAGTGGTATTTTTCCAATTGAAAATTTTCATATTTTGGAAGGTTATATATTTTATAAATACATATTAGTTCCTTGATTCTATTAATCCAAATACATTACATTTTGCCAGTTTTTAAAATTACATATTTAACAAGGAATACTCCCACTATTTTATCCTATCACTATCACACAACCCTTTGAACTATAGTCCTATAAATAAATAGTATGAGGCTGTAGATGTGAGATTTCATGATGATGGGAGAAAAATGTCCCGAAACGTTGAAAAAATGATGATAAAATTAATAAAATAAAATTAACATGGCAATAGATAGATATTATTCAGAATATACCCAATAATAACTAATGGTATTAAGATGTGATAAAAACAATAAGATAAACTACTGTTATGTTTATATATCCCATAAAAAAGTATCGAATCTTTATCATGTCTGAAACCACTTTCATTCCTATAATAGATAAAACAAATATGTCTGATAATTGATCCTGGATTAAAATTCTTAAGAATGGATTAAAGTCTCAACTTCCCGTTCGACAGCGTTTTCGACGGGGCTTTTAATTTGACGTGTGCTGCTTCAGCAATGTCAACAAGCAACTGTTTTTTTCTGTCAAAGCCTTAATTAATACAGATTTGCTATCGGGATTTCTAGCTTAGGATGTTTATTCAGTATTTTAAGAATATTAAAGAGTCGATTTGAGTTGAAAATTGACTGCCAATACACACTTACAAGGATGTGAGAAACGAGAATAACCTTCTAGCATTTAATGTCCAACATCTATTTTATTCTTAAATGTATTAAAATTAATCCCTATAGAAAATAGTTTAAAATTTCATTAGGTTGCACTAATGTCCTTTATCACAGTAAAATGTAGTTTGTAAACATTATTTTCTTCTCAACTGTTCCTTTGGTGTGTACGTGTATGTTTGTATAAAAAAAGTCAATGAAGAACATAGCGTATTCACCATTTTTTTATAGCACCACTGATTTGTTAAGAAAAGAGATGTACCTGCTGATTCTTTGTCGACCTCAACCAACTCGCTAACAACACTATGACTACTTATAAAAAAAAAAAATATTTTCCTTCCTTTTTCACGTAAATCCTTTCCTGATCGGAACAGTCATATCGTAATTTCCCTATTTCCTGACGTTTTGTTCATCTCTTGCGTAGCTTATTAGCCTTCTTTTCCTCTCCCGAATCGTAGATGACATACCTCAGACACAAAAGTAAGCTAAATGATGATAAACATACATTTCCTATCCACTCGACCTATGCCCTAGAAATCGCGGAAGCAATAATTGGTTAAGCTGTTCCAATAGCACTTATCAAAATTATATTTTTCCAGGTAAATCTTTCATAAAGCAGATGAACAAACCGTTGGCGTGTGCTTACATAAGATCTCAAATAAATAAATAATATTACGCGGAACATGCATGTCAAGAATAATTGTTTACGTTTGAGCGAAGGATTGATATCTGATAAAAGGATATAAAGTATTCAAATCAAGCTAGAGATGAGACTTGTGGGATGACAATTCCAAAATGAGAAACACAAATAACAAAGATCACCCACAAGAAGCCGTTCGATGAGAAGTGTTAAACAAGGTAGTAGATCTTGATCTCATATCCAAAACATGGAAGCAATAAGAGCCAGAAGGTGAGAGGATCAATTAAAGATTGGGACAGAAAAACACCAAGATAGGATTGCTGTTGGAAAAAATAATAATCTCTCAGAGTAACTTTTACATAAAACCAATTTATTAATAAGTACAGTCTCATCTCAACACCACCAATCAGTCCCTCGTCTAATTGGCAACAGTTGTCAAGAAAAAATTAGGATGGTATTGTAAAAGGGGCTGACGTGCTTTAGGTGGAAGGAATCGTGGAATCTTAAGATCTGTTAAAGGAAATAGTTGATTTGTAATCATATATTATATTTTTTATTCATTATTAGTTACATGAAGAATAAAACCCGATATATATCCTTAGACCTAGCAACAATTTACCAACGTACAAGAACTATTTACCTACGTTTTCAAGGACATGCCAACAGACTAATTGAGGAAATGGTAACGGTTGACCTTGTCAGCAGTACAGTAGAAGAATCGCAAGGTGCTGGATGAGAGATCTCCTTCCGTCACCTGAGGTACGTCAATCAAGCCTGGGAAAGGGTGTTGCTGAATAATTTTCTTCCCTCGGGTCTAGCATTTAAGAAATTATTTTCCTGTTTAATCAGACAATTTGCCAACAATTCCTAATATGACAGGTGCGAAATAATATTTGGAATACAGTAAAAACTACAATAAATATCATATAAAAAGTATATGTTTAATATTAAATAAATAATATTATATTTATAATAAATAAAATATTATTGTAATTAACAATAATAATAATTATTTAAATGTTAGGCACGGGGAAAGAAATTATTCAGCTGTACCTCTTCGAAGGTTTGATGGATGTACCTCAAGCGATGGAAGGTGATCTCTCATCCAGCACCTTTCGACTCTCCTACCGCACTGCTGGAAAGGTCAATCGTTGCCATTACTTCAATTAGTCTGGTATATAAATATTATACAATATTATGCATATATCCTTTGTTTTTTTTTCTTTGTATATTTTAATGTAAATTAATTGGAAATGTAAAGATTTGTTAATTTGAATATTTGCAATAGTGTATTATAATAGCATAAAAATGGCTTTATCGGACCGTGAAAGAATGTCGGTTTGTGAGCAACCTTGTGTTTAAATTTACACAAATAAAAATAGATACACTGTAAATATGAGCTTCTATATCTTCTCAACACTGCCCCTTTTAAACAAAGAATATCTTCGTGTTAGCCTAAATAATGTTTTGCGTAAACTGGTTATGGGGCAGAAAGCTGAAAATAACCCTTATAGTAATTTCACTAACAAGTGTCACGAATTCTTCGATATGGTTACAGGACAATATTTCAAATTTGAATTAAACTACGGAAAATAATATAATAATATAAAGCAACTATAAAAAATGGTATCATTTGATATTTCAACACTAAACTTTAGCATGCTAATCCGCTGAAAAATGCTAAGCAAATTGGTTGATAAATTGAACTATCAGATTCTGTATTTGTAGTTCATAAAGAAGAATTAGTCCATTGGAACATACATCTCAGCAATAGAAGTGAAAAGTAAAAAAAAACTTAGAATTACTAAAAATAATACAAGAGTACTTTCATATCTTTTTACCTTATGGACGAAATTGATTCTGTGTATGTTAATCATTCGATTAATGAATGAAACTTTGTAATAGCCGATGGAATAGGATAAAGGATAACATAGGATAACTAATATAAGAACATTTTAAAAATTATTATAAAAAAAGTTCAGCATTAAAATTAATTACCGAACACATTTTGGTATTCAATTTAGTAAAATTTAACATTTATTCACTTGAAAACTATAGCAATACTAAAATATACGATAAATATAACATATGTGTTCAAGCAGAAATCACAAATTTATAAAGGATGGACGGAAAACAAATGTATCTTTTTTCTGATAAATTTTAAAGGAATTGTATTACATTGTTTTTATGTTTACCGATTTTTTTGTTGATTTTTTCCCAGGCCGTTGCTTTTAAAATAAAAAAAATAGTTTATTTTAACAAAAATAAAAATTATTCTTTTAATTCAATATGAATTATCTCAATCTTACAATTACAATATTCATGGACGTAATCGATTCTCTTGCAATAACAGAAAAATCATAATTATGGATTTTCTTGGGATATTGGATTTATAATAACAAAGGCCAGCTAAAAAAGAATACACATTCATTGAAACAAAATTTTTAATTTTTGTATAATTTATTTTATTTTTAAAATTTACAAAATAAATAAATAATTAACGGAATTTATTTGGTTAGTTCCAATCTTATCTAAATATAATATGCTAAAAAAATGTTCAAATTCTTATGTATATGGATTAGATTTAATGGAAAGTATAATAAGGTTGGAATTCGGAATAACGAAAAAAATATTTAACACATAAAAAGACTTCATACTTTTCAGCTCATTTTTTTATTCTATCTTCAAATATAAATTTTCACCTGTCAACGGTTTGTTAATAATCAGCAAGTGGTCTGACAATCATAGAAAATAATGGCTTATCAGGCAAGGGGAAGGTATAACATTCGAAACTAGTTTTCAATAAAAAACAAATTATAGAAGTGGCAAATAACTTATCCATCCCTAATCAGGGAGAAGGATGGTAACCTAGCAGCACTTCTTCCCAGGTATAGTTTGATTCAGTCAGAAGGGCTCATCCAGCGCTGGTTCAGTGTCTTTCTCGTATTCATGGGAATGTGAGCTGAAGCCAAATCTCTTAATTAGTATGTTGGTATGCCAGTGTAAATTAGTATGAAACCGTTTGCAATGAGTCCTAATGTGTTGGTCGAATGATGGCTGATGTAAGTCAATAAATAGGGTTTTGTTAGTAACGTACCAAGGTGCTTTTGTCGTGAATAAAGTGGCCAGACGTATCACATTATGGGGGACTGTCCCGCATTTGGGTTGTCGTCCCACATCGAAAACGTGGACAGTTTTGTCTTTTGAACTAAAAAACTTTATGTTCATTAATGGATTCTTATGTAATAATTTCTGGAAAATAATAAGTCATCATCTAGCACTCCCAGGATATGCGTAGGCTTTATGTGGCCGGAACGTATTTTTAGGTTTATATCCAATAAATCTCAAAGTATCACAATTAGATTAAATATGTAACCTAGTAAAATTTAAAGAAACATATTGCGCAAATTTTAGTATATAACAAGTATTCGTAGTTACATTTTATTAGAAAAAAAAATAGTTCTTATATATATTATATATATATATATATATATATATATATATATATATATATATATATATATATATATATATCATTTATTGATACTGAGTGTACAGATTAAAAAAAAGGACACTTCAGGTGCCGGCTCTGCACCTCAAGGGCAACAAAAAACTTCATATGAACCATGGTCTGAATCCCCTTAGGAAAGCAAGAAATTCAAGTTTTGTTCTTTGGTTTATTATTTACAATTATGAACCTTCGTAATCGACCAAGAAAAAAAATTTAAACCTTCCCCAAAATTTGAGGTTTTGCGTTTCAAGGTACGTAGAATCCAAATGTCTAAAAAAATCCGTCCGTCCGCCATCTGCCGCTCGTGACTTCTGGACCAATTTTCTTTACATTTGGCCGAATATAGATTTTATGTTGATATTTTAATTTTATGAATCTTGTTCTATTTTGGTATGTTTGGTATTTGAAAAAAATGAACATTTAGTTTTTAATTATTTATGTTTTGCTCCGTTCCCACATTCCATTGTAAAACATCTGGCCACTTTAATTATGAGGCATAATGTTTTTTATCAGAAAGCTATTTCTCTTTTGGTTAAATTGTATCAATTGATACAATTATATTTATTTTTTTTTAATACCTACATGAAGCAAATTTATATGTAAATATGGCTTCGACTTTTTCTTCGGGACTGTTTTGTTTTTCCAGCTGATAGCCGTCTGATAAGGTCTTCTGATATTTACTATCGTTGTCCTCGATTCACACTGTCGTGTTGTGAATGCGAATCTACCCCACTCTACTAAGAGCATTAGAGCCATTGGCTGCATTCAATTCCATGACGTCCTGGAAGTGTGGATGATCATTGAATCAGAATCCAAGGTTAGTATCTACGCTCAACGGTTCGTTTAGTTTAGAACAAACCAATGGGACTGGATAAATTTTGGATGAATGTGAAAATTAAAGTATTTTTCCATATATAAATCTTGAAAAAAAATCACAATACAATAATAATATTCCAGTTTATTATTCAGCGATGTCGAAGCTATGTAAATACCTCAGCTGAAAATTGGGAAAGGTATAACCAGCGTCAATAGGCTGATGGGATCAACATTTTGTTATTAATAACGACAACATGTCGATATTTATATAGCTAATTAATGCTCGTATTCATAATTCATGTATAACATAAAATAATAAAACATCAAAATCCAGTACACGCCTCACATACTTTACAACATCATCTAACAAAACTTCATGACTGTTACAAACTTTGGAAAATTCAGCTTAACCTAGACGAATCCCGACATATCTCTTTTACTCTTCGACAAGAAACCTGCCCTCCAGTATACCTCGACAATGTAGTAATTCCGCGGATAGACGAAATTTGATACCTTGGCCTGACAGAAGAATGTCATGGGGCCCACACATCATGAGCAAACAAAAAACGCTAAACCAAAGACTAAAACTATTATACTCACTTCTTTCAAGACGTTCAAAATTGAAACTTACGCATTAATTGAACTCTGGCACTTACTTCCTCAAGCCCATCTGGACCAAAAGGACACACATACAAAAACTTCAAATTTTTCAGTCAAAAACTTTTAAGACTATCAACAAAGCGCCTTGGTACATCAGCAACACGACCTTATAACCAGACTTTAATATGCCAATAGTTAATGAACAAATACGGACTCATTTTAAACGATTTCACGATAACTTGCACGAACATACTATCACGCTCATACAAGACATGGCTGCAACCAACCTGCCTGACAACACTCGCAAAAGGCTGAAGAGGAGCTGAATGAGGGATCTCCTAGCCTAACTATATACAATAATTACGAGAGGAAGAGTACCGCTGGGAATTACTCTCTATCATGCCAAGATAACTACTTTTTAGCCAGCAAATTCACTGGTTGTCAACATTGACAGGAGTGAACATTAAAAATAAATATAAATATAAATATACATATCATATAAATGAATATAAAAAAATAAATCCCCCAAAAAATAATATAGCAGTTCAGAGATGTCTGAAAACGAATTTTATAACTTTGTTTTTCTACAGAGTTGAAAGAAAATGGTCGCCCATTATTTTAATTTCCAAACGACTCTTTTAAAGACATTTTGTCGTTAAAAGAGTTTACAAAGCATATCCTTCACAGTTAAACCGTTAAAATCATCTGTAAAGAAAGTTATTATGAAATTTCAAACTCCGTACATCTTATGCAAGATGCTAAACTGTCTGAGAGACACTCGGCGTTTTAACATAGCTCCACAAGGAGATAGTCATTTGTTTAGAAGTAATGCTTCGTTCTTCCTAAAATATTAGGCTTGTAAGTCCCTAAATTTAAAACTACCTGAATAAATTCTTAATAACAAAATTTATTTTTGAGACTAGGACAAAAATTAAAATAGGGTCAGTAAAAAAAAAAAGAAAAAATCAGACGGCTGGAACATAGTGCTGATTAAGCTATTCCTGTTAGGTTGAGCATGTGGCACCATTGCCTACTCCTTAATAAAATCTATGTGGCCTATTTTATTTTGATTGGTTGGTATTTATTATCTTCTGTAATATATTATTTATTGTTCTGGTTGTTTTATTGTTTAATTACGTAAGGTACCCAGACATATTGCTTTGCCTGTTTCATTTATTTTATTTATAATATATTTAATTAAGATAATCTAGAAGATTACACACATTTTATCAAGTACTTGTTATTATTTATGATTTCGATATAATTGTAAGATCTTATATAATTCGTTATAGAATTATACTTGCCTTCTTAAAAATATCTCATTAAGATAAACAGTGATGAGTTTATTTATTTTATTTTTATTCTGTTGCCATTCAGTCTGCTACGGTATGAGTGATAGGAGTTTTATCCAATTACAGATACAATTTATAAACGAATGTATTCACAAATAAAGGAAGCCATGATGAACATGTAATCCATTTTCATCTGACTAGTTATTTTCGTATTTTTTTGTCAAGTGAATTGTTTCAAATCACTGTAGTATTCTTTACAAACTTCAATTATTTACTTCTATCAGTTTTTAATTTTAGTGGTAACTACATGAAATTGAAGAAATGCAAAAGACAAAAACAATTTTGTAAATTTTTTTTAAATTTTGTTACAATATGTATATATATATATATATATATATATATATATATATATATATATATATATATATATATATATATATATATATATATATACAGAGAATATAGTTATAAAAAAAATGAATAAATTAAAAAAAAGAAATATAAAGAAAACTAATAAATAATATGGAATTATTTGTAGTGTAATGTAGCGTAATGTTATTATATTGCGAAAAAAAGGTCTAACAACAAAATAAACAATATTAAAAAAAATTTCTCTCCTTGAATTATAACAAATAATCTGTTGTTAAAATGTTGGAAATTAATTATCTGTTTTCTTTTTTAAGCTAAATTAAAAAAAAAAAAAGGAAAAAAAAAACTAAAATGAACTTAAGGAACTTTTCTTGGTTGTGTAATAATGAATAAAAAAAATAAAAAAAGAGGAAATAAAAACTCAACTTTCAAAAACAAACAGAAACAAAAATTGGCTTAGTTATCTGGAATATAGGAACATTTTAATATGGAATAAATGATCATAACGTACTAATTACAATTCAGAAAAATTTAACCTTTTATATCTTCAAAGAACTACGATACTAAAAGAATATGAAAAATAAGAAAATAGAAGTAAAAAAAAAAAAAATTAATTCATAGTAAAACAAAAAAGGAATACTAATGTATCACTTACCAAATACATCGTCAAGGAAGAGTTTCATTTTTTTTCACTGTTTGTTTTTATATTTTTTTCGGACTATTTTTATCTTGTAATTAAAAATTTATTGCAATGAAAATAAAAATAATTGAACTTTTTTTTTTTTAGCATACATAATATAATCACAGTGATATTATATGTAAGAAAGAACACAGAACATCTATTAAATTGAAATGAAGTATAAATCTTTTTAATTGATCTTTTCCCTCAAAAAAACTAATTTAAACTTGTAAGTGGTGTATCGAATTGTTTTTAATGATATTACTTCTTTAATATCAATTGTTTTGATTGTTATCTCCTAATCTTTTATTACATTTCAAAAATCCTATTTCATCAAAGCAATTATAATAAAAAGATCTTAAGACATCTTATATAATATAAAATGTATTATATATTCCCCAAATGTAAGATATACACAGATTTAATTAACTTCTAAGTTTTCAAGAACTTCGGCGTGCTCGGATTACGACTCGACACTTCCAGATGCAATTATTGGAGTATTGGTATTAGTAAGTCCAACAATTGACGAAAGTACCTACAAAAAAATGACAAGCAAGAAAGACATGTTGAGGTCGGGTCCTTACCGTAATTTAAATTATTAGCATTATTAGTTCATAAAGTAATTCCCGCTTCGGGAGTGGGTAGTGACTTAATAGACGATCTATAGAGTTACAGTTGTGCCAAGCATTAGATTGAACTTCCAATGTATCACATCACAAATAGTTTTCTATTATTTAACGGAAATGATAAGTTCTTTTTTTCTAACCTCAAGGCTCCATGCTAATTGTTTCGATTCAGTACGCACTGGCCTACCTGGATGTACCGAGAGAATATTTCGCTAATTTGGAAAAAGACTTGGCACAACTCAGAAAGTTGTAGTTTCGAGAAAATGGCGCTTGAAGTTTTCATCATATTTTAAATGATTATAGCAGGTTACCTTACGGTTGTATTAATGATTTCTTGAGCCCGTTTGCAAGTAAATGCTTATATGTAACTTGTGTAAGATATGTTTTTATTTCAAATATAATTTTAAGCTTAATTTTTTTGACTTCAGACATGAAAACATTTTGAATTTTATTTCACATGTTTTATTTCACTACCTTGGAGGAAAACTCCGATGTACTTTTGAAAAAATGGCGCTCGAAGATTTTATCCAATATCAACTGATTATTATAGGTTTCCTTACAAATGTATTAATAATTTCTTGAACCGTTTTTTAAGTAAATGCTTGAAGGTAACTTGTCTTTTGTATTCCAAATATTATTTTAGGTTAGGTAAAAGACCTAACTAATTCGTTCAGAAAATAACATAGGAAACCGATAACAGCAAACAATAGTTGCACAAACATAATAAAATAAACTGATAATAAAGATAATAATAGCCCATATTTTTAAAGGCGGTTACCCCCATAAAAATCAAGTAATAAACTTTTCCTCTCACCCTCCCCATAATGAGAAATAAGGATCTAGAATTAATGAACGTTGGCCTATGGAACTACCAATCTGTGTACCAAAGCTTTTTTATTATATGGACTTGTTTAAATCAGGATAGGAAACAGTTTTTGAACTGATGGTTGTGTTATTTTTCATATAAAATAAAATAAAAAAAGTTCTGAAACTATCTTCATTCATTGTTTTCATAAATTTTTGTCGGTTCTAATGCTTAACATTTATCATTTAATGAAGTTACAATGTTTTCTTATCGATCAGCAAGAAGCTCCTATGATTTATCTTTGAACGGACATAAAGTAGGTCAATGAGGTGAGGTCCATGGAAGTCCATGGAGGTCCATGGAATTTTATAACTTTGTTTTCCTATAGAGTTGAAAGAAAATGGTCGTCAATTTCCAAACGACTCCTTTAAAGACATTTTAAAGACATTTTGTCGTTAAAAGAGTTTACAAAGCATATCCTTCACAGTTAAACCGTTAAAATCATCTGTAAACAAAGTTATTATGAAATTTTAAACTCTGTACATCTTATGCAAGATGCTAAACTGTCTGAGAGACACTCGACGTTTTAACATAACTCTACAAGGAGATAGTCATTTGTTTAGAAGTAATGCTTCGTTCTTTCTAAAATATTAGGCTTGTCCCTAAATTTAAGACTACCTGAATAAATTCTTAATAACAAAATTTATTTTTGAGACAAGGACAAAAATTAAAATAGGGTCCGTAAAAAAAAAAAAGGAAAAAATCAGACGGTTGGAGCATAGTGCTGATTACGCTATTCCTGTTAGCTTGAGCATGTGGTACCACTGCCTACTCCTTAAAATCTATACGGCCTATTTTATTTTGATTGGTTGGTATTTGTTGTACTGTATTATATTATTTATTATTCTGGTTGTTTTATTGTTCAATTACCTAAGGTACCCAGATATATTGTTTTGCCTGTTTCATTTATTTTATTTATAATCTTTTTAATTAAGATAATCTAGAAGATTACACACATTTTATCAAGTACTTGTTATTATTTATGATTTCGATATAATTGTAAGATCTTATATAATTCGTTATAGAATTATATTTGCCTTCTTAAAAATATATCATTAAGATAAACAGTGATGAGTTTATTTATTTTATTTTTATTCTGTTGCCATTCAGTCTGCTACGGTATGAGTTATAGGAGTTTTATCCATAGATACAATTTATAAACGAATGTATTCACAAATAAAGGAAGCCATGATGAACATGTAATCCATTTTCATCTGACTAGTTATTTTCGTATTTTTTTGTCAAGTGAATTGTTTCAAATCACTATAGTATTCTTTACAAACTTCAATTATTTACTTCTATCAGTTTTTAATTTTAGTGGTAACTACATGAAATTGAAGAAATGCAAAAGACAAAAACAATTTTGTAAATTTTTTTTAAATTTTGTTACAATATGTATATATATATATATATATATATATATATATATATATATATATATATATATATATATATATATATATATATATATACAGAGAATATAGTTATAAAAAAAAATGAATAAATTAAAAAAAAGAAATATAAAGAAAACTAATAAATAATATGGAATTATTTGTAGTGTAATGTAGCGTAATGTTATTATATTGCGAAAAAAAGGTCTAACAACAAAATAAACAATATTAAAAAAAATTTCTCTCCTTGAATTATAACAAATAATCTGTTGTTAAAATGTTGGAAATTAATTATCTGTTTTCTTTTTTAAGCTAAATTAAAAAAAAAAAGGAAAAAAAAAACTAAAATGAACTTAAGGAACTTTTCTTGGTTGTGTAATAATGAATAAAAAAAAATAAAAAAAGAGGAAATAAAAACTCAACTTTCAAAAACAAACAGAAACAAAAATTGGCTTAGTTATCTGGAATATAGGAACATTTTAATATGGAATAAATGATCATAACGTACTAATTACAATTCAGAAAAATTTAACCTTTTATATCTTCAAAGAACTACGATACTAAAAGAATATGAAAAATAAGAAAATAGAAGTAAAAAAAAAAATTAATTCATAGTAAAACAAAAAAGGAATACTAATGTATCACTTACCAAATACATCGTCAAGGAAGAGTTTCATTTTTTTTCACTGTTTGTTTTTATATTTTTTTCGGACTATTTTTATCTTGTAATTAAAAATTTATTACAATGAAAATAAAAATAATTGAACTTTTTTTTTTTTAGCATACATAATATAATCACAGTGATATTATGTGTAAGAAAGAACACTGAACATCAATTAAATTGAAATGAAGTATAAATCTTTTTAATTGATCTTTTCCCTCAAACAGACTAATTTAAACTTGTAAGTGGTGTATCGAATTGTTTTTAATGATATTACTTCTTTAATATCAATTGTTTTGATTGTTATCTCCTAATCTTTTATTACATTTCAAAAATCCTATTTCATCAAAGCAATTATAATAAAAAGATCTTAAGACATCTTATATAATATAAAATGTATTATATATTCCCCAAATGTAAGATATACACAGATTTATTTAACTTCTAAGGTTTCAAGAACTTCGGCGTGCTCGGATTACGACTCGACACTTCCAGATGCAATTATTGGAGTATTGGAATTATTAATCTAACAATTGACGAAAGTACCTACAACAAATGACAAGCAAGAAAGACATGTTGAGGACGGGTCCTTACCGTAATTTAAATTATTACTGCTTTAAATTATTACTACAACTTCTCAGACCACCGGAAGTCGATAGCACTAATAATTTTAAATAATATCTAATTAAAGCAGTAATAATCTTAATAATTCCAATGGATACGATTATTAGAATTGAGTATAAAGCAGTTAGTTAGCACAAATGGCGCTAGAGAGTGATAGTGCGGTGACCTTCGGATGCAGACACTGATAATGTGACCCGATTGTAAAGTTGTACTCTATTTTTTTTATATAAAGCATTATTAGTTCATAAAGTAATTCCCGCTTCGGGAGTGGGTAGTGACTTAATAGACGATCTATAGAGTTACAGTTGTGCCAAGCATTAGATTGAACTTCCAATGTATCAAATCACAAATAGTTTTCTATTATTTAACGGAAATGATAAGTTCTTTTTTTCTAACCTCAAGGCTCCATGCTAATTGTTTCGATTCAGTACGCACTGGCCTACCTGGATGTACCGAGAGAATATTTCGCTAATTTGGAAGAAGACTTGGCACAACTCAGAAAGTTGTAGTTTCGAGAAAATGGCGCTTGAAGTTTTCATCATATTTTAAATGATTACAGCAGGTTACCTTACGGTTGTATTAATGATTTCTTGAGTCCGTTTGCAAGTAAATGCTTATATGTAACTTGTGTAAGATATGTTTTTATTTCAAATATAATTTTAAGCTTAATTTTTTTGACTTCAGACATGAAAACATTTTGAATTTTATTTCACATGTTTTATTTCACTACCTTGGAGGAAAACTCCGATGTACTTTTGAAAAAATGGCGCTCGAAGATTTTATCCAATATCAACTGATTATTATAGGTTTCCTTACAAATGTATTAATAATTTCTTGAACCGTTTTTCAAGTAAATGCTTGAAGGTAACTTGTCTTTTGTATTCCAAATATTATTTTAGGTTAGGTAAAAGACCTAACTAATTCGTTCAGAAAATAACATAGGAAACCGATAACAGCAAACAATAGTTGCACAAACATAATAAAATAAACTGATAATAAAGATAATAATAGCCCATATTTTTAAAGGCGGTTACCCCCATAAAAATCAAGTAATAAACTTTTCCTCTCACCCTCCCCATAATGAGAAATAAGGATCTAGAATTAATGAACGTTGGCCTATGGAACTACCAATCTGTGTACCAAAGCTTTTTTATTATATGGACTTGTTTAAATCAGGATAGGAAACAGTTTTTGAACTGATGGTTGTGTTATTTTTCATATAAAATAAAATAAAAAAAGTTCTGAAACTATCTTCATTCATTGTTTTCATAAATTTTTGTCGATTCTAATGCTTAACATTTATCATTTAATGAAGTTACAATGTTTTCTTATCGATCAGCAAGAAGCTCCTATGATTTATCTTTGAACGGACATAAAGTAGGTCAATGAGGTGAGGTCCATGGAAGTACATGGAGGTCCATGGAATTTTATAACTTTGTTTTCCTATAGAGTTGAAAGAAAATGGTCGTCAATTTCCAAACGACTCCTTTAAAGACATTCTGTCGTTAAAAGAGTTTACAAAGCATATCCTTCACAGTTAAACCGTTAAAATCATTTGTAAACAAAGTTATTATGAAATTTTAAACTCTGTACATCTTATGCAAGATGCTAAACTGTCTGAGAGACACTCGACGTTTTAACATAACTCTACAAGGAGATAGTCATTTGTTTAGAAGTAATGCTTCGTTCTTTCTAAAATATTAGGCTTGTCCCTAAATTTAAGACTACCTGAATAAATTCTTAATAACAAAATTTATTTTTGAGACTAGGACAAAAATTAAAATAGGGTCCGTAAAAAAAAAAAAAAGGAAAAAATCAGACGGTTGGAGCATAGTGCTGATTACGCTATTCCTGTTAGGTTGAGCATGCGGCACCACTGCACTAATCCTTAAAATCTATATGGCCTATTTCATTTTGATTGGTTGGTATTTATAGTCGTCTGTAATATATTATTTATTATTCTGGTTGTTTTATTGTTAAATTACCTAAGGTACCCAGACATATTGTTTTGCCTGTTTCATTTATTTTATTTATAATCTTTTTAATTAAGATAATCTAGAAGATTACACACATTTTATCAAGTACTTGTTATTATTTATGATTTCGATATAATTGTAAGATCTTATATAATTCGTTATAGAATTATATTTGCCTTCTTAAAAATACATCATTAAGATAAACAGTGATGAGTTTATTTATTTTATTTTTATTATGTTGCCATTCAGTCTGCTACGGTATGAGTTATAGGAGTTTTATCCATAGATACAATTTATAAACGAATGTATTCACAAATAAAGGAAGCCATGATGAACATGTAATCCATTTTCATCTGACTAGTTATTTTCGTATTTTTTTGTCAAGTGAATTGTTTCAAATCACTGTAGTATTCTTTACAAACTTCAATTATTTACTTCTATCAGTTTTTAATTTTAGTGGTAACTACATGAAATTGAAGAAATGCAAAAGACAAAAACAATTTTGTAAATTATTTTTAAATTTTGTTACAATATGTATATATATATATATATATATATATATATATATATATATATATATATATATATATATATATATATATACAGAGAATATAGTTATAAAAAAAAATGAATAAATTAAAAAAAAGAAATATAAAGAAAACTAATAAATAATATGGAATTATTTGTAGTGTAATGTAGCGTAATGTTATCATATTGCGAAAAAAAGGTCTAACAACAAAATAAACAATATAAAAAAAAATTCTCTCCTTGAATTATAACAAATAATCTGTTGTTAAAATGTTGGAAATTAATTATCTGTTTTCTTTTTTAAGCTAAATTAAAAAAAAAAAGGAAAAAAAAAACTAAAATGAACTTAAGGAACTTTTCTTGGTTGTGTAATAATAAATAAAAAAAATAAAAAAAGAGGAAATAAAAACTCAACTTTCAAAAACAAACAGAAACAAAAATTGGCTTAGTTATCTGGAATATAGGAACATTTTAATATGGAATAAATGATCATAACGTACTAATTACAATTCAGAAAAATTTAACCTTTTATATCTTCAAAGAACTACGATACTAAAAGAATATGAAAAATAAGAAAATAGAAGTAAAAAAAAAAATTAATTCATAGTAAAACAAAAAAGGAATACTAATGTATCACTTACCAAATACATCGTCAAGGAAGAGTTTCATTTTTTTTCACTGTTTGTTTTTATATTTTTTTCGGACTATTTTTATCTTGTAATTAAAAATTTATTGCAATGAAAATAAAAATAATTGAACTTTTTTTTTTTTAGCATACATAATATAATCACAGTGATATTATATGTAAGAAAGAACACAGAACATCTATTAAATTGAAAAGAAGTATAAATCTTTTTAATTGATCTTTTCCCTCAAAAAAACTAATTTAAACTTGTAAGTGGTGTATCGAATTGTTTTTAATGATATTACTTCTTTAATATCAATTGTTTTGATTGTTATCTCCTAATCTTTTATTACGTTTCAAAAATCCTATTTCATCAAAGCAATTATAATAAAAAGATCTTAAGACATCTTATATAATATAAAATGTATTATATATTCCCCAAATGTAAGATATACACATATTTATTTAACTTCTAAGGTTTCAAGAACTTCGGCGTGCTCGGATTACGACTCGACACTTCCAGATGCAATTATTGGAGTATTGGAATTATTAATCTAACAATTGACGAAAGTACCTACAACAAATGACAAGCAAGAAAGACATGTTGAGGTCGGGTCCTTACCGTAATTTAAATTATTACTGCTTTAAATTATTACTACAACTTCTCAGACCACCGGAAGTCGATAGCACTAATAATTTTAAATAATATCTAATTAAAGCAGTAATAATCTTAATAATTCCAATGGATACGATTATTAGAATTGAGTATAAAGCAGTTAGTTAGCACAAATGGCGCTAGAGAGTGATAGTGCGGTGACCTTCGGATGCAGACACTGATAATGTGACCCGATTGTAAAGTTGTACTCTATTTTTTTTTATATAAAGCATTATTAGTTCATAAAGTAATTCCCGCTTCGGGAGTGGGTAGTGACTTAATAGACGATCTATAGAGTTACAGTTGTGCCAAGCATTAGATTGAACTTCCGATGTATCACATCACAAATAGTTTTCTATTATTTAACGGAAATGATAAGTTCTTTTTTTCTAACCTCAAGGCTCCATGCTAATTGTTTCGATTCAGTACGCACTGGCCTACCTGGATGTACCGAGAGAATATTTCGCTAATTTGGAAGAAGACTTGGCACAACTCAGAAAGTTGTAGTTTCGAGAAAATGGCGCTTGAAGTTTTCATCATATTTTAAATGATTACAGCAGGTTACCTTACGGTTGTATTAATGATTTCTTGAGCCCGTTTGCAAGTAAATGCTTATATGTAACTTGTGTAAGATATGTTTTTATTTCAAATATAATTTTAAGCTTAATTTTTTTGACTTCAGACATGAAAACATTTTGAATTTTATTTCACATGTTTTATTTCACTACCTTGGAGGAAAACTCCGATGTACTTTTGAAAAAATGGCGCTCGAAGATTTTATCCAATATCAACTGATTATTATGGGTTTCCTTACAAATGTATTAATAATTTCTTGAACCGTTTTTTAAGTAAATGCTTGAAGGTAACTTGTCTTTTGTATTCCAAATATTATTTTAGGTTATGTAAAAGACCTAACTAATTCGTTCAGAAAATAACATAGGAAACCGATAACAGCAAACAATAGTTGCACAAACATAATAAAATAAACTGATAATAAAGATAATAATAGCCCATATTTTTAAAGGCGATTACCCCCATAAAAATCAAGTAATAAACTTTTCCTCTCACCCCCTCCCCATAATGAGAAATAAGGATCTAGAATTAATGAACGTTGGCCTATGGAACTACCAATCTGTGTACCAAAGCTTTTTTATTATATGGACTTGTTTAAATCAGGATAGGAAACAGTTTTTGAACTGATGGTTGTGTTATTTTTCATATAAAATAAAATAAAAAAAATTCTGAAACTATCTTCATTCATTGTTTTCATAAATTTTTGTCGGTTCTAATGCTTAACATTTATCATTTAATGAAGTTACAATGTTTTCTTATCGATCAGCAAGAAGCTCCTATGATTTATCTTTGAACGGACATAAAGTAGGTCAATGAGGTGAGGTCCATGGAAGTCCCTGGAGTGGCTACTTTACTATTTCTCGATAAAGGTCACGGTAGCCTAAATAGTGCATATCGTCGGTTCTGTAAAAAGGCCGCATTAAAGAAATTTACTATTCCATGAATGACGTCCTGCCTTACTAGCTCACAGACTACTTGACTAATGTTAACTCTATAAATAGAGGTGCTTATTTATATATGTAGAATAGGAGGTGGGGATAGAGATGGGGCGCGAGAAGCATAGGTTATTAGCAAGTAGATTGTTCCCTCATAAGCTTTATAGGATTTGTTTACAGTTGTTGTGAGCCTCAGGGATGAGTATTAGATCATGGGTATTATTGGCTCTAAAAAGTTATATTAGGACGGGAAAGCAAACAAGGAATGTGCTAGAAACAAAGGAAGTGCATATTGTTGAAGGGGGTAGGAATGGACTATTCTGATTAATATCTCAGGACATAGAAACTTTTACTTGAATATTCAAGTTAGTAAAATATTTCAATTATTTATAAATTACTATATGTATTATTAATTATATAAAAAATAAAACCAAAAATGTTCTTCGTCACTTAGCCCTTATCAATCTAATTCTTTCTGCTTTTTGTTTCAGTGGAGTTTTGGACACAACCTCCTTTTCAGTTTCGAGATCCGATTCTGAACTCAAACGGATTAATATTCTAGATGTATTGACCATCTTTGCCGTAGCTTTTAACGCGCTCCGATCTGTGACGATAGTCACCGTGATTCATTGCGACATAATAAAGCAGGAGCTTCCCACTGTCATCGCACAGTGCTGTTTCTCATTTCGCCGACCTAAGTCGCAAGCGTTTTCTTAAAGAGGTAAGCTATCTATTTTATATTCTTTTATTTTTTACTAGCATGTGACCGTTTAGTCCCTTATTGAACTTTTTTGAAGTGTGCGTCCATCCTCATCTTAATTTACTAATACCGGTACAAATCTGAGCCGATAAATTCGTTTCTGTAAGCATCCGATTTAATTATATTGAAGGAATCTATAGTTTATTGAGTGCTCCTCCGAACTCAATGCCTTGTTCGATTTTCCTATTGTAATTAAAGTTCGGCCGATTTTAAGTTGGCTGCATTAATAACGAATAATTGTATTTCAAATATCATTCTAATTCAACTTATCTAAAATTCTCCATTATAGTATTGCACAGCAACCAACCGATACGGTAACCGGCACGTAGTATATCCTGCGGATCCAAAAAGGAACTGGATGTGAGATACCGCTGGAATGATAACAAATCCATGGAAGAGGTTCTGGACACTATTCTTCCTCGTGCCTCCATGGCTGTATCGCTTTCGTAATCGGGCAGGTCATTAACTGATAGTCGTTTCGTATTCGTTAGAAAATAGGTATCTTGAGCAGAAAAGGATCAAATGTTCTTGAGCAAGTCTGATTTTCGTAAGAAAATATGGCAGACTCAACGTCTGCTTATGCAACTGTTGCAAATACGTCTTGTAGTTGATGAAATCGATCTCCGGAAGATAATATTGTTCCTTTTTGGGAAGATCTCCGTAATGATTCTTCAACAGTAGGAACTCCGGGGAGAACCGTGAAAAATCTAAACACCGGCAATAATGGGATGCTGGTGTTGGGGACTGACATTTAACTATTGTGTGGTTTCATCAGGCAGATTCTGTTTAATAAAATGTCACGTATTGCGAATGCGCATGCCTTCAACGAGAGGATAATAATTCGTTTATAAGACAGTTCGTTTTCGCTTCCTCAGTGATCATAATGCTTTTTGTTCTATTGTGTAATCATTTTTTTCTCACCGATCTGGACGTGTTTGGATTAAATTTGAAATTACTCTTGCAAGATTTTTTCCAGTGTAAGCATTTATTTATCTTATCGTAAAAAAAAAATATATATATAAGAATAAGGCATCAATAATTATCTAATGATACAACTAACATTCCTGAAAAGTAGAAGGCTTCCATGTTTACTTATTATTTTACAGCGGATAAAACATTACTTGAGGAAAAATCTTTAGATATTAAATTAGTAATTTTATTAAATATAAGAGCCTAACAACCTCTGCCCAAATTATACTTGAAAATAATTTGAAACAATCTACTTATATTTGTGATCAACAACTTTATTGTGGTTGTATATTTTATTAAATGGAATTATTAAGAACCACTTAGCTTTCATATAAATAAAGACTATTTACAAAGTTAGATCTCTGACCATTCTAGAACTCTATTTGCTGTCACCTAAGTCAAAATATCAATTATTCGTAACATACGACTCAAGGACGTAGTTGATATGATTTTAAATTATATAAATTTCCTTATTTTTCTTATTTACATTTTTGATACATTGAGGTCAAGTGTTATATTTTGATGATATAGCATTTCTAAAAAATACAAATTAAATAAATATTTTACAACACATACTTAACACTTTCATTATAATTTAAAAACCATAATTTAATTTTAAATTGATATTTGGCCAAAATTAATTTTTATTTATTTATTCACATTTATGAACCTCAGAAAAAGACACTTTTGTTTTACCTTGTATCCATATATTAGAACACTATTTGAAAAAACAAAACAATATTACATTCTGAGGCAAACATTACTATCACCCATATACGTTAAATTGAAACTGAGAAAATGATCGTTTTAGCGCACTCTGTGGGAATTCCTTTTGAAACTGTATTTATTTGTAAGATAGAGAAATATTATGGGGCCGAAACGTTACAAAATAAAATAATGTTTTAAAATAATGATTTTGTAAAACGTTTTTATTAATAAAATAAATGGACTATGCCATATCGGAACCACCGATACTCGTCTTTACTACTCTAGGTAGAACTAGTAGCCAATCTGTACATAACCCTTGTACCAAACTCTTTTTGGAATATAATATGGGCTCAAGGCCAAAAAACAACAAAAGACTTTACTGTATTTTTTCTGTGATTATAAATGAAAACATTTTAAATGGCAACACTTTGGATACTAAAATAATGATTTGAGAACTGATTTAGATAGCGGGGTGGTCTAGTTTGTAGAGCACTTCCTATGGCGAATGTCTCGAGTTAGAATTTTGGTTGATAAGCAACGTATTTTATAGAAAGAAAATTCCTAAGATAACAGCCTGGATAAAAAAACTGGCAGTTGGAGTACAATGATGTTCAAACAGTTCTCTCCCAAAAATGCCGGAAGATGCCCGGTTGGCAGCTCTACAAGAGATAAGGCTTCAGCTTCTTAATGGCTCTTGCAAGATTGTCAGATTTTGGTTTATACCACTCTTTACCTAATAGCTTCAGGTATTAAGCGACTTTTTAAATATTATACTGAATTCAAAGGTTCATCCGATTTCTTTTTTTGTATATGGATTGAAGAATCATAATTCAGCAAAGAAATTTTTCGTTGTGACGAAATCTTGCTGTCATAGTTCCTTAATATTTAATAAGTAAAGATTATAAATTAGAAAAGAATAATAATTTTATACAAAATAGAGAAATCTTAAAAATCTGTTTTTTTTTTTTAAATAACTACTCCAAATCTTTGCAATTATTTCAAATTTGATCTTTTATATCATTGTTTACATTTAGGATATTTTGTAATTTCAGGCTACTTACTTGTGTCAGTAATCAGTGAATTAATTAAAATTTATATTATTATTTTTTTTTTCAAATGAGAGATTTTATCTTTCATCGGAATGTCTGGTACAGATATGATTGCTGTACTGTTTGGGGTGTATTACTGCACAACAAACTATTTTATCTTCAAAATGTACGACTTAATTTTACATTCTTAAAAAGCATTTTCGAAAAAATCAATATCTTGTTCACTATTAACAGATATGAATATCCCTTCAGGAAAAAGTTATGAACGTAAAACCACTATACTCATTGGGGAAAAAATGAGAAAGCGCGGTTCATTCACTTTTTCCGTCAACGTTTCTTGAATGATTGGCTGAGTAATATTTTTAATAATATATGCAGTAATATTAATATTTCTGTGATGCAGTAAGCATACAACAGGCTCTTAATAATATTCAGAAACTTCCCAAAATAACTTCATTATAATACATCTCTGTAATCTTGAAGCTATATTATAATTGTATATATTTTAAGTTAAGCTAATTGTATAAGTGAAGTTAATTATAACATAGGTATAATTATATTACTTAATATAGATATATAATTCTCAGAATATATATTTGATTGATATCCGGCTATAGTGGTATTCAAGATTCGGTTGACTCCCTCCTCACAATCTGTTATTTTTGGAATTTCGGAATTTCATGTTGAGGCACAACTGTGTCCTCTGGTGTTTCCTTTGAACTAATATTCAATCCTCTAACTTTTTCCAGTACTTCTACAGCGTACAAAAGTCCGGAGTTTTCAAAGGGATTGGGTATATATTATGAGGAATTTTTAATAGGAAATCAAACTATAAAGGGATGTTAAATCGGTGAAAATATCGGGTCGATGCATCGGTAAGGCGCTAATTACAGAGAATAAGCTTTTTTCTGATAAATTTTCACTTTCCTCCAAAAGGAAGCTTTTTATCAAAAATACCTCTAAAATTAAATTAGCCATCAAATTAACTCATATAAAGAGCCTCTATATTAAATATTATAATAACTGAGATCATACTGTTTGAAATAATTGTCACTGAGCTGAAAAATGCTGTCATCGAGGTAGAATTCTCTTCAACTGATTTTTACAGATTTTCTAACAATTGTATAAATAGATTATTTAAACAAATTTGCAAGTAACCGCTTGGAGGTAACTTGTGTAAGATATTTTTTTATTCCAAACATATTTTTAGACTTAAATTTTTTGACTTTTCGGGACGGTTTAGTTTAAAAAGCAACTCTCCTCCAGCGGTCACAAGATGAATATATTTTGTGGCTCTCACCATCATAAAAAATAATTATCTCGTTGATTATGATTTCATAAATTTGAAAAATCGTAAATTTTTGAGTTGTGCCGATCCTCTTCCGAGATATAACACAGTCATTATAATTACCCATTTATAGAATCGCACCTATAAGTCTACTTACTGTAATTAACTGAATAAATTCTGCAATGCTTGAACTTTGATGTCACAGGCAGTTATGAAAGGATTAACTGCGCTGAATGAAGTCTTCGCTGAAAGTATGGCCCAAACACTAATCCCTCTGACGCTTATATCGAGGATTAACAAAAGACACTCGAACGTGCTTCGTGAGTTTCTTTGCGAATGCGTAAAAAAAATTCAAAGAACAAAAGTTGTATTATTTTTTAATGTACTGTGAGAACCAGTTTTCAAACTCAAACCATACTTGAGAATTCTATTCCGACCTTTCAACAAAATGACAATTCGGTTATTTGTTCTTACTGAATTATCTGAGCTAATACTTAACATAGAGCTCTTATACCAATAAATATCTCGTGGCTTTCCCAATCTTTTGTAAGGAAGGAATAAAATAATTAATTTCTGCCCAATTATAAACCCGTCTTGTATATGTTGATGAAAAAATTAATTGAGTTTAATTTAGTATGATATATAGAAGATTTATATTTCCTTTGACATTTTTTTCAGCAGCAGCCATTTTATCGCTATATAAATGTCAAAACTCTGTTTATTTAGTCAGTGGATTGCGTGGCCTTGTAAGATCCTATATAGATCACATAGAACATCTAACGAGAAGGATGTTTGAATTCTGATCGGGTCAAGCGGCCTTCTACAATTGCATAACGAGATAAGTGACGGTACCAGATAGCGTTTCTTCGTATAAAATGTTATCATTTGTTATACTACAGTTAATTTGTTATAAAAAAATAAAATTGATTATTTTTATACGATATAATCGTCTGATGTAGGCTTCTACTGCCACTAGGCTTCTTCTGCCACTAGGCTTCTGCCAAAATCTCTGATCGAAAACTGGGGATATTAGTTGATTGATTTTAAGCAGTCATACAATTTGGGTCCATTACATGCAGTTTTTTATTCAAATTTGAACTTTTACAGTTGCCCTATTGTCTGAAATTACATCAATCAAGGTCTAATACGCGACCTTCCCATAAGATTGTTATGGAAGGAAAAAGAGAAAAAAAGGGCTATGGAAAAATAAGTAGAAATTAGGATTTTCAAACTAAATGATTTTATAGTCGTTAGAAATCTTCCTGCTAGTCAAGTTAGGTCTAGACATAGTATCAGACGCTGTAGTTTATTAAATAGTTATTATAATTTTAGTTGAAACTTTTAAATTCATTACGTAATTGTCCCATTGGTATATAATGTAACATAGGATTTCTTTTTTGTATGTTTACAAATATGTTATATGTTTACACTCGACACTCATCCTCAAGTTAGTTTTTTTAATTTTTTTATTTAATTGAAGCCAGTAAACAGACATACAAATTTTATCCCATAAAAAACAACTGGAAGTACGTCGCCAATTGCTGTTGTATCGAAGTTCACAGAAATTAATTTTTTTTTTCAAATATTAATTTTATAATGAACATAATAAGAATTATTGATTCAGGGAATTGGATTTTTTTTTATTTGTAACACATACAATATCAATATTTGAATAGCTCTTTATTGGAAAAAAATTATCAAAGATAGATTAGTAAAAAAAATATTACTGAGGAAGAATGAGTAAAATAAAATAAAATGATAAAAAGAATTGTGGAAATTTAATATCTTGAAGTATTCAGTAATAAAATAAAGAAAGCGATGATAGGAATAAATAGATAAAACATGAAAGTATATTGATGATAGTGAGCAACAAAACTAGTTATTTAACTACACAATAGAATTTTATTTTAAGATTTGTTAAATAACAGTCTTTGTCTTAGTAGCGTCCTCCATTTCTTTAATTTGAATGATGACATCAGTTATCATTTGTATAACGAAAGAAAAGGTTCCAAGAGTATCTCGTTATAAGCTGTCTTAAAGAAATATTTTATGAAGTGATCCAGTTATCTTGTTGTTCTTATTTCTTAAGTATGAGCTGCTCAAGTTTTAAGTGCTAGGTAAGTAACTTCAAAACCAATCAAAAAGCTATATTTAACATGTTACATGTTCAATGCATATTATTTATTTTATATCACAATAGCTTCATAGTGGTGTAGTATTTTTGTAGAAACCTATGGGGGGAAAAAACAGTAAAGAATGATAATAATATATAATTAAACAAAAAAATTAATTTGACAATACTACAGACTAATAGAAAAATAAATAGAAACTGGAAAAGTAAACTAACTCATCATAGATTAGTTCAATGTTGAGAGAACTCGTTTCAAATCAAATTGGATCTTTTCACTTAATTGAAAATCTGTGGACTTTGTCGTGGTTGAAACCGTGATGGATTATTCTTGAATTCATTCAATACAAACTGAAGTGTATTATAAAATAATTTTTTCTGATCAGAAGGGATGGAAAAACTCAATAATTCAACAATAAGCAAATCCTCAACAAAAGCAAAACCTTATTTATTTTCTGATTTTAATTGAATGCGACATTGAGTACTGAATTAAATATTTAAACATTATCTGAGAACAATAAATATTTCAATAAAAAATCGCAAATAATCGTTTAATAACACATTATTTGTTATTCAAACGAATACAGATAAATGAATAACAATATTAAAATAGGTAATGAATAACGAGTAAACAAATATTTTTTATTCAATTTTTAATAATTATTTATTTGAATAATGCCCAAATCTGGACGATATCATATAATTTGCAAAATAAAATCGATATAATGATATAATTGGAAATTTTCCTTTTGAGATATGATACCTCAGTTATATAGACCATTCTCCAAAACAGTTCAAATCGGGTTTCCAAGGGTTTAAAAGGCATTTTCTCAAATCTACTAATTCTGAAAAAAGAAAAAAGAAAAGCCAGTTGTTAAATACAATATAATAATATATATTAATATAATGTATAAATTAGATGAAGAAAAATTAAATTTTCATATAGCCTTGAAAGATCTCTCTTACAAAAAAGTGTGAAAATCTCACATGTATTTATTTTTTCATATTCCTGGTAATTTACAAAATTATTTTAAAAAAATATTTTTTATTATATTCTATATTATAATTATATTCTATATATAATTTAATAAGAAACTTAATTAAATTAAAGGCTTATTAATGTAATTTAATAATAAATTAAATTACCGACTAATTAATTTAATATAAATACAAATTAAATATAAATTTATATAAATTCTAATTTAGTATAACAGCTTAAAATATATACATATTTAAAAAAAAAACTATCCAAAATAGTATAAATTATAAAATGCTGCTCATTTTGAACAATTTATTTAAAGGAATATATTTTAAGCTGTTTGACTTACTATAAGGAGGATAACAAAAGTTAATATTTTTTTTTTTCAATGTTGAAATTTACCACGAATACCGTTTACGAAAATAAACGAATTAACTAAAGGAGGAAATAGGAGAAATATTTTCCCAGGTTGAAAACAAATTTCCGGAAATAAGAGTAATAATATAGACATCTATATCTATATTATACATTAATATACCATTGGATAGCCATAGATTATAGAAACATTAATATATACCATACAAAGCCGTAGAAGGTACTCGTATAGAGTGACGAAAAACTCCATAAACATAAGTGAATCTTGTTAATGATTTATACTTTAATGTGATTTAATTTTAATTTCTATGGCTAAATAGAAAATTTTAAAATGTATTTTTAACTTGCTAAACCAACTATATCTAGTGAACAGAATGGATGAACTCTATTAGTTTAAAGAACTATTTGATTGTACTTTTATGTGAGATGTCGTGAAGAAAGTTGTGTGATGCGCGCACCTCATAATCTCATAATTTAAAAATCAGTGACTATGGCAACTGTATAATGCTTTACGGTATCCTTATTACGTTTTACAGAAGTTATACCCGACGCGAGTTTTTTTTTTTGTTTATTTAATTTCAATATTTTTTATCTTTCCTCTGACTAACCGCGTTACTGACATTAGGATCGTGAGGAACTATAGGATATTAGGATATCCTAGGGAGCCTAGAGGCGATGATCGGTCCAAATCCGTCACAAACATTACTAATGCCCCGTCCTGACGGATGAGAGACCTTCCGCTGCGAACAACGATAACGGAGCGGGCCCCCCTCCATCGCCAGTCCCCAGCAGCCGCTCGCACAGTATACACATCACTGCTCTGCCTAGGATGGGACTCGGCTTTACAGAAATTATTAGTTATTATATAATTAGTAAAGGGACTATAGTACTTCGCATGTAGTTTAGTACACTCTACAGCCCAACTGCCAGGTCGGCGCATCGAATCACACAGGTATAATAACTTCAATTGCTAATAAAACATAAAAATATATACTCGTGTATGTAAAGATATATTTAACATGTAACATATAAAGATTGAATGTAGTCGAATTAATCACAATTCTATTCACATATTATTCACATATGAAAGTGATCAACATCTACAACCAGAATTGTTTGGCAAGCCGTGCTTACATGAAACAACATTCTGTTGTTGACATCCGAAATGAGTACACCCAACTGACATTCAGGCTGATGCAACCATATGTGAGCGTTCGTCAGTGTTTCTACTTTCTAATGCCTGGAATCGGAGATCTCTTGTCTTTTCTCCAAAATCCCATCACATTATCGATCAAATCCTTATGATGACATAAAATCCTTAATTCGTTATAAACCGTGATAACCAATAAACAGTGCTAAAAGTGTAAATATATGTTTACATGAAGTGATAGTATATTATCAAGATGCCATAAACAACTAAAACTAATATTTAGTTTTGTTGAAAAACATTTGTTTTCATGTGTATGTTTATGCCGTACTCACTGAACTTTAAACACGTACCTTATCAGTGATCTTTAGTTCCAACAAGCGGTAGTTTTCTCGCTTTGTTTTCGTACATAGCATTTTTTTTCTTTCTTTTTTGGAGATATTTTCTTTTTATGAAGATCTAAATAAATCTATTCAAATACAGTTTAATTTAAAATTTTGAAATAGTCATTAATTATAATCTAACATGTATGATTAAAGGATTAAAGATTTTTTTTTAAACAAACTATTTCATACTATAAATTTGTTCTATATATATTACGCTTAAAAATAGATACATACTATTTACATAAAGATAGTTATTAGATATATATATATAAGTATCTTTCGAAAGGAGAGCGTTGGTAGAGAGACATGTAGTTTCCGGTTACTTACGCCCAAGGTTTCGGGTATGTCAGTTCCACATCCGCTATTCCGTTCTGTAGTATAGTTTTACAGTGGAATTTTATACTGACATGTAATCTGCAATACGGGTCTGTGCCCAAATCATGGTGGGTTAATTTTATATTTATTTATATTAAAGATAAATTTTTACAATAACAATTAATCACAGATCTCCGATGGGTTTTTATAGAAAATTAAAACTGAAAATTCCACTCATAGAAAAAATATTCAACGGGACTCATTTTCAAGCCTATGCTTAAAATTTAACAGGCATCTCTAAAAATGTTCCCAACTATATTATCTAACTAAATCAACCTGATTTTGATTTACGAATTAGCATTGAGTAATTTTTTTTTTTTAATTTCCATCTTTGATCTAAATTCAACAAATTCAAGAAGTACAGTTCAGCGGATAGGAAAAGAGCCCAACTCTTTGTAGTCCTGGTTCAAGGTTGCTTTGGAAGAAAAACATGTCTACTCGATCAACCTTGAATTGAACCCTTCAGTGGCACACCCGGCCTCTGTGAAGCAGGTACCCCATCGTTAAATTGGTTGAGGAAGATCGAGCGGATATATCCGTCCCCTCTCCCTCCGAAATATACGAAAAAATATAATTTTCATACCCTCCACCATAAGATTTGTATTTTGAGTAATATTTTTATTAATTTTGACAATAGTTTTGGATCCGATTGCCATGCTTATCCTTAAATCTTACGCCAAAGTTGGCGGTTATAGACATTTAGATGATTATTTGCCTTTTCTTAATGTATCCCTCCCCTCCATCTCGAAAATAAATTTAACTCCCCCTCCGAAAACAAATTCCGCGTATGGCCTGGTATAAGCATTGGTCATGAACTTTATTTTCTATATGCTTCTATGAGCCATTACTAACTTCTGAACCTAAGATCCTTCATGGTGCTGTTGTATACGGTCTTTCATATGTTAAAGCCAATTAAGTTAATAACAAATAAAGCCCAACAAAAAATCGAACTGAATTTAAGTCTTGTTTCTCTGGTAAGAAATGGAAATCGCTCATTCAGCTCCTTTTCAATGTTCTCTTTCTGTATTCTATAATTCAATTAATTGACCTTCATAAGATAACAGCGGGTTTTAGCATAGTGCTGATCACGTGTCTCCCAAGAATATGAAAATTATTTTGCACGTATTATTTTACAGCGTAAATTCTAATTTTATGCCGTAACGCTGCTTATCTGGTATGGTGGTTTCTCAGGTATTCTGAAGGGGCCTTATTTCAGAGCCATTCCAGTGGCTCCATATCCTAAGAGGTTCTGTCCATCTTTCAGTCTAATCACATCTCCGCAACTAAGTTTGGATTTCCTCATACAATGATTTAGATTAGAGGTTATACACTACAAATCCGGGTCTACATTGAAATATATCTTTGAGTAGTGAAAACTTACATCAGTGCAGAAAATATGTTTTTTTATTTTAAATTATTTCCTTCTTCGTTCATAGCTGAGAATTTCACGTTGTAAATGAAAGTCGAATCAGTGACTGTATCGAGAAGTAAGATTTCACTGTCTCCTAATTTTCTTTCTTGGTAAGAAATGAATCAGATTGTGGGGCAAGACGATCCATTGTTAGTGAATGAAAAGTATCATAAAGAATAGGACAACGCTGAATGATACATTTATAACTTGCAATAGGAGGATAAACATTTACATCACAAATAAGTGGAACTATTTAGCGACCTAATATTCGAAATGGATTCAAGGTCATAATAATAAGGATGCCGAGGCGTTTCAAGGTTACTTTGACGTCAACATGGAACCTGATGCCTCACGTGCCAAACTGCGAAATTTCCCCAACTGAGGGCTGTAGTTGCGGTTGAAATATAATTAAATCATCAATTAAAAAATAATTTTAACATTATAAAAAGTAGTAACATGTTATTATCATTACCAAAACGCAGCTAATATTATATGGGTCATTATCAAATAAACTCTTTTCGAAATCAGGAAGAAAAATAAAATAAAAAATTCAAATCCATGGAAATTAACCTTGGGCCTTATTTACGTAAGTGTTATACCAGTTTCAAGAGTGCTAAGTGCGACTTGGTTTGCGAGTTTCACGATTTTTCGATTTTCTACATACTTTAGAAAATAAAAAACCGTTTTAAGCATGGATAATTGCGTACTAAAAACTTTTTTTTCTGGCTTTTTCCCAACTTTTTTTGCCTTATTACCTAGTAGAACTAGTTGCCTTTATGCGATGAGTCCCAATTAATCAAAATACCAATACTGCTTTAATTAAAAATATTTAGTGAAAATTTTCGGGCGGAATATATCACGCGAAAATTTTTCAAAAGAAATTTTGCTACAAAATTTTTATTTTTAAACAATTAATGGCTCGAAATGTACTGTGCTTTGGGAAGAATCAATGAAAAACGTCAAACTTCTTGAAACCCAGGAACAGCCAAAGTATGATATGATAAAATATGATGACAAAAAGAATTATCTTCTATTAAGAATATAGGCATGGAAAAAAGGAACAGCACTCATCATCACCTTTTCCCGTTCTTGATTTTTTCAATTAATTCTGGAAAGGAGATTCCTCATCCAGCTCCTTTTTAGTCTCCTCCATGCATGTCTGCAGAGCATGTCAGCCGCTGCCCAATCATTTATCATTCTGTTGTTGTATCCGTGAAGTTTTTCAGGAATACGAAAATAAACAGTGCGTATGTGCTGGTCGATAGTAAAGCTTTGTCATTTACGAACCAAGAAACTTCCGTTATTTATGATATATACAGGCACGTTGGCAGATTTTTTTTTCGGAGGAATTTAATAAAAAGCATACAATTAATCATGTGACTATCTATAATCGCCAAAGTTGGCGTATGATTCAGGGATGAGAATGAAAATTGGATAAAAAATTATTATTAAAAATGTAAAACTTTTGGACGGTATGAAAATAATTTTTTGTTTTTAAATTTCGTGAGGAGGGAGGAGGGATGATGGGGGGGGGATATATCTCCTTCGTACGCCGCTGTATATATATATATATATATATATATATATATATATATATATATATATATATATATATATATATATATATATAGACACACACACACAGACACACACACACATACATACACACAGTATATATACGTGTGTGTGTGTGTATATATATATATATATATATATATATATATATATATATATATATATATACAGTGGCGTACGCAGGAGATATATCCCCCATCCTCCCATCCTCCCTCCCCCCTCCTCACGAAACAAAAGTTTTGTATTTTTAATAATAACTTTTTATCCAATTTTCGTTCTCATCGCTAAATCATACGCCAACTTTGGCGATTATAGATACTCACATGAATAATTGTATACTTTTTATTAAATTCCTCCGAAAAAAAATTCTGGAAATGTGCCTGTATATATCATAAATAACGGAAGTTTGTTTTGTATATATATATATATATATATATATATATATATATATATATATATATATATATATATATATATATATAAATATAGACACACATTACACATCATATCTTGATTACACGTTGTTGTAACCGAACCTTATCTGATGTTTATTTGATCAATGATACGTTATAATAAAACTGATATTAAAAAGAGAAAATATGAGTCAAAGAGGAACTTGACGGTAAGGGTTACATGTTAAAATTTCCGCATATCTTATCATAAATAAATGAACTGTCGGAGTCTTATAATAGAATCTAGGCCAGTTGTATTGCGCCTGAATTTAATAAAATATTTCATTACACTCAACATGTATTTAAATAAATATGCAATTATTAAATAAAACTCTTAATATTAGATATTAATAGAAAATCAAACCGGCAAAAATTAACAACTTATTACTTGTATGCCTACTGTACATAAGATACTTTAGCGTTTTAAGTGATATATTTTTCTTCTTAGGACAACCTATACGTATTTAAATTATATTCTATCTATGTTCCACTTTTATTTTTGTCTGATCTTAATACTCTTGTTTTCCTCTCATTATCTTATTTATATATATATTTTTTTTTTAATCTGAAATCTTAATCTAATCTTATAAAGACAAAAGTACGTCATGAACAAAAATCTTTAGTGCTGAAAGTTAGCTTTTATGTAAAAATCAAATAAGAAAGGTCTCAAGAAGTTTCTCGGACTTATATAGCACAGTCAAAATAAGCATTTGATACTTTAAAGTTCTATAATAAAAATTTGAGCTAAAAATTTAGCTCAAAGAGGGAACTTTATTTTATATTTGCTTTTATAGCAGTTGTTTTTCAATTTAAATAGCAGCCAAAACTGCGAAAAGGAGATAACAGTTTAATAATAGCAGATTGCAAGTCAGCTCTGCTGCTAATTAATCATTAGGAATGCTTATTTTAATGCAAAATTGGCAGTAAAAAAGTTTAAAACTTTCAAATCTGTAATATAAGCTCGACTTTAGTAAGAAAGGAACCTGATATATTTATAGTTGTTACGTTTTTGTCTAAATATTAGGAATACATATATCTATATATAAGTGTTATAAATTAATACAAACTAGTGAAAGATCAGGGTAGGATGTTAAATATATAAGACAATGGGTTTAGGAGGGTTTTAATTCCATGGGATTTATTTTATATACATTAACTTTAATATTATTGTTCAAGAGTTTTGACTTCGGATTTAATGAGAAAATTTAATCAATTAGTCAATCCTTATCAAAGTTTCATTTATTTAATAGTGAATTTTCTTCGTAATGGAATAACAACGTCAGATTTAAATTCATTTGTATTCTATTTATTAACGTAAATATTTGGAGAATTTGAATTGTTCTAAGAGCTATTATTACCTTTAGAACCAGGTCTCCAAAATAACTGTACACTTTTATTTTGAAAAAGTTCTTGTTCTAAATTAAACTTTTTCTTAGCAACTCTTTTGAAACAGTTCATGGAAGAACTTTTACGTTACAACTTTTATTATAAGTTCTTACAAGAACTATTTGGTCAGAACTTATTTAGTAAAAGTTCTTTGAGAACTATATTGTAAGAATTTTATAATAAAAGTCCTTTAAGAACTTTATCGTAAGAACTTTTATATATAAGTTCTATATTAAAAAAAGTTCTTGTTAGAGCATTGTTGTGAGATTATAATAAAAGTTCTCATTATTAAAGTTCCCAATAAAATGTGGAAAATACTTATGGAATTATGTCTCGAAAGGTTATGTTATTTCTTTAAATAAACATTCTTTAAGTTATTTAATTAAAATTAAAGCTATTATTCTATTGAAATTAAAAATTATATTTTAAATAAAATTAATAAAAAGGAAATTGTTTTTCTATCTGTTCTTTTATTTCGATTTTTATTTATTATATGTGTTTTATTAAAAGATTTTTAAATGTTTTCAACCATACTGCTGTTTCCCGAGGTTTTCTCCATTTCCCGAAAATCCCTCTTAAGGTTTGCCCCATAAATATGTGAAGACTTATAATTGAGAAATTATGTTTAAAATGTTCTAGCAGGAACTTCTGTAAGCAGAATTTTTACAAAAAATGTTTTAGCAAGAACTTAAATTAACAGAACTTTTATCAAAAACTTTTAATTATATAGGTTCTTTAGGAACTTTTTATTAGGAGTTTCTTTTGTGTTAATACTTTCATTGTAAAAGTTCTTGTAAAGCTGTTAGACTGAATATTTTTGAAAAAGTTCAATAACTGTTTCGTCCCCTGTTTAAAACGATAGTAGTTCGATTTAAATTTAATATTGATGTTTCGAAAACCATGAAATAAAATAAAAAACCTTCAATTCACCAATAAAATCTTAAAAGATGATAATGAAATTGGTTTACGGAGTCTGGCCTTTAGAAGAGTTATTCTTGTATCAGCGAGCCCGCAAATAATAGTGCTTCATTTGCATTTATCGATATCTCCATCCTGCTACGAAAAATTCAAGAACAAACAATTAATAATTTTATCAAATTCGTCATAGTTATTTTTTTTAAAGATCTGGCTATTCTCGTCAATAAATTTGCTGATGATGGTATTTTCACGTATTTTAATCTTTAGCGGAAACGCTTCTTCTTTTGACGAACTTTCGTCTTTTTAATACAGAAAAAAATTACGATTTAACAAGATTTATCTGAATTATCTTATAAGGGATCAAGGATACAATTTTGAATTGGTCATCAGTTTCTATTTTGGAATGGACTCCATTAAAGTGATTTTTATAAATTCTGTCCAGGTTGCCCTTCTCTGCGCCTGAGGAACTCTCGATCTACTAAGAACCATTTTGGATGAAATTTTTCGATGTTTGTTCCAAGCGCTAAGGAACACAAAAAAAAAAATCTGGAAAAATCGTCAAAAAACAATAAAATCCAAATTAATTTACAATAACTCAACTGGATCGAAAGCCATTTGAGGAAACTTTTTCAGTTTAATTAGTTTTGGAATTCAATTTATATGCACATTTTTTTGGTTGCTTTTGGTCGAATCCTCTCTTTAATACTTAAAAATAAAAGAAATTTTTAAATCTAATTATTTTTTTTTGTTTAGAACTTATGCAGTTGCAAATCAAGTAGGTAAGATATTTGATATTTTGATATTTGATATTATTTTGATATTTGAAGATCAAACATGATAAAAACTTATACGTACATGCATACATACATATATATATATATATATATATATATATATATATATATATATATATATATATATATATATATATATATATATATATATATATATATATATATATATATAAATTCTAATCATTGTTGAAACTATAAAAGCAATATTTTTTTTTTTTTTTTAATGTTATTATTGGTCATTATTATTATTATGTATACATAGGTACTTATGTTTTCACGAAGTTACGAAAAATGGCTGCTATACGTTAAATCAGCTTAAAATGAAATTTTCTTTTTATATCGTATATATTTATTTAGATATAATATAATCTAAATCTAATATTTTTCCAACAATTATTGGCCTGATTTTTCATCTATATTAAATATTTTAATTTTCCCAATTGCTTATATTTTGAAATATTATAATTTTCTCCAACTATTATGGATTTGAACTTTTCAATTACCTATTGTGAATTTTAACACTGGACAACAATAATTTTTTTTCTAATTAAACGCATTATAGTATCGAGAAAATCCAAATTTCTTAACTCAAAAGGTATTGGTTTTAAATTTTAGTAACTCTGATTATTGTAGACCTTAGTACAGCATTATAGTCCTTAATGCCTCAATTTGGAGAAACAACAGATTTGGAATTAACTTTGACTTAAAGCTTTTGTTTCGGAATCGAACAAGAAAAACTAATAAAAATGTTCGTCTCAAATTTTAATTTTACTTCCATTCCTTAAAAAAATAAATTAAACCTACTGTTTTTGCTTTGAGAAAAATATACTAATTCCGTTTGATAAGAGGTTTTCATTATCTTGTCTAGACTTCGTAAACAAGTGAAAATCGTTTTAAAAAGTCTAAGATACCCTATGCATTTTTAAAAATATGGAATAAAAATCATATATTATGGATTTTTTTTTTGCTTCTTATGAATATATTTTCCATCCAAAAAAATAAATAAAAAATCAATGAGAAATTCTTAAATATTTAAATTTAAAATGATTGTAAAAACTGTTTAATTTTATTACTTCATTTGAGAGAATTACAGTAACAAACATAAAAAAGGAATGATTGTTAAAAATGTAAAATCAGATTCCTATTGGCCTATAAAATTAATAATCCACCTATGATCTTGGTAATAATCACCAATAATTTTATTATCTTAAAAAAACGATTGTACAGTAAAATTAATAACGATGCTATACGTTATACTAAGTTCTATAAAAGAAAAACTCGTAAAATAAAAATTGTAGAGTATCAAATTCTGCGTCCATTGAGCGCAAAAAAAAAAAAAATTAATTCGGTCAAATAAACCTCTCGATTTACAGTACTGAATAAATACCTCACACGTCAGATCTTCCATACCGAAAGCTCGTGCAAAAAAGATTGTCATTATTTGAAGTAAATTTTTATAGCAATTATTTGAATCCGTAGAGTATTGACATTAAAAAAAATAAGATTTTACCTGTCGGATCATGCTACCTGAAAACATATTAAATTAAAGAGCATAACATTTTGCATCTAATGTACCATAACTTTTTCAATAGAATGCCCCGTTTAGGTGAAAAACAATTATAGGTGAATACAAAAAAAAAATCGTAAAATTTCGAATTTTAATGTCGGCAGACTAAGTTTTTTACTAAACATTTTTGCAGATTTTAAAAGCCTTCTTCTCAATGGCTATTCCGAATATTAAAAAATATTATATACGAACCTACAGGAAATTTAACGTTCTTTAAAATTGGTAGTGACAAATTTTTACCTTAAATTCACCGGAAGCTAATTATTTTGGAAAAACTGAAAAAAAAGTTTCTTCTTTGCGATTTTTCAAGATGGCGAAAAACGAACTTGAAGGACGAGGTCGAAAACTTGGATGTATTAAAAAAAGAGTAATACATAGAACATAACTAAAAATTAAAATTACTCAATTTTTTGCGAACCAAACCGGGCTGCAATGCCAATTGACGGATATCGGGAGATTGCCAATTACGAGAGGTGTATTTTTTTTTTGTGCTCAATGGATGCAGAATTTGATTCTTTACAATTTTTAAATTATTAGTTTTTCTTTCATAGAACTCATTTCCAAGTTGTAGAATGCAGATTTAAAAAATTGCTATCAAAGGTTTCTTCAGATAATGACAATGTTCTTGGACGGGCTGTCTGGCTATTAAGAGTTCAGCAAAACACGTTCACATAAATAATGCACAAATGCTACAACCCAAAATTTTGTATTAAATTGTAAGCGCACTCTGTTTCATTTTAAATCTTGCAAATGTGATGCGACACTTTTCATTTTTCCACTCAAAACTACCCCAAGTGTAATTCCTGTCACCCTCCATGTCAACCGGTAAACAAGACGTAGGCTAAAAATCCAATGACCAGGTGATCTTCTGATTCGCTAATTATGCAAAACAGCTGATGCGCGATTCCCACGATCATGCAATTCGAGCAGAAGGTAAACAACAAATTTGCTAGTTGCGTTGAGACGCAGTTGCAAATGTATTGTGAAAGAATAACAGTGCTCGTTTCATTTTAGCTTGTTGTCTTATATTTATAATAATTTTGTCATACGGGTATAAAATCGACCTAAATTATAATAATAATTCTGCTTAAAATAGTTTCATCTTAAAATATTATTTAATATTATAGCTTTTTGGGAATAATCCGTGACACCAGAGAACATCGGTTATCATGCATGAGCAAAAGGTAAGCATAGGGAAAAACTCATCCGTTCAAAAAACATAACATAGTTTTTTGAGGACTGGTTTTCTATATACCATAATGTTTTTAAGATGGATAGGACTTTTTTTTGTGCCTACCTGCTTTTGCTTGGTTTAAAACAAGCTCTTCTCTGGTGATCGAATCAAGTAGTATGGTTCCAACTAAAAATATACATATACACATTAATATTTTTAAATAATCTATACTATTTTTTACTTATAAAACGACTACAAATACACTATTACTATTAATATTGGTAATTTTTTGCAGTAACAGCAGACTGATAGTACAAAGATGACCAGATCATTGTGGGTTTTTGGCTACGGCTCACTACTGTGGTCCCCAGGCTTCCAGTTCACCGCAGCACAACCAGGAGTACTCAAGGGGTTTTCCCGCAGGTTCTATCAAGGAAACGAAACCCATCGCGGCCGACCTGGAAAGGTAGGTTGTCTTAATTAATCATCAAATAAAAAAAAAAATAATTGAAAATACATTCCGTCGATAATTAATTGTTTAGTTGATGGCCAATCAAAAGTCAAGACATCATAATATCAAACTCTTTCATTTAGCAATTGACAACTAACCATGTTCTGCTCCTTATCAAATTTTTGAATTAGCATTACAAATTGCGATGTTTTCCTATCTCAGAGAAAGGCGTTTGAAGATAAACGCTATTGTACTTTTTAAGTCAAGGCTAGTTTTGTAGTATTGTTTATTATAATACGAGTATAATCTATTATAAAAACAAAAGGCATTAAACAATGTTCTATATATCAATGTTTTAGTGACCAACCAATTTAATAATCGTCAACGCGTCCTATGGTTAACCATGGTTTCTCGTTGATAGAACCATTTTCAAGATAAGTTTAAAACCTAATTAGAAAACACGGGATCATTGATCCACGATTTGCCAATTTTAAACCAGCAGAAATAGTTCTCTTGAACAGACCTTTTGGCAAAAGGGGTCATCGCAAGAAGAATGTTCAAGTAGTATCGCAGTTGGAGCTCCTCCAATGTCATTCTTTTATTATATTTAAACTTTTATTTTACAAAGTCTTATTTGTTTTTTTTTATTATTACGTTTAATTAATAGGATTTTAAAGTGTTTCCTGAGTACACTTTAGTAGCGAAAGGTTCAGATAAATTAAAAAAGAAAAAAAATATATATATATATATCTAGGAGTATATATATTCACTTTAAATGGGCATGGAGGATATATATTTATGTATAAATAACGCGAGCAATATCCACTATCGATAAATCCTTAAAAAATAAGTTTTCCTTATTAGTTCCTTAAAATTTCCGTGCTAAATCCGGTTCATTTTATATCTATGTATAATTTAAAGATTTAATTAGAGATTTAAAAACGTTTAAATATATTCCAGAAAAATAGATAAAATTAAGCCCTACTAAAATTATATGTTTTATTAATCAAATAAGATTAAGAAATAACTGACCTTATTTATCCCACAACACGTTTATTAATAAAAACTAATTTACATAGTCAATATATTTTTTTTTCTAAAGTTTTGGTCCTTTTTGATCCATTTTCAACTCTTATTCAACTACGTCCTATAATAAAGTACGACTAACCTACTACTAAAAGTAGTATGTATTTGTAATTGGTTAATCGTATTTTAATATAGGACGTAGGTGACACAATAAGTTTGAAAATGGCCAAAGCATAAATTAAAAAGGACCGAAACATTACAAAAATTAATATATTTAATGTAACTATTTAAATTAGTTTTTAGAAATAAATGTATTGTGGGATTAATAAACTATATTATTTCTTAATCAATTTTTATTAATTTTATGTAATAATTTCGAATCCCATTGAATATGGCTTATAGGTATATTGTTGTTGATCACAATCATAAAGTTATATTATAATAATATCATAGTTTCCTGTTACAAACGTGTTTCCTGAACCATTTGTTATCAGCAATAACCATTAATTTTAATTCGACGTTACAACATACTGAATGATAACTAATGCTTGTTTCGCAGCAATTTCAAGTTTTTCCTGTTTCGAATCAGTGTGAAAATTAGTTTTGCTGAGGGTTTACGGAGAAACATAATGTCACAATAAATAAAAAGAAAAAGAAAAATTCATATTAACAAAAGAAGGTGAAAATTCCCAATCTTTCTTCTTTGTGGTTTTATTAAAAACTCATAAATTACCACCCTAACGTTTTGGGTTGTTGCTCAGCCTTCAGGATTTAATTTCAACAACATTACACTCAAGTTTATCTGTCAGTTTTTCGCTGAACTATCTTCTAATTCTCTTCATATGGTTATCGCTAAGCCCCAAATTTAGTTCTATCTAAATAATATATTTTAAAAATTGAAGGAATATCTGATAAATGTCAATAAAACGGAAACAAATGTCAATAAAAGGATGTGAAAAATTTCAATCTTCCTTCTTTATTGCTTTATTAAAACCTCATACAATACCACACCGACATTGCAGGGTTTCGGATTAAATTTCTACAACATTATCAGATTAGAGAATAGAAGACGGTTCAGCGAAAATCTGACTGATCGACTACAGCATAATGTTTCAGAAATTAGATCCTGAAGACGATACGACAGCCCAAAAGGTTTGTGCGGTTTTGTATGAGCTTTTAATAAAACCAAAAAGAAGGAAGATTGGGAATAATCAAATCCTTTTATTGACTTTTGGTATTATTCAATTTTTTAAATATATTATTTAAATGAAAATGTATGATTTATTTTAAACCAAACACCTTCGAAAGTTCATTTAGTAACCCAAACAGACCCGCAATGATGGCTTAAGATCGAATTTGATTGACTCAATTATCAACAGTACTTTGTTGATTGCCCATAACTTAACTCTCAAGATTTTTTCTCAAGGCTGTTTTTTTTATGAGTCTGAACTATACGGTACCTAGTGCTAATGTACTATTTAAAAACCATGTCAGTAGTGCAGAAGATTTAAAATTCAACATCTGTGACCACGACAAACGATTACCAAGAATCCTCTATCATGGTTAGACGAGAAATTTATAATCTATGAAAAAAAAAATGTTTTAGCTGGGATTAAATTTAGGGATAAATTTGTAATTTATTTAATTTCGAATTATTTAATTTAGTAAAAGAAATGTTGTTTTTAGCTGAATTTCCTAGTTTAAATATTTAGAACGGATATTCCTTATCATATTTTCAAGGATGATTTGATTTCTCACAGCATTATTATAACTTTTTTTTAATTAACGTTATATGCGAGATTATTGACTAAGTATTTTGCTATAACAAAATCAATAAATTTTATTTGAGGGAATTAGAAGACAAGAGGTACAAGTGATTTATTTTTCAAACACTTAAGAAGAGTTAAGAGTGGTTATGGATATTTAACGCATATAAAATGTTTTTCAAAAGTATTATTGCTCAATATTCAAGAGATATGCAGCAGAGACATAATACTAGTACAATACATACTTAAACATTTTAGATTTCATCAAAATGATTCAACTTTAAGATACGTTTTCATAAAAATTATTAATTTTACGACAGTTATCAAATTGGCTTTTCACTCCCTCATTTGAATATTGGCTTAAATAAATGGTTCATACGCTCAATAAGTTACTCCTTTGTTCTTGAATTGTTGGTATTTCACTCGTAACATCGCGCCATTTAAAGGAAACAAGAAAAGAAATATATAACGAGATCGAGATTTCCAAAGGCCAAGGCTAAGACTCATAAATTATTGATTCTGCGAAGATTATGAAATTAATTGGATGGTGACGATAAGGATTCTTCAACGTCTTAATAGCAGATCAGCAGGCTAAAATAAATAATATTTTACAGTAATCTTTTTACAAATTATTTGAGTATATATTATTTAACTCATTAAATTAAAAAATAAATAAATTAATATCGTTCGAAAACGTTACAAGTGAGTATTTAGTCAAGACTAAGCTCACTGAACATGCCAATAGCAAGATATATAAATCCCATCGTAATTTAAATATTTTTATGGCGAATGGTAAAGTAAGATGCCCGAAATCCGTCCCGTTGCTTAAATCCGTCCCCCCAGTTATCTAGCGTTGATAGCATTGCTTTCTGCTGAAAAACTCCAGTATCAACCTGTTTGCTGTTGATAGTAAAATCTTTACTATTCGTGGACTGCAGTATTTTTTTCATGTTCAAATCGTTCGAGACCGTACGTTTATCCGATAAGGTTATGAAAGCTACCATTTTTGTAAAATTCAATTAAAATTCGTCACCCTCAAGATTTATCAACCCGTGTGACGACAAACGAGTCGATTTTTCTGAAGACAAACAAGTATTACTAAAATTAGAATAATTTGTTCATGATGATTTGGATGGATAATTAAACACATTTTTTAAAAAAATAATCAACAATTAAACCATTTTATGTATTTTAACATAAATTAATTTCGTTGTGGAGATTGTTATTCATAATTTAAATGTTCCTGACTTCAAATAAATAGTAAATTGTGAATTTAATTGGGGTGCGAAATTAGGACCAGTCTTTTATAATTCTAACACTAAAGAAATTATTATTTTTGTTTACTCAGTGAAAACATTACTTAGCTCTGCTTAGAATAGAGCTGCTTGTATCAATACTTTGGAAATTTTAAAATTTAGTTTAACATTTAATATTACGAATTTGGCTTAGGGGGGAGAGGGGGTAATAGTAGGCAACCTTCCTTTATTCATTTTTAAGGTTATTTGATTTCAAGGTATAACATGAACTATTCAAACTTCACGCTTTGTAATTTTCTTAGTAACGATAACGTTTGAAATATTATTCATTATATAATGTATATTCATTATTTATTACATTATATAATTAATACTAAAACAAAACAATCATTATTTAATAATTTTGTTAAATAAGCATTTCGAATAACACCTTTACAAGAGAAATTAACACATTTCAACAAGATAATAAAAAAAAACGGCAAAATGGCATATATTTTTTGTTTCATTATATTGAAGAAGCGAATACGAAAATATTTATGATGAAATAAATGCATTTATGTTTTTTTTTTTAGACAAAATAATTTAAACGTAGTAACTCCCACTAAAAAAATTATCCTTCAAAGATGGAAATAATATGATATAAAGGAAAGTTGCGCCTTCCGATAAAATATTTTTCGTTTTCCAATAGAAAGTGATATCAGGGTTGAACTATTTTTCCATGCCTATTCTTACCCAATCCAGCCTTGGAAAACTAAGAAATACAGCTTTCTATGAAGTGCCAACATCTATTATTCATCGTTAAAATATGTATAAGTATGTATAAATAAAAATTTATAGACAGATTAAACAGAATTATATGCAGATTATAGGAATACAATTTCCCAACATATACAAAGGTGAAACAAGCAGTTCTGATTTAAAGTATGAATTTTACAGACTTGTTATATTTTACCTGGTAATAATATTTTTGGCTCGATCAAAATCTATATCGTACATACCACGGGCTGATTTTTTTGTGCTTCGCTGATTTCAGTGAAACATCGTCACCACCGTTCCCTGGGAACCGAACTCGCAACATATAGACCTGAGTATCACTGATTTTCCTCGGTGGTCTTCTGCTTTCTGTCGGCCATTCATCCAAGTACTGGCTACAATTGAACAAGATTTGAATGATAGAAGTTCTCCTCCCCTTGATCCCATTCGCACTCACAACTCAAACGCATAAAGTTAACAGTTTGCGGTCTGAAATGCCGTACACTTTACCGAAACTACCGGTTGTTTGCATTTCAGTATTGTTTGCTACGTTGTAGACTGCCTCATTAATATGTATCAAGGTCACATAGTTGCCTCGGTCGTGCGGGAGGGAAAACAATATCAGTTGGCACCTTCAGGAGACGATCACGTGATGAGGAGGTTCATATTCAGCGGCAGGCCAAAGCCATTAAGAGAATAAAGAGGTAAAGCTAAAACAGGATGTTAAATAAATAAATATCTATCTTAAACAGAGCCTTGCGATATTATTAAAAAAAACTTAGTCAACCCGATACCGAAATTTAAAAAAATAAAATAAATTTTAGTAAATGCAATTTCTAGTATTGGGCACGGTTCATGGGCTAGGAAAACGATGCCAAAAAAGAAATTGAAAAAAAGAAAAAACTACAAGGTCGTGGAGACAGTCGCACGTGCGAAATTTATTTCCGACCTTTTGCGCTTTTCAATATTTTAGAATTCTTAGGAATGAACTCATAAAAATAAAATATGTTTTAAATTTGCAAAATTCTAGATTTACTAGCGCACTAAACGTGATGAAAACCGATGATAATATTATGTTATAAGAATTTTTTTTAAAGTGGGCTTCGTTAACGGGATCCGCTTACTCATCTAGAAAACAACTGACAATTAGCTATTTTCACAAAGAAGTAACGTATAATCGTATAATAAGATCGAGAGAAATTAGCCGTTTAAACTCCAGATTAGTTAAGGATTATAACAGATTCAATGAAATGAACTTCGAAGAAATAAACATAAGATGAGTTCTCGTAGGTACACTATAGTCGCGTATCTTCCACTAAAGGTTCTAAGACTATCTTCGGAAATCTATTATCATTCATCATTATATGGCATCAGTTAGCGGCTCAGGAGGATTGCGTAATATTTATAGCTCTGCTTTAATATTTATTTAGTAAAGCCCAAAACCTGAAACTAAAAAACAGTAATTTACGCTTATACGGACTCGGCCTTCATAATGAACACTGAATTCATTTATTTGTAGATTTTATTAGATTTTGCAGTTAGGAAATATATTTCAACGTTTAAATATATTTTGTCTTTGAACTTCTGCTTTCTTTTCATCTTCGGGTCGTTATCAATAGGCGCAGAAGGAACTTGATCCTGCGCTACCAAATTTTCCGACCCTCGCTCAGCTAATTCTTTTCGGCGAGAGGTTTTGCCTGAACAGGGAGAGGATTGGAAGCTCCAATATTACAATATTGTTGATAGGAGGTCGTAGTCTTTTACCATAACAGAAAACTTACATTATTTTGTCAGGTTCTTTCTCATCATCCACACTACAGACATGTACTGAGCGTGTATGGTTGTCTACAATGGAGCTTCTATCAATTCATTGATTAAAGAAGAAGGATAATTATTCCCTTCATTAATTTTAAAGCCTTTCCTCTCTTTTTATGTGTTCTTCGTAATTCTTTCATTTTTCGACTAGTTACTCGGTTGACATGCCTGTACAGCATCACTTAGATCTCGCTACCGTAGGTATGGATCGGAAGATAAATTGATTTGTCTTTCTTTACAATTTATCTAACTCAGAGAGACCAACATTCTATTACTGATCTAATTGCACAATGTCAACTTCAAGATATTTTGATAGAAATCCTATCTAATTTAAATCTAATCTAAATTTAAATTGAAATCCTATTGACAGTTAGAGATGCTTCTAGCTCTTATTTGGCAACTACTCAAACAACACCGAATTCCGTTCAATAGCAACCTAATTAGGTTTTATATTTCATGTTTTTGTTTTTCTATTAACTAAAATCCGAAATTTGTACGTCTTCATCTAATGATTAATTTATGTATAAATGTTAGGTATGCTGGAAAAGGGCCAAAGTATAAAAAATAAATTTAGATTATTCTACCGCCCTTAGCCTAAAACGCGTATCTAAAAAACCTCTAATAGTTAATTAAAAATGAGGTATTACCGATTTATTTAGAATTCTTTTTATCAAGATTGTATTATTTCTTTATTAATCTTCTATTATCTTCTATTATTTGTAAATAAGACACGAACTCCTTGCTTAGAAATAAAGTCAGGCACAACCATTACAAGGCACAACAAACATTATTAAGCAGGAAAAATTTAAAAATGAAAAAAAAAATGAGATACGGCTCTTAGGCTTAAGAGTGCAATACTGTAACAGTCATTGAATACTTACAGTGGATTTGCACATTACAAAAATTCCTGAAAAAAAACCTATCAAAGGCTGGTAGCTGATAAAAGGATCACAAATAAAATATTTAAAAGATTTAAGACGAGGTTAGAGGGTTATGATTTCCCTTATGTGAAATAGAAATGTTCAGATTTAATTTATTTATTCCTCCTACCTAAGTGACAAGTATGGATTTGAAAGTAAATAATAATAAATAACACGAACAGCAGTGCTCCGTCACTAAGATCGTATTTTCACTAAATTACAAAATTGAAAATATCAAAATTTCGGAAGTGAGAGAAAATAGGTAAAATTCCAAAAATGCACTTCAATAACACCAACTCAATCATATACAAATTTTCGATCCTCTAACTCTTGTAGTAGAGCGCAAAATCCTAAAAACCGATTTACATTGTAATAGTGGCCGAGATTTTGTCTAAAATTTCCGCACACTTCTTAGGTATTGTTCTGCCTAGGAAACAGCCGTACATAACGAATTTCAGCTCGTTCCACATGTTACGAAACGGATATAAAATGCACCCTCACTCTCCTCCGATTTTCAGGGAAAATACGACTAAATACTTTCGTTTGCAGTGTAAAAAGGCCACCAACAACCTACCGTACTGCCAACCAATTTTTGCAGAAATAAATACTGGCGGTCTGGAAAGTCGCGATCTGTGACGTATAGTCTCTGATTCTGTGACGTATTGCTAAAAAAAGTTATTCTTTATACAAACAACTACAAAAATTAATTTTCTAGTGACAAGATAACACGTAATATCTGTTTATTCTGGATATTTATAGAGAGAGCATTGAACTAGGTCGTGTTTGCTCAAACGGGGTGCTACTATTTAATCGGCTCTTCTTCATCTATCTATAATTCTTCTTCACTTATTAGTGAATTCAATACTCACACCTAAACACATCTAGTATCTCATTACAAAATCTCCTTTATTATAGTATGTTTATTATTTAATTATAAATTGTATTAATATAATTCTCCTGAGTTGAACGACACTAGAAAGCTAAAGAGCTCTGGGAAAGGGAGATGGCCAGAGAACTAACTACTAAGAATAGACAACCCCGATTCGGAGGTCTTCTGTCCATAGTAAATCACTTCCTCCTTAAAATAAATGTCATGCCTGACCATCCACATGGTAGAAGATTCAATTTATAATCAGGCAATAGAAATAAATTATTTTTATAATATAATTAAAACAGATAATATTAGAATAATAATGAAAGAAAGCATTTCCGGCAACATTAAAGATCATTATGTATATCATATCATACTAATACATTTATATTATAATGAATGTTTTCAGGATATTTTCGTAATAGGCGTATTAACTTCTCACCATCTATCTAATTTTCACACCATGCGAATTGTCATATTCCTTAAATACAAATGTATTTATTAAAGTTAAATAATTTTGAAAAATGTCAAATGAAAAAATGAGATTTTTTTAAAATTCCTTCGTTGTATGCACAAATTTAGCAAATAAAATAATTGTTAATTGATTTCTTAAGGACTCATCCATTTCGGAATTGATTTTTTGTGAAAATAGGAATCACATTTTAAGCTGTTTTAAAATGCTTGAGGAATCCGCTAAAGATGGATAACAATTTATATATAAAATGATATGTAGATGAAACGGTATGATAATGTATCAATAATCATAAATATATAATTTGATATAATAAATCTATATTATATATATAAAGTTGAAGAGTTTGTGATTTTGAACGAGCTTATTTCAGGAATTACTACCAAGACACTACTCTAATTACCAATTATTGGAGATTAGTCGTAAATCTTTACATCATGATTCTTGAATAGTTCTTAAGCCATAGCTCAATTATCTTGTTATTGCAGATTAAATTGTTTTGTATTTGTTAATAATCATCATTAATCAAAGATATCCATCTTATTAAGATTTTTAAAAACCTATGATTAAATTCTTAAAGAAATAATATTAATCAATAAACTTTTGTATAATTAATCAATAAGATTTCGTAGAATACAAATCAAGAAAGTTGTTCTCTTAATAACTTTCTTGGCAATAATTTTGTTGTTAAGTGAAGTAACAGTTTTATATTTAGTTTAGTCAATTACAACAGTATATATATATATATATATATATATATATATATATATATATATATATATATATATATATATATATATATATAGTAAGTTAGTAAGTTTTGTTAATGTCATTTTGAGGTGAGGTTCGAATAAATTGTTGAATTTTAAAATTGCCTATTATATTTTTTATACCTATTATTTACAATGCTATATGTTTCCCAAGTAAATATAGTTTTCATCGCGTTGGTGTATAGCATAAAAGGGCACAAGTATATAAAATATTTGAATATATTTTTTTTATGTGTTTATTTTTAACTTTGTTTTTTACCGGCTTATTTTTTTTTGTTCTAGCCGGGTCGTGTAGCAACGTTAGTAGAAGATAAAGAGGTAAGATATTTGTTTTTGTTTTTTCTTGTTTGCTAATAGTGATAAGTAGAGTTAAATATTAAGTTCATGCAAGCAATAGCAATAGTTTCTAGCCAATGGAGTAAGAAAACCACCTCAAGGTCATTAAATTTTATTGTTTATGAAATCTACTGTGAAATAAAATTATATATTCAAATAGTTATTGAAATGTTCGTAATACTTCGAACGAGTAATAATTATTAGAGATTACTGATTCTCTACCAAATAGTGTTCTTGGGAAAAAGTCAGCACTCTGCGTCAACTGCATGATTTATACCCTTACTCGTACTAATAAGAAGATAGATTTGACCTAGGAAGTTCAATAATTTTCAATTGATAGAAAATTCAATATAGCTGAATTTTAAATTCAAACCCTCTAACAGATCAAAAGCAATGGAAGATTTTTATAATATACAATAATTGACGTACTTACTTCATTATTATATATTTAATTTGTTATCGAAAATATTAATTTTGATTGTGGTAAAATAAAATGACATCAAAGCAAAGGATTTTTCCAAATACCAAACATCGTAAAATGCAATATTATATATACGAAAATAATATGAAACTAAATTTAACAAAAAAATTCCTCTGTTGCAGTCTAGAAAAAATACTAAGTTAAAGAATTAATATTCATTAAAAAAAAAAATAATAATAATAAAAAAGTAACTAAAAACGTTGAGCCTGGAGAAAACTGAGCTACCAAATATAAACAAAGAACAAGTTATTTTTTCTGAAACTATCGATTTATTTAATTATTAAATATCTAAGCAAATAGCTCTTGAGGTTGTTGATGGGTTACGTAAATAACTTTGAAGCAAAGGAACAAATGTTTGTATTTAATCACGAATATTGAGGTATTTTACTATTAATTTAAATTAGTTAATTAAAATTCGATTATTATTTTTTTTTAAATACGAAATGGTGGATGGTAATGTCAAGTTCCGAGGATCTTCCTGGGATGACGTGTGACGTTGGTGCCAAATTAAAAAAAAAAAAATGTCCCAGTATTCTTGAAGAAAAGTTGCATTTAAAGGAGGGTGGATTCTTTTTTTTTTTTTTTTTTTCGAATTTGGTACTACATGTATCTTGAAATGTAAAATCTCAAATGTTATAAGGGGATTAATTTTTTCTTGTTCAATTATAAAGGTTATTATTGAAAATAATTAATCAAAAAATAATTAGGTAAAGAGATTATCTGTCGAATTTGATTAAGCGCGGTTAAATAACTTATAAATATATTGCGTAAAATATATATTTAAATTATAAGAAATATTCTTCCATCACTATTATTTTATTGTAACTGAAACTTCTCTAAAAATATTCATTTGCAACGCGTTAACGCACAACTTATAATTTGTTTGTATCATCCTTTTGCATTACAGTAAATAATAACAGTAACCCCTATAGTTGGCTGGGTGAGATTTTTCTCAGTTGGCATTGGTAATTGGCGTTTCTCATGTTATATTGTGACTTGACACTGTCTTATTTTTTTCTAAATAAATCACACCATATCACCTTGCTATAACACAAACCTTACACTGCACACTGAAACTTGCATGTACCATAAGTTAACGAACCCATAGAGGAACGAACTTTCATGGCGTCTTAGTTCGTGATTGAAACGAATAAAATAAATGGTACACGTTAAAAAAAAAAATCATTTGTTCGGTAAATTTGATCTTTGTTCCAAATTTTGACTAAGTCGCCGAATAAAAGTGTTAATGCGTTCAGTTACTGAGGCTCATTATCATTCATGGGAAGTTTGAATTTAAAAATATATTTAAGAATAAAAGGAATAAAAAAAGGTATTAAGAAATAGATTGATATAAACAATTCTGTTTTATAATATACATAAATCTGTTTGGTTATCGTCTTTATTGACCTGTGTTTAGATAGGTTAAAACCCATATCAGATATTTCGAATTGATTTTTCTCCTACAAATATTATGAAAGCTATACGATAACGTATCTTTGTCGAGAAAAATAATAATTGAAAAAAATAATGAATGAAATACATCAATTCTTCTTCTGCAGTTAAGACGTTTTCGTATTTTATTCAATGAAGGAAATTACGGATAACCAAATATCTATGCGGTTTAAGTTCATATAAATTTGTTCAGTGAACAAAATTATTTTGCATCAAAAGGAGTTCAAAGGTTGTAAATAGGTAATTCCCCCGAACTTTTTATTTCTGTCTTCGGCCCCGAATTATCAAAGCAAATTTGAAAATGCTTTAAATCTTACAAAATAGGCATTATGTTTGAAATTAAGGATGGATATCCAAAAGAAAACAACTCTATGACGAAATTTAATGGCCTTAGTAAAAATGAGTTATTTCAAGAAAAATTACACTGATATTAAAAAAAAATAGCAATTAAATGTTTGTTAGTTGTTTTGTTTTTTCATTTCAGGACGTCATTTATAAGATGTTACGGTGTTTTTCGAGTCGTTAACAGAGTTATAGACTTTTTTCTAATCAAATCGTAAACACCATTAAATTATCCTTAAATATGTTGCATAAAAGTCTTAGTGATAAAGTATGCTGTTTACTATCTAAAAGTTAATTAATTTTCAAACATTACCAGAGGCATTTTAATCCTCTTTGTTAACTGTCTTAATCACAATTCAACTGCATAAGTTTCTTTGCGAATTATGACTGCTGTCTCAAAATTAATAATTATGGAAGTAATCTGATCTTTAGAGAAATAAAACAAATAAATTATTTTTTTAATAACTTAATACATTTTTTCATTCATAATTTAAAATACCTTTTCACTATAGTAGAAATATGTAAAAAATGCAAACACTTTTGGTCCGTTATTTTCAATAATGAACCTGTGTAATCGACCAAGAATTTTTTGTTTGAACGGGTGGACTGATTTTATTATTTTTTTCCTCGCCGTGCGTATATTAAATATGTCACCCTGTGCACAATAAGCGGCTAAGCAATAATCGAAAAAGTTGTTTTAAAGAAACGCCTAAAATCTTCTCCTTAATGTCACTCAAATTTTCATATAGTATATTCCCAATAAAAACCAGAACAAAAGTTAGGAAGAAAACAAAATTTTATTTGCGTATAAAAAGTAAACATTATTATATTTATAGTTATCTGAAAGGTAAATAAGATTCTCTTCAAAACAAAGAATAAATCATTGAAATTGGACCAGTATTAGCCAAGCTTCATCGTACTGAACTTTGCACTCATGTTTTTTAAAGCATTTTGCACATTCTAACATGGAAACCCGTTTACTTTTTTTTTTGTTTTTCGGATTAATCGTAAGCTATACATCTCCCTGCGCATTCCAGAAGCACATTTGAATGGCAATTAAATGGTCTACAAAGCTAAAATTAAATTCCAATTTTTTGTATTGGACATTGCACCCAAAGCTATAAGGAAAGGAATCTTTCGTGTCAGGAATCACACCAAATATTTTTGATATGTAACAATTTGGAAGTTTAATGTACAGTGCTTTTTCATTCACCATCGCTAATTAAAATTATTAAACAATATGAAATAATGCGTCCTTTAAATTTGGAAGATATGATTCACTTTTGATGACCCCTTCATCAATTGAACTGATAATTCCAGATCAGTAAATTCCAATATACGTAGCAAATTAATTATCCCATTGTAAATTTTTTGTTTCTGGAAATCTGTGATTTTTCTAATGAGAATATATTACTACCTGATATTTTAAAACTAATGAAATTTACAAATATTCTCAGCACTGGCATCTTTTTAAACGAAGATCTTCCTAAGACCCTTTTGAATGTCAAGTTTTATGATTGTAATTATTTTTAATATTATTTCGAGATAGTTTTTGTATTGATTGATTTGAAAATTAAAACACTCTATGGATGCTCTCTGTAGTACACCTTTAAATAATTTTTTTTTTTTTTACTACCAGAATGCGAAGAATAAAATTTACCTTAAACCTTTCTAAAATTAAAGAGAATAATCATTGCCTCTGATCATTGATTCTCTCTAGTATCACTTCTGTTTCTATGAATTGTTAGAACACCTCCAAATTTATTCCAAATTGATATGATCTACTCTATAAGAAAGATCACATATCCATTCACTAATATATGGCTCGCGAATGGCCTTATGGTTTAACCGAAAAATATTTGCTGATAATTTGAAAAAGTGATAGATAAATGTATAATATAATAGAAAGATTAGGAGCCAACCCAAACATATCGCACTAACATAACATTTGAATTTTGATGTTTCGGGGTCTTATTCCCATCATCAAAACATAATTTTTTCTGGAATACATTTTAATTTAATATTGATATTATATTACTTTCTTTATTATAGTATAACTTAATTTACAGTATAATCTTTATTCCTATTTGTCGTACATTTCAATCTTACAGTATCATAACAAAAGATCATAATCTTTATAATCAATAAGTAAAGCCAGGGATATTGAAGATAAACCAGCGTAAATAAACGACGATTATATTAAGCTAAGATTGTAGTAGAAGATTTCTGATTGCAACTTCTTCAGAAATATTACTTTCACCATAATTGTAATTATATAAGAAGCATGTAACGGAAAGATTATCATGCCTACCAATGTTTGGAATAATACAAATATATTTTAAAAAATCAATAAAATAAATTATCAAAGGAAAATCGGTAAAGAGCCCAACAGAATATAGTCTGTGCCAATTATATAACAAAAGAGTTCTATGCTCCACCCCTAAGTTTTTAGACATTTTTTAAGTCCGTTCTATAACTACCATGTAAAGTTCTATAACAGGGGTGCCCAGCCTTTTTATAACTCCTGCAACAACTTTACTCCCCTCCAACACTGCCCTACACCCTGCCACATTTACAATAATTATTTATATATAGTTTTTTTATTTTATTTTTTCCTCTAATGAAACATAATAAAATCAGTTAAAGGCCATTGTCAATACAATAAAACTTTCATTGCAGAAAGGGAACTAGATTTTTTTTTATAAAGTAATAGAATTAAGAATATAAAATTAAAAACCTACTGACCGGTCGCGTGCCAATTACGAACTCCCAGCGCGCCACATTCTGGCACGCGTTCCTTGGGTTGGGCACCTCTGTTCTAGAACTTTCAGCAGCTCGCCTTCCTCTACTCCAATAATTATCAAATCTTGGACTTAAGATCTAACATCTAGTAATATATTCTTAACCGATTTTAATATTTCTTTATTTTGATTATTCCAAAGATCACAAGATAGGAAGAATGCCATAATTTATTGCGAAATATTCCAAAAGCCTTTTCATCTTTTTGATCTCAGGTTTTATATCTTATCGTATTCCATTATCGGAAGTTTTTGCCTTTCTATTTTCCCATAGTGGTATTGAAAATTATTGTTATTTTCAATTGAAACGTTCAATTTTTATAAATAAAATCATTGCATATTCATGCAGATTGTACATTCGTCATAGATTTTTTTTTTATTTAACATTGAACTATATATTTCAAGTATACTTCAACCATCAGCAGTATACGTTGCAAGGAAAACTATTTTTTATATTTGTGGATAAAAAATTATAAGTTATTTTTTAGACACATTTTAGCTTGAACTGGCTCGTTATTTAAAATGCTTAGCAATCGCCACGACCGTTTAATTTGAATTGTTAGGTTAATTAGATAATAAAACAATTCACTTAAAATCTCACACGTGTAATCTGAAAAAAAAATAATCAACTTACAAGATAATAACAACGTTGAAAGGTCAGTATGGTATCTTATTTTCGTCGGAGAGATAAAACGACAAAATAATTCAATTTCGTTAATAATTATTGAAAAACTTTGTTCCATAATTATTGCAAATAATTTTCAGGTGCTGTGGATATGACATACGGAAGTCATAAAAATTATTGGTTCCATAAAGCAGGTTTAACTTATCTGTGTTTTATAAATCCCTGATTAGATTGTGCCTCTTTTTGGTATTAATAACAACAAAAGAACTGATACGGAATATTATGAAAAACATCGATTTTTACAAAGCATACAAACAATTTGTCTTCGGTTCAGATAGCCCTAAGTGACAATAAATAAAGTCCTCATTTGAGGACATTATATTTTATTATTTTTCCTGTCTATGTTTGTTTATTTAAAATTATCATTTATTTTCTGGATTATTCTGCAATCATTAAAAAGAAGAATAAACAACAAATGTATCATACAATCATTGCCATTAGTTCAATGAAAATAGTTAACTAGCGTCTGAAAAGTTATGTCTGATTTCTGATCCTTTTCAAAATTCAAGAAAAGTTTGATATGAAATAATTGCATTTATTAAAGTTTGCAAGTCGTACGTGAATATTTGTTTGTTTAGAATATCAGTGTTAATAAACTTTTTTAACCACTATAAAATTGATATTTGAAGTTTCAGTTTCGATCCCTTTATTTATCACTGTCCTCATTTGAGTTTGGTTTATGTACGTAATAAATGTTGATAAGTATTAATCATTCAGAACCTATAAAAAAAAAAAATTAATCTAAAAAATAATGTTTACTAAGAAACATATAAGTCGGTAAAAGACGGGTTAACTATACTTTTTTATTATTAAAACTTAGGGAAAAAAAAGACTCACAGTATGAAAAATTCAGTTATTAAATTTAATTAAGTCAGTAATTACTTTCTGTCTCTCAATTTTTTTTTACAATAATAAATTTTATATTTCACATCTGATAAAAAATAGAATCGGCTCGTTAAGAGATAATAATACGTCAATGAGATAATCTGATGATATAAAAATAAATATATAAAATAATTAATGAATTATATATATATATATATATATATATATATATATATATATATATATATATATAAGGGGCCGGGGTGACCGAGCGGGCTAAGACGCTTGCAATAGGTAATCAAAGTTAAGCAACGTCGAGCGTGTTTAGTACTTGGATTGGTGACCGCCCAGATTTGGGTGACCACCTACTGGGGAAAATTCACGCAGCCTGCCACTATCCCCTCTCCCCCGGGTATGTGAGGCCCGTCAACCTACTGGAGGCAACTCACACAGACCGGGCGTAGGAGTGATGACCCTATCCCGTGTACCTAAATTGTGAATCGCGTTGTGGTCTACCAGGATGTTAAATAGCCGATCGGAGGTTTGGTCCATGAACGGTCTGCTTCGGGGAAAGAAATATAGGTCCTCGTGCGCCTGCTGACCCCGAGCAGCCATAATCCGTGGGTCTAGACCAATTTGTCACAGTCCTTGAACCCGAGAGAGTCGGTGGGAAGGACCGAGGACTGCCGAATTGGCCGCAAAAGGACTGGCTATGGAGCAATGGGCAGCCTGCCGCTGCACCATGGAAACCATGGTTCGCAGCAACGTGAGGTTGGGTGACCCCCTCCAGGCTGTCTGAGCTCCCGCAAGCGATAAAATGTCTGTCAGAAGACCACATCGCGCGGCCAAAGATCTTCATGGTCTTTAGTGCCAACAGAAAAAAAAAAAAAAAAATATATATATATATATATATATATATATATATATATATATATATATATATATATATATATATATATAAATTATATGCATCTACAGAGGAACCTCTATATATCGAAAATCTCCTATATAACAAACTTTTTTTATTATTATTATGTTATATTATATAATAAACGTTAGAAAGTTTTGGAAGAGATGAGAAACTATTTAAATCCTTTAAGTTCGATAAAATTGATAAAGCAGTATTGAAAAAAAAAAAATCCTTTGATACTTCTTGAATTCTAAAATATAATTATAATTGTATGGCGAGGATGAAAAATTGAATTTTTCCTAGGTATATATTTTAATTTCTATTAATTTCTTTTAAAGCATTCTTCATGTTCGATATAGGAAGAATCGAAGGGAAATCATGAATTTTAATGTCTTAAGACGTCCTTTTTCTTCCTGACTAAAATGTTATAAATTAATTCGTATTTTTAAATAAAAACTAGGCATAACACCTGATCTTAACTTTGTGAGCAAATGCACGTGTATTTTCATTGAAATATTCTTATCGAACGGTTTTGAACGGAATATTCTTTTGACGGTTCAATGTCCAATATACACTTATATTAATATACAAAGAAAATCAATATTCAACATAAACCAAGTCAAATAAATATTCAATATAGAAAGACTAAATTAATTTATCACCAAGAAAAATATTTATTTTTGTGAAGTGTGTATTGGTTTATAGGTATAACGCTTTTCATATTATTTAAATTTTCAGATTTTCTGCTTCGGGTTCATGCTTAATTTGTATCGGGTTTCTAAAGTACCGGATATTTCTCAACAACAATTTTTGCTTATGTTTTGATTTCCATTTCGAAATATGGAAAGAGAATTGTTTAAAAAATATAAAAAGAAAAAGTAGTTGCATAAATTTTAATTGCGTCCTTGTAATCTTATTTATTGCGTCGTATCTGAATTTGTCTGAGGAAAATAGCTTTGTAAACAAGAAAAAAATACGAAAAATATTTGCAAATGATTTTACGAGGAAACCGCTAATTGATGGCCAACATGATAATAGTTCTTTTCAAGTTAAAAAAACAAAAAACATATTAGATAACTAATAGTTGATGATTTTAAACTGTTAGTTCGGAAACGTTTAAAATGCATATATAATTTTAAAAGAAGATGAATTTGGTTTTAAAACTAAACAGTTTACTATTTAAAAAATAATTAAATAAAGATTATAGTTACACATGCTCATAAATGAGATTTTAGTTTACATCAAAAAGACGTTAAGTTAAGTAGAAGATGGTACTTTGGGTTTAAAAAAGTAAAAGTTTTTCCGATTAAAACTATATAAAATAAAAATAAGGGAGAGATAGCTATGATTAATTTTAATATTTTGATTTACGACAGAAAGATATCCAGAATATAGATAGTAAAAATTTACTGTTGGAGAAGTTTCCTTCCATTTCGTATACTAGATCGAATTAGAAATTAACAATGTGAGTGAAAATGTTCGATGGAAAAGTATTAAACTTAAAGTAAAGCGGCACAAAGTAAGTCATTTTTAAACAATCTAAATGGCCAAGAAAGGTTTTCCTTGGATAGGATATCATCCTGGGTAACATCGGGAAGACGAAGGAGAGGCAGACCATACCTAATTGGATGTGTAAGTAGAAATGAGGCTTAGGACCGGTTTGCATTCATGCACCCAAACCATGTAAGTTTGTTACATAACAGAGTATCGCATGCGTGTATTCAATTACATGCAACTCAACATCATGTGATTTAGTTTCAACCTTGCAAATGTTCGTCGAATCGTTCGTCGTAAAGAGGATGCCTGAATAGGCATCTAACTTTCACGAAACCGATTTATGTAGTAAACCTCTTTGATTGAATTATAAAAAATGTGAACTCTGGGAGGGAGGAGGGGGTTGGGACCACAATTAAAATTCTGTAAGCCAGGTTAACATCGAAGGTTTTTAAAAGTGTTTGTAAAAAGTAGGTACACCTGTCTTGTTCAACGATAGTTTCAAAATCAACCGGAGTTGTGATGTAATAATATTGTAGTGTCAGCTACATTTTTAAAAAACTTTTTTTTTTGCGTCGTGGCGGAGGCGTACCATTACTGCCGAAGAGATTGGTCTGGCCGTACGTGAGGGATCCGTACCGTAGTTTTTCTACCGTGGGCCATCAGCTGTTAATGATGGCCAACTATTTATTAACGATAATGCACTTGCCTTACGTGCCTTTGTCGGGGTCCACTCCCACACTCGGTCTTCTACATCATCATCCATGCATCCGCCTCCTAGAGCCCCTGGTTCATAACAAAAATATTGTATGCATGTTTCCGATTGTTTCTTAGATAGCTAAAAAACATCAGGTAATAAGGTGAATCATATAAAGTAGCTGAAATACAATCCGTTATATATATATATATATATATATATATATATATATATATATATATATATATATATATCACATACAAACTTACAAATTTCGATTGTAAAGTATCAACGTTTAATGGTCCAAATATGAATCCGTTCTTTACTCAGATACTCCGAACAAGGCATTTTTATGGCTTATTGCCAATACAGAATTTGACTCTACTTCATTACGAAGTCAGTTATAAGAGGTACTAAACGCTATTATTTTGAAATTGAGAACTAAAATTTCAAACGGATTTTTGAGTCAAGTTGTGTTGTCGCTTATATATTTCATAATAATGGAAAATCCAAATTATAATGCTCAATAATCTTTAAAATTTAAAAGAATGTGAAAATAAGAATTTTAGATAAAATACTATTTACAACTGTCTTCCACATTTAGAGTCCTATTTATATTTGGTTCATTTCTTCCCGTTTAATTAACTCGATTATTTATGTTATTTTTTTATTTAACAAAGGAAAGACGAGAAATATTTGTTGTCCTCATAAAGCTGATGTATAATCATTCAATCTCTTTAGCAGAGATAATCTTTGTCTTTAATTAGTTTCTTCTCTTCTAATATCCAGCTTAAAAAGTTTATAATGAGAATATAGTTATTATATGTTTATAGCTATTATCAAAATATTATAACCCACTTGATTATTAAAACACAGAGTCAACTGAATATGCTTAATGAATAATAAATAAATTAACCATACTTATTCGATTTACTTGTTTGAGCGGGTTAAGAAAACAAGATGTTTTCAGTAATGGGAAACAGAAAAAAAATCATAACCTTTTATTTTGCAGTTAAAAAAGTACTATGTATTTATCATATGTACCAATAAATTTTCTAAATAAGATGTATAGCATGCTACAATGTATATAGCGACCCAATATATTTGGATTGTACCTCTTTGTAAATAAAGCCTTTTCCTCAGCCAATAGTAGAGATGATAGTGGTAACTATTTTTGCAACGGAATGCTAATATATTCGCGGATGTTCTATATTTTTAGATCTAGGCCATGTCTTCAAAAGTATAGCGCAAACAAACAGGAATGGTCTTTCCTATTTACACTTGCACGTGGAGCCTGCGAGCTGTTCACATGATTTTGAACTGCGTATTTGTGTTCCAATATTTTTTAATATATAAATCAGCTTTACAAAAACAACATAATTATGTTCAACGTGAAAAATAAAAAGAAAAATTAAAACTAATATTTATATGCATTGAGGTTATAAACGTAAAATTAATTGTGTTGACTCAGTTTCAAGTATGAGGTGAGAGAGCCATCAGAGCGTATTTTGTCAAGTGAATTCCAACCCTTATTGTTTAGTGTCTACAATTATTAATTATGCATCATTTTTTAACCCAAAAGCGAATCTATGCTTTCTAAATATAATAGAAACATATAATAGAATCAAGCTCGTCAAGCTGCTTGACACCGTTCTCTCCAACTCCTCAAATGCCTTTTTTATACTTAAAGAACGTTGTATAATATTTGAGAGGCATGCCGATTATTGATTTAACGATTAATATCTAAGTGAGAAAATGAGGATGGTCGTAATATTTTGCAGTTATAAGATGAAGTGGCTATTAATATAGCGTTCCTCTTAAAATCAGTGAAGCTTGAAAACAATTTAAGTGTTGTTTACTGTGTTTAACCTATGTTCTCTAAATGTAAAAGGAGGACGCTTTATCTTTTCTTGATGGTGCAAGGCCTAAATTCTTGCCATGCATCACCCATTACAACTTTAGTTCTATAGTATCATAAACTTTCTGTCTACATATAAGTCTTCGGTTAAGACATTGAACTGTGTACTATATAGCTAACCTATTTATTATTTTCCAGGGTGAGACTTGGGGAGTCGCCTTCGAGGTCCTCTCACCAGAGGCACTGCCTTACCTAGACCAAAGAGAGTGCCAGCTCGGAGGGTACACAACGCTCTTCCTCGAATTCCAACCCACAGTTGGCGAACCCTTCCCCGTATTGGTGTTCTGGGCAGGAAGGGATAGCTGCCATTGGCTTGGGCACGCCCCACAACAAGAAATAGCGGATCAGATCATTTCCTCCAGCGGACCGAGTGGTCACAACGTCGAGTACCTTCTCAGGTAATTACATTGATTCATATTTCTTAAATACCTAATTTATTATGTAAAGTTGGAATATGGTTTTAAACAAATGGTGAGCTCCTGCAGGACCGAATAATATTGAAATATGGAATATGCAAAAAAGAATGTATTTGATACAATAAAAGGTTATTTATTAGTAAAGAATTCAACAGACATAACAAAAGATACATCATAATCAAAAACAAACTTGAAAGAAACAAACAAAGTACAACACATACTTGTATGTTGATTCTTTACTGTGTTTAACGCTCATATGTACTCAAACTAGGGAGAACTGGTTATCATCATAGGTTACCAATCTATTCTAGGCTGAATGTTAAGGCCGAAATGTATTATGCGGTTGTTCCACGACATAAAAGTAAATTCCCACAATCTGAATTCGAACCGACGCGTTTCATACACGAGAATGCCGAGTTGTCTCAACACGCTGGGCCACAATGGCCTGACTTATATGTTATAATTTTATGCTCATAATTCAATTATTCATGTAATAACAAATATTTAGTCTCATAATCTCTTTGGCTAGATTCTACTCTCTGTTGTGGCTAACAGATAATGCTATGAGAAATTTAATAAAATAAGCTAACGTAAAGCTTGTAAAACAAATGAACAAAGACGAATTTTCTTTTAATCTAAACATTTACTTAAAATAGATTTCATGCCTACAGAATTTTAATGATATGCGTGGTGTAGGAGACGTTGCCAAGAATTAATGTTAATTCAGTACACACCATCGTGTGTACTTATCATAGGTTATTATTACATTATCAACAGGTAATTTCAGCCAAAATACTTTCCTTTCCAACTATAAAGTAGATTATACCGTAGCCGCTCCTTCCTTGTTCTTCTCTCAGATATAAATCAACAGTCTTGCGAAGTTCCTTCACACTACCGTCAAAATTATACTTGTCAACTCGGCAAGGAAAGGGTTTTGCCATTTACTACAAACACTCCTTTGGAACTAGAATTCGGTAAACTTTAAATTCTTCAAAAAATAACATACTGTAATCGGCTTAATTGCAAACGGTAATATGTTTATGCATTTAAATAATTTGGGAGAAAGGTGACCTAATGGATGGAACACTATTGCTTTCTATGCTGAACATATTCAAGGCCAGACAGGAATCCCGAATTTTCATTTGATAGATATTATTTTGTATCGTCGTGGTATCTTGGTTACGTGAATAATCTAGGAAGCAAAATCAAAACTTTGAGCATTGAACACAAATAAATCACAAATTCTCCTAAAAATCAGTTCTATTAGAACTGATTCAAGAAAATAGGTAAGTTTAAAGTGGAAATACATTGTAGACTACAAGCAGGTTATATTGACTTAAAAGAAATAACGGCAAGGTTGAGAAGGGGCAGACACACTTGGATTGATTACCAGTTGAGTGCCTCATCAACAGTTGTTGTGCTCTGTTGGGCCTTCCCTTCAACAATTGGCCAATCATCTATTTACACCAACCGTCCGGAACACAAGAGGTCTCTCTAAGTCGATCAGTAACCTATTTCTCAAATAAATGTTAGGCTGTGAGTTACGTAACTGTAAAGATATCGAAATTTTTACGACTATTAACATTGTTACTGTGAGCTAGTTATCCAATGACTGAATTGTTCTTCCACTTCTCACCGTGATTTCTTCTTTTCCAGATTGGCAGAGTACGTCCGAATGCACTCTCCAGAGACGAGAGACGATCACCTATTCCAGCTGGAGGCCCTAGTTCGGCGTGGTATCCAAGAGCGAGGGCTTGTTCTGCAAGATCTGATGGGTCCAGATATAACCTTGCCACAGCCTACTCCCGTTTCTCCAGACGACCAACAACCAACCCACTCGCAATTCGCTCCCAACGTGCCCTCCAAGAAACTCCGCTGTCTCAGCATCTAGTCTACCAACATTAAGTTATAAGATACGATTTTTATATGTGAATATTTAATTGTCTAGTTTTCGATACGATTATTCTACTAATATTTTTTTAACGCGATTTTAAGATATATATTTATTAGTTAAACATTCCTATAACGTGGTTTATTATTTGTTACTTTGGAGTGTACTGCTATGTGTGCTTTTAACATTTTTTTATAAAAAGTGACAAATATTAATTTTATTATAGCTCACGCTTTAAATGTTATCATATGCATTGTGATTTTGTAAATTTTTTTTAGACAGTTCCTGTACATTATAGAAAAATGGCTGTGAGCTGTGCCTGTAAAATAAATTTTATTTATTTGCTTATTAATTTTAATGTTTATAGATCATTTCCTGAATTTTCCTTTTGTTCATAATCCTTAAAAAATACCAGTATTTTTTCTCTCTTTTAGCGATAAAAAGATATCTTCAATGTGCTGCATAAGAAAAGAAATATATAATTAAATTTTCTTTAATTCGAATAAAAATCACTGGTTACAAAATACAATGTTCGATTTCACCGCTTATAACCTCAAAAAAAAAGTATTCTTTGATATTGGAAAAAAAAAGAAAGGAAAAAAGCCAACACTTCAGTCACACCAAGAAAATTACTAAAAAAGCTTCGGTGAGGGGTTAATTTAAGATTACGCTTCGTAATTTGAAGGAGTAGAATTTTTTCTACCGAAAATCTAAAAGAAGGTATGTTTCGTTTTTAATTAAATGTATTTATTGAAGTTTACTAATGTAATCACCATGCAAGCAAATTAACTGTTCATGAATGACTTGCAATTTTAATAGGGCTAGGAAGGTGAAAGAGAAAAACCATTAACGAAAGATATAGATGTTTCGTATGCATAAGGAGTCTTTAACAAATCAGCTACCATTTATGAAATACTATCTATGATAACTAAAAAAATATAAAAAAATCTGATGTGGACACAACATGACTTCCTTGTGCGCCATTTAATTATAAATCAAAAAGTGATTCTGAATCACTATTTGGTTAGTAGATTCCGAAGATAGCAGTGTCTCAAAAACGACACTCGGCGTCGCAACGTCTATTGGCGTTGGTTGCTTGTGACGGGGTCCTGAATCGTAATTCTGGATGTGTTAGACTCAGAATTTTATTTTCTAAAACGTTTATCTGACGATTTTTGACGATTAAAAAATCTATTGTGAAAATTAAAAAAAAGTCTAATATGAATTTCAAGTAGAGTACCACTTCCGGTTTGCCAGTTTTAACCGAAAACAATTATGTTATTCATATTAAAATACAAGTCTCATGTACCAAATTTGAGAAGGGTAAACCTTTGGAATCGCTACTAACGACCTTGAAGAGGTCTAGATTCTCAGACCAGACTATACTTTCACCCACTGCGCAAGCCCAATTAAATACTCAAACCGATGGATCCTTTTCACTTGGAATAGTCATGTAGGGTTAGGTCTGACTTCCCGCCTTTTACCGAATAGATCTCTTGTCCCCACCGCCTTCTTTCCTACATCATCTTTATGTTTAAATACCAAGGCCAATCTCTTCAACGTTCTATTAGCTTCGGATCTGGGAAGTTTAGTCCAAGTGGTGAAAAAAATTTACCAATTATGTGTAAAACTAAGGATCAATAGATTTTCGTCCATGAAGTTTTAGAAAATTGCATTCCTTTTCTAATGAAAAGGCGGCGTTGAGCTCCAACGAATCCGGATGCGCCACTTGTCAGCAATCGTTTATCATTACTATACCTCTGGCTTACCATTCTTCCGCTCCCTGGCGTATGATGGTTAGCAGTTCCTGACTTGGTCCTTGGATCGAAATTGTTAATAGCATAACCCGAATGAGTTGGTCATGCATCAAATTAACCTTTTTCCTCTGTAGAGCGTTTTCTTAGCATTGCAATGCCCCTTCGTAAAAAGACTGGAAGCCTGACCTAACCCTACAACAGCGTTCCAACTGAGAAGGATCCGTCGGTTTGAGGTACTAATTGCGCATGCGCAGTGGGTGAAAGTATAGTCTGGTCTGAAAATCTAGATCTCTTAACAGTCGTTAGTAGCAATTCCAAAGGTTTACCTTGAGAAGTTTTCCATTATATTTTAATGTAATTTTTTAAAAATCTATTATGATCTACAAATAAAGTAATACTTCCGGTGATGATTTAGTGACTAATAAAGGAGATGTACAACTAGATGTTACAGCGACCCAAATACAGAATTTCAAATTTCTGCTGCTAACCATTTTAGAGTTAAGCGAGGTGCGTACGTACCGAGGTAACGACGAAAGTAGACAAAATGGATTCAGTGATGGTCCAATTCCGTTGAAATCTGAAAACCGAAAATGTTCGCGATTTCAATACTACCTTTTTTACTTCGCAAAAGGACATAAAAATACCAAATATAAATAGATAGATATAAACAGACCTAAACAAATATGAAGTATTGCATCCGAAAAAGAATTTCTCATGTTGGAAAAAGTCCCTAAGCAAAAACAAATTAACAAAGAACCAATTGTTATCAATTTTAAAGATCGAATTAATAAAAATGAATAGTGAATTAATATCTTCCAATGATAGATACTATTTAATTAAAACGTTTCTAAACTCCTGACAAAAACGTGGTAAATGAATCAAATTTGTAAGTTAAAAACGTATAAGAAACAAAATGAATAATAGCTAAACTTAGAATAATAATTTTATGATTTCGATAACTAGTTCTGTGGATTAACAATTGGAGGTATCACACTAAGTGGCGGAAGTAAGAATTCAAGATATACCGTGCTTGAAAATTACTAAAAAGTTTTGGAAGTTAATTTTTCAATTATCCACTTTTCTGTTCAGCTATTTGAACTCTGTCGGCTCCCTAAAACATCCTAAACTTATTAGAAAGAAATTAGTGCAGCCATAAAAACATAACCATTACCAGCGACCTCACTCAGGTAAAAGTTCACAGTACTAAAAAAAAGTGTGGGATCCCAGCGAATTCACAAGTAGGTGACCTGATTTTTGTTACTGCAACTATATCAATAACAATAAAAAAATATATATTTTTTTTAATGATACAAGTTTGACTTCTCAGTAAAAAAATATTTATATCATCTCTTCTAAAAACGAAGTATTAAATAATGATTTTCAAAAGGTATGAAAATAACAGTATAAGCAAGTTCGGAACATTCGCTTATACTGTTATTTGTAATTTTAAATCAAAACTGAATTAAATTAAGATGCATCAAATAATCTTAGGAATGTTTATATCCAAAATAATTGACTCAGAAAATACGATATCGTAATTTAAATTCAGATTAAAAATGAAAACAACAGCGGTGGACATCAATAAATGGCATACTAAACTTTATTCTTCCAAAATAATGAGATATCTTGAAAAAGTGGTGCGAAAGATTGAAGTTTTGGATATAAGCCCAAATGTTTTAGAAGAACGATCAGGCGATCGTACATCTTTGAAACTCAAAAGATCCCCAAAAAAAGTAAATATCCGATGGACGAGTTCATACCGAGTATATTGTATAATATTAACATATTAATATGTATTTATTATTAAAAATAGAGTAAAATCATGAGACAGATAAAAAAATAACAGAAGCAGAAGGTCACTCTTACCCCTCTCTAAATATAGGTCACTCTAATCTTGCATACTCAGACTTCATTAGTCAACAACTATCATGGCAATGCCAATACGCCAATACTGCACAAGCAATCAACTATATTTTTCAAGATTGCCATTTACAACTCATATGTAAATAAAACATAAGTATAAAAACATACATTACCCATATTGAAAATAATGTTATATATACATATCGAATTATGTAAGTATGTATCTGAGCATATATGTTATATATAAATATATACTCAGATACATACTTTCATAATTCGATATGTATATATATGTAATCATATCCAACATTTAAAAAATAGTGACGATACTACATTGAAATCAATCTTATCTTTCTTACGAATGCACTATTGTATTTTATTTAAAATATATATATACGGTAATACTGATATATATATAGTAAATACCTCGGGTATGGCCTCGAATTGGCCTTTATAACAATAACATACAATATCAAATTATATTATAAGTTTTTAATACAATTAATAACTAACAATATATTATTATGTATAACACACAGCCACCCACATCTTCAAATTTTGACAAGGATCTTAGTGGATTTCAAAACTTGTCAGCCCCGGGCTTCCAAAATGATACGTCACTGGTGGGCACTGATTGTGTATTATTTTTGAGATCAAAATGTAATATCGTATTATTTAAACCAAATAGCAGTATTTGATTTATAAAAAAAAAAAATGTTGAGTTTCTAATGTTTTGACACGTAAATCATAGCATTTTTTTTTTTTTTTAATACTGATCTGATTTCGCAATGGACTTTTTAATAAAAAGGACAAATAAAATTTCTAAAATATTTGAATAAACTTTTTAATTAGTTTATTGGTTGAAAAGTTTTGTATGCTTACTTAATTTTTTGAACTTTGTATAATTTTAATGCCAAAAAAAAATTAACTGAAAAAGTCATTGACCTTTGGATTCAATTAATTATTTATTTCAATTATACATGTAGATATAATATATATTTTTTATAAGAAAATCGATATATGTATATATATATATATATATATATATATATATATATATATATATATATATATATCGGGCCTGAAAAATGCTGATGCTGGTTGTCCTTCAATATTTTTATAGCAAAACTTGAAAACTTTTGAAGCCTTGCAGTCATGTGGCTACATCAAATCTGATGAAATTTTTTCATAATTTTTATCGACTTAGCTCGAAAAGCTCTGGTATTTCCTTATCTTATTACATCAGTAGGTTATTATAAGCGAAGTTTACATGTTTATAATTTCGCTTGCCATAATTTTAATAATGTTATAAGTCACATTTACGTTTATCCAGAACATGAAGGATTTCATGGATCTCAAGAAATATCGTCAGGTTTCGTAAAGTCCCATAAGACTATGCTAAAAGTTTTTAAAAAGTTGAAATGAAATTTTTAGTAAGTTAACATGCTATTTGCCTAATGATTCCGATTTTGGCACTATCGAATCACATGCGAAAAAAAATTAAAACATTTTTTCACCAGATGATTGGTACAACATTATCAAAATCAGAATGTAAAATAATGTACATAAAATAGTATTTTGTGGAATAAAAAAATATAATTTGAAGACTGATTTTGAAGTTATTACTTTTTTTTTTCACTTGTCAAATCGGTTAGCTCCCTGAGTCGCCCAAAAGTTGTGTTATTGGTAACGATTACACCAAGACAATTTGATCTCATTTATTCTAAATGTTTTTATATCATTGTTCCTTCTCTATTTATGTATTATAAAATATTTATTTCAATTTTTATTTTTAAGGAAATTAAAAAAAAAAAAATATATATATATTATTTTATCACTTTTTCTTACTATATGTTTTATAGAGATAATCGATTTAGCGGAGTGAGCGTGTCAAATGCAAACATCAAATTAAGCTTTAATATAAATGAAAAAAAAAAACAGCAGACAAATTGTTATCAAACAGGCACTGAATAAGTTGGAAGGACCGAATATTTTTTTCCCCGCCCTCGTGGGCTGCTATATAATGCGGGGGTGTAATACATTGCAGGGACGCCATTACTATTATTAGAGTAATAACTCAGTGCCTTACCAAACCCCACATTATCCTTTCCAATCAGCGAGCCTTTTCATTGAGTAAGGCTTCTTCCACGGATAATTTTTCTACTGAACCAGCTTCTACAGCAGGGATTTTTTGTGAAGGCCTCTCCCTTGAGATTTTCCCGTCCTCTATACCCATTACGAGCCACATCTAAACAAAAAAAAATCAATTTTTAGCAATCACGAACAATATTATATTCGTAAACGGGTTTAGGAAGCAGTCCAAGGAGAATATTAAATATTTTAAATTCTCCAATAACTGTCATTAATAAATTACATTATTTACATTGCTTTATTTACAATCAGTAAGTATGTAATCAGATTAAATTTTTCTATTCATAAAACATCTTTTAATGTTGTGTAATAAATATACATGTGTGTGGAAAAGGAGTGGGTGAAGGGGCGTGCTTGTAAAAAGTGTTTCAATATTTTTTTGTATCTCACATTTGTATAATTTTGTTAAGATTATATTTATATTTATATCTGATTATAGATGAGATATTATAAATAAGATTATAATTTCATTGTTGTTTTAATTTAACTAAAATTCTATTTTTAGTTCTAAGACATAGAAAGATGTATAGAGAGAAAGAAGCATTGCTAAAGAAAAAAAGAAATGAAGCAGAAAGATAATTACACAAGAAAAAAGTAGAAAAGAAGAAAACTACAAAAGAAAAATATAGAAAAAAATAAAATAAGAAAAGTACAGAAAAGGAAAATATAAAAAAAGAAGAAAAGTATAAATGAAAAATAAAAATTAAGAAGAACAGTAAAGTATAAGAAAAAAATATATATTTTGAATATAATAGTACATATACTTTTATGTCACTTTGGTACATGGAATGTAACGTACTAGATATTTATTGCTAGTATGTCTTAATGATTGATTCTAAGTATTTAAAGTACTATTTATGTGTGAATGTCAGTGTAAAATTTAAGGATAAATGGCTAATAGATTTACGAATTTCGGAATAACTTATTAAGTAATGTTAAGTGTTTCCTATATCACCTTCAAGGATGAAATTACAAATTATAAGTAATTTGAACAATGATTCTCAATCCCATGCTGACTCTTGATATTTTTACAGTAATTTCATAACGATATCAACTGTATGTACTTATCAAACAACCCACTATTCAGTCTATAGTTACTATACAAACATATTACAAATAAGGAATATTTATTTTTACGATTTCATTTGAAAATTGTGAACCAAAATGGATGATCATTATTTCGAGTTAAAACAATCTTGTCTTGCCACATTAAAATTCAAGGCATATTTCAGTTTTCTTTACTAAATATTTTACTATCAGTAAATTAGTAAAGAAATGTTACTATTAGTTATCCTTACTAGTTTTACTTCTTTACAATTAATTAGTGACCAGACTACATTTCTTTCTTAGTTTTTTCGATCTTCCGGCTTCATATTTAAATTTTTAAATTCAAACTAGTATTATTGTACAATTCATTTAAAATCTTAAAAGCAATTACGATATTTTTAATTAATAATGATATTTTTAACTATAAAATATTATTTTTGTCTAACTTTTAATATTTAAAATATAAATAACTATAATCCACTGTATCTTTTGTATAATTATCTGGCTCACCAGTCGCTTAAAACCGCTACAATTCTTCAAATCCTTCCATTTTCTTTTTTTAATTCTTTATTTATCCAATGCATGAACCCCTTTCCAAATATTATTACTGTACCTAGAAGAACAAAGATATTTAAATATCAAATGATGCATTTAAAGATCCATGCGTTTCTGCAATACCATCCAATTTAATTTAGATAATTATACAATTATAACGGATTTAATTATTTATTATTTAATTGATGCATATTTTGATAAAGTTTTTATAAATGTTTGAGCTCAACATTTATACTATTATTTGAAAAATACTTTTTCTTCTCATTTGAAGTTTCAACTTTGAAAAAAACTAACACAGTCCATGACGCAAACAAACTTAACATTATGAAGCCAAAATTTTATCTGCACTTGATTATTCCTGTTCAGGACATTAGATAACTATAAAAAAAAAAAAAAAATGAAATTTGCACAAAAACAAATTTTAATATTGTGAAATAAACAGTTTTATATGATTTTATGGTATCAATTTAGCTAGCACTACCAAAAATCAATAAAGGTAAAAGTTCTGATACCAACTTGGTATCATTCAGTAACTGCCAATATAAATCCAATATCAAGATTATATGGGAAATAAATCCATTAACAATAGAAAAAAAGAAAAACCTCGAAAAATTAAGTGGAGGGAACTATGAAAATGAAGAGTGTTAACAGAAAAAATTAAAGTCAATAAAAACTTTCACACCAAAATACGATAACCAGTGGAGTAGGCAGGGGTGTATATATATATATATATATATATATATATATATATATATATATATATATATATATATTCTTCCCTCTCCAGAAGGAAATTTTTGAAAAATGTGGTTTTCATATTGTGGTATTTTTAGTAATAATGTTTGATCGAAAACGTAATATCCTTCCTTGCGCGATGAACCATTATATTGCAATTAGTTTATTTCCCAAACTAATAATCGAATTTTCTTTAATGGATAAAATTTGGACAATAAAACTATCTCACCCCTCAGTATACTAAATAAAGTTTCTTATCCTTAAAACTTCCGCCCAATTTGGAGGTTATAGAGACTTAATGATTACTTACCTTCTCATTAAATCTCTCATCCGAAAAAAAAATTTAAATCCCCCCCGAAAAAATCTCACATCATTTCGTTGAATTCTGTTCACGTGAACTTACTTATTTACAAGAAGTAAAATCAATAAAAATACCGTGATGAGTTATCTGATAAAATTATTGAGAAGCAAGTCTTCTAATGGTAAAAGCCAAAATTGCAGGTGAAATCAATTTAAAAAATAAAATTAAATAAAAAATTAATGAAATATTAAAAGAATATTCATATTTTTCTTTCAAAGGCTTAACATCGGTAATTAATTAAATATACTACGAAGAAGATTAAATTAATTAAAACAGGTTTGTAGAGGTTTCATTATCAGTATTTTTGATATTGTTTTTCCTCGAATGATTTGATCCCAATAGGGAAATGCCTGAGGTTATCGGATGGATGTTGAACCTGATTTATCTTCATATCAAGCCACGATCACCAACGGTATTTAGGTTGCTGTCTTAAATTTCCTTTATTAGAACGCCGTTTTCGCATATTATCGCTGACATTAGATTGTTCATTAAAATAACCATGCAAATATTGTTCTGAAATAAATATCATCAGTAAACAACATGAGCTGAGTGCTGAAAAAAACAAACAAAATACATAAATACTAAATTAGCATCTCGGAAACACAAAAAAAAACTATCAGTGAAAACTAAGGCAGCCATAAAAATCTTAGCCATACATGCGCGAACAAAAACCGATATAAACGATAATATCATCAACTAACACACATTAGTACGTTATCAATAATGCCCAATGACCCACACTTCCTTAATTTTCAAAATTTCATCAGAAACCTTCTCATCATCCTAATCCTCTCTCCAGTTCAATTGAGAGCCACTCGTATAGAAAATCCTTCTCAAAGATGGAAATGGTTGGGGCTGCCATAAGACCTTTTCGTCATATTTAACGACCATTGTTGGTCCTGGCTGTATATTTTTTTCGCGTCTGCAGCTGAAACGCTCACACTTAACCATTTGTTGAGAAAGAAGCACAGAGATCTCCTGGAGTTCAGCATTGCCCTTCATACACGGGAAAATGAGCTAGATCGGGAAGTTCTTAGATTGAGACTATATTGTTTATATTTACATTTATTTGTTAATTAATTGATTAATATATATATATATATATATATATATATATATATATATATATATATATATATGTATATATATATATATATATGTATATATATATATTTTTTTTTTAAATTGTATATATAATAGATTATTTGTATGTTTTTCATATATATTTTATTTTAATGGGACTGGTTGGAGGTAGCCAATTAAGTAAGTAATGACTGTTAGTGGTATCGGCATTGAACCTCTGGGTTCTCTAACAATTATTATTATAATTAATCATTAATTTATAAATAAATGTGAGCTTGCTCTCAAGGGAACCAGATTATAAGTTACTTGCAATTTATAATTTTAATTTTCTTTTCCTAAACGTTCTTGAAGATGTTTATTTGCAGTGAATTAGAAAAATTACTTCCATCTTTTATGCTTAGGCACTGAATTATTGGAGAACATATTTCCACAATCTTAAATTAATTTTTTTTGTATGTTAAACTTCAAAAAGTACACCCAAAGCGGAGAGAAGATCTAATTAGAAGCATGGTCCTCCCTGCAGAATTCAATGGATAATCAGCTTTTTTTGTATGTCTTAGGACCAGAGAAAAGGACCTCCATGTCTTAGATGGACCCTCAGAAATTTTTAATGTAGATCCAGAATGCAATAATTATAGTTAAGATAAATCGGGGTAAATGCATATTTGGGTCAAATGCATAGCTAGGGATTTTGTTGGGAGAGCTGTCATCTATGTGAATTTTCAATAAATAATATGGGGCCAACAATCAATGCTATTAGAGTTTATTGGTCTGAAGGGATTAATTACAGGAAGATTGAAAAATTCAGCATTGTGTTTGAACTGTGCATGTCGAGTTCGTAAAGTTTCGCTTTATCATATTTTACTCAGAGAATGTTGGATGTTTCATTGTGGTAAGTAATATTTCAGACATTATGATTTCATAATAATTTAATTACTTTATCCTTATTCCAAGTGCATACTAATATTTTAGATGATTCCACAATGAAAAAAAATTGACATGTATCCAACCGTTGTATCCTTTCAAAGGATTCCTGATATGTGAGCGATTTTTTTAATCTAAATACAAATTTCCTTTTTCCACGCTCATTGGCCCACAATAGAAAAAGTGTATAATAAAATTAATTAATTAATAAAATCTTAAAATTTCCAAAATCTTTATGTTCTTCGGAACATTGGATTTTTGATGCCTACATCAAATTTTCAATATATATATATATATATATATATATATATATATATATATATATATAAAAAGATAAATAAGGGGCTGGGTATGCAATTACCCCGTTTTATCGGGGCAAGTGCATTATTCAAATTATTTTACCTTCTTTCTTCCATATCAAATTGATATTGATTTCTTAACAATCTCATATTGGGTAGTTTTGGATAGATGGTCTTGGGGTACAAAGCGCAATAAAAATCATATCTGTAGCTATAATAGAATTTTTTTTACATCCATCCAAATTCAATGAAATTTTGCTATGGACTTACCTAATGTGGTTGAGTTTTTGTAGTAGTACTAAAGCATGAGTTTTGTTCAACGAAATATTCTTTTTCAATAACAAGAGCAGTTATTTGAATAACAGCTGTACCTTTCTCCCAACGTTACATAACTAAAATCATTCAATACCAGAAAATAATGCAGGAAATCTCTATTTTTCAGACTACCAATTCAGAATGAATCATCAAGGAATGAGACCAGAGGAAGAAAGGAAATCGAAACAGGAAGGAAATACGCCATAAAGAAATCATGGGAAAGCAAACAGGATTGGGGCCAAACAAAAAGTCTAGTAGAATTCTTTAAACCGACCGGCTGCTCAGGAAAAAATGTTAGTAGAATGAGAAAAACTATTTTCCTAACCGTTCCTTCTTCACGAAGGTCTAAATTTAATTCCAACTGCGTCAGGACTCAAATACGTGAGAATGGTTGAACGTCTTTTTTTTTTGGATAAGTGAACTTTTCGTGTCTTTAATTATTAAAATTTGAATTTCCAAATCCTTGTATTTTACTTAACCTACATAAATGTTACAGTTGCTTACTTTAAAAGTTTTTTCAATATACAGACGAATATTTCCTAAGGAATAAATTAAAACATCTGGATCACATAGCCAGAGGCTACTATTGTTTCATATATTTATGATTAATTGGTTTTTTATAACTGCAAAATAATTGGAGCCTCTTTGAATAATAGTCGCAGCAACTTTGGACTAAAAGTTACTCTCTGTTCGTATATAAAATAATCGTAATAGAAGATATATTATACGATATATACATAAGTCTGAAATACAATAATAATAATTTTCAACTACATCATTGAGATCTGGTCCACTAACCAGGCCCGAAGTGAGAGGGGAGGAGCAGCTGGAGTTTTTATGTTTTACCTTCTAAATTTACTCTAAAATTAGGTGGATTGCTGTGAAGTGTGTTTCTGTACCTGTACTATTGTGCTTATTTTCACTTACAATTAATGACATGCTGCAACGAACAGGCACTGACTTCACTGTTTTTGGTTTGATTTTAATGTGAAGTAGTCAATGTGATAATATTTACCAATTTACATAATTTGGGTTTTTATGAACTGCATATTTGTCATTGGACTGTAAACTGTAAGTAAAATATTTAGATAGATCCTAAATAGCCCAAAATCTCATAGTAAATGTGCATATTATTGTTGTTTAAAATTTGACAGGGACCCGGAAAAATTTGTCCCTGGCGACCTCTGTTTCACTCTATGGCCCAGCTCTCAACCATCCCATGCATGCACCCCGAAAAACTGAAATTTAAGGAGTCCTCCACATGATGATCGACTAGATTTTGGAAGAGAAAATTCGCCAAATGAAGAAAAAAAAGGTTAAGAGATGTAAAACATGTAGCTCTAAGCAATCCGTGCGTTTCAACACTTTCATAATTACTACTATTAGTTGGCAAGAGACCATCCAAGATATTGAAAGCCGAACACAGAGACTCTACAGTGGTAGAAGATAACCCGAGACAAACTCAGGAAGGCAAGGTTGGTTAAATCTTCAATGATCTGCAAATTCTGTGCATTAATGAATAAAGTCAACCTGTAATATAGCGGTAGAAAATGGATTTTTGATGGTTTGACATACATATATTCTGAAAGTAAAATTTTATATTTTAATATTACAATAATGTCTCATTAATTGTTTGTAATTAATAGTGAAGTTATTGCAACGCTTCATGGAGCCAATTTCAAGCTTTCCCCGCCCCTCCCTCCTTCCCTCCAAAAAAAAAAAAAAAATAAAATAGTTATTATTTACAGATCAAATTTATATTTATGATTTTTTTTTAGAAATTCCTGGAAATGGCATGCATTATTAGTCGAAATTTAGCTTCTTAACAGGAAAAATTAAAAACAACAAAAAGTTTTAAACCAAAATACGATAACCTCACACAATTTCGTTGAAGTCTGGTTTCATGAACTTACTTATATACAAGAAGTAAAGCCAATAATAAAATCGTGATAAGTTATTCGATATAATAATTGAGAAGCAAGCCTTCTTGTGGTAAAAATTAAAAGAGCAGGTGAAATCGATTAAAAAATAAATAAAAAGTTACTGAAATATTTAAAATGAATATATATTTTTTCTTCCAAAGATAAAACGTCGGTTATCAATTAAATATACACGAAGAAAATTGAATTAATTACAACAGGTTTATATTTATATTTATGATTATTTATAGAAATTCCTTGAAAAGAGCTGAATTATTAGTTCAAATTTCACAGATAATTATAATAAATTACTGTTAAGACATACAAAGGGGTTTATTATGAATATAATAAAAATTTTATAGCCGAAAATAAAGAAATAAAAAAAAAAATTAATTTCTTTTTGTATTTGGGAACAAGATAAATATACTTTTTCATTTATTAGAATCGCTAATATATCGCATAGGAGTTAAAATATAAAAAATTATTGAAATTATTTTTCAATGCATTGAAGGGATTTTTTTTTTAAATTTAAAACTAAAGAGAATCATCTTTATCTAGTAATTTGGTATTTTAAATAAAAAGATAAAATTATATTAATCTCGAATTCAGATCAGATGGTGTATATCATTTTTATCAACTTTTCGATAGAGCTGTTTGAATGTACATTTTTTTATCGTAATTTTTTATATGTTCCGTAATAAATTACATTTCGTCCAGCAAAGCAGTTAGGCCAATTCGTTTACATAGTATATAGCCAATGTGCACAATCCAACCAAAAAGCTGAATGCATTAATGTAAATTTTGTAAAATAGCACAATGTCGACCATGTGCAGTTTACTACCTCCGAGGTCCAGAACTGAAAAATTACTATATATTTCTCTAACATTCTGATGGTACATATAATTTTTTTTTTCTCACGATTTCATTAATTGGTATACATACATAACATGCAATTAAAAAAGCGTCTAAAAAGATAAATTAACCATAAAAATTTTAAAAACCTCTGAAAAATGGATTTAGCCAAAAGATAATTTCAATACAACGAGGAAACTTTTAATTAGAATAGCATACCTGATGACGGCACAATTTCGTTTATAGCCGTATAGACTGTACCACTTTAACTGATGGTGTGACATTAAAACTTGAAGCCATCGTTGAGTAACTGGACAAATATTAGACAGTAAGGCTCCATAATATTTACAAGAGGCGGGGTCAGTAGGGCAGTGACGCAATCTAGGTCGTCACAATACGGAAACCGATTAACTGTTTTGTTTAGTCTTCACTGGAGCAGGTTGTAGTAAACCTACTGAGGGATAAATATCGGGAAATGTATCATCCTTTGAGGCATCTTTGTATAAATTGTTTAATAAAATATTGTACAATGATAAATAACCCATTTCGTCAGAGATAGACGAAAAGAGCGATAATTCTCTGACGACAATATATAATAAAACAACGCATCCGCTGTCATTGCTTGTCGCCAGAGAATTATCTTTTGTAGTAGAGAAATACCTTTTTTGGTTGACAGAGCGTAAGCGATGTCCTGTTTCAACTCGACCGTTTGGCATTTCGTTTATCTGGCAATATGTATGTTTGTTACGCGATTACTAACCAAACGCGTCGATCGATTTTTTTTTTTTTCAAATTTGGCATAAATATTCCGCCAAATCAGAAAAAACAACACATGTTTAGGGATTTTAATTTTTTAAGTCTGATACAAGATGGCGGTCGTTTTTATGGACATTTTCATCGACATATTAAGCAGATTTGCGTTGTGATTAGAATAAACTGTTGCAAAATAGAATAAAAAATCCCTGAATCTGTATTAGATAATTGTATTAGATTTATTGATAATAAAATATTCCAAAATTTATATTGAGGTTTGAATTTGAACCAATCATGAAGCCCACTATCCCTGGAAACAATTTTGGCTTTTCAATCAGTGATAACATTGGCTAATTCTTCTTTAATAAAAACTAAATAAATATCAGATTTTACATTTCCTCGCGAGGTATACAGTTCAAAGAACTACTAATTTCTATATTTATATATTTAAGATTTAGTCACAATATCACGCCAGTAATTGAATAGTCACAGCAAATACACGATCAGATAACATCGGCATATAGACAGCAGAATTAGCCATTATGACAATCTACATGGGCATTTAAACTAATTTGAACTAAATATTTTTCTTCTTCTTTTAGTGGCGCAAGAGTTGCCTAAAACAATTCATGGTCTGCTCACTCTCCACACCCCTTCTGTTTCGGTCCTGTGCATGCGCTAACCTGAGATCTTCAAGGACGTTGTCTCTACATCTATTTTTTGGCCTTCCTCTAAGCCATAATCCATCAAAGAAATTCTCGTACACTCTTCTTAAGACCTTCCTTCTTCCATTCTAAGACAGTGGCCCAGCAACATCAATCTCTGTATCCTGCCCAAAAAGAGATCACAACAGAGTTCATATATCTCTGTATTTACCCTTTTCGACATAAACCGATTTTCTGGCCTGGCTCTATGATGCGTCTTTCAACTCTGTCCATCAACTGTGAATCGTTCTTGTTTAATATCCAAGACTCGTGTCACAACAGACCTAATCTGCGTTTTGTAAAGGAAAATTGAGGCTGTAACAAGGGCCTATAGGTTCTTGTGTCCCTTTGGCGGAAAAACGCTTTAATGGCTTCAATTTGTTATTAAGAAAATCCATATGAAATCTTCAGGGACGGATTAAGCCATGTAGGGGACCTTAGGTAAAGCAAATCTCGGCGTCCCTGCCCCCTTTTCAATCCGATGCATTTCATTGCGTAAACAAAAATAGAGGCACAATGAAGTAAAGTATATAGTTAATATCTAATTTGTAATAAAATACATCACCCTGATCCAGTTCGCTTCTTATAAAGAACTAAATTTTAATATTTTAGTACTATTGAATACCATTTCATAGGTAATTACAAAATAAGGTTTTAATATTGATGCAATATTCGCAAATAAAGATAATAAACTAAAGTTATAACATGGATTTATTCCTCGAATAACTTAATGCCTCAATGTGAAATCCCTACACGCAGCGGACATTTTAATAGCTTTGCCTTGGAATACCTTCGGGTAATGTAAGAACTTGTTCATATATAATGTATACAAATTGTTCATTAATGCATGTGAAAGAGATTATATAAATGCAGGATAAGAAAAAAAAAAAGAATAACAACTGTTAAACATCATCACTGCGAGTCAGAAAATCTTATAAAAAAATATTCTTATATTAAATCATGTAATGAAAACATTAACTTTACCATAATGAAGATATCTCTTCACTTGTCTACTTTTATCTGAATATCTTTACTACGTAGTTCCATCAATTTTCTCAAAACGCTTTTGAGAGCACAATCACTCTAAAAAGTGACGATTTTATTCTAAACTTGAAACAATGTAATAATTTCGAAAGACTTAACACGATTGACGTTGCCAATAACTGAACAAAATTAAAAAAAACAACGAATAAAAGTGTTATACAAAAATATCGTGGGCGTTCGAGCACAAGCCACTATTTCCGTTGATGATTTTTTACGATAAATAATTTCTGCTGGTTGGAAATACAACATAGATACATGGACTAAATGAATTTATATATTAAATTATAGCCAAATGACTTTATGAAGTAATATGGTTTGGAATATGTGAAGAAATGTACTCTGAATTTATTCAATTTTGAAATTAAAATTAGTGAGTTTTGCTTGAACGCCCACTAAATATTGTCTGATCCCACGCATTGAGCTATGCGGGGAATCTCCTAGTAGGTATTCTTTTAATGCAAAAGTAATTAGTGCTGCCAAGCTTAATAATGAAAGTGCGTGGAGTTAATTTGGAATGCTTTCTGAAATTATATTGAAACATTCAGGGGCGGATCAAGACACCGGGAGGCACTAGAGTGCCGTTTAGTCTGCCCAAGCAAAGTTTAGATTTGTTAGATTATATCAAGTAGGATTTTTTTTTTTAATCTTTTCGTTCAGTTCCAAAATCTTTAAGTCAAGATATTTTAAGACATCGGAGCCCTTAAAGGCCCGACGCGGCCGCTTAACGCTTATGCCATCTCTGGAAACATTTCCGAGTATTACTCAGGAAAGTAATGTCAGGACAGTTGCCTGCGACTGATAGTGCCATTTTTTTCAATAGAGGAAATAAGAATGAACCATATCAGCTTGTTTTGTGAAATTTTTATTTCTTCAAAAATAAACCAAAATTTAAATTAATTAAATTTAAAAATTAATTTATATTATTGTAATCACGTGCCAAGGGGCCCCTATGATGCTCAGGTCCCATAGGCAGTTGCCTAAATTGCCTATAGTGTTAATCCGACACTGGATATTTTATTACAAGCAAGAAATAAATAAAGTTAGTTAGACCTTTTTTGTGTCCAGTCGAGAAGTTGTAAATTAATTCACCAATTGTCAGGATAGGAGGTATCAGAAGGCCTTGAACAATGCGTATTCTATGGGGTAGGTGGACGGAACTAGGAGAGGGTTGAGACAGGGCGATCAGATTTATAGAGTGGACAACCAGCGAACCACAAGCGATCAGCGTGCTAAGGGTAAAGAGGACTTCTAAGGAGAGGATAATGGGAAGAGGGTGAGCTGATGAATGAGAAGTGGGAGGAGGGAGATCCTTAGATTTGCATCAATAAGTGATTTTAACATTTATGTGTTCACAGTTTTACCAAATAAATTTGGTCACTTGTAATATTTCCTTTATTAGTCTCTAGTTATTTAATAAAAAAAAATATATTATGACCTTAAAAGCATTTGCTTTTATTCTAAAATTTTAGTGTGCTTTAAGTGGTAAGTTTTATTTTTTATTTATTTATTTTTCTTTTCAGATCTCAACGTGCAAATATATTTTGTTCAAAAGCTAATATTTATTTTTTTAAACTTTAATATATATTTTTAATCTTTTCTGACAAAGACATAGGTATTGTTTTTTAAATTAATTATTTAGATTTGTTTTAAATAATAGCACAGCTAACTATATTTTAATAGAAGAATAAATGCTCAATGAAAGACCAATTAACTGCTCTACGCAAGAAAGGGTCTTGAAAATGACGTTCTCCATAAAAAGAGTATATAAGTAGTTATTATGTTTCTTTAGCCTAATTGGAGTAAACACTCTTTGCTGTAAATTGTTAGAAGTGGTTTAGGAATAACTGGTTGGCATAATGAAATGACGGAAGGAGTTGTTGGATAGCATTGAAATATTCAGAGTGTTTCGAAAATCTTTGGCAGCTTTTATCTCAACACTCACTTTTAGAGCATGTGCCCTTCTTGCAGCTATAACCTTCGGGCTTACATTTCATTTTTGAATTATTTGGCAACGGCAACGAGCACGTTAACGCGCTAGCAAAAGTTCACCTGCTTGCAAAAATCCCAAATGTTGTGAGTTCGAATCCCGGTCTCAGGATTCTTCAAGGAAACGCCTCGGGAGGCGTGAAGAAGAACAACAGTCTACGTCCAATTGTGCATCTTATATCAAATTATGAATGAATGCATGGAGGTATCTCATTCAATTTCTTTTCTGTCTTCAATTACTGTCTAGCGTAACAGTTGTAACCATATTCATATAGTCTGTTAGTGTTTCAATTTAGTTTTTCTACAAATCGTTTGTAATGAGACCAAATACCTACATCGAGCGTAGAGAAAGGAGTCTTGAATTGCGTGCCACGGTGTATTTGTAATAATTCAGGACGAAGACTAACAATTTAAGTCGTTTTTAATCTTGAGTTTCTTAATCGTTTTTTCAAAGATTCGTTTTTTCTCGGTGTGAGATCACATGTTACTGTCTTACTAACAGACCGCTCAGATCAAGGGCTGCTAAGTTAGTTGTCAATGCAATAACTACCGAGAAATAACAGACTGGTATTTAACAGATCATCCCCATTATTATAACAATCAGATATCAGCCGTTCTCGTTCATAAAAGTGATTATCGTTTAACCTTGATCGTACTTTTAGTTATTGGAAAGGATCAGGTTATCAGGAGTTACCAAATCGATAAAAAGTAATATATATTATACAGTCGTTAATTGTATTCAGACTTAAACATGAATAAATATAATATATTTGATCATTTAAATAAATAACTAGCGATAACAGAAAGAAGCACTGTACAATTAGTGAGATCATCCTTTAAGGTAGATATCCACCCGTAGGGTAGGCTCTTTGGTGACTGGGCTGATGATGGTAGGGCATCGGGAAGTACAAGTCCTCGGGTAGCCTATCGTCGGATAACCGAGGCCAACTTTCTGCAAGACTCTCCTTCAGTCTTCTTCGTTCCAGTTCTTCCTTCCAGTCTTTCCTTCTGTAATTAAGTTTCTTGAACCTCTTCTCCAGATCCTTGTTATCTGCGAGAAAATCGTCCAAGTTTTCTTTTAACATTTTTTTGTAGCTTTCCATATCGCCCTTTCTTCTTTTGCTCTGGCATTCTTCCATTTTTCTGTGCCATTTACCACCTCTTCTACAGATCTGATCAAGTCGTGTTTTTCTCGGCTCTTCGTCCATCTCCTTCACATCTTCCAGATTCTTCTCAGTATCTTGTTTCAGCTCATCCAATGCATCTAGTAGTTTTTCCATAGTTTTGTCGTCCAACCCATCCACACCAGCATAACTGCTATCATCCCTCTTGTAACGTGTAGACTGAGGCCATGAAAGGCTATGAATGATTTTGCTCAAAATCGTTTTCAAGTCGTAAGTAGAATAGTCTCGGCATTCATCGCTACTGTTGATCTCCATATCGGGTTTTTTCCCGAGAACCACAGATTGCAAAACGACATTGGGCTCTGGTGAAATATCTCCCTGCGAGAAAAAAAAAAGAAGAACAAAATTAGCAGTACGAATAAAGAAGCAACCTTAAATAGAAGTAAATGTTTAATAAATATAATTCTAAACACAAAAACTAATGTTGAAAAATTACAGAAAACAAAAGTTTCTAACAGAACTTCGGGAGAGCATTAGTAGCACTGATGGCAAATGGGCAACAAAAAATTTAACCATATGCTGAATAAGTGTACAGTTTTGACAGAATTTAAACAAGTAAATACTCAAATAAAAATAATCGTGAAAGGCATTAACTTTTTATCTTTTTTACTAAAGATGTGATTTTATTTTTTGTTTTGTGTCAGCAAGCTTGGAGAGCGGAGAGGGAGAACAAGGTACTTGTCAATAGCTGAATATAAATGCTGAAAGCGTATAGGATTATCAGAGAGATTATCTGAAATCTCTGACCTGACGTTATTCCTAACATTTTTAAACAATTTTTGTAAATATAATAATTGCTCGTTATTAACGAAAAAATAATATAAAAATCATAAATAAATGAACTAAATAAAAAACGTTGAACGTAGAAATTTAAAATCTTTAGCAAAAAAAAAAAAAAAATTAAAACGATTAGAACATTTTATTGCACTTTTTTTTAATAATATAATGGTAATTTGTTGCATAGGTCAGTTCTAAAGAGCATTGTTTTTTCAGATATAATTTAAAAAGAGAAAACGCGTATAACAGATACTTATAGTTTTTTTTTTTTTCTTCTTTACATTTCTGTTGAATGGAGTTACATTTTGACAAAATCAATTGGTCTGTAAATATAAATAATAAGAGCCGTGATGACAAAAAAATCATCTTTGAAAAATTTGGCTAAATTTAAACAAAAATGTTGCAGAGTTTTTGGACTGAAGATGTATCGTAAAAAGTTCCTTCAGATGTTATTTGTTAGTTTATCAGATTTAAAGTCCTAATGAACTCCAATTAAGGGAAGAAAGATGTATCCTAATGGTTTCAATCGTATTCTAAAAAGGAAATGTCTAGATTTATTACTTGGTTTTGCCACAATATAAAACCTGACTTTCTTTTTAACGTTTTTATTCAAAACAAATCGCACATTAATTCAACGATTAGGAATTTTGTCTCATCCTCAGGTCAAAATGAAATGACATTATTCTCTCCTCATTTATCAAACATTTTATCCATAAAAACTATTTCTTAACTTATTAGCATCTCGATAGTATAATGCAATAACTGATTAATTATAATTCAGAGTAACTTTACAAGTTTTCTATAAAAGTCATTCCCAACACTAATTGTTTAATATAATAAGCTTGTTAATAAGCAGCAAAATATGTTTTGTTGGTAAAACATTTGTTAAATTAGGAGTGAATATGGTCAACTATAGATTTGGTATTAAATTAAAGAGATAAATATAGAATAATAATAAGTGAATTCCTCATGATGTGGCAAACCCTGGAACGTTGAGTTAATGTGTGATTTATTTTGATTAAAAACAGGAAAAAAGAAGTTTCTATTAAGGGCCATACTTGAATAAGAAAGTATGGCCCTTAATAGAAATTCCATGCCATCGATGAAAAAGAACTGTGACCAATGTGTCAAAAAAAGGATAAGTGAAAGTGTAGCGCAGTTAAACTTTAAAAACAAATACCGCTTTAAGTAGTAAGATTATAATATTTTAAAATTGGGCATAGGTGGCACAATAGTGTAAAGTTTGAAAATGGCCATAAAAAATTTAAATAACGGCAAGACGTTTAAAAATAAATAATGATATTATTTTGTAAATAAGTTCTTGTCAATAAGTGTATCTGGTGTTAATATGGTCTTTTATCTCTTAATCGAAATTGATTAATTTCACAAAATATTCTAGGTAATTAAGCTTCAATTGCAACATCGCAAATCGTTTTGGTTAATTTACAGATAAAAAGTTTTGTTTTATTTCATAAGGAAGCTTTTTAGTCTGTATTTCAGTATTATTTTATTGACTAGAAACAAAGTGACTTTAATAAAGTTCATTCCCAAAAAAAATTCGTTTTCGACAAAAAATAATTCCACACTGCATTTTTTGGCAAATCAGGAGCCAAGTCTAGACAAGTCGATTTTTTTTTAATTATACGAAATTAAAGCTTTATAAAAGTAGAAGCTTTCTCAAAAGTGGCTGGAAAAAACATTCAAAAGTAATGTAAGATTAATAAAAAAAAATATATATACAACTTTTCGCAATTCGTCCGCCCAGAAAGTGTCCTTAAAATGGATTTAGTTGAACCAAACTATATATCTTTTAGAGAATTTTGTCACCTTTACGATGCTGCAATTAAAACCTAATTTCCTTGAATAGTTGTGTTATCGTTTCCTATTCAACCAAAAACATGACACATAAAAAAAAAGCTTCTAAAGTTTCTACTTTCCTGTGTGGGATCAGACCATAGTCTATCTGAACTTTTTTGTTGATACTGCGATCTATTATCACCTCTTTCAATATACCCGGTCATATACGCGAAACCATGCAAGTAAATATATTATAATGTTTTTAAACACGTAATTTTTAACAACAGAAACATCTTTGATACGTCAATAAAAATGTTTTTAAATATAAAATTGGCCTTAATTAAAAAGTCCAAATTCTCCAGGTTAAAAAATAATATAATGCCTATAGAAAAATAATATTGAAATAAATATATTTTTAATTAAGAAATTGTATTCAATTAGGGATGTTGTAATATATACTTTTTTGGATATTATAATGAATAGAGATTTATAATTATTTTACTTCACTTTTAACTATCTTTACCAACTGTATATTTGATAAAGATACGAACCTTTTATTAGCCCAAAAAAATAAATTTAACCCATAAGATAATGGCGTGTAATTTGAGATATGTGTGCGTGTGTGTGTGTGTGTGTTTGTACAAAATAAAAGGGACTAACCTCGGCCAAGGAGAATGCCAAGATACACAGAAGCGGAAGGATCTTCATCGTTTGATGGGAAGCCAGAAGGAGCAGCGCTTTAATCTAGCGTCGGGGTTTATGAGAGGATCACGTCCAGCTCACATTTCGTCTTCCCGGGTGGTATTGGGTTACATTCGATCCGTCGTCACTCTCTCCGCCATTATTTAACACGCACCAATCCAAAATAGATAGTGTTTCATTAATTTAAAAGTGGGCTATAAATATGATCACTCCGGTATTATCGAGGAAAGTCTTCTCCGGATTTGCGATGATGATAGCGAGCTTAGTATCATAACACGATATTGGTGAGTGATTTTTAAATTAATGCTTTAAAGCGACCAATCTCTAACTGATAAGTTGCCGGATGTTGTCTGTTTGGGCTAGCTATATCCAGACGTAGATCCCCATAGATCAGGAGTTCCAGAACTTTTAACAGTTTTTGAGATTCACCTGCAGGTAGATAACGATAATGAAAAGAAAACTTCTTTTTTTTCTTTAGATATCTCGTAGCATTTTCTTTTTTTTTTTTTTTTCACGTAGGCCAGACTGTCTAACCTCTTTCTTTCCTGGGCAATTGGTTACACTCCGTGGTTATCTTTGTTTATTCTGTATCTACTTACTTCCTTGGTGCTACAACCCGATATGTAACTAATTAACAACCCTCACCATGTTTTCGCCAGGTGGTTCGGACTTGTTCCGTTGTTCTTCGGTCTCAAACTTTTAGTAGGATCCTGGGTCCAGTCCTCCTATCTGAGTCCAAGCCGTCCTCTACCTCTAGCTCGGTAAAGGTATCCGTCCAGGAGACGTTTTGGGTATCCTCATTATTCATTCGAGCAACAAAAAGTCGTTCAATATTTATGAGTTTCAAGATATTCGCTTTCTCTAAGCTCATATAGTTCAACATTCTTCCTTCTTCTGAAATTGCCACCAACCTTGGTAGGCCGAAATATTCTTCGAAGAATCTTTCTTGTAAAGATGAGGATTTAATTCTCCTTGTATTCCTGACCTTCATTAGGGTCCAAGTCTCTGAAGAATATATGAGAACAGAAAGGATTAGCATCTTGTAGAGTCATATCTTCGTTCTCCTCTTGATAACTGGCTTTTGAAGTGCTTCCAGAGCCCAAAGTAGCTCCTGTTTGCATTGGCGATTCTTCTATTTATTTATTCTGCATCACTATCTGGTTATAGGTATTTCCTGCTACTAAATCTCCCCTTCTATATCAATCCAATGTGAGGGTCCTTTATTTTATAAATTTTACAGATTCTATGCAGATTAGCATATTGTTTTTATTGATATTCGATTGATATGACATATTTGAATACCTATCTCGAAAACTATTCATATCATGGAACATTCCAGAAGCTCATTTAAAAGATAATTAAATTGTCTACAAAGCTAAACTACAAAAAAATAAACAAAACTTAATCAGGCCAATAATAGCGAAGATGAGTAAACAATTATTGTATTGAACTTTGCACCCAAAGAGAATGTTCTTCAAGGAAGTTTGTAAGTTGAGATTGAGCAAATACTAATAATTTTATAAGGAGTAAATAAAATTGAAGTCAGTTGGAGTAGAAGGACTTGAAATTATATTTAATGAACAGAATAAAGTAATTTATAAAGAACAAGAGGAAAAGGAGAGATGCAAGGAAAATATGTAAAGATGGGAGAGGACAGTTTGTGTCAGATGTTAATGATTTGTTAGTTTTACAGGAATTTTTTCGGTCCATAGTCATGTGCTCAAGATTTTTGGATGGTACAGACTAAAACATTAAAGGCTATGTGGGAAAGGAAGAAGTTTTGGGGCTAGGAGCTGGAACAGTTATTGGTTTTGGGGAAGAATTTATTTTGAATGATTTAAATATAAATAGCAAGAATTTAAAAAAAAATATTTTTTTCTACATTATTTTGTTTTAAATATTTTAGGAATCCACTAGATCCTCCAAGAGTCAGAAAACATTTAAAAACCAACAAAAGCATGTTTGTAAATAATATTGAATGATTGTAAATAAAATTGAAGTGTCTAAAAAATGAATACATTTGGATAATTAAGAATAATTGTTTCGACTAAAAAAATATTTTAATTTCAATGGAATTAGAAACTTTATGTATAGTTTCCTTAATCAGTTTCAACTTTACATTTGTCATTGAGCACTAAATTTAACAAATAATATTTAGTCATACTTTGACCAATCTGTAAAGATAGGAATTTTGACAAAGTAATGATATTATTGAACAATGGTGCATTGACACAACCAAAAGTTGCTCAAACATTTCAAGAAAAAGGAAGTTGGGTTTAGAAATAAATTTATCAGATTGTTATCCTAAATTTACTATTGTTTAGACGGTCATAACCGTGATTTAAAAGGAAACAGAATTGATACCCTTAGAACATTTCTAAAAAGCTGCAGTCTTCACAATGCCTCTCTTCCTAGCATCAGTGGTTTTGTTATTGGGTTTAGTGAGTACCACTTTTTCAATTAAACTTTTTCATTAAACAGTTAAACATTATTTACTGGATGTTTTATTTTTTACCACACCCCCAAACATCATCTCATAGATTAATATTAACATTATCACAGGGGGCTCTCCCTTAGCCAGCACTGCCAGGAATGCTGTTAATAATAAAAAACAGTAATTACTTAGAAAAAATAGATTAGAAACCATAAAAAAGTGTTTAAATGTGAGAGTGAACCACCCAAGGAGAGTGAACCATATTTTAATAAACCTATGATATTTAAAAACATTATTTATTGATTGAAAATAATTGAAGTAATAACATTGTCCCTAACATGTCCAACTATTGAATATGCAAAAATGGGGTTTTCATTTTCGTCACTTTGAAACGCTCAAGGAGGTTAGGAGTTCAAGACTATGCCTAACCCCCAAATAAAACAAGGCATCAACCCTTGAGTATTAGAAATTCAAGACTATTCCACAAGGTGTGCCTCAACTAGTGCATTTCAATATATAGTTGGATATGGTAGGGATGGCAAAATATCTTAGTGTTCAGTTTATTGTAGATATATATAATTCAAATAAATAAAATGATTCATAAGTCAAATTATATATGTTTGTAAACACATGTGCATTATATAATTGATTTTAGAAATTTGATTTTATATATTATTGAACTGAAACAAATTCTGATTTTTTTTTTGTTTTAATCAAAATTAAACAAATGTATATAATATCATCGACACCATGTGAAAAATTGTATAATTCAATTTTCTTCCTTTACCATAGTACCATGCCATGCTCTCCTTGCTGTTGTGTCAAATCTCAAGGGAGACTAAAAGAACGGAATCAGGAATGTCATTCTGACGAACTTCTACCTTTCTTAGATATATTTATTTATAAGTATTGAAATCCACATTCATTACCAAGTGTCGATGATATAAGCTGTATAGATTAACAGGATACTGGATCAGGAGAGAGTATTTTATCCTATAATATGCAAAATATTCAATTTAATTTTGAATAAATATTTCAAAATACTGTGCTAGTTTTTAATGAATTTTCTTCATTAATAAGAATTGGAATGAGGTTTTTTAAAACCTTATTATGCTTTCCTAAAAAATGTTAATTTTTAATATGTTTTTATTCTTATTTTTAACTATAAAAAAGTAACTTTACTTTTTTAATAAGTAAAAATCTTTTTTTCAGGCAAGTGCTTATACATATCATCCGAGAACAGAAAGTGGTTTTAACAATGATTGCATCAATGTAAGTATTTTAAAACTATTTACGCTATTATCACAGTTCTTAATAACTATTACTGACAAATGTTTTATCTAATTTATATTATTAGGTGGATAATAAACTATTGAATTTGCCTATAAAACCTTTTTATGAACTTTTTAAATGGCTCGCGTTGCATGCTATTACACATTCATTAAAAATTCTCATATTATTTATTAATTGGACAGTTGGTATAATTCATGTACCTCTATCAATATCGACCTCTAGACCCTTCATGGAAGCATTTATTTATTATTAACACAAAATAATCATAGTATTTTGTATTTTTTTTATTAATAACAATCTTCTTCAACCCTGATTTTTTTTCTCAAGATTACTCTCCTCCTTCCCAAATTGTTCATATGTTTTTTTTTTCAATTTTAATCTCTGATTAGGTTTTTTGTACAAAGTACAAATATATTTCTCATAAAAATTTCACTTAACAACTTTTCATGATTTTTTTTTATATTTAACTTGTTTATTAATTTTTGTTTTAAATGGTATATCCCTCTTCTTGAGCCAGTAACTGATTTTCATTGTTTAATTTTAAATAAAAAAAAATTTAATTTTAATCATTTTGAAAGACCCCTAGTCCCTTTTAGCATGATTTTTATAGTTTATAGCATCCACTTTTATCAGAAATTAAGGGTTCATATTAATTTGTATAACTCTGCTCTATCAATCCGTGGCATGCCAAGATCTGCATGCACCCAGGACTGCCTACTTCTCTCATTTGAAGGGTATGGAATACTCCTCCAGCCCTGACTAAGAATGGGAAAAGATATTATTTTTTTGTTAACCTCTGAAAACAGTGAATTTATGGTAAAGTAATATTTTCACGTTACATTTTAATTTTTTTTTAAATTACTTACATTTTAATTTTTGTTTAAATTACTTATTCTATTAAATTTTACGTTACAAAATGCACATTGTTTTAAATATATTAAAAATAAGAGTAGCCGTAAAATTATTCTATTATTATCGTAAAATTATTCCAATATTACACAGTTAAACTTATCAATATAAAAGTTACCTAAAAGTTAGAAAATAAATTCATTATTAATATTTCGACTTGCTAAAATATGATTTTACAGTACCATAACAGTACAGTTGAAGTGAATTGAAAAATAATGTGTTGTATTATAGGTTAATGATAGTAATCGATAGTAATCCAGTGATGACTATATATGGCATCTAGTGGTTTTGGCTTCCCTGCCGCTAGGAGTGTTGGTTGTATGGTTGTAACGGTCTAGTTGTTTGAATAAAGTCTTTGAGTACAGTAGTGTTTGTCACTCTCTCTCCTCATCCACTGCATAAGCTTGTGTAGCTCTAGGTTTTATAATTACAACATAATGTAGATAACAAAAGCTTAACCCTCAAATGGTAAGGCTAGGGTGAGATTGGCCCAAGTTAATTATATTATTGTAGTGCTCACGTGCCTTTAAGATTTCTGCCACCAAACTACATAGACCCTTATCTCAAGTATCAGCCTAGCTATCGACAAAGCAGTATTAATCAGGTAAGCAGAATTTTAAAACTATGCATGATAAATCAGGAAATATTGAAACTCTGGGTCAGCTTGGCCCACCCTTACCGTTTATGTGAAAATTTTTTTTGCTGTTTCAGCTATTGAATGCTCAGTCGTGTTAATACTTATTAGACTCTTAACACACCGACAATACCTATTTATCACTGAAGAGTTTTTTCGAGAAATGCACTGCCAAGAGGAGGTATCAGAAAATGAAGGAGATATGTGCGCTGAATATTTATTTCAGTTCAGAGAAAGGGGATGGACCAATACTAAATGACGACAACGTGAGTTAATTATTTGGGGCAGAATAAGGAATGATCGAAGCTATAAATCCACTGGGTATAAACATAAATTTAGATTTGGGAAAATATTGTGAAACTATTTGGATTGATTAACCATTTACAATCGAAATATTCATGAACCCCAGCTTCCAATTCCTTTTAAGAGAATTTCGATCCACCATAATGAAGCTGACAAATACAAAAGAGAGATACTTCCTAAAGACTCGCCGCAAGGAAAAAAACAAAGGAAGTGTGACCATGTATCTGTTTTTGTGTTTTAATGTAATTTATATTTTCCAACTTTGTACTTTTTTTTTATAAGGACTACAATTATTTCACTAATAAATGTTCTAGAATATCTAAATGAGTTTTATTCTCCCAAAAATCTACTGAATAGCATAGAAATGAAAATTAATTATTGTGTGGTCAGATTGGTGCTGCCTTACTGTTTGTGTTTCACCCTCAAACCTTAACAGGGTTAAAGGTAAAAAATATTCAAATAAATTTCTAAATTAACCTTTTATAGCAAGCCATGAAAATACTTATCAATAATTATCAAGCCATCAAAATAAAACATTAGGATCATAAAATGTTATTCACAAATCACAAAAATAATGTTTGATATAAACTTTTGTTTTCAGTAATGCAATGTTTTATTTATTCTTCACTTTTACACCACCCTTCCAGGGTGCCCAGGGCTGCTCCCCTCATTGGCACACTGCTATTTTCAATAGAAAATCACAAAATCATGATATATGGAAATATTTACTCACTTCCTTAAGATAAATGAATATTAAAGCATGCATTAGTTGCATTTTGAGCTTAAAAAACAACAATAAATAAATTCTTCGTCATAGTCCCTTTCGTTATTTATCATTTTGGAATGATACCTATTGCAGGAGACGTGGAATCAGATTTTCTTTATCACTTATTAAAATTCAAAGTATGTATTGAATAATTATAACTAAACTGAAAAAATAGTTAATATCTAAAAGAACAAAATATCCACTAATTTTGGCTGTATTATTGAGTTTCTGGTTACCAGTGAGGGCTACTTAAGTGACCAAAAAAAAAAATGGTATGATTAATAATTCCAATGAAAGAATTTTTTTAATAAACATTTCAATTTTAGTAAAAATTGATAAACTGAAAAAAGACAAAAAACAATCATAGATGGCCCCTGTTGCTGCTCAACAATACAATTTTTACTAAGCAATAAAGAGATCCTTATGAAATAATTCCTTGTGTAGGCAATCCCGCAAATCAAGCAAGCTTTGCACATTTGCTATTACGTTAACTTTAAAGCTTTTAAATATTCCAATGAAATTAATATTTTCAAATAAAACAAAAGTGAGAATCTTGAATATATATATATATATATATATATATATATATATATATATATATATATATATATATATATATATATATATATATATACATGTACAACATGAGGAAAGCCATCAAAAGCTTTTTATAAAGCTCAATAGATAAATTGGATTAGCTGTTAATAGCCCCCTTGGGTAGTTGCGGAGTGTTATAAAAAATAAAAAAAATCAATGAAGATCAGATATTCCCTTGTTATTATCCATTTTTGTATTTTACAGGTTGATTATTATTTAATATGGTGTATTAAATTTTTATCATATTAAAATTTTCTTGTTAGTTTTTATATTTTCTTTCTGATTTCTAATAATAAAATAAAAACAAGGCCTAACAAACCCAACATCATTAACAATGTTTTATCTGCATTCCTACCTCCAGCGATCCCTATCAAAACCCAAATCTTCATGGACAGGCCTGACAACATCGTCCCAGCTGCATTTTGGTCTATCCTTAGGACGTTTACCCATCAGTTGAGCACTAAATACCTTTTTAATGGCTGGCTTTTTATCCATCCTGACAAATTTACATTTCAATCATCTTGATGCTATCACCTTAATATTTGCTGGAAGCAGGCCACGCACTTGAGCGTTGTCTAGTTTTCTAAAGTTGCTGGCCGATTAATCCATCTTTAGGAAAAATGTTTTATGATTTCTGTTCTTTTATGAACAAACCTGTATGATTTTTTCTTTAAAAAATAATTCATTACCAATCTGTAATCTCTGTATCTGTATAATGGATGTTTAACAAATATTTAAAAATTTGGAATGTTTGAATATCTGATACATCAATAATAATTAACTAATCCTAGATATGGGAAGGACTGGATAATATAAATTTGTATCTTCATTTAAACATATGGAGTTCCACATTTATAATTTATTGAATCATAAGTTGGAGGAAATCAGTCAGTATCTTGTTGCTTTGAACTATAAGTTTCGTGAAGTTCCATTTTGAAAATCTTTGTTTCCTGTTCTTTAATACCATTCCCAAGTAAAGAAACAAATAAGTATAGATCTATTTAGTCAGAAAACTTTCTAGGAACTAAATATCAATATTTGAGACAGACTGTAAATGCTAGCTTTGGAAAATAATACAAAGCACTTTATTAAAAAGAAAATAATTTTTAAATTACTTATGTAGACTACTTAAGTTTAAATTAATTTGTTATTTATGCAGTGCACAAGAACATATAAAAAAAAAAGACCATAAAGGAAAGTAAATAATTATTTGAGGACGTGGTGGTTGAGTATTTTGGGATAGCACCTCACCATTTTCGCGTCAGAAGCAGTGCTGGTTCAAATCCAGCTTAGCAGATTTGGCATTTATTTTGATAAAGAACAACAAAATAAATATTGTTCCCCACTCTAATTACAATAGTTTGGTAGCCTGCACAGGAGCAGTCTTTCCATTTTGATTGGGGGAAGAGCGATCGCCCCTCCTCTCTACGGCACAGTAAGCATCAGTAGAAAACTGGAGCCTTTGAGTTGAGCTTATTACCCACTCTGATAACCCATCCAGTCCCTATTTCTTCTTGGAATTGTTTACTGCTTAAAGGAAGTTGCGAACGAGAGGCTAATCTAGACTTCCAGAATTCAATTCTACTTCACATTTAATCTTACTTCTATCCATTAGCCTATCCAGCTATTTAACTTTTCCCATTTCTTTAATTGGTTTTATTTACGCAGATTATTTGTTAATGATTGTATTTTTCTTTTTTAAAATTATTGTTTATAAAATTATTGGGCAGGGTGAAATGATACTCACTCCCTCTCATTTATTATTGTGGGAAGGAGGGGACGATCATTTTTTGTGTTTTGTGAAAATTTTGATTTTCTGAGATGATCTCTTTTCAAAATTCACAATGCAATTAATGTTTGAACCCCAAAGCCAACAGATAAAGGGACATACTCCATCTATCCAAATAACCAGAAGGGGTAGATTGGGATCACCTCAATCTACAGGATCTCCTCGACCGATTTACTTTTATTTTCAGTCGACTAATAAGAAAATGTGCACTGAATTACATTTAAATCTGTCTAGATCATCAAAAAATAAATAATAATTTTTTAATTTATCATTTTCCATGGTATTCCAATTAATTTGTAAATAATTAGCAATATTAATTTTATTGGAGTAATTTTGGTTGACCGTAGATATAAACTAAGGAAGAAGTTGGTCGGAGTGGTGCGGTCAAGGTCTTTGACCGTACTCCCGACCAACTTCTTCCTTAATACTAATTTTAATTAATTTGTAAATAATTAACAATTTTAATTTTAATTGATTTGTAAATGATTAACAGTATTAATTTGTAAACAATTAACAATGTTAATTTTGATTAATTTGTAAATAAAATATTAACAAGTTTGGTGAGTATTTGGAACACAAACTAACTGGAATAATTGACTCGGGCCCCTCTTAAAAAGTTAGTTCTTAATATTTTTTTATTCTTTTCCAGAGTTCCGAAGGAAGTCACCCACTAAGTGATAAATGTGTAGTATCCAGGGAAACCCTAATCAGAGTTCTCAGATGGGTCATATCGTTAATAATTCAGTTACAAGAAGCAGGACAGATAGCAAGAGAACAAGATGCAACAAATATGAAAATATCTCAATTCAGAACCTACCCTCCTGGATCATATTCCTTTTTTCCAATTTATTACCGAAACAATTTGCCAGGCTGCTGCCAAATTTTAAGCTAATTGCTAATATAAATAATTATGTTCTAATTCACTGAAAATCTGTGAGTTAAAGACGCAAGTCAACTTAATGTAAATCACAAACTTAATAAATCAGCACTTTTTTTACATTAGTACTTTTTTTTATCAAAGAAAAGAGAAATAATTAAAAAAATTGAGCATCAAATATTCTTTTTTTTATTATATATATATATATATATATATATATATATATATAAAATAGCTGAAAGTATTTGCGAAAATGTAGTCTGAAGCACTTAATCTTAATTGATGTTGGTTGGTTTATATTTCAAAAGTTAGAATATATAAATATTCTCGAATATATATAAATAATTATCATATGTATATATAAAACATTAATTTATCTTCTACATCAAAATGATTAACATGTTTTCATCAGCATTTTGTTAATCCTCAGAAATTTAATACTGACAGATTAAGCTTAGGGCATCTTTTTACCAGTTCAGAAGCTCATCCAATTAGGAAAGAATCTATCCATTATTATCCATCAACTTATTGGACTTGGGACTGATTGGAAGACTGCCAGGGCAATAAACTGAATTGTCATAAAAGTATGAAGACATTGTCAAGAAATAATTAAAAAAAAAAAACAGATTTAACCCTTCAGCAATTGTTTGAACAACAGCGGGCACATGTGGCACAAAATGCAATGTCTCATTCTACCTTAATTATTCTTTTTGTAAAAACTGTAATTTCATAACAAAGTATGAAATATTGACAATATAGAGATTTATTAATAAATAAGAAGAAATTATCATTATAAATTAAAATTTATTTTTAAAACACTAATAATTTGTGATTTAAAGTAACAAATATTAAGAATATGGAATTAAATAAAACAGGAAAATTTCTACTACTATATAAGATTTATTATAATAACTAAAAGGAACTTAAAAAATATATGTTTGTAATTAAAATATAAAATAATCAATTTATAAATAATAAATCAATAAAATGATTCTATATGCACAAATGATTTGCATCTACACAGAAAAAGAGGTATATACAATTGGAAAGTGTAACTACGAAAATAATTATTCGTTATTAATTGCATAACAATTTGCAATAATTTAGTGTGAATTTTGTACACATATTTTCATGAAATTAAAAATTTTCTTCAATTTCTTCACATCGCAAACATATGATACTAATTTTGCAATGTGCCTTTCCTCTATGGTATTACTATGACATTTATCGTTTTCTATTGTGGTAAGTAATAAACTGTAAAGTTTTCAGGGTATAGAAAACTTTATCAGGGTAAAGAGTGCAGCAAATAGAGGTATCCCTTTTGAAATCAATTAATAATGAAGAGAAAGGAATAAAAGGGTCAGAAAATCAAATCTGCATTTGGAAGGGTGTAGCTATAAATAGAAAATGCTTAGAACATCCATCCCTATATAAAAAAATAAACCATTGAAAATTACGAAAATGTTGCGCTTTGTGCCTTGGCTGGACAGCTGAAGAGATAAAGAGTTAAGGCAGAAATGAAAAACTACTTCATGAAAAAGTAAACTTAACAGATAAAGAAAATAAATCTAGTTGTCCAAGATAGGTTATTCTTTTCCGAGAGTAAAAAAAAATAAAATGATTTAAAAAAACCTATACATTCTAACCATAAAAAAAAACAGGAAAAAAAACATAATCTAGCGGAAAAAAACCCAACCTGACAGTTGTAGACTAATATGAAGTAAATAAACATTGATGACAATCAATGACTTTATAGTAAACAAGTGTTTGTAGAACGACAGCCCTACTCAAGACCCAACATGGAAGGATGTTAGGGGTGCTTGTAAGACGATCATAGAAGCCTACAAACATCCTACACGATCTTTGCAGTCCTACATCCCCATTCACAGTCCAACGGTAATCCGATATTTAGTGTAGTCCTACATGGTTTTATGCAAAATATTGATATAGAGTTAGGCCAGATTTACCGTCTTTTTACGGAGGGGTATTGCTAACCTCACCACATTTTCCATTTCTATTATTTTTTTAATTCCCCACGATTCATTTAAAATTCTCGCCGAAGATATGTTAGGAGATATGTCCCTAAACGTTTTGAATTACCCGTTTCTCCCCTCATTCCTTTACTCAACTAGAATAAATAATAAAATGAACAAATAATGTAATATAAAAAGATCATTACACTCAATTTTTCTCATATTCAAATTTTTGTAACATATAAAGGTGCGTTCACACTTTTACCAAACTATGGCAAGCCCCAAGCCAAGCCAAACGGTTAGCCTGTAAAGGGGGTTTACTTATTTAATCTGGATCATCCCAATAATTGTGATGTGCACACTATATTGAAAATAAAATAATTATTTATGTAGTTTCTAAATCCTACATATATGTGTATATATATATATATATATATATATATATATACACATATATGTAGGATTTAGAAACTACATAAATAATTATTTTTCATATTTTTCATATATATATATTTTCCCCATGGTTCTCGAAATTTCGCATAAGGATATCAAAGACTAAAAGTGACTAAAGAATAATATATCTAAATATAACGTAATATATTTATAAGTTATTTTAGTACTAAAATTTAATATGTATTTACTATAATAATTTCGTAAGAAGTGAATTCATCGACGAACATTTCGAAGAAGAGCTGAAAGGCGCGAAATACGACGAAATCATTATGAATAAGCCGGTTCAAGCTGATATTTAAACTTAAATCTGGTGTAGGAAAGAAGGCGGTGGGGACAAGAGATTTATTCGGTAAAAGGCGAAAAATCTAACCTAACTCTACTTCAGCATTCCAACTGATAAGGATCCGTTGTTGGTTTGAGTATTTGCTGTGGACATGCGCGGTTCGTGAAGTACAGTTGGGTCTTAGAATCCAGACCAGTTCAAGGAATTTTTTCAAGAAAAAATTAATTTCAAGAAATAGAGAGAGAAATGATTTATTGAAAATCAGTTCGGCCCAAATACATTGGGTTGCTATAATACACAGCGTACTGATCAATCCATAGTGGATAAAATATTTATATATACACATTTTACATTTTAAAACGATATCCAATACTTCACTAAGTTTAAAAAATTTTGTTTACTCAATTTATTGATTAAGTATTTGAAATATGATTATATATTTATATTATATAGTTATGCACACATACTAAATTATTATTTAATATTTTTTCAATAATTCATTGTTTCAAATGTTTAACACTTCTTTGAAACACTTTACGTTTTTAAAACTTATTTGTCATTATTTACGGACTCACGGGAAATCTTGTTAAAAACAAGTAAATAAACTGCGAAAACATTGATAAATGCCAAATTAGTCTCTTGAACTTTTGATATAATGAGTAATTTGGTGGGGAGGAGTAATCCATTAATCCATCTAAGCAGGCGAGAGGTGGAAAAGAAAACAAAAGTGGCTGTATTCCGATCGACATTTCTGCCCATTTTAACGTACTCGTCAGAATCATGGACGCTGACAAAGAAACATCGATCGAGAATACAGGCATCGGAAATGAGATTTCTTCGAAAGATCGAAGGAAAAACAAGAAGAGATAGAATACGCAACAACACCATCAGGTTGAACCTCAATGTTAAGTCGGCAAACGATATAATAGAGGAAAGTCAACTAAGATGGCTAGGGCACCTCCTGAGGATGGAACCAAGCAGAATCGCTAGCGAAACCTATCGAGCTAAAGTTGAGGGCAAGCGAGGAAAAGGGCGGCCAAGAAGAAAATGGGAAGATGAGGTAAAGAGCCACTTCCAGAGAAGAGGACTTCAATGGAATGACAGAAGGCGTTTTGTAGAGGACCGGCAGAGCTGGAGAGGGCTCTGTAGACTTCCTCCTCACACTGCTTAATGCGGTTCATAGAGGATAGACAATGATGATGATAGTCTCTTGAACTTTTGATATAATGAGTAATTTGGTGGGGAGGAGTAATCCATTAAAATGAAAAATCTTGAATTTCTTTTGCCTAAATAAAAAAAAATAGCTTTAGTACCGCAATAAATTATTTATAATACTCTAAACAAACTATATATAAAGTTCTGTGAATTTGGTTTGCTATGATCCATTAAATATCTAAGCCAATAGAGGCAAAACAAAACTATGTTGTTTTTTTTTTTTTAGTCTGTTTTATACCTTAGGAATTTCGCAATTTCTAATTTATGTTTTAAATCATTTATTACTTCGTCTACCTTGTTGAACTTGTTGTTTTCTTATCATGAAATATTTCTTAATAGAAATATCACATTATTCTTTTATTTTTGTTGTCCCTTAATCTTAGTACTTTTTCGTATTTGTTGTAGCTTACAAAAGAATGATTACTTTTTATTAACAGTTGTAATTTAAAGAAGAATGTTAATTTTTGAAAATCATTTTTAAACGCATCCAAAATTTGTTTTACGGGAATGAGGGTGAACTAGAAAACACTGCATGTTAATAATAAATTTAAAATTATATTTAACAAATAATTAAATTATACACACTATAAACAAATAAAATATTTAATTTCTCTTAGAGAAAAAAGGTTTATGTGGTTAGCAGCAGCCACAATAACAGCCACAATGGTCAGGGCATCCACAAGGTAACTGTAAAAAATAAAACATATAAAATTAGAAATATGTCTGATATAAAAAATACACATAAATATTTTGTTATATTAAATTTTATATTACATATACAGTGTTATTATTTTACATATTTTAGAAAACACATGTATTAAGAAATTAATTAAAATAAAATTGAGATTTAGAAAGTTATCCTTACCGGTGCACAAGGAGGTGGATAGCATGGAGGAGCGCATGGTGGCAGGCATGGTGGTAGAGGAACTGGGGGTAATTCACATAGACCACATGGATATGGAGGAGCACATGGTGGAAGGCATGGTGGCGCACAGGGAGGAAGACATGGAGGCAGACATGGTGGTGGACAAGGGGGTAGGCAGGGTGGTGGGCAAGGAGGTAGGCAGGGTGGTGGGCAAGGAGGTAGGCAGGGTGGCAGACAAGGAGGAAGACAGGGGGGTAAGCAGGGAGGTAAGCAGGGAGGAGGAAGACAGGGAGGTAAGCAAGGAGGCAGGCATGGAGGTGGAAGGCACGGTGGTGGAAACAGGCATTGTGGGAGGCAGCATAGTTTCTTTAATTTCAGGCAGCCTGCCACATCCTGCAAATATTAACAATTGGTTATAAAATGGTACATACAATTTCTTTATCTTATAACAAGATACAATAATATTATATTTATTTATACCTAGGAAAAAATACTGTATTTGTTAATGAGAAATATAGCCTTTTCTTTCAACGAGCCATCTTAAGATGACTTGTTATAACCTCTGAAACTATTTATTATAGACCATCTGTTTACGTGAATATTTTTAAGCCAGCCATTAATGGTCTAACATGCAGGCCTACTTTGTAGGACTACTGTTGAATCGTGAATGGGGTGTAGACCTACATAGAGCGCGTAGGATGTTTGTAGTCTTCTCCGATCATGTTACAAGGATCCCCCATTCCAAACATTCTACAGCGTTGGATCGTAGGCCGGGATAGTTCTACGAAAAACTCAGGAATACCACTTGTATACTACTACATCGTTAATTGTCATCACTATTTGTTTATTATTAGTCAGTATTGCCTGGTTGGGGCTTTCCGCCCTTGATTTAAGTTATTTTTTTTTCTATTAAAAGCGTTCATCATAAATTGTCAAATTAGAAACTATAAATTAGCACATCTTGAATTTTCATTATTACTTTATTTTAATCATATTCAACAAACGTGTAGTGTAATGAGCTAATAAAAAGTTGTTACTATGGGGAAGAATCAATCGTGCTTCGCCACAGTCCTACGCTCTAGTGTTGGGACTGAATTAAAGTATTCAATAAATAATGTGATTGAACCTGAATGGTGACAATGTGGACCTAATAATTTTGTTTCCTGTTTTGTTAATTAAATGCTCATCCCTGATATATCTTGTTTTGTGTTGTTTTGAGTTTGCTTGTAAACATTAATTTGGCCTGATCTTTCAAATAGTATTACTAATTTAAGTTATATCAAATTAAAGTAATATAAAAATGCATTAACCTTGTAATATAAAAATATATAACTCAAATATAAACCTTAAGGACATTTTTTATCGTTTATACTTAAATTAAAGGAGTAATTTTGCAATTCATTCTTAAGTAATTTTTATAAACCTACCTATCTATTTCATTTAACATTTTCAAATCACTGTAATTTATTCGGTTAATAAGCACTTTTTTTTCGCCCATTCTTTCTTTTTATTTTTTTTCCGACAACGAAACAGCAATAGCAAACGGTCGACATTTTTCTGTTTTTTAAAACAGCGATGCGCGGTGAAGCTAGGTTAGCATAGCTGATTGGATCCCAAGTAGGAAGGTGAGAGGAGGAACGTATCCAATTGCAGTCCTACAACGCAATCCTACTAAGTTGGGCCGTGAATGGGTAGCTTCACTGAAAGAATACTGAAAAATTATTCCGTTCAGGTATTTACCGTTATACTATGATATTAAAACAAAGAAAATGAGGTAGCCTGATGCTATATTTGTTTAATTTAGAAGTTCAATATAATTAAGACATATTTCTGAAACATATTTTCATTATTAACCAGTTCCTAAACCCCAGTGTATCAGTGTTTAGAAAAGCACTTTACTTATTGGTTCCAAAGAGATATAAATGGCCGACCAGCGTAAACATGATCCAACACTCACTAAATAAGCAAACTATGTATAGTTGAATATTAAAATCTAATCCAAAACTTACATCGCCATGACAGTAAGCTCTCATTACCCTATTTTATATCTGAATGATTTCTTTTGTTTATTTTATTTTATGATCATTATACGACATTTACGTGAATACTGTTATAATAATGAAGTGAATCGAAAAACGAACGAGTTTTCTTAATGATTTCTAGCTCCGCATTAGATCATATTAGAAAGGAACATAGTCTGATTAAAGCAAATCGTTCGAGAATAGTAGACATGGTAGGTTCCTCGAATGTTCACCACTGCCAGGATGAAGGTGAGGATTAAGCTATGAGAGGATACAATCTAAGGATAAAGGATGTGAAGGTACCTGTGATGTAACCACAAGGGCGAAGATTAGAGGGATGATCGTGCTGGACCCTGCCATAGTGTCCGTCTGTCTGTCGCAAAAGTTAGGACAAGAGAGTTGATATAGCTAGTGCAGCAGCCAGCTCAGCAGTACGGACGAGGCACATAAACACCCTGTCAACCTATACGTGACCCCTCGCCACCTCACGCCGATCTACATAAATAGTTCATTTTCGACTTATTCCTCTCATTTTGGAGTACATCGGCCGATCTACACTATGGGAAGCATAAAAAGGAGAACAACCTCTGCAAAAAAAAAATAAAAAAAAGAAGAGGAATACCCTTTATCTCTCCTTCCTTATCATATCCTACTAAATATACCCAACGCTAACCATTTTTTAGTAATTCAATTGCTAACTCTTAAAGTTATATCATGATATATTCTAGGTTCGGTTGTTCAGAAACATAACCTAATCATGTAATGTTCGATGAAACCACTATTAAAACAGTGTAAACTTAATTTATAATTTTACTTGATTAACTGGTTTAATTCATAGAATATTTCAGTTCTTATTCGATAATTATTTGAATATTTCAGCTTACATTTGATAATATAATAACAAATTATTACTTTTTTTTTTTTTACCTTTTTGTGATAATGATACAAATAATTTTGATTCAGAATCAATTGAACAATTAAGGCTATGGGAATAGCAGCTACTACTGCTATGCATTATCCAACAGACTAACTGTGGGTTGACAACCTTTTACGGAATATGTATGAGAACTGAAATTTATAACGTTCTACTGTTCAAAAAACATATAGCTTTATCTAAATGAGAGTTATCGCTAATTAAATGGATGGAGAATTTAGAGCGTAATACCAAGTAATAAACGTGGCAATACCAAATCAATAAAAGTAGTCAATTTTTAAGTGATTAATAAAAAAAAAAATGTTTGAAAAAACTTTTGAAGTACGAAGGGATCTCAGCGGCCATTAGTGTATGGAAAATTATTTTCCATTTCTCATGTATATAATTTTATAAATATTTCACACTTTCCATAGGATAGGAGAAGATATAATCAAAAATTATAAAACAATCTAATGAGAAAGCTCTCAATGTGTTTTTTTTACTTGTTTACTCTCAAACACGAGGTATACGTGGTATCGGAGTAGGAAAAACAGATAAGAAATTTCTCAAGAAATCAGATAAAAGTTTCCTGATCTTTGGAGTGGAATATCCTGAAAGTGTCTGGGAGTGGCGATAGCTAATATAAGCACTCATCCTTTTTCTACTCCCTCTTGTTCTTATTCTTCCTTCTTCCCCTGATTGCAGTGGGAAGGTAGTGCGCGGCACCTTGTCTTCTTGTCATCCAGTGCATTCAAGTTACTAGTAGCGCCAATTTTGGCGCTAGGCCATTTGTAGGCCATTTTGGCCAATTGTATCCGATTTTGGCTTATTTTTTCTTAAAATGTTTGGTCCTTCCGCAGTTTTTCATCCGTATTTTTTTAACTCCAGTGCAGCCATATACGATAATTATTAATCCTGTAAGCAGTCACCACTCTCATGCTGGCTACATAGCACAGTCTCATGAAAAAAATCGTTTATGTGTGATAGAAGAATATCAATAACAACAAATAGTACAAAACCTTTATCTCTTAAAAGGCTGTTCCGGTAACAGATGCGTCTGTAATCTCCCCAAGGGAATATGAACCACGTACGGTGTTCGTAATTTTTTATTTCTCCTCGGGAATAATTTGGTGAATCAGTAGGATCTTTCATTTGGACAGCAGAATTTAAAGTTTCGTATGATTAATAAAATGTAATTGAACACGCTAACCTTTGCCTGCAACCGGCAAACTAATCGGCAGTTTCCTTCGTATGTACTTTCAACTGTGTATTATTATTCCGAAAGCCGCACAGTATGACAAATAGTAAATTTAGGGATTCCGAGAAGGCCTAAAATATTTGGAGATCCTCGAGAAAATAATTGAAGGAAAACTCTGCAGTGTTTTTAAATATTACAGTGCCCATTACCAACAATGAAGAATTGATTGAGATGTCCCAAGAAAATAAAATTTCAATCAATAATTCTTTTAAGCAAGTTAAACCAAAAATGGATTAACTATTCTCTAACCGTAAAATGATTGCTAAAATCGGAAAAATCTTGGTTGGACACCGAATTAAAAATAATTCCAATCAACTTAAATCGTGTCTCTGGTCGCCCGACTAAGTGCTATCAAGATTCATCATTGTGGGTGGTCTAAGAGACGAAAAATAGCACCGCCATTACAAAGTGCTTCTCTGGACAAATTGAGTTTTTCTGCCAGTAGTAGTTTTTATGTAGGTGGAAAAAGAAGTGCTGGTCAGATTAGCTACGAAATTTTTGGGAGTAAAGGCGAAGAAATTAAAAAAATTTTTTTTTTTTTTTAAATCTCCGTTTTACACTTCTAAATTTAAGAGTTCCTCCACTGTGATCGGGTATGCAAAAAAATTGACTTATTACGAAGCTACAAATTTTTGGAGAACTTCATTATAACAATCAATAGAAGAATATGTTATAGTCTAATATAACATACCTTGTATGTACTAATATATACTATTGTAGTGCTGAAGTACATACCTTAGTACTAAGCGTCCAACAATTTTTATACGACTGATTAGTATAAAACTTATATAGTAATAATATAAATAAATAATAAATTTGAAAAAGAAAAAAAACACTTTTTCAAATCTATTAAAAATATGTATGCAATCACAAGTATGCAATTATCCAATAAATTCCAATAGACCTAGAGCGAGCCCTCAGAGTAAAATCAAAGAAGTTGCTTTTTTTTTTTTAATAATTGAATCGGGATGCACCCTTATACAATCCTTTTTTTTTTTTTTTTTTTTTTTTTTTAATACAACTTAATTGGTCCTTATTTATATTTCATTTAAATAAGGAAATTGTATTAATTCATTGTATTCCTCGATAAAATAAGCTAATTTTTGGTGTTCTCAAAGAATGTAAACCATTTGTCCAACAAACAAAGCGAAGCAGGATGACACTGTCATACTGTCATACTCTCAGACGACCTCATAGTGCTTTATTCTATTCTTGTAGCACTTGATCCAACAAAGCTCTCCAAAATGTTTCAGCTTAATAGCTTATCTTTTATCACCCCGGATTCCAGACTATATTTGTTGTCATTTTATTAGTTCTCAACATCCGTGAGACAAACTGTTAGGTTAAAATTTTTGTAATAATACATATTTTTAACTAAAAATTTCGGTAAATCCCAATTCTTCCTTTCTAAACATTTTCGGGAAAAAGAGAGTTTTTAATTATGAACAATTGACAAAAACTGCAGTTTCCATTGTTATTCCGTGAACAATTCTGTTGTTTTTTTCGACTGGTATTGTTCTGAGATTGACAGTTAGGCCATGAAAGGCTTCTGTCTCCTCTGGTTCAATCGCTTCGAACAGACGGCTCTTAGGAGCTAGTGAATTCGACATTGAGACGATCAAAATACTTTTTTCAAAAAATAAAATTTAATTTTTATCTTATTGTTGTTGAAAATTATTCTTATTCATTAACCCTTTATAGGACAAAATTATTGAATATTAAAATTATTTATTTTTTTTACCTTTATATTTATTCTTTTTGGTATCTAATACTTAGTTCTGGTGTTTATTTATGAAAAAAAAAATACTAGGAAATAATACACTGGTATAAGGTACGTATCAGTTCCCTGCATATAACCGGCACATTTGGTGTACCACAACTGTGTTCATAAGTTTTGGATAGCAAATTAACGTTTCAAATTTTTAAAAATTTATTTATAACTCTAATAGTGTTTTGAATATTTTTGAACTTAATTACAAGTAAATCATATATTGAAGTTAATTGAAAATGAGGTTTAAATTAAAATTTACTTTGTTAATTAAGATTCAACTGAAATTTAAATTAAGTTGAGGACGGTTAGGCTGGAAGAAAAGTTTCTGCTTCAGGAACTCCTACATTGGATTCAATGTTGGATTCAAGATGAATTTAATTCAAAGGCAGATTATAAATTTTCTTTTTCATCTAAAACAAAAATAACGCTATTAATTACTTAAGAATATGAAAAAATATTGCAAAATGGCTTATTTCCAAATTTTCGTAATATTTCTGGCAGAAATATTTTCCCATGTAAGAATGGAGGATTTCCTGAGGAGAAAAAAGAATTTAATTTTTAAATAAAGAAAATAATTTTAAAAAATGCAAACGCTCCCTGAATAAGATATTATAGTACTTTTTTTTAGATAGATATATTTATTGGCTTATATATACAATGTAGCCATGGAGGCTGATCCAATTGGAATTAGTAAGGGTTATGTTACAAACCATGTACATAGCTTACAGATAACTCAACATGAGTACTATAGCTAATTCCAACATGAACTCATAACTTCATGGATGGCTAAGAATAATATTGCTACATGTTTTTTTAATAAAGTAAAAGAATTAAAATGACTTATGATTTTTTATTTTGTAATTGCAACAATGTAGACAATCGTAGTTCGAGGACAAACGCTAGTCGGCCGGGGGTTATACCAATCTTTCACCATTCGGCTATTTCGTTGGTGGAGAGTCCTTGACGTCTTTGTCTAGCCTTGCTGCCTTCTACTAAAACCCAATGAAACTACTTATAAAATTCTAATTGACGTATTTAGCTCTGGTACAACATGTGTTAATAAAGGATTAAGAATTTCCACCTAAAATATGGCCATACATATCAGGCATTCTGATCAGTTTTCTTAAAAAAAGATAAGAAAGATTTTAAGATACATTAAGATCCCCCATCTTATAATTAATCCCTAAAGAAATAATAACATAAAAAAAACATTACTATAATGACTAAACTGAAGTAAAAAGGTTAAAGACGTGTGGGGGGGAGGGAGAGACGTACAAGTTAAATATCGGTAGAACGTTTTGTGATTTACAAATGTTTTCTGATTGATGACAGCAACAGATTTCTATAATGGATTCTTGCTTCATTAATTCAACATTTGATAAAAAATTGTTTACGTTTCACATTCCATAAAGGCGAGATCATGAACAAACATAAAAGTAATAAAAATAATATATAAAAGTATTTAATAATATTTTTTTTCAACCGACCTGACTCAAAGCTATGTCCACACTGGTCGGTTTTCGAAGCGCTTTGATTTTCGAAAAAAAAAAAATGTTTTGAATGAACCCAAATGTCAGCAAAGCAGAAGAATAATATCGTTTTAAGTTTAAATAAAAAATCTTACACGAAAAACTATCTATAGTATTGCCAATTTATATTTTTCCTGTGATGTCAAAGATATACTGATTTTTTATATTATTCAAAAGCAATTATAAGGTATTATCGATGTATAGCACGTAACTTCGGTTACTGACTTGAGGACCTTGGCAATGAAAGGAATGTCGTAAGAGATTCATAATTAGTAAATACTGCAAAAGATCTGACCGTAGCAATGCCCTCATTCCATTGGCCTGACCCGGTATTTGCAATAAACAAAAGTATTACCTGGCATCAGGAGTTTTTCAAATGTTTATTACCTTAATGACCTTAATAAAAATTATGCCTCTCATATCGTCAAATATATGCTATTCATCTAGTGTATATAATATGGCAGTATGTTCACTTACTCAGTGCATTCAGACATGAATATAAATAATGAGCAGTAAATTTGAAATGTAATGTTTTAAAAAATACTTAATTTCGAAGAATATAAATTATACACTATTATACACATTTATAGGCTGATAAAATTGTTTGCAGTCAATTTAAAATAAAAATAAGACTAATTATTTATATTCTTCGGTCATCATCCATTCAGAAATTCTAAAAATTCTTTTTTTTTTTTTTTTTTAAGATGCTTAATTGTTTTTCCATTATAATGAAATGAAATAAAAATAATTCAAGATTCCTATAAATAAGTATTTGTATAGGCATTTCATAAAATACTTATACATAATACATACGTGAAATGTAAAGTATATAATAAATAATAATTTTTAGTTGTATTCTCTCCGAAAAGAATTTTTCATTGTATCAGTCATCGGAGGGTGATGGTGATTCATTTTATATCTGTTTCATAACTCCTTGAGTACGAGTATAATCTTGCATTTGGGCATTTCCAGCGGCCCACATTATATCAATTGAGCTGAAATTCGGCGGAGTTAAATATTAACATAATTGAGAAGCTATTGTGATAATGAAATTCAATAAACATGTCGACATCGTTTTTTGAAAAAAGCTTAAACGCAAACAATTTAGGTTTAAATTTATTATGAGACCTAAACACCACCTCTATTGATTTACGTTCACGACGCATCGGAACAAAATTGAAAATTGTCTAAAAATCTACTTAAGTTGAAATAAGCACCAAATACTGACGGCTCTCAGTCGTCACTCTGCACTTAACCATTGTTAGAAGCTTTAAAAATATATAATAAATATAAAAGTTATGTCGCCTTAATAAAGTCCTACTGTATACAATAAAGAATAAAATTAAAAAAAAAAAAATTGTTATTTGGGGAAAAATCTTTTCATGTGTTTCCTGTAAAGTTTGCTAAATGGCGTTTACACCTTTTCCAAAAAACGACGTCCATATGTAAGTGTTCCTTTGAAAGTTTTAAATATTTGACTTTATATAATTGACAAAATATATTTTATATGGATGCATGATATAAAAGAAGAATACTTACAAAGAATTTATTTAAAAAATGTGAACTTATAAGATTGTTTACAGCTGAATATAAATCCTGAAGATGAGACAAAAATACCTTGAAACGTTGGACGTGACGTAATATTTGTAATAATATGATAAGAAAGGATTATAATTCACAATAACCTTGAAGAACTACATAAATTTAATCTTATGTAATAAATTAAATTGTTAACAAATATTTATCATATATCTGTTTATTAGTGAGTAAGTGCTTTGTTTCAATATTTGATTTTTTTCATATTAGTTACTCGTGCAATTTTTTTTTTATTAAAATCAAAATAAGCTTTATTTATTTCTCGAATTTATCTCTTATAAGTTCGTTTTCTTTATAATTTTAAAATAGCTTAAATAGTTTCTTAATAAGTAAAAATGTTACTCGGCTGAAATACGTTTTCTTAGTCACCGAATTCATGTGAAACTTATAAGAAATACATCAACATTAAGAAATTGGTTGTTAGAAGATTTTTAACTAACAGAAACTATTAACTAACATTCACAAGACTCGGCAGTTCGAATTTAACAAGTCATTGCAAAAGCGCGAAACGGCTGTCATAATGGTTGTGACAATATTACTCAAAGGCGTAAGTAATCAATCAGTGACATCAAATCAAAGAAGACGAGTCATCGACATTTTTAGGTGCATTGTAATAATCAACTAAGTTCCTCCCTTATTAAATCCCTCCAATCCAAAATAATGAGGTCGTAAGACCACTAATGCTCCTTATTATGCCACAATAACCTCGAGTCGAAAAATAGATAATGTGGAGTCTCGCATAAAGAGGAGAATTCGTTCAAGAATCTTATTCGGTATGCGAAACACCCGTTAAGCGAAACAATTGTTTAAATATGCACAAATTAAAAGTAAAATACGATATAATCACAAACAGCGGTAAAATAATAGTGCAACAAATGATGAACATAAATTAATGTAGCACTAGCGAAGGAACTTCCAGCGCTCACGCACAAGCGAGTGATATGAAGAGTGTAATTCTTTTTTCTGAGTAATTTATGCGAAATGTCGCTCATTAAGGCCGTAAATTTTTTACGATTTATTTTGCTTGAAATGCAAAATGCTCGTTATAAAGAGCACTCATAAAGCGAGGTTACAATGTATATTTCTTTTCACTACACAATTCAATAATATCTGTGTGAATCATACTGGCTCTTAACCCTGCCTCAATTACAGCATAACAATGAAGTCATAACAAATTTCGTAAATTTATAGTTATTATTTTTTTTTAAGGCGTCAACTGCTGCTGAACATAAGAAAAACTACAGAACAAGGATGAAAAAGTACAATAAACCTTTTAAAAAAAAAGAATATCAGTAATTGTTAAGACATTAATGGAAATATCTAAACAAGAAGCCAAAAGTTTCAAAAATAAATCGTCTGTCGATATATTCGGCAGTTCAGGCATCATCAGGACAGAAGTAGAGAAAGAAAAAATAAATAAATAAAAGAAAGGGGAAAAAAACCTATATGATGAACAAAATGCAGCACATCTCACATCCACAGTCAAAAAAGTCACTAACCAGAGACAGCACCCCACACCAAGACACCTAGACACATACTAAGTCCTTATAAAGAAAATAGTGGATACACGGGTATTCCACAAAATATATTAATATGCAATAGCAAAAGCTCAAAATGAAACATAAATAATTGTTAAGCCATAAATGGAAATATCCAAACAAGAAGCCAAAAGTCTCAAAAATAACAGAAAATAAATCACCTATCGAGATATTTGGCCAATTCAGGCATCATCAGGACAGAAGAAGAAAAATAAAAAAAAGAATTAATAAATAAAATTATTTACTTTCCCTTTCCTCTTGTACTTTTTAGATTTCTTCTTCTTAATTATTTCATTTATTTTTATGATCTTTTGCTTATTTTTATGATCAAAGCCTGCGCCTATGGTGCCATGTAAGAGAGATAATGCTAACCGAATCCGAATCCGTATCCGTTAAGTTGTTATACTTGTAGAGCTGACAATCACCCATTTCTAAAACCTCACAATCTTGGTTTAAGTAGCTATCTAGAGAACAATAATCTTAATATGATTTCCCCTTGGATCTCTTTCCATCCCAACTTCCTAAATAAAAAATCCTTTGCGATCAAGGAAATGTAAACCGTGTACGCTTACTATCTAAGTGATATACAAAGAGTTCTTATCATTTCAATAATATTTATCTTATTTTGTATACCTAAGTGAGAGAAAAATAAATCATATGACCACTTAATAATATATTATTTAGAAGCGGGTAAAATTAAGGATAAAGGATTAAAGAAGTTAGAAAAAAACATGCATAGCAATTTCAGGATTCTTTGCATATGATAATATTATGAATCCATAATGCATTTATTTTTTTTACATTTTTACATTATAATAAAATATCAACAAACAGTCATATTCCTAACAGTCATATCCCGTGTCATATAAACATATTTGTAGAACACCTTGGTTAGTAGATAATTGTAATTCACCTACGTTATATACAATGTCATTAATTAGTTATTTGTCAATAATTTACTGCCTCAACATATTAAAAAGTACAATACTATAACGTTGATTGAACTAAGTGAATAAATAAGTACAAATTCCATGCTACTCAAATGTTGTATTGATGTACTCGTATATATATTAGCCAACCAGGGTCCCATAAATGATTACAAGTGAATGATCACTCAACAATAATCTTAGTTGTATAAAATAAACATATATTCACAATTGAAAGACATGCTAAATAGAATACTATCAATTGCACTGCCCCTCCCCCAAAAAAACCGGGCCAGATAGATTTTCCTTTTTTAAAACTCGATAATGAGGGTAATTAGTACCCTAAGGTGAAAATTGGTTATTATTACATGAAAAGAATGATATAGCTTCAATTACATCAAAGAGTCCTCTTAAGGATTAGAGCTTGTTAGCCTTCAATAACTTGAATTGCAGTTGAACTGTGATAATTCATGAGAACGCATCTCTCAATTTTTCGTATTTTTTCATAAGTTTTTGCACTTTTATTATTTTATTTTTGTTCTTTATTTTTTTTAAAGGTTTTCTAACATCAAATCATGGTCTTTAATTCGGAAATAGTGGCAAGAATTTTGGCTGTAGTCAAAGATGGTAGAAGCGGGCGTTACGCAGTTAGTGCGTCGGGTATTCTCTGTATGAAGGGATCACAATCAATGGCTTGTACAGACCACTCAAGCCCTACAAACTGCCCACTTTGTTGATTTTAGTGTGGAAACGGTGCGAAGGCGGCTTGCAGAAGGTGGGCTTCTTTCTAGAACGACACTCACTGGACCGTTGTTAACAATTGTTGTTAACTGAGTTGCTAACTCAATTGATAATGGAGATAAAAGTGGATTGTAGATTATGGAAACGGACCATTACAATTTATTGTTGTTTTTATGAATTGAAAATTTAGGAATAGAGATAGGTTTTGATTATCAGTTTTTGATTGACGGCAAGAAATTCAAGAAATGTGAGATGTGCTGTATTTGATCTTCATAGATTTGAATTTTTGGTGTATGTCCTAATGCCTGAATTGGTGAAACATTGACTGATTAGCTGTTTGCCGGTATTTTAGAGACTTAAGGCTTTGAGTTTTGAAATCTTCCAAAATACTTGAATACATAATTAAATAATTATTTATAATAATAGTACGATAGTACGATAAGAAATAAGTTCCACAACACCGTAATCTCCGACCAACTTCTCCTAAAAATGTAATAACATCAGAATATTAATTGAAATGTAGTCTTCTAGTTCAACTTTTGAATTACATTTTCAAAAACAATAATCACATGCTCACGAAAAACCAGCGAGCCTATCGTGTTTCCGTCCAGATCGGAACAGCGAGCCATCAAAGTGCTCGTTGAAAAATAATAAAGCACAGTCCAAAGAGAGAACATGCGACTCACGCTTGGTTCGCATGAGGACAGCCAGTGTGTCCGCACCACAAAAAAACCTTTTCCTAATCCTTTAGAGGACTGTTTGGTATAATAGAAGCTATATTATTTTTTTCATGTAATAATAACAAATCTTTATCTTACGGCACTAATTATCTCTATTATTGAGTTTTAAAATTGAAAAATCTAGATGGGCCAGTTTGTTGTGGACCATAGTAGTTTTGGATTCTATATTGTACTTAAAATAATCAGGCAATACATACAGAACATACATGCATAAGTTCATAGGACATGATAACTATAGAAATTATATGTTACATGATTATCAAACTTTAATTTATTTACACACAAAAAAAATTAACAAATAATTAAACATAACTAATAAAGATCAATAATTTAAATTCATAATTTGGAAATTATTTCCACTATCAAATAATAATTTATTCAGTCTTAAATAAACAATAAGAAGTAAATGATAATATTTTTAGCATTTTTATCGCTGATATTGTTGGAATCTGTTTCAAATGATAGAAAAAAAGATGCATATAAGCAGTTCTTACATAGATACAGAGAAATGGGTCAAGCTATCAAGAATCCGTGACACTGGTGCCTTACTTAGAACGTCTCAGAATGATGGCGTTTCTAGCAAATAACAATTACACTAAATCATCACCAATATAGTGCAGAAAATTTTTCTTTTATTTCTATTCTATAAAATAATAATTTTAATTTATGATTACAGTATATGAGGGATTACGATAATCCAAGATTCGATCTATCTTAAAAATTATCCGTCTTCAGTGATGGCGGAGTATATGTGGATTTTTAATAAAAAGAATAGGTTCAATTCCCTCTCTTTAAAAAACGAAAAATTTTAATATATTGGAATATCGATATTAAAAATTGAATATTTGTTATACTCACCATAACTTACACTGTAATCATAAACTACCCAGAATCGTGTACAATTTATAGCCCAAGACCATAACTATCGTATAATCTATAATATTTTTTTTATCAATATTTCGATATGTTACTTGATTTCGATATTTATGTTATATGGGGAGGAGGATAAGATTTCTGAAGAAAGAACTGTCATCGAAACATATCCTCACATGCATTATTTCAACAAAACGAATACTAACTAAATAAAATGAGGGGATTACTCCTAAAAAAATAGCTTGAATATTTCTTCATCTCCTCGATGCTGATTCTTTTATAGCTGAGAAGGTCACCCATGTCTGAACTGACCAGCTAAGTAGCCGTCAGCTTGGCTTATCATGTCTTCGAAGTAGTTTTCTTGGACATCTAGTTGGAAACGGAAACTAATTAATTAAAATTTGCATTACATTATTACAAGGTTTAATATTGGTAAGAATATAATATTAATAGCAATAATTATAATAAGTTATTACCGATAAACTTCTGTCCTCTCCACTAAAACACGGTCATATTCTTGTAGACACTAAGCTCGGTAGAGCCTTTGCAGCTACAGTTGCAGCAGCTGTAAACTAAGTATAAACATGATGCTCCGACAACGATGGCGAAGTACCGGAGCGTGAGATTTCTCCGCTTTTCTTCTATATAGACCAGGATCCGGAAGTAGGCTAGCAGAAGGATGAAGAGAGACGTAAACAGCCAAATATCGCTTTGAGGCGAGCGATACCGTTGTGTAAAACAGTTTTGAAAGAAGTACCACATATTCAATTAACAAGAAAAACAGCACTGCTGATGCGGAAAGATGTGTAGGACCCTTCCAGAGTTATTCAGGTGTACTCTCCGAAGACACCAGTCCAAAACTAGCCTTCCCGACATCCGTGCTACTGTTACAATCTCATCCAGTTTGTCGGCCAACCGATAGCCTCAATATCCTATCTCTTCAATCCAATATGGCTCCCCGTCGTGTTCCTTCCCGAACAGTGTTCTGTTCCCGCATCCAGATGCGGTGGCTTCTCTTATGTTCTGCCACCTTCCTCTTCCTGGCAGTAAGTAGCCACGCTAATCTTATCTTACGTACTCTTATCATTTCCTAAACACCCTTTCTTGTAGGTCTTCTTCAACATCGCTCAAATCTGATTTCAATATCCGTGGTTTATCTCTACTGAAAACTATTGACCAAACATCTATATTTATCCACGCGGTTTCGAGAGAACCACTTGCTCCTTTTAGACAGGGCCGGCTGTTTAATTACTGTTACAATATTTTTTAGGCACAGGACAAAGCAAATTGAAGATAATTGCAGAATGCAGTAGTTGTATTTATCTGATAATTATTTTTCATATTTGGTAAACCATTAAAAAATAAAATTTATGAAAAGAAATCACATATAAATTTAATTCTGTTAGCATTGGCCTATTACCGACCTTACAGAGAAATGATTGTATCAATCGCAAAAAGAAAATTGTTTTCATCCTAACTGATATAGGACTTATAGGGTCTAATGGTAAACATTTTCAGGATACAATTATATATGTATACGTTAGCTTAAAAATAAGAAATATTTATACAAGCATAAAATATAAAAATTAAACTCATCAAAAATCAAATAAAAGAATCTTTTTCGAAGCCATGCATGCCTATTAGGATAGGTCAAAAATAAACTTTTATTTTTTTCGTAATTCTATACCGCGGAAGACGTGCCTTTAGGGTAGAAAAGTAAAATGCATGCAGAGAAATTTTTTTTTGTTTCAATCGCCAGGTTTCAATGCTTCTAAACTTTAAAAAAAAAAAACACAATTTTTTTACTAATTTTTAAATAATTTATAAAATACTGTAGCAGATGTTTACGAAATAGCTGTTACAAAAAATTCAAGATATAGTTTAATTAGAACTACACTTCTTTCAAGGTCATCTATGCCAAGTTTTTGAGTGCATCATTATTCAAATTATAGTCTGGGAGCTTAGGGCAAAAAACGTGTCTGATTTCAATAAAAGTTTAGGTCTTCTAGGCCGAAAGTACTCTCATAATAGACTGGAAATATGAACGGCTGCCACCTTAGATCGGTTGCAATCAAATTTTATAGGGCAACGAATTCGTCATTTACGTCACTTTTTCAGATTTTCTTCAGTAACTCGCTCTCAGTACATTTTAGGTAAAACGTACATTAACAATTTTAATGAACGTTAAATTTTCTGTGTTTTATATTAGGATTTATATTTAGTATAGTACAAGAACGTATATAATTAAATATTCATGTTTTAATATAGTGATTTTTAGAGATCGGATTTTCGTGCAGTAAAAAATTCAAATGGTGAAAAATCGTACACCAAGAACCCAAATAGTATAAAATTGCTTATTCATTCACAATTTTACAAATTTTGGATATTATATATTTAGCCTTAAACATGCAAATATTACCATTTTCGTTTAATTTATGATATCATGTATATAACTATGATAAAATAACAAGTAAACAAAAGCGCACGGAGTGGTTGAATGAAGATGTACGCAGTGCAATCCAATTGAAGAAGAAATCATGGAAAGCTAATTTTTAAGAAAAAACGCCCGAAAAACTAAATCGATATCACCTAGCCAGAAATCAATGCTAAGGAGTGGTCCATCAAACAAAAAAATCATCATGAGAGAAGTTTGGAAAAGTCTCGATGAAGATCACCGTTAGAGTATCAAGAAATTCTGGCGCAAATTAAAGACATTGAGAGGGAAAAGAAGTATGCCTGTGAGAAATGTCAAAGACGCAAGCGGCAACATGATCACAGAAGAAGTAAAAATTCTTGAACGGTTGAGCAGTTCTACCAAGGACACTTCTCAGTAAGGGATAGGAGAAAGATAATTCCAAGAGATTGGGAGTTCAGCATTACTATCTTTATTCATAAGAAAGGTAACTCCACCGACTGTGAAAATTAAAAACCGATAAGCTTGCTTTCGGATGCTTACAAACTATAGACCTCAATTCTGGAAAGAAGATTATGGTTCACAGTCGAGAACCGAATAGAGAACGAATAAGCGGGCTTTCGTCCAGGAAGACAGACTCAAGACCACATCTTTGTACTAAGAAGTATCGCAGAGAAAGCATGGGACAGAGTCAAGAACATATATGTGGCATTTTTGGACCTTAAAGCAGCGTTTGACTCTGTCCCGAGAAAAGAAATATGGGACACTTTGAAGGCAAAAAATGTTCCAGGCGATTTTATCACAGCTATTAAATCGGCTTATCAGGAAGCAAAAGGAGTTGTAAGGATCAATGGAAGGGAATCAAAGCATTTTCCCATAGAAAGAGGTGTGAACCAGGGAGACAGCCTAAGACCCCTCCTATTTGTCATATTATGGACGAAATCCATAAAATTTGTATGTGATGTACTGCTTGGATGATCATCGGGAAATGGAACATGAAAAATGTTATGGTTCAGAGCCTATTGTATACCGATAACATTGTACTGATTGTGGATATGGAAAACAAGCTGCAGCTTTAGCCCTTGTGGAATGGAAGGAGGAGCTCCTCCACAAAGGAATGATGATTATAGCCTCCAAGAGCTTAATTCTAGTTCTATCAAGAGAGAATCTTAAGGATGTCCAGCTGGTCTGTAATGGGGAGATATTTGAAGGTGTGCAGGAGTTTACCTAAATGGGGACAATCATCAACTCAGGGAAGATTGTCCCAGAAGTAGCAAATAAGATATCCAAAGCCAACCAGATCAACTACCCTATCTGCAACAGAATAGTGGGACACAAAGATGTTGGTAAGGAAACTAAAAGGCACATATACAAGTCTGTGTTATCACTTATGGAAGTGAAAGCTGGGTTATGATGGATAGGCAAACCAGCCGGGTGACAAGTACTGAAATGAAGTTCCTGCGGAGAGCAGTTGGAAAGACCAGGAGGGACTGTATCAGAAATGGACGGATAAGAAAGGAGCTGGAGGTAACGGAGCTAAAGACCTCGCTTGAAGACCGATAGCTAAAGTGGTTTGGACACTATTGTCAAATGGAGGAGGAGAGAGAACTACGGAAAGCAATGGAAGTTCAATCCACCGGTCCTAGAATTTCCTACATATAGTATGTATGGCGGATAGGGAGTAAAGATGCAAAACCTTTCAAGAAATCAGGCAACTTAGCTGGGATCGAGAGCCATGGCTGCATTGGATCGTTGCTTCGCAACGCTAGGAATGGCACGAAGAGGAAGACAAAGAAGAAGAAGAAGTATATTGATATAAATTAACCAAAAATGATGATTATGTGAATGATAATGATGATATATTATCCAAAATTTGTAAAATTGTGTATTAGTTTTTTCTTCAATAAAATAAAACCAATAATATAATACTTTATCTCAGTAAGATGTAACGTAAAAGATTTCTTGAATCTATACTACGGTAAATATGGGATCATTATAATTTATTAATAATACAGGAACCAGTATTTTTTTTAAATAGCTTCATTATCACTCCAAAGTTAAATTTTATTATCCTTGGGTTATTCAGAATATCAACTGATTAAATAGAATATTAACTTGATATTGAAAAAGATGTAGGAGAGGAGTGATTGATTAGTGGTATCAGAGTCAAATATGAAATTTTCCTTTCAAGATATAATATTATCAGTACTGTAATTTATTTCAGAAGGGATGACTATAAAGTCATTATAAAAGATTATTATAAATTAGCTTAGTTTATATTCTTGAACTTTGTATAGAAAGAGAAGAGTACCTACTTATGTGGGTACTTAGAGCAAGGCACAGACCTAAAAAAGTTGAACAGGATAATGTTTATAGGAAACCATTGAATTATCTTGGAGAACAATGGCGGCACATAATTGGTGCTATGCGTGTTGTATACTCGCTAAATGAAGGGGTTTCAGTATATTGAAAAACCAGACCAATGAAAAATTTTATTTAAGCTACGCGATTTTTGGCAATTAAAAAAAGGTATCAAAGACTATGAACAGAATTTTTATTATTATACAAAACTAAAAATTTTATTCAAATTAAAAAAAAATATATAGAATGTATTAAACCTAGTAATAAGTTAATAGTACAATCATAATATTATTATTCTCATTTAGTTTTAGTTGTAATTATATAAATATAATATTAAGTATACCAATATCTATTTAGTATGTCCTCTGCTGGCGGTCCTCTGTTTATTGGTTAGGGAGGGTATGGAGTCTGACAAAGATTAGGTAACTACTGGATAAGAATTATCAACATAAGTGAAAATCAGACTCAGACATTGGCCATGAAAATTGAAATAGCAACATTTACAAAACATGAGAATAAGAAAAATCAACTTTTACACCAATAAAAATTAGAAAAAAAAATCAGAGAATGCCACGAGAAAAAAAACAATAACTTCAGAAATTCTCCATGAAAATTTAAAAAATAACACTAAATAAGAAAATAAATCAAGTATGGTATTGAATCAAAATAATTAAATTGCCATAGGAATAGCTTACATGTTATGCAATCTATAAAATTGAAGACATTATTTGCAGTATACCAAATTTCCCTTCTTTTTTTTTTTCGTGACCACCATAAAATTAAATTGAAATCATATATCATAAAAACAACAAAACTCTTGACATGAAAAGACTAATCAATGCTCTTAAGTCATTATTATTCACTTCTCAAATCCTCAGACTGAATTTGATGATGAAATCATTGAACAGATTTAAACTAATCATTTTTAAGAGCTAATCAACATTAAATGTTTTCTTCTATCCAAAAGTAGTAAGTCTATCATAAATTAAAAGGATGAACAATTATAAATTTCCAATAAAATCCTGAATTAAGTTCATAACATAATAATGCCGACATTTCAAGGATGCCCCATCATCAGGACATATTTAAGAAATTTAAACAATAAACTACACCAACATTACATTATAACATAATATTATTATTTTTAAAAAACAACATAGAATCCAGTAATATCTAAAGTCAATGCTTTTATTTAATTAATTACCTCGTTTGCTTCTATAACTATTCTGTTTGCTGACAAAATGATAATTATATATCTATTGACAAATGTAACATTATAGAAGACAAGGTAATTAATTAAAAAAGTATTGAATTTAGAAATTATTAGATTTTATGCTGTTTTTTTTTGTTGTTTGTTTAAGGTATAAATCCTTAGGTCATGAACACCTAAGGTTTGTTTTTTCTACTCAGATTTGGAACATATTTGGTACAAAAAAAAAAAAAAAAAAAAAACTTGGGGTCTGTCCTATTCTTTTTATTTTTGAGACATAGTGAGAGTGCATTCCTCAAAAATATGTCTAACCGTGAGAACGGAGTTATAATATTGGTATGATGAAGGTACCAGTTTTCTGATGTGTGAGTGTGTGCGCCAAGTGTGGCCTATTCCTAAGCGGGTCAGAGTAACTTCCTCTCTGTGGCTGCCGCGGTAGGATGCAGACCATGATTTTATCACTTTTTTGATCACTTTTAATTTACTAGGGTACTTGCGTCCCACATGGCTTGCCATCTCTCTGATTTTTCCATTTTCAGAGGTCTACTGAGTTCTGTTGGGGTGATGCATTGGCCAAGGAGCGAGAGTGCCTCTCGCCAAACATTAATTTTAGTTATCTAGGCTGCAAAAAGGAAACTGGTTGCATTAAATTAACAATTATTTTCTTAATCTTATTATAAATTATATCCCATATCATGTGCAAAAGATACCTGTCAAAGTTGGACAAATATTTTTGAAAAAAATGAATATATATGTGTGAATATAGTATTTATTTAGTCAAGAATCTTGTTTTTAAGGAACTCACAAAAAAAGTACTACAATATAGATATGAATCATATAAACCAAAAATGAACTTCTTCATGCTTTTTTTTTCATCACATTTTTATACTGTTTTATAGGTAAACAAAATAAATGGTTCTCATGAAAGTGAAGAGTTATCACCATTAATGAAGAATCTATGCAAGTTTTTAATGCATTTAAAAAGAACAAATTTCAGTGAAAAACCAGGAAATGGGACAATCATTAAAAATGATACGAGAAGTCGAAACCGTTCAGAACCTCTCAAAATGTCATCAGATAAAAAAAAATGTTTAGACAATGGCAATAAACAGAACCTAAGCATTGACAATGATGCATCGGCTATATCAAAAATGCAATTCGATAATATTGAAAAATCAGCAGAAGTCCAAAAAAATGTGCCTGAAAATGATTCACAAAATTTACAATTATTAATATCCAAAAATAAAGATGATATAAGTAGGAATCCTGATTCTTGTAATAAAATCATTAAAAAAGGATGTCAAAACTGTAATTGTCTCGATGCTAAAAATAAAAATCATAATAACAATAGCTTTTGTCATAATAAGCCAAACAAGAGTCAGCTATATGCTAAGGCGTGCATGGTTTGTACTAAATATAAAAGAAATCAAAATATGAGTAACAACATGGATTGTGATGGCTACCAATCAGGTCATGAATCATGTGATAGCAAAGAATTGTGCAAGGAACTAGGAGATTTAGTTTGTAAACAGCATGAAAACATACAAAATAAACCACAATCTTCTTCAAATAGGGAACTAAATTGTACAATTTGTAAAGACTGTCACCTTTCATGTCAAAAGTGCTGTAAAAACAAAGAATGTGTAGTGGGACCTTGTGAGAACCAGGTTACCAATGAAAATGAAGCATCAAATACAACTAATCTTTGTGAAGAATCTAACTCAACTCATATAACAAAATGTTGGAAAAAACATGATATTAACGTGTTGGATAATCAATGTTGTGAATTAGACAGAGGAATATGTTGTAAATCCAAAAACATTTCTTGCAATGCATCTAATGTCTGTAGCAGAAATAGTTCCAAACCTATTTCCAATAAAGTAAGTGAATGCACCAAAAGTACATCCTGGAGAAACAAATGTGAGTGCAGTGATTGTGAGAATGCATCAAGAATTTGTAGCATTCCTAAAAACATAGATCCTCAAAATTTACATTGTAGATGTTTTAGAATATGTTCCTGTCCAACATGGGCACTAAATAAGATAATAAGGTATTGCAATTCCATTAATAATTGCAATTTGTGCAGAAAAGATCCACAGACCTGTAGTTGCACAAGTTGTTTGGTGCCAACTCCACGTGAATGTGAACGAAAATGTAAAAATGATTATACAGAATCATGCTGTGAATCAAGTTCATTGAATAACTGTAATGCTGGCACAGACAATTGTAATGGCAGGTTAAGTCCGATATCTCTTATCATCAAGCGAGATTTTAACCATATTTGCCTTACATTAAATGACAATACCAACCCTGTGCCAGATTCTCAGGCATACAAAGCTAATATTTCTGATACAACAATTATTAATGTAAAACATCCTTCATGTAAATGTATTAAAATCATCATTGATCCCAAGTGTAAACCAGTGAGATGCAATTCGGATATAATTTGTGAAGAATCAAACACTCAACCAAAAATAAGTCAAGCAGTTTGTTGTAATGACAGCTGTTCAAACAAATCATGCATTAATAAAGATGACAAAAAAGAACTTGTTTCTAATATAGAATGGAAACAATATGGTAGCAAACTAGAGGGTTGCAAATGCATCTTGGCCTCTCGGAACAATGTTGACTCTCAAGCATTAAAGTGCAAGACTACTGATCAAATTGATGATGATCACTTTAAAAATTCAATACCAAAACCTTGTCAGGATAATGCAAATCACTATAAAATAACCATAAATAATTGTGTTAAACATCATAATGGCAGTACAGGATCATTTTGTGATCCTTGTAGATGCCAGAAGTTTAGATGTTCTATCAGAAATAATAAGAATCCCTGTACCAATTGCATTAACGCTTCCAAATCTGGAATTTCTGAAATCTGTGGTTTTCCTGATAAAGAACATATCTGCCAAAACCTTTGTGAAGTTAATCAGGACATGAATACCAATGACGAGACTGAGGAGTGTGATTGCAAGCAATGTCTACATGAATCTTCTCTAAAGAAAGAGTGCTTAGAAGAAAACAATCCATGTAGAGTCCCAATTAATTTATGCCAGAGTGATAGTTGCAGAAAATCTTTAGAACCTTGTCAGTATAATATAACCACTATTAATTGTAGCAAATGCCCTGAAGAAAGTAAAAGTAAAGAATCTTGTAAATGTAAGAAGGAATGCAAATGTTTAATCACTGATAGTAAAAATACCAGCATAAACTGTACTGCTGTTTCCAAATTAGGACTTGGAAAAATTGATGATTCTTGCAATAAAAAATATATAAGTCAATATATTTTTGAAATCAGTGTGGTCAAAAACACCAGTGAAGATAGTGAGAAATATAACTTTGAGAAGAGTACATGTCGATGTTTTTCATGCAATAATAATAAATCATTAATAAATAACTGCCAAGCTCCATGTAAGAAAAACCGTTGTAATTGTAATTTGGTTGACCACAAATGTAGTCTAAATAATCTTTGCAATTATGGTACAAACACCCCAAAACCTGTCAATTTATACAAAATAATCTCAGTTGTAAGGAACAATATTACTAAAGAATGTTCTAAAAAAATAAATTCTATCAGTAAGTTGACACATAAAAAGAGCGAGACTACAATCAGTGATTGTAACTGTGCATGTATTAAAAACACTACCAATTTTAAATCAGGAAAAAGCAATGTTTCTAAGTGTCAACTAACAAGCCAAAGCCACTGCTCCAAGTGCAACAATGTAGATTTGAAGGAAAAAACAGAAAAATGTAATGTTAAACAAATCTTATGCCCCTGCAAAGAAGAAAACAATGAATGCATTGAACCAAATAAACCATGCCAAAGTGATACTAGCACAAAAAGTGATAATATATTTACAAACAGTAATAGAAACGACAAATCGAGTTGTAAATTGAAGTCAGATCATTGTGATTCAAACAGTAAACGAGAACAATGTAATTCAATGAAATGTAAAACTAAAGAGCCACTCTGCCATCATGCCAAGAGTGATGGGGCAAACTCTAGCTGCGAATGTGTCGAGCCTACAATAAAAACAACTCTGTGTACTAAAAAGAAGCTTAGATTCATTAGTTGTCATCATAAGAATGACAATATAAGTGAAAATGACTGTGACAGCCAATGTTCCACTGATAATGTATTTACAAACAGTAATAGAAATGACAAATCAAGTTGTAAATTGAAGTCAGATCATTGTGATTCAAATAGTAAACAAGAACAATGTAGTTCAATGAAATGTAAAACTAAAGAGCCACTCTGCCATCATGCCAAGGATGATGGGGCAAACTCTAGCTGCGAATGTGTCGAGCCTACAATAAAAACAACTTCGTGTTCTGAAAAGAAGCTTAGATTCATTAGTTGCCATCATAAAAATGACAATATATGTGAAAATGACTGTGACAGCCAATGTTCCACTGATAATATATTTACAAACAGTAATAGAAACAACAAATCAAGTTGTAAATTGAAGTCAGATCATTGTGATTCAAACATTAAACAAGAACAATGTAGTTCAATGAAATGCAAAACTAAAGAGCCATTCTGCCATCATGAATTAAGCAAAGGTAAAAGTTGTACAAATGAGATTTCTGAAGCCTACTCTTTCAAAAAACAAATTGAACCGTTGAGAAATGACCTTTGTCATCTTGACCTAAATGGTTATCCTAAATCATTCAATAATATGATTACCTCCATGGAGCATAGTAAGGAATGTTATTACAAACACATACCACTCAGCTGCCGCCCCCGTGTAAGACATTACAAAAAGTCACCTAGACACAGTAAGTACTCATAACAGCCTACAAATGTAATACAAACATATAAATGATTATGAAGATATTGATTTTTAAAAATTAAATATGGTGATTAGTGTAATATAATTTATCAAAAATTCATAAAAATTTATTCTTCATATTAATTACTATTTTAGAAATGAAATCAATCATCAAATAAGCAGTAATACATTTTTAAGTCAGTTTATTAGTAGAATTATAAAGAATTTTTTTATAATAAAAAATAGTTTCCAATTGTCTAACTCTGATAAAAATTTAACAATTAAGTTTTTTTTTTATTAATAAGTTGAAAATGTTCATTTAAAGCAGATGCACTGTTTACTAAAAATAAATAATTTATTTGAAAAAAAATGAAGATGTCTTAGTACAATTTCAATGGACTACCATCTAATTATCAATCTGCACATGGAAAAGTAGGGACCAGGATTCAATAATTTATTGTTAGTAATTATATACCACATTTAACATACCAATTTACATTCAAACATATGAAATTATTTTGTAACCATTTTGAATCTCTTTATACCTAAAAAAGAAACAAAATGATTTTAAAAATTAAAAAAATATTCTTAATTAAATAATTCATATTATAAGCGCTAATGAAATATTGGATCACTGCGTCTTGCACTGAATTACAAAATTTGACCTGAATTAAAAAAAATGTATTAATCCACTATTCAATAATTTTATTTTTCAAACAGGGCTAACCAGTAAAAGGAATATCTACAGAAAACGATGGTGGCCAAAATTAGCGAAGAGAAAGTATACTAAAAATGTAAACAATTTTAAGCCCAAAATACTTAGCCCCAGGACTTTCAGAAAGATATGAGGCAAGTACTACAATATGAGATATATTAATTAAAACATAAAAATAATAATTAAAACATTATTAGATTTATTGCTGAGTAATTATCACTTATTATTACTTTATAAATAAATAAATAAAGATAAAAATGAAAAAAAAAAATAAGCTAAAATTATTACAATAGTGATTTGAATAAATAAATTTGTCATTTGCTTACCTTGAGTGACAAAGGAACTCATTTATTTTTAATTAGAAATTTAATTTTCAGGAAAAAATAATCTTCACTGCACCACTATACTGTAGATCTGATGACTGCAGAAACTATAGAGCTAATGATTAAAGGCATGGCATAAACTTGATTAGAGAATCCGAATGGAGAATCTGGATTCTCAAGATTCCATGATACTATCGATATCATATACATTTAAACTGGACAATGCAATTAACCTTTTCGGTGCTCTTTATCATAATATTTTAGATTAGTCATACTCACCAAGAAGCCTGATATCCCAACATTGTTTTTTCTTACTGACTAGGTATATCAGATATAATTTAATATATTCATTTTGTTGTACACCTAGATCAAAGTAGCATAAATATGGAATTGAAATTTTACAGTCTATCTTTTATTCAGATTCTACAAATAAAATTAATAGAACCAACAAAACATATTTTTTTTCCAATGTCTTCGGTATAAATTCATTTTTTTAGTTCTCACTCTGAATTTAAAATTTGTTCACCAACATTCTGTAATTCTCTCTTTCTAAAGATTTGAGGTATTATTCCTCTTGGTCTCACCACCAGATCCATTTCTGTGATTTCTTCGTTCATTAAATCTTCTCTTCCTTCTCTCTTAGGTTGCCATGTCAATATTTTTTTAGAAGCCCTTCTATCAAGTATCTTGAGCCAGTGCCCTACTGGTTCTAACCTTTCTTGTCTTATTCTGTAGAGAATAAATTTTTTTTGTACCTTAATGATTTCATAGAAATCTCCTCAGATCTACAATATAAATCCATTATTTGCTAAAAAAAAATTGCCCGGATTCTTGGACACCATTCTTAACATATAAATTTTAGCATGAAGAATAAAAATGTTGATTAGAAAATAACGTTTGTTTCAATTAAACAGAATTCAAAAGTTATTTTGTGATAAATTATTATTCAATTTGAATTCATAATTTCATAACACCTGTATTTGTACAAAATACTATTCTTCTTGGCGGTTATACTTAACAGTTACTAATTTCAGATAAACTTTTACAGCAAACTATTTCAAATATTTATTATTAAAGCATTTTCATTATAATTATTAGATTTATTTATGTTATTTATTATTCCATAGTTATGTATTTATTAAATGTTAGAATGAATTCAGAATGATTATTAAGTTATTTGTTTTAATAATAAGAGTATATATCATAGCTGGAAACATTAATTTGTTGTTATGTAGCAAGATTAAATCATATTTCATAATTTTTTTTTCCTTCCAACCTTAGTATAGTCAACATTTTGAGGGCAAGTAAAATATTATGACAGTACTCTCCTTTCCTCACTCATGAACAAGCAAAAGTGAATCTGGGTCAAATAGGAAGTCAGCATTTATTCCGATTGTTTAGAGTTTTCGGGTGCTGGTTGACTTAGGTGATAGAATTGTTTAATTTCATTGATTAAATTGTGTTTGACAATTCATTTTCAAATATAGCAATGGAATTAAAAGCTGAAACAAAATCCTTCAGCCGAAATTAAGAAAACATAATGTCAATAATTATTTTTTAATACTTAATAATTTTTAATGTTTCATTTAAAAAATCACTGTCTTTCATTAAAATTAATATTAATAAAAATTTTGTTAAGTGATATAAGAAGAAATACTGTAACATATTCCAAAGTGCTTGTTATTTGTTACTGAATTTCTCATTTTTAAAATTAAATTTTCATTTCATTGAGCAATGAGAGTTGATAAATCTTTCATCCTATGACACTAATAAAGAATCAATAAGAAAATTTTCTTGATTCCTGTAAACAGTTTCTTTATAATTCATTATTTTTTAGAGTAAAATCAAACAACTAAGTTTAAATCCATTTATTAGATGAGAGGATAAAAAATATATTATTCAACTCGTTAAAGATAAAAAATATAAATTCAACCTGGTAATAAGTACAATTACTCATTAAAATAAAGTGATTAATACAAAAAAGAAAGACAAAAGCAGATAATTACAGTGGACACTCTCACAACTGACTATCATTTAGCCAGCTTATTTTATTGGTAACAATGATACATCAAACACATTTTTAAAAATAATTTAAATAAATATCAAAATATTTTTTTAAAACTAAATTACTTTTCACATCAAATTAGTCCCACCAGCTTCACTTGAATTTTTATACAAAGAAATTATTTAGATATTAAATAAATTACGTCATAACAGAAACTTCAATATAAAATAGTTCAAGAACCGAGGCGAAATTTAGTGACTTATTTGAAGAAAACTTAGTCATATATCCATATAATTTCCATCCTCTGCATTTAATTTGCATTTGTTTGCCAACTCAAAGTGGGCGGCAAAAAAAATTAAAATTTTAGGACTTTTGTTGTTTTTAAACAATGCATTCTTTCAAAAAAGTTATAGTATATTAAATTGAAGAGCATTGAATTCTATATCTAATGAGTAACACAACATAATAATTTACTAAAGTGGTCGAAAAAAACAGTAAAAAAACGACGATTTTGTCAAAAACCGAGACAGAGTATGTGCCTGCAGCTTGAAAATAAGTACTTTAATAGAAAAACGCATAGATTACAAGTTGTAGAGCATCAAATTCAGAGTCCATTGAGCATAAAAAATTTTAAATGTGGTCAAGTACACCTCTCGAAATAGGCAATCTCCCGAGAGATATCATTTTGGTTTGCAAAAAATGGAGTAATTTTGATTTTTAGGTATCTTGCGAAAAGCAAAGCTTTCGACCTCCTACTTGTACGTTTTTTGCTAACTTGAAAAACTGGTAAGAAAAAGATTTTTTTCAGTTTTTCCTCATTAAGTCGCTTCCAGTGCATTTAACATAAATATTTGTCATTTCCAATTTTAAAGAACGTTAAATTTTCTGCAAATTTTGTAAGTAAATTTTTGAAAATTTGGATTAGCCACTGAGATATGTGGCTGTGAAAATCTGCAACAATGTCCAAAAAATTCAAAAAGTTGGATATGCCAGTGGTTTCGCATTAGATATGATTAATTTCAAGCAAACATAAAACTGCTGATGTCCTAGATACTAAAATACTTTGTCTGCCGACAATAGGAGTGGGCATCCCATTGAAAGACAAAATTCAAATTCACCGGCATTGCGTTAAGGAGATGAACCACATATTTTCCAATTGATCATCTTTTATTGCCCAGAAATAATTTTTTGGTGAGATCCCAGGCGAATCAGAGCAATTTTGAGCCAAGTATCAACGCGTCACTTTAGGTTTCTGTTGTGTGGTTTATATGTAATTTTTTCATAAATCTTATATACAAAACTTGCAAGAAATTTAAAATATTTTTTTTTTGGGTGTAGAGAGATCGCATGTTTTCATAAGCCTAATGGCATATTTTACCCAAATCTATGTTATTTGAAAGTTTGTTCTCGAAAATTTTTCATTACCGCGCATCTATTAATATTTTCTATTTGTGAATCTCCAAGAGGAGATTTCATGCAACCTGAGTGATAACGCTGTACGATCTTATTTGCCTAAGCGGGGGTAACAGTTTTTCGGCCGCCTACCTATAGTTATCTCCACTCTATTCGACTTTCGATTCAACATGACGAAGGACGTGAACGTGAAGCATGCGGGGCGTCGCATGCGATTTCGAATCGAAAGTCGAACAGTGTGAAGATATCTTATGCTCAGTTTTCAAGCTGGAAGGGTAGGCACTTCTCTGAAGAGTATGTTTATGGCTCTGATACCTTCGTAATCGTTCATCTGAATTATTAATTTTTTTTTTGCTATTGTAGTTTCACTGTTTTGTCTCCTACTAAAGGTTCTCCAATATCCACCTAACTAACTAGGATAAGCAATCTCGAAAACTTCAAATTCTCATCCCTGTGCATCAATAAATTCTCATCACCACCACTCTATAAACTAGACGTTCTTCATTACTATCCCATTAACGAATTGGTGGATTGGAAATAGGAATCCAAAAGTGATATGATCTCTATTTTGTGTTGCTTATTGTTATTTTTTGATCCCACGAAGCCACATAAAAAATTTGAGAATTTTCGAAGATGGTTCACTTGCTCCAAATTCCGGCCCATTAAATGAATGTTTTTTGAGAATCACCATGCAATACTTGAATTATGGTCCTCACTATAGACTGTTCAATAAATAAGTAGGTTTGTTATTTATTACAGCTCACAAATCTCATCATTTTCTCACAAACAGAAAAATTATTATCATTACCGACACTTCAAAAAATGGGAATTTTGAATTCCTGGTCCCAAATTTGGAGTTGAGCACAAAACTGTCCTAAAAGTCATTGATTGGTATCTCTAGATCACTGGTGATATTTTTCAGATTTTTTGGAAAGAGTTCACCAATTCAATTATTTGGAAGCTCATTTTTGAGCTTTTTCTGAGAATCACGCATAAGAGCTCCATCAAGTGGTAAAATCTTATTTTATTATTATTATTTTTATTGTTTACAATAATAATGATGTGAACGAATTTCATTGAATAATCTTACTAATTGGCTAAGCAGTTGAGCGTGCTGGCAACTGAGTTTTTCAAAAGAAACAATAAGACAAGAGAATTTCCCTATTCAGATATTTTTTTAAACTTAATCAATACTTTGGAGTGATTGTTCATGTAATGGCAGGATAGGGTATATAATCATGACCACAGGTTAAAGAACAAGTCAAAGATTCAAAACAGTTTTTAAAAAGTATAATATCTACTGCCTGTAATAATATTGCAGCTTTGTGGAATATCCCGAGAAATCCTTTTTTCAAATAATCATTGCTATGGCTTTTTCAAGCCTGAAAAAGAAAGGATTAGTGCGGTAAGCTGGATTTGAAAGATAAAATGGGTCTTTTTTACTTTAGGTATGCCAGTTATTTTTAAACAGGAAAAGTATCTGTAATAGCTATTATTATGCCATATGTTGTTTTATATTTGTAGTAGGTTATCTACTATTTTCTCCTATTAGCAATTGCGATTATTATCAATTTAATAAAGCTAAATCGTTGATTAAAATCAGAGGAAGCTGCATTTACGGCACTTCAAAAGTACGGGATACTTCATAGGAACAGAAAATGTAAACTTATTGGCCAACTAACTTTTAAAAAAAAGAAGCGTTTAGTTTCAATATAATCTGTTAACAGATGTTTATATAATATAAGAATAACAACATTGATTAAAAAATAAAGGATACTTTTCCATAACAGATACTTTTTATATTTAAAAATAACAGTCGTACCTAAAGTAAAAAAGACCCGATAAAATATTGAATGATAATGTTATTTCATTCTACATCACTGAACAGAAATTATGTATTTATACCTGAATCGTCAGTTAATTAATTAAAACTAATTGAAGCTACAGGCTACAGGTAACTTTTTTTATAATATTTTTAGGGATATTTGTCCTCACGCATTTCAAAACGTTCACGTTTTAACCTCCGACAAAAGTTTACTCAAAGTTGAGCTTACCAATCTGACTACTTTATACGACGGTGAAATGCAAAAATAAAAATCTTTTCAGTTTTCATTTAAACTCTAAATATGCAATGGAGACATATTTTCGTTTCCATTATACTATTATATAAATATTTCAAGACATCGCCTGTATTACATGCTATTAGGATTTTTTTTTTACAAGTAATGAAGAGATTTAATGAAACGTAAAGATTTACACTTTCTAGCAAGAAATTACCTGCAGTAGAAGGGTATTGATGTTCAATCTGTAAATAGGCAAATATAAAAACATATTTTTTATTTCTTTTTCTAGACATATTCTTGAAATGTTATTTCGCTTCTTATGGGCATACCCTAGCACTTAAACAGAAGTACTTGTATGTCTTTTTCCCATTTAAGAAAACCTAAAATGTGATTGTCGACAAAAAAGAGCCCTTAGTTTACGTACATAAGAATGGGTAATAATTAAATAAAAAAAAAAAATGTTCCACTGGTTTGCAAAGCAATGGAAATTCGCTGAAGATCTTGTTTCAGAAGAAGTACATGAGTACCTAAATTTTCTGAATCTCTTTGCCAATATAGAGTGAAATTTTCATTTTAAATTCAGTTTAACTTTGCCTTTCTTGTTGTGAATTGTTGTTAACTTTGCCTTTCTTGTTGTGATATTGCTCCTAAGCATAATTTCGGTGATGAATTATATACAAATAGATATTAGAAACTATTTTGCGCGAAAAAAAATAAGTAATTTGCACAAAAGTTATCGAAATATTTTTCTGGTATTTTCTTTACCATTTTTGAAGGTGTTCATCACCAATAGAAGAAATTTCCATATACGGACGCAAAACAACGCTTGGCCATATCTTAATATAGACTGTGCTGATGACAAGTAGTGTGACAAATATGGTAAATAAGCATTGTTAGAAACTGGTTACGAAACTCATATAAATCATCAACAATAATTCATCAAAGATAAAAAATTATAATACAGAGGATTAAACTAATGAAACTTTTACACTCTGAAATATTTTTCGGGCAATTTTACAGTAAAGTGATCGTATCTTTCTGACCAACATTCTTGAAGCTTTTGAATATTGAATTTGAAAAGTTAAAGATGAAAATTTTTCATAAGATACGAAAATATTTTAATGACAAATCGATGGGAAGTATTCACAAACGTCAAGCATCACTTTGAAATATATAACTTTACAATCTTTAAATATACTCAAAGTGATAGATGGTAATTATAAATAATAACTTGTCGGGAATAAGACAGGTTCAAAATACAATTAAAAAATAACTAAACAAATTTGATTTTTTAAATTATATTTTTACCCTGACTTGAAGCCATTTTTTTTTTCCATTGTCACTTTCCTATTTTTAGTGCTGAAGTAAGATAATTCCTCCTCAATTTAGCCCTCCTATTGCATAAATACAATTTATGATGTATGGATCTTGACTAGAATTTTGGAAACTGATATACTTAATAAGAAATACTGGTAAGTCTTTATATCTTATTGCTTTCACCTTTCCCTTGTGGTTACTTAAAAACCAAACTAACATTTTACATTAAACTACTAATATTTAAATATTTTTTGCCAGCGTTGTGGAATATCTGCTGTCGTTAAGCTGTTAAATAATGGGTTAGCCCAGTTTCATAGCAGTGAAATATCTGTTTGGCCAGTGATTTAAATATTCTTTGACTTTTAACAGTTTAGTTAAGTCAATGAAATCAGTGCAGTTCTTAGATATAATTTAAAAAATCATTTATGTTTTAGTAGTTTTTTAATTATATTTTGAACAAATCCAATTCCCGACAAGTTATTATTTTGAATTTCCATCTGTCACTTTGATTATATTTATAGATTGTAAAGCTATAGGTTAAAATATTTCAAAGTGATGCTTGACGTTTGTCAATACTTTGCATTGATTTGTCATTAAAATATTTTCATATCTAATAGAAAAAATTTCATCTATAGCATGTAAGTGGCCTTTCATAATTCAATATTCAAAAGCTTCCTGAATGTTGATCAGAAAGGTATGGTCATCTTATTGTAGAGCCGTCCGAAAAATATTTCAGAGTCTAAAATTTTCATTAGATTAATCCTCTAAATTATGATTTTTTTTATGTTTGATGAATTATTGTTGATGAATTAAATGAGTTTCATTACCAGTTTCAAACAATGTTTATTTACCATATTTGTCATATTACTTGTCACTAACAAGTCTTTATTAAGATATGGCTAAGCGTTGTTTTGCGTCCGTAAATGGAAAGTTCATCTATTGATGACGAACGCCTTCAAAGGTGGTGAAGAAAATACCAGAAAAATATTTCGATCACTTTTGGGCAAATTATTTTTTTTTTTTTTTTCGCGCAAAATAGTTTCTAATACCTATTTGTGTATAAATCATCACCGAAGTTTTGCTAAGGAGCAATGTTCACGACGAGAAAGGGAAAGTCACCTTACTATAGTGTTGTTCGAAAAATACTTCAGAGTGTAAAATGTTCACTAGTTTAATCCTCTATATAATAATATTTTACGTTTGGTGAATTATTGTCGTTGAATTATATGAGTTTCATTACCAGTTTAAAACAATTTTTATTTACCATATTTGTCTTAATACACTTATGAACTAATTTTAAAAAATGCGACTTTCATATAGTCACTTTGAAAACCCACTTGGCGAGGCAAGTATGGCGGCAATATCTCGAATACCTATTCCCCAAAAGACAAAAAGTGTCAACACTTGAGGATTAGGAATTCAAAACTTTATCACAATAAATTCCTCAACTAGTCCATCTTATAGGAACCAACATGAAAGTCGCGTTTTTTCACATTCGGCAGTTGGCCATGGAAGGGACAAAATATACACTTCTTGATTTAAGTTAAAAAGTTAATTAAAATATCATTTCGTTCTTACCGAGTCCAACTATCGAATATGCAAAAATGCGGTTTTCATATTCGTCATTTTGAAACGCTCTAGTTGTGAGGCACGCATTGTGGCATAGTCTTGTACTCCTAACTCTCAACAGACAGAAGGCGTCAAACCTTGTGGATTAGAAATTCAAGACTATATACAATTCATGCCTCAACTAGAAAGTTTCAGAGTGACGAAGGTTCAAAGTTTGGCATGGTAGGGACGATATGTGGATTGACCGTGTGTGAATACTGCTTCATTTTCATATAATATATTAATTCATGTATTTAGGTATTTATCAGAGTAACACTACTTCAACCAATTACTAATTTTAATAAGTAGTTAATAAGAAACCAGATAGAATCTGTTAATAACAATCTTTATTTCAAAAACTATACTTTAAATTCCCAAAGAGGTAATGGAGACATTTTGTTGTACATTTTCACTTTCAATATCCTTTAAAATAAATTTATTTATTAAAATCTAAATAATCCAATATTAATTTTATTTGACAATTCCCTTTTAATAAAGTAAAGTAATATTTTTTGATGATCCTTCGAAAGGCTTGAGTAAACGAAGAGGGTTGGTGACCGAGAAATTAGAGCAAAGACCTCACCAGTTTACAAAATACCAGCGGGCGCACCGTAGCGTTCCAACATTCCATTTAATGATTAAAATGGATATCATTCTTTATAATGCATTTTCGTTTAACAATTAATAATATTAAATGAGCGATTTATATATCAAAGACCTATTTATAAGAAAAAGGTCTAAATTCGTTTTTTTAAATAATAATAATTACTGTAATTTACTAATGTATTGGCATCGCCAGTACATATGATTCAGATTCAGATGACCAGTTGAGATCCATAGCACCCTAATGGCTATCTTAAACTAGAAGGTCTCGCGTCCCACTTCTTTACAGACGTTACTGAGCATTACTTGTATTTTTTTTTTGTTTGTACTAGATGTCAGTCGCTTGTCAAGTTGTCCTAGGTCAGAAGTTCCCAGACTTTGACTCCGTATCGCTTCCACTTTTTAGATAACTGGGCGTACGACCTGATCTAATGATATTATTACTAAGGATTAGTCTGCTTAAAAAAATACAAACTGATTTACAAAAGTTTATTTAACAAAAAAAAATACACATTACAGTAAATTTGCTTAAGAAAATAATAAATTGAAAATAAAGTTAAAAAATCAAAAGTTTATCATTTTCACAAAACAACAGCAAATAGGATTCACATAACATCAAAAATTCTGCACATAAAAGCTGATCCATCAAAAGTAAGAAATTTGGACATTGTGAAGAAAAGCATCGATATTTTCATTCTTCTTAGTGAGTGCCAGAATAGTGAATGCTTTCCTCTTTACAATGATAATCATCCTGAATTATTTTTATTAGTTATAGACCGTGTTTATTTATCTTATCATTGATTCATTCGCTAGTATTTTTTTAAAAATTTTTATCCTTCAATTATTTGATCCGTGACTTTCGTTTGCTTGTTCGAGCAATGTCCTTCCGTACAGCTGGGGTACGCTGACGGACTGGAAACACTTATACTAGGCAAACTGAATAAAATAAAAAATAAATTATGCCAGCAATTGAGTGTAGTCAAAAATACTAAAGGACATCTCTTGGAATCAAATCATTTATATCTCGAATCAGAGCAATGTTTCACTGATTACCTTCGAAATTGAATATTCAGGTATACTTGCTGAAAATCATTTAATTAGTGTTAACTAATCTTTTAGATTTGATTTCCATTCCTGCGGTATAGCAGATTTTTTTTTTTTTTTTTTTTTGCTTAATCAATAACTGGACATGAACTGTTACTTAATAAAGTAGTATTGAGGAAGTTGCACAAGGCGTTGCAAACAGTCCCCTGCGAACCAATTCTTCCGATATGGAGGAGTCAGGAAAGCATAACCGTCTTGTCTCATTACTCGGTTGAGTAACATTTTCATTTTAATGGTTCGGACAATTCTTTTTCCTGATAGTTCCAAGAAGCCAACAAGGCAGAAAATGTATCGTTTTTTGATCCATTGATTTTTAAAGTGAAAAAGCAAAACAAAAAATCAGTTGGAGTATAGGAGATATAATTCGCTTACGGTATCCAATCTGTATCGACACATTCATTAAATATTCGGCAAAATGAAGTGATATTTTCGAAGAAGATCTCTACAAGACCATACTTAATCTCATCCATAAAAATAAAAATGAAAAAACATTGGTCGGAAGACTTGAAATAATCTTCAAAAAATCTATCCATCGACTTTTAACGAGGCGTTACAACAATCGTTACTCATATCTGTTCAGCATTACTTCTATAAATCAACATCTAAATGAAGATGTACTGCAATGAAGAAAATAGAACCGAAAAATGTTGCCTTGAATGTTTGTATTATTTTAATTGACAGAGATAATTTGTTGCTAAGTGACATGGCTGATACCAAAACATGCTGAGTCACTTGAGAACCCTAAATGTGCTATTAACACGTTAACCTTTGATGTTCCTGACATCGTTAACAACTCTTCTAATGTTCAATTAGCTAAGCATTATTTTATTTGCAATAGAATTTTTTGTCATACCTAATAAAAGGGATAATTTTATTTTTCATATGTGCCTATTTTTTTCATACTTTACAAGGGAGAGTTCAGAGAAATATTTAATTTTAACCTCACGAACAGTAATATCTGGATCTTAGATGAAAACTTTATTCCATTAATAAGTTACTCTCTGGACAATTTTTGTTTTTTTGTGACTTTTAGATGGTTATAAAATGCTGCAAATTATTACATAATGGTTTATTATTTCCAAATAGTTATATTTCAAAAATACCTGGTGTGTCCATTCACACGACTTTCCTTATAGAAAGTTGGTTAAGGTGAACAGGATATGGGGTCAGAATAAAGGGTACAGAAGAAGCAGCACTTCAGTGGGAAAAGGAAACGGAAAGACCACGAAGCTAGTGGAAGTGAAGGATGGATCCAACGAAGGATGAAGTGGAGAGAGAGAGATGCGATGTCCAGTCAAATAAGTGTTCAATCTCGGAATGTATGATACTGAGCTGAAAATTTCCGTTTTATTTCCATGGAAGTTCCATTAAATAATATAAAAATAGAAATAATTAACAATCTCTTACATATATGTCTTTTTTGGTCACTCTTCATTACATTCTACGATTTTATACGTTAGGTATTAAGTTTTCTAAAATCTTTAGCTTTCCAACGGTATATTATAAATCTATATTACTACCCTTAATTTCCATAAATTCGTTTTCAATATGGGAAAATATTTATCCATTTTTCTCCTTAAGTTAATAATCAAATTCTTTAAAATTTTTTTTTTTTTTTTTTTTTACCACAAACAGTGAGAGAGGGTTAGTTATCTCAAATAAACTAAATTAAAGGTTCTTTAGAGAGAGACATATTGAAAATTCGGCATTTAAGCCCTGTCAGACTATTTCAATGAGTATAAGACCTAGCTGATAATGAAGATAATTAATTGAACGTACGAGTTAATCAAAAATATTAAAGCCGTTTTCGAAAAAAGAGTAAAAATATGTAAAATCGATTTTAGGGAATATTAAAGCTGCTGTTTAGACTACAAAAAATGACAGATATAAATAATAATAGGTTCCCTGTATTTCAAGTTCAGAGAAAATATCACAGTGAAGAACTAAAAGTAAATTAAGAACTGGTAAATTAAGAACTCTAGAGATGTGATAGCTACTTGTTGGTTAGTATTTGGTTATTTTTCAATTGTTAAGTTGTTTGGTTACTAGCATTGGCCGAAATCTTAGAAGCATTAGATTTAGGCTGGCAGCTGACAATCAATTATTTTTTAACTGTTATTCAGATATTGCCTCAATTTCACAAAGTTTCATATCCACTTCAATTTAATTTTCAAAAGCTGCGTAAGTAAAAGTGGCGTTTTACCCAGAAAAAGTATAATTCGCTGTATAACGAAAATTTGAGAAATTCAAGACCGATTTTTAATATATTATTTTGTGATTTCAAGGAAAATAATTCAACCTTAATATTTAATGTTTTTTGAAATTTTTTTAAATTTCGAGCCTTTTTGTTCATCTTCAAGTTCAAATCTAAAAAAAAAAATTGTTTCTATAATTGATGCATTATTTCTTTTAGTAAAATTTTTTACTTTGATATAAGTTATATCACAATCATTAAATATATTATCTTATATATAATTAATTACATGTATATCATAAAAAAAAATAATCAATTTAAAACTTTTATCAAACTGGGTTTGATCAAAAAACTTACTCGCGTAAACCAGCCTTAATTTTTTTCTAAAACTTCGTAAATGACATCTTAAGGACAAGTCTTCCTATATTTAAACTGAACAAAATTTTTCAATTTTATAGCAGTATTAATTGTGCGTTTTTTAAAATTTAATTACTGGAGTTAATAGGTAGTCATTTGAGGAAGGATACGTCATTTTTTTTTTTTACCAACAGTACATCTGGATACCTCAGACGTTTCCGGCGTCTGATTTATGCGATAAAAACAGAAACGGATGCTAAACACCACTTGATAAATTATGATATGATTGTTTTATTTTTAATTAGTGATGATCTTCTATAGATGTTATAATTATAATTCAATAGTAGGGAGGTATTTCAATTTTTTTTTTCTCCATTAACATTACATTTAAACAAAAAAGCTGTTTCTTGAAAATCACATAATAATCTTATGTACACTTTTTCCTTCATCTGACAAGACCACGTAATTGTCGTCATTGTGCTGTCTTGATAACCTGTACATCCTATTGTGAGATTCTGAGACTAAAGAAAAGTAGAATTGTAATAAACATTCAATATTAGAGCTTTAATAGTGAATTTAAAAAAAAAAAAAATAAAAAACAGCATTTGTAAGATAAATCATCTCAATCAGTTTTTTGTCTTTGTAAGCTGACTTGAGATATTTTTTTTTCAGATCGCAAAACGAGGTATAATGCAAATTTCCCCAGATATAGAAATTTTAAAAATATATTTGCTCCACATCTGTTTTTAATTTTATTCGGATGTGTGGTTTGAAAAATTTATATTCAAATTTTAACTAATGAGATATATCAAATTATTCTGTGATAATTTATTATAATTTTTTTTTGTTAATTTTCATCAATAATTTATTAATAATTAAAACATATTTTTGTTTTAATAATTATTTTTTTTATTATGCGACTAAAATTACTCTCCTCGACCTATTCACGAATATCAGGCTAAAATGAAGCTCCATACAGTCAGTTGTAAATGTGATAAAAAGTTAATTTTATTATTAGAAATTTCAAATTTATCTCAAAAAAAGTTAGTAACAAATAAATATAAAGTATCGACAAATTTAAAAGAAATTTAAATGTTGTTTGATATTGATATAATTACTTCTGATCGAATTCCGAAGATATATTGATATTGGTGCTTATGTACCAATAAACAAATTTTATTAAATAAATTGGAGATAAATTATATAAACTCATGTTTAAATACCACTTGTTTCAAATGGGATAACATAAAGGAGGTTTTAGTTGTAGGAACGCTTTTGATTTTGGATTCTTTCCCTAGATAATGATCTCATATTTATTTCGCCATCGGCCTCATACACTCCAACTCTGCAGAAGTCCTTTCATCAAAACCTTTCTTAACACCCTGATCCCTTGGCTCAATGCTGTTCAGATCCAAACATCCATTATACAAATTAAAACGGCAGTGGATCCGAGGCCTTTTCTAAAACATGATTTCTGAAGTACTGGGAATGGCCAGCTTATCCACTAATAGCCTCTACGTCATGTGCCTAATGCGTTCTTACTTAGCCTCCACTGGTTTTCAATACCGGTGATACTGATTGGATGCGGGTTTGGCTCTCGGATCTCTAGGAATCCTGCTTTGTCCTCATGTATGTTACAAGGGTTAGGTTAAGGGTTACCAGCCTAAGTACAAATATAACAAATAACAATTTTTTTTTTTCACGGTGTTTCTGTTTTTATTATTTGTTTTATTTATCTTGCCTACATCTTTAACGGAGTAAGCCAATTAGCACTATTATTCATCACTCAAAAGGGGCACAATGATTAAAATTTTCAAACAAAAAATCAATCACAGAAATTTTTTTTTTTTTTTTTAAGTTATTTACAATATTTTTATTAGCTGTTGTTATTGAAAATAGAAATTGTTATTGTATCTTGGAAATAAATAAAAATTACAACATGGGCACATGGGGCCAGGGTACATGGGCAATTACTCGAAATATATACATACATACGTATTTAGTTTTTGCGATTTTGATTAATAATTCGAAGTTTCTAAAAAAATATCCAAGACACAAGCCCAGTAATCTCCGCCTCCTACGAGCACCTAACCTCAAAGAATGCGTAATTCTTCCTGAGGAAGAGCCCGGAAACTATCTCGAGAGAGGTGCCGTGCTCCATCAGAATCATCATTACAGCAACAAAAGATTAACATTTCATTAATTGTTAAGTCTAACTCAATTTGTTTTGGCAAGATATAACTATCTCTGGACGTGCCTTCCGCTTAGATAATGACTATATATACTATCCTAAATCCTTCACAGTTATTCCGAAATATTTCCGAAATGGCTCTCAAGTTCGCAGTTGTCCTCGCCCTTTTCGCTCTCGTAGCAATCCAGGTAAATATTTATATAATGTCTTCATATATTTTTTTAAAAGAATAAACAGGAAAAAAGTGAGGAAGAAATCACGAATTGTTAATTTTTTTCAATAGTCCAACGAATCGATAATAATAATGCTCTCTCATCTTATTGAATTTTATTTCATTGAATTATGAAAATAAATTAAAGTCTTTCGTCTGTGAGTGAGAGATCAAAGTGATTATCTGCGACAACTTTAAATCCAATGAACTGCAAGATAAAACAAATAATACCGTAATGCTGAAAGTGCAATAGGAATTCGCAATAGTTGCCAGCGGACAATTGAGTAATTAGTTGTGCTATAATCCCTTTTATTTCTGTTATGGAAAAACAACCAATATTTTTTATCCCATAAAATAATTAATTTAAAATTAAAAGCTATTGAACTATATAAATAGCAAAATGTCTTTTTTTTTCAGTGTTTTTATGTAATCTAGGAATTAAAATATTTAGTTGATTTTCGTCTTTCATTTTTCATCATTCAAAATAAATTTATTCTTAATTCATTTTTTTACAAAATCAAAACAATTTCGGATTTTAGTTAAAACTAATCCTTCAGTTTCTGTTTTTAAAAATAAACTTGAGTATAATTCTCTAACTGATAGCTCAAAATTGTTTTATTAATTAATGCATGATTATTTATGTTCTTAGCTATTGCGAGTTCATATATTTAGGAATAATTCATGCATCACATCTTAAACGTGTGTTAATATCCTTTCAATGCGATTCCGTGAAGAGAAAAAAAATAATGTCAGAGACAATTTATTTACGGAGTAAAAAAATGTTTTTCTAACAGTTTCTTGTACATAGAGGCGCGAAGGAAAAGTAACGTTTATTCCAGTGTTTCGTCTCTGCAGGAAAAAAAAATGGTTTTGATTCCTTGCGCTGTCAAAGTAATATTGAAATCTGTAACGATTAACTCCCTGTAATGATTCTTCCATCATTTCTGTACAACATTTATATTGATTTCTATTTCTAAGTATATTTTGCTGCTTAGCATTCATAGAATACTAAATATATATATTTTTTTTATAGACCACTTCAGCCAAGCCGTGCTGCACTCCATGCTGCACTCCATGCTGTACCCCATGCTGCACTACCTGCTGTAGTACTCCATGCTGCTGTAGTACCCCATGCTGCTCTACCTGCTGTAGTACCCCATGTTGCAGCACTCCATGCTGCAGCTGCTGTAGCACCCCATGTTGCAGCTGCTGTTCTCCATGCTGTACTACTTCCTGCTGTGACTGTGGATGCGGCTGTGGATGTGGTTGTGGATGTGGTTGCGGATGCGGTTGCTGCTAAGCACCAATGGACCACACGAGACCCTCACTGTAGTGGATTAACTGCAATCTCTTTCATAGAAGACTAAATTATTAAATAAAATGATTTTCAATAAATTCCATCCTATTAAAACTTTTCTTCTTTTTTATTAATTTTAAATCCCATACCAAGCCTGAAAAAAAGGAAATTCAAATTTCATTTTCAAAGGAATAAATTATAACATCAAAATAACAACTATTAAAATGTTGTTGAAATGTATAATGTATGAAAGCAAAGCTATCAGATATCCGCTGTGATTGGATAACGAAGGTCGTCTATCGTTAGTAAAAATATATGAATAGTAGATAGCATTAAAATGTATGTATGCACATAATTTTATTGATTTATTTCATTTTGGGAAAAAGGATTGGGGTGGGAAGTGAAGATATCGGGAATAACGAATCTGAACTGCAAGGATCCTTTCAAATCCTGGAGCACATAAATTTCTCTAAACAGAAATCGGTGGGCTATGTCACAGTAAAAACCGTGGATTGTCAGACGCTTCCTAGGTCCACTAAATTCTAAAATCTTTATCAGAGGATAAATCAATCGGTTGGAGCACAATACTGATAATACTGTTTCCTAAAAATACCGTAATGTTGTTAAAAAGGCAACTCGGTCTGGTCTGCTCATCAAGCCCTCTATGGGCTGATATAGGATTGATTTATTGAAGTAGGTACAACTACAGTAAAAAAAATACTTTATCGATTATATTAATTAAATAAAAAACGTTATTTTATTTTGCAAAAAAAAGAAATAAATAAAATAATGAAAATTAAAATCTGAGACTATGTTATTACACAAAACTATATATACGTATCCGTAAGGCGTATCCGTAAGGCTTTACAAAAAAAAAAAAAGGATATATCTAGGATGTATAAATACGTTTTATTGCGAAGTAGATTCATACATTAGACATAACAATTGTGAACATAGATCCTAGCACAATCCAGCTGGCAATATATTTGGGAAATACCAAAACTGCAGTCTTTCATCTTTTTTCCTTCCTCCTTATCGTTTCTCAGCGTGGAGGTGCTTCGACCTAAACATGCCAACCGTCTCTGGAATCCAGCCACTTCCCTCCACCAAGAGGCAGGCTTGGTCTTTTGCCTATTGATCTAGCTTCGAGGAGCTTACTTGGTTTGCGTTATTCGCTCGTTTGGCACACATGACCGAACCACTTTAACTGCTTCTTCTCTGAGATCTCAGTTAAGATTTTCATCCCTAACTCTTTTTTGTTCTGTTATTTCTGATGAGATCTCTCCGAGTTCAGCCATCTACTTTTCTAAGATATTCCATCTCTGCTGCGGTGACTTTGCTTAAATTTTTGCCGAAAAAAAGCAGCTCTCACTCCCAAATAATAAGGTGGGAAGGCAAATTGTGAAAAAAAAAAGTGCAGTTCTACCTGTTTTTCAATAACATTTATAAATCTGACGCGATCACTTGATTATAACACTGGCCAAATGCTTGAGTATTTTTAAATAGTGTAATGTGAATTTCATTTATGCGATTCTCAAATAAAAGCACGGGAATTCAAGTTTTATCAGCAATCTAACAATTCGAAAATCCATGATATCCATTCATTATAGTGTCAAAAGACCACAGTAAAAACTGTCGAGCAAAAGACATGTAAAAAATCGTATGGTCATATTAGGGAAATTAAAAATGGCGGATGGAATATGGCGATAAGAGTTCAAACCAATAGACTTGCTTATAATGTCACGGGTTTTTTCGCTGTAGCTGGTTCCGAATCAAATGTTACATTTAAAAAAATTGGAATGTTGTATCAAATCAATAGCAATCCGATTCGCTTGAAACTTTTCGCTAAGTGGTTTTAGGAGTCTACGAGACGGAATTTTGAATTATATTTCCAAAATGAAGAATAGGTACCTGAATGAATTGGAGAAACAGACACCACACGTCTAAAAAATTGTAAACTTTATTTCTAATTGAATAAATGGAAAATGAGCCACAATACCACACACTGTTCAGAATATGGCCTAAATACCTACAGAAGGACGAATGCATACATGAATACATTGAACAGGACGAAATTCATCAAAATAATTTATTTTTAATTCATGAAGAAGTTATTTATTTTGACTAAGTGTTTAAATATTCTTAGAAGCATCAAAATGATTAAAATAATTAGGCTATATTTTTTTCTTGAAGGAGTTGCTGGAAGTATGAAAATATTGATATTATTCCAACAAATTTATCGTCAAAATGATCCAGGATGACAATAAAGCAATAAGTGGTGATAATTTATTTCTTATTTTTTTCCTAACAATTTTATGAACTGTTATTTCAGTAAGAAGGTTGTAACGAAATGACCCCGATCACTTTTGTTATGAAACACTAATCAGTGTCAAGATCTAAAATGGGTCGAAACCGGAGCAATACTATTGAAAGAGTTTATTTTCCGAATATTTTTCTTCTCATTTATAATTTTAATTTATTATGGCAATTTTAATTTATTCATATTTATTTCTCATACCAGGAACTTAAAATTTAAAACATTTAATTTGATTACTTATGATAGAAATAGCTACTTTGTATATTAAGTTACTTTGCTAAGTTGTTTATACATCTTCAGAATTGAAGAAATGAAAAAAAAAAAACATGGATTTACAAATGGAAGTCGCCAATATTAATTTGTAAAAAAAAATTATTGTTCACATATTTCAGTAACCAATTAATTGATAAATTTATTGACTTATTTACCAGATTATACACACAAAGGTTGACTAAATAATTTATGGTAAAATATATTATATGAAACCTAAATTAATTTTTAACTGAGAAAAAAAAGATAGTATTCGTTTCCTCTAGAGATTAGTTAATAATTAATTAAAAAATGCAATTGAAAATTAATGCTAAACAAGTAAAATTCAGATAAATGAGCAATTGAAGTGCTCCCAAGGATTTTCAAGTCATTGTCATAAAATAGTACTCATTATATAAACATTTACATGTTGTATGATTAGGTAATGTTCCTGTACATTATAAACTGCAAATAATTAATAATTTTACTACTTTATATATAGGTTATTCAGATGGTATTATTAAAGATTACAAAAATATATTAGCAGCTTACATCAGGCAGTGTAGATTACTATTGGTAACTGTTCCAAAAAGGTTTTAGTAATTATAACAAATAGCGATGTTCAGTTCCATATTTTTGAAATGTTGTGATTTTAGATCAGCATATGCAGGCTATAATTTCAATACAAAATATTGAAATCAGTCAATAATATTCCACTGGCATCTCATTTATAAATTACTTACTCTCAGTTCAGACACGCAAATTGGTAATGGATTCCTTCAGAATATTTCGTTGTAGGATTCCTATTCCTAATTTTATATATTTATCATAAAACACTCCGCGTCTACCCAAGCGGATCATTAAAGCTTTAATTAAAAAATAAAAAATGAATTATATATACATTGATATAATAGGAGTTCTTGGCAGTGATAGCTAAATTTTTACATTTATGAAATACTATAATATACTATAACTATAATACTATAATATGAAATACTATAATATGCTATAATTAAATTAAATGACTAATTTTTATTGCTTTTAAGACTTTGATTATATTCTAATTTTTTCTTCATTATCTTTTAGTGCTTTGGTCATAATGGAAGGTGTACTGTGTTTTATTCTGGTTGCACAGTATAGGACGCATGTTAGAATGTGTTTCATTCTCCGAGATGAATTACATGTTTCACAAAGTGGTGGATCCAGGCCTCTCGTTAGGTATCTATGGGTGAAGGCTGCATGCCTGATTCTGGGAGTCAGGGTTACTTCTTCGAATCTAGACATTCAGGAACAGGTTTAACATGGCAGGCTATATTGCTTAATTTCTTGTAGTTTGCATTTGTTGCAACATATAGTTTGCAATATATTCTGCCACTGTTCCTGTACGGCTCCAATCTGCAGCGGTGACTATGTCTATCGTTGTGGTCTCGTTCGCTTATCTTTTGGCGAGCTTTGCTACCCTGTCTGCAGCTTCATTTTCAAGGATAACACAACGCGAACTATTCCTGATTTCTGTAATTATTAATATACAATCTACTTTAATAAATAAATACACTAATAATTTTTTTTAGGAGATAATCGATCTCTGATTTTGTTCTTAATTTTTATATATTTGCTTTTTATATACTTGCTTCAATCTTCTGGCCCATTGATTCAACCTACAAACTTTCTTCTTATTTAATTAAAGATTGCACTCCTTTTGGGTATAATTTATATTTATGATTTATAATTTATGATTTTTTTCTTATCAACTATCAAGGTTCCAATTTTTAGTCCAGAAAATGCAGAAATTTATAGTATTCCCATTTTTAAGGTTTTGTCTTTGCTAATGTTTAAGTATTTCAGATATATCTTTTATCGAGGTAAAATCAGAGCTTTTTTTTTTTTTTTTTTTTTTTTTGGTACTACTTGTAATTTTGTACTTTATTATGAAACGGGGTGTGCCTAAAAACTAAAGTAAAAGTTGTTATATGGTTGCTATATATCGTTAAAACATTGTTATGATGTTGAAACACGGCACCATTTACCAACATAATAATGGTTGTATTAAAAAAAAAAATATATTATTATTACATGACTATAAGTAACTTTTAAACTCTAAACACGAATCTTTCTCCCACTTGTACTTTTCCCGCTTGTACTTATACTTTTGTACTTTATTAGGAAATAGGGCCCTGATCTTACGAATTTATTGAACTAGATCAATTCATTTTTAACATTCAACCCTCATGACATTGAATTAATTTATTATTGAATAAAGTAATATTAATTTGGATTAGGGCTGTAAGTTTCATTCTGTCAAGGTTCAACAAATATATACAGAATGAAAAAAAATTATATATACAAAGATAAAAAATAAGATTAAAATATGTACGTACATTACAAAGGAAAATAAATAGATATATAAATTCAATAATAACAGGAATAAGGAGAATTTGATGTTAAGTAAAAATAAAATAAATCATCTTGAACAAATTCTTACTGTAAAGGATAAAATAGAAACAATATCGATCTATTCAAGGTGAAATATTGAATTAGTAAAAATGTGAAAGAATTTCAGACGCCACTATGAGGTACTCCAATAAGCTATGTCCAGAAATAATAAATTGAAACGTTTTGGTGAATAATGGAAAATCTATCACAGAAAAAATACTGGAGAATAAAAAGGTAAAGTAAATGTGGATTTATTTTTTTAAAGTAAGTTGGCCTGATTTGGATGTCCATATTTTCTATGGCACTTCTTGGCGTAGAATTACCAATATAAAAGCATTAAATTAACCTGTTCTTCTAGTTGGCAAAATCAATTTTTTTTTTTCAATGGACGCTCTAGAGCAGTATTATAGTACATATTTTTTTTGATGTACAGAAATTAAGTTTTGATGGCACGAAAAAAAACGAGATATCCTATACGTTAACCGAACTTAATTCTGATTAGGATTGAATCACTGACTTTTCTCTGGACAGAAAGTTAGTGGGCTATATTAGAATGGGAACAGTTGTTTGACAGATTATTCCTATATATTATTGAGAACCTAGCATTACAGAATAAATAAAATCTTCAAACACAGTGCTGAGCACACTGTCCCTCATGAAATATATAAACTATAGAAGAATCAGACAACTGTAACAGTGCCTTCTCCTTAAATCCTCCAGGGTCGGTTGTGGGATTGATGAATTATTTGTTTTATTTCCGAATGATTATCATAAAAATTTTAGTGTAATTTATAAATAGCATCGAAGAAAAAAAAAATGCTCTGAGAAGCTGGTTATATTCATATGTCTTGTATCAGAAGGTAAAAGGATAAAATTATTTTCACACTCACTATATGGCTGTTGTTAACTATAAGCCAGTATTTTTAGTATAACGTCTAATAAATGCTTAGTAAATACAATGGTCACATCCCTAAATTGATAAATATATATATATATATATATATATATATATATATATATATATATATATATATATATATATATATATATATCCTTAAAAGGATTGAGAACAATTTTTGGAATTTAGGGATGAAACTTGGTGGGGCTAAACTGTGTCGGCTGAAGGTTCCTTTGAGCTCATATTCAACCGCGTAACATTCTCCAGTACCTCCCACGTAACTCTGGAATTTCCAGTGGGATGGGGTTATTTTTTTATGGATTCTGATAGAAAATGAAGTTTTAAGACGAATTTATGTCAACAACTCCGATGTGTCCCGAGGGCGCTTATAGCATAAAACGTTTTGATTTTGATAAATTTCTATAGAGAAAAGCAAATTTGTTTTATAAAACTATTTTAGTAAACCTTGTAGAGAATTAAAATCACTTTGAAATGATCCCACATTCATTCCAGAACGCTGAGTATTAGGCTAGCAATAATTAATAAGAATACAGCGAAAAGTGTCAAAAGTCAAAAAGAGTATTTAGGACAAGCTTCCGGTTGTCTACAAATATTCAATAACAATAACAAATACAAATAATAATAATCATCATTCAATCATTTTTTTTTAATAATAATTTTTGCTGTTTTATTAGGTATTATTGCTACTCTAATACTTAGCGTTCTTAATTTAAAAATGATTTTAATTCACGTTATAGTTTTATAAAAATAAAAAAAAAATCTCCAAAGGAATTAGGAATTTGTATAGATAGGTTTTATAAGATTAGCGCCGCTATAAGATGCGCATCGGATCAAAAAATTACCCAAAAAAATTCGTCTAAAAATTTTACTTACTATCAGAATCCGTATAAAAAATACCGCATCCTGTTGGAAATTTCCGAGTTTTGTGTGCTGGAGAGATATAGGGGGTTCCAAAAAATTGAGGATTTTTAGGAGAGGAGGTGTCAGTCGAGTCTTGAACACTATGCATATATATTTATACCAGTGTTATATTTAATCCAAAACTAATATCAGTGAACACAGGAGAGGAAAACATGATACTGCTGCAATGCGCGAACGACTTACGAACTTTAGGTTGTTACTCTCACCTTGCTGTTATCATTTATTACTTTTCTCATGGACGCACGAAGAGAGAACCAGTTGAATTTTCAACCGATTTTTTTTTCTGCTTAAGACGATTACCAGTGATGAGGATGATTTGCCTTCATCATTCAGGCAGATTGTGTTCAAAACAGTGGTACAAAGGTTTGAATGGTCTAAATGTTCAATATAGTAATGAGGAAAAACATATATATTAAGTAATAAAAGGAAAAGAAGGCTTAAATATTATACTGTATTTAAAATTATATTTTTTTCTTTCCGATGAAGACAAATTAAAAAAAACAATAATAATAATAAATCATTTTAAACTCCAAGAATTGAACAAAAAAAAAAAAAAAATTAAAGAAATGAAGGTGTCAATATGGCTTAGGTAAAGATGCCCTAGACTTTGGTTTATCCGCCTCAACACCCTGCAGAGCTACAGCCGTTTATCCTCAAAATGTTGACACAATTTGTAAAGATTTTTCCGAAAATAACAGCAATTGAATGCAGTGCTCTTAATGTTGGAGCTTGACCCAAAAATTCCTGTTGATAGTTCATGTACTTATATGCCTTAAGGCAAGAATGAGAATCATTGCTGAATTTAAAAAAAAAAAAAGAAATAATGGTGAAGAAATTACAGTTTCAAGATATTTTTGCTAATTACGGGACAAAGATGGACTCTAGAGATCTGAAACTTCAGGTATATGCTGACGTTATAGAAGTCCTTTGAAAAACTACCCACTCTAAAAAAATTTCTTGAGTATATTTGTTTCAGATTTTTACATAGATTTTAGTAGTAACAATTTATTTTTTTTTTTTGACTGTTTAGAAAAATTCTCAATTTAAGTTCAAGAAATTCTCAAGTCGATCTGAAAAGTTCAAATTAACACTATAATTTCAATATTTTTTCAATACACTATAATTCTTCACTTTTTGGAGAATTATTATAAAACAGTGAGTCGAATACCAGAATTAGATAGAGTGAGAGAATGTCGAAACTAGTAAAACTTCTTTATCATAAAATCCAGCTACCTCTTGCCGAAGATGCCGATCTTTAAATGTTTGTCCATTTTAATGCTGAGGTAGACAATATTTCAGTGTATATTAAAATAGAAAAATAAATACCGTTCGATTATCTCACGTTTATATTGTGGCAGAATAAGCGTTATGCTATTTGGTTAAAGGTTTGCTATGCTCTTCAGCAAACCTTTAACCAAATGGCATAACGCCTTCGAAGGTTTTATTCAAGAACTATAAGCAGCCAGGTCATCAAATTGAAGGTTTTATAAAAATACTAGAAGAGAATTGGGAAAATATCAAGAGTTATAGACACCCATAAAGGACAAAAACATATTTATGGAAGGGTTAAAACTGTGTATAAAATATAATTTCTTTACACACAAAACGAGTTCTATAAACAGTTACACGGTGGAGAACATTCAGTAAATATAACTGGAATCTATATGAACAATTTATTGAATAAGAAGTTAGAACTAGTGAATAAAAAACATAATTAATAAAAAAATACATAAATGATATATTATTAGTAAGTTATTACTAATATATTGTCTATGTATTTTTTTAATAATTATAAATAAAGAGAACTATTATGAAACACTGGCAGAATTTAACAGTTACTATAATAGAATGTATTTTACAATTGAAAAATGAATAAATAAAATTAGGTATTTTGACATGAATATCATGCTAAATAACAAAAAAATGTTAATATTAACACAATGTTGAATTATTGTTCAAATTACCACTATGTGCAAAATATCAACATGGCTAAGAACTTAATAAAAAGAGCTAAGAAACTGACTGATAAAGAACACAACACAAATAAAACAATAATTAATGAACTATTGGGAGAGAATTTTTATTCTAAAATAATAATAAATAGAATATGGTACAACAGTAATCATATACATTAAATAAATAATATTGATAATAATAAAAATAACATGAATGAAACAAAAATAAGATGAAAACAGTAAAATTTGTGAACAATAAAGACAAAATAAAATAGAAAAACAAAAGCAAGAAATCATTATTGATTAATGCACTGATGAGAGCATAGCCAAAAAAAATATATATATATAACGGAATTTAGTCAAAATAAAAATGAACCTAATAAAATAGATAGAAGAACAAACAATTCTATATAATTAATTAAATACCAGAATAAACAGAGAGCATAAAAAAGATAATGGTGGACTATGACCATACAAATATAAAACTAGCAATTTATAATGAGAATAACTGTGAATATTGTATTTCATTTACCATAAACATTGGCAGTCGAAATGTTATCTAGCATTATATTGCTGAAAGAAAAGATCCTTGTGGTTCACCACACATAAGGCATGCTATATTCAAGAAATTATCACTGATCACTGAAACTGTACTGACTTAAGAATAATTTCTATAATGCAGTCCCGGATAGTAAGCTTTGTAGCGGCCGATTTAGATGAATGGAATGCCATGTTCAAGGTTCTCTATGATGTTAGATAGTGCTTTTCAGTATAATAAATCCAGGTTTATATTATGGCATCTATAAGAATAAGACAGAAAGAAAACATTTGTATATTTATTTATATGTTGCAATTGCCATTACACCTTAGGATCATAAATGGTTCATAATATTTTTATAACATAACATAATTGTTCATAATACAATTATAACTTTTTGGAGAACAATATCTGCTTAATGAAGGTCAGTAGTTTTTTTTTATTGGCTTTATTCCATTTGAGTATTACTTTCGCTGTTCTTAGTTTTTTTTTCTACGTTTAGTTTTTCGAGTACTAATTAAAACTGGAAATATTCAACCCGTTGACTGCCTTAGGTTGACCACATTTTACACTTTTTTGTTTTCAGAATTATGAGCTTTATCGTTTCAAATTAACGAACAATTTTTTATATTTTATTTCGATAGTTTCAGTAAGCTAAAACATAGAACTCAATTTCGAGATCATATGTTTTCTTCATAAAATCCCTTTCTCGCTCAATGCATAATTTACGCCTTAACAATATTTGAAGAAACGATTTAAAAATTTAAATTTCAAAATAAGATTTTCCCTCTCCTCACCTTTCGATGTAATATTTTTGTCTGTAAACATTGAAACCATCAAATAATGTAGACCGCCTCAGAGCAATGTCCAAATTTATGTTTCGGCTGAAGTTAAACAACAATATTATCTTTTTTTTTATAGATTTTATTAATATTGTGCCATAAAGTGTCTAGAATCATATTAATATTGCCTCAGCAAGATTAAAATAGAGTTTCATGGAGTTCGTTTGTTGAGAGCTACAGTCCTGTACGTCAATGATAAAAAACTTTTCCTTGGATTAAATTTTTCTAGAATATCATTGAATAATATTCAAGAAAATCATTTATGAAATTATAATTATCGCCTATATACCGGTGATACAACAATGCAGTCAATATGTCTAATCATAGCCAAATGCTTGAATCAGAAAGTTGATATGATCATTTTGATTTTGTTAAATCGAATTTAATTTTAATCTGCATCAATATACCAACTTCGATAAATCATCCATTCATTAAATTCACTAATCAGATTTTCATAAACAAGTATAATTTTAATACATCAAAATCTTCAGCGAAATTATTGGAAAGCACAAAAAAGTCTTTTTTTTTTTTCTATTTTGTTTGGGCGCCAAAACTTCACATATAGTTTCTTTTGGGAACAGTAAAAAATTAACATTGATGATTTGTAAAGCAATAAAACTTCTTACAAGTAACTAAGACCAAGACAGTTAAACATCAAGATTAGAAACTATAAACACTATGCTACATAAATACTTTTTTGAAACTGCCGTAATATGCAATTATTGTACATTGTGGCAAGAAATATGTTTTTTTAAAACTTATCTGGACTCTTAACTATTTACATATGAAGTAATTAGTAAAAGCTTTTGGCCTATTTTATTTCGGCCTCCCATTATGCTTCAGTAATGTATTATTTAGTTATGTATTGCATTAAGCGATTTTAGTTAGTTATATTATCAAAACTGCCTTTACTATGAAATATGAAGAAATATAAATAAATTAAACAAAAAATCATAACCAAACAAATAGGATGAAATAGGGTAAGAGAGTTTTCGGGGTAAGTGCGTAATTGTCTCATTAAATCCAAACCTCCAACTGATAAGAGTTGTCCTTTAAGGAGCTGGAAGCCTAAACAATGATGTATCAGAAATCAGCCACGAAAGTTCGCTAAGGTAAAGAATAACGAGTTGTAAAAATATTAGTTTCAACTTTTGCAAACTTTCAGCTGTATCGGTATTTATCTAACAGCAGGCCTTATATTAAAATTTTTTCCCGTGAGCGGAACCTACAGAAGCTGTTCATAAACATGTTTTGTGATTTACATATATACTTGACAGTTTTATATTTTTTAAACGCTTCTCCACAGTCATCCATCAAAACATGATAGTAGGGGCAAATGCAGACCTCTGTTGTGTGACAAGTGTGCGTTGTGTACACACGCTTTCTATCATGTTTTTTCAGGTGCCTTGTTCGCATTTAACCCTAAGTCAGGGGCTAGTTCGTAAGTACTATTCAATTAAATTATCAATCTCATCAAAATGGACGTGGTTGAAACGTATGTTTGAATATAACATTTAAAAATAATCGTCTAAGAAACATTTATTTATTAACAGGGAAATATTCTAGACTCAAAAATAAAAATTTTATAGTCCTGTGAAGTCCAACTTTGTAAAATTGAGTACGCAATATATAAATTAAATTAGTCAAACCTGCCACTGGGGTGGTCGCTTTCATTTCTGACGATAAAAAAATAACTAGCCAAAGTTTGACAAGAAGATATGAAGGAATATATATAAGGAACTTCATTTAAATGAAAACAAAAATCATTTAATCAGTAGCAAATATTCTCAACACATATTTATCAAGAATTTACTTTGTGATCAGAATCATCTGGATTGTAAGCTGCTGTAGGATGCGTTCGACAGTCGAAGTGACTCAAGATGTGAGAGTGATTCTTCAATGGCTCTTAGATAAAAATATGGCTCATAAGTTAAATTAATTCTATATTTTTCTGATCAATAATAAATATATTTCATCATATTTACACAGAGAAGATACAACAAGCACTTCACCGAACCAACAATCTTTGGTACATATTAATTTGAAGGAAGAGAATAATAAATTTAAGGGATCACTGGTAAGATCATACCGAAATTCCCATTAGGATCTACATTACAGCTTTGAGGCTTTGCAATGGCAAGAAATCCCTGCCTTGAATTTTAAAAATATTTTATCCAAAGTGTTGAGGGATCCTTTTAAGGTTGATATTTTAGACAAGAGCGTCGAATGCTAATACTTCCGCAAAATTGTCTGTAATTTTCGTGTTATTATACTTGAAAGTTGTTTTTATGAGGTCAGAATGTGATCTTGTACACCAGTTATGTATAAGTCTGTATGTGACAAACATGAAAACTCATTATTTATTCTCCAATTATTTTCATGTAAAATATATTTGATATTGAAATGAACTGCAGATAAAGGTTGGTTAATTTTGGCACAATGCATGTACTGCCTTTGGACATGTTTTAATTAAAGAACAACCATGGTTTTTACACTCTCGCTTTAATAAATGCACAGTAACCATAATGTTAATACAATCCCGTCACACTATTGCCTACAGACTGGAATAAAGCTGATTAGCTTAATAATTAGCTTAATTAATAACTAGCTGATTAGATAAATAATTTCGTACATATTTTGTTTCAGTATTTTTTTTTCAAACAGTTATTACTCACTTAAATAGTTACTCAGTCATTATTCATTTAAATAGTTCTTTCGATCATTTCAGGATCCTGAATATGGTTATTTTTTCTTGTAATTAAAATCATTAGCGAAGTTTTCTTCTGCTTGCTTAAGCAATCTTTGAATAAAGAAGTAGTTGAAAAAAAAAGAAAAGTTTACATTTTCATACTGTTTCCTATCTTCCTTTTTTTCTTTTTTTATTGTATACTGTATCACACTGGTTATTTCTTTAGCCCTGATGAAGGCCTGGAATTTAGGCCGAAACTTTGGCCTACAATAAAGTAACCAACTTCTTTAATTAGTACTACGGTAAACCATAGCTCGATGAAGACAAGTTGAACATGCTTTTGAATATTCGCTTACAGTTCATCCGATTCTTGACCCTTGAAACCATATTTCTTGCAATCAGAACTGACTTGTAATGAATATCGGTTCCAGCAGGTGCTTAATAGTGCTTCAAGCATTGAGGGCCATGTGCACTATGGGCTTAATCAAATCAATAATCAAATCAAGTACTATTGAACTAACTCTGCCTCCATTGGAAATGCAATCGCAGTCGAAAATGATGCTTCTAGCTGGAGGCATCTTGCAGAAATATTAGGTTAAATAAAGGAACGGTCTAAAAACTAGTGAAAGGATTTTTTCCTTGTACTAAAGTAATCTTTGTAATGCCTTGGAAAAGTTTTTAGTTTGATTTGGGCGTCTTTTGAAATTTTTAGTGCATTAGAAACAGAATATTTTGTATAATATCTTGTTTGAAACACATAGATGTTTAGTACACTTAAGTAGAATGAAATTAAATAAGGTACACGATAGCTATGTATCTACAAGTATATGCATTATAATGTGTTTGATAATGCATCAATCAATATAATCAATACGATTGATTATATATATTATTAATATATAATATATTCACAGTATCTCCTTGAATATGGTTCATGGCATTATGATGCTGGGGGATATAACACTGAACAAAATAAATCTTATTATCATTTATTTACAACGTACACTATTGTTAATGCTGTTTTACTCAAGATTTACATTTAATTTATTTTTTTTAGCACTACACAGTTTATTTTATACATGAATATACCAGTAAATCCAGAAAAAAAAATGTTTTTTGAGTAAATCAGTGTGATTATATGAAATATTTTAAACAATTTTAAAATAATTATTTTACTGATAATAAATATTTTATTTGTCCTGTACTTAAAAAATCATTTTTTTTTTCGTATATGTTTTTCAATCAGATATAACATTTTGTATTTTTATTTATGGTTAAATTTTCTTATTTAAACATTGTCCATTATTATTGATAAATTTAGTTCTTTTCTTTCTTTTTTTTCTTCCAGCGATTCAACTTGTTAATAAAACAATAATAACTTCCTTTTCCCTGGCGATGGCGTGGTGCTGAGCTCAGCGTTTGACTGTTAATTTTTGTACCACCTCGTTTCGCAACCATGGCTGATCTGACAGAAATTTTTTTATTGTTATATTAACACGGTGAAACAATGCTCACTTTGTTTTATTTCGTAAAGGCCTAGTTATCATGCTGCTCAATAATAATGCAATAATTAATCATATTAGGTTACAATATTTGAACTTTTTTTTATGAAAATATATCACTTAATTAAAATATGAAAAAATATTGCTATTAATTAAGAATAAACATAAATATATTTTCGAACCCTGCACATTATGCTTTTGAAATAAAAAATAATACTAAGTCCTGATTATTTGTTCCATTTATAAATAATTTCTCAATTAATTTATACAGAACATTCATATATCATCTAGTAAAATAAATATATATTTTTATAAAATATATATTTATATATATATATATATATATATATATATATATATATATATATATATATATATAGGGTGTACAGCATACGAACCACATTGTACATTGTACAGCATAAATACAATTGGATTAATAAAAGAAATTAAATTAATGAGAAATAAAATACGTTATCAGAACACTAAAAGAAATAAAAATTGTATGTATTATGTAAGGATATATAGTGGGTGTACAGCATAAGAATTAGGAAACTTCAGAGCTGATTTTGCACCTCAAGAGCAACAAAAAAAGAACCATGGTACGATTTCCCACAGAAAAAAAGGAAATTTAAGTTTTGTGATATTTTAGGTAAGTCGCGTTTTTTGTTGAAAAGGTAGCGATTATTCAAAAACTATTCAAGATAATTAATGTTTCAATTGCACCATTGTAAAGTAGAGAAAATTACCTTTAAAAAATATATTTTGGCTTAAATAAATCGGTTGTACGGGTGGGAACTTTCGGTGGGACAAACAGCGAAAAGGACAAATCTCTGCTGGGCTATAGACACCCCACTTTCAGGAAAACTTCTCCTTTTATTAAGCTTAAAATATGAAAGCATAATTAATTTTAATTTGTCGATGTTAATTTTATTTTAACTATAAAAGAATTGTATTGGTTAATTGATGTTTTGTATTTTTTTTTTTTTTTAGAGCTTTAGTAAAATAATTTTATGTTTTTAAAATATTGAACTTTTTTGTTGTTCTTGAGGTGCTGAATCAGTTCTTGAAGTTTCTCTGGTTCTTATCCTGTACACCCTGTATATTTATGGTACGTCCTTACATAAAACATACATTTTTTATTTATTTCAGTGTTCCAATTGTATGTGTTTTGAAAACGTATTTTATTTCTCATTAATTTAATTTAGTTATTACTAACCAGTCCAGTAATTATTAATAACCTTTTTAAAAAAAAAATTGTAGTCGTATGTGTAAGTAAAAAAGAAAGTTATACAATATGCATATACCAGTAACGAATTAACTATTAATAACATTTAAAAAAAGATTCATAGAACTATCATTGGTTGATGTCTATAAAATGAAATTAAATTATACTTAATAATCTATTATACTTAGAAGTAATTTTATATTTTTAGTTTTAATAATTAATATTCGTAATAAATGATTTCAATAAGGCTTATGAAAAAAGATAAAAACCAATAACATCAAAATATTTTAACCAGAAACCTATATTTGGCATGAATTGATAGACGATTGGTTATCCACCCATAGGTAAACACCTGTAATGAGCAAGACAAGGCACATCTCTGATTCATATCTTCTTTAGATTAAATCCTGATTTATGTCAAATATTTATTAATCTTTTCTTTTTTAACATTTACATTACATTACATAACACACGTGAATACTTATCATATGTATGCATACATGAAAATAAAAGGGATTGATTTATATATATATATATATATATATATATATATATATATATATATATATATATATATATATATAGAGAGAGAGAGAGAGAGAGAGAGAGAGAGAGAGATTAGATTTAATTTGTTGTTGGTCGAGGCATAATTTGTATCAAATGAGAATAATAGTGCATAAGATTATGTGAGGCAAGTGCACACTAAATTTTACGACTTTACAGCATTGTAAAATTTTTATTTTTGAAGCAAGAGTTTCCTCTTTTTTTAAAAATGTTCCTTAAACGATTATGCTTAATTTTACATTCAGGCCTACGTTTCAACGATGTCCATTTTGATGAGATTGATAATTTAATTGAGTAGTACTTAGTACATGCACTTACCCCTTGAGGCAGGGGTAAGTGCATACTAACTTCGTACAAGGTTTAGAAAGACTCATTATTCAAGCTGGAGCAGTTTTGGAGCAAGAAATTTGTCCGTGGATCCGGACCCTCCTCGAAATTATAAAATACTTTTACTTATTCTTATCTGTAAAAAAAAATTGTATAAACATATTTGAATGTTATTTCATAAATGCCTAGGCATAGAAAATATATAAGGGATTATATACATGGTTGGGGTGAGTTTTTTTTTTAAGTAGTTTCTTGAATGGACTACTTTCCCCTCTCCCTCCCCGAAACGAAATCCTGTCTATGCCACTGCACCGATTCCCTGTTTAGTTTTGAAAGACAACTTTATCAAGAGGTTCCAACTAATATTTTTACAACTGGTTGTACTTCGCCTAAACGAACTTTTGTGGCTGATTTCTGATATATCAGTGTGTATGCTTCATGTTCAATAACAATTACCTTACCAGTCGAGGGTTTGGATTTAACAAGACAATTGCGCACTTTTAACTTTCCCATTTCGAGTAATTATTTTTTCTTTGGGCCTTTGTATTTCTCGGAGAACTAGATTTGTTTTTATAAGATTTCATTTTGGAAATATGCTTCTAGTACATTGATAAAACTAAGGAATTCGAAAATTATAGCTGCTGATATCTCGCAGAAACTTAGACCGAAACGTCGGTACACATTAAAAAAAGTTTTGCACTTTCTCGGAGTTTTTTCTCTTGACTGCACCACCAACCAACTTCTTGATTACATCCCGCTTAACTGTATCTCCAACCATTAACAGATATTAAAATTGGAAATTGAACGTTTTTAGGTAACATTTTGGAATGTTACAGACCTATTCCAAAAGAATTAATAGCTTTTTTAACAATTTATACACATTCATTCTTTGACAAAATAACGATAAAAAAATTGAAATATTAAAATTTGTAACTTTCAACTATGTTGGTAATTCAATCTTTTAGCTAATGATTTTTTTTCTAAATATTATTTATTTTATTTTTATATATTTTTTTAAAAGGATTTTCCACTAAAGAAGTGCGTTTCCATAACCTAGACCTTGTATGGCCTCCTTCTACTATTCTATCCAACCCGATTCCTCTCGTATACCATGTACCATCAAAGATTCCTCCTCTTCATTATTTCTTTATTATCTCTCTCTTTATTATCTCGTTTTTCTTGGTCTACCAAGCCTTTTTGTTGCATCAATTATTCACGTGTACAAATCTCTTGGCAGTCTTCCTACAGGCATTCTTTTTAAAAGTTCATACCATATATTTAGAATACTTATTAATACAGAAAATGCCAACCTTCTTTGTATAATAAACTATGACTTCTATAGTATTGTACTGTTAGTCTATATAGTATAGACTGCTATACACTTAGTGCGTTTTAACATAATGACAACCAAGATATTTTTCATTTATTATGATGAAGTTAGCACAATAACTTATATTCCCGTATAAGCACCACATTACGCATTGTTAAATTTGTATTATTTACTACTAAACCAAATAAATTGATAACACGGATAATTTGTAACCTATTTCTTATCGTTCAAATATTCGATATTATTTTCAGAGTAGAACATTGGGAAATAGTTCGCGAATTTCTGAAGATTGAAAAATACTTCAAAATTCCAAGTGAACCATTTAAAGGGCGACAGGCGAGTGTATTTAGTTGTAATATCTCAACAATTGACGTCTCAAGTCAACTTCGACAGATACTGCTTTATATTCATTTAAATATTAAAATTACTAAAACTAAGTAACCTTTTCATTATGATTTAATTCTTCTTATCTCTAAGTTGATAAGTCCACATGTGGGCCCTGTGGCGCAACGGATAACGCGTCTGACTACGGATCAGAAGATTCCAGGTTCGAATCCTGGCAGGGTCGTTGTTATTTATTTTATAATGATCTTTAAATATAAAAGACATTTGAAAAATTGTTGTTTTTTGTTCCTGTTAATCTTAATTTCCTACTTGATAATTTCAAAAAATCAATAAGAACTAAAGATCATCTAGGAAGTAGTCCAACTAGTCGTGAGATAGCAAAATTTACAATATTGAAATTATTACCAAGTGGGAAATAGTTATCATACAAACAGTGAATATTCTGAAAAAATATAATTACTCATATTTTATTTAGCATAAAGGTCTTTACTATAGTTAGAGTTGAGAAATTCGAAATTTGATTTTGTGGTACTATTATTTTGAGTTACAAATTTTTTTATCATATAAATAGAACTTTATTTATATTTTATTCCTACCAAATTTTATTCCTGAATAAATTAATATTCGAATGCCATTTTCTCGGCAATCTTCAATGTTGATAGTAAAACTGTTAGTCCGAAAAATAGCATCAAAGCACTGTTTTATGAAGATCTATGTTAATAATCATATCTAATAGTTCATATCATTCTTTTATTCAGATAAACGAGATATAAATTAGAGAAAAAAGGAAAACTATTGCCCTAGTACAATCCTTGTTGTAATAAAACTTGTCTATGAAGCAGGTCATAAGCATCAACACTGATTTTGGAGCTTTTACGTAAATATTTGGCTACGTGAGATACGTGACGCTTTTAAAAAAATTGGAAAAGTATAAAATCCCTAAAATTCGGAGGTTTCAGGAAATTTCTTTATATTTCGTCCACCTACTCCTCAACAATGATCACTCAATCCTGTATCTTCATACTAACCTTTATGGTATTTCAGGTAGTTTGCATTAAAGTTATTTCTCTTTAATATTTTATTTAATATTTTTTATTATTATTAACTATTTATTTATTGAGAAATATTACACATTGAATATTTAAAAAATAAATAATTCGATTTATTCGAACATTCAGTGATTTATATTTATGTTGAAATTTGTTATTGGCATTAATTTACTGGGTAAAACGATAAAATAGTAAGAAAAATTACAAATAGAACTTACATTAGAGATCGTCAATGAAGTTTAGAAGAATAAAATAAAAAACAATAGCTTAGATTTTTTACAGTTTAATATAATTAACTATATTTGTCATGGTTGCCAGAAATAGTACCTAAGTATAATCTTCATTTATGATTTTAAATTAATTATATTTAAATAAACTTTAGTCTGTTTTTAAACGTTAAATACATAGCTCCAATACATATAAATTATCAGGAAGCCAAAGAGCATATAAAAAATTATTCACCGAAAACAATGCAGGCTAGTAAAACGTAATGTGGCAGTCGACCACATTGTTCAATCGATTATTTGAATTTGAATTTGGCACAAGCATTTATAATTTTTGTATTATATTTAAACTATATCATATCGTTATTACTTAAGAAGATTCTGAGCTATTATAACCATAAGTGGGAAGACACGGAGTACCTATGTATATACGTTTATAAGTGTCATGCCTAATCATGCCAAAATTATATTGTTTTTAAGAATCAGTAAAAACCTGCTTTTTGTTGGTACAATGATTTAACCTGAACTCTTCTCTGGGGACAGGGGTTCATTTCTTATTTATATTCGTGTATACTTTTTTTTTAAATTAAAATAAACTAAAACATGAAATGCAATAATGAAATCAATTAAAATGTTATAATCGAATAAACAACATAACATAGAGCAAGTCGTAATAAAAGTGACTTTAATCAATTGATTAATTTTAAAAAAATACTGAACTGTTTGTATTAAGTTTTTTGATCAAATCTTTGATAAATAAACCTACTCGTGTAAACCAGCCTTTAAAGTAGTATACACTAAAAGGAAAATTCAGAAAATAAGTCCAGGATTCCTGTTGAGCAACTCTCAGCCTAAATTAGCCTTTAAATTTCATCTTTGAAAGCCCCGATCAAAGATTAAATAGTATTACAACTATCCTTGTTGCGCAACAATCTCCAATACACAGAACAACTTGCACAAACTTCAGCACACTTATGGCATTGTCAGTTGCTGAAGAGACGTCGGATATGGAAGTTGTTTGTGCTGCAATTGATATTCTTTTCCTAACGCAAAACCTTTTTTAAAAAAACAGAGGATTTTGGCCAACTCTTTCATCTTCACGATCAGTTTGTCATAACACGCATCCTTCAAAGGCGATGTTTTTGTAAACTTCACTGTTAACTTTCCACCATTCTGGCAAATCGTGACACTTGTTAAAAAATTCTTCATCAATTTTTTTTGCTTGTAAAAGGCATTTTTACCAATCGCAAAGCGATAAGAGTTTATCAAGCAGTGCCATTTAGGTTGATTAGGAACAGTTGTTCAACCTTCTCGTGTTACGCAAAAATGTTAGGTCTCAACCGATTCACCACAACAGTTGCGCATCACGCCAAACCATCACATACACTGTCAAAAAAAATGCGCATCGCCCGTTGGTTGTACAACAGTCCGATCGTTTATGGCAGCCTTCAAGTTTCACCTGAAAAAAAAGTGATGCAGTCACTTTTGTATTTCTTTACTTTTTTTTTTGCCATAATTCAACTTTACATATGGACTGGTAGAAGTGGTTAGCTAATGAATAGATGGAACTGGTTCAGTGTTTTCAAACATTGTCACAGAACAACTATAAACTGAATTATGTAATTTTTTGCGTTAATTTAATATAATCATAACCATAATTAATTTTGCAAAAAACGTGAACAATAATTTTATTTTTCCTTTGCAGGGCGAATGTTGCCGTATCAACAAGATGGTACTGAACCCTTTCAACCAAGATGACTGCACAGACATCCAATCCACAATTAATTGCCCTCCAAGATTCCTGAAGCACGGTCCTATGTACCCTCACAGAGGCATGCCCCTCCCGGCACTACCGAATTGCGACCCCTACGCATCAAAGCTAACCTCAACAGTGATCCCTGCACAACTGGAATGTATAGATCCTCTGATGACAAAGTGCTGCTGTTGCCAATACGCTAAACCATTTCCTAGCCAAAGCCTACCCATTCAAATGTTACCAAATGACTGTTGGTGTTGACTAAATGAAATCAACTAAATTCACATTTTTGTCGATATCTCATTAGTGTAGTGATACCATTTATTGGTGGTTCATGTTTTTATTAGTAATAAGTATTATTAAAGTTTATTGTGATTGAATTAAATGTATTTGCATAAGATTATCAGTTCCTCTACCAACTCTTTACCTCCTAAAGAAGTAATAAAATAAATAAAAGTAATAAAGTGCATAATTGAATTTATTATTACTTATTTATTCTGTGTCCAACACTATCCCATCTTTTAATTTGAAGCTTAGCTCCTAAGATACGTGCTTAAGAGCATAAACACCGAACGTAATCGTATAAATCTTATATATTATTTCATAAAGTGTTTTTTTTTTTTTTTTGTCAATATGCCATATCTCCGTTAATACTTCATCAAAACAAATAATTGAGCCATCTCATTAGAGATTACCATCGCCCCTAATGGCGAAAAGTAATTAAACAATTCTGTAATTAAAAAAAAATGTTTTACGATAAACTGTAACGCCAAGACAGCTCAGAAGATTTTGATAAAACTTCCCTGATATCTCCTTAAATTCCTTTAAGTATCCATAACTATGTATAAGTTAATCCTCGAGAAAAAACAGAAGAAAAATGTATATATTATTTTCGCATCTCGAAAACTATGCATTTATGTTTTGTTTGTTTCGTTGCATTATGTCTATGATCGATCAAAAGGTAATCAAATAAAGATGCAGGGTTTCCAAAAGAGCCAACGCAGTATCCTGATATGTTATTTTTAAAGGGTTTTTTTTTCGGCACGCCATATCTCCCTTAATACTTCATCAAAATTAATTCTTGAGTAACCATTTTGAAGAATATCTTCTCGGTTAATGACGAAAAATAAATACCTACACAATTCAATTTTTTTTTCGAAGTATTTAAAGTTCGGAAGTTTTTTTCCAAATTCAAATTGTTTACAACGTTGCGTCTGACCTAACATTAACATTTAGATGCGTTTAATTTATTTCCATACATCTATTACGGTTCAATTAATACACTGACTACGTTAAATTCAACGTTTCTCATCACAAGTAAATACGGTATCCATTTATTACTAACCAATATACCATACGGGCCAGCTAGTATATATATATTATGATTTATCCCGAAACTATATACTTATATATATATATATATATATATATATATATATATATATATACACACACATACATACATATATATTGAAAATTGATTTAAAACTATAGAACTAAACAGACTAAGAAAAAAATTAATAGAGGGCGCTAAATTCATCCTTTAAAAAAAAATGGTACTTTACAATGCAGTCGAATGCTCAGTAGTAGTCGATGCTCAGTGCTCTAAAACGCCATATGTATTTAATTACATTACTAGTTTGCATTTAATAGTAAAATTCGTATTCACTGGAACTATTAATATTATTATTGTTTTAAATAATATCAAATTAAAGGAGTAATAATTTTAATAATTTCAATTAATAGGAATTTTAAAATTTAATACAAAGCAATTAGCACAGATGGCGCTACTGTGACGACGGCTACAGATTAGGTGACTGCATTATAAAGACAGTTCTTTCCAGGGTTTTTAGTTATTTGTATGCTATTATTATTATACACATATACAATCATACATACAAATGATACAAATGATATATATATATATATATATATATATATATATATATATATATATAAAAGGATGGCCCTTATTTATAGGAGTGAAAAATAAATTTAATAGTTTTTAAACGCATAACCGTTATATTTTTTTTCCTTTGATATTGCGTAAATTTGTAAAAAGTATTTTCCAATATATGAACATTTATCCGTTCCTCCTCGAGTCTGAAATAGGAAAACCGAAAGAAAATTAACAGTTTTTATCATTTATATTTATTTTTTAAATTATAATTATCATTTCCATCTTATGTAAAATGTAAAAATAATATTCCGACAGAAGTACTTAAGTATTTTCAGGGTCTCTTTTTTACAGTCGGACATTGCCTTCTACGGTGTTCTGTTAATTTTACCCCTTTTTCGGCTATGAAATTGATAACTATCCTCTTGAATTCTTTAGACTGTTTATATCTGATACTTTTAAGCCTAAATATTCATTAAATATAAATATTTTTAATGAATAAATAACCTTTGCCATCTATCTAGGGTGTCAATCCATCTCCCCGGAACGCGCCTCTCGAGGTCTGATATTACTTTTGTCTTCTGAACTTCTTCCAATGGATATCAGACACAATTCAATGAGCTTTTTATATCCGTGTTTCAGTTTTTTAATAGATAATGCATTAAAAAAATAGTTAGTCGAAGTTCGAAACAACTATTCGAGAACTGGCGCTGGCTTTAGCACGTCTTTCTTTCCTCTTAATACGACCCTCTTTTTTCGCGCTTTTTAAATTGTACGTCTTTGACTAAACAAGAAATGTTTTCATTATGTCCATTGTATTGACATGGGCATTATCAAATAAATTTATATTCACGTTCCTTAGCAAGTCTGATGACCGATGAGAATTTTTTTTTTATCGGGATGTTATTATTAGGTTGCTCAGCCTAAGCTATAGACGGACTTCTGTACAGACAAGGTTTTCCTCATCTCCTTACAAGCTGTGCAGAGCTCTGCAGGTTCTCGGGTTTTATTGCCAGTCGGCATGCTGGAGAGTTCAGAACTCATTGGCGATGGAGATGCGAGGCCAGATAGTCATATTTAAATTAATTTTTATTTTAAATGCTGTAACGCTGACTGCTCGAGGGATGCTAAATCTTATAGGACCGTGTGTGACAAGGCTCTCCCACTTCTCGTCTGTTGATGTTCATTGCGGTTTTCACCAATCCGTTTATTGACTGCAGAGTTTATTTGCGGCTTGGGCGAGTCAAGTGAAGGCCTGCGAATGGCTGAGACAGAGAGTTTCAAAGAATCGGAATAAAATTTCATACATTTTCAACACAATGCGACATAGCCTTTGTTGTGATTCTTGACTTTTTCTAGAACTCCAATTAATACAGGTTAACCCAATTCACGATCTACTGAATTCGCACTTTCACCAAGAGTCAATCTCTCGTAAATTGTAAAATTATACCCAAAAAACTTGTTGGTTAGATTACGAATTGAAGACTCAAACAGCCTATTAAATAAATATATGCATCACCACTTCTCGAATTTCAGGACATTTTGACACTCACAATATATACGGACAGCGACATGAGATAATCTGAGGGCTAGATTAAACTGTTGGCAGTTGGACGGGACGCAGCATGAACAGTATCGGGAACCACGGACGTGATATCTCAAGCTCGATCCGACACGGGTTCCCGACAGTTGTTCGAACGAAAGAGGTTTCATTGCTTTTTTACATTAATCTAAGACAAAGTGTCTAGAGCTGGGGTTCCCAACCTTTTTATAACGAGTGCCATAACCAAGGATTCGACAGATTGAGTCGTGCCACAACTGTACCCCTCTCCACCCCTCTAAGGCGCTTGTTTTATTTTAACATTTTTCCCCCAATGAAACATAATGGAATCAGTTAATGACTATTATTTAAACAATAAAAGTTTTATCCAAGAAAGAGGACATGATTTTTTTTTATACAAAAAATTAAGAATAAGCAACTTAAAATCTACTGGTCGGCCGGGCGCCAATTCCGAATCCCCAGCAGGTTGGGCACCCATGGTCTAGAGGTTTGAACTCTAGGAGATCACTTTACTTGTGTAATGTGTAAATTAAGATACGATTTACTGCCTGAAGTACTTGTATATAAGGTTGGAAAGAAAGTCTATATTACAATATAGTTCAAACATCCAATTTGGACTTGTTCATCCATATCACTGTCCCCTCAGAGTTTGAAGAAATTATACTTCAAATAATGCGATTACCCACCCAGTTATTAAAAAAGACAACACATTTTTAGTAGGTAAACAGCATTTATTTAAATATTACATAAATACAAAATCCAACAATAACAAGTCTACAGACTAGAAGTTAGGTTATCACCAGCAACCGCAGGATGGAAGGGAGCATGGGGATGGGCATGGGTCGCAGGCTGGGAGGCATGGGGTTGAGCATGGAAGTGCGCATGGAGATGGGCATGGATCGCAGGCTGGGAGAGCGCATCCGCAGGAGATTGGGGCGGAGCATCCACAAGAGCAGCTTGGGATGGAGCATCCACAAGAGCAGCCTGGGACGAGCCTCTGCTCAACAACGTTGTGTACTTGTTGGTGCCTAACTGGTACGCAGGAAACTTCAGTTTCTACGACGGGCCTGCATCTACGCTCAGTGACTGGAACATGGTGGACGGACTGGTGGCAGACTGGGCGGCAGCGACGTTCTGTGATTGGGACATGATTGGTGCGGCATTCTTCAACGCAACGTACACACTTTTCGGTCACTGGAACATGTACAGTGTAGGGTTCGACTACGGTACGGCAACGCTGCCTGCAGACTGGGACATGGCGGGTCCTGCATTCAACGACAGGCCTGCAGTATTTCTGTACAACGGGAACGTGGCGGGTGTAACACTCTTCCTGGCAGGAAACGTGGTTCTGGACGACAGGAACGTGGCGAGTGTAGCACTCCTCCCTGCAACTGATCTTCTTGTTGACCACAGGCTGGCAGCTGATGGACTCAGAGACAACGGGCCTGACGCAGGTCTCTACCTGACAAGAAGGCTGACATACTGGGGCGCATACTGGCCCGCAGGATGGCTGCCAGCAGGAGCTGGAGCCGGGGTAGATGCAGGGAGATCCTGAGGATGCCTAAAAAAAAAAAAAAATTATTACATTACAACATAACAACTATTATATTCATAAAAAGTGATTAATTTCAAGAAGCAAATATACCACGCCTTAAACCATTCTACATTTTGGAAATTTGAATTCAATTACAAATTACGACATTAAATTATAAAACAAACGGACAATTGCCTAAGTGATTTAATTTTTTTAAATTATTTCACTAATTTATAGGAAATTATTCATAAGCACCTAATAAAACAAAATATGTGCAAATAACTTTTGGTGGTTAAAAATAGCAGGAGAAGGCTTATAATAACTTACAACTTAGAGGGCAGTTATCTTATTCTCCATGTTTTTTTGTAATATGAAATGAAATGAATCTGTGAAATTTTTTATAACAAACTATATTTATCGAAGTCAATTATGTGAAAGTATATCTATTATGACAGAGAAGTAATACAAAATTTTAGTAAAACGAATCGCAATGTAGATAAAACATATCATGTTAAAAAATATAAAATAATAAATTTGACTATCTTAAACTCTTGGATTGTACTACAAATGCTTACCATTGAACATCCCTTTCAATACTATAACAACTAAATAAAACAAAAATTACGAATGTTTCTTAAAAAAAGGTTTTTCACCTCCTAAAGCTTACTTTATAATTTTTTATTTTTTTTTTATCTATGATGCAAACTTCAAGGAAGAGAGAAGATTGTGAATGAAATTATCTACTCGGATAAAAACGTGCAGTGACAATGGATTAAAAAGTTTAACAGTTTAGTTCCACCTATAGAGCAACAGGTTTCATTTCAAGTGCAATGTGGCTAAAAGTTTTGAGTGTTAATAAAATAAAAATGGATCACATATTTGATGAGGAATACGTGAACTTGAGCAACGGTATCAGAAAGCTGTGTTTATCCAAGATAGGGTTTAAATTGTCTTGCCAAGTACATTAAAAGACAATTACATTACCGCATTAAATATATAAGTGAGTACTAATTTATATTAAATTTCAATAAAATTTACCATAAGTATGTCAGATTTATTTCAATATTTATATAACAAAATCTACTAAACAACAAAAAAAGAGAGAAAAAGAAACTAACACCGCTCTGTATATATTATATATATTTTTATTATGAATGCAGACTAATTTGGAAAAAATTATGATGAAAAAAAATCTAAACCAAAAATCGTTAATTGCGCATAAATAGTTTATTATTATTATTATTTTTATAGAAATTCATATATTCATGAAAATTTGTGGAATAGACTCATTACATGCTACTTTATAATTAGCGTTCTTTAAATTACCTGTTAATCGTGTGTAAGCTGCTAATAAAAATAAATTAAATTTCGGTTCTAACGAATATGCATTAAAGTATCCAAAGAAATGCTTTTTTCATTTATTAATATTTTTTGTGAGATAATAATATTAAAAAATATATTTAAAAAAATAGTGCAAAATATTTATAAGGTATAATGTAAGATTTCCGGTCTCCGTACATTCCGGAATGTTTATTTGAATAGCCTATTTCTCTTTTGAGTAATTTATTTCTATTGTTTCCTATGAATTTTAATATTGCAGAAATATTAAAGCAAAGCAAAAATTGGTTATAATATGGATTATTAAGAATTTTTATAATTTTGTCTATCAAATGTTCATTAAGTAGTTTAGATGAGTGGAAAAATCGTACATCTAGCAATTAAATAGCTAAAAAATTTAAAATGCTTTTAGTATTAAAGTATTATATATATATATATATATATATATATATATATATATATATATATATATATATATATATATATATATATATTTTATATATTATTTTGGTAATAATGATTTGGATGACTTACAGAGATCCCGAGTACAAGAAAAGAAGCTGCGATGAAGAACATGGTTGAATGTTTCTTCGAATCTGACTTTCGCTACCCCGGAGGACTTTTTAAATAGAAGGAAATTTTTCGATAACATTTCCAAAACGTCGATAAAGTGGTTTCATGAATCAGTGTGACAATGGAAGTAGAGATTATGAAACAATCACGTTTTCAGCTTAATCAGATGAATTAAACACTTTCATTTAGTCGACAAAAAAAGTTTATACCAATAAACTAAGTATTTTATTTCGAATGAATAAATAAGTTAGTACCAAAAAAAAAAATTTGAAATAATAATTATTCAAAAATATCGACAAAATGCCATGTTTGAAGCAAGATAAACATGAAAAGTTGATAATAGGAGGTGTTTGACCTTCACAAGGTTTCCTTGTGGTACATTATCAATTCAATAAGCTTCTAGGAAGCACGGCGATTTGGAGGGTAGCTATCTAATCGCTGGAATACGTGCGATGACATTGAATTCTCGAGTTTACCTGTTTAGTTTATGTTCAAACTCTCTAAGTTCCAGTTCGTCTTATGCTACCTGGTAATATGTAGAAAGAGAATTTTTCAAAGATGACCTTTTCTAATAAATACTATTTTTATATGCTCGTAAAAACCACCAGAATACGACCATGGAGGTTATAAATACTTATTACTCAATTATTTACGCAGTATCATCACACCGTCGATAAACACAAGTAAGTATGCCTTTTTTTCCCATTTTTTTTTTTTTACTTAAACTAATAACCGAGTCGCTAATTCTATTTGAATAATTTAAAAATTAATAAAGACTTCAGTTATAGTCTTGTCATCAGGGAAGATCTGTGTATCAAGTCACGGTAAAAGCAAAGCTAAGTAGGCATAAGTTCCTTTCTGTCCTTTGACTGCCTACTCATTGAAGCATACAATGACAATATGCGCAATCCAAAAAAATCAGAAGAAATCGCATCTTGAAATTAACTGTTTCTGGTTCAAATACTAAGTATGCTTGCTAATTTTATTGGCAATATAATACTAACAATTAATTAGTTATAATCATTTAATGATGAAACGTATGGGGTATAACGTAGAAGTCCTGCCAGTAGAACCTATGAATTTTCAATTTTTTTTTTAAATAGTAAGAGAGGAAATCGATAATTACTATTACCGACAAAATACTTATACAAATTTTAAAAATAATATAACAATTACATACATATAATTTAAAATACACGATGATGGTTTTGATTTTTTTAAATATTTCAGATAATAAAGTCAATTAAGTTTCATAAGGTCATACGGTCGATTTTTTGGGTTCAAAAATTAATTATATGAGGAAACTATTAAATTAAATAACCAACATTTAATGGAGATTGACATTGACCTTCGTACCATTTCAGATCAGAGCGATATGGCATGCATATAATATATGCATGTGTGTTTGTGTGTGAATAATATACATTACAATTTATTTATTTTATATATATTTATTAACATAATTATTATAATATAATACATATCCCAACTATAAATATATAAATTTATAATTTTTATATTTTTAATATATTATATTTATATGTATAATATAATAATATTATATTATATATATATATATATATATATATATATATATATATATATATATTTATATATATATATATATATATATATATATACATATGTATGTATGTACATACAGTAAGATACATAGACTGTATTTCTTTTAATAACTGTGATTGAATATAAATTTGGATAATCTTATAAATAATTCAAGATCATTTGATGACAAAACATGAAATGATATTTTACTTTTAAGACGGAAAATGTATTGAAATCATTCCTCATAATGTAAATATTGGTTGTTTTTTTTTTAATAGGCAATAAAAAAATTTCTAAAAAATATATCTTACATTTTACAGTCCGGTCAGGCTGTTAACCGATGTTTAACTTAATATTTACTAGCATAAGCATATTTTTTCTAGCAACTCTGAGAAATTTATATTTTGCATTATGTAATTTCCTTAGTTAGCATAAATATTCGAAGGGAACCGAATGATTTATTAATATTTCTATGCTTTCTAAACTATTTTGATTTCATAGCCCCTCCGCTTCATCCACTTTCTTTATTTATTTTATTTCAATACAAAGGATTCATTTATGCAACTTTAAAAAAAAAAAATAATCATATACAATTATCATAAATACAAATAATTTTAATACTTTCTAAAAACAAGTTGAGTCGGGTAAAAATTTACCAACAGACTAAACAAAGAAACATTTAAGGTAAGTAAAATTTGTAACTTGATTAAAATATTTATTATATCAAACATATGAACTTTTATTTCAGTAACTAATGACAACAGACCAAAATTAAGATGGTACTAGAACAGAACTTTGTTGAAAACTATTCATGAAAAAAATAGAAAGTAAAAGTTGGTCTAATGAAGATTTCTTAAACTATTATCTTCCGGTAATAAAATAAAATCGTCAGTTTTGGAGCTAAAATTGATGAACTGCAATTTTTGAGATGAGATTTTTTGCTATCTACCTCTCTCTGAACTAAATTTACGTTTAATTACTGACAAAATCGTGAAATTATCAATAATTAACAAATAATTATTGATAATTTCACAATTTTGTCAGTAATTAAGCGTAAATTTGGTTCAGAGACAGGTAGATAGTAAGAAATCTCATCTTCACAAAATTGCAGTTGATCGCATTCACTTTCGAAATATTTTAATGTAAAATTAAAAATGCAAAAATTTTAACTGTTTTTCCTTATGCGTTAAAAATTGAAGGAGGAACTTAAAATTTTCACGCTCAATCTATATTATACGAGCGTTTAATGAATCGATATGACTTTGAAAATACACTAATATTTATAAACTAAATAACAACTAGTATTTTTTTTTCTTTTCTGAAATAACATGTATTCCGAACCTAATTATTAAAATAAATGCAGCATTATTAGTAATAAGTTGTGAGATTAGCACTAGTACTTTATTAGAGTTCATAGTAAAAACATTAAAAATGATTACAACCAATTAAAAATTTACTTCAAATACTCACAGACATAATATGAGATAGATTTAGAAAAGGATCACACTAAATTATTGTCAAATAAAAGAAATGAATAATACTGATCTATTCAAAAAAATCATATATTAATTGTAGCATTATAATTTTTTCAACAATTATTAATGTACTTATTTCTGTTTTGTTTTTTTCTCGAATAAACATAAAAAGTTCGGGCCATATAATCATTATAAGCTAAAAATATTGGTATAGCTAATAAAAAGAAAAATCACATATAAAATTTTGCAAACCAATTAAAGGTTATAATAAATAAACTTATGTAATAATCGATAACTGCATTTGTATGTATAATTTATCAAACTGCCAATGTCAGATGTGTACGCAGCAAAACCAAACCTTATAAACAGCCACAGAAAAAAAAATCATTTCAAAGATGTCTATTATGTACTGTGTATACCATAATTAAATAATTTAAAAGTAGATACAGTTTTATTTAAAAACTATTCTACAATATAAAAATTATTATAAATAATTAGAGAATTAAAATTATAAAAAAATGGTATAATGATGTTAACCATCTCACAAGTCAACATTTATTATAAACCTCCCAATCAAAATTTGATGGAAACGAATTCAGTTGTAAATATTTTTTAATTCACATTAGAAACCAAAAGTAAATAAATTATCAACAGCATTCGATATAATCAGCAATATAAATATTCCATGAGACAATTAATATAAAACTGTATAAATTATACTTTTCATCATGTAGAATGCACTATCTGAAGTATTATTTGCTAAGGGCGTTTAGGAATATGAATTAGAAGTAAATTTTCAGTTCGGAACATACCTAATCATTGGTATGTTTTTCTCAAACTTAAACTCAAAAACTCTGAAGTATTTTCATTTGAATTAATCCGAAATAGCGTGTCAAAAATTGTAGTTATATTACAGTATAGCAACTATGAAGGGTACAGTAATGATCAATAATTATTACCGAAATATTATTCATAAATCAAATATTAAATTTTTATTTTAATAACGAAAAATGTCAGCATAGGAATTGTGTGGTACGACAGACATTAGCTTACTGTCATTAGCAAAAGAACAAATCAGATTATGAAAGCATAACACTAATCAGAATATCTCCCAAAGGAAACCTTTGCCATTGCCTGTACCATAGGCTTTTAAGGGTTTTGAGGAGCGGATTTATTTATAAATTTTTTGCTAAATAGTTGAGGTCGGAGATAAAATGGAGTAAATCAAAATTAAAAAAATGAGCAATTTATGCTTAGTTTATCCAAATTAAAAATATAGTCCAGGCTAATATCCATGCCTTCATTATTTAGAACAATTTTCAGTCTATATATATAACTCTCTAATTACAACTTGAAGCTTATATGAAAATGTACATTATTTATAAAAAAAAAATTACATATTATCTTTTAATTCTATAAAACAGATCAATCAACAAAAATATATAAATTAAGTTATTTTGGAGAGGGAAATAATCGAACAATGCAAATAAAAAATAAAAAGATTTATTATAAATATCAATAAATACAAAATATCAATAAATACAAAAATTTAATAACTTAATACATTTATCTTTGCTTTAATTATTTATCACACCTTTTATTATTAAGTTGTTATTAACAGTTCATCGGGTATCTTCCTTGTATCTGTAGATAATAGATAACTGTCTTCCTCCTGGGCATGACTTGTTAATCCAGAGAACTTCTTAACATGGTTACAAAAGATCAACCATGTAATCCATAATTAGAATTTTTTCCGAGACGTAGGAGTTATTTATTCGATGAGTCTGATTTATATTGAAGTTTTTCAATATTTTTCACAAGTTGCTTTTAACAATTTCGTTAATAAATAAAATAAAAAATTCACTAATGTGCCTTTACAATCATTTTATAGATTTTTTATTAATTAATTTATTTTAATATTTATTTGTTATTTAATAGATTTTTTTTTTGCAAATGAAATTGATTGTTATGAATTAAGTTCAAATTTAATGTTGAAATGGTACATTTGATCTTTTCACCTGCCTTTGAATTATGAATATAGCCTGTAAATTAAAAAAAATACTATTTAAATTCCAGCGACCCCGGCCATCTTAGCAAAGGATAACAATACGCCTGATTATATTGTTGAGGACATAGATAGGACAGCCCATTAGTTCCTTGCCTATACAGAGGGTTCTGTCTCAGCTTGAATAGCTCATTTACTACCCTCTGTTCAGCCGAGACAGGCTTGATCCTCTGGCGAAGTCCTCGTTTCTTGGTCTCGACGATTGGCACCTGCTCCACGATCGTGTCCACGACCGGCCTCTTGATTGTCTCGGTGACGGGTACGTGCTCGGTGTACTTTTCCTCGACGGTCCGAAGCCTATGCCTGATGACGGGGATGTGCCGGGTACGGTACTCTACTACATTCCTCGTCACCTTATGGACCACAGGAACATGACGAAGAGTTTTTGTCCTCCACATGGGCAAGCGTTTTATGAACACTTGGAACCTTAATGATCTCCTGAATGAGAAAGAAAAAAAAATTAAAATAATAATGTGCAACTTAGGAAATCTTTGTATAAACATGTCCTCAAACAACTGACAAAGTGCTATAAGCTTACCCTAAAGTCCACCTCGGGACATGAGGGACCGAAGGCAGTGGGACCGCAGGCGCTCTAGCAAAGTAGGGCTCATAAATAACCCTAATCGGCGCATATACATACTGCAAACATATCAAATAGCTTAATCAGGAAAAATATTGAATTGTAGGAACTCAAAAGAGGCTTACTCGGCATTAAAAACCTGAAATAAAATAGTTTAGAATGTTTTCCGAACGGTCGAAGGACAAGGCAAAGTTACAAGAAACGACTCGAGAACGATATTTGGTTTCCTCACGAGTCATTGCAAGTTATATATACCACAACAAGAATGATATATTCTGTTACCAATATCATCTCAAGATGAGGAACTTGTTAAATACCCTACCTGTCGTCTGTATGTTTGTGGATGAAGAAAAGGTCCACATTCTTTGTGAAGCATACTTCACAAGCGTAAGCAAATCCCAATCATTCAACGTGCTTCATAGGAAATCTGGCATGATTTCGGAAACTCTAGGTAGCTAAATTGATAGTCACTAGGTTGAAGAAAAAGCAAAGAGTACAAACCATATCTCAATTAAATAATTAATGCCTAAGAGATAGGAATATATTTAAATATTATTAATAATGAATATCTTAACGTTATTTATCAGTACAGGAATTTAAAACAATGTCTCATCAAATTTGGTATTAAATAGGATTTTTAACTTTACAATTTTCAAAAGATTTATAAAAGGGTAAATCGTCGTTCAATTTTCTCTTTAACGAAATAATTAAGAGATTAAAATATAGCAAAAGACAATTTTAGAAATTATACGGGAAATTGTTGGTTTCGTGTCTTATTATTGTATGTACGTTAATATTAAGGTAATTATAGACGTACATACACACAGATATACAAATTTAATTTCTGTTCTACTAATAGAACAGAATATAATGGCTAACCATGATAAACCCATCATTTCCATATATATATACATATATTCTTTATATACAATCATTGGTCATGAAACAGTACTTCCTTATTAAGCAATTTTATATGTTTATAGTGGAGACAAAGTAATATATTATATAATAAACGGTAATTAGCAACACTTTTACTAATTATTTTTAGGCGTCAACGAATTATTTCGAAGTGGGCACTATGATTTTTTTATAATAACATTATTGTGTTCTCAGAAGAAAATTAACAAAAACGATCGAATGTAAAATTATTTTCTGAACTTACCTCAGCAGTCACTTTATCGTGCATTAAAATACTGATAAGATTTTAATGATTAGAAATAACATCAATAAAAATTTATAAAAATATATTTATATTTGTTTATAAGATAATTATATCTTTAATTAATTGTTCATTGGAACATCAACAAACCTTTTTATCTTTCGGCCTGAAAGTGGTCATCAAAGGCGAGTTTTGCACGTATCCACATTCCAAGTTTTGGTTATTATGTTCTACATCGCAGTGAACATCTTGTTGTGGCGGAGAAGGCAAACGCTTAGGGGTTTATAACATATTGCTACGGGAGTAAAAACTGCAAGTACCTGAAATGATGTAATTGTTAAAAAATAGAACAATATTGAATAAATTATTTTTAAAAAAAAGAAAGTTGTTGAGAGACCTTGTAATTACAAGTTTACACCTCAAACCGCCAATTCATTGAAGTTGATCTAGCTTTGGAAATGCTATCATGAAACATTGGAATTTCGATATAAATTCGCTCGGGTTTTAAATTTATTCCGCCTCATTGACAACGTTTACTAAGTAATGTATGTTAAAATAATTATAAAGAAATTAATTTAGGTTTTACTAAATATCATGCAGCATCTATAATATCTTCGTTGTAGCCACGAAACCCGTATGTGGCCAAAAATCAATTATGTGATTTTGATTTTATCTACTATGCAGTGATAAAAAGCACTCATGTGCTAAAAATAGTTACCATAATTATCACCCTAAATCATCCATGTGGCATTTCCAAGACAGCCTTCACATAATTGGTTTCACTGTTATTTACCTACCCTGTTGGAGTACTTATAATTAGTTTATAAAATTATATTTTATAACATTGCTTGTGATCCATTCTTTCGTTGGTCATGTAAAATCATGTGGTTGACACATAGGAGGTTTCACGGCGACAACGACGGATTATAAACAATATATTCAAATTGAATTCAAAACCATTTATTTTTCCAGTTTCTCAATAAAAAATTTAAGGCTAAAAATTAAGGGTATTATTCTGTAAATGTTTTGACAAACAAGACACGTCCCTCAACTGGATTTTCAGCATAATTTGACAAAAAGGTTAATTACCTTATATTAAATGTCATAAAAATTTTAATTGTTATCTGTCCTAGTAAAAAACATAAAGAGAAAATAATATATAATTTGAGCCCTATTATTAGATTGTATTATCGTTCGCTGTAATAAAAATGGGGCATCTTTAAAGTCATAAAAAAAATATATATATTTTTCATGAAGTCAAAAATTATATTTTACTATCGTCAAAAAATAAATCTCCAAAGGCTGATAAGGAAATTGGATGAGGAATCTACTTAGCTAACAAATGAAACTAAAAAAAAATCAGTAGGATGTACCAATGGGTATTGTTTTCCACTATGCCTTAAAATGTAATTTTCTTTTTTCTTATATAGTTCAGAACATTCGCTGGTTGTCTACAACCCTGAAGACAGGTGTGAATTTTTTTATTTACTTTTTATCATTTTATGCTGATGTTATTTACTGTACTTCTTATCCTTTTTTTTTGTTTTTTTTGTTTTTGTGATAACTATTTTAATCCTGTAGTTATAGAATAATTACTTTGTACGTTATTTTTTAAAATAGTTCCTTCAAACCTTCAAAGTGGAAAAACCAAAATCAAAAAAGAATTAATCAGGAGTTAGAGGTTATATATTAGATACTCATTTTGTCGTAAATAAGTATATTTTTTTATGTAAATTTAAATATATATATATATATATATATATATATATATATATATATATATATATATATATATATATATATATAGGAACCAATAACCGAATATTTATATGTATATTGAATTTATCATTTTCTAAAATCGGTGTCTAAAAAAATGATTTTGAAATTTCACAGAGATTTCAAAATTTATTAAGATTTACTAATTATGAACGACAGATAGTTAAAAAAAATCTGATATATATATATATATATATATATATATATATATATATATATATATATATATATATAATTTTAAGATATTATGAAAATACTCATTAATAAGAAATAAATTACATTCAATGTTACATCATTGACGAGATATAGTTTACTATGGCCATCGATGTTTAGTACCAACAAACCAAACAAATATTTACTTCAAACATTAAAGTTTTGACTTAAAATATAAACTGGAACAGTAGGTCAGTACTGGCCCCATAACCCACTTTAAATAGGACAGTTTTATTATTTAAAATGTTTGCATAATATTATTTGATTCTTCGGGATTAACTTCGAAAGCAGGTCAAAATGACCGCAACATATTTTCATGGGTTAATGACTCACCATTTCTCCATAATAGTATAATATAGAAACATTTTTTTTTATCAAGGTGATATATATATATATATATATATATATATATATATATATATATATATATATATATATATATATATATATATATATATATATATATATGTAATGATTACTGAAAATAATAAAAAAAAAATAAATAGTTATTTCAGCTATTAAATCATTTAAAAAAAAAAAAAAAAAATATATATATATATATATATATATATATATATATATATATATATATATATAGATATCAGATTTTTTTAAACAATCTGCCGTTCATAATTAGTAAATCTTATTAAATTTTGAAATCTCTGTGAAATTTTAAAATTATTTTTTTAGACACCGATTTTAGAAAATGATAAATTCAATAATTATTACTATTAATATAATGGTATATACTGTAACTAGTGCTGTTAGTCCTTTTTGTCAATCCCTTACTGATACCTAGAGGTTAACACCAGAAAATTAATATCAACTATCTCTAATGGGAATCGATCCCACACCGTCGGCATCGGGCGCTCCGGCAAATTCGTCCCAACTTTTGCGAATTTGCTCTAATCATATGTATTAATTTTTCAAGCGTCGAAATATTAAGTTTTTAAAAATAATTTGCAAGTTACAGGATTACAAAATTAATGTTAAATTAATGAGAAATGAAAAAAATTACTGTTCTAGTGATATAGAGACAGTATTATGTTTAGCTGGGTTCTTATGAAGATATGAGAGTTATGGCTCTCCTAAAACTCTGATTTTTATTTTATTTTTATTCTGATCTCATCTTTTAATTTTTGAATTATTGTGTAGTACGAAAAAAAAAATGTAATCAATTGAGAAATTTTTTCTAAATGATCCCATATTTCTGCTCTCTAAATATTTCTCAGGTATTGCGAATTTCCTGCATACGTTTAATTTGCATTTATCTCGTCCGAAAAATTCTTTTAATTACAATTTTTATTAAAAATTTAAATTTACTAAGAAACATTCTCAGAGAGGTTGAAGTAGCTGGTACGCTAATAAATTTTCCATATCTGATAGTTAATCGTCGTGGTATACTCACATATAAATATTTTTTCATTCAAATATCAAGTTTATGTACAGAATATTTTGTAAATTTTAAAAACTTCCATCGTATGACAATTTCATAAAGGTGTAGATAGATACAAGTCAAAAAATTCGGTTTAAATTCCATTAAACGAATCTACCAAATATGACAAGGCTTCGAGTTATCTTACTCACTTATATGTTCGGAGATGATAATGTCCGAAAAATATATTGAACATGATGAAGTATAAAACGTACAATCAGATAATTTCAATATTTTTTCTCTAAAGCCGATTACTTACAAGAAATTAATTACAGAGATGAAAAGAATACTTATAAATAAAATAAAATTAAGGCTTGTTTAGGAGGGATAGGAACATATAGATGAAAGGGTATCACTAGAAAGTTAAATTTATTTCTTTAAACAGTTTTCATGTAAAATCATTTTTATTTTGAAGCAATGTGCAACATTTCGATTTTGAGAGATTTTATTATTACGACTCCAAACAACATTATCGTTAAAATCATACATAATACTTTTTCGTAAACTTATTTACCAATATTGTCGAACATCCAAAGCAGACAGGTGTAAACTGCAACATCCTTCAATCTAATTACAGGCAGAGCACAATAAATACCACCTTAAAATTAAAGAACTTTCCTGTAAAAAGACGAGAAAAAAACTGTAGAAAGAAACGTTGGTCGCTGACTTTTGTCCGCACGGCGGTTTTCAACTTTAGCCAAGATTTTTAACAAGGCACGTCTTATTCCCATTTTTGGAAATCCATCGAGTAAGCACAAAGTGTCCATAGTAATTTCTTTTTCATTTCTTTATAATTACGAAGCTTAATTCATTCAAGATATCTGGTTTCGTTTCAAAGTGTCATTCATTTCTTCTTCGTATTAGCTAAAAAGTTATAACACTACATTATTTCAGTAGTTCCATGCATTGAATAATTCGACACCAGACAATCGTAGCAGCCTCACTAGTTACAAAATGAGGGTATTTTTAAACTCAATAACTGTTTTAATGAAAGTGTTGATAGTGAGTTTCATTAGTTGCAGTCGTTATTAATTAAATTTTGATTTTCTTTCATTTATTTATTTTTTATTGAACAATTTAGTTTTTCTCTAGTTTTAGTAATGACTTGTTAATTTATATTACTCTATCCTTCAATTTAATGTGAACGCTCTTTCCCTTCTCCTCCTTTCAAAGATTAAAAATATCGAGGCCCGAAATATCGATATTTTTATTGATATATCGAACTACTATATCGATACACTTGAAAACTACCGATACATATCGATATTTGCATCCCTAGATCTAAGAAAAATCTAAATTTTCCAATTTTTTTTTAATGCATCAATGCCTGTAAGAAAAAGAACTATTTCGATTGGTGTAAGAACTGGGTGCTAATGCAAAATCAGTTCTTTACAGTGCGGTAAAAATGCGGGACAGACTGAATCATCAGCCAATAGAAATTCTGGTATCCGTTGGTACAAAAACCAGATAGGTATGTCCGCACTTACCTTGTTCTTGACACCAATGGTAATGAACGCAAATAGCCTTTCCCCATTAATAGGATAACATTATTAAGGATAAGTTGGCTGATATATATTCAATATATCTTATATATTATATATATATATATATATAAATATATATATATATATATATATATATATATATATATATATATATTCAAAGCCTTAAGGTGGACTTACCTGGTGTCTTATTTAATTTCATTTGGCTCTCACCAAACATTTTCTTGTCTGGACTACTTGCACCAAGGCCCTCGTTTGTAATTCTTTTTATTTTTCCAGAACAGGAGTTGGGATTTGTTGATATTATATACTTTATTTGGTTTCATTCGAGGTCTAGCTTAGATTTTTTTTTTTAGATTTTTTTTTGGGCTGATTAGTTCATATTTATAAATTAATATTTTAGTTTTTAAAAAATACGTCATTGATCTTTAACTGCCTACTTGTTTTTTCATTTTTTTTTTATTGAATTTACAAACTAATAAAGAAGAGCTGTAACTATATTTTCAATACACACATACATAAATTTTATATATACATAAGCTCATCAGAATTAAAAAAAATTTAAGATTCTAACAAACAAGAGCTTTTTTACACACAATGAAAGAAAATTGTATATTTCTCTTTTTCTATTTTTTTTATATTTCTATTTACTTAAAACACTAATAAAATACCTAAATAAAACTTATTATTTTATTAATTATTTATAGCCATATTTATTGTGTCAATATTTATTATTTAATTAACTCAATTTGTTAGCAATAAGTTATTCTGATTATTAATAAAAGAAAAAATACATACACAAAATGCTAAAGGAAGGATATAAATAAGAAGCAAAAAGTCACACTATTTTGTTATTGTTTAAAGTTAAAATTTGCAAAACTAAGTGTTAATTAGGTAATTTTCAAATATTTGTAAAAATTATTGCAGATATTACTTTCATTAAATCGACACCAATGGTCCCAGAGGAAGTTAGCATATGCATGCGGCATGATTTTATAATTATCTTTCTTCTCCTTAATAAATTTTATTTTTCTTAATCATTTATTTACGTATGATCTATTTATTAATTTATGTTTTCTTTTGCAGATATAAATATTCTGAGGCTGATGATTAGAGGAGTACTGCATTACTCTTTTACTAACCACAGAATCGGTGGTGACAGACCGTGTCAAACTGACAGAAGGTTCGGTCGCTGGCAGTCACATCTGAAAAGAGGTTTTTGCAGAAGTCAAAAGAATTGGAATACATGAGTAATTGATCCTCAATGAATAACAATATTGTTTAAATGCATACCCAATTCCTGGATACAGTGCGATGAATGAGGGAGGAAATAGGAAATGCCCTACCAAAGAAGACCACTCACTGTAAACACGTTCAATAGGCATATCTTTGCTGATTAATCCCAAAGCCGAAGAATAAAAATCCTTCGACAAATGTTTTTATAACAGAAAAATTTGAAGAGCGGATATGCTATGGATGATGAACTAATATATCTTAAAACAATTGCCTGATTATAACTGCTGATCCTAACGGCATTGAAACTGCCAATGAAAATCTGGAGATATTGATAAAATATTCACTTTTGATAAATTGAAGTGATAAATTAACTTTCATAAATTTGAAAATTCTATTTAATAAATAGAAATTTGACTCAATATTCCTCTGAAAGAGGTTTGTCGTATCAGTTGCCATCATACAGCCAGTATATTTTAGTCAACAATTTCTCTCAATAATGATTCCAGTTTGATGTCCTAACTACTTATCTATTATTATCATGATTAGGAATCATGACTGGAATCATGAATAAGTCCCCATGACTTCTAGGAATCAAAATCATAAGCCAGAAATATGTCCAAATTCAGAGAACATCAATATTTTTCAACTATTCTTTCTACGTTTGCAATCGACTGAAGTAATTTTTAGAACATTGATAAATTTGCTTGAATTTAATTTTTGCATAACTGTTAAAAACCAAAAATGGGTTATATTTTATGTCGTAAAAACTAACAGAAAAATTATTAATTTTGTAAATAATAAATTTTGGATGGTAACATTCTTACTATCCTTTTTTTTTTTTTTTAATAAATTACTTACACACAAATTTTAGTATCTAACATTTTATAATGTTTTTGGTTGATATTAGGAAAAAAATCTAAGGAGAATTTATATCCTTTTTTTATTATAATAACAAAGTTACAAATAACTCTCAAGCAAAAAACTGATGTGAATAACTCCATTTCCTACTCAAAGAATTTAGAAGCAATCGGAAATGTGGATGGTCAGTTTGTAAGAACCCTACAATCAACATTCCCGGTATTGTACAATCTTATTCTACTGAACTACTTCATCTTCTTCCACGATGATACAGCCTTAGTCTCTTCACTAAGCTTTCGCCAGGTGGTTCGGTTTTGTGGCGCTGTTCTAGTCATTTACCATCAGTAGGGTCCTACCATCCTGGGCCACAGTCCTCCCATCTGAGTCTAAGCTGCCCTCTACCTCTGTTTCGGTAAAGGTTTCCGTCCAGGAGACCTTCTGGTATTCTACTGAAAGATATGAACATATTGATGTGTCTAACACCCTTTCGGGAAAAAAAAAATGCAACGCTTTACCTTTTTTACGTGGACTCTTCTATTATTAACTAACTATTTTAAATCATCATATGTTTTATCGATCCAACGGCAGTAAATAATGGAAATAATCGAAATCCTTACTCAATTAAAGGACCCCGTAGTATTTTATACAAAAAGTGGTGTAAATCAAATGTCCTGACACTTAGCAGGGAGCTATTTATTGTCATTCTGAGCAAAAGACACCCTGGACATAAAAAATTCTAAACAGAATTCTATCAGAAGATGAGCCCTTTTCAAAATTCACTATTCAATTAAGACCTCATTTTACCTATAGCGGAATCGTAGAGCATCAGATACTATAACGTATTCAACGATGTATTTACTTCAATTCTCACTGGTTCAGGTGTATAAATATACTCACATAAACAAAGAGTAAATATAAATATACATACATATATATATATATATATATATATATATATATATATATATATATATATATATATATATATATATGGCAATTTTATACATAATGGGATTATGTGGAAGATTGCTGCACATTTGAAGTTAGATCTTAATTCGTGAATAACTCAAAATCCTGTTATCGAATTTTATTATGCTAATTTATTTATTGTGCCGATAGAGGCTTGGGATGACGATAATTGGCTCCCAGCAAAGTTTCTGAACATTTGATTGAAATCACTTTTTATATAAAATATTGCGGAGTCCTTTATGTAAACTTTTTTAAATCTATAAATAAATGACTGATTGAAATAAGTCTATGAAGTAAATAATTAGATGTTTTAATAAATTTTTATGCAACTTTGTAGCATTATTTTCACTGAATATAAACATTTATTCAATGTTTGTATGTGTTAAAGCAATCTCAATTTTTATATTATTTTCATAATTTATACATGATAGATTAAATTACATACTAAAGCAGTAATATACATAATAAATAAGATTTAAATTATTAAGTAAATAAGAATTGCTTAATATGAAATGGAGGGTCAATGTAAGAGGAAGATAGAAGTAACATAAATAATTGCAAAATTTCTTTTATTCTCGTAAAAAAATCATGATAAAATAACTTTTTTTACATTTTTACTCAAATGAAGTATTCTTAGGATTCCCACAATAACAAGTCAATTGTGAAAGGGCAGTCTAACCTGTCAGTGGGACTATACAAAGGCTTTTAAAAAATTCAGTAAAAAAATAAAACTATGACCTATTACCTAGTTAAAAATCGTCTTCAACGGAGACAATTTTTAGTAAGCGCATGTGCATGCGGATGGGAGGGAAGCTGGGAGAGCATCAGTGTAGACTGGAGATGAGCCAGAGACGACAGAGGAGGTGGAGAAAGCTGGGCTGGAGACAGCGACTGGGCCGGAGGAGACGGCAACAGAGGAGGTGGAGAAAGCTGGGCCGTGGGAGAGGACGGAGTCAGAGTAAGCTGGGCCAGAGATGGCGACTGGGCCGTGGGAGAAAGCTGGGCCGGAGACAGAGACTGGGCCGGAGACGGAGACTGGGCCGTGGGAGAGGACGGAGTCAGCGTATGCTGGGCCAGAGAGGGCTACTGAGCCAGAGAAGGCTGGGCCAGAGAGGACTGAGCCGTGGGAGAAGGTTGGGCCAGAGAGGACTGAGCCGTGGGAGAAGGTTGGGCCAGAGAGAACTGAGCCGTGGGAGAAGGTTGGGCCAGAGACAGAGACTGGGCCGTGGGAGAGGACGGCGTCAGAGTAGGCAGAGCCAGATACGGTGACTGGGCCGTGGGAGAGAACGGGTCCAGCGAGAGCTGGGCCGTAGGTGGAAGGAAGGGAGGTACGGAAAGCGCGGACTTTCTGTTCAACGAGATGCTTGACAACCCTCCTCCTGACAGGGACTACGGAAGTGTGGGTCTCAACGACGGGCTTGAGACGGCGTTCTACAACTGGGACAGTACGGTGGAATTCGTTGACAACGGGCCTGCAGCGGCGTTCAACAACAGGTACGTGGCGGGTGACGGACTCTTCGACTCCACGGGTGAAACGGTCAGTTACTGGAACGTGAACGGTGTAGGGTTCAACGACGGTACGGGTCCTGGTCTTGACGATTGGGACGTGGCGGGTGCGGGTCTCAATGACTGGACGGCTGTACCTCTGAGTTACTGGAACATGACGGACGATTTTATCTTCAGTGTTCTGGATGGACTTGTGTACTACTGGAACGTGGCGGGTGAAGCTCTCTTCTTGGTTCCTGATGGTCTTCCTGACAACTGGTACGTTGGTGACGCACTCGTCGACTACAGGCTTGACAACACGCTCGACGCGGTGGGTCAAACATTCACCGGGTTCAGCACCGCTGTAGACGGGAGTGGCAGCGTGGAAACCAGCGCCATAGTAGCCAGAGGTAGCGTGGACGAGACCATCGCTATAGACGGCTGGGGAAGCGTGGATACCATCGCTGTAGACGGCTGAGGAAGCGTGGATACCATCGCTGTAGACGGCTGGGGCAGCGTGGATACCATCGTTGTAGACAGCGGAGGAAGCGTGGAGACCATCGTTATAGACGGTTGGGAGAGCAGCTGGGAGGCTGTCGGAGTATACTGAGCCAGACAAGGCTGGGGAACAGGAACATCCGGACAGGATTGGGGAGGCACAGACCAGCTAGAACAGAAATTAAGACAAATATGTTATATAGTTTTCATTAAGTGCACATCTCATGATCATTATTCAAATTAAATATCTAGAACCGAAACCTATTAGAAATTATCTATAACATCGACACTCTGGCACATGATTCTACTAATGATAAATGTTTAAATAATGCTAATTGGTTATTTGTAGTCATTTAACTTTAAGTACCAGATGCGAGGAAGTGTAATGATATTAAAAAATCTAAATATTGGGCACTTCATAAAATTTAAATAAATTAGCCCAGCTAACGTATAATGTCATTTAAACAATTTAAGCAAATCTGTAAGAGAATGAACCATAAGGACACTCACGCGACACGACACATACTAGACCAAAAGTTATTAACGATTGGAAATATTTCAAATTCCAAGTCATATCTTCACGATGTTACCCCATAAAATCATTAAAAAAAAAATTATTTATATTATCTCTATTTAATTTTTCTAGCATATCCGATTATCACTGTTATATCCAATTGTTTTCTCATGTCTTATTTTCAATTGAACTACTAAAGTAATTTTACATTAAGACGATACTTCTTGAATCTTTAACGTTCCCAAACTATTCATATTTCTGGCTGAAGAAAACTACGGTATATACATAAACTTGAAAATCCAACACGAGATTTAAAATTTCTCATTCACCTGGAGGCCGACCAAGAGGAGAGCGACGTTCTTGTACATGATGGACAGTTGAACTGATGATCTCTGGATCTTGGAAGGTTTATATATGTTTGGATGGGCTTGTTGAGGAGAAGTTGCTGACAGGCTCGGTGCAAAATATTGATAGCACCTGAAGAGTGATAAGGGACGGTTTGAGGTTGTTCGCCCTGCGGCCGGGCGGGTATCTCTTCAGTATCTTGCCATTCTTGTACCAGCCACCATTCAACAGCAGGTCAGTAGACAGGCCCACAAGTTATTATTTTGTGAAAAATAAATTTTATAAGAATAGTTTGGACATTATTTTATTAAGTTGAAATGTAAATCTCCAAATGTAGAATATACCATATTGTACAGGATTAAATAAGGTTAGAGACTAATACAGCATATGCAATCAAATAAAGACGTAACTGATATGTTATTTAAATAACCTTTCCACTTTTCAGTAACCAAAATTTCCCTTTAAAGAAAATATGAACGCGTACTCTTGTTTTCCTGCTATGGTGCGCGAAATTGGAAGTGTACGCTGACGAGAAACATTTTCTGATATAAATTTTTAATATTTCATATTGCGAGAGTCTTTGAAGACATCCACGAAGGACGAAAAAACGGAAAAGGAAATTATCATCTCACCACAGCCATAAGAAAACTTAACAAATATAAAAAATCAGACCAATCTTAAATGATCACAGTTTTTAACAAAAATTGTAAATTAAAATAGTTTTAATTGAAATTCAATATTCTGACATGATATATATCCTTGTAAATAAACCAATTTAAGTTTTGAATATGGGAATCAATGCCACGAAACTAATGCATTAAATTTGGAAATAAAAGTTACCATTTTGGGAGTATAATTACCAAAATTTTCATCTAAATTAGAAAAACTTTCTTCATAATTTGAAAAATATTAATAAAAAAATCATATAAAGAATGTCTATCAAATATACATTAAAATAAAATGACAAGAAATAAATTCTCACACTCACAACATCCAACATAATTCATAAAATAAAAATGTATTCAATTAATTATTTTAGAAATAATAACAATCCATCTGGTAACTTATATTCTCTTTGCATAATTCAATCTTGGTTTTGGCAATACACCATTACTCAATCTGTCATCTATTAATTTATAATACTGCAGTGAACTAATTTCTTTAATAATTTTTTTAATCACGATCCGTGGTATTAAATTGAACATTATACGTAGGGTTAAAAGTTGATTCTACGGCTTTTTTATGTCAAGAACTGTAATTAAAAATTTAAATAAATTATCTTAAATTTTTAATATTCCAGTAAATAAATTTTTTCGGTCGGAAAATAAATAAGGCAAGAAATTGAAAATAAATTCAGTAAAATTGTGAGTTATAGGATAACTGTGTATTAATTTTAAAAAAATTATTGATGAAATATAATACAATAAAAATACATGTAATTTAGTTGATAAATTATTACGATAAAAATAGGTTATAAGTTCTGAATAACTAAAACTAGAAAGAAAAAAAGCTCAAAAAAAGCAAACTTTGATGCTATCGTTCGCCTGCACTTACATATATTTGATGTTATTTAACATTAATATAGATATCAATTCCAGTTGTAAGAAAATCTTTTTATTTACAATAATTGGCAGGGCTGTTGCACTTTCAGGCCAAGGATCATTTAAGATTAATAATTTTTGAAAACGTTCAAAAATCTTTTATAAAGTTCAATTCAAATTCCGAAAAAAATAGCGTTTAGAATTTTTTGAAACTCGTCAAATTTTATGCTTCATTAATCCTAAGATTCACGGCATACATTATAAACTACTGGCCAAAAGTATCGCATAACCAGGAAATATCATTAAAAAAGTCATTTTGAAAAGGTGAATGAAATATTTTAGTTTAGGATTATCACAAACAAGGAATGCCAGCATAATAGAAAAAGGAAACAAAGTGATAGTAGTAATTAAACGGCAAATTTTAATAAAAGAAAAAAATAGTCATATCAAATTTACATAATAATAAAAAGTACAAGTTAAACATAAAAGCAGTTCACTAACAGTATTCAGTGACTGCTCCGCTCTGATAACTGCATTCAATCGTCGAAGAGTTCAAAATTTTAAATGTAATAGAGCTTTTTGGGGTATGTTGTCTCACTCTTCTCTTAGGGTTATGTTGAGTTATTGGAGAGGCCTCGGAAGAACCCTATGGTTTTTAATACAATTTTCCATCATATCCCAGGCGTGCTTTATTGGAATGAGGTGTGAATTTCTTGATGGGAAACGCAGCACCCTAATTCCAGCCTCGTTAGGGTATTGAACAGTGTGAGGCCTCACATTATCGTGGAGTATCATAAAATCAACTCCAACAAATGCTACCACACCTTCTTGAAGGATGCTTTCAATATACCTGACGGCATTCATGATGCCTCTATCAGCAATGTGTAACTCTGTATGGGCCTCAGTACACACTCCAATACACAAAATCACTGAGCCTTCAAGGTAATTCAGTCCAGAAGATACATGGTGAATATCTTTCATTTGGTCTTCTCGACCCTGTCTCTCTTCCGCCAGGCGAGTTTAAAGTGAATCTTGAATCATCTGTGGTACCAGTCTTCATTTGTCCAATCACAGTATTCTCGGATAAACTCAAGTCTTTATACTTTATGTTCTCTAGCGAGAAGCGAACCCGTTCTTTGAGAAATTTGGACACCTCAGATTCCCACTATTAAATTTCTTACTTTATCTGCAGTAAAGAACCGGTTTCTAAAAACATGTAATTGAATAAATCGATCGTCGCTTCCTGTTTTAGAGCAACCAGACCTAGCATGAATCTCCTTATGTGGTTCCCTGTCTCTCTGCAACGCTTTATTATCCTGGAGACCAGACATATTCCAAGGCGTCTGCAATATTGCGTTGTTTGATCCCCCCTTCATGCAACGTAATTATACGAATCACAATTTTCTCTAATAAATTTTGCCAAGTGTTTTTCAGTTTATTTTAAAAGAATTTAAAACAAAATGCACGATTAACTGAGCGAGTACGACTGACGATATACTGAGGAAATTATTCTTGCTTGTAAACAAAATAAAAAGGTATTAACTCTTGTTTACATTGGTACATAGTTCATCATACCTAACTTATCTGTAAATAAATTCAAGTTTGTTTGTATTGGACTGTGGCATGATTTTAGAAATAAAAACACAAGTGAGGCGATCCTTTTGTGTAGGAGTTTATTTTTTGAATGGCTTTCCATTTTTATTTTTCGATTGTAAGACTTTTTAAATACCTAGTAATGTTACAACTGTAAAGATATAGAATTGGCATTTCAAAACTGTACTACTAAGACAATAATTATATAATAAACTCATTTTTTTAATTGATAATTAATACGAAAAGGCGATATTTGTTTATTTTTTTTTATCTTATGTTTTTGAAACATCTGGAGAGAAAAAAAAAATAAAAATAACTGTTGATAAAAATTCACATTAGACCAACTATATAAAAATAATATTTCTAATCACATTATTTTGTATAATTTCACAGATGCAGAGTCTACAGTAGTCATTGACTCTAAAGATTTGATGCTAAACATAAGTCCGAAAATATGACAGACAGCATCGAAAGCAGAATAGAAGTCGAATTTAATAGCAGGATAGAGAATTCATGAGGATGTTTCAACAGAGCTATAAAAATGTTAAGGTTGCAGTGTTTTCCTATCTATAACTTTCAACATCTTGGGCATGGGAGAAATCCGAACACAAACTTAAATGAAAAAATGATATTAAAAAGAGACTGATGGCTACAAATGTATGCAAATTACAGTAATTTATTGAAAATGTATTCCTAAAAAAATGAAAATGATTCCTTAATTTAGAGATATGTAATACTTTTTCGGAATCAAACATAAAAAAGAAAGAAAATGACTAATCCAAGGCACTCTAATGATGTTATATGCACATATTTCGGAATAATGTTAACAAACAAAATTTTCAGAAATTGTTATCACAAGCATGAGCTGTTTAAAGAACAGAAAGGTGATGAATAAGAAGAGAAACATCTAAAAATAAATTATTAAAAGTTCAAGAAATACAAGATGGTACGAAAAGCAATCAGATATCAGTAATAAAATGAATAGCCTCTTAAATAAATAAATCATAAACAGCTAAGGAAATATTTCCCAGTATACATGCTTCTGGTACAAGAAAAACGTTTGGAAACAAGAAAATAGTGGAGTGCGTATTTGCAGTGTATAAATGACGGTATAAATAGAAGATTTTAATACAGGAGCCTCAGTCACTCAAACAAATTTTATTACTAACTAGTAAACGTTTAACAATACGAAATTACCAAGGTTTGGTCCTGAAGTATTGATGAAACGTTGAAAAGTATCAAATGAAATTTGTTTGACAAAGGCTGATTCTAAACCTCCTATAAATACACCAAGTGTAATATTTTGTCAGTACTGGTGTATAAAATCTGTTTTCAAAGAGTTGAAAAATTTAAATGACAAAGCGATAATCATACAACAAAATTAATCCAATCCTTTTAGCAAGGTAAGTAAGCTTGCATATTTATAAACTTTTATTAAAATAAAAATTAATTTAAGGTATATTTTACGATTTAAACAGCTCTAGGATGATTATATTTAAGAAGTAAATTTTACCTGATATACCCTAACTAATATATAATCATCAATTTAAATAAATTATTGTAACAGCACATTAAAAAAAATTAATATTCACTACCAAAAAAAATATAAACAAATAAAAAAGCAACAGGAATTCAAAGAAAAATTCAAAAAAAAAGAAATAACCCATTAAACAGATTAATAAAAATTATATAAAAAAAAAATTATAATTTGAAAGATTTAATATTTACATGCACTATATATTATAATTTATTATTTAATTTATATAGCATGTATTAGAAAATTATTAATTAAGAAGGAAGAATGAGTAGTGAGCTACCATCGCATTAACGGCATAAAAGTCATATTCCTTAAAAAGTAAACTCAATCCATCTTCTTTCGAGTCATTTTCCGTTTATTAGGTTTAGGCTATCCATGCATCTCAGATGTTTACATAGAGGATAACAGAGAATGACTACAGACCATGTCAGCAAGGACGAACCTGTGCTGTCATTGTATACGCAAAAGTAGGTAGACATGGCGTAAAATATGTCCTGAAAACATCAAATCATTTTTTTTTTCTGATGTGCTCTAAAAATGTACCAGAATGTTTTTAGGTTGGTCCAGACTTGCCTCAGTGCTTACTTACTTTTGCTTATACCGTGACTCAGCTCAGGCTAAACTTTGATGGCATGTTCTTTACCTGATGACAGGTTATTGTTTTGAGGCATATTTTGTTGAAGTGTTTACATCTTTCTGCCGAGCATAGAACTCAGATCTCTGAGGTATCAGAGCATTTTCAATGTTTGTTTAAAGTTGTAGTTAAGGCAGGCAATATTTACTTTTCTGAATATAAATAACAACTTAATCTTCGGTGTTTTTAAGATTAGAGAAGGTGAAGAAAAATATATCGTATCCCTAGACAATCCAAAATCTAGTGTCGCTAACCCAAGACAATTCGTGATATCGATACGCGTTTAACGCTTATTATACAATACTACAATCTGATTTTCTTGTACGATGGTGATAGGTAGTTCTGGCTCAAAGTTAGATTAGATATCCCAGCTCATCTCGAACGAAAGTAACGTTTGCTTCTTATAATAACCATTCAACATAAACGGTAGAACCAGTAAAGCGTATGGAATCCGAATTTTCTGGCAGCGACAGAACGGCCATTTCCAAGAATCCTCCAGTTGGAGCGATAAGAAGAAGGGTGGGGGAGCGTTCTCCTGACCCAGCACTATGCAAGAACCACTGTGGAGAGATTAGCGTTGTCCTTATCAGGTGAGGCCCGTGACCTCGGAGAAGAGACATGACCGTCCTCTATAAATAGGTGTTCCATCGAGAATGATCGGCACACTCACTCCAGAGGAACACTATGATACGATTCATCCTTACAGGACTCTGTCTCCTACAGGTACTTAATTGTCTTATCCCTCTAACATACCCCCTTCCACCTTCCCCTTTCCTACCTTCCAAACAATCCTATTAAAGTCTCATAAATCCTGTAGTATAGCTGTGCCTAAAGAATTTTTTTTTAATTTATCTCTATTCGGTCCAAACAAAATACAAATGAGTCATGTAAAGCAAAGATGACCCCTTGTGTTTATTTATTTTACTTGTTTTGTTATAAATGTTTGTTTACAAATTATGTAACAGATAACAGACTTTTGCCGCATTATTTTGTAATCAGACTGAATAAAAGAAAGCAATGCAAGACCTCAATGTCTGAGCTGAATTATCCTTACAAACACTGTGGTAGCTGACAAGTATTTGCAGCGTGCACATACTATACAAATATAATTTAAATTCATCATAGATCTTTCCTATCTCAATAGAAACAATGACTGAATTATGATCGATTTCAAATGATCGATTCAACAGGAGAGCGTTTTACTTTACCTTATAAGAGACTTCAATGCATTATATCAATGCCATAAATAGAATTTTTCGTATCAATTCCCATTTTTAACCAGAAAATATTACATTTAATTATTTTTTATACTCAATTTTAAATTAGACTTGACTACAATAATACATGCTCCATACATTTATTCTGAAAATCTATTTAAATTGAAATACTTGAAGGTTATACGGGTAGGGAAGGGGATTCCCCGCATAAGTTTAAGTAGTCATTAATTTAATTTAAGTATATAATTTTGTAGTAATTTTTTTTCTTTAAGCCAACTATCATGCCTTATAATATAAATCAGTTAAATATAAAGTAAATTCTAAAATACTTAAAAACGGAACATTTACCTAAGCTTCAAAATACCTCAAACTTATCTTTTCATTTTTGTTTTTTTATCTTGCAGTAACACTGGAGCGGATATAAAACTTGCATAGTAACAAGTAATATAAGATACACATAACTTATAATATCGCATTATATGCATATACATTTTTCAAGCAATTGTTCATTTAAATGAAATAGATATATAAATAAAAATTAAATTAAATTAAAATTAAAAAATAATAATAATGACGAAAATAATAATTAAATAACATACAATGAATTATCCATATGTAACTGTAAAAAGTAATATTCACAAAACAAAAATAAATTAAATTAAAAAGCCCAAAACATATAATTTATACGTTTATTAATCTAAATATTTTACTTTCTCGAATTATAAGTAATATCGAAAGATAATTATTCAAATAAAATAATTTAATTTTAAAAACATGCCATTAATTTTCTTCATTTAATTCCTTATTTATTCCGAATGTGAGCCGTTGCCGGCCCATATTACTTTTATTCGAAATTTCAGTTAAGGGCTCTGAATACAAACAATAAATGATCCAATAATATTTACAGGGAACCAATAAGAATTTGCTTACAATTTTTAGGGATTGTAAGCAAATTAGGGATTAAACATCATTAACCTACAAACAATTTATAAAAGTTTTAATACTCTTATTAGTTGAGCATATTGCGATTTATGTCCATGTAAGCTAAAATGCTGTAGATTATTAAAAAACACATCTGCAACTGTTATTAAGTTTGATTTTTTTGGTATAATGATTTCAAAAAACTTTATATTTTTCCTCTATATTCATGAAAGACTTAGATATGGGCGTATGAAACATTTAATCGGCCAACATTTTCAAACGAAATGGCAGATAGTAATATTGCGTTCCGAAGATCATCCTGCGTTGACCTATGACTTTGGTGCTACTTCTCAAAAACAATGTCTCAGTAGTATCGTAGAAAAGCCGCAGACGGATGTGTATATATATATATATATATATATATATATATATATATATATATATATATATACACACACATATACATACATACATAAATAAATGTAAAATCTTGAAACGTAAAACTTCAAATTTTTAATTTATTGGTCGATTACAAAGGGTCATTATTGAAAATAATAAACAAAAAAAAAGGAATAACAAATATGCATGATTAAATGGCATTATTATCATTAACAGAAGAGGGCAAAATACAATTTTTAATTTTTAGTAAAATAATAAGCAAAACAATAAAAAAAAGAAATAATATATATATATATATGGGCCAGTCTCCCTCGGTTGGATTTGGGCATGGAACCCAATGATTAACCATGGAGACAGTTAAATTAAGCAGCCGTATATATTGTAGGATATATAAGTATAAATTCGATTTAAAATTGATAGGGAGCATAAAAAAACGGTAATCCATTTTTTTAATAGAAAAAATGAGAAATAAAAGACCAAAATCTCCGACTTGTAAAGGTTTTGAAGTCATTAACTTTCTGCCTGAGACGATTTCAAAATCTTTAAAAAATATTTTAATTTTGATTTAATTTCACAAGCTCTAAAATATTCAAGGAGGACATAATTTTGTTTTTAAGATATACAAGTGCATTAAACTCAGAATGTAACAGTTATTTTCCAATCATTATATACTGATTATATCGCAGTCTCCCAAATAACCAGACCTTAATGTTACAGACTATTAGTAATAATTCAAAATATTAATTTACAGTTTATAAAAAAAAATTACCACAACAATCGATAGAGAGTCTAGGGTATTATATTTATATACTATTAGAGGAGTATCGATTCAGAAACCCGGAAGTAGGGATGTTGGAAAAATATCGATATATCTTTTTTTTTTAAATATATCGATAATTTTTCCGAAAGTTTTTATCCGATACATCTTAATATCGATATTAAAATTTGAGTATCGAAAACCGATATTTTTTAAAATTAATCAAAGTATGCACATATCAGCATTTATTATTAAATAGGCTCATTACTAAAAGAACAATAAAAAAATGAATTCAATTTCTTAACTTTAAAATAAAAGAAAGAAAATCACGATTGAATTCGTTGAAAATAATCGAACTTACAGACCTTATAGGCATTTATCTTTAATTATTTAATTTTTTTTTTTTTAATATTGGTTTCCGCTCCTCAAATTTTAATATCAATATAACGATATATATCGAGTTAAAACTATCGGACAAAAATACATATATATTTCTTTTGAAATATTGATATTTCGATATTTTTCCAACATCCCTAACGGGTTTAAAAAATATCGAGATCCGATATATCTAAATATCGATATTTTTCGATACATCGAACTATTATTTCGACATATTCGAAAGCTATCGATATGATATGTATCGATATTTTTTAGGTATTCGCATCTCTACCCAGAAGATGATTTATACAACTTCACGTTTAATCAACAAGTTTTTCTTTCCAACCCACTTTAAAGAGGTTAGGTATTCTCCAAAAGTGTCAATTTCTACCGTCACCGACTGGAACCTGAGTTCGAGAGATATGTGTCCTGCTCCATTAAGTGTACGGAGAACTTAATATGAATAAATGCACGCAACATTACTGGAACATATGTGCATAGTTATTATTAAATATTATATTGAATACAATAAAACTTGGATAAAAAGGTAACAAATAAAAGAATATCGACACCAACCAATTCTAACAATAAAGAACGTTGACCAACACCAATGGGAATAAGAATTGAACCAATTGAAGCAGGATCGAAGAAATCCCTCCAAACATATCATTTAGAACATCGTGTCGGTTTACAAAATCTCGTAATTTACAAATATACTTGTATTCGTTCTATATAGAAATTTTTATAATTTATTATAATCGATTAAAGGCAAATTTTCGATCATCGTGATAATTTTATAGAAATAAAGTCAATCATTATAACAATCGCTAACGTAATGCCGATAAAATCATGGAAGTGGGTCAAGATAGTGATGCACAGATTTCTATTTATCAGTCTGATTATAAATACAATGAGATTAGTCAACAACGAATGATTTACATAGTGATATATATATATCACTATATATATATATATATATATATATATATATATATATATATATATATATATATATATATATATATATATCAATAAAATAATAAATATAATATAAATTCATCGCTACAAAATAAACTGGCCGGAAACATGTCCTAAAACAAAGTTCAAAAAAATTTTTTTTTACTTCTACCCCTTCAAATTACTTTTGTGATTGTCTTCAAGATATCAGTCTTATCGAAATGTTTTCAAATAAACAAAGTAGAAACCGATTATCACAGAACGATTTTTTCTTAGAAATGTTTAATGTAGGTACGTTAAAAAATTTTTAATGTAGGTGCAAGATGTCCGGGAGGCGGTCCTTGACTTCCTCCCATACCGTCTTATCCCTTCATATAATTTTTACGGTCAATTATTAATTATTCAATAACAATTTTTTTAATTAAAAAAATGTAAATTAACATTAATCCATCGAAGGACTGGCTCAGATAATTTTATAATCTTTTTGTCTCCATAGATTCAAATAAAAAATAAATTTCAGGATGATCAGGGTGGGAGTCAAAATTTATTTTTAAAAATAGTATGAAACTATTTAATACATGCCAACTTTTTGGCCCATTTATTTAATATGGTTTCTTCAGGGCTAAAAATAAAAAAATACGACAAAGATAGTAAAAGCCGATAAAATGAAAACATTTAAAACGTAAAAAAAAATAAAATAAATAAATAAAAGATGCCGTTCGTAATCTATCTAAAATACAAATCAGAAAAATAGCCTATTATATTATGGTAGAAATATTCTAAAATAATATCGTAATGGAAGAAATGTGTATACAAATTATTTCTCAAATAAAAGCAATTAAACTCAAAGATGTTTTTCATTTTAATTTTAAACATCAATAACAGTGGATTAGTATGCCATGAATGAGGAAAGGTTCGAAGTAGCTTTAGATATTAAGCCTCTTAAAATTCATTTTTCTAAATTACGTTACTACTTTTTTATTCATATTTATTCAATATTCAGTTATCCTTTCGAGTCTGACGGACACTAAATCGCACCTAGCTCGTTCAGGGGCAGACCCATAAGTAGTTTTTAGGGAGTAACTATCAAGGTAGGGTCGGAACTTCTTCCTTTCCCCATCTCGATTAAAGTCCACAATTTTATAACAATTTTAATAATATCATCTCCTAACATTAAAATTGACTGAATTAAGGTCAATAAAATCAAAAAGCAGAAACTAATATTTTTTACTTAAACGAAAATAAAATAAAATTCCGCTGGAAATTTACCGTTTTGTTCAGCCGCCCGGGACAAATGCCCCTTTTGCTCCTCTAATTCCGGCCATGTATCACAGGGTTACCACAGATTTTGGGATACTCGTAGATCAGGTCAGCAATTATGCAATACATTTTATTTTTTGTTATTTTTTAATATTTGTATTATTCTTCCATTGATGCGCCAACCATTTTTAATAAAGATAGGATGAAATGCAGAATTATGTGATTGTGTTGTCTTATCCCGGTTCAGGAGAGATTGATAGGATATCTCAGTAATTAATAAACCAATGATTAATGATACAGTTTGAACCAAACTATTTTGACCTTGATTAGGGTTCCATTTAAACGAGTCCAGCGACAACCACTGGATCATATGAAGAATTATTGAATTTTCATCAGGTTTAAAAACAATAAAACGATAGAAGTTTAGCACACATACCTTATTTGAATTAATAAAAAATGTAATTTGACAATTTCGACGATCGGTTTCTCACAAGGTGAGCCAAGGCTTCCCTCCTACCTAATGAATAATAATTTATCAGTTATTAATGAGTATTGTTACTAATAGGTATATTTTCAATTAGCCGTAGTTTATTTTTGTTTTCTCAGTGGTTATTTTGGGAGGGGAAATTTCTCCCTCCCACTTTTTCCCAGAGGGGAATTTTCCCTCTGAAGATTCGCCACTGAGCTCGTTTAGGAAAAATCCCCATGGGGTCTCAGGAATAGAATCTGTGTATTCTACATTTATTTGACTTAGAGATAATCTATTTCTTTTCATAAAAAATAATAGGTTAATATTTGTAATATTAAATAATCGCTATATTGTAATATCAATGTAGTAAACCTAAGATCTATCCCTATCTTCCTTTTAAGAAGCAAAGTTTCCCCTCCTGAAAAATGTATGAAGAAACCACGCTTTTTCCTAGATATTAAAAAGCACCTACACCGTGATTTGCCGGTTTCTTGTTAATTTCAACTATTCGGGACCAGTTATTGAAATATATCAGATCTTAAATTTCGGTTTTATTAATACACCAGATATTAATTAATCACCGACTAGGAGGCACTTTTCTTCTGAAGAGTTCAAATCACCTGCAATTAATCTAAATTTCTTTATTATGCCTTTGTATCCATACCCTATACTGCTAACCAAACTTGGCATAACTACGTAGTTGCTAAAATTTCAAAACGAAGATATTGTTGTCATCAAAACATATATTCGGTCTTATGGGATACACTTCAGTTATCCACTATATTACACTATAGTTGTAGAAGTATGAGGTGCAATCGCTTGTCAGGGGTGAAGAGCAGTAAATTATGCCACTGCAAAATTAATTTTTACAAATCCATCAAAATCAAAGCTTAGGTGCTTACTATTGTCTGATAAAAATAAATGTGCGACTCAGTAATGTCAGTAAGAAGAGTGAACGTTAAATTAATTCCAAAACTGATTAAATCGAATTTATAATTTAGAAAAAAAGAGTTATTATGATAAAAACTCAATATGTATATATTTGTTTACATTACTGAATTCGTAAATATTAAAATTTTATATGTTGGGGGCATTTAATAAGAAATACTTCGTATTGCCACGAAAAATCGTGAGATTCGCATTATGATAATCATTTATGATAATCGCCTATACTGTAGAGAGCTATTTGTGTTCGGCAATTTTATCATTATTATATATATCTTGTCATACAAAATGATCTTTGAAAATTCATAAACATTTGGACACAAATGTTTTCATATTATGAATATTACAAATTAATGATAATCGCCTATACCGTAGAGAGCTATTTGTGTTCGGCAATTTTATCATTATTATATATATCTTGTCATACAAAATGATCTTTGAAAATTCATAAATATTTGGACATAAATGTTTTCATATTATGAATATTACAAATTAATGATAATCCCTCTAAAAAAATAAAATAAACAAGTAAATACAAACTAATAATAATATCGAAATTAAGATGGCTCTTAACTTGATTGAGACCTTAAATGATCAATGGTCATATCAATGCTTCTAACAAAAATACATTTAGTAGCTGAACCAGGTAATATTTATCAAGCGATGTAAAAAAATAAAATAAAATAATAATAATAATTGAAAAATATATCTCTAATTGACTTTTTGAACGACCTGGATCATTTTACATGCAAGGATACTAATAAATATATTTTTCGAAAAGTAATATAAATTTGAAATGTACTGATAAGAATAAGCGGAAAACAAAAAAGCTATTGAACGTAAATTACGATTGTATTACTTTTCATAAAAGACCCAACCAAGAGAATTGCTGAATATGGCAGTTTGCTGAATATGGCAAAACCAAAAGGATTTTCAACTGCAACATCAACAATGAATACACGTAAACGCGGAATAGAATCTTCCAAACAGAAAACAATTCCTGAAAGCAACGTGAAAAATTGCGATGCCCAGCGTAATTACCAATTAATACAACCAGAGAAATAAACATTCTACTTTTACATATTTTAAAACAATGACATCTTTTACCCCTTTTTCAACAAATTTTACAACAGCGACTGTTCACGCCCAACTATTCAACTGTTGTCTATTTTTTCGTAATCAACTTCCATATTAGTAACTATCATTCATCATGCTCCTGAAATGCGATCAGAATGAATTAATTAATCGGCATTTCAGTAGTACGGAATTGGTTTTAGTCCAAGCTTTCGCATATTGGCTACTTCTCGAAAAGTGTAAGTTCTTTTTAGTACGCAGTAAAGGAAATATTGTAATCGCGAAAATTTTCGGTTTTCAGATTTCAACGGAAATATTTTTACCACCCCTAAATCCATTTCGACTAGTTTCGTCGTGACGTCAGTTGATGCGTTCGTTCGTAAGGTTCGCATAAAAATGGTTGGCCGTAGTAAGTTAAATTTTATTATTTAGGATTGCTGTAATATCTAGTTCTGAGCCTCCCATTTTAGTAACTAGACGATTATCGGAAGTGGTACTTCACTTGAAGGTCATAACAAATTTTCATCAAAAATCATATTAAAATATTATGAAAAACTTCTCAAATTTGGTAAATAAGACTTATATAATAATATAAATAAGATAATAGATTTGTATTAAAATTGGCAAACCTGCAGGTCATAATAGTTCTTCATAAAAAATAATATTAAAATATAATGCAAAACTTTTCAATTTTAATAGATAAGAATTATATGCTAATGTGAATAACATAATAAATTTCGGTTAAAATTGGCACACCAGTACCAACTTGGTACTTTACTTGAAGGTCATAATAGATTTTCATCAAAAATTATATTAAAATATGACACAAGACTTCTCAAATTTAGTATATACGATTTTTGTATCAATATAAATACACCAAATTTTGGTAAAATTGGATAGCAGGAGGTGGTACTTTACCTGAAACTGTTTTTTTTTTTATCTCCCGCCTTCTTAGATTTTCATGGATAAGCACGTTTCAAGGTCCTGGTTCAATGAATGGTGTGTGTGCGCGCGCGCGCGTGTGTGTGTGTTTGCGTGTTTGTGTGTATGCATGTATATGCGTGTGTTTGGATGCAATAGACATCACGACATCGAATGTCGTTTTCGGGAAAACTATCTTGGGAAACTAGTAACCTAATTCAGGATCACTTTTTGAGCCACCGATTTATAGTTTAATAGGCGCACAAGGAAGACATGCGGTGTCCACATCAGATATTTTGAAAAGGGAATCTTTACTTCTGTTCTACGAGCTTTTTTTTTTTTACTAATCAACTCCCAGTAATATAAAGCACTAAAGCAGCGAATGGTATAGTGAAAAATAGTTTGGACTCTCTCTTACTTTCCTTCCAAGTCAGCAGACAACCGTACAATTCATCACTTCTTAAGTAGTTATTCTCTCAGAAATAATATAATATATAATACCTGAGGGAATGTGGTAGAATATCAGACTAGAAGCGCCATCATTCAATTTTTCAATATAAACTGATAATTGGACATTTAATAAATTTATAATGCAAAAAATAAAATAAAGAAAACAAGAATAATTTTAAAATAAAAAGCGAAAAAAAACAACTAATATTGATGGAAATTGATAGAAAACGTAAATAAATTAAAATCTTCAAAAATATACGCAAATATTTTTTATTAACTACTTAATATTAAAAAATAAATTATATAAATTTATAGTGTGTGAACATATAGTGTCTCAACCAACTTATTTAATGTTCAAAGAAATTAATATGGATCGTACGTCGAAAAGGAGTAAAAACGTACATGTAATCTTAGAAATATTTATATCTGAAGATGGGAGAAAAAGCCTCGAAACGTCAATGAAATACAATATGTCATGATTTATAAATAAAAATGAAATACATAATAAAATAAGAATGAGTGCAGCACTGCATTAAATTTGAAAAATATAAAAGACTTCCAACAAAATTAATTACTTAAAATTACATTAAACTATTGAAAATTCTTGGTTTAACAACAGCGGGCACTAGGGATTCTGGAAAGATATCGATATATTATTATAAATATATCTATATTCTAGTCCAATAGTTTATATCCGATTTATCGTAATATCGATATTAAAATATGAGTATCGAAAACCGATATTTCTCCCTCCCCTCCAAAAAAATAACAAAGAATACCAGTTTCGGCAAATAAAAAAAACAGAGAAAATTTGTGGTGTGGTGTATTTGTGTTACAATCTATAGTGGCTATGCTGAAGTCCAAAATAGTAGTTCGATTTATCAATGAAAAATATCGATATTTCGATGTATCGATCCTCGATGTTTTTAATCTTTGAAAGCAGAAGAAGAGGGATTTAAGGTCAGAGTAATGTAAATAATTTATTAACAAGTTTTAGATTTGTAATAGGTTTAATAGCAATAATTTTTTTTTTATTTGCATTTATTTAACGTCGCTTCGACTGCTGGAAAAAATATATTAAGTTATTAATATTTGTCATTAAAAAAAAAAAAAATCTGATATGGGTAACACATGACTTCCTTGTACACCTATTAAATTATAAATCCGTGGCTCAAAAAGTGATACTGAATTTGGTTACTAATTTCCGAAGATTGCAGTAAAAACGACACTCGGCGTCCCGACATCCATCTATTGAAACACACACACAAAAAAACACACTCTTGTTACTGGAGGTCTCATTCCGTAATTATATGTCGTTTTCCTTCAGTAGGTAACTAGTTTCCAAGATATTTCTTCATGTTCCGTGACAACAATAAAACTGTCAATATCACTTGATAAAGCATTAGAAATCGACAGTTTCGACATTTTAAGCGGAAAAACTCACTTAACTAATATCTTATTCTCATGCTGCAGACTTGTTGATCTCACAAATGGGGAGGAAAACTAATATTTTACATTCAATTTTAACACTTAAAACAAGTAATAAAAATGTTTAATTGTATTGGAAAACAAATTGCGTTTGTAATCTTTATTACTAAAACATATGATTTCTCTTTTAATTTAAATATAATTTTTGATGTAAGCTTATTATGACTTTCAAGTAAAGTAACCTTTTCGGCTCACGAATCTTAACCAAAATCTAATAAATACATTTATATTGATATAAAAGTCCTATTAATCAAATTTGAGATGTTTTAAATTATATTTTAATATAATTTTTTATGAAAGTCTAATATGACCATCAAGTAAAGTATCGCTTCCGGTTTTCCAATTTAGACCAAAATCCAGTATGCTATTTAAATCAATATATAAATTATAAATACTAAATTTGAGAAGTTTTGCATTGTATTTTAATATAATTTTTGATAGAAATCAATTATCGCCTTCAAGTAAAGTGCCACTTCCGGTGATCAAGCAGTGACCAAAAAGGGAGGTTCACAACTAGAGTTTAGGACAATTCTAAATACAAAATTTCAACTTTCTACGGCTACCTATTTTTGAGTTATGCAAGATACGAACATACGTACGTACGAACGTACGTACAGACGCCACGACGATACTAGTCGAAATGGATTCAGGGATGGTCAAAATGGATATTTCCGTCGAAATCTGAAAACCGAAAACTTTCGCGATTACAATACTTCCTTTACTTCGTACAAGGAAGTAAATACAATATTACATACAAGGAACTAGAGTAAACATTAATTAAATACCTTAATCATAAAAAAAATAAGAACGGAAGAAAATCAACATTGAACGAATTATTAAAAACCTATTAAAGTGCATATTAACATTTACATCAACATTTAGAAGAAAATGAATTAAATTTCTTACCATAAACAAAATTTAAAAAAGAAGGAAGACATTTGAATTAATGATAATTAAAGCCTATCAAACTTAAAGACCATGTAGACATTTTTTTCTGTTAATTTAATTCTTTTTAATTTTAGTCTAACTTCTTTTCTGAAAAAATATTAGTTTCTGTTACTCAAATTATAATATGAATATAACGATATATCGATTTAAAACTATCGAACAAATATATCGGTATATTTCTTTTAACATATCGATATTTCGACATTTTTCCAACAACCCTAAATCCCTCTCCTTTTTAAGGAGATTAGATTATATTAGATGTAATGTCTTATACATGGCAAACCACGAACTGCTACAGAATCATCTGCTACAGTGAGTTTCTTATCGCAATTTCTCTATACTCATCCTGAAACTCGAACAGCATTATAGTGTCACGTTTCTGGCGATAGCAATGTTTTTTTCGTTCTAACAACCCTTTAATCGGACGCGGGCACCTTCTGAGCATTTTTTAAATGACCTATCTTAGATTCTCAATTCAGGAAGATTAGGCAAATTCTCATGCACATTAAGAGTCCAATGGAAAAACGATGAGGTTCCATACTATCGAAAATGAGATTTCAGAGCTGGGGACATGAAATAACAACACACCAAACGGCGCATCAGAAAAACAATTAGGTTTCACTGAAAACCGTTTTTGTAAACACGTTCTATATTACCAAACCTGCTTAAATGATATTTTTATTGTTCCTGGATTTAAAATGGATTTTAATAGTCTTTAATCATAAAAATTACTCGTATAGAACTTAGTAGTTATGGATATTAAGATAAAGTTCTACTCAACATCTATAAAAATGCAATCTCATCCTTTTTCCACTGAACCTTTCAAAAACTTTTGCCAAACTGAAATTCCTGCATTGCGACAATCACTGCAGACGTTCGTCCTTTCGATCTCGGGAATCTACTCTCCACAAAATCCCTACGAGCGTCCACTTGCTTGCCTTCAATATCCTTACGTCTTTAAAAAAATTAAAATTACGCAATAAGTCCTAAGAAAAGACACAGCTTTCTTTTTACTTACTCTATCAAACTTATAAACTGTTGAATTGTAGAGGGCAAGAAACATGCAAGAGTCCATACTTCATCTGCTCTATTCTTTTCCATTGAAAACCAAAATCTTATGAACACTTAAGGTACCAACACCAACCTCCAAGTCACCTAGTCTTAGCCTACATATTTCATGTTGTCCTCATAAAATGAATCACAGCACCGTCTCTAATAATCAACAGTGTTCGGCATTCTTCAACAACTAAAAATTAGCTCCTTATTGGAATAAGGGAAAGGTCCACTTGAGGCATTGTATAATCTCGCTAGAAATACGGAGATAAAATTTCATTATACACCTAATTCCAAACAAACCTCTTCGCTACCGATTGAAGAAATTCACTTGGGTATGGTCAGGACGATAAAGTAAAAACGGAAACAAATCAAAGGAAAATAATACAAAAATAAACGGTTAGGGTCAAACCAAGAAGGAACTAATTGCAGCAATACACAAACCCAAGAAATCTCATGGAATCACACCTTTTGTAAATGTTATAACTAAATTAATTTTCAATAAGGAGTAACATCTGTTGTTATTTTGTTTAACTCGATCTTTAGATAAGTGAGATTTGCTGTTTCGACATGTCGATGTCTATTAAAATTAATAGTTCTATGAAATTACGAACGATAACAAATATTTTAGTCACTATTAATTAATTTTGGTTTATGGTTCGATGGCACATCACTCCAAAAATATATCAGCAATCTGTATTTCTAAGCCCCTAATCACCTTCATTTCAATAGCAAGATTAAAAAAACTATTATTTAAATTACGGATACGATTCCTTACTTTTCCTTAGAAAATAACGTCTAATATTTATTTATTACAAATCGATAATTATAACAAAATACAATCCACTGTAGGATTAGAAAGCCTACACAAAAGAATATAGGGGCATGAGCCCTGTAAATATAATCCAAGTAATAGCATCACGGAAGTTGAAATAGGCTGAATGACGAAAGAGTTACTAAAAATCGAATTGGATCTGAGTTGATGGGTAAACAGGCCGTGACGTAGATGGGAGGATCATGTTTGGTCTGACCTTGCGGATTTGGATTGACAAGGTCCAGTGAACATGTAGCAGTGATTATTGGTGGTTTCGCCATCGAACCTTAGGGTTCTCTAAGACTTATTATCCTTACAAAATGCTATATTTTTTATTCCTTTTTACTTCTTGATTTTAATAATTTTATTATTATAATTTCTTTAATCGTCCCTAAGAATCAATTGGAAATATGATGGCATTTCTTCTAAAGCTTCTATAAACTATCCTTTATCTCCACAAATTTAACTGCAAATTTCAGCATGAATCTATAACAAACGAACATATCATTTAATCGTTTGGTACCTATAGATTCATGCTGAAAATTTGTAGTTTAACTCGTAGTTGTTTGAGTTATGATCTCTTTAACTAAGTCTTTAAATTTTAATATCTCTTTAATAATCTAGTAATTTAAATCTTTAATAATCTATTATCTGGAAGCAAGAATTTACCTAAAATTTTAAACTCCTATGTAATTTTTCAGTTTCAGGTTACATATTCAAGCTATGTCTGTCGTGGGTCTAAGCCTGCGTGTTTTCCAACCTACAATCCGATTTCAACCAACTACATACGAGATGACTCTTATTGCAGTAAGCAACTCAAAGATGCATTCTTGCTACTTCGACCAAAGCCTTTACATCGATTCCAACCTTTTGTTTTAAGGCAGCATGATTTGGGTGCGCCCACATTATTTGAAAATGCACAGAACTCTATCTCTACTCCTATAGATTCGGATAAAAGAATCACAGAGGATTTTTGTGGCATAAAACCGAAGGAAGCATCTCATGTCAACAACGTTTCGCAGATGCTAATAGGAGTCGAAACTCCTCCACCTAGTCCAGAAGAAACTTTTTATGAAGCAGAAGCTTCCAAACAGAGTCCTCCACCTGCTGATACCCAGGATAGAGATGGAGAAAATCTTTCTTATGAATCTTTGCCTGAAGATGAAGTAGTTTCATCAGATCCTATTTCAGTCGACATCGAAGGCCAAGAAGGGCAGAGTTCTTTAAACCCGTCTGACGATATATCTTTTTCTCAAGGTCCAGCTACACCAGGCACACTCAATGATGAGACACCATCGCTTAATCCGTCTTCAATTATTTCTGAAACGGACAGAGGACTCTTTACAGAAACAATCCGATCAGAGAGTGATGATCAAGCACCAAAACTTGAAGAATGTCCAGAGTGTCTAGAAGGGTCAGCAGAACAGGTAGGCCCAACACAAAGTAATCCAGTGACAATTGAAGGAGAACCACAATTATCTGGGAACTCCATAAGCACACGACTAGAAATTCCTCAATCATTTCCAGCTCAATCTATTTCACTTGACACAGCTTGTGAAAATGTTTCATCAGCGAGTGCTCTAGAGATTAACGAAAGTTCACCTTCGCTACTAAATACTGAATGTGTGAGCCCTGGAAATGCGCCGATTGTAACGAAATCGTTTTCAGGAATAACACTACCAACCGCACCAGACCTAGGTCAGATCTCAAGCACTCTGGAATCTCATGGAACCGGCAACAAAGTGATCACAGGAAATCCCGTTTCCGCTGCCATAACTAAGCAATGTACAAATATTCTTTCAAATATATTTACTGGGCTTTCATCAATCAGTACTAATACATCACCAAGTCGCGTCAAACCTATTTACGAAGAGGTAATTCGTCATGTCCCAACTGTTCGCAATGTCGTCAGACACCACTTAGTAGATACAACACATCACGTGCCAATAGTTGAGAGGATCGTTCAACAAGAGCGACAAGATATAATCAAACACGTTCCAATTGTCCAAAAATTCACAAGGAACGTTGTGGAATGGAGTATGAAACATATACCCATTGTTCGGCACCGTACAAGAACTATTGAAGAGCCGTATATTGAACATGTACTTCATACTGAAAAAATAACTAGGCCAGTGATTGAAACATTGGTTAAACATGTCCCTGTTGTATTCAATCGGTACGAACCTGTTGTACATCACAGAATACGTAATGTACCGACAGTGGAAACCAGCTGTGTTCCTGTCGTTGAAGAGACCATAACCACTGTGCCGGTTAAGCAAAAAGTAATTAAGCACGTGGCTGAAGATCGGATTCGTACCATTGTTGAACCCTGGGTGGATTGTATACCGGAAAAAACATTAGCTTCTCCTAGCAGTGTTTCCTTAGGACCAGATCATCTTTTAATTAATTAATTCCATTATGATTCTTATCTAACTATAAATATGAAGTGATAAGTGTTCTTGGGTGCCAACAAGTATGATAAAAAAGATTATCAAACCAATCAAAAGTGTCTAGTGTTTTGTTTTTCTTAAAAGTCAGAATTATGATTGAATCAATCGAAGAGACGTGAGTGTAAATAGTTTTCTTATCTGTACATAATATTTATATAAATTTTGTTTTTTCGACAAAATAAAACTTCCAAGTTATATTAACATATTGTGATATTTCATTATCTGTAAATATATGACTTTTTTATACCTAATATTTTTTTATTTGAATCTCCTTCCAATTTCTAAGAATTCTTACAAATGAAAATCAATCTTTGGCGGCATTCATACAGTTGAGACGTTTCATAGAATGAATGAACAGTAATTGTGATATTTTTCTAAATGAAATATTTTATCACTTTCTTGCTCTTCTGATATCGATATTATCATTATTCTATCATATAAAGATCAATGGTGCTTTTGAAAAGATAAGGTGATTAATGTTTATGCGATTCTATATGAATTTGTTTTAAAATAAATAAATAATTAATATCATCATATATTGAAAACCAGCAATGCCCTAAAATTCTAAAATAACAGGTAATTAATACCTTTCAATATTAACTGATGAATAGAAAATCAACTGTCACATGTTACATTAGAAATTTCAGATAAACTATTGCTAAAAAGTCTTAATAAACGTTGTAGTTTGTATTCATGTGTGTTTAATGTTATACATACATATAAAAGAAACAGTGGAGAGCAATTTCGGATTAAGAGGGGATTAGTAATTTTATCTGATGAAATTCAACTTACATTATATGTAATTAGTTTTTTTTTTAAATATATAATAATATTTCCCTCTTATCCAAGAAGTATAACTATCTATCTATCTATTATTTAATAGCTTTTCCTTATTATATAATCAATGTTAACAATTATTTTTCAGATGTTAATTTTTCATGCTCATAGATCAATCAAGTGTGTTTTATCTGGTGCAGTCTGTTATCTATGAAAACACATATCAATCATAAATAAATTAACTCATCTTGCAAATACACTATCAATAAAAGATTGTCAACAAGATTATTTAGTAATTTGGAGATATTTAGGATTTAGGAGGTATAAAATATTTTAAACTCGTGAAATACTTTTCAAGCTTTTATTCTTTTGAGAATAAATTAAATAAATATTTAAATAATAGTTGAGATTGCACTAGCAACAGCAACCGCAGCATGGAGGTGGGCAACAGTCACAGCATGGGGAGGGGCAGCAGCAGGGAGCTGGGGCACAGCAGCAAGATGGGCGAAGGCGCTGCTCAACAACATTGTGGACTTCGCAATGCTTTACAGGTACGCAGGAGACTTCGGATTCGACAACTGGGCGACAGCGACGTTCACATACTGGCACGCACTTGACACTCTGGTGGCAAACTGGGCGGCAGCGACGTTCACAGACTGGGACATGTTTGGTGCAGCATTCTTCGACGCAGCGGACGCACTTTTCGGTCACTGGAACATGTACAGTGTAGGGTTCGACTACGGTACGGCAACGCTGCTTGCAGACTGGGACATGGCGAGTCCTGCATTCGACGACGGGTCTGCAGTATTTCTGTACTACGGGAACATGGCGGGTAACGCATTCGTGCTGGCAAGAAACGTGGTTCTGGACGACTGGAACACAACGAGTGCAACATTCTTGCCTGCAGCTGATCTTCTTGCGGACTACAGGTTGACACCTGACGCATTCCTTGCATACAGGGCGAACACATGTCTCGACTTGGCAACAAGGCTGGCAGCAGCAAGGCTGTGGGCAACAACAAGGTTGTGGACAGCAATCACAGCATGGAGGTGGGCAGCAGCCGCAGCATGGAGGTGGGCAACAGTCACAACAAGGGGCGGGGCAGCAACAGCCGCAGTTTGGTTTGCAGAGACCAGCCTGCAAATAGAAATTTCAATTAGTTCTCTTCCACATTTCCATTTTATATCGAATATTAGTAAACCACTCAAATCTTTTGGAGAATTTCTATTTAATTTATATTTAAAAAAAGACAAACAATAACTAAACGTTAAAAACTAAAAGTTTAGATAACAGAAGTTAAGGAGAAGGATTAATGATGATTAATTTTTTTTTCCTTATTTCATTACCTGGAATGCTGCTGCGAGGAGGAAGAGTGTTCCGATCATCTTGATCTAATTCTTTCGACAGTTTGCCTGTAAAGAATGCGACGAAGTGTTTTATACCAGCGGTAAGACGCTTCAAATCTCGGAATCATCAGCCATCAAAGACCTGTTATGGTGGGACTATCTTCCCCTAGTGGCGATATCAATGAGAATTCATGTCCTATCTCGCCCCTATCAGGGCCTATACCGTAAACTGCCCCAAGCCCTGTCAATCAAGACACCGATAGCCCGCTTATCGGGGAATCCTATCATTGCTACTACCTGCCCAGTCTCCTCTTGGCTTCCTCTCGGCTTTGTTTTCCTTCCAGTCGTTTCCGCTTCGTCCGGAAATTAACATACCTTTGTACCTGGCCTTTGTATATATATATATATATATATATATATATATATATATATATATATATATATATATATATATTGTTTTTTAGAATACAATAAAACGTAAGGAAGAAAGGTGGAGAGTATTCACCATAATTAAAAATTCTCAAAGAAGATCCCCTATTTTCACAAAGTATATCTATTTAGATTTGAAATCACATTTTTAAGCAGCCACATTAGAAATTCGGAATTAATGAAAAAAATATATCATTAAAAAAAATACGAAAATATAAATCATAAATAAAAATAATCTAAATTTAAATTTAGACTTAAATTTTAATAATGTTTTAATGATTAAAATGTTTTAAGAACTAAAGAAATTGACAAATATTTTATCAAAATATAACAACCCATGTAGGTTCGTGGGTTTGTTAATTGATATGGAAGTACTGTTTAATGAGTAATCGTTATACAGGGAGCTGATGTGGTCAACATCCACGCACAACCAACAGGTTCAACCCCCCTTCCATCAAATTGTCAGACCCCAGGATTAACCTAGGGCTCATGGAACAGAAAATAAATTATCTACCGTAGTCAAGGTCGAACCTCGGCCGGAAGTAAGGAGCACATTGCATATTCCATAACTGACCTTTAATTTAAGAGATTATAGTAAATGAATTTTTCAGAGTGAAAAGATTATAAAATTTAAAGGGAAATGATATTGTGAAAATTTAAAAGGAAAAAGTTATATTAAATTTCTTAACTTAAACCTAGTAAGAAATAAAAATTGAAAACCACTTATTCAACATCTCAGGTAGAAGTGGCTTGACTGAAGTTAGCCAGGCAAAGATAAGAGATATCTCATCCAGTTCTCTTTCAATATCCAGAATCGAGAAGCTCTTTTATTACCTCTTTGACTTCGTTCTGTTTTGAAACAAAATCATCCATGAACTTAAGTAAATCTAAATACTTTTTCAAAATCTACAGACTTGCCAAACTTCAACCTTTTGAAATTACAGTGTATTTAGTTATTCATTTATTAATTGGTAGACCATTTCTTGCCGTTTCCTCAATATATAAAAATATTCCAAGAGAAGGATTTGCGGCTCTTTCCATTGTCACACACCTATAGAGAACATCTTTCTTATTTGCATGCATTATTCCTTTAGCAACATGTATATGGGAGTAGAATAATTTGTAATTGTTCGGTATAGCTTTCTGGTGTACTTTTTAAAACTATTTCAGCATCTATTGGAAATATTCACCTACCACTTTAATTTTGATGTTCTTTCATAATATTTTCGTAGCTGATGCTAATGTCAAGCATATTCTAACGTTTCTGAACAGAGTAGTTTCAATTGCATCTGTATTTCTATATTCTAGTATAAAAGCTTCCCAAAGCATAATGTGGTACTGAATAGATCCACCATACACAGATTCACCATTATCTTTCCTGAACCTCATCTCATTAATCTTCCATCAGTACATATTTAATTACTAATGATAAATTGGGTTTTTTTATTCCTCTTGGTGCAGATCTTTTTATTTATGAGCTTATAACCCCAAATTTATGTGCTTTAGGTTTTTAATGATCATAACTCCTGAAGCTAAAGAATTTTCCTCTTAGCCATTAAGGATTTACTTATCTATCTCTACCATTGCTATCTCCTCCATTTCTTGAACTGATAAGACACCGATTCCCCCCGAATCCGATCGAGCAGGATAATTAGTATGTTTTATCTTTTATATAATATGAATTAGGTCTGTATTGGTTACTAGGTTTAAAGTGAAGGGTGGTATTCTCTTACCACCATTTTATACGACAATAGATTTTTATAAGCCACGATAAAGTAACACTTAAATAAGTTTCACGTGTTCTCTCATCCTCCCATCTTATTTATAAAATAATTTTACACGTTTTTTTGTTTAAATAGTTATAAACGCTTTCACTCAATAATTTCACACTTATTAAAAAGTTTAATTTAAGGAGAAGTTGATCGGGAATGTGCTCAATGAAAAAAAAACACACTAATAAGTGAAACTTATTTTTTTATTGTGTGCCAATGTTTCGGCCTATGTAGTAGGTCTTCATCAGGGTCAATTAAAAAAAAATAGGACAACAATGATTACATTATTAAAATTTAGTAGTATAAATCATAAAAATATGTAACTAAAAATAGGTAGACAGATATATTAAACCAACTTATCCTTAAATTTCATCTACAATGAACTACATCTGCACCAACTTTGTCCTAAGAGTATGAAGTTGTGATGACAACCAAACGTACGCAAATTGGACCCTTTTTCTCTTAGCAATTTATTAATGGTTACTGCTTTTACAAAACCTAAAGCCTTCCTTGATAAACAGTCTTTCTAACGCAAAACGAATTTTTCAAATCGGACTGGTATTTCCTGAACTTAGCGCATTCATGAACACAAACTCTTCAGCTTTATAATATACATAATAGATTTAGAAGGTTATTTCCAGAGTTCTCTATAGAAGTATGTTGCTGCTGCTGAATCTCCTGTTACCACAAAACAATGAAGGATAGAAAATAATAATGCAATAATAAGGCTCAAGAAAGTATTTTTAAATCAAGTTCATAATGGTATTTATAATCTCTGATCTACTCGATGTTTCATTTATACATAAATATGGATGTATTTATTTTCATATTAAAGATATATCTTGCAAAAATTTGACTATCAATTTTTATTGTTTACAGATAGGGGACAGTGGTGGGTAATAAAGTTGACACTCGTTTATAGATTAAGCTGATGCAGCCAGTGCTGGCCTCAGCTGTTTAGTGTAGCTGTCGCTGGTATAAACAATAATTCTTCAGCTTATTGCAGCAAACTGTCCCGCTAAATTTTCATTTCCATTTGCATGCACTTATACCATACCTATTTACTGATAGCATAAAAGCATAAAGGTATGCAGTACATAAGTATTTAAAAAATACATGCCAATGCTGGTTGATCTTGTATTAAAAATTAGGGAATCGATAACATCAATGAATGTATTTTACTGTTATTTTATTTATTTCTTCACCGATATCTCAATCCACTCTATAAGCCATCATTAAAGCTGAAAAAAGTAATAAGGAAAATAGTAGTTTTATAAGAAAACGAGTTTGTGATGACTGTATTATTGGCATTAGATAATTTTATTGTAGATATATATAAATCTAAAATGATGATAGGACTATAAAAAATACAATTAATAAATCCTTTCTTTACTAATCACATTTTATTAATTATATTAAAGATATTAAAATACTGCAGTATCAAATTTATATTGACTTTAATTATGATCAAGTGTCGAATTGGATATAATTTAATATTCAAATGCTAAGATATATGTACAAATGAACGGACAGTTAAGGATATTTATATTTTATGGGGTAACCATTTAAATAAAAAAAATAATGGAAGTTAAGTTCATATGATAATTTTATTAATGTAAACTAGTTTAATATGTTCATAAATAATTGGTCAACTCACAATAGTTACTATTTCTTTTATTGAGTTATTGATAGGTTTTTATTTTCAGATAAGTCATTTATTTAGGGAAAAACATAAAGCATAAAAATACACCAAAACCTTTAAAAAAAATATATAATTGAACAATATTGGATGGTTATGAATATCAGTCTTCTATTACCATTATTAAAAAATGTATCCTATTCTTAAATCAAAAATAAAAATGCAACCAGGATACATAATAAATAAGGATAATACATAAATCAGAAGAAGAAGAATATAAAAAAAAAGAACAAAATTGATTAAACATTTAAATATCATTAATCATTTTATTAGCATCATTTTGATGTTTATCTCTTATCCAAAATTAAAAAAATAAAAAAGTATTAAATTAATAAAAGGGCACATATAGACCCACATAAATAGACCCGTGCTAAACTATAGGATAGTAGGAAAATCACAACTTTTCAAGAAAAAAAAAAGGTTGTATTTTTCTGTACATCGGCGCCTTTTATAATTTTAATTTTTCTGTTAGTAAAAGCAACACCAACAATTATCCAAGGTTCCCCTTATATTCAGGAAAATATAATAGTTTTTTTTCTTTAGTGATTTTTCATTTTTGTTAGTTTAACACGAGACCGACTATAAGAATTCTCCTGAAATTCTTCAATGGGTTGCATCTTCTACTCCATTCATTCCCTTCTAAAATCTAATGTAGAAAAATGAAGATTCAAAGAATAGTTGTGAAAATTCAGAACTGTTTGTTTTTCGTGTGAAGGTTAACCACTTCATTTGTATGCTTTTGGTTATCAGCTAAGGTTTACAGCTCAATTTTGTTCTCAAGGTTCAATACTGCCTTTGTCTCAGAATCTTACCCATTACTGATGAAGGTATACTATTAAAATAGAATATTTTTAGAAAAAAAAAATAATAAAAAAAAAAATTATGTTTGTGTGTGTGTCATATAATATATATGACACTCCCATTCTGATTATAGACTGGGAACTAAGGCCAAAAAACGTGTCTGTTTAAAAAAAAAAAATTGATCGTGTAGGCCGCCGAAAGTACTGTCACCATGGATTGGAAATACTTAGTATGCCACCCTAGATCGGTTTCTATCAAATTTTATAGGTCAACGAGGTAAAACTTTGATAAAACAAATTTTAAAGAACACTAAATTTCCAAAAAGTTGTAGCTGTAATATGTTTAGAAAATTGGAATAGCTACTGAGATAAGGGACTGTAAACATCAGCAAAATGTCAAGAAAACCCAAAAAGTTTTACATTCAGTGGTCTTGCCTTAATAATTATTTTTAAGTATAATTTAGTGCGAAATGCATAATAACCAATCTTGAAGAGACTGTAATTTCCTACAAAATTCAAAGAAAATCTTTGTAATTGTACTCAACAGACGCCAAGTTATATTGGAATAACAATTTTCCTTTCTCGAAGATTGTTTTTCAACATCATTTGGTGTCTTTTGAGAGTAATCGTATGAATCTTGTAAGAAATTAAATCCTCTTCAAGATTTAAAGCATTATCTAAAATGAACTGGAAGCGAGTTACTGAGGAAAATCTGAAAAAAGAGACGAAAATGAGGAATTCGTTGATCTATAAACCGATCTAGGATGGCAGACATTCTTATCAGACGTTCGTAAAAAGAACTAATAGGCCCACTAGCCAAAACAGTTCCGCTTATCGATGCCTGTTTCAGTAACAGTTACCATTACACCATCTGTGGAAACACCATGTCAAAGTGTTTAAAATTACATAGCTCAACTTCGAAATGTCATTCATTTACAGAAATATCAATAAGGCCCACATGGTTTTGATAGTTCATCATTAATCTTCTTCAATAGTTGAAAACTAGCAAATAAAAAGTCTATCCATGTCATCTATAATACTTATAATATTACTATAATGATCATAATTGGGAATCATGTCTAATACGTTCAGAGACACAACGTTTGATTTCATACTCCCCCTTTCGAGTTAAATATAATTAAATATGAATAATCCTATCACCTATCATTCCAATTAAAATTATAACTTTGTAACATGTTATTTGTAATATGTTGTTATATCTGATTATCTATAGCATGATTTTTGTTACGTTGGCATTACATGAATCCAATCCAACTTTTTAATAGTAAAAGTCCACACATAGCGAATATGGAACTCAGATCTTACATTTACTTACATACTAGTAGTCAAAGTCCAGTAATCTCACGCTAGAAGCGAATCGAGGTTTGTTTGACCGGTGAAGGTAGACTGTTGTTTTGTAGTGTATCCACACAATTAACCTTGACCTTATCACTCTAGCAAGAATAGATCATCAGACCTGTAGGATAGCTCACCTTTCCTAACACACCTGGTGTAGGTAAGGGTTTTATACTTACTTACGTGCAATAAAACTTTATTCTGTTGATATACACATAATAAACATCTGACCTAATGAAATTTTGGCTTTGTTATAACTAATGTGCTGTTTTTATCTTTCAAAATATGCACTTTAAGGCGCTGTTTTTATTTGTTTGTTTGTTGTGTGTTTTTTTAATGATCCCAATATTATTTAAATTTGTAAAGGAGCTAAGCAGGCAGGCTTGTGGTTCAAGGTATGTGCAAGGAAAACACACAGATTTGTAAAAGGAGACTAATTTTATTTTATATAAATAATAAATTAAATTAAATTAAACTTGTATGGGTGAAGGACTAACAGGCACAACGGAGAGGTGAGGGAGCAGGAAGGCAAGGAGGTGCTGGGTAACAAGAGTAAGGTGGTGGAGGGAAGGGTATAGGAAAGAAGGAAAATGGAAGGGCAGGATGGATGGGGAAAGGTAAAGGTGCAGGAAGAGCAGCACAGCATGGGGGGCATGGGGCACATGGTCCCTTCACAGCACGTACGCGCTGCTCCACCAGGTTTTTCAGTATACGGTGTTTGACAGGCACCTGACAGAGGGTTTGTTCGATGAAGGGTTTAAGCCTCCTCGTCGTAATAGGAACATGCCGCACTCTGTGCCGGATGACTGGCCGGCAGGCGGTCTGGAGCACTGGGACATTCTTCACATAGGTGTCCTCTACGGGGCGAGTGAACTTCTGGAAGATGGGTATGTGAGCGGTGTACGGTTCGATGACCGTCCTAAAGCGGCGCTTTAGAACCGGGATATGCGTAGTTCGGGTCTCGATGACGGGCTTGAAACATTTCTGAAGAACTGGAACATGACGGATGAACTTCTGCAACTGCTGTGAGTACACCTTGTCAACAACGGGTACGTGGCGTGTAACGTGCTCTGCATGAGTTCTTAGGCGTCGTTTAACAATTGGCACATGTCGCACGCATTCATCAACGACTGGTTTCAGAGTTCGCTCTAGGCGATGTGTTATGCACTGAGGGAAGGGGAGTATGTAAGGAGGATATAAGGCTGGTATGTATCCAGGAGGAAGGCAAGGTATTCCAGGAATGCATGGGGGACAAGGGCAAATGCAGGTACCGTACTGTAACAAGACAAATTAAGAGTTAAACAATGCTAAAGTTACAATAAAAATATTTTACTATATCTTAATTACTTTTTTATTTCTTATATTTTGTAATTAGAAAATTCAAAGAACTCAAAGAGAAATTATGAACAAATAATAATATATTATGGATCCCATTTCTAATGAACATCTATTACTATTAAAATTCATAGATATAAATAATTATGAATGATTTAATGATTGATGAATTGATACCTAAATTATTATTCTATTCCACTTATGATAACAGAAGTTTAATTAAATATAAAATATTTAATGTCAATGAATATGCATATATGACAGTTTTATTTACCTATCATTCCCCGACTTTTAAGAAAGCTGTTCGTGAAAATGGTGTTATTCCTGATGATAATAGGAGATAAGAAAAGCTGAGCAAGACTATGCTAAGTATTCGTTGGATTCAAGAGAAAGCATTCACTTAACGAAACAATCGAACTTATTCACTGGTACTACTAATGACCGGAATTAAAAGCAAGCTATTGAGTTTTATATCTACCAACGAAATTCATATATTTACCTGAGCTAAAGCCACAAAGATGGCTAACACTGTGGCTTTCATGGTCCAGCCTTTTCTGAAACCGGTTACCGACTTTCTGCATATATATGATGACCTAGGTAAACATGAACTACCAGGGTTTGTCCAATAGTCACGGCGATACGTGGGGTTTCCAAGTCGGAATTGTTCGGCTTGTTTAAGCAAAATTCGCCAGTTGTTGCCCTTTCCTGTCACGATACCGTCATCTCTATAGCGGAACAGTAAGGGAGAAGATCCGACAGAAATTACCTTCCCTACCTTGACGGACCCGGCCTTTAGGAATATGAGTATTACATTTTATGTTCAAGAATCCCAGTTTCCGATTAATAAAGGTAATAAAAGGCTTATAATCCTATAATTGGTTTTATATTAATATTTTAAGATGAAATAAATTATTGCCAATGCTGGATAAAATTAATAAATAATTGGACCTTCTGGAAAAAATACAATGAAAAAACATTTCCTTATGTCATAAGTATAGCAAAGTAAAAATTTGGACATTGAAAGTGTAAATTCAGTAGTAAATATTATTACTTATGTTTTCACCCAAGCTAGTATTTTTCATTAAACAGGCAGGAGGATGAGATTATTTTTATGATATGATTATACTTCTTCGGTAAAGTTCAAAGATACCTTGTAAAGAAACTTGGATTCAAATTTCTAGAAATACGCAAGACTTCCGGTTCGGGTTAAGTAGAAAAAAACATTTGTTTTCCTCATAGTCACCAAAGCGAATTCAAAATAAGAACAATTAACATACATTGTGCCAATGAAGGATTTCTGAAACACAAATGGGAGACAGTGAGATAGGTCAGTTATTACTGATATTATAATTTGTATGCACTGAAAAGTACAACATTTTGAATTATGTAATATTTATGCATGACTATGTTCAAGTTTAATAGAAAGTAAAAAAAACTGTTTTCCCTTCCTCTCTTCCCTTGACTTCAAATACCCTTTAAAATCTTTTGTGGAAAGGATCTTGTTCCACCCCTGTCTATCATTGACTATTTTTTCCCAGTTAGCTGCTTGTGGCACAGTTGTAAGTTTCTTTATTCTGTCATTCTGGCATTTCAAAGTGTATATTTGTACAGATATATAGTCAATAATTTCTTCACTAGTTTTATTTTATTTTTTGCCCTACCTCAGCTGGGTGCTTGCAGCATAACAATCACTGCTTGCAAAGCTTGCATTTTTTTTTTTTGTCTTTAGTTCAGCCACTGCCCTCTTCAGCTCCAAACAGAAATTCATTGGGTATATAATTTCCCTCCACTCGTGTATGAATTCCGTAAAGTGTGGGTAGTTTTCCTTGATTCTGAGCTGAGAGAGCACGCTCTCTTCCAGAATGTAAATGCCCGCATTGATGGTTCAGGCTACAACAATCTGCTCGGAGGTCACCTATATGCTGTAACTAGGAAATAGGGGATCAATGTTCTTTCCATGTTCAAAAAGCTTGCTCGGAAGCCCCCATGCCCCATGTGCAACTTGGAGACCCAGCAGTCTGGGAGCTTATAATGCTTCTAATCCCAAAGCAACAATGAGAAAATATTTACTCATTGTAGCCCCTTTTGGGTTCATCAACTACTACCAGTTTCATTCATCGGTGTTTTTCATTGAGCCTCAATGGACATTCTCCAGTAGAAATGCCAAGCCTTTATTACGTATGTTATTGAGCATCTAGGACTGTATGTTTACTGTAAATAAATCATGACCTCCTTGATCTTCATGTAAATCATTTCCAACTTTGCTTTTTATGAAGTTTATACATATCATTCAGATAAATAAATAATAAAAGGTGTTTTCATTTTGCTTCATTACAGGAAGTTAGGATAATTATAGTATCAGTGTCCTTGGTCAGTGGATGTACTTAATATCTGTTTAACTTTCTTCCACATATTAATTTATTTTTATGATGGCAAATATCATCAACAGCTAATAATTTCAATTTATCTTTAGCCTTTGGGACTCATCATCCAACACAAATTAGCAGAAACTAAAATTAGACAATATATTTATTATTATTATAAGAACACCATGATAAAGGAATAATGAATTATCTTCTGTTTTTGAATTTCTTTCAAGTTCTTATCAATGCATTAAATAAAGAGCTACATATAACTTCCGTCGTAATACTTACTTAATTTCTAGGTCCTTTCAAAGTTATCAAATATGCTATTTGGCAAAGCAAATTTTAAATTATTCAAAAATAACTTTTATTTGTATAGTTGGCATCAATAATAATTAAAAATATAGGAATTACAGTTATTTTTTGGAATCAAAATGTGATATTTAAATTTTTAAAAATAATCAAATAATTATTAACTTGATTATGATATACTCAAAATTTGATTAAATAATTAAATCTTTACTTAATAAAAACATTGAGTAGTAATGAAAGATAATGTTCTACTAATTGAAAGATTATTAATGCTAGCAATATTATTAGTTAATAAAACTTCCGCTATGTGGCAGCACCATTCAGGGAAAATTCAGAAAAGAGATAAAACTCAAATTAAAAAAAAAAATGTATATTGTATTTTATAAATATTTTATTTTTTAAAATTAAATATTATAAAAATTATTTTATACTTATAATGTTTTAAATTTGTAAACAGATTTAAATTTTTGTTTTATAAATAAAAAGGGAGTTGTATCTTTTCATTTTGAATATTTGAGTCGATAAATGAACTATTAAAGTAATAAAGAAAAACATGAAATATTTACAACTAAAAAAAAAATATTCATTCACAAATAAAGCAATAAATACATTTTTTGGAATAAATTGTTTATTTTTTATTGGTGATCATGAAATAAAACCTTGCATATAATGATTTCAACATAAAGAATACAAAACAATTTGCTATTCACAATCAATCAATAAAGGTAATTTGGTTGTTATTCCAAATAGCATTTGTCCTATTCCTCTTTGTAGTAACAAAGAAACCTAATACTTTTCCTGGATAGAGGATTGCGAACATTAATATATTAATTTTTTTTTCAGTTCTTTTTTAGTGCATAATGCACCTTAATTAATCAACCTTTCAATGGCCAATGTTCCTCATTGGGAACAAATGTTTGGAAAATTCTTGAAAATATTTATCTAAAAGTAAACACTCATTCAATATTTTTAATTGTTTATATAAAGTTAAGCGTATCATGAACTTTTTTAAGATTGTCTTCGGAACCTCTCATGTATCACACCTTTACAGCGAGTTAAAGTGGCCTTCCGCTCCACTCGTAGACAATATTTCCTTGGATCTTTCATATACCGAACCATCAACTCCCAGCACCCTTCCTTTATCTACAGCCTCCTTCAATTTAAAATCCTCTGTTCACTCACAGGAAACTAGATCATACCTATCTGACCTCTACACCACTTCTCACAGAACCAAAACATTCGAACGTTCCTTTCTTGTCCGCTCCATTGTCCTTTGGAATTCCCTCCCTTTATTCGCTAATCTTCTTCTCTCTCCTCATTTAAATTCCAGCTTTTTCAGCATCTTCTCACTTCTCCAAAAGATGCTGTCTAATCATGAAATTTTAATACAAGATTAATATCTTGATTAGTAATAAATAATTGTTTCAATTATCGTACAAAATTTCAAATCTATGAATCATTTCATTATTTTTATCATTTTCATTTCCTCCAATCATGAAATTCTGTTTACAAATGAATAATTCTTTTTAAAGTGGTTTTAACTCTGGATTTTTATATTTTATTTTCTTTGCTTTATTCTTTTGTTTTTCTTTCTTTCTTTTCATATTTATTTTATTTTTTTAACAGAAGAATGCTTTTTTTTTTCTTTTCTTTACTTATATGTTATAATTGAGATTATTGTAAATATCAATTGACTTTTGTCAATGTAGTCTTTGGGCAAAAATTTTTTCTGTTTTCTTTTTTAATTGTACATATCTGTTATTCTTTAGTGGCCTTGTATCAGAATAAAGTTTATTTTTCTATTCTATAAACATTATTTTTAAATGTCCAAACAGATTTAGATATTTTTCTTTATATCTTCCAGGTTGTTTTTATTTATTTATTTTTTAATATATGTTTTCCCTAATTACTTAATTAACTTTCCCTAATTTTAACTTTTTCTAATCTTATCATCAGAAAACCATTTCTTTGCATTTCACTTAAAATTTGTTTCTCTTAGTTCTAGAGAATATTAATCAATCTTTTATTTCCGTTATAGTTTTCTTATACAAATTTGTATTAAGAAATTTAATTTAGCATAGTCATTTTCTCAAACTGCCAACCTTGCCCATAAGTATTCCAATGGTCAAAATATTCGGAGTATTAACTGTTTAGCATGCCTATATTTTAAATTTTTAATATTAATATTTCTATTTATTTTTACCTTGATAATTTGTGTTTATAATAAAACAAAAAGTTTTTTAAAGAATCTTAGTTTCATACTTTAAAGTCATCTTAAATATTAAATAATTTATGTATTTTTTTTAATGATTTTGACTAAAGCAGTTTGTTTTCTTAACCCTTACGTCGGCTCATCATTCATTATATTGGCTTAATGTTCCCATGACTGGTCGATGGACATTGTTCAAAGCTAAGTGCTGTGATATGTCGTTACAATTCATAAAAACCTACATTGTGCTCGTCATCTTGAAAAAGAACTTCATCATCTAAATATGACTATTTCCCATCATCACTATTTCCCTCATTATTGGAAATTTGAGAAAGAATAGTACAAATGTTTGGGGCATCTGAATTAATTTTAGAATCACATTCTACAATATATGATAATGTGAGGGAGGCAGTACGTTTATGGCCATTTTAGCTACTATAAAGTTGAAAAATAGTAAAACGAATAAGTTATAACAGAATACTTGCAGATGCGGTTTAATGCTTGTGGGTCACGCTGAACAGCAAAATAATCATTTAATCAATAAAGAACAAAAAGAAGTTTGAAAGGTTACCAATTTCTGTTAAATTTAGCGTTTTGAAAAATAAAACTTTTCAAGTCTCATCGATCTTTGAGACCGCCTGTGTTTTACAAACTTACTGACAAGCAATGAGCAGACAAAAGTATTTGATGGTTTATACTTGAAGGTGAGGATCCAACTGATGATGTCACAATCGCCTAAAATGCTGACCACCATCACCTCCATCCCACCCTTCACAACAGGTACAACAGCTGTCTCCCCTACCAATGAGCTGACGTAAGGGTTAATCTGAATTTTTTATGAACTCCTACCAGATTATTCCATCTTAGGCTCATTCCTCTTTTAGATCATATCCCACCATATTTCTTTATCCTAAAGCTTTCTTGGTTTACATCACCTTCTCTTTTCTTGGATTTTCCACCCATACACTTCCTTTGACTATCTTTCTTCCAATATTATTTTTAAATGTCTTTTTAAATATTTTTTTGAGATATTTTTCTTTACCTCTTCTAGATTTTTTTTTTATATTTATATTTTTTCTTATTACTTAAATTACCTTTTTCTATTCTTGTCATCATTCATTCATCTTTGGCTCTACAGCCCTGTGCGGGCCTTGGCCTCCTGTAGAAAATTCGTCCATTCGTCTCTGTTCAGCGACATGGTCCACAAGCTCGTTGCACCTAATCGTCACATCTCTCTGCCTATCTGGTCCATCCAGCGGGTTTTCGGTCTTCCAATTTTCCTCTTTTCCATAGGTGAGTGGTTAGCGACCCTAATTGGTATCCGATCTTACCTCATTCATTTTAGGTGTCCTGCCCAGCAAAGTCTGTTCATATTGACAAAATCCACTACAGGTGTGTCGCGGAATTCAAAATAAAGCTGTCTGTTGTAATGCCTTCTCCAGACACCATTCTCTCATACTGGTCCATATATATTTCTTAATATTTTCCTCTTGAATACTGGCCGGATTCTGATCCATAGGTGAGGATGGGCCTGACTAGTGTCTTATAGGATATAGGATGACTTTTGCAGTTATGATAATTAGCCTTGATTGAAAATGCTTGACAAGACCATAGTAGCTCCTGTTTGCTGCCAGGGTTCTTCTTTCCATCTCCTTAGAGGAATCGTTACTGACATCTATACGGACATCCAAATACACAAAATCCTGTACCGCTTCAAAGACATGTCGTCAGAAGACCATTTCTGTGGTCACAAGTTTCTTTTTATAGGATTGCCATTTATGGTTCAGATTTCACTTTCATTAGTCATAATACTCAATATTATGCTTTTAAATGTGCTTCTTTTGGTATTAGGAATGCTATTCCTAACTCAACAGTACTGAGTTATATCTAAATCTATATCAATATCTAAGTCATTTTTAAAACTCCAACTATATATATATATATATATATAGTTGGAGCATATGTTTGTGACCATTCTGAATGACGACCAATTAATGTCAAGTCACTGCCATCAAGTTATAAACAAATTATATATTTATAAGGAGACACATGTAGTCAAATTATGTGGGTATATATATATATATATATATATATATATATATATATATATATATATATATATATATATATAATCTCTAGTTGTGGTTCTCCAGGATGTCAAATAGCCGCCCAGAGATTTGATTCATGGACGATCAGCATTGGGGAAAGAAATATTGGTTCTCGTGCACCTGCTGATCCCAAACAGCCATATGTGTGGGGCTAGACAGATTTGTCACTGTCCTTGAACCCGAGTGAGTCGATGAGAATGACACTACCGAATTGGCCCCAAAGGAACTGGTTATGGAGCAATAGATAGCCTGCTGCTGCACCATGGAAACTATGGTTTGCAACAACATGAGGTTGGGTGACCTCCTCTAGGCTGTCTGAGCTTCCACAAGCAATAATATATATACAGAAAAAAATATATATATATATGATCACATTATAGAATATCTGCCAGGCTAGCATTGGTTAAGCAGGAACATAATATGTAATATTACAAAATATATTTAATCAGCAGAAATGTTTTGATAATGGTATGGTATTAATATATATTATTATAGTTAGAGCAAGTGAAAGATGGATTGTGTATAGTGCTTTGATCTAATAAATAGTCTTCATAAATATAAATTATGATACTGTTTTAAAAATGACTTAGATATTGATATAGATTTAGATATAACTCAGTACTGTTGAGTTAGGAATAGCATTCCTAATACCAAAAGAAGCACATTTAAAAGCATAATATTGAGTATTATGACTAATGAAAGTGAAATCTGGACCATAAATGGCAATCCTATAAAAAGAAACTTGTGACCACAGAAATGGTCTTCTGACGACATGTCTTTGAAGCGGTACAGGATTTTGTGTATTTGGATGTCCGTATAGATGTCAGTAACGATTCCTCTAAGGAGATGGAAAGAAGAACCCTGGCAGCAAACAGGAGCTACTATGGTCTTGTCAAGCATTTTCAATCAAGGCTAATTATCATAACTGCAAAAGTCATCCTATATCCTATAAGACACTAGTCAGGCCTATCTTCACCTATGGATCAGAATCCGGCCAGTATTCAAGAGGAAAATATTAAGAAATATATATGGACCAGTATGAGAGAATGGTGTCTGGAGAAGGCATTACAACAGACAGCTTTATTCTGAATTCCGCGACACACCTGTAGTGGATTTTGTCAATATGAACAGACTTTGCTGGGCAGGACACCTAAAATGAATGAGGTAAGATCGGATACCAATTAGGGTCGCTAACCACTCACCTATGGAAAAGAGGAAAATTGGAAGACCGAAAACCCGCTGGATGGACCAGATAGGCAGAGAGATGTGACGATTAGGTGCAACGAGCTTGTGGACCATGTCGCTGAACAGAGACGAATGGACGAATTTTCTACAGGAGGCCAAGGCCCGCACAGGGCTGTAGAGCCAAAGATGAATGAATGATGACAAGAATAGAAAAAGGTAATTTAAGTAATAAGAAAAAATATAAATATAAAAAAAAAATCTAGAAGAGGTAAAGAAAAATATCTCAAAAAAATATTTAAAAAGACATTTAAAAATAATATTGGAAGAAAGATAGTCAAAGGAAGTGTATGGGTGGAAAATCCAAGAAAAGAGAAGGTGATGTAAACCAAGAAAGCTTTAGGATAAAGAAATATGGTGGGATATGATCTAAAAGAGGAATGAGCCTAAGATGGAATAATCTGGTAGGAGTTCATAAAAAATTCAGATTAACCCTTACGTCAGCTCATTGGTAGGGGAGACAGCTGTTGTACCTGTTGTGAAGGGTGGGATGGAGGTGATGGTGGTCAGCATTTTAGGCGATTGTGACATCATCAGTTGGATCCTCACCTTCAAGTATAAACCATCAAATACTTTTGTCTGCTCATTGCTTGTCAGTAAGTTTGTAAAACACAGGCGGTCTCAAAGATCGATGAGACTTGAAAAGTTTTATTTTTCAAAACGCTAAATTTAACAGAAATTGGTAACCTTTCAAACTTCTTTTTGTTCTTTATTGATTAAATGATTATTTTGCTGTTCAGCGTGACCCACAAGCATTAAACCGCATCTGCAAGTATTCTGTTATAACTTATTCGTTTTACTATTTTTCAACTTTATAGTAGCTAAAATGGCCATAAACGTACTGCCTCCCTCACATTATCATATATTGTAGAATGTGATTCTAAAATTAATTCAGATGCCCCAAACATTTGTATATTTATAAGGAGACATGTAGTCAAATTATGTGAGTGTATTAGCGAACATATTGTGTTTTATATAAATCGACAGCGGATACATATACAATATGCAGCAGCGCGATCATCTTTAAATCGCCTTGCATTTGAATATGAAACCAGCTATAGAATATTTATTCCATTCTAAAATTATTACTGGCAAAATGGATAAAGAAGGTGAATATTGCCATGGATTTAAATTTTAAAATGAAACAGCTAAATGTGTTGCACATCAGGAAAATTTGGATTGCGGGCAATGAATCTACCACGTTATCCATTGAAAACTTTTATAACTGCTCAGATGCATTTATTCTAAACATTTTTTACAAGAAATCATTATAGTTATAGTTGAAACATGTCCCTTTCAACCAACATTTTTAAATACTCAAAACTGTACTAGTATATTAATAATCATTGAAAATATAAATGGAGACATTTTGGTGACTGAAACATTTATTTAAATATAATATTCATTTGCTTAAACATTGTAACACCCAAAAAATACAAGTTTAGTTAAAAAATTACAGTCGAGAAATGAAATTTATAAAAAGGCCATCTTATCCCGGGAAAAACCAATTATTTAAATATATGAATTTATGTATAGGTATGTAATTTCCATATTACATATGCTGCATTAAAAATCATTTCCTAGTATATCTATATTTATTTGTTTTGATAATGGTTAAATCTTGTATTGGTTAGCCCTGATGAAATCCTATAACTTAGGCTGAAACGTCAATCAAAAATGATTTTTGGTTTATGATTCTATAATCTCAGTATGCTTTGTATGCCTTATAAGAACAATAAAAATCTCTATAAAAACTTCTCGAAATACAAATAAAACTATTGATTTTTAATCTTTTAACTTCGAAATATTAAAATAATTCGTAAGAATAGTATATTATATAGTTTCTGTTATCAGTAAATAGAAAGTTATGAAGTATCCAAATTCGAAAAAATTTTAATACTGGCACAGGCAATTTCAACAATAGTAAAACAATTTTATTCATATAAATAAAAATTAAGCAATACTTAATACATGGAAAGTGAATGAAGTAAGGCCTGTGCCACATTTAGCTATCGTATCTTTTGTTCATTCTAATAGTGACCTACTTCTTATCAACTTTGGGGTCATCATCCTCTGCTGATGAATGAGATAATGGCTATTGTTTTTATAATGTCAAAGGTTGCCTTTCTACTAGTAATATTCTTATATATTAAATTTCTAATGTTCTAAACATTTATTTGTTTATCACATCATAAACTAAAACATATATACTCAAATTGAAGCATTTCAGTGGAAATAAAATAAAGAAACTGAAAAGAATTTTTAACATTTTTTTTATAGCTTTTTATTGGAAAATGTTACAATCTGTCACTTGCTGTCAATAAATAATGGTGTTAAATAATAAAAAAATAAATTAAAAAATCTTAGCTGACAATAGAAATAAAGATAATTCTCATACAGAAGTATTTCAAATAAACAATTACATTTTTTTTTTTTAATTTAATTGAGAAATTTTAATAGTAGTGCTAAGTCTAAAAATTTAGTAACATGGTATATTATGATATAATATTATCTTCAAGTCATTCAAAGAAATATATTAATACAATATGGTACTTGAAATCAATATCTTTTCTTCCTTGATCACCTAAACTTTTCCAATTTATAATAATAAATAAATTGAACATTTTTTTTTCCTATTTTAAGTTCATTTTAATGGAAAACATTTATTAAAAAAGTAAATTTATAGTAATTAATAATTGTATGCATATGCATATGTAGTAAATGCCATTTAATAGAATAGCAGGCTTTAAAAATAAGTAATTCAGAGGGATTTTTTAAAGCACTAAGAGTACTAAATTAAGTTATATGCATTAGTGAAACAGAAAAAGGCAAAATCGGTAGCAAAATGCTATATAATTCCAATACAAACCAAACCTTTTTTTTATGCAGCATAACAAACCACTGCAATTAAAAATTAATTATTTGAGGTTTATTAAATTAAATAATATCAATAAGCTGTTTTCTTTTCTTAAAATATGATGTGAATGAACTCTATGATCACTATTACCGTTGTCCTTGCTGAGGCTGAATGTAATATTATTCAATAAAGTTTAAAAAAAAAATAAGCTTTTAAAATTTAAAAAGAACATCACATGCCATATTTATCGGTTGATGCTTATCAAAATTTATCAATAGGAAAGTCAAATCACTATCTTAAGATCCTAATGATCGGAAATTATCTTTCCTAATTTATTAGAGAACAAAGAATCTGTAAAGTATATCTCCGTTTAAAACTATTTTCCTGTTTTACCTTCCATTCTAAGGTAAATGCCCTTTGTATCTCTATGGAACTATTGGTTAATGTTTTCACAAGATAAAAAAGCTGGATAAGAAATAAACAGTCTTCATATAACTACCCAACTCATCCACTGTTTCTTAATAAATAATATAGTGCTAATAATCTAAGAATAATAAATCAGTTATTAAATAATATTATAGAGCAAAATAATGCAATTAATGCATCGTTGCACCAATCATGTATTTAGTTCATTCTCAAATAAGCTGTAAATTTTTAGAAGCACGGCATTTTTCATTTTATTGTAAAAAAAATCTTGTGACATGCTCAGGCAAGTAACATTCTATCCGAAATAAATTTCGAAAATTTTAACTTAATATTTTGAATCAAAAAAATATATTTTGATTATTGGGATCAATCGCATAATGGAAACAAGTGCTACAAGATAATAACGCAAATAAACTAAGGAAAAATCAAGAAAAAAATGTCATGAAAGGATTTTCAATTTTTCAGTTTAAAGTACCTAGAAAGTCGTGGAACTCAAAAAACAAGGCATATTTTCCACTTGAACAAATTTATAACACTTATAATGGGTACAAGGCTAGTTTCTATGAACGTGAATTTTTTTTTTCCAGATTTCGAAAGTGGCAGTTTATTTGAGAATGGCCCATTATTTTTGAATTATTAAGTGCAGTTCCAAGCAAAGGAATTCCAAATAAATAGCTGATCAAAAATTTCGAAGAAACATTTTATAGTCAGTAGTACCTTTATAAGATATCTACATGTAAAGGGTTTGAGTAAAGAGGTTTTGAAATACTAAGCGATGCTTTTAAAGATATTTTCTCTCAAGTTCATTATGTATTACTACTTTTGCAATAACTAATTAGCAGGTGACTATAATAGAAAATATGAGCTAACTGTTCTGTAAGAGCTTGTGAAAGCATTTTTTTAGATTGATTTAAAAACAAAAAAATTAGCGTACTTTTGTATATAAATTTAGCTACCTATAGCGAAATACAATGCAATTTAATAGTATATAATTTACAAGCGTTAAAAATAAAATACATACAATCAATTAGGTAAGATACTTTTGGACAATTTCTGAATAATTCACAGTGAAAACGAAGCGGATGGATTTCGTCTCCGGATTTCCACTTCTACCAACAGTGATATTGGGTGACCTACAAACCTCTAACGTTCGTTATTATTATTTCCATTTTATTTTTTTATACCAGTCTTCTAATTGTAAACAAAATAAATAATAACAGGGTGGTTCGTTCGAATCGGACCAGTCAAGAGAAACACCGTATTGCAAATCTATTTTTAATAATACCTTCAATCTCACATTACCAGTCTGAAATTATAGATGGATAGATTAAATTGTATTTATCAAGTGTCCGGTCTTTAAGCAGAGTATGGAAATTCACTATCGTGTTGCTAAATTAATTATCTTTCTTCACTACCTAGGCTTTATTTAGTGAATATCGAAAAAAATAATGATATATATCGTATCGAAAGCTTTCGAATATATCGAAATATCCAAAAAAAAATATGGACATTTCGATATATCGGGCCTCCATATTTTTAAATTTTTAAACCTCCTTTAAAAGGAGGGGCTTATGGATGCTGAAAAAATGACGAATTATCGACGTTTTAAAAGAAATAAATCGATATTTTTGTCAGATAGTTTTAATTCGATATATTGTAATATCGATATTAAAATTCGAGTTTCGGAAACCGATATTTATCCAAAAAAGAATTAAATAAAAAAATGACTATAAGTTTGATAGATTTCAGCAATTATTAATTCAATAGCGATTTTCTTACTTCTTTTTAAAAAAAAAATTATGTGAAGGAATTTAATTCATTAATTTCTAGTTCTTAATAACGACATAAATGTTAATATGTACTTTAATAGGTTTTTAATAATTCGTTCAATATTGAATTTCTTATTAACGAATATCAACCTTTTTATCTATTTTTTTATGTTTAAGCAATTTAATTGATATTTTGTTTATTGATATATTTAGTATTATTTTTTTTGGCAAACGTTAATAAATTAATACATCTTTTTTTATAAGCTCTTTATGAATATTTAAGTGTTACAACTGAAGCTATTACAAATCTAAGATTTGTTAATTTATTTTATCTTATCCTTCAATTCAATATAAAAACTCTTATATCGAAATATCAATATAGCTCATTGATATATCGAATTACTATTTCGATATATTTGAAAACTCTCGGTAAGATATATATCGATATTTTCGTTTGAAATTTACATCCCTTCCCACCTTTGGCCTTATGCTCTCCTTAATCCTTTCCAATCAGGCTCCGGTTCTGGTTATTTCAATCCGCTAAAATTTACTTAAGAACTAATAATCATAATCATTAATTAGTAACCAATGTGATTCTGGAAATATTTCAGATGTTTCAAGCAGCCATGGAAGAATTCCGAATATCATAATCCCTTTTCTCTTTAAATTTTCAAAATCCTTTGACTCTGTTGACCATGCAATTCTCCTTTCTTAACTACAAAACATTTCTCTAACAAATAATGCTTTAGGGTGCGCTCACTTTGAAGTTGCGATGAGCATTGAGAGCGAAGCTTGGATCTCCGTTTTTATGTGATGCTTATGGTAGAGCTCAAATAGCGGTGAGACATCAAGAAGTTGAAACTATAAATAGTGAATCCTGAGTGAAAAGTTTACAATGAGTGATTCCGAAGAGGAAAAAAAACGCTTTCAAGTGCTACAAAAGATTATTTCGCTGCAGGCATGAGAATTTGTAGCCCATCCTATTAATAGTATAGTTTTGGGGAATCTCATCATCTTTATAAAAATTTAAGGCAACATTCAATAAAATATATTGAATATCTGCGAATGAAAACATAAACTTTTGAACACCAATTATTGAAAATATCGGATAAACTACAGAAAATATCTGATATGGATAACAAGTTACTTCCTTGTACGCCTATTAAACTATAAATCGGTGACCCTAAATTTGGTTACTAGTTTGCGAAGATAGCATTATCTCAAAAATGACACTCGGCGTCACAACGTCCATCTTCCTCCACAAGGTCTTATTCCGTTATTATATGTCGTTTTCTTTCAGTTGGCAACAAGTTCCCAAGAGATTTCTTCATGTTCCTTGACAATATTAGAACTGTCTGTCCCTAGATAAAGCATTAGAAATCGACGGTTTCAACATTTTAAGCGGATGAATCCGTTTAGCTTATATCTCATTCTCCTGTTGCTGACTTGTTCAATTCACAAATGGGTAGGAAAAAAATTATTTTACACTCAATTTTAAGACTTAAAACAAGTTATAAAATTGTTTAATTAGAGTGGAAAAAAAATTGCGTTTATAACCTTTATCACCGAACCATATGGTCTCTGTATCAAATGTAGATATACCTTTTGATGTAAGTTTATTATGACCTTCAAGTAAAATACCACTTCCGGTTTGCCAATTTTAACCAAAATTTATTATGTTATTTATATTAATATGTAAGTCTTGTATATTAAATTTGAGACGTTTTTCCTTACATTTTAATATAAGTTTTGATGAAAATCAATAATGACCTTCAAGTAAAGCACCACTTGCGGTAATCATATATTGACCAAAAATGGAGGTTCACAACTAGAATTTACAATAATCCTAAATACAAAATTATAACCTTCTACGGCTAACTGTTTTTGAGTTATGCGAGAAACGCACGTATGTACGAACGTACGTACAGACGTCACGACGAAACTAGTCAAAATGGATTCAGGGATGGTCTAATTTGGATATTTCTATTGAAATCTGAAAACCGAAAATTTTCGCCATTACAATACTTTCTATCATCGCGTACAAGGAAGTAAATCTGGTGTAATTTTATAGTAGATACATTTTAAATTGTTTTATCGCGCGATGAGGGACTAATACAAATTTTAGTAAGTAAAATCTATAGCTGATAGAAGATGAAAAAATGGATGAGGCCATTATCGACGCTACTGTCGTTAGTCGATCATTAGTCGTGGTTCAAATCGTTGCTCCAATATACAACATAGGGAGGCTAGTATCGCAGCTCCCACGTCAATCCACCAGGCTGGTCCCACATCTTCTTTTCTCTCCGCTACCAAGCTGTCATTATTACCAACAGACCTCCCTACCATCGTCACTATTTCTCCCTCTCGCCAAACGTATTTTCTATCTATGTAAATGATCTAACAAACTTTATTCATCACTACCAAAATTATTTGTAAGCAGACGATCTGCAAATACACATTTCTTTCTGTCCTTCGGACGTGATCGAAGCCTCTCATAAGTCTAGTATGATATTGACAGTATTAGCCGCTGGGCATTGAAAAATAAGTTGTGCCTGAATATAGCAAAAACTAAGGCAATCCTCATTGGTTTAAAACCCTCTCTAAATGCTTTCCCTACTATCCATTGCCATAAATCCTCCAATAATAAAATAGAGGGGTCGAGATTATCACTTCGCCCCTTCTCATCAATAATCTAATATACAAAATTTCTTCATATATAGAATAATTTAATATACAAAATTTCTTCATTGATCCAGATGAATTCCAGAAAGAAACCCAAGTGGAATTTATAGTTTTCGGAACAACTGATTTCACAATTTCTGAAAAAAAATTCATTCAGCAGAATCCGTAGATGTTATGCAAACCTTTATACCACTCGGAAATCCAAACGTTTTTTCAGCCTTTTCCTCTATGACCCATATGCAGAAAGACAAGAAGTTTTGGAATGCAAAAGACCTTCGACGACACGATTTCTGATAGGACCTATACACTGAATTAGACAAATCAGTTTGTAATTCTACCTCTGAAGTAGAAGTTAAGGTTTCTATAGTATATATAGTGAAACATCTCCTAATGGGCACCTCTCCCCAGTGGACACCCCTCCGTACGAACAATTTTTAAATGCCCCAACTTGGAAGTACAGATAGGGGTATTTGACCAAAAATCAGTTATGTGGTTTTAATGTTTATACAAACATTAAAACCACATAACTTAATTAAAAATATTTTATCTCCTATGTGCTTGTGAAAACAATGTTTCACATAAAAATAAACACATAGGTACTCTGCTGGATTATTTATAAAATTATATTTTATAATATAGCTTATAAATAAGTTTTCGGTTGTACTGTAAAATCGCGTGTGGCGCATAGGATGTTATACAGCTGCATTGTCGATAAATAGTGGTTTTATGTTTCGATAAAAATACGTACTAAATATGTACATATCTTGAAGTTATTTTTTTAAATTAATAAAACGATTGTCGTTTTCCAAACTATACAAAAATTGAAAAACGTTTAGCAGAGAAAAGACGAAGAAAACTACAATTTTATCCAAAATTGATGGTTTTCAAGAAAAAGAAATAGTGAATTCTAATAAAAGAAACAAAAAGAAATTAATATTTTTTTTTTTTACTTCATTTCATTCAACTTTATTCTAATCCGCTTCATTTCATTCCACTTCATTACACTTCATTCCTTCTTTCATTTATATTTTTAATATGTTTATACATACATATTAAATTCTAAAAAATATCATGTATCTAAATAGAACTCAAAATTATAGTAGTAGACTTCGTTCATCCAAATTAAATAATGTGTATCGATAAAAACATTTACATATTAATTTTTTAATAAGGACGTATATACCTCTTCTCAACAGACACCCCTCTGCAACGGACAATGTCGTCGGGCCCGTGTCTGTCCGTTGTACAGAGGTTTCACTGTACCATGGATCACAGATAAAAAAAAAAGCTCTGATAAAAGGTTTCCCTAGTAATAATTTTTTCGTGATTGCTAATTTTTTTTATGTAATAAATATCAAAATTCAATCTATGAGGACATGGTTGCAAGATACAGTCATTGGGATGATTACTTTTAGCATTATTTAAGAAATTTCGATAGCTTTTAATTGAATTTTGTGAATACTTTTAGAGAAAACAACATGGCCGCTTGATTTGTGTGAATTTTGATTGGTCGGGCGGAAGTATTTAGGAAAAAAATGGATTAAACCTTTTTTGGGAAATGTAGGGAATTATGTATAATTGTTAATTATATTACATAATTATTACATAATTATTACATAATTATAATATAATTATATTATATTATAAGTACATAATTATTTTAGAAAATATAAAATTCATCATTAAATGTTGTTTTTGTTTTAATGAATTTAAAGCTTATGAAGATTTTCAGGTTTGACAATGGTTTCAAACGTAATTCACAAAATTCACGTAAATTTTTGAAAAAAAAAAAAAAAAAGAAAAGCTTTTTGGGATTTCAATCAATTATTATAATATTGCCAAAGGTTTTTTTGTTATCGCTAAAATCCATTACGTAGATCAAATAGTGTCTAAGATATGCTATACAGCATACTTATAGATGAGAAGTTACAGTTTCAGTCATCTCAAGTTTATTAAAAAATGTTTAATACATAATAGAATTTATTTCCTCTTTAAGTTCCATCAGGAGAGTCTATGCGACAAATTGAAATGATACATCAGCTACTCAACCTTATATATATATATATATATATATATATATATATATATATATATATATATATATATATATATATATATATATAAAAACAGTAACAACTGTTTTTTTCGATCGGATTTAATCATGGCTTGATAAATATCATAACCGATTTCAATAAACACAGACAAGCAATGAAAAAATTAATTTAATAAAAAAATAAAAACCCTGACAACGGAAATAACTTTTATATGTTATAATCCTACTCGTCCTAAGTGAAGGAATGTACTCGCATATATACTTAAGCGCATTGGTGGGATGTTAGTGAAGTTGACGCCCATGAATTTTAAACTTCGAGTTATGATCAGGTGTCTTCCACACCCAAACGAAAATGAAGACTCTTCATTGCTCAATACATTAATTTACTTTATGTATGTTTGCATGGACAGATGCAAGGAGCTTTTTGTATTTTGACAGAAATACGCAATAAAGCATGCACAGATGAATGGGCCGTAATGGGTATTGGAAGGCAATCGACTACTGCACTACGGTTCAATATTCATGAGTATCAATTTCACTAACTACCCACCAATGCACTTGAAGAGATATTTATGAAGTGCATTAAATACATTCACATTTTATTTATTAGTAAAATAATTACTTGATCAATTACTTTAAAATGTAATTTCTATCTAATTATCCATCACGACGGATAATATATTTGTTTAAAAAAATGTTTTTAACAATATACATGGAGCATTACACAACGGAAAAAATTCATTTTTTTCCATTCATATTATTACCACATGTAAGGGAAGGGACAGATGTACCAGAGGACTTTTTTTTGTTGTTTTTTTTTCCATGCTGTAGTAAAGGGATTTGTATTCTCCCAATTAGAAAATTTGTTTTTAAAATGGCATGACTAGGGCTGAACAGGGGATCTCCTGAGCCATCAGCTGACTGTCAGGAGCCGGTTAATTTTTTTTGGATTCTGGAGAATAAAGTTTTTGTATCTATTTACGAAGTTTTTCACGTTCACAATAGTAGTTTAATAAACAGAAAAATACTCTTTTGTCAAAGTGGTTTTCATTAGCTGTGGATTCGTAGAAGGTTTTGATTGGTCAGTGAAGTATTTAAAAAGCTCTTATGATTTTTTTGGAAAAAGTAAACACGGATGTACCAAGGGACAAATATGCATGTTGTACTACTCCTTGGTACAACATGAATGACTTACTTTGCCGTTTGGTATGATATGATCCCACAACTGAAGTTAAATTAGTTATAGTAACCAGTTATAGATCAGTGGTCATTAAACGGCCAACAATAACGAACAAATCTTCAAATAAAACACGTGGAGCACTTATTCTTCTTTAAAAACCACAAAAGCACTAATTCTTCTTTTTAATTTTATAATCTTATAAATAATAATATAATCATATAAATAATAATATAATCTTATAAATAATAATATAATCTTATAAATTATAATATAATCTTTAGTCACTTTTTAAAATATTCTAAATGGTTCCTTAGAAAATGGACTTAATCAGTGGTGAAGCGGGAGGGATATAACAGCTGCACGTTAAATAGTTCCTAAGATATCTATCTTTCCTTAAAATGTGACCTAGTCAAAATCGTGTACAATGTGTTTTTTTGTGCAAGACTTTATCTCGAGAACTATTAGACGTACAGATGTCAATCACCTCTCAATTTAGAGCCAGTTAAATGCACCATAAAGTAGTATATATCATTTATCTTCGTAGAAATAACAGTTTCCATGACTTTTGCCAAAATAAATTCACGATTTTTTTTGGAATAAACAGTTATTGTTTGAAAGATTTGATCTCGGGAACTAGTAGGTTAAATGCATCAACTCAGAGAGCTAACTCTGATTTACAAATAAAAAAATCTTATCTAAAAAGTATCCCTTGGATTCACACCTTCCTCTTTGCTAAGGGGTCAGTTTTTGTTTATAATTTCATAAACAAAAACTTAACATTTAATCCACCGTTCTTCGCCAACCCCTTTAAATTATATTTCGCAATTTTTCTAATAATCGACGGTGTAAACACGATACTGATTTATTTCAAGTAAAATAAGATGGTTCGCTCAGCAATGGACGTCCAGAATTATCAAGTACAATATAAAACATAAGACCACGCAAACCAAATTTGACAACTTTAAATGAGAATTCTCTTACAATTGTAGAGAATTTTTTCAAAATTGTTTCAGTAGAATAGCAAAGAATATTTTCAGAACGTATGTTTTCAATCATTTCCAAGATTCATCAGCATTCTAAAAGAACTGATATTAATATAGTTCATTCTAAATAATATTCAACAAATCCCAGATATTTTATAGAAATTATGTCTCACGGACATACAACTTAAATTAAGTTAACCTCATTCAAGGCACGTTATTTGTTAAAGAAAATTTAACTCATAAAAACAGAATTAAATTATAGTTTTTTAAATAAAAAACAAATAAAAAATAAAAACCTGTAAAAATTAAAATGCCGGTTAATATACTCGTCCAAAACAATAAATATTAATAAATCGCTATAATTCATTTTTACGTTCTGTGAAATGAAGCATTGAACTGTTCTAAGATTAGTTAATTAACATTCAATTAGAAAATAATTGAAACAGCTCCCTTTTCAGTAATAACATACCACATTATACAATACATTTTCAGTAAGTAATATCGTCTAAAAATCATATTTCTTTGCGCAATATTGACGACACGAGATCACTTTTTCGTTATTACTTGTTAAAATTTTAAAAGTAAAAAATAAAATACTCTAGTGTACTAACAATATCTTAATCGCTTTTATTTTTTAAGATTACTTCAACTAAATGTAATGGAAAACTATGAGGATACTGTCCGCCTTTCCAGTCTTATTTTAGAGCAAATGGAGATTAAAAGGCTCGGATAGCTTTTATACTGGACAATATCTATAACCAAAAAGATAAACTGTTTTGGGAAAATTCTAAATAAACTGGAATGCAATTTAAATACAAAAATGGGTTGTGAACCAGTTCAAGGGAGGTGCCAACTATCAGCGATTGGGGCGATACCATTCTGGAGGATAGGACACGCTCCTCCGACAAAGACCTCTCCTTACTATATAAACCTCCTTAGCGTTGGTTAGGGTAGGTATCCTCAGGAATATACTGAACATGTTCGCATCCGCTCTCACTCGTTTCTCGGTGATATTCGCCGTCCTCCTGGTCGTCAATGTAAGTATTTCAGGATTATTAGGTGGATCTCCATCCTGAGACCGATATAGCACACCTGTTAATTACTTGAATTAATTGAAACTAAATATATATATATATATATATATATATATATATATATATATATATATATATATATATATATATATATATATATATATATATGTGTATATTTCTATGAACTTATAGATTTTTTTTTTGCAGTATGTCAGCTCCACACCTTGCGGTTGCGGAGGCTGCGGTGGCTGCGGATGTTGTGATTGCGGTTGTGGATGCGGAGGCGGCTGTGGTGGCGGTTGTTCCTGTGGAGCCCTCATAGTACCCACTTGCGTCTCCAGTTGTGGTGGATGTGGTGGATGCGGAGGCTGTGGAGGCTGCGGTGGGTGCGGCTGCGGTTGTGGTGGCTGCGGAGGCTGCGGCTGCGGAGGTTGCGGCTGTGGCTGCGGAGGTTGTGGTGGCTGCGGCTGTGGTGGCTGCGGATGTGGTGGCTGCGGCTGTGGTTGTTGTGGCTGCGGAGGCTGCGGTTGCTGCTGCTAACTTCGTCCGGCCAAACCATGTCGGAATTGAAAAACAAAATTGTAAAATCTTTTTTTTTAGTCTCGTCAAGTCGCTAAATTAAAGATTAACCCGAATGATGAAAACATCAAAGTCAGCATTTTTAAAATTCAGATTTCGGTCTGAACATTCTTGGGTTTTTCAATAAATCTGATTATAGACTGAATATGTGTATTTTTGTTTAATTCATTGCCTGTAACTCCAACTACTCTTTACTTAAGTGCATATGGATGAATCACATTTTCGAAACTTGAAATATTTTCATCTTGAGGCTTGTACTATTATTTTCGAAGAGCATTTATCAGAAAGAATTAAAACGAACGGAATTGAATTAATTCTTGTAAAAATTAGGAAATATATCTTTGCATTACAGATTTAAAACAAGTCAAAATTGCTTTTACATAGTACAGCGGACCTACAAACAAAACCAATAGTTTCAAATAAAAAAAAAATAAAAAATTAGGCTGGATGTTCATTGTTGAGTATAAAGCTAAAGAAAGAAATAATTTAATTCTTTATAGATCCATATTCAAAGTCCATTAACAATTATATATTTTAGTAGAGCATCGTATTTTAAATCATATTATCGAAAATAATAAGAAAAGAGAGCAAATGGCTTTACAGTTTATGACATTTAAACATTGTCGGTATAGAATCAACTCGTTCAGAAATTAATTCTTGAATTAGGAGTTCCCTTATTAAATGTTTTATGCAACATATTATGTAGTTTGTGCACTATTTCTTGTTTTTAGAATCGGTACTATGAATAAGAAAAGGAATTCCTATGAAGTTAATTAAAACTTGCTCTCTGTGATCATATTTCCTGAGTCATAAATAAATTTTTTATAACAAAATTTATTTATTATTTTTGGTATATTAATAAAGCCATATTGAAATATATACAATTTTGAGAAAACAATAAATGCTACGGAGAAAAGCCAAATAAAAATGTATAAGATGATTATTTCTTCAGTTCTTGAAATCGCGTTAATAAGGTACAACCCTCTGTGAAAGCTTTTGCGTGTTCGCATTGTCTTTGGTTTTTATAATTTTATTGGTTTTAATTTCATCAGATTAAGACTTGAGTCTATTGCCAACTTAAAAGTCTCTTCCGCGATTAATAATAAACCGATGTACAGTCTCTCATAAGGCTCTAAGTTAGATTGAAAGTTAAATTGTAATTGGTTGCCTAATATTTCACAAACAAATTGTAGAAAACATGTAGAACTACTTTCAAACTCTACGTTATTACTAGATATTTAGATGTGTTAAATAAACGAAAGGATAAATTATGCCAAAAATATAAAAGTATAAGGTCCGGTTCACGGAAAGAGATCGGTATGAGAGATAAACATGCCAACCAAAAGTCACATATAGACAGACAGTCTTTTTGGGATTTCAACCGTTTGTTTACCAGAAGACGGAACTCCCGAGGAGACGCCTATCTATGGACACAGGGCATTTATCTCCTTCATACCTATATAAATACGACCGTATTCAAATTAAAATATGATAATAATTTTACCGTTCGCACTAATGCTGACAAGTAGGAATATTTCACGAAATTTAGACGGTTCGACACACTTTTCAGTTTACAGCATTTCATAATTCCCTATAGCCAAAATACTTTAAAGAATTACAAATTATAAAATTAAAAAAAAGTGAAAATAAATAATTAGATTTTCTGAAGTAATTTAATATTGGCGCTGTTTTCACATTTATTTATTAACTTTAAACATTCAGAACTAATGCCAGGCACAATGTAGTATTATGGACTATAATAAAACGATGATATCGGTTATAGTACGATATTACACACGATGTGTTGTTCTGCTACTGTGATATGTCACGGGTACAATATTACTTGCCTGTATGTGCCTTACGGCTAGAAAGACATCAATGATCTAAATTTCTTAATATTTCTCTTAATATTCAAATTTATGCATATGCTTGAGGACAGTCATCACAAACATTATGACACTGCCCACTTTATGACAAAGCCGGGTATGAATTGGTTAAGTCAATTATTTCTGCATGAAGAGAAATGACTACTTTCTGAAAAAAATATTCAAGAACTACACCATAATATTATTTAACACATAAATTATCACCTTCTCCAAGACCGAAGAACTTGACCTACATATACTAAGATAGAAAATTTAATAGTGTTTATATTTTATATTAATCAAGTGGTTGAAGAGCCGCAATCATTGTATAAAATATATATATATATATATATATATATATATATATATATATATATATATATATATATATATAGAGAGAGAGAGAGAGAGAGAGAGTTCAGGTTAACGTTCATTAACTTCATTTATTATGTTATTATTTATTTCAGGGAGTTAAAAACATTAAAACATACAGGTTATTAATATCTATGTTTACATTGTATTTAATTATGTTTGTGCAATTCTTACTTGCTTCAATATGATTCCCATGTTTTACTGAAACGAAGTGGAATAAATAAATATATCATAATATATATTTATTTATTCCACTTCGTTTATGTATTTTTCCCCCGTAAATCTGTCCTTGAAAGTCGCCCTCTCCCACTTAATTTTATAACATGTATAAAATTATGCCATGAGAATAGCTTGCTTCTGGGTATGGGGTATGTTAATATTTTTCGAATAAATCGTCCAAAATCAAACTATCGAATGTAAGAAATTCGATTTTCAGTTCGTCATTTTGAAAACGCTCTAGGCGAGGCACGCAACGTCTCGAAAACCTTACCCCCAAAAGTCAGGAGTCAACACTTAAGGAATATATTAGGAATTCAAGACCTTATCACAATGCGTGTCTCAGCTGGTTCGTTTCAAAGTGACCAATATAAAAGTCGCGGTTTTTCACATTCAACAGTTTGACGTGGCATGGACGATATAAACTCCATTATAGAGTTTCTTAGGATAAAGCAATATATAAGCATTTTTTTAGAGACATACAATAATTTTTAAGACATATTTTAAAAATGAATAAAATCAATTCATTACAAATCTAAAACATGACTCTAATTTAATTTGAGAATATCGCGATTTTCGACTCAGTACTAAAGAAGTAACCATCAACAGGCAAGTCGTCATATGAGGGATAAGAGAATAATTTGTCTCCTCCCAATAATTTGTAAACTAAAAAACATTTTGCTCAAATAGATATTAAAATCTAAAACCAATACAAGTCAATATCTTTTAAATTAAGGCATTGGAACATCATCGATACAATGCAGTGAATAGAAAACAAAATTATTGTTGTCAAGTATCAGCAGGTATTGTTATCAGCAGGTAAATGAAACGTTAAAATCCAAAAGAGTTGGAAATTTTTTAATTTTTCGTAATAAAGTTGGCAAAATGAAATTTTTTTAAATAGTTGAGGAATCTGGTCAAAATTGCAGGGAAATTTTAGTCTTTGCCCTCTCCCCACGTAAAATATATCAACATCTCTGGCCATGAATTATAAGTAATATGGACCAGGTTTCTTAAAGCCATCGTTATTTCGTCCTTTTCTCATATTAAATGAAGATGTTTTGTTCTTATATGCGAAAGATAGCATAAGAAAATGAACAAAATATTAAAACAAATATCAACTGCTCATCATTACAACTTCAATGAAGCAAAACATTTTTCTGTTCGAAAATCTATTTTTTTTTTTTTTCCTATCCCCATTTTTTCTTTCTCTTGATCAATTTTTCGCTAATAGTTAATTTCTGGTCTTTGATCCTTCTTCTGTATCTTGGATACATTTTAAGGTAGGATTGATGTGCCTAAATATTTTTGATATTAAATAAAAATTTCATCATACCTGTGACGGGGCTCACTTCTGTTTGCAAAAGTAACTTATAATTACGCCTTAATTCTAACTTAATTAATTTTATCTAGTAGATGCTACAGCATCTTGCCATCGTTTCGGAGCTGGTGGAGGTACAATGCTATCAAATAGCGGATTGCCGATATGAGTTAACGAATCGAACGAATGAGAACGAAAATCTATCATCATATAAATTCATAAAAATAAAGTAATGCGCACTTATTAAAATCGAGAGTGTATCACTTTTTACAGTTCTTGACCTACATCTGCGGAGTGTCCGTGAGCCTCAGATTCCTTTGAAACGATTCTGCACCGTTCATTGATAAAAGAAACAATACGGTGAGTAAAATGTTTGACACACTTGTTATTAATGCGCTGGTGTGGATTTAGTTCTACATTTTTTTTTCTGTTTCATAAAAATACCAATCCTAAAGTAATTAACATATACCATAAGTATTACGAAAGTATATAATACTTAGAGATAAATATACATCTATACATTATAAAGGGTGCATAAAACCAGGCATTAGTGGAAAAATTAGTGTGTTTCAGATAAAAACCAGGAGCCGATTCTGTACCTCAAGAGAAACAAAAAAGTTTGGACCATTTTCTGTTCCAACAAAGAAGAGCAGGATATTTAAGTATGTGTTTTTTTAAGTAAGTCAAGTTTTTCGTTCAATAAAGAAGCGATCATTTAAAAACTATTCAATGTAATTAAATTATTATTGCACCATCGTTAAGTGAAATTCCATTTAAGAAACATAGTTTGGCTTAACTAAATCCACTGTAAGGAGGATTTCAGATGGACCAATAGCTAAAAGACCACCTGCTATAGGACAATCTTAGCAATGCAAGCAAGCACCTTCTCCAATCGCCTGAAATTTCAACAGGAGTGCAGAAGCACAGAATATAATACGATTCCATCTTTTCAGTAAGATTTGTAAACTCCGTAAATTCTTCGCAACTTCCTCATTGTCCGTTTTTCTCAGACTGGGGTACAGATAACCTTCTTTCAGAGAAACTTCTCCATTTAAATTATATGGACTTTAATTTTATATAAATACAGACTTTAATTTTATACAAAATGAAGCTGACGTCACTTTTTGAATTGGTCTAGAATTAGCAGCTGATTTACGAAAAAGTGTGGTGTGGGATTAGGTTAGTTAGACAAAGAAGTGTTTTAAGAATGAAATTTATTAAATTCACTTTGTTTCGAGCAAACGCCATTTTGCAAGAGTTGGTTATTACGATATTGGGACTTTTAGACGTCGCAATCGCACTTTTAGACGTTGTAATCGCAACTTCCTCATTGTCCGTTTTTCTCAGACTGGGGTACAGATAACCTTCTTTCAGAGAAACTTCTCCATTTAAATTATATGGACTTTAATTTTATATAAATACAGACTTTAATTTTATACAAAATGAAGCTGACGTCACTTTTTGAATTGGTCTAGAATTAGCAGCTGATTTACGAAAAAGTGTGGTGTGGGATTAGGTTAGTTAGACAAAGAAGTGTTTTAAGAATGAAATTTATTAAATTCACTTTGTTTCGAGCAAACGCCATTTTGCAAGAGTTGGTTATTACGATATTGGGACTTTTAGACGTGTATTCCCGTATACAAAAAAAAAATATATAGCAATCCTCAATGAAATGTGTACAAACTAAAATCGTTCAATGGGCTAGCGTCAATAGTTTTCAATTAATTTCCATTCTACTCAGAAACCGTGCTTGACGAAATAGTAGTGGCATGAATGACACTAAATGCCGAAACTTAGCGTAAATGCTAAATGCTACTTAACGACTTCTTCTTCTGACAAATTCTTTGTAATTCTTGCTACCACTTTTTGGAATTCTTTGACCGTTTCCTTTCGTCAAACCTTCCCTTCTTCTTTAAAACACCACTTATTCCTTCATCTGCATAACGATCAAACGACCGTATCGATTTAAACAAAATTATAAGGTGTTCCCATGAAATATAAGAAAACTTCAGCAAAGTCCCATTTATGCTGACATGTTTGATGAAGAAATTAAATGTTTATAGCTCAATGCATATGAATGATACCGCTCATTTTTTTTTTTTTAAGATATGGAACTATGAGGTTCCTTAAAGTCTTGAGCCACTATCTATCGATAACAATACTGCGCTTAATAAACGAGGAAAAAATGATTTTGCGTAAAATATTACACGGAATTTTGAAGATATCTGGTAACGTTATGAGGCTATCAGAGGGTTATTAGATTGGGTGATATTTATTAAATGACGAATGTTTATAATATAGTTATTAATTCGAAATTCCCCGACATTGCAAAATTTTGTTTTCGAAATTCTGAGAATAATTCGATGCGGAAAACTGAGATTTTAGAGTGGGGAATTCCGCAACTTTTATTATTTCTTTATTTTTATTTTCTGGCAAACTGTTTTGTGCTAAATAGAAACTGAAATATATATATATATAAAATACTAATTACCTGAACACTCTATGATGCCAAAATAAAATTTGGCAAATCAAACCGATACCCTACAAATAAAGTCAGAGTAGATAAGTATAAAATAGATACAATACATCGAAAAAATTAATCGACGAATAATAAATACACACACACACACACACACACACACACACACACACACACACACACACATATATATATATCGACGTCGTTTTTACTTCCTTGTACGAAGTAAAGGAAGTATTGTAATCGTGAAAATTTTCAATTTTCACATTTCAACGGAAATATCCATTTTGGCCATCCCTGAATCCATTTTGACTAGTTTCGTCGTGGCGTCTGTACGTAAGTGCGTATTCGTTCGTATTTCGCATAACTCAAAAACGGTTGCCGTAGAAAGTTGAAATTTTGTATTTAGGATTGTTGTAAAATCTAGTTGTGAACCTCCCTGTTTGGTCACTGCTTAATCACCGGAAGTGGTACTTTACTTGAAGGTCATATTAGACTTTCATCAAAAATTATATTAAAATATAATGTAAAACATCTCAAATTTTGTAAATAGGACATTTATATTGATGTGAATGTATTTGGTAGATTTTGGTTAAAATTGGTGAGCCGAAAAAGGTACTTTACTTGAAGATCAAAATAAGCTTACATCAAAAATTATATCACTACTATATATTATTACGGTAGTATAGATCCCTTTTCCGACTCTCAGGAGCGATGGATTTTGACGAATGAGGTATCAAAAGAAAAGAAATTTCACGGAGAAGTGACGAATCCTGATTTGGTTTCTTAAATTCTTACTAGTGCTTAAATAAAAGTGATGAAAAAGCTGGGAGGTTTCAAAGTTTTGACGACTAAAAGTCGGCGGATCGAGACGGGATAAGTTGGGTGGGTGAAAAACGGGACTTTACTTAAAGGTCATAATAAGCTTACATCAAAAATTATATTTAAATTTAATACATAACGTTAAAAAAAAACGTATTAAAAACGTTTCCTGTAAAGTTCGCTAAATGGCGCTTACGGCTATTTCAAAAACCGGCGTTGATGTGATAATATATCGGACCTCTGACTAACTACCTTGTAACTATATTATAAAAAGGTTCACAACTATTGTAAATCATATATATATATATATATATATATATATATATATATATATATATATATATATATATATATATATATAGTAATAATGTTTTATGTAATAAAATACAATAGGTAATGTATTGTAATGCATTAAATAAAACAATACAATGTTCATAAACCAGATACTTTATTAGGTGCACAATATATGGTTATGCACTAATGCAAATACATTGCAATATATACATTCCACCCTATGTTTATTGCTTGATAAACACAATTGCGTTTCAATACAACCATTCATTATCATCAAGGACTATCAAAGCAATGCAAGCAAACCACCTGCAATTTCAACAGTGCAGAAGCACAGAATGAGAATTGTGTCAATCTTTCTTGGCGAAGGACAAGCTTTTGAGTCAGATTTGTAGACTCCGTAAATTCTTCGCAACTTTCTCATTGTTAGGAGGAACGGACAGACTCCTTAGAAGCACTATTTGGGTTTTTTGCTCCTCTTTCCTATGATTTCCGATGGTGTTACGTAAGAAATCATGTTAATACCCATCATACTTTTTAAATACATCACATCTTCTATCACAGCTCTTAGTATCTGTTCGATATATGAATATACAACTCAAAAATACTTTTTAGAACAATATCTCTGAATAAATGTTCACTGTCTATATAATATTCAGGAAGAAGCTTGAAAAATATTAAGAGTTAATGTAGTACTTACTAGGATGTAAGGATAAAATTGATTATTTTTTTCTGGGGAGGGAGGAGGGATGATGCCCAACGCTTGCCATTGGTTCTTATATTTAAGTTGCAGATATATCGCACACCCAGAATGAAAGAGGCACAACTCAAAATTGCTAAAGACAAAAATTTTAATAGTTGGACCCCAGTCATGCCAAAGATCAGCCAACCCTCAAATATTAGACAAAACTAATAGACACAATAAGTGGTCTACTAGCGACATGCGTTAGAGGAAACACCATGGGGACTTCTATGTAGAACTTAACCCGTGTTTAATGTTCTAACCAAAACAGATTTTTTTGGCTTATACCCTTTTCATTCTGGATGCGCGATATGTGTACTTTTAATGAGCGATAATCGTAGCATCTTAAATTTCAAAACTAAAATTTGAAAAATGGCATAGATATGGGACATTTAATAAAAAACCTGCCAGGCATATGACCCTACGAAAACCTACTGTCACCACTTGCCGCGACAGTACGTGCAACGAACAGCACAAATCAGAAGAGTGCAACAAACCTAAAATAACTCCTGCAATATGAGCTCTATGTCTGAAGGTACATAAAGGCTGTCAGATTTATATGAATTTTAAATAAAGATTCCGAAAAAACCCAGTGCCAAGATGAAACGATTATACAATCCAGACCAAGAAGAGAACCTTTTAAAATTGTGGAATCAGTGGTATCATTCGCTCAAAGACTCGGAGGTTGAAACAAGAGCAATGAATATCACCGGAACAGCATATACTTCACATATACAACAACCTCAACCCCAATCTTAACAACCTATTCCACAAAATTTATCCAATCCGCAACAACCCTATTTACATACAATTTCACATACCCCTCCTCCATCAAATACCACAGATCAGAACAGTCTACTGACAACCTACCTTTCAGAATTCAGATCCCTTGTTACCTCTCTGATATCCCTCCTAACAAATCTTGCATCCCACTTCATCGCTCCCTTAAAAAATCCTTAAATGACTTCTTCTAAACCCATATCTGTTAGTGTTTTAAATCACACCGACGACCTAACTGTCGAAGTAACTGCATTATTATTTGACAAAAAGACGGACTTGTAAAGAGCTTTTCAAAATACCACAATACCTAAAATACCGCACTGACCACCCAGACAGTAAAGCCCATGGCGGTACAGCTGTCATTGTCCATCAGTCACTCTTTCATCACTTACTCTCACTGTCTATTCACGATTTCCTACAAGCCATCTCCATAGTAATCAAGACCTCCTTCCCGCTCACAATTGCATCAGCTTATTTCGCTCCTAAACAATCTATCTCCAATACCCAATTCACTTCTCTCCTCAATTCCTTTGGTATTCACTTCATTTTAGGTGCAGACCTAAACGCCAAGCATCATCAATGGGGTTCCAGAACCACGAATCCTCGTGGACGGATATTGGGGTCTGCACTCAGTTCCCAACGCTTTAACCTTCTTTTCCCCAGAACTCCCCTATCTACTGGCCTACTGATCTTAACCGAAATCCTAATATTCTTGATTTTTTCATCCACAGCGGATTAGGCTCTCTCAACTGCCTCTTTTTATTCCTGGCGATCGTTTAAGAGGAACCACTCTTAACTTAGTCTGATAGGGTGCAGTCAAATGGGGACAACAGAAAGGGATTTTGGTATAAAGTTTTGGAGAAGTTCTGAAAATTTGCTCATTTATATGTTTAATGGTGATGATTGTCAATTTTAACTTTGTTACCTCAATTTTTTCCCGGATGTTTAAGAAAAATAAATAAATAGGAAAGAAAAATATATTTTTTTCTTATAACTTGAAAACCATATGTTATTCAAATAAATTCCAATATAAATTTTATGCTAAATTAAAGTAGAGTAAATTACCTGCAACTTTGATTCTAATGTTTTTTTTGTTGTTTTTTTTTGGCCGCTCCGTTTGGAAGCTAGCGAGAGTTGGCATTATGAGACGAAATGTCAAAATTAATATTTTGAGCTCCTTTTTTTTTTTTTATATTTCTGAAAAGAATTTGAGGAAAAAAAAATTGAAATTTATCAGTTCACAAAAAAACATAACTAAGAAAATTTTCAGAACTTTTCCAAAACTTTCTACAGCAACCTCTTGCTCAAAAAAATAAATTCAACAATCCGTCTCATGACTTCCTTGAAAACGAAGCGGCCTAACAAAAAATAATTAGAATAAAAACTGTAGATTATTCACTGTTCTTTAATTTAGTTTGAAATATTTAGTACGGTTTATTCGAATAATACATATTTTTTAAGTAATAAGACAAAAAGAAAAAAACAAAACATTTTATTCGCTTTGTTTATACTTTTGGTAAAATTTGACGTAAACAAGTTGAAATTCGTAACCAGCACCCTAATAAAATATAAATCACCAAATTTTCAGTGGTTCTCCAAAACATTCCACTGAGACCTTCGGATTCCAATTTGACTGGATCCCATTAGACTGGAGCGGTTGCTCCTAAAGGATTCCCCGGACGAAAAAAAATAGGAGTACAAAGATATAAGGAATTTACTCTTGCTTAATTAAGTATAGGCTAGTGTAGCTATAAAATGCAATGAATTTTCTATAAAGATTAATTTTTTTAGCGTTTTTGCATGTTTTGTCTTTATTTCCGGAAAAAAATTGAGGTAACAAAGTTGAAATTCGTGATCAGCACGCCAAAAACATAAATGAGCCAAGCTTCAGAACTTCCCTAAAACTTTCCACAAAGATCCTTTTCTAGTATCCAGTTGACTGAACTACAATGTAATATAATATATATTATATTCACAAATGAAAGAGAACCTCTGTTGTGGGATGTGGAATCTCTAAATTACTTTTAGCACAAAGCGACGCTGATTTATTGTTGTAGTCATATTATAATATTTCCTAATAATGACGTGGCTCTGGACAGCTTGAATGTTGAGAGCAGTGACCTATCATTATGTTCTACCTAAATGCAGAGTTCAACGTACTTTCTCAACCAATGTTCTAAGATGCTCATAAGGTAGGGTCTATTTTTTTATTTTGTTAAATACGCTTGAATGAAAAAAAGAAAATGATATCGACGTAGTTTTTGGAAAAAGGCTTAAGTGCTGAAAAGTATAAATTTAAGTTTCAATTTATTATAGGACGTAAACACTCTATCGATCCCTACTATAGATATAAAAAAATCTGAAATGGACTAAAAATCGAACATTGATGACGTAAACACAAAATACTGATAACTGTTAGCGGTCACTCTGGTCTTGACCAGTGGTAGAAGCCTTAGCATTAATATAATATTTTTGTAACATATATATAATTTTCACCTTAGTAAACTCCTACTGTACTTAATGCATTAAAATTTATAAATATAAAAATAAATTATATTAATTATAATTTTATATTATTATATTTTATAATATATTATAAAATATCATAAATTTAAAAAAAATATTTATAATATATATATATATATATATATATATATATATATATATATATATATATATATATATATATATATATATATATATATATATGGTGTGTGGATTTTTTTTTACAGTTTGCTAAATGGCGCTTACGCCTTTTTCAAAAACGACATCGATATATACGAACATTTCAAGAATTTTCATGGCAAGCTATTTTTAACAGGTCTTAACTACAGAAATATTGGGTCTTATTCACAATTATTATAGAATAGGTACACCAGATACTTTTAAATAACTAAAGTGATCGTTAGTAACTATTAATATGAGGTTCAATGATCATATGTTTATAGATAAATATAACCATAATTCAGAAAATGAGTTGTTCGAGCTAAATGAAAAATTAAAAAATCAAACAAGATTTCAGAACATTTTGGAATTATGGCATCCAGATCAACATCCCTACAATATATTTCATTATAAATGTTTCTTTTTTTATAATTTCAAATAAAATAAATGTTACAATAACCTTACATATGAGCTATTTATAAAATGATATTTAGTAACGATCACTGTAATTACTGAAAAGAATATGGTGTTTCGATTCTATGAAAGACCCGAAGTTTAAAACCTTTTCAGTAGTACCCATAAGAGGTGATAATAATGTGTTTTCACAAAATGCTATCAATAGAAACTACTTACTGCACAACTTAGTATTCTAGCTAATTCGATAGGGCGCACAGTGGGAAAACCATCAATTTAGATGGAAACAAGTTAAGTAAAAAATTTGAAATTTCGGGGTATAAGATGTTTCTTATCTTATCTTATGTTATCAGTAGTTGGGAAGATGTTAGCCACAACTATTTTGTGCCTGGCAATTTTCACAAACAGTAAAATTAGTAATCTTTTCATGTTTATATAAGTGCAACTAATTCCCGGCGATGGCATTATGAGCTATCCCACTTTCCGATTATTGTTTCTGTGTGGTTTCAGCTTGGTGTAAATTAATTATTCATTTAAAATGGGCGTAGCTGAGACAGGTAAAACAAAATATGGTAATCCTTCCAAAATGCTACTAACGACTGTGGGTGAATTACATTCTCAAGCCAACGGATGCTTCTCAGTTGGAACACTGGTGTACGGTTAGCTCAGACTTCCTGCCTTTTTACGAAGGGGTATTGTTACCCCCATCACCTTTCCCATTTCTCCTACTATGTAATTTCTCGCCATTCATTTAAAATTCCCGCCGCAGATATCTTAGGTAGATAGATGTTGTCACTTTAGCAAACATTTTGAGCTAACCCTACTTGAGTATTCCAACTGATAAAGATCCATCGGTTTGAGTATTTAATTGGGCATGGGCGCGGTGGATGAATCTGGTCTCAGAATCTAGACCTGCTTAAGGAAGTTAGTTGCACTTCGGAAGGATTACCCAAAATATTTTGCCCCTAACTAATCCAATCTATCTCAAGATATATTTAATTTATGCTCATAATCGATGTAGAAAAACTTAGCAGCCCCAAGAGCTTCCGAGGAGTTTTTTCTTGGCCTTGTTTTATCGCACCTTCTAGTTTGAAAAAACAACAGTGAATTTTTGCGTTTTGGCTGATAAAGCGGGTTTTGGCAATTCTAGTTAAAATAATACAATGTTTAATAAAGTATTCTGTAATTGTTTCTTTGGAAACCAGTACACCTTTAATTTTTTACTTCCTTGTACGAAGTACAGGAAGAATTGTAATCGCGAAAATTTTCGGTTTTCAGATTTCAACGGAAATATCCATTTTGACCAACCCTGAATCCATCCTGACTAGTTTCGTCGTGACGTTTGTACGAACATTTGTATTTGCGTATCTCGCATAACTCAATAACGGATAGCCGTAGAAAGTTAAAATTTTGTACTTGGATTGTTTAAAAATCTAGTTGTGAACCTTTCTTTCTGGTCTCTAGACGACTACCGGAAGTGGTATTTTACTTGAAGGTCATTATTGATTTTCATCAAAAATTATATTAAAATATAAGGCAAAACTTCTCAAATTAGATATATAAGACTTTCATATTAACATAAATAATATAATAAATTTTGGTTAACATTGGCAGACCGGAAGTGGTACTTTACTTGAAGATCATATAAGGCTTTCATCAAAAATTATATTAAAATACAATGTAAAACATCTCAAATTTGATAAATAGAACTTTTATATTGATATGAATGTATTTACTAGATTTTGGTTAAAATTGGTGAGCCGAAAAAGGTACTTTACTTGAAGATCAAAATAAGCTTACATCAAAAATTATATTTAATTTAAATACAGAAATCATATGTTTCGGCAATAAAGGTTACATACGCAATTTGGTTTCCAATACAATTAAACATTTTTATTACTTGTTTTAAGAGTTAAAATTGAGTGTAAATACTGGTTTTCCTCTCCATTTGTGAGATCAACAAGTCTGCAGCAGAAGAATAAGTTAAGTGGATTTGTCCGCTTAAAATGTCGGAACTGTCGATTTCCAATGCTTTATCCAATGATATTGACAGTTTTAATGTTGTCACCGAACATGAAGAAATCTCTTGGAAACTAGTAACCTACTGAAAGAAAACGACATATGATAATGGAATGAGACCTCCACAAAACTATGTCTGTGTGTGTGTGTGTCAATAGATGGACGTAGCGAGACCGAGTGTCGTTTTTGAGATAGTGCAATCTTCGGAAACTAGTAACCAAATTCCGGACCACTTTTTGGGCCACCGATTTATAGTTTAATAGGCGTACAAGGAAGTAATTTGTTGTCCACATCAGATATTTTTAAAGCATGATAACTATACATCTCCCGGATCAATATAGATGCTCATTTTAAATATAATTCAAATATCTACAAAGCTAAACATAAAAAATAAAAATCTTAATCGGATTAAAATTAGTGAAGCAATTTTCATTTTGGACTTTCACCCAAACCTGTTAGGAAAGCCGAGTGGATGGACACACCAGATATTTTCAATTCTGTAACTACCGCCTTTTAACTAAATTTGTATATGTCCTACTTATCTGTGGAAACTTTTTCCACTTCCTCGCCACCCCAGTTTATCTGGAAAGGATTTGAAAACCGGGAGCAGGTTACAGTTTTGGGATATCTTTTACCGTTTTGAAGTTATAAACCTTTAAAGTTTAAGTAGGCGTACTACATTTTTTTCTTGTATTAATTAAGAAATATGAATTATCCGTCAAAATAGAATTTAGTTTTCAACTTATTATTCATGCTAATAAAATAAAGTAGTCGATTGGCAGAAATTAGGGCCACTTTCGATTTTGTTCTGAGACAGGATAGGTGGGACGCACTAAATAGAAGAAGGCTCTCAACAAACCTGGGATGTGCTATTCGTTTATCAAGACCCAAAAGGCGTTAATCCTTCCGAAGTGCTACTAACGACTTTGAACAGGTCTACATTCTCAGACCAGACTGTACTTCACCCACCGCGCATTTCCAATTAAATACTCAAACCGATGGATCCTTATCAGTTGGTATACTCATGTAGGGTTAGCTCAAAATGTTTACTAAAGTATCTACCTAAGATATCTACGGCGGGATTTTTAAATAAATGGCGGGAAATTCGAATAGTAGGAGAAATGGGAAAGGTGGTGGGGGTAACAATACCCCTTTTTAAAATGTTTAAAATGTTTGCTAAAGGGACAACATCTATTTAAGATATCTGCAGCGGGAATTTTGAATGAATGGCGGGAAATTCAAATAATAGCAGAAATGGGAAAGGTGGTGGAGGAGAGGGGAGGGAGAGAGGGTTACAATACCCCTTCGTAAAAATGCGAGAAGTCTGAGCTAACCCTACACCAGCATTCCAACTGAGAAGGATCCGTTGGTTTGAGAATTTAATTGGGCATGCGCAGTGGGTGAAGTACAGTCTGGTCTGAGAATCTAGACCTGTTCAAAGTCATTACTTCGGTGGGATTACCTCAACTAATTTGTATCCTTCTTATGGCTGAGTTATGAAAGGTGTGTAAGAGCTGTAGTTAGGTATTGGAATTTAATACCAGTTCTTGCCCAGGCTATGATCTACGCTAACGATATAGTCCTAATTTCTGACTCCCAGAGAGCTTTCCAGTCATCATTGGTCGAATGGCAAAAACAAATTGCAGTTAAGGTTGCCCATAAATCCGACTAAAAGCAAGGTTATGTGCGTTGGAAGGTAGGAGCCTAGCATTTTATGTGATGGTGAACCCCTAGAACTAGCAAATACGTATTATAAGTAAAAATGGTAAAATAGACCAGGAGGTTGATTAAGGACAATGGACTATACTACCATATGTCAAACACAAACATAGGTAAGCAGAAAGTTAGCAGAGAGACCAAACATAGACTATTTAAATCGGCATTTCTCCCAGTGCTTCTGTATGAATAGGAAAGCTGGACAACGCTCGATAAGCATGCAAGCAGGATCGCAACGGCTGAAATAAGATTCTCCCGAATAGTTGGCAAGCCTAAGAGAGATTGTATTAAAAATGAGAGGATTCGTGAGGATTTGAGGATGAAATAAGTGACACATTGGAAGAGCGGCAGCTAAAATGGTATGGGCAAGTCTACAGGATGGACGATACCCGACAGGCCAGGTGGTTGTTGGAAGCCAGGCCAAAAGCCAGACGTCCTCGTGGCAAACCCAGACCTACTTACTCTTAATACTTAACTACATTGGAAAACTGGCGGCAGCAAGAGGATGCACCATCCCGGAGATGAGAAGACTAGCAACGGGAAAGACTACTGGGTTATGTGGACTGGGACTATAATTCAACGCTTAACGGCACACAGAAGTTAGAGGAAGAAGAGATTCAACAGAGTTATTTCTGAAAATTATTCGTTTTTACTTGTCTGCTTGCAAATTGGTTGCTAATAGAAAATTCATCGTAAGTTCCGAAAATGGTGACAGAAGTTTAGAGATTTCATTTACAGTAGAGAGATTTGAAACATTGTTGAAAAGGAACATGGTTTTCTTGAAAAATCATTTAAAAAATCAAACCTCGAAAACGGATTAAGATAAGGAGATGCGGTTGGCAGCACTGAACTTCATTGTTAATAGATTATCCTTTCCTTAATTACTGACTATTCCTCCTGGGACAACCTGTTTAACAAGTTTACTAAATTTAAATATTTCGCAACAAACAGAAAGTATCATTGACCCCTAAGGATATATATAGTTGCTCAGACCAATAGTGATCCTTCCGTAGGTAATTGATTGTCTTTTATTTTTTTATCTTGTTTGGTACCTGTCACATTCCTTCCAGCGAGGTAGCGAGAAAAACAAGATCTGACGTACTAGCGATGCCCTTTCCTCATCACCGTGATGTACAATCGTGTATAGACAACAGGGAACAAATTTGAAACTGGCGGGGATCGGCCAGATCCAAGGCCGACTAGAAAGCCCGGACCCAGTCAGTCATGGACACCAGGACGGGAATGTTGTGCGTCGCTCTTAGTACGCTAGGTGAGTACCTCATTCGTTTGTGTACAAGGAAAAATAATTAACCCATTATAATATAAATAGATAGTTAAAATAATTTCAACACCATGGTTTTAGCTTTAGTTTTAGATTTAGTAATGAAGTTTTGTAGAACTGTCAAATCGTCGCTTGCATTGAGAGTGCTATATCTGCTCAATGATTTTTTTATGTTTTATAGTAAGTGACCATCAGATGATAAGTTTCATTTTTTATGATTCTTCTACATGATCCCAGAAAAGCCAAATGAATTTTTGAATACACTTCCTTCCTTTTCATCAGTTGTTTGTTTAGCTTTAGGGAAGTTCTCTACAATTTATTATTCTTTTACTGCTGAATGGATTTACAATCGTAAAAATTAACGATAACCATTGGCCGTACGTATAGTCGATTCAGACTAGTTGAGAACCAAGAAATACGGAGAACAAGCTAAGTTAATGACGTTTAACGGTGAATCACACGACAGGTTTGTAGTTGGCCGAGGGAATGGTCAAGAGGTTGTTTATTGTCAAACTGCTAAAGGTTTTTTGGATGATGAAGTATACTCTTATCTAAAGATAATTAAATAAGGGATATAAATAAGGAATTTTAGTTACATTTAAATATTAAATATTAGTGTAAAATTGTTTACATCATTCTCTTAGAATGTGCTCGAAAGAATTTACGAAACATAATTCTGAGATTTTTGAAGATCGTGAGGTAAAACCTCATATATGTACTTACAAGTATGATTCCATACATTAACTATTTCGTTTTTAAAAAAATCCTATGATGTTTATTTATTTATTATTTTTTAATTAACATTATCCTGTACTGGTAATAATTAAACAAAGAACAATTAAGTCTATAATTTTTTTTTTTAAATTTGGCTGATAAAAAAAAAAAAAAACCTAAATTAATCTCATATTTGTACCAAACACACGATTTTCTCCCTACTTATAATTTAAACAATTATATTGTTATTCAATAGTTATAATGCATTATGGTTATGTATTAAACTATCGAATAACAATACTATCGAATAACAATAAAAATTATTATTATTATAGTATATTTGTAACATGAAAATCCTTAATATCATTCATTAATTAATTATTCAATTGTTTATCTCGTGAGTAATCATTATTGATAATATTTTATGTTTAGGAGAATAAAAAAAATATAAGAAGTACCTATAAAAACAAAAATACCATAAAATCAAACATTGTTTTTAATATATTACAATAAAAATTATGCCAAAGGGTGTGAATTTTTTTTTTTATATCATTGTATTTTCAGGTAAATAAATCCTTTTTAAACTTATTTTCTTTATTGAATTACATTGGGCAACGTTTCGAACTCATTGCGTCCATTTTCAAGCCATCATTTCATCATTTGGTTGTATTTAATCATATTCCACACAATCATTAATAAAAAAAAAAACTTTTTTCATTAAAACTATTTAATTTTCGCATGAGAAGTTCTCAATATCTATCGGTTTAGTATATCTTAATCACAACGCATCTGAAAATAAATGAGGATAAAACAGTGTATTCTCAGATGTATTGTGATTAAGAAAGACTAAATCGAATTACAATTAAGAACTTCTTATGCGAAAATTAAATATTTTTAATGAGAAATGGCTTTTAATTAGCAACTGTGTGAAATCTGATCAAATGCCATCAAATGAAGATGACAGGCTTGAAAAAGGGCAAAATGGGCCCGCAACGTTGCCTAAGATAATTTAATAAAGAAACAAAGTAAAGAAAGGAAATTTAAAAGATTTTATTTTACTGAAAATATGATAATATATATAATACCATAAAATCAAAATCACTGTCTATTTAATGTAGTTATTGTTTTGGATGGCGTTTTGGTCGAGCGTGCTAGAGTAGCAGGTCCGGGGTATGAACTGATGCGGGTTCTATACTGCGCTGAAGAAACTTATTTTAATTTTACAGTTGAATAAATAAACAGCGGGATAAATCTTGATCTTCCCTCTGGTATATTAATTGGATGGTTACATGTAGGATAAAACCCACATTTTTTTTTTCCTGATTAGAATATATAAGAGCGTTCAATCCAATCAACAGCAAAGTCTATCTCAAAAGCAATCGTAAAGATACGTTCCATCAGGTAATACATCCAAAATTGTGATTTTTATAGAAATCAAACGTACATAGTTTCTCTTTTACGTTTAGTACTTAATATTTATTTCTTAAAATTTCACAAAAATACTTAAAGTTGTGGGTTGAAACTTAAAAAGATACCTAAAGGAACGTTATTAAAATAAAAATATATTGAAATTTACTACGATATTTACAGTATATTTATTAAATATGCTAATACACTTAGTAATGGCATGAAGATGATTTGTAGAAAAACTAACCATTGGTAATTTCTCCTCTCTAATGATAGTTCTATAAAACAAGATTTCAGGACAATCTTCTTATTATGGGACTCAGAGAATCATTGAGAAAAATGCAGAAAGCAGGATCATAAATTTGTTGATTATTTTGGGCACGCAATACACAAAATACTAAGTAAGGTCTTTATGAATAATTTTATCGATGACATACTGACATAAGTAGCATTTTTTTAAGAGCGGACTGGGGAGGATCTTTGAAAAGATAAATCTCACTTTTGAGAGAATGACGTTTCAAAAGTGAGATTGTACAAGAATAATTGTACTTCAACATCTGTTTATGGATTTAAAAAAAAAAAAAACCGACTTTAAAACTGCACACAAGAACCACTAAAGAGATAGAAATAATTTTTCTTGCACAAGTTAATTATTAAGTAACATTAGTAACTGCTCCAAATCTACCTGAACTGTTCGTTATATACGTTAATATTAATACGTTAATATTTTTTGATGTCGACCCACCAAGAGTGGAGTACAATTCGTTCGTCAGGGTGTTTTAAATTTTCTTCTCTTCAAAATTCTTAAGTTGTGGAGGGGCTTGGCACCGACATCAAAAAATATTAACGTATTGTACAGTTCAGGTTGATTTGGAGTAGTTACTAAAGTTACTTAATAATTTACTTTTGTAAGAAAAAATTAAAGAGAAAATCTATCTCTTTATTGGTTCTTGTGTACAGTTTTGAAGTCGGTTTTTTTTTTCTAAAAAGTGTTTATGTATTTATTTTTCTTTTACATTACTCATTGGGTAAACTTAAAATACGAAGTGCATGATTAAGGGCTACATAACACACTGCTTTTGTGAGACAATAAAGATTAGCATATTTATTTATTTAGTATGAAATAAAAACTGTTGGATTCGCCATTTTTTTTTAAGTACCTACCTATGCTTATTAATTGCCCATTGTGTATCCCACTATTAGGAAAATGACTTTTTTTGAAAAGGAAAGAAGCAAATAGATTTAGAAATGTACCTGTAAACTAAACTATTTTAATTATCATGAGTAATTAGCTGTTGACCATTGAGAAGTTCATCTCTCTATCTCCAACAGTATCAATAAAAATATTATAGTAATTTATGGCATAGATAGAAAAAAAAATCATTTATTTATTTATGTTTTTTTGAGACTCTTGGCTTCTTTATTGTTTTTTTTTCCATTTAAGTCATAGCAATTATTTATGTCTCATTTTGGGTTTCTGCTCTTGCATATTAATATTTTATAATGTTTAAATTATTCTCGACTTTTTGTTGCTTTTTCATATTATATCACTTGTAAGTTCGTGATGATATGTAATAAAATATAAATTTAAAATACTTGAAGAACTAAAAAATACTTTATCTCTAAAAGTTTTCATCGGATTCTGGTCCAATTTATGTTAGTTCCACCATCCAAGGTGTATCCTTTTGAAAAACAAAAAGTGGCAGACCAAACAAATGCCAGCTCGGAAAGGATTTGATGTTTTAAAGGAAAAATTGTCTTTTTACTATTTTATTTTTTTCTGATTTTATAAAAGTTTTAAACATGTATGAACTAAATTTGTTGGTAAAAACAAATATATTTCTTTTTAAAAACAAATTTATTATTCTTCTAATAAGAATTATAATATTTTTCAACCATCTATAAAATTATATTTATTATTGATAGAAAATAATGTAATTTCAACTAGCATGTTTTTTTATTTGTTTATTACGGACTGAAAAAACAAAATAAATAAAACTGTTTATCTTATTTGTTTTAGCTAATTATAATTTGTTGATTTGGCTAAAATTAATACTGAAATTTTAATTTAGAATTCTATCTGCCACGACCAAATACACATTTCTCACTGGAAATAAACTTAAAATACAAATTTTGGCAAATTTTCTTGTTCATGCTTTTCTTTTTTCCAATGTCATGGATCACAGACCCCTAGGTCAGGTTTTGCAACTTAACACGTTACGGTGTATTGACCGCTTCGCTGGAGCCAAACAATCCTCTGTCAACATTTGAATTAGAAATTAAACAATCCAATTGTTAAAGAAAGGAATTTTATAATTATGTTTCAACATCAATTATTTAAAAAATACAGTGAATGAGGTCTCCATACATCATAAAGCATTCCATTTATATAGGATTTATCCATACATTTTTTTTTAAATTACATGCAACTCGTTATAAAATTATATCTGATGTGGATACCGCATGACTTCCTTGTACACCTATTAACTTGTTCAAATGGGGAGGAAAGCAAGTATTTTACACTCAATCTTAACACTTAAAACAAGTAATAAAAATGTTTAATTGGAATGGAAAAAAAATCGCGTTTGCTTAAGAAAATTATAAATTGAAAATAAAGTTCAAAATCAAACGTTTTTCTAATTCACATAACAACAGCAACGGTAAGACTCGTATTACAACAAAAATTCTGCAAATAAAAGTGTATCCATCAAAAATGAAAATTCAAAAACTGTGAAGAAATGCATCAATATGTTTCAGTTGTTTACTTGCAATCGAAGCAGCATTGCTAGACTTGATGGAGCTCAACATTATTCTTAATTCCTCTTCAACACTTAGTGTTTTCGGCTTGACTATGATAACCTTTCTGATTTATATTTATTGATTGTAGATATTGTTTTTATTTATCTAATTAATGATACACCCAATTACAATTTTAAAAAATTATTATGCCGCATTGAACGTGTTAAAAAATTATTTAATCCATAATTTTGTTTGCGTACCACCTTGAACGTCCTTGTGTATCACCAGTGGTACGCGTACCACGGTCTGGGAAAAATTCAACTTTAATGAAATCATTTTATTTAGAACTAAAGTTCAAAAAGTTACACAAAAACTTTTTTGTAAGACTGTTAAATTCTTGGTTTAAAAATTGTTTTAAATACGTTTTAGACAGCATATGCTTTAAAAATGTTTCCAGAGGAGTAAAAAATATCTGCGGACCCCAATCCTACTGGAGAGTATCGAGAAACCCTCAGGTATTATGGTTCATGCACCCGCTGATAAAGGACGCTGCGCACTCGTATGCATCTAAATTGAATTAGGAGGTTGAAAATTTGTATGTCAATTGAGTTGGTGTTAGAGAAGTGCCTTTTGGGAGTGGTAAGAGGTATTGCAAAATATTTTTGACGATTAGAATACCTTTTTTTAAAAAAATAATAAATAGATCCTTGAAAATCCAATTAAAAGAAAAGATAATTGGAATTGGCAATTCTTCGAGGAAGAGCGAACGGAACACAAAGCCAGTTTTTTTTATTACTTTGAATTGTTTGTACAGCCATCAGTAGGAGGTCATAAAATCAAATTGTCTTCTTTTTAGTTAATGCTATAATCGAGAAACTATGTCATTTTAAGTAATATTTATTCCTTTATAGGGTAGTTGATATCGGAGTATTTCATATCAGAGTGGAAGGGCTATAATCATTACTACTGCGATGTGATTAATAATAACAACCTTCTTTGGTTATATTTAAATAATATTGAGCATCTTGCCGTCGGAACGTGAGATGGTTGGGCGCTGTCTTAGTGGGCGCGCGGGTCCTTCTAGGCACCCAGAACTGAAGAGCTGTGGCAACCATAGAGCACAGAATAACTTATTTATTGGTTATTCTGCACTCTTAGACGGCTTTTGGAGGAGGCCCATGCTCAGTGACGGGCTGTAGCTCCAACTATAATGATGGCATAAATAATATTGTTAAAAAAATAAAATTAAAATTAATATTATAATTGATACGAAGATACAGTATTGAGAAAATACAAAAATATCAACAACTATCTGAAGAGCTCAAATACGGCTCGAATTAATATAAAGTACTGCCTATCATTACATTAATCGATCGACTGATTTTTGAGGAAACGACATTAATTGTATAGGGGCTGTATCAAAAAGTCCTGGAGGAAAAAAAAAAAGCTTGTTGGGAACAGGAAGTATTATTTCATTAGGGCAAATTATTATCTGGTTGGTAAATATACCGAGTAGTGCCAAATTAAACATTACAATAATAACTAAATGCTGGTAGAGATAGTTTTAGATTTTATTTACTAAACGATTCTTAAAATAAAAATGATCACATTTCAATTGTTAAAATAACTGAATATTTCTTGTTTTTATTGTCCAAGGTAGGTGACCCTAACATAACATAGTTGTGCTACTTCAATTCAATTGTATGACATCCTGCCTCGTCTAAGAGTAAATTGTTGCCATTACCGTGTCTAATTCGTTTCAATTAGTTATCGAAAACTATGTCAATGCCAAAATTATGAGCATTCATAATATCAATATTTTAAAATGCAATTTAAAAAAAAAAAATTATGTGAACTTTAATAATTAAAAAAAAAATTATAGGCATCATTGAAACGAAATAAATAAAATTATTTTGTTAAAAATTTAAATCAAAGTTTTAATTACTATGATATCAATTTGGCTAAAGCTAAACTTCACAAAATAGCATTAAATCAAAAACAACCTAATTCACTATTCAGAAGAAAATCTGAATAAAAAATTAACTGTTTACACATACCTACTAAATAAAACTCATTTAAATTTTTTACTTTCTTCTATGCAGTAAAGGAAGTATTTTAATGGCGAAAATTTTCGGTTTTCAGATTTCAACGGAAATATCCATTATTAATATCCCTTAATCTATTTTGACTAGTTTCGCCGTGACGTCTGTAGGTACGTTCATATCTTGCACAATTAAAAAACGGTTAGCCGTAGAAAGAAATTTTGTATTTGGAATTGTTGTATCTCCTTGTTTGGTCACAACATGATGACTGGAAGTGGAACTTTACTTGAGGGGTCATAATAGACTTTTATCAAAAATTATATTAAATACAAAAATTCTCAAATTTGGTATGTAAACCTTTTATATCAATATAAACAGGATACTAGATTTTTGTTAAAATTGTATAACCGGAAGTGGTACTTTACCGAAAGATGTTTACAGTTTTTTTTTTTTTTTTTTTTTTAATTTTAGCCACAGATTTATAGGCGTAGAAGGAAGTTATGTAGTGCCTACAGCAGAGTTTTTAGATAATTTAATTACCTTCATGTGATAATGTACAAAATTATTTTAAAATGCATTTTTATTTTTTTTTCTCTGCATTTTTCGATACTGCATGATTGAAAAGTTGAAAGGCTTTAAGGAGAAGACGTTAAGCAAATTTCATCAAAATCGTTAGAGCCACTTTCGAGAAAATTGTAAACATTAGACAATCAATAATATAAACTGGCAAGTCGATTTTAGCGAAAAAGTTGCGGTAACATCCCAGGTGTATACATATCTCTCTCAAATACGTAATTTTAGTTTCATTCAACTTTTCGTTTTTGAACTAGGCTGTACAAATACACACACACAAACACACACACACACAGAAATTGAAAGACCTTGGAGTACTTGAACCGTTTATTTCCGTTAAAAAATCGTATTCGAAATTATTCACGAGCGCAATACTTCCTCTATCTAAATATTTCATATATTAATAGGGGAAAGTTAAAATGTTGGCCAATCGAAAAATTATGTTATGTACGCGACTGACACCGTCTGTAAATTAATATATACGGGCATACCATGATAGTTTTCAAGATATTTTGTTTGTGGTTTTTCTTAATTGCGTCAGTCACGAGTGGTATGTCGAGGTCGCAGTGTAAAGATTTGTTAGTTATGTAGAAAGGACAATGAGTTATATAACGGAGGGATTTTGACTGGAAGATATGAATGGTCTTAGTGATTTTTTGCACGAGTTGATGATTCAATCTTTTTTTCAAAGCAGTCATGTGTGATTTCCAGGTGAGTCGTCTGTCCATTGTGAGTTCCAAGTATTTTGTCTCTGCTTGTTTTGGTAATGGAATATTGTCAAGTGTTAGTGCAGGGCAATCCGAACGTCTAAGTGTAAAGGTTACATGATTAGATTTTTATATGCTAATTGTATGTTAAAATTAATCAAAAGAACAAATTAGTTAAAATACAAATCTTTTGGTGCTGGATATGAAAATTATATTTGTATGTACATTTCGTGAAGGGGGGAGTATATCTCTCTGATCCTCTCCCCCACTGTTGAGGATACAGTTCCTCATAATGCCACTAATGTTATTTTTAGTTTAATGACAACCCCACCGGGCAATATAATAATTTTTAAGGGCAATTTTAATATATTTAAATATTTAAGTCAACTGCATAGATTAAATATACAAGTTCACACATATCTTGTATACACGCTGAATAAAATAAAACTGAATGGGAATTGTTAAAATTACTTTAACATTGTATGTTATTACTGAGGATAACACTTTTATTTTTGCTTTATTAGTTTGCTATAGTTCATTTATGTTTATAGTTAGTTTAACTACGTTGTAAAATGAAAATAATTAAATTAATTCATAAAGTTGCTTTATCAGAAAAACTATTGCCAAAAAATTGCTGGACAATTGAAAAAAAAAATTAATAAAGCAATAGATATTTTTTTACTTACAACAATGCTGAAATTAGACAATTTATAAAAACAACTAATTTGCTATTTCTATTATTAAATCATTAATTAACACTTTGCAGCGTTCTCAGTGCCATCAATTTTCATTAACTCAAGCGTTTGTTAAATTTCTTTTTTTAAATAATTTAAATAAGAAATTCCAGATCTTTTTTTTCTTTCCTTGTATCCCACAGTATCCCGTTGATAGAGTCATTTACTAAGTTATAATAACATATGTACATCATCTTCTGAGAGCATATATAGTTCTTGTAAGAATTATAAAAATTTAGCGTAATTGGTATATTGTCTCACTTACCATCAGGTTGAAATTGCGGAAAAAAAGCTAGGCATCGTAAATAGATACGGTTAATACCGTTCGGGATGAAGGTCTATAGGCTAGGATTATAATCATATAACTATCCACATTCTCAAAAACCTGTTGACTCTTAAAAAGATTGTAAAAATTTCACTCCATAAAATAATTTATATATATATATATATATATATATATATATATATATATATATATATATATATATATATATATATATATATATATATATATGGCTGAGATTTATTTCGACTATTTGACTAATGGGACTTGCGAAGGATAGATTAGCTATTAAGTTGTGCTTACTTATTTTTATATTTATATTTATATTTATATTTTATTTATTTTATATTTGTTATACAAATCATTATTATTTAATTTATACCATTATTTTTTCATAATTATCATCATTATTATTTTCTTCATTCTTTATATATTCATGTTTCTCTTGGCTAGTAACTGTCCAGCTATTAACTTTCAATGATTATAAACATTTTATGTAGCTACTGAAGAAAAAAAAACTAGAACGCATTTTTCCTGTTTTTGTAATGGTGGCTGGTTATCATTTAGTTGAGAATCCCCTCAAGTCAGTGAAGTTAAGTCCGATATGTGAAACGAGTGAAGAATCAAAGATTGGTCTAGTCTGAATGTGCATTTATTAACAACGCTATCCCATGTTTTGAAATTTATAAAAGCGTATGGTACGTAATTTAAGTTTAAAATAAAATAAAATTTAATTTAATAAAAAATAAAAATGTCTACTGCGGAAATAATTTTTATGTCTAAGAAACCTATTCTGGAAAGTACTTGCATGCATATCTCCTTAAACATATTCATTGGTTGTTAGTGAGGTTGACGTCCGTGAAATATTGCAACTTGGTATAGCATTCAGGTGCCTTCCACACCAAAACTACTCTTCTGTACTCAATGCACTGATTTATTTTCGGCATGTTTACATGCACAGATGCAAGGAGCTTTATGTATTATGACATACACAGATGCATGGAAGAGAATGTGCTTGCCAGAAGCCGTAACGAGCAGTGGAACTACTACAGCAAGGTTCATTACAGGACAACGAAAGTAATAATACAGTAGTCGGGTAATAAATAAATAATCATGTTTTGAAATTTTTTTGCTGAACATTTTTATCCAGATATCAATTTAAGATAAATTAAAATGTCTTAGAAGTACCAGCATGCCATAGATTTTAATGCCCGCAAATGACACCAAGAACTTCCCGTACATAATCTGGTCTTTCCACTAGTTTTTAAAAAAGTTAACTTTACTTTATAAATAAAATAAAAATATTTTACAGTACTGTAGATATAAATCGAAATGTATTTTCTCTCACAGAAATTTTACGATAGTTATAGAATAAAATGAAGGTAATTATAATTAAAAGGATTTAACTTTCCGGGGAAAAAAAAGAATGAACCATGGAGAGGAATAAGAATTAGCAAAGATGGTGGTTTTGAAAAACCACTCGTCTCCCACTGCCCTTGAATTGTCTTTTATTCCTACTGTTAATATCTTCCTCGTTTAAAATAGTACTCTTCTATTTCTTAGAACACTACATCATATTGACTTACATAATCAGTTCAGAATAAAATAAAGTTTATCAATTAAAACGAATACTCCTTTTTTATCTGATTTTTTTTATAAATTAATATTGATTATTGAGAGAAAAAGATAATAATGGCCTTTTAAAGCGCATATTTTGTACATATATATATATATATATATATATATATATATATATATATATATATATATATTTCTTTCTTTTTTAAATTCGCTTGTAGCGCATGATAGATGTTCAGTGTATTACACTGTACAGACAATCTACATCGAATGGTCTTAAGAAATCATGATACGAGTGCATTCGTAAACTATGTTCGATACCAAAATAGAATAACTACATAAGAAAATATTTCACAATATAAAACTTTTAAAAACAAAAATCGATTAATCAAGCATAATGTATTGATTTAACCATTCTCTTTTGCAGAACTGTTTCCTTCATCAACTAAATCCTTCTTTATTCTTGCTAACCCCATTTAGTATTCTATAATCGTCAATCTTCCACATTTTTCTTTAAACAACACTTATTCCTTCTCCTATTTCATAATCAAACCTCGTGTTGATGAAAGCATTAAACATATAGTTATTATTAGGAAACTTTCATCCCAGAATAATATTTTTTCATTTTTAAATATTTTTCATTTCACTTCAAACGAACCAATTATTTACTCCGAAGATTAGTTAAAATTTCAACGGTTAAATTTTATTGCTGGTTGTTATATTTAATGAGATAACAATCGCTATATTATTTAAAAAAAAAAACTAAAATTAAAGCCAAGGAACCAATTATTAAGCGGGAATTTCATCATTTAAAATTTAATTACAGCACGCTTTTTTACTATTTTTTAATTATATTTTTTTAGATATAAAACGTTTTTTATTGGATAGCAATACATGCTGCCACACTTAAGGGCAATAATGCTCGTAGATAGAAGATTTTGAAGGAGATTATACAATAATGATCATATTTTAGTCGGTTCATATTAATTTAAAATAATTCATAATTTCATCAATAATAAATAAATGTAAAAAGGTTGTTACGTTTTTGTCAGTTACGAAAAATGAATGGGGTTTTCTCTAGTTCTCCACGACCCTGAAAATAGAAAAATCTCGTCTGCGCGAACTTATGGCCTTCGACTGAAATCATGTTAAATTTTATGCCATGCACTTTCTTATTCATTCCCAAATTACCGGCTCCATATACTAAATCTCTGCCAATAATATTAATAGATTAAGCTTAAATTTATATTGCAAGATTTTTGAACATTTTTCGGATTATGTAAATATTGGTGAATTAGTTCTGGCTTTGAATAGGACCTACATGATTTAAGTTTTCGATGTTCTTTTTCAAGTCAAATTTACAAAGTCAAGGTTGTGCTGATATTAAATATTTTCCTGTTTTATATTTAAATTTATTTTATATTTAACTTTAAATCTTTATTCACAACTGTCAATAATCATACTAACTATTAGTGAACAGGATGAAACGTCTCTATAAGAACATGGCATGAAAGGCATGAGGGGGAGCTGCAGCCCTGGCGTGATATATTGACATATTTAAAGGTTGCAAGAATGAAGAAGACTTTGATTTGATGAAGGAAAAAGTTCTGCAAGAGGGAATGTATAAATTATAGTTTGACCATCTATTTAGGTTGATCATCTAGGAATAGAGGGAGGAGATCGAGGTTGTAGGTAGGTTTTTTGGTTATAAGGAGATGGAAAAGAAAGAAATCAAGGAGCTATTGCTTCTTGTTTGTAGTTTTTGTAATGATGACTTAAATTTTAGTATTCAAGATAGCCTAGCTTCTTCTTTATTAATATAGCTCCTCAGTTTTTCAGGGTAGACTGAACCCTAACCTCAGTCAAAAAGAGTCCTATGAGACCCCGTTACACGAACCAGTGATTCATTCACCAACTGATACTGCAACTATAAAAATCCCATGTAGCGAAGACATTGGAAAGATTATCAATGTTTCCAATCTATTTATTGTTTAACTTTTTTTTAAACAATTATCAATACAGACTCAGTTTAAGGTTAAAGTAAGAATGAGATTGAAGAATATATTCGTATAATAACCGCCAATCTACAAACAATAAATTCTTCTTTTCGTAGAAAGTTTAATTTGTTTTTTCAAAAAAACGTATTCCAATTCAGAGCAGAGGCTATCTAAGGGTTATCAATTTGTTTAGATCAAATGATTATCTCATTTAAACGGTCTACAAATATTTTCCTGTACGAAAATTGAGTTTATTAGCCCAGGACTAAATAGTAATTAATGGTCATTTATTTTGCTATGAAAGTATCCATGCAAAGGGGTTTTGCCTCAGCTGTCAACATCAACATAATTTTATAAACATTTAAAATGTATAGATATATCAAGAGGCCACGGAATAAGGAGGGAGAACCAAATTTTTTTCGAAATGGAATTATACACACCAATACGTTCGTATTTTTCAGTAGAAAAATATGGTAAAAGTAACAGCCGGAAAAGTGGATGGTCATTTTGTTAGAAGCGTTTGAAGAATACCCATTGAGGAGAAGTTGCTGTTCCTCGAATGAGAGTAGGCCACACACGACTTGCACACGGTTTCCTTATTAATAAGACTACACCTCCAACACGTGAAATTGGCAATGTGCAGCTGACGATTGGCCACATTTTAGAATCTTTCACTACTCCTTAAGATATTTTCATAATGCAGAGATAGAAAGAAAACTTCAATTGGGCGATAACAGCACCAATATAGAAAAAATAATTGAATTTATTAAACAAAAAAAAAATGAAATGTACAGAAAATTTTTTTTTTTTGACAAAATACAATAGGAAAAAAAAAGAAAAAGAGAAATGCTAAAAACATTGAAAGAACGACACTTAAGACCTAAGTTGTTGAGTGGCCATAAGAGGTACAACCTAATCCATAGCCTGAAGAAAGTCGGAGCTCCAAACTTAAAAACTTGATTTTTTCGAAATGCATTGCGGGTAACTCTTCTCCTTTCTTGCGTGGACTCTTCATATTAGGAATAAAGAAATGGATAAATCGACAGGAGCAAGAAAAAACCTGAATAACTAGAATCCATAAAGAAGAGTTTTGCATTCAGTAATTTGTAAGGAAGTACAGACTTTTGGCCAACGACTATACAAGAAGGTGATGTGGTCAGAATTCACAATCAAGCGCAAGGGTAATTCCCCACTCCAATTAATGATAGCCACTTTATAGAGGCTGAGAGTTCCTCAACCCCAGAGTCGATCCACGCCTGATAAGAGTGTAAATAAACCATCTTCCACGGCCGGACTAGAACCTAGACCTAGAAAAGTCCAATACACATTTAGCAACCATAATCAACAAACAGAAGCAAGAAACAAAAAAAAATAAATGATGATATAAATATTCACAAGTGTAAAATAGATATATACCACTTTGTAAAATTCATTTATTTATTGGTCCTATAACGAAGGCCGAGAAGAATGAAATACTCATCGTCGATAGAGAGATTCTCCGAAGAATATTAGGTCTTGTCAAGTTTGGTGACCACTGGAGGAGAAGGAATGTTGAGCTATTTAGGGAAGCGAACATGAAACTCAGAATATTTAGACGGCTTTGCTTGGCCGGACATATTGTTCGAATGAATAATTAAGATATCCCAAATAGTCTACTTTTACCAAACTAGAGGTAGAGGACTGCCTAAACTCAGATGGGAAGACTGTTTGACCCAGGATGCTAGAACCCTATTGAAAGTAAATGACCGGAGAACAGCGGCACAAGACTGAACCACCTAGCGAAAGCTTAGTTAGAAGACCAGGGTCCACATCGGGCTGTAGCCTGAATTAAGTAGTGACTCCAGATTCCATGGAAGACAAGAGTCTCATTTAGCAGCTTATTCCAATCTGACTTTATCACCAGCAAATAGCCCCTTAATTGGCCGCTGATAAATACCTCCTCCAATAGTCATTGGATTATTCATCTCATCTGAGGTTTCCTCTTCAAACCTCTGCTTTCTCCATATGCCCCGACGTTCACATTTGGATGAGCAGAGATTCTGGAGTTCTATATTGGTTCTTATTCCAAAGTTGACTAGTCCAAGTGTTCTCTTGAGCACTATATTTTCCGATATTAGCAAATCCGCTTTGCTTTATTTTTGTCATCACTCATTTGTCACTCTCACTCATCATAGATGGCACCGAGTCTGACAATAGTTCTTTATTTTTTTTTTCTTTTGGTAAAGAGGCCCAAACTTGAATAGTTTGAATGCATGACTATCTGGTGAAACAATATTAATTTTGGTGGTGTCATACTGCATTATTTCTAAGTAATCGGATATGTACTTATAATGTACCTAATTTATTCTAGTAAGACTTGATTCAGGGAGTTTAAGTTTACAAGACATTACGTTGAATGAGATTCCTTCATAAATTACTAATATTGAAAAGTGTTTAGATTGCGTCTATCTCAGGCCCAATAATACAGTTAAGAATTGTATACATTGATTATAAATAATTGATGAAGCATTTACAGTTAACACTGCAAAAACAACTTGTGCAACAGTAATTGAAAGTTCCGGCTTCAGCTATCAGTAAATAGAGGAAAATTGCTAACAAAAAAAAATTAGATTTGAGGGGAGTATAAATGACTATTATTAGAAATATCATGGATGGTGATGAAGCATCGGAAGATCGTTCCAACTACCGGTTCCTTTCCATTCCCATGAAAACCTGAAAACATGAGCTCTAATTTTTGTCATTGATTGTGTAATTACCTACTTTCCTCATTATACCAATTGGGGTAGTGAATGATCTCAAATTATGACATTAAATTATTCGATGGTTCCGTTATTTTTACTGCGGTCTACATGATTCTTGTCCTATATTTTAATGAAACCTAGACAATAATTATAAAACTGTATTATTATTTTATACGATTTTTTTTCACTTCGGGAGTTACAGCATTAGCTTGCATATTTATAAAAAATGCAAATTTACTGTCTAAAGTAATCATTGTGTTTGATTTCCAGATTGTATTATACATTAGCATTTCACTAATCCGGCCCTTTAACGGGATTGGTAGTGCCGGATTAGTGGAGGTATATTTAAAAAAAATATCGTTAAAACTTCATATAATTATCTACGAAAGCTATTTACAATATTTTATTTAAATAAATTATGATAATTTGTAATATAGAGGATATTAAAAATCACTATTATAACGTTCAAGGAACATTTGTTCGTTTTGTGAAATCCCTGTATATTTGTACTATGCTCCTATTGCCTTATGATGGGAGGTAAATACCACCTCTATCGATTTCCACTCACGATATATCGAAAAAAAAATTGGAAATTGTCTAAAAATCTACGGCTGATGACTTAAGCACCAAATACTATCATCTTTCAGATGCCACTCTGGTCTTGACCAGTGCCTAGAGGTCTAAAAAATATATTATAATTATAAAAGTTTTGCTACTTTAATAAACTCCTACCGTACACAGTAAAGAATAAATTTTAAAAAAATATCGATATTTGGGAAAAACGTTTCATGTATTTCTTGTAAAGTTTACTAAAATGGCGCTTATGCCTTTTTCAAAAACCGACGTCCATATCATTTATCCTTATAAAATTTCAAAATATTCTACTAAAGACTGTCTTTCTGTTTTGTTTTTTGGCTTATATATGCCAATAGTCTTTTCCGACCCATATTATAAAGGTATATTCAGAATCAGAATGGCAATTCCTATAAGAATCCATAATGAATACATTTTTGTCCATCACACCTCTTTACTCGAAGAACTGTGCGCCGGATTCCATTGAACGCTAGACAACTGGACGTCCATATTATCGAGACTGTACTATATGGTATTTCAATACTGTAAAAAAACTCTAGCCGTAAATGTATACAGATATAAAGTTTTGAAAAATAAATCAGATATTAATAAATAATTTCAAAATATTAAATTTGTTATATTAAAGTTTAAAAACTTTAATTCGTTTTATAAAAAATCTGTTTCCGTTTTAAAATGTAATGTAATCTAATGTATGTTCTCTTCTCCATGAATATCGATTCCCGAAAAACATATCCTTGATACCTTACCGTATCATGAGAGGTTCCTGATAAAAATCACAAAAAAAAAAGAAAACTTTTGTATGTAACATGAAGCTGCTATAAATTGAGAAATTTATCGAATGAACAAATCTGAAAGAGTTCTTTTTTTATTATTGTGATTTTTCCCTAAAATTTGTAATAAAAAAATGAGAAATTGGAACATGAAAGTACAAAAGAAAGATTTTTTATTTGTGCATTTGCCAATTTATATGTCATTTAAAAGGTTTTTTACTTTCCCTTATCTATATACGAAGAATTTAAGGGGAAGTATTGCAATCGTGAAAATTTTCGAATTCGAGTTTTCAACGGAAATACACGTTTTAAGGTACACGCAACGTTTTAAGGAGTCCAAATGACCAAGCCTCGCAAAATGGTCTGTCTGTCTGTGTGTATGGGAACAGCCTAGCTCAAAAACAAATAGTCGTAAGATATTCAAATTACGTATTTAAGGGAGGTATATGGCTGTGATGTTGCAGCAACTTTTTCGTCAAAATCGACCAACCGGAAGTAACACTATATAATCGATTTTACACTTTTTTACATTTTTCTCGAAAACGGCTCAAACGATTTTGATGAAACTTGCCTAAATTATTATTCATAAAGGCCTTTAACTTTTCATTTATGTAGTAAATCACCGAGGAATTGCAGGGAAAAAAGTTATGATGAAAAGAATATTGTATTTGCACAGAGCTTTAAAAGTATGCATTTTACGGTAAAATATGTATGGGATTATATGAAAGACAATTAAATTATCTAAAAACAATAAAAAATCATCAAAATCGGACCAGTATTAGCAAAGATACAGCGCATCGGACTAACCGGAATTAGCTATTATATAACGAATTTTACATTTTTCGCGAAAACCGCTCTAACGATTTTGATGAAACTTGCCTAAATTATTCTTCATAAAGGCCTTTAACTTTTCATCTACGTAGTAAATCACCGAGAAAATGCAGGGAAAAAAGTTATGATGAAAAGAATATTTTATTTGCGCATGGCTTAAAAAGTATGCATTTTTTGGTAAATTATGTATAGAATTGTATGAAAGGTAATTAAATTATCTAAAAAACAATAAAAGAATCATCAAAATCGGACCAGTATTAGCAAAGATACAGTGTATTTTATGAGGAGCACAATACCCTAGACGGATAACCGAGCACATCTGAAAGGAGATGGGTGCGACCGAATCTCCTCCCACCAATCCGCCAATCTGTTGTAAACAGCACGCTCTGTAATAAAGTAATTTAAGAATACAAGAGCGGAAATTAACTTAATAATTTCTACATTCATGTTATTTAATGGAAAGAAAATGTTTCCATGGAAACTAAACCAGAAACTTTTAAAATATATTTACAACTTGACAAAGTTAAAATATATAGGTAGTGTACAGAATCGTTGTATTAAAATTGTTCAAAAAACTGTTTTATTGTACTTAAGTGGGAGGAGAAGTGAATGCTGCTGAGTTTATTAGAAGCAGTGTTTATGTGAACTCTTTAAAATTATATTAAAAAGATAATTATTATAGGACGGTAAGGGAAAGTGGTGTGATGCGCGCACCGCACCAGATTTTTAAATTATGGTATAGCAACAGATTCTCTTTACCAAATTACATGGGATGATGACTTTGTCATCTTGATAAATAGCTTCTGGTGTTTTGGATGATTTTGCCAGTGAAATTCTTTTTAATGAGGACAGTCTTCCAAGATGTAGTTTGTTTATTCGAGCAAGGCATGTAAATGCTTCGAGACTTCGAAAAAGACACACATAAGTGAACCAGCAGTGACCAATCAATGAAAGAATCGTCGATTTTATGATAATAATAAAAAATTGGATGTGATAAATCATATCAATTTTATCTTATTTATAAAATGGTTACGGACGCCAATAGTTCTTCCAATGATAGTGGATTAGACAATTCGTTTTGCCAAAGCGTGGTGCGTATTTTCACACCTCCGAATGGCAATAACCTACAAAAAGAGAAAATCTTATTTTAAAATGGCCTTGCGAAGGTTTTAAAGTGTTGAATCGTGAGTGACTGCGAGTCATTAGATTAATTTTTTTGCACAGAATTATTGTTAATTCCTTTGAGATATGATCGCGACTAGCATCTGTGAAGAATTGCAATGGCTGATTTTACAAGCGAGCAATCTATAAATCAGCTTGTGGTTTTGTTCTTATGTTGTCACTTCCATTATAAGCATAAAATCAAGCATAAAACTTCAATTTAATTTATACGTAGGTATATTTCCTTATATTCTCGCACAGCTGGCAGAATATTAATTCTGACTGAGTGTCATACACATTTTTCCTCTCATATGCATGAAGTTCACACCAGTAACGCTGAAACTCCTGCAAGCAACGCTTACATTAGTATGGGGAAAACCCATGTTGTCATGTGTACGGGAAGAATAGAGAATCTAAACATTAACTAATGGACAGTAATGACGAGTCAGGGACATAACATATTTTCGAATTCTTGAGAGGTTAGGTCAGAATCCTTGAAGGCTGAAAAGCTCGAGCTGCCGAAACTGTTAATTAAATTAATCATTTGTCAGGTTTTCTAATTTGTTTTTAGAAATTTATTTACCGATGCAAATCAGAAGGAAATCACCACTTAAATGAAATATTTTCATAATCGATGACTAAAAATTTATCCTGACCATCACAAATTCTGATTCATAAATGAATACTATTGCCGCAGACAAATGGAACTTTAGCGACATAATATTAATTGATTAATAAGAGCAACAATTAAAATATCTGATATGGAAAACCCATGACTTCCTTGTACGCCTATTAAACTATAAATCGGTGGTTCAAAAAGTCACCCAGAATTTGGTCACTAGTTTCCGAAGATAACAGAAAACGACACTCGGCGTCGCGACGTCCATCTATTGACACTTACAGACACACACAACATAAGCTCGTGTTTCTGAAGGTCTTATTCCGTTATTATATATCGTTTTCTTTCAGTAGGTAACATGTTCTCAGGAGATTTATTCGTGTTCCTTGACAACATTAGAACTGTCTATGTCACTGGATAAAGCATTGGAAATCGATAGTCTCAACATTTTAAACGGAAGAAACCGTCTAACTTATATCTTATTATCCTGCTGCAGACTTGCTCAGCTCATAAATGGGGAGGAAAAAAAAGTATTTTACACTAAATTTTAAAACTTAAAACAAGTAAAAAAATTGTTTAATTAGAGTGGAAAAAAATCGCGTTTATAGCCTTTATCACCGAACCATGTGATCTCTGTATTAAATGTCGATGTACCTTTTGATGTAAGTTTATTATGACCTTCAAATAAAGTACCCCTTTCGGCTCTTCAATTTCAAAGAAAATCTATTATACTACTTATATTAATAAAAATAGTCTAATATACCAAATTTGAGATGTTTTGCATTATATTTTGTTATGAAAGTCTAAAATGACCTTCAAGTAAAGTACCACTTCTGGTTTGCTAATTTTGACCAAAGTTTATCATGTTATTTATATTAGTATGTAAGTCTTAAATACTAAATTTGAAAAGTTTTGCATTGTATTTTAATATAATTTTTTATGAAAATCAATAATGACCTTCAAGTAAAGTACCACTTCCAGTAATCGTGCAGTGACCAAAAAGGGTGATTCACAACTAGATTTCAAACTTAATCACAAAATTTTAACTTTCTACGGCTAACCGTTTGTGAATTATGCGAGATACGAACGAACGTACGTATAGACGTCACGACGAAACTAGTCAAAATGGATTCAGAGATGGCCAAAATTGAGATTTCCGTTAAAATCTGAAAACCGAAAATTTTCGCGATTCCAATACTTCCTTTACTGCGAACAAGGAAGTAAAAAAAAAAAAAACTAGTATCACATTCTTTTAGGAAAATTTCAACACAAAGTCTTGAGTCTAAAATAACAGTAACAACCACCAATACCACAATTAAATACCATTTAATTGTACATCGATATAACTAGTTACTGCCTTGTACGAAGTAAAGGAAGTATTATTGTAATCGCGAAAATTTTCGGTTTTCAGATTTCGACGGAAATATCCATTTTGACTAGTTTCGTCGTGGCGTCTTTACGTATGTACGGTCGTACGTTCGTATCTCGCATAACTCAAAAACGGTCAGGCTTTGAAAGTTGAAATTATGTATTTACGATTGTTTTAAAATGTAGTTGTGAACCTCCTTTTTTGGTCACTGCTTGATCACCGGAAGTGGTACTTTACTTGAAGGCAATAATTGATTTCTATCAAAAATTATATTAAAATACTATGAAAAACTTCTCAAATTAAGCATTTACAACTTATATATTGATTTAAATAACATACAAGATTTTGGTCTAAATTGGAAAACCGGAAGTGGTATTGTACTTGAAGGTCATAATAAACCTAAATCAAAAGTTATATCGACATTTATTACAGAGATCATTTGGTGCTATGGATAAAGGTTATAAACGCGATCAGTATTGGTGAACCTCCCTGTTTGGTCACTGCTTAATCATCGGAAGTAGTACTTTACTTGAAGGTCATATTAGAATTTCATCAAAAATTATATTAAAATATAATGTAAAACATCTCAAATTTGGTAAATGGGACTTTTATATCGATATGGATGTATTTACTATATTTTCGTTAAAATTGGTGAGCCGAAATGGGTACTTTACTTGAAGGTCATAATAAGCTTACATCAAAAATTATATTTAAATTAAATACATAAATCATATGTTTCGGTAATAAAGGTTACAAATGCAATTTGGTTTCCAATTCAATTAAACATTTTTATTACTTGTTTTAAGTGTTAAAATTGAATGTAAAATACTGGTTTTCTTCCCCATTTGTGTGTGTGTGTGTCAATAGATGGATGTCGCGACGCCGAGTGTCGTTTTTGAAATACTGCAATCTTCGGAAACTAGTAACCAAATTCAGGATCACTTTTTGAGCCACCAATTTATAGTTTAATAGGCGTACAAGGAAGTCATGTGTTGTCCACATCAGATATTTTAATCAAAGTCGTTAGCCGTTTATTTTTTAGAAAATTGTAAAATCGATAGCAAAGAGAGGCACTTTCAGTAAACGAAAAGATTTATAGCAAAAAAGTTGATGCCGCATTCTAGACTTATAAAGTTTCGTACAACCTGATGACTGTTCACATACATGGCACTCCGACCAGAGAGTTATTCTAGTTTTTTGGACTAAGAAACCTTAGAATGTGCACTTCCCTTTCGGATTCGAAATTTTTCAGGATCGCAATACTTTTCCTACATGGTTTGGCCAAATAACCGACCCTCAGAATAAATAAAAATAATTTAGTTTTTATGTTAATTAAACAATTGATTCCCCTACAAAACTGATCATTGTAAACCATACCAAACAGCCTTCCATCACCTCTATTAATAATTGAACTTTGAACCTTTAAGTAAGGATTCCTAGTCTTTGAATATAATACTGATAAAAAAAATAAACCAACGCAAACCAATCAGACTTGATTAAATAATAAATATCTCTCGAGAAGATCGGAGGGATGAAGTTGTGATTGAGAGGTCTTTGAACTTAAACCACAAGTCGGGTAGGCTGCCTATAACCATCTGCATTGCAAATTGCTTTTGTTCGATTGGCCAGTCTGATGGTTGATCAGAACAACTCATAAACCTAAGTATCCAATATCTTTAGATTGCTTTCCTAATCGATGTGATTCTTGTTCGAAGATAATTGAAAGAAAGGATGTTTTGTTTTTTCCTTTCAGAGAAAGGTTAGTATTGCAGGGATTTTATTTCTGAGGGTATTGACAATAACGGTAGTAACAATCACTAAAACCGCAACCGTTCATATGGAAAAAGGTTTGTGCGAGGATGCTTTCTCGCAATTCTTTTCCCTTGGCCATCAACTTACCAATCACGTATAAAATAATATCTAAAATTAACAAAGTATTCACTATATGCTATTTTTTAATACGATTTTGAACATTGAATTGAATTTTCACAGATTCGGTGGCATATTGTAATACTTTTCTTAGGTTTCATATTTTTTCTAAGAATGTAGAGTAATAATGATTGCCTAGAAATAACATATTTTTTTCCAAAAACAAATTAGAAAAACGAGCTAAAAAATAAAAGTTTGCCCTTAGCTCCCATATTTTACTGTTTTAAGAAAACACGCATTATTATCTGAACCATTTTAAACCTCACACCTTGGCCAAAAATCTCAACTGTTCTTCTTTTGGCGTTTATCTACTCCCCCCCATTTTTTTGCTTAACAATGACTATGTGCTGAGACCACTTTTTCGACATAACGTACCATTTTTTCAATTGTTTTTTTTTCTAAAACTTCTAACAACAATATTATCTTGTGGTTCACAAGATACTTTAAAATGACTAAAAGAGAGAGAAAAAAAAACTTTCAAAGAGGTGATACCGACTGTATTGGGTTGCTATATCACCACCACCATGTTTAACAAAGCGAAGATGAAAAATCGCATTTTCTTACAATTAGTTTTATTAATTTACCAGAAGAATCTTTACAAAATATAATCTTATAAACATAAATCTAGAACTAAGGGAAGTAAAAAAGGCCGAGAGATAAAAAAATTATTCGCAATATGAAACTTAAAAGTAAATTGTAAAGTTCTTTTTTTGGTCTGCTTAAAAGTGGCTTTATTCCCCCCTGGTTAGTTTTACGTGATGGTGACGATATAGATAGCATATTTAAAATCTTGCTAGACCATTTGTTAGACCATAAAATAAATATATCGTATAATTTCAATATAACAATAGTATAGAGTAAAATATGTTTTTTATGTTTCTTTTTTTTAACGTTTTTTTTCCTTCACCTTTATTATCTCTTTTTACTCCCATAAGTCTCTATCAATTACATTCCTATATCAATCATTAGTAATTACAAACTAAAACCTTTCTAATAATTAAAATACTTAAGTTGAAGATAACCGATTAAGTCTGATAATAATAAATAAACAAAAATCAAGAATTGTTACAAATTAAGTAGCCAATTGTCAGTGGTGTAGCCAGAGGGGAATCCATGGGGTCTGAACCCTCCCAAAATTACAAAATTCATTTACTAATTCTAATCTATAAACAAAAATTGTATAAATCTATTGAATGATATTTCATAAATAATATACCTTGGCTTGGAGAAGGTTTCTTTAAAGCAGATCCTTGGATGGACACTCCCCTCCCCATCCCGAAACGAAATCCTGGCTGCGCTACTGTCAATTGTATATAAAATTAGATTTAAATTTTCTAAATTCTTAATTTCGATGGGTTAAGTTCATTAAATTGATTATTTATTTTTAGGAAATAATTATAAATCCATGCTATTTCTTTTCTTTATCAAGCCACCACTTACTCGACCTTTCCGACAGGCCTGTCCATTCTCAAGTGTTCTTTGTCCTATAAGTATAATTATAATTCCATTATTATAACATGTTAATTAAAATATTGTCGCGCAGTTAAAAATCATTTTGTTAATATTAAAGTAACTTTTTTAAACCTCTCGCATTTTATTATCCATCGAGATTAATTCTACTCAGATATTTATACCATCTGTTTCAGACTGCTTTTCTATCGCGCTTAACAAAAGTTTTATTGTTTTTTAAAACTAAAATTTTTATAGCAATTGATTGTTTTTGCTTTGCAATAGTCCGGTGTTGCATGTTCTATAAAAAAAAAATTGTTAGAGAAATTGATGAGTTTTTATTCTTAAAAAGAAGCTACAAAAGTGTGTTGAAGAACACTTAATGTTATACAACTTTTTCTCCCAATAATACTCCCATGAATTAAAAGTCTTGAAATTAAATTAAAAGGAAGTTCAGTCTCGCAGTAAAATAGTTATGATTTTACTTCGGATCTTTTCTTATCCAGGCACTGGTTTATTAAGGAAATGCTTAGTCTAGAACTAACATTAACTCCAGACCCAGAAACTGGCCCTTAACATTTTAAGATGGTTCAATAAGTACAAATTAATGTTTATAAAAATATATTTAACTTCTATATATTAAGTATTTATGCAATTGTTACAAAATCTAATATTCTTCTGACCTTCTCCTTTCTGCCAGCCAATCGCATTTTTTTTTTTAACTACTTGTAAAGCTATTACTAAATAGTACTTTAGTATTGATAGAATGATTTGCCTCTCACCTTCCGCAAGCGAGGTTACAAGTTTTTTCCTGGTTGAGGAATAAGTTGGACCTCATCAGAGGGAAACCCAGGCTTGACGTCATTCTAAAGCCGAACCAATAACCAGTATTCTCAGCGCATTCTTCGTATTAGCTTGCTATATTGAATATTATCAACTGCTTCTAATAAGAATGATCAATATAGACATTCTAATATTTTATCTTTATGATCATTCGTCCAGAAATCAGCTTACTATTATACGAATCCGGTAAATGGATTAGGGCTTAAATCAAAATAATGAATTAAATATCGAAATATCTGATCAAATAAAGCAATCTTGAAGTTAAAACTAACTGTAGGGATATGCTACTGAAGTTGATGACCACAATGAAAAATTTAACTATCCTCTCTGAAGCTAGAGGACAAAAAACTCTTGATGAGGAATTATGAAAATTCGTGTTCGTGAGATAATTAAAGAACTTCTGTTGACATAGAAAATCAAATTTTTAAAATCTAAGGTTCAAATAATTTATTTTCTTATCTTTCTATTTTTTTCGAAAGTTTCGGTCAGTGTAACTTCTGATAAAAACTTCGATATTCGATGACTCAAATAACGGCGAGGAAGAAAAAATTCACATGCTTTGGCAAATGTTTCTTAAACTTAGGTCCACTTAAACGTGAATCGATGATCAGGCATTGGTCACGATACAAATCAGGCGGTTGAATCACAATGCTAACCTAACGTTCACCCAACAGTATGATCGTTAGTTCGCGAATCATAGGTTCTGGCTGGACCAATATTTTTATTTTATTTTTACTTTTTATATTTTAAACATATTCTAGTTCTTTTAGGAACATTTTATTAAAAGAAGGCAATCGTAGACGTGATTATTAAATTTTAAAAAGGAATTTATATCTTCGTCCTTGAACCTTGGCATTAAGAACATCTTAAAATTTTGACATCACACGTTTCAGAACCCACAAATGTTGTTCTTTCGCATGAAAACATCTCCCTCTATCAAAAAAAAAACATATAATGAAATGGATAAGAATTTTTTTTTTAAATAATGATGATCTGATAAAAAAAAAAGGTATGCCGTCCATCATCAATCTTATTTTATATTTGAATAAATTTCAACGCGTCTAGACGAGGGAAAAATACTTTCTCAGATTTGCAGATTTATTTATTAAATGAATTTAGTTTTAACCATTGGCTTTCTTTAATTCTATTTATTTATATTTTTCTTTATCCGCTTTATGCTCATGTCAAATTAAATTGTAAACTGTTTGAAGTAATTTTCAATGAGCTTTTCATTAAAAAAAATTAATGCATCGAAAACTTGTAATTTATTATTATTGACGAACCAACGACATACTTATAATAATGTAATAACGCTTAAAGAAATATATATAAATTCTTAATATTCACGGATTTTCGTTCGGCCTAAAAAAAAAAAAATAAAATAAACGATCACAGATATATTCATGTTCAATTTTACAATTTTGTTTTATTAACTGAACAAATTACGTATTTATAGATACATATTTTTTAAATACAAAATAAATGCATACATAATTAATTCATGTTCATTAGTGAATTATTTTATTCTCAGGCAAAGTAATTTTTAGTGCCTTCTTCGTGTAACAATTTTTTTCTTATTTGCGTTAGAAAACAGGAGATACATTATTTTTTATTCATAACCTCGCCTTCCTAGTAGGAATCTGTGATTCTAGTGGCCTTAACAGAAAAAGATTCCGTGAAAAGTATTATTCAACAGTTTTATAGCAACGTTTCCAAAGCTAAAAAAAAAAAAGAAAAATAGAAGAATCATAACTCCATCAAGGTTTTAGAAGAATCAATCTTTTCCATGAAACATTTGATAAAAATAGGAAGAAATTATGGTTATTACAATATTTCGACATAATTGCTGATCCAAAGATGACCAAGTCGAGTTGTATACACAATTGACGCCAAGAATATAATGAATGATATTCCTGTCTATATAGAAATTAAAAAAGAATGGCAAAAGGAACATCTGAAACTGCAATTTAAGTTTGGCTGCTGTTTTATATTGGACAATAAGCCATACTATGGTGTCATTGTAATTTTTATTACATTTTTAAGCTTTTTCCATTATATAAAAGGAAATAGAATTGACGATTACATTTCATTTTAAATTAAAAGAAGTCATAAAAACAAAGAACAAACATTAACTAAATTGCTTCGTGACACTGTGCGCCATGACCCTGTCCTAGGTTATTGCAGAAATCTGAGTAAACAACCGAATTTCATCCTTGGGCTAAATCTAGACGAACAGAAAAGAAATCGAACCCGGCGGGACAAATGATGTCAGTGAGTGAAACCGTTATGTCGGGAAGTGGGGCCCAGACTAGCCCCAAGTGAAAATTTATTCATGCCAGAAGAGTGATGATCGGTGGGTTTTTATTTCGATACCTCAACATAGTGTGCGAAAAATCGTGCTTTAAAATGGATTTCGACTGCATGATAAATATTCGTTAATCTCTGTATTGTACTTGACAAGTTAATAGAAGTTCTTAAAAATTAATTCCAAAAACGTTAATCTCCGATTTAGGTTCAATTTTTTAAATATAGTAATTATCAGATTACTAAATTTCGAAAAGGCAAAAAACCTGTCATAATGACAAATAAATCACTGCAATATTTTTTAATATATGCTGAAAATTAAATATTTTACGATATATTTTATTATAGACCCCTAAAATTAGTAATGGAAAACAAAGCCATAGTGGAAACAAAAACTGCCTTGGTCATGACCCAATTTCTGCTACTTTGATGGTCAGCATGATTCTCAGAATTGTATCATTTATTAATACAGCGTAATGGACAATAAATTAGGAATATACGTTAAAAATGAAACAAATTTTATACGTGTTACTTAAATTTATCGTATTTGTTAAGATATTATTGTTTTTTAAATGCAAAATGTTCAAAAAATTAATCTTTTTTCCCTCATAGCATGAAAACCATGCCTATTTTAAACATGTTTAACCTATTCTAAATTAAACAAGAATAAATTCATTACATTTTTGGACTCTATAATTTTTTTCGTCCGGGATATCGTTCAAGAGAATCGGTTCTTAATCAAATAGAGACCAGGAAGGAATCTCCGTGGAAAGTTTTAAAGCCCTGAATATTTTCTCATTTAAATTATTTTGGGTGCTGATTATTCAATTTCAACTTTGTTACTTCAATTTTTTTTCCGAAAATATAATTTGTTTTGACATTTTTGCTATTAACATAAAAAAACATGTATTATTCTATAAAATTCTGATATCAATTTTATTATTAATGAAAAAAGAGTAAATTACCTACAATTTTGATTCTAATGATTTTCTTTTTTGGCTATTCCATGTTGACAAGCTACAACGAGTTGAAATTATCAAACGGAATGTCGAAATTAATTTTTTAGCAAGAGATCCCGGTGTAGAGTTTTGGAGAAGTTATTAAAAATTTTTTAATAGGGGTGCTGATTACGAATTTCATCTTTGTTACCTCAAGGCTTTCTCGGAGATAGATTGTAAAAAAGCTCAACAAATTAATTTAGCCATTCCTTCACATAATTTCGATTTTCGATCGCTTCAAAAAAAAAGGCGTCCCAAAAATTAAACAAAATGGAAATTCGTAATCAGTAACCCAAAAAACACAGATGCGCAAATTTTCAGAACTTCTCCAAATCTTTTCAGGTAAAAGTACGTGTGCCTTGACAAGGAAAGAAACGGTATTCTGAGTGACGTTAATCAAGAGTAGATTATAAACTATTGGATGGCTATGAATATGACTATTTAATAACAATAAATAAATAGAATAAATAGGATAGGGGTTCGGATATGCCAAGAACAACTGTGTTGAAAGCTTTGGAGAATTCTGGAAGATTTAAGATACTTAATTGTTGGGATGTAATCCAGTAGCTTACGCAGAGGAAGAGATCGAGGGGATATATCTCTCCTTCCTCCAAAAAATGTACGGAAAATATGATTTGCATACTCACCAACATAAGGCTCGTACTTTGAGTATTATTTTTGGTAATTTTTAACAATAATTTTTGATCCATTTTCATGCTAATACTTAAGACTTTCGCCCGATTTGTTGATTTTAGACAATTAGATGATAATTTGCCTTCTTCTTATTAAATCATACTGAGTATATCTAGGCAACAGATATTACTCTGGACTAAGAAACAGTTCATCGGCCACATTCTCTATAGACAGACTAAACTCCATCTATACAGAACCCTGATTCGTTCTGTTCTGATATAAAAACTTAAGACTGTTGTGGCTCAAAAACTTGGACTCTGACAAAGGCCAATGAACAAGATCTCCTTATCTTCGAAAGAAATATCTTCCGAAAGATGTTAGGTGGAGTGTTCGTGGATGGGATTTGGAGAAGACGGACTAACCAGGAAGTATACCAAGCATTTAAAGAACCTTACATCGTCCAGATTTTAAAATTATGCAGATTGCGATGGGCGGGACAATTGGCAAGAACGGAAGAAAATAAAATACCTAAGAGAATGCTTACAGAGCCGCTCCATGGGACAGGAAAAGAGGCAGACCTAAGCTGAGGTGGATCGACGGAGTAGTGACTGACTCGAGGGACATCCTTGGTATCAGGAATTGGATGACAACTGCACAGGCAATAATAATAATAAATATGTTAATAGTATAAAATTAAATTATGTAATGTTTTTGCTATTCTTGAATAACTTCCTTATTATTTTATATTACAATTTACTCAAAAACAAATTAGATTATAGGATTTACGAAGTGAATCTTCTACGTATTTTAATAACAAATTAGATTAATTTTGTTATGTTTTTCTTAAAATAATTCAATATAAACATCATTTAATCTTTTTTTTAACATATATGGTGCGTTCCGCATGTAATCTGACCATTTTTTTCCTGGCGCTACAATACACCGCAGTGCGTTCTAATCTGCTTGACTATGTGGAGAGGAGTGTTTGTTTTAAAACTTGTCTAGTCTCAGTCGCCGAGCTGCGGGAGAGTCAAGGCGTGCATCTTCCTGAACATAGCCTCTTTTTGAGGCTATGTAACACAGTGCAACGATACGCAATCAAATTTTGCGTTAAACTTGGAAAATCCGACATCGAAACGTTTCTATTAATTCAACAGGCCTTAGGACAAAAAAGTGATTGCTTGTCCTAATCATAAGTTCTTCGATGACATAAGTAGGACCGAGAGAAGATCAGGGACGAACCTAGCAGTGGATGTCCATCAACCTCCAACCTAATGAAAAGGACATGCTAGTGTACCAGTACCAAGAACGCCCAAAAGCCAGCTGAATTAATCCTTTCCACCTAATCCAACAAGTTAGAACACACTGCAGTGTATCATATCATTAGGAAAAAATTGGTCCCATTACTTATGGAACACAGCATGTGTAGTGGTGTTAAATAATTTGTCCGCTACCTTGTAGCCACAAATGTAACTTTATGTTAAGAATTTATTTAAATGGGCAATATTTTATCAAGTTTTTATTTATGTTACAGTTATCCTTGTATCTTGTACAAATGGGACACAGTTAAAAAAATCTAAAAGCAGTGAAACCCCGAATTATGCTGATAGGTTCAATGAATTTGACTGGCATATCTCCAAGGTAAACACAATAAATTGAAATATATAATACAAATATTTAAATACTATGATAAATTAATTTATTGTACAATATTTAAATAACTTTTCTGTAGCTTTCACAGGAAATTAATCATCAAATTTTACAGTTATCTGCAATCTGAATATCATTTTAAAATATCACTTGGTTAATTTATAGCTCAATAAAAATGTATATATGAGCCTTTCAGTTGGCAGAATGACTAACTCCAGTTTCAACATTTTTCAAGAAAGTAATTTTAATAATATTTCTCGTTGGAAATTTTTTTTCTTTTTCTTTTGCAAAAGTATGGTAGAAATATTAAAATATAAAATCTTACTAAGATTTAAATTGTGTTCTTAACCATTTATTCAATATTCAATGGTTATAGAATCAGTTTTGAAAAGCCAAAAACAATAATTTTATAGAGTTAGTCACTTTGTCAACTGAAAGCCAGTACAAATTTTTCATTTACCCGGTAAATCATAATTTCTGATTTATAAAAATAAAATAAAAATATAGTGCTATTTTTTTTATTCTATATCTATTTGTCATCTATTGAAATATATGAATATGCCATCATAATTTATTTTAAACATCATTATTCAGAATTTTGTAACTTCTAGAATTATAAAAAAGAATACTGTAAAAATAAAACATATATTTTTTTGTTTTTATAGGCTATTGGTGGATCAATAACAAACAATGTAATCCTCTCCCCAATCAGTGTTAAGCTGGTCCTGGCAATGCTTTACGAAGGGGCGGGTGGAAAAACAGCTAAAGAATTGGAAGATGTTCTCAGGATCGAGAAAGGACCTGCCCCTGCCCAGAGATTTTCTAACATTCTGCAGTCATTGAAGGTATACCAGCGCTAAGTCTATTTTTAGTTATAATATTATGATTTTAAATATTTTAAGTTGTTAATATTTGTATTTTTTTAAATTTTAGAATTAAATAATAAATCATTTATTCTTATAGTTTTTTTGTTGTTGTTTTTTTTTGCCCTTATAACCATTGTACCACAGGACGAATAAGTCACTCAAATAAATATTTGTTGATGATATATTTTTTAAAATTTAAATGGCTTATATCTGCCCATCAGAGGTAAACTGCCATAAGTTCAATTTTGGCAATTTTGATTTTATTATCATATATGTATTATTCTGACATTTTTTCCAAATGGCATAGTATCGTAAATGAGCTAAAAGGATAATGAAATATGCAACAATTCAAATATAAAGATTGATTAACATCCAAAACAAGCAATACAGTGCGAGCTGAAACTACTTTTTGCTCTCCTGTAAGCCTTTAAAAATGTTGCTTCCTAAAATTTACATCTGACATACAGATATCTACCATTATCTTGATATTATTAATTTGTTTATATTTGTATTACAATACAAAGCATCCATAAAATACTGTCAATATACCTCTTCAGAACTAAAATTGTCAGGAATGTTTCTTAAAATCCTTGTTTCTATTAATACAAAACAATGAAGAGTCTATGTCAATGTTGGACTTAATTTAGCATAAATACCTTAAAAATAAGAATACAGTAACAAGCAAAACAAGGATTCCTATTCAAAATTTTAAAGAATTAAATAATTGTTAAAAACAAAGACTTTTTTTTGGAAAATTAATAGAATAATTATAGAGAATTTAGTTTGAAGCACTCTGTTTCACAAAAAATTTGGACTTCACAATATAGCGTCCATAACAGTGCAACAAGAACAGAGTTGTCTAGGATGAGTTTTAGAGACTGAATGCTCTGTTAAAAGCCAACAGTGCCGTCTTTGGGGGAGAGAGGGGAGGAACACTACAATACTCACTGAAAACCTATAACTAATGGCCATGGTTTTACCTACAATAATTTTCCCCATATCACTTTTTGTACTAAAAATATTATAATTTCAGGGCTCAGATTCAGGTTATGAATTACATGTTGGAATGAAGTTGTTCATAGATAAAGAAGCAAAACCTAAAAAGAGCTATGCTGAAAAAATTTCCAATTTATACAATGCAACAATTGATTCAATTAATTTTAAAAATACTGCAGAAGCGGTGGCTCATGTTAATAGCTGGGCAAATTCTATAACCAAAGGACATATACAGCATCTTTTAACTGAAGGTAAACTTTTCCTTTTATTGTTAACTACAGTTAAACAATGTAAAGAATTTGAAGGACTTTGTGGGCGGAGCTTAGACTGGGAAGTTGCGCTAAATGTGGGATAGTCTTTCCATCTCTAAATAACTTGAGCTGTCTTGTCAATCTTGCTTGTTATTTCAAAAATTAAAAAAATGTCTTAAAAATTAGAAATTTGTTTTGTAATTTATTTATTGTTATTAAAGCATTAAAAGCAATTAATTATTTATGTTTTTTTGCTTCTCGTCTTGATAAAGTGATGAAACCCTTTTAAATTAAATTATTTTATTCAATGATTATGATCCAACAATGTCTCAGACCATTTGCCCATTTTCAAGTTGTCATTTTCCTAAAAACAATTAATTGCACATTCTTATAAACATTATAATAATTTAAAATATACATTAGAAACCATACCATTTGACATTTATAATAGTTAATTCACATTATTTACTTTAAAATAATTTAATTTGAGAACAGGCCAATAAAATTAATATATGTTTGAACTTAACTTTTTGGAGGTCGGACTAATTAATTAGGTAAATAATAACTTCATCATCATTTAAAACGATTGCTGATTTTCATTTTTAGCATAAGCATGCCTATTTATGATATTTCTTTCTAAATTAATTATTTTTTATTATTGTTCACTGATATATATTTTCAAACATTTTTAATTTTTGTTTATTTATATAACAGTAAAAAGTCATTACCTAAAACCTAAGATGCTTGATTTTAGACTACATAGAGGGGATAATGATTTTTCCATGTCCATGCGCCCTAAAAGGTCCTTCCTTGAGTTGTCTGATTGCAATTGAAATGTTAAAAGGATTTATTTAAATATGATATTTAGTTCAAAAATAATATGTATTTCAATGATTAATAAAAATATTTCAATATATAGAACTCAATATATGTCATTCAGATTTATCAATATTAACTGTACAATATAATCATATATCATATATATAACAATACATGATATATGAAGAGACCACAGGTTTCAATCACCTGCTAATGCCGTTCCCACTGCAGTCAAATTTATTTTTTAACTCCCATGCAGTCACATTTATTTTTTAATGTTGCCACATTGGCATAAAGTCGATTAAAAGAAAAAAATATGGAAATAGTAATAGAGAATGTTCACAGAGCAGCTACGTCTATTACAAATTTATAAGTGCACAGAACAGTATAATGAAAGTCTTAAGCAATTCTAGTATATTTTTTTTATCAATTGCTTTGAAATATGTGCAATTTTGTGGCATTAAAAAAATATATTACGTTGTAATGCCACAAACACCATTCAAAAAATCAATGAACAGGAGAGGGTATCAGTTCTTATAAGGCGTGAATAGTTTATTTTAAAAAAATTAAAGAAGGTGACATGATAAGTTTCCTCCAGGCATCCTTGATCAACAAATTGGGGAGAGGCGCTTCAAATTTTCAGCTCCAAGGAGGGTTAATTGATAGTTTATATTTTGAGGAGTAAGCTAACAAGATGTTCAACACTTTCAGTTTTGTTAGCTTTTTTAAATTTTTTTATGTCATAGAAAATTCTTTTTAAGAAGTTCAATTTATTGATAGAATAATAGTATTTACAGTACCACAATAGCATATAAAAAATGTACAAGTAAACAAAATATTAAAATTATTATATGTTATTTTATTTATATTTATATCAATTTAATTATTTTTTAAAATAAATAAATACTAGTAGAAACAAATGTTATAATTTTTTTATAAATGTTAAAATTATTTATTTCTCTGTCTTTCAAGATGACTAGAAAGAAATATACATATACATAATTAATAAGTATTATTTAAAAAATATTCTAGAAACTCTAAAATTAATTTACAAGCCTACATAAAAAAATACTGTGGATTCATTTAAAAGTAACAATTAACAATTTATTCTACCTAATGAAAAATTTATTTTTTTAGCTGACACACATCACAGCACGTTGATGTTACTGCTTAATGCTGTGTACTTCAAAGGGTTATGGCAGTATCCATTTTCATTAAACAACACTAAAGAAGGGAAATTCATAACAGATAAAAATGGTCCAGTCTCAGTTAAATACATGAATGGAGTTCAAACACTTTCATATTACGATTCAATTGAACTCAAGTCAGCTCTTCTTCGTCTTCCATATGTAGTAAGTATTTAGATAGTGCATAATCCATGTTATATTTCTGATATGTAGCCATCTCTGTTATCAGTCAGTGTCTCTGATAACGAAACATCAGCAAGGGTTCGATTCTTTGGATTCCTAGAATGTTTTCTGAAAAGATTAGATCAAAAAGAAATAAAATCCAGTATCATGAGAATAACTAATTAAGTGCAATAATAAAGAAGTAGGGGAAGTTTCAAAACTAAAAATTATTGCTTAATAAATTATTTATATGGCATTACATCATTAATTATGAAGGGGGGTTACTTAGCAGGCAGGGTATTCAAGTTTTAACTCATGATTCCAAGTTAAAATACAGCTGTAATGGCACACTAATTTTCTGTTCAGCAAACCCAGCCATTATAAAGTGGGTTCTTTAACCTTATATGGCTTGGGGGCTATCAACTCCTTGTATAGCCAAGAAAGCATTGAATACAACTTAATCAAGTACTGAATCCAGACCCATGAAAAGAATTTAAGAACTTAAACTACAGATATAAGAAACCCCTTATTTCATATGGGTGAGCACATATGGTGAATATACAGTTTTTTTTCAATGGCCTCGATTCTTTTGTGCTACATCTCATTGCAAAATTATTCAGCCTTTAAGTATTTTTATTATAAAATAAAAACAGCTCTTAATTCTGTATAAAAAAAGGAAAGAAATGTTTGAAAAACTCTTGTCAGACACAAAAACCAAGAGAAATTTCATAAATATTTTAATGAAAGAAAACATTGTGCAGATGGAGTAGAAAACACTACTGGCTTTTCTAATTCTATTTAAAACGTCTTGATCTATTCTTCCTTTGCTGCTGAAAATTATACCCAGTTGAAATTATATTCTTTAGTGGTTCGTTGTTGCATGTTATGTGAATGTTATGTTACACGTCTCGGCAGATAAGCATCAGCAGCAATGATACGCTTTTGAGAGGATTTAAACGTTCATCATTATGTAAAACAATTTATTTTATGTGTGGTCTTAAAAATAACATAATATCAATCTTAATTTTTACCACATATCAATTATTCAAAAGGCTTGAATAGGAACAGTCTGGATTCCCACAATACAATACCCAAGAATCTCATATTCACTACGGTACAAGTATAGAAACTGGTAGAAAAAAAGGAAGAAAAAAGAAAGTAGAAATATGTTTAAACAATCTTCGATGATGCTTATGTTACAGCATATTTAAATTAAATAATATATAATACTTCAAAAATTAAATAATTGTTTAGGGCTTACTTTAAACTTTAAAAAAATCATTTTAAGAAATTAATTACTTAAATAATTAGAAAAGGAGATTTATTCATTTATAATTTTTCAACCTGTAAATTTTATGTTTTTAGGGAGACAAATTTGCGATGTATATAATTTTGCCTGACCCAGGTACAACTTTAAATGAAGTAATATCAAACTTAACACCCACGAAAGTAAGATCATGCCTGAGTGAAATGATGCAGGTCCCTGTTAATATTTCTCTTCCTAAATTCAACTTTGAATTTGCTAGTTCTTTGGCTCCAGTATTGAAGCAGGTAAGAATTAAATATATAGTTAAGAACCTATCATTAGTATAACAATGAATATTAAATGAATACTTTGATAAGAATAATTAAACCGTCTTTAGGTAGGTATAAATGAAATATTTTCAAACAAAGCAGACCTGCGAAATATTGCAGAGGGCCCAAGAGATCCAGTTGTTTCCAATGTAATTCAGAAAGCTGCTATTGAAGTAAATGAATTAGGAACCATTGCGGCTGTCGTCTCAGGTATATATATATTTTATATGCAATATTTATTATTTTATATATCCAATTTTAGTGCAACGATTACATTAAGTAATAGTAATGCTAGGAATTTATTGATTATTTTATCTTCATTAATATGATGGAGATAAAAGCTGATAGTTTTGTTAATTTAAAAAGATTAAAAGATTTTATATAAGACCTTATTTCTCATCAGAACAAATAAGGGGTAAAAAATAAAAATTATATGCAAGATAATAAGCTATTATTACTGCCTTTCTTAAAGCATCAGATAACAACTATAAACTACCATTTTGTGACTAATCATGCTATATTTGTTTATTGGTTACAGCTGCTGAACTGGTGAATAAGTTTGGAATGCATACAGTTCTATTCAATGTGTCTCGTCCTTTCCTATTTTTCATTGAAGATGAGACGACTAACACCGTGATATTTATTGGTAAAGTGGTGAATCCAGTGGCTCCTGGTAAGCCAATAGTAAGTGCCGCTGTCCCAGTTACGACAACCGCTAGTCCACCTACATCAGAAACAAGTCAGTCCAGTACATCATTGAAACCAGAAATAACAACCACTTCTGAGACTCCAATAACTGATCCCGGTAATAACAACAATACCCTGGGTTGAATAACATTCGGCAGGAAGGATGAATGCTTCATGAGTTTTGTCTATGGGATGTACTTTGGGATGTATTTTGGGTAGCGATATAAAAACTTGATGATTCATCACTTTTACTTTGCAGCATGTGGATAAATAGCATGAACATGTGTATGAACAATACTGCACATTTTGGCACCTGAATGCATTTAAATAATATAAAATTCGATTTTCACTTAGTTTGAAAACATTCAAATGGCTAACAAATCAATTTTCCAAGATGAAGGTTTAAGTTTTATGAATTCTTATTTCTTAATGAAACATTTAACTTAAACAAATAATAATCATAGAAGCGTCCACCCAACTTTACTATTTATTTTATATTTTAAAGATAAAAAATATCATAAGCACGCCATAGCATTATAATTTAGTTGTTAAATTATTTGAGATTACGATAATTGTTTTTCTCAAGTAAAGGAAAGTAAGAATATTGTTGAAGATCTCATAATTTCCTATAGGTCTGTTATAGGGAGTAAACAGAGTAATTTAAATACTTGTATTCCAAGTATTATATTTATTAACCAGTTATAAATTAATTTAATTTTGCATAATAATATTGTTCTTTACCCAATCTTTTTTATTTCCAAAATGGCATTTTCTCATCATTATATTTCTCTGAGATACTCACTAAATTATATAATTGCATTAGTTATTATACATCATGTTTGGCAATGTAATTCAGTTTTTCTTCAAACAAATACAGTATTAGGCTCCTTCTTATCCAGCGTTCTTCAGAATGGTATGACGCAGGATATGATAAAAAACTAATAAAGAGAAATAATTGATACAGAATATACGTTTATTTTGTATATTCCAAGTATTAAAAAAAAATCTATATTTAAAATTAAAAAAAAAATATATGATTCTAATAAAACTGTTTATTTAATTTTTAAAAAATCAGTAATTTTCTTTTGTTTTAAAACACAAAACTTCTAATGAAATACCGCCCCACAATTTCTTTACGTCAAGGAGTGTCTTAAATGCTATAATTATAAATATATAAAATGAAGATTACAGCTTAATGTAACAAGTCTTAGTATATTTTTTTCTTTTAAAGTATAGGATTATTCTCTTTTCGATCCTCAATGTATAATCATATCCTAATTTTTAGCCCTGTTTGATTAAAAATACACTATTCATTGGACTTGCGATCTTTAATTATTTTATTAGTAACTGATAATAAGTTGCTTTCAAGCTATGGAACATATCTAATTGAAAAGTATAAAACAATTAATATCGAATATCATTCGATGAATAATAATTTTTTTTAGTCATATATTTCTTAATAATTTGTCTAATTATATAATTTACAAGACAAGGTGGCACATAATTTCATTATTTTATTTGATTTCATATCATATTTCCTGCTTGATAAATATATAATTTTTTTTCAATCAAATTATAAATATTTTAAATTGTAATCCATCTAACTCATACAATAGATGAGTTTAAATGTATTTAAAGAGTATTATTAATTTAAAACTCTATTGTAGTAAATAGTATTGGAGGATTAAATTATTGTTTGATGGTGTATGAATATGGCTTTAATGGCTAATGGTTAACTATAAATAAACTAATCTTATTTATAATTAGTGATTGTAACAAGCTTTGTATTAACAAGTATTTTATTAGGTAAAAACATCATTGAGTTACTGATAATTTCGGTTGTCTTATTATGTTTGAACATCTCATTTTTAAATGGTATAATTATCATTTGTATATTTATTTTGTGAAATTGTCCATTTACGCATAAAAATTATTTATTACATTATTATATAGTGCATGGCAAATAACTTTGTATAAAAAACGTTCAGCACAAGATTAAAACCAATCACAACAAGACTTTTTAAATTTTGAATAGTTATAAAGCCAAATTTTTCATACCAGCATCTTTAAATATATTTTGTAGAGCATGGACAAAAAAAAAAATCATTTTTATCGATTGTTATTTATCGTAATATATATACTAAGCTGCAGCATTGTACAATACAAAATCTTTTATTGTTTTATACTTTATCAATAACATTCCTCTACTTATTTTTTTATGAAATTAGCAATATTAATGGAACTTCTAGTATTCAACAATATCTACAGTGTCGGGAACAAATAGGACTAAGAAACAGTTATCTGTACAACATCCACTAATAAATATCCATGCATGGAAAGACTTCCACCTCAAAGGCCAGGGCTGATTGCCCATATCTTGATTGAACCTAGTGATTGAAAATCAACAATTAACAAATCTATATTAATATTTTTTGAAACTGTCATTTTTTTAATTAGGGATTGATAAATTATTTTCCACTTCTATAAATTTGTTTTATTGGTCTAATCCCTAATTAGATTGATCCTTCTATACCATCATGCGGGTGTCAACTGTTATTTTTTAAGCTGTCAACGGACAAATAATAGTGTTCTGTATTGCATTGTCTATAAAATAATTTAATATATATATATATATATATATATATATATATATATATATATATATATATATATATATATATATATAATTGAAGTAACAAGATCAATAAATTACAATCTTGTGTAGTATCACCACATTTCCTACAATAATAATATGACAGTTGTATTGTTATTCATCGAGTACAATTATGTCCCAAAATAAATCTCTTTTTATGGTGCTAATACCATAGGTAGATTTCCACCTTCACCACAAGCGATCTTGTAGCTCAGGCTTCTGCTAATGCAATCAGTTATATACCAGTCTTAATCTCAGCCATCTAAGCTTTTATAAAGACTCCTTAATTTTCCTCTATGGGATCTCAATCGTAGTCATTCTGCTCAATGTAATTGTTTATCTAAGTCCTCCAAACACGTTTTATATTTCACTATTTCTGTGATGCTTTTAACCTATTGGTCACAAACTTAAACTTGACCACATATTTGTACAATGTTTTGTGCTTGGAGAGTTGGAGTTGGTCCATATCAGAGTTAGATAGGATTCGAAATCCTGATCCATAAGCAAAGACAGGTCACATAAAAGTCCTCTGAAGATATATTTTGGCTTTTATTATAGTTTCTCAAGAACTAGAGTGTTTCTGCTGTTCTAAGTAGCATCTATTTCCATTTTTTGTGAGTTTGCTATATCCATGGGAATTTAATTTTGGGTTCATACCAGAGATTTGAGGAATGGAAATAAAAGTACCTAAGATGTTTCATGCTTTTGAATTTATAGGAGCCAATAGATCCATATTCCTGCCCAGTATCAATATTGAAGGATATGATAAAAAAAAACCTCCCAAATAGTGTTCTAAATAGCTGTACTTTTTTTTAATTCCCTCCCCTCAATGCAAATAACAGCACTGGAAATCCTTTTGGTGGTCTCTTTTCTTGTATCTGGGATCTCAATCTCAAAGAATCGGTGGAACTGCTTTAATGCTAGAAAATCTCTATGTGTAAAAACTATTCTTGTCAATTTGAGTTCCTGAAGCATTGGTTAATGACGCCTTAAGCACATAAGATTTTGTCTTATGATCCTTAGCTCTAGGATGAAATGCACATTTTTTGCTGAAAATGATCCTTATTAATAGTTAGATATTATATAGATAACTTTAAATATCTCCTTAGAGCGCTGAAACCAGGCATTCAGTTTTAGGTCAAAAACCAATTGCCTGCAGTAAAGCAACTTGAAAAGCAAAGTCATAGATAGTCCCAAATTTGAAATAAAACATGAATAAAATTAGTGAATAATGAATGCATATTTATAGAAAAATAAAGTGATAATAATATTAATATTAATCTTCGTGAATTACTAACCCCTCATACAGATGCATTGTTACAAAATTTAGTCTAAATGACGAACATATTTTTTATGCGTATTTTAAAGCCTTCGACGAATTGACGATGTATGTTTTGTTTAGACATACCTGGTTTTAAACAGAAGGGCACACTGATCCTTTCTTTGATGTAGTTCAAAGGATATTGAGTTCGGGAAAGCACTGCTAAGAGTTGAGCCTTCTATCGTTTCCTGTAACAGTTTTACTAATAATTATTTGATCGACTTTATCGATAAGACAAAGGTTTAGTATTCCAGAATCAAAGGACTGACTCATATTAACTTTTTTCAGTAAATGATATAACATACAACATATAAAATGATTTGCCACAAAATGAGCTATTGTGGATGACTGGATTTAAGAGTTTTTGAACACTATAATAATAAAATAGTCTTAAAAAAATTCTGAATTCTATTTAAATTGTTCCTAAGGGTTAAAACCATGTAAATGATTAATAATAAAATACTTTAGGACCAAAATGAACTGATGATGTTAATAATATTTGTTTATTTCATCAATGTACTTAAAAAAAAAAATAGTATGTCGGCATCATCAAACCATACCACTAATCTAATATTAAAAATAGTTTTGAGCTATTCAATATTTTTCATTCAATAAAACAATGATGCCCATAGAAAATTAGTAAATAGACCATTCATCAATTTCAAGAAATCCATTAAACCATTTGTGTGTATGCATGCTGAAAAACATCTGGGAGCTTTTATTGAAAACTAACAAAGATATGCTTCAAACGCAGTTTTAATAGCTTATTTTTAAATTAAATCTACTCACAGTCATGCAAATGAAAATTGCTGCTAACAAAATACCCTGAAATTGACAAACTTTTTTTAAAGAAGCCTTTCTTTTGGCCATTTCCTGAAATGAGTCAAATGAATTCTTCAAGATAAGTATTCTGTATATTTATTCTCTCTTAGTCAAACAATAATTAAAAATATTTCATAATGAATGTCTTATAGGTTTAATATAGCACTATCTATTTTGCATGGAAAAAGGCAGGAGTAAAATCAAATTCTATAATTCTTGAGCAATAAGTGAAGAGGTAGTTATGAAAAGTCTATAAAAAGTTTGGACAGTCAAATGTAAAGTTAATATAAGGAAGTAATTGCATTAAAAGTAAATAGAATAAATACTTGAAAGTCTTTCTATCTAAAAGTAATTAAATACTGAATTACACATGCCAACTATCAGCAAATACATACAGACTCACTACAATCGATTTCATGACAAATTTCATGGACATGACAACCCACTAATAGTAAAAAGAGCCACTACCAGCATGCCTGGCAACATCAGGAGGAGGATGAAAAGATCGTGGATGAGAGATCTCTCATGCCATTACTTTATTCCTGATTTTGATAAGCACTCTACTGATTGTCAATGTTATATTAGACAGGTGTGCATATATAAATAAAGCTTAAAAAAAAAAAAAAGAAGAAGAAGAAGGAAATACTTATTTATAATCAGGGTGGAGTTACTTTGTGGTCGGGCAAATTGTTCAACTGTGACTTTTCAATTATCATTAATAAATTTGACATTTTCCATTCAGTATAAATCTTATAGCATTTATCAGAGATTGGTAAATTATAGTTTGACTAAACGAAGAGTTTACTCTTAAACAATTGCATGATTCAGAAAAGTTATAAATAATTACTATGGCGTATCTAAAATCAACTAAAAACCATTTTTTATGGAGTAGTTTAGTAAGAAATAAATATAATCACCAAGAATACTAATTCACAGTCAATTCAGTATTTGTCTATTAAAGGGGCCATAGGAACCTACAGCCTGTTTATTACCCCTTTCTCAAATGGTTTAGGAAAGACTATCACCCAACTTGACAGAAGTTTTAAATACTAGTAAACAAAGTAAAAGGCCGTTAAAACATGCATGCAAATGATGTATTGGAATACTTCTTTTCCCTGAGAATAATTGTTATTCATTGACGAAATTTTATTAATTGCATCATCTTCATTCCTAATGTCTCCAAAATCAATTAAGATCACTTGTTAGATCTTCAGTGAAAAAATAAAATAAAAATAATAAATTGCTTGGAAATAAGTTTTTCAACAGCACCACTTTACCAGCTTATTACTATTGTTTGGCCCCACAACCAGGTTAGTCATTCATGTCAACTCATAAGAGACCACTATTTAACTTTATAGGATACTGCAGTCCCAGTGTTAAAGCAGGTTCCTGATGTACGCAGAGTTCACACCATATCCATGGTATTATACAGTTCTTCCATCTCAGCCTTGCTTGCCCACTTCTTATTTGCTCATTAAGTAGGTACTTTAGCACTTCATTTTCACTCATCCTCCCCACATTAGAACAAATAATTTCTATTGTCTTGCTCATTGTAGTCTTCCTAGTTTAATAAACATCCATGTCATTATATAGAAGTTTGGTATAAGTTCTCTCCTCCAGTTGTTATTTAAAAATATTCTACCGAATTTCAGCTGAGCAACTTTTTCTCGATACTTACCTCATACCAAAATTATTTTAAAAAAACAGGAGTCATTCATTATAAAAGCCAGAATTGTTCTTTCCGAAATGGATAGTTTTAGTTCATTGCAAATCATTTCCAATCCAAAAGTCATTTTCATAGTACTCCTGGTAGGTCTTAACTGCAAATAGTTGTGCACTTGAATAAAATAAAAACACCGAATTTTATTTTTTTAAATTAAATACACTGCATGAGCTTAAAAAGCACTTGGTGTGGAAACTTGTAGGCAGATATATCCAGTTTCATATCCACACTGGTTGTCCTTTAAAGCCAGCCAAAAATACTTAAAGAGTCAACTGCCTGGAGCGCTAAAGATGATGCCTTTATTTTACTATAAATTTACTTAGTGGCTTTTAAGTTTAGCAGAAGGTCAAAACTAAAACATTAATGGTGAGTTAACAACTGTCCAACATGTTCAACTGAAAATTGTAACAAGATACTATAGACATATTGTTAATTTTTTGGAATCTTCAGAACCAGTTCCAGGAATGACAAATAGAAAGAAGGGCCTATTTAAATAGGCATCTAATTGTAGAAGTCTTTTGAAAAAAATATCTAAATATGCAAAGTACAATATGTCCTAGACCATCATGGATTGCTTGAAAACGAGGAGGCGAACAAACATGGAAAAAATCGAGCCAAAAACCCAAAGCTATCATCGACAATATCTTATGATCCATTTTGACATTCTACAAAAAATAGCTCGGCAAAAATTTGGATCTAAAACGAACCAAAGGTTTGAGTGGAAGGAATATCAGATAAGAGCAGTCATGAGACATGGGATAGCAGGATATGTTTCCGCCTGGCGACAGCCCACGTCCATTGCATACGATTGGGAGGGTGTCATGGACGAAAATTGCATTCGTGTTCAGCATAAGTGTACTATAAAGATAAAAATATGACAGTAGCTACCAATGAAAGTCCAGATATCGAATTGCCGACACTTCTATAACGAGCTATATGAAAAAAAAAAATATGGTATACAAAAAGCTAACAAGAAATAAGTTTAAAAGATTTATTTATAAATAATCTGTCGCATTAATTATTAAAACGTCTTCAATCGTTCATAAATAGAAGAAAAAAATAATTTTTAGAACTACTCAGTGATTTGATTATCAAATAAATCCAATTCTTATTCTTAAAATTGAATTAGAAATTATGAAATGGTCAGTTAAAGACCTCAAATCTGGACAATTTAAAATAAGTTTTGTACGCGGAAAACAGTAAAAAAAAATGTAATTATCTTCGATGTAATGGTTCAATGTTTTTTTTTTTTTATTTCGATGATTAATTTTTTAAAACAATCAATACAGTAAAGTTGCATAACTGAAATTGGTAAGGAAGAAATATGGAGAATGCAATTTCCTTAAGATAGTCTATCATGACGTGATTGATTAATCAAAACAGGAAAAATGAGACGATACTGACGCAGTAAAGTTAATTCCTAAGAAACGTAATAACTAGAAAATAACAAGATAATAATATTGACAATGAAGCAATACATGTCCATAAAGGCCAATAGGGGAAAGTGTCCACCCAAGTGACAGTTTTCAGATGAGGATTTTTTAACCTGGGTACACAGGGCTATAGGATTTTTTCCAGGGGGGCAAGCGTAATTTTGCCGCTCCTTTTTTCATCCCCTCCCCGATAAAAAAATTCAACAGTTTTATAATTGTATCTTATGCAATATGTTTAGAAATAAACATCATAACATAGCATTAACACGTTTTATTCACTGAATGATGGTCTAAATAAACAAAAAAACAAACAAATTAAATATTAAAATGATGAACATATATAAATAATGACATTAAAATTTCACTTTCCTATATTATTTTCCTGCAAAAAGTTTATGATCTCATAATTTATGGAAGCAGCTCGTTTATACTTAGATTTGTTAACCTTTGTCCATCAATCATGCTCCTCAAATAACTATTAATCGGTTTCAGCTTATTGAAACTCCTTTCTACAGAAGAAACAGAAACTGGGATGGTAAAGAATATTCCTAAGACTGTAGAAAGGTCAGCATACACCTCTTCCAGATTATTTTTATAAATTAAACTTAATCTGGATGATGCGGTGGCATCTTCCAAGTAGACTGGGAACTGAGGCCAAAAAAAGTTACGAAATTCGTTGACCTATAAAATTTGATAGCAACCTATCTAGGAAGTCAGGCGTTCATATTTTCAGTCTATGATGGGAGTATTTTCGACATACACGATCAAACATTTTCTTGGCCTTGTTTATTGCTAGCGAGTGGTGTATGAAACTTTGTGTATGAATTCTGCTTTGGTCTTTAAGTCGATTTCCATTTATCAATTAAGACACCACCTTTTGTCATCAACAGAAAAAAATTAAAACGTCCGAGTATCAAAAATCAATATTTTTTTTACGATTAAAATTGGTTTAAACATTTTTTAATCTGAGGATCTTAAATCTGATACCGGATTTGCAAAATATAGATAGAAATTTGCTATATTTAGCTGACCTTGTTGTGATCGCTGCTTGCGCAGTTCAAATTATGGGTTGAAAAGAAGAGAAAGAGGCATTGGTGGATGCGTGGCATTTTTGCGAAGGGTCTGTCTATGTTATGGTTGCAGTTACATCATAACTACGAAAACTTTATATTTTTGGATCAGCTATTCGAAAAAAATTGTTTTTAATGCTGGGGATTAGTCACTTCCCATAAAAAAAGGGGCAATGTGAAAATCTTCAACAACCTTTAGCTCACGTCATAATAAAAAAAATAAATCGGGGAGAGGAAGCTCGAAGAGAATAACTGGAAGCCTCGTCTTCTGAGATGTCCACACTTCAAAACAAAGCTCAACACTGTCTAACAATTTTCTCATTGTCTCATGTCTTCCATTTCAAATGGGAAATATTGAATAGTATCACTTTTTGATTGCACTTGCCTTACATGTGACTATGACCTAGGACATACAATTATAATTATACATACAATGACCTAGGACAATTATTATTAGAATTGAGAGGTTACAATTGAAAGATTACAAACACAAGGTCATGCGTCTGTGAGTTTGAGCTTTGTTTTTTTGTATTAATTAAAATTGTGCATAAATAAAATTTCGCTCGAAATGCCGCCTCCTAAAATCCGCCACCCAGGGCAAGTTCCCCCTTTGCCTTCCCTTAAATCTGGCCCTGGTTGCTTACTTTTTCAAAAAAATCATAATAACTTTTTAAATACTGCACTGACCAATAAAACCTTTTATAATTCCATAGCTAACTAAATCACTTTAACAAAAATAAGTTGATACAAAATTTTTACTCATCAGAATCCAAAACAGTTATCCGACCTTGACAGGCAACTGATGGCTCTGGGAATCCCAGATCCAGGCTGCAGTCATGTCTGGTAAAAAGAAAATTGTTTAAGTGGGAGAAAAAAAAAAAAAAAAAGCCTCTACAGCATGGAAAGCCTCTCCCCTCCTTGACCCGTGGTACAACAGCTTCTCCTACTACTTCATGACAAACGCTTCCAGGTTCAGACAATCCTAAGAATTTTGCTCAGATAATAAATCAAGCTGTTGGAATACAGTGCTTACCACACTCAATCTAAATATTTGATTGGGCCGACATGAAAAGCTGACTTGAAGAAGTTTACTTTACGATTTATTTGAAGGTTGAAAGTACATTGTATAAATGTCATGAAAATTTATTTTGATCAATATCACTTTTCAAAAACATTAGTCTGTGTAACATAAAATGTAACATCAATTCATTTTTTTTTTCCTATAAAGACATTTGTTTTTTTTTTCCTTCGAGCTCGGTTTTTGTATTGTATTAAGATTTAAATAAAAAAATTATTAGAATTTTATTTACCTGGGGGATTACAACAAAAGCTAAAGCTTTTTTTAGCATAAGGTATGTAGAACATAGTATTAGCAAAAATAGTGATGGCAAAGATAGAACATTTTTAATAAATCACATTTTATACTTGAAAAAAAAATATTTACTATTTATTTTAAGATTTCGTTTACATCTTGAAATGTTTAGATTTATGCGGATAAAACTACCAGGAAAAATGGTAGAATAAATTATAAATCGCATATTTAAATATATCATTAATATTTAACTGATTTCTAATCTTTAACCTTTGACTCCTTGATTAACAACGGATTTTCCAAGTTGATATTCCTGCGATATTTCATCGGCACCGTGTTAGTATAACTAGCATAGATCTTTATCTGTCAGAAAACTACTAGATCTGGTTAAATTAGAAAAAAAAAAGAAAAGAATTTTTGCGTTTATCGTGCATCACGTTTGTCCTGTAAATCTGTGCTTTCTTAATATTTAGATTTAAATAATTGACATTCCCTAGCTTAGGTATTTATTATAAATGTCAGTACTTTGTCAGTAGCAATAACTTTTTCCGATTATTCAGAATTACTTTATTAATTGTACAGATTTTGTCGAAGAGGCTCGTGGATTTCGATTACGAGTATTAACTCTGAAAAGCTTAAAGAAGTGCAGGTTGGAATGCTTCATATACCTGCTGGTTATTAATATCAGCCTTGGCATCACTTATCCTTACAAGAGCATGACGCTGGGATATTTTCTCAATAATTATTATTAAATATAGTGATTTCTTGAGCAGTTTCAAGGTCGATATAATTTTGGAACTATATTATATTATTAGTTGAAGCTCTTTTTGATCAGAGATACACTGATGGATTAAAACAATAATAGGTGAGTCTACACCGAAATGCTATTAGAAAATTACGTTTTTGTTATTATCTTTTGAATGCCTACCGTTTACACCAGTCAATCAAATGTTATTATCATTGTTAGCAACTATGCTAACAACGTTTTTTATTTACATTTTGATGCCTTCTGTTTACACCGGTCAATAGCAAAATGTTATTAACATTTTCAACGAATCGGGGTATATGATCGAGAAAGAATTTCACTTTCATGTTGCTTATAATTTACTAATTTGTGGTTAATTATTTTAATATTTCAATATGATGTGTAAAGTAAAAATGTTTAATTTATTTTTCCTTATGATATTATTTGAATTATATCAATATAATTTATGTGTTGCATTTAAAATTAATATAAAGAAAGGTATATTCAAATTATGTTTAATGTAATTAGTAAGTTGTTTCTAGGAATTAGTAACGCGTTGTTGGGTTTGTTACTTCTAGAAATGTATCATGGGGTTTCATTCTATTAATAAAAGATTCAGACACCTCAAATAAATTAATTAATTAATTTTAAGAGATTTACATATCTTTAATTAATTTCTAATGGGAATGAGTGGTGTCCGGTATAACTATGATCCTTCTTTCCTAAGATTCAGTGATTCTTCTTTTCTTTATTATTAAAATACCATTTTCTTTTTTCTTGTTTTTGACGCCTTGCCTCCATCCCGTACTTCTCCCAGAGCGATCGCAAAAATTAGGATATTAACAATGTTACTATCATTTCTTTGACCGGTATAAAAGGGTAGGCTTTCAAATGTTAGTAACATCAACTAGGTTTCTGACGAAAATGTTATTAACATTTTGATGCCTATATACACCAATAAATACGGAAATGTTATATTAACATTCGGTGTAAACAAAATCAAATGTTATAAGCAAAAATGTTATATAGGAAATGTTATTGACTTTTTTCAGAGCACATTTCGGAAAAATGCTAATATCACGTGTTATTAGCGAAGTTAACTTCGGTTTAAACGCACCTTCTAAGAGACTTACAGAATTGTTTATCTGCAACTTTAATGACAGTTTCCAAACTATTAATACTTCTGTACAGTTACTTTCACCAAACAATATTTATTTATTTTTTTTAAAAAAGGAAATACTTCCTTTGTCTTTAACGTCAAACTCAATGGATTCGAGGTCTGTTTTCCTACCACATTAACATAAAGAAACACGATTACGAATTCCCGGATGCGGTTAGTTGCTAGCCAACAATTGTTTTCAATGTACCAAAGCGAAAGATACTTACCATGCAGTTAATGGCAAGTGTTGGAGGGGAGGGGAGGGAGGGAAGGAGAGAGGGGTTGGTAGGGAGTGAATTACGGAAGCTCTAAATTTAATGGCCAGCACCGTTAATTTCTGTAATGAATTTTTAATTCGAATTAAAAATAATGATATAATCGTGAAGAGCGGATTAATACAATATCGTTTGATAAAGGGAGTTCCGAAAAAAATTCACAACCTGCTTTTCACACTTCAAAGCGGATGTGCAAACCTTTAAAAATATAAACGAAATAATTAATAGATTCTTTAGTTCAATCTATTTCAATTCCAGTGATGAAAAACATTGAGCAAGGAATGAATGGATAAAAGCTGGCATGAATTTCCGCTCGATGATTTAAAAGTCAAATGTCTTTGTTCAGTTCTGAGTCATCAAATTTAATAATGATACTGTGGAAATTAGAATATCTAATGCAGTATAGCATAAGGATTTTCCTACTCTAATTAATGAGCAAGGACCTTAAACACAAACATAAAGTTTTTGCAACAGATAACAGCTGATTCTCTTTTACATATTTCCTTTTCCTTTCGAGCAGGGTCCGGGTTTATGTTTCTAAGTTGTTTATATACTACAGTAGGTATATTAATGTTGAGTGGTGTAGATAGGTTTATTAACGATAAATATCTCAAATTTTAAGAGTTGATTTCATGTTTTCGGGGAAATTTCCCCTTAAGTATGCCACTTTTTCTCCCATCAATTAAAAAAATAAAATAAACTAAAGCCGTATGCATACATACGAAAAGTGAAATTCGCCATCAAACCAAGTGAAGCGAGTGCATAGCCTTGGCAACTACTGCTAATCTGTTGATAGAACTTCTTTTTTTTAAATGAAAATTCGTGATCGAATCGTCCCTGTGAAAATACACGTTTCCTTACAAAAGCATAAGGGGGTTTTAATGATATTCTTAACATTAGATATTCGCTTTCTGACCCATACGACTTCTACAATAGCAAGAACATTAAATAATTTAATCTTTACCAAAAATAAAAAATAAATAGAAATTAGTGGGAATTTTAAGCTTATTAGGAATTATGAGTCCACTAAGAATGTTTATTTCCTTTTAATTAATATTAATATTTTTTAACATAATAGTGAAAATATAAACAAAATTGCAAGTTATTCATAGCCATATTTCTGTAACAAATTATATACAATCAATACTATATTAGCTAACCAACAATTTTTATTATATTTATTACATCAGAGGTTAAAACTGTGTGAAAAGCTGTACAGTCAATCGTTCCACATCCTCAGTTTTCCACACGCGAGGTCGATAGGAGCGATTGGATTTTGGAGTAGCGTGATGGAGTTTAGGACCACTGGAATTCAAGCTGTTCCGCATCACTCCTAAAAATGCACACAGGATTTCACACTCACGATCATTCTACGTTTCATTTGGAGTGTTCTAAGTTCCACTTAAAGCATGTCAAATTTGGAATAGATTTGATGAATTATGAAATAACTAAAGCAGTCAGTAATCGAGTTTGAAATTTGAGTATTCTAAAATCACGGTCAATAGATCTTTATAAATAAATAAGGGTTGCAACCCTTTTTTTAAGTTCCTCACCTATTAAAAGTAGAAGTAGTATGGTTAACAGCCACAAACTGATTTACAAAATCTCAATTTACATGTTTGAGGGTTCCTAAGACAAAATACATAATTGATTTTAAAATATGCTAAATCCTGTCTCTAAGGATACCTCGTTTTCTTCAGCAACTGAACCGTTTTCGATGAAACATTCGAATCACTGGGCTGAAGGCGTAGTAACTGACGCAATGGCTATTCTTGGAGTTTGGAATAGGAGAAGAAAGATACGACGAGTTACTTTGTTACAGGAAGCCTTGACCCGTAGACGGATTGTAGTGACAGTTTTATTAGTAGTAGTAATGTTTAACGGATGGTTCAGTTATTATGGAAAAAATGTCACCAATATCTGGAAAATAAACTAAGGAAACGTTTTCTGTCTATTATTGAACGCCGCAAGGAAGCGTAATTAATGACCTTGTAAGGCCGCAAAAACTTTATTTAAATATTTCGTTATTATAGATTAAAAATATAAAATCAATAATAATTTTTGTTCTAATAAGAAGAACAAAATTCAGGAAGACTATCCGGCCCGAAGGACCAACTTATGATTTAACTAATAACTAATAACTAATACCAATCAAAAAAGAAATATGTATTCTTTTTTTGGAATTTCGAAAAAAATGTTACAAAGTCCGAATCCCATGCATTAATTTGGGTACCAATACGAAACGACAGCGACGACGTAAAACCAACTTGAAATGTGGCTAGCAAACATAAACAGCCTTATTGACATACAAGTCATATGTGTTGAAGACTATGTGTTTAGATGTCTTGGAATGACCTAACCTCTTTTTTAGATTGTCGATGCGAAATGTGCTGTTGACGATGCCTTAATTTGCGAGGCGTTGACCGGTTTACTGGTATTTTAGAGATTCCAAAGCCTTGGATCTCTAAAATAAGTTTGGATAAATAAATATATTCGGAATCTTCTAATTATATCTTAACAATAAATTTTTGCCTCTTTTTGAGTATTTGCTCTTTTATATTAAAATTCCAGTAAAATTGGCCCAAAAATCCTAGAATGTTTACAAAAAATTAGAGTAGTTTCGATTTTTGTTTTTACTTTACTGAGTTTCTCAACGAACATCAAGAAGTAAAATGTTTACTCATTAAACGTTTCCGGGTTCATTTTTTTTTTTTTTTTTGCATTTTACCAAAATGGACTATAAAACCATTTTGTTTGTTTTTTTAACCATTTTTTCAAAACGTTATACCTCTGAGTCGATACGACCTGGTGGAACCGGTTTCGTCTTAAACTTCAGCTATTTACCTCTACACAAATGAAGTTTTATCAAACTTTGTCGTAGGATTCACCATTTAGTTGCTACCGAGCAGTAACCAACATAAAATTTGAACTTTTTATCTATTTTGGAAAATAAAATAAAATTCAAAGAGCACTTTCTCGAGAAGTATTATAACTAAAAGTTTCGTATTGATCTCAAAAATTATCAGATCAGTAAAAAAACAAAAAAAACATGTGTACTACTTTGTCGGACCAATACTTGATGAGATGTTTTGAAAAAACAGGGGCAGGTCCAAAAATGTAGCGGATCTTTCAAGATTGCGGCGCTTGTGGTTGAGGGGAAATTCGAAGACTTGAATTTTTTTTAACACTGACAACGTATCGAAAAATCGGAACTACCCTAATTTTTATAACCATTTATGACAATTTGACTGGACTATAAGTAATTTTACATCTTTCATAATTGCTAGAAATTTATTATGAATACCATTTAACAGAGATATCGGCGATATGAATAAATTTAGGTTGAGTAGAAAGCGGACCCAATATCCATTGTGCATTAAATGCCTTGAAATAGATTGTCTAATCCATCTTCTTCTGTTTCTTCCTCTTCGTGCCGTCATCGAAGGAGGGCCTCATTCCAATGAGCTGCTTCATTATATCAAGGGTTTTTCCTCTATTCCCTCCAATCCTCTGGCCTATATTCATCAAAAGGGATAACTGGATTTTTGGGAGTACTAGCGTATTCGAGCTGAGATAATTAAATTTTCTGAGTATCCCAGTCTTCACCTAGGATTATCACCGCCAGTAAATAGCTGATAAGAAGCTATTGGCAGTAATATAACATCTTTTCTTTTTTTTTTTTTAATTGCCTATTACCAAACTCGGAAGACCAGACACTATGTTGCAGCTCTGGAAAAAGAAATATAATAAGTTATTTTAATTTGAAGCTCACGCTAAAATAAAATTCGGATTTCATGGCGATCATTTGGATATTAATGAAAATTTAAAATATATTAAATTAAATTATTAAATTATTAAATTTAAAATATATCGACGACAAGGAATTGATACCTGGTATCTGTAAAACGACTACATTGCAGTAGGGACAAAAAAATGTTGTAATACGCAACTAATCGGAAAATCTAACGTGTTTCTATTTATTTTTTATGACTCTAAGGAGAGAGTCATTTTGAAATATCAAAATACAATAATGTTTTTGAACAAATATTAAACTATAAAAAGAATGTAGTAACGATTTCTCACAGGAAGATTATTTTAGTACGTTTACTAAAATAATCTTCCTGTTCTTTGGACTTCTTAGCCCTAAATATGCTCATTATAACAAAAAACATATGGTAGTGTAAAATAAGTATGAAAAATTGAACAATGAAAAATTTATGATCAAAATGGATTAAATGATGATAAAATGGATAATTAAAACTTGGAAATTAATCTAACTAGCATGTTACTTAAGTTTTTAGAACTTCCACCGGTAATAAACACAAACAAGAAAGACAAATTAGAATGTACGTATAGGTTCACTTACAAATCGGCAGAAGACGTGTGCATCGCGTTTAACTTCCAAAACATGTAAAATACGTTCAACTAGTGATATAATAAAATAGAATACCTTAATTTTATAAGAGATGAAATATGAAAATGAACCAAACTAATGTCTACTCACTGAATGTCTAACTTAGAATAACAAAAACATATGTCAAAAGTTAATAAAAACATATGACAAAAAGTTAATAAAAACATATGACAGAAAAACATTTAAATTCTTATTATTGTTATACAAAAACAAAATAAGGTTGTTAATAAAGTTAAATTTATTAGTGTATCATAACGAAAAATTTAAAACAAAATTATTGAGCGCTAACATGTCTATTTCTTACAACATCGTTAATTATAAAATTAACTCCAGGAAATGTAAAGAACTGCGTCAATGTGTTATTTCCAAGCTACTTTAAAAATCAAATGAACAAGTCTATATAAAGGACTATGTGCAGAATCTGGTTTGGTGTGGAAGGGGTAACAAGGATAAGGTATCCATATGACAGGATTCCCACTGTTCCTTCCACTCTGTCAGCAAGGCCATGTTCTTCACTTTGATATTTGCAGGTAAACAAAACTTTAGCTAGATTGACATGACAAACAATATTGATAGAAAGTAGTGCTACAAAAATAACATAACAAAACTTCTGAATTTTATAATATTAAATAAGGGAAATCTTATTTAATTTGATTAATCTTGATGCAAATCATTGAATAATACCGACTGTTGTTAGCTCTAATGAAAAAAATTTTCAGGTCTGTTAAAAACTTAATCCGCAGATATTAAATCTTACTGTTTGATTCACCTAAATTATTTTTGATAGCCCTTGTTATTGATAGTTTCTAACTCATTAAATTATAAATCAAACACATCAATCAATTCAAACTTAAATATTGTTTTGTTTTCTTTAAAAACAAGATATATTTTCATAGCATTTTTTATAACTAATATCTTAAGAAATCAAATTTACATTTTAATCTGGTTATCTTTATTTATTAAGATTATTAATATTTATATATTTAGAAATATAATCAATGGAAATGTAGATATCTTTATTAATCAATTTATAATAGAATATATTAAGAAATATACTACTTGTATGTTTACAGAAACAATGAAAAATATTAGTTTGTTACTTGTTATTGATGCTCTGATTACAATCTAATGATAATTTATTCAATGCCATCTTGAATTACTTTTAGTTCATTTGGTGAATTACTGTATTTTAAAACTCGAATATATATTTTTAAAAGATTAACCATTGCTAGCTACTTTTTCCTATCCTAGAAATTGTTATTAAGTGGCTTGGATTGTTGCAAATTATGACCTCTGGCAGGAAAGCTTGAAAATAACAGGAAACAAAATCTGTTTTTGAGGACATAAGTATTAGGTTCTATGCAAAACTTATTGATAAATAAAAAATTAATAAACTAAAAGTGTACAAAATTATAGAATGTGGTTCATTTTAAATGTTATTTTGATCTCTAATTAAAAATTGGTATTTTCCAGAAGCTTCAATTGTTTACATGTAGTAACTTATGAAGGGTGCATTATAAGCAATATGTCAAGTATACTTATCAATAAACAAATTGTTATTACATTAATTCTTAGAATGTGATCCTATGAATTTCCGATGCTTTTACCCATTGGTTACATATGAGTACCCAGCATACGGGAAAAACGGAATGGCCTGCTTCTAATAGAAGCTCAAAATCCAAGAAAATTACTGCTAAAAATTAAACTGTGAGGTTACAATATAAAATTACTAAAGGTGGTGATTACAATATATCAGCTTTTTGCAACAGCTAATATAAGAGATTGTTCCAAATGTTGATTATTATTCTATTTCAATAATTGTAATTATAAAACATCTATACAACTATTTGACTATACAACAACTATACAAATATTTAAATACATCATAATATATAATGTATGCAGTTTTCTAAATAAACGCTCCTCGCATGGATTTAACACATTAGGAAAACCGATTATTTTTCTTAAAATTATAAAATTAGTAATTTAATTATAAATTTTTTTTTTAATCTTAATGCTTTATCTTAATTATTATTTTTACTGATTTGTTATAGCACTCCTTTCTGGATCTTTGGCTCAAAGAGGAAGTCAAAATGTGGCACATTCTTCTTCATTTTACAACTTTGACTTCCAATTACTTCAAGTTGGTATACTTACTTTAAAACTAGTTATTCTGGAACCTATCATCATTAATGTTGATGAGGAGTTGGCTTGGACAAAATTTTGCTCAAAGCTGGTTTATGCTGCACGGCACACATCAATTACAATTTGATTTCAAGAGTTTATTTTCAGCTGTTATTAGAGTTTATTAATATATTTCATTACCACCATTAAACATTTGTTTTATTCCTTGCACATTTGGTTTGGTATTGCATATAATTTTGAATAATATTCTTGGGGCCGCCTAAAATTCCTTACAGTTTCCGTTTTTTGTGCAATATTCCCTATTACAAATTGTACTATTATTATTCTCTCAGGGGCAAATCAGTGAAATATTGGAATAAGTTTATTTTATATCATTGGCTGAAGTTAGTTTAATTTTTCATTTTATTTCAATTGAATGAATGACACATTATAAAGTGTACCATTGTTAAATTAATATTTTGAATAAATGGTTATGTTTCATATTATAAAGTTATTTGCTAAATTTTTACATCAACATCTTAATTGGAATCTTAGTTATAATTATCAAATAACCGATAGTTTTTATTTTAATTTATAAATAATATGATAAAAGTAAATCATTGATTGACAATAAATTCATAAAATAAAATCTTTAATTTTATACATCGTTGGCTTGATAAAAGAGTGTCACAATACGAAAAAGTGGAATTTTACAGGAGAAGCATTTGAAGTTTGCCTATTTAGATTTATCGCTGTCGCTGACTCACTGATAAAATATCAAATCAGAAATTTTCTTAGCCAATACTACTTACCTCATTTGTTTAAAAAAAAAAAGTTAATCTTCATTTTTTGATCATTTAAACATGAATTATTGAATAAATTGTGGCAGCTTTTCATGAACAACTAAAATATATTTTTATCATCTTAAATATTGAAACTAAAGTTTTTACATTTTTCATAAAAGAACACGATTAGAAGTTCTCCAAGCAAAAACAAAAATGTTCGTAGTGTGGCAATCTTTTTCCAAGCCAGAGTATATGCATACTCTTCATATATACAAAATATGTATATTTTTACTCATGAAGCAGTTTTCTTTTTGTTTTTAAAAAAAATATCTATTAACATGTTTTTCTTACAATTAATGAATTAATTCAGGAACTAAATCAGCAAGAAAGAAATAACTGGATTATTTCCCCAGCTAGTATTAAAACTACATTAGGGCTGATTCTCGAGGGAGCATCCAATTCAACTGCTACAGAAATTTCTCGAATTCTCCGACTATCTCGTGATATAACTGCTGCCAGGACAGAGTTGCGAAGTGTACAAAAACACATACAGGTAATAATGAAAGTCTAATTGCAGATTCTAATAAAGTTTTCCCTATTTTTTATGAAACGAAAAAATGTATGAGAACATTTGAATGTGTGATTATTAAAAGGGAAGTTTTCCAAATTCACTTTTTTGCTGATCATTTTACCTTAGGCTCAGAAACACATTTCTGTGCTAAAAGAAAGTTCATCACACATCTAGAAACAGGAAAAAAATGAAGTAGAAGTTTGAAATTTCCTAAAAATTTGATTTTGTGGACATCTCCCATTTTAACATCCACACTTTCATATATTGATTTGAATATGTCTACGATCCATTAAGGTAGATTAGAATCCTTTAGTCTCTCGAGGATTTTTTGCTAGGGTTAAGGTCTGGGCAGTAATCATCATTGCTCAGAAAGTAACTAAATAACTTCTTAAATAAATAATATGCAGTACAGTCTAAGTGATTAATACTATGGTTGTAAGAAATTTCATGCTGCTGTTCACCATATTCACCTCTATACCTCAATTAACGTCAAAACAACAACCATTTTGGTAGATGTTGTCTCTTTCAAGAATTTAATTCCTGTTGACATTTTTTTTTATACAAATCCTATTATTTTGTAGATCTTATAAACCTATTTATAACTAATAATTTTCAATTTTATTTTTCTCTCTGAACTATAACTCTTATAGGATACTCCCAATGGGATCACTGTTAAATCTGGCAGTGTTATGTTGGCGAAGCAAGGCCTTGGAATTAAAAACAAATTCAGGACCAATGCAGACCTTTACTACTCTGCCAAAATTAAAGTGTCTGACTTCAGCAATGCTCAGTTTGTTTCCAAAGAGGTTAACAAGTGGATATATGAGCTAACTAATGGAAATATACCAGAAATCGTAACACCAGGTAAAATTAATATTTAATAATTTCATAGTTTTCTATTTGAGCTAATGTAGTTCTAAAAGTTCTTTCTTGTTGTTTTGATGTTGCTCTTCTGAATTGCTAACAGTTTATTTTCATACAACAATGAAAAAAAAATTGGAAAATAACTTAATTTTAAATCTTTTTTAGAATTTTTAAGTGGTGACTTAAAATAAGATGAATAAATTTAATAACTTAGTATAATAACTCAGATGTAAAATTAAGCAATTTAATAATATGTCAGAATTTAAAAACAAGTAAAAAAAGCATTTATACCCATGAAAATCTCCTGAGAATATCCACCACTTAAAAATTTCTTCTTCACCAGCTAGGAGGTCGCCTTCTTTAATGAAATTTCCTCTTGGACGCAAACCTGAGCGGGTCAATTATAAGAATCAAGAGCTTGTATTCTTAATATTTCTAAAGAACTTTCAGCTATCATTTTCCTTGATACGTTCTTCCATTTTCTCCAGTCTTTCTATTTCCTGCAGCTATGCAGCTAGATAAATCTATCACTTTTTATTATTTCCAATAATTTTAAAATTTAATATAGAATATTATGTAGCTATCTTTATTCCAATATTTTTCTCAAACAATAACAATATCTAGTCAAATATTATCATGGGAGGAGGGATATAATCCCTGATCTCTCCCCTTGCATTTGCCACTTAAAGCTAAAACAAACATTTGGTGAACAAGCTTCAATCAAAGTAGTTAATCTATATAGTGAATGATCAGTTTTATTTTGTAATTATTGCTTTAGTACAACAAAGTTATTATTATACATCTAAACTCTTTCAATCAAAATGTCTTCATCATATGGAGATTTTTTTTTCAAGAAACTTGAATTTTTCTTCCAGAAACACTTTACATTGAATACAATTTTTATTTATCAAATTAAAATTTAATTAAAAATAATTTGAATTAAACTTCAAGTTGGATTTATAGAGTTTTGGTTGTCATTAAAATATACATTAAAAATTAACATTTATTGGTAATAATCCTCAATACTGGCATTAGGGATGGAATATCGATATCAGTTAACAACATCGATATCACAATATTTCAAAATTACATATCGTTAATATTTATATAAAAAAAAAAAATCTTGACAAAGTGGAAGGGGATTAGGAGATGATCTGTTTCTTCATATTTAAATCCTGCAGTAAATGAACTTAATAAAAACAATATCCTAATTATATCAGCACAAAAATATATAATGTTTTTATTAAATTAAAAAATGTCAAAACGAATCAGAAGGTAGCCAGTTTATTAATATTTATATCCTGTTATAAATGAACTTAATAATAACAATATCTTAATGAGATTGGCAGTGAAATAGGGATATTATAAAAACAATATATTAATGATATTGGCACAGAAATATCAACATTTCAAAATATCGTTAATTTTTTTTATGTAATTAAAAAAACTTCTGAATGATTTGGAAGATTAGACGAAAACTAGTTTCTTAATATTTAAATCATGTTGTAAATGAATTTAATAAGAACAATATCTTAATTAAATCGGCACAGAACGACATTCCAAAATATCGTTAATTTTTTTATTAAATTTAAAAAACTAATAAACCATTAGGAAGGAGGAGATTAGGAGATAGCCTGTTTCTTAATAGTAAACTCCTCTAGTAAACTTCTTTATTTAACTCAATAAAAACAATATTTAATGAAATTGGCACAGAAATATCGATATTATAAAAACAAAATCTTATTTATATCGGCATAGAAATATCAAAGGAGCACAGAAATATTCAATATCAATGGAATCCCCAGGGAGCAAGAAGAAGAGGAAGACCAAGAGAGACATGACGCAGATCGGTACAAAAGGACCGGGGCCGGACCGGCAAGAGGTGAAAGTGATTGCAGAAAAAAGAAAGGAATGGAATGCACTTGTAGGTGCCCTATGCTCCTCTAGGAGTCAACGGAGATAATAATAATAATAAATTACATAAATATCGATATTATAAAAAAAATATCTTAATTATATCAGCACAGAAATATCGATATTATAATAACAATATCTTAATGACATAGGCACAAAAATATCGATATTATAAAAACAATATCTTAACTATGTTGGTACAGAAATATCAATTATAAATATCGTTATTATAAAAACAATTTCCTAATTATATTTTAGATTATCCATATTTCTCGGCCAATATAATTAAGATATTATTTTTATAATATAAAAACATCAATAATTAAGATACTGTTTTTATTAAGTTTAATAACATCAGGATTTAAATAATAAGAAACAGGTTACCTCATAATTTCCTTCCAATTCTTTTTAGAAGTTTTATAAATTTTATTAAAAAAATTAACGATATTTTAACAATATACTTTTCCTCCCTACTCCATGCTCTCTTCACGTCCCTTTCGGTTTATTATTTTCAATAATGAACCTTTGTAATTGACCAAGAAAAAAAAATGTGAAACCCTTAAAGCCAAAATTTAAGGTTTTACATTTCAAGATACATAGAATCTCAATTTATCGATTAAAAAAAAAAAGCTTCACATTATTACACAATGGTTTATTATTTCCAAATAGTTATATTTCAAATATATATGATTTTCCTTATCGCTTTGGTTTAGAATCCAAACAATCAGATCATCTTTCAAATGAGCTTCTGAAATGTTCCAGGAGATGTAAAGTTTTCGAGTTATCAAATAATAAAACGAAAGATAAACCAATTTCCATATGAATATTTGCAGAATACTTTAGAAAGCATATCTACCAAGTTCAGTAAAGAAATTAACAGCAAAATAATGGAGGGTAATACTATTACCCTAATACTATTACCGTAATAGAGCTTACTACGCAAAACTGAAGCTTCTCAAGTCTCAACTTTTGTCTAAACCAAAGAAAGTAAAATTATGGACCTATGGAGTGGAAATTTAGTGTATGTCCCAAGATGATTACCTTAAACTGAGAGTGTTGGAAAGTAAATGTATCAAAGCAAGTAGTTTAAGATGAGCAGGACATGAATATGAATGGAGGGTGAAATAGTACAGAGGAAAATGTTGAAGGAAAATAAGGAAGGGAAGACCAAGAAGCTGGTGGAAGTGGAAGATGGATCCAAGGAAAAATGTAGTGGAGAGAAATGCCTAGGAAGGTGGGAGTCCACTACTGAAAACTCTTCAAGAAATTCATTTATTCAAGAAATTTTATTATCTTTTGATTGACTATAACAAAAACAGAAAAAAAAGTGCATTGGGCCTTTTCTTGGATTTATAACAAACATCTCAATATACCATACAGAAAAAAATTGTACTATCCAAAATTATTGTACTGAAAAATTTCGATAATATCGATATCGAACACGGGGAAGAGGAGAAGGGCATTTTACTTAGACCTCTCTAACTATTATTATTTTTAATTTGTAATGTGATATGGATAATATCATGATTAAAATATTGATATTGTCGAAAGCTAAATATCAATATTATCTTATCCAATATCAAAGGAAAAATATCTGTATTTCGGCAATATCGATATTGATATCCCATCCCTAACTGGCACTAGACCTGCATTATACCAATCATATGGGTTCTGGACTGCTATTGAAGATATTATTTCAATGTGTTGCTAAGATAAACTGGGAAAAATGTTATTTATTAAAATAAGTCTTAATTCTTTTCATACCATCAATTATCTAGAATTCTGTTATATCTTTCTGGCAGTTTGTTGATATTTCCCTCATTTAAATTTTATCCTTTTATTCATTATGATCATTATTACTTTGTGATTCATTACTATGATCAGGGATTATTTTTATTAAAATAAACACAATTGTTAACTGAACAAAATGTGTTGACAAGAGATCTACTTGTTGGTTGAAAGGAATTTAATGTTATTATAACATTGAAATATGTCAACAGCAGTCAGCAAACTTTATTGATTCTGGAGTATTTGCTGATATATTTTTTTATTTTTTGTGCTATATCACAACCTTATTTCTTATATTTTTTCATATTATTTATGGATCCAAGAAGTAAAATGATATTTGATGCCTAAAGTAACAATAAAATATATTGATTTTATTTCTCATTGTTTTGTTCCTCTGAAAAAGATTGTTTTATGTAATTTCTAGATTCACTTTCCCCTGGAACGATTTTGATGCTTGCAAATGCTGTTTATTTTAAAGGAAATTGGAAAGTTGAGTTTAAAGCTCGCTCAAATAAAGATTGTTTTTATAACCCTGAGTGTACCATGGTGCAAATGATGGGAACAACTGGTGCATTCAAGTATGGAGAAATAAAAACTCTAAACGCTAGGGTTCTTGAAATGCCTTATGAGGTTTTCATCCTATCCTATATTTTTAATTTCTTTTAAATATTTTACAAATCATAAATTCAGCTGTAATCAATTTTTAGGATCCACGTTACTCTATGATAATTTTACTACCAAGACGCAAGCTGGGCCTCCAAGATGTTGCTCTTGATATACAATTTAGCTCTGTGATTAACTTCTTAGAAGATTTAGCATCCATAGAAGTTAATGTTGTTATGCCTAAATTCGCCATTGAATACTCTCTCGAAATGAAGCCTCTCTTACAAAAGGTTAATTTCATTAATTATTCATTGAGTCATATAGTTATTAAGTTCTATTTTTATCAATGTTTTTCATTTATCTGTAACAACATCGATTATCGTGATTCACTAAGTTTAATAATTCATTATATTCAATCATGTATTACGAGATGTAATATAATTCTGATATTACATATGCAACATATTAGATATTTTTGTGAATGTAGATCCCATGAATAAAATGCCTTTGCAATATTTTTTAAGAAATGTCCAAATTATTTTGATCATCAATAATCATTTTATTTATTTTAGTATGCCCTGGAAAAAATTTTTGGTGATTCTGCAGACTTCTCAGATCTTTTTCAATCTGGAACCAGAGCTAAGGTATCATCTTTCCTTCATAAAGCCAAAGTCGAAGTAACCGAAAAAGGAACAGTAGCAGCTGGAGCAACAGGTAACATTATTTGTTTCTCATGTTCCTACTTATTTTTAGCCCCTTCAGTACCGAGGTTGCAACTATTGCGACTAGCAATGCTCTGTACTGTGGCCACGGTCGCAACAGCCATGACCACCACTTTTTTTAATAAAATCTTACCCCACCATCACCTAAGTGTTCTTTTCTATTCAAATTCAGAGATTGGTTCATTAACCTTTTTTTCTTTGAATTAAGAAGGTGGCCTGTGGAATTCGAACAGTTTTGACCTCCTTTAGGTCCACCCAAGCCCCATGCTTTGTTTTTTTGTACACCATAATCGTGAAAACAAAGATGCGTTTATGAAATTACATTACATTTTTACTTTAACTATCTGTAATGAATTACTACTGTTTATTTAAGAAAATATGCAGTATACGATTTATAGAAATTTTTTTTTCTTAACAAAAACCATTGTTGGAGTACCTCTGGATCCCACTTGATATTTTACATCTGTAAAATTTTTGGTCAGATTTCATTTATGCATTTTATTTGTTTTCCATATAATGTTTACAGGAATTAAAACCAGACAAATAGCAAAAATCACCAACAAATTAGATTGTGTGTGTAAGTACCTCACCCGATATTTAGTCTTATTTTCTTCACCTAGTATTGGGAGGATTAAAATAAAAATAAATTAATTTATGTTCTTATTTTTGCTCATTTTCTCTTTAATTTTATAAATATTACATGACTCAACATTTCATTCTCCTTCCCTAATTAATTGTTCTATTTTGTAATTTTTATTTTTATTTGCATGGTTTTAGTTGTTATATGTATTCCTTGTAGCATAGAAATACATAATGTACATAACATTTTGTTTATATCAAATCAAAGCACTCGTTTTTGAGTCACAACTTTTTGACTCGTTTTCTTTGTTCACCAATCCCTAACTCAGGTAAAAATATGACCATGAAAAGATAAAAAAAGGTTATCTGTGGGATAAGGGCTATTTGATTTATTGCATTGAAAAGCATAATGCAAACGATTCCATGGCTGTAATGAGCGTTTGTAACATAATACATTTAATTTTAATAAATCAAATTTTAAATTATTATAATTAGATTTCTTCTAGCTTAACTTCAAAAGTTGTATGCAAATAAAGCTTTAAACAACAGTTGTGACATCGGTGACAGAGGAGGATCCATAGAGCATTTTCTGTGGCCGCACCCGCAGCTGTTGTGATAAAAAAAAAAAGTGTTTAAAAAGAATTGCTTAATTATTTTTTCGGTGTTTTAGGAAGTATTTGGAATAGAAAAATGTAATTTTTTATTGAAGAAAATAGAAAATTCCTTTGTGGCCATGGGATAAGATTCATGAAGTGGATTCTGGGACTGAACTGGTGTACATCTTCAGAAAGATAAATATAAAACTTTGATCATTTTATTGATCATTAGTCACTAAACTGAAAGTTAATTTATTTGGGTATTGCATTATTACAATATTCAATAAATACTTTGAATGTAAAAGGTGCTTGCTCATGGACCAAAATAATTTTGTGGAGTTGTTGGTTGAGCCACTTATGCATTAATATCAAAGAAATAATAGTTTTGATTTTAAAAGTGTTTTGATTGTTTTATTACTTTTATGTACTCCAATTACGGAAGGAAAGAAAAGATATTCTATGGGCCAACATCTCCTTTGTACCAAAGTATGAAGTTCAAGATTCTTTTTGCAGATTTACTATGAAATAAAAGTCATCTCTTAGGAGGTCTAATAGAACTGACAACTACTCCTGACTCAGGCATGCTGAAGTGCTGCCCCAGTAGGCTTGGCCACTGCAGCCTCAAATTGTTTTTATTAAAAACAATTAAAAAAACTTCCATACCCTGATAGTTTTCACCATCTCTTAAAGATTCGTTATATTGAATAAAAAAAGAAATGGAAACTTGTTGAAATATACAGTAAACAAGAGTACAGTAGCATGTACAATGCATTGGAATCATGAAAATTCATATTATTTTAGCATATTATTATTATTATTATTTTTTAATAAAAATTAATTTCTAATAAAAGTTTTTAAGCTCTTACTGCTGTTTAGTAAAACTGCCATCTGAATGGAGATAAGAAGAGTTGAAAAAATTAACAATGATATTCTGGATGCCTTTAGTTTAAATTTTGTATTCAACCTCATTTTCAGTTTCTTGTATGTTATCAACTGGATATTTAATAATCTGGATAAATGGAGCTGTACTGTATATCCAGGATAAATGTTAGGAAAATTAATTAAGTAATAAAACTCGAGTTATTAATTGTTTAAAATTTTTATATTTAATTAATCTTAATGATAACAAACAAAACAATGAAGTATTTAAAGTATATTTTGTTTAGGATATTAATTATATATTTTTTACTTTCAGTTGCTCAGTTCCAACTGCTGAGTACAGGCAATAAGCCCAACTTTATTGTTGACCATCCATTCTTCTTCTTTATAAGGGACAGTCAAGCTGGATTTCTCTTTCAAGGGCAAATCAATAATGTAGCAGGTGCTCCATCTAAGGTACCTTTTAAAACTAATATTGCATCTCTTAACCCTTAGGGCATGGACCTAGTATGCATACTTCATAAGTGGACACAGTAAGTCATAAGCTAGTTTAGAAGATTTTCAATGTCGCCGGAATCTGCATAGTTTCCTGCAATTTTTTTTTATCAAATCAATTTCGGAATTTTTGAAGCAGTGAGGCCATATAAATAATTTCAAAGGCAGTTATAACATTTATGAAACTTAAAAGTAGAAATATAATCAGTAAATTTATTTCTGCTAATATTTTTTTTCATTCTACAATTTCAGCTGCCATCTCTTTGACTTCTATTTCTTGATGACAGAATTTTGTCAATTTCATCCAACTCACGTAATACTTGCGAAATTTGGATCGTCTGATCTATAAATTAGGGCGGTTGTTTATCTTACATCAAAAAATTAAAAATATGATCTACATGGAGAATAATGGGTTTCAGTGTAAGAAAAGTATTTAGAAATTTCAAATCTTGTGCAGATTGCGACCAATTTTTTTTTTTTTTTTTGTATAAATAGCAAAAAAAAATATTGAAAAGTTAAATTTTATCTTAAGGATAATAGACATAAATATATTTCAGTTTGGTGAGTGGATGTTGTATGTCAAAGCTAAAAAATAAGGAACATTAAAAGTGGACTAATGATATAAGATACCACATTGGAGACGAAATTTGGTAAGCCTAACACACTAGAAAGTAAACAAGTATTACACCCTTGTTACTATCTGTTTCAGCAATTAGGAAGATCTTGTCGGTTTGAAGTCCCAAAGTTCTACACACTTCTTCCCACCAATCTGCAAATTTGTCAAGCGGTAAAAGAGCGCTATCCATACTCTAAGGGTTAATTTTCTATTCAAATATAATTTTGTTTCCTTTTTTTCCTATCTAATCCATTGTATTAAGAAATAGTTTCTTCTTTAGAATACTTTTATTGTTATTTTTATTCAAAAAGTCATAGAAAATGAGAGTAGAATTTACTTTAAGATTAAGCTTAATCCAAATTGTAGGCCATACGAAACATTATCACAGTATTAAAGTATACAGGGTGTCCCACCTCGTGATGTCAATACTTTAGGAGGTTATTCTAGAAGTCATTTGTAGTTAAATGGCGCAGAAATGAAATTTCTATCTTAACCCATCGAAGAGATATCCTATTTTTTGTGTATTTTTAAAAATACACGATTTTTTAGTGAAAAACTGTAATTATTTAATTTCTGGTTGATGTGTCGTAAAAAACGAGGATATTTTCAAAAACTACATTAAATTTCCTATAAGCAACACCCCCCTTTAAAATTTTATTTATTCACACAAGCGGTATACAGTAATTAATAGCAGCTAAAAATTTTAAAATTAGTATTTTCTGATTGTGTTTACACTTTTTTTACACAGCCAATTTTAGGCGCAGACGTTTGCCTCTGGGTCAAAAGTTGCATCAATTCAAAAGCTTTAAAATGATACCCCATTCACTCAGAAAAATAAAGGTTTTGTGTAAAAAACTTTAATTTCCAATTCCAAAACCATAATTACGCTAAATTTATCGGCGGCGTAGAACAAAGAGTGAACACAATGAGAACATAATACTAAGGAGGAGATTTTTTTTGCTTTTCTTTTTTTTCTTTTTCTTTTAACAATAAAATGAGTGGAAAACCTATTTAGTCACCCACATATTGAAATTTCCATATTTAAATAGGTAAATTAGAATTATTTTATTTATTTATTTATTTTTTCATTACGATATTAACCTTGAAGAGGCTCATAGCAAGATGAGCAAAATCTAGGTTTACAATAATGTGGCATGGTCCAACCCAAAGGAACTTTTATTGAATAATAATAATAATAATGTTTCTAATACTTTCATGTCTAAAGATAGATCAAAGGTAAGCTCATACCTTTAGTCAACCAATCCTGTCCGTGCTTGTCTAGCTCGAGACTCGCTCCCAGTATCAAATGGTCATTCATTATCACTTTACTAGTGGTGAGGTGCACTTGCTTCCAGCAACATGCCTAATTTTTTCACAACTGAAGAATACGCTGATATTGTGTTTGTATATGGCTTTGCCGATGGAAATGCCTCGGAAGCTGTCCGTGAATACGGTCGTCGTTTCCCAGACAGACGGTTGCCGGATCGCAGAATGTTTTCTTCTACTTTTCGTACCCTGAGGGAGACCGGATCGCTGCCGAAACAGCCTGTCAGGGCACGGGATGTTCAGGATGCTGAACGTGAGGAAGAGATGCTGAATTTTTTTGATGAAAACCCCTCTTCTAGTGTTCGTGAAGCAGAAGCATAACTTGGGATCCCCCACAGCTCAGTGCACCGAATTTTAGTCGGTGACGGAAGACATCCCTTCCACCTCAGCCCGGTTCAAGAATTGCTGGATAGAGACATGGCGGCCAGGATACAATTTTGCGAATGGTTTGCAGACCAGTGCCAGGGAGACCGCTGGTTCTCTAGACGTGTTTTGTGGTCTGATGAAGCAACATTTACACGTGGGGGGCTTTTTAATGCCCGCAATACTCATGTCTGGGCGGAGGATAATCCTCATGCTGTTAGGCCATCCTCCTTCCAATACCAGTTCAACATAAATGTATGGATGGGAGTGGTATATAATAGTCTAATTGGCCCGATAATATTGCCCAGACGAATGAATGCGGAATTATTTAGGGAACTTCTGGAAAACCAGTTCTATCCTCTTTTTAATCAGCCTGAAGATCCCCTGCCTGACATCAATCGAACATGGTTCCAAATCCACAGTGGGAGAGAAGTGACGGCTTGGTTGGATAACCACTTCCCAAACCGTTGGATTGGTCGTTATGGACCTGTTCCATGACCTGCTCGATCCCCCCGATCTTACTCCTCTCGACTTCCACGTATGGGGAACGTTGAAGAGCAAAGTTTACTCCGAGCCTGTAGCATCAAGGGAGGAACTCCTTGCCAGGATTGAAGAGCAGAGCAATATCATGAGGAGAGAAGGACGAGACATTCTGCGCAAAGTCGTTGATTCGGTTAGATTACGGGCTCACATGTGTAGACAGCAGGCAGGGGAGCATTTTGAGCATTTACTGGGCCAATAAATTAATTTGAATATTTCAATATTGATTTTTTTTTTTTATTTTAAGAATAATACTCTTATACATATTATGTATTATTATTAACAGTTTCTCTAGGAGTACTTTTACTTTTCATAAACAAGTTTTTTTACTTTTCGTGTTTTGTATTTTTTTATTGTAAATAATATTTTTTATTTTATTGTTTCTTTTAAAAGAGTAGTAATTAGAATTAGTATTATTAGATACCTACATTTCAGACATTTTTATTTTAAAGTGTATAAAGACATTATGTATCTAGATACATATTACTTATAATAATTTGTAAGAACTAAATTTATGATTATGTCTTAAATTTAATATTTTTCATAAAACAATTTTTAAAAAATCTGCTTATTTTTATTATGTTCTAGGAGTGTTCGCTCATAAAAAAAAATAATCCTTATTTATCTTAGTAATAATTATTGTGACGCGCCATGAGAAAAGGAAGCTTAGGGTGAACAAATGAAAATCTATTTCTTTCCACTAATTTTTAGAAGAGACGAATCAAATGAGCCCTTCTGTAGCTCCCTAGGGGCAATAATCGCAGAATTATAACGATTTGAAGTTTAATTTTTACAAATTATAATTTTAGAAAAAAGCAAGGCTCCCATTGAAAAACCGTCTGGTCTAAAGCGGAATTTCACAAAACAGCGCTCTTACACAATGCTTGAGAGTGACCAACATCAAAAATAGAATTTAACATGTAGTTTAGATGTTCAGAAATACATTTACTAGAAAAAAGTTTTTATGCTCTAATGAAAAATTTGGGTCTTCATCCTAAGTTCCCTTTTCTCGTGGCGCGTCACAAATATGGAAATTTCAATATGTGAGTGACTAAATAGGTTCTCCAAACATTAGATTGTTATAATAAAATAGAAAAGAAAAGCAAAAAAAAATCCCCTCCTTCTTTGTATTATGTTCTCAGTGTGTTCACTCTTTGTTCTACGCCGCCGATAAATTTAGCGTAATTGTGGTTTTGGAATTGGAAATTAAAGTTTTTTACACAAAACCTTTATTTTTCTGGGTGAATGGGATATCATTTTAAAGCTTATGAATTGATGCAACTTTTGACCCAGAGGCAAACCTCTGCGCCTAAAATTGGCTGTGCTAGAAAAGTGTAAACACAATCAGAAAATACTAATTTTTAACTGCTATTAATTACTGTATACCTCTTGTGTGAATAAATAAAATTTTAAAGGAGGTGTTGCTTATAGGAAATTTAATGTAGTTTTTGAAAATATCCTCGTTTTTTACGATACATCAACCAGAAATTAAATAATTACAGTTTTTCACTAAAAAATCGTGTATTTTTAAAAATACACAAAAAATAGGATATCTCTTCGATGGGTTAAGATAGAAATTTCATTTCTGCGCCATTTAACTACAAATGACTTCTAGAATAACCCCCTTAAGTATTGACATCATGAGGTGGGACACCCTGTATAAGTATTCTGTTATAGTGGTCTCACCAATATTGAATTATTTGCGCAAACAAATTTATTGTAGTTTATGATTGTTCAGAAAATAATACAGTAACTAAAATTTTCAGATTAAATGTTTTTACTTTTGTGTTTGGAAATCAATAATAGTTCTTCTTGTTAATCTTAATTTTATTACTGGAAATACCTTGTCAAATCATTATTTTTTGTTGATCAATTTTGAATTCTAACATTGATCAATTATTTGATCTTGATCAATAAACATTGAAAAAACATGATCCACTAGAATAGCGTATAACGTCATTGGTCTTAGCAACCCATGGCAAAGAAGAAATAGTATTGTTTTAATTAAGAGCATTCCCAAACTGGTTCCTATTATAGTCCGGCAAGGTAGGAAACAACATTTTCCAAATTCGGAGGCGGGACTGAGGGATGTGGAGGAGGAGAAGGGAACTCTCCCACTTTTCTCGAGTCCCAATCTGAGCTGGAAACCACTTCTATTATTATTTTGTCAATTTCTTGATCAATGAGTCTGTCTCGTATCCAGTGTTCATTTTCAATTTTCTTCACATGAGCACAGCAATTTGACCATTTTTCAGGAGTAAAATTTTGAAAAATTTCCTCTAATAAAATTTGTTTTTCTTCTAACAAGGTCTTCGTTATGTTTTCACCTAATAAACTTTTTACCTCGGCCCAGTCTAATTCGATCCGATTCAAATCAGGGTGGCAAGATGGTAAATCAGCATAAACATTACACTATTTTTACCTACTTCGACATGCATTGTCACATTAGAAGCACAATATCTTTATTATCAGTATTTTTGCCACCAACCAACCAGAGGTTAAACATCCAGCATATATTATATCCAAAAGGTTTGCATATTTAAAAACCAGAACTATCATTATAGAAGAGTAGGATGAGTAATAGAGGAAGGGGCATACCTTCTCAAATATGTGCGGCCAGCTGAGCCGACTTCTGCGCAGGTCGTTTTCTATCTTGCCAGATAATAGTAATTAATGATGTATTGCAGGTCAGTGGCAGACTCAATAATTACCTGATTTTCAATTTTAAGAGTTTAAACTTGGTTACTATGAAGCCGAAAACAATTAAAAATTTTATTTAGGAAGTCATTACACTTAAGGAAGATCCAAAAATTTTCATTACAAAGATATTAGTCTGGAAGATAAAGAAAGTCTTGTAGTTTTCAAGCTGCTTCCCTGGATTGTAATAACAGTTATCCTGGCTTTATTTTTTTTTTTTTTCTACAGGAGAGGGTTTTTCATTTTTTATATTTCATCTTCACTTAAGAGGAAACTTCTACAGAGACTGATAGATCCAAATCAGAATGGAAAAATTGAAACTTATGGAGAAAAAAAGTAATTTATAAAGAATGTTTTCCATTCTCTCTGCAGAAGTCCCCTGGAAGGTGTGGATTAACGAAACCAGAAAAATCTCCTAGAGATGCTTTATAAATCCGTTTCATAATCCTTTGGACACAGTTTTGACAATATCACTTATATGTATAAAGGGGATACCCGTTATATATATATATATATATATATATATATATATATATATATATATATATATATATATATATATATATATATATTACATCCTGGAAAACCACAACGTGATTCACAATTTAGGTACACAATATAGGGTCATCACTCCTACGCCCAGATATATATATATATATATATACATATATATGGGCGTAGGAGTGATGACCCTATACTGTGTACCTAAATTGTGAATCACGTTGTGGTTTTCTAGGACGTAAAAATAGCCGTCCGGAAGTTTGGTCCATGGACAGTTTGCTTCGAGGAAAGAAATATAGGTCCACATATTTTTATAAATATATATCCACATATATTTCATATATATATATATATATATATATATATATATATATATATATATATATATATATATATATATATATATATATATATATATATATAATACAACACTAATGTATACATATATATTTTCCTCCTTTGGATCCAATGAGCTGAAATTCGGAATGTATGTATGGTATCTACATACCATACATATTATTACCATATACCATACATATATTAACCATATATACCATACATATATTGGTATTACCCTACGGTAATACCATAGAAGTAGTGATCAATTTTAGCATGTCCAAATGTTTTGTCTCTGTTTTTAAGGTTTTTTCATCTCTATAGCCTCTCCAAATTGAGTTAGATGGTTGAAAATTTGTATATGAATTAAGTATTCAAATTTTATTCTATTTTTTTTTTTTTTTTTTACACGAAACGGCCTTACAGCCCACGCGAATATCATTTCTTCCTAACTTTCCCCACACACTCCCCTCTCCTCCTCTCTTCCCACCTCTTCTTCATTCTTTCAGACTGCATTCTTCTTTCTTCCTCGCTGCATATTCTCCCCTTTCTCAACTCTTTGGCACCCACAAGGACCTTTATTTTCATTAATTTTTCCTTTTCCCTATACTGATCCCTATCGAAGTAGTCCTGACTTGAGATTATTCTAATTTTATTGATAAAATTATTCTGAAATTATACTGAAAACTGTTGTTATACAAATTTAACTTTTTTTTTTTTCTATTTGCCGGTTAGATAATTCTCATTATGATGTCTTAATAATGATTAAGTGTAATTATGATGGAGATGAGTATATGTGCTATTTCTTTAAAATATAAATATTGAATATAATCAAATTTTATTGGAATCCTTAATTAATTGTTTCCTTAATTTTGATTTGGTAAATTGTTTTGATGATTCCTGATTAAAACATTTGTGGTCATAAAGGATGTCTTCCAATGTTTCAGGTTCAGAACCTATGATTCTCAAAAGGAATTTCTCAACTGAAATGAGACAAGAAAGTGAAAAAATTAAAATGGAATAGGGAGAATCAACATATTATCATGTAATAAAGAATGAATAATAAAAGTCTGAAAAAATGAAATTTGAAAGAAAAAAAACAAAACTGCTGGAGTCATTTTAAGCTTTTAGTATTAATTTTAGGTCTATTTACTAGTCAGTTCTTAATGTTGGTTAGAATTGATGTTCATTCCTAGTGACTTTATTCAAAGGATTGTTTAGTCGGGTTTCATAAAACAATTTATATTACATTTAGTAATATATCTCAGTTTTTTTAAAAAGAATGTATGACAAAGTTTTATATTTCTGATTATTTTGTATGTCCCATATGTATATTTTAAGTATTACAGAGGACAATCAGTTTTATCCTACCAAATTTTTTTTTATATATAATAAAAAAATAAAACATCTATTAATTACATTTTTATTTTAAATTTTAAACTTAACCAATCTGATTTAGTAGAAAAAATAAGTAAAAGATTAAAAAAATAAAATCTTTTTTATGCACATTTCATCACACCATACTAGTCAAATGAAGATTTAATTGAAAAATCAAATATATCTCTGTACAATTTTAATTTTCTTTCACATATACTTCTTAGTTCAATACAATTTATTACAGCATGATAAAGAATTTCTCCTATGTTGGACAAAAGTCATAACTCTAAAAACTAAACAGGGCATACAGAGAAGAGATAGCTAATAAAAATAGCTTTTGTAACATATAAATATCCATAAGTAAAGTGAAAGCAACCAATAAATGTTCAGGAATGACTTATTTAGGACCATTGTTGACCTGTAATGTAAGGTTAATTGAATGTCTTTTTACTGTCTGAATATGTCCTTCAATCTAAGTGATTAAAGGTGGATTAAGGACGGTCTATGGATCTAATGTATATGTAACTATCATAGAAAATTCAAATTCATTAGCATTGCTACAAATAAAATTAAATAGCACTTATAACTTAATTCCAAAATTTACAGGAACTATTTTTGGAATATGAATAAATGGAGCCAGACAAATTGGGAATGTTGATTAAACATAATTTGATATTATTATAATATTGTTCCATTGATTAATTATTTGTTTATTTTGTTGGTTATTGGACGTACCGTTGAAAAAAAAGGAAGTTAAGAGATATGGTTAATTATTTAAACAGATATTTGATATGAAAAAAACTTGAAGTTTAATTTTATTCCTATTTTTATTTCATAGTTTTGACAATTCAAAGGATTTTTATAACAATGAATTTTGTTTTCAATGTGATCTTTCTGAATTAGATAAAAAATCTTCGTGTTTTTGAAAAAAAAAAATTCATAAAATAAATAATTTTAGTTATTTACACATTTCTTTAATCTCTTATTAATGTTTTTATTAATAGACTATATTCTTAGTAACCGTTGAAGCATATGATGAAAAAAAAATGGCTCTTTAACCTTATTATATTGACATTTCAACCAACAGGCATTACAAGTAATACTACAATTTATGTAAAAAAATATAAAAAATAAATATTTATGTTATATGAATAGAGAGACTAAGTTCCTACTTGATTTTGAATCACTTGATAATTATATCAATTTTTTTTTGTAATTAGGAATAAACCTGATAAATTCACTTCTTGAATGTTTTTATATTGTTTTGTTTTTTAATTTTAATCATATGTTATTTTATTATAATAAAATAACATATGATTAAAATTAAAAATAATGAACAATTATTCATAAAAAAAAAAATTGTTTAATTCAGCAGAAAATCTATTTAATAAATATATTGTTAATTTAAAATTAATTATTTTGAAATATTTTATATTGGATATACAAGCTTACAGAAAAAAAAGAAGAGTAATGGTAATATGTTGTTTAATGTTAACGTTTTTCAAAGCATTTACCACACCCAGCAATACGTTAACAAATTTTTCTGCAGTTTGCTCCTAATTGTTATTAAGTAAGATGATTATTACCAATAATGTCATCTTCGAGTATTTCATGAAAACTGTTTAGCAAACCCATGGACAGGTTTAGGTTCTCAGGTGCCCTAGGCGAAAAAAAATTGCTGTGCCTCATACTTATCCTGTCTTCCCCCTCCTATCCTCCAACACTAACCAAACTAAGGCCACCCCTGCCATTGTCGCCACATCATCCCATTGTTACTATTTGTTTAAGCATTAAATTAAATAAAACTTATCTGATTAGTGACTTGGTAGTTTCAAAAAAATCTAATATTAAAGATTTTTCTTCCCCTGAACTTTTCCCCAGTATTTCAGATAAGTAACGTTTACATATATATATATATATATATATATATATATATATATATATATATATATATATATATATATATATATATATATATATATATCATATATATATGTATATATCACCCACAATTTCTTCACATTTTATAGTTAAATTTATTAAATTAAGCGATTTTTAAAGAATTGAACAGCTTTCAGTCTTCCTGAAAAAGGAAGGCCTACATATAAAGTTAGGCCTCATGAAACAATTTGTAAAGGATTTGCCTAAAGATGGACCATGTTTCAAGTATCTCTGCCAAAAGCTTTCTCGCCTTTCAGAAGCTAAACTAAAAGAAGGCGTCTTTGTCGGCGTACTAATGTATACTAATGTCGGACCTGACATTAGGAAAATGATGTTAACTTTGAATCCACAATGACCTTAAATGAGAAAGAAGCATGGGTATCATTCAAGCAAGTCGTTACTAAGTTCTTGGGAAATGAAAAAGACCCAGAGTATGTTTCTATTGTAGCTAACATGTTACAGAAGTTTAAAAAGTTAGGATGTTTGACGAGCCTGAAACCTACGGAAAACTATGGGTGATTCAAAAAAACTAAGGCCAGATTTAGATTCAGCACATAAAAATCTATAAAGATCAACTACTAAAGTTAAAAAAGTTTTCAAAAAAAAATTTTTTGTTGGCCTGTGCTATCATCCTACAAAACAGCTAGCACAAGAAGTGCACATACTTCTTCTGGTTCCATCATTGTACTGACTAGTATATAAAGGAAAGGTTGTGAGAAGAAGTTGATTCCACTAGTTGCTTCATGTGAAAAAACTCTGCTTTTGATTTTGGTTAAATGTCAAAAGGGCAAATCGACGAAACCACCTAGTGTGAAACAGGCCTAACTGTTCATAATCCGATTTTCTTCCTTTGACAACTTGAGAATATTCTCTTTCTCCGAACCTTCTGTAAAACATTATTCTCATCACAAATGGCATGGATGCTACCCGAACTTTCAACGAAGCAACCGGTTACCAACAAAAATTTTGACTAAATATTCCAAGGCCAAAGGGATAACAAAAATTCTCGGAATCGACTGCATTTTTTATTTTTCCTTAATCTCCGATTTTATTAACAAATGACACTTTCATACAATAATACCACTCTTGTTAAAATGTTTTCATAGTGAGCTTGGTTTCACGTCTTTTAAGTTGTCATGACGATTGAAAATCACCTATTTTTTTTTTTTATAGTTTTTCTCCATTTCTTTCATTAAGAGGAGCATTTTAATTTTAATTTTAATGCATATATACATTCTTGAAGAAATTCTCTAAATGATAGTGAAAACCGCATCAAAATTGACCGAAAACAAAAAAAAATATATATCGCCTAGGGCACCTGAGAACCTATATATATATATATATATATATATATATATATATATATATATATATATATATATATATATATATATATATATATATATATATATATATATATATATAAAAATTCATCCTGGGTATGTTTGTGATCGCAAAACTCGAAAAGTTTTCGGTCAATTTTGATGCGGTTTTCACTATCATTTAGAGAATTTCTTCAAGAATGTATATATGCATTAAAATTAAAATTAAAATGCTCCTCTTAATGAAAGAAATGGAGAAAAACTATAAAAAAAAAAATAGGTGATTTTCAATCGTCATGACAACTTAAAAGACGTGAAACCAAGCTCACTATGAAAACATTTTAACAAGAGTGGTATTATTGTATGAAAGTGTCATTTGTTAATAAAATCGGAGATTAAGGAAAAATAAAAAATGCAGTCGATTCCGAGAATTTTTGTTATCCCTTTGGCCTTGGAATATTTAGTCAAAATTTTTGTTGGTAACCGGTTGCTTCGTTGAAAGTTCGGGTAGCATCCATGCCATTTGTGATGAGAATAATGTTTTACAGAAGGTTCGGAGAAAGAGAATATTCTCAAGTTGTCAAAGGAAGAAAATCGGATTATGAACAGTTAGGCCTGTTTCACACTAGGTGGTTTCGTCGATTTGCCCTTTTGACATTTAACCAAAATCAAAAGCAGAGTTTTTTCACATGAAGCAACTAGTGGAATCAACTTCTTCTCACAACCTTTCCTTTATATACTAGTCAGTACAATGATGGAACCAGAAGAAGTATGTGCACTTCTTGTGCTAGCTGTTTTGTAGGATGATAGCACAGGCCAACAAAAAATTTTTTTTTGAAAACTTTTTTAACTTTAGTAGTTGATCTTTATAGATTTTTATGTGCTGAATCTAAATCTGGCCTTAGTTTTTTTGAATCACCCATAGTTTTCCGTAGGTTTCAGGCTCGTCAAACATCCTAACTTTTTAAACTTCTGTAACATGTTAGCTACAATAGAAACATACTCTGGGTCTTTTTCATTTCCCAAGAACTTAGTAACGACTTGCTTGAATGATACCCATGCTTCTTTCTCATTTAAGGTCATTGTGGATTCAAAGTTAACATCATTTTCCTAATGTCAGGTCCGACATTAGTATACATTAGTACGCCGACAAAGACGCCTTCTTTTAGTTTAGCTTCTGAAAGGCGAGAAAGCTTTTGGCAGAGATACTTGAAACATGGTCCATCTTTAGGCAAATCCTTTACAAATTGTTTCATGAGGCCTAACTTTATATGTAGGCCTTCCTTTTTCAGGAAGACTGAAAGCTGTTCAATTCTTTAAAAATCGCTTAATTTAATAAATTTAACTATAAAATGTGAAGAAATTGTGGGTGATACAGCTTTTTTAATATCATGTTTGGATTCAGCACCCTAAAAACTGTAGAAATAAGGTATTTTCAGTACAAAAGTTTTTTCATCGTTGGCCTGTGAAGCTGTTCAATTCTTTAAAAATCGCTTAATTTAATAAATTTAACTATAAAATGTGAAGAAATTGTGGGTGATACAGCTTTTTTAATATCATATTTGGATTCAGCTCCCTAAAAACTATAGGAATAAGGTATTTTCAGTGCAAAAGTTTTTTCATCGTTGGCCTGACAATTTGGGATCATCCTTTTCTACAAAACAGAGAAACACAGGTATTTCCCCTCTTATATCCACAACTGCTTAGTAATGAGGATAAATTCTTCAATTATTTCAAAATATCCCAATCGACCTTATCAGCATAGAATTGATAAAGAAGACACATGCATGAGGGTTGCTACATCCTCCAAAGAAAGACTGGCCATAACACTGAGGCAAGGGAAAAATATTTATAAAATGCTACAGATAATTTTACTTTACTAATTTTTTTTAAACCCAAAATCGAATCACAAAATAAAAACTATGATACTTTCGCACTATTTTTTGTAATTTGATTAATTAATAATATGAATATTCGTATTTATTATTAATATGAATAATCCCTTTTTATAAATGCCTGGGCGTTATATATTGACCACATTTGTAGAGGGAGAGGAGATTCATATTTAAAAGCCTATTTTGTTATACCCCTGACTCCCGCAGAAGCAACTAGTTGAATCAACTAAATGTGAAACAGACCTAAGGCAGTTTCAAAATGATCAATTGTGGGTAAGTACACTTTTAATGGGTGCTATTAATTTGGTGGATTAAAAATAAATTCTTCAAGATGATCTGCTTCCTGATAATGAATACCTATCTTATATCTTTCCCAGTTCAATCAAATAAATGCAGGTAGCATTGAAAATCAAGCTGCATTAAGCAATTGTGTGAATGTTCCTAACCAATAATGCAAGATTTATTTTTCCATAATTAGAAAGCAATGATTGTTGCAATTAGATAGGAATGGATAGTACTAACTCTACTAAACTTAACTCCATCAGATAATCATCTGTTCCTACCAATACAAAACCATTGGAACAATAAAACTGTTAGAACAGTAGAAGAAATAAATACTGAATCATCCTATTAAATAATATATATATAAGCGATTTGTATTTAAAGGTTTTCATGTTTCATAACAGATGCATTCTTTTTAACTGCCTAAAATAGATCTTTATGTATAAAGAGATGGGCAGTTCAGAATAAATATTCATTCAATTCCAACTTATTATAAGGTATATTTTCCAAAATAAACATGTCTAAGTCAAGAGTTACCGTGCAATCACGAGTATACATGTTTCTCAAAGCACAGAGCTTTTGCAAAAGGCAGCTCTTGTAACATGTAACAAACACAATGTTTTCATATTGACTTGAAAATAATACCAAACTAAGCTCTTATGGTCATGCTCCTTAGATAATTTTCAAAAAAACGGATTTTTTTAATGGTTCGTATAAAAAGTAAAACACACAATAAGTAAGTTTTATTTTTGCAGCCTTACCAAACCATCATCTCATATTTATTAAATTAAATTGTTTTTTTGTTGTAATTCTGAATTCATTGAAGTAATGGGAGCAACATTAAATATAAAAGAATACTATCTGAGTGCCTAGAATATGAAGAAAATCAGATCACATTCTGAGTGAATGTGAAGCTCTTGCTTCCACACTCACAGAATCAGGATCCACAGAATCAGGCAATACTTAAACCTGAAGACATAACTTCATCTAGCCCTAATATGCTTCATAAGAAGCTTACGATTCCTATAGGATCTCTCTGGGCAGAAGAGTCTTACAAAAGATCCAAAATGAATTCTGATGAGGCAGTGCTTCTCAACCCTCAGTGTAATAATAATAACCCTTTTGGACCAAAGACGATATACCGATGTTCGAAACATTTGGGAAAAGAGCCAACATGTAATAATATATTGTAGTATTATATATATATATATAATACTACAATATATTATTACATGTTGGCTCTTATATATATATATATATATATGTATATATATATATACCAAACTTACCTGGTATCAGTATTGGTTTTAAATTTTAGTAACTCTTGAGTAAAATGTTTTCTCAATTTAAAGTAGGTTCTCCTACTAACCCAATTTCCCAACTTTTTGGGTTTTCAAATTATTGGGGAGTAGAGGGAGATGAAACCTCTCCCATGGTGATGTCACTGGTAATAAGTTAGTAAATTAAACTTATTTTCAAAATTACTGAAACACTGGATACAAATGAAAAATTTTAATGGTATCAAAACACATACTAACAACTGGAGCAATCCTATAATGGCTTATTCATTCGACTTTAGTTCTGACATAAATAACAGGTCCAAATTAGGAAAACTTCCTCAAACTGACGTAAATCCATTTAATGGATTAAGCATATGTGAATATCATTATATATATACTCAATAATTGTAAATTAATTCTATACGCATGGGGATAGCTGCTTCAGTTATTCAAATTAAAAAAAAATCTACTTTGATAATGGCACAAGCTAATACTAGATTAAAATTAAATAAAAAATATTTTACATTTCTAAAACAATTGCATTGAACAAACTTCAACTCATGGAAACTAAATAGTGATCAACTAAAATATTAATTAGCTATCACCTTCTGCATAATATGGTTGAGAGATTATTAAAATAACTAATAATCTGTAATAAATAATTTGAAATGTAACTAGTATTCATTTTTGGAAATAAATGCAGGTGGATTGACCTCATAAGAGTGATAAAGTGAAAAGAACTAATCCTATCAGAAAAATTAGGCAATTATTGATTATTTTCTCACATCGGAAAACAAAAGTATAATTCAGTGAATGAAAAATAACTATTATCTCCAATTTTGGAGAAATAGATTCCAGAAATATAGGAAAACCTCTCGTCTGTGTTCAATAAAATCATGGACTCCCTTTTTTTTTCACTTCAATATTAATTATGCCTAAGAAATATTAAGCTGTATACATGACTACATTACTGCAAATCAATAGAGGCTTATGTCATTGAAATCAGCTCAAAGAAAAGAGAAGACAAATTAAGCACAAATCTTGTGTTTCCTGAGAAGTAGTGGGGGAGGACCACAATAAAACTGGAGGACCAAGGTCAAACAGTCCAGTCACAATGCAGATCTCTTGGCTTCTACCACTTGCCCTCTTATGTGAGTTGTCTATAAACTTTTATTTTATTTAACGATAATATTTTTTTAAATATATTAATAGCTTACTTTTTAAGTGAAAACTTTTCTTGTGAACATTTTCCATTAACATGCTAAGCAGAAAGTATGTTGAAAAAAATTATTTAAAAAATATGCAAAAGAAAAGTGACGACTTTAAAGATTTAAAAAATAAATAAATAAAATTATATGCAATTTACGTTCATGTAGTTCGTTATTTTCAATACATTCTGTTTCAATAAAGGAAATTAACTTTTGAAGAAGAAACAACTTAAATCAGAAAGAAATTAGCTACTTTGTAGTTTAACAAAATTAAAAAGTTTAAAAATTCTATGAAATAATAACATAGACAATTTTATAATACCAAGTATAATCAATGCTACCTGATTACGCTCAGAAATTATATTGAACTTCCTATGAATCATTTAAGCTATAAATAATTTTGAATTAAATGTAGAAATGTTTATTTGACGTACCATTAAAAGATATTTTGGAACTGGTTAAAAACATAAAATCTTATTATTAATAATCAAAGATTGTTCTATCAGTGATGCCAACATCTAATACTATATAGGGAAAATCAAAACAAATTGTTATTACTTTTAAATTAGAACTATTGATTACATACCGCGATTGCGGATAACAGAAATAATAAAATAACTAGAGTGAAAACTAGAACAGTATAATCGGAGCGAATTTCAAACTATAACAATCATATTTAATGTCATTTCAGTTTAGTGACAGCTTTAATTTAGCCCGATTATTAAGAAATTGTCATTATTGTAAGTAAAAAAAAAAAAAAAAAAATCGAAAAGATCGCCTGAGATTAAAATAATCTAAGAACTTTTACATTTGTTTTTTCTCTTATATTCGTCTTTATAGATAATTTCAAGTCCTAACTATACTTAATAAGACTTTAAAAAAAAATGAAATTGATAAGCACTCTCACAAAATCATGACATAATCAATCTGGAAACTTCCTAGTAATTATCGTTCATAATAAAGCAATGGACCGTTAGAAATTTCGAACCACGAGCTGTCCACTCCACAGCCTTGAGCTCCGGCCATTAAGGTACTTTGAGGAATTCGCCCTTGTCAAGGACTAGGAAAAGCGAACCGAAAATTTCCGTCCCCAGTTGGCTTATGGTAGCCCAACGTAACATGGAGTGGTTCATTGGGTTAACTACCCATAAGAAATATGATCTGGTAGGACGAATTCGATAAACTGTTATCTTATTCAGTTGGATTATTTGTATTAAAAAACAATTAGTAATTATTTCTGCTTTGAAAAGAAAAAAAAAAAAAAGGATAAAGCCTGGTTTGATTGTCGTACCTGGTTTTACTATGTGGGTACCTACTCTAGTTTTACAAATACTAATTTGACAAGAATTTATTTTTAGAAAAAAACATATCATGTAACATTGTTAAAACCAAACTCAAATATATGCGTATGTATATATATATATATATATATATATATATATATATATATATATATATATATATATATATATATATATACACATATTTTTTTGGAGAGGGCATTGGTCGTGGTTTATCACAGACAAAATAAAAGAGATATTTTTGACCGGACCACAACTTCTTTAGTCAATCATCTACTCAGTTATCCTCTCGAGGATCTTAATCCCTTTGATAAATAAATCCTCAAGTTACACATACCTTTTAATGAAATAGAGCAACAAAAAAAATTATATTTAGTATCTACATCAATTTTTTTTTTTATTCTTCTTTATTAATTATTATAATACACTATCTTATAAGCATTACTCTTATAAAAAAATCCCGGATTATATGTTTATAATAATTTAACTTTATTAACACTGCAAGAGAACAATAGTTTTAGAATGATTTTCTTCTGAGATTAAATTTAATGGAAACATCAATAAATGAATATCACAAGTTGTTAATGCATATTTTTTAATGCCGATCTTAAATATTTTAAAACTATTGCTGAAATATTGGTCTGTAAATATGAGTAACTATATTAAGTACTTATAACGGTCCTTTTTTTATAGTCTGAGCGGTTCATAAGTCAGTAAAAAAAAAAGTTAAAAAACTTAATTGAGTTAATATTTAAATCCTGACATACTGAACTTTTATTAATCGTTAAGTCCATGGCAGTTATGAATCTACGTTCCACATTCTATTAACTACCTACTTCGAACGATAAAAAAAAAAAAATCCACTTCTTTTAGTTTAGGTATTTCCCTAAATACGAAGAGAAATTATAAGACGATGAAAAAGAAATCTCTTCTTCTGGTACATAGACATTAATATTTAAACAAATATCTAAACAATAGCGACGGAGGTGTTGGTTAAGAATCCATTCTTATGATTAAATTAGCGACTTGTTTCTTTTTATTTTATGACTGGAAGCCTTTTGCAACTTACTTGGTCAGTTCAAGGTAAATGGGTGAGGCTTGCATTTCAGAGAAATATCAGCTCGTTCTTTCTAAAAATATATAACTGTATACTAACACAATAACTTTAGAATAATAATATTTTATTTATTTTTATAATTTTCTATGAGTGGTTTAAATTTATTTTGAGTTTCTTGGAGATAATAAATGTTAATAAATTGCTATTTCATAGCTAAAAGGTGGAAAAAAACATTAATTGCGATTGCAAGACATATAAATCTTATATTTTTAAATACTCCAGTTTCAAAAAAAAAAAATACTTGCCCTCGTCCCATTTTATATATATATTGCATAGTAAAATAAACTCGTTAATTCTCTATTCTTGAAGCTACTCAGTTAGCCATCCGCCTAATCCTTCCGGAACAAATTCTTATTAATAAATTAAACTTTTGAGATAATAGTTGATTCCTATGCGATAATTTAAACCACTGATGCAACGGTAATAAAGACTTAATATCATACCACTGAAGTTTATCAGCTTTTAAGAAAATATGATCTATTTTGATAGATATACTTAAAATTTTACCCTGCATTGTTTAATTATTATTATTCAAACGTAACACTCGTTGCTCACATTTATGTAACAAACAATAATTTACGGTACAAAATGCAAATAACTCAGGATACAATCCACGCTCTTCTTAGAACAAGGAAGAGTTCTGTTCTGTTTAGCAAAAGGGCTTCATGTAATAAGCAATGCTCTGCAGGAAACAGTAATCTCCGAAGTGAAGCAACCATAGGCAGCCAATATAATCTGAAAGGAGCTTCGACTAAATCCTATATTGACTTACAAAGCAATGACTTTTTTCAAACATAATCAATAAATTATTTGAAAATTTAGAAATTAAAAGAGATTAAACAAAGACTGCATTGAAGAAAGCCATTTCTACAATGTATAAATGATCCGTGGTTTTGTGTCATAACATATCGGAGTTAGAGAATATAAACTACAATGGAGTATTTTATTTTCAAGAATACACAATGATTCTTTCTCATTAATGATTTGATTGTAATTTAAAACTTTATTAAATATTGTGCTAGTTTGTTAAAAATAATATTCAGGATTTACATTGCGAGTACAACTTCAAATATAGATAAAATATTATAATGAGGTAGAGTAGACTCCAAATTAATAATCTAAAAAAATATAAATAAAAGAAAGATAGTACTTCTTACGACCCATGAAGGGTCTCTGGTTCAGTGCTTGGTAAGGATATACTGTTAAACAAGCAGTTATGTTTGGAGGTGATCTGGCCAGGACCTCGCTCGACTCCCAGGTTTTTCCCCAAATTAAGGGTACCAACCTTTAAAGGGGTCTGCCTCAGGATGTTCTTCAGACCCCAGGGTCGATACGCGGCTCATAAAATAATTATCCGCCACAGCCGGTCTTTAACCCAAGCGTGGAAGATATGGTTGTGTTAAGGAATGTCCCAAAACTGAGATTAGAAACTCGTCAATGTATAACCAATTCAAGAATTTTTAGGATCAAAAATCTCTGGTAATTCTTATCCTTGAAAAACACAATTAAATCGTTCATGATGTGAGATAAGATACGATCTCTAAGGTTTTTGTCTGCAATAAATTTTATCATTTACATTGATTACGGCACTTGACAATTTAATAGCTAAATTCTTTTATTTTAAAATAAGAATCAACTGTAAGTTCGCCTACATTAGCGAAACGTTTACTAGTTAATAATAAACTTTTGAGTGACTTAAATTTTAACTTTTAAGGGGATCAATTGTTGGTTTCACTATTACTACACATCTGTGAGAAAGATGTTACAAGATATTTTCGATTCTGTTCTGTCTCTCTCGTAATTGGGCAGTGAAAGTTTAGGCCATGACCTAGTATGGAGTGGAGACGGTGTTGTTCTGCGCTATTAAATTTTCAATATGCCATTGGCAGATCTTTTACGAGGTTTAGGAAATGCATTTGCGACTTATGTTGACAAAATTATTAGAATTCTCGTTAATTTGATTGATTACTCTGAACTATTAAAAAGGTAATAAAAGAACTATACAGACAAAACTACAACTGTACAAAAAACTTAAGGCACTGTTACACAAACCGTAGAGAGGCGAGTCGCAATGTGAAGCTATTGAGGCAGCAGCGGAACCTGCATTTGCTCCGGCTGAATAAAGGCGTCTTGTGGGAATGTAACACCTTCCCACTGGAGCCGTTTACGTAAGGCAGATCAGTCAACATCTATGCATTGAAATGTTTCTCTCTAGCTCAAAGTGAATTCTCTTGAATTACGTTCGTTTAAAATATTTACAATTCTAAGTAAATTGAACTTGAATTCAACAGACACAAAAGAAAAAAAGAATATATATATATATATATATATATATATATATATATATATATATATATATATATATATATATATAGTATTACATTTAAATGAAATATCGAAGACCGCATAACTTTACTATTCTCTTCGCGATTTGAAAATATGCTTTTTTTTCTTCTCGTAATTTGCTAAATGATCTCAAACAAATAGGTAATATAAATTTAGAAATAGTAGCAACATCTCTCCCATGGATTTGGAAGTCTGATAGGAACCTTGAACAACGGCCAAGCTCTTGATGAAACCTTTTTTTTTTTCTCTTGTCGACATAGAGCACGTATGGATTCCTCCCTTTGAATATAAATGCCATTACCATAGCTAAAGGTGTGCAATGCATTTGATAAGTCACGCTGAGAGTACAAGAATTCCGTTATATATAACAGCACCTCATCTTACATGATATCACAAAAGAGTGATGTTGGACTGTGGAATCAATTGGCGAATAGAATACCTTTCCCAATCTGTTTGAAAAAAAAAAAGTCATATTAAAATTTCGCGAATTGGTGTAGCATATATATTCTTAAACTCAACTATGCACCAAACATCCACGCGAAGAAAAATATGAACATGAACCACTTACCTGGACTATTAATTAAAGCGGATATTTGTAATTATTATTTTTATAGTATATACTTAGCTTTAGATAACTCTATTGCAGTGTGCAAGAAACCCTCCAAAAAATTCGGCAAACTGAATATTTAAATTATTTCAAAGGATGCTGATGATGTTACTAAAAAGAATAATATGATAAATAAAACTTCATCGCACTGTTTTCATTTACGGAGCTTAACTGTTAGTCCGTATTTATTCGAACAACCTCAAGATGCTGCAGCAGTTTCAAAACGGAATTCTAATGAAACTTTTCAAGAACACTGACTCTTCTTCGGAAGGAGAAAGCGGGCTAAATGACGCACTGGACCTCCCTAACGTAAAGTAATCTACAAATCTAAAAAAGAAATACAGCAGGAAAATTTAAAAATGATTCTGTAATAGAATACAAGGGTTATCATTTAAACATGATTACAATACAATGTTTTTATGAGCACAATTCTATCAGGAGACAACAATTTTATAGCACTATTATTACTGTTATGAAATATATTATTATTGCTTTCATTTACCATCTTGAAACTTTTTCTTTATAGATAAAGGTATAAGGCGTACTGAGAACTATCATAAGTAAATTGCTAATTAACTTAATTTAGTTCTATTAAGTCTATTTAAAATTTAGATAGAAAATGGAAGATTATATTTGTGATAGCAGTGTACTGTAATGATAATGTTGTTATTCAAAAAACATTATTTCATTAAAATATTGTTATTCTATCGGCATGGATATATATATATATATATATATATATATATATATATATATATATATATATATATATTTCTTTTCAATTATCTAAGACATTTTATAATCTATAATGAAATTAAGCTCAATGAATATTTCCATTGTTATGGCGGCTGAACGTTATTGAAAAAAACAACAAATATTTGAAACTTTATGTTTATGTGCTTTATAAAAAAGTCATTGCATATAAAAAAAAATCTGTTATTTTACCAGACTTTATTGTGCCGTAAATAAGCCGTAAATAATTTATTTATAATAGATTTATTATAAATAATAAATCTTCAAAATTACTTATAAATAAATAATTTATTCTTATTTATTTCCTTTGTAATCAACAGATATTTGAGAGTAATATATTTAAATTTGTAAATCAACAAATTTGAATTTAAGACAAGTAGGAACCTAAATGAACAAAATTCTTTAATCAAAACTTATTGTATCTTGGAAAATAATTATGTTGAGTTAAAATATCCCTTATCCGTCCATCCCATCCTCTAAACTCTTCTTCTATAGAAGGAATTGAAGCTGGTTACAGTTTTAGTTCAGCTTGTTCATCGAGCTAAGATATTTTTTATTTGATCACTACTATTCGTAGACCAGATTATTTTTTTCATGTTCATATTGTCCGAGATTCGTACGTTTACTCATTAAGGTGGGGAAAGCTGCCATTGTTTTCATAGGTCGAGTTCTAAATTTGTCTCTTTCAAGGTTTTTCAACTAGATTTAGAGATGGATAATCCCGTAATTATAAGGATTCTGAAATTCATCTCCCCTTTGTTCGCTATTTTCCAATAAATTGTCACATTTTTTAATAAAATAATCAATAATTAAAATGTTTTAAGTATTATAACGTAAATAAATTTCACTTTGGGGAGTTTTTTGCTTTTATTTAAATGTTTCTGACTTCGAAAAAATAAATTGTGAATTTAATCGAGGGACGAAAATAGGGCCACTCTTTTAAATCTCTAACGCTTAGGTAAGTACAGTTTTTGTTTACTCCGAGAAAAGATTATTTTGTGTTAGTCACGTTACCAACATCTGTTGGTATAGAGCAGAATTGCTTGTATAATTTTTTTTTTTTAATTTTAAACTTAAGTTTATTATTTGAAATTTCGAATTTTGGCTACCTTCCCTTGTAGCTTGTTTGGACATTTGTATAATTTGATAATAGATAATTCTTTCTACAAAATGTCATTTGGCACATTTCATTTTCATTAGCATGAGGACATGACTTCCCTACACGGGATTCAGCTTCCTCATCATTAGTCCACTCCTTAAAAATTATTTTTTTTTGCAAAAAGGAAATGGGTTTAATTATTTTTTTTTGCAAAAAGGAAATGGGTTTGTAATGACAAAGGAGCTAAGGTAAGTTCAACCTTATCGAACAAGGTTATTAGACACTCCCTCTCCAGACTTCCTGGCTACGCCCTTCCTCTTCCTCTGGCCAGACATTGGTTGAGTGCACAGGCATCCATTGGAACAATATACCAATCACCTACTGATTTAGTCGTTAGTGGAGGCATTAAATCAAGCGGTCGAGTGAAGATTAACCGTTAATTTCTTGTAATAATGAAGGAAGGGCTTCCTTTGGGACAAGAGTACGATTTACATCGTCAATTCTTGAATGGCAATATACTGTAAATAATCCTGGCTAATGTGCTACCCCGTGGTGAGAAAGAGCAGACTATTAACGTAGGCAGTCTTGCATCATTTGAGAAGTTGATGAAGTGCTTTTAGGCAAATTGTTGATTGCGGTTGCAATATCTGTTTCGACAGCTAAATCAACAATCACTTAAAAACGATTCATCTTAAAACGACTCATGGTTATATATATTCATACATATTTATATTTAGAACGTCAATTCGTAAACAGATAAAAACATACCATTATATTCGATTAATATGTGACTAGAGTTGGCAGACCTTAATAGTTTAATGCCATTTTCGATCCATCCCCAACCTAGGCGTTAATGTATCGATAATGATAACACAAAATGAAACAAAAACCTCAGGATTTTAAATTTTAATAAATAAAAACATAAATATTACAAGAATCCACCTAAATAAACCTGTTTTTCCGAAGAAGGGATTGCGTATTTGAACGAACGAGGTTATTTTTAAATTATGTATAGATATGGATCAACACAATATATTGGCCAATAGTTTTATACTTGGGGCTTAATGAAACATCCCAGGGGTCCGAATCTTTTTTTTTTTAAACGTTTTAGTAGTATAACCAGGATTGCTTTATTACTTTGAATGGTTTAATCATTTATAAAATATAATTCATAGAAATGGGCATGAATTGTATGAGATTTAATATTAAAACTACATATGTTTAACTTTACTTTAAAGTACAGAATGGGAAAGAAATAACTAACGCGTTTTGAAGGGCTCTACAATACAAACCAATAGCTCAAGAAAAAAACAACTGGTATCACTTTCAAAAAGTACCTACATTGAAAATAGTTTTATTTCAATGGGTTTTAAAGATTGAATCTATTAAATGACATTCCCGGAAATTTTTCATCACCCTTCTAGCCATTTCTGATCGAATGGAAATACTTTTTTTCCTGATCCTATCCTTTAAATCACCCAGAGAAGGAGGTTGTGTCTTAACACCATGTTCTTGAGATATCTCTAGAGAAAAATCTATTGACAGTGCCGATCATCCCAAATCATCCCTCAAAGAGATCAACCTGTCAGGAAACATTTACCTCAAAACTCCAAGCGAACGAAGTGAAATGCAAGCAGTGAAATTACGGATCATCCGCTTCGATTTCATCTTACTTAAGATAGTCTCCAGAGCGTAGGGTCTCTAGGGCGTAGGATTGTCTACGACATGTGCACGTAACGGTCGGAGTTCACAGTTACCGTAACATCCCCTCCTCAAAAAAGGACAGGTCGATAACACCGAAATCACCAAAAGCCTCCCCACTGTGCTCTCCCGAAATGTGTCAGTTATTCCGCTAGAACATAGATAACTATTAACAAAAATACATTTTAAACAGTGTTAAAACACATTAAACGGATTACAAACATTATCGAATATTACTCGGGGCAATAGCAGTTACCTTAAATCTACAAAGTAACTTTGCTTGTTTTCCAGTAACATAAAATAATGCGCCATCTTATCCAGTGATCTTATCCATAATTTATTCCATTTTTATACGAAACCAATCCTGATGGTTTTAAGACTAGGAAGCTCTACATCAGGCAGTTAGATCGCTCAGTAACGTTCCATTGGTTACAAATAATAACTGATCAATAATATAGCGTAATTTTCTGAAATGTTTATATATGAGTTAAATAAATTCTAGAATTTTTATTATTTATTTTTAACGATTATGTTGTGTTGAAAATATACATCGAGTCATATCTTTTTCGTTTTTTTTTTTGTTTTTTTTTTTAAAATAATTTAAGAAATGTAGGTCCCAAACTATTTTCCGATCGTAATGTGAGGATCAAACTAACGAGGAAGTAGCTTGGATGTAAAATGAAAATTACCAATACTAACCCGCAGTACAGCAGTGTCATGCATGACGATAATAAATAATGAGTTTCACAGGAAGTTCCATCACCTAAAAAAGATTTCTTACTATGATTGACAAAGCTCTTGCCTAAGAAAATATTGGAAATTCCAAAGTATTTTTTTGAAGTCTTCTTGGAGAAGTTGCATTGTGTTCGAAGCTATTTTACGCCCTTATTAGCAGCGAGATCAAGCAGCAAATTGCAGATACCTTTTTATAAAGCCTAAAAGCGTGATCAAAACTAGTGTAATGAAGGAAAAATAATGTTGGTAGCTGAGTTACAGCCCGTCAAAAGAAAACAGAACGTGATTCTGAAGATCTGGTAAACAAGAAAAAAAAGAACAACAGAACACAGAGAGAGATGAAATGATCAGAAATTTCCCCGGTTACGATGAATGTCCTGTGAAAGGCTATTGGAACGTTGGCAGATCTAATGAGCAAGAAAGCAGAATCGAGACCGTAACCCAACAGTTCTCGGGAAAATGGCACTGAAACCACCCGCTGATGTAACTACGTGTTTCCCGCCGAGGAAAGCCTCTATGTTAGGCCAATTCCAGGGTAACAGTGAAGAAGCGGATATTGGAAGCATGAGTTGCACTCCTAGTTCACTGTGCGAAGCGGAACCGCATTCGGTTCACTGTATTCGGCAAATATAAAACCGTTAAAACTTCATTACAAGCGGAGATTGAAATGGGCGTGGAAAGTTAGCTGGCATAAAAGTGTACTTCTTAACACTCTTCCGGTCATAGATTGCTACTTGTTGGTTTGTTCTTTTGTTGCTTGAAAAAGAAAAATCTAGAGTCCACTTAAAACAAGAAATTTAAGATTCGTTTAATGATGTCTAATTATTTTTTAATCATATAATAATAATAATAAAAAAAAAATTATGATAAGAATGTCTAAATAAATTTTAGACATAATGCGGAACAGAAATTTTAAATATCTATAATCCAAAATGTATGTGCTAGAGGCAACAGTAATTCCTTAAAATTTTCGCAACATTTTCAGCAAAATATTGAATTTCAAGACTATTTTCCCACAACATGAAAGGTGGCTTCTTACCACACTGGGATGAAATGATAAATACCAGGAAAAATGAAAATTTTCAAACTTGAATGGTGAAGTTACGAACTCTAAAAATCTTCTAACAATCTACTTATAAACAAATAAATCTGTTTATATATATATATATATATATATATATATATATATATATATATATATATATATTCCCGTTTATTTGGGAATAATAGAAATTCTAAGCCTAAGATTAATATTAATTTTTTTTTAAACTTTGAAATTTGAGCTGAGACATTTTAAAATGTAATATATAAGTACATAATATTTTTGTATATACAAATAAATCTGTTATATATATATATATATATATATATATATATATATATATATATATATATATATATATATACATACATATATCTTTTTTTCCATACCCAAGTAAATTATTCGGAGACGTAAATTACTATAAAAGTGACCAAACTATAATAAACAAAAAAGTTTTCAAAAATATTATGTACTTATATATTACATTTTAAAATGTCTCAGCTCAAATTTCAAAGTTTAAAAAAAAATTAATATTAATCTTAGGCTTAGAATTTCTATTATTCCCAAATAAACGGGAATATATATATATATATATATATATATATATATATATATATATATAAACAGATTTATTTGTTTATAAGTAGATAGTATATATATATATATATATATATATATATATATATATATATATATATAGTCATATCAACACTGATAGTTGACAGGATTTTTGCTAGCGTTTTTGACGATTCAGAATTTCATAACTAATTTCTGATTAAATAAATTGTCTTCTCGCATTGTGTGAATATTCGTTCTTTAAACGTCCTATTACAAATGCAATGTTCTTAGAAAAGCCTTACATATATAAGGCATTACATAGACTAGACATATTAGATGCAACAAACGAGCGAGAAATTTAACAGCCAAAGAAACAGAAAGGAGACCTTTACGAAAGACAGAAAATATCCTTCTGTAGGCGGGAATACACTCTACACTTTCACTGTTGAAGGTTACCGGGCCGATAGTAGCATAACCTCATGCCAACGTAAGCCGAGCTTATTAATGCCATTTATTGAATTTCGTTGTGAAGAATTGACAAAACAGTGTTACACTATCAGGTATCTATTACATATGACAAAATATTTATTTACTGACAATCAGTGGAATGGCTGGAGTAATTTTGAGCATGATAATGTAATAAGGAACAAAGAAGAACAATGTCAAGTCCTTGTACATTGATGTAACGAGTTTAATTAGAATCGTTTGAGTCGTTTTTGAAAATTTAAAAAAAAAAGTGTAAAATCGATAATATAAAGTGGCACTTCCGATAAATCGATTTTATCGAAAAAGTTGCTACCTTGCATACGTAATTTCAGTTTCGTACTGGCACAAATAAACGTACATCATTTTACGAAACTTGGCTATTAGGACTCACCTTAAGAGGTGTATTTCCGTTGAAAACTCGGATTCGAAATGTTTCACGACAGCTTACAAAGTATTTCATTTATAGGTAAGTGAAAATTAAAAAAATGATAAATAATTTTTGTTATTTAAATATTTTCCAACATTGGTACCTGTTTTAAAACAACGCATTTTCATTATTAAAAAAAAGTTAAGTGAAATGGTCAGGTATTAAAAAAAATAATAAAAACAAAAGGAATAGCGATAAAACTACTCATAAAAATTTTCCATTTAAATTGCCCAAAAATTCTTTGAGAGAAAGCCAGAACCGCAAGTTCACTTTTGAGCACGTTTGGTAGGATCAGGTCAAGTATGCTTGATTGTTGATAAGGATTAAATCGTTGGTTTCTTGTAGTGTCACAATGGCTATCTATGAATTTCATAAGCAACATAGTTTATTCCAGAGTCCAATCTCCTTGCAGGAAGTGCTGGTTGATCGACGATCATTTTATAAATTATTTAAAAAGTTATATCAGTAGGTTTCGATATCATCTGAAAAGAAGGTATCTGTGGTCAATGGACTTATTTTCCAAAAGATATTCCATGTCTGTGAAGTGCACATACAGTAAGGAAGTAAAGACACTCGTGAGTGAAAGGAAGCTGGTGCCTCGTACCGCTAGGTTACGTGGCTATTGTCGTTCTTGTGTCAATCACCAATAGCTAAGTCTTCCTCTGAGCACAAGAGGAACCCAAAGAAGAAGCTGGGGTTTGGAGCCAACCGTTAAATAGAATTAAGTTTTGTTTTAGTGCACACATTGCTTCGACTATAATATCGAGCATTACACATTGAATTTGAATTCCAGTAAAACAGGAACACAAACAGGAACTTCGGAAATAAAAAAAAAAAATCGGGGTACGTAATGTAATTAAACAAAATACAATAACTGAACCTAAAAAGAAAGTTTGTTTTTCTCAAAAGCCAGTTAACGGCATTACATGCTTAGGTAACTGGTCACACTTGAATGACTGTACGATGGAAAAGATGTGTTCAGTTTTTGTTATAATTTTTTTTTATTTAGACATAAAGTCGATACAATAGCTGTTGATTGTATAAGGCGTGACAGAGCTGATTACTGTATTGTGAACCATATTGAAGGGAGTGTATTATCTTTTTTTATGAATTAAAATCCTATAATGGTTTCCTTAGGAAATATAGTTATACCAAGTATTTATCAATTGTATAATAATATACCACAGCGATTACAGATACAGTTTTATATTTTTTTTATCTGTTTCAGGTGTGGCCGAAGGAGCGAGAAAGCCTACGCCTCCACCAAAGCCTAAATCTGGTGGAGATCTAACTGACGAGTGCCCAGAAGAAAATGGTTTCTTCGCTGACGGTTATCAATGCGACAAGTACTACGAATGCCGGGAAGGAGTCATCGAAGAGAAGTTGTGTCCCGATGGTATGGTCTTCAATGACTACAGCCCTCAAGTGGAAAAATGCGACTTGCCATTTAATATAGACTGCTCTGAAAGACCTGAACGTCGTAAGTTTTTTTTAATACTAGACTGTAACAATTTTTGTTGCAACTTAAGACTTGAAAAAGATAATTTATCTTAATTTACACTCTTAATTTATTCATTGAATAAGCAACTAGACTTAATTTATTAAAAGTGTATCTGTGACCGTTGGTCAAATCGTCAATCTTTACTCGCAGGGAGCCTAATTGTCAGACCGACACAGGTATTGGCAACATAGCTCTCTTCTACTGTCAAAGTGGAACTACTTCCAGTTGTTTTGAGATCGTATTTGTGAGAAAAAAAGTCTAAATAGGACAGTTTCAACAATTGGATCAGAGAAGTTCAGAAAAGAGGAGCCAAAAGGGTTGTTTATTAAAAATAGATTATATTATGTGACAGTATAATAGTTTAAATAATTATAAATTAAGCAAATAGAAGCAACACGCAGAAAGGAACAAGTTATTATTTTCATATAAACATTTACAAAGAGCAATACATGTCAAACTGAAAGTGTTGATTGAGTAATAAAACAGGGTGTCCAGCGATATACCATGAATTAATTCAAGCATAATTCAAGGATTTCAAGACTGTGAACAGTAAAATTCAAGGATGTTTTCTTTGATTTATAGGATTAAATTTAAAATAAAATTGGATACCATAAAATGTTGTATTTCGTCGACTTATGATAAAATGTACGATTCGGACTTGGGAATGAATTTGAAGAATTATAAAGGTTGCATTCCTTTAGTTTGATGCTGAAAAATTGTTACTTTCACTGAGGACTTAACCCATCGGAAAAATAAAAATAACTAAAAAAAAGCACTATAAAAACAATAACAAATGCAAGTAAATAAAATTAACGTATTGGAATAAAAGTCACCACAATTTCATAAACTTATTTTACATAATAAAATCAATTTATATATATATATATATATATAACAAAATAATCATTATTATATGAATAAAATGAATCCTGGAAACCCCTTTCCTTGTCACTCCACCCTCGGCCACAAGGGCGAGGGGTGAACTGGTGAACATATTATAACATATTGAAAATCGGTTGTAATTGAAACTTGGAGCTGTTAGGAGGTAATGCATTATTTTACCGTTCCATAGTGGGAAGGCTATGTTCAATTCGCAATAGGTAGAGCGACCTCAGACATCAGACAGAACATAGAATGAATATGAGTTTGAGAGAGAGAGGAACTGATAAACAAAGTTAGTGAAAAGGTTTTTTCTAGCTTGTATGTAATTAGAGATGTGAAGGGGAACAACAACATCAACCTTATTCTTAATATTTTATACAGATGTTGCTTAGTACTGACGGAAAAAATAAATTATAAAAATAAAAACTAAAAATTCCCGATGATTGCTGGCTCTTATTCAAGCATAATTCCAGTTTTTTTTTTCCCGATGCGAAAAATTCAAGCAGAATTCCCGATTTCCAAGGAATTCAAGACTGCTTGGCGCCCTGTAAAAGTAAATAATTGTTCAGTGTAAATCTCAAGATGTGATTTGCGGTCACCAAACGCCATGGAATAGAGAAGGATAAATAAATGATTAAACGGGGGAAGCCTAAATTGCTTTTTAACTATAAAACTGTTGGAAGAATTCTTAGAAAATTGGAAAAAAATAAACGAAAATATGAAAATGGAGCTATCTGAATAAAAACTATGAAAATTGTAGAAAGAAATACATATATTTTCTTGGAAATTCCTCACTACCATGAATAGGGACCGTGTTTTAAATGGATAAAAATTATTAGACATATAATGTGAGCTCAAAGTTCAGGGTGAGAACAGAACAGAAACTCTTGAAAAGTAAAAAACGGCCGGCAAGGATGTGTTCGAGTGATTTTCCATTTTCAAAAAAGGTGAAATGTTAATGGATGACAAACAAAAAGGGTCCGGATCCTCCTCCTCTCCTCCCCCCGAAATTACAAAATACATTTACTTATTCTTATCTGTAAACGAAAATTGTATCAATCTATTTGAGTTTTATATTATAAATCATATACATAGGTATAGAAAATATTAGGTGTAGAGAGGGCTCCTTATACTCCCGGTTGTAGTGGGTTTCTTTAAAATAGATTCTTGGATGGACCCCTCCTCCCCTTGAAACGAAATCCTGGCTAAGCTGCTGATGACAAACCTCGCTCTAGCCGTCCTTCTATGGCCCATTTTGATGAAAATGTTGAAGAAACTCGCGCAATCACCCTGGGTGATCGTCATAGGACCATTGAAGAAGTTTTCGGAGAAAGAGGCCTGAGGCCAAATTTGTGGCAGCCCGGTAATTGGTTTTTCACCACAATAACCCCCATGCTCACACAGCTATATCTGTGCTCCAATTTTTGACCAAAAATTGCATAACCCCTCTGCCACATCTTCCTTATTCACCCGACATTGCTCCTGCGATTTTTTTTTTCATTTTTTGTATTTCTCGAATGGAATGTTCTTTAGCAATAACGATTAGGTTGGTGCCGGAATGGCAGCTCTGTACCCTCCTTGCGGCAGAACAAGGTACATCAAAAACTCTCTGCCTACATCAGTTCGGTTTCTTTTGGGTACTAGTATTTGTAACGGAATTACTTTTCAAGTCACGCGGGAATACTGATGAAGAAACTCATTTCATGCTTTCGTGCTCGGACATCATGTCACTAAATTTCTAATAATGACAAGGCCAAGAAAATACTCTTCCTTTCAGAGAATTCTGTTGAAAGCTAGTGTTGATTAGCTGTTTACTGCTGACTTGGCAAAGCATTTAAATCGACTTTATATAAAAGGAGGTCAGAATGAGGAGTCAGAACATAGAGGAAATGTTCAAACTAGCATAAAATAAGAGAAATAAATTTCCTACAAGGAGTTTAAATTCAAAAATGTAACTTAATAACTACGTTAGCCTACCTGCTACTTTTGGGGAAATAAGTAATTCAATAACTTAAACAAGATATTGATACTCAATGGTTTCATATGAATAAGAAATCATCATCATTACCTTTTACAAATGGATCTAAATATACAAATTCTATTCCATTATATATATATATATATATATATATATATATATATATATATATATATATATATATATATATATAAAAAATTAGATTAAAAATAATGAACTTTATTTTCACCAGCATACATTTCGGCTGTACATTCCATCCTCAGGTTCATTATATGGTAGAGTTAAAAGAATTCTATTGTACGAAGTTATACCATGTAATGAACCTGAGGATGGCATGTGCATTGTACAATTATAAAATAAAGTTAGTGAATTAAAATACAGCCCATTATTTTTAATAAAATTGAACATTTCTTATATACTATAAAACATTTCTTATATAATATATAAAATAATTTGTTATATACTTTAGTAATTTGTAATTGTCATGTACATAAATAAAAGTATAACACAGGTTACTTTTACTTATTTCCAGAAACACCTAAGCCATCTCCTCACTGTCCTCGACTGAATGGATATTTTGCACATGAAGAGTCAGGCGTATGCGATAAATTTTATTTTTGTGTTGATGGAAAATACAACATGATCACATGTCCATCTGGGCTTGTTTATAATGAAAAAACCGGTATCTGTACATGGCCCGATGAAGCAAAGAAGAAGGGCTGCTCTAGTCAAGGTACGTAATAAAATGTTCGTTTGAATCAAATAAATCTACTCTATTTGCCAATTAAAATAAATAAATAACTGACATTAAACATAATTAAATATTATATAGTAGTATAGAGATGTTTTATTGATGGATTTTGGTGAGCTTACTTCATATATGCAATTAATCAGGAGAATGGGATTAAATTCTTAATCTAACATTAGAAGCATGAAATGATTAATTCTTAATTTATTTTTGTTAGTTATAAGCATGCAAATAATAAAGATAATATTGTATAATATTTGTTCTGTAGAATGTATGAATAAATAGTTCTATTTTAATAAAACAAATGTCTTTTTGTTTTTTTTAAGTAGTATAAAGTTGAATACATTAGAAGATAAATAACCTCTCTACTACATAAAACATTTATAACATGAAAAATAATTTATTGCAATCACTTTAAATTTTGATGAGCTCAGACAATTTTTATTTCTAATTTTTATCAAATAGGTTAAGTAAACCTCTCAAACTATACAGTATATTTATACCACTAGAACTAATGGAGGATCTTGGATTCAGTAGTTGATAAGGATGTACTGTTTCTTCACCAACGGTTATATAAGGGATGGTAATTTCTCAACCTAATAAAGAGCCAAGTTTCCATTTTACAGATATATACTCACTGAGACACCCACTTCCTTGCCTCTAAATATAGATCTTCATTTTCGACTACTTGGCACCTTCTCTGAGCTCTGAGCCAACAATTCAATGCCCCTCCAAATGTCGATGATGGAGAGTGACCTGAACGAGACTTACTTTGAAAGGTCCATAATATTCTCTTTAAATTTTTTGGACTAAATTTTTCAGCTCATGTGAAAACCAAGTTTTCTCACTTGCATTTCAATTATATCTTCAAATTATTTTGACCCTTTTAATAAGAAGAACAAAGGCCAAAAGTTTTATCTTATCTGAGTAACAGTTATATGATATTATTTTATTTCTGGTGATACAGGCCAACTAAGGACCAAGCGTATACCATTTATAGGTTTTTTTTCTAATTTGTTCATGAAGCTCAATGTTCTTTTTTAATCGGCATTCTTCCCCCACTTTTCTCAGTATATTATTCTCAGAATCTTTCTTTCTATTCCATGTTGATAAATCCCATAGTCTTCGTCCCATAGGGTTTCACCAGTTTTATGACTTTTTGTAATTTGTCTAATTTTAGCTTTCCTGCAAAGATTCTTTTCGTTATACAAGCTCCTGACTAATAACCTTAATTTATCCAATTTTACTTCCCTACTCTGTGTCGCTTGAATGTTCCCTTTTTCCTGTATTTAGCCTTGATTTTTTTTTTCCTTTATTCCCTTTTCATTAGTCATTATTTCAGTTTTTTCAAACGATATTTTTAACCCGGATTTTTCTGCTATTTCATTTAGTTCATTAATCTGATCTCTTGTTCACTTTCTACCATAAACACTGTATCATCTGCAAAAGCTAAGCACCTGATTTTTACTCCTTTTTTTCGTCCTATCCTTGCACCAGACTTATTGGATTCCCAGATTGTTCTCATAATTTTGTCCAACACAATATTGAATAACATAGGTGATAGTCCGTCCTATTGTCTTAATCCTGTTTAAATTTCGAATGGTTCACTAATTTTCCCCTGAATTTAATTTTAGAGTATGTTCCAATTAAAGTTAGTTTAATTAAATTTATAGTTTTCTAATCTACTCAAGATTAATTGTAGATGAAGTATTTGTTCTGGACATGATCTCCTTTTTCTAAATCTCCGTTAGTATTCTCCTATCTGATGATCGATTTGCAGTTCTAATCTATTTAACAGAGCTCTCGACTAAATTTTATACATCACTGGTAGTAACAAAATAACAATACAATACAAAACACCCTATAGTTATTTGTATCCATATTTGACCCTTTTTTTTTTTTTGATGTATTAGTGCCTTTTCCATTGTTCTGGTATTTCCTCTTTTTCACAGATTTCCCGCATCAATTCTGTCATTTTAGTTATATATCCTTCTGCACATTTCCATATTTCGGCTATTATTCCATCTTCCCCTGCCGCTTTTTTATCTTTTAATGAGCATACGATCTCCTTAATTTCCTCTATTGTCGGTGGTGAACTATTCGGGTACTGTGTAGTATCCGTCCTCGTTTGTAGTTAGATTGTTGGTTCCTTGCGGTATAGTAAGTCCTCAAAATATTACGCAAGTATCTTTCAATTTTTCCTGCCATTCTGTGCTATTTTCCCCTCTTACCTCTGAAAATTTAGATTCCACCCCAAAATTTTGTTTTTGAGCGCCCTACAGAATAATCTCTGTTTCCAGAAATTTTCCTCCATTTATTCGATCGGTCATTTTAGGTGCAATCTTCTTGTTCCCTTTATGATGTATGGACTTTATTTTTTCTTCTAGGAGCGCTTTCAGTTTCTTTTCTGTTTTACACGAGTTCAAATTTCCAATTTTTTACCCATATTTTCAGCCTCTCCCAAATCGCTTCTTCGCATTCTTGTTTCCACCACGCATATTTTTTCCTCGATTCCATTGGTGCTACTTTACTTGCTGCCTTCACTAGCTACTCTGTTATGTCTTTCCAGTCTTTAGGGTCTTTCTTCAATGTTCTCTTGTATTCTTTCCATTCTTTTTTCAGTCTTTCTCTGTCCAATTTGGGTGTTCTGGTCTCGCTCCTCTTGTTTTTTTTTTCAGGTATAGATCTGATTTTTACCTGCGAGAGGTAAAAGAGTGGTTTCATGTTAAATTGACTGATTTTATGATTTTAATGTTCTGGATTTTGCTTTGATGGTTTCTTGAGATCGCCACATGATCCAGTTGAAACTCTCCCAGTCGAGAATTCGGTGATAACCACGTCTATTGGTATATATATATATATATATATATATATATATATATATATATATATATATATATATATATATGTATAATATTATATAATAATTAGTTTATTTAGTGGCATTTATAAAATTAGTATTGCACTTGCCATGTACAATAAGCTTTATTTATATATTGTTCTTATATTTCTTTTTAAAGCACTACAGTAAGAAAAAAATGTAACGATGATAAATTAATATCGCCGGCAAAAGTTAGAAACCACGTTAGTCCAAAGCAGCTTGATTGGAAGATATTTTATTTTTGTATAAATTTTATGCAAAACAATTAACAGTTAGTTTTTTTCTATTTGATGGTGCCTAAATCGCATACTATTTTTAAAAAACACCACCTCAATATGATGAAAAAAAAATTTTTTAAATATTTTTTGGAGGCCATACTCCACAATGGGTTGTCGCCAACTTATAAGTTATTAAGTAAACATTTTGTATTTCATTGAAAAATTGAGGTTTGACTCTTACATGATTTCACAATTTTGTCGACGATATAATAAATATAAAACAATCTTAGGTAGAAATATATTTTTTAAACTATCACTATTAAAATTGGTCTTGGTCTGTGTTATCTTTATAGAAAGAATAATTTGTATACTTCTTTAAATTTTAAAATAACAGCAACTTCTAAATTAAATAAGAAGTTTAAGAGTTATTATTTTATAAACAATTTGATTTTCCACAAACCTATAAAGAACTATTCCTTCAATATAAGGATTTCACAACCAGTAATTTATTGCTTAAAAATTACTTTCTTATCCAATCTTTCCAAACATATTTGGGTCTGAACCATCTGTTATAATTATCAGCATATCACTTGTGATTGTAGGTCATATAAATAGACAGTCTTATTATCAATAACAGTGTTATGCGATTGTATATAAGCTTACATAGATGTCATAGTAATATTGATATTAACCCTTCCAGTGTCAACCGAAAGTACTGTTTTATTTATTTATATTAATTTATTTTGAGATAAAGTTATTCACCATATGTATCATTTATAATATAATAATATAATATATCATTTGTCGCTGCCTCTATGCCCAAATGTTACAAACAACAATATATCGTCATTGACACTAAAAGGGTTAAGAAACTAAAACAATTATAAAATGCTGTATGCCTTCAATAGTAGTGATAAAAAAATAAATATGTGATATGTAAATATTGTATTTTTTACTAACAATTTATGTACATATTGGAGACTTTTAATTTCATAATTTATAGTTGTATATTTATTAAAAGGAGAATATTGTACAGTTGTGTATAGCTGTATATTTATTAAAAGGAGAATATTGTACAAATTATACTTCTTAAAAATTGTATAACAAATATTTAGCTAACCATCTCTATTTATCTCTAAAAATTGTATTATAAATTCAATACAATTAAGATTTTTTGTAAAATTCAGCAACAAACCCTGAATAACAAAATCGCTGCCACCATGTTTAAGTAATAAATGTGAATATACATAGTTTTCAGGAGACCAAAAAAGAACTTAACATTATACTTTTAACTATCCCATTACGAATGATTTCTGTATCTCTAGACCGTTTTACTTCTCTCAGCCCTAGATTTATGTTTATAAGATTTAATTTGGCAAATATGTTTCAGGTAAATTAATAATATTGGAAAAATAAAATTTTTCACATTCGTTAATTAAACATAGGTGACAAGGATATTATATTTTATATTATATTACAAGTATATTACAGTTCATGGGAATAATGAATCATTTATTTAGTAATTGTATGAATAGATTCTTTTTAGTAATAATTTATTAAAAAAAACAAAATGGTATTAAATTTGTCAGCAATTTACATGGGTTTGAACATAAAAGTGGCTTCTCAATCGATTATTTATAATTAAAATTATCAGTTTATTAATTTCTAGTTTACATTTAAATCATACATATTATATTTAGTCTGATTAAAAATTTTTACCAGGCTCACAAGTGCGACAAAAACGCCTTACTTTTTGGCCAAAAAAGGAACAAGAAGAATTAGGAAGTCAAGAAGCTAGTGATGAGCAAAAAAAAGAAGATAGGAGCGGAGAAGGAAGTGATGAATATAATGACTACGATGATGTATCCCCAAATAATAAAAACAAAGATTATGACAATATAAGCTCAAATCCTGATGACAAAGATTATCATGATGAGGATTCATATGGGAAGACAAAAGGATATAGCGATGGGGTTTCACAAAATGGGAACAAGGATTATGGCGAAGAAGATGAATCAACATTTTATGACGAATTTTCAGCCAACCCAGAATTTTCCGATTTTGATGTAGATTTTGAAAATTTTGGCAGCTCAAAAGAAAGTGGAGATTTTTATGACCATAAAAATCTTCAAAGAAGGAGAGATGAACAGCTTGATGGCTATATACGTGAGTATGTCGCTCAATTGAACAAGGATCCAGTGAAAGCTTCTGGCCCAATGGATCTCTCCTACTATGAAAAGATTGCAGAGGCGACTGTTGAGAAAGGGCGTATACCATCAATTGCAGGATGCCATGGAAAAGTGAGACATTATTGTTTATTATAAGGTTTCTCTTTGATACTAAATTATTTTTTATAAAGAAAATACTACTTTGTTCCAAATTGATTTAAAAAAAAGACTGCATTAGTTTGATTTAATTAGTATCACTGAGGAACAATAATAAAATGAGCACTGCAAAACCAAAACTGCACATAATTTTTCCTTCCTCAGCTTCAATTAAATTTAAGCTTTAGTATTTAACTAAATTAATTAAGAGAAACAAAATGGAGAGGTTTAATTTCATGGAATAAATCTATTAGATCTACAAATAAATCAGGTTTTCAGACAAGAAGAACACTGTTAAAGAAATACTTCCAGGTATAATAATAAATGACCTAAATTTCTAGGATTAAAATGAATAAATAGTATCTTGATACTAAACACTTTAACACAGTCTAATATGTCTCTGGGTGAAGGTAATAATATTAATACATAAAGTGCTCTACATGAATTTCTTTTTACGTTATTCATTCTTAATTTGTTAAATTAGCCGATTGAATTTATTTTGGCATGACCATTAACTGAACTATTAACTTATTTAATATAGTCTAATCATTTTGATTAAATTAAACCAAATTATACATTCAATGTGGATTAGGTAAAAGAGGCTTATTTTATCTTTGGTATCATGGTACCAAGTAAGTCCACAACTATTCTGTACAATAAATAGGATACACCTTCAAAATAGCAAAAGCGATGAAATAATTTTAGAAATTTTTTAGATTTTAGAAACATTAAAATAAGCAAAAGCCAATAGTTTAATAGGCATGTGTATAACAATTACATTATTAAAAATGATTATACTGAGGTTGGAAAACAACACGAGTTATGCACTAAAAAACCGTTTTTTTTTTTAATGCAATCAATATAAAATTACAATAAGACACTTTAAGTATATTCTGAAAATATCGAAAAAATCAGAGCAGTATTGGAAAATGGTTAACAGTAAAAAAAAATCTCGATGCTACTAACTTTGGCATTTATATTTTCTTAGTTTTCCCAGTCTTTATGTTAGAAAATCTAGGCATTAGAACTACTAATTAATTATTCCTATTAATAAGTAAATTAATTAATTATGAATTGTACACACATAGCATCAACATATATAATAAATAAATGTGAATAACTTAATGATGTTATTTATTTATTATTTAATATTAATAATTTAATGTGAATAAATATAATAATGATTGAAAAGATTCAGAGATATTTATTTCAAATTTATTTTTTTAAGCAATTCGATATTAAAAATAAAAATTGGACTTGAAAATTAAAATTTTTAAATAGCTTTTGATATAGATAACAACATAAAATTATAGGGTCTGAAATACCAAGGAATAAAAAATAAAATAAATCTAATTTTTATGAATTCTCTCAGAAAATATATTTCTTCTTCAGTACAATTTATATTTATGTTATTTTATTTTATTTTTTTGTACTAATATCACTAAATTATTAACACATAAATTAATAGCCCATAAAGAAATTTGTAATGGCATGGTGCACTACTTTGTTATATACTGACTGAGTAGGTGGACACAGGACATTTGTATCATGACAGCATGGAACTGTACGGGACCGGTGAATGGTGACTTTTCCAAACAATGTCCCATATGTTGTCACTAGATGTATACTAGGCTTCAACTGATTCAATATTAATGAAAAAATTACCATTAGCTAACAAATGGTATATGGCAAATACCAAAATGATCGAAAATTAAATTTATAACTTTTTTAGAAATGAATCAATCTTTTATTTCCAGATATAGAATTTTGTTTCAAGAACTTATAACAAAATAATTTCATGCAACAGTGGTCAATATTTTCTTAATTAGAGCTGTCAAAATCAGTCAATGGAGCCACAGACATTTTAACTGTTCATAAATCATGCTCGGTCAGAAAAACCTCTATTCTGCCTGTAATTTGAAAAAAATACTACTACATTATTATGATTGTTATTATTGCACAGTAAATAAACAGGCATTTATTAAACATAATTTAGAGTAAATAACTTTAAAAAATATAATTCACTGTATAACCACCATAAGTTAATATAGCCCAATTTCAACAGTCAATTTCTCTAATTCGGTTTGAGGGATATAAAAAAAAAATAAAAAACATTTCTCTGATTTTTTTAAAATACACTTTTAATATATCAATCAATTTAAAATTATAAAATTTTTATTTAATACTTGACAAGTTTGCTAAAAGTATTGTCTTGAAATAATTTACTCCTGATTAATTATAAATTATAACTTTATTTAATACTTCATCTATAATTAGGTTATAATATAATATATTCAATAATTAATCTATAATCTCATTTTTAAAATTCCAGATGTGTTCAAATTTGATTGCCCTAAAGTCGACATGACCCAAGCCCAACAGCATCCCAGATACCCTGATCCCGAGGACTGCCAATTTTTCTATGTATGCATCAATGGAGAGGTCCCCAGAAGGAATGGTTGCAAACTTGGACAAGTCTTTAATGAAGCTACTGGTTCATGTGATTGGCCCAGAAATGTTCCAGAATGGTAAGTCATTTATAAAATTATCACTAATTTCACAATAGCAATTAATTTGAAAATTACGTGATACCATTTTAATGGAGATACGGACTTATTTCAATAAATTATAGAAAAATTTAAATATGTCCATTCTTACCCATTATTGACCATGCTAGTGGTGTAACACTGTCCTTTTCTTCTTCAACTGACAGCATCTCTTGTTCCGAGTGTGTCAGAATGAACCACAATATTATCCTCAGTCTCAGATGAGCTATCAAACATATCAGCTGCCTACTCTTCATTTGTATTATAGTAGTCACAACTCTTTAAAACATTAACCATTAGCAAAAGATATAGGCAATAAAAAAGAGATAGGGAACAAAAAAGTAAACTTAATGAGGTAAGTGGGGTGATCGATAATCCCATGAGGCAGACAAACAGGTAAACAACTTGAACGAGATCTGCGAATATATTATCAATAGGATGGCTTCACGGAGGAAGGAGACTAGTCAGAAAAAGAAAAGACAGAATGTTACATGCTCTGCTCAGGCTTTCCTTGAAATCTCTCTGTGGTGAATCGCAATCCCTATTATCGTTCTAGGACTAAATAAATAATAAATAATAAAAGGCTTAGCGAACCCGGAGGTACGATGCCGATACCACTAATCGCTGTCTACAAATCTCGGTCCACAGACTACCTTCCAAACACAAATTCCTTAGATCACTCTTAATACTATCCTCCCACCTACGTTTCGGTCTACCCCTCGGACGTTTACCAGTCAGCTCAGCGTTTATTAACTTTTTAGGAATTCATTCGTTACTGAGCCCAACAACTTTGCAAGCCCATTTCAACCGTCGCGATGATATCACTTCGATTATATTAACAGGGTGCATGCTCCGCAATTCCGCGTTGTGTAATCTCCTAAACTCTCCAGTTGACTCATCTTTTTTCGGACCAAATATTTTACGCAGTACCTTATTCTCGAATACCTTAAGGCGTTGTTCGTCCTTCAAGGTTAGCGGCCACGTTTCACACCCATACAGAACTGTAGGCAAGATAATAGTTTTGACTATCTAGGACTAAATAGTTTTTATAATATTATATCTTTAATTTCTGATCAGTTCCCACAATATATTCTCTTAGATTAATAACAACGGTCGACAACTCTATCCACAATAAACATAAATTTATATTTATGAAATTTGTAATTATTGAAAGTGGATAAGTATCCACTCCTGTCTTTAAAATAGAAAATTTCAAAGCTGTAGAGCATAAGAATGTAACATACTTATTTTATCATAATCTCATTTATTCTAAATTTTAATAATATTCAATTCTTCATAATTACTAATTAAAGTAAGTTTAAATTTATCTTATAATTATTAATTTAATTTATCAAATTATTATAGATTAATATAAATAAATGTATAAACTTTTTTTACAATATAAATTTTAATATAAATAAATATGCCTTTAGCCTTGAATGGTACAAGGGAATCCTCACAGATGAAGAACTCTATGCCCTTGAGCATCCTAAGCAAAGAACAAGGAGTAACAGCACAACGAATAGAGGCCCTCAGAGAAAGCAACAAGTTCGTGTTGAATAGTGTGCTAAAAAACTTTTAATGATGGAACTTTAAGGAATACTGGCAGTCCTTGTAAATTTTTAAGATGTTCCAACAATTTAAGTATTCCATTGCTGTAGGCTTTTGTGCGTTTGAGTGTCATTTAGAAATAGTAACTAGTTCTACATATTTATTCGCATCACTATAGAATTTATAACAAAGGAAAAAATGAAATGAATATATATATATATATATATATATATATATATATATATATATATATATATATATATATACACACACATATATACATATATAAATGAATTTAGTAGATTATAAAGTGAAAATTGTCAATCATAAATTGAATATAACAATGTCTCCATGTAAATAAGCACCTAGCTTTTGTGTTCATGAAAATATCTTATGTAGACAACCATTTTTATTTTCATTCTCTTATATTATACATATAATAGTGTAAATGTATAATTTACAATAAATATTAAGACTGACTTACTGTACTTTAGCATTTATAGGTCTTTTTAAGTCAGATTATTTTTTGTATCTGTAAATCAGTGTTTTTGCACATGAAGAATTATTAATTTTGAAAAGTGTCATTTGTTCATCTATTTTATATGACTTTTAAATATAAATATTCCTAAATATTGCAATATTTTTTTTTCCTCAATAATATGTTTAATGCATTTTTATTTAAAAATGAATAGCATTTTAATGAAAATTAATCATGTTTATGCTATAAAATAAAAATAATTTAAATTTTATCAGAAGATCAAAATATATTTATGAATTCTTTCCTTTTTTTTACCGAATATTTCTATACTACTTCTTCGCTTTTCAATCAATATTAATTTTGGTATAATTAGCAAAAAAAAGGCTTCAAATCATTTTAATTTAATTTATTTCTTCTCAATACTTCTTCTCAAATTAATATTCTTAATATTCTTCTTCTCAAATTTCAATCCCATCCTTTCAATTTATCTCATCTCAATCTCAATTTCAATTTCAATCCCATCCTTTTGTCTTTATCTATATCAGTGGTTCCCAACCCAAAGAGGTCTAGTGACCACTAAGCGAGAAATTGAACCATGTGAAATTAGGATACTAAAAAGTACATTTTGAGACACTTTAATAGTGTGTTTACCTGTTAAAACTTTTCATCTAACCTCAGGAAAGATAAACAATAAAACAGTTATAACAATAAATCCTCACAAAAAATATACAAAAGGATGTTCTCGGACCATTCCGAGGCTCTCACTCTTGTGTCCCTATAAAAGTTTCTATTTATTAAAAAACATTCATTATATTCTCGGCTCCACTTATGTTAATATACGTAACTAAGTAACAGAACATCAGATTACTGTGCTTTATCAATTCTAGTACAAAGAAGCAAACCACCCACTATTGATGGCATAACTTCATATGAGACTTATCTCTGATTGACCTTAGCCTGACATTTTGGAAGAAAAATATGGAAATAGTCTCTCTGAGCATAACAAGCTACAGCTTGCAAATCACCAGTAATGACCTACTCTTATCTTAGCCTTTCCTGTATTTATTTACAAAACTTGTGAATCCAATCACAGCCAAATTCAATAAAATAAAGGGATGATATTATCAACAATACTCATGTATAATCAACACTATAAATGGTAAATCGCATATAAAACAATTTGCCTGATTTGAACTGAAGAACTTAAATAAAACACATTGTTCTAAGCATGCAAGCTAATTTTAGTTTTATGTTTCTGTAGTAGTCCTACTGGTGCTGGTAAAGGTGGAGGGACAAAGTCCGGCAAGTAGGCCTAGTGGTCCTTTTTGCCTTCCCTGGGGGTGATTACCTATAGAGAAAACTTATTTATCCTCCATGTCGAAAGTTCTGGTTTTCCTGATGAAGTTCAAAAGGGACGTCCATACAATAGAGGGAGCCTCTAGTTTTCGAATTATATCGGATTCAAGCAGTCTATATCTTAATGACACATTTCTATTGCACTCAGCTATGTAGTGTAGAGCAATCCAGAAATGGCAGATCTCATCCCCTACTACTCCAGAGTAACTTAGCCTGTCAGGCCTAAACACTCCTTCCACACCTTACATGCTATTCTCTATGTCCAGTCATGGACCTTCTTCTGCTGATGCCTTTTAGAGATGCCTAACGAAGGTTCAGGCCTCAAGATAGGGTTTTCAGCACCTTTCCTTGCAAGCTGGTCAGCCATCTCGTTGCCTTTGATTGCTTTATGTTCCAGGAATCCTTACTAATTTCAAACTCTTAGAGCAAGCGAGAGTAACTCCAATGCACTCTCTTACCAGTGTGGAAGTTACTCTAGAGGATTCCTAGACTTGGAGAGCTGACTGACTGTCTGAATAGATAGTAATACCAGTGCTGTCACAGCTATTAACTTCTGTAGATGTGGCTGTGGACAACATCGCGAACACTTCTGCTTGGAACACAGTAAAGTGTTTGCCCAACAGAAGACTTAAGTTAATGCCTAAATCCTTTAAGTAGACTCCCACTCCTGCTAAGCCAGTCAAGTCTTTCCTAGATGCATCCACAGGATATGTTGTCTATTTGAGTAACTACTGAACCTTGTTTCCAGTCAGATAAACTAGGGTACGAGTAGCTCACTTTAGAATCTAGAATAAGGTTTCTATCAAGAGGAGGTCAGCAATATTGAAGGATAGAAAGCTCCTTTTCCATCACCTCGGTTATTTCTGAGTGGCATGTAGGTTCATCCAACACTTGCCACTGTCTGTTCTCTTTGATTCTTAGGCCATAACCGCTTCATCCTTCAGCCATAGGTGAAGTGGTTTTAATTATAGAAGGATTTCTAAAGCCTTGGTGGGTGTGGTACAAAACGCTCCTGTAATGCTCACACTTGCCATCCTTTGAATGCGGCTGAGCGTTCGAACATGGGAGGCCCTATTTAGGGCTGTCCAGCACACTATGCTTCCTTATTGAATTCTATGTCTTATAATTGCTATGTATATCCAGTGCATTACCCTAGGTTTGAAACCCCAAGTGGTGTCCACAGCCCGTCTTACATGCCAAAAGGATGTTATAGCTTTCCTTTTGGTTTCAGTCAAATGGGGGCTCCAGTATAGTTTGGAATCCAAAATAATACCGAGGTATTTGACATATTGACTTAGTTGGAGCTGTTGCCTGATCCTGTCAAATGCCCCTTTGACATAAAAAAAAGAGACCTAAAGCGGATTCTTTAGATAGCAAGGCCTTTTCTATTTTTTCTACTAGGGAATGTAGGGCAGTTTCTGTTTATTTTCCCTTGAGATATTCATTCTGTTGAGGGTGAAGGGGTTGGAGTAGTAATATCTTGCTTGTAAGATGTACTGCTACCAGCTTCTCCAGGATTTAAAAAAGAAAGGAGGACAGGCTAATGGTCAAAAAGCTTTTGCAACACTGTAATCCTCCTTGCTATTCTTCGGAATAAAAGTTATTAAAGATTTCCTCCACAATTCTGGAATGTACATGCTAGAAAGGCTCCTAGTAGTGTTCTGATTCGGCGGAGCAGAGCATTGAGGCCCTCTTTGAGTATATATGGAAGGATACCATCTGTGCCTGGGGCCTTATACGGCTTGAGCTCTCCGACAGTCCACCTAATGGTCCCATCACTGACTATGGACTCCACTAAAGCCCAATTCTCCTCTTTATCACTAGTTTCGCTGCCAAAGTCCGGTTGAAGGAATGACTAAATTTATGATCCTACACCCCAGAAATTAGGTCTCCATTAAGTGGGACAAAGTGTCCACTAAGCCAGAGGTCCAGAGAACATTGGATTTCTTCAAGGCTCCCAGGGGCTGCTGGGCATCATTTCCTAGAAGCTTAACAAGTCATGAGGATTCAGGCTTGCTTTCTATATTGCTACAAAATTCAGCATTCTGCCTTGATTTATATGCCTTATTACAGGCTTTCCTTGTAACCTTTTATAACTTAGACAACTCAGTGGACCACTCCCTAATCTTTTTCCTAGGTTCTGCCTTTAAAGGGCAGGCCTCCTCATATGAGTCTTGTACTATTCTCTCTAAGAGGATAGTTTCTTCGTCAATCTGAACTTTGGTTTGATGTTTGCCCATGGAATGGTATCGGCATCTGTCCAACCTTTCTCTGAATTGATTCCAGTTGGTTCGATTTAGAATGCCAGGCAGCTACAGATGCAAAAATACAAGCCTACAAATCAATAGTGCAAGATATAAATGAGTAGTTTCAGAAGAATATAGAATTTTGTGGCTAGTGGAGAATAAAATTCATAGAAAAAATAAGACTTGAGAAAGGAACAAGTTAGAAGCAATTGAGGAACTACAACGTATAGCAGACTCTTCTATAGCAGGAAAATCATAATGGGGACTATAAAGAGGAACATAGAGACTGAACATCCTTCTCTCCCGTATTTTAAACAAAATCTGGAGGTGATCCATACACTGTAGAAAGTCCAGATTTTTGTGCTCTTTCAGTAGAGCTCTTTAAATATGGAGACTAGGACTTGCATAAGACCCTCCATAATCTATTGTGCAAATTTGGGTTGATGAAATGATGCCAACAGAATGCAAAAAGGGAATAATTTGTTCAATCTATAAGAAAGGTGATCAGCTAAATTGCAAAAATTACAGATAAATATCTCTCCTATCAATCGCATATAAATATTTTTCAGATACCCTCTTTAACCGACTGTATTCTATGCCAAACAAACAGTAGGTAAACACTAAAATGGCCTTAGAAGTGTAAAAACTAAATCTAAATTGGAGGAAAACGATACAGAGGAAGACCAAGAGAGAGATGGTTGGAGATGTTGAGGAGGGCGGGCGAGAGATGGGAAGGACTGGCTTGAGGTCCTTGAGGAGGCCTCCCATATATATATATATATATATATATATATATATATATATATATATATATATATATATATATATATACATATACTGCAATTGTCCGAAACATGTCTAAATAAGCAATTAACACATTTAATATTTTTCCTCACACATTTGTTGTCTGTATTTTTTTTCCCTTTGGTATCCAATAGATTTTTGTGTAATTTCTCGACAATTAAAAATAAAGTTTCAATATGCAATTAAAACATTAAATTTGTTCTTTCTTAAACATGTGTTATTTGCATTGATTTTTAGTAATGTATCTAATACAAATGGTAGGAAAGCAATACTGACCGACTAAGCAGACTTTTAGAAAAACCAAAATATTCGATAAATTTCCATAACGTAAACAAAACAAATTGGTATAAAAGCCATTGCACAACACAGTACATACAAGGGAAAGTACTTTCTACCTACGACCTTAAGCACTCTTGAGAGCGTCTACCGTATTTGTGGCAACAACACCAAAACGATTCCGATCTGTGAGTTTGTTGTACGGTTATTCATAATTATATATCCATTTCATAGTCCACACTGAAGTAAATAATCACAATCTATATACAAATTAATTAAATGAAATGATATAGATTGTATTCTGGAATTTGATGAAATTGATACTGGATCATTTATCATTTGGACTATTACCCAACTTTTCTCCAACTGTGAGCCAAATCTGACGAGGCGTTTTCGAAATATAAGCAGGTCAAGAAAAATACGTTAGAGCTTGCGTAAGCGAAAGTAGAGGATGAGATTGAACAAAAGTGATAGGGCCATTATTTCACTTACCTTCAACTTTCCTCCAACTTTGGGCCGAATCGGACGATATTTTTTTTAAATTTGGGTGTGCCTAGTAAAAGACGTTTGCGCATGCGTAAACGAAAGAAGTAGATGGAATATAATAAAAATTGGTACAGAAGCAATCTTACACAAATACTCAACTTTCCTCCAACTTTCGGCCAAATCGAACATGCCATTTTTGAAAAATAGGTGTGTCAAGGAAAATACGTTATTCCATGATTGGATTTTGAAGGCTTGTTACTTGTGCAATAATTGAAATATTTCCGATTAAATTAGGAAAATATTTTAGGTAACTTTTCTATTTATCACTAGTGAAAACAGAATAATTTGTCCGCCTTTTAGGCACTGTGCGGCGTCGGGCGTACGTACAATTGCCAAAAAAGGGCCTTTTTGCGAAAAAACAAGCCTCTCATCTTGTTTTTTGTTAAATAACACAACAAGAGGATTTTTTTATTGTATTTTTTAATGCTGAATCGAATGCAGCAAACACCGATTCAAAAGGAGTTAAAGATTTCAAGATATAATTTAATTGATACATAAAATAATTGGTAAAATAAATGAGAAACTTAAAATAAAATTAATTGAACATTACTGAAACATAATTTATAAAAAAAAAATTATAAACTTTTAACATAGTATTAATATTTAAATATAAATTAAATACAAATAAAACGAGCAATAAAAAAAAAAAACATTAATTTTCATCCATATCAATCAGATGTTCCTTGAGATTAAGAATTATCGTTTTTTGATTTGTTCTTAATGTACTAATAAAACCATCAAATGTCACTAGAAGGCGTGTTGATGACATTCTTATTGGTTGCGACCGTGTTCAACTTTCGGAAATTATTTTTGTTTATATCCTGATTGGATTTTTTATAAGTAATTAGGGAATAATTACCCTCAACTGGAGTAGACATAGGTCCTCTATACATCCCTAAGGTGGGATTGTTACTTAGTAATTGTTTTGTAAAAAGGGAAGAACCCTTAATGTGGAGTAGCTATAGAGCCTACCTTTATCCCTGAGGTGGGATTAATATTTTTCAATAGTAAGAAGATAGAAAAATCTTCTATCTGAGGTTGTATCGACCCTAGTCGATACTCTCGATATTTTGTTATTCCATAGCTTCCAGGGTTTCTTCTAAGAGCATCCTAATAGGCTAAATAGCAACTGAAATTATGGTGCTGCCAGACAAGAATTTTGTGGACAGTACTAGGCATGTTATACCAACTATACATTTGTACATATAAATAGTTCGGCAGTTTCATGGTAATATCATCATGAAACGTAATGCCGAAATTTATTTTTATTTTTTTATGGGATGGCAAAGTTGAAATTTATAATCAGCAAAAAAAATATAGGATTAGATTTTTAGAACTTCTCCAAAATTGTACACCCTCTTTTCAGTCCCCATTTGACTGAACTACACTCACTGGGTCTCCTAATTTCGACTCGCGTTCGCTTCAAAACGGAGCGGCCAAGCCTAAAAATCGTTAGTCTTGTATAATTTAATGTAAAATGAATATTAGAAGTTGTTTGAATTCAAGTTTCAATTGAAGTTCAAGTTGTGAGTAAAAAAAGAAAAAGCACACGTTTTAAAAAAAAAAAATATACTTCCAGAAAAAATTTGAGATGGAAATGTTGAAATTCGCAATCAGCACCCTAATAAACATAAATAGACGAATTTACATAACTTCTCCAAAACTTTCCACCGAGATCCCTTTCTGGACACGTTCAGTCAGAACATTACTTTTACAAATTGAAATCAAAATATCAATGAAGTTCACAGATTTACGCAGCTGGATACTAATGCCTCACGTAGTAAATAGAAGCCTAATAGATTAAGAGAAACAAGTTAGCAAACTGCGCTCGACCGCGCTCAAAACATGCATACTTTAAAAAAAAGATGTTTAAACAATTCAAAAAAAGTACAAAAAATACATATAAAAAGTCCTTCAACCACCCATAAATGTCATAAATGTCAAATAGATATACCAACAGTATCATTGAATATTCATTAATACATAAGTAGAAATGAAGTGTCTCAGAATTTTGACATCAAATTACACACTTCAGAGTACGATTTATGATAACTCTATGGGTTTGAGCTTAGAAAATACAACAGTAACAATGCCATTTCCCACCGTAGATCTAGGAATGGGTTCGTAAACTATTCTAAAATATGTTTGGACAGTTTACCAGATATGTTGTGAGATACATATTGGTTTCTAATAGCTATTCAGATTGTTAGATTTAGACACCTGCAATCTGCTTTGGAACCGCATAAGGCATTCCTTGCAGTTTCATTATTTCAATATTCAAGAAATTTAGGAAACTGATAATAGTTTCCACATACATCAAATTTATATATTGACAAGGTTATTGTGTAATCAAATTGATGGTAATCATTTGCATCAGAAGATCAGAATACTGGTTCATTAGAGAAACCGTGGGCTGAGATGGCTTTGTTGGTTTGTTCTACCACTAGATAGCGCTGCCAGTTCTGATTTAGCTCGTGTGATACCTATGGCCTGTTAACTATATCTCAAGCCTATCAACTCAACTTTCCCTGACAAAAACTCTTTACCTTTATGCCTCATTTCTGTGGAGAAGCAAAAAGAAAAAAGTTAACGACAATTAAAGTTTGGACGCTCCTAGACCCTAAAGTTTTTGCTGTCCTATCATCATGCCATCTGTGGGAGGAGGGACGGTCGTTCCGGCAATTTTCCTCAAGAAAATAATCTTTATGATGACAATTTTAAGTTTATCACTTAATAAAATCACTTATGAAAATTAAGACTTTTCCTAACTCTTCATAAACGATTTCTTTGTTACTTAAATATTTTTTTAGCATGCACCCCCGGGCCTATTGGTGAATCGAAACCAAAACGGCATTTGTTTAAAAAATCAGGGCATACGAGAAAATAAGATGAGTTCATTAAGTAAGATCTCGAAAAATAATTCTCGTAATTCTGCAGACTAAAGCAGTTGATGAAATAACATTTTCTTTAATTTTTTTTTTTTTACGTATGGAAATTAAATAATGATAGTTGTAATTATGTAATTAAAAAACTATAATAAAATAAAGCTACAAGGTAGGAATAATAATAAAGGTTATATAAGCTTCATAGAAGATTTTTTATTATAACTATTTTATTTAGTACTGTAAAAGCCATAAAGATTTCTGAATAAAATTTATAAAATAATGACTCAATATCAAACCATTTCATGTTACGACAACTGTATCAGTATGTACATCATCGATTCTTTATAACAATATAACACTAGGTAACAGTGAATGGAATGTATGTCCTGGTCGAACGCCCTTGGGCAGTACGACAGACTTAGATAGCTCTTGTTCTATTTTGAATACCTGCCTTTTTGTCTCATTTCAAGAACGGTTATGCGTCCAGCCAGCGGTCGCTGAACACAGAAGGACAGCTACTGCCCAGCCTTGACATTTTTACAACGGGCATTCTGTCAGCCCCCCACAGTTATATGTCACATTTCATCCAGATTCTATCTCCATTTTTCGGTTTTATGTTCTAATTATTGACATTTCTAATGGATAAACATCAGTAATAAACCGTGAAACATATTTTTATAGAATATTCTTCACATTAACATTAATACAATGCTATATAAAAAAAATAAAAAAAGATAAATACAATTCCAGAGATGAATATCAATTAGTACCACCTCCTATGAGGTCTTACTTACTCAGTACAAAAGCCGTATAGAAAATTGAATATCCGGTATGAAACATTCTTACTTCCACAAATAGAATAGGAATCGATCGAAAAAAATTTGGCCAGACCTAACATATGCTGTATTTGTTTTGGTGTCCTCTGACTCTGAAAACAAAAGGATTTTTGAAAAATGTTGTTCTAACAATTATGTCCTCTCCCGTCCCGATTCAAAGAATCATTTGTCTTCTCCAAATGATACAATGATGAAACTTTAGCATTATATAGTGGTAAGTTAAGAATCGAGGGGAATCAAAACTTCTCAGCAAAAACCATTCAGGGTACTGTTATAAGCAACCCAAGTTAAATCCAATTTATAAATCAGGTATAATAACTATTTTGATCTACTTATGCAGTTCTTTGTTTTATTTTTATTTTTTTTTTGGTTTGTATGTGAACATCTCTGAGATATCAATTTTTTTTATTTTTATCGTAAATCATGTAAAAGAATAGCATCCTTTCCAAAACTCTAAGCTCAAACCATTTCCGAAGGTTAAAAAAGTAAAAAAGCCTTTTGATACATATATGTATCTTTACTTACAGATCGGCTTGTTGAGCCTTCATGAGTAGTAAAAACAAAAGCCTTAAATCTACATAATGAAACCCTTAGGTGCGACTGGCCGTGTTCGCCGTTCAGATCCGCTAAACCCTCACAATCGTCCATTCTCGCGGGTACTGTAAAGCCGGCCCCGTGCATATTTCTAAGTTATATCAATAAGAAATTTAGGAGCATTTGATAGTAAATATAGAGAATTTCTGTAAACAAATGTATTATGGTGGCCATAAATAAATAAGGCTAAATAATTAATTAAGAAATTAAGCCTGAATAAATATTATGTTTTATATTTTCTTCCAATGATTATAACTATCCTTGGGATGGGGCTCACTCTCTAGGAAGATATAACTCATGTTTGTGGTAATATTTTAAAAACAACAGAAAATATATTATCACCAATACGTTTATAAGTAAAGGATGTGAAAGCGTTTTACTTTTAGTTTCCCCATTGCTAATAATATCTTTATTGTTATTACGTTTTATTATTATGTTTTGTGATAATTATTTTGTTTTTATTTATTTGCAAATATGTTTCTGTCAAATTGATGCAAGTAAATAATTCAAAAAGTGCAATTTTTCAGATTTTTTACTTAAACGGGAGGGCGACGATATGTTTAAAATTGTTAAAAAAATAAACATAAAAGTCATATAACTTAATAGCTTTCTTTAGAGTTTCATTATTTATCACCACTTTATACACTAGTCAAATTCAGAGATCGAGTGCTCCAACTATATATATCGCAGCTAAGAACATATTACATAAAAAAAAAAAAAAAGCTGAGATCAACAAAATATCTTATCAAATACAAAATTATAATCACAACCAATTTAAATAATTGAAACGAGGGTCTTGATACAAGAACCAGTTAAGCAATTTTTGGTGAGACCCAAATGAAATTAAATAATACAACAGGAAGGTTCGCCAGGAATGTGAAAAAAAAAAGGAAAGATGATTTTTAAACGAGGAAATGATAGAAGTGGTTAATTATTATAAACATTTATGAATTACTTTAAGTAGTACACTGCCACTAAACAGGCATTTTAAACAAACATTGAAAAAAGCAAAATCAGGAATAAATGTTGCATGGAAATTTTTCATGACAAATAATATTTTACCAAACTCCTCGAAAGTACAAGTGTTTAATTCAGTATTCAAATCTATTATTGGACATGGAGCACATATATGATATAAGATACAAAGAATATTAGATATCCGCGACGAAAAGCCACTATTTTAACAATCTCCAAGTTCATACCCGTTGAAACTATTATATTAGGAATCGTGTAAGGAAGAGTGGTTTGGATAAGAGGGGAGGAGGAAGATACAATTTATGTATATAATGTAACGTAAAATCTACTCAGATTTTGAACATATTCGGTCCATATTATATTTTAAAAAAAAATAATAAAAAAATAAATAACTAAATATATTATAAATAAAATAATAGACAATTAAAAAATAAATTAATTAATAATGAGAACAAAAAACGAGAAAAAAACAACAACGAATAAAGTGCTATAATGGTATAATTTAGACCATAAATTTAAGAGGCGGCGTGCTTTCAAAAACTCAAATACCAATGTCACTGAAGCTTATGAAATAGAAACAAATTTATAGTTATTTAGTAGAAAATTATTTAACCTACCGCAATATACACCAAGATTTATAATTCACTTGGAAACAGGGTTGGAGCCTCTTTTTCGCTATTCATTAAAAATCCAGCATGATTACATATTAAAGGTATTATAAATGAAAGACGATAGATTACCAAAATAATTAACCAATGATTCAGAATAAGGTGTTTTGGTTTCAAGAACAGCTTGCAAAAAGCTATAATATAGGACAGCATGTTAATTTTGAGGATATGAAAAATCTAAATTTTTTTTGGCAGAAACTCAGAAATAAGGTGCAGCAAAGCTATTATATAAAAATGATAGAATAGGCAAACAGGTCTATTAAATTTAAAATATCTAAACAGTTATCTCATAACCCAGGGGGAAAATAATTATGTATTTTGCAACATAAAAATAAGTTATATCAATTAGATATTAAAGGCTAGAGGTAGAACTTATGCACAGATAAGTTCAATATGCCGTAGGAGAGACATAAAAATACACATCACTTTTGTCGGAGATTTAAAGACAATGCTTCTATAAAAAACATCTGAATAATAATGAAGTTATAGATTATTTGAAAATTAAAATTGGGATGGTTTAATAAAATTTTGTAAAATATCATGGAATTACAGAAAAGAGTAGGTAAAAGAATTTAATTTTAATTTATGCTAGTAGATTAGTTTTGATAACAATATACATTATAAATTAATGCAATAAATATTACACGTGTAAATTTTAGTGTAGAAAATCATCTATAATGATAAGGATCAGCTATTTGCAGTATTTTTATGTTTAATTTTGTTTCTTTTAATTCCATGTAAATAATTCAGGCAACCAAACTGGGCTAACGGTATAAAGACCAAGCCCTTAAAATGTTTTCATAATATGTTGATGTAAATATTTAAAATAAAGCATTGTTCTATTCTGTTCATTAATAAACTGAATTTATTGGTGATAAAGGAGAAACGGTCATTTTATCACTTCGTTATAATATTATTACACGGATATCTCAATAATATGATATCACACGGTCAATTATGTCAATCGTTATATCATGGCTATGTACTGAGATCCCATCTACTGGACCTCAACTTACTCAAAACATATCTTTAGATTTACACAGTAGCATGCAGTTCGCATGAAAGATGATTGGGTTTGTATAACGCTTTCTGATGATATCAAGCTCTTTATATCTCAAATGGCTAAGTTTGAGTAAGGAGAGAGATATTCGAATCGAAATGTCATGAAATGGATATAGTCGGAAGTGAAACTGTAATGGTTTGGGGGAACCCCAGTATTTCGGAGAAAGACGTTAAATGCATAACAGGAAAACTTTGATATCATTAGTGAATATGTCGTGAAATCATAATTACTAAAGATCAGTTGAAAAATGAATCAATAAAAACGCTACTAAGAAAATCATGTTTAAAAAAATTAATTATGATAACATTAGTATAATATTAATATGATATATCTCTTCTTTATCATGTTTAAATAACCACATATAAAATCATGATGGATTTAGTTTCAATTCTAAAGCGTGGGTTATGCAAAAGAAAACATCCATGAACTTTCACTTAACATAGAAATGTACCTTTTTACTTCAAGCTCCACAGAGCGAAAACGTAGAAAGTTTAACGAAATGTGTGAATAAGAAGAGAAAGTTCGCCATTTACTGTAATAATATGAATTCTAATGTGGTATATGTTAGATTTTGATTACATCTATGTTGAGGCTGAGCGAGTTGGTATACGAACACAAAACTACCGGTTCAATTTTCGGTGACCATAAGGATTTATTCCAACATGATTATTTATGAAAAGGGATTTCATAAATCTGGAGAGGATTAATGATCTGATAGTTGAGCTAAGAAGTAATAAGCCTGCTCAAGTCGGAGATTAATTTCGTAAGAAATGATGTTTGGATAATCACTGAATAATAACATAAAAAAAACACAAACAACTCTTTAACAGGGTATTGAACCACAATTTTTAAAAAACTTTTATAAGTGCATTTCGACGCCAATGTCAGAGATAGCAATGATACTGAAAGGTGAGATACTAGTATGTTGTACAATACTATTATTGATATCGATTTTACTAAATGGCAAAGTAAAACGAGATAAAGTTGAGCTCGCTCACCGAGTGACCTATAACTTTGTGGCGTTCACTTGAGCACCGGTTGCAACACATCCCGCCAGACCGGTTCCCTACCCAACGCTTCATCAGGCCCCTTCTCACCCTGAAAACACAGAGCGGACATGGAACGGTGAGTAATTAAAAGCTCGAGTGTAACATCTTCCCGAAGAGATCATCGTTAATTACTTCTAGGAAGTGATTACAGGTTAGTGACTCCATTAATATTAAAGAAGTTTCACCATCGTAATTGGTGCTGGAGGAACTGACTATCAACTGACCTAGCGGTAGCGTTTGAGAACTAGTACACTCCTAAGATTTTAACACTTTAATACTAGGCTCATGTCGTCCATCTTATTAGTAAGATAATATAACCTCATTATCTTTTCATTACTAAAAATGAGCACATTTATGCCTTTAATTGTACTGCCTTATGATTATTACCCTGGACTCTTAACACCCGATCCAAGATACGAGTCCGGCTGTGGGTAAACAATTTATTTTCTGTAAAATATGCCTCAAGAGTCTGGAGAATCTCTATAAGGAGGCTCCTGGCTCTTCATTTGGCAGGGAAAAAACTCGTCATTGAGCGTAGGTGCTGACCACATTATTTTATAACAAGTAATGAACCCAAGGTAAGTAATATTGCGCGTTTAAAGTTATTATGATTATGATATAGGTTCGACTCCCGCTATGAATCTCCTATGGTCTCAAAATGGAACTAAATCAACAAATTAATTATTTGAAGCAAATAATCTAGGGAGTCAAGAAGCTCTCATGTCTCTCGCTGCGATACAAAATTAAGGTGGCTTCATCCTAGATTCCGAAGGAAATTACTCTCATGTCCCTTTCTATTCCAATCCCGAAGGACCGAAAAACCTTGATCGTCTCTCCTGCTTTCTTCCGTGCACTTCTTGAACACAAGATCCCAATCTTGCAACTTTTATATCATATCTTATAGATCTGCTGCTTCTTTTGGGAAAACCTATCATTCGTGCTAATTCAATTTGAAATCTCCAGCCATATCTGTCTCTCTCCTAACTAGCACCCTTTAGACCTCGCCTATTCTTTTATCATCTCTCTGCATAAATATGAACAATATGTTTTTAAAAATATTTTTCTAATGAGCCTGATTGGGTTTGATTAGATGGTTGTATCACGGATGCGGTCTCTTCTGGTTTCCCTTTTCTGCCTTAAGCAAACTCATTTTCATAGCTTGCAATCTACTTCTATACTCCTTAGTAATCGTCCAGCATTCGAAGAAATAGGTTACCTTAAATTTTGCACCCCTTGAAACTTCTCTTTTATTCAGGAAGTTACCTTCTGTTCACAGTATTTGAACATCCTTCCAACCAAGTTCAGTCTTTTTTAAATCTCCATGTCGGTTATCCCGTTCTTTCCTAATCTTAACGATTCGTATCACTTTCATTTTGTCAGGATTGTTTTCCAAATCGATTTAATTATCCGCATATGATCTTGAAAACATCTAACTCCATTACTACGGGATATATCACATACAAAATTGAGTCATTGTGTGGTCTATTCATTTCTAAGTCGGTATACAGAACTATTTAATTTTTTTTTTCATTTCTATTTAATTAAAATTTTGATCAACTTAGAAATAAAAAAATACAATAGTAATTATAATCAACAATAAAAAATAATCTACGAAGGCCAAGAACAAGAAAAGTTTTCATGTTTGAGACAAAACAAGCATGAGTTACTTCTGTATAGCTATATATCTAATTATGCAACAGTTCCTAACAGGAATGTTGCTACTCGTATCACAATTTATTGGAGAAAGGAAGAGGCGAGCAAAATCTAAAATATCCCTACAATTTTGACCGTATTTCCTTACTTTTATCCAGTATTTAAATTTTCCAAACTTTGTTATGAAATATTTAAATTTTCCCAACTCTTTTGTATTTGAACTTTTCACCTACCTGTTGCGAATGTCGACATTTTACAGCAAATTTTTTTCTTTTGTACAAACACAACATTGTACAACGATAAAAAAAATTCTTAACTTAAAACATATTGATACTGATTTTAAATTTCAGTAATTCATTGAATAAAATATTTTACCGCAATTTTAGCAGTATAGACATTTATTTTCTAGAATTTTGGATTTTCAAATATTTTTTGGGTGTCATTCCCGCTGCCCTAGTATGAAAGCGTCCCTGGTCCCTTGGATAAGAACGGAACAAAATGAGCATAGGAACTTTTTACATGCATAATTAGTTTAAGATTATTTATTTTATTTTTACTTAACGTTCATTTTCTTTTTCTTAAATATTTACTTATTTTGATCTAATTCAATTCATCTATTTATTTTTATCTGTGATGTATACATATATATTATTTTATGTATTTTTTCATTATTCTTTATATTATTTTTCTTTGATTTGTATATATGGTATGAATGAATACTTATAGATTAAACGACTATTGCCCATGGGTTTGGCAGCTTTTATTATTTTACAATGGACAAAAAAAAAACACGTAAAAAAAGTAAATACATGCATAGCAAAAACAAATCAATAGTAACATAGGTATCGATCAAACCTATATATACTTGTGTAAGAAAATCCATTTATCACAAAGTCACGATAAATATTAATAATAATAATAAAATAAAAAAATAACACTAATACAAAATATTAATAGTAACTAACTACAGGTACTCTTGTCAAATACAGAGTTTATAGCTGACTTCCTTAATGAATATACAAACACTACATACGTAGTATAGCCACTCAGATAAACGTTTACACTATAAATTCAAACCAACTAATTTCTCTCAGAGAAATGAAGGAATTTCTCTGAAGCTGTAGATTGGGTGTGGCAATAGGATAGCCTTGAAGCCATTGCTAATTATTATAGGGTTTTGTATCAGTTAAAAGTTATGTTAAAACTTGAAATATTTTTGTGGAATTCTTACGATTCTAGACATTTCGTTAAAGGCAACAGCTGGTCGACTATTACACGTCGACCTTAAAATCTGTATTTCCGTTGAAAACTCGAATTTGAAATTTTCACGATCGCAAGATTTTCCCTTACTACATATAGATAACTGAAAGCAATATAAATAATCTTTTTATAATATATTATATATTATTATATGTGTTAATAAGATATTATAACCAAATTTAGTTTAATAGCTTGATAGTTAAAATCTATTTTTGAGACTATTTTTGCGTTAAAATCTTTAGAATGAAGAGAAGAGAAGAATGTTTATGTTAATTCACCCCATTACCACTACATAACTATCCTCTCAATAGCAAGTTTAATTTTTAGAAAGGGGTGTCACAATATATATATATATATATATATATATATATATATATATATATATATATATATATATATATATATATAAATAAATGAGATTTTAGAGTTTGTAAAATTTTATTTATAAATATAAAATTACATGTATAAAAAATAATTAAAATTAAAAATACTTACTGCTTCCATTACGACTGGAAACTATATATAAATAAATATTTTCATGGTTAACATAAAAGATCTTTGTTGGTAATTAAGAATGTATTTAAGACATAAGAGTAATTTACATATATACAGGTAATATCCCAGGCCGGTCCAGTGCAGTTAGTTTCAGCAAATATATAAATAAAGATATCCCCAGCAAAGTATGAGCATTAAGCTTACATACATGTCAGACTATTACAAATCAACATGTCTACAACAAAAAACTATGAAAAATAATGAATAGGCCTACATATTAATCGATAAAGGCTAGTAGCAATATCCAAAACAAAGCAAATTAAATGAAAAGAAGGAAGTGAAAACAGCCTTTTCTCTGTTCAAACCACAATTTCCTTATTTCCGGAATAGGGGCCTGAAATATTTGGTTGCACTTTTACGATGAAAGTTTGGGAGGTGGCTGGTGTCTTTTGAAACCCTTGTAATATCAAGAAAAATTGATAATCATTTTGTATTCTCTATGTTTATTTAGTAAATATGTATTAGATAGGTTAATATATTAGGTAAGCTTTCAAATTGTCACCAAATCCGATATCTGTTGTCAATACCTGAGGAGCCAAAAACGAAAAATTGGTGCAAAACCTTTGCTTATAGAACATTCTATTTTACTTTTTCATAACTGAAATATCCCCTCCACGGTTCTTAAAATCCAAAATAGCCGAAACACTGTTTTTTCAAAAGACTATAGGACCAAAGCAACTCTAACGACTTTGAATGAACTTTTCTAAAGTCTTCTTCTTAAAGATCTGTAACCATACACCGATGGTAATCTTCACAGATTTTGTAAGAGAAAATTTTATAATTTTGAGTAAAAAAAAAAATTATTTTGGTGACCAGTAATTCTTAATTTATTGATTCACTTTTTTTTTGTATACTAGGATACTTTGATGCTATTACGATGGAAATAGATATGTAATGTAGAATTAGACATTTTCCAACCGTTTCCAACTCAGTGCTGTAATGACCAAACCGTACAACATCTATGAAGTACCATTTACCATCGATATAGTATTTCATCCTCGAGAAAAAGCAGAAAAAAGTAATGACGAAAAGTAATCTTGTTTGTGCATAACTCAAAGAGTGTGCATCTTATGGAAAATTCTGGAAAGATATTGCATTCGCAACAAAAAAAAAAAAAAAAAAAAAAAATCTAAATCAGAGCAGTTTTAGCAAAGATACGGCGTATTGGACTTTGTAACCGCGTTTAGTACCGTAATATTCCAGATGCTCATTTAAAATATAATTACATTGTCTACAAAGCTGAATTAAACAAAAAAAAGATATATCTATATAGGCTAGAAATTTATCAACATTCTTTTCTGGTTTTAACGTGAAGTGCTGCTCCATCTATCTTGGTTACTACTTTTTAATTTTAACTGTTGTTAAATAATAGAAAGATTTTCCATTGATAAGAATTTTATCTGATTTCATCAAAGCTTCATACCTTATTTCATTTTCAGTTTATAAGTAGTCCATTCTGCTATTATTTTTCATTTTAGCCCTTTTAAAAGGGCTAATTTCAGTGCTTGTGAAAATAGGGATTGAAATTTTTGTCCATTCACTCTATTCTGTTCGTATTAATCTCTATTGTACATTTTTCGTAATTTTTTAAGTACTGATCATCTTTTATCCGAAATTTCGCGTTAATTTTAATAGCCTTGGTCGCTTTATCTCGGATAAAAGGAGTTTTGCTGTACGGTCCAAATAAAATCGAAAACGTTTGTTTAAATTAACGTGCATAAGAAAAATAGAAATGTTTATTATGATATGTTTTAATTTTTTTAAGCAGAACATGTGATATTTTTAATAATTTCAATAAACTAATTGAAAATAATAAATAAAATGAATAATGAAACAAGTAAAAAAGTGCATACTTGAGGATACTAGGGCATAGCGATGAAGAATGTTAAAGCTTCCGAGATGGAAATAGTATATTACACTGAATATTTTTATAAATTAAATTATTTTATTTTTATATTTATAATTTTTTATTTAAAGAATAATTTCTTGTTTTTAAGGAATAAGTCGAATCTCAGACACACACACAAGTACATATTTATATATATTTTTTAACCTATTACTGGAATAGTATGTCTTATATAATAAAAATCAACAATATATTATTACGTTTCTGAGCTAATTGTTAAATTGGATAATCATTGCGGTTATTTCAAGCTAAATTTATTTAAATTTTCCGGCTGTGAAATGTTATAATTGCATTTTAGGTGTGTCCTGGTATTGGCCAAGGCCATTTACTAATCGAAATAATAATAAACCTTGCTCAAGTTGAATATTTTTTGGGCAAAGGATTTTACAGACAGAACACTTCAGTATGAAGTTGGAGAAGAGAGCGAAATAGTCTAGTTGGTTTATGTATCTCTGGGTTTCTGAACAAACATGGTTCAAATCTTGGTTTGGCAAACTCTTAATGTTCTATATTTTCTGTTTTTTATGATTTCGAATTTTTTCCGATATAAAAATATGAAAAAAATCGAGATGGCTAGTTGAAATTCGTAATCAGCACACTAAAAGATATGAATGAGCAAATTTTCAGAACTTCTCTAAAACTCTACACTGAAATCCGGTTCCCATTTAACAGGAACCCATTAAACTTAAAGCAGATACTCTGACTTACTTTTTTGATATAAGCAGATACTGCATTTTTTGAAAATTACTAAAAGTATAAATGATATTTTATTTATTATTGGTTGCATGATTTTACCATCTTGAAGTTTCTTCTGAAAATTATCAGAGTTGAGAATTCAGACACAGAAATTATGACGACTTACACAAAAATAGGTAACATAAAAATTTTCTATATGCTGCAAACCGGTTAAAATCGGAATGGATCTCCTAAAGTTATTATTAGACAACGAAATATATTTCCAATGCACATATTTTTAAGACAGAAGATTTTTTTTAAAAAGTTTTCACGACTAAAATAAAGTCTTAACCATATGTAGTCATGAACTAAATTATTCAGCAGTGAAGAAGAACAAGAGGTAATTAAAAATAAGAAAGAAACGACAACAATAGCGCGAAATTTATCCTAAAAAAAGAGAATATATTTATTTGTTTTTTAAATTATATACTATGCACTAACCAATTTCAAAACAATTATTTTTTTTCTTACGACCATATCTTCCATCTTTGATAGGCAAATAGATGATAAAATAAGTTACTAGGATACTGAATGTTAAAACTAGTTTCAGAAAAATAATTAGTTTCTTTGTTGTTTCATACTCAAGAATTTAAAATGAGAACAAACATTGATAATTTTTGGTTTCTATTTAGCCTACTAGTTCATATTTCACCTTTTCCTAACAGATCTCTGTTAGGTTTATATTTTTTGGACTGCCAGCAAATTATTAATAATCACCATAAAAAGGAACCTCATTTTCTTTTTAATATGCTGCTGCTGCTAGCCAACGCCCGCCCTTGGCAGTTGAACCATTTGGCGACGCGCTGACCAATAGAGACGTGCTTCTTCAAACTCCGGACTCTTATTCCGTAGGGTGTGGTCCAAAGCTAAGCAGTCTTTCAGATGTTCAGCATCCATTGTACCGCAACCACATAGTGGACACTCGGAGGATGTCAGATTTTTAATATATATAATCTCATGAATTTATAATCTTTGCTGTCTTAAAAAAATGTGTGAAAGAATATTTGAATAAATAACATATAGTTTTTAACTCCACGTAATATGTTTGATTACTTTTAATTTTTGTCCTTCCAAGGTTATATGTTTATCTTAATCCATTTGCCTTAAGGTCAATTAAAAACTCAATAGATTTTTCTATTTATTTTTAGACATTTTGGGGATACTCTGTCCCCCTATTACAAAAATAATAAATTATCACAATTCCTTATAAGTATTCATAATAGATTATTTTTACAAAAAGTTCTGCTGAACCAGTCAATTTATAAACCCTAAAACAATTTAATAAATTTCTTACCTAAATAATATCCCAAAATATTGGATTAACTACTAATTAACTACAAGTGCTTTAAATGAGACTTGGTCTATGAATGAATAAAAAGTTCAAAGTTTGAATAGAGAAAGAGGGTTTTAGTATTTAGTTATTTGTATATATCATTATTCCAAATGTCTGGAATAAACTTTTTATCAGTAAATTTTCTTTAATTTTTCTTTTTACTGTTTTTTTTCCCTACATAAAACTTTTACCTCATCAAAACTGATTTCATGGGCATCTGTACTGTTTACTATATGTCTACTGTGCTCTATGTGCTTTGTGGTCTCTATTGTATTTAATAGGATTCCTGTGCTTTTCATTCACCAATATATATTTTTCTACATGTACATTGGGAAGCCATTTTTTTCTTCCTTTGGTCAGCTTGAGTCGGTAGTACGCCTCACTAAAGGAAATAAGGTGTTGGGAGAGGATGATATCCAGTATATTTTGTTGAAACTGCTCCATAGGAGGGGTAAAGCATTCCTTCTGAATATCTTTAACTCATGCATTCGGATCTCGTATTTTGCTAATGTCTGGAAACAAGCGATAGTAGTGCCGCTACTCAAGCCGGAAAAGTCGGGAAACCTCTCGGAGCGCCATAGGCCGATAAGTCTTCTCGCACACGAGCAAGATTTTTAACCGGCTTCTTCACCACCACCTGATGAAGTACTGCAGTGAGGAGCCCGTCATCTCACCGGAGCTGACTGGCTTTCAACGAGGGGTCTCCTGTGAGCATCCTCTTGTGAAGCTGCAAGCCAACATTGTAGAGTATATGCAGATTAACAGAGCTACGGCGTTTATATTCCTGAACTACACACCGACCTATGACTCGTGTCGCACACACTCCCTACTCCGCCGTCTAGAGGAGTTCAGGTATCCTACTTCTCTATGCCGATTGATTGGATGCTATCGTAGCGGAAGATCTATTGTTGAACGTGACGGCGAGAAGCTATCGCCTCCACACGATACAATCTACAGAGCACCTCAAGGGTCTGTACTGGGACTAATACTGTTCGTCCTATTCACTCTCATCCTATTCAGTCTCACTGAAGCATCCAGGGGCAGTAGAGTAATAACTTCCTGACGATATCGGCATCTACGCCACCAGCGTTAAAACCAGCAGGGCCCTCGAGAAGGCACAGGCAACATCGGCGGCCATAGTGGAAGACCTAAGACAGAAGGGCATCAGGGTGAATCCGGCGAAGACGAATGCCATCGTGATGTCGTTTCAGAAAGGGAAGAAGCCTCTACCCAAGACATTCTAGAAGGAAACAGCAAACCGACCTCTCTTTAACTCTAATGTAGATATTAGAGTTAAAGAGAGGCCGGTTTGCTGTTTCCTTCTAGAATGTCTTGGGAGAGGCTTAGACAGGAGAAGGCTTAGACAGGAGGCTTAAAGGAGAAGGTAGCTTGGCGTCACTTTAGACAGGCACCTCACCTTCTCCACCCAGGGAGAGCTGGCCCTACTAAAGTCGCATAGGCTTTACTACCTGCTCACATTGCTGCAGTTCTCACTTCGGCTGAAACTGCAAATTTACAAAGCCATTTTAAGACCAACAGTGCTCTATGGTGCACCGTTACTCCGGCACATGTATAAGACTGCAGGCTTCCAGAACTTCGTTCTTCGGTGGATCGTCAGGAGGACCTCACTATAACGAGCGGCAAACGCCACCATCTATGAGGAGCTTCAGCTACCCTCAGTGTCGGAATACATAAGCCGGAGGCACATCAAATTATTTGATATGCTGAAGGCGTGGGCCAACCTTCTATTCAGAGACATCGCCCCACCACCCAGACCTGGGAGATGGCAAAGCTCTGTCCCCTTGGTCGACGAGCTCGCCGAGGGACTCTGCAGTCTAACCCATTTTTATCATACCATTCATCAACCTGTAGTATAGTCCCTCCTCATCCTTTGTATTTAAATAAACAAAGAAACTATCTCTAATAATCGGATTGGTATTAAAAATCCCACCACAAATAGAGACATACTGACAGCCAAGCGTAAGACTCGACCGAGCAGCGGCTTTTGATAGACCTGTACTGGAGCATACGTTCTACAGCGCTGTCTAAGCCTACTCTAAATCATCGCAAAACTATACATAAGTTCTAAAAACACTAATTACCTATACCAATAAATTGTATTAAAGAAAATTAAATGAATACTTTTCTTGCCTCGTCATAAACATTTTCTTTGTTATTTAATCAATTATTTTTTATTGAACGTGTGCCTCCTATGATTGTGCGCCCCCGGGCTTAGTGGTAAATCCGATCCTGTAAACATCTGCATCAAGTTTTATCAAAATCTCTCCTACCATTCAGAATATTAAGATTAATAATCTCTATACCCAGAAGATGGATATACCACTAAAATATCTATGATTAGCCAATGAGAAATATACGTATCAAGTATCATCTTCTGCAATTCATTCTCAAGCAATTTCTGACATCCTCAGTTCCGTCATCCACGCTAGTCCAGGTATTCGAAACTATTTCTTACACGCTTAAGTGGCCTTTCTTCTGACCACTGTCTACGTATAACTCCTTACTATTTTTTCCCTATTTTCCCTATTTTCGGTTGTAATGTCTAACCACTTCCAGTGGCTGGCCCCCACTGGAGGATGAAGGGTCATGAGCTATTGTGGAACCTTTGAAATACGTGCTGCAGTGGTTCTTTTTTTTAATAATAATTATATTTTAACGTAGAATATACTGCACGTAGATTTCGACTGCTACAACACTTACTTGACAAACGATCCAAATTACCGATTTTCTACAAAAAGCTCATTTACATCACCATTATCAGGCCTATTTGGACATACGGGATAGAGCTTTGGGGCACCACTAAACCATCAAATTCCTCTCGCATCCAATCCTTGCAATCCAAAATCCTTCTTAAAATCCTTAATGCTCCTTATTTTGTCACAAATAAAATTATACACAAAGACCTCAATATCCTATTTGTTGCAGATTTAGCCCGTAATAGATATACCTCCTTTAATTCCAAACTCCTTGCCCATACCAATCCTCTTGTTCGTAGCCTTTCATCCCCATGTATTCCTAATAATCCTCTGAGGCGTCTGAAAAGAAGATGGCCACGGGACCTTCTAACTTAAAATAGACATTGAAGTGCTACCAATGGGTGGTTCCTTCACAAGTAATTCTCATGTCTTGTACTCTAACCTCACATTTACTTGTTGTATTATGTAATACAGTTGTAAATTTCATTAATAAATAATAAAAAAAAAAAACAAAAAAAAAACGTAGAATATGTTTATTGGTAAGACTCTTTTCTCGATAAAGGCTTAGTAAGTTATTAAAGTATACCAATGTAGGAAGATTGATCATATGCCTTCAAACTTCTAACATCTTTACTCAAAGATTGGCGTTTCGGACAATTTGTTCATTATCTAAATTCATTTTTCTTAATAAATTATTCTTCTTTTCTACGCATATATATTATTGGCCACTCGACTGTCCATTTTATTAACCTTAAACATGATTGGAAATAATCGATAAAAAAATAACAAAATTTTATTAAGAACCGTTCTCACGAAAAAATGTGGCACGTATGCTTTGCACTTTAAGATTACTTTTTATGAAGCTTGATATATATGCTTTTCATAGGCCTACTAACTATTTCTTAGGGAAAAAGCACTTTTTTTATGGCTTCATCCGCATTTTAGAAGTACTTGGACGATTTTTAAGAAACGTTTATTTCATAACCATTTTATCAGGTTCCCATTAGAGGGGATTCAGTCATTTACGGTAGAACAAGTCGGACTACTAGTTCTCACAATTCCCAACGGGGCATGGGAGCTTACGAGCCAAGCTTCATAGCCATGAGAGGAATATCGATCCCCCGTGTCCTATGTACAGCGTCCTGGAGACTGTTGAGCAAATTATCATGGACTCCACCGCATTTGAGACATTAAGGGCCGAATTGCTGAGGGAAACCGGGCTATACGTCATCACAGAGGATTTTTCTCAGCTAGACTCTAAAGCTACTCGAACTACAAAAATTTTGTCTATGGGTGGAAAACTGCTGTTGCCACACCCCACTTCATCTTGGAGGAAGAGTCCTCTTCTCCTGAAGATCTGTTTCTGGATGGCCACTGGAGAGAGTAGGGGTAGAAGCAGAATGAGATCAAATCGAAAGCTGAAAATCTTGTACAACTGTTTTTAAAAATTGCAATTGTTTTTCTAGCAGCAGTGAGATATTACGCAGACATGTATACCACCAAACTGCTCCAAATACTCGTATTGTCTAAAAGACAGGGTAGGGTGTATATAAATAAAAATAAAATACTCTGTAAAATACAACTGAATGAGCAATATATGCTAGTCGATAACCTTTAATATTAACGTATGATACGTTTGTATCATACAAATCTCTTGTGCAATACAAATCGCAATGATCCTTATCAATCAACGAAAAATATTATTAAAGTCTATCAGTCTCCGAACACTCCACCTAGTAATAGGGGGAGGGATTAGCACCACTCGAGTATGACTAAGCTGATTATGATGAAACTTAGAACTGATATTTTTTACAGCGCAACTAGCGATTACTTAGGAATAAATAGAAGCCGTGGGACCGAGAATGTTGAGGCGTCACCTTAACAACCTCGAGTCTGACGCGGCGCTGGTTAGAATATGTCTTGGGCGGATTGAAATTTATTTTGTGGTGAACCCAGGGAATGAATCACTACTTTCTCACTCTGTTTAGAAAAGGTTGTATCCTGTAAGAATAACCAGCCCTGTTTACAATAATAGGATTAGAAGAGGACGTTAAAAAGCAATTACAAAATTAAAATAAGATAAAATTTAAAAAAAAAACAACTTAAAGGGAAAGAACTGGCCTGAATGGTGTTGGGCTTTAAAACTAACAGTAGCTTCGTGTTTTGTTCTTTTTTTATCAAGTATTCTACGCATGCAAAATTTACAACTTATTTATTATAGATCTATATAGTTTAGAATTTACTAATTTGAAATTAATATTAAGGGTTATACGAAGTAATGCTTTATATTTATATTGTATTATATAGCATAGGATGATTTCACACCAAATCAGCCAATAAAAAAAATTTTTAGACTCGAGTTTTTTAAAATGACTGAAATTTGGTATTTATGTTCCATTCATGAATATAGTCAAAAGTTTCAGAATTTTTCCATTTTCACATTTTGAGTAATAAATTTAAAAAAATCGAATTTTGACATGTTTTGAATCATTTAAAATCGTATAGCTCTATAATATACCCTATAAAGCTCAATTTAATTTGGTATGTATCTTGACTTAACCAAACCAATCTTGAAAAATTGAAATTTTTATTTTTTTGAAAAAATATAGTTAAATGTACATGTTATAAGAATGTATCGGCAAAATTTCAAGAAGGGATTTTCGGGGGTTCTATTATAAAAAAATAAAGCCTTTTATTTTTATGTCAAGGTTTTTTAAAGTGTTTTTGTACTTATGTCCAATTTAACATATATATGTTTAATTAAAAAATTTATGTTTAATGCTAATACAAGAATGCACATACCATATTTTAAGATTGTTTCTCAATGAAATCGTGTAAAAAAAACGTTTTTGGTAAATAACTTTAAAATGCAGGCTGTATAATGACTTTTAGCAGAGTAAGTTTAATTGTTAAAATACGAAATATATAGTGTAGCTCCATTTCAGTTTGAAAAAAAAACCTTGACATAAAAATACAAGGCTTTATTTTTTATAATAGAACCGACAAAAATTCCGTCTTGGAATTTTGTCCATGCATTCCTTATAACATGTATATGCAATATATATTTTTAAAAAAATAAATAAATATTTCAATTTTGAGTTCTTGTTGAAAAAGTAACTATTTGGAAATTTTATAACATTTTCAAGATGGTTTGGTTAAGTCAAAATACATATCAAATTAAAGCTCATATAATTCTGAAAAGAACGATACTATTTTGGGCTTTATTGGGCAAATAGTTTGGGAGCAATGAGCTTTTGAATTATTCAAAACGTGTCAAAAACAGTCGATTTTTTTTTTGAATTTATAACTCAAAAACTAAAAAAGAGAAATTTAAAATATTGTATATTTTACCCTTGCTGATAGTAATGCATACGCAAAAAAAATCATTGATTTTTGAGACATTAAGTTGCAGACGATTGGTTGATTTGATATGGAATGACTCAATACTAAATATGAAATTAATAAATTAAATTAGTAGTTTCTATTAATAGTTTCCCTACGAAAGAGACTTCATCATTTAATGACCAAAGTGTAACGTGCCAGTTCCTCTATCTGAGGGCCACGTTACATATGCAGAGATTGTAGCTTAAAATCAGAGTGATTAAGTATTTAGATAAAACTCTTTTTGACAATGTGAATACTGCTAATTTTTATCGATTCGATGAAGCAATTAATGAGGTTTTTAGATTTACTCGGGAGGTTATGCGTATCCTGAATGTTCACTTAATAGTTCAGTAATGCTACAAGGTAAGTAAGTATTAAAATATACTTACCTAATAATACATATAATATAGTATTAAGTAGGATAATGCTTGAGAATAGGCATTTTATTGATGATAAGGATGTGATAGAGGACTGGAGGGGGAACTCCCACCCGCAAGGCCGGTATAAGGCGCCCCTTCGAGGGTTGCACCGGCTCTGTTAGTACCACGTCAGTTGTAGTCATGAGGACGTTCTGTCTACTCCTCGTCCTTGCATCAGCTTGTAAGTTTGTAGTTTATTTACATCATAGGAATTCAGTGTGTATATCGTAAACATCATGCATTTTGTAAATAGTCGTGCATAGTTTTCTTATACCAACATATGCCGAGGGGAAGGGGGAAGGGGGAAAGAGTGCATTCCAAAAACAAATATTACTTTCTACAAACGTATCAAACCGACTAAAGAAGCTTATAAATATTAGTTCAATTATAATTCTTTTTACATTAAACTGGAATGTGATAAACAATCTAAAAATCCCAATCACTCGCTGGTAGTCGGTCGAAAAAACTAAATAAAACATTAGTAAATCCGAACGGATTTTAAGCTTGATTTTACAACTAACAAATCAAAGTCGGGAATAGTTTAGAATTTCCAAACCATAACAAATTTACATAAACGACAATATTTCGTAAACACCGAAGGGAAAGTGGGATCTCCAAAACATCGAACTTAAAACTGAAAAAGAGGAGAGAGAAGTTAACAACCTGGACGAGAAGATTTATTGTGACAACGGAATTATAAACCAGTTATCATATCTCATTTTTTACATGATTAATATACTCCGCTAACCAGATTTCATTTATTTAAATTGTTAATTGCTTCAATTACTCCTCGGTGGTGAGTCTTGTCCGTGACGTGGGCTCATCAATGTTTCGCAAGATATATTGGATTGCAACATATGTCAAATTCTCCAAACTCAATTCAAATGAGATGAACTGAAACTACTGCCATTTTCATGCTCATATTCTTAATTTTTACTGAGTCTTACGTTGAAAAAAATATTAACAATAAATTATTCGTCATTGATGAAATATCTAAAATGTTCGACCTTTCATTTCGCTGGAACTTCACCGTTATAGGGCGTGTTGCATAACTATTTTGCAACCGGGTTCTTCAGTATTCTTTATTTTACTTATGTTAGCACCTGTATGCAAAACGATACAGAATTTTAAAGATATGCAGGTTGAGTAATTTGAAATGTCATAATATTGAACTCAAACTCAACGATTGCTTTAAAAAAACCCCGGCAAATTATTAGAAATTAGAAAGACAAAACAAAACAAGAATCTTGCTTGGATTCGTCATGTACAGTCGATTTATAATGTGAAAAAAAAAATTAATTATTACATTAAATATTACAATAATATAGTTAGAACATTGGGAACAATTTCTAAATGTTAACGCGTACTTTATTATGTTTAGTTTGTACATAAACACGGGCATTTAAATTATTAAATATCTAAAAAAATAGTAGATACCGTAGCGAGTAGTAAATACATAGACCTAATAACAATTATATAAGTATATTTACCTGAGGTAAAATATATACGAAGTAAATGATAATTAAGATTTAAGACCATTAACTGTATATATAACATTCTATTATTTATTTTATATTTTAAATACGTGTAGTAGTATTCTTATATTACTTCAATCTAGATAATGTATATATTTAATCACAGTTAATAAATAAATCAATACTGTTGAATAGATCGGAATGGTCTTGTAATAATACAAAGACCAGTAATGATGTGAGTTCATTGAACTCTATTACATACTAGTTCAAACAAATCAACAATAGTCAATAGCTTTTCAGGTAAATAGAGGCAGATGACCTCGACAGAGTGCAACCGTCATGTGGAAACGCTTTATTTTGAAGTTGTTTGTTAAAGGAACCTCGCAAACAAGAGAATGTCTTTAAAGCAAAAGAATGTCAAACGAAAGTACAAAAGAGTGGAAGAGTTTTGTTACCGAAGTCGATCTAATCCTGTATTCTAGAGCTATTCAAAATGTAGCAGTCGGTATGTCAGCCACTTTCTCCTCTTTGGCACTTCCTGCTCTACAGAAATACAAGCGTTCATACATTTCCCTCCTTATTTTCAGATTGTTTCAATGTGAATATCATCGCATTTAGTGTAATCTAATATTTTCAGAAATCTTAATAGATAGAATAGGAAATAAATTTTTAACAATTAATGAAACATTTCCAAATTTATGTGTCATTTCATACCTTAGCAAAATTAGCACACTTAGATGAGATATAACTGAAAATCTTAAAATCAAAATCCATCATTCCACATATTTCATGGTATATATCCAATTATCTTTTATCGTTCTTTAGTCATTAGAAGCGTACTAAAAAAAAAAAATTATAATCATGCATTTTCTCATTTCCCCACTCTCGGGTTCTCTCCTTTATAATGAGCCATATCTCTGAATTAAAAAAACATTAAAAAAAAAAAATGGTTCTCCGGTTATATTTAATCTAGAACCCTCTAGTTCATTATATAAGAGTTGAAAACCAAAATCCATAAAAATGCGGAGTAGACAGTGCATTCAATGTCTCTCTTCAAGTGTGTGGTCAGTCCTTTGTCGAAACTAAAAGTTGGCGGTAAGAAGGTACTTACTTACATTAATGCTTTGGTTATGTAAGCGTTGTCATCACTGTTACTTCCCGCCTAAAGAAACGCAACCTTCACTGTTTCTTGAAAAGCATCCCAGGGAGTACCAAACCAAATTTTCCAAAGTTTACATTTAAAAAAAAAGTTGTTTTGCTCACATTGAAGGCGATGAGCTGTTTTATAAAAATAAGCTGTGCTCTCAGTCCTTTGCTTCGGTAACTTCCAAAGGACTGAGATATATGACAAAGGATGTAAAAAATTAGCAGTACAATTGAGATTCTCCTATTTAAAACTCATTTGATTTATGGATACAAGATGGTAGTCTAAAAAATTGATATTGGATATTTTGAGAACTTCATTGCCACTCTTAAAACATGTATGACGAATTTCTAGCTCCATTTTTTGAATACGAGTGAAATAGCTGTGATTGTGACAATCCTGCTAAATATGGTTGAAATATTTTATATATGAACAATGAAAATGCAACAGATAATCTGTAAAAGTAACCTGTAGAAAATATAATAATTGATTATCAATTGTTTTAATTCAAACGTTTCAAACAACTGAATCCGTTGATGAACTAATTCGGGGAGCAGATGATCATCAAACAGGAACCAACGACCGGAATGCAACACTGAGATAAACAGTTGGAGCATTTAGAACACCTCCACTGGAAATATATGAAGTGGGGTTTGAAATCTTCCCTTAAATCACAGGAAGAAAGACATTCTTGTAAATGTGTTTCATAAGTCAACGTTTCAAAATGATCTAGAATTCTGAAATCCCTACCTCAACTAGAACAATTGTTAACTTGAAAAAAAAATTCATTATATGAAACATATATACTAAATTGTAAGAACAAGCATAATGAGAGAAATCTAATTGGCATATTACTAATGGGCATAGTACCATTAAGCAATAAAAATAGTTACTTAATACTTATCGTTAACTACTAACAGTCCAGCTAAAAAAAACCCATACATGGTAATGTATTTGACTGCGATGGTTTCTGCAATTTAGACTAGCAGTTATTGATCATAAAACCAAACTAAACATGATAACACTAAGCTTCGTTAGCAAAGCATAACATTATTATTCGAAGTAAATAAAGATTCTAATGAAATTACAAAGTTAGTGACAGTCCAATATTTATTAATAAAAAAAATACGCATAGGGATAACGTTTTGGTCAGAGCGATATCAAGAAACACAATATGAGAAGAGCTTAAGAAAGTTGAGGAAGCTTGTAAGAAGTCGGTTCATTTATAAACAATGACAAGTTATTGAACTTATTTATTGAACCTATCTATCCGTTGGCATAGATAGGTCCCAGAAATGTAGGGAAGGTGAAGCCTAAATAAGAACCCTTAATTTTTCGCTGTACGATAACATAAATACCAAACATCTTGATAGACTCACACTAATAATAAGGCTGGTGCAACTGTAAAAATAAAAGTTAGTACGATATCAATGCTTATTAGCTGTTTGAAGGATTGGAAAAATTCAAGAGCACGCTACAATGCGAAGATATTGATGTTCAAAACCATTATACTAGACTTATACCATTATACTTATGATGCTTCCAAAGCCCTATAAGTAAAGAAACCATATTTTCATAAATGAAAATTAGAAGATCCTTGGATTTCGGGAAAGTAAAGTTCTGAGAAACATTATCAGCCAAAAAACAACAACGAGTTACAACTAATTGAATTCAGCTATTGGGTGAGTCGGATCTAGTTACCCACCTTAAGAGTTTGTTGGAACCGTTGGGACAGGTGGAAAAATTGTCCCGAGATTGGTTAACAAGGTAATGCTTATATGGATGACCAGGATGCTCAAGTTAGATATCACTTCATCACCTTAGATTGCTGCGGAATGTAAAAAAGAATCTAGGAAACACTACGAAAATAATATACTCTGAGAATACTTGTGGAATATCAAAGTTGACACCACATAAGCGAGGATCGGAACATCGGAAAAAGTTCAATGTTGACTCTTAGATGCTACGTAAAGGACAGTTAAACCATTTTGTGAGATAGTTGGCAATTTCACAGAATAATCATCGTAGGTTTAAACTCATTTGGATATGCCAATACCTAAAGAGAGAAGGGCGGGTTATCAACCTCTTTTAGCTATATGGAAAGCCAAAATCCATTTTGACGGCCCTCTATAAAATAAAAATCAACCTATAACTGTCGGAATCGAATCTGCAGCAACTTATTGATCGAATGTAGCATGATGCTGCTCCTACAAATTCGACCAGTGAAGTCTCATATTTTATTTATATTATGGAGTTTAAACAATCTAGATTTAGCGAAATCGAAAACGGTCAGTGCTTAGGATATATTTGGCCGATAAACATCTGAACTTGGTTCTGATTAGTCTAAATGTAAAGCTTGAGAAACGTTTAATCAAAAGAATTTGCAGACCAACATTATAATAGACACTTTATTATTTGTCTAGAACTGTCATTACATGAACTGACTGAGACATGCTCAGAGTACGTGCGTGACTGCCGAGTCATAATGCCCTGGCAAAAGAGCGGATAGAAGTGCACTGTTTTCTTATAATATAGCCTTAGATTTGAAGAACAAAATATTAATAAAGGAGATTTTTTCATAAAGTGCTTAATAACACAGGTCAACGATGAAAAAAAACTTTTGTACTGGAAATACCTTATTCCTATAGTTTTTAGGGTGCTGAATCCAAATATGATATTAAAAAAGCTGGTATCACCCACAATTCCTTTACATTTTATAGTTCAATTTATTAAATTAAGCGATTTTTAAAGAATTGAAAAGCTTTCAGTCTTAGATCTCATGAAACAATTAGGCCTTAAGTTAGGCCTCAGGAAACAATTTGAAAAGGCTTTGCCTAAAGATGGGCCATGTTTCAAGTGTCTCGCCAAAAGTTTCCACGCCCTTCAGAAGCTAAACTAAAAGAAGGCGTCTTTGTCGTACCTGACATTAGAAAAATTATCTATGAAGTTATCTTTGAATCCACAATGACCTTAAATGTGAAAGAAGCATCGGTATCATTCAAGCAAGTCGTTAAAGAATTCTTGGGAAATAAAAAAGACTCAGAGTATGTTTCTATTGTAGTTAACATGTTACAGAAGTTTAAAAAGTTAGGATGTTTGATGAGCCTGAAACCTACGGAAAACTATGGGTGATACAAAAAAACTAAGGTCAGATTTAGATTCATCACATAAAAATCTATAAAGACCAACTATTAAAGTTAAAAAAGTTTTCAAAAAAATTTTTTTTTGTTGACCTGTATAATGTAGGAAGCAAGAAAAGATTTGAAGTTTAAGCTGTCTAAAATTCTCAGTCTCGATGGTCTCTTTAACTTCTAAGTTTGTACTAAAGAAATATTTCTTCTTTCTATCGGAATTTATTTATTATTTATTAATCAATTTGTTAAATATTGGAGACGGCATGACTAAATTTCTTAGGCTGCTGCACTGTTAAGCATTACATTACATTGGGGTGAGTAAAAAAAAAAAATGACCGTTTTCATGGGTTATAATGAAGTTTTTTTTTTTCTAAAAGTTTATTAGTTATTGTTATCTTTTTAATCCTAATATAATACTGGATCATTTAGTGAACATAATGTTTCTCTGTGAGGCTCAATACTAGTTTGGCATTTTGTCAATCAAAGTGACGTTGAGGTATGGAATTCAAGTAATTCTGCGACATTACTGAAAAAGGAAATTTTCAGTTGAGGAGGAACCGAACCTTAATAAACGGACTGTGAGGAGGTGGTTCACCAAATTTGAAAGATGCAATACAAACTTTGAAAGTCAGCCGGGCTCAGGGCGACTTATCGACAGTTGTGGACAGCGAGGCCCTACGATACGCTATTGAAGATGATCCCACAAAAAGTACTCGGTAGCTCTCCTCCGAACTTGGTTTATCACAGCCAAGTGTGAATCGTCACTTACACCAATTAGGTAAAGAGAAGAGAGATGTAGAGAAGCTCAACTTGCAGCAAGCCGAACGTGGAAATATGTCTCCAAAAACTTGCTGTAATGGGTCCTATCGAACTTCTGCCGCACCTACCCTATGGCCCTGATCTTGCGCCTTCGGACTTATATCTTTTCCGAGTAATGGTTCACTTTCTTAAGGGGAAAAAATTTCAAACATTAGAGGAGGTAAAAATTGGAGTAGATGACTTTTATTTTCCAGTCGAAACACAAAGAGTGATACCGGCAGGGAATCGAACAGACGGCAACTAACCATAGAACATAATGGACTGTATCCGAAAGTTAGAAGAAATTTTATGTTAGAAAAAAATAAACTTCATCTTAAGGAATGAAACAGTCATTTTTTTTTTACTCACCCTAATATAATACCGATCTCTACTTTGAAGCACAGCATAAAATAAACTCTTCTGTAGGCCTTTAATGATAGTTATAATATATATATATATATATATATATATATATATATGTGTGTGTGTGTGTGTGTGTGTGTGTGTGTGTGTGTATATGACGTTTAGAAAATTATTTCGCTTCTAACGAAATCTAATAACTAACTGAGTGACTTACTTTTCCACACAGATTAAATTTTCAAATTTTAGTGAAATTAGAACTAAAATAAGTTTCACACAGCGGCATTTAAACAAATACTAAAAATTGAAATTATTATAAAACCATATTATCTTTTCAATGTCGTTTATTTCCAGATAAAATATAATTTAATTTTTAATCATGAACGTTTCCAAAATAAATAATGAGCAGAAACCATTCCTTAGGAATAAATAAACAGCATCCTGCTGGCTAGGAGTGTATTTTATAATAGTCTATTATTATAAAATAGACAATTATAGATAGTCTATTATAGTGTTTAGCGAAAAAATTAACCCTTTCCTAACCTTAGAAAGCATACATAAACTTGCAGTAACTCTAGTAGACTTTCAGCTTGCAATTTCAGAAACAATAGAAATTTAGTTTCTCCTGTTGAGAATCAAACTAATTCTCTCACAATAAAACGCCAAGATGGACACATACTTGTTTAAGGACTTGAGCGTATTACCATGTGTTGCATAAAATAAAGGAAATATAAAATTTTCAAAGTTTAAAATTAAGATTTGTAAAAAAAAACAAACAAATATGTAGAGCAACAATAAAGAAGAAATCTAAATAAAATGGATTTAAGAAATTCGAATCACTGTAATTGTTTTATGTATATATATATATATATATATATATATATATATATATATATATATATATATATATATATATATATATATAGCAAATACCATTGATTCATATAAATATTTTTACTTCGGAAATAAAAAAATGACTAGATCACACACAATTATAAATACTTTCAATCTCTCCAAATATTTACAAATTGAGGATAATTTAAAAAAAAAAACTTTTTTCATACTTCATATTTAAATGTTTTTAAAATGCCCGTAAAAATCGTTTACGGATTTAACCTGATTGCAACCAAATAAAAACCCAATAAAAATAAACAAATAAACCAATCCAAATAAACAGCCAATAAAAACACTATTAAATAACACTTTTTATACAACAATCAAATACAAACACTCTTCCACGGTCATAATATTCCACATGAAACAAGTTTGTATAGATTTTAATTTTTTGAATAAGTAAACATATTTAAAAAAGTTTTACTCTGCTTTTATTGGAAAATTCTAATGAATGTGACAACTTGTTCTAAATACCGCAACAAGTGGGTAGTTGAAAATAAAATTGATTTTGGTTTTCAAGTGGAAAAAATACTTATTTAGGCAAAGTACAATTCGTATGGAGTCAAATGTATGAACAATTTCATAACAAATCAAAGGCGAAAATAGCTAGGTTTAAAATATAGTAAAATTATATTTATAACTTAACTAATCATAATGACTTCAATTAATCCTGAATGTAATAATAATCCCTACATGAGATTATAAACGATTCATAAAAACAGTTATAAAACCTTTTAAAAGCATTTTCTAAACAAAGCATTTAATCATTTATCTGCTGCAACGTTCCATGAGATCACACTTACAAGAATCCTGCCCCTCTCTTTCAAAAGCCAAGGTTGTCTAACGTTCAGTTTCTTTTTTAGATTTACATCTCTTACAAGTCCTTGATTTATGTACTATTTTTTCCTGACGATTAATATGAAAGTTGTTTGATCAAATATAATTTAGTTAACGGATTAAAAGTACAGTAATATTCTAATTTATCATTTTAAAAATTACTGTAAAATCAAAGCAGTCATGGTGAACAAATCCAGTTGAAATCCTAGCTTGGTACTCTTGTTCTATTGAAAGGAAATTAATGGATTATGTCAGAATGGTAACCGTGGTTTGACAGACCCATACAGAGTCACCACAATCGTAAAGAAAAGGAGTATCTGATATAGATTAGAGAAAAAGTAGGCGGTCCCATTATAATACTGACCACCGTCTCTTAAGACCATGTAATCGGAGATCGAATATGTACTGTACCAGTACCGTTATAACTTTATTGTACTTTCTTTAAATACTCATATTATATTTAATTTATTTATTTGTTCAATTCACATAAGAGTCATTATCACATTATGGTACAACCCGGTTTCATTTTTTTTTCTCGATCTTTTCCTGTTTTTTTTTTACAAATTCTAACAAAAACAATAGTAATTGCTATGATAACGAACATACAGGATTATGTCAAGGGATATAGATAATAGTCTAGAAAAAATTAATTGGGAGGTCTAGGGAGGCAAATAATGGTCTAGGTAGATGAAAAAAAATATTAATACATAATATTAATAATATATTTTATATAAGGTACCAAAAAAAAAGCTGATTTTATAGTCGATAGTGTTAAAAAATTGACATGAATATTTTTTAATGTACCAGCCAAATACCGCTTCTGCTTTCTAGTTTTGTTGCGGCTGAATTTTTCTTTCCCGAGGGTACTTTTGAAATTTAAAAAATAGTAATGGTGTCATGGGAGATAGTATAAATATATGGGAGATAGTATAATGGCCTAGAGATATAAATTTTCGCCATTTTTGATTTTTCAACAGAAATAAGCAAATAAGCTTTTGTAAAAGTCAAAATAAAGTTAACATTAAATGAAGGTGATAGCACCAATAAAATCACGCACGTTTCCATGACTATGATATGATATGATAAAAATATTGCTAATGAAACAGCTTCTTATAAACGTTACTTAGAGATTGAAAACAAAGTTGACATCATGAAATTGTGTGAATGAAGCCTCCTAAATTGAAAAAAAAAAACTTTCTTCCATCAACTAGTTTAAAATTTGAACTAGTTTGAAATTATTTTTAAAATTTAAAACTATCTAGAGAGATAGGTTTCAGGCCTGTGTCAACCTAAATAATAATAAAAAATGTAGATAAATTGGATAGAGTTACAGAATATCTGTGTAATAAGAAGTATAAACAGACCAATGGACGGTTTAAAATAATTTTATCAGTCCATTTAATTTCTTTAAAATTAAGGTGACCTTTGTAAAATTGACTTGCGACATGTCTAGGGAGCTAGAGAATGAGGATAAATTAATTTCATAGACAACCAAATCAAACGAAGAAATATCATTATCTAAAACCTATCCATAAAATATTTTAAACACGTCTGTGAGGGACAAACCTTTTTGCCATAATCCTCTTGTTACGAGCGATTGTACTAATAACTGGATAGTGGCCCATAAGATCACATGAAATGGACCAGAAATTTATCTCAAGATATATTTTTCTCTATCCTCATGTGGTTAACCATGATACAAAAACTAGTCCTGGGAAGCTTAGTTGTACTTATTACTGTGCCCTTGACTCTACAATGCCTCGAAACTTTCTTTCACTACGAACACCGGGCCAAGAAACAACGTTAATTTTATTTCCATTAGGGTAGCTTCAAAGTGGTAAAAGATTAATTATTATTCGATTTAAGAAACTTGAAATGATAAATAAAAAACATATGTGCTGCAACTCCTAAGATATTCTCGTGATTAATCAGTTAAATTTAGTAATCAATACATTCTTGAATTATGAAAATAAATTTACAACAACAGAAACAGGATAAATAGGAAGTGGTTCTATTTAGTGAAAAAAATTAAAACCAGAAGAACAATTATTTTCAGTCATAGGATAATTATGACCACAAACTTTCTCTAAACGCTTACTTCTGAAAACCGCAGTGCTTATGGAAAGCAATGTTTTTTAAATGTTATTAAGTTCTATATTATTCTTTTCTTTGATCCTTATTTTATCATTTCTGGTATTTGTTAATGATGATAATCTCCCCCCTCTCCCCTCCCCAAAAAAAATAAATAACATTTTTACTATAAACCACAATGTTGTGATTTATTCCCAAATGATCAGCCAAGGCTATAGGAGAGATGGTCCAAATACCGTACAGTAGAAATTGTTTTTGGATTGCCACCAAGATGAATTCATTCAGACTAAGGAGGAAATATAAAAAACGCAAAACCATGTAAAATAGAAAAACGAGTATAATAATTGAAGACATGAGTGTATGAAGCTGTTTAATATTACAAATTTAAAGTTTTGAGAAAATTATAAAGTTTTTTATATATTTTTTAAATACATGATCTATCCAATCCACTGAGAAATCATGCGATTAACCAAGAATCTTGAATTGTTAATATTACAGAGCTGAGATAAGCACATATCAACTTCAGTCGTTGAGTTATTATTCTATTATTCCAAAAGTTGAGACTCTCCAAAAGGCATTAACATTCAATTCACTTACAAATTCTCAACCTTCCAATTCAAGGGAGGGGCTGTAAAGGTGTGAAAAACATTAAAAACCGGTTGCTGTCGTGATATTGGACAAAAATATGACTGAAATTTACCCCAATTTCAGCACATTTGATCGAAATGGGGCTGCTGGCATTGTCCAAATTTAGCGGAGAAAGGGGAATAATAATATATATATATATATATATATATATATATATATATATATATAATATATATATATATATATATATATATATATATATATATATACACACACACCGAAACCTTCAAAACCGTGTTTTATATTGCACCCCATCTACTCCGATGATCTTCGATACAGTGCAAAAGTCTATTATTTTTGGGCAAAATACGACTAACAACGAATAGTAACAATATACAGCTATAAGAACTTTCAAAAGTAATTAAAACGACATACATCTGTATTATGCTTTCTAAACACATTTCCATTCAGGTTCTTGTCCTATACACACAGCATTGATTAGATCGTTATCTACTAATATGTACGTTTCGGTAGATAGTCCAATAATTGGAGAAAGTTTCTAAGAAAAATGAGTATCTTCATTGTGTTTTCGGACAATTAAGGAAATACTTTTAGAAGGGAAGGGCAATCTAGCACAGAAAGGATGGCCATGATTGACGTGACATACTCACTCAAGAAGGGCACAAGCTCATAAATTCCTAAGAGCATTCCAGGGGACAATCCATAACACCAGCCATCCTCTGAGTCTAGCTGAACTTGATCTCATCGCACCGTTGCAATTATAAAAATGTAGACAAATTACATGGTGCACACACGAAGTTGGGTTGGAGTGTTCGCCAAATTCTTCCTTTTATGCCTCAAATATCGTTTGTGGCTATCTAAATAACCATATTTAATGCCATGTAGATGACAATTTACATAGATTATGGACAAGTGAACAATCGAAATATATTATAGTAATAAGAGAGCATATACATATTTAGTAAATTCTGGTGTGACACTGGTCCAAAAATTGTATAAGAATAAAATAGTATAATTATGTCTTATAACATTCTATGATGTTATCTATATCTTATTATGAAACATATTAAATATACAACATTATTTTTCTACTAATTTATTATATGTAATTACTTTCATTATTTTCTTATTGTATTTTTCTATGCAATTTATGTTAGTCCATAACAAATGAATAGTTCCTTATTATTTTTATTTTACTCTAAATTCTTATTCTTTTCTTATGATTAATTATGTCTATTCTATAATGGTATGTAAAATTATAGTTAGTTCTAACATCGCTAAGATTCTAAGAATCGTCCCTCATATGCATAATCTTTTGGCCATAAGTTTCAAATTATAACATATTATCAATGTTTCAGCCTCCAAGACACCCGAATAATTATCAGTGTTAAAAAAAGAAAAATACTGTATATAATACTTTAAAATACTTTATTTTTGCAATTTTTCTATGATATTCTTCGCCGCTTTAGAGCAGAACTATTAAACTCCAAATTTAGCTTTTTCTGTTTTTTTGTCACTTAAGACAGTTCAGACTACTGCAGATCTGATGTAGAAATAGCCTAATACTTAATCACTATCCATAATACTTAAACCAGGAAGTAAAATTTTTGGATTATACATTTATATTATGAAACGATTTAAAAAATAGATTGAAAAAATCCTCTCCTGCAAAATTAAATTTTTGGGATTAAGCTGCTTCTGCACTTGCAAAAGAAATTTTACCATCCGATCGGACACACTTGTTATTTTTTGTTAAATAAACTCTATTTTATAAAGGCCTTATAAGCATCCTACCGGAAACTTTATACCAAAAGTAACCGGCCTTAATGGGTAATTTTTGTTTATTAAATATTACTGTACTTAGGGTAGTTCCAATAATATATTAATTTGAATTATTTTATAGTCAATCATAAAAATCATTAATTGATTTTTTTTAATATTTAAAAAAGAGTAACAAGAGAAAAAACATTTATAAACCGATAGTTAATAAGTAAATTAAAAGTTATGCATAGAATCGAGCTAATTACAATCATGGATCTTAGATAAAATATGATTAAAGACTAGGAAGGTATTCTTACACGAAATTACCGGAAGCCTGGGGGGCAGGTAGAGGGATCTTCAGTAAATAATCACATATTCCGAAATTCCGAATCAATAGGGTTTTTACGAATTTTAATGATAGATTAAAGCAGAATTTTCGAGTGTTACAAGCAATTAGAAAGCAGCCAATCAGGTTCTGATTCTTTGAAGTGTGAAACCAGAATGAATGATATAACAAATTTTACATATTTGAATTGGGGTTTTGTTTATTTTCACTTTTCAGGTCAATAGCCCACATTATTTCTGCTGGCATATTTAAAAATAGAAGAAAAAGAGTATAACATGCAGAACAAACGATGTGTTCAGCATTGACTGTTTGATTGAAGGATACCCAAAAAATAATTGCAAATAATAACATAAAATTTCAAAGACTTGTTAGCTATTAAACTTGGAAAAAACAGTAATTTATTATTAATTGAATATCATTTTAATTCGTTGGTATAGTCCTAAGTATTGGCTTCTGACAACAAAATATTGCGCGATCAACTCCGAAATTAACTTCGCCAACATTTCGCTACCTACGAAGATTAACAAACAATAGGATACTATAGGTGTTGGAAGAAATTTCAAAGGCTGAAGCCTTTGACAGAAGGTTTAATTAGGGCTAAATAAGGTCATTGGGGTACAATGGGACGAATTGCCCCTAGGTGCGGCGGCGTGACGGGATCACGTAACGGGTTACGTAACGAGGGCGACGCGTCGTACTGGGACTTCCTCGCCGTGAAAGTACCCGTTACGTCAGACGCTGCCCGCCAGCCCTTCGACAGATGAAAAGCCTCACACGCTCGGTGGAAAGCTGTTTTTCCAACACCTCAACCTAGTTTCAGTCGGTAAAATTACATAAGGTACATACTTTGAGAGTTTTTTTTTCGGAGTGTTTCATTACATTAGATAGCAGCTATAAATTAAGCATGCATGGTATGTAAAGCAAGGGCTTTGGCTTCATTGCTATGTGAAGTTTTATAAATATATCATTACTTACATTTTTTTTAAAATCTGTTGCTACATTTAATGAATATTTTATCTTTGAGTGATTTACGTTTACATCAAAGAGCTGAAGAATCCGACCAAAAATTGAAAGCTAAAAAGAACTATTATTTATTACTGACGGCTGAGTAACTTGACCCTGCATATACCAGACCTTAGAAAACCTAGACAAAGTCGAGGTGAAAGCAGGAGAGGAGGAGAAGGGTATGTTACTAAAGACAAGTAGGATAGAAAGTGGACAGTAATCCTCGATTTCGGAATGCAATTATAAACCGTACAGAAATAAACACATAAAAAAGGACAATCGTTAAATTTCTTACAAATAAATTAGAAACCTGGGCACTAGCTATAAACTATAAAACTACTAAGAAAGTAAATTGTCATGTTAATGTATTTATCATGAGACTATTGGGGTCGCTGAGTTCTATTCCATAAGTATAAAGGGCTGTCTGTACACATTCTAGCGGTATGTTTCAGAGTTTCAAATCATATTTTGTTAAAAGTTAAATATTTAAATTATTTACAAATGCATATATATTATAATTAATATGCTTTATAAAACCATAAGTACTCTTCCCTAATAATAGTCACTCTAGAGGTAAAACTTACAAAATACCTGGAAATCATAATAAACAATGATTAAATAAAGAACTAGCTTCTTACCAAGTAGCATTAGGAAAGAAAAATAAAGTAATATTTTTAAAAGAAAAATTAAATTAATTCTTATAAACATTTTTCTTCAGATGCTGCTGAATACCGTTGCCCAGAGAAGTACGGGCAGTTCGAGGACGCCAAGCAATGCGACAAGTTCTACGAGTGCGAAGAAGGAGTGGCCACCGAAAAGCTCTGTCCTGACGGCTTAGTCTTCGACCCCCTCAACAGAAAAATCAACAAGTGTGATCAACCCTTCAATGTAGACTGTGGTGATAGGATTGAGCTCCGTAAGTATAATTACATTTGTTACTTCTTGGTTTAATTTTATCATTCACATTTTTTCTATCTAAATTGTTTTTACGATATATTAAAAATCTCTTATTGCAGCTATAGCCTCAATGGAGTCTATAAATTATAAATCGATATTTTTGAAATTCACAGTATATCATAATTTTCTATAAATCGCCATATAACTATTTGGATTCCAGTTAATTTCTTCCTTAAAAAATAATACACATAAATGAATATTTGTACCTTACCTACTTTGGTGTTTAGTAAGACTAATAATATCTTGTATCAAAAAGAGAACCTAACTTTATACGACATTTGTGCATATTCAGACATAATATCATATTATTTTAATATATTAAAGATTTATATATAAAAGAAAATATAAAGGGAAAAATATTTCCAGTTGATTAACGCTTTAACAAATTAAAAATAATAAATAAATAAAAATCGTCCCTATTAACAAAAATGGAATTAAATTAAAAAAGCCCTATTAACAACAATGGAAACAAATCAAAGATCTATCTACAGAAATTACATTAATTACAATATATTAAAAAAAAAAAACTTTTTATTAAAAAATGTTTCAGAGCCTCCAAAATCGAACCACTTGTGCCCTCGAAGAAACGGCTACTTCGCACATCCCGACGAGTCTGTCTGTCACGTGTTCTACAACTGCATTGAAGGAGAGGCCACCGAGATAACATGTCCAACTGGACTCCACTTCGACGAGTACTCTGGTACTTGTGTTTGGCCCGAGTCAGCCGGAAGGAGCAACTGCGGGCAGACTGAAACCAGTGAGTAATGTCGTGCGAGTTACACCATTTAAAGTTTTGTAGGGGATAAGAAAAGGTTATTAGCTAAATTAAAAAAAATAAAATAATCTGTCTTGTATATATTGGAACAATTAGTATCTGAAAATAACTTTTCTGGAACGTTCTAAAAAGGAATTCCTTTTAAAAAAATGACAGTTCAAAATTATCGAATTCACAACTAAAAAAAAAAAAAAAACATATTTTCGGCGCAGTGCCTGAGAAAACCCTCAATACTTCATTACTTACACACACTAGAGGATACAATACTGACTTTTGCTACTGATAACTTAACTAGCTTGAGTGAAAAAAAGAGTCGAATACAAATTACAGGGATGAGATTCCGCAGGAAAGTGTTAGGAAAACGAAGATTCGACCAAGTAATAAGACGAAGATCTTCATGTTTGGTTATAAAGAAAACTTACTCCACGGGAGGTTAAGAGCTTCTTTTTTTTTTAAATAAACAATGCTTGTTAATTATGAATTAATTAATTCAAGCATGCTCGATACCATAAGGTAAAATGGAAGGAGAGAGGAAATGATAAAGTTGCATAATATTCAAGAAAAATCCATTATATAAGCTCAATATCTGGCAATCATGATTAAACCATAGCTGATTGAATAAAAGTTCTAAATATACACGGAATTTCTTTATAATTAGGATATTAAATAGATATACAAAACAAAAAAAAAATACCTAGCATAAGAATTAATTAAAAATTTTATATTGTCTCTAGTTATTTTATATTTAGCTATATATCTTTATTTTTATATTATTTTGAAACTATTACACTAGATAGAAATTAACACTAATTTAAAATTAGGGGTATTTAAAATTATTTTCCTATAGCTTCTTTAGTGGAATCTCAGTGTTAGACTGTTTATCATAAAGTGAAAGTAACCATTATCAATTTAACAATAACAATTTTCAATTTGGAATGAACAGTTTTCATTTACTCCGAAATGCTTACATCATCCTTTAAATCAGACAATCCGAGACTCAAGTTACACCGAACAGGCCATGATTTTCACAGAATCTGATATTTCCTTTTATTGTTGAAAATGTTTGTAACTATGATAATAACATTATTTTAGTTATTTAATTACTTAACTAAATCACTGAAATCTCAAAACTTTATAATAAAAATGAATTAATTAAAATTGCAATCATCCAGACCAATTATAAAAATATAACTATCAACATATGTATAAGATAATTATCTGATAATGTATCAGATAATTGTAATTAAAATTATTATTTTTAAGAAATGCTAGAAATGTTAACTTTATTTTGGGTGGAAGCTCCTTCAGAATACTACGTTTGCCAAGTTGATCAGTCTTGCGGGTTAGTTTGAATTTATTTTTAGCAATACATCCTGTTATCAGCTATGTGGAGAATTAATTTTTTTTTCTTAAAAAAAAATAGTAATTACAGTATTAAGTTAACTTATATATTTATCACGATATTAGTATAACTAATTTACTAATGATATAAAATTTATAATAATAGAATTAAGATTACTACAAATAATTATTTTTTCAATTTATTCTAGAGTAATAATTCCCCTTATCCTAGGAAGGATGTTATGATTATGAGCCATAGGTATTTCGACTATTATTGCGAATATTTCTTCAATGAGAATTTGTTGAAGGATTAACAAAATTGGAATGAAGTCGTTTTAACCAGTAACTGCTTAGTGCGCATGACAAGTGCAAATTACTAACCTGGAGTCTAAGTAATACACATTCCACAGTCTTTAACATTCCACAAAATGCTGTGGTTCCATCAAAGACACATTTTAAATTAATGTCTTGTAGCAAATGTCCCTCAACAAAAGGACATGCCACTTGAATATTTTCTAAGAATTCAAAAATCGAAATCGGGTTCAAATCAATATAGTTTAAACAAGGAGTTCTTGATTCTATTTTGTAAGAATTGTTGATACATATATACTAATAATGTTTTAAGATTTATTATTATGTTTTCTCATTCCAACAAATTTAAATTCTGGCAGGTTTAAAAATAATGTAATGTTTTGCAGTCAAGCTGAAGGACGGGTTCTCTTGTCCCAAGGCTCAGCAAGCTAACGCACACGGACAAGCAGTTGCACATCCAGTCTTTGCTCACCCGGATGACTGCCAGAAGTTTTACGTCTGCCTGAACGGTGTCACTCCCAGGGAACAAGGATGCGGTTCCGGCGAGGTCTACAATGAGGAATCACAGAAGTGCGACGAACCGGAGAATGTTCCCGGATGGTAAGTTAACAAACTTGTTGTATTAATTATCGTAAAGGTAAATAGCATATGCAAATAGAATAACTTAATTAAAACGTCCTTTAATTATTTTTTTTCATTCTTTCTCACCCACAGTAACCCTGTGAGAGAGCAATTTATTGATTAAACATACACGCTCCATGTTCTGAGAGCATATGGCCTTGTAATAGCTTATTGATATTAATATAATGATAGTGACATATAAAAATATTGATAATTATCATATAATATTATGTAATTAAAAATAGATATTATATATAAATACTATAATAATTATAACACAACTTGTAACGTGTTTGAAATCGGTTTTAAAATTAAAAATTAAATAACATATTTTAAATAATACAATTAGAATTTAATAATTAATACATATTTTTTAATAATGAAATTATTATATATATGTGTGTGTGTATATATATATATATATATATATATATATATATATATATATATATATATATAACAATAATAATATAAAGAAGAATAAATAAATAAAATAAAATAAGTTTTTAGAGGTAATTTCCAATTTAATATTTTTAAAATAACAATATATATGCGCGCGCGCGCACACACACACACACAAAGACACAGACACAGATAAAAAAAATGAATTAAAAGAAAAAATATAAATTATTAAATAAATAAAATAAAAAGAAACTGACTAAAATATAATTGAATAATTATAAATAATATATACGTATGGTATAAATAGGACCAAAAATGAATGATTAGTGATCATAAGGATAAAAATGTCACTCTTTTAGCTAAAAGTACAAGGTGATCTTTGTACGTTTTATACAGGATTTGTTGAGGCACAGGCTAGGACAGACCATATGTGGCCTATGCTCTGTCTAGCAGCTTACATTCGTAGAACAGATGTTTGAAGTCCTGTACTGTCTATTGATCACAATTACATTTGTCATTAGTCCTCAGTCCACATCTTTTAAGGTAGAGTCTGCCAAGGCCATGTCCTGTCAGTAGCTTTACGTTATAGTAGTTCGTCAAAGTTATGTCCGAAATGAATTTATTTTATTTTGCCGAATGACTTAAGAAATTTATTAGTCTTATTGATAGTAAAATAATTAATAAATAATCTTTAAATACGAAAAAAGAAATCGCAATAAAAACACCTATCTCTAAAACTATCTTGATTGTTGATGAAATACGCAAGATTAATGCTTTTCATAGAGTTACTTGAATATATTTGAAATGTAAAGGATTACATTTGAATTGGGAAGGGATTTGAATTGGAAAGAGACTGAAAAAGATTATACTTGAAAAGGAAAGCGTTGCATTTGTGTCTGAAGAGGTTTCATTTGATTTGTAAATGCCAAATGTATACATTTTACATAAATAATTTACATTGTGAATATTGTTTGTGTTTTCGTGTAATTATAGTTACTGATTGATAAGTATGCGGCGTATTATATATTATATAGGGGTGACAGCTCCACCTAGGGACAAAATTTATATTTCAATTTTTCTAAGCCGTTGGAAAACATTTTTTAATAAAAAAAAATATTAGGAAACATTCCTAATAAAATGCTACTGTTACTATTGAGAATAATTTTTTTTTTCTTTTTATAATTCAAATTTTTTAATGTGTTAAAATTCTGAGATGTGATAGTTGTTCTTAGGTACAACAACCTGGTATACCAATGGACACACACTGGACGTACCTGCAGATATAATATAGAATATAATAAGTGCAGTTTTCATAAATAAAAAACACAACGGTTACAAATAAAGAGTTTATTTATTTATAAATGGTTCAGATATAAGCATACATATAAAATAAAAGAAAAATTAACTTGATAAACAAAAATTAAAATTTTAATTTAGCTTATAAATAAAGTTAATTCATTGAACTAATTAATCCAAATTGAAGCCTGAAAGGTTCATAGAGTCTTCTAAGAGCCAGCTTATGAGCAACTGAGTATCGCCAGTTACCACCCACTCGAAATCGCCACCCCAAATCCCTCCTGTCTTCAATTTTGATTAAATAAATTCCAATCAAAAATTATTATTTTGAGTTAATATCATATAAAAGATGTGATGAATAAATTTATGGATTGAGTGATAAAAATTAAAGTATTTAATGTTTTATTAAACAATGCTGTAACACAGAAAACCTAAAGGACGGTGGTATATATTCTATACTAAGATAAAATAAATAAAAATAATAATAAAATAATATACAAATATATTCTATACAAAGATAAAACTGATTGGAAAGAAACAAAAATGATCTAATAGCAAATAAAAAAAAAGAAAAGACAACCCAATTTTTAATATTATAACAGTATAATATTAACATAACGTTATATATGCGATTTTGCTAACTAATTGGTTCTGATTTTATAGTGAGGACTGGTTCAAGGATGCCCCAGGAGACAAACCCAAACCAGGAGACAAGAAACGACAAAGGAGGAGGCGATAGATATAGAAAACTCAACATCAAGACTGTTGTCCGTCTCATAAGAATTTATCATCCAATACAATATTTATGTAACTTTCGTCAGTGGTTGATAGCCAAGGATGCAGTGTCCATAATTACGAACATTCTAAATAAGTATCAGGGTGTTAAACATTCCATAATGGTCAGTCTCGACCAAGTAATATGGAAATTTAGTTCGAGTATTTCCTTTCAAAAAAATGTATTTATACGATCACTGAAAAAAAATAACTTTATAAATCCCAATTTCACACGAAATGTTCAAATTTTATAGCATTAATAAAATGGTATTGTAAATGTCAAGTGAATTTTAAAAGTAAGTACATAGAATATTGTGACTATCATTTCCAGAATTATGTTCCATGCTATGTATTATATATATGTCTCTTATATGTTATAGATAATAGTTTTACAAATGTATTTATTAATGTCCTGGAAGACAGAATCCTACGTTGTGTATATTACAAAAAAAAAAAGTATTGACTCATCAGTGTACAATTAATAAAGGTTGTAAAATTAAATGAATTCATAGTTGTAATAAAATAATATTTTTTAAAAAGGATCATTTGACTATTCCATTACAATCCTATCTCAATCCTATAATATGTTGCTACAATAAAATATTATAATATTAATTACATGGCAAAGCTACTGCTAATCAAGCTAATAAAATTTAAAAATAAGATAGACTTTATATTTTCAATTACCAGTAACCGTTATCAAGAAAAGTCAGGGATTAATATTTGATTATTCTAAGGATACTGAGCTTTCTCAAAACAATTGATTCATATTTTTTTAAAAATCCTAGAAGAAAAATTTATTTTGAAAATTGGGCAGAAATTCGATATAATTTCACATAATCTGTAATAAATGGTTTAAAAATAAAATATTGTTTCTTAGAAGCCCATCTCAAGGACTATTAATTTAATATTTGGTTTATACAATTAAACGCTTTTATGTTTCATCTCTTTGTTGTCCAGGCGCGATAGTTTATTTTTAAAAATGAATCGCCAAAGGACTCCCTTGACGTAATAATTAGGAGAAAACAGTAGAAACAAATTGTATTTGCTTTAGATAAAATCGGTGAAAAAAATTATCTTAAAAGTGCCGGAGTGGTTAATTCACATTTAAGATGTAAATTTTTTTTTGTTCAAGGAAAATAAAAAATAGTACGTAAATAGGGAAAAAATGAGTTTTAAATAATTAAAGTAGGTAAACATTTTGCAAAAAAAAAAGTTAAAAACGGCGAAATATGGCCATTTTTGGACATTTTATTATAGGGCTTGTAATAATCGGGGGAACTTGTTTTGGGACTCAAATTGTGGTATTTTGCTAGTGCCTAGAGAGAAACATTTTATTATTAAAAGGGTATTGCCCAACGGTATTGGGTTGCTATACACACAGCATAATATTAACATCAAACTGACAATTTGTAAAACTTATAAATATACAGCATGATTAAAATATTCATAACATATATAAAAGTATATTTTTTTTTCAATAATAAAAATTATATGCAAACGAAATAATAATTTTTCTCGGAAATTGAAAAAATGTAAAAACAGGTGTTCTCAAAAAAGATTTCAACAGGGGCCAAAATGGTCCTAGAGCCAATTTTCAAATGGGAGCTGTTTGTTCCCGAGGAGTTTCTCTCTTCTACTCCCTTTTTTCAAGAAATATATGTAAGATTCGATCAAATGCCTAAAAACGCGATTGAACATAGGCCTAGTACTCTCTCCGGCCACCTGTGGAGGGGTAGCAAATTATTGCGCAATGGTATTATTTCCAAATAGTTATACATTTATTTCATTTTGTTTTTTAAAAGCTTAGGCATAATAACTCCAAAAAAATAAACTTTTTTTTTATTTATTGATAAATGGCCGAGACACGGGCGTGATAAATGAAGCCTTTAATCGGCCGCCATTTTGAAAAGAAATAGCGGATGATAAGATAGAGTTCCTAGAATCATCCGGGGGTGACCTGTGACTGGTGCCAAATCTAAAAAAAATCAGCCATGTAGCATTAGAGAAAAAGAAAAATGTATTTTTTTTTCAATATTAGGATTCTACGTATTGAAGCTTAAAACCTGGGGATTTAATTTTTTTTTTCGCCGATTAATTATGAAATTTTTTATTATTGAAAATCAAAAAATAAAATAAAACTTATGTAGAATATTACTCCTTTCTAAAATTAAATACTTGAGTAATTAAAGTAAAATTTAAATTTTTCGTTTATTGATATTTAAAAATTAAGCAATTTATTAAAAACTATAGGCATGTATTATGTAGCACTCATATAAACATAAATACAACAAGAATAAAGCATACAATAGTACTCACATGACAGTTTTTGTTCTAGCCGTCTGTAGCTAGTGGAAATTCCTCAATCACCTCACAAATTAGGTCTTGATGAAAAATTAAAATGAATTTTTCGATAAATGGAATCTAATAATTTGAGAGAGGAGGCACTCAATGCAGGCATATAAAAATAAATAACATGTGACTACTACATGCAACAAACATACATAACACGACACAAATAAATAATAATAAAAAAATGGGCCAATCCATTTTAAATCACCCAGTTGAATAAATTTTGTTGCTCGACGTTTGTAATTTTGAATACATTTTGTCAGTTATTCCCGATAATTTGGTGAGTTCAAAAACATGGTAAACATTTTTCAGCCTCCTATTTTTTTTTTTTTTTATAATTGCCATTTTAAATTTTCTTCGCAGCTGAAAACAAGTTTTGGGAAAATGTCCCTAACTCTGGTAGTTGTGCATATATCAACACGTAACAAAAACTAAAATTATGATTACTAAGTGCTCTATGCAACACATCACCTAAGTAGTGAGGGAAGTGGTTAAAAAAAATCACGAAAATTACACAAAACGAGACATTTAGCGCTATAAAAGTGTATTTAAAGAGAAGAGACTCACCTTTGGTTTTTTTCTTCTTGCATAGTTTTACCATTGCATTTCTTGCTGGAGAAATTTCAATTTAGAAAACAATGTCCTTTTTTTAATAAGAATTTTGCCCTTTTTTTTTTTTTTCTTTTTTTTATGAATATTATGAATTTTATAAATTTTGATGTGAATAATGGCCGAAAGTTTCTTCTGCAACATTTAAAGCAAAATATCTCAAAAGGAACCGAGTCGAAATTAACGGATGAAACTAATACAGTTTATACCAGTATATAATAAGAAAATGTATACGAATTTGGTGACTGAGACTCAACATGTTCTATAGTTACACATACATCGATTACTCGACAACCCACTTCCTCTAAGTAAAAAGTCTCCACCAGATGACTCTGTTCTGAGCTACAGCTGTCCAATATCTTGTATTTAGGAGGATTCTCGCATCATCGACTATTCCATCCATCCAACTTACTGTGTGTCTTACAACTTTTCTGGTTCGATGGAGTTCCTCTGCCTTCCTTCGGAATTTCGATATTGCTCACACAAACCACATGTCCGCCCAATGAAGTTGTTTTATTGTAACGAACGAAGCAATGTCTTTATCATAATATGTCATCGATTTCTCGGTTTCTCCTTCTTCTTAATGTGTCTGCTTCTCTCACTGGTCCAAACATTGTTCTTAGCATCATTATTTCGATTAGGGGGAGCTTCTTTTCATCAGATTTTGTGGTTGCCCTCACCTCGGATCCATAGCGGAGAACGGATCGCACTAGTATTTTGTACAATCTCCTCGGAGACATTATTCTTACAATTTAGTTCTGTTTCCAGATAGACGAAGGAATTCACTCTTTCGAATTTGTATTGCTCAATTTCTGAGGAGATATCCTAATTTTCTATTTCTCTATCTGTACGCTTGTATTTTGTTTTTTTGTTCGTTCACCATCGATCCAAGCCCATTGGCAGACCATTCAAAAGCTGAGACACTCTTCGTGCTCTCTCTCTCTGTTCTGACGACGATGTCTAAATCTTCTGCAAATCTTAGAATTTGGACTAGTCTAGTGAATATGGTGCCTCCTGTTCGAATTCCTGATTTTGGAACCGCCATTTTTTATGTTAAATTTAAAATCCAATGCAAGGCAGGGGCATCCCGTTGTCTTACTCCACTGTCATCACCGAATTTACCAAAGAGATCTGATCTAACACGAACAACATACTTGGGTCTGCTTGTGACGAGTTATAATGCAACAAATATTGCTGCTTCGCGAGCGTTGGCTTTACCTAGCATATCCTCCCTTGAAACAGTAGCAACCGGTCTCCGATATTTGTATAATACTTAAGTGACCACCTCATGCATGGCACTTGTACAATGTATCAATTTCAGAAGCATCTTATGAAGTTAAGATTATTTTACCTCAATTCTTAACTTCATTGATAAGATATTATACAAATACAGGATACCGGTTGCTACGAGTTCAAGGGGGAGAGTATTCTGATGCCGACTGTCGCGACAAAATAATATTTGATGCATTATAATTCTGAAACCAGATGAGTCTCAGTAACCAAATTTGTATCATTTGTTTCCATCATACGGAACTATAAACTGTATCAGTTTCATAATTTTCACTCAGTCCCTTTCGAGATATTTTGCTTTAAATGTTAAAGAAAATGTCTTTTGGCCATATTTGAAAATTCATTTAAAATAGGGACAATGTTTTCAACATCGAAATTTCTACATCACGTAGTGCAATGACAACACTATACAAGAAGAAAAAATTCTCCTAAATCTATTGTTTTATGGTAATCCTCGTAAATTGTTTAACCACTTTCCTCACTACTAAGGTGATGTGTTGTTTAGAGTGCATTGTTATCATAATTTTAGTTTTTGCTTTGATATGCAAAATTACCAGAGTTAGAGACATTTTCCCAAAATTTGTTTTCAGCTGCGAAACAAATTTAAAATGACCGAAAAAAAAGTACGAGCCTGAAAAATGTTTTAATCATAGTTTTGAACTCACCAAATGATTTGGAAAAAATGATCAAAATCAAAAATTTCGAGCAACTAGGCCTTGGCTAGGACTTCTATCAAATGGATTGACCCGCATGCATTTTCCAAAGTGGTTAGGGTCGCATATGGACCAGCTCAAACATAATTGTCATAATTAAATAAAAAAAGGTTTGGCACATCTGAATTATCTGAACGTTATATATCCTATGTTATTTATCTATATATATTATCTGTAGCTGAAGACATTCAAACAAGACAAAAAACGTAATCCTGTAACTTGGAAATTAACCAATAATAATATATTGCAATTAACTACACGGATATATTAAAGATTAAAAAATATTTAAAATTAATACAATCATAAACATTTAGATATATCTTTTCAATTATCAGCTTTAGTCCAGTATTACATAACCAACTTAAATCATAAATTGTAACCTTTAATATAATTAAATTAGTTTCCAAAAAGACTATTTGCCAACTTAATAATGTTTGAGTCAAAGACTATATTACATGCAAAGAACAAGTCCCACCTACCTGGCAGCTTCGCGATCTACGAAGAGAGCAAACATTAAGTTGGCCTCTGAGTGTAATCGTTGACCCTGTAATACAAACAAGCATTATAATAAAACAATTACAATGAAATATTTAACTTTACTTTAGCTTTATTTTAACTTTAACCTTACATTTAACTTTTTAAAATGGTTCAATCTGATTTACCCACAATGAAGGATCCAAATCTAAAACTTACTGAACATCTATCGAATAAGTGTAGTGAAGTCGAGAATCGCGAAATGAATCGAGTAGTGTAATTAAAATCTGAGGTAATTAAAGTGTCCTTCAGAAATTTATCATAGTACTTATTTGCTCAATGCCGAATCGAATGTAAGTTTTAAAAAAAACAAAAGGGTAAAATAAATTCAACTTTAAATTTGTTTACACAGATATATCAAATTAAAATGTTTTATTTTTATTACTTATATTGGAACAATATAACAATGGATAGAATGGAATAACAATATAACAATGGATTTTAGATAGAATATATTTCGTTTCTTTTATGTAATAATGTCATTTAGAACAAAATAACAATGATTTTCGTTTCTTCTATAAATAATATCATTGGTTTATAAAAAAAAAAATTGTATAGCAATTATAATTATGATTATCCCATTAATACGTCAAATACTTGTTTAGTACACATACAATTTATTTTACCATTTTTTCCTACCGTTTCTTAAAAAATCACAAGTCATTAATATTTTTGAAAATAATTATTTTTTATTTTACTGATAGGATTTTTATATAATAACAGTACATATAAAATAACTACATGTCTGGATTATTTTAGAATTTATTCGCTGCATAAAATTTCGGTCTCTCGTCAAGAGTTATATCTTGACATAAAGATAAAAAATATCTTCCTGAGATTAGTTATAGATATTATTATCATTAATTTAATGTTTTAGTGATTAGCGGTAATTTAGAAAAAATTTAAATTAGAGGTAAAAACAGGTATTAATCGGAATGTAACTAATCAAATTCATTAGGTCATTTCCTGGTTTGACTGGATTCAGGTGAAAGACTAGAAATTATATAACGCTGTCCAACATACAAATTGGTTATTGTCTCAGATAGAATATATTGTATATAATATCATATTACTCCGCAATCTTGCGCAACTTATTTCACAACGCATTCACAAATAATATAAGCCGATGAACATAAAAATAAATAGACTAATAAAACTATGAGAGGACAACTAGAATTGGTGTGACATTTCGTCAATTTAAAAAAGAAATAAACAGTTGATCGTGTTCTTTGCAATCATAAAACAATAACAAACTGTTAATAGAAAGTATGGGGTTCTTGTGCTCAAAGGTGCGTAGGTTATACACGAACGAACAAGTCAGCACATTATCTAAAATTATCGTTTATAAAATTTATTATCAGATCTGTAAAATGCAAATGGTTTACAAATTGATTGCTATCATCAGAGGTATGCGCTATATTCTATTCTGGTAATATAGTAAGATTTCGAATTTTGTATGATCATAAGGACTTTCTGACTAACTTAATCATGAAAGTCAATATTCTCATTTTTCGTTTGATAACTTGTACACACAAGTTGTTTGCATGTATAAACTTCATGATTTAATTTAAGAGATGTTAGACCAATGAAAAACAATGTTTATTCCTTATAATTATAGCATTTCCAAATCATTCTGAATATGAGTATGATTATTATAATTATATACTGGATATAAATTATGATTATATGAATAAAAGGTTGAATTTGACTTGGAAAAGTCTGAGATTTTCCAAGTCAAATTCAACCTTTTCCTAGTCAAACTACACCATTTCCAAATCAAATTTAACCTTTTCCGTTTCAAATTATACATTTCCCATTTCAAATTCAACCTTTTTCTATTTAAATCAATTAATATAAATATACACCATATACATACATAATACCATAAAGTAGCTTTTCTGTTAAAGAGAGTTAAGTTGTGAGGGATGAAATACATATTGTCAACATAATGTAACTATGTAGTTATACAACATACAAGTTGGAAAGGGACTTGGATGACCGTGAAGAATAGTAAAACATGGGCTTATTGGAAAGGGTGGCTGCCAAACCAAGGTAACTAACCCCTTTCAAGGAAGTCCGAGTTGGACCACGATATCTTGACAATGCTATCGGCATGGTAAATATAAACGAACCCTAGATGCAGAGAGTGAATGAACGACAATGACACCTCGCCCAACCAGAACTCCACGACGGCCCGGACGTCGCTCACGTACTGGTGAGCAGGTCCCACGGCGTGCCAGGACTGACCAACGCAGGTCCTCGGGTTCCCAGCACGTACTCTCGGTCGTCGCCACTTCTGCCGTCATCAACTTCCTTGCACATCGCTTAGGGGGCCGGGTATCTTTTGTAGGAGCTGTCGGAGATGAAGACTTTAATAGCACTCAGCCAACACTCAATGGCGTAACTAAAGATGAATAACTTATTTCTGGACTTAGAAATCGGAGTGGCTATAGAATTATTCGAATAGATGAACGAAACTAAAGTTAGACAATGCAATGACCGAGTCTGTTTAAAGAAAAGTTCCTTATATACACAAAACCTATATTATAATTACGACCCTTTAAAATCATTTGCAAAAACCCTACATACTAAATCCAATGACCAATGATTTCGCCTTAACAAGCAACTCACTAAAAATACTAAATCAATTGAATAGATAAAAAAAATCTCATCTCGATACCTTCCTAAAATTATCAACACTCCATATCACATCATAAATAAAATAAGCCATAATTCAACTAGATGATATCAATTCAGTCCATATTCCAAATGTTTTTTGCAAATCATAAGGCGCATTCTCACGAGTCAAGTTAAGCTGAACGGTTATAGTTGACCAACCAAAGTTAGATTCGACTTGAATCAGATTAATTCACGCATTTCAATAGAAACTGATGACGTATGCAATGTCCATTTCTTGGACAATAAAGCCAGATGCGTTGTCTCTGGAGTCCCTGTTTTTTTTCTATTTTTTCTAGTCGGTATTTATAAAGACAATATTTATTGTACAGTTCTAAAATTTGAAAAACCACGCCTTCAGATAATTAGTTGCTCATTTTTCAGCTGTTTTAAAACAAAATTTTCAAAACTGTTACAAAGAGAATTTGAACCTCCAACTGAGGTCCAACTGAGGTTCAGTTTCAGTTTCTAATCAAGTTTCAACTTTGAAGCAGATCACCAATGACTAACCAATTAAATGACTGGACCAAACTGTTGTTAATCCACTAAAAAGTTAATCAATTCAATTGAAACAGAGATTTTCACTATATTTTTCTTTCAACGTTCGTTGATCATTGGTTGAACATCTTCCCCCATTTTTTTATTGAAATTTCTAAACTCCATATTTAATAAAAAACCTCAAAGTCATAAATAATTTTGAGAAAAATGGAACCATTATTCTGTATGTAGTGTGCAATGTATGTTCTCAAGCTCTGACACAGCTATGAAGCAATAAGAACGATAAAATGCATTCTCTTTTGAGGCAGGTTCACACAGAAAACGGTATCCGATATACGGTTGGACCCAATAGCATTCTTTGGAGATGTCTAATTTATATATTGCCGCAGATAGCTATAACGCCTGCATCTTTCATGGCTTGTACGCCTGAACTGTAGTGTCTCACCGGAAATATATTTGCTTGTTCTCCTAAAAGATGTTTCCCGGAAGTTCTTCCGATGGAAAAGATATACTTTCATTACTTATTTTCATAAATTGTAAGAAAAATGGGAGGAATCGGGTGAATACCACCGATTATGCCGACAACTTGAATCATATCAACATCGATTTTTTCACTACTTTCGAATGTAATGATGATGATGAAGAAACACTCCATGGTGTGCTTAATCGGAGTGACCACTGTCATTCAATAGGGGAAACTTCCGTCCTCAATCAATTATTCAATAGAGAAACTCATTTCTTATCGCACTTATCACTATCTGGCAAATTTGTAATTTGAAACAGAACAAATAGTGCCGGAGCGGTATACCGCCTTCTCTGTGAAGAGGATGATTCAATGCAATGTAACTCAGATTTTCGACAGTACGCTACCGCATAGAGTCCTAATATTACTTTACGACAATTTAGCAATATTACTCCTTCATTATTAGACCAGCCGCTGCAGCACTAAATAGTCTTAAGATTTGCCCTTTACCATAAAGGTGCTAAAAATGAGCGCATAAATTTGTTCATTGAAACTAATTAACAATATGGAAAGGAGCGGTTGCTATTGAAAAATAATGTTAATTAGCTAATATCTGTAAGCTGAGATAAGCCAATTGCATTGTTTTGCTGATAGAGGCACGCGTTGGAATATCTTGCAAGTGTGAGAAAGACATACTTTTAATGACAATGGTGGAAAGTGGATATTTTCTCAAGCGTGGGTGAATAATGGCGGCCTGGCACAGATATCTTTTTGTGGAATATAGAATTTCAAAAAACATAATCTCAGTTAAGATAAATTCATAACAGTTAAGAATCAATTTCATTCCAAAGTTGAAAACGAATGATTAGGTTAGGTAGCAAAGAAAAATATTATACACATACCTGAAATTAAATGTTTAATTACTTCTTTCACCACTTCGATAATTTCAAGTTTAATTATGTATTTAATTCAAACAAATTTAAAAAAAAATTATAATTTTTTTAAAAATCTTCTATAAATGTTTCCCTATTACATTCATGTACCATAAAAGTTGGCTACTTAAATCCTTAAGGGATAACAATGCTCCAATGAAATCAAAAAGTTTGTGCTGTTGAGTTGTTGTCCACCAGTGGTAGTAAAAGGGCCAAAAGGGTTGGAAGCAAAAGAGGAATACTTCTAAAATGCGACTATTGGTAACTTTCACTTTACAATTCAGTCAGTCCCTGAATTGGGTTTGTGAGCCATCAAAAGTGTAGTCATTTTTTTTTAAATTAAAAAGATATGCATATAATTTGGATTTCTTTTGGCCTAAATTTATATTGAACAAATATTTCTATTTTAAATTATTTTACTCTAGTTTATTTCCAAGGAAAAATGTACATTAAGTTTGAAAAAAGGATTGGCATTTTTCATCGAATTTAAAAATATAAAAATCTTTTTCTTTTTATTCTTAGTCTTAAGTTGTTAGTGGTTGTTTTCTTCATTGATCGACACAGCCTTAAACTGCACTATCTAATGATTCAAAACTATACTTGATTATAAAACTGTGCCTAAATGATCTTATATTAAAATAAAAATAAAAAACCTTCTGAGAAAATTCACCTCGTGTAGGGGGGTATACATGAATTATACTAGGATTGATAAGCCAAGAATAATTTATTGAAAATATCATTCATTCAGATTTCTCAGACAATAATGATACTGATTCATGTCAATACTCTAATAATAGTATCGTTTTTCTGAGTTTTATAGTAATTTTCCAATAGACTTGGAATGGTACCTCACGATCTATTTATTCCATGAACTGCACGAATAGTAGAGCACGACATTCTTAAAGATATTCTGCAAGCATCTCTGTTACGACATTATTATAACAAAGGGCTAAGTGAGTTTTAATATGATCCTTTCATAAAATCTATTAATATTAAGCTATAAAATGAAGGATTGTTGCTTTTATAGCTCTATTCAAAGCTAAATTATAAAGTTGACGATGTTTTTTTATTTTTTTAAAATTCCTTTATTCGAATCTACAAGACTACTCAATTTGGACCTTCGGAACTATGGGGGGCAGCTAAATTTTCGAACACCAAACAAATTTCCAATCCTTTCAGTCTAAACTCCTCCGAACAATAGTCAATGCCCCATATTAAGTTACAAACAAGACCATGAACTTAATATCCCATATGTTCTTGACTTCATTCCATACTAATTATCCTTGTTTCATTAGAACCTTACTCATCATCCTAACCCAATCCCTTTCCAGCTCCAAACAACCCTATAACCCTTCTCGAAGTCTGAATCGACAGTGGCCCCGAGATCTTTTGTAAATATGTTTTTGGGGTCACCTTCTCCACTCATGTCCTGAGCGTCTGTGGCTCTATTGTCCTCACTCAGTCTCCACTGCAGAAGCGCTGGGATCTCCTGGAGCCCTGCTTGGCCATCCACATGTGGAAACAAAACTTGATTTGGAGTTCCCTTGGCAAATTGTAAATATTGAATATAGATATGAATGTGTTCATGATATTTGTTTTATTTTTACTCATCATAAATTTTCTTTATCTTTATTGGTACTTTCCATTATTTAATTGTCTATCTATTTATTTCCATTGTGATATATATTTATATTTTATATGATAGATATGTACATATATTTTTAAAATTATTGTAATTTCTTTTTATGTCATTTTGTTTATTTTTATTTAAGTTTCTTCTTATTTATTTATTTTCCTAATGTATACTTGGTTTCTCACAGCCTTGTCCTTGGGTGTAGCAGATTGTATTATTTCTCAATAAAACTTTTATCTCTCTAATAAAAAAAATGAAAAAAAAAGCTGTAAAAAGTCGGGTAATCACTTTTTCATGAAAATGAGTGGTGATCCTAATATAATTTTACATCCTTTTTTCCAGTGGTTTAAAGCTTGGAGTCTGAATCTGCTTAGTTCTCTAGATAATGGATGGTAAAAGATCGCAAGTTCACATAAATGCATCATGGTAAATGGACGTATGTCCACTAAAGTCATTTTACCGCTGAAACTTGTATGTTTTTCTTGTCTTAATATTGAGAAAATATATGGTACATCAGGCAGCAGGATAATTCCAAAGGTAAAAAAACGGTCATTTTCGATTCCTCACTTAACGGAGGCCGAATGCCATATCGACAATGAATGATGTCCTATAATGACAAAGTGCTCAGACTGCTTCCAGGTTTGACATCGAGGAGAGGTTAAAAAAAAAAGTCAAGAAAACAACCTTTTTTATCTAATTTTTTCTGTATTGTGCTTAAAATGTTTTCTAATTTCAAAATAAATACCTATCATCTAAGTAAAATATCCTGTAGATTATAGTTTATTTTTTTTTATTTACCTAGGATTGCATATATAATTTGTTGTATTTTGTAATATGCTATAATTGATTTTGTAATGTCTTAGAATAGTTTTCTGATTATTTGTTAGAGGTTGAAGGTTGAAAGTCCATCAAAGTCTACATTTCTTATAATGGTTTTAATTAATAGAAATACATTACAAATATTGTATTCCAAATCTGGTACTAATAAACAAAGTAATGAAAACATTATGAGCAATTTTCAAGGAAAACATCACAGTTTGTCTTGAGCACAATTTCATAAATGTGACAAACGACCTTTTACTCCTGAGGTACAGAAATGCAATTGTAATTTATTTTTAAATTTATTTAAAAAATTATTTAATGTTATAAAATAATGTTGATTTTAGATCTTAAGCTGGAGATCAATATTCCAAAACGTAGAGATAATTAGTGTGAGTATGAGATAATAAATTTACCAATTTGGAAGTAAGATTGCCATAGATTTCAAACCTCTGACCGTTTTTTACTTCCTTGTACGCAGTAAAGGAAGTATTGTAATCGCGAAAATTTTCGGTTTTCAGTTTTCAACGGATATATCCATTTTGATCGTCCCTGAATCCATTTTGACTAGTTTCGTCGTGACGTCTGTACGTACGTTCGTACGTATCTCGTATAACTCAAAAACGCTTAGCCATAGAAAGTTAAAATTTTGTATCTAGGATTACTGTAAAATCTAGTTGTGAATCTCCCTTTTTTATCATCGTATGATTACCGGAAGTGACACTTCACTTGAAGGTCATTACGGATTTTCATCAAAAATTATATTTAAATATAATCCAAAACTTCTCAAATTTTACATACAAAACCTATATATTAATATAAATAACACAATAAATTGTGGTCAAAATTAGCAAACCGAAAGTGGAACTTTACTTGAAGGTCATATTAGACTTTCATCAAAAATTATATTAAAATACAATGTAAAATATCTCGATATGAATATATTTACTATATTTTGGTTAAAATTGGTGAGCCGAAAAGAGTACTTTACTTGAAAGTCGCAATAAGCTTACATAAAAAATTATATTTAAATTAAATACAAAAATCATATGTTTCGGTGATAAAGGCTACAAACGTAATTTGGTTTCCCATCCAATTAAACATTTTTATTACTTGTTTTTAAGTGTTAAAATTGAGTGTAAAATACTGGTTTTCCTCCCCATTTGTGTGTGTGTGTGTGTGTCAATAGATGGATGTCGCGACGCCGAATGTCGTTTTTGAGATACTGCTATCTTCGGAAACTAGTAACCAAATTCAGGATCGCTTTTTGAACCACCAATTTATAGATTTTTAGGCTTACAAGGAAGTCATGTGTTGTACACATCAGATTTTTTTTTTTTTTTTTTTTTATTGAATGCACCTATACTGTACAATACTTCTTTTTTCTCTTACTTTAATGATTTTTAAACAGCAGAGGTACATAAATATACGTAATGTGAAGTGTATTCAATTAGATAAAGTGATTAAGAATCTTTTATAGCTTGCTTTGAGCTCAGTAGACATCTCTGGAAGAGAAAACTGAATCTCTCTATATGTTTAAGTGGATACAGCTCTTGAACTTTTGACCGATTGCAATGGAGGAAAGGGACAAGGCATCAGCATCAGTCGAATAGTTCGAGGTGATCATTACCAGAAAAAACTAACGAGCAAGTCATGTACCTCTCTAATTGGATATTTGTAATCAGGAATAATACAAAAACTATAATTTAAATTTGAAATTATATTTATGTTACTTTAAATGTATTTTCTAACAGATAATAAATTTTATGATTTTTAGATTATGTTTTGTAGACTTTTAACAATTATGCAATCAAGTAGGAGTGGAAATGGCACATATTAAAAGAGAACAGGTCCTTGAAAACTTTCTTAAGAAACTTAACCTTTCATATTTGTTATTATAATAATCAGCATCAATATTAATAATATTTAACATCTGCAATGTGGCTTTTGTACCACAAGACCTCTTTAGATTGCTTCTGCCTTCTAAGCGTGCAAAGTGCACAGTAGCGAACAACAACCTCAGCGAACAGTGCTTGAATAGTAACGGTTCTCTGAGTCATATATATTTCACTGAACGCTGCCAAGAGTTCATCGAGTGGCTATTTCGTTGATGCAAACTGCGTACAGTTGTTTGCCTATTGAATTAATGAAATTGAAACCATCCGTATATTTTAAAACATGTACATAACCTCTAAGAACTCCTCAATTATTTTAATTATTGTTTCGGATAATTAACATTGTTACCGCACAGCAGGCAGCATTTCGTAACGGTTCCTTGGAAAGTTTCTACTAAAAAATCGATCGGTCAAAAAGATTTAACCGGTTTATTTGGAAAAGGAATAGAGATTAGTCCAAAAATGGTTAAGTAGAAAAACATAATCTATTAGTGTCTTTATAATTGAAAGGTAAAAGTGCGATGAAGAAATGGACAAGATAATCGATTGAAAAATAATGCAATCACATAGATCTTCGTCTTAGAGGATTTCGGATGATCATTAATTAACTCTTGTAAATTCAATGTGTATTAAATTATTAATTAATAGTACATGCTAAAATCCGAATTTTAACATCCCAATAGAAAAGCTTATCACTGGTTACTACCAACTGAAGCAAATAATACGCATGACATCCGTGTGTAATTCCTCGCCGTGACGTGATGTGGGGCTCATTGTTTTAAATAGCTATAATTTATCTTTTTTTTAAAGAGATTTTTACATTTATGTCAATCAGTTTACGCAGAATGTTTTTTTCGGGGAGAGGAACATAAATATTTTTTTTTCATGAGAGGGTTTTAATGAGAATGCAAGTAATCACAATCGCAATTTTAAGAATAAGAATGCAAATTAGATAAAATATTATTAACCAAAACACAAAACCTATACGAAAATCATATTTTTTTCAAAAATTTCGGGGAGATACAATCCCCTGATTTCTCCTTCTGCGTATGCCACTGAAAACAATCCCTCCTCTTCGAAAAAAAATCTTTTGACTCCAACGTGTCCGATGTCCAAAATTAAGTTAATTAAGATAAATTGTATTCTTTGAAATCAATGGTTTCACTTCACTTATAAGCCATTCTCGTAGGAAAAGTATAATTCTAGAATAAAAATCTACAAAAAGTTTAAGATCGATATTCCGGACCCCTATATAATATAATAAATCTGAAAAAAGATTTTTGTATTATGACAACCATCGTCATCGTCGTGAACCTAATACAACAGTATCCTTTGATTAGACCTGGAAACAGAATTTTTTGACAGGAGAGAGGAGGGCAAATTTAATTTGGCCACTTCTTCTTTCACCCCCCTACTTCCTCCATTATAAATCAACAGCCTTTTTACAGTATTTTAAGCAATACTTTTTTTTTTTACTGAATAAGCATGAAACAATCAAAAAAAAAAAAACAAATAGTCTTTACTTTACCTAAAAATAAAATTTCGTCCGAAATATACCGGCCTCTAAATTCTGGCGTCCGGAGCACTACCTTCTTTGTCCGGCCGAGCCTATTTCAATGTTCCGCTCATGCCTGCCAAAAAATTTGCTACTTAGAACTTGATAACTAATTAACATGAAATCCTCTAACAAGATTAAAATAAGAAACAGCTTATCGATTCCGACTGCAATATTTACTTGACCACCGCTCTCAATTAATATTACAAATGCTCGTCTATGACTATGATCAAGCCTCTAGAATTGACCTTGAAGAATCCACAAAGCCAATCTACATAATCCTAAATCTTCAATGCTCCATATTTTTGGTTCATTTTATTTAATGATTAATCTTTCTAACTGATCAAGAAAAACCAACTTTAAACCTCCTGTCAAAATTTGAGTTTTTACCTTTCAAGCAAGATATGTAGAATCCAAAAACCGAACAAAAAAAAATTCGTTCTCCCGCTGCTATTCTCCAAGACTACTGTGTCGATTATTTGAGCCTTGGTCATCCAAGGATGATCTTCGGAATTCAGCATGACCATTGTTAAAAACAGCAGGCGATTAAAGATTTCAAACGCCCATATTTTGGCAATTTATAAAGACAGGGAGAAAATATAATGTATTTTAAAATCATCATACCAGAGCCTTAAAAAAATCCAAATAATTTTTTTTTTTTGTATGTATAGCTATTTGGAAGTAATAAACCATAGTGTAGTAATTTCTATCGTCTATCTGGTACGGTGCGCGCATCAAACAACTTTCACTTATTGAAATCAATTTCAAAAGTTTCCATGGAAATTCCATTTAGTTTCGATGGAAACATTTAGTTTCGAATAAACAATATTAAAATAGTAATTATTAACTACAATAATCACTAAAATTTAAGGTTTTTTTTGTGACTCTCCCTTAAGTTTTACGACTTTATATGTAAGATATTAATATTTCTAAAACCTTTAAAATTTTCCCACGGTATGTTATACATATATATTATTAGGTACTATTATTTCCAGAAATTTGTTTTTTCCTTTTTTCTTCTTTAGTTAATTATAAAATTCTTTCATACATTATATTTAACCATTTTTTATAACTACTGACAATGGGAGATGGTTAATCATTTAAACAATACTAAATTTAAACAAAACTAAGGGTACTTTAGAGGAATCCATTTTGAAAATTCGGTATTTGAGCTCAATCAGACTATTTCGGTGAGAATGAGGTCTAGCTGATATTAAAGAAATTTTAATTGAACATTGATATAACCAGTTTGATGAAAATCGTAAGAGCCTTTTCCGAATAAATTGTAAAAATATTGTACGTTGATCGAAAGTGGCACTTCTGGTAAGTCGATTTGGGCGAATAGGTATATAGGAGAACAAGCTTAACATACCTACAGTAAATACATAATTTCAGTTTCACACAACTTTTCGATTTAGCACTAGACGTATCATATACACGCATACACACACACACACACACCGTTTGCTATACTTGGTTATTTGGAAACACGGAGCATTGAAACTCGCAGTTTTGATGAAAACTAAAATTCGGACTTTTTCACAATCACAATACTTTCCTTTACTACATATTGCATGTATATACGTAGATAAGTAAAAGTAAAAATAATTAGGATAAAAATCAATGAATAATATTTTGTTATTTATGAATCAGAATTATCCTCCTATTAGTTTTAGTATTTCTGACTGAAACGTATATATATCTGCATTTGCATCTTTTTATCTGTCTATCTGCCTCGTGGATCTTTGACGTTTATGAATATTTCAGCTTATCAAATAAAAAAATTTCAGTGTATTGCAAAATTCTAAATAGTTTCATGAACCCTCTCTCCTCTCCTTCACAAAGAAACAAAACAGACGAAAATACATATAATGATGTTCTTGAGTTATTTTAAAATTGTATCTTCATTAAAATGAAAAAATGACTACTCTCTATAAAAAACGAAACTGAAGCACTAATTGAAAGTCTCATTTAAAAGTGGCTTTTGAAGTTTTACTGCTGGTTCGATACGGTGTATTAAATTTTCGGATTGTAAGAAATAAAACATTCTCTTTGAAAGGCATTCTGATATCGCTTCCTTAAAGCAAATGACATGTAATAAGGCACAACTCAAAGATAGATAATATCAAACAACTCTCATGAACTTACATAACCATCTAAGCCCTTATCACTTGTGATAGTCATGGGTGAAATCCCGGTAAGTGTTTTTCAACTCTGGAAAGTAAATTCCTGAGGTATGTAGTCAGGGACTTTTAGAAGGTTAAAGAAAACTTTGGAATGAGACACTTACCAATGTCAACATATTAACGGTACCGTCGAAAATGACCTCCAATGCAGTACCGACTACCATTTTAGGATACCACAGAACGTTTTTAAACATATTTTCCTCAATGGTCAGTACAGTAACTGTTCATATGAAAGATATATTTCGATTTATTTTGTAACGGGTTAAGAAATTAAAAGTAAGCATCTAGTCTCACCCTGTGAATGACTTGTAAATGAGCGAGATTGTAAATGAGCGAAAAGTGATCAATTTTTGTTGTAAATAAAAGATGCTGTTCCGATTTACTTGGGGAATGACTCATTTTAATTTGATTTTTAAAATTTAATTTTTATCCGAATTTTTGTTTTTCTTAACCCCAATTTTTAAAAGTTTTGTAAAATAATGTCCACGACCAATCTCCTTTTACTGTTTCATTGATACATTTGAAGATTTTTCTGATCAATAATTTTATTTTAATCTTACAATTTTTTCATTTCTATCCACCATGATGATGGGGCTCATCTCTGTACTGAAATTTCTTAATCTGATCATAAAACTACCTTATAACTCTATCTTGCCATCGCTGAGGAGCCGGCATAAATGTAAGGCAATCAAATTGTGGGTTTGGTAGATATTGTAATAAATCATAAAATTGTATGGTTCTAAAATTTTATGGTACGAAGTCATGTACTTTGGGTAAATTCAATAATTCCTGAAGTTTTTTTAACTTTTCTTTTTCAAAAGATTTTTTTTGGCAAGTTTTCTAAAGTACAATTTTGAAATTGCTGCAGTTTCTTACTAGTATTCACTGACATATTAGATAATAATGGAGCATTGTATAGGAGAGAATGCCGAAGGATACTTTTATAGATAGTCAGTATATTATATTATATTAATAAGACGTAATTATATCAATAACAACCAGGTAATATTCTACATTATATTTCATTTTTTGGGGGGAAAATCAAATTAATAAATGAATAATTTTTAAAATGTACGGTAGTGGTGCCTATGCCTCGAGACACGTTTTATTTACACCAAATCAAGAAGCATCCTCTCCTCAAGTACATTAATGACTATTTTAGGTCTTTCTTATAAATTACAAGCACTTCTGTCAGTAAATAGATTTAAAGATTTTCCATGTTGAATATGAGTAATGATTTTACTTAAGTTTAGTGGACGATGTTATAATACAAAATACGAATAAAATAAGTAAACAACTTTATTTATTTTTTTTTTTTTTTAGAATAACGGGAACTATGTACTAGGAAATAAGGGACGACGATAAGAATAGAAGGAAATTTTTGTGGATCACATTTGATTGGTAGTGCGGTCAATGAAGAAACGCGAATAAGAAAAACTTAATTTATTGTGTGTCGACGTTTCAGCCTAAGTTTTAGGCCATAATCAGGGCAAAGAAAAACAAGATAACGACAGTAATAGTTCCAATAGCAGTAATAAAAGATGATAACGAACAGTTATATAAAACAAGTACGGTAAAAAAAAAATATTGAGGAAGCAAAAAATTGAAGTTTAAATTTTTTTTAAATTTATAATATTAATAATGAGAATTAAAATAATGTGAAAACAGAGATAGGAAGATTATGAATTGTATATTATAATAATAATTACCAGTACGAAAATGTAGGAGTATGAAAAGTACATCAAGATAATTATAATAATACAAGGAATGTAAATGATATTAACCAACAATGCAAATAATGTTAAAAAATAACTAAATTAAAATAATGCAAAAGGAACAAAGGAAAGGTTATGAATTATATGTAAGATATAATAAAATACATAGAAAAATATATGTAAAAATAACAAAGTAAAATAAAGGAGTTAGATATAAAATTATGCAAGCTTTTGAGCTTTGGATAGAGTAACATAAGCATAAGTCATTATCATATGTGTAGAAGAAAAAGAAAATAATAAGGATAGAAATAGCGGAAGAAGGAGAAAAATGCTTAATAATATGAAATATATACAAGAGAGACGCGGAATCAAGTGCCGAGTACATATCAAATTAGCGTACGGTGAACAAGAGTGGTGGATAATTAATGTTGCCGACGTACTGGTTTGACAGAAACTAACATTTAAATGCAACAGTTGATTAAAAGATAAAGCTATTGATTTAAAAAAACTGGATTAACTTACTGATTTACATATTGTTTTAAGGTCAAAAGGGGAAATAAAACAAACCAAAAGTGACAGGTTAAAAGTGATAGACTAGTGGTATAATGAAAAGTTGCAGAAATATTGTAGTAATATATTGTAATTTTATAAGGGTTTGAGTTTGAGTCGACACACAATAAAATAAGTTATTCTTATTTGTGTTTCTTCATTGACCGCAGCCCTAACCAACTTTTTCCCACAATTATTTCCACGGTCAACCAAACTTAGGTCAATATTCTTTTTTATTACTCAGTGAACACCAAAAGATGTGAATTGTTTAAAATATCGAGAAAACAAATGTTAACTGATTACAATGTCATACATCCCTAATTTTCTTTGAGCAAGAAAATATCCCTCTGAATACTCCCAGGACACTTAAAAAATTATAAAAATATAATTTCAATTTTCAAGTTATAATAATAAAAATAATTTTAGTAATAAAGCCAGGGCTAACAAGGTACCAACATCTAAAACCTTACGAAATTCATGAAATGCGGTCAGAAAATATTATCAGTCTAGTACCAAATTCAGTCTTAAACAAACAAGATCAATCAAGTTTGAGCTTTCTGCGCAGTCTGTCAAAGAACAAATATGTGGACTTGATTGCAAGATTGCCACCTACTTGTATGCTAACAATTAAAATCTTAATTTTAAATTATTGGTTTCCACTAAATATTAATGGTTCTTGTACAATTCTGTAAATTCTTAGCTCGTGGGTAGGTACGGAAATGGTGGTGTCATGGACATTGTTGAATGTAAATGATCATGTACTTAATGAAGCTTATTACTTTTCACAATTGTATTCAGAAGCTTTAATGTTCCTCATATTTATGGTATCTAAAACGCATAGCGGATGTGGTTCCTACTTACTGACCTTGTCGATTTTTTTTTTTGTTCTAGAGGAATCAATTTTAATGAGCTTTTTACCTCAGAGAGATCCATGACTATTAACGGTATTTTGTGAACTAAAAATATTCGAGTAGGGCCTTCAAACCTACGTCACACCCTCCAGTAAGCATCAACGATGATCAACGAGTCCATCGGACTTAGCCGGGAGGAACTTGCAAGGAATTGCCGCCGACCATCTCCACATCCACCACTCGTGAGACGCTCTCCATCGCGGTAATGAGATCCACCCGAGGAAAATTTAGGAGAATGTAGAATTTCTTCGCTGGAGATTTTGGAGATTACACAACGAGACATTGTGGAGCATGCAACTTGTTAATATAATTGAGGTCATAGCATCGCGACAGTTGAGATGGACTTGTAAAGTTGTTGAATTTAATAGCGAACGAAGCCCTAAAAAGTTAATAAACGCTGAGCCGACTGGTAAACGTTCGAGGGATAGACCGAAACGTTAATGGTAGGATTGCGTTAAGGGTGATCTTATAGATTTGATATCGAACGTATATATAGTAGTACGGAATCAATTTAGAGGATTAATTAGATCGTTGTAATACATACATATTAACTAAACTTTATTTTTAAAAACAAAAAAGCACTAATGATTTAAAATATGACGCTAAAAAGAAAAGGTCTCCAAATAAATTCTTTTTAATTAGCCCTCAGATTTTAATCATTATTTAGTAACAAACAAGAAGTTTGTAATTATGTACAGGAATTACATAATTTGAATGTGCAGTATTATTTATAGCCTTTTTGTAGTTTTCTCAGTAGTTTCTAAGCAATGTTTCACAAATACAATAAGTGAAACTTTTTAGTTCGTATGCCGGTGTGCAAAAAGTATTATTAATACCAACATACTAATATCAATATTTTTGGTATAAAAAGTTTTCACAAATAAAACGTCGTACAGTTGTCTAAAAATGTTGAAGACGAGGCTTCGGTGTTTAAATCCGATCTAGTTTAAACTAGTCGAAAATTATAAGAGTAATTTCGTGCAAAAAGTTTCAAAAAATAATAAAGTTTCAAAGTGCAAAAAATAATACCTAATTGTACCTAGAGTAGAGGCCAGAAATTTTTTGAAATTGTAATTTTAAAACCCAAACATTAAATGAGTTATTTTATTTTTATTTACCTATTTTTTTTTAATCCTGGTTGTATTTGGTTATTATTTAATTTATCCATCTACTTATTTTCAATTGTAATGTGCATATGTTATTTTATCATTTTTTTAAAAATTATTTTAATATATTTGTTCTTTATTTGTCATACAGAGATATGAATGGATACTTACAATCCTAATACCTATTGCACTCGAGTGTGGCAGCTTGTATTATTCTTCAATAAAAACTTCTTTTATCAATAACAATATCAATCAATATTTTTTTGTAAGCATAGTAATAATCAAACAAACACTGCTCTTCGAAAAATAATCTTTTCAAGCAAAACGTGCCCGATGTTTCAAATTGACTCTTTGAAATCAATGATTTAAAAATTAAATTATTATCAAAGAATTAATTTTTCATGAAGTGTGAAAAATACACTTTTTCAACAAGGCGGAGTGGCACCAACCCTCACTACAAGAATTTCAATCAATTCTGTCAATGGCTTTGTTCCCGGGCAGCGCGACATCTTTTTATGTGGCACCTAAAAATAAAATTGTTTGAGACCGATCCTTCTGGAACTATCTAAGCTCTTAAACAACGCATTTTGTATGAGACTGATGCAGTACCCGTCAATATGCTGCGGAAGGTCATGCAATACTTCCAGGTACAACTACAAGAATGCAAATAATTCAATGAAGGATATTTGGCGGACGTAGAGTTTTAGAAAATAGTTAATGTTTTTTGTTGTTTTATTGTTTTACTTAGTATTCTCATATCTTCTCATGGATAACAAATGTCTATTGTAGAAATGGCTATACTTCATATTCATACATGAAAAATAAATACAAAGTTAAAGAATTTATAAATTATTTAATTTGGAAATCATCCCGTTTCATTGCCGGACCCTGTCCTTGGACTTAGAGAGATTAGGAAAGATACAAATTAAGATAAATGGTGCATTTCAGCATAATTAAATTCACAATTCGGCAAATAAATAAAATTGAATTTATTGAGAAAAAAAATCGAAACGAAATAAAAAAATTATTTCATATTTTTATATAATTGAACAATAAAATAATTTTTTGTACTTAAAAAATAATAAATTCTGAAAGCTTCTAACATTATTTTCAAAATAGATCCCTAGGAGCGATGTAAACACGATACATAAATTGAAATAAGGGAATTTATAGAACATTTGATAGCCCCCACATAGCAATAACTTGAAGCCATAAAAGCAGTTATAGGTCAGAGATTACATGAAATATGGAAAAGATTCGGTGTTCAATCTTGTTATGAAATGATGGCATCAAACACTCATCTCATGTAGAAGCATCGTGACTGGCTTTTTTAAGTGTCATTAGAAAATTTACTCACCCCTTTATAGCGAACTCAAATCGTTAGCTAACGTTCTAAGCTGATCCAAACTGAAATATAAAAATAGAAATTATCTATTTACACAGCTTTATCTTGAAAATTAAAATATAATTCCTAACAGACGCACAGAAAAAAAAGAAATTCTCTGCCAATATAATATAATTCCCTGAGATATATTACGTCGTTGTGGAAAAGTTTGTTTAATCTGCTTGGAGCGTGAATCGTTTCTCTAAGGACAAAAGTTAACTATTCAAGGATATAATTATTCAATTTGAAGAAATAATGAATGATCTTGAAAATTTCCTTAGTCGGATCAAGATTTGTCTAAATAAGCTCAAGAGTTGGAACTTATTTAAATTAATTGAAAGGTTTCAATTTTGACGATGAAGAAATAGAACAAATCCATTTACCAAATTAAGATATGCCTACAGTACATGTGGTGAAAGCCATGCATATTGTAGAGAACCTACGCCAATACATTGCAATGTAGCAAAGCATCCCAATGACAGTTCAAAACAAGAAGGTCACGGGGCTACCTTCTTTTCATAGGCCACGGAAGATTACCAGGCATAGAAATAGAAACAAGGTCACGATAAGTGGGTTGGTATGAGAATAGAAGGAAGTGTATCAGTTCCGAAACACGTTTACATCATAAACGCTTTACCCGCTCAAAATTTAAAGATTCATTTTAATAATAAATGTTATGATCCTTCCAATCTTTTTTTTTTTTTTTCCACAAAGCCTGCCACAAAAAAATTATTAAGCTAACTTGAAAACGGGCAAATAAGCCTAAAATGTCGATGTTATTCATTTAATTAAATAATGAAATATGAAAGAGTTGATATATTTCTTCCTGGAATAAAGAATAACAACAACTAATATACCTTTTTGACTGATTTTTTTTATAATATTGCTAGTAATGAATTTTTATTTACTGCTTTTTTAACTTGTTTTTTTAATAAAATGTATTGTACATAATTAGATATGAGGGGATAAGTTGATTTTTTAACAAATTTAAATTTAGTATTTTAACAAGTTTTAAGATAATAGTAAAACATATGAAAAAACTATTATATTATAAAACTTTGTGATAAAGAAAATGTTGCCAACTAATTTTATATTTTATGTATGGTAGGGTCCATAGAGCAATTCTGTGATGTCCAAATTCTGCATTAATGATAAATACTGCGTTGCTATAATTATTTTAATTCTTATAGTAATTACACTTAATATTTTGACGGACTTTAAAAAAAAATATTTTCAATGTTACAAAAGTTTGAAAAAGTTCTACCATGCCCTTTTTGTGTTCATTGATTTCAGCTTTTTAGAATTCTCAACTTTCTTGCATCTCAAATACGAATAAAATTGGAGACAATTGAGAAAACGTTTTAAATCATCCACTGAAAAAGATAACATCTATTTTTAATGAGGGACTCGAAAGTGTATGGCAAAAACTTTAAATCTGATTTCCCAACAATTTCAATTTTTGAGTTGTACCTTTATTCTACCACTGGTGCAATATGATATTTATAAGAGCATTTAAAACAGAAAGCAAAATACTTCCTCCAATTGCTTAATGGTCCTAAATTCATTAAATTGTCCCTTCATTAGTACTAACATGTTTAAATTCATATTTTAGAACAATAAAGAAGGGACAATAAATTTAAAAAATATCATTAATAGTGAATAGTTCATTTTAAAAAATACTTCTTTTAATGAGATTTTACTGGAATTAATGATCGCAGTTTGTTTTTTCGGTTTAATGACAAGTGTTTGGCTCTTTTTCATTCACTTTTTTCCCACTTTGCTTCGTTTGTACTACATAAGAGATTTCCTGGAGTAAAGAATTATGGACTCATTAATTATTATTATTGAATAGGGACCCAATAACACTTATTCTAAAAGTTTAAGCAAATCCCTTCCGCAGGATTTCGAAATCCACTTTGTAGACAGGAAAACAGACATATTTCGTGTTAGAGTATAGGGTAATAGAACAATACAGCTTTTTCCTATTGAAATAAATAAATATAAGGTTATGAAAGAAAAAAATTTCCATCTGGAAGGAAAATACCTCAACTATCTCAGGGTCGCTTTCCCATGACCTTTACTGATAGTTCCTATTTCCATAGATGAATGCATCCGCCGACAAACGTGGTTAGTGAATGGGAGCAGGAACACGAGGAAGACGATGCAGTAGCAGATGAGGAAGACCAAACAGAAGGAGTGATAAAGAGGGTGAGAAAATAACCCGAGATTGGAGGGGCGGTGGAGGGGAGGTGAAGAGCTTGCGGTACCAGGCTAAGTCCACCTCCAGCGGCAGACATGTACGGAACACTGGTCCTTCTAGCACTTACATCGGGTGAGTAGGCTCTCTTGCCATATATTATGCAAATGTACACTTCATACTATTATTTATGCGATATAGAATGTATATGATGCTAAAGAGATCGTGATCCACTTTCCTGCTGTGCTGTTTCTTCTTCTCGGAAAAACCCATACTCTTTTAACAAAATAGTACGAATAAGAGTTTATTCATATTTTGTATTTTTAGACAATGCTTATATCTATGTAGTTTAAATATATTAGTATTTAAGATCAACTGATTCATATTTAATCAACATGTACTTGTTAAGCGACACACGCGTTTCGCCACTACATATAGCGCAAGATGCGATGTATGAATAAACTCCTATCTGCATTACAAATCAGTCTTTCACAGTACCCCGAGACAAATCGTAAATGCAAACTTATTTAAGAAACGGATTAGCACTGACAAGATCTTTAAATTTCATGACTTCCCACGGAAATATTTTCTTCGAGAGGCCAAATGTATAAAGACAATCTTAATATAACCAATAAAATAAATGTTTTCGAAAATAAAAATATGATTTTTGCAAACATCACTCATAGATATCGGACGTATTTCAATTTGAACGTACTTATCAAACCAGCAAGTTTACATCAATCAATCGACTTTAGGAAATATTTTTTTCCAAAATCTAGAATAAGATCTAGACTGTTCTAATAAGATTCGTCAAATAGAGATATTTTATAAATATGCAACTAATTGATTACCCCCCCCCCCTTCTCACCAACATGCTCAAAGTTAACCTCCAAAATACATGGATCAGTAAAAACACTAAAAGCATATTGAGTTACATGAGTGGTTTGTCAATAATCAGAGCAAGATTAAACAAAAAAAAAAAAGTGATCAACCAAACCCAAACCACTTTCTAATCATTTTTCACGTGGTTTCATAAGATAATTTATAACGGAACAAAAAGAGAATAACTACTATTATTAGATCTTTTCTTAGTAAATATCAATCCTTTCTCTTGCAGCTTATCGCTCTCACTCTCTCTTTCGCCCTTTACACTGTTATCCTCATTCTTACGTTTTTCTGTAATTTATCAATCTCTTCAACTTCCATAACAGACCCTCTTCTCATTATCGGTTGTGTCACGATGGAGGTAACGCCCGATTAAACTGTTATCTAAAAATAATACGATCGTAAAATCTTATTAAACGAATTAGATCCATTCAATTGGAATCAAACAAATAACTCTATGATATCTGGACCAATCCAATAACTAAATCATAAAAATCCATTTTACAAGCAATTGAGTCGCAAAACTACTTTCATGAATTGTATTTGTTTCTATATAACTTCTATATTGTTTTTTTTTTTAGCTATAAGAACAAATTTATACAATTTTTTTTTCTAAGTTTCTAAGTAATTAATAAAAATATTTCTTATAATACTGCATATTAATTGCGACCAAGTTAGCTGAAAAGTAATTGCAACATATACAGAGAAGATAAGCAGGGCTAAACAAAGCGCCTTGTAATAAAGAAGACCGCCTAGAACTATTATTAACTGGTTCATTATACAACAGCTCGTCTTCTGAGAAAGTTACTTCAAGATTCTTTATTTTTCCTTTTATAGCCAAAGGAGAAACGACTCCATAAACAATCGAGAAGTTATTTAAACATAGGAAAAACTCAATTAGAAGCCCTTTGTAAAAGACAATAGAAGTTTTTCATGTTTGCAGATGAATTAAGATGAAAGTAACATTTTGTTTTTAAATTAACGCAATGTAGGTAATAATCATACGAAAAAGACCGTGTGCACATCGCCGCCACCAGATTTAACTAATGAATGTGAATATAGCTACTTTTCAAAGACTCAAAAAAGAACTTTAAATTTTACTTTTAACATTCCCATTGCGAACAATTTATTAATCTCTAGGTCTTTTTACTTCTCTGAGTCCCAGATTTATGTTAATAACTTTTTATTTTGCAAATATGCTCCTGGTTAATTAATAAAACTAAGGCATTCGAAAAATGCGATTTTTCACATTCGTTACTTAAACGTGGTGGTGGCAAATATATACCAATGCAATACAAATATATGGCAAAATTTATACCATTGCTATAAAGCTATGATCAAAATCTAATTTTATTAAGATTGATATCAAACATGACAAAGAACATTCAAAAAGATAGTTTTAATTTTTTTAAGAATCCTCTTCAAAAAAATATTTAAAAAAATTCTGATAAAACAATTATTTTCTTAAATGTTTAAAAAATATTTCAAGGTATTATTATTTAAACATAAGAATCGTTTTATGTTACAATTAACTATAATACAATTGTTTTTAAATAGCTTTAACATTGCACAACAAGCCAGTTAAAATCGAGCATTCAGTCTGGACGTCGTCAAATGTCAAATTTGAATTCTTGCCGAGACCTCTTTCGACATGACCTTTAAAATTCTAATGGAGATCGAAACACATATCTTGCCGTAGACACAATAATGAATTAATTTTTATGCTATTCAACTTGTTTTCTTTTTCCAATGAGTGAATTGTATTAGGATCAATTTATTATTCCATGCATGACTGCAGAGATAGGCAATTGCTAGATCAAGGGCATGAACTATCATCAGACTTGTCTAGAGAAAAATAACAAATTGAAAACTTTCAAGATTTATCAAATTCGCTATTATAAAAGAAACTTAAAAAATATTTTAAATATAAATATATAATATTTTATACGTAAAGTTATAAAAGAAAACAAGAAAGAAGAAAGTCTGATTCTAAATTAAATTGTCAACAAAAAATCCCTTATAAACATTTGGAAAATTCTCCTCAACAATTCATAGCAATTTTAATTACTCTTTAGGAAATTTATGATTTATTCTCACAATGCTGATGATATTCGATATACTCGTAGATTTATGCGATTGAGAATTTCGCCAAACCATTATAAAGAGAATAATATTTCATAAGCGTATAAATAGTATTTATTACAAGTGACCCTGATATTAGAATAAATTTAGTTTCATTAAATTTTAAAAAAACAAAAACAGCTAAAATATCTTGAACAAATTTATTTCACCCCATGGTGGAGGCTGTCAAATAAAATTCTTATAATATGGAAAAACTAGTGAAAACAGTTAAACCTAATTTTCAGATGTTTTTTAATACAGCTCGCCCACAGTTAGATGGCATTCCGAGGGCGAACTCATGCGACACTGAGTTGAAACTAACGTTGTTTATTTTCTTTGACCTCGGATTTTAACCGCAAAGTATATGCATATATTATAAGATAACAACATCATCTTACAATATATGTAACTATTTGTAAATATTTTGAGAGTAAAATCCGAGGGTAAGGAAAATAAACGTTAGTTTCAATTTAGTGACTCATGAGCTTGGCCTCGGAACTGCATCTAACTGTGGTCGTTATAGAATTAATAGTACGAGATATAAATAAAAACTTTGTATAAAAATTGTAGAGTATAAAATTTCGTACATGATAACATGTGTATAATTGAAGCAATCTACTAACATAATGATAATGACGAAATATAACATTAATTAAAAAAATTATTGCATTTTATTGAAATTTTAAATTTTATGAACCATGGATTAGATTGCTGAATGATATTTTAACAAATATGAATAATATCATGAAATACACTTTTTGCATATAAAATAACGCTTAGTTAAAATCGATAAACTGTTTGGTATAAATTAATTTTTTATTTCTTTAACTACAGTATATAAATTAAACACTATAAAAATATAAAAAATAAAGAAAGAAATTGTAAATCGTGGAAATATCCCAGATAGTATTATAAAGTCATCGGTTTTCCTGATGATAAAAAAATTGTAGCATAAATTAATCTAAACTTTAGATAAATTAACTTTTTTCCCAAGGAAAATAATTCTAACCTAATCCTACTAAAAATAAATCATTTTTATTAAACCCCAAAACGACTAAGCTACTATTGTAATTTTTTTATCGTTCTTGAATCCTACCTTTCTAAACAAAGTACCAGCTTAAGTAAAGTAGTATTTAATTTAATATTTAGTATTTCTACGTTGAAAAGAACTTTAATGGAGTACTTGGACACTTTAGCATACAAAATTCAGTATTACAAACCCATTCGTAAACTAGCCGAGAGAGCATGTCATATTTACATATCTCATTATTAAACAATAAAAATTTAACAAGTAGTTGCAATCAAACTATGGTAATTATATAATTATAAGTTATATGCGAAAATATTTAATATTAATTGTTTGCGAGAGTCGGTTTTCATTAATACTAAATGGTTTTGAATTCTACATAATACAACATTAATAGGCTTTCAAAATAGCTGTCAAGCCAAATTTCCTTAAGGAGTGACATAGTTGTATCATGGCAAACTAGCAAGTAATGATCACTGTTTGCAATACTTTACATATATGAGAGATATTAGCTATAGATATTACACTAACATGATGTCATGAGATTGAAACTCTTATAATATAGAATATCTATAAGCGAGTGTATTGTACATAAGCATCACTGTGGTTCAAAATTAGGTATGTCAAAACAATATCTCGCTTAGCAAACGTAAAATACATTTTTAATGTCAATTATAATGTTTACATAGTTAATAATTAACCGATTTTCAGTTAGATATGGCAGTGGTATTGATCGGTGAAAAAAAAAATTACCAACTATTTCCAACAAAATATCTAGTGAAAAATTGTATATGTTAAAATTAATTATACATTGTAAGGCCTTTTTTGAATAATTTATTATCAAACAGTGAACTTTTATTTAGCACTTCCTTTGTTTTATTAATTATAAAAATTGTCTTTGCATATCAGATTTCGAACGTTTCGGGGTAAGGCCCCATCTTCGGGAATATAGGCTACACTATATAGATCAGTTAAAACATTTACATCATTTAAATCTTACATTACATCTTATTTCCAAATTTTTAAACTATGAAAATAAATAAATATACATTAAATTATTCTATAAATGTTAACATATATCTATACCTTATTGCTAACAATATAATCCTTAAAATTTACTCCTGTTATGTCTCATCCTAATTTATAATATAACATTATTTTGTCTTATTTTTAAAAAACATTTAAAATTGTATGCAATGAAAAGTAACAGATAGATATTTGTACTATTCCAAATGACCCCAACTTATGGATTAAGCTTAATCTGTTCAACTATTTATCTATATACTCCTCCTCCTTACATGTTTCTTTTTATGTCATTTTAAATTATTTATTTGCAATTCCATCAACTAACTATTAATTTAAATTAATACTTTTTATTAATCTTATTGATTTTATTGATCTTCTCAAAAGAATATGATTTGAGAGGATTATTAATTGAAACTATATAATGCATATAATTTGATAGAGATTTCCTATTTCCATGTTAGGCTGCTTGGCACAGTCAGCATTCAAATGCCCGAACAACAAGAACGGTTACTACCCTGACGAGGTGCAGTGTGATCTGTACTACCACTGTCAGAACGGCGAAGCGGAGGAGAAGTTGTGTCCGGATGGGCTCATCTTCGACGATTCCAACAACTCCAAGGAACGCTGCGACACTCCAGTCAACGTCGATTGCGGAGACAGGACCGAACTCCGTGAGTTAGCATTAGGGAATGTAGTAAAGGTTTAGATAACGATCATTACTTGTTTTTTTGTTTTTGTTTTTCTTATTTTAAAGAAGTTATCAAGAAAAAAAAATTAATTCCATGAAATGATTAATGTAAATATATTCCTATCGGCCATACCAGACAAGGCTAGCTGGGAATTTAAATGATACTTCCTTGGACATAAATGTGGCGGAAGGCAGGGGTCGCTGGGTCCTTGTGACCCGTGGCTTATGTCGTGGGTGTGGCAAGGGCGACCACTGCATGCTGGCCAAGGGCGGTGAAAGCGGCCGCCAATCCAAACCTTCCCACTTACTTAATAAACCATAATAATATACCAAAATGCCTTTCCTTTAGGCACTCAATCAACGAGGTAATTGGGCATTGTATGAAGAACTTGGTTGACTCAATGTTCATAGATAAATCTTTATTAAAAAGTAGACAAAGATAGGATCGATTTCATCTGGATTAATATAAAAAAAATTTCTTTTTTTAAATAAACATTTCTGTCGAAATAGGACCTAAGATGAAATATAGGAGCAATGATCACATCTGTCCTAAAATAGAGTTGCCCATTCCCTATTCATACGAGTTGAAATATTACAACTTTCTAGTGATGCCAAGTTAGTGCTAAAACGATGGTATGTACGGTGCACTACATACATAAATAAGTACTGGGGACTTCAATGTATTTTTGAAAGTGAAAAATAAAACAAAATCATATGAATAAATTCAGGAGACTAATTTGAAATACATCGATATACATTTGATTGTTGCAAGAGAGTAGATAATATAAGTTTTTTCTAAGTGGAAATCGTTACCCAAGAAATACTCTACTTTAATCTAAAACATCCACTGAAAACTCAAAATTATTCCATAACATTTCACAGTAAAACCAGAGGATAGTTATAGCCCGTATTGCATTGCGTGGTAGATCAGCAGCCCGGCCCACCCAAGCCCAAATGCTGCGCGTTCAAATCTCACAAGCGATGCTTAATATTTTAAAAGTTTAAGTTTAAATCCTATCCACTCATAGAAGAATAACTCCAAATAAAATAATCCTCTCTTTCTGCCCTAGTTGGGTATGGGAACAGAAAGGAGTTAAACCCAATAGACAACAAGGTGGCCCATGGCTTTATATAAAAAAACTTAGACAAAACCGGTCTTGGAAAGGTGTCTGTCCTCTTATTTCCTATATGAATATATCAGTTCCTGCTTATATATTTTCTCCTTTCGCGAATACTAGATTGTTGCGATAACAGTGTAGAAAACTGGGTTGCGATAAGAAATGAATGGGGCAGGTTATGTGAACTGGTATGCTGGCACGAGGGAAGGAGTTATATTAATTTTTCTATGGTTTATTATAAAACTGGAATAAAAAACTTTTTTATTTAGATTTATCTTTTTATATATTAATTTTTTAAAAATGCATTATTATTTTTTTTTAGATAGGAATAATTTTATTCAAATAATAAGATTTTTTTTATAGAATTTTGTGGCCTGAATAACGTCAAAGATCCAAATGACTTAATTATGTAAGCCAAAAAAATATTTCATCAAGTAATTTCTCAGAAACCAGGTCTATTATTATTCTAACGACCGTCCCCATAATATAGCGTTGTTACCCTAACCACACAGTATCGGACTGACTAGCACTGTCTAATTCAAAATTTCACTGAAGATTTTTTTTTTTAATTCTTTGAAAGATACCTACATGTACAACCTTCAAAAGAAAACTGTAGTTTCCCTTGAAACTTAACTTCCTTATGAACAATGTCATTTCTCCTTTCAGTTACTTCTTATATATATATATATATATATATATATATATATATATATATATATATATATATACTTTCCATAATAATCAGATAAGGTATTTGTTCGGTTATTTACTATAAAATCGTAAAATAAAATAAATTTGAAAATTATTTTTTTCTTTTCACTACAATTATGCGTTATATGTAACTGTTTATCATCAAATTATCATTTCATAAATACTATATTTCTATTAATTTATAATTTTAGTTTATTTGATATAAAAGGAATTGAAAATATTTCACTCGTGCAGTCATAACCCAATCCTAACTGCATGCTTGTTGCAGAGGAGCCGAAGAGGACAGAAGGTTGCCCCAGAGCAAACGGCTTCTTCAGGCACCCAGATCCAGGTGTTTGCGACAAGTTCGTCAACTGCATCGATGGTGTCCCCAACGAGACCCCTTGCCCACCTGGACTCATCTATGACGATGACACAAGCAGTTGCTCATGGCCAGTAGATTCCACGAGGAAGGACTGCATTCAGACCACGAAAGGTAAGTAGAACCAGGAGTGGATTTATTTATGATTTAGAAGTAGTCCGAAAAGGTAACGTAAGCTAAGGTGCGAAAAGTTTTTATAGAATGACACATAAGTTACACCATTAAAGAAACAGCATGAAAAGGTACATAAAATATTTCTTGGGAAAAGATTCCATAAATTATTTATTGAACTTCTATAATTTAAGTAAAGCCTGTGGAGAATCGACTTGGTCAAGAGTGGCACGGAAAAGAATGAGGTCGGTACACTATGAAATATGGTGGAAAGAACTTGTGCAAAGTAATTGAATGTTCCCTCTTTTTTTTTTCTTTTTTTATTATTATTATTATTATGACTTGACTTAAATATGGACTTTTTATCTGGACTCAAAGAAGCTTCAGCTTCTAATTTATTTTATTTTATGTTATATTCAGTTAATTTAATGTTGGAAATAATGGAAATTTCATTGTTATAACGAGAGAAAAATAGTGGTTTATTTTTAATATCATTGATAATATCAATTTTTATAAAAGGTTTTACTGCCTTTCATTGTATAAACGAAACATAACTTTCCCACATAACTTTAATAGCGGCTAATTAAATCCTCCCTACCGATATAAAGCCTACAACCTTAGGTGTTATATTTAAAATATAGTATATAATCTCGTGCACGTTAAAACCAATCTTCAAATACCATACATGTTACTATATAAAAAATATAAAACAGTCCCACAAACACTCTATGAAATGATTGAGGCTTCAAGTGTACGTGATCTTATGGATTCGTGTTTTCGTGATCTTATGAGACAATTCAACAATGTACTCCAACCGCCTGACATATCCCATGACTAATGTAAGGAACAACATTTTGTTTAATGGAACCAGGAAGCGTTCGTCAAACCTCAGTTCTCGCCGCGACCAAGCCCACTAACGTTCTGTTTGAAGAGAACTAAGATTACTAAACCAATTTTGGCTACTTTTCCCCCACTCTCATGTATGATATTAAAATATTCACAGTACCTAATTGCTGTTTTTGCTTGTATCGGTTTATTATATTTAGTATATCAAATATATGTCAGTTTGTTATATGATCCCTTGTATTGTTATTATATTTAATACAAGACATCTTATCACAAACTGACAATCGAATTAAATCCAGTTAATAAATGGAATAAAATTTCAAATAATTGTAATATAATATAAATATTGCACATTCGTCTTCCTCTTTGCACTCGTTGCTTAAAAAACGCTTGTAAGCGGTAAATATTAAATTAAATTCACAGAAGGCCTATAATACATACCATGTTCATAGAACAGCCTAAACATATAAAAAAACAGTTTAATTCCAATTTTTTTCATATAAATTGAAATGAATTAATTTTCATTTTATTGGCTTCACGAAGTATTAAGTTCTCAAAAAACTTAGTCTTCCAAAACCTTAAGGAATCAAATTGTGGTTTCTATAAAAAGAAAAAAAAGATTCAATACAATTGCCGCTTCATCTCCGTTGCCTCTTCATCCGCTTCCTGACATACTATGTTACTTACTATGATGATTACACATAATCAATTAATCAAAGATAAAATAGCTAGAATTTTTTTTCTCATTTATTCTGTAACACCTATCTCTATCCCTACACACGTGCGCAAGGTATATACTATATTTTAAATCTGATACCTGAGGTTGTAGGCTTTATGTCGGTAGGTAGGATTTGCTTAACTGCTCTTAAAGTTATGTGGGTGAGTTATATTTCGTTTTCAGGAGTTATTTTATAAAAAAAATAATCCAAAAATAAAGTGAAAAAGATAAGTGATAATTCGATAAATATCTACTCTGAAATTCCTTCCTTGAATACAATAAACTAGCATTCAGTTAAAAAATCAACAATATTTTATACATAATTTTGTTGGTAAGTGGTATTGTTATTTAAGCAAGAGAATATTTATTCCAAAAGGAAATAATGAGTTATATAATAACTCAGCCCTCTTAAAACGTTTCAAGCTTCAATTTTTTTTTTTTTTTTTTTTTATTTTTTTTTACAATACTGAGTAACAACAGTAATATAATGTAATTATGACGATATTTCTTGATTTTTGTAAATTCACATCCATAAAAAATAACATTCTCGTATTTTAATTTTTAATAATAATATTCTTTATTTATTCTGAGACGAGTACCTTTTAAATTGATAGTATAATTTTAAAAAAATGAATTTGTTGCGAGAAAAGTATTAGATCTAATCATAGTAGCAGGGCCGAAACAAGGGGGAGAGGAAAGGGGTTAAGTAAAAAATATTTGTTTATTTTTATTTAATGTTTTGACCATTATTAATGAGTTATAACAAGAGTTAATGTTATAACAAAATGAGTTAAAGTCAAATGATATTTATTTCGAAATATTATTGTTATAAAACTCAACTTCTATTGGTGGAGGGGGGTGAAAAAAGGAGCGGCAAAATTAAGCTTGCCTCTGCTGGCATCTGGCACCCATTCTTTAATGGGTACCTGATTCATGGGATAACAACGTGACCGATCTGTGTATTTAATTTATAATGTTAATCAGGATTAATGTGAGCTACAATTCTTCGTTATAGTTTTATTTATCATTCTCACATTAGTACCAACATTTCGTGGCAATTACCACATACTCAGGGTCCAACATCTAGACATTCAATAATATAAATATATATAACTTAATATAAAATATATATATATATATATATATATATATATATATATATAATTAAAAACATTGCATACAACTACTTCAAACAACAAATAGTAATATAACATTCGAACCTAGCAATTGTACTTTATCAATCCAGGCCCTACATATCACAGAAATTTGCAAGTATGTTCCATTTTAACAAATTTTGTACGCATATAAAGTTATATTTTATCATATTTTTCTTATGATGTAGAAATTGCCACGAAATGTTAGTCCTGATGTGAGAATGATGAATAAAATTATAAGGAAGATTTTTAGTTCACATTAACCCTGATAAACTAAATAAATAGATCTTCCAAGAAGGTATCAATTGTTAAATTAATTTATTTATTTTATCTTGTTCTTTTAACTTTTCTAATTGCAAAGCAAAATTAACTTTTAAAAAATACACAAAATTAATTTAAAATAACATTAAAAAGATAAAATAACTTTAAAAAAACAAAACAACTAAATTAAAAAACAATAATCTTCTTAATTTCTGTAATGGGATTGAACAGCATTGGCTAGTGAGTAAATCACATAAACAATTTTTTTTTTTTTTGTGCTAGGTATGTGTTCCTTATTAATAATAATTAACAATTATTTCTAATGTATTAATATTCATGAAGTAGAAAATGTCACCGCTTAAAATGAAAAAAAAAAAATAATAATGCATAGATAGAAGTCTTTTATCTATCAATTTATTTGTTGTTAGAAATAAAGATTAATACAGCTATGGCTGTAAAAGAACAAAACAATGCTTTAATTTAAAAATTATTATTTTTGTTTTACCAAATAAAAAGTCAAAAGCAGTATAATAAAATGGAGAGGCAGTGCCAAAAAATGTTAAAAGATCATATGTATTTTTCTTTTTTTTACCATACATTTTTTTACTGTAAACAAAACAGTTAAAAAAATTATTTAATGGTTATAAAAACATTTTATGAAATCTTTCCCGATTCGTCGAAAACTCATCATTCCCATTTTTAGAAAGGAAATAAAGTGTTCCAAATCCAGAATCTATTGGACATCTTGAGTTGTCAAGCATTTAACCCAGTGGGAATTTATTTATGAACAAGCTTGGATAATCAACAAAAATAAACAACACACAAAAATATACAACGCATTATTTTATTTAATATTTAAAAAATAACAATTGTTTGTGCCTAATAAAATATAGTAATATATATATATATATATATATATATATATATATATATATATATATATATATATATATATATATATATATATATAAATAACACATATTTTGAAATTTAATAATTACTTTTAAAAAAAGTCAATGTCCCCGATACATCACGCATCAATTAGTTATATTATCTTAAAAAATACATATTTTTCGACGTATTTAGGTTATTCTTGTAATATGATTTGCTGATTGACTAGTTATGTATGCGCTATTAAAAATGAAATTTATTTACGTGACGTGTCCAAGATTACATCATCTGACTACAACTGGTTAAGCACGATTCGAAAAGTTTCGAGTCATAAATATATTTCTTATAAAAATATACTTCATAATCAGTGAACAATATTTACTGGGCTTGATTTCAACATAAAACTGGCAAAAATGTATCCTTCCTAAATATTTTAATATAGAAAATATGTTTTTTCTTCCGTCTATGTCATATCATTCAGATATGTAATTCATATCGTACACTTGAGTTCATATATGTGTGTATCGCTACGAGTGTTGAGTTTTTTTTTTTATATTTGAGAGTAGGGATTTAGATTTTATATTAGAGAAGTGAAACCAAGATGTACAATAAGTAGCAAATGTGACATGATAGCAATATATATCATCATAAATGTGACAAGCGTTGACAATAGGAAGCACTGCACAAGAAAGAGCAGTGAATGTCTGAAAATGGGATGTAGCAGTCCGGAAATGTTATTGATTATAAGATAACGATGTATAATATATACAAAAACACTTAATCCCTAATCACTGACATATTTTGTTTAGTCATAAGTACTGACATAAGGTCCCAATTATAAAATAAAGGAGGTTTTAAAAAAACAAAATACAACGTATATTACAAACGCCTATTTACTGGAAATTATGAATTGTTACATTGATTACAAATTAATTAAAAATTATAATTTAAAGGAAAAAGCGGATTCATAATGAATATTTATTTTTCCTCCGCGTAAGCAACACGCACTTTCTTAGCACACTCTAAACAAATCCACTTCTTAAATTCATAACAAATATAAACCATTTTATCTCTCATTCATTTATTTATTTTTTTGGGGATGGATCGGCATCTGGCTTTGTTATTATTTATAGATATAAATTAATTAAAATTCTGAATATTGTAATGAACAATGAATTGTAAATATTTACTCAAAAATAAGAGCCTGAGAATGGGAATAACAATAAATGTTTGTAACAACTGCATAGTGATTAAACACACATAAGAAAACCATTTCCAATTATTCTTGATCACGTTTTAGTATAGTTAAACCAATCAATTGAAATGAGACGTTAATCGAATCAAGCTTGATTGCTTTAAAAGTTTAAACAGAACAATTATGATTACTGCCTAAAACATTTTTGTTAGGTAAGAATAATCTGTCTGATCAACTGTATTATGTAATTGGAATGTCATATCCTTTATGTAACAGTTATTTAACCTAAAGGTAAACATTTCAGACAACCCCTGAGAATTGGAAAGTAGCTACGGCCAAAAATAAACATTCATGCCATATCCAACTGAAAACCAGTATTGCTCATTAATCAGTCTCTATTGGCATGGTAGTAATTCTAGAAACGTAATTTGTCTGTTATTGCAATATTGTAATTGGCTAATAGAGGAGTAACAACGAAGATTAGAAGGACAGAGGATTGGACTTTAAAATAGTGCATCAAATATTCGGAATGCCAGTCCTTGGTTTTCGAGACGAAAAACTCCTCACATCCTGATTTGATTTCCTCGATGTTTTCCAAATCCCGGGCCTTCAAAAAATGCCCAAACATCATAGTCAAACGGTGCAACATCAGGGATGTAAGCAGGGTGAGGCAATATGTTAACGCCCTCCATTTCAGGGATATGGAGATTTAGTCTTAGTCCATTTGTCATAGACTAAGACTGAACGATGAACAGGAGTCTTGTCTTGCTGAAATATCACTATTCCGATTGAGAAGGTTAGGGAATGTGGGGATAATTTTACGCAATGTAAGGTTTGGAAAAACTGCGATATCTCTGTTGATAATTTTTCGATTGAAGCGTTTCTTGGACAGAATTTAGTGTACAACCTTCACTAAAACCTTTCCTTGAGCCGCTTGAATTGTAGAATTATGAATACAGAAATCGCAGTTTTTCAAAGCCGTATATTGCGTACTTTTACCCTCACATGTTTAAAAATCCCGATTTCTCTTATAAAACTTCATATACTCTCTCGAGTTGTTCAAAGTAAAGCTCAGCGTCAATAGCCCTGCCATCTGGACCAGATTAATGTGCAAAATACCCTCAGAGGGCGATTAGGTCTAGGCTCAAATTAAAGGTCGTTTCCAGAATCGATACGCCTTAACCAAAACGCAAACATTTTCACCTTCCACGACACAAATTCTCTCGGCCTCAGCGCTTAGTCCTTTTCACTAGTAGTGCCTCAGAAGACCATGTATGACAGTTTCTTCCTCCGACATTTTCAGTGAAATTTATAAAAACGAAATAAAAGGCAGAGACAGTTGATACACCTATTTAAATAAAAGTTTAGTCAAAGTAAACAACAATATATATTCTTTAAATCACAGTCAAATAACAATTAAAATCGAGTATATGAGTATAGAAATAATAGAGTATACAAATAAATGTCAGAAATGAATTAATTCACAACAACTTTTGTAACGACCTAGTTATTATTTTATTATCGTTAATTTGCATTTTACCTGCATCCATGCCGTTATGGAGAATATGTTTTTCTATCCTATTAATTATCCAATATAAATTTCTATCGTGTTAAGAAAATGATTAATGCTTCGGGTAAAAATATGATCACGACATGGGGAAATGACAGATGAGATGGCGGTCTAGGATGGCTATCTATATGCAGCCTAGTTACTTACTGATTCGAGAAAGTCAGGCTCCTCTAAAATCGAAGAGACCACGCCCGAACAGCCTTGCCGCTAACGGTGCCCCGGGGAACAGTTAGCGACCACCTCCCAGCTATTGTGACATAATTACGTCACATCCACCTCTGTACTGAATCACTTACATCATTTACCGGTATATCATTTATCACCTCTTATCTTAAGGCCTTACCGATTTGGAGCAAATCGCTTAGAAGAGAAGGTGGAATTTATAGTTGGAATCATTTTTGTAAAGTCATAGCAATCACACAAAATGGTTTGCGAATATAACTTGGACACGTTAATACAATAAAATATCTTTATGAATCTACGTTATATGATAGATTATTTATTCTTACCATATGGGTGGTCAGTTTTAAGAGTGTTATTTATTAATTAAATTAATTAAATTTATTAATTAGTGAAATAATTGAAAATTAGTGGCCAACTCCCGGATGCATGTAGATAGAAAATTAATTTTATGTTATTAACAAACGTGGATCCGGTTTGGAAGATTACCATTGGGCACACCCAGCCTTTAAGAGGTAGGTACTTCAAAAAGAGTGACGAACCTAGACCTTCCGGAGCCCCCCCCCCTTGGTTAGGAGATTCGGAGGGTACTGGTACAGGTAATGGTGAATGGGACGAGTCCTGCAAATGTGCCAAGTGGAAGCAGAGGTCCAGCGGACCTTCCCTGAATAATTTGACAGCGTTGTGAAAAATGGCTGTGTTTTATGCCATTAAAGCGTTTTAAATTTAGTCTGAAACCTTCTTCGAAAATTCAACTTCTAATTTTTCAGTTCAGTTCCAATTTTTATGTTGTTTTTTTTTTTTGTTTTTTTTGTTCAAAAGTGAATTTATATAGTTCAAATTATATTGTTGTGTAGCGTGGGGTCCCGCGATCATTCAAGGTTAGTGCAAGGCTACTAACTGTATTTGCCTGTATTTTATTTAATTATTTGTCTGTCTATTATTTAACACGGTGCCTCGCATGCAATATGAACAATAAATTCGATTGTAATGTATAAGTCATTTATTTAAATTTTCTATCGCGCGGTGTCCAGGGCGTCCGTCCCCTATTTGGATCCGCAAATATCTAAACATCATTGGGTTGAGGGATAAATCAGGCGGCTGAACGTGGATACTTACCAAAGCACTTCCTCACATAATAACCGTTTGTAAAGAAACTCCCTCCTCCCCAAAACGCATCCTCGTATGTAATTGTTGATCAAGAAACTACGTCCTTACCAAGTACTGAAGCCCAGGCCATTCATCGGTTGAACAAATTTATTTTTATTTTAATTAAAGTGTTACTATAATAGTGAAGTTTAAGCATGGACCGATTCTCCAACACGAATGGTGATTATCCGTTTCTTAATGTGCCTCTTTTCAAGGGTGGACTATTTTCTATTTTCTAAATAGTCAAGTGTTTTTATAACTGGCGATGCGATATATAATTGTTTTATTCAAGTATTCATAAAAATTACTACTAGTAAATAAGCTAGCTAGTTGAGAGTATCTAATGGTCCTTGATGCCTGAGCGGCCAAGCGAGTTGGTGCAGCCAAACCAGAAGTGCTGATGGGTTCTAGCCTATTAGGTTACACTTTTATTTCACGACCCACTAAATTATTTTCCTTATCTCTAAAACATACCTGTTAATCAACTAGTAATTGACTGCTACTGAACTATTAGTAATCATTGCTTATTACAGATGCTCTGGATGACGGATTCTCTTGCCCTGAAGGAGATGTATTAGGACACAACGGTAGGACACTTCCTCACCCTACCTTTCCACATCCTGACGACTGCCAGAAATTCTACATCTGCAGAAACGGAGTGACACCCCAGCACGGTGCTTGCTCGGCTGGACAAGTCTACAACGAGGAGACCTTCATGTGTGACGAACCAGAGAACGTTCCTGGATGGTAAATTATAAAGTTCCTAGTGTTATTTTAAACTTTAATATTGGTCTGGCGATCGTAAAATTGAGGTAAGATGGTCTGATAATATGTGCTAAATATAGGTTCAACGGATAATGAACTAAATCGATTACAGTATTGAAATATATAAAAACAAACAATTATAAAAAGTCATTAAACAAGAATAAAATGAGATCATCTCAGCTCCTTATTGTTATGTCTTGTATTACAAGTACTATGTTTACATACATATATATGTATATGTATGTATATATATATATATATATATATATATATATATATATATATATATATATATGTATATATATATATATATATATATATATATATATATATATATATATATATATATACACATATTTTTTTATTTTATTTGTTTTATTTTTTTTCTGTCTTTTATTCCCCGAAATAATAGACTTTTGCACTGTATAGAAGGTCATCGAAGGGTTGGGAATGCATTCTAAATTCGTCTCGTAACCTCTAGAACACGGTTGTGGGGATTTCGGGGGTATCTGATATATATAAGAAATAATAATAAGATAAGTGGAATGAAAGTAAAATATTTAATAAGATTATAAATTGTTATGTAATAGAATGTAAAATTGGGGTCCTTTTAGAATGTACCTGATTAAGGCATAATAGAGCCAAAACGATGTTTATAGAGAATAAAAGTGTTGAAACAAATTTTAGCCTAAACAGAACCATTTAATTTATATATATATATATATATATATATATATATATATATATATATATATATATATATATATACATATATATATATATATATATATATATATATATATATATATATATATATATATATATATATATATATGTATGTATGTATAAATATTTATCTGTATATTTATATAGATGTCGTTTTTTGAATAAGGCTAAAGCGCCGAAAATTCGAAATTTAGGTTTCAATTTATTATCAGACGAAAACACCACCTCTATCGATTCCAGCTCACGATATATCGGAAAAAAATTGAAAATGGTCTAAAAACCTACTATTGATCGACTATCAGTACCAAATACTGATGACACTCAGTCGTCACTCTGGCCTTGAAAAGTATTAAAAACCTTAAAAATATTCTAATTATAAAAGTTTTACAACCTGAATAAACTCCCAGAAATAAAGAATTAAATAAAAAAAAAGTGTTTTTTTGGGGAAAACACGTTTCATGTGTTTTCTGTAAAGTTTTAGTGGCGCTTACGCCTTTTTCAAAAAACGACGTCGATATATATATATATATATATAAGTGTGTGTGTCGTACCAAATGTAGCGTAAAAAAATATAAATATTTTTTTTCCCACCACATTAGGACACTTCAAGCTCCCAATCAATGGTGAAATTCGGTATGCATTAGCTTTTTTCTAGGCCGAACAATGCCATAAAAGTAGGGGTAAATTTCAGTCAACATTTTGGCCGCTATCACGACATAAACCGGTTTTCAAGGTTTTGTGCATTTTCTCAGCCCTTCCAAATTTAATATGAGGGTTGAAAATTTGTATTCAAGTTGAGTTGTGTTAGTGAAGTGCCTTTTGAGTATCTCAACTTCTCTCTCCCTCCTCAGCCATTTTGATATTTTCAATTTTGTATTTTAGTGAAAATAATACCTTAGTGACAGACCTCTGCTGTTCATTTTTATCCTCTTCCTTTTTTATTAAGTTCTACTTAACCCTTTTTAGTGCCAACCAAAAGTATTGTTTTATTTAGTATTTATTTATTTTAACATAAAGTTCTCAGACAAAGCGAATATAAAGCCATAAAATACGTTATATGTATCACATATGACGTGATAATAATATAATATAGTAATAATGGTATAAACAATGATATATCGTCGTTGGCACTAAAATGGTTAGTTGATGAAATTCACTTTTTCTTTTTTATTGAACAAGCCATGAAAGTACTACATGAAAATATAAATAATTCCTCCAAACCGAAACTTCCTCCAAACTTTGAGATAGATCCCTAAAACTTTTTTTTTTTTTTTGACAAATCACCACGTTAAAACAAAAAATATATTAAATATAGGATCCAAAGTATTTATGATATTTTAACAACATTATATGCCTTTAAAAAACACGTTTTTACAATATCTGATGTTGTTTACAGTGAGAATTGGTTCAAGGATGAGGAGAAAAGGAAACCTTAAGAGATTCACACCGTTAAAGAAGACATCGTCCTTCCAAGCCGGCTCATTATAAATTTTGCAACTGCTCCTTTTTCAACAGAGGGTAGCAATTCAAAGACTCATCTCGTGATCGAACATTGATCAAAATGTTAATTGCCAAAATTGCATAGTTATTGTTAGACTTAATTTATAATACTTTCTTAAGTTATTCTTCAAAGTGTATTAACTGTGTGTCGATATAAGTAATTGTGGTATGTGCAAGAACACTGAAGGCAAATACATCGGACTGTTACTCGTTGTGGTTGCTTTTACATATAATATAAACATTTTATAATTTTACAAATAAATAAGTAAAATTTAAATGAAGATTTACTTTTTATGGAATGTTCAGTAATTTTATATTTACTTACTAAACATGTCTTCGACCCCTTCGTTACAGCATTGTCATTTTTAAAACTTATAAGGCAAATTTATAATTTGAGCAAACTTAATTTAATCAATGTCAATTGAACTTATCCTGATAACTACATGTACATACATAAATTGATATGATATAGTATAAAAAATCTGTCACGTGTAAGCAATAACAAAAGTAAAGAAGAGACATTATCAACTAATAATTCAGGCTGCTTAATAATATAAGATTCCACACAGCACAACTATTAATTAATAAAAATTAGACAACAATTTATTATTAATATAAACTCAATGAGATCTTGAGTTATGTTGTATTCATGACATACAACATTAAGGCATTAGTTGCAAATATGGTAGTTCATAATAACAAGGAGCAATGAATTAAAATTTCAGTTTTATTATATAAAAGAGTCAAGAGAAACCTAAAAATTTCAAAAATGTTTCTCCCGGCGTACCAGTTATACCATTCCGCATAACAAACTATAGTATATATCCACATTCTGTATGAGAAGTATTCTATCAAAAGTCCATATATCTATTATCGGATAAGTATTTTAAAAAAATCGCGACAATAGCAATGCGGGATCTTGTGCAGATAATTTAAATTTTGATTCAAAAGGCTGAAATTTAACAATTATTTGACAATAGAAAATTTAAGTTTTGAAAGAAACCTTTAAAAAAAATATAGAATTTCTCAATAAATAATTTTTTATGAAAAGTGGATATATTAACTTTTGATAGAATGATCCTCATATATCAATTAACATACAACATACTATAAGAGAGACACGTACTAAAGAGTAATTTGTGTGATAAGGAAGTAACATCTTTATTACATATATAAACAGCCAAAACTAAATCATACCATTACAACATAGTGAGCATAAAAAAAAAAAGAAAAAAATAAGAAAAAAAATAATGGTAAGAGTGCATTACTAACAGAAGGTACGTTAGTATTATTAAAAATTCTGGATGGCTAATGTTCTAAGAACTTATCGGTTAAACTAATTAACACATGAAAAAAAGTAATTTATTCATTACTTCTAAAAATATCAATTAATTATTAACTTTTATTCGATTTTTATATGATTCTTTTATGTATCATATACAATATCATTAATTATTTTTAAAAACCATCTTTTTAATCAAATTCAAATAGTAGAAACTTTAAAAAAAAGAAATGGAATGTGAAAAAAAGCTAGTAGGTATAAGTAATAATGAAACATCTAGGAACTACACAAGAATGTAAAAGGTTAATAATAAAAAAAACATTTTAAATAGATGAAAGCAACAATTTTCTAATTTAAATTATAAATGTTCTAGATAACAATAATAAAAACTAAAAGACTAAAAAAAAATTATATGAAATTGGCATGGTAAAACTCATGTTGTTTTTTTTTTTTTGTTTGCCACAGTAGGCTTACTTTATATCTAAATATAATACAATAAAATAAACTGAATAAATTTAACATGAAGAGTTAATAATAAAAAAAACATTTTAAATAGATGAAAGGAACAATTTTCTAATTTAAATTATAAATGTTCTAGATAACAATAATAAAAACTAAAAGACTAAAAAAAATTATATAAAATTGGCATGGTAAAACTCATGCTTTTTTTTTTTTTTTACCACAGTAGGCTTTCTTTATATCTAAATATAATACAATAAAATAAACTGAATCAATTTCAATAATTTAATGAATAAATTAAACTGATCCAATTTTAGAAGGAACAACATTTTTTTTTAGACTAATCCATCGAAATAATAGAGTAATATATTCAAATATGTTCAGCACTTTTCTTTGTTTAAGTTTCTCATAATGTAGAACTAGACAAAAATAATAAATAATAAGAAATACGGAAACTAATATTTAATAAATGAGGAATTCGGCCGAGTGTCTATTTACTGTCTATTTTTGTTAATTTACAGGAGATCAATAAAAGTTGACCATTAACTAGAGTAATAATTTTTTCACTTGAAAGTAACATAGACCATTATTCCGTCAAACTCTTATGGCAGTGATGTTACTTATTTCATTGTTTTCAGAGCAGATTATTCTTAATTACGGCAAAATGGGTCAGTTTCACTGAGTCACTGGTTTAATGTTGCACACTCGTACTATTCTCCATAATTACAATTAGTCGTTAGTATGTATTGATAAATTAAAACTAAGGGACTCGGCAATTGAACGTTTGTAAACATGGGTGGCAACATAGAACATTGTACAAATTATAAAGCTCACGATTCCAACTGATTAAAGTTGTATAGCAACGAAATATGTTGGTTTCTTGATGAGTTAAACACCCGATTTCGCAAAAAAACGTAACATAGACCTTTATTCGGCCGAGCCCTTCAAATTACTGACCTAGTGTGACTTACCCTTCCTACGAAAAAACAAATGTGAATTTTTTTTTATTAACAATTGTTGAATTTTATGATTAATTATTATTTTTATAAGTATTTTGTTGCTCATATGATTACTTATCATACTATTTATTATATTCATCCAACATAGAATTATTCACAAAAACCAAGAGAAAAATGAAACAAAACCAACATAACTTTTTTTATCCTTATCGAAGTTTGATGAAATTATAAAAAAATACTTTGATTTTGAAACTAAATACGCCAAGTCGCAAAGAAAAAATTACAGGCTTCATTAAAAATAATATACATTTTAATTACTTAGGCATAAAAAAATAAAATAAAAAGTCTTCATAAGGGATGTTAGGCGTCATTTATGAAATTTGCTTATGTGCCTATTATATAGAATGTGAATGGGTCAATATTCAATCAAGTTCGTTTGTACTTGCATGACATTCAGTATTAAGAAAAACAATCAAAGAAAATTTCTCATGAAAACTTACTAGTTTTTTTTATAATAATGTAATACTGCAAGCTGTAAGTAGAGAATTTTCCGGCAATTGGCAATATGTAAGCACGCAGGAGTGCATGCGATGTTTTGAAATTTTTCGATTTTTTTTATACCGACTTCGTTTTTTTATGAATGAAATAGGTACATATTGTTAAAACATCTCCAACATACTCTATAATAATATTGTTATTATTATGCTTCATCTCAATTTAACTTCATCTCAATACTGTTATTTTAATATATCTATATACAACTGCAAGAATCTGTCATGAACGAAAGTAAAGAAAAGAGGTTTATATTATAAAATTAAGAATAAACACTTTATTTTAGTTTTAAAATCATTTCACAGTTCGATTTAAAAAATAATACATTTTCAATCAATTTAATAAGATTATTGTTGCTCTTTCTGTTGCTGAATATACTTTTTAATTAGATTTTAAAAAAATCTAAAACACTAACCTAATTAATCCGATGAGTTCACTTTCTTCATTTTATTTTGGGCATTTATGTTTAAGAAAAATTTAACATAATCGATGTAAATAGTAATTTTTACGAGTTCTTTCATATATTTTCAATGCAATACAAATCAGATCAGACAAGATACAGAAACCGGTTGGCCTTTTTTTTACTGGCTGAAGATGGCCCGAAGAAAAAATGAAACAGCTGAAGACCGCTTTAGACAAGTGACATTTACCAAGCCCCTTATCAAGTCAAGGTCTTCCACCTTCTTTCCTTCATCGTTCCATGTCTAAGACCAAATCGGATTTATGTATCAAGTACATGTGTTCTGAAATGATACATTCTCGAAGTATATGCCATCTAGCGGGAGTATTCTAAAACTCCTCCCCACTTTATATATTTCTTTTCTTATTGGTGTATAATACTTTGGAATACTTAATGAATATTTCTTATCACAAATTAAATTTATTTTTAGAAATACAATGAAACAGCATCCTTCCATAATATTTAAGAAGAATCAGCTATGAAGTTTATACATTAAAAATAGCCAGTAAAACTATTTTACCGAGGTGTGGCGACCCCGAGGTGTGGAAAAATGCTGAAAAAAGCAATCGCGAAAGATTCTTGGCCAGATAACCACATACCTATAGAATCTGCAAGGTACCTTTGACTTTGGAACAGAATGAGGCATATGCAAAGAGTTGGTGAACACTGGGTGACAATTAAACTTTTAAAATAATTGAAGTTTAAAAATAAAATTTCAGCTCTATCAACTCATTAACTTCATTCAACAAATGTGATATATAAAAAAAAATTAGCTCTGTAAACAATTCTTCAGGGATATATTGTGTAAAAAATTTAGTAAATTGTAAAAAAAAATCTGTGTAGTATCTTAATGTCCCCCTATGGATATAAGTAAATATATAAGTACATATATAAGTAAATAAATATAAACCATGAATTCTGTCTGCATTAAGTAATGAATTCGTTCATTATCGCATAGCTACATGATTTTGATAACGACACAGTAAAAGAATTAATTTAATTTTTTTCTAATATCTTTCAAAGAAATACTTTAAAAGTTGTGTTGGTAATATTCATACAACCTCATGGGTAAGTATGGCTGAGCTCAATGTATCTTTTACAATAATAGCCATTCAGTTTATAGCCCAATACTGACCCTCAAAATTATAATAAAATTTAAAGTTGAACGTTTATCGGCCGATGTCATATTTATACATTTTATTGTTAACAGTCCATTTTATCCTTTTGAATTATTGAAATAGTTGACGAAGAAAAATAAAAACACAAATTTTAATTAAATTAATTAGAATTTAAATATATATATATATATATATATATATATATATATATATATATATATATATATATATATATATATATATATATATGTGTGTGTGTAATTAATAATACAAAATAATGTTTGAAGCCCTCTTCTCTATTCCTTTTACACCTCTGACATCTATAAGCAACTTTGCACCACTATCTACAGCCATGGTGATGGAAATTCTTTCTTCCCACAAACATCCGCATCTATTGCCGTTCTGAATCATATATTTAATATTGAAAAGTGGTTCCGCAATAGGAAATTCCACGAATTGAAAGAAATTGCACGTCATCTGTTCACAGCGGAAAGCTTCATATCCATCAAAAGCAATTGACAATAATCCAGTTCATCCAAAAAATTATGTTTGGTATATCATTTTATAATTGAACAAATGACTGGTAAGACAATCAACTTTCTCATGTTCTGGGCAGCAGATCCTCACTTAACTTACGGAACAAACGACTAATCTGTAACAATATACTAAGACCTATCTGACCATAAGAAGCAGAATACAAACAAAAGACAAATAACACGATACAAACTTCTCCAAAGCATTATAACATAAAATTTATAGGTTTATATAAAATCACACGAACATGCCAATAATAAAATCTAACGACGAAAGTATGGTTGACCGTAGATATATATTTAGGAGAAGCTAGGGGATGCGATCAATGAATAACACAGAAATAAAAAAAATATTTTATTGTATGCCAACATTTTGGCCTTCAGCAGGGCTATGAAAAGCAAGATAACAGTGATAGCAGCAAAAACTGTAATAAAAAATTAAAACAAACAGTAAAATAAATTAGTATGATGAAGAACAGGAAAGTGAAGTTAAAAGAAAAAAGATGTTATGATAGAAATAGTGAGAATGAAAATATATTTAAAGACAGATTATGAATTATGTGGTAGATATAATAAAATACATGAAAACTACTAATTATAATAACTACCTACAATTACGAAGATTTAGGAATATAAAAATATATCAAGATAATTATGATAATATGTTAATCGATAATGTTGGCAATGTAAGTAATGATAATAATGAAAATTAAAATAGCGCTAAAAAATATTTTTTCTTATTTATGTGTAATGAAGAATGAAGACCCCCCACTCCCAACCAAGCTTCTCTTATAAATATAATCTTCTATAAATGACTAATACATCACATTTTATTCTTTAACTCGCAATCATCCCAATCCATTCCTCCAATCACTATCTTACTCTGAGTGCACGTGAACGCAGGTTAGAAACACAATGGCGCAGAGATCTTCTACTTCACCGATGATACAAAACTTATATAAAAATTCTCACCATCAGCTGAGGAAACGGCAAAATTTTCTTGGTGCGTCACAAATCAATATCAAATATATTATAAAACAAGAGGTAAAGAGTATAATTACAAAATCTATTGTAATTTTTTAAATTATTTATATTTTTTTATGTAAAAAAAGTTCGAAGGCCCAAAAGACAATAAAAATCAATCGTAAAAGAGAGAAAGGCGAGAGCGCCATAAAGCTTTATTATATTTCCATATTATACATTTATCTGGTTATCTGTAATCAAATTTTTGCAAAGAACCCTCACGAAATCGTACAAGCCATTCCATTTTTTCCTTTCACGAATGTTAGATGTATATAAGCGGCGACCTATTAATTTGTACCAATTAAAAATGAATTTCAGACAATATTAACAATGATAATGAATTATGCAGGAATTCAATTACTGCGTCACGGTCGAGGTAATGCGGTACGGGTAGAGAACATATAACAGAGAACAAAGAACCAATGGTCCACGATCTGGTGTGGTAGTTGACGCAAGCACCGTCTCACCCTTTCATAAGAGGCGGTTCTGCTTTCCCCCACGCTCACGCAGAATACTAGAGCATGGAGTCATACTATTCAATAATAAATATCATATTTAAATACATAATACCATTCATCCATTGTAAATACAGAAAAGGGTAATACTTCATAATTATATGCTGACAGAAAATATGCAATAAATAAAAATTATTGTCAGGGAATATTAACTGAATAAAATAATTCGAAATATTGGTAACAAATTTGCTCCGCATTTCATTACCGAAACACCAAGAGATTTTTTCTGAGAAGAACTATGATTAGTGGATTCTTCAAACATTCTGTACTCTTACAGGATAGCAGCACCCATCGTTTTCTAAGTCAGTTCAGTTGTATTATAAACTATATAACCATGAAAATGTCAAGCCATCGGTATGAAGAATGTGAAAACCACGAGAGGTTCGGGATTCAGTATAGTCCATAATACGATAAGGAGCCTTTAGCGTTAAAATTATATTGAGCAGGTCAAGATAAACCAACAACTGTAGTGGAAACTAAATTAAAATTTGTAAATATAAACTGGATAGTCTATTTTAAAAATCATCATCAAAATAGTCTCAGAAAAAGAATTGAAAGGTACTATGCAGAATACAAATATCAAGACAGAAGTATCCATCAAGCAATTCCAGAAGCCTTTGGCAAATAATTTTGAAGCAAAATCATAATAATAGACAAAAACCAACCTTGTGGAATTCATAAATGCTAACTGAGAGGTTAAAAAAACTCAGTCAATTTTGGTAAATCAATTTATTTATTTATTTGGTAATTATTCTAACCAGGAAGGTGCATGCAGTGACTATACCATTGTCATAACTGCTCGAGAAGATTATACTATAAAATGTAGAAGTTCACCAAATTTTGGTAGATTTATGAATATTCTATGATATTGTGCTATTAAAAATGCTGTGGGAAGAGCCAGACGATTTTTTTATAATAACCCTCTATTTTATATCAGCCATAAGAAGCCTATGTGATGAAACTAGAGCATGCGTTCAAATAACATCTCGGTTAGTAATAGTTTCCGCTTAACAACAGAATTAAAACAAAGGTGCTTCTTTTCACCACTTCTCTTTAATATGCACGAGGATGCTGATTGAAAAAATGTCATGGTATGGGAGTATAGATTAGCAAATAATCATTCGTCTAATCTCCAGCTTGCAAGTACTCATCGCTGTAGAAGCACAGGATGCAGAGAGTACATGGTGGGAAAAATTCTTCAGCGATATTAATTTTGAAGGCTAGACATTAACAAGGGGGAACAGCGACATGGCTTTTAAAGGATAAGGTGGCGTTCCTACTAAAGGTTGGACAATAAACCCCGAAACCGAATTTAAGTAACCGTAAACAGGTATTTAAAAAGCTAGATGATTGCAAAATAAATGAATGATTAAGACATTGAAAAGTAAACAAGGAATAGTAAAGCCTTAAATTCAGCGATCTGGAATAAGTCCTTTGAGAGGGTTTGGTTTTTTCTTGGTTTCTAAATGTTTTTTTCCATTAACATCAACTTTCCTTTCCTCCACAGAAACTAAATAAGAATGGAGAATATAACAAGTCGTCGAACACATGATATGAGAGTAAGACAAATGTTACGTCTCTTGTTAATATTCTATTTCATACATTTTTGGAAGGATATAACACTAGCTGAAACCTAAGTTAAAAATCAGACAAATGCCAAGCATCAATCATACCCGTCTTGCATCAGTACCCGATTTTGTTTCTCTAACATTTCGTACAATGCCCTCTCTCTTTATTGTTGATCACCAATTCCTATTCATTTGTTTATATTTTAATTTTTACTAAAATCGGATTTAAAATAAATTAAACAAAAAATTTATATCATAGCGCGAAAATAAAACCCATGTCTCTTATATTCTAGGGCAACATGATGAAGTAGGTTCGAATTCGGAAGCCGTGATAAGCAGTTTTTTAGCCACCATGACCTGAAATAATCAGAACTAAGTGAAACAGATCAATGTTAATTTGATGTATTTTAGGGGGAAATCTTCAGGGTATACAATGGAGGATACTGATCAGTTCCTAACAGGATAACTGATCAGTTCCTATCAGATCGGTAAGAAAAATTACGAAAATAAGTTTAACATGTGTTTCTATTCATATTCTTACAGAGCTATAGGTGAAGGGTATATGGTTTTATTTTTATCATTTCATCTTAGTAAATCGGCGAGGATAACCATTAATAGCTTCAATCGCCGGTCATTTCACGAATACTTTCGGAGATTAAAGCTTGGTGATCGTTAGAATAAGTATCGCTTTCTTCCGACTGCTGAGGGCTCAGTCAGCAACATTGGTGGGAGGAACCACGTGACAGTTGTGGTCGCATTACCTTCTCCCTTGCGGCCTTTCACTTCTCATTTTCTTTCATATTTCCACTGTTTATTGAAATATGATAAGGACCTAATCACCCCCATCTCATTGGTGGGGGTGACGCAACGCCTTATCGGAGTGGGAGTGCTCTAGTTTTCCAGGGGAGGGCAGCACCGGCGGGGTAGGTAGCCCACAGACCCACATTGTGCAAGTAGCCATGCTCCCACACGCTCTCTGCATCCTCTTGGGACTCGCACACTACGGTAAGTCTACAATACAAGGATATCTAATATATGATATAATTATAATATGATTAATATTAAACTAACAAACCTTTGGTACTTCCAGCATTAAAGTCTCCCCACATTAAGCGTTAAAGTCTTTTAACTTGAACGAAGTATCCAAATGAAATTTATTGTGTCGATTGAAAACTTTATAAATACTTCAATTTTTTAATAATTATTTCAATTCATTAATTAAGTTTTACTATTGTTTCATAGTTAAAGTTCCAAAATAATTTAAGTATATTTATATATATATATATATAAGAGAATTTATTAATATCATCATTGGTGGGGTGTTCAGATCATTTTCATTAGGGAAAAACCAGAAATACCATTAGGAAATCATTCAGTACTATTAAGATCTGTTTACAAATAAGGAACCATAGGGGAAAGCCAAGTAGATTTGACACTTTCCCTGTCATAAACACCACAACAAAGCCTAAGCCTTACCTTTGAAGAATCGACAATAGACCTTCCTTAGTGAGTTATGTAATTACATGGAAAAATTCCTTTCAATAACTACATACCAACCCTCTGGTTTATTTTTAGGCTTCATGCTATTTTTTACCCAGACACAAAGATTTCAATAAAGGTGGAAATAATGCATTGTTGGATAGAAGTCTTTTGATAAAACATTGTTATGGTGACCGATTGTTTACACAATTTAGAATGGCGTTGATTTGAGATGATACACCAAGTTGAAACGAATACATATGAAGACAGCACATTTGAACACAACTAATCAACTGTCGAGTTCGGAATCGTTAATCTTGTACAAGCAAATAGAAACTCGAAAAGCCAACTGCTAAAAATAGTAAAAGGTCATTTATAACAGCAAAATTTCTGGTTCCTGACTATCTCAAGGTTGAAAGGAGAACAACGGTGTCCAAGGTGATACCATGATAATATCAATAAAGGTCCATGAACATAATCTTGAAAAAAAGAGAGCGTAAATTATCAAATATAATAAATAAAATTGATATAAAAGAAGGATAACAAATATAATAATTTAATAAATAAAACGAGTTTTTATTATTGTTTTTATTAATACGATTACTACGAACAATTTAATTACATTGTATAATTAATTTTACCATCAAGCATACTATAAATAAATCAGTACCGTGAACGGTTTCTAAACCTGGCAAGACTCATACATGTTCAAATAAATTTTAGTGCGGAAAGATTTCTACCTAATCCTGTCAGTATGGAAAAGCAACAGACTACCTCAACCACTTCCTTAATATCTGAAGATAAGGATTTTTTTTTTTACTACTAGATAGTTACTCACTGGTTTCGTCACAGTTAGTGCTTGCTGATAGTATTTAATTATATTTTTCTTTAATTAAGGCTTAGAAAAAAAAATCTAAATGTGAACAAAACATAAAGCCTTATCAACCTTGAAAAAAATCCATCACATTATTAAAAATAACCGAATGATCTAAAACAAAAATAAGCTTTCAAATAAGCACTTGGGTTTTTCAAGTATCAGTTGCGTCTTTAAACGATTAAGGGATAAATATTACATCCTGGTATCGTTGTTCAAGACGAGCTTGACGGCTAAAAAGAGAATTTCTTAAATAAGCAAAATTATGCCATTGGTCATAATTGTTTAATAATAGGTATCAAAAGCAAGATTTACTCCTTCGGTTGCAAGAAGATAAACTGGTAGAATCGTTTTAGGAAATTGCTACTTTGAAATCACGAACATAGGTGTATTGCGTAAGCATTGCAAATGCCATAAATCTGCAACTCTATAAAGTGAAGAATGTATTGCCTCTAAGATTGATTTATGACTAATTATAAGCTAGAAATGAACTCATTTAAACTCAGAAATATCTTATATTTCAAGGATTTTTAGTGTAAACCTTCAGCGCATGAAAGAAACTAAAACTCTAAAAAATAAAATATTATTTTGACTCTTTAACAGATGAATTCGTGCACAATTTAAAATAGAATTAGTTTAGTAAAGATTATGTTTTTCATTTTTTCTATGTTATGCCAGAATAAATTAATTTTAACATAGAATATTCAATACCGACTCGTAGGTATTGTTTTTAATAACACAATTTAAAACTTTATTTACAATTAAATGAGTAAATGTGATTTTACAGATCGTTTAAAAAAAAAAAAAAAATCATTTCTTACTGATACGAGTAAGCAACAAATATTTAAATTCGACAGTTTCATTCTATTTATTAAAGCTTTATAATTTCCAAATCGAAAAGAAATAGAATACTAGACGATTATAAAAGGGTCAATCACTTTTAAAACGTGTTTCTAAACAGATCTAAGTGACGGTTGTAAAAAGAGCTTACCTTTCTACTCCAGAGATTCCTTAAATTTTGTGTAACAACGCTTAAGTGAAAATATTAAACCAGCAAATAAAGCCATCTGTTTCACATGAAGCTACAAAAAAGAAAGAGATAAAAGATCTTCTGGATAAGAGATGAACCAAACTAATCAACTTCATGTTCAGGAGGATGGTACCACTGGGTGTCTCCCTTATATCTTTTTATATTATTTTAACAATAAAATTAATAGGAACATTGTATTTGGGGTAAGTTAACAGTTCATATATTGATGGTGTAGATAGGGTTACAAAAATTGATTGCAAAAGTATCAAGTTACTGTTTGATTGGGAAATATTGCCTAACTTATTATAATTTGTAACTTTAGCTCTGAAAACTGGAGTCCTGTAACGTAAGCTGAAATAAATAATGTTTGAAAATTTGGGAGCACATTTACCTCAAGTACCAACTTATTTTATTATTTAGCTCATTCCCTGGTAGTGAAGTTTATATACAAGTGTGATCGGCCCATCAAAATTTGATCCTTCCGGTCATATGTCCGACCTTATACGCTGATAAGCAACTCTTGGTGACTTTAATTTTTGTCTATGAACAGCCTAAAGCTAAAATAAGACTTTTCTAAAATTTTCGTTAATATTAACACTAAACGGAATAAAAGTAATGTAATGCAATAATTAAAGGAAAAGAAAGATTTCAAATTACTTTAGTATTCATTGCGAGGTAAAACGGTATTTTATCCCAGCAAGGGAATCGAAGATTTGAGATACATTTGATCAATGTATCTGAAGCTGGTTCTATCTTTCCCTACCGATAATCTTTTTTTTTTACTCTAGAGTTTGACTTAAGAGTTTGCCTATTGGTTTCCAGCTACCGAATACGTTATCTTTTGATTAAACACATAAAGTATTTAATTAAACTTTGTTTTGTTTCACATTCATCTACCCTTAATATCACCCAAATAAGTTTAATTCATAAGTTAATACTGGAAATTGAATGATTTTGTCCATTGCACCTAACAACCTATGTGGAAACCTTACACTGGATGTGGAAACAATCAAGTTCAGGAACTGAAAAAATCGCAGAGAATGTAGATATTGGCCAAGACAGACATAGGAAACAGCTGTTTTAGGGAGATATGACATGTTTAATTACGCCAGTTGACAGCCAGCCGGGGGTACGGTAATGTAGGTCATAACGTAATATAGAAAGGTAGCCGGGCAGGTCCGTAATTGCCGAAGGTTCGGCCATGGGGGCTGACCCTCCGCATTAGGAGTTCGGCTGGGAATATCTTAAAGTCTTAGCCAGTAACTTGTCGATGCCTGGGTCCATTGCAAAAGTTATTAGCCAATTTCAAACCAAAAAAACATAACTGCCTATTCCTTTCACGTAGATGCTGCAATACTCCCTACTGAACCCGTTTACGTTCAAATTTGAAAGTGTGTGCATAAAGGAGAAATTTTGGTTCAGTTTTTGCTGGAATTTTGCTATATTGATAAGAGCTAGAATTGAAATGAAATTGATCGTTAAATTCTTGTGTATTCTTTTCAGTCTTATATATTAGATTTATAGACAAAAATACATAAAGCTCTTTTAAACGTTGAAATCAAGAAATCACAAAGTGATTGCATTGCCAACCCATTTTTTTGCTTTCAAATTTTCATACTTGTCCAACAATAAACAATACTTTTAAATAAGTATTACCAATGAAATGTACAACACGGCTATTTATTTTCTCTTCTTTAGTCTCGTACTCTAAAGATGCGCTCAGATATTTGCCAAACTATAGCCAAACCAAACGGCAAACGTGTAATAGGGGTATACAGAAGCTTAGCAAACTATCCAAATCCACAAGCTACTATTCCATCTAGTAACAGTTTTGTCGGCTGTTAATTTCGCTTAAAACTATTTTTATTTTAAAAAGAAACAATTAAAATTTAAAATAAACATGTATAATATATACAAATACAAAGAGCAACACTAGCGCTTATGCAGCACTTTCCTCAAGAACCGGATCGGACACAAAAAATGGCAAGGCAAGCCACACCAAGCCAAACTACTCCGTTTACACGTTTGATTAGCCAAAATATGAAAGCACTTTTACTATGAGCCAGATAATCCTTTGTGAAAAATCCATTTTCTTATTTATTTGCTATTTTAATAAAACTTTTTCACATTTACATACTTCGCAAAAAAAATTGTTTTTCATTTCACGAATTGAATGTAATCAACAGTATCAGCTCTTATTTTATTGTTGTATTTTTTTTTCTACTCTTCTAATCCTGTCTTAGAATGGGACGAATTCATGTGTAAAATCATTTAAAAAACTAAAGAAACAAATAGAACCTCTATTTATCCTGTAGTTGGTAGGACTGAGATTTCGAAATTAAAAATATTATAATTTAATCGACGAAATTCCATTCCTCAATTGGATTTTTTTAAATAAGCGGTTTAGAATACCATATATATATTTATTTATAAGGTTTTAGACTATATGAATGAACAACAACAACCGCAAAAATTCATATAACGTAAATTAATACTGTAAGAACTGCCTATGTTGGCTAGCCTAGCATGTTTTAGAAGCATACGAGTAAAATATAATATTGCTCGGAGTATAAAAATGTGAAATATAATTTAATAATAAAAGTAGTTTTGTACTTGAGTAAGGGATAAAAAAGATCGAGAAATCAAGATCTCAAAACAAATTACTTCATTAATAGAGACTTATCGTTATATAAATAAATAATATAAATATAAAATGGGCGATGATTCATATATATTTCTGTGTTGATGAGTTAGTAAAATCTATTACGATTTGAAACAGCAACCGAAAATATTTCAAATCTCAACTTTCTCGCTGCAACAATAAGATCATAACCTCGAGAGAAATCGCCCTTCCTGTAGTTGTATGTGTAAACAAGAAGGTTAACCTAATCCACAACAACTAAAATATCCTAATTCATTGACCAAATTTTTTTTTCTGTTGCACTTTTTCTTTTTTTTATTTGATGTTTTGTCTTCCGTAGGGTTGAGCGTACCTCTTCTGGACGCCCCTGGATGCCCGGAGCAGTACGGTGTCCAGACATACCACCACCCTGAAGCCTGCGACCAATTCTTCCTGTGCACCAACGGAACCCTCACACTGGAAACATGCGAGAACGGACTCCTCTACGACGGTAAAGGAGCTGTACACAACCACTGCAACTACCACTGGGCTGTTGACTGCGGACCAAGGAAGGCAGTCCGTACGTAAAGATTAAAATAATCAATAATATATAGAAATTATAGTGTTCCTTGTAATTTTTAAAGCGTGACAATATTCACTGCTTTCAACTGAAAGTTTTGTTTTTCAAATTATTCAGCATTTAAAAAAGTGCCTGAATCAATTTCTTTATATATCTAGATATATTTTATATTCAAATTCACAATTAGTTTCTCCTTTAATTATGGAGAATGGGGTAGCTCAGTGGTAAGGCACTATGTTACAATAGAATAGAATAATGTTTTATTCAACGAGCATGTTATGAAAATATTATTAGGGCTTGGTCTATTGACAGTTAGCCCACTGTTGGTTGCCTAATACTTTTCTACATACAATTAAAAGAAATAAATAAAAAAAAATTAAACACTGTATACAACAAAATAAAGAAATAACTTGCTCCTCATCAACAACACTAAAATTTTAACATTAAATAATTATAATTTTAAATACATATTATCATAAAGTTCTAAATACTAGCATAAATTATAGTTAAATTCCTTTATCAGCTCTTGCCTGTAACTATAAGCTATTTTAAAACATTCTATTGTACTATCCCAATTTTCACCATTTAAATAATCTATAATCTCGTTATTGTTTAGTCGATGTATATTAAAGTATTCCCTTTGAATCCCCGATAAGATTGGGCATACGGTGAGAAAATGTTGGGCATTTTGTGTAATTTCGATTTTATGTTACTATCCTCCCCGTCCCGGGTTCGAGACCGGCTGTGGCAGATAATTATTTGCTCTGTTATCAGCCGTGAATCGACCCTGGGGCTCACCCAGCCTCTATAAATTGGGTACCCTTAATTGGGGTAAAAATCTGGCGATTGAGAGGTATCTCGGCCAAATCACCTCCTTGCACAACCGTTGGCTTAGAAACAATAAGATCCTTACCAACTACTGAGTCCGAAGACCCTTCATGGATTGTAGTGGTACAGGTTTTTTTTTTTTTATATATATAATAATGTATGCATTTATATAGTTCATACCTTATTTGGGCTAGGGGCTTTTTTCCCGTATGTTCATTCATCCTGTTTTTTTTTTTTAAATAGCTCTCTTGGTTTACATATCGTTTGTATGTAAAAGGTCGTTTTAACTTAATTACCTTATAAATATAAAATTACCTTAATTAGCCATAATAAATTATGATTTTTTCATTTCCTACAGAAAAAAAAACTAGGTCACGCTTGATGAGAATTTAAGAATTCAACAATAGCTTGTATGGACCGTAGACCTCAAGCTACGTATCCACTCAAATTTTGCACTCTCAAGAACCTCTCGAGAGCTCTGCTCGCTAGTGAATAATGTTTTGTACTGGCAAGAAACTGGTGGCTCACTATCGGTGAGTTATTCTAGAGATTTATCACACGATTCACTCTCTAGAGGACATGTAAGTTTACACATTTTAGATGGTTTTTGAAATTTGAAATTTTCGGAAATGCACATATGTGATAATTCTAAATTTGCGATATATAAATAGCAATGCCCATCCAAAGAAATAACAAAATTATGCAAGAATTTTAAGATCGCATCTTCATTTTAAATAATGCGTTTTTTCGTAAGGTCAAAAAACAAAATGTATACGATATTTTCGAGACCTTAAAAAGAAGCGGGCGATTATACGAGATGGTTGTTAATTTACAACTCTCGCTCTTGACGTCCTTGAAATGTGCTGGTCTCTTTTGATACCTTCTCTCGTCGCATGGAACTGGTAGTAACTAAAACTGGAGGGGGGAATATGAAAGTTGCACCCGGTGAAAATGTCATGAGCTTACTTGCTTTCACAGACCCGTAATTTTGAAATATAGACGAGATAATTTTTTAGGGTAAAATATATATTTTAATTAGATTAAATAATGGATTTGGAGCTGTTTGGAAAAAGATCCATATGATTCAGAATTTTAAAATAGAGAACAATGACAATCTGTGTATGTGCACGCCCGGGTAATCTTAGCCAAGAGAAAAAAAATGTCAAACTATTTAACCGTTGGACACAAAAAATGAAAATACAAAAAGTTCAAAATCTCAATTTACTCGAAAAACAGACCATTGTATTTTGATAATGTGTTAATGTTGCATATACATTTTTTTTATTTTTGCTCAGGAGACCAATTGAATAAATCTTCATTTTTTTAAGTATTTTCTTCCAGTATCATTATTCTTTTATTAGAATTTTCTTCACATCATTATTGCCAACGGTTCGGGGTATTTCCCCATCTTCAGGACAAATCTCTATATTATGGAACAAAACAGATAGAATTCAGATAACTTACTTTAAGCATGCTCCACATTTAACAATTAAAATTAAATTTAAATTTTTACTAGTCTACCATAAATCGTCTCCACCACGTATAGCTACTTTTCAAGATACCAAAAAAGAACTTTAAATCCTTACTTTTAACTTATCCACAGAGAATAATTTGTTTACCTCTGGACCTATCAGCGTCTCTGAACATTAGATTTGTGTTTATTAAATTTTATTTTGCGAATGTGCTTCTAAAAAATTAATACAACAATGAAATTCCAAAAATACGATTATCCAATATTACCAATATTATTATACACTGTTTTTGTCATAATCAAATCCATTATTACAATTATTAAGATCTTAATTTTAGCTGTCACTAGTTCTTTCATTATAACTTATAACAGGAATGTACATTGATATTTCAATTTCATTGCCACAGTGCATTATGTGCATTTTAAAAATTTGTCATTGATATTTAACATGCAGCAAGAATGCTTGGATTACAAAAGCACAATGCCCACAGTCAAGAATAGAAGTATAGTATTAATAAATAAAGAGCTAGGTGTTTCTTAGGGTGTGTACTGTAGTCCTTGAATGTCTTCTGGTGAGAGTCGCACATTTAAGTTCCGCATTAAACTACCTACTAACATTTTTTACAGCAAATTCTTGTTTTGAACGTATTTGTAAAATATTTTGAAGAGATTCGATTTCAAAATTTCAGAAGCTTAATTCAAACCTACAATATTTATCTTCCAATTGATGAATGACACAAAGCATCATATATTAAGAAACTCTAAAATTCTCTTCAGGGAACAAAATAGTTCAGCAATTGCAACCTCGTAAAAACGTAGCCATGTGAATATTTTCATGTAATAGAATTAACAACATAAAAGTTCATTAATTCATAAAATATGATTTACTTTATTTATTTACAATAGCCCACCAACAGGTGGTGTGCCCAATGGACAAGTGGTCACTTTGATCATCAAATATGAAACATGAAAGACAAATTATTTATTATACATAGTTGTAATTAATTTTAATGAATTTTCATTTAAGCTTAATTAAATGCCTCAGTCAGATATGTAAATAATTAAAGTAGGAATAAAATTATGCAATAATAATAGACCCTTTATTAATATATTTCTAGACAATTTTTTTTTGGCACTAATCATCCATATATATCACCCAGAGAACGACCTTCAAGTGTTAACCTAAACCAATAAATATATCAGTTAATTTGGAGGTAATCTATTGTGAAACAGGATGCGCCCTATAGGGCTTGTAGGTATAAAACATATACATTATTATATGTCTAATGTGAAACTTTTTGAGTTGTAGAGCTTTAGTTCTTGACATTCTTTATGAAATAAATTAAACAAAAAAATAATTTATACAAAATTTACAAATTTGAAGTAGATAATTATAAGTTAACAACTAGATTTTCGGCATTACGTTTTATGATTCAGATGGTCATTATTTAGGTAAATATTATTGCTATATTCAAATATCTATATATTATTTAATGTTTTTATTTATTTAGCCAGAAATATTTCCTGAATAGTAATAAATCAATTTTTTACAGTTGTACCCCTCAGCTCCCCAGGCTGTGAATTCAGGTACGGTATCTACCCAGAAGGACCCCACTGCTCCACCAACTATGTCAAATGTGCTGACGGTGTCCCATACATCAACCACTGCGACCCTGGTTTGGCCTACGACGACAAAACTCACTCATGCAACTGGCCAGATCTTCTCCGTGATTATTGCAACCCAGAGGGTAAGATAAATGAATCAATGGTATTACAACGATCAAAGGAGTGGATAAGAACATATAATTTGTTTGTGACGATATCTCAACCTGTAAACATTGAATGTTATAATTGTTATCAAGCAGCGCCCACTCTTGGCTATTAAGCCATTTTCCAACACACTGACCTATATAGACAGGGTCATCCTAATCTTTTTGCGAGTGATCCAGAGTTCTGGAAGTTCTTAGGTGGTCTACGCCCGTAGTTTCGTTGGCCTACCGAGTTCAGAAATCGTATGTGATGGAGATGCAGAGGTAGACATGAAGCAACGCTGACTGCTCGAGGAGGGCCATGTGTGACAAGGCTCTCCCACTTCTTGTCTGATGCTGTTTCTTATTTCTATTATTTCATATCTTATTATGAGTTTATTCCCGCTTTGGTTGAGTCAAGAGTGGCTGAGGCAAAGGTCCAAGTTTTGCTAAGTTTTTGGCCATTTCATTACAAATATGTTAACATTCCTGGGAACCTATTGAAAATTCAACTGCTATACTTGGCATCCCAGTTTTTGTTTATCGTCTTTCTGCACTCCAAAGTTCTCTTGGAGAGGATCAACAGGACGATAAAAATCGGAGACTTCACATTTCAGCGGGTGAACGAATTTATTTATTTAGGCTCAGGTGAACTCTGAAAATAGTATACGGCAATAAATAAATAAAAGATTAGTGGCTGCAAACAAGTGGATGTTAAGGAGTATTAAAACATTGGAGAAGTAAATGCCTTTCGCGAAACGCCAAAGTGCAACTTTATAAAACTCTAGGTCTATGCATCCGAATGCTGACAAATTTCGCGAACTCAAGAACTCATGCTCCTAAGATTTGAGAGGTGGATCCTTAGAAGATTTTTTGGACAAGTATTCACCAATAATGCTTGGCGACAGGGAACAAATGTCGAAATAGCAAGCCTGTTTAATAATATGAATGTTGTTTTATATATATATATATATATATATATATATATATATATATATATATATATATATATATATATATATATATATAATTAGAAGGCTTCGCTGGACGGGGAATGTTGGTACAATGAAAGGCGATGAGATCCCAAAAAAATTTTTGAAAGAAAAGCTATACGCCAAGAGGAGAATCGGTAGGCTATGACTGCGGTGGGCCGATGTAGAGGCAGAGGAAGCGTTGTCCATCTTTGAAGTAACGTTAAGGTAACGTTTACCATCAAGTACCTTGCATAAGGAAATATGTCTCATTTATAAGATCAGATGACTCCATTCTGGTTACTCTAAATTAAATATTTTTCATGCCCCTAAAATTAATTAAAATGTATTGGCCATTCATGACCTCTTTCTGTAACTCCACTAACTTCATTATTACAAGTATAAAGAATATAGGTGGTTTGAAAATTAAAACTTCAAGACAATCAATAGATGGTTGATTCCATTGAATCAATTAATTCACATCCAGCTAACCAATAGTAAAATAATATGAATATTGAACCCAAAAATTCAACAATCCGCTCCGTATTTCCTGAGATTGTTTCGTGTCTGCCCAATATACTCCAATAGTAATTCCATTAATAAATTTACGGCATTGTGTGATACGAAGTATAATTTTACACATAATATTTGGAATTTTAAGTTCACTACTAAATATTTTTTAATTTTAACAATTAATTAAAACAAGGATGCAAACAACTCTAGCAATTACGGCCTATAAACCTGGAAGGAGGAGGGATCCTTTAAGTTCCGTCAAAAACCAAATATACAAAAGCAGAATGAAATGATCTATCCTCCCAACTAAGTCCATGTAAACTCCTCGGAAATTAAGCAGAGGGCTATTTTTATTTTATGTTACTATTTTTGCTTTTGCATGAGTCAATTTAATTTTCATCTATGTATTTATAGTTAATTATTGTATAAAATACTATGTATTCACAGTAATTGATAACACGCTAAAACCAACGTTTTTTCCACAGCTGTTGTAGGATTCAAGTGCCCTGACAAGGTGGATCCTCACTCCATCTCTGCCAAGTTCCACCCCTACCCAAGGTACGCTATCCCCGGAGACTGTGACCACTTGGTAACTTGCGTTGATGGATTCCCTAGACTGATTGCCTGCGGAGAAGGTAAAGTGCTCGACGAGAACACACTCACCTGCGAAGAGCCAGAGCACGTACCATCATGGTAAGTGGTGTTTATCCTGCCCGTTGTGGTAGAACCGAAGGCCTTTTACGCCTTGTTAAAGTTTATTATCAACTACAATATAACAAGTGAACACCTAGGGAAAGGCTAATTTCTAATGCCCTTTCGCTGATTTCTCTCGTATTTCATACTTTCTAATTACTTGGAATAAAGGAGAACTAAAATATACTATTAACCGAATAGTTGATGATTAAATCACGGTTATACAAAATGACTAATTATAACGAGAGAGATTTAGTGTTTGAGCTAAAGTAGAAATGCTAAAGAGGAACACTATGTTTGCAACTATTTACTTCAGAAAAATAACGCCACAGTCCATGTAATCAGCAAATTTTTGTTTTTTTATCCAAAGAACAAAACTTTTTTTTTAATTTTAAGAATATTGAAGCTTAATGTTATACATATCTATATATACCACTAAAGAACCTCTAAAATCTGCTAATAACATAAAGCAGATTTCACCATTTATTGTAGACTGGAATGACCTTTCTCCATGTCAGAAACTGATCATTGGTGCATAATCTTTAGCATCACCAATCATCCAACTTTGAGACATTATCTCAACAAGTTTAAAGCATTTGCCATTCACTATTTTGCTTGGCATCTCGTTCTTATGAGTTCCAGCGATGTGACTAGTTTCACGTAATTGTGTTATCACCATGAATTTCGCCAAGTAGGATATGTATACGCAAACAACTTAAACAAGAACCTTTTACTGCGCATGCGCCTTACAATAACTTTTTGTTATTGAAATAACAATCAACTTACGAATTAATGCACGTCATTGAAAGATTTTAAAACAAAAAAATGTTTTAAAAAAATGCAAGATGGTATAATTAACAAGGTTGCTATCTGAAGCTACTGAACATCAGAATTTCATGCTCGTGCTTTTCCTGATCATACTTTTCAAATGTTTTTCCTGTCCAATGAGCAAAGGCAGTATCTTTATTAAAGATACCCTGAATAGGCTAAATAAATTCATCAATTCTCTCAAAAGCTTGGTATCCGAGATACCGAGATTTTTACATTTTTTCGGTGTTTTTTTTTTTGTTATAGACTATTCTGCATTAAATATAGAGTCCCGAAAATATGTATACCGTGCCCTCTTACGGCTTTGTACATTAAATAGAGAAGTGGTTGTGTAAGTCCTAGTCCGACTCCTCTTTTTGAAAGAGTAAGCTTAGACGTACGGAGCATCCTTTATTAGAGGATGCACGAACCATAGTAGCAAAGGGGTCCTTCCATTCTCCCCAATCGGACGGGAGATACGTAGATAATCTTTTTACTCTTCTGGAGATTTTTTTAAGAATATGCTGTCTATATCGTATTTTAAACAATTTTTATGCCAAAATCAAACTAAAAATTCAACAGTCTTGGGCTACATAAAAGTTATAGTTGAAGTTTTCGAACTTTAGTTCTGAACATGTTTTTTTAAAAAGTTTAATCTTTAAATTTCTGAGGAATTACAGAGGTGCCTGCCTGTACAGCCTTCGTGCGCATGCCTATGGAGATATGGTGCCTTTCATTCAATTTTAGTCATAGCTGCCTTCACTAGAATGATACGATTCATTCTGCGATGTTTGGATAAAGGGGTATAAGTTATTTATCAACAATGGGTTTAAGTTATACTTTATAATGTTATGTTCTTTATAATGAACTGTGACATTAAAAAAAAGTCAAAAGAAAAGTATTCACATTCCATGTGAACATTGTTTTATTGGCCAATATCCTCTTTCTCAAAGTTCTTTATACAGAACGAAATATAACTTAAACCCATTGTCGCAAAAAAGTGACTTGCACCCCTTTTCTCAAACACCACATAATTAGTTTGTGAGAACTCTCATTTGTGAGGGTTGATCCAATTTAAAACTATCATAGTTTGCTATTAAATCTACAAATAAATACAATATAATAAAGCGCACAGAGCGATCGATCAGGCTTACAGTTTAACATATTTACTCTATACAGTATTTCCAAAACTTGAGATTGAATATACTATTGTATAACGTGGTGAGCAATAGAAATGTACTCACTCTACTCTGTGTAGACGTATTAAATTGTATCAATGTTCAAATCGACCAAATAACCTGAAGATTTATAAATAAACTGTTCCATACTTGGCATTTACACGGATAAAAGTGCCTCAAGAGTTCATTAATTATAAACGTGCAATTATTCAGTAATTGGTATGGAGAAGATTGTCCCTATGAGGATGGCACGGATCCAAACTTCCTTTCAAAGCATTCGTTCACCAATTCTTTGGATTCATCCCATCCCAATGCTTCAAGGCGAAACAGTTCTTTTCTTCTTGTTACTCTGTTTTGAATTGATATGCCAACTCTGTGAGGCTCAGTAAAAAAAAAAAGACTCAGTTCGAATTCCTTAAGTTATCAGTTACAGTTGTTCTTCATACATTCCTCAAGTTACTAAATACAGTTGTTAAAAGGTCAAACAACAGCATATTTTTTGCTCGAAAATATTAAATAAACAAATAAATCTTGAAATTTTAAATTAAATTATTTCGGTAAATTATTTATCATAAAAAGAAAAAAAATTGGCATGTTGACATACATTAATATTATCATGAAAATACTTCTCATACCATGAAGGAATCCAAAGTTTAATTGTTTTAAGCATTGAATCTGCACTGTGATCATGGGCAGTAATGATAGAGCATTACTCATTAGTTCTTCCAATTTAGTTCGACATTAGCCGGAATAATGTTAGGATCAGAAATGAAAAATAAATCTCAAGTAAATAAATGAAAAAAAACAAACAAATTAGTTCACAGTTCCATTCTAGTCGCTTTTAACGAAGATTTATACATAAACGCGTTAGTTTTAATATGATATTGTCATCAGAAATGAGTTTAGAAGCAATTGATGGCATTGTAATAATATAATATAAATTATAAAAATAAAATAAAATAAGCTAAGGCCCAGAATTTTCTGTTTAAACCAGCTTTAGCAGGAGTACCTCAGGGATCAGTATTTGCTCCACAGCTCTACATCATATATACAAACAATATTCCAAACAGCTCCGAAACTCTGGCAGCGAGGTATGCAGATAAAACAACAATTTTAACAAAACATCAAAATCCAATACACGCCCCACAGACTTTACATCATCTAACAAATCTTCATGACTGGTGCAAACTTTGGAAAATTCGACTTAACCAAGACAAATCCCAACATATTACTTTTACTCTTCGACAAGAAACCTGCCCTCCAATTAACCTCGACAATGTAAAAATTTCACAAAATTTCTACCTTGGCCTTTGACATATGACAGAAGAATGACATGGGGCCCACACATCAAGAACAAACAAAACTACTTAACCAAAGACTAAAACCATTATACTCACTTCTTTCAAGAGGTTAAAAATTGAAACAGGCAGAAATTGAACACTTAAGCCAATTTGGACCTACGCTTCACAGATATACGGGATAGCCAAACGGATAGGCATACAAAAACTTTCAGTCAAAATAATTTAGGACTATTACCTAAGCCCCATGGTAATTTTAGAAAACGGCATTGGTAATTATTAGGTTAGAGCGTTCGAACTTGAAAGATTTATTTGGACTGAAAAGAATTATTGGCTATAAATTTTGGAGTAACGAAATTTTAACATTCTATTTTCATTTTTAATTGGGCTTTAAATGATTTCAGTTAAATTAAATATAATTATCTGTGAATTATTTTAATACTATCTTACATCGATTGATTCCATATATTTTATCGGGCTAAATACCAAAGGTGGAGGCAAGCATGTAGCATGTAACTAGCCGAACCTCTTTTAGTCACGAATTATTACCCAACCAACTGCCTTCTGTCTGGCTCCATTCCCTACGGTTTAGTATGTTAAGGATAGAGACAAATAGAAATAAAGATTCACTAAAAGTAAATTGTACATTTATACATTGTATAAATAGTTTAAAAATTGTACTATTGAGGAAATTATTAATATATATGAAATCGTAGGATTGTAGGATTGAGAATTAAATTAAATAATATTTAAGTTATGGAAAAAAATATTCATATGATATTAACCTAGTGATTTAAATATTAGGGGGGTTATGTATATAACTAAAAAATTGGGATTCTGGGGTTATGGCCAGAGTAATTAGTTCACCGTTTATTTAACTTTGTATTATGGGCACCAGGCTGTTTTAAACTAGCCGGTTGTGAATTAATCCACTTTAGAGATAATAGTTTATTGGTTTAAAGAAAAACTGTACGTACCCTGTCATACAAGCTTAGCTCGGGTGAGATGGGCTGGGTCATGTAAGCATAGCAACTACTTTTTAGGTTTTCCACTCCTTTACACATATTTTGAACATAATATCTATACAACTATAGACCAATAAGTCACTTTTTGGGGTATATTTAAAATTTGGCGGATGTACGGAATGGAGATCGGCACATGTTTTGGGAGCATAACCCCTTAGTTCATTGTGGCAGTTTTAGAATGATGGCAAGTTATCATTTAGTTTAGAAACACCAAAATCGAAGTCAGTGAACCATGTGTCAAGTAAAATTCAGATATTATACATGTGAAAGGGTTGAAGAATTAGAAGTTGAATTATCTGGTCTAAATTTACTTTAATAAATAATTGTATCATAAATTAAATGTTTTTTTTTAGTAGCTATTGGTAATTATTATTATCCTTATTTCCGTTGATTGATTTGATAATTTGAGAATTGCCTTATAATCAAACCAAGCAATATAAAAAACTATAATGACCCTAATTGTCTTAATTGGTAACTTTATAGATTTAGGGTAAGCCAATTCTAGTGATGATGTGATAAAAAAAACTGAACAGACAGATAACAGTTTACTTATTATTATAATTGTACTAATAATTCTATATTTATAAACATAACTAATTCGCATATTTTCTTATTTATTTCAGTCACCTGAAGAAGAAGAAGTAAAAAGAGGACGTAGAGAGGAGGGCAGCTACACACACTCACTGTAATATAATCCCCCAAAACTTTTCGAGAAGTGCCCTTCTCATCATTCAAAATCAACCCTATCTTAAAAATGTAAAAGTATGTAAAGAAAAAAATTATGTTATTTGTTGTTTTATGAGTAATTAAATATTGATTTTGGAGTTCGGTGAGTGCTATATTCAATATTTAAATCCTCCAGACTCAAGAAACTTGTTATGATATAACCAATCCTGTTTAACCTGTTTTCGGAGTGAGTTGGTATATTGTAAAAGGCCAATTATGTGTCTGTCTTGAAAAACTCGTTTTTGGAATGATTATACTGGAAATTATTCCCCAATGCATAGTATCAAGTCGATTACTGAAATACAGATTTGGAAAATCTTATTTCAGTCGATATATTTTATTATAAAGTCTCTGATCTCTTATTCAAGTATTCCAAAACTCGAATAGCAATTATAACAAAATTGCAAGTTTTATATTTATTTGTTTATTAGTAACAACAACATTAAAAATTGTTACCTACAAATGTAATTTTTACGATGAATAAAATTTATTCACCGTATAAATTACATTTTTAGGTCAATGATACTATTTCATTATAAATAAATAAAAACAGATTGGAACCGGTATTGGCAATAAGTTTTCTTCTCAATCATTTTTAGTCGTATTTTCCGGAAATAATAGACTTTTGCACTATATAGAAGGTTATCGAAAGGGTGTGGGGGTGCATTACAAATTCGTCATACAAGTCTCTCAAACACAGTTTTGGAGGCTTTCGGTTAGCTCTATAGACCTTGTAGATCTTTGGCCGCGTGATGTGGTATTCTTACAGACATTTATTGCTTGCGGGAGCACAGACAGCCTGGAGGGGGTCACCCAACCTCACGTTGTTGCGAACCATGGTTTCCATGGTGCAGCGGCAGGCTTCCCATTGTTCCATAACCGGTCCCTTTGTGGCCAATTCGGCAGTGTCCTTCCCACCGACTCACTCGGTTTCAAGGACAGTGACAAATCGGTCTAGATCCACGGATTATGGCTGTTCGGAGTCAGCAGGCGCACGAGGACCTATTCTTTCCCCGAGACAAACCGTCCATGGACCAAACCTCCGGGCCGCTATTTTATGTCCTGGAAAACCACAACGCGATTCACAATTAAGGTACACGGGGCAGGGTCATCATTCCTACGCCCGGTCTGTGTGAGTAGCCTTCAGTAAGCTGACGGGCCTCACATACCCGGGAGGAGGGGTGATAAATTTCTTGAATTATCACTTTAATTAAATTAAAGTAGTGCCGGTGCCGGGATTCGACCTCACAACTTTTGGGTTTGTGAGTAGGTGCACTTTTGCAAGCGCGCTAACCCGCTCGGCCACCCCAATTTTCAATTTCAATTTTGTATTTTAGTTACGATTATAGATAATTTAAAAACGGACCTTAGTGACGAAGCTCTGGTGCTCAATTTTTTTTTTATTGCTGTTTGTACTACATATATGAATCAATGAACGCACTCCTAATTCACGCAGCACAGAAGAATATCCAACATTAAATCCTGGCATAAAACGAAAATACTCTAGTATTTAATGTGATCCCTCAATAGCTTTTTTTCATGTATATATTGGTCATATCCAGTATAAATATGTCATTAGTTCAGAAAAATGTTTCATAAAATAAAAGACGTTTTCATTTAAGCTGTGTACGGTGGAGATAAATGATTTGAGTCAACGTTAATTTATGCCTACTACGAGTTTCAATAACTGTAAAAAAATCATGTATTTATAATTTTTCAAAAATAGTATGATAATATTTTCTAGCTATCTGAAGATGTTTTACTTTTTAATAACGAAATATAAATCAAAATAGTTCATAAATTAATTATAAAATTATCAGTGGAGTGCTAAACACTGTTTCTTGGTTGGAGAGTTTTTAAGTTCCGTAGACCGTTAAATAAACTAAATATTTTATTCCTATTCCTGGATTAAAATTAATTATAATATATAAAATTTAGTATGAGTCCCTCAAAATAAAGTTTATGACAAATAAGTCAATATATCGCCAACTCAGCTATTTTCAGCGCTAAAACATAGAGTAATCAAAATCATAAATGTTGCAATCTGTGTAAATGGTAAAATAAGAGCAGACCAAAAACAATAGATTCTAAAGACCTCAGTTCAAATACATTTAATATTGCCATAAAATTGTTAGCAAAGCGATGAATAATATACTTGTTATTTTATTATTGTAAACATTTTATAAATCTGGATTAGATTCATTATTAATGCTTAAAAGTATTGACACTTCGCAGAGAAATCCATGTTCATTTGGATACAAAGTGGAAAGAAAAAATAAGAGATCTAAAACTAGCTTCAAAAACACCATATAAACAATTTGATCCATTCCTATAGGGGTTTATATATTACTAAAAGAACAATAACTTTCAGATTTCATTAATTAACTGCAATATAATTTTATTACAAGGGATATAAATAATTTAAAAAAAAAAATACCACTGCCAAGTAGGTCAATCAGTATAGCTTTCTCACCATGTTATAAGGTGCATAAGGAAAAACAAATGTGCGCGGGGAAACGAATTTAATGTTTTAATTGTTTATTTTGAGATATTTTAGAAAATTGCACATAAAAAATTATAGTTCAAATATGCATGCACAATAAAAATCCGATTCAAAAAATGGACTTGGAACCTTCCGATTACCTACCTAATGAATGATCCCTATGCCGAAGAAAACTTCAACAATAACAGTAAATCGAAATGTGAGTGCGCAATGAAAAACTCGCTATTAAACTCGGAGTTTTCTTAAAAAGCCTCTTTCTTCAATTAAGAGCCAAATCGGATGTGCCGTTTTCAAAAAATGAAAGTGTCAAATAAAATACGTTTTCGCATGTATATGCAAAAATAGTGAATAGAATCTGATAAACTGATACTGAACCATTTTCACCCTAATCCTCAACTTTCTTCTAGCTTTGGGTCAAATCGAATGAGTCATTTTGAAAATATAGGTGTGTCAACGAAAATACGTTTCCGAAGTGAAAGTAATGGATCGAATTGGATAAACTTGATATGGGGCCATGTTGATACAAATACGCCAGATCCCTGAAAATTTCATCAATAACAGATTAACGGTAGTAGGTGTTATATCCGTTATTTGACTACAGACAAACACGAGACCATATGTGTGTGTTCCTTGATTTCAAGCCAGGAACATTTACAGAAATACGAAAGACCAACAAATGAATTTAGTATTCAGTGAATAGGTAGCTTATGAAATACTCGTTATTACTGCGAATTGATTTCTCTGAAGCTAGAAGTTTCTCTTTTAAAGTTTATAGTCATAAAAAAAAGTTTTTCATTTTATGTTGATAGAAATGAACATTAAATAAAATTAATTACAGTAACTAAAACAGGGAGAGAGTGAAATAAAAAAAAAAAAATTGTACAGTGAGCTGACATCAGGAAGAAATCAGGAAAACACGTAAATATCAAAGAGGAGAATAATACTATTGCATCATAAAAGTACTCTTTAACATGAACTAAGTATAAAAGAATTACAAAAATAATTAAATTTGTAATCCGAATGTTCTTTGTCTGCTCTAAAAATGAAATAGTAATTCATTCCATTACTAGTCCGTTGATGCAAAAATATTAATAATTTTTTAAAAGTTTAAAAGATCTATAAAATTAATACACTTCTTTCTAATGTTAGTATGTAAAGAAAAATTATTAAAAGCAATGGCAGTATATTCGAAAGGATTTACTGTTGATAAAATAAAATAGAATAATTTGCACTTCTTTTCATGAATAATATTGTATCTGGTTCATTTTTTAAATTTCTATATCCCTGTTTGCATTGATGCTTGGAACCTTTATCAACACGGACGGTAACGAAACTGTCCAGTGGACTGAACAAAGTGTAAAAGATCCCATCCCAATTTTTCTATGACCGGAGAATTGATGTATATAAATTATTTTACGTTATTATTAAAGCAGATTATTAAGATGAAGTAGACTGAATTTTTAGCCCTTATGCAAAAGATTAATATACGATTATAATTTATATAGGTAAAGCAAACTTTTCCAGTTTCAATATACATTTTTCGTTTTATAGATCATAATAAATATCAAACATAGTTGATTAATTTTTAAGATTCACTTCAATAATTATTTCAATAAAATAATCAACATATTCCCAAGAAAATATTGAAACTGTCCAATATAAAATTAGTGAATGTAATTACTTATATTGAAATTAAAAAGAAGACTAATCAAATAGTTACATTTCGATAGGCTGAGTCGAAGAAGAAATGCATTTACTTGTTGCAAAAAATTGCATCTTTTATATATACCATTATATTTTTGTGAAATCACAACTTCCAATTTCAAACCATTATTATCTACTTATTCTTTTAACATCTCCACCGACGTTTCGGATTATTCCTCCGTCTTCAGGGTAATGTTTCTTCTACAATACGACAAAAACAATAAATATTTATGTAGTCAAATTATTTAAATGCTGCATAGTTTATTATGGATTCAGAAGACGACGGTTACATTTTGAGAAAGTTAAGAGAGGAATATCAACAAAGGGGTCTGCTTATAAATGCTGAGAAAAAAAGATTGGTACTTCCTACAAATCGATCAATCATTTTCATTAAAAATTAATAACAAAACCTCACTCAACTATTATTAACTGTTAAACAACTGGATCTTTCCCCAAATATTTCAAAGGACACTTCATCAAATGAAAACGAGAATCTACTGGAAAAAAAAAGGAAACGCCTCCCTTATTAAGGGAATATTGTTATAATAATAAATAATACTGATGGTATTATTAATTTCAAATATATTTGGACAAAAATTAAACAATTGTGCCAAAACTTAGGAACAGAAATAGGAGACAGTGGATTCAATTGTCGATCAGGGACATAGAAAACCAAAATTTAACAAAATAAACTAGTAAACAGTGAGATTGTTAAAACAGATAAAAAATGTCTTTCATCCATATCATACCAAATTTGGATATCTACGCTATTATAGGATAAATAAACTGAAGTAAATGATTCGTGGTTAAACATAAAAAATATTGCTTGGCATCAAATCTCAATGCTAATTTCGTTTGTAGATTCGGTTAAAAGAAAAAGGAATCAATCATTCATTCAATTCATTCATTCATTCAAAGGAAGATTACACATATGAATAAAGTATGTTCAGTACTTTTGTACCAATGTGTAACCTTTTAAAAATAATAAACCTCCTCCATGTCAACGTTGCCAAGAAAAAAAAAGAAAAAATGAAGCTCCGCTTCCAAATGCACTACCTCACCTCAGTATCGAATGTACAGAGAATAAAGATACCTGATGCTGTCAAAATTCAAAGTAAGTCATATTCTGCCAACTTTGAGGAAGGGTCTTTGAGGAATTGAATAATTATTGTGTAAGTAAAATGAAGAACCTCTTTTGATAAAGATAATTCAAACTGCTAAAGAGCATGCAGAATCATCACAAGAACTAAATGAAAACTTTTCAGTAACGTTCCTGAAAGCATTTCGCTTTCTCATCTTCTTATCATTATGGTTCGTCAACTCTTCTTCCATCCTTGCTTCTTTGGGCTCTCTCAAAGCTGTGACTCTCGAAACGTTTATATATAAGAAAACATTTGTAATACGATCATGTTTCATGAAAACAATGACAATGAAGGCACTTTTCCAATTAATGTACCTGAGATGCACAAAAACCTATTAATGATTTCATTAAGATTATTGTTACTTTACGCAAAAAAAAAAAAAAATTAGCAAGATAAGACTATTTAAAATATGCTAATATCTAATTTCTATAAATTATCAACTGCATTCCATAGGCAGACCAAATTAAAAAAAAAATGTCACAATGCTGGCAACAATATAGTAATGCTCTTAGTATGCAGATCATGATAGAGCAACAGGATTTCTTTTGTTCTCTGCAAGGTCAATAAGGAATCGTAAAATGCTCTGTATTATCACAACATTAATTCTTGAATTCCTTTGTATAAATATTATTCATTTATTATCCATAATTATGGATATGTAATACATGGGAGAAGACATCATACATTGTATTTAACTGGTGGTTAAATGAAGAAGATAAAATCTATATTAAATGATGTACACAAATACATCTTTTAATCCTTTGAGAATGTGTAATAAGTAATGTTATCACAATTATATGTATTAAATATATGTATACCACATTTATTATAAATTAAGTGATAAACCAATTATGGGTAATTTGCAATGGTAAATCACTCATTTAATTTTTAGGTTTTCTAAGAATATTTCAGAGAATTTCCAAGGATATGTTTAAAGATTAAAAAATAGATTATAAGAAATAAAAAAAAAAATATAAATTTAAATATGTAAAAAATAAAAATAATAATATATAATAAAAAATATAATACACACACACACACACACACACACACACACACATATATATATATATATATATATATATATATATATATATATATATATATATATATATATATATATATATATATATAATAAAATAAAAATAATAGTATATAAAAAGAAATAAAAATAATAGTATATAAAAAGAAATAAAAATAATAATACGTAAATAAATAAAATAAAAATAATAATACATAAAATAAATAATAAATACATAATTACTTATATTAATAATATATTCAAAATACATAAAATAATAATAAATAATTTATTAATGTCGTTCTTAACATCTGATTAAAGAAAAGTAGACTAAAAATTAATATTTACATAATAAATTCCAAGCAGAACCCAAGAAATTTAAAAACCAATAGTACAATGATAAAAAAAAAATTAATCTTACACTTAATTTTTTTACCATCCACGTCAGCTATTTTTAGAAATGTTGGGAGGCAGAAGAAGCTTAATAAAGAAAATATTAAATACTTCCATCTCCTCTCCTTCTATAGTGAAGTAGGTTTAAATTAAGAGAGATGATAAAAAATATTTTGGTTACTACTATTAAAAGATTCTTGAATAATTTTTAATTTTCTTTTTCTTTTTTTCTCCTTTATTTTAACCCAATTGAAATAGGCAATATTAACATATAATGCACATAACTTTTCTTGTTGGCGTTAAAACTTAATTAATTACTCAATCTATATTGATTTAAATATCATAATAAAAAATAAATAAACAGTTTACACAGATGGTGAGTCGTTGAAGATTAGATGTATGCTAAATCCAAAAAGTAACAACAAAAGGTTAACAACAATATTTCCCTTTAAAAGCATCATATTATATACAAAAAAATCTGGTGTGGTGCGCGCATCACACAACTTTCCCTTACCGTCCTATTATAATTATATTTTTAATATAATTTTAAAGAGTTCACATAAACATTGCTTCTAATAAACTCAGCAGCGATCACTTCTTCTCCCACTTAAGTACAATAAAACAGTTTTTTAAACAATTTTAGTACAATTCTGTACACTGCCTATATATTTTAACATTGTCAAGTTGCAAATATATTTTAAAAGTTTCTGGTCTTCCATTGAATAATGTGAAAGTAGAAATTATTAAGTTAATTTCCGCTTTTGTATTCTTAAATAACTTTATTACAGAGTGTATTGTTTATAACAGATTGGCGGTTTGGTGGGAGGAGGAGGTTCGGTCGCATCCGTCTCCTTTTGGATGAACTCTGTTATCCATTTAGGGTCTAGTGCTCCTCATAAAATACACTGTATCTTTGCTAATAATGGTCCGATTATGATGATTATTTTATTGTTTTTTAGATAATTCAATTACCTTTCATACAACACTATACATAATTTACCGTAAAATGCATACATTTTATGCTATGCGCAAATAAAATATTCTTTTCAGCATAACTTTTTTCCCTGCAATTCCTCGGTGATATACTACATAATTGAAAAGTTAAAGGCGTTTATGAAGAAGAATTTAGCCAATTTTCATCAAAATCGTTAGAGCCGTTTTCGAGAAAATTGTAAAAAAGTGTAAAATCGATTATATAAAGTGGCACTTCCGGTTTAGTCGATTATGACGAAAAAGTTGCTGTAACATCACAGCCATATATACCTGTATCCCTATATATATATATATATATATATATATATATATATATATATATATATATAAACACCATATATGCCTATCTAAAATACGTAATTTGAGTATCGTACGACTTTCCGTTTTTGAGCTAGGCTGTTCACATACACACAGACACAGACCATTTTGCGAGACTTTGACATTTGGATTCAGAGGAAATTAAAACGTGTATTTCCGTTGAAAACTCGAATTCGAAAATTTTCACGATCGCAATACTTCCCCTATAGGTAAGGGAAAGTAAAAATAGTTATTACAAGCTAGTTAAATAATAACCAGAGATATATCTGGAAAATAAATTAATAAATGAAAGAAACAAAAAATTCTTCGATACATATTATAACATTGTTTCCTGGAATCTATATCGGGACAGTGTAGAAACAAAAATTAGTCGTGAGTTCTATCCAATAATTTTAAATTAAGATATACTAATTTTTTTCAGGAACACATTCGCAACCCTTGGAGTCGTGAGTTATATCCAATAATTTTAAATTAGAATATACTAAATTTTTCAGCAACAAATTAACAACCCTTGGAGAATGGAATAGAAATAAATGCAAGATTACTTTTTTCCGCTTTTACAAGGTGGCGAAATTTGTGTAATATTAATCTATATACTATCCCGGTTTTTATACAAACAGATTATTGACATGGAATTATAATTCAAAACTGGATTATAATTCACACAACCAGAATGAAAAAAGGCATTATTTGAAATTGCCAAAAAATATCTATTTTGAAATCATCATGATCATTGTTACTTCCTTGTACGAAGTAAAGGAAGTATTGTATTCGCGAAAATTTTCAGTTTTCAGATTTCAACGGAAATATCCATTTTGACCATCCCTGAATCCATTTTGACTAGTTTCGTCGTGGCGTCTGTAAGTACGTACGTTCGTATCTCGTATAACTCAAAAACGGTTAGCCGTAGAAAGTTGAAATTTTGGATTTAGGATTGGTATAAAATTTAGTTGTGAACCTCTCCCATTTTGGCCACTGCTTGATCACCGGAAGTGATACTTTACTTGAAGGTCATAATTGATTTTTATCAAAAATTATATTAAAATACAATGCAAAACTTCTCAAATTTAGTATTTATAACTTATATATTGATTTAAATAACATAATAGATTTTGGTCTAAATTGGAAAACCGGAAGTGGTACTTTACTAGAAGGTTATATCAGACTTTCGTCAAATATATATTAAAATATAATGTAAAACATCTCAAATTTGGTAAATAGGAATTTTATATCGATATAAATGTATTTACTAGATTTTGGTTAAGATTCGTGAGCGGAAAAGGGTACTTTACTTGAAGGTCATAATAAGCTTACATCAAAAATTATATTTAAATTAAAAGAGAAACCATATATTTCGGTAATAAAGGTTACAAACGCAATTTGGTTTCCAATCCAATTTAACATTTTTATTATTAGTTTTAAGTGTTAAAATTGAGTCTAAAATACTAGTTTTCCTCCGCATTTGTGAGATCAACAAGTCTTCATCATGAGAATAAGATATTAGTTAAGTGGGTTTTTCCGCTTAAAATGTCGAAACTGTCCATTTCTAATGCTTTATCCAGTGATATTGACAGTTTTATTGTTGTCATGGAACATGAAGAAATATCTTGGAAACTAGTTACCTACTGAAGGAAAACGACATATAATAACGGAATGAGACCTCCAGTGACAAGAGTATGTGTGTGTGTGTCAATAGATGGATGGCGGGAGGCCGAATGTCGTTTTTACTGCAATCTTCGGAAACTAGTAACCAAATTCAGTATCACTTTTTGAGCCACGGATTTATAATTTAATAGACGTACAAGAAAGTCATGTGTTGCCCACATCAGATATTTTATTTTAAATTTAATTTTACTTTTTCAAAACAGTACTCTTTTGTGGTAATTTTTCTTATTTTAAATTTAATTTTACTTTTTCCAAAACAGTACTCTTTTGTGGTAATTTGTCTATCTTATGAAACCTAATAATTGGTAATAATGTTGATATACATTCTTGATAAGCCTTCGGTATGTTTGAAAAGGGTATGACTCTATGACCTTATTATATCTATAGAACTGTCATTGGAAAGCTAATTAAGATGGTTGAAATAAAAGATGAATCGACAGAGAAAGTAAAGTAAATGCTGTTTAGAATGCAATATCTGCCATATGGTAGAATAGATGTTATGTTGGAGGGATGAAATTGAATGAAATCACTAACCTGAGGGTTAAAACATTTATGAGAGTTTGGTCTTGATATTAAAATCTATTTCGACCTTCACAAAATTTATTACGTGAAAGAGAATCCGCAGATGGTGATAAATGCACTATGTAAAGTTTAATACAGTAAGATACCATGATTTTGTTTTTTTGTCATCCCCTGATTTACGGGTAGTGAGCGCGGAAAATATTGAGGAATCAAGTATTCTGTATTATTCAGAAAAGTAACTGGTAAAAAGTTCTTCCAGGTACTCGAAAAGTTGGACAATTAAACGACTGGTGGAACAGTGGGTGTGCGACGACCTTTCAGTGACGGAGACTTATGGTCCGCACCTAGAAAGGAGAAAGTGTATTTGGATACAGGACTCTACTGGAGCGCTTTCACGACTGCAGGGGACTCTTGAGGCTTTGTTACTTCGCATTCTTCAATCTAATCCAATCTTACTGTCGACATGGCACATCACCATTACTTTAAAAGTAATTCACTAATTGTACTTTCTACATCAAATTAGCATAGCTAAGGAGAAACTGCCGTCAGAAATGATGTTGAGGACGATTGAGTAAGCATCCAGGTGAATAATTTAAAAAAACTTTGATGATCTTAATTTTATACTGAAAGTGGATTAAGTAGAATATCTTCAACTTTACACTCACACCTCTCTCTAACCTTGCTACACTATAATGATGAGATCTGAGTGATACAATTGGAATGATGACGTAAGGCATGATGGACGTAAGCACTCAGCAATTCTTACACCAAACTTAAAATCTCAGTAGATTTTACTTGATAAGATGGAGTTCCCATTAGGAGTTCTTTTTCAGCCTTCCTCTAATATTTTCGGACATGATTATCAAAGCCATGTTTGTATAAGTTAGTTATGATGTCGGTGGAGTTTGTCCAGCTATTGTTTAAATGGAGTCCGACTATGGTCTTGTAATATATATATGTGTGTGTGTGTGTGTGTGTGTGTGTGTGTGTGTGTGTGTGTGTGTGTGTGTGTGTGTGTGTGTGTGTGTGTGTGTGTGTGTGTGTGTGTGTGTGTGTGTGATACCGTGATTTCTTTTTACAGATGCACCATGATCAACGTGTGATAAAACTAAATGTTTTTCGGTAGAGAAATATAATTTTTTTTTTCTGGATGTAGGTAATTTTATTTCTGTAATTTTGGGTGAAGTAGGTCAAAAAGAGTTTTGATATGTACCAACGTACAATATTTTTCAAACTTTTAGGGACTATCGCTTGAGTAAGATAGAATAGAATAGCCTTAGTCTTTTCTTGAGGCTTCGAAGCTTCTGTTTTTAGTAAGATCTCCAAGTCATTCTTTTGTCTAAGCATTATGAAAGTACTATGGCTCCAAGAGTAGATAAGTTGTATACAAAGACATTCTCATCGCTGTAAGATAGAACACTGTCTCCGTGAAAAGGCAGTAGGATGTGTAAAGTAAGTTAAAAACGAAAATAATTTAAGTTGAAAAAAATTGGTCACTGAGCCTTACTACTCTTTCTAATCTGCATCCAGAAATAAACCATTAGTGTGTCTACTCTCTTGCAACTTAAATGTCCTCTCAGGCTGTATATATTTGATTGTTTAGATTGATTCTATATTAGGCTGTATAGTGAGCGGAAGATCTAATCATATGCTTTATCAAAATTATAAAGTAAGCATAAAAGATGGGGCTTATTTACGAAATTTCTTAAACAGCTGTACTGCTACCTTACTCATTATATTATAATATATATTTTAAAACAATATTAAATATATTAGGATTACTTTGGTGTGATCCTCAGAGGCTCTCATGTCTTTTGCGGACGAGTTAAAAGTCGTTTTATCCTGCTTTCCAAAGACTATATATCATTTCTGTTCCGGTCTCTTAAAATCCAAAAGCAACCCAATATCCTTGATCTGCTCATTCTACGTCCCTCTATACGCTTTTTACTTTCCTTACCGTATAGGTAAGAAATGTATTGTAATCGGGTCAAATTTTCGAAGTACAGTTTTCAACAAATCTATACATTTCAGGACCCTCTGAATCCAAAAAGGAGGATTTTTGGCCATTAGTCTGTGTGTCTGTGCCACGATCACTTCTTAAACGGGTTGACCGATTTTGTTGATTATCGTTTTGTTTTGTACGGTTTTGTCTCCCGCAGCATTTATACCAAACCGACCACCCTTTGCGATATATTTTTCTATAGACGGGAGCGCCAAAACGGCTTTAACGATTTTGATGAAACTTTTCTGAAGCCTTACTTTAGAAAACCATTAGAAAATCCTTAATGGGAGGAAAAAATTAGAAAATCCTTTATTATTCGAAATTCCTTATTATTCCAATAGCATAAAGCTTTATCCACAATTAATCCTTGACAGCGTCCTTAACAAATTATTTTGTCCCTTAATCATTATATATGTAAACGATGTTATTAATGGAAACCATTATTTCTGCTTATGTTTCATCCATACATGATACCTATCTGTGTGTAAATGCGACCAGACAAATATGCATATAGTGTGAATGAAAATATAAATCACAAGAAATATTTTTTTAAATTTTATTTCAAACAAATCAAAAATATGTGATAAAAGCTTTTTGAATTTCACATAGGTCCTTAAAATCGAAATCATAGGCTTTATAGCAAAATCTCCAATATTTCGATATTAAAGAATTCTATTTTCAAGGAAGACAAATGTATATCGTCATAAGTCTACTTTTATATGACTACTTTAATTAATTTAAAAACTAATTATAATTTTAAATAAGTTCAACAATTAAGTTGTTAATGACAACCGAAATTCCTAAGATAGGAAATGATAAACTTAATGAAGAAGATGTGCTTCTCATAAAAATATTTCTCTCGATGACCCAACAATAATATAAAGAATGCTAGGAGGCATCGCAGTTGCCGTAACGTAATGCATTCTAAATACCATCAGGATTGCAAAAGACATCTCAGTACGAACAAACTGAGAAAGTGTTTGTTCCGAACATATTCGGAAATTGAAACGTTGTCAACAAGCTCACAGAATGAAGTAACATGGTGAAAGTTTCGGAAATATTTCTTGAGGAGCCCACGCGGAAGAGATACTCTCCTTGTCGAAGATAAAGAACGACCGTGTGCCTTCAGTCTTTGATGTTAAGTGTTGTTTTTTGTATTGATGTCAGCAAGCAGAAGTATTGCTGCTAATACGAGTATAGTAGGGTCGAAGAATGTTTCTAAAATGAATGTTTCTAAAATGATTAAAATAGAGTCAAAAACATAAGAAAGTACTCTAATCATTAGTAAATAACACATCTAGCAATGCAATGGCATCGAATATGACTTATTATAACAAAGATGAGAATGTTTAAGTGATTTAAATTCTTCTTTAAAATGATTTATAAATACTACATTATGAAATTGCCGGTAGTATTTTTACTTCACCTTGCGTATATGTATATGCGTATATAGTAAGGAGAAGTATTGCGAAAATGAAAAATTTCGAATTCGAAGTTTTCAACGGAAATACACGTTTTAAGATCCCCTGAGTCCAAATAACCAAGTCCCGCAAAATGGTCTCCGTGTGTGTATGTCTCTGTCTAAGTAAACAGTCTAGCTCAAAAACGAAAATTCGTACGAAACTGAAATTACGTATTTAAGGTAGGCATATGCCTGGGATGTCAAAATCAACTAACAGGAAGTGCCACTTTATATAATCGATTTTACAATTTTTTTCGAATACGGCTCTAACAATTTTGATCAAACTTGCCTAAAGTCTGTAACCTCAAGCCTTTTCACATTTCAAGTATGCAGTACATCACTGAGGAAATGCAGAGAAAAGAGTTATTACGAAAAGAAAATTTTACGCATAACTCAAAAAATATGCATTTTATAGAACAGTATGAAAGGTGATACAATTTTCTAATAAATATATATATAAATATATATATATATATATATATATATATATATATATATATATATGTATGTATAAATCATACCAGTATTAGCAAAGATACAGCGTATCGGATTTACTGGAAGTGCTACTGGATTTCCTCCATTTTACACATTTTTCTCTAAAACGATTTTAACGATTTAGATTAAAATCGTTACATCAATATAAAATTGAATGGTATTTAATATCAGCAAGTTTTTATTGTCATTGAAATAGTCTGAGAGGGTTTAAATGCCGAATTTTCAAAATGGTTTCCTCTAATGTACCTTTACTTTTGATAATTTGAAATATCTAACCGTCTTCCATGGTCAGTAGTAATAAAAAAATGGATAAATATAGGCTATGAAAGAATTTGATAATTAACTAAAGAGGGAAAAAGAAGAAATAATTTATCAGGTTGAAAACAAATAGCCGGAAATTAGAATAGTAAAATAAATGGCGGATAGGAATAATTAATTGTTTTAAATGAATATGTTGAACTACTTTCCCTTGTATGTATATGGAAATATTGTAAGGAAAAGTATTGCCATTGTTAATAAAGAAATTGCTTTTTTTAAATGAACAAAAATTATTTGTGATTTAGGTTTAGAGAAGTTAGCTATACTGTAGTCAGAACAATTATTAATTTTGTAAGGTTAGTAATGTATACCTAACAGATTTTCTATTAATAAAATGACGTTGATTATAACGTTTCGTTTTATTATAACTTGACAAACCTTAGTAAATGTACTTTTCTGACATAAGACGTAAAGAAGTGCATGCAGCTAAAAGAATTTCAAGTAAGCAGTGTTTATGTGAACTCTTCAACATTATTTTAAGAAATTGATTAATATTACAGGGTGGTAAGGGTACGTTATATAATGCAAGCATCATACCAGTTTTTTTTTTTAATTAATACTCTTACTTTCTTTACTACCAATAGTAACGATTAAAACAAACTAAACGTGGTTAAAAGTAAAATCATAAAAACCATAGAACAAATCTAGATATGTAATTATTTAAATAGCATATTATCAAAACATTTCAAAGCAAAGCCTAGTCACTCAAATAATAAAATGCAACCAATCAACGGTTCAGGTACCATCAGGACTGAAAAATAGATCACATAATTGGAGACCAAAGATAGCACCTCAATAGTTAAAAATAATGTGCATAATTCATACATATTTTAATAAATAATTCGTGGTGTCAGAATAAGGTAAAACTATTTGATGAATCAAATTAGAGATACAATATTAATTCAGTGACGCTGTGGGTTTTACAGGACACAACACAACACTGATCCATCCATAACAGGCATAACCATAATAAAATAACTTTAGCATAAAGCCATTCATAACTAGATACGTTTTTTTTAATCTTCTATTAATTAATACATAATGGAAACATTAAATTTAGCTTTTAATCTGTTTTCCTCTTTAAATCCTCTTTTTTTTCCTATTAACACAACCGAATTTTGAAATATGATGTAATAAGGCTCTAAGCATAGTCAATTTTTTTTTAAAGATAGTTAAAATATACAACATAAAAAAAAATGTGCATAAGAATCGTTGAATGTTAAAAGAGCTGTCCTCCATTTTTTGGGGGTACATGAGTTATCTTCATTATCATGTTATATTTGATGTATCGCTTCGTTCTATTCAAAAAGAGACGCTCTCTAGGAGGTTTTATGATTTTAAAGAATGGTCTCAACTTAGCTGTTGTAGCATGTTATTGTAAAAGGGCCGAACTCTAATGAACTCTCCACTGATATGGTATAAAATATCAAATATTTTACCAGATATTTCCTTTAGACATTTAAAATAGATGTAATTGAGGAAAATTTGGTTGGGTGGTGCGCTCAGGAAAAACAAACACAGATAAGTATAAACTTATTGTTCATTTGAGCCAACGTTTCGACCTAAGTTGCAGCCCTTCACCAGGACTAAGCAAAGCAAGTATGAATTGGGATAAAAAAAAAAAAAACAGTATAAAAAGAAAACTAAAAAGATAAGAAATAGTCATAAAAGAAGATAATGGCACATTAAAACAAGTTAAAACTTATCTGTGTGTTTTTCTTTCCTAACCGCACCACAATCAACTTCTTGGATCAGTTCTACAGATGGATCAGATGTAATCAAATTATATTTGCCTAACCATATCCTTTTCACTTGTGAGTATTATGTTATTTAATATTTGAAGAAATGAGCGGATGAATCTGCAATGTAACAAGTTTCAGATATTGATTTTTACTTATGAATAAGGGTGTTATGTGCTTATCACCGCGTTGTAGCATTAAAAACCCAAAATTCTTGGTAAATCTCATGATTTATTAGTTTATTGGATAGATCATATCTTTAAAAAATTACATTAAAAAATGTTTATTAGTCATTTTCTCAAAACTTTGATAATTTTCTTCAAGTCTACTCCCCGTTTTAGTGTACACTGAAATATGCAATAAAATTGTTCACTTATTCCCTATCAGAGGACACATCTATTTGCCTTCTGATAGGAACTTCTCAATGGTTAAAATAAAAATGAGGAAGACGGACAGAATTGTTCCTCTTCATGAGGTCACTGATATTGTAGTAATTTCCGTAATTTTACAATAATAAATATCCACGATTCTTTAACATTTATTGTGGATTACAGTGGTTGCTGGTCAGTATATTATAAAAAAAAAAATCATCCGCCCGTTGCAAACTGCGAGCCTGTCTAAAGCAAACCGTGTCCTATTTTTGGCCTCCCGATTTCATAAATTCGTATACGAAGACAACATTCATCATACTTTTCGTCTGTTTAAAAATATCGGCAGTGTATACTTATCCATCTAGCAAAGTCCCATAAAATCAGAAGAAGGTAGAGGGCCTTCCAAAAATCATGCAGTTCGTTCTAAACAGAGCCAGACTTTTCTCTGAAGAAATAATCAATAGTTGGCCCACCACAGAAAACGACAGAGATCTCTAAAATGATGTTTTGCAGTACTTTGTTGAAAACCTGTTGAAAAAAACAGTTTTTTTTTTTTAATTTCCCCAAAGTTGGGTCTCGTGGAGAATGGCCCTTTTCAACATTCAACGATTCATATACTATTGTAGGTATAATTTAATAAAACTAGTGTAGAAATGTAAAATATATATATATATATATATAGAATGGTTCTGCCATCCTCCGGAATTGATTTTTAACAATCCCAGATATTCGAATTGGAGTAATAAAAATTTAAATCATGATTAAAACCATAAATGTTTTCTTCAAAATACTTTCCTGAAAAAATAACAAAAGGAATTTGAAACTGATAGTGTTTCTTTATTTTTTTCACCTATCCTTGAAAACAGCACTCCTGGTTTCAAATATCCGAACTCGACTTTGGTGAACAAACTATTCGTTCTGAAGCAATTTTTAAAGAAATTTTACTGAATAATATTATATAATTACAGCTATTACCTATACTAAATTTTAAAAAGCTGCAACTTAACAAAAAAAAATCTGTTTGGCAACACAGTAGTATTCATTGGTAGAATAGCTAGGTGGGAATCTTGTATTAATATTGAATATTATGTATGTATATAATATATATGTATATATAGACATATATGTATATATATATATATATATATATATATATATATATATATATACATACATATATATATATATATATATATATATATATATATATATATATACATATACATTTATTTTTTAGCGATTTCAAGAAAAAAAAAGAAAGTATTACTACCCTCATTATGGCCACTGGTAAAAACATGAATTCGTAGAAATCATTGTGTATGCATCACGTAATGAAGAAATTATCGTAACTTTACAGGAAATTTATAATTAAGCTTAAATTATCCCCCCTCTAACTACCTAAAATCTCTAAATTTAACTAATATTTATTATTTTAAAGTAAATTATTATACATTCAGTTTCTATAACTCGATGGATAAGCTATGGAGTTGCAGAAGTGCTAAAGACAGTTAGATAACTAGAGAACAGTTAAGACATACTGATCTATCTTTAGCATTGCCATGAATTATTCAATAGATTTTTAAACACTTTAAGCATCTTATCACAACATCATTATGTAATGAGAAATATTTACTTCCTGCATACATCATAGTAGAAACTAAAATATCTAGCTATTAAAGAATGAACATTAACTTCACTAGGTTCGATACGAATAAGAACATTCCACGAATAGTAATCATATATGTTTCAAGTTTAACCCTTAAAATGTACATCTTATCTTACAAAAAAAATTTACTATTCCCAAAAAATTAAATAAAAAAAAACTATTTTAGATAAAAACATTAAAACGAAATCCAATTCCATATAAAGAAAGAAAAATAATAGAGGACCTGGAGTGAATGATATTCCTAATAAAATGGAATATTATAGTTTGGGAATAAGAATATTATTAGGGATTGATAAATTATTTGCCACTTCTATAAATTTGTTTTATTGAAAACTAGGTTCGAATGTTATACATTCATCCTCAGTTCAAGGTTTAAATGGATTATATCAAACAGAAAAGTTTGTACTGGTTTCTTCTCGCATTGAACTAACAAATAGTTCTCATTTAAATAAGTGGCAAATAGTTTATCAATTCCTAATTAGATTGATCCTTCTATACCATCATGCGGATGCCAACAGAATATTATTGTCTACTGTAGGGGGATAACTGACTTAAAATTTTACTTATCGTCAAAAGATCAGACTAATCATTCCAATGACTTTGCAATTAAAGATTTTTCTCAAAATTTCTTTCCTTTATTATAAACCATTATAATAAACCATATAACTATTATAAACCATGTGAACTATAATGAGAAAGAGAGATCGCCAGTAACAGGGAGCGACTACAAGGACAGAACGAAATTTTTAATTAATCCCACTAAAATACACTCGAGAGACCCCAAAACATTTAAAATTCAAGTAAGATTTAAAATAAGACTTAGGTTGATTCGACTTCCACTGCCTTAAGTTATTACCCTGAGAAAGCAAAAACACTGTAAATTATTACACAATGGTTTATTATTAATTAATGATTTTAAAAACGTAACAGTTTCTTCTACATAAATCATTGAGATATAGGAGTATGAAGCCTCGGTCACCATTTTGAAACGAAAAGAAAGATGGTAATGTCGAATTCCGAGGATCATCCTGGGACCTTAGAGCCAAGTATGAAAAAAAAAAAATCGGCCACCAGTCTCGGAGAAAAGCGAAGAGTAACGAACGTACGATTTTTTTATTCAATATTCAACGTATCCTAAAACGTAAAATCTCAAATTTTGAGAGCGAGAGGGATTACAAAAATGTTTTTCTTAGTCGAAAAAAAGATTCATTATTAAAAATAATGAAATAGAGAAAACTATTTTTTTTCGTGTAAGGCCCTCTTCGCACTGAGGGCGATTCTGAGAAGTCGTGACGGATACCGGACAGTACCTCGCGACTCCCAATGTAAAGTATAGATGAGGTATTTGTTTGTACCTACACCACTTACAGAGGATTCATATCCTACACTCATTCTATCAATCTTACCCGATTCGACAGGAAGGTCGTTCGTCAGTAGTGTATCTTGAGTTTCTTCACACGAACGCCTTAAAGTAGGACCAATGTGTGGTACCAAGTCTCCTGTGGATATCAGACGCACACGCAACTCAAATTGCAGTGTGAAGAGAGCCTAAGTCGTGTGATAATTTCTTTTTCTGATCTACGCTCAAACCGTTGCTCAGGTCTAGATTAAATGAATAAAAACCTTTAAATCGAAAAGAAATATGATACTACAACTTTTAATTAGAAAAAAATAGGTTTTTCTACGATTTTTAATTTTTCTCAAAAATAATATGTTAAAATATCGTCCCCTCTCCTCCAATCCTTCGCTCAAAAACTACTTAACTTAATTTTTTAAAAATTCGAAGGGTGATTTTAAAATTATAGTACCAAAATCATAAAAAGACGGTAAAAAGTCGATAAAAGAACGTAACTATGAATTTTCAAGTTTAATACTAACTTTAAAATTTTAACAATTTTTACTAAAAACCATAAAACGATATTTATTGGACATTTTTAGCAGAATCCACTGGTGTTTTCGAAAATTAAAACGCATTTGTTCAAATTGAAAAAATAAAAATATGTTTGTATTATATTAGTTTAAAATGAATCATCACTGAAGTGATTTTTTTAAAAGTTATTTTCGTGATTTTATTAATATTTTTGTCCCAAATAAAAAGTATGTACATAAAAATTTAAAGACCGACCAGATTATAACGATCTAACCTTTAAAGTCTCTGTCAGGGTAAGGTAGGTAAAAAAAAAAAAAAAAAAAAAAAACCTGAATAAATCTTTACTTCAGAGGTTAACTGTAATGGGTAACATTTTCAAAGTTTCACAGGAGAGCAAAAAGAATTTTCAGATTGCACTGAATTCCTTGTTATGGATAGAGGTCCATCTTTGCACTTGAAGTGTTGTATATTTGATTGCCCTTTTAGCTTATTTACAATACTTATACTCGAAAAATAAGGCCAGATGAATGTAAATACGATAATAAAATCCAAATCAATAAAATTTGACTTACGACAGTATACCTCTGATATACAGAAATAGTCTTAAACTTCAAGAATTATAATAATATCACTTTAAATTACAAATCTACTTCTTCCCTATCGGTTCACTCTAGACGAACTTAACAGATATTTTACCATATTTGCTGCAGTTCACTTCCTTTCCTCTCACCTTGCATAGCAATAAATCTAGATTAAGGATTGATAAATTATTTGCCACTTCTATAATTTTGTTTTTATTGAATGTCATACATTCATCTTCAGTTCAAGGTTTAAATAGATCATATCAAGCAGAAAAAGTTTGTATTGGTTCGTTCTCGGACTGAACTAACAATAAAAACAAAATTATTGCGCAAAATGGCAAATAATTTATCAACCACTAATTAGATTGATCCTTCTATGCCAACATGCGGGCGTCAACAAATACATCTAGAATTTATCCCAAATCACAACTACCATCGACATCTCCAGGGAGCTTTCTTCAACTGTCCGCTTACCTCAGGACACATTCTATAAATCTGTTCGCATTTACGTTCATCCTAAATCTCACTATTAATTCTCCTATTAAGGAGATTAAGGGCCAATGATTCTCCAGAGATATAGTCTGTTACCCAGAAATTTTTAGGATCTGTTTGAGTACCTGAAGCACGACTTTGTATAATATATATTGTATAGAAATAGGAGCATCTAACCTGTATGTTGCACACATCACCGAAAGCTTCAAATAAATAAATAATAATTCATAAAAGATTATTATTTATTCATTCATAAAAATTATAAAAGCTACATTTATATATTGATCTTCGTAATTTATAGATCTAAACAATTTACAGAACGGCTCTTTTGTCAATAACCGATGAAGTATCTTCAAAGGAAAGAAGAAAAAAAAAGGAAAAGGAGAAAAAGCAGATGAACATTCTTTTAACACCGCCTTCATGCTACATATTTTCCTACTTCGTAACAAGTGTATTAACATTTACCTACGAATTGTGATATGTTGGCATCAAAAATGTTATGAAATAGCAAAACCGCTATTGTTTCATCACAGCCCATCCACTAGGCACTTACTATCCTATGGAAAATAAGTTGTGGATTATGATAACTATGAAAGATTTGTATAGAGGGAAGCTATAAAAATATTATAAGAATAAAGTGTAAATAATAAGTTTTTGTAATACCATATCAGTATTTTTTAGAAGTAAATAGTGCAAGATATTCATTATTAAATTAAAATGGAAATAAAAAATACCAGAATATTCAGGTCAAAGTAAAAATCTTCATTGTAAAATATAGCTTTTTTTTTTTCTTAAGGAGAGCACATCTCTCCTCTGGATCGTATAACGATATGAATAGTCGCTGTAAATAACAGAGTATTGCTTAGGTGTTGAGAGTTGGCGAGCCATAATTATTGATAACTTCATCAAGTGAAATATTTTTTAGTAATAAAAAAAAAAATCTGTATCACTACAACCCGTGAAGTGTCTTGGGTTCAGTGCTTGGTAAGGACCGTATTGTTTCTAAGCCAACTGTTGTGCAAGGAGGTGATTTGGCCAAGATCACGCTCAATCGCCAGGATTTTCCTCCAACTAAGGATACCCACTTTATAGAGGCTGAGTGAACCCCAGGAGGACCCCCTTATACCGGGATCGATCCACAGTTGAAAACAGAATAAATAATTATCTGCCACAGCCGGTCTCAAATCCGGGACCTTGAGATTATTAGCTACCTTAGTGCCTACTGAGCTACCTCGCTCCTTTTTTTTAAAAAATAAAGGACTTTATTGAGTAACGAAACAATACAATCTACTTCACTTAAGGGCCATAAGCATCAGGGCTCTAAATTTCCATTCTGATTCAATGTACTCAGATGTACAAAGTGAAAAAAAAAATAATAATAATAAAAAAATTATACCAATAAATAAAATTATTTTAAAAAAATTATAAAAAATAAATAATAAAAAAGTAATAAAAACTTAATTGAAACATAAATAATAAAAAAATTAATAATAAAAAGAAATGAAAAATAATAAAAAAAATAATATGAAAATTTAGTAGTGTTACAACACAAATGAATGCCAAATCTAGAAAAAATTTTTACATTTTTTTCATTGAAATTTTCATTTGTCCATTTCTTATAATATAAAATTAATTAAAATATAAAATTAATTATAAAATACATTGAAATTCATAGTATTAAATTATTTTCCTATTTTATTTACTTTTATGGTTTATGTTTTCATTTATCAACAAAATAAACAGGTAATAATACTAAGGGTGCCATTAATTTCGTTTAATTATTTCAATGTGCCACCACTTAAAAAGCCTCTGAACTAGAGTATAAAGGATTTTTAAATGAAACTCGATAATTGTGTTATTTTTAAAAATCACATTCCCGATAAAAAGTAATAACCCAAGATTATATGTAAAGTTGGACATAAAATTGTGAGAAATATAAAACAGTTCACGGTAATAAATGTTTCTTTATTCCGGTAAAGTTACTTCCAAGGAATAATAGTAAAATTGGACATATAATTGTGTGTGTTTGGCTGGTAAAAATAGGTAAGAACTTGTGAAAAAGCTGAATCGATTGTTTACTGTACGTTGAGAGTGGATTTTAAAGAGTAATTTACTTTGTAAAAGTATTTAGTTTAGCGAAGACTCAACCTGAGTGAACTGATCCATTTCAGAACAATAAAAATTCCAGCTGTCTTCAATTTTAGCCTTTCCATATGTGGAGAACTTGTGAAAATAAACTGATACAGCTCCATGAAGAAACTGTAAAAATATTTAAAACATGGTAAGGTATGTTTACATTAATAGCATCATAGTCGGATCAGTGTTATGAAGGACAAGGTGAAGGCTACACCAAGTCTCCAAAATAATAGCAAACTAACAAAGAAAAACGAGGAGAAAAGAAACTGAAAGGAAAACCTCATCATGACAGAAGAAAAATAAAAGACCGTTGAGGTGGGAGTACTTTCGCCTCCCCTCCTCTCTCTTTCGCAGGGGACGGTCCTTACAGTCTAACGATGGCGTTCCGATGGGCAGTCTCCTTCGCCCTTCTAGCTTTGGGTAAGTCTCAAGTTTTAAAGTCCAGAATATAACTATAAGTTAATCTGTAAATGGTAGTTAAGGATAGAAAATAAATTAATAAAATTGGCTTACAATAAACGAAATAACACACACAAGAGGATTTGTATACATTGTTTCAATAAGCTAAAACATTTATATGCATAATGATAACGTATCGAGTTTTAGAAAACGACTTTATTTAATTAGAGAAATGAACGTTAATATTCAATAGAAGAACGAAACTATTTTATTGTTACTATTATGGCCATTTTACAATAGAATGTGCTATTTTACAAAAAATAGTATGTTCAATTATTTGAAACAAAAAAATGTGGGAACAATTATAGCTTATTACATTTAAAGTAATTTAACAAAATTATGCATACAAATCTGATAGGCTGCTTGAAAAACCCTTATTGCAGACTGCTACTTCTTTATAAGACGACATAACGCCTTATGTAATTTGATATATTAAGAAGGAAAGCAGACGAACCACCAGATGAGAGGTCCGGCTTTCATCGAAAATCAAGATAGCATTGCATAATATTTTATAATACCTTACGACTGATGGGATTATAAAATATCTATCTGCAACAGGTTCCTGATCGACAACCAATTAAAGTCAACACTTGTGCGTGTCTTCCACATTCATATCACATTTAACGATTTAACATTGAACAACGTTGCCAACAAGAGAAATAATACATGTCATACGAGGTTGCGGTAGTTAATGGATTCTAATGGATAACAGTTGCAAGAGAAACCTCACTTCGCCGGGCAAACATTCTTAAGCACTTACTGTAACACTTACCAAGGGCAACCACACGGCTTGTTTCACTTTTGCTTGTGCCGTTCCTGGCTTCATCCACTTACAGGAATAGGACAAAGATGATTCCTATTCTATGACACATTGTATTTGATATATAATCATTATTTTCAAACAGTTTTTTCCCTCAATAATCCCTATCTAGAATAAACATGCATTGTAAACTTGAACCAACTTGAAAGTAGGGTGTCACCAAACATCATATTGGCCGGATCAGCAAAGCATTTCTAGAAAACGCAGATGGCAATTCCTAATTATTTTTTTTAAAGTATAATAAATACCAATATGATGCTAACTTATTTGCAAAAGGAACCTTGAATTCAAAACCATGAAAATCAAAGCAAACAACCACGATACATTGTTTAATTGTGTACTTAAATGATTTAGTTATAGGCCCTGGACGAGTAGCAATCAATCACTTTAACTATAATAATTTAATTTATTTTTTAGTGAGCATTCATAGTTTGTAAATTTTCATTTACCAATTGGACCACAAAATTTAAGCCGAAAGTTTCTAAACAGGTTGCAGTCTTGACCCTGCAGGAGTTAATCAATTTAATTTCAAAATTAATGTACTGTTTAAGAAACTCAACGAGTCTTAACCAATATAGATTCAAACTCTATTTATCTCCGATTAACCATGTACTATCTTAAAAACAGCTAAACCTAAAGGAGGAAGCGTGAATGTTATGCAACGCATATTACCATGTAAAAGCTGTGGTAATCGAGGTAGAGGAGTATTGCGATATTAAAAAGTGTTTGCAATAACGACATTTAGGTGGTTACCGTATAATAAAGCGAAACAAAACATGTATGTCAATGCGGTATCTTCATACCTGAACATTTTATTCTTCCTAAATTACAACGAAGAAAGAAAAAAACGTCTTATCATATTGGAAAAAAAAAAACATCTTTCAAATATGATTGGCATATAACCTTGAATTAGATTCTTCGTAATTCATTACCAATTAGTCAAAGACAGTTTTGAAGTTTTAATTGAAACAGCCTTGACATTTTTGAGAAGGTACTTAATCTACATGCTACAACCTATACTTAGTATCTTGTTCAAAATATAACGATAACATTTAGCAAATGAAGAAAGGGAGAGAATCACCCGTCATTTATTCAGAGATTATTATGAAAAATTATGATAGAGAAAATTTGATTTAAATTTTAAAGTTTGGAACGCTGCCTTCAGTACTTATTAAACGCTCCTAACAAACGGACCATCCACATTTCTGGCTGTTCTTTTTTACCATCTTATTCTACTGAACGATATGAACACAGTGATGTGTACAACTCCATTTTGGAAAAAAAATTGACTATCAACCTTTCTTCCGGGGACTCTACAAACGTAGATTCAGTTCCATGCATTAGAAAAAAAAACATCTGTAATAGTTTGTGTCTTATTTATTTTTAAATGTTTCGCCTCCAAAAATCATTGGTTTAAGTGTAATCTTAAAAAATTTCAGAGTTGCGTCGAACAATTTGTCAAATGCAGTCATCATCAAATAGACGAAAGAAGCGAAATATAATCACAATTTCTGAATTCGGATATTAGTCTATTTTCAAAAATATCACTACTAAAAAGTCCTTAATGCGTTTTTCACAATTTTTAACGGCTCAGTCATAAAATGATTCAGATTTAGATTCAAGATACAATGTTTATGTACAAATAGTTGGCTTTAATCAATAATTTATGCATTCCAGAATAAAAATTATAAAAGTAATATTCATTCGCAAATAAACGACCACACATGGGGGTTAATAGAAATTCTACGGGAAGCTTGCACATCTGACTTTGAATGCATTTCGCAATAAATGCACTGGCTCAGTTGAATCGCTGATATGGTAAATTAGAGAAGTCCGAATTGCATAAGTGACTAATTCATTTAACTGTTTTTTCCTAGCGCAGACAATGGGAGTCCTGAAGCAAAACCAGCGATGAGCAACGATAAGCAGATCTACCATTGTCTTTTTTATCAGCCCCTTTTCTCTACCATCAGGAGGGTGCCCGTCCATTAATTTCTCTGTGGGAAATCTCCATACAGTCCCTATATCGCTAAGTGCTTTCTGTTGACGTAAGAAAGTGTGAACGAGCTGGGTGAGCATCGATGGTTCGCTGTCGTACTCAACGACCGGAAAACAGACTCACCTCCGCACTTATGCAATATTCAATCCCTTGCTGAGTACTCATTGCAAATGTAAAAATCTTTCTAACAGCGCAACGTGCAATGGTTTACATTTTTCTTGTGGATATAGAAGCTCCAATGATTAAAAAGGACATCTATTCCGTGCCGTATTATAATGCTTAGATAAATTTGTAACTACGACCAGATGCAAAAATTCTTAACTTAAGAAAATATCACATGAAAAATGGACGGTATAAAGAAGAGAAACTCGCTAATTCAAGAGATAGGAACATTATGAATTTTGAAAGGAAATATCAAACCATAAACAAATAGAAATATTTTTTAAAGTTCCTAGATCCGAAATAATGCTTGTGCCAGCAACTGCCCATGAAGGGCCTCGACCTTACGATATTCTTGGGAGACAGTACAGGCAGTATTGTCAAATTATACCAACCACCTAGTTTATCCCCCGAATAATATCAGCCACCCATTCAGAGTTGGATGAACATTCGGAAGGAATGATTAAAACAAAAATTCAGATAAAAACTTTTCTTTTGAGTTATTTTTCTATCTTTCGTGGATTTTCACAGCTAATATACAATAAAAAATAAATAAATCACGTAACTGCTAGAAAATATAAATCCCCAGTTGCACCTCTTCCTTGCCTTGAAACAATTAAAAGTAGTAATAAGCGGAAATTCCTCATGAAACTTATTTTATTTTTATATTTTTTCCTGGCATTAAAGTAGTGTGTCTTCAAAGACATAATAATATAACTTATCAGGAAAACATGAGTATCGCAGAAGTGGTATACACGATTTTTCAAGAAACATTGGACAAGTTACAAGCTTTTGCGATCAAATGATTATTCAACAAAAGCAATCTAAAAGGAAATATAGAAAAAACGACCGAGTAATGAGTTATGGAATAATAGATATACAGTAAAGCTATTGGCGAATCCAATACGTTAAGTACGGTTCCTCAGTGCCGAATGGGTGGGAACTGTCAAAGGTACATTTCTTCTTTAGTGGAACGCGAAGATTGAAGAAATCCTCGTCTATCAAGGCATGTCATTCCGATTTGCTACGTTCAGTACCGAGGAAGATAATATCGGTAAGGGTATTTCCGTATTGGATAGAACACCTTTAAACAATGGACTCTTATTACTATCTTACTTCATAGTAAGATAGTAATAACAGTAGTTTACACCAGTAAATTATTTAAAATTAACTGTAAATTATTAGCCTTGATATTTAATCATGATTACGAAGCTTATGGATATTAATAAATGAAACATATCCCAAGAACACCGCTAAATCAACGGATTGATTGGATTAAAAATACTTTTGGAAACGCCATCCAATACCGTTATTAATTGCTGTTCAATCTTGCCTAACTTATATTTGACTAATAAGTTAGTAACATTTCAGTCAAAACAAGAGAAACAAGGGAGGAATTCTTGTTGGCAAAGAATAATAAGGGGAAGAAGCATGAAGGATGATCACCTTAACTTTATCCAGGACTCAAGGAAGTTATGGAGGGAGTTGAGTTGTGTAAGACACGTCTGTTACACGGTTAAAGAATACTGAGCGCTAGCTTTCACGATCCAGCATCTGCTCATGTGATTCTCAATATCTCTCTCCACAAGCAAACATGATCCGGAGCGATGCTCTTTAACTATTTAAATTAAAAGATGTTCCATTTTAAAAATCGAGAAAATATCAATAATAGAAAATTATTCAGAGAAAGTTACTTTTTTTTTTTATTATTTTTGTTCCTTTAGTAAATTAAATAGATTTTCACATTTATGGATAATTTTAATGAAAATAATTACCTATTGAATACTAGGAGTATAGTAATATAGAGAAAAAAACAACTTGAGAATTTGAAAAAAACAACTTGGAGAGTACCCTGAAACGTTCATATGTAAAATATACCAATAAAGTAATATTGAGATAAATGGAAGAAATTATTTTACTAATACATTACTAGAATTTTTCTTCTTCCCATTATTACTAATCTAAAATACTTAGAAATAACTATTTTCTTAAGGAGTCATAAACCAAAGAAAGAATCATAAATTGACTTCTTGACTTTGTTACAGTTACAAATGCATTTTGCAGACGTTTCGTAACCGTTGACCTGTAAGAATTCGCATATCAATCACTTATTATCTCAGATCGATCCTAACTTAAAATTGGCAGTATTTGAGAAAACAGCTTAAAAGTTTTCAAGGTATATTTGAAAGACTGATTTTTAAAGTATCTATCGTGCCTCAAGATGAAGATTTAAAGATTTAACTAGAGATTGAAAACTTTTGTGGTTATAATAAATTCTTTTGGGGTACGGACATTTCTATGAAAAGCGCTCTCTGGAAATCAGATTTGAAGTTAAAGAAATGAAGCTATATAAGTAAAAAACACTTCATAAGTACACTAAGTTTTTGCAGATAACTAGTAACTGTGATGTTTTGAGGAGAGACGCTCTCCAAGCAAAGGAGAGCCATATCTTGAACCTTGGCATCATTTTTGAAGTTATTAAAATTTCATGCATCTTTTCAATTCCACTTTATTCTAAAATAAACGAACCTGCCGAAATACTTACTACGGTATGCCAAAGAATATTTTCAAGTCAACGTTGCAACAGAAAACAAACAAGTTTTTATACCGATTTTCAATCGGAAAGTAAATGCATCTTCTGAGAAGAACTATCCAGACGATAAATAAAAATAGACCTCACATTCAAGTACAGCATCAAAATACGAAGTGAGAGTCATTATAACGGGTTTTAGGTCAAAACAAATGGCCTTCCTCTCTAAAGTAACTGCAGTTTAAGGACTGGTGAGAAAAAGCAGTACGGTCACTCAAGGACGCGAACGTGATGGGAAAGAAGCGAAGCTGAGAAATCGATGGAACCTCGTATCTCATTGCTTTGCTAATCAATATAATGAATAGTCTTTAATGTTTATAGAAACTCAAATCATTTGACAACATTCTAAAGGCATCGTGTATTACTTAGAAACGTTTGTGAATTATAATATCGTAACGATTAAAAAAAAAAGTTTAACATTGATGCTCTTCCTGTCGGTATTTTTTAATTTATTTTTTAAATTATGCGAGAAAAAATATTAACTTAGCATAATACGTCAGAAAATGCTTCTACATTATTTTTATTAATCGATACTAATATATAGACAAAAGATGTTTATTTGAACGCGCTGATTTCAGGAACTACAGTCGGATTTAAAAAAAAAAATCTTATTACGCCAGATAGGCCGTTAATTAAGAGAGGCTTTAGACTTCATAATATCAAGCTACGACAAATAGGAACGGAGCATTAGTCATTGCGTGCGTGTCGTTGTAACGCCAACATCATACCCGGGAAAGCTAGTTGGCTACACGAACTTTTAAATAGGTAAGTGTGAAATCATTGAGTGAAATCGTTACTGTTGTAAATAAAATGGGAGGAGAGACAAGAAAAAAAGGAGCTGGAAACGTTTTACTTACTTAAATGAAATTTTATTGTCATTTATAAAAATGTATTGTCGTTTTGACCCTGTTCCTTGAAAAGTTCCGCTACAAATGAGATTGAGCAACATAATATAGGTTATTAATTCAGAGATTATTTCGCGTTTCATGGATTAATCAAAATTTAACGAGGGGGAAACTAATGATTTAGAAATTCATAACAAATTCGTTAATATCAACTCGAAGAATATTCCAACGATACAATATCTCGTTTCTGAATTTCTTAAAAATTTAAAAAGTAATTCATTTAAGATGAACATAATTTAAATTCCTTTAAAGCACGATGATAATTTTAAATTATAAAAAAAATAGATAATAAGCATTTATTTATTTTTCTTTATTAAAAATCTTGGCAGGGCATAGAATTTGATGTGATTGACAAAATGCATTGAAAATAAGCACCTTCATAGAAGTAATAAAAAAAATTGTTTTCATTCAAGCGGCAAAAACAATGTTCTTCAAAATTACAAATACCCAGGGACATATTTAATTCAGGTCAAGGAATGTAGCCTACCATATATTTAAACAACTAAAACACAGAACTGAGTCATAGCGTGCTTTAGAAAATTAACCCTAAATTGTAATCTCTGTTATTCTTATAGAATGTTAAATTTGAAAAAGGTTATTAGATTCGACGGAATGATTTCTATTGTACTGTGATCAAAGATAACCTGTCAGAAATAACAACGTATTGGGAACATATATTCTTGAAAGTTAACGGTATGCCGCTCATTGTTTTGGTATAGGTAATTTATTATTCGCCTCATAACCTGTATTAGTATTCGGCTGGGAACCGAAAACCAAGACTTTGTCTACGCTATCAATTTTATTCACGCATTCTTAGGCAACGGAATACATTATATAATTTAGGAATTTCATTGCGATGATTTTTATATGTTTTGAAATAGAATAATGGATAAAATTGTATCATTCTAGTTTAGAATGTTCATGAGAGGGTTGTAGACGGAAATGACGCGTCTAAATAATATAATATGCAAAAAAAATTAAGAACATTAAATTTTCTAAAACAACGTTAATTTTTTTTTCGTATTTTTTATAGCTTAAGAAATTTTCAAAAATCATTATTGACTCTATGACTATATGCATTTCCTTTTATCTTCTTAACCTTTGGTACTTTGAAGAGCGTATATTTCTTGAACTATAACATATAAGAAAAAAAATAATAGGACTCTTTTTGTAGGAAATTAAATGCCTTTCAATTTTTTAAATAATTTTTTTAACCTACTACTAACCGTTTTCGAAATATAAACGAAAAAAAAGAAAATCGCGATCTTCTTCTCCTCTCCCTCATGTTTTGCCTCTGTTCCTAAACCCGGGGGCTTTTAATATGTTTATCTCTTAACTCTCCAAACAAATCCCTGAAGTCAGTTCAGGTATTCCCTCCAATTCCGTCCGTATCTCTCTTTTGAGCATTCACTGACTGGACTATAAGAGATCAACAAAATATGTGTCTGTTGTTAAGATTTATCAAGAAACCTATATCATATTTCTTCCCTCTTCCTACATTTTACTCTAATTGATGAGTTATTATTATACGCATTTATAGCTTGTAAAATAACAGATGATGGGGGAGAGCATCCTCAAGTTTTTGCGAACCAAGATTTCCATTGACAGGCTACCACCTTGCTCATGCAATAGAAATCGACGGGCCCTTCCGGACTAATTCGAAAGTTTTTTTTTTCCCAAGAACGTACGTTCATATAAAAACGCTCGTCATTTTTTCTTTGTTTAAAATAAATTTATTGGACCCAATATTAGCTTGTGAAGAAACTTCCCATTGGCACCATTATAATACTTATTCTATGTTGGAAGTTTCCGGAGTCTCCTTCTTTTCAGTTGCTTTGGAGGATTGTCAGTTTACCGCATAGATTGCGAAGTTCCAAATAGACCAGGTTATAGTCGAGTAGATTAGAAGTCGAAAACGATGAGTTATTTGTTCTTTCAGTCTTATAAGCGATTTTCAGACGAAGTCATCGCTGGCGAATTCGTTGGACAGGGACAAGCGAAATGTTATTAGGACAAGAGGTCGCAGGTTCACGAAGGGCATTGTAATTTTCGGCCAAAATGTGTCAATGGAAACATATCCATTGCACATTATGTTTCCATACACACTCATCAAAATGGAAACATAATGTGCAAAGCCAGATATTAAAATGAGAACATTCGGCATAAGTAGAAAATAAATGGTAAATCATTTCTAAGATAATCTCAGTACAGTAAGATTTGGTCTCGAAACTATTATTATGGAAAGTTTAGATACATTTTTGTCTCAATTGAAAATAGTTTTAGAAATAAATATGGTATCTGAACAGGGCCAGAAGTTGATTAAGTTTTATATATTTGAGAGTCATTATGTATCTTCTCATTTTAGTACATTAAGTAGTTAAATGATACTTCCTTTTAACACGATAGGAAAGCAACAACCAACCGAATATGGTCTTCATCGTCTGTAGGATGATCAGTTTGTTAGAAGCGTTTAAGGAATATTCAAGGCGGAGGTACAGCTACAAACTTTAACTTTCGGCATTATGATCCAACCACCTGATATAACCCTTAACAAAATGTCTGTCAAACCACGGTTCAGCTGAGCCTACCAACGTTTTACCAAAAGAACGTATTTAGTGAAGAAATAGTAGTATTTAAATAGGATGCCTAATTGGAATAGAAGATAATAATACTAAAAGTTTTATTAAATCTTATCCTGTGTTAATCAGTTAATAATTTTAAAAAGAAAAGGAATATTTATAATCATATAACTTATTATCAATATTCATAAATGAAGATTTGTAGCTTGTGAGTAACCCAAGAGGCGAAACAGGCCTATACTTAAGCAATTACCTGAGCCCTTTCGACCTTCCTCTTGATCTTCGATTATGGTAATCGTCCCTGAGAGTCCACAGTAACTCCGGATCCAGAAGATTCTCGAAATCATTTACGTAAAGGGTAAGAGGTTACACAACCGAGTTCCTCTGAGTTGTTACATCAGCTTCTTCTAGGGACCGGTAAATATTCCGACTAACACACACACGACAGGTTCTTTTATGTTCAGCTTGTTTACCGTCGTTTATCACCACTCTATTCCATTAACTAAAGCTCAACGTAACAAATAATGATTCACTGCTCAGCATGTTGTAAACTAAAAATAAAACATTCAGAGGGATATTTATACTTAACAAGAAAAAGGTTGGTTAGAAGTGAGTCGGATTTATTAAGAACATTGGGAAATTAAAGGTTTTTTGTATTTAATGAAAAAAAAAATGTTGAAATATCCAAGAAAAGAATTTTTTCAATTTCTGAAAATGTACACTTGGCAGAACTTTAAATATTTACAAACAGTACATTATTGGAGCAGATATTATGGATCTTTTTCTAAAATAATAATTTAATAATAATAATATTATACTATTCAATATCTAAATAAAAAATCATCGTTTTATGTGTCAATATTTGAATCAAGAACAAATAATAAGGAAAATTTTACAGTTTACTAGATAATTTGCGTTAATTTTTAGTTGAATCCTTATCAAGATAAAACTTTTTTTCCTATTTTAATATCAGAAACATATTTTTTTTTTCTTTTCAATTATTGAATATTTTTTTCGATATTTTTTGTTCCAAAACGAAAAAAAGAACAAAATTCAGACGAGTAGTAATTCGAATAATGAAACAATAAAACACAATAATAATAATAATAATAAACAATAATAAAATACCAATATAAGAGAACATCTTTAGTCAATTTTTTTCTAAAAACTTAGTAACGATTCTGATCTTATTTAAGTTATTGAAAACAGACCAACGTCGTTTCCTTTATTTTTGTTACATACGAAATGTATCATTGTTTTAAAATTCTGAAAAACAATTTTCACATTTTGGAACCACTAGGCAATACAAAGCTATTTTTTGTGTTTTGTACATAATGTTGCGTAAGAAAAAATAAAATACCATAAACCCGCGGGGTTTTAAAGGCTTAGAATTACTTATAATACTTATATTATTTATAAAAATTGTAGTGAGCGATGGCGTCATCAACTCAAAACATAAAATTGATCATCTTTACTCGGTCACTGTGCTTCCGCCTAAAATCTAAATCCAAAAATTCTTTTAGCAATCACTAATGGCACATTTTATCTGTAAATGATAAACAATTTTTTCTTTCCAACATTTTTAAAAGCGAAGCTCTGAGCGTTTAAAAGCGTCTTAAATTTTGTCTATCCTAATTCTCCAGATGAGGGCACGTAATTAAACGTTAAAAAAAAAAAATCATATCTTGAATTCAAATCAATTATCGACTGCCTGATTATCTATGCAGTTTACTCGTTAAGTCCGGAATGACACGAAGAAGCAGTCATTTTTCGTAATCAAATAAAATTGATTCAACAATAATTCTTGAATCAATTTCATTGCTAGGGCTTTGTTATTAGGTAATTATTATATAATAGCAAAGCCTTTAACAATCTCTCTATGCTCTTCTTCGGTAACTTTTAGAAACGTGTCTCTGTCTAAGATATATATTAACTTTACTATTGATGTAGAGGACGTGACGGCCGAGCACGTTGGGGCACGTTGGGGCCAGGGTCCTAGACGTTCGGACTGGAACGTTTTGGGTTTGATTCCCAACTGGGTCAGTTAATCTTTATTTCGCGGCGATACCCCAAAATGAATCTTGATACTCCCGCTCTGGTTAGTATGTGGCGGAGAGGTATAGGCCCACTTTCCGGACAATTTCCCCATCAATATCAGTACCAGTACTATTAATCTGGCCATACTCGAAATCAATCTCAAAATCGTATACACAAAATAGCTACCTTATTCCCAAACAGAATATGTTTGATTGATACAGACAACACTTAATCTTCTATGACGGTTACCATGGTAGTTAGAATAACAAGGATTTACGAAACAAAATTAATGTAGGCTTTCACGTTCTGCTTAATCTTAAGCTCTTCGTTATGTTACAGATATTAGGCATTACGTTATACAACCAGATAGGAACATGGCCCTAGTGTCATTTTTTTTATCGATAAGCACTATGAAATAATATCCAGTCCATCCTTATCATTTTATTTTTATAAAACAAAGCAAAATAAATTTCCATTTTACGTATATAATACATAAAAAATACGTTTCAATTTTGTAATTTAATCACAGAGAAAATAGATAGTCAAATGATTGAGAGTAATTCACTATGAGAAAACCGGTAAAGAATGATGGCTGCCGAAAGCGTTAAGCCATTACGAAAGTATATATTAAAAATAATTTCACGATAATATCAAAATATCTGCTAGAATATCATAAAACTTTTCAATTGCATACAATAGCATTGGTAAATATAATGCTTAATCACTTTTCTATAACTATATAATAAAACCATAAATAACAAAAACAAAAAAATAATAGATACGAAATTACACGCCGTTTTTATCCGCGATTCACCCTAGTGAACTACCACCCTATTGTAAGAATCATATATATCATAAACTTTCTAAAGCACCGTAGATAATAATCGGGGTTGAAGTTCAGGTCTTCGAAGTTCTACTCAGAAAAACCTTTTGTCATTTTTATCAGCCATATGCAATTTTTTATCTTGTTCTCGTTACACTTCTAAATAAAAAATAATTTACAATAAAAAATAAAAATAATCTTTTTTTATTTTGAATTATAGTAAACGATTGAATAGGAATCATTTGTTTAATTTTTAATCATTGCCATTTAGTAATATTTCTTTACTCCTAAGTTAATTATTTAATTCTTATAGGGTATCTAAATTAACTAAACTTGCCTAATATATTATATGTGTCAATGCCACGGTACCATTTTCCAAGGTGATCCACATGCAAATATAAGGTGGTATACATGCGCAAAGACTACTAATAAATGGGCCAAATAGGAAGAGAATGTTTATAGACTATAGTATAGAAGTATGATTTACGATTACCGAAATATGTTTAATAATAATCTACTTCAGCAACACTATGGTGTTTCTGTAGTAGATCTTAAATCCAACATACCAAGCCCCTTGGAGTCAAGTTAAACATGTTTTCGTATTTATTTCACGTTATAAATATATGTAAACCAATAAGACGCAACTTAGCCTCAAGTTGTTTTTTATTTATTCCTTTACAGCGTCGTGTATACTACGATTCATAACGTACTCAAGTTACACCGAACAGAATATTTTTTAATAATATTATCAGGCTAGTTTATCAATATGATCAAACTTTCACTTAATTTAATATATTTACTTTAATCTGCCGTGATAAACTAAAAGTCCCTAACTCCAAATCATTCTTTTTATTATACCCGAGTTGCTCTAAAAACTATACGTTTTTATGGCATCAGAAAACCCTAAATCCAATGGTTAGATCCTAATCATTGATTTAAGGGCTTTCTGATGTCATAAAACGATCTAGTTTTTAGAGGAATTAGGGTGAACAACCATTTATTTAACAAAATTACTTGGAGTTAAGGCCTTTTAGCTTATGACGGCAGTAATATACTTCATATTTTGATAAATTTAATGTTCAATATAAAAAAAAAAAATCAGCTACATCTATTATCTAATGTATAAAGTCCTCTCAGGATGAATCTGTAGATATGTAGTTGTAATGAAGTAATATAAAATACGCAGTAATAATAAATATTTCAGAATTAGAAAAGGTGTCGATAAGCATCTGTAACATTGTGTTAATGAGTTATTTCATTATTTCCAAAAATACTTGTGCCAAGATTAACTAAAAATTTATTTCTGAAAAGACATAAGCAGATAACAAAACACCATAAATGGCACCTCTAATAAGATATTCGTCCTCTTTCAATCACGAAAATTAGAAAAAAAACTTCTTAAACTTAAAATCTATTTTTCCGAAAATTTATGTTGTAAAAAGCGTGGTTGCTTGATCATGACAAAACGTGATCGTGTAACCTTACTGTTTGGTAGGTACAGTAATGATTTACCAACAATAAAATCAAATAAAACTATAAAATGTCACAAGAGCAAGTTCATCTGCAGCTGCAGTATTTGGCTTCCTATTCATAACCAGTTATGTAAGACAGGTTTTATTCTGTCCAGATTCACTCTCTTTTCATCCGTCTCCATAGACCTTGATGATGCCGGCCGGTGCGATTCGGACAAAGACAATGGTGTGGCCTTGCTCCAGTTGCGATGACACTGAGAATGATACAACAAGAAGAATGGTTACACAACACAGTCACCGGGAATTACTTGGGCCGGTCTGCCACGCCTCACTTTCTCCGTTCTAGAAAGTGCCGGCTCGACTTGCAGGGATCTGTGATCTCTCCGGTAAGAGTATCAGCAGCCGAGGAACAGCGGGGGTGTGATCCTCATTGTCCGTCTCGTCCTGTCCATAGGAACCTTCATTCTTTTGTCTGGAGAATGGAAGAGACGTATTAAACTGCAATACTTGTCAGATGCAATAAACAGTCATCTTTATTATTCCATTCCACAATTGAAAACATTATTCACGGATTGTACTCAGCAATAAAATGAAATAGAAAACTGGAAGAAATAGCTTGGAAAAAAAAGAATACTTTTTTATGACGTCTAATTAAATCCAAACCTTTAATACCTAGAACCTCAATAACTGGAATTCTTATGACACATGTTTTTTTCCTAATCCCTTAAGAATACCTATTTTAGTTTGTAAAATTAAGGTTTAACGAATTTATGTACTCCCGATTCTACAGGTCACCAACCTATTGAAGCCAAAGTGAGAAGGTTGAAACCTATTTTAGTAAAAAAAAATAAATAATAACTCGAAAATAACTTCAGCAGATATTTTACTTCTTCGAATTGAAGGAATGAAGTATTGACTCGCTAGCCAATGTGAAATTACAAAACGCAGCAAATAATTACACTATAGTTTATTATTTTCAAATACTTGTCCCAGAAGGAAATGTTAGTTAGTAATGGAGGGAGAGGTAGTCTATTCCCCAAGAAAACTATGTTTCATCCAATAAATGTACAAATTTCTCTACTACTGAACATTTCTCAACTTTTGTCACTATTTTTGGAATCCACGATGAATTTCCTGTAAGATTATAACCAATTTGTAAGAGCATTGCATTGTTAAGGGAAAAAAATCAAGGTAAGAGACAACAACATCAGGCTAGCTTCCAAAGTTGAGTATATCGTTGAAAAATCAGATGAAATGGAGCCATTTTTTTTTTAATTCCCCGAGGTATTAGGTAGAAAATTCATTCCGTGAGATCAACCGAATATTTCTAAAAATCATTCGTTTTTACTTGTTTACATTGCTTTCTTTGGCTGCTATGATCACCTGACGAAGATATATTTTTCTATAAATTATATGTAATCTTATAGGAAATTCATCGTAGGTTCCAAAAATGGAAAAAAAATGTTGGGAAATGCTCATTTACAATACAGAAATGTGGATATTTATTAGAGAAAACTTGGTTTTCCTAACAATTTAAAAAATCGTATCTTGAAAACAGATTGAGATACCAAGGTGCGGTAGGCGGCTCTAGTGTATTTTTAATAGCCTATCCCTCCATTAATTGCAGACATTTCCTCCAGGGACATGACCCTGTATACGAAAAAAAAATACAGTTTTTATTTTATTTTTTTAGAGACTTTTATGATTCCGTATGATGGGCGTATGAAACTTTTAATCGGCTGCCATTTTGAAACGAAACAGTGAATGGTAGTGTCGGGTTCCGAGGATTACCCTGGGATAACCTGTGACTTTGGTGCCAAGTCTCAGGTCAACAAATCGGTCCAGTAGTCTCGAAAAAAAAAACGCTGAGGACTGAAGGACAGATTTTTTTATTTATTCGATTTTTGGATTCTACCTATCTCGAAAAGTAAAAACCTCAAATTTTGAGGGGGGTTAAAAAAAAAATTCTTAGCCGATTGCTGAGGTTCATTATTGAAAATAATATACCAAAATTTGCCTTTAAGTCTTAACTTCAAATTTATTTTAATAATCTTAATAATTGTTTAGTTTATTTTTTTGTACTACGAAGTAACTATATGTTATGTTATTTTTATAGGAATCTTGAGTTTTACATAGTATGTACTACATGGTAGAAGCAATTGCCCAGACAGGATTAATTATCTCAGTGAAATTCAGAAAATCAATTATATTTAGTAGCCAATCTTTTCTGTTCAATAAAGAATTTTTTTATACTTTTTATTTTGAAAATTTTATATTTGATAGTACTGCCATAACAATAATTGTAACTGTAGCATTAAAATACCTAAATGTTATAATTTCCTATCCAATTTATCTAACATAAAAATATTAGCTTTGCTACTTTAATGATCTTAATGCTAACTTCTATTACCTAAAACTATTTTTATGATTCTGGAAATCGAATGAATTTCTCTTCTCCTTGAAACTAGAGTTACATATCAAGAGATGGTTGTAGAGCAAAATATTCTCTCTACTCTTTTCTCGCTTTTCCCTGAATGCCAATCAGATATTTATTTTTTCAAAGAATTACAAACTGATATCGTAAGCATCATAACAATTTAAAAAAATATATTTATAACATATTTTGAACTTGAATTTGATATTATTCAAATATATTATTACTATGATATACTTGTTATTTTAGTCAAAACAAAAAATAAATAAACAGAAGTCCTTAATGAATTATCATTTAAATAGCGTTTACTATTTCCATACAGTAATGAAATTCAATTTTTCGTTCACGATGTACGATATTACTCTCTAGAAAAAATGTTAAATTATCTTTGAACTATAAACTAACCATGAATTCTGTTTTAGGTTATTGCTTAAAAGATGTACAAGAGGATCCGTGCAAGACAAAGTCGAGGATAGTGCCCGATGCGACGTACTGCGACCGATACTGGGAATGCCAGGACGGCCAACCAGAACTGTACGACTGTCCCAACGGCTTGGTATACGCCGGTAAGAACAGGGGAGTAACCGAGGGTTGTGACTATCCCTGGAGGGCAAACTATTGTGAGGGCAAGACGCAAGCCAGTGAGTATCTTTTTTAATTTGATAGATTAACAATTATTTCAAAATTTCATGTTTTTTTTATGAAATAGACCTATGAAGATACCCTGTCACACTTAATAAATAGGAACAATTATTTGAGAGGTAAAACTGGTAGGTAGGTAAATAATGAATTTGCCAAATTCTCTCTTACAAACAAAAAAAATATTAATACTGCATTTCTAGGTAATCGTAATATTTGGTTGAAAAAATTATGTCTGTAAACCTCAAATTTTCTGCTTAAAATAATGTAATATTATTGTTTGAATAAATAAAAGCCACATATACGGAGCCATAGACGAAGTGATGATAATTATAACAAAACAATAAAATAATACTTTATTTATTACATTGCAGTTGCGTTGTTTAATTTATTATCTGTTGTAAGCAAAAAAAATAATGGAATAAAATGTATTAAAGAAATCAAACGTTTCAAATATAATTCTTTTAGTAAATTTAGTACAAAGCCGTATATTGTAAATTGAATGCTGATATACGATTCAGACCGATAGACATTAGTAATAAAGAACTGATTAAAAGCTTTTAGAAAATTAATACACTGTTTCCTTGGAATGGCACGGAAAGGAACCGAAGCCTGACCAGTAAAAGTTATAAAAGGATGTAGTTGCATGTCTACTAACTACAGGATATTAGCCAATGCGCAGTAAAAAGTGGATTATCCAGGGAGACTTTAAGGTAGAATGCATAGATTCATCTTCTCCTTCTCCCCTCCCCTCTATTCAATAACTGTGACATATTCAATCTAGTGCTATCCTGCAAACGAAATTTATTCAATATGTGAAAGCCAGTGTGGAATCTCTAATAGTACTGACGTTATTGAAGAAAATTAGGCTTATAATAATAATAATAATAATAATAATAAAAAACATTCCCCTCCAATAAACTAAAATTTGATTTTTATGGAAATTTAATTAACACAAGGAAAACCTTGGAATGTATTGAATGGAAAATCGGGAGACAATTATGGCTTTCTCTCCCCATTTAAGAAATTATAGAAGGCGTTTTCAAATACAAAAACAATTCAAAGTTTGCCACATCTTTATGAATCACCAGAATATTCCTTTAAATATTCTTGTATGGACTACTCAATAATTCTAAAATTAAAGATACTGAACTTGGACGTTGTATATATTAGCCTTCTTGAAAATAAATGACACATAAAAAACATACTATCTTGTTTGCGGCATAGGTATTGGGGCGAATTTAGATACATTAATATACTAATATACACACCAAATAGTAACTTTGTTAAAATCGGTTCTATCTTTTATTTTTAAATAATAAAAAAAAAATAGCTTCTCTTTTGATTAATTCTATTTGAATGTCATTTATAATTCAGTTCATATTGTTAAATAAAATTTTTTGTACATATAAATAAATAACAAATTTTGAGCTGTCAGACCATTATATATATTTTTTATTAAAACTTGCTATACGTAAAAAAAAAGTTGGTTATTCTTTAAATATAAGAATAGGTATTGCCTATATTTCACAAACTGGAGTCAATTCGATAAATCTGATATTTTTCTCTTATTCAGAAGACAGTCAATATCCAGATTCGATTCTGAAACCGTGCGCCGCAAAGTTCCTGTTGACCTGTTTAATCATCAGTAATAAAAATTAAAAAAATATATAAAAATTACATTAACAGAGTCGAAAGGCGACCCAAGGAAAGAGACAACAAATAGTCTAAACTTTCCGCACAGAAGAACCGCATTTAAATCCTTATCCACGAGATAAGACCAAACCATTCTTCCATATACGTTTTGGTCTACACATCGGGTGTCTACTCATCGGTTCGCCGCTGATAACCATTAAGGTGATTCGTAAGCTAATCAGTCCAAAGAAGCTATGACATCAAGTATATCTATTACCGGTGCAGGTGACATAATGCCAGATTATTCAATTGTCTCAATGATCCCACAGTCGAGTCGTTATTTTTTGTGACAAAACATTTTATTTTCGAATACCTCAAAGCGTAGATTTTATTCCGTAAGTGACACGTGAATATAGTATACTGATTTGTATATTCATATTAACAGATGTCGGTTTTTGGATTATTCTGTGGTAGAATTGCAACCAGCGTTAATGTAGTTTACAGTTCATTCATTTCTCTCTTAAATTTCGTAACTTCTAAATATTATAAATATTATATATACCCCATACAAATAAACTTCCCAACATATTAGGTGGTCAATACAACGTTTGTCAATTTGATTGGATCTTTGATTGTGTTCACAATGTAATTCACGAATCATGATGATTCTTCATGATTGAAGATTCAATAGAAAGGAACAGGAAGACCTTCGAATGTAGATGACAAACACGAATGTTGACGCAAAAAAATCCTGCTATACTGGACTCAAAGGAAAAGTCAAGGATTTCATTACATCTAAATGGAATTCCTTTGGATAAAAATATGAAGGAAAGTTAAACTGCGGAATATTAAAATTATGATGTTCATAGTGTATATTTACTTTCAGCATTTTTATAGAATCTTCGACATGGGAAATATATATTTAATCGTCAAACATCAATTTCATGGTTTTACAGTCCTTCCTTCAATTTTTTAATTGTAAAGTGTGGGTTCGATTCCCACCTGGATCAGTTAATATTTATTTCGCTGTGATCCCAAGAAATGAATCTTGAAACTCCCACTAACGCCAATACTGGGCGGAAACCTCTAGGTTGCCGTCAGGTGTTCGTAAAAAGGACCAAAAGACCCACTTGCTGGATTAGTTCCTCCACCAATAACTGCATCAAGACATACTGCCCGTTGCAAAAAGAAAATAATGCTAACAGTGCAATATCTTATTTTAAAAACAAAGTAAAATAATACAGATGACAAAAAAAAACAAAAAAAAAACTAAGGCGAGAAAAAGCGGTTTTCATAATCTGCGATCTCACCGAATCGATGCCAATAGCCTCTGGCGTTGATGCACAAGCGATTAAATCATTCACTGACTTGTTTTTTTTAAAACAAGCTATCGATAGAACTTGATCTGAACTATTCATTAAAACTTAAACGAACGTCAAATTTTACACAATATGGAAATTATTAAAGTTGGCCAATCAAACCCAAAATTGAACAAACCCCTCTCCCTCCACCGCCAAGCGTTATGCAGTCCCCAGTTGGTATAAACAATTATTTGATCCTAACGCTATCGGTTGGGGTAATATAATTTTGGATGTAGGGGATACATTCGGAAATCCAATGCTGAACTACATCGCAAGATTTGGGGTTACCTACATCACGGTAGGAAATGCATAGACGTATTCATTCATCTCCAAAATAGCATAGATGTGACGAACTAAAATCTATCTATCCGCAATCACTATCTAACGCCGTCCCTATTACGTGATTAGCACAAAATTAAATTGTAGAATATTCATTTATGAATAAATAAATAAAGAAAATAACAGGCCGCAAAAAAAAAAAAAGTAATTAAAGTATATTATTCAAAATAAAATGATAATTAATGGTACATAAGGATTAATTTTAATTTCTCAATTACTTCATTAAGAGAACGTTAAGGCAATCGTTCGAATAACGTTTTTGAAATCTCACTTAATTTCTATCTATACCTCAGGATCCCCTGAGTCTAAGAAAAAAAAATTATTTCAGATTTTTAAAAAAAATAACTAATACATTAAATATAAATAATAATTCAAATAAGAAAAAACATTTGAAAATCATTACCTAAACTATGTTAAAAAAATAAAATAAAGGTTTGTCTTAGAAATATTATATACGAGGCCGCAGGATATATACTAAGAACAAAACAACGCGAAGTCAGCCCCACCCTCATTGCTTCATACCATGTCCCCACGCTTCTACTAATGCATATGTATGTCATCGATGTCAAAACTGCATATAAAGGACATGTACCCAACTGGGAACCAGCAATCATAGCGGTTACACCAAAGTAGCAACAATTTTAAGACAAACGTTTAAAAAGGTTGCCCTTAAGCGACTATTGTTCATGATCTCTCATGTAATTTTACATTCATCTTTTAGGAGGATAAGCTCACTGAACAATAGATGTCTAAATTCCTTCACCCAATTTTCTTCTACAGTTCTTTAGCCTATTTCTAACTCTTGATGCCTATTAAATGCAACTTAATTCCTTGTTCATGAACACTAGCTGATAACCTGTTGAAAAAATGTATTTTCCTTAACCCCAATTGTCTCCTTTTGTTGCGTGTTTCCTTTTACTGTAGCCACGATACATTTTAGGAGCTTTCTGTTGCAATATTATGTATACTTATGTATTATTTAAGTGGTATAAATAAATCCTTAATTCACGACTTTTATTTGATCAATAAAAAAATAAAATAAAAAATAGAAGCCTTTTTACTTTATACGAAAATGGGAAAAAAAAAAAAATATGAGAAGAGGAAATCAAAGTAAACATAGATAGGCTAATCGCACTGCAAGGTGATCATTCTTCAGAATAATTAATTGATACCTATACACGTCTGTTCTAACTAAAATTTTTCGGAAAAATAAACAGAAGTTTCCAGACAATATAAAAAAAAAATATTAACTCATTTACTTTTTAAAATAGATAATTGGCTTTATGTTTTATAGAACAATATATGTCGTATTCGCAATAGCCAAGGATTTAAGGAGATATACAGAGAGTACCGACACTTAGGAAATACTGGAGGGGGCGAAGGTTAGTTAGTGTAACATGGGATGGGGGAGGGCATGAAGGCGTAGGACAGTCATTAATAGCATTATTTAGCACATGCAAATCAAATTGGACCGGAATATCGGGATGTAAAAATGTAAAAAAATATAATAAGTTATTTTCAAGTAAATGACTATAAAAAAATTGGGGGGAGCGCAGAAAATTCCTTTCCCTTCTCCTCCCAACGGTGTCGGCACCTATGGACACAGGTTCTTACAGTACTTTTTAATTTTATTACTAGTGTGTCAACAGATTAACCCTTAAAATTTTTAATTTAATATCTGTGATAAATAAAATTCTACATTTTGGCAAAATACCGTTTTTAATCTTTTCCATTTTAAGTATCTACTTGAAATAATATTTATTGTTCTTATTTAACAGTAATCAATAATCCTTAATTCTAAAGTCTATCTATATGTTTACTTATTTAACATTGAATTTTGGTTAAAGAATCTGAGATACACAATATAAAAAGAAAAGATATGATTTGGTAAGTATTGCCTATTATTTGATTTGAGTATATTCTACTACATTAGTATATTTTTATATTACTTTTTATATACTATATAGTATATTTTACTAAATTGTACCATATATTACATTGAGTATATTGGGATCAGTTAGATTCCAACTAATATCAGGTATCGTCTCATATCCTAGACTGCAACTAAACATATTAAATAAAAAAGGGCATTGATACAACCCGAAATAAATATTATATTATAAATCCGAAATATAAATAAATATATACAAAGGTATTTAATTGATTAAGATAAATCTTATAATATATTAAGATTGATCAAGCTGTGAAAGGCATTGTAATATACACCATTGCATAATAAAGCAATAATGTTTTTTTTATAACGATCCTGGAGCAATAAAGCAGTTATTACAAAAAGCTTTCATGTTAATACAGACCTTTACTGAAGTTGTTCTCTCACTTTATTAGTTTTTATAATTCTTTGAAATGAAAATGTCAATATCCAGACAAAGAAAGCGTAATGCAGAATAACGAATACGCCCAACCAGATTCTCCCGGAATCCTAAATTATTAGCGGTGGATAGGAACTTCATGAAACACTGTAAAGGCATCTCAAGGTTTGAACGTAAGCCAAATGAATACGAGAATTACTAATGAAAACTTGTTCATCAATGAATCTTACGACTGATATGGACCAAAAACATTTTTTTCCCCCTTATTTTCTTAACTAGGAAGGGTAGAAATAAAATTATATAATGTCAGTTGAGGAAACAAAACATGATTGCCAAAATAATAGAGGACCTGTATGATATTAAGAAACGGTGGGAAACAATATTTAGAAAGTTTTAAGTTTTATTTATGTTACTATGCATATACTCAAATATTGAAATTGTTTAAAAGTTAATCTTTTGATGGTTAAGCTGAAATCAATGAGGGACGCCAGAAACAAATGCAATTTAATGCTCAATCTAATAAATCGTTAGGAGTTTGAAAAAATACTTCATAATCACGGAATGAAATTATGTTGTATTTTAGCAAATTTTCATTAAAAATAGTGGATATTATATAGCCGTCATTTGTACTTTACAACTTAGATTTCACCAATAGGCTAAAGATGATTATAGACGTTCAAAATTATTTATGGAAACCCGAAGAAAGTTTTAAGTTATTCAGTAAAAAAAATATATATATAAAAATTTTATGAGTATATGTCTTTACATTTATTATTACAAATATGTAGGATGAATGTGTACGTCATTTGCTGCTACAACCCTGAAAAAGTCTGAGGCATCTAAAGACGTCATTACGTCAAAGGATTAATAGAGCAATAAAAACAATTAATATTATTTTATAGATGGACCAATCGGAAGAGAGCACTGTGATTGGCTGTACGGTATCTTCGGGCACGAAACTTCCTGTACCAGGTACTGGACTTGCTGGAACGGTACAGCCACCGAGCAGCTGTGTATAGGAGGGCTTCTCTACAACGAGAATACTCACTCCTGTGACTGGCCTGAGAATGTCGATGGCTGCCAGAAACACCGTGAGTACTTATTACAATAAAAAAAAAATTATGCATAACAGTAAAAACTAATGTACAATATTTTACTAGGATATAGCCCCATTCGACTAGTAATAATATTTGAAATAAGAAACTTATAAAAAATTATAACTTTCTATGTTCTTGCTTAAAATTGAGCTTGTACAATCTTACAAATATTCTAATGCAAGGAACCTGTACAAAAGAATGACAATTTTCTCGATTGAGTGAAAGTATGTACAAAGGTTGTAGAGGAATAAATATCGTAGAGAAAGTAGACGGAAGTTGTAATCGGGTGCTGTGAAATTTTCGCACCACCCTATAAATATCAAATTCTTATCATAGATATTGTTTTCAAAGCGTAATCTATAAGAAATATTAAGTGTGTAGACGGATTCCTTCTTGCATAAGAAGCACGGTTACGAAATACCAAGGAAGACTAATTTTATTCTATTTTGGTAATCACTATTTAAATTGCATTAAATTGGATTTAAACACCGACTGACATCTATGCATAAATTTGTCAACGTCATATATACAAAAATATATTTTCAATAGCTGAGATGGAATATAAATGGTGAAGTTCTGATTTGGGCCGGTAGTAGGCTAAATCGTGTTTTGTGCATGAAGTTATATTAAAGTTTAAGTTTGGACTATTTTTTTTAGAAATCATATCATAAAAATAAATGAGTAAACTGTATTCGGAAATTCATCTGAGTAGGAAAAAAAAATGGCATGCTACTGATCCAATATCAGCAATTAAGGTTAATGGAAATAATACATTTAAATCTACTGATTTATAGTACTAGAAAATTTCCGCCACTTTCACTCAAGATTGGAAAGGAATGTGAAACCGGACTTATTTCTTCCTTTAGTAATTTGTGAACTTAATCCGCTTTAATTCAAACCGGTCTAACTGTTCGAACTTACGGTTGGACTATAGTATTAAAAAAAAAATACGAACCTTAATCTGTTTAAAATTACAACCGGATCAACACACAAATACAATTCATATAACTTTATTATTTAATTAGATAACGAAATATGATGTATGATCATATGTATATATTTTTGTTACAATGTACAACCGCCAAAACAAAGTGTTTTTTTCACTCTTTCGAATGGCCCATTCTAGAATTACTCTGAATCTTCCTCAGACGAATTCTACATTCATTGTTATATATGATCGAAATATTTCCAGTTGACTTTCTCGTATTAACTGAGAGATGTGAACCAATCTTATTCCTCCGTGTATTTTAACTGATTTCTATCTGGTCAAGAACTTCCTCAAAATGACTATTGGAAGATTTCCCGAGGATTATCGTAAAATTATAAAATAATTAAGTATTAATTAAATTCTTATCAACAAAGGTCCTTCAAGAGCCTTCTGGCAGGATGCCTTTCGTCAAATTAAAACCCACTTTTGTGGTTGAGCCTCAAACGTAACTAATTTTAATTATGATTGAATACTTATTTAGTAAAATTTCCTACTCCTCTCACTCGGCAATGCTTTTTTGAAGAGACATCTATAAAATTTGAAAGAAACATATGAAAATTCTTTCTGTATAAATATCCAAACTTCGCCTAAATAAATTTCTGTATTTTGACCAGTTTAAATTAAAAAAAAAAAATTATTTCAAACAAAATTTTATAATAAACCAATCAGGAATCAGTGAAGTAACAAATTAATTGAAATTGTTATTCCGTTTTTAACCCTTGTTACAGCAAATCATAACTTAAAAATACCAGTTGGTTCAAAGTTGCTTTTAAAATAAAAGCATTTTTGCCCATTAACGCCTGAGTGTTTAATGATAATACCCGTTTTGGGTGAACTAACATATTTTTTATCTTATATTACATAATTTCCACTCAACTTTCAGAAGTTTAACATCACTAAATTAAAATGTTTTTTTTGTAAATTAACAAAACTTGGTTTGTTTGATGTCCAATAGGTTTGTTTTGTTTCCAAACAAACCAACATTTCGAAATATTCCTCCATTCTCTGGGTTTTCTTACCCTCTTTCTTAATTTTGCAGTTGTATTCTAATATATAATAGTTGGCAGTAAATCCCTAAGTCTGATTTTTTCCATAAGTAAATATAACGTCTATTTGTCCAATTTAAAACTAATTTTCAAACCATTATTACACAGTCATAGCAGACAGTTAACTTAAATTTATAATCGGTAACTTTATAATTATCACATTGTACCTGCACAATTAATAAACAAAAAAAAAATTTAAAATGATATAACTGATTAAGTCCATCTACAAACGATAGCGTAAGACATTGAGCAATCAACAATAATTTAGGAGAATATTTTTTGGGAGGAACTGTAAAAAGTTTGCGAAGAAACGAGATTTTTTGTCTAGGATAGAGATTACATACTGTAAGCCAATAATACAGCTCTCCCCAATTATATTATATTATAGTTTTTTTAACACTTCATAAATTTCGTAATCCTATTTTGTGAATATCCAATCAAAATTTATGTAACACCTAATTATCTAATATATATATATATATATATATATATATATATATATATATATATATATATATATATATACATATATTATTATTATTATTTTGGGTGATGTTATATAAAAAACAGTCAAGCGGAAACTTATAATTTAGCAATCTATTGTTTTCAATTCACGCATTTTTTACAATAATAAATACATTACATTTCTAAGTGTTGATTCCCACAATGGTATGAGATTTCTTCCATCATTAGCTACAAGGCCCTCTCCAAATCATTTCTTTAAATGTATCTTTGTATTGTGCCTGGATAGCTCTAAAAACTATCCCTTTTTATGACGTTAGAAAGTCCTAAATCCAATGGTTAGATCCTAATCATTGGTTTAGGGGTTTTTAATGCCATAAAAAGGTTAAGTTTTTAGAGCAATTCGGGTATAATACAAAAATGTATTTAAAAAAATAATTTGGAGTTAGGCCCTTATAGCTTATGATGACAGATTTCAAGCTCACGAGGTTTCTAGCACATGTCTTGTATAAAAAAAAAAATTTAAGCAAAAAAAAAAATGTTTTTTATTAGACTGTAGAAACCAGCAAATATATATTTTCTACTAGAATGTACAAAATAGCAACAGATTATATCATGTTTCGTTTACACAATCAGGAAATGTGGAATTCCATTATCTCACCCTGAAAGTAAGACAAGCTGATCAATTTAAATTTTTACAAAAATCAATACATTATTAAATGTCATGCCAAGATATCATTATCAACTGAATTCAGAATCATTCACATAAATAAAATTTTGTATGTAATGTTTTATTTTTCTTTACATTCAATGCTAAATTAAGAAGTTATTTGGATAATATTTGGACTAATCATATACAATATGGTTAGTGGCATATTGAACTTTGAGCTTAGGAGGAAAGCAAAAAAGCTGCTATTCAATAGATTCGATCCTTCCAATCTAAATTGCTGAGGAAAATATCATTTTATCTTTCATATATCATTTCTAATATTTTTTGACTTACTTGCAATTCTAATTCACTGATAATATCATTAATTTTTATCATAACGGATAGTTATGTGTTGGTGATAAACATGACTGGAGCTTTCTCCTTATTTGTTAAACTATTTATTTATTGCTGAAGCAGATAATAATGATACGTATTGCTTTTATGAATAAATAGATTTTTATTTTTTTTAGTATATAGACCCAGTCCCGAATTTCTTTTAAGCAAATATTTGTACTCTAAAAATGCCGCAACTCATTGATTTCATTTTAAAAACATATTAATAGTTCATGACTAAATATGATGACAGCAGTTGACATATTTCACCAGTTGTGTAACATTAACTTGATTGTTGCAACATTAACTACATTTTTTTTTCTTTTTCGGTGGGAACTTTCTTTCCCTCATTTCCTGTTTCATAATCTTAAGAAACATAGACGCAAAAAATTAAGTTTCTTTTTTTTTTCTGGAAATGAAAATTGTCGTTATTTTCCTGCACATATGAGACCATTGGCATTACTATAATTGTAACCCTAGCTGTGATTTTCTAGCCTATTTTAGTATTCACCTTTTATATTTTATTTCAGCCTTGTGTAACTTAGAAGCCAATGGAAATGTCCCCTTGGGCAAGTCCTGTAATAGGTACTGGCAATGTCAAGGTGGGTACCCAAGACTTCAGAGATGTCCTGCAATGTTAGTATTTGACAAGAGGACACTAAGATGCGTAGTGCCTCCAACTGAGGACTGTGAGGTGCCAACTACCATTCCTCCACCACTAGAGGAAGCAGAAGAACCTAATGTACCTCAACAGGTAATTTCATTGACTAACAGTTAAAAATTATTTTAAAACTTCTTATTAAAGAACTGTTCGTTTAAGACTAGTCACATTATTATTAAGTTCATTAAGAATTGTAAATTGTTTTAAAAATTGGATGTAGTTCAAAACAACTATTTTAAGTCTCTAGATAAAGTAAAGTTCTATATCAAACAGTGAATTTAATTTTTATAAATCATTAAAACTTTTAAGTAACAGCATTCTATCTAGGTGTTATTAAAGATATATATGGCATGAAAAGCTACAAACAACTTCAGCCATGTATGTAGATGCAATTTAAAACAACTTTTTCTGAATTTAAATTCATGTACTATATCCTTTTTGTTAAATTCTATTCTTAATGGAGATACTCAACCCTTAACAGGGATGATTTACTGCATCATTATTTTATTTATAAAATTTTAAGTGTTGCTCAAGGTCCCAAAAAAGTTTCCTTTCCAAAAACAAATTTAAAAAAATTAAAGTCGAGGACAGCATTATTACGGATAGAATTTTAAATCAGCCCCATAATTTGATAGATAATATTTTTAAAAAAATTATTATTTTTCGGTTATTCTTTCCAATTACAAATCGGACATCTTCATGGGCTGTTGCTGGACCAATTTATGGATGGTGATATAATATAATATAGTACCAATGATAAGTGATTTAATATAATTGTTTAGAAAATCTGCTAATATATGTCTAAAAACTGAGAATATATATAATTTGGCATTGATATTCCTTTGTTCTAAAACTAACAGTATTACTCTACATATTTTACTTTTGGAAACTTTTTTAAAAATAAATACACTATTTTAATTCCTACTAAATCAATATACCTCCCTTCAATCTCTATTTAATGTTTAAGGAACCTCTAATTACACCATAATTACCTAATGTTATATTTAGATAATTAAATAAACAATACAATTTAATAGAAAGCCTCATTTCCACCTTTCATGAAAGCTATTTTAAATCATTTCTTCAAAAGACACCTTAATTTTCCAAGGCACAATCTTCGTAAATGTTATTTCATAAAAAAATTATGAAAATCTGCATTTCATTCATTTGAAAACCTTTATTAAAGTTAGAAAATTAATAAATGGAATTAAATTCCATTACTAATCATTCAGTATTCAATCACTTTTACATTAATGAGTAACAAATTCTAGAACACTTTTCCTCATTGTATTCTGGCAAAAAAAAATTTCATATAGCTCGTAGGAATTATACAAGTTAAGATTATGTCAACATTTGTTTTAATAATTTGAACATTAATTTAATAATTATTAAGAAAAACTCAAGAATAATGTCAAATTACTATTTCTGAAAATAAAAATATAATATGAGCCAAGTTTATTAAACAACTCCAATTCTTTAAGCAGGCAGGACGACCTCAGGGAAGGCCACAGGGAAGACCCCAACAACATCAACCTCCCGCAAGAGATTATCAGCAGCAACAACAACAACAATCAACACAGCAACGGGAATACCAACAGCAATATCAACCACAACAACTAAGACCTCAGGAATTCCAAAGACCCCAGCAGCATTCTGATGAAGAGCAACTACCATTCAGCATACCTCCTGGAGCAATTCCTGTTAGAAACAGACAGAGGAATTAACTTATGTGAAATCCATGTCTTATCACTGTAAAAATTAGAATTAGATACCAGAGAGTACTGTATGTGTAGATCCATCAAATTTGCTTTAATACTAATGAAAAGCATTAAACACACACATCAAAAGAAGATACACTTTATTCTTTTATTAAAATAATTCACAATAAATATGTTTTTGTGTTAGAAAATGCAATTCCGAAACAAAGCATTATGTTAATTTAATCACATGATTTTCATAAAGCATTAGAGAAGTTATTAATTGTACCTATTGTGATTTAATATTTTAGTGCATATATGTTAAACTATTCACAAAATTCATTCCGTCCATGATAAAAAGTTATATAGAATTTGAATAAAATTTACAAACCTAACATCTCTTCACCTCAAACTTGTATCATTACGATTCCTTTCGAAATTAATAAAAAGTAATAATAATAATGAATACACACAATAATAGACCTTAAGATGAATCAAGTAATATTTTTATTGTGTTTCTATTTCTTGTAACAAAGTGTTGATAAGACTGTGTGAGGAATCAATGTAAAGTACTAAGTTAATTTTAATTTGTAAAAGACTTTGTAATGTATAGATTTAAGTTTTGTTTTTTTACTAATCTTTTGAGTATTAAACAATGTTCTCTTACAGTTATCTCCCACTACCCTTAATTTATGTAAAATAAATTCCATTGTACATTTAAAATGAAACATTGCCAGAGAGTATTGGGAGTAGATATATATCAAAATTTCATAGATATAAGATTACTTTGTATTATGAAATAAAATTAAAATGAAAACACATTTTATTTTTTTATTTTCCTCTGCTATTACTAATGAGTATAACTTAGATGTACAAGAAGCATGATTAAAAATTTCATTAGATTGTCTGCAGTATTAAAGTATTAGTAAAACAGTTAACATTAAAAAGCATAAAAATTAACGAACAAATTAATTTTTATCTAAATTTTTTGACCTTGAAAGAGAATAGTTTTACTGAATCAGTTGTTTTAGTAATGTAAGTCATATAATTCGTAGCTGTTGTTAATCCCTCACAACTTTATTTTCTGAATTGATCACTGATTAACAACATCAAGAAAAATTCAAACAGTAATGATGTCTCTGTGGTCTCCTTAATTAAGAAAACCAATTATACAGGTAACTGCTCTTTGATTTAAGATAATGGTATAGAGAAAATCATTATTTTAGCTAACCGGTTATATTTTGCTCTTAGTCAATATTTCAGGAGCCTAGCTATAATAAGTCGGTTGAAGTCATCTTTTATAAACAATAATGAATAGCTTAGAAACTTATGCATGATTTAAAACCAGTGTGTAAGCCTTCCTTGTGGTCCTGATTGCTGACACCCAGGAAAGGCTTCAGGTGGCTGTCGATGAATGGTCGGAAGAGCTCCAGAGGAAAGGAATGGAAATAAATCCTATTAAAAGTAAGGTTATGGTTTTCAGCCGAGACGTGGAAGACCCAATTCATATTTCATGCAATAATGAGCCGCTAGAGAAGGTAGATAATTTCCAATACCTGTGCACAATTTTCAGCAGAGATGGGAGAATAGACCAAGAGGTTATGCATAGAGTCAAGAAGGCTAATGGTGTGTTCTACTCCATCTGCACTACAATATTAGAGACACAGGAGATAAAGAAAGAAACAAAAATAGCTTTATTTAAAACAGTATTTCTGTCTGCCCTTCTATATGGTGCGGAGAGCTGGACTGTCCTTGAAAAATACGCGAGCAAAGTAACGGCCAAAGAAATGAGGTACCTTAGGAGAGTACTTCGCAAAATAAGAAGAGACTGCTGGAGAAATGAGAGAATAAGAGAGGAACTGAATGTAAGATCAGAAGAACGCCATGAAATCGTTTGGCCATGTTTACAGGATGGGCGATAACCAAAAGGCTAAATGGCTCTTGGAAGCAAAACCTGAGGGAAGGCGACCTAGAGGTAGACCCAGGATGATATATCACAACTATCTGGAGACACTTTGGCTAGCCAGAGGCAGCACGATAGTGGATATGAGAAGAAAGGCCAGCGACAGAGATCAGTAGATGAGATGGGCCGAGGTCGTTCCTCCACGCTGATGGCACTAAGGAGGGTGTGAAAGAAGAAGTGAAAGCCTTCCTAATTTTTGTTTGAAAAAATCTTCATTGTAGCCTTGAAAGTTAATCAGGAATAGAGATGACAAACTAAAAATAACTGAGATGAGAACAAAGCTCTGGAGAGGAGCTGAAGGATGATGCCAGAACCATACTGAGGATCATGAACTCAATAGCTTAACAAGACCATCTCAATCGTTCAGTTCAGTTGAGTTGGAGTTTCATCAAAGTAGAGAGAAATGAGGAAAGGTAGAATAGACCAGGATGCACTAAACAGAGTCTATGGGCCATTCTACCAAATATTCTCGACACTCACACGCAAGAGAAAGCTAAGCAGAAAGAAAAAGATTTACTGGTTGTTGTATTTTCCTCTACTGCTGTATGGTTCAGAGAGCTGGACCATTTCTGATAAGCACATGAATAAAATGATATCCATGGAAATGAAATAGCTGTGATGAATAGTGAACAATACTAAAATGGATAGAAAGAGAAATGAGATTATACAGGAAGAATTAGAAATGTGACATGTACGTGAAAGGACAAAGGCTAGACAAAGCTATTTAAAATAGTTTGGCCACATATGAAGGGTGGCAGATGAACCAAAAGTCAGGGCTCTATGAAGCTTAACTGGAAGGAAGGTAACCTTGAGCCTGGCCAAGACTCAAATATAATGAGTGCACTATAAGATTTGGGGCAGTAAAAAGAAGCATGCCGGTGATGAGATGGTTGGCGTAGGACAGGGGCCAATAAATAGATGAGCAGAGAAGAAAAATCACAAAAAATTATAAGTTGTATTATATTATTTAAAGAAGAGAGATGAGAAAAGCATGATACTCACTGATATTGACAAAAAAAAAAATGGGCCACAAGTTGACAAAACAAAGCCTAGGCCTAATACAAATGATAGTGTATGATTCCTAGTGAGTCCAGAACAATGTTTTCCAAAATGCACTGGAACTGATTCTTTTCAAAACCACACAATTTTTTTTTTAAAAAACACCTCTTGCAAGCAGGATGGTACCCATATTCCGAACTAAAGCCCTTTCACTGAAAATTGTCTTTCATCTTCTTCTTTATACTTCTCTTGTAGATATGGAATACACCTTACTAAGTTATACTTGATTGTTGCATCTTTTCCTACTTGTATTTTAATCCCTTGGTCCTGATTGTTCGTTTCGAACCTTATCATGGGATCTACTATTAGTGCTTCTTTTTCTGTCGCACTAAACACCAGAATATCCACAAATCTTGTTGAGCCTTCAAAACACTTCCTGGAAACATTTATAATTTTTCTTTTCAAGAAGCTCAGCTACTTGCTTTTTAATGTTATTGTGCCAGCTGGTGACAAGGAGCATGTTTGGACATTTACCCAATACATGAGTTGGAGCTTCTGACTCTTGACCACATTTTCGGCAGAAATGTGCTCCATGTGACTGGCTTCTGGTCCTCGGAACTCCACGGAGTAGAGCATAGATAACATTCTGTTTTAATGCATTAGTCCATTCTGACTCTGCGAGATTCTTCCGGTCATACATGAAGCTCTTAGAGCTTGAGTTCATTTTAAAATGGCAAAATATCCAGACAAAATTTTGGCTTTATCAACTTTCCCCTTTTCAATATGATCCCGGAACTTTTTGGGGGATTTATAGATAATCCAAACTCAGAAAAGATTTTTTGAGCACAGTTAATCGCTCTCTCTCCCACCTTTAGCACTATATAGAGAATCTATACTTAGATTAAAAAGTGCCAGCGAAAGTATTGCGTATTCCCCTCAAAACATGGATAGGGTTGGTTTTGTGGACCCCAAGACTAACTCTTATGGAGTTGTTACAAAACAGGCATTCTATTGCTTCCCTCAAGTCACTCGAAAGACCACCGCACTTTAAAAATCATGAGTAAATTTTTCTTCAGGCCTCTTGATCCCCGATGGGTCTCGAAGGAAAACATCATAACCAATAACCATTTTTCCCGATATAACAGTATTAGTTTAAAATATAGATAAAATTATAGTATATATACATAGATTATTAATTAGGTTATAAATCGGTTAAAAATATATACCAACATAAATAGATTGTAACTGAAATGGCCTTCAAAGAAAAATGAAGTGTGAAAAAAATAGCATAATAGTAGGAAGGCGTCCATGGCATATAAAATAAAGGCTTATTCTATGGCTGGCTCTAACAATAACAAAATCATTTTAAAAATAACTATAGAATCAGGTGAACATATACAATATATTTACTCAGAAGAAAAGTAAAGAATTCCTCCAGTTGGAAGTGAACTTGAAATTTCTGATAGAATTTTTATAACTTCTGAATTATTTATTGAGTAGTTAAATTTATTTATGGAAAATCTAGTCATTGAAAAAATGAACGTGTTCTTCTCTTGTTAAATAGTGTCAGAGCTTTTGACTTTGCATGAAAGGATAGCATCACAAATTTCTAGCTGCAATTCCATACTGCTCACCAACTTCAGTCTCTTGATGTTGCATCATTTTGGCTTCTACAGTGCTGTTATGTACAAGCCCAGAAATAGTTTCCTAGTGAACCTGTTAGGAGAAGCTTATGAAAAGATAAAGACAGTAACCTCTAAGTTTGCCAAAAGTACCAAAATACCCACTTGCTGAACTAGTTCCCCTCCAACGTACCAGTGTATGATTTAGAAAGGCTATTTTTTTAAAAATCTTAAAAAATTAAGAAACCTAAACTCTAAGAAGACTCCTAGTTGACATTAAAATTTAAAATTTCTGGTTCATTCTGAGTAGTACTTTGTATTTCCAATTTTGAATGCTTTCACTTGATAGAATCAAAAATAAATGACTCTGCTTTGCCCCATTTGATCGACAATAAATGAAAATTCATATGTTATGTTGTATTGACCTTGAAGAATATATCATAGATGTTTGAGCAAATTCACTAAGTCAAAAATGGTAAAAAATTCACATTTCACATTCAAAGTTCATTTCTTCACTTAGCAAACCATATATTTTCATCTGGAAAACATCACTTAGTCATTCAATGCCTGATTTGGCTATAATTTGATGGATGAATTTATTTAGTCCATATATGCTGTTTTTTCAACAGGCAGAAATCATTCATCATACAAAATTCACTGACTGGACTTAGACTTTTACACGAACATCCATCATATGTACTAATGTTTGTTTTATGACAAAATGAAGTATAACTAAAGGTATTTCCAATTCACCCAGAAATAGAATTTAATTTACATTTATATTAATATTTATTATTTAAAAATAAAAAATTATCGATGTATTTTATTTTTTTCATTGACAGTTTATGAAGTGTTCTTAAATTTTTTACTAAACATTCCAGTATGGGTTTTCCAATGGTTCACATAGTTTAAATAGGTTAAGTTGTTGCTGGATGTTCAGTCATCAGTAAGAAGATTCATGATTGTAGATTCACCAAATTTGACATTATGTTTGTTTGTCTTAATGCCCCTAATGTTATGATGATTATTTAATAATTTAAAAAAAATATATTTATTATATTTATGAAGCCATATAATGTGATAAAGGGAATTATGACAAACAAACATAACGTCAAATACGGTGAATCTACAATCATCAATCTTCTTAATAATGATTGAACATCCAACAACAACTTAACCTATGTAAATTGTTCACCGACGGTGTTAAAATAAAGGAAAGTTGTCAGTTATTAAACCAACCAAACCTTCGGTAATAAATTGCTCTAAATTTGTTAAGCTGGCTTGAAAATAGTAGTTTATAAGACACAAAATAATAAATTTTATTTTTATTCATGTTTGAAGAAGATTTAAAAAATAGCTAAAGCCTAATTTCAGGAAATGGTTTCTTTAAGTGAACCATTAGAAAACCCATACGGGAATGTTTAGTAAAAAATGTAAGAACACTTCATAAACTGTCAATGAAAAAAAATAAAATACATTGATAATTTTTTTTAAATAATAAACATTAATATATAAGTAGATTCCGTTCCGAACCTTATTTAAGGCTGCAGTCTCACAATCCTTCAATGATTAAGGTGATTTTATTTTTGTCTTTTTGTTTAAAACTATTGAAATATCTGGATAAATTGGAAAAATGAATACCATTAGTTATACTTCATTTCATCATAAAACAAACTGTAATTCTATTTGTACATATGATGGGCGTTCTACTAGAAGTCGAGTGAAGAGAATTTTGTCCAGTCAGTGAATTTTGTATGATGAATGATTTCGGCCAGGTGAAAAAACAACATACATGAACTAAATGAATTCATCCATCAAATTACAGCCAAATAAAGTATTGAATGGCTTAGTGATGTTTTCCAGGTGAAAATATATGGTTTACTAAGTGAAAAAATGAACTTTGAATGTGAAATGTTTTTTTTTACAATTTTTGACATAGTGAATTTGCTCAAACACCTATGATATATCCTTCAATGTCAATACAACATGACATATGCCTTTTAGTTTATTGTCGATCAAATGGGGCAAGACGGTCATTTATTTTTGATTCTATAAAGTGAAAGCATTCAAAATTGGAAATACAAAGTACTGGTCAAGATGAATCAGAAATTTAAAATTTTAATATCAACTAGGAGTCTTCTTAGAGTTTAGGTTTCTTAATTTTTTAAGATTTTTTTGTATTTTCTTTTTAAAAAAATAGCCTTTCTAAATCATATACTGGTACTAGGATATACTGGTACATTGGAGTGGAACTAGTTCCGGAAGTGGGCCTTTTGATACTTTCGGTGAATCTAGAAGTTACTATCTTTACCTTTTCAAAAGCTTCTCCTTACAGGTTCACCTGAGAAGTTATTTCTGGGCTTGTGCATAACAGAACTGTAGAAGGCAAAAGAATGCAACGTCAAGAGACTGAAGTTGGTGAGTAGTATGGAATTGCAGATGGAAACTTATGAAGCTATTCTTTCGAGCGAAGTCAAAAGCTCCGAAGGTTTCAATAGTATGTAACATGGCATTTTAACAAGAGAAGAACAGGTTCATTTTTTTCAATGACTACATTTCCCATAAATAAATTAAACCACTCAATAAATAATTCAAAAGTTATAAAAATTCTATCAGAAATTTCAACTAGAGGAATTCTTTCTAATTCAGGAGCATTTAAAAATAAAACCAGACGGAATAAAGTAACTGGGGGCATTAACCAAGCAGACAGTTGTGGTGATTAAACCCCTCCCACCTATTTTGTGTTTTTTCATACACCCCAAAATTTAATAACATGATTAAAAAGTGAGATAGCAATAGAATTGAGTGTGCCTCTTTAAAAAATATTTCAACTTTTATCCTAGCCAATCCTTTGTATTCTCTGAAATATTAGTGTATACCCTTGTTTCTTGTCAAGCTATAATAGTCACAAAATCTAAAAAACAAACAATCGAAACAATCCTGTCACAGTATGTTTATAGTGAGATTAAAACCTTCTATTGCTTACAAAAGCTCCCTCCTTTTAAATTTCGCCTATCATAAACTAGTGATCAAAATAAGAGGACTTTCCTCTAGTCCAAACAGTACCTTTATACATATATTGTAACACTCTGAAAATAATACTGGCTTTGGCAAGGATAGAAGTCCTTTGAGAGGTCCTTATTTAAAAAATAGTCGGTTTTAACATTGATACAGGCTTCCATAGATTCTGCCTTGTTTTAAATCGAAACAGGCTATATTAGCGAGTAGAGGGACATTAGAATAAACGCTAAAATAGTCTATTTTAATAAATCGACTACTTCTTCCCGTATAAGAGCATGGATCAGAAAATTATTTAGGTAAGCTTGCTAGATTTGTTTTTCAAGTCAAGCAATAAAGAATCCAACCCTAAGAAGTGTTTATTGAGTAAAACGAAATATGGAAGGAAACTTATTCTTTAACTAATCTGATACTGGTTCATAAAAGAAATTGAAGGATTAAAAAAATCACATAGATACCAACAAAAATTCTGCCGTGATAAGCTAGAAAGTCCTAGCTCCAAATCATTTTTTTAAATACATCATTGTATTGCACCCCAAATGGTTCTAAAAACTACACCTCTTTATGACATTAGAAAGCTCTAAATCCAATGGTAGGAACCTAATGATTGGTTTTAGGTCTTTCAAGGGTCTGTCTATTCATTACATAGGCATTAAATATATAGAAAAAATAAACAATTCAGAGGATAATTAAAATTGTTTTCCAAAATGGAACACTAGTAACAATACGCTCAACTTCAGAATACATGTCTCTTGACCCAAATGTGCCTACAATAAAAAAATATCTCAATAAGGTGCATAAAAAGTATTTTATAATACCTATCAGCAACATTTACTTTGGTGTGTTAAAACAATCGTAAAAAAAATTAAATATAATAAATATATAAGTAAATATATATAAGTAAATCATAAAAAAGTAATAAATGTTGCATTGAAGAAACATAACAATAAATATTCCTTTAATACTCAATGTTAAATATTAGTAACTAATATTTAACTAGTAAATAACATTTTTTTAAATATTCTTCATCCAATTGAAGCAAAAATAAAAATTATTTTTAAATTTCAAATGTGTTGTAATAAGGATAAAGAAGCTTAATATTTAAATGACATAAGCATTGTCTAACGGTGGTCTTCAAATTTTTTTTTTCAGTTCACAGAATCTTAATGAAAGTTAAAATATTTTAAGGAATGCACCTTGAAAAAAAAAAAAAATGGAAACATTCATAAAAATCTTGGTGCACATTTGAAGAAAATATTTTCAATTTCATATTCTTTTATCGATCTTATATAAATTGATTTTAATGTGTGAAAATGTTTTAATTTTTGAAATTTAAACAGGGTGATGTATGGGATAATGTTTTTGATTTCTTTACACATGATTGCGTGTATTTGAAATAGTAATGTTTATAATTCTTTTTTCTGAATTGAAATTTGATGAAATGAAAGCGATATTTATGTATTTAAGAACTTGCTGAACCCATCAGAAGGTAGAGTTGAGCCCAGTTTGAGGACCACCGTTCTAATAAAACTGCATACCTTATATCTTTAGAAGATGAATACTGCATCTGTTTTCTTTTCTTGTATGAAGGTGAACTGGAATATGAATATACAGCAACTAGAATAAGAAAATAGTGATTCAATATCTAATATAAAAGATCAACCTCTGTTTTTAGTGTATATTTTGCACTAGCACTGTCTAATTCAATGCTAACATATCAAGGGAATAAGAAACAAACATAATCCTCCAAAAATGATTAATTAGCAAGATCCTAAGTAGTAGTAAGTAAACTAAAGAAATAACAATATACTCAATCATCGGAAATTAATCGATCATGATTTGTAATAAGTAGGAATATACTGTGATTCTGCTGTTCATTAAAGTTTTACTTTAATTAATTTTTAATTTAATTTTTTTAATTTTTAATTTAATTAAAGTTTTCATTAGAGTTTTACCATTAATTTTGTTGAAATAAAACTTATCTGCAGTTATTGTAAATAAGTATTAAAAACTCAATAAAAGGTAGTAATTATTAATATCCAGTGGTTATGGTCATTTCAACAATACACTAGGTATAAATCAAAGCTTTATTTTTTTTCTTTATAATTTCATTTTTATCTTACTTATTCCCAAATATATAAAGACAAATAAGACGGATAACAAAATAATTAAATCATTAACTTTTGTAATGACTTTAAAAGAAGCAGTAATCGAGAAAAATGTCAATAGAAATATATTCTATTTGAGTATGTCTTAATTAAATTTGTTTTTTTTGTTTGAGTATATTAAAAAATGTCAGACTATTGATATTTTTCTACAATCATCATTAGATAAACCTCATTATTTAAAATTAACTACTTTTGCTGCATTTGGATCATTTATGTCTAAATTTAACACAATATCTAACTCCCCACCTATGAAAATGAAAGGAGAAAAGCTGGCAATACTACATTTGTTACATAACAAACTATTAAAATGTTTCACAAATTCAATGCAGCCATTTTGATTATTGAATTCAAGTGGATAAGCAAGTTAATTAATTATTCCAGCTTTAAATTGTCCAACAATTAATAAATTTTTTTCTTCCCTATTTCTGTTGTTACAAAACAAACATAAATGATAGTTCCATAGAATAGAATTAAACAACTTACATTATGATAGACAGTAATTAGTTATTACTACATTAAAACATCTTTTAACAAATCCCGAAAACTTTCAAGTCTCCTCTTATGACTTTTGAACAGAGGAGCCAATCTTGTCAAACAAAATATCTGGTTATAAATTCCTTATAATAATATTGAAGAATGAACATTAAAAATTGTTAATTCTTATCGTTATTAAAATATTTTCCGTTCGGCAATAAAACAAGTTTCGATTTCGTCTCTAAAGAAAATAAAACTAACAATTTTATTTTATGCTTTGTTGGTTAGATTACAATTATTAAAAAACTAGAACTGAGATAGAAGAAATACTAAAACAAGACTTTTTGTAAACTACTTATTAAATATTTTTACAATTGTTACTGAAGATTAATATTTTCGTAAACTATTTAAGATTGTAAACGATTCTGCAACTACGCGGGAATACGAATTATAACCGCGTTGAAGCCCAGTTGCCATGTTGGCGTTCCCTTATTATAAGACTAGTTGAATTGGTTTATGGAGGTGTTGTGGTAAGTACCCTAATACTCATCTAAACTTTAAAGTTTCTGTTATTCGCGCTCTTGTGCGTGACTTAAACCAGTGCATGACTTTTACTTTCTTTTTTTGTTTTTCTCATCTATAATTAATTAGATTTAATTTCGAAGAATTAATAAAAAATTTAAAGCCTCTGATAGCTATAAAATCAGTGGTGTAATTACTTTCGAATTTCGTTAAAAAATGATATATCTCAGAAACAAAAAATTAACTTATTTATATTATGTAAGATAAAGAAAAATGATAATCTATTTGGCTGATGTATTGTTCAAAATTGTATAAAGTAACGTTATTTAGAAAAATAAAATATGTTCCTTTTAATTCTTCTTCAATCTTGGGTATAGGAAGTATGATGATTGGCCATTTTTTCCTTCTTTTTTTTTTAGATCACAATACAGGTTTTGATGTCCACTGACTTCAAAAATGTGGTTTTGAAATAATGTCATTCTGTCGTTATCGCCTCATATTTATAAGGAACTTTCGCCCTTTTTAATTACTACTAGTTTTTATGAAACTTTAATAGTAAGAAGCCGTTAATACTAAAATCGTATACAACAAGAAGGTTTTTGAATAAAATCTTTCAGAGCAGAAATATAGGTCGTCAAATCCCCATTTATTGACTTTTACAGTTTAGTTTGTTTCAGTAACTACATTAACTGCATAATTTTTTTTGTTTTTTTATTGAATCCTTGGCTGATATATTAAATGTTATAAGGGGTCGGGGTTCCTTCCACAACTATTAAACTGAATTAATTGGTGGATTCAGGTACAATAAAACAGAAATATAAAACGCTGCAAATTATTACACTATTGTTTATTTCCAAATAGCTATATATACTAAAAAAAAAATTATTTGGATTAAATGTACTTACCTACTTTTTCATCTTTTTTTAAGGCTTTGGTATAATGATCCCCAAACACATTATATTTTCGCTCTGTCTTTATAAATGTCGAGATATTGGCGAATAAAACCTATAAAGGTCGCCATTTTGAAACGGAATTGCGGATGGTAATGTCGAGCTCTGAGTATCATCTTTGGATGACTTCTGACTTTAGTACCAAAACTAAAAAAAATTGGTCCTGTAGTCTCAGAATGAAGCCGCGGACGGTTTTTTTTTTTTTTTTTTATCTTATCTTTAGAGGTAAAACATCAAATTTTAAGGAAAAGAGGCTAATTTTTTTTTTTTATTTGATTCATCGTATCTTGAGAGGTAAAACAAATTTTGAGGAGAAGAGGCTAATTTTTTTTTTTTTTGTATATAATATAGTATGTAATAAAGTATATAATAAAGTATATAATGTATATAATAAAGTGAAAATACATAAATACAGTGCATTTAAAAGTCAAAATTATAAACCAAAATCACAAAAATTTTAAAAGTAAATGTAATTAAAAAATATATATAAAAGTAAAGTTTTATAATATAAGTAAATTTTTATTTTTTAACCAATCATGTTATGTCTTGAACATTTTGGCCATTCTAAATCTTGACAAGTAGAGCTACACCACGATTTGGTTCCCCTGCTTATTTAATTTAAACTTTAATTCGGGTCAAACCCGAAACCGAATGAGATTATTATTTCTGCATTGCTCTCTATCCTGAAGAACTCAAGAGCGACTTCCAAAATTGAAATCCTGGAATGCTGTCGATTCGGATTGCATTTCCTTCGGGATCAACAGGTATAATAAAATCTGCAAAACTAAGAAATATTCTTCACTTGCAATAAATAATCAATTCTATTCGGTTTCAGAAACACAGGAAAATAATTCCATACCTGATTTAAGAGAAAAGGCATGTCCGGTGTTTTTCTCAGGCAAATAACGCAAGAAAGGACCTCGGAGAAATCGAAGAGACTATTTATGATGTACATTAAGAATAAATAATATTTTTTACGCACTTATTAGAGACTTTATAATTGCTTTTTGCTGTATAGAAGTTGGTAAAAGAGACCGGGGATAAAGTGTATTTTAAGCAATGCTCATTAAACGTCTTTGATTTATACATTGTAAAATCAAGAAGATATATTTTATTAGCCAAAAGCTTATCTTGGACAAGGCATGTTAATTTATATTCTTCTTTGATATGCTAAATTGGTAACAATTAAAAATAGTTTTCCAATTGGAAGAATAAAACTTCCGATTATTATATCCCCATGCATCAACACTTTATGCACAGTCGATGGCATCCAATATCACCCGTAGCGCTCAACATAAATTTTAGCGGTTTCTTGGGCAATTGAACCAAATTTTTTTAGGGCAAACTGCAAATTTTCTGATGTTCTCCTCATCAAGTTCAGCGACTTTTGCTGTAGCCTTTGGATCATCGAAAACATTTCTTGCCATATTACCATCATTATAAGAACCAGCCTTCAATCAGCTCAATCAACATTTAGCTCTAACTCATTTTAAAAACCGCGTGCGTGCAAAATGGGAAAACTAGGATATAATTACTTCGCATTAATCTTACTAAATACCCACAGTGAACCCGCATGAAGTCGGTTTTTCGGAAAAAAACTTGGTACTTTTTTGTAAGTCGCAACAATGTACTCAACTATCCAGAACTTTCCCAAACATCAAGTCTTACAAACTTATTTTTCTCAGTTCAAATATACCAGACAACAAACTTATCAAATGAGTGAATCTTGAGGGAGTAATTAAAACAGGAAGATGTGATTTCAGACAAATTCTAAACTTGCGGTGCTGATTCAAATAAATTTGCTCCAAACATTGCATTATCACTTGATGTCTCTGAGATGTTCCGGCGTTTTCTTATTCCCAAGAGTCTATAACCGATGCTGAGAGCTCGATGACTCAAAAAATAATTTGACTTTTTTGTCCATGTTCGGAGGATTTGGCCATTCGTCCCATGTGCGCCCGCTTCCTTTCTCTTCAAGAGGCCATTATCGAAGTAGGGAAGATCCACTTTCTTGGCAGTTAGTTGGATAACTTTTTACGATGAGAACTATGTAGGTAGTACTAGGCCTTCGTGACCGCGACATAGTGGAATGCAGTTCTTGACCCGGTGATGCTGGTCTTCAGCGCTGGCCAAGGACGTTCGGATTCCGCAATCCGCGGCAGCCCCGCCTCACCGCTGACTTTAGAGCTCTTTGTTGTAGCAGGCTCCTCCCACCGGTTTTACTGTCTGAGGTCATGCAGTTCTCTTAATAGCGTTATCTTTTCAAATTCAGTGCGTTTTACGATTCGGATATTAATGGCTCTCAAATCTCTCTCATCATTTATTAGATCAGTGAGGGGTTGCGCAAGACATTAATTTTATTATACATTGAACAGTTGACCTTAGTTATTATCAAGGTGAAGATGGTGATGGTAGTGGCCCAAATTAACTGAAAAATATTTATTAAAAAAAATTAAATAAATGCCGAAGTTTCGGCAGGCCTTCTTTAGACCTACAAAGAACTAACTACAATAAACATGAAAAATCATAGAAGTATGTAAATTGAAAGCACATAAATGATTGAATAAACAGAACAAGTAACAATGTTATAAAAGAAATGAAGAACTTACGTTCGACTGGTTAGAACTAAATATTAAAAATAAACTCATCAATAATAAAGAAATATAGTAAAAATAAATAGACTAAAAACAAAAAAAAGTAATCCTAAGAAATAAATAGGAGTCAAAGTTATAAATAAGACGAAAGAGTGATTGAAAGCTGATTAAAAGTGAAAATATCTGCTAAAACTGTGTTAAAATTATTGGATTATAATAAATAAACTTAACTAAACTAATATAATCTTTGAAACGTCTCGGGTACAGTACTTGATAAGGATGTACGGTTTCTGGACCAATAGTTATACAAGGAGGTGATGTGGTCAGCATTTAGATCCAACAGTCAATTTTATCTCCTAGCTCAATGAGGAGACAGGTGCCCACTTTATAGAGGCCGGATGTGCCCCAAGCTGATTAAAAGTGAAAATATCTGTCATATAAAATTAAATGCATAACAACGGTAAAAAAAAATATAGAAAAAATAAATAATAACTTTTTAAAATTGACTTTAATTCCTCGACTTCCCAAGATAAAGGAAGTATGATAATTGGTTATAGCAATTTTTTTTCCTACTTTTAGAATTTATGTTTGTTCAATGAGACAAACATACACTTCTAGAAGAAATTAAGTTAATTAATTAAAATGAAATTTTAAAATTGTTATATATAACTCCTATAACAATATCCTGACTTCAGATTCGACTCATGGCTGATACGACAGCGCAAATAGAGTATACTCTAATAAAATACTAAACATACTAAAATTAAAGCATTAATACTAAATCTAGGTCAAAATAATATACAACAACATTCTAAAATCGTATTTTATCAGGAATGTCTCAAGGAATGAGAATTGGATGTTTTATGATCAATTAAAATAATGATGCTTAGCGATTTCGAGATTTAAAAATTAAGTAGTACCTGGCCTATGACTATATTATAAACTATAACACACCAGGGATGTTGGATAGAAAACACCCATTTTCTCTTCAGAAAATATATACATATATGATTCTCCACTCACTCATATATTTAATTGACCTGGGAGAATTATTAATTTATTTTTCTTTAATCAGAGACAGTTTATTTAATTTCATGGCAGTCTTTTTGAAAACAAATTTATATCGATATTTCTTTTCCTTTATCTTAAATTATTCTTGTGATATAGTTTTGGAACGTATCACAGCTATTTATTATTTTTTAGCTTACTAACATCTTGGCAAAGTTTATCTCAAAAATCAAAAATTTGTTGTGGCCAATAGCCTTTTTGCATGTAACAAATAAGTTTTCCTAATTAGTATACTTTAGCTCAGAATGCAATTTCTTTACTAAGTGAAACACATTAATTTAGTCGTATTTTAAAACTATAGCAAATATAATCGTTACCTCCAAAAATGGCGTTTAAGTTTATAATTTTGTCAAAATAACCAAATAAATGAACTCTTAGGAAACAAGATTAGGTAACACACAATATCCCTTCCATTTTTCTTGTGTTTTTTTTTAATTTCCGGTGTGTATTACCTTATTCGTTTAGTCGATAATGTAATTTTTTAAATAATTGATTGTATAATATCTTTCACAAGTATTAATTGTCATTGTAGCATTGAATGGAATGGGATTAATTGTCGTTTAATTGACTTTATCTTTACAGAAAATGCGGAATGTGGACACCAATTTAACGCGAACATTACCATTGTCTAGGACCGTATTGAATATATGTAGCTAATGTGTTGCTGGCCTAATTTTGTTCGTATTGTTGTATTAACTTTCAAAGGATTTTTCGCTTTTAATAGGCAAAAGGAAGCAATTAGTTTTCACACAAGTGACTTTGATGAGGTTTAAAAAGTCTGGCATAATATATTTATATAAGCATAATAAGATGCGATTTTTTTATACTTTGTATTTGAAATTAAATTAAAATAAACTTATCATGGACTGCTGTCCACTTTAAATAATTTATTGCGTTTATTGTATTTTGACGAACTGTAATATTTATAGTTGTATCTTGGCCGATATATTATTCATATATATATATATACATTATTCACATCGATTAATACGATTCCTAAAATCTAAGTGATGAATTTAAGTTGACGGTTCGGGAAAATAAATTATGACAAAACATTTGCGTTTTATTGTATTTTGACGAACTGTAATATTTATAGTTCTATCTTGGCCGATATATTATTCATATATATATATATATATATATATATATATATATAGATATATATATATATATATATATATTATATATTAATATATAATATTATATATTATATTTTTTATATATATATATATATATATATATATATATATATATATATATATATATATATATATATTAGATATATATATATTATAGATATATTATTCATATATATATATATATATATATATATATATATATATATATATATATATATATATATATATATATATATATGAATAATATATCGGCCAAGATACAACTATAAATATTACATTTCGTCAAAATACAATAAACACAAATGTTTTGTCATAATTTATTTTCCTGAACCGTCAACTTAAATTCATCACTTAGATGTTAGGGTTAATTTTAGGAATCGTATTAATCGATGTGAAATATAGCAGAATATAAATATACACATAAATTGTTTTTTTATGTAGACTTTTTCCTTAATATTTTATAAAAGCCTCATCTTTTTTTTTTTCAAAAACAAGAATATGAAAATCATAAAAAAAAAAAAAAATTGTTAAAAAAGATATGTGTGAAAACAATTATGAAGTTCGAAATTTAAAATGCTAAATAAATGCCTACTTTGGAATAACACATATATTTTATTTTTTTCAGTTGCAGTTTTTGAAAATTGAAAAGTATCACACTAAAAAAATTAAACTTATATTATTAATTATTAGTATTTATATTGCTCTTGAAGTAGGTTCATCTTTAACACAGACCGAGATCTGTTTTCAATTTCTATTTCGTTGATTTTCAAATTTAATTTCCAACTGGCGCGGCATTTCTTAGAAGACAACTTATTTTTTACTCATTTCAAGGCAAAGGTTACTTCAATAAGAATGGAAAGCCGGGTAATACCGCTGGAAATTGAATTGTGGCTTAAACTGCCTTCGCCTTGATGCAGTTGTTCTCCTTTGAAAATACGAAGAAAGTGAACAATGCTCTTGATATTTCTTAAAGTTCATTGCTTTCTCTCAGTTCCTTTTCCGCAGATAACAAATCGTGCTTTCCATAACCACATCTCTCAAAGCGCAAATAGAGCTGCTGAATGTCAGATTTTTATGAAATGCCACTGTTAAGGCTAGTAGCAATTCTGAAATATAGAAAGTAAGGGAATGTTACTTTCGCCAAAAAAGTATTTTATTATCTTTATATTGGTTACGGAAACCAGTTTTACTATGTCCTTTAATGATAATCTACTTGCTGAGAATTTATCTTGACAAGCTTCTCTCATACACTTTATACAAGACTAGAGGGTAGCTCTTAAAATTTAACCAATACAATCATAAAGGCCTTAGAAAGATATTAAAATTTCGATTGATTTGGACTATTTTAATATTTAACAGGTTTTAATATTTAAAAGCTATTCATTTATGTACAGAATTCATGTATAGTTTGATAATCAAACATATTTGAATATTCGGTAGTATTTACGTATTAAGGGATCGACTATATCTTGATACCATGACGTGATAACGTGTGTCTTCTTCGTATTTATGGGAATTTATGTGGCGACGTTAAAAGATTAAATTTAAATTAATTTCATTCCTAAAATTCCTATAATAAAAACCAAAAACATGGAATAATCCCAAAACTTTGAATTTATGTGGTGGCGTTAAAAATTCGTATTCATTGGGATTATTAAAATTATTATTGGTTTAATTAGATCACAGCTTTCGACTTCCGCTGGCTGCGTTTGCTCAAGAGATATGCAAACCCATGAAAGCTCAGTCACATAGAACGCGTTCTGTCGCGACGATCTGCAATCTCTCTAGATCGCTCTAGCTACATAGAAATGGATCGCTGTCGGGCTCAATCAAGTAGGCTCGCTGCGATAGATCGCCTTGTGTGGCATGTATACTGCAGTAAAAGCTCAGGCACACAGAGCGCGATAACATACATATTACATTTGTATAAGTATTTTGAATCATTTTCAAAATAAAATCAACTTTAAATAAAAATTAAAAAAAGTTAATTTTGCAGGTGTTTTTCTGGGAAATTATTTAAATTTTCAACTACCTTTTAATACTTTTTCTATTTAAAAAAAAAAAAGAGGTGATGAGAAATTGACAGTAACAATTTTTTTTCAACTGAGCAAAAAATAATCGTGAAAAATGTCACACATTTAAATAAATTCAGAGTAACAATAGAAAAACTTTCAGTCGAGACTTTTATAAATTCAAATGAACTTTCAATAGTAATTAATAAATGTTAATAATTTAATCACTGCTGAAGCAGTAGTATGCCGTCGAGGCGTATATCTAATAGGGTTGGCCGTTGCACGATTTCCTCCCATGTTTGTACTTATGTTGTTTCAGCTTATGTAATCAGGAGCGTACGCAGATTTTTTTTTACGGGGGAGGAGAGATTTAATAAGAAGAAAGCAAGTAATCATCTAAATGTCTATAATCGCCAAATTGGGAGTAAGTTTTAAGGATAAACATGAAAATTGGAACTAAAATTATTGATTAAAATTACCAAAAATATTACTTAAAATACAAACTTTATTTTTTTTATACATTTCGAGGAAGGGAGCGATTCCCCAACCGTCCCTCCTCCTTTTCTTCCCCGAGTGTTAATTTTCCTTCTCGCCCACATGCCAGGTTCTTTCAAAATATGTTCTTCTGAATTTAAGTCAGGACTACAAGCTGGTCATCTGAAACTGAATTACTTTATCACAGTGCCTGTGACCATGCAAAGTTTGCTTAGGCATCATTTGTTGTAATTGGTACAGAAGCTTTAAAGATTTGGTTACACCGAAATTTTGCCAGTGACTTTGCTATTAGCAAAATGTTAATAATATTTTTGTTACTAACATTTTGATGCCTACCGTTTGCATCGGTCAATAAAGAAATGTCATTGGCATTGCTAATAACAATTTTTCTAGCAAAAATGTATCCAAAAAAATTGTTAATTACATTTTGATGCCTACTGTTTGCACAGGTCAATAATGAAATGTTATCAACATTTTCAAAAAATCGGTGTTAATGAAATCAAATGTTATTAACATTTTTCTGTGCACTTCTTTGAAAAATGTCAGTAACATGTTTCTAACAAGTGTTATTAGCAAAGTTATCTCCGGTATAAACGCAACTTTAGAATACGTGCTGAAATAGTTAGTGGCCCTTGAGGTCTCCTTAAAAACATTCACAAATTTATTAAAACGTAATTTTAAATTAAGATGTGTTCAAGTATTTTTTTCAAATTTTAATTTGAAACGATTATTATTTTTTTAAAGTACGACACTTTTTTTCTTGAACAGTAATAAATAATAAGGCAGATTATACATTGTATTGTATATATTTCTATCAGGCCACATATACTGTATAAAAAATATAAAAAAAATATATATAAAAAATATACTTCTTCCTCCATTTGTAATAAAGATGATATAATTTGTACTTGTTTAGTAAGCAAAAAACTATTCATAAAAGTAACAAACATTTTTTTGTTCTGAATTGAACCATTCTGATTTTTTTTTTAAATTATTTTTAGACTGTTTTAATAATAAACGTCGCATTTATTTTATAACATAGTGATGTACATACAATATAAACCAATCAAAATTACAATGTATATTCTTCTAGACTGTATTTAACTTATTTTATGATCATGATATAAACACACGATATCGTCTCTGATTCTCATTAGACTAAACATACTCATCAAACTCATTCTTATTGAAGTTGGTACATTGGTATTGAAAACTAAATAGTATGCATTAATTGGTTAAATATAAGATCGATAGATTAAACTTAGTTATATAAAGATTACTTTTATTTAATTCATCTATGACCATGTATATGGAAGGAAATACTAAATACTAGGCGGTTCTGTATGAATAAACAATATAATTCTTTAGTGAAATTTCTATTTAGGAAGTATAAGCTGTATAAGCTGAGGGGCCCAAGGTCTCAATCTTTTCCTAGCCGCATTCCACAATCCATTCTCAGGGGCAAGTTTAACAGTTGTTTTCTTGGGTTGATTTCTACAAAAGGTAAGGAAAAAAAATCTAGAATCAGTACAATGACATTTTTAAATGGCCATTTCACATTCGTCGGGCCCCTTAACTGATTTATCGCTAAACAAAAAAAGAAAATTCAAGCAAAATATTGTTTCAAATATTTCAAGAATAAAAAAAAAAAATGATCGCACAAAACACGAATTCTTGCCCGTTTGCTCGCCAAGATGCAAGACATTTTATTACGTACATTGCTATAATTTGTTATGGCGATTGGTTCAACCAATTATATTTGATCGAAATCTTAAATATATTTCGAATTTGCGTGGCTTCTTATACTTTTATTTTCTTTCACTTTTGCATTTGTAATCCTGTTGCAACATTATTATTACAAAAGTGATGGTTTCCTACTATCACAAACCTTTCGCTAATTGTCTACATTGATTGAGATAACAATCCAGTTTGACTTCATTGTGTATTTTTAGTTTGTGACCCGAGTTGCACATCAACAATTGTCTTTCAATTAGGAGATTATACGCCCATTATTTTTTTATTCAGTATATCTCGAACTCTAGATCATTATTTCTTGTAAATCCTCTCTTGGAAGATCTATTTTAAAGTTGTGAAGACTTTATTGAAATGATTCAACAACTGATTTGCTTATTTTCTTTACGAAAGCTTCTCAGAGACTGTTTAATAGTTCTGTGTCGTATCGTTTTATTAGGATCATTGATGATTACAGAGGTCTATTTTTTCTTAATATATTGGGTTGATTCCTGCTTTTTCTTCTGAATTCCAGCAGTTCAATAAAACTTCAATTACCAAGAACTGAGCTATTAACCAAATCATTTCGCCTTAACTGGGATGTCGCCTGCATGCCTTCAGGACTCCTGATCCACTGAATTTATATTCTGGTCTCGCAGTGAAGTCTCTTGGACTCAGACAAGTGAGTTCCTCAAATTTGATGTGAACTGCTACACACCACGGACGATGATGAACAAACTGTTTTACACCCTTAAGCTCTATGAAAAAAAACAACAACAACCAAACCATATAGGCTTTGTTGTCTATATTTTCCGTAAGTTCCTTATATCAGGAAATAACTAATTCCATAACAATCTTAATATTCTTCTATATTTTACCAAATAACTATCCAAGGTGACTAAAAAGAAAATGGTCCCGTGATCTCACACGTTACAATATTCCATGTCCATTATGCATATCATTTTTATCCGATAATTCGTATCCAATTTATCTAATTGCTTTGGGTTGTGCGATTCGGTTGTAAATTTCAATATAATATAAACTAAAAGTTCTTAAAAGTGAAGATGGGTGGGACACATCACTTTCCAGTGCTCAATGCCCGGCCGTCAGAGAGCCCGCCGTCACTTCCCCTCCACTGCCTCGCCTCTAGCGGCCGGAACAAGAAAGATTTCTTTGTTCAAACGCCGTTTTTTAGATACTTAATTGAGTCTTACATATATTTCATACAAATAGAGTTGTAGAAAAACTCCTTGGAAGAAAATAAAACTTTGAAAAATTGCTCTTTTTCAAATCTTTTTTCGAAAACATCTGTTTTTACATTTTGACAATCTCAGGGAAAATTAATTGATTGTTGATCAATTAACATTATTCAAAACTCATTTTTTCCGTCTCCGTGACGCTATTTATTACGTTAATACTATTTTTATTTTTTAAAAATACTTTTCACATCTTAAACGTGAAAAAAAACTTTTCGGTATGCTTATTAATTTTTTTCACCAGGTTGCTACATATCGATTTTATCTAAAACATATAAAATTTGTTTCTACTACTTTTCTCCTAATTATTGCGTTGAGAAAGTCCATTGGAAATTTATTTAAAAAAATAAATTATCGCGCATGGACTAAGTGGCACGAAGAATAGTTGCGGCAAATATCGCAAATATTCATGCTTATTTCAACCTCATTGTCGCTGTCGCATGTTATACGCATCTAGTGGGCCTCGCCAAGGCTGCTAACTTAACAGGTAAACTCAACATTATTTGAAAATAACAGATGGCTAAATAATAATCAGTCTATGTTTAGCGCATTAAAGATCTCATTGAGTATTGGTTAGTTATTATATCTAATTGAAGGCTAAATCAGTAAATTTAGTAATTAGCAACTGACCAGAGATTAAAACCACATTGATAGTTGGTTATAATTTGAGAAGAAAGTAATTCTATTTTTAATATTTCCTATTTTTCAAATTCATTTCTAACAGACAACTGCTATTTGGAAATAGCAGTTTAAAAAAAAACCGCTACTTGATAATGGGTAATCTCTAATTTTCAACTGGGTAGATATTGCCTACGTTTATATATATCGAAGACGTATCGTGCATTTACTCTTCATTTTATTTTTTTTTAACGAAGTTACGGTATTAGTCATTTCCACAGTATGAAAAATGGTATGAGTTAAATATAATGTTTTGTAACGGCTTCTGTGCAATGTACCTCTATAATAAGTTAACAGATGTCCCAGGAATATAATTAAGGAAACGCTACAAGTAAATAAATCAGTTCCAGAGTGGAGGTTATACAGGTCTGGATATAGTTCAGGAGGCTATCTCGAAAAGCCGGACCGACCAGTTCCGAACAGGCGAGTCCCTCCAAACCGGCAATGCTAGTATTACTGCCTTAGTAATTGCAAGAATTTTGCAACCGTTCGGACAGCGCTGTAGGTTACAGCTTTTAAATTACTGTCTCAGCTGCTGAAAAAGAAAAAAAAAATGTACTGATTTCCTCAAAAACAACTTATGAAGACTATATTGATTTTATTTTAAAATATTATATTAATGTGTAACTTGAGAAACATTCTCTAAATTGCTACTTAGTTATTAATTTGGTAGGTAATGACCAACAACTTTAAGGGAGAGTTCCGCACACGCCTAAAAATAATCTTTTGCTATTGAAATAAATATCAACTTGCGAATTATTGCACGCTATTGAATGAATGTAAAACAAATCAAAATGTTAAACAAAAATTTAAGAGGGTATATTTGATTTAAGTTATGCAGAAGAAGACTTTTCACATCTTGAGCGTAAACTCCCGATGTAGGCTCCGCCCACAAGGTTCTCCCTTAAGTTATTGGCTTGTAGTGATTCAAAACAAAGTATTACTCAGTAGATTATATTTTTACGAGGACAAAATAAATATTAAAGCCAATTTCTTAAACAATATTTTAATTTTATAAATTATTTTCCAACTATTATATTATCCTCATCTGGTTGCATAGAAACTTTGGAATGTTCACCTCAAACACACCTTTTTTTTTCATGGCTTATTGAGCCATTCGTTCCCTAATTTAGCTTTCTTAACCTATATTCTGTCGTCATCTATCAAATGAGACCTTATGTCCTCAAGTGTGGTGTTCCCCAATCATCTCTCCATTGTTGCAAACATGGCTGTCTGGAGAATCTGCATCCCAGTCCGATGCAAGTGTTTCTGCTGGTAATCGTGGTCCGTTGTGACTCGGAAGCAGGCAACCGCTTGTGCACGAGAGAGGTTAAGAGGGATACGACCTTCTTCATTTCTGACATACTCAACTTTCAGATTTTTTTTTTTATTTCAATTAAATATGCGTTTTTAAAGTTTAAGATGCAGTCCTAGTTGTCCAACACAGCAGAAAATTACCTAAGTTTCTTTCTGATACTGAATCGTCATCAATAAAATGATTTATCATTTCTGATTTGTTAATATTTAAGTTTATCCATGATGTGATGGTTAGAACTTCTGACTTCATGTCATGGAGAACTAGGTTCAATTTCCTGGTTAGTTTTAAAGCTCTAATCTGCGATTGATATGCCAGGGTATAATCGAACAACTTTTCCACTTTTCAAATTCTGAATTTACAAAGGGGAATGAAAAGTAAAACGAATATTTTTTTTTTTAAATAAACCAGTAAACATGGAACACTTCGTGATATGACAAAGATATGTAATAAAATCCTGCGCAAAATTTATAGTCCAAATAAATGAGGAAACCTTTGGCGGATGAAGAGCTGAGGAGCTTTTATGAAGCTCCATATATTGTATCTACCATAAAGAGGGGAAGAATAAGATGGCTGGGACATGTACAACGAATGGGAAATGGTGGATTCCCTAAAATGTGATGAAGGGACACCCGGGTGAAAGATGACGGAGAGGTAGGCCTAGACTTCTTTGGCTGCAGGATGTGGAGGATGTCTTCGGACTCTGGGTGTTGGAGGATGCAATAGGGCAGCAGAGGACAGATCTGAATGAAGGAGGATTGTGGAGGAGACCAAGATCCTTCGAGGCCCATAGCGCCATCGGATGATGATGATGTAATAAAAATTAGCAACAAAATAAATATTTTTTTAAAATTAAAAATAAAATTAATTGTTTCAACTTTTAAGAAAAAATATACTTATTGTATATTTTACTATTTTATAAATACACACACACATACATATATACGATATTTAATATAGATTTATTCTAACAATGTTAGAATGACCGAATAAAAGAATAAATTAATGCCTTGTTATAGAATAGGGGCTGGATTAGTATGAAATATAAGTAACATCATAGGAATAACGACTTGAGTAAAATATACGTTCTATGTATTTAGCATCGTCGAATACTTTGTGCATATGACGCAGCATCAATGTACTCATAATTGTAACCATGACCGTGTACTCTGATACGGTCAATCCCGCCATTCAGCGTCCGCCACACCCGGATTAAGCCTACTAGACAATACAAATCTCGTGGCCACTCTTGTGTTTTCAATTCAATACTGCATTAACAAATGTAGAGGCACGATGAAGTTATGTCATGTATGTAAAAGTAACGTATGCCAGCACTGTGAAATAATATAATAATTATTGTATTAGAGTCCTTATAATATCTAAGTTGTTATAGAGCATCAAATTTATTAGATAGTTGAGTTAATTAAATGTTATACGAACACCAAATTAAAATATATCGGTACTAATGTATCAAATAACCGAAAGTAAAACTATTCATAATGATAATTATTGTAGATATTTAATAAATAATTATTGCAGTGTAATGCAATTTATGAAATACTCCTAAATAAAGAAAATATACTAAAGTTATAACAATGATTTATTTCTTGATTAACTTAAATGTTAAACATCATCATTATCAGTCAGAATATCGTATTAAAAATATTCAAATATTAAATCATATTTTCAAAACATTAACTTTCACATTATTATGATATCTCTTCACTTCTCTACAATTATTTGAATGTCTTCACTACGTATGTAAAGTTCTTTCTCAAAGCAATTTTCTGCACAAATTAAATTAAGCTTATAATCTTTAAATTTAATTTCTTAAAAATAAACTTAAAATCTTTGTGAAATAAATTATAACTATATAACTACTCTAACTTTTTTCTCATATGCCAAGGGGTCTCTAGGAGGCTCGGGACCCACAGCCAGTTGCCTGTATTGCCTATATGGTTAATCCGGCACTGCTTACAACATCTACTAAGATTTCTTAAGATGGATGTTTAAGTAACTACTTCTATGCTTGTTTCACAACATGTAAGACACTAACTTTTGTGATTTAAGTAATTATTGAGACCTAAAAATGACTTTCCAAACGTTGGAATTTCAGATAATAAAAACTATATTTTATTATAGTCTGAAAAATTAATTTTCTTTTCGATTCCTTATATGAGACCATCAAAGCAAGAGTGGCCTGACCTACTCACGTGTCCTATTGAGATAAGCATTCATTTCAGCCTTCATTTCAGCATTCATTTGAGCCACTCTTTCATTTATCCTCTTTCACGAAATTCAGGCAGCAGTTACTCATTCATTACCTTCTTTTATTATTAATAAAAAAGTATAATATTTTAAATACACTAAGCACACGAAAAATATTCTGGTTTAAGAAAAAGAATATGTTGGTTACCTCATAATTGTCTGATACTGTTTGTTTCTGGTTTCCTCATGAATATATTCAAGCGATAATGTAAAAATAAATAATAAGAGTTTGAAATTCCGATTGAAAAATGGCTGTCGAACATGAAATTTGTTTGGTGCGATCGAACTGTTGTACGTAATAAAATAAAAAGTATAAGCCTGGCAATGAGAAATCAATATTTCCTTTTTTGATACGAATTTCGAAAAAGAAAGTTGGAATTCCAAACCCCCACTCCGATCCGTTCTTTGAATAATATCAACATGTTATATAACAAATCGTCATAGGAGGTAACTGTACTGTTGCTTGGACCAGTGACAAACTTGTTTAAAACGGACCAGGAAAATGTGTTGATAAATTAATATACATTTTTTTTGATATTGTGCATTAATTAGTATTTATATATATATATATATATATATATATATATATATATATATATATATATATATATATATTTATATATATATATATATATTTAGCAATAATCTCTTTATTATATTTATACATGTTATTATAAACTTATTATTATGTGCTTTTGATATTTATAAATATGTAGTTTCCTATAATAAATAAATTATTTTTGTCCCTACTTTGAGTCTAATGAAAGTTGTTATTGAGATGGGTATATTACAGTTCTAAAGCATGTTAATAAATGAAGTGTTAATAAATGAAGTGTTAATAAATGAGAATTTAAGTTATAAGGTTAATGTACCGATAGTGGGTATCAACTATAAATCCAGGGTACAGCCTTTTTTTAACGTAATTTAATACTTTTTTATCTACGGAAATTCTAGAAATGGGGGCGTGTGCAATCTATAAATCGTAAAACACGTCAGTTTAATGTGTACTAAAAGGGTATGTACAACCCTTTACTTCTCACTTGATACTTTTAAAAGGAAATCGAAAAAAATATTGACCTACAAAAATGTTGGGCCGTTCGGCATTACCTCCACCTAAAACATGTCAAAATAACGAGAGTATGGAAATTTATCAACAACCAGCTGATTTTTCAAGTAATTGTTTAATAAATATAAGTACAATTAAATGGTCATACTGGCCTACAATTTTCACGTGGAGTTTTTTCAGACCTGCTAACTAAACATGTCAATTTGATGATAACCATTTTACTGATTAACACTTGTAAGCCAAGATTGATTTCTTTATTTTTTTCTCTATCTCATATAGTTTCCGAAATATCCGCGCTCATATTTCGTTAATTTTGAACCAAAAAAGTTGCCATCGGTACGTTGTTTGATTTATTAGTCTAGGTAAACGCTTTAGCTTTTATTCAATTTACAATCTGTTTTTTCTTCAAAATTAACGAAAAACTGCATTTTTTTTTAGATTAAGGAATACGGCCCAATATTTTTTGTATGCCACTACATTACTTAATCACAAAATAGATCAACAACCATGTTTGCTTCGTGGCTTACAAGTGTTAATCAGTAAAATGGTTATCATCAAATTTACATGTTTAGTTAGCAGGTCTGAAATAACTGCACATGAAAATTGTAGGCCAGTATGACCATTTAATTGTACTTATATTTATTAAACAATTACTTGAAAATCAGCTGGTTGCTGATAAATTTTCATACTCTCGTTATTTTGACATGCTTTAGGTGGAGGTAATGCCGAACGGCCCAACATTTTTGTAGACCAATACTTTTTTCGATTTCCTTATCAAATTATCTTACGATTCAAGTGAAAAGCAAATTATTGTTCATATCTTTTCAGTAGACCATTAAATTGACGTGTTTTCCGATTTCTAGATTTCAAACGGCACCTATTTCCAGAATTTTCGTAGATATAAAAGTTGTAGGTTACGTTGAAATGAAGACACTCACGAAGTTTTAGACGAGTGTTAATAATTTGAAAAAAGGGGCCTGTATCCTATATTATAGGTACATTTACTCCAAGTTTGAAGCTAAATAAATAGTCAAGCTACCTTATTTTCACAACTCAATAGCTCAAACGGTCATTAATGCAGTAGCGTCCACTACCGATACATTTATCTTATATGATCTTATTCTATGTGTCTTTAAGATGTCTGAATTGCCGAAACGTTGACTGGTTTGTTGTTTACCGAATCTTTAAAGACTTAAGCCGGCCTTACTCGGTCAATATTATTGAGTCAATAACAAATTTCTTCAATATATTGATTGCTATCGTAACAATGATATTGGCATATGTGTTATATATACCACGTTAAATATTTCTGCTTCTATAATATTGATCGTTTAAGGTAGCCATTAAAAGGCTTTCGTGTGTAGAATTTTCTATTTATATCCTAAAAGGTAAATGAAGTTTTGTAAACGGTAAAAAAAGTTGTTGGTTTTTAACACACAAATTGATTTTGTGAGCAATAAAATGGCTTGTTCACTCCCTTTCCTTTAATAATAATGAGAATTATAAACAATAAAAAAAGAATTTGGACGACAATTTCCCACATTCAATTTGGTTTACTAGGTTTCCTGTTCCTATAACGAAGTTATTTTCGAATATGGATATAGCAGAAGTTTGTGTGAATTTTGAAAAACCTTTTTTTTTTATTTTAAACAAATCCTACAAGTCTGTCTGAATTTAAATTTTTGAAATTTTCAATTTATTAAACTGGCATTGGCTCACTTTATAAATTCTGGAAATTGAAAAAAAGATCATCTGATGGAAACTGTAAGGTTCTTTCAAATAAAGTATTCTAATTCATTATATTCTAGTTAAATCTGATAAGATAGTAGGAAGTTCACAAGTAAATATTAAAAACATATCATGTAAAATAAGATTTTTTTTTCTTTTGTGTTTGGCAAATTTAAACATTCTATATATCGATAATCATTAATATTTTCTCACATGATATGGTCATATTTTAATTAACAGCCATCTAATTTAGAGATAATAATTATAACTGCGATTAAGAATACTTAATTGACTTTCATGACTGAATATTAAAAAAAAATAATAACACAGTTGGGGCTTGAACTTTCAGATATTGACATTTCTGTCGTTGGAATAACCTTTGTTATTCTCAAGATACACTGCGCAATCCAATCCACGATCGCATCCTAATCAACTAGCATGGAGCAAGGTTGGCATGGAGCATGATTTTTTAAAAACCCTTTAGCTCCGAAGTTAATCATAGCTCCGATTGACTTCGGAGCTATGTTCCAAATATTTTATTAAAATTATATTATTGTGTTTCCAAAAATATGAAATCGATACTAAAACTGTGATATACTTAAAATAAGAATCTTAAATGGAAATCGGTCCTTAAGAGATTAATTACTATTAATAGCTACTTGCTTAAGAAAGTGCTTACTTGGCTGTATTGAAAGGTGATAACCTCAAGATAGAGGTTCTTAACCTATGGGTCGCGACCCAAGATTCGCAATCCTATTCTGTGGGCCGTGAAGAAAAATTTTAAATCCTGAAAACATTTTTCTTCCGTACAATTATTTAAAATTTTCCTCAGGAACGTTTGATAATTTAAGATATATATGGGTTATAGGATAACTTAAGTAAGCGATAATTTAGGAGATATTGGGCTTAGAAATGTATAAAGAGTCTTAGGAGACCCTGAAACATTTTGTAATTTTGCAATTTTATTATAATTTTGTATAGTCATGTACAATGTAGTCATGTAAAAGTTTGCCCCTGTCATGTAAAAATTAGTAAAACCTTTTACCCCAAATGTAAGGGGAGAAGCAGGACAGGTGCTAGCAACAAACATTGGTATGTATGTATATATATATATATATATATATATATATATATATATATATATATATATATACATATACACTTTAATGGCGCTATCAGCTATGAAGAAGAATAAGCAGAAGGTTGCAACCTGTGTACTGTATCATGTTACAAGAATCGCTAATCGAGATTTCAGGTTAACCAGGTAATTGACTATCGATTATCGTATATCAGATACCACCCAAGTGTAAAAGTTGAAGAACAGCATTTAATTTTAGTTCTAGTCCAAGTTTAATATTAATTAACGAATGGGAAAAATCTAATTTTTTTAATTCCTTAGTTTTGTTAATTTACCTGAAGCACAATTGCTGAATAAAATCTTATAAACACAAATCTCAGCCTCAGATAAGTAAAAACGCCCTGAGATAAAAAAAATTATTCGCAATGTGGAAGTTAAAAGTAAAGTGTTCTTTTTTGGTCTTCTGAAAAGTATCTATGTTCACATTCGTTATTTAAGCCATAGTAGAACTAACAGGAACTGTTGAATATGCAAGGTCTCATACTAACGGATTTGTGGGGATATGGAGTTCAAGTGAAAGGACAAATGTATATTTGGGCTTATTTTGCTAGTAGTCTTTTCTATGAAATCTTAAATTGTTTATGGATAATATTTAGAATTAATTGATTTAATTACAGCGTCGGTTGTTTTAACTCCTGCCTCTCTGAAGCGAGACTAATTTTTTAATGGTTATATTTTTCATTTAATTAATAACCGTCTAGAATAAAAAAGCAGAAAGGAAATGCTAATGGAATGCAAATTAAGACAAATATTAGTAATGCACGCGACACTACAGGTCTAACGGATAGTAGAAGCTACGCATCCTGCATGAATTACGAGTGAAAAAAAACTGCCAAGCTGATCCAGAGATTCACAGCTTTGTTCAGCAACTCCGATCAATATACTGAACAGAGTTTTAACGAATTTTATTTATAGTTACTCAAAATTATATTTAATAATAAAGAAAATATAGTTGATGATTGATTAAATCTAAGAAATGATAGAGGTTGCGATCACAAATAAAACTCGCACTATTTAAGTTTTACTGTTTATATCAGTTGACGTTTCGGCCCACGTTGTAGTTCCTCATCAGGGATTAGAAAAAAAGCTAAAATAATTATATAAGATATGCCAATAAAAATTAAATATATTGGAATCACGACTGCTGCACAACGTCAAATTGCATGGACTGTAACCCGTTATAAATAAGTTAGTTGAAGGCATTTCCGCGAATGAAATGGACACGTGGTTGAGATTGTCGGAACGTATAACGAATAAATCACTAAAAAGATAATTAGCACTAATCCGACGGGCAAGCGTCCTAGAAGTCGACTGAAACGTAGACATGAGTATTTTTCAAGTCCGACTTTGAATATTTGACTATTGATGGACTACAGTGGAGGGAGTTAAGTATGCGAAGACTGTTGGTGTTATCTGCATTGAACATCCGCCATCGCTAAGTCTTTTTATTTATTTAGTAGAGTTGCATGTTGGAATATGACGAAACTTAAATAGAATACATAAAACATAAACATATAGAAGTTATGCAAAACTGAATAATGTTAAAATCATAAATAGTATAACGTGTAATGGTAAGAGTAAAGGAGAGAAGGGGATTAAATAAAGATGTAAATTATCGAATATAAAATCTAATCTGTTCTATATTCCGTCCAACAGAGAATGAGCGTATAAATTTTTGTTGAATGTGATATTTTACATCTTTCATCCTAAACTTGTAAAATCACAGAAAACCTTACATACGTACATTACTCAGCAACGAGATCCCATAAACAAACTTCTCCACTTTCTTCCTTTGTTTTTGTACCTTTGCTCTTGGTAAATGCTGTTGCAAAAGAAATATTTATTCCTGAGTAGGCCGATGCTAACCATCGACGTAGGTAGTTACAAGCCCGCACCTTGTCCGGCTAGATCAGCTTTCTCATCAAGCAAGACTAGGAGGAATCCAATGGCTCACGTCGCTCACCGTTTTCCCAACATTAATCTGCATTAATTTATTATAGTTAATAACATGAGCCTTTTTCATTAGTAACCGCTTAGTAGCTCTCTTTGAAACTGGTCTGCCTAAACATTGAGATTGTTAAGAATGTGCAAGGCTAATATTCAAAATGTAGCTCTCTAAAACATCAAACCGGAATGAACTGAAGATTGATCGAGAAAAGATGAAAAAATGCTGCAAATTATTACACTATGGTTTATTATTTCCAAGTAGCTATATATTAAAACAAAAAAATTAAATTTTATTTTTTTGTATTCATTTTTTTTCTTTAAACATAGACATTATGATTCCAAAATACTTCTTATCAGGCCGATGTATCAATCAAATGCTCTGAAACTTTTGCAGGGACCTTGTTTTAATCATTCTGAGCAAAAGTCTCCATGGGCATAAAAAAATTCTATAAAATAACTTATTCAACAGTGTATTTATTTTAAATTTATTTCTATATATCTCAAATTTATGTCAGAGTCACCAACCACTGTGTTATGAAACACGCCTAGCTCAACTCTCTAATTTCAGGAAATACGTCCAAAACGTCGAATTGCACAAAATTTTAGTACATCTTCAAAAAAATATCTGATGTGGGCAACACATGACTTCCTTGTACGCCTATTAAATTATAAATCCGTGGTTCAAAAAGTAATACTGCATTTGGTTACTAGTTTCCGAAGATTGCAGTAAAATCGACAATCGGCTTCCCGTCATCCATCTATTGACACACACACTCTTGTCACTGGAGGTCTCATTCCGTTACTATATGTCGTTTTCCTTCAGTAGGTAACTAGTTTCCAAGATATTTCTTCATGTTCCATGACAACAATAAAACTGTCAATATCACTGGATAAAGCATTAGAAATGGACAGTTTCGACATTTTAAGGGGGAAAACCCACTTAACTAATATCTTATTCTCATGATGAAGACTTGTTGATCTCACAAATTGGGAGGAAAACTAGCATTTTAGACTCAATTTTAACACTTAAAACAAATAATAAAAATGTTAAATTAGATTGGAAACCAAATTGCATTTGTAACCTTTACTTCCGAAACATATGATTTCTCTTTTAATTTAAATATATGCTAATGACCCTCCATAGGTAGATGCATGTATCACATTAAATAAATAAATAAACAATTTAAATATAATTTTTGATGTAAGCTTATTATGACCTTCAAGTAAAGCACCCTTTTCCGCTCACGAATCTTAACCAAAATCTAGTAAATACATTTATATCGATATAAAAGTCCTATTTACGAAATTTGTTTCACATAATATTTTAATATATTTTTTTACGAAAGTCTAATATGACCTTCAAGTAAAGTACCACTTCCGGTTTTCCAATTTAGACCAAAATCTATTATGTTATTTAAATAAATATATAAGTTATAAATACTAAATTTGAGAAGTTTTGCATAGCATTTTAATATAATTTTTGATAAAAATCAATTATGACCTTTAAGTAAAGTACCACTTCCGGTGATCAAGCAGAAACCAAAAATGAGAGGATCACAACTAGATTTTACAACAATCCTAAATACAAAATTTCAACTTTATACGGCTAACCGTTTTTGAGTTATGCGAAATACGAACGAACGTACGTATGTACGTACAGACGCCACGACGAAACTAGTCAAAATGGATTCAGGGATGGTCAAAATGGATATTTCCGTTGAAATCTGAAAACCGAAAATTTTCGCGATTACAATACTTCCTTTACTTACTTTAATCTGTCTTGCGACCAAAACAACCTCGAATTAATGTTTGGGAGCGCAACTAAAACGAAAAAGAACTGGTTGCAGAAATTTCTAAACAAAGGTTATGTTTCTAGGTTTATTTGAAATACTGAATCTTAAAAGTTTTTGCAATGGCAACATTAAAAGAATTAGTTAAATTCTCACGATATACAAAAACCTTACGGTATATATTACAATATACTAACAATATATATATTACAATATACTAACAACGAACATTCAATGTAGTTTTTAAACTTCTTCTTTGGGTTGTAATATCATCTCTTCTTTTTTCTTTATTTTTTTTTCAGGAAAAAGTCTAATATTTTGTCCTTAAGTGACGGTCGAGGACGTTGGGGCGAGGGTTCCATTGTGCCCGGTTCGGAACGTTGTGTATTCGATTCCCACTTGGGTCAGTTAAAGTTTATTTCGGAAGAAATTAATCTTGACGCAGCGCGCCTAAACGTAGGCACTTGGGATTAGCAAAAAGGACCACAAGGCTCCACTTTCCGGACTAGTTATCCTCCCCTCCCCATCCCACTAATACCAGTACCAATACCTTACGTTAGAGAGGACATTTTCAGAAACTGATCAGCTATCACATTCTAATTCCTTTTATTTTTCCTCGCAAGCATAGATCTACTATGCTATTATTAGATATCGTAAAATCATCTTTAGTGGCAACAAAAAGTAAAAAGTTGCTACGAGCATTTAGTTAATTGTGTCCGATTCAATGGCAAGTGCGTAGACCTCTTCACCAACCAATTTGTGGTTTCGTGAGACAAACAAGTGATCGAAAGCTATTGAAGGTGTACTTTCCCTTTCAGTTCCTGGTACTCACTGGTCTAAATTACTGCTCAGGAGTCAGTGAAGGCTCTTATTGTATGTTAAGTGCCAGCCTTAAGACAGGAGTCTCTTCAGGTGCCTCTAAACAAGAGGAAACATCAATTTCGATGATCACAGATGTTTATTAAAGTCGTTATTTCGTTGGATTATTCCTTCAATATCATAATAATAGTTGTGTAATAAAAATATAAAGACATTAAAAAATAATTCTCTTTACCTATATATTAAATATAAAAAATAAGTTCGTTGCAATCTTCAATTAATGAGATTTTTTGTTGTTAATTGTGTTTAACGACCTTATGTGCTCAACTATGCCAAGAACTGGGGATTATCCTAACTACAGGTTACCAAACTATTCCAATCGCATTGTTAATGTCGAGATTTATTCTGCGTCCACCAATAAATGAAACTCACATCTCCCAAATCGGATTCGGATTGACAAGGATACTATCTCCAGCGTCGCGGGGCCCCTACATTTCTCGGCCACTTACATTTCATTTCATAAAATATCTCCGAAGAGAAAAGTATGAAATATTCCACAAAATTAAAAACAAAAGTTAATGTTCAGAAACTTCTCCTCTACCTTATGAATTTATAATAATATATTAAATATATTATTATTGACAATTAATAACAACTAACAATTAATAAAGGCCCGGTTTCAAATTAGGCCCATCGTCCATTTTTATTTTTTATACTGTATGTTACTAAAAGTAAATTATGTGTCATAATTCTGGTGATATCTAAGGGATAAAAATTAAACTTGATCGAGTCTGGTTAGATTCCACCATGTTTTTCTTCAGTGTTTTAAATACGTCCTTGAAGAATGTGTAGGACTTAATCGTGAATTAACGAGTTGGTTTGTAAGAGTTTTAATACTTTGAATTATATTACAAATTAAAAGTCACTATAATATATGGCTTTGTATTGTCTGTTTGAATAAATCTTTCTTATGTATTTTTCCTCTTGAAAAATGCTTATTACAATTTTATGTGGCATGATCCATACGATATCCTTACAATAATATTAAAAAAATCAGTTAAACCATTCAAAATGTATGTATGAATGGGCCTTCCTTACATGGGTTAACTACTGTATCTAATAAGGTTCATACCTTAAATTAAAAAAATTACGTGTATTTTTAAAAACCCATAGTGGTTTAAAAATGGAAAGTTGAACTAATGTAAAACATTAAAAAATATAACTTTTATCATATGCCACTGTTTTAAGCTGTAATAAAATAATGAATGTTTATAAAAATCGATTAAAATAAGCTGGGGCCTTATTAGGATTATATACATACATATACGACAAACAGTTAAAAGTTGTACTGTGTACTGGTTGGTATCCAACTATGGTTGTGCGTGACAGCCAGAATGCGGTTAGCTTTCGGGGTAGAGAGTCGCCTCTGGTAGTAGCTAATTTCACTTTTACTCCTTTATATTCACTAGTTAAAACTATTTTCTCTCAATTGTTCTCTCCTTTTCAAATTTTCTGTTTCAACTAGACCATACTTATATTCTCTTTGGATGGTAAATGTAGAAAATAGCGGTGTCTAAACCCACGACTCTCAATGTACGAGTGTACCATAAACAGTATTACCTAATAATGATGAATCCCTTACTATATTAAATATTTAATGGAAATTGATACTTGATTTTTATTTAATTAATTAAATGCAATGCTATCAGTGTATTTTATTTTAGACTCATCGATTGTACGAGTTCTAAAGCAAGTTACCTGAGCATAGGTCATTCGAGAAGATATTGTAAAAATTAGTTTGGAATAAAATAGTTCTTTTTTCATTGATCATTGCACTTTGACCGATTTTCATGATATAGAGCCAAAACTATCCACTTTGGTATCATATCCCGTAAATAAATTCGTTTATGTTACTACCTCTATTGCCTCTACTATTTTCATGTACATTTACCCGAATTACAAGAAAATCCTTATCAATCCTTAAACAGCTCCTAAAATTCCGAGATTCTTTTCTTCGCAGTACCCGTCATCTTCTAGTATTTTCCCTCATTCACCTCCACTTTGACGGCGGATGCTTAGTGTATGGAGGACTGTCTGGTGAGCACGAGGTGAGACTAAAAAGATTATTGAATTGTTTCATAAGATTTATTTTCCGTCTCTCCAAACGTCTCACATCACTCACTGGTATTCTGAGCAAGTGTGGCTTCATTCTAATTTCCGATGAATGATACCTTATCTAAATATCTTCTCGGTACCTTCTTATTTCAATCCTTAAGAGCCAGAAAACCTTTCTATATTCTTGGCATCCTCCCCCTCCGTTCTCCCACCCATCTTCTAAATTGAAGATCTCAACCTACCGATTGGTTCTTCCTTCTCATAGAACTGCTTCCTTGGAAAAATCCTTCATCATTCGCGCTATCTTGTTTTGGAATTCCTTACCCACTCCATTCGTATATATATATATATATATATATATATATATATATATATATATATATATATATATAAATCAAATATAAATACTTATACAGATATATAAATAAAGTATATATAGATATATTTTAATTTGTATAAGTATTTATTATTTGACTATTAGTTAGTAATATAATTGATTTATCACTGTGAAGCCAGCCAAATCCTGCCTAAATTGTACATTTCTGTTATTTTAGAGGACTGAATGTCCCAGAATAATGATTATTTTTTCATTCATTTATACAATTTTTTCCCCTTATAAATAAAAGCTCTAACAATTTCTGATACTTTAAACATTTCACTAGTTGCTCGGTATATAATTATAACAATATAATTATAATAATAACACTTAGCAGTACTAATATAATTTACTAACAAATTATAAAACGATTTTTTTTTAAGATTACTACATTATTTCAATATTTCGACATTTACATAACAGCCTCGATAGTTTATCATCAGCATAATGGATATTCCGCTTTTGATAAACAAATTTTCATTGATTACCGCATTATATAAAAATATAACTTAAGGACTTGGACATGGACTTCATTTTACTGATGTCTGATTCATTGGAACTAGAAAGGATTGCTAGTCTGAAATTTAGCTGTTTCTCATGTAATCCCACGCAGCTGCCAACTATCGTTTTCTCTAAAGAGCGAGGGGCGCACCCGAAATTAGTTGCAAAGGCTTCAACAAGATACTTTCCAGAGCCTCTCAAGAGGGAAATCGTGTGAGAGCCGAATCCTGTATGAGACGATAGTGAGACTGGCTCAGGCTTTGAGTACAACGCCCTCACCAAGGCTACGGATTTTTTTCCTTTCTTAGTCAAATGTCAAAGCTGCCCATCACATTTTCACATATAATATTTTCATGATATTTCATAGAGGTCTGATATATCATGGATATACGATATATCTATTCTATGATGATAGAAGCTAAGGTTTAGAAGTTTTCAAAACATAGTTTAAAAAAATAAAAATACTCAGAGTACCTTACCTATGATAGATTTCGATGGTCTGTAATTTTTTATATATTTTTCTTTATATTTTTTAAAAATATAAGAATTTTATAAATAAAATCAGTTCCATGATATAATCTCGATCTTGAAGTTTTACCCTTATTTTTTTTTAATTAAAAAAAAATATATTATTTTATAAAAATAAATAAATAAATGTTAAAAAATAAATAAATAATTATTATTATTTTTTAACCCGTAAAGGTGCCCACTGATGATCACTCCAAACGGAACGATGAAGTGGAGCGATTGGAGTGAAGACGATATCAAGGACTCCATCGGTCCATTTTTTATCGACAAGTAGTGATTCACGCTCCCGCAGGATATTTTCAAAACTATTCCGAACCCAAAAATACTCCTTTTATAGACATTAATAAGAAACATTATCTCTGAATATTATGAAAATTGTATTTACAGCCTTAAGGGTCGAATTAGTAACTTTGCTACCTACAATACCTAATTGATGATTTTGGTCATACCTTTTTTCAATAAAATGAAACAAGTTTGTAAACACGTATTTTATAATATGTGTAGCCTAGTATTATTTCAATTTACAGATTCTATAAATCTTTAAAATTAATCGGATAATTTATATCCTTCGCAATATCAAGAGCATTAAATCAATTAATCTTCACTAAAAAAAAATTAAAAATAAAAACTTTTAAATTTTAAGAAATTTTAAGCATATTATGAATTATAAATTCACTAAAGATGTTTATTTTGTTTTAATTAATATTTAATTTGTTTTAACATTATTAATATATTAAAAAATAAAGAAGCTTGTAAGTTATTCGTATCAATATTTTTGTGACTTATTTTATATAGTCACTATTCTAAATTTTAACGGAGAATAGACAATTATTAATATTATTATAACAAACCCTAAAAACATTCCATGCTAACCCCATTACAGGTGATGTTCAGTTCTTCATTTCTTCCAACCTGCATCACTTTGCTCTTTGCTGAATAGACTTGTTTTTAAAATTTTCTTAATTATTTTTCCTGTACATAAAAGATTTTATAATAACAGTGTATTATGTGGTAAGGCCACCCATCATGCAGTTTACAATATTTATTCTGTAACTATTAAAATAATATTTCTTCAAATGATTTCACCATAATATCAGGCAGTAATGGATAAAAGCAATTCATTTCATTTATTTATACAGAGTAGAGGATATAAAGATTTTTTTTTTAATCGAAAAAATCTCTGAATTTAACATGGTTGACTATGTTTTAAGAATATTTAATCATTATTATAATATGTTTTTGGAGCAACAGAGTAATTTAAGTAAGATCAACAAAAATTAAAAACATGAAAGTAAGAATTTAATTTATACAAAACAGTATATAATTTTCTAGAAGTTTTTTATACTATTTTATGTTTTATTCAATATATATCCGATTATTATTAATAACACTATATATCTGCATGCGTATTAAAAATAATATGTAAGAAAATACGTTTGTATTATTTACGACATATTTTATAAGAAGTTTACCTAAAATTAACGTGGTTTCCAGCAGACGCCAATTGCCATTGCTAGCTTTATTTGTTTTATAGTAAGTTACATGAATAATTGAATATAATAAACTTTTTATATATCTATCTAATAGATATTAATTTTTTAAAGGAAATAATTGAGGATTCAATAATAATAGTTTATATTTATGAAGGGATCATCACAGCTTTGCAATCCAGGTCGTTAACTCCCATGACATCTAGATTAGCTATGGTTAAAAAAAAAAAAATTCTCTTCGAATTGAATCATCTAGAGTGCTCATTCAATCGGAACTACAATGTAAATTTCTCAATAAATGCTCATTCAATAAATAATTTCATATATATATATATATATATATATATATATATATATATATATATATATATATATATATATATATATATATATAAGAGGATAGTAATTACTCGACTTCAAGCGTAAATACTATTTCTTTTTTCTTTTAGTACAAATTATTTAAAATCAAAAATGTAAATAATCTATATGTCTTAATTTATTTTATTGTCATTATTCTTGTGGCGTAAATAGCCTTCTTTACGATGACGCAAAGTTTCACGAATTACATGACGACTCCGTCAATTCGTAAATTGGAAAATTACGAAACGACTCAAAACCAATTAGACCCTGTTATGCTTTGGGAATTCGAAAAAGGACAAAATGCAGCTTCAACTTATCAGAAATTTTCAGACATATATAAAGAAAACGTCATTAGTGAACGGCAAGTACACAGGTGGTTTTAAAAGTTTCCAGCGAAAAACCGCGAATTTGAAGACGAGCCTCGGACAGGTTGCCCAATAGAGCTTGACGACGAACTCCCGCAGGCTACTATTGAAGAAAATCCTGTTATAACAGTTGAAGAATTAGCAGAAAAACTTGGATCAACACATGCTACTGTCCAGCGTCATTTCTAGCTGATTTTGAAGGTACCTAAGGTAAGTTGGGAAAGTTGATCCCTCATTAAGCGTCGCTAATTTGCAACAACAAATGAACACTTGTTTTTCTCTCCTCTCCCGTTTAGATCAAGAGCCTTATCTAAACAGGATAATAACTGGAGATGAAAAGTGGGTTTTCTATTTTAAGTAAGCAGTGTTAGAAGGTCGCGACAGTGGTTATGTCCTGGAGGAACACCGGGAACAGAAGCAAGAGAAGGACTTCATCCGAAAAAAGTAATGTTGTCTGTTTGGTGGGATATGGAAGGAATCCTACATCATGAATTCCTTGATCTTAACCAAACTATCACTACTGTGGCCAACTAGATCGATTGAAGAGAGCAATTGAGGAAAAACGTCCCTCAGTTATCAATAGACGAGTCATTTTATTCCACCATGACAATGCCAGGCCCTATGTTACAAAACAAACATTGCAAAAATTGAAGGACTTAGAAACTGTTTCTCATCCATCATATTCTCCTGACTTAGTCATCTTTTTCGGAGTCGCCTAAACTCATTAAGCGGCAGGAACATGAATTCAGTCGATGAAATGAAAAATGAGGTGTTGGCTTTCTTTAATTCAAAACCAAAGGATTTTTTCAGAAAAGGTTTACTAAATTTGGTTTCAAGATGGTTAATACATTTTGATTGAATACGAGTATAAGTCTAAGGCCAGGGTATATAGTGAAATAAGGTGCGCTTGCAGAAGCGGAGATCTTGGGAAGATTTCATTGAGGAAGAGACGGTGAGAAATCCTTGGACTATCTATATAAGATAGCCAGTTTGCTCTGCGACAGGTGAGTGCAGCTTTGAAGCAGAGAAACATTCAAACAGAATCTCCCCTGAATATTCAGCGAGAATTATCTTCCTTGTGACATACACCAGAGATAACCCATCTCTAGACAATGAATGCCTTTGTTCGGTGCACCTCGATATACCCGCAGGGTATGGCATTTTATTGGACTACTTAGGAAATAGTGTGGCCCTGGAACGGACTTGAACGGTCGAGTGGAGGAAGAGGAGGAGCGCTTTTTGGGGTCTAGATACCCAGCAACTCTGGCTATCTACAAGGGTGTAATATTGGGTATCCTGAGGCAAGCGTCTCCTGGCTGGTGCCAGAAACTCTCACGGGGCCACATAAGAAAATATTGGCGACCATTCAATCAGGAACCATTCAGTTAGCTCCGCTACGAGTCACCAGGGTGTATAAATCTCTGTCTCCTGAGGCGGTACAAGTCTTAGCCGGAGGATTACCTCTCGATCTCCTCCTGCGAGAAGATATAATTTGCAATGAAGAGAGAAGGCTCGGCGGACCAAAATTTTCAATCAGTGTCAGAGGATTGTTGTGTCACAAACTAGTTAGCCTCGATTACCCGGAACAGCTAAACACCCTCATCAAGTAATTTGTCGACCCCAGCCTAATTTCACTGATTGGGGACACTTCGGAGGTCATAAAACAAAATTAATTATCATTAATTATTCAAACCGTGGGATATCTAAGCGTTCAGTATTTACGAATATTGTTTCAGTAATTTAATTTCCATTTAAGTCCATAAAAAAAAATATAGGCCGTTTCCTCAGCACAAGTGTTATATTGTTGCTTCAAACAGAGCTCATTCGCAAAATTAGTCATGAAAACATCAATGGTTGTGTTCCAAAGTGAATAAAAGTTAGAAGAATGGCTAGGTTTGTAAGAATGCATGACAAAATCTAAAACATAGGTTTTTAGGGCTTGATATTTTGGTCATAACTTGGGCTTAGTTGTTGTCTGAGCCTTCCTTAGCCTATCAGACAGTCTCAAAACAAAATGGTCTTGAGATAAGGTAAGTTCCGGAACAAAATAATCACAGAACTAGTTCTCTTCGAGACTAAATGAGAACCGAATATTCCCAGAATAGTCATATTCCAGAGTAAATTAGCTTAGGTTAAATCCTAAATTATAATAACTCTTGACTCGATCTTTGGCTCTTGATTACTTTTTACTCCTAAGACAGTTCTCAAAGCTTAATTTAAATAATCAAAGCTTTAAATTTTCTAATTTATTTATATGTATAAAAATAGCTATAACTAATAAATATTGTTGACTTGACTACATCAGGTTTCAAAACTTATGTCAGATAAAGCACCAAGAATGCAAACAGATATTGGATGAAAGATCTCCTTTCGTATTTGTTATTATATATTGTATGTATACAATATATACTAACAAATACATTAGAAAAATGGACAAATGCATTCGGTAAGCAAACGTATAATTTCAAAGAAATTAACAACCAGTTGATTAATTTTGCTTTTATTTACTATCAAATAGGTAATATAATGTCAAACCCCAGAAGGGATGCCGCTCGCAAGGTTCAGTTCATCTTCAAATCTTGCATTTCTAATGCAATAATAAATTGGGATAGATAAGTTATTGATTAACATTGAAAATCAGTGATTTTTTTTTTCGTTGTGAAATTACAAATAATTACAAGAATCTGCAACGATCATGAGCAAGTTTAACTACCATTTGAATAACAATCTCTTCACAGTTCGTTGAAAGTTCACATCGACTAGACTTCATTCTTGATAAACATTTCTCATCAAACAAATAAATTTAAGTTATCGGATTCATTAAATCTTCATACTATTCGATCTAACCACCTTACTTTGTACCCATTTTGCTAAAAGGAAAATGATAAGATCGACATTTAAGAGTGCCAAAATAGCGCAAGCTTATTCCAACCAACATTTTATCTAATGAGTTCAAACAGTCGTAAGATATCAGTCGTTATTTTTTATTTATGTTCATATGCAGACAGAAATATTTTTTTAATGATTCAGCAGGATTGAAACGAACAAACGTCAAATTATTTAGGGAAGTATAAAACAGCATGTACTTGAAAGGAATGTAATTAGTCACAATGTTATTCATAAGGAAGTCAAGTCTCAAGGGGAACTACAAGTTTCTCTTGAAGGTTGCACATTGCATTTTCTGAAGAATTGAAAAAATGAATGGTCATCTAATTCTTCAATCAGGTGGTACGATACCATTTCGATTTATCGATGGCACCAATGGCACGCTAAGACATGCGACAAAATTGATGACGGTTTCCAAGGGGATCGAGAAGTTTCCTGACAACTCCTTGACCGTGTTTCCGGTCGGGTGTGGTCCGGAAGGTCATAATCGCTTTCTCTGGACGTGATACACAAACATTTTAATGATGGAATATTTTTTCCATAATAATTATAATTATCGTCAACAATATTATGCTATTAGATAATTGAATAACTTATGTTTGGTCAAATGACTCAAATTCACCACCGGCAGTGATTCAGCTCTATGTAGAGTAACCGCAAATGATTCGAATGCCAACATAGACCCTGGTTTAGTCCAAGGTTTGTGGCCAAGGTCCTGTTTGACGCCTTTGGTATTTTTTTAACATATATTTTGTCGAATTAATACACATTAGCTTGTATAATGTCCGTAATAGGAGATAAGTGATTCATTGTTATACATCTTGAAAGAAGATAACGGTTTAAATGTAATTATATGTTTTAATGTAATAACATAAAAATAGCGGAAAGTATTATAATTATATTGTAATGTTCAAGATTATGAGGAAATAAACAAAGCAATTCATTTTTATTTTTCAATAAAAGTTAAATTAACAATGGCACTCAAAACATTTTAAGGGTTTAGCCTAGAGAAGAGATCATCTTATGCTGAACCGCTCCAGTTAAAATCCTGATTATGCACGAAATATTTTCTCTAGACAAAAAATAAGTGGAATTCGTCGGACACCGTCGTTTGACAAACGCTCACAGGGTCAATCATTTCAATCATTCCCAAAAACATATACTACTAAAATTTTATCAGGTAAACATCAGTTGGCCATAGAGTTGACCATACTGTTAGCCAACGTTTAGAATCTTGTACCTAACCCTTTTGCCCAGTCAAATTGTTTTGTTTGTTTACTGCTATAAACCAGGTGGTTCCAAAAGTTTCAGGAAGGTGTAGGAGGAGGTCTCTGAACAACGCCTAAGAAATTCCCTTCGATTTCAGACAATGAGGGGAGGCTCAAAGACCTTCTTTTTTTCAGTTTTTGGCGTCTATCTTGAGAACGCTGTTCGCACAGAAAAAATTACTTTTTTAAAAATTAAAGTTTATTAAATTTCCTTTAAAATGGTATATTTAGAAAGGTCTCTATGTGATATCTTATGCCCTCTCTGGGCGATTGTTGGACAGCTTTACTATCTTATTTTTAAGAACATTGATGTCGTACCTAATAAATATTAATTCGTATTATATGATGTGTCGAGATATTGCAAAATTCAAAATATTTTTTCAAAAAATATGTTTTGGTTCATACATTTTTTTTCATTAAGTATTTAGGAATTTTATTTTCAGGAATGAAAATTAAAAATTCCTAATTTTCTTTAAATCCACTTTTGATCTATGCTTCAATAGAAGGTAAAGTAAACTGTGTTATGCGGCACATGGGTCATTCTTCGAAACTTAGAAAATGTTCTTATTACTTCAGATAGCACTGTATTTTTTTTTTTTTTCATTTCAGCTACTGCATATCAGACATATCCCGTTGTAAATGTTTCTAGAATGAAAAATAAATCAAAATATCTCGATTTTGATGGTGAAGGTGTGTGAGGGAGTAAGCATAGTAGAGTGGGAGAATGAGTATGAGGGAGTATTACAAGGAAATAATAACAATTAAATAAAAAAATATATAGATTTATTGAAATGTCGTTATTTTCAATAATTGTTAGTCAAAAGTATTGAATTATTATTTTTATTATTATTAAATGAATACGAAGCGTATGAAATAAATTAATTTTATCCTATTAATGTAGCAAATGAATTAGAGACATAATGAATGATATGCAATTTTTATAATAAATAAAAAGTGAGGGAGTGAGGTTCTTGTGCTTATTTATTGTTTACTGATTAGGCCTTTCCTTAAGATCAGCCATATTTACCCCACACCGAATCTCATAAAACCTTAATACCTGCAATAGAAATTCTTCAAATATTTAACTTATTTTCTGTATTCTGACAAAGCACATTTTTTAACTTCACATCTCATATTCTCAGCATGTTAATTGAGATTTCTCTCAACATCGGTTAAAATTCGGATCTGGTAAGGCTTGGCAACTGTATACTTGGAGCCTATTTTTGAAAAAAACCTGCGGTCCATGGCCAAGTGACAAGCAATTAATCTGAATAATTATCAATGTAATTATCCTAGGACGAACTTCTTTTTTCTTTTCTAAAAATACAGAGCTTGTTTGTACACAATATATTTTGATAGCGATTTTGATAGCGATAGGTTTTCTGGCAGCTAAACAAAGTCAGTTTAGAAAAGTCAAGCAATGGGACATGTGATGGAGTGAGGAATTTACTGTTTAGACCATGTTAACATATGAAAAATTATTATTAACACTAAAGCTAACAATCTAAGACCTTGCTTTATCAAAATAAATCAAAAAATGTCTGCCAGATGCATAAAAAAAGACCGATATCTTCATGGGACTGAGATTTCTCTCTTTTCGAAGAATGACCCATATAAGAATTTTTGGAAATCATTTTAAAAATAATATATTTTGGGTTTTTTAAAACCTCAGTTAATTCAGTAATTCGTTAATTGAAAAATTAGGTATATGAGTCAGTAGAGAGATTTAAGCAAAAAATAAGTCATTTTTAAAAAACGTATTTTCAGTTCATAATCAGTTATGTAATTAATTAAATCTATCCAAAAATGATCGATACTAATGACTAAAAGTTGACTTTCACTGTTTAATAAAAATTCAAACTGTACCGTTATCCAAATTGTGGGTGTCCTTGTCAAGGAAATTCCGTTATTCAAACGTGGCATGTTAATGTGCCATGTACGAGAGAATAGTGTCATTTAATAAATTAATAATTCATAGATTCGTCATTCCGGTATGTATAAGATTTTTATGCAAGCTGATCAATAGTATTTGCTACTATAATTATACTACTTAAAAAAATAACTGCATTCTTTTTCTCTGTTGATTTATTTTTGTTTTAATAAATAAGTTATTAAAAAAACCAGTTTACTCTGTCCAAAAAAATGTTAAATATGCATAATTACTTTCGCGTATCGCTATCGTGAAAATGTTTAATCCGTTTTCAACGGAAACCTCTGAATCCACTGATAAAGAGAATAAGATTGAAAAAACATGAGATGATTGCTACTGAAAATCCCTATCAAATAGTAATATGAATCTACGTTATTTATTGTATTTGCATTTGAAGTCAAGTGGCCGAAATATTATTTTGAACTGCTGTAATTGATAAAATGTTTAAATTTAGATTAAATTGAAGCTTAAATAATAATTTTCAAAAGTTATTACTGCCCATTTCGTCTCTGTTAAGCGACATTATCAATTTAGTTCGTTATAATGCGTAGATTAATTATAACAATCACTTAAGTTTATGCGTTTTTCGTCACTCTCCACTACCTTCTACGATTTCATATATTATATATTTATTTTCTAAAATATTTTGCTTTCCAACTTTGCTTTTCAAGCTCAAAATATTTATCCTCGAATTATCGTTAATTATCAAATTCTTTCATAGTTTATATTTTTCAATATTTTATAAACTAGCAACGAAAGACGGATAATAACTTCAAATAAACAAAATTGAAGATACTTTCGAATAAACCATTTTGAAAATTCGGCATTTAAGCCCTGTCAGGTCTTTTCATGTTTCAATTGAAAACCCAATTTCAATGAGGATAAGGACTATCAGATATTAAAGACCATTTCAATGTACATTGGTACAACGAATGACGTTTTCGAGAAAATTGTATAAACGTGCATAATCAAACAGCCTAGCTCAAAAACGAAAAGTTGTACGAAACTGAAATTATTTATTCACGGGAGGTAGGTATATGTCTGGGATATTACTACAACTATTTCAAAATAATTGACTTACCGGAAGTACCACTTTATATTATTGATTATGCACGTTTATACAATTTTCTCGAAAACGTCATTCGTTGTACCAATGTACATTGAAATGGTCTTTAATATCTGATAGTCCTTATCCTCATTGAAATTGGGTTTTCAATTGAAACATGAAAAGACCTGACAGGGCTTAAATGCCGAATTTTCAAAATGGTTTATTCGAAAGTATCTTCAATTTTGTTTATTTGAAGTTATTATCCGTCTTTCGTTGCTAGTTTATAAAATATTGAAAAATATAAACTATGAAAGAATTTGATAATTAACGATAATTCGAGGATAAATATTTTGAGCTTGAAAAGCAAAGTTGGAAAGCAAAATATTTTAGAAAATAAATATATAATATATGAAATCGTAGAAGGTAGTGGAGAGTGACGAAAAACGCATAAACTTAAGTGATTGTTATAATTAATCTACGCATTATAACGAACTAAATTGATAATGTCGCTTAACAGAGGCGAAATGGGCAGTAATAACTTTTGAAAATTATTATTTAAGCTTCAATTTAATCTAAATTTAAACATTTTATCAATTACAGCAGTTCAAAATAATATTTCGGCCACTTGACTTCAAATGCAAATACAATAAATAACGTAGATTCATATTACTATTTGATAGGGATTTTCAGTAGCAATCATCTCATGTTTTTTCAATCTTATTCTCTTTATAAACAGTAAAACGTGAGAAGTAATTTCATATTGCCCATCATCTTATTCCATCCATCGATAAACTTTTTATGGCTAACGTCATAAAATGAATTGTTCATTGAGCCTTCAAGTTCTTTCTTGAAGACTCAATGAAAGTGTAAATAGGAAATGATAAATATTATGCAATTTCTAATACCACTGACGATATTAAAAATAAGTAGTTGCTTAGCGTATTATGTAGATACTTAATATTCAAAACATTTTATAAGTCAGTAGGGGCGCCCACATTGGCCTAAGCACAAGCACTGCATTACCTAACACCACCTTTCAGAAACACTCCTGCTCATCTTCACCAGGTGTCGGTAAAAGTAACGTTGTGTAATCTACAACATCTTTTTAGAGTACTGACACCATGCAATGAACGTAACTTCATAATTTCAGTAGTAAAAGTGATTACCAGGGAACGTTAGTTTCCTCTGTTTTGAAAAGATCGCAAGACATTTCTGGGTCAGTGTTATCTCTGTATTCATACGATAGAGGCTGGGATTTTTTATGAATTTTCCTTTGATCTGCTAATTGAAAATAAGGTTCTTTATACCCTCCCCCTCTTGCAATGAATGGTTTCATCAATATTTTGGATTTTTTTTCCTAATACCGCCAGCGGAACTATCGATTCGGGGATTCCCGTCGGGTTGTGTGAAAGTATCAAGACGTTACATATATCTGACAGTAGCTCTGAGTAATGCAGCATCCATGCTCAAGGCACTCCTGTAATCAAAAATATTTTTCAAAATTGTTGTCTATTCAAAGTTGTCCTGATCTGAGTCGAAAGACAATAATTTTCTGTTGAGCAGTTAAATCGTTATATGTATCGTCTCTGTAGCATTTTGGGTGTTATTCAGTCCAAATTTTATATTTTACTATTTTAGATTTTTATTTCTGACTTCTTTTAACGTACTGCAATGAACAGTGTTTGAAAAGTTACTTGTTTTGATGAAGTATTAAGACACATTGGTTTGGGATTTACCATATTATTTTAGGTTTTTGCTAAGGGAATCGGTTGTTGGATATTCCCACGAATTGCGGAATTTATAATAGTGTTAACAATATTTAAAAATTATAATAAGAGGCATAGAAGATAATGATACAAATAAAACATATATATATATAGAAGAGAAGGAATAATAAAAAGAAAAAAAAATGGGTTTAGTTCGAAATAATAAAATTAATAATACAAAAACAAAACTGAGGATACAAAAGAAAATAATATAAAAACATATTTTTAAAAATATAAAGAAAAAATCCAGGATAGCAAACAAATAAAAGATATTAAAACTTAAAATATATTTATATAGGAGATTCTCAGGAAAAGGTTTCCAATTTTCAGTGAAGAATTTTCCAAAAAGAAGATGTCTTCAAAAAAAAAAAAAAAAAAATACTTGGGCATGTTCTTTGGCCAACGATTGAGGGAATAAACCATATTTTTTTTAGATCAAAATAACTTTTTATAAATTAAGAGTAACACGAATTAGCTATTGCATCCAACAGGAACCAATCACAACAAATAAAAATCTAATTTAGTGTTTATTTTCATTAAGATGAACAGATAGATAAAAAGCTTTGATAGATAGAAAAAAATATTTGTTTATCTAGCAATCGAATAAATCGATATTTTACTAGAAGAGAAGTTAAACCATTATCAATTCTGTGGTGTTTGGATAAACGGGTACAAGTCGTTTTGTAACAATGGGTATAAGTTATATTTTGTTCTTTAGAATGGACTATACATTTTAGAAAAAAAATAAGTCAATGAAACAGTGTTTACGTGGAATGAGAATACTGTTTCGTTGATTTTTTTATTTTTTCTCAAAGGTAACGTTCATCATAAAGAACCAAAATATAACTTAAATCCATTTGCGCAAAAATATTACTTGTACCCATTTACCCAAACACCAGAGAATTGTCCAACGTGCATACACTAAGGGATCGATTGTTGTGCTGTAATATTTCCTTTATTATTTTTGAACTGTTTTGGAGCAATATTCGGAGCAATATATCTCTTGTTGGCTTTTTAGTTATCGATTTGAGATGCACTGTATCTGGTCCACATTGATGTGATATTATGTTTTCGGTCCTCATAAAGCCTGAATCAGTAAAACGTTGATTGGTTAGTTATTTACTGATATTTGTGACACTTAAGGTTGTTGAAATCTTCCAACAAAACAACCGACTAAAAATAACATCAAACGGTAGGAAACCTCTTTGTCGTCCAAGACGGTAGGGAAAATCGTAGGATTGATTCTGATGGTGAAAAAATTGAAATAAGATCTCAGTTCCAAACGGAAACAATGAAACAAAGTAGAGCAAAGCATATCGTGTAGATAAGAATCATAGAGATATCTTTGTTTACCGACTCTTATCTAGTCTGTTGATACATCATCATACTTGGAAATCGTCCAGGGAAGTATAGCAGATATTCCAGACTTCATGCTTTCTAACCCAACGGTTGGCGGTGAAACTGGATTTAAAATGAACCTTTCAATTGAGGTGTTGCCGGCAAAAATCATTCGTCATAAAATCACAAATTTGGGAAAATTAAAAAAAAATATATATATGTATATACCTTCAGACGATAAGTACTCTGAATTTTTTCAAATACTTCGTAGGCATCAGGAATGTTATCATCATTAGCATACCTAAGGGATGAGGATCAGAGGATATACCCTCCCTTTCCCCGAAATGTATAATAACCATATTAAAAGCCATAGCTTTTATACCAACCAACATTAGGTTTCTTTTTGAATAATACCTATGCAATAAAATAACAAGTAACGAAAAACCAATCAATTGATGAATTGAAATAGCATTATTTGCGTATTTCACGGTCGACCAGGTTGCCCCTCATAACATGACATTGATAGCGTCAACTTTCTTTTTCCTATGTATGGAAATTATTGTTACGGAATTAAAAAAATAAATTTTAATTACATTCCATTACTAAAATTCCTTTAAAAAATTGAAAAATATAGAATATTACTGAAACTTTGAATTTCTGTACCGGTGTTAAAAATTCGTATTCATTGACCTATTAAAATAATTACTGCTTTAATTGCATCACAGTTATCGATTTATTTTCGTTTCGCTCGCTCAAGAGATATACAGACTCCCAACGGATCCTTTCCAATTAAGATCGGGGCCTAACCGTAATTGAATTTACATAATGGAAATATTATGCACAATCTAACGGACTTTCTTGGATGTAATAATCCCAGAATTTTGCAAATATTGGAAATACAAATTTCCTGGACAAATGGAAACCACAGTTATTAACAAACAAATTAATTATACTTTAGAAATAATGTTAATAACCAAAGCAGAAGTAATAAGAAAGTAACATTTTAGGTTATATAACAAATGTTGGTCAGTCGTTAAATTATATTCTCTGGTTGCAAAGAGGAAACTAGGACAAGTGGTGTTCTTGTTAGAAACATTTCAGACTGGTGGGGTTTTGTCTGAATCGCCTTATTTTTTAGAGGCTTATAACACGCATAACGACTTGTAGTGTTTTTTACAGAATCGGTTATGTAATTACGTAGTTTATGCTTATATGATGGCGCCTCTAACTCATTTTTTTATTTTTTTACTAGTAGGATCTTTGCTAGGACGCTCTCAATTACAAAAATCAATATCTACATCATTAAGATATCATTTTTGTTTTAGTGTTTGTTATTCCTGGATATAATCACGGAGTTATTGGAAGAGTCTGATTAGATTTTGCTATGGCTCGATGCACCTACTATACTAGTGTACTAGTGATTACCATAAACCTCACTATGGCTCGTATGCTACCTCTCGTTTTGAGTAATAATTGTAGATTTAAGTGTCTAACATTCTGTTCTGCCAGTGGATCATATATCGTGTGATATATGATCGTATATGATATATAGTTTTAATTGGTCATCTGATTGTTAGTATAAGAATTGAGTTGTGCTAGTGGTAGATTTGAAAGTCGGGTCGGGCCGATTTACATTTTAAAAGAATGTGAACCCGCTACCCCTGCAGAGTATACATCTTCACGACTCGGCGGGTCAAAACTCTTTCGACATCAACAACCGACCTTTAAGGAGGATCTGCATACAAATCCGGAACAGTGAATGTCGTATTAATTTCTCGCAGGCGGGACAATATAACATGGAGTGATGTATCTCTTTGACCACAGTTAGAATCTATTGAACATTCTGTAATCTTCCAGCGTTTCCAATATTTCAATAGTTGAATCCATGAATACCAATCTTTATTGCTACATTAAATTGAGGGGTGATGGTTCAGTTTGTTGAATAGTAGACGCACTATTGAATAACTATCAATAGTGCGTCTACCAACTATCGATTCGCTTCAGTGGATAATTGAAGAAGTGAAAGAAGAATCACTCCTTAGAATATAAAAAATAAAAAAAAATCGGTACTGCTTTTCTTTAAGTCAGACTCATTCATTTGGATTCCATCGACTTCATCAAAAATAAATTTTAAAAAAATAATGTGGCTCTACATATCTTGAAAAGACAACACATACCGGCTCTGAGTATACATAGGCCTTGTTATTGGTTTTGAAATGGACATTTCTTCTTAGAAATTTCTGGAGGAAGATATTCTTACGTTGCTGAGGAAAATTAATTCTAGAGGAGGGTTACTGAAGTCTTATAGGCTTGAGGGCTACATTCCGTACAACTTAGACCTTTTAATAACAGATTAAGTATTGTAAAATTGTACAAACATAACAGCTAATACGAAATAATGTGTACAGTTTATTTAAAAATTACAGTGGATTGATTTTAATTGCTTAAAACTCTATTTTAAAATTGCATAAAAGAGTGGAATTAAAATAAAGTAAAGCTATAATTCTCAAAATAATTTAATTTTAGAAAAATACATTCAGTATTACTTCACAAAAGAAAAAACAAAAATAAAGATAGTAATAAATTATTAATATATTTTTTAAATAAAGTATAAAAGGAAAGTTTTGTGAGATCGATCAACCAGTTTCATCTATCAATAAAAGAATGATTTTAGGAATTATTTTCGTTTCCAAATATTTTATTTTTGTACGATCAATGATTTTTTTTTAATAACTTTTTATGAGATTTTAAAAATATTTTTTCATAATTGGTGTGGATGTAGTTGGCCACAGATGTAATTTAAGATGTTGGTCGGAGGATGCGGTCAAAAAACAAAAACCCACTAATAAGACGAACTTATTTTTTTATTGTGTACAAACGTTTCAACCTAAGTTGTACGCCTTCATTAGGACAGTTAGAATTGTCCGGGATCGTTGGCAAAAAAAAAAAAATAAGTTTCACTTATTAGTGTGTTTTTCTTTATTAAACGCATCCCTCTCCCTACTCCCCCCTAAACTAACTTCTTGATTTTTTTCATAAAGCTTTTGCGATACGCATACTTTCAAATGGAAACTCTTATCATAAACCTCAATCCTATCGGATCATAAAAATTGAATCCTATCCCAAGATTTTGTGCTTGGTACTGTTCGGATTTCTTTACTACTTCTAAAGAACTTAAATTTCAAATAAATTTTGAAGATTTATTATAGTGTCATTGTTTTCCTAAATACAATTAGTTAGATACAAATAGTATTTTAATTAAATCGTGACTAGGATTCGAACTTGATAACTTTTTGTATGATCCAAACTTACCAAAATGCTGAAAACGTTGACCAACAAATCAAATGTTCGTACAGAAAAACCAGACTCATATGAGATGGTATCAACTCGAGATATAGGATATTCTCAGTATCCTAACATCGTTGAAGGTAGGTTCAGGCAAAGAAATTGAGATATTTTCATCGAATATAGTCCTGAGCACAATCTCTAATCCGAAAAATAGGTTATCCTAAACTCTTTAAATTCTTTCAGATTAAAATTATGTAACCCTTCTTCAACATGCTAGATTCTTGTTACCTCTCTATTCTAAGAACGCTTTGCTTAAGCAGCGAAGCGAAAATCTTGATCTTCTTTGCCTAATGAAGTTATCTAACTGGATCGTTGTGAAGCTATTGCAATTCAATAATACCTCTGACCTTATGGGAAGCTAGGCTGTGACCTTTGGGAATTCTCAAGGAATCGTCATCAGTTTTGCAGATTTCTCGGCGCAAGTCGCTTAATGAACCTTTATTGAACCGTTTCTTCTTCAAACAGTCGTTCTGTATTTTTAATATAAGTAAAAAATTACGTTTCGCCAATAAAATTCAACAGTTTTAAAATTCCTGAGACAAAAAGTTGATTTGTCCAGCTAATTGAAGAAATAATTGAGGAAAAAAAAACAACATTTTTTGGAAACTAATATGCCCAAAAACTTCAATTGACGAAATAAAAATTATTCGAAGTGATGGATATTAGAGCGTTAGCATATGCAAACCTTTACCATTATTTTTAAGCAATTGTATGTGAGAAGGTTTTTGTTGTTAGAAATTGCGTATTAATAGTTAAGAACAGTAATTGTGGACGTATGCCTATACAGCTAGGAATTGATTGTTCCGACTAATTTCTTAGACCCTCTCCATTACAAATAATATACGGTTACCGATCAGTTTGTCATCTAAATACTTACCCAATAAAGCATATTGAACCCAATCTTGAGATGGTTAAATAATAAACTAGAACAATTTCAATAAGAAAAATATTTAATTAGGTCTTATAATACTGGGCGATTTGAATTATATATGAGGACAAAATCTTGTAATACTAAATCTAAAAGTATTCAAATGACATTGAAATACTAACTTTATACAATAGATGCGCTTAGCGGTACGAAAAGCTTCGTCAATCAACCTTAAAACATTCTAATATTTTTAGTCTAATTGTTTGTTTATATTTTCAACATAATAAACTGAGTGTTCAACCAGATGTTTATTTATAGTATTTCATTATCTCTTGAAAGAAGCATAAGCACGTTGTTATAAAATTATCAAAGAGAAGTCTCTACTGTTATCGGCTGTCTTATCTCTGGGCTTCTGCCTTGGGTGTTTCGTGGTGCAATGGGTCCTATCAGCATCGATAATACAGATGGCATCAAGAGTAAATAAGCTAAGGGTCTCATGAACAAAGAAAAGAGGAACATTAATTGATTGTAAAGAGTTATAGAACTTTCAGGAATCAAAGCGAAGTTAATTAGAGAAGCGTGGGAAGAAAGCTGCAATATCACTGAGAGATACCCAACCGAACTTGTTTTCTCAAGTATAGCCAAAAAAATATTTTCTATCAAAATAACAGGTAGCGATTTAAAGCAAACGATTATAAAAACGTTTAGACTTGAGACGGGTCCAAAATATGCAGGCCACTCCTTCGGCCAATTGTAAATATTGCTGGAATTCCCTATCACGAGAAAAGAGGTAAGAATGTAGGACAAGAAATAATATGTAATTCTTACATCTGTCCAAGTAATTGAAGTTGAGACAACTGAAAAATGTAGTGTTGAAGAAACTAACTCATATATGTTGGAATAACCTTCAAGAAGTGTCCAGGAAAAAATATGGCTTAAGATTACAAGTAGCGAAATCGGTTCGAAGCTTAATGATAACAAAAATACACATACCGAAAGACATAAACATATCTGGAATAACCGAACAGGTAAAGATGATGATCCAACTAAAGGAACAAAAAATATAAGAATCATTGGAGTCCATCTTAGGATCAAATTTTGGCCTGTTGTAGGAGGCCCATATTGGGAATGAATGGAAATTAAAGCAATGGATAAAAAAGCAACTAAAAATATCGGCCAATCCAAGAAACGAACTTTTAAGCAATGTAAAAATACTGATCCGGCTACTATCCAGACCAACGCTGCAATGATAAGAACTGGGAGGTAAGGAGCATTGAATGAATAATGAAGAAGAATTAAGTAAGAGAGCGAGGATAGCATCCAATAGGCAAGATGTTGCCCTGGACTATAGCGGAGGTCCGATAGGGCGCTGAACATGATTGCGAATGACAACATGATTTGAATCACAATAGGATAAGATAAAAAACACGTGAACACTACGAAGTATATTAAATACATTAATGGCTTCTCTTTTTTTATCTTTACATTGTTGAGTGCTAATGATTTGTACAGTCTAATCCAATCCAGACTACATTTGGCCGCCAACCATGATACAGTAATTGCTAAAATGGCTGCTAAGGTGATTATTAGAGGTGCAGATATAAAAAGAAGGACACCTATTGTAATGCAAAATATTACGAAACAAATAGTGTGGACAACAAAAATAGGAGTGAAAAACCGTTGGAAAATATTTAAGTTTTTGATGTTTGATTGAATGCTTTCTTGCCCTTCAGGGACCATTTCACGTTGGATTATTGGTGTTACCTTCACCTTCTCGGCTACCCATCCTAAGGTCACTGCGGTCCATCCAACCAAACTTATCAATGCACAAATCCACAAAATATTACTTTCGTAATTCCTATAGTAACTGATTCCGCTTAGTGCAAGTTCGATAAGTTCTTGAGATCTTGAAATCGATAAATAATAATCCTCCAGTGAAAACGCTTTAGATATATCTGACAAGTAAATATCAATCCAATATTTATTCAAAGGAGAACAGAAACTCGCTATTCCGAAGCCATATGCTTTCTCAAAGCTTAAAAATAGTTCTGTCAATTGCTTAGCGTTAAGTAATAGCAATCTAGCTCTATCTTTGTTTTTTGACAGCCGAATTATGGGCGCATCACCAAAATTATTGAAAGGTATTCTTGTTCCTAATAAGTATGATATGAATGGCGCAAGATCCACTTGCTTCAAGTAACCCTTTCTAATCATTCGAGAACCATCCTCAGTCATGATTTGGTTGGTACTTGCTAAGCCTGAACCCCACGTAATTAGCGGAACCATACTGTCATTAAGAGAATTTTCTGTTTCTTCATTGCCTTCAATAAAACCGTAATCGGATGTGACGATATATGATGTCTTAGAATCTGGGAAGAACTTTTCTATACTCCCACACATCAGTTCTAGACTGTCCAAAATATATTTCAGTTCTTTTAGAGCACGATATGATAGCGGACCGTCCAATTGAGAAGCCATGTCGAAACCATTAAGATAAAAGAAGAACATATTTGCGTCTTTACTCCTGAATGTTGGTGTATTTAAAAGTTTATACCATGTGTTGAAAACCCATTCATCACCTTTTGTTTGGTTGGGACTTATGGTCAGATTCTCCCATGCCTCTGGGTACGTGTAAGATTCGTTTATATTATTTAACATATTTCCGAGTGAGGACGGACCAATGTAAACAGTTCTGGTGGACTGGAAGGCATTTACCGTTTCGCTGGTTCCGTCATCACCAGGTACCCCAGTGATCATTCTTATAATGCCACGGTAGCGGTTGCCTGGAACATTAATGTAAATCGGGCCAACTTTACCTCGTTTCCTTATTTCTGTAGAGAAGTTGGATATATTGCCTTTTGTGTTGAATACATCCCACCTTAAGCCTTCGACCACAATCAACACCAGTCTATTGGATGGTCTTTCATTGTCCAAAGCATTGGATTTAATATCTCTCTGTGGGACAATCGCATTTTTTTCTTTCAACTCTCCAGCAATTTGAAATAAAATAAAATGAACGATTACTGCCAATAACCATTGATTCAAAGATTCTCTACTAAAACCCATTTTACTGTAAATTTTATCTCAACTAATATCCATAATTCATTGATTTGGTTCGGAAATAACTTATAAATCATATGATGAAAATAAATTAGCTGTTAAAATAGATAAAATATTACTTTCGGCCCAGTAGCGTTATTAATTAAAACACTTTTGGTATAAACAAAAAAAAAAAATACTTGAACTAATACGAATAACAATGTTCTTAAAATGAAACTGCAGATCACTAACAGCTTGAATTTATATCTCAATAATTATAATTAATTGTAAATTGAGCTAAGAAGGATTGGTATGTAACCATTAACATTGCTAAAGGCATCAGGTATTGTACAGAATAGCGCTCAAATAGTAAAGAGTCTGGCAAACCATCTCACTTTCAAATAAATAATTACGCCCAAAATATTTTCTTATGCCAATTCTATATTATAGAAAGAAAAGATGATTCGATCGAACTTTAAAGTAATAGTTATAAACAGCATATCTCCTAAATGGTATCGACTTTGAACATTGATTTACATAATCTATACCATCTCCTTGAAAAGGGAGTTCCTTGATAGACTAGACCAACATCTAGAGCAAAGAAAAAACATATATGCTTTAAAAAAATATTCCAGGTTTATCCTTTGCTTTCACGAAACGAGCATACGAGAAGCACATTTTAGTGGGTAAATAGCTTTCGAAAATTGAGAAAAACACTGGCCAATAGATTACAACGTTGAATCAGTTCCCAGATGAACATTGGGATCATGATTTTAAAAATTATTTTTTAAATACTTTGATTTAAATAATCTATTTTTAAATAAAGGTGTAAACTTAAGCTCAAAATAAATAAATTATGTTTGATTAGGCATCATAAATTATAAGCAGATGATTGATATTTCTCACTAAATATCAACAGTGTTGCATAAATAAATAAAAATCAATGATGTAAGTGGCACTTCCGGTAAGTCGATTTTAGAGAAAATGTTGTTATAGAGTATACCCCAAGCGTATACCTACCTTAAATACGTAATTTAGGTTTCGTTTTAGGGCCAGACTGCTCACATAAAAACAGACACACACACAGACCATTTTGCGAGACTTGGTTATTTGGACTCAAGGTTCACATGGTAAGTGAAAGTAAAAATAACTAAGATTAAATTGTAAACCGAAGATTGATCTATAAATATTCAATCTGTAAGTTACTTATCAGCCGGTGATAAGCTGACACCCATGACGTGATAACATGTTTCTTCTTCGTATTAATGGTAATTTATATGGTGGGGTTTAAAAATGATATTTAAATTACATTTCATTCCTAAAATTCCTTTATTAAAAAAATTAAAAATTCGTATTCATTGGTATTATTAAAATTATTGCTGTTTTAATTATATCACAGCTGCCGTCTTTCGTTCAAGAAATAAACAAATTCCCAACGGATTCTTTTCAGTTATTATAATACTTAATAATTATAATATACAAATTATATTAATAAACAAAACATAGAACTAATTATTACAAATATTACAGTGTAGGTTATAATCGAAAACAATAGTACATTAAATAATTAATGTATTAAACTATAAGTACCAGTATCTAAATACAGATTAGAAGGCTGGTTTGGTAAAGTTAGTGACGAAAAGGTATTTTAAACAAATCCTAAATGTATCAAATCCAGCATAACAATAATATTCTTTTGTTGGCAACTCCAATAATATGACTGATGAACCATAGATGAATTTATGCCTATCTCTTTTGTTCTTTCGGTTTTCTTAATATAACTTCTCTCATACATAATACATTTTCATTTATTGCATAAGATATTTTTATCTGTTTTGATTTGAAATAAAATTTACAATTTGTTATTTTAACAAATTTTTTTTTTGGATTTTTTAAATTGTCTCTGGACCAAAATATATTCATTTTCACTTATGACGCAACAGATTCTTCGGCAATGATGGGTTCGGTGATCACATATAGGCCACGGACTACCGCTTAGTGCGTCGTTTCTTGATTCTTAGAATTCTCTGTAACGTTTAAGTGTTGGATAGATGAACACCACCCTCCGATGACCTTCGATACAGCGCAAAAGTCAATCATTTTCGGAGAAAATACGACTAAAAATGGATCAATTGGGTTCTTTGATAGTAAATTTTCTTTGATATTTCTGACACGAATCTTCTCGAATGTTGGCAATTTTTCGACATTGAGATCTGCAGTTACTGATGTCGATGTTAAAAGAGAACAGTATCAATTGAGGCGAAAGAGGGCTATGAAAATTCATATTCGTATTCAGCAGATTAGCGTTGTGATTGAAATAAATGGATGCAAAATAAAATAAAAATCCCCGAAATGGTAGAATATTGGATTTATTGATAATTAAGTATTCAAAAGTATATATTGAGATTTGAATTTGAACAAATTATGATGTCCGGCATACATGGAAACAATCTTGGTTTCTCAATCAGTGACAACATTGGATAATTCTTTTATAAAGGCTACAATAAAGAGTATATTTTAGATTTCTACGAGAGGTCAACAGTTCAAAGAACTACTAGTAAATTTCTAATTATATAGTAAAAGTATTATAGTAAAAAAATTATATTCTAACTTTTATCTAAGATATCATTAATTTGAAGAATAAACAAAATTTCTTAACAAATTATTTTCGAATTCGATACCGCAATTTATTTCGATTTTTTTTAAAATAATATTTATAGTGTTTACACTGATAACCATTAAAAAATGTACTGATAAAGAGATAAAAATTTACCTATAAATGTTATGTGTTCTATTTTATTTTGGGAAACAAAAAGAATAATAAAAGGATAGAATAATAAAAAGGGAGGAGATATTTTAGAATTACTATTCCTAAGCTATTTACTTTTTTTTTTTTTTTTCACCGTTGAAAATTTGATAGTTACGGAAAATTATTCATACATATATTGATTGTATAACTTACAAACTTTTCACATTTAATTTAATGTTCAACATTTAAGGTTAGAAGTTAATTGTTTTATGTAATAAGTGCGATTTGCTTTGAAAAATGTTATTTATTTTGTGTTGTTTTCCATTTGAGTTTACGTATTATTAAAATGTTAAATTAGTGTTAAATGTTGAATGTTAAAATTAGTATTTTTTCTTAATATTTAATTTCATAATGTAATTTTCTTTTCTTAAATAATTGTATTAATAAAAATAATTCGAAATCAAAGTTTGGGTATTATTCTGTTTCTTTTTGTTAAAGGTATTTTAGTAATTAAATGTAATTTAAAAAGCCATAAATATGAAATGACCTAGGCGTTATCAGTGTCAGGTTATGAGGGTAACAGCAGCAGCCATCTTTGTGTAAGTAATTTTCCGAACATTTTTAAATTGATATTGAATGAGGTAACATTCATTCTTGTATTTAAAAATACTTAAAATTAATATTTTAATTAAATATTAAATTTTTGAATCAATATTTAAAATAATTAAAAAATTTTTTTTAGAAAACATGGATTTGTTGTTGTTCTCTTTTATCTAAGGATCCCTCGTTCCCCTTTGCTTATCAAGGAATAATTTAAGTTAATAATAAATTGAAGAAATAAATGATTATGTCTGTTGTAACTTCATAGTATATAAAGAATAATTTACTGTCTAATTTTTGTCTAATTTTCCGAAATATTATTTCACTATTTTACACCATCTGTGAAAATACATATTGAAAATGGTAGTAATATTCCATCCTAAAAGCATATTGTTATCTATAGTATCTTATAAAACACTTGTTTCTTCGTCATGCGGAAGGAAATGGTTGTATCGGAATATAATTAGTCGCTTTCACGTTCCAATATTCCAATAAATAATAATAATGTATGCACAGTTACTATGATGTATTAAATTTACATACATGTATTAAGATTATTAAATTCATTATTTCAAAAAGTTCAACAAATTATTCTGTTCCTATTTCATAATATTTTGATATTATTTAGCACTTTTTCCCCGCCAACCGGAATTTATTCAGAAACGTAATAGATTTTTTGCTTGTTAGTTTTTTTTAATTCTTTGTTTTGTAACAGTTCCCAGTAATAAGTTTCTAATGTTATCGTTTTCGATGATTGAATAGTGACAGTATCCGAGCAAAAAATGAATTAACCCCTCTAAAACTTAAATAAACATTGTAATTACGTCCTCTCCATGTATCCACTAAGGTTACGGATATATGTAATTTATATATGTATATTTTATTCATATAGAGCGAAGTATTCTTGAAGGTAGAGCCCAGGTTTCCTATGCAGAACGAACCGGGTTCAAAACCCGGCTTGGCACCGTAAATTTTCTTGGGACAGAAAATAATTGAGCTATTTCTCGGTATTGACCGCACTTTCCAACAATAACGTAAGGATGCAAAGCATTTTTCTGAGATAAAAAAAATATATGTAAATGCATTATATTCATATAATACATTATTATTATGGGATAACAGTCCATCAAAACTCAATAGTCAGAGAAGATGTGACGTTTAGAGGTCTGTCAGAGGATGACTGCGCATATAGATATTATTGGAGGGAAGGAGTACTGAGTATCAGAACGTGACATAGTTGCAGATCCAAATATAATAATTTTAAAAAATCCTATTATTGCGTTAATAGTTACAAATATTTCAGAAAAAAAAATGTAGGAATTTGGAAGACATAAGGATGGACAGTGGATATGGTTATGAAGGAAAAGTCATTTCGACCCCGGCGTAGTATCGTTAAACGTGGATATCACCGAAAAATAAATTGAAGAAGACTATTAATTATTCTCTTTAACAATATTTAGCAATTGTGACATTCCATAAATTGTATTCTTCTTATATTATATGTACTTTCCACTTATCCACATTTCGGGGTTGTTTCCCCATCTTCAGGATTACTTTATTTTAGTCAGCATAATATTATGTAGAGGATACTGCATTTGTCCAAAATGTCACAAAAGGATTCCTCAGCTCATACTTATTTGATTAGTTGTCACAACTATAACTATTCCTCTCGTAGACCATATACCATCAAGGATTTCTGTACTTCATTATCCCAGGTTTTTCTCGGTCTACATCCCCGTCTTTCCACCTATTTTACACGTGTGAACGCCTCTTGACAATCTTCCTTCAGGCATTCTTTTTAAATGTCCATACCACTTTAGGCACTTTTTCTCAATCTCTTCCAGAATGCTTTTTCTGCTTCCATTTTTTCTCTTATTACATCCATTCTGGATATTCCTGCAGCTCGTCGCCAGTAGTCCAGTAGTAATTTCCGTGGCGAGGAGTTTCTTCCTAAGATGGCCCTTTATGGTTCAGGTTTCTATTCCATACGTCATAATGCTCAGTATTATACTTTTATAAATATATCTTTTGGTTCTAGGGATGATATTCCTTTTTTAAATTTATTTGAAAAAAAAAATTAATTATTTTTAATGTAAATACTTTCCCTTTAATATCCTTTGAAAAACAAATGTTCTCCTAGAAATAATAGAAATAAATAATAATAAATCATCAAACAAAAACTGAGTTGGAGTTGATTCTTCCCCTCTCCAGAAAAAAAAACTTTTTGAAAGTGTCGAAAATCAATATAATAATAATAAATAATATAAATAAACTATGTCGATATCATTTTTCAAACTCTAGATATAAAATAAAGCAGTTTCAGGGTGTTTTATTTTGTTCACAGCTCCCAGGGCATTGGATGAAACAGTTGGACACGTGTCGACTTTTTCAGTATAGAATCGCAAAAAAAATTTTAATCAAAATCGGTGACGGGCACATCGTGCATTCCCCTTGTCAGTAAAGTTACACGAGCTTTCCATCAGTGCCAGTTGGCCGATCCCTAGTATTCTCCAATAACTAACGTTCTGCTGGCCTTTTGCCATTCCATCTCTGTACATTGATATCAAAATATCAAGTCGGTGAGGGAAATATCATATATACTGTTATTCGGTTTTATTCATGATTATAGACTTGAGTTTAAAGGTAGAAACTTAAGTTATCAATTAACTATTAAAAAAATTAATTAAATCCGTCAAATTCAATCGGTTGTCGTATTTCCTGAAGTTGGCGCAAGGAGATTTCATGCACATGATATCACACGTTGTTCTCGTCACAAGGCGTACTCTTATGTGAAATCATTTAAAGCCATAAAAATCATTAACGATACCTACTAAGACTAGATCCATAGTCAGACAGTAACCCCTACTCTAACCCATAAGGTCCAATTAGTATCAATTATTAGAGTATTAGGGGGTATCGGATTTCGTCTTGAGCCTAAGGCTGAGTTATAAGGAAACTGGGCGGATGTGGTTCACCTTTCGTCAGTCTTTCCAGCCGAGGAAGAGGAAGCCCAAAACAATTTGTTATTCACTCCTGCGTTCGTGGCGTAATGACACAGAGAGCGCAAGGTGGAGGAGGAGAAAGGTGGAGGAAATGAACTGAATCGGAGGTTTGGTCGGCAGCCAGCGGGGAAAGGTTGGCGTGCCAGACCCTACCGCAAACCGGAAATAAACATACGCACCCAACTGTCCAATGTTAGTCCTCTTATAAAAACATTATTTATCTTTACATTTGAATTCGCTCTTTTCTTCGGATTGACGACTACCAGCAAATGTGATGAAGTGTATAAAGATTAGTCTAATGTATCTTCGCCTCCATTGGTTTTAGCTTGTTAGTTAAGGAATTCGATATTCTGCTATTGATACGACATCGAAATCATATAATATGTCGCTCTGTTTGTGATTGAAACGTTTATAGTTTTTTTATGCGCCCATAAATACGCAATAAATAAGTTTTTTATTAATTTCAGTCGATAATCGTCTTTGAAATGGTGAGGAAAGAAGTTTTATACGTTCATTCAAAATAAGCCTCGTCTATTTGTCTACAGCTCCATGTCGTCCGTTTGTCATTTAGTAATCCATATATTATCGTATTTATCTGTTTGTCATCTATTGCCATTTATCCTGGAGGGCAAATGTCGTGTCGGAGTATCAGAGGATGAAGGTGTTGGAGTTAGGATGTTTCAGTAATTTTGAAGTGTCAGTGAATATATGTTTCTCTTGAGGTTAGAGTTATGATTTTACATAGATATTTTAAAAGTTGCACAAGTATACAATTAAATTTTCTGGTTTATAAATGAAGTAGTAAACTAAAATAAACATCTCTAAAAATCACTCTGTATATTACCATTTGGAAAGTGACGGATCTAGACTTTGCGGATCTCCCTTAATGTAAATCAAGGTTACTGGTACCGGCAATGGTGGAGAGAACGAATCCGGCAAGTGGGCCTCTAAAATTTAAATGCGAGTATATATATCCAAAGAGAAATGAAGGTTTCTCTGAAATGGATTCAGAAGATGATTAGGCAAAATTGCAACATTTTATGCCATTTAATGTTTTTTTACTCTCAAAACTCAAGTTTTCAACTTATTATTTTGCATTTTAGTTCCAATTTCTATGATATTTTTGTTTTTACGATGCTTTTTTTGAAAAGCAGATTTTTACAGTTCAAATTTTAATTTTGTATAGTCTGGCGCCCCCTCCCCCCTCCTCCCCCCCGAGTTAGGTGATAGGCTACTATTAGCTATATGCTACCATGCAAGTTGCATTCGTCTGTATTTTATGATTCTATTTTTAAAATTTGTAAATGGCGCGGGGCCTCGCCTGCAATCTTCCATTCGAACTATAAATTCATCTTTAATGTATAAGTCATTTATTTAACTTTTTTATGACGCGGACTCTTCCTCTTCACTCCCCCCACCTAGATCCGCTACCGCATTTGGAGATTATTTTTTTACTTCCTTGTACGAAGTAAAGGAAGTATTGTAATCGCGAAAATTTTCGGTGTTCAGATTTCAACGGAAATATCCATTTTGACCATCCCTGAATCCATTTTGACTAGTTTCGTCGTGGCGTCTGTACGTACGTACGTTCGTATCTCGCATAACTCAAAAACGGTAGCCTTAGGAAGTTGAAATTTTGTATTTAGGATTGTTCTAAAATGTAGTTGTGAACCTCCCTTTTTGGTCACTGCTTGATCACCGGAAGTGGTACTTTACTTGAAGATCATAATTGATTTCCATAAAAAATTATATTAAAATACTATACAAAACTTCTCAAATTTAGTATTTATAACTTATATAGTGATTTGAATAACATACTAGATTTTGGTCTAAATTGGAAAACCGGAAGCGGTACTTTACTTGAAGGTTATATTAGACGTTCATCAAAACTTATATTAAAATATAATGTAAAACATCTCAAATTTGGTAAATAGAACTTTTATATCGATATGAATGTATTTACTATATTTTCATTAAAATTTCTGAGCCGAAAAGGGTACTTTACTTGAAGGTCATAATAAGCTTACATCAAAAATTATATTTAAATTAAATACATAAATCATGTGTTTCGGTAATAAAGGTTCCAATCCAATTAAACATTTGTATTACTTGTTTTAACTTTTAAAATTGAGTGTAAAATACTGGTTTTCCTCCCCATTTGTGTGTGTGCCAATAGACGAATGTCGCGACGCCGAGTATCGTTTTTGAGATACTGCAATTTTCGGAAACTAGTAACCAAATTGAGGATCACTTTTTGAGCCACCGATTTATAGTTTAATGTGCGTACAAGGAAATCATGTGTTGTCCACACCAGATATTTCTTGTCTAGGAAACAGCCTTCTATTTAAATCTCCACTGATGTGGCTTATTACATTCCAGAAATTCTTTAAAATTATTACTACTTTAAAACTCTCTTAATACGAATTATTTATTTGTACTGTTTTATAAACTGTCCACACCCTACTCTTAGAGCCTGGTGTTCTTGATTTTTTGGATATCCTTTTCCTTGAGCTGACTTCCAGCAAGGTCTTTGGGTATTGTTGTCAGCATTCCTTGTTCTCTTTGACCATTGATATCAGGTACTGATTTTTTTTCGTAGGGATTTAAAAAAAATTTCGGGGGAGGTTTCAATTTCTTTTTTTTTGGCGGCAATTTATTGAGATGGCAAGTATAATAAGAGATGGCAAGTAATAACTAAGTGTCTATAATTGCCAAATATATCGTGAGTTTTAAGGATAAGAATGAAAATTGGATCAATAATTGTTACTCAAAATACAAAACTTTTCAAAAATTGTGGGGAAGGATATATCTCTCTGATCCGCCCTGCGTTCGCCACTGAATGATATATTCACTAAGCACTCATACTTTCCTCATTAGTTTCAATTTCTTTAGTATTATAAAAAAATTCAAAAGTAAATCAAGAGATACGAAGACAAAAAAAATTCCAAAAACCTTTCATACCACAGAAATTTATGTCACTGAGAGCTTATTTCATTTTCCTGAACATGGCTATTTCTTGGTCTTCTTGTTTTTCAAACGTAACTGAAAATAAAACCAAGACCATCATTTCTTGTTTCTGAAGTAATTAATCAATAATATACTTATTCAAATTATATTTGATCAATACACGTCATCTCTGAGGGATTTTCTAAAGGATGGTCCCAAAAAAAAAGTCATTTAAAAATCGAAAGAATCTTGATAGAACCAGTTATTCAACTCCAACTTATTATTTTTTTTTTAAGCTGGTCTCATCTTTGCCATTTAATTTTGTAACTTCGTTGCTTTATTTAATCTCTCAATCTTTTTCGTTCAATCCGAGTTCTTCATGGTCCGTCTGTAGTACAAGTGATTACTATCCTAAGGAAACTTCAACAAAGAATAAGTAACCTCAGATGGTACAAAGACGTGAGGTACCCTGGGTTGATCACTAATGATAACCTCAGGTCGACCTTGAAATTTAGAAAGGAGTGTTAAGAAGGGGTTAACCGTCCGGTCGCCGTTACTCCACTGGCCTTCGTCTAAGTCACATTTTCTTTCTCAGACCACCTCAGGAGACATCCTCCATATCTACTTCTTCCAATAGTCACTTAGGATATAAAAGATAAATCTGTCAGTCCGTGTTACGTGCCCCTTAAACTACCAGTTAACTGCATCATCATTCATTTCACTTATTTATTTTAAATCTGTTTTTTACCTACTTCCATTTATAGACCATGTAATACATGCCTTCAACGAATCTTTGACGCACTATATCGAGTCTCTCTCTGTTAATTGAGGATAAGGAAGCATAAAAAGTATAAATCTGCGGTTTTTGACGTGATTACGTCTATGAATTTGCCACCGTTGTGTAAAAAACCAAAAAACCCGATAACATCAGAATTCAATTGCATCACTCGATAGCCAAAGTATCAATTTATATGTTACGCTAAGTGGGGACTCCAACGCATAGAGCACGGATGGAGGGAGGAGAAGGCTATTTTGAATTATTTTCTTAAAATTTTATAATTTCCACATAGTACATCATTCGAAAAGATGAAGCTACGGAGCTCTATTAAGATTTATCGACTGCGAGTATAAGAATATTGTTTTGAAGTGATTACAGTGATTTACCAAAACTGAACTCGCCACAGGCTCATACTCGTCGAAACTTTAAAATATAAAAAAATCGTAGACGATTGGAGCATCTCCAGAGAAATCCAATGATACCCATGAAAGCCCTTATGATCAATGAAAACGTTGTCGAAAAGGCGAAAAAGTCAAGGCGTCCGAGAATTTCAACGATGACGCGAAAACGTCTGTTGCGGGGGCGAACAACATTGTGCAAATTAACGATCTGATAACTTCTGCATCAGTCCCACAGAGAATAGACAACGATTGTGTAAGATCGCCGATGATGATTGTACCTGACTTTATATTTAGAAAGTATCTTATATTTTAATCTCTTTTAAAGGTTTCTCATTTCTCTGTTAAGAGAATCATAGTTGTTAAGATGCATTCTTAGTAAATACTGGGGTGCATATTTCAGCTTATTATCGTAAGATGGTGAAGGTAGCACCAAATCGTACCCACTTAAACCAATCTATTGAGTTGTAGGCTAAAAGCAGCAAATAATTTATGTATATACTGCCAAATAAATAATTAAAACTATTGTAGGAACTTTCTATTATGGCATATAACAGTTGGTCCCAAATGCTAGTCAGTCGCGGACCGCCAGTAAATGGATTAAATATCGGAGACGCCTGACTTTACTATCCCCTCTGTTTGCAATAGTTATATCCAATTAAAAGTAAAAAAAAACAAGATAATTATATTGTAGAAAAATAAATTACAAAGTTTTTTTAAAACAAACTAATTTTATTTTACAAAACAAATTAGTACATTGATTATATATTAGTTGAGAGAGAGAGGAGAGTATTAGAAGTAATTAACTTAATACTATAAACGTATTATGCCCAATGACTAATCATATTCGGTGTAAAAGCCGAAATCTATCATTTTTCTCTAAATTGATTTTTATATTGGGTCGCAGTTAGGGAACCTTTACTCGAAAATTATCATGGATTAAATGTTGTATAGTAAGGTATTTTAAAACATATTTTCACCAGCAAATCGCGGATTTTCACCCTCCAAACTCTTCGCGTACCCCTGGGTGTCCGCGAACCACCTCTTGGGAGCCACTGATATGTAACATAATTGGCGCAACAACCCACTTAGAGAGTCTGATTCTCCTCTGTTATGGTTATGTATGTATGGATAATGGGCTATGATGAAGCTCCCCAGTTCTAATTTGATAATAATAATTCTAAGACTATTGTACATCTCATATTCTATAGTGTGAAATTAAGTCCTCTAGTTGGAGGAATCTATTCTGTACCAGCTTATGTTACGGGTTCCTATTATGCTTCGTGGACTTAATCTTAAATTACCTCTCTTTCGTATTTTTCATAAAAATTAAATAAATTCTCTATGTCAATTAGTATTAAGGCTGGATAGTATAAACATAATTATACCGTTTAAATAATTATACCGATTTTATGTGCATATTTTAATTTTTCATTCATTTTTATTTTTATTTAAGCATCAAATTTTAAATTTTTCAACAACAATATACCTGTTGAAACTGCAGCAGTTTCCAGGCCATATCTGGAGTGACCTTTTTCATAAGTTAAGCCATTAGTAAATGGTAGTTTCTCTCTCAGGTATGCCTGCATTACAAAATCAAGAAATCTAAAAACGGATACGTCTTCAGCAATATAGAACACCTCCTTATAAATAAATATATGACGTCTTCTAGCATTGGAATGAATTAGAATAAAAAGCTAAAATCATTCAATGACGGTCATTGAATCATGTTTACTGGCTAGATCAACTTTCACTAGTACCTATGAAATATTGCTCTTCAAGTCAGGTATTATTATTCTTGTAATCAGTAAGAAAAAAGCGGTGGCAAAACCTTGGAGCTTCGGGAGGGGGCTAGAAGAGATGATTAAAAAATCTATACAGTCAAAAATTTTGTTGACTAATAAAAAATAAAAAAAAAAGCAAATAAAAAAATCAATTCAATCTATAATAAATAATACCACATTCTTTTATCATACTTTGGCAATGTACCCTAATATATATATAGATATGCTTTTTATAATTTTAAGAGAAAAGAAAGTGTTGTCTGTTGAGTCTAGGTTTGCAAGAACATTGAATTTTGATTTTTTTTTTAAACAATTATTTAAACTTTTCCAGAAAAGAAGATAAGTAGAGTGTTGTTGTAAATAAAAAATAGTTCAAACTCCACTAATGTTATTATGAACACTTTAATAAATTAATTATTATTACTTTATACTTTTATTATTTATTAAAAAAAAATTTATTTTATTTCATACAATAAAATCAACACTTATTAGAATGTAATATAAGTTTCATCATAATACCATAATTCATAAATTAATATTATTGACAAAAATAAAACGCATGAAATATTGAGTTGGAGGGAGCCCACTGTATTATTTTGCCTGACTGTATTCTTTGCCTGACTACAATAAAATCAACACTTATTAGAATGTAATATAAGTTTCATCATAATACCATAATTCATAAATTAATATTATTGACAAAAATAAAACGCATGAAATATTGAGTTGGAGGGAGCCCACTGTATTATTTTGCCTGACTGCGGACCAATAATGCCTTATGGTGGCATTTTAAGAACATTTCAGATCCACTTATATTTTCGAAGAAATGACTCGATTTGTCTCGTAGAATGCCAAACATGAGAGAGAGGAGGATTGAAACGATTTTCCAACTAAATATACTTAGTAAATGAGAGATGTATAGTACCAAATTTCATCAAATTCGTCCAATTGTCTTCGACACAACGATAAACAGTCTATCATCCTCGTCCATGATAGGATTTTAAGTTGAATTAAAAAAATAATATTATTTTTCTCCATCTATTTTTTTTACAATAGTTAATTAAAATATTGCACTTCTCAAATGTTACACATTTAGACTAAATTGTCTTTCATTAATTTAGATTATTCAAGGTTTGTTTAACCAATCTGATATGGTGTTATTTTAAGATTTATTTGAAAAATTTCCTCGAACATTCTTTATTCAGTTTAACCTCTGATCTATCGACACACTTCAGTTCCACATTCCTTAGTAGATTTTTTTCTACGCTTGAAATCTTACTTAAGAATACACCTTTTCTTTGCTATAATTCCTCAGCTTTCCTGGAAACTTTATTTTTAAACAGTGTCTTATTAGATTTATAAAATAGAATTTAATTTTAATAATATGCGCATTATATATATTTCTGAAGTGCGATGCTTTGCAATAAATTAAAAATAAATAGGTTTATATTTTTATAATTTATGTTCCATTCGTCATACATTTGTCAACCATTAATTTACTAATGTAGGTATAGCAGATTTATCTCCTTTCGAAGATGTGCTACCAAGTCGAAGAGATCCATCAGATAACTTTCAGTAGATTGAAATCAGTAAGGCTTGACGTCAGTATTTATAGCAGTATTGTTTAACTTTATCCCAAGGCTGTTGGGGTAATAAATTTTTATCCGCTGTTTAAAGAAACAACTGCCCGAATCACCGGGCTCCTTGGCTTTGTAAAGAAATGTTAAATCCTGCAGTGTAGAATTGTTTATGTAGATATATAAATGGTTATATATTGGCACTCTTCGGCTTAAATTATAAAATTATCATACCTGCTATGATGGATGAGATCAAAACTTTGTTTAATAACTGTGGTTGATAATAATGTGGATAGAAAGATAGTCAAAACTATAATTTGAAATGGCCTTAAATTATTGATAGTAAAAAGGAAAAAACAAATGACGAGTTAATTGGAGGAGTTCACCTTGAAGGTCTGGTCATCAGGATACTCTCTTGGTTTTTAAAATGGACCACACATCAGATGATAAACTACTCCATGCGACTTGATAGAGATTAGGATTACTACAATAACCATATTTCATTATGTTATAGATAGATAAAAATGTTTCTTATACAGGCCATCTCAGTTCTTAACCCTTTTCTTAGCAAAGTAACACTTGGTATAACATCACTTTAAAAGTTATTTTCTTTGAAATAAATTGTATGATTTTTTATTTCATAATTTGTTCTTATTATTCCATTATAAGAATAGCACTGACTAGTGGTGAATGTTTGTTTTTCCAACATTAATCAACAGATTTATGTTACTTTTCCAAGTGAAGTACCAACAATGGCTTCACAGCAAAAGATTGTTAGTTTTAATTTTTTTGTTTTCTTAAGTTTAGTTTTATGTTCTTGGATTTGATGATTAACAATTGTTCTCTCAACATATGAGGTTATTATTACAACAGTTGTTTACATAAATACATCTCATTCTATCATTTTAGGGCAATATAAGTATAAGTATTTCCTCAGTTACTTTGCCAAGATAAGGTTGTGATTCTTTTCCATAAGTTTTTTCAACTTCACGAGTTTGAAGAACATCTGATTTAATAAATCTTATTAATTTTTTTTTAGTTTATTCCAACTCGGAGTGCAACCTTATTTTGGCTAAGTATTCCTGAAGATACCATTTCCTGGAAAATTCCAATATCTATGAATTAGGATATTTTAAGATGTTATGATTAAGGAAAAATTTTGTTTTCCTTCAAATCGCATGTAGCCAAAAAAGGAGTTACCTACTAAACTCTAGGAATCAATAAATAATCAGCAATAACTAATGTTCTGTGAAAATATTTTAAAAAATCCTTAACCTACACTCTATATAAATAGAAGACAAATTTTATTTTATTTTAATAAGTTCTACACAGAGACGTTGTAATAATAATTTATTGGGAGAGAGGGCAAAATCTAAAATTTCCCAACAATAATATCCTTTTCTATTCAAACCAAACATTATATTGATCAATTCCCAATTTCTTAATTTAAATTGTATTGTTTTAAATTTTAAATAGGTTTAAAAAAAGGTTTTAAATTTTAGAAGATCTTTGAGTAAAATTTTTTACCACAATTTTCTCAGTTTGATGATGTTTCTCAAATCTCCTATTCCCAAACTTTTAGAATTTTCAAATTATTGAGGGGAAGGTGGTGATGCACCCTCCCCCCCCCCCTACTCTCAGGCGACGTTCCTGACCAGGAATTTTCGGAAATATTATATATAAAAAAAACAATGTTAAGAAATGGCCTTTTATGATTCATTATTTTTTAAAATGTTTAGTAGTCCCGAATCATCTTATCTTTTTATTTATATCCGAATTATCTTTTCTTTTTTTTTTCGTATTTTTTTTCCTTTTGTTTAGAAAAGTTTTGATCACTTTATAAAAAAAATCTATGAAAATTACTTCATTTGTGAAATTCCTTAATTATTGGTATATAATAACAAATATGGATCTGTAAAAAACATAAAATAGGTATACTAGAGTATATTGCTTCACTTTCTGTATTATACTGTCTCATCCCAATGTAATAATAAAAGCCTAGAACTTTTGTCTACAATTTTTTTCGCTTTATTTTAGATTGTTTTTCCACATTTTTATTGCTTTATCATATAAAAATGATAAAAACATTAAATATATGGGGACAAATACTAATCTTATCGGGCCAATCTAGATAGCGATCTTGTTTTTATTCCCCAGAATCACAAAAATCTTGGTCAATAGTTCAAATGTGCTTGCTTGGCTTGGTTTGTTGTTTTGGCCAACAAATACTTGTCATCCTCAATTATTTTATGATCTGAGCAATTATTGGTATTAGAATATTTAATAAACATATTTCTAGATACATGTATGAATTGACTAGATCACAATTTCTTCCATTAATCAACTATATTGGTTCTTTATTAATTATTATGTTGTTTATTTTATATTCACGTTTAAGCGCCAATGCTTCAGTTACTCTCAAAAACGAAAGATCATTTCTCACAATATAATAGGATTATCAGGATTTGTCCTGTTTTGTCCACATAAAGCATATAGTTATCATTAACATCGATTAGACATTCTGAACAACTGGCTAGGCTTCCTGCCCTAATTTGGATACATAAAGGAGCTAAGACGAATAAACAACAAACAATTTTAGAATTTGTCATATATAGGGTACAAAGTTTGTGACAAATGTTAGCCATTGAATTGCATTGATTTATGAAATTCAAATTTTCTAGATTGTTTTGTCGATAGACTGATCTTTACATTATTGCTACATTCAATGAAATATTCATTCAGGAAGGAATAAAGTTGCTGTCTGTCAACTTCAATTTAATAACAATATCTTCTGTAAGAGAAAAAAAATCCAACTCTTTTTCATATTTTAATAATCCATTCACAACTTCTGATAAAGACTATATTGCGCTGTATTTTGCATATCACACCGCATACGAGACCATATGTATGCATAAAGTCTGCATCAGGGTGAAATAAATCATATTTGGACAAATCTTATAGTTAAGACAAATTTCTATGTTATAGAAACGCCCATTGATTTTTTATAGAACTTCTCGAGTATCATATTCTCAGATCATTCTTTACGATCGAATGTGGGTATACAATTTCATATCATTAGACGATTTCAAAGATGGTTTTATGTAATTAACATGGATGCGACATGGGATCGTCATTAAGAATAAGCCTATAATTGATTATTAAACCGAATAGGTTCTTTCAGACCATGAAAAAACCTTGAATAATATTAGGGGTCAACGCCTTGTTGTGACAGGAAGCAAGGTTGCATATCTATGTAGGAAGGTAAAGTACAACAGTAGTTTTCTGCCTTCCTGACATCCTTGACCTGAATTTGGACGACAAAATTGGCGATCCAGGGCTGGAGGTGAGCAATTTATTGCTGATTAATTATGCATCCATTCCCGAAGGGTAGGATTAGACAACGCATGGCCTCAATAGCGATGAGTTTAATGAGTTTGTCTACTGAGGTAGGTAATGCTATAACCTGATACTCAACAATGTCCAATATTCCAATATGTATTCTAATAGGATTTAGCTGCAATCGAAAAATATCTAATTGAGTTTAGGAATCCTAGTTTTATATTTGTAAAACATTTATCAAATAGACAGAGTCTAATTGTAAACTAGTAATTATATCATTCAATGGATCTGAAAAAGCATGCAGATTAACTTCGTGCATTCTCCAAAAACAAAGATTTAAAATAAAATTTAAGAACACAGCTCTACATTTCAAACACGGACATGTATTGAGTTTGACAGGACCCATTACTATTAATTTCACGAAAAATTGAGTTGGCATCCCAAGAGATATGACCACGACACACGCCATGATCCACTAAATGTAAAAAAGATGGATGAAGAATCTGCTTAAAAAACAAATAAATTAAAAGAAAACTACAATTTCTTTCAATCAAAAAAGCTTTTAAAAAGAGAACATATGGTAATGGTTTCATTATTTGGCTCAGAACATTCATAGAAACAAAAATGGATCAATGTAAAAAAAATTATTTTTTGTTTTGAAAGAGTTCTGTCCGAAAACCCCTTTGAATCCGATTGTGCTCTAATAACACAGATTTTGATGAGTTTCCGGTCCAAACCAGATTTAATAATTGTCAATATTCTTTTTGAAAGTGGGATCAAGAATGTAAAATGAAAATGGAAGAATAAGTAAAAGTTAATAATAGAATATGTCTGTATATATTCTATTTTTAATGATATCGTTGATATATGACATCGTTTTTTGACTAATTGATGATTTTTTGAAGGCTAATTAAAATTTAAGTCTGATAATTACAAACCATCCGAAGTAAAACTAATTGTAAAACAACTGGGTCTTGAATATTGTAAGGCAAAAGAAGAAAATTGTCGTTGATAGGGAACGAACATATGATATAGTCATCCTGATCTCTGAAACAGCATGAACCAATAACTTACGCCCTCAACTCCACCTTTGGTTACGCCCATTTATGACTCACTCATGTGGCGAAAACAGCAATGATTCATGACTCTTGTTTTATATATCTTTCTTAAATTATATTGTTAGCTCTAGAAGATCAAATAATATTCAGAGTGGGGCAGAAATAACAGGCAGATTTTGAAGGGCTGTAAAAAATAAATCAATGTCTCTAGAAAAAAACTAGTTTTATTTTCATAAAGTACATTGAAAATATTTTAGTTCAGTGAATTTTAAAAATTACCTCTTCCAAATGCCGAAAACATTCCACGAAATTTCCATCACCTTTCGAGTCAGTTCAGGTGGAATAACTGTCACATTTCGGGAAGGCATTGTGACTTCGTTATCGGCCCGTACTTTTTTAAGGAAGAGGGAGGAGGTAACTGTGAACTACGACAGTTACGTGCACGTGTTGAAGATCTTACGTCCATGAGATCCTATCTCATAGAGACTATCCTGAATGTGATGGAATTGAGGCAGATGAGTGGTTCCACGACTCACATCTCTGGGAATATCTCAAGGACAAGATATTTTAATATCGACCAAGTTTTCTGGATGATTTAAAGATGAAGATTAGGTTAGAAATAAGTGTCATTCTACTAGAAATGAGTATAGGATGATGAAAATTTTTCGTCAATAAGGTCCTACATTTGCAAGATTTAATTTTTAAAACCCACTGAAATAAAACAACTTTCAATGTACTTTAACGAAATAAAACCAATATTTATTATAGACTCTGGTTTGTTTTTTGTAATCCTTCAAGATGAGATAGTTATTTCTGGCCAATCATGTACAACAAACCAGTGATACTTTATTTTATTTTTTATTATTGATATTAATTAATCATATCAACTTAATCTGATTATTCTCAGTCAGCAGACAGTTATAAATGTAAATCACCGCGTTGAGTTATCAATCTCATAAAAATTGACATGATTGAAACGCAGATTTGAACGTAATATTTACATAAAAGCCTGCAAAATTTGGGTTGTGATATGCTTTTTAACATTTGATAATTGATTCATATGTATTTTTTAACACTGAATCCGCAAATGACCTTCATTTTTTCACATCAAGTCAGGATTTTTCACAAATCTTGAAATAGATTTATATTATCCTTTTTTCTGTACCTGACCCAGAAATATGAGGTGCAAGCGGCTAGCAGGTTCTTCTCTTTAAGCCTCGAACCAAGCAATTCTGAATTTTCTTAGGGAGGTAAGTCTTGAACCAAATTGCTTTGTTCAGATTGTGACAGTCAGACAAAAAAGCTATAAGATTGCATGGAATAAGCAAAAAAAAGTATAAATTATAAGAGAAGGTTTTCGCAAGTGAAGGTCATTTTCGGATTCAGCGCTAAAAGAAAATCCATAAGAATCAGTTATCAAAAACTAAAAAACACAACCATCGCAGGTGATTTATCAAACATAATTTTTTTCTAACACGTATGATATGTCTATAGCATTCGCAAAAAAAGAAAATGACTAAGGTTTCCATCTTCGGGTTATGTATGTTATTTAAACTCCTTTACCTAATAAAATATCACTATGTTAATAATTTCTTATTAATGAATTGAAATTTTTTTATTAATGAATTGAAAAATTCTTAATGACAAATTCCATTCACGACGAATGGTTCGGGAAGTGATCAAAATAAATTTTCTTCTATTAATTATCCAGGTTTATGTAAGTGTTCCTCATCACCATGGTTGATGGTCCGTATCAGGTTTCGTGAGGAACCGTCCTGTTACATGCTAAAAATGAATATAGAAGAGTAATTAATTAGAAAATTAGGTTTACCTAACGATAAGGGACTGGAGCAAAGTAACTACTCATGGAAAGCGTGGAAGGCTCGCGGTATGTGGACCGGACTTGGGATTTGTTCTCTGACTGGCAAGGACAAACTGCATCACCACTGTGGTGAATCACTTTTAACGGTCTCTTCGGGTCCGGTTATTGTGCAATGAGTCTATTATACAGTACTATTTCACTATTCTTAGATACTACTAACTGGGGAGTAATTTGGAATATCGATACAAATAATATTTATTCGTTTTAAATAAGCAGTAATTAAAAAATAAGGAAATAAATTGAGTATGGACTGTTCTGAGTTGCTAATTTACACAGTATATCAATCAGTCCTAAGTCAATATTAATAATTTTTTGTATAAAACTTACAGCTTTGATCTCTTTGTAACCACTATGCACCATTAGTGTTTCTGTATACTTCATAATTCAATATGGTGAATTATGCGATGGTTTTAATGATATTGAAGTTTTTTAATATATGTAAGATGACCTAAGTTGTTTAATTTATTCAAAAAAATCATATCGCGCCCCTTTGCAAGGTACTTCAAGGCATCTATTACAGAACACTTCCTCTATACCAGAACCAATACCAATTTATTTTATTTTTTTAAATGTGTGAATCCTTATTTTAAAAGAATAAAAGATATTTCGCCACTTCTGAGCTTAATCCTATCTAATTTTAGAAGAAACGGCTTTTTACTTCCTTATACGAAGTAAATGAAGTGTAGTAATTCCGAAAATTTTCGATTTTCAGATTTCAACGGAAATATTCATTTTGACCATCCCTCAATCCATTTTGACTACTTTCGTCGTGACCTCTGTACGTACGTTCGTACGTGCATATCTCTCATAAATCAAAAACGGTAAGCCGTAGAAAGTTAAAATTTTGTATTTAGGATTGCTGAAAAATCTAGCTGTGAACCTCCCTTTCTGGTCACTACATGATTACCGGAAGTGGGACTTTACTTGAAGATCATTATTGATTTTCATCAATAATTATATTAAAATATAATGCAAAACCTCTCAATTTAGGTATATAAGACTTACGTATTAATATAAATAATATAATAAATTTTGGTTAATATTGGCAGACCGGAAACGGTACTTTATTTGAAGGCCATATTAGACTTTCATCAAAATTTATATTAAAATGTAATGTAAAACATCGCAAATTTGGTAAACAGGATATTTATATTAATGCGGATATATTTAATAGATTTTGGTTAAAATTGGTGAGCCGAAAAGGGTAATTTGCTTGATGATCATAATAAACATATAAAAAATTATATTAAGATTAAATATAGAGTTTTCCTCCCCATTTGTGAGATGAACAAGTCTGCAGCAGGATAATAAGATATAAGTTAAGTGGGTTCTTCCGCTTAAAATGTCGATTTCCAATGTTTTGTATAGTGATATTAACAATTCTAATGTTGTCACGGAACACGAAGAAATCCCTTGGAAACTAGTTACCTACTGAAAAAAAAAGACATATAATAACGGAATGAGATCTCCAGAAACAAGAGTATGTATGTGTGTGTGTGTCAATAGATGGATGTCGCGACGTCGAGTGTCCTTTTTCAGATATAGCAATCTTCGGAAACAAGTAACCGAATTCAGGATCAATTTTTGAGCCACCGATTTATAATTTAATAGGTGAGTAGAGGAGATTTGGGCGAGCTGGCACACTCCTGTGCGCGCCCACGTGACCAGTCACGTGACCTATGGCGGGAAATTTGAATTTGAATTTTTGCCTCGACCTAACCTTAACTACCACATGGTCTTGCCTCGACCCTATCTTAACCACCACGTGGTCTCACCTCGACCTAACCTTAACTACTAGGCCACGCTCCTTTTTGGTCACGTGACCGTTAAGCCCCGCCCCTTTTTAGTCACGTGATCCAGTTACGTGACCCGCGGCACCTCCTGGTCTATGCTCCGCCCGCATTATTTAGTCACGTGATCCAGTCACGTGACCCATGGAACCTCCTGGTCTATGCTCCGCCCGCATATTTTAGCCACGTGATCCAGTCACGTGACCCATGAAACCTCCTGACCTATGCTCCGCCCACAAGATTTACCCCCTCCACCCATTGAAGGGTTAGGTACCCACGTTATAGAGCATGAGTGTGCCCGACCGCCATTTTGTTTTTCTTATGCCGCCATTTTGTTTTTCTACTGTTTGAGAGACTTAAGGTTTTGTTGAAGGGTCAGGTACCCATGTTATAGAGCATGAGTGTACCCGACCGCCATGTTGTTTTTGTTATGCCGCCATTTTGTTTTTCTACTGTTTGAGATACTTGAGGTTTTGTTGAATGGTCAGGTACCCATCTTATAGAGCATGAGTGTACCCGGCCGCCATTTTGTTTTTCTTACACCGCCATTTTGTTTTTCTACTGTTTGAGAGACTTGAGGTTTTGTCGAAGGATCAGGTACCCACTTTATAGTCTGTAACCTTCCCAACGGTTATATAATCATAACCTATACGACGAAGGGTCGGGTACTCACTTTATAGTATGTAACCTCCCCAACGGTTATATAATCATAACCTATACGATGAAGGGTCAGGTACCCACTTTATAGTATTTAACCTCCCCAACGGTTATATAATCATAACCTATACGATGAAGGGTCAGGTACCCATTGGATCATGTATAGACAAGTTGGATGATGTCTAGGTGAAATACAAATATGGACTTTGAACTGTTTATCTCTAGCATATAAATAAATAGTAGATTTCCTTAATCCTATAACAACTGCTGGACCTTGAGCTGTTTATCTCTAACATATAAATAAATAGCATAGTCCCTTAATCCTATAACAGCTTTTGGACTTTGAACTGCTAATCCCTTTAACATAAATAAATTATAGGGGCTCCTTAATCCTTTTGGACTTTGAGTTCTTAATCCGAAACCTTTCTTATCTCGCTGAAACATAAACAAAACAACTTTTCAATGTACTACGTATTTTTAATGGCTGATAGTATAAGTAATGGTCTTAAAAAGATTAACTTGTCAATGTTCTACGTATTTTTATTCTCTCATAGTTAAATAATGGTCTTAAAAGGATTAACTTTTAATCCATTAAGTTCCTATCGAACTTTTAATCTTTAAAATATATTAACAAACCGAAACGATGGTATCACGTTGGCCAAAGAGGTTGCACCTTTTCATAGCTTTGAAATATTTTCAAAGTACACGAGTCGGTATTAATAACTACGAACATGTCGCAGTAAATTTTAATTAATGAATATTAATTAATACTATTTCTTAATCCCTTAAGGGCTTTTGTACTTTGAGCTGTTAATACCAAAACATAAAGAATGATTTAGGACTTCCGCTAAAAAGTAAACAAATTTAGCTTTCGCAATAATGCTCTATCTCTTAATCCTTCCTTTAAAAGTTAACAATGGACTTTGAACTGTTAATCCTCTATCATTACTCATCTCGCTTAAATTTTCTATAATCTCCTCAATGTTTATACATTTTCTGTCCGCTAGGGCGCAGCACCTTACTCCAGTAGGGGATTTTCCTGGCTAGTTTACATAATGTTCTCAATGTCTATTATGCAACCTTCCCAATGTTTACGTTTACCCACCTATTTGTTTACGTTTTCTTTAACCTTCGCAATATTTAAATTTTATGTAAATATAGTCTTCTCAACTGATTTTTTGCCTTTCCTAAATTGTTTTTCCCCTTTTCTGAACTTGATTTAATTATAATTAACTACCCTGGTTCCTAATTGCACTCGTATCAGACCTTGCGATATCATCGGCTCCTTTCGGCTACTCTCGGATACCCTCGGAGCAGAGCGGCCGGGCCCCGATCATTGTCCTCGGTGACGCTCGTTCGTCCTCGTTTTTCCTCGGGCCCCCACCTCGATCTCCCTAATCTGCCTTAGGATGCTCCCGATTCGAGAATAACCGAACTCCTCCGGCCTCATATGATCATCCAGAATCACTAGGAAAAATTTGAAAAAATATCCTCTTCTCACCTGGACTTCTTCTCCTACGGTTCCAACCATTCATTTTACTCAGCACGTAGAGGTCACTCGTCTGCGTACCCCTTGATCAACTATAAATATTTACATTTTTCATAACTTGAAGTCCCATAATTTTAGTGTTTTTTTGTAATTTTAGCGGTTTTTATTGATTTTAGTCATTTCTTTTCAGCTTCTAATGGCAAAATACACTCCGGCAATAATATTATGCTTAATGTTTAACCGAATCCATCATTTTCTTTCAATTCATTGATAATATTTTTTGAGTAGATCTTTTACTGCTTTACTGGTCTTTTAACTCTAATTTTTAACATAGCTTTATATTTTTTAGTATATTTTAACCAATTTTAGATATTATTTTTTGTTTTTATAATTGATTTTACATGTTACTTTATTGATTTTAGTCAATTTTAATGATTTTAGAAATAAAATAAAACGTTTTATTAGCAAATATTTGTATGTAAATCTGTTTTGAGATGATTTATTATCTAGAGTTGATATTATTTGAGAATGTTGATGTAAGATGTGCTATATTTGGTCCCCATTTGTATGATATTATATTGTTGTTTTTTTTTCAATCCTAATGATGCCCGAATTAGCGAAACGTTGACTGATCAGATATTTTCTGCTGTTTATCAAAACTTTATTCAGGATTCTTCCAGAAATATACTGATAATTTAGAAATATTCATATTAACCCTTCTCCATACTCGCTTCATAATTCAAATTATTTGATTTCTTTCATGAAATAATAACTATTTATTAGATATTTCTATATCGTCTCCGGGTCAAAATGTCTTGTTTTGTGCAGGTGACTGTCAATATTAGAATGTTTAGCATGATCGGATTATAGATAATACTAAAATTAACTCATATGAGCACAATCGTGGTAGTTATAGCACAATTATGACCACACTTTTTCCCAAAAATACCAAAAGTTCGCCTATGAGGCACCACTGTCAGTACTTGTTTCCTCATCGAAGTTTGTTTATCGATTAATCAACAATCAGTTCAATCAATTTTGACGAGTCCATCTTGCTTTTGCACACTAACTTTCTGTTGGACGGAACATTTATGGACTTCACCAGGATGAGAACCATTGTTAAGAGGTGTTTCATAGCACCCTAGGATTTTAAAATGAGTAGCCGATAGAGGGAAAATGAGTTAGTTCGAGCACAATGCTGATCACACTTTCTACCAAGAATAGCATCAGGTCTCGTCTATAAGACATTTTTTCCCAGTTACTTTCGCCTTGCCGAGGTGTGTTTATTGGTAAACACAGCAATCACATACTAGATTTTATTTGTTTTTATTAGATTGATATTTATTTTTTTATTAAGAGGCGGAAGCTGGACCTCATTAAGACTCCAATATCTTTTGGTAATCAACTCCAATCAATCTAAAATGTTAAATATTTCCTCGAAAAAACATAAATTAAACGGAAGGCATTAGATCCGCCCTCATTTCATAATTCAAATTGTTTGATATCTTTCATGAAATGATAACTATTTATTAGATATTTCTATATCGTCTCCGGATCAAAATGGCTTGTTTTGTGTGGGTGACTGTAAATATTAGAATGTTTACCATCATCAAATGACAGATAATATTAACAGTGACTAATATGAACAAAATCGTGGTAGTTAGATTCTAATCACAATTTCCTCCAAAAATACCATAAGTTCGTCTGTGAGGCACCTCTACTAGTACCTGTTGTTCCCTCATCGAAGTTTGTTTATCAATAAATCAACAATCAGTTCAATCAATTTTAACCACTCCATCTTGCTTTAAGACTCCAATATCTTTTGGTAATCGACTCGAATAAACTCATAATATTAAATATTACCCCGAAAAGACAGAAATTTAACAGAAGGCATTAGTCACTTTCTGAAAAGTTATACGAGCTGCGGACATTACATGTGACTATAATCCAAGAGTCATGCCCTGGATAAATTCTACTGTCATAATATTAATCATGGATGGATGACCTTAGTAGTTGAGCTCCTCTAAATACTACACTCTTAATACGAATATAAAATTTTTAATCCAATTTATCACTTTTGCAGGAGAAGTACTGCAGTATATCGATGATTATTAAAACTATCAACACAACTGCATGCGAATCTGCTGACCTCTATTGTCTGTTTTAAGAGCTATTATTCAGCTTTCATGTCACACGAGGGGGTGTAGATCGGTATGTTCAAGGTATGGCTTGAGGTAGTGATGGAGGGTAACGGATGATCAGGAATGTGGTATAGGATGATTTAGGGATGTTCAGACATGGTTTGAGATGGTTAGCGATGGTATGGGATGGTCAGAGATGGTTTGAGATGGTTAAGAGTGGTTTGGGGTGGTCAGACATGGTTGGAGATGGTTTAAAATAATCTCCAACCATGTCTGACAAGGTTGGAGTATGTTCAAGGTATGGCTTGAGGTAGTGATGGAGGGTAACGGATGATCAGGAATGTGGTATAGGATGATTTAGGGATGTTCAGACATGGTTTGAGATGGTTAGCGATGGTATGGGATGGTCAGAGATGGTTTGAGATGGTTAAGAGTGGTTTGGGGTGGTCAGACATGGTTGGAGATGGTTTAAAATAATCTCCAACCATGTCTGACAAGGTTGGAGTATGTTCAAGGTATGGCTTGAGGTAGTGATGGAGGGTAACGGATGATCAGGAATGTGGTATAGGATGATTTAGGGATGTTCAGACATGGTTTGAGATGGTTAGCGATGGTATGGGATGGTCAGAGATGGTTTGAGATGGTTAAGAGTGGTTTGGGGTGGTCAGACATGGTTGGAGATGGTTTAAAATAATCCTATAACAACTGCTGGACCTTGAGCTGTTTATCTCTAACATATAAATAAATAGCATAGTCCCTTAATCCTATAACAGCTTTTGGACTTTGAACTGCTAATCCCTTTAACATAAATAAATTATAGGGGCTCCTTAATCCTTTTGGACTTTGAGTTCTTAATCCGAAACCTTTCTTATCTCGCTGAAACATAAACAAAACAACTTTTCAATGTACTACGTATTTTTAATGGCTGATAGTATAAGTAATGGTCTTAAAAGGATTAACTTGTCAATGTTCTACGTATTTTTATTCTCTCATAGTTAAATAATGGTCTTAAAAGGATTAACTTTTAATCCATTAAGTTCCTATCGAACTTTTAATCTTTAAAATATATTAACAAACCGAAACGATGGTATCACGTTGGCCAAAGAGGTTGCACCTTTTCATAGCTTTGAAATATTTTCAAAGTACACGAGTCGGTATTAATAACTACGAACATGTCGCAGTAAATTTTAATTAATGAATATTAATTAATACTATTTCTTAATCCCTTAAGGGCTTTTGTACTTTGAGCTGTTAATACCAAAACATAAAGAATGATTTAGGACTTCCGCTAAAAAGTAAACAAATTTAGCTTTCGCAATAATGCTCTATCTCTTAATCCTTCCTTTAAAAGTTAACAATGGACTTTGAACTGTTAATCCTCTATCATTACTCATCTCGCTTAAATTTTCTATAATCTCCTCAATGTTTATAAATTTTCTGTCCGCTAGGGCGCAGCACAAGTATAGGATGATTTAGGGATGTTCAGACATGGTTTGAGATGGTTAGCGATGGTATGGGATGGTCAGAGATGGTTTGAGATGGTTAAGAGTGGTTTGGGGTGGTCAGACATGGTTGGAGATGGTTTAAAATAATCTCCAACCATGTCTGACAAGGTTGGAGTATGTTCAAGGTATGGCTTGAGGTAGTGATGGAGGGTAACGGATGATCAGGAATGTGGTATAGGATGATTTAGGGATGTTCAGACATGGTTTGAGATGGTTAGCGATGGTATGGGATGGTCAGAGATGGTTTGAGATGGTTAAGAGTGGTTTGGGGTGGTCAGACATGGTTGGAGATGGTTTAAAATAATCTCCAACCATGTCTGACAAGGTTGGAGTATGTTCAAGGTATGGCTTGAGGTAGTGATGGAGGGTAACGGATGATCAGGAATGTGGTATAGGATGATTTAGGGATGTTCAGACATGGTTTGAGATGGTTAGCGATGGTATGGGATGGTCAGAGATGGTTTGAGATGGTTAAGAGTGGTTTGGGGTGGTCAGACATGGTTGGAGATGGTTTAAAATAATCTCCAACCATGTCTGACCACCCCAAACCACTCTTAACCATCTCAAACCATCTCTGACCATCCCATACCATCGCTAACCATCTCAAACCATGTCTGAACATCCCTAAATCATCCTATACCACATTCCTGATCATCCGTTACCCTCCATCACTACCTCAAGCCATACCTTGAACATACTCCAACCTTGTCAGACATGGTTGGAGATTATTTTAAACCATCTCCAACCATGTCTGACCACCCCAAACCACTCTTAACCATCTCAAACCATCTCTGACCATCCCATACCATCGCTAACCATCTCAAACCATGTCTGAACATCCCTAAATCATCCTATACCACATTCCTGATCATCCGTTACCCTCCATCACTACCTCAAGCCATACCTTGAACATACCGATCTACACCCCCTCGTGTGACATGAAAGCTGAATAATAGCTCTTAAAACAGACAATAGAGGTCAGCAGATTCGCATGCAGTTGTGTTGATAGTTTTAATAATCATCGATATACTGCAGTACTTCTCCTGCAAAAGTGATAAATTGGATTAAAAATTTTATATTCGTATTAAGAGTGTAGTATTTAGAGGAGCTCAACTACTAAGGTCATCCATCCATGATTAATATTATGACAGTAGAATTTATCCAGGGCATGACTCTTGGATTATAGTCACATGTAATGTCCGCAGCTCGTATAACTTTTCAGAAAGTGACTAATGCCTTCTGTTAAATTTCTGTCTTTTCGGGGTAATATTTAATATTATGAGTTTATTCGAGTCGATTACCAAAAGATATTGGAGTCTTAAAGCAAGATGGAGTGGTTAAAATTGATTGAACTGATTGTTGATTTATTGATAAACAAACTTCGATGAGGGAACAACAGGTACTAGTAGAGGTGCCTCACAGACGAACTTATGGTATTTTTGGAGGAAATTGTGATTAGAATCTAACTACCACGATTTTGTTCATATTAGTCACTGTTAATATTATCTGTCATTTGATGATGGTAAACATTCTAATATTTACAGTCACCCACACAAAACAAGCCATTTTGATCCGGAGACGATATAGAAATATCTAATAAATAGTTATCATTTCATGAAAGATATCAAACAATTTGAATTATGAAATGAGGGCGGATCTAATGCCTTCCGTTTAATTTATGTTTTTTCGAGGAAATATTTAACATTTTAGATTGATTGGAGTTGATTACCAAAAGATATTGGAGTCTTAATGAGGTCCAGCTTCCGCCTCTTAATAAAAAAATAAATATCAATCTAATAAAAACAAATAAAATCTAGTATGTGATTGCTGTGTTTACCAATAAACACACCTCGGCAAGGCGAAAGTAACTGGGAAAAAATGTCTTATAGACGAGACCTGATGCTATTCTTGGTAGAAAGTGTGATCAGCATTGTGCTCGAACTAACTCATTTTCCCTCTATCGGCTACTCATTTTAAAATCCTAGGGTGCTATGAAACACCTCTTAACAATGGTTCTCATCCTGGTGAAGTCCATAAATGTTCCGTCCAACAGAAAGTTAGTGTGCAAAAGCAAGATGGACTCGTCAAAATTGATTGAACTGATTGTTGATTAATCGATAAACAAACTTCGATGAGGAAACAAGTACTGACAGTGGTGCCTCATAGGCGAACTTTTGGTATTTTTGGGAAAAAGTGTGGTCATAATTGTGCTATAACTACCACGATTGTGCTCATATGAGTTAATTTTAGTATTATCTATAATCCGATCATGCTAAACATTCTAATATTGACAGTCACCTGCACAAAACAAGACATTTTGACCCGGAGACGATATAGAAATATCTAATAAATAGTTATTATTTCATGAAAGAAATCAAATAATTTGAATTATGAAGCGAGTATGGAGAAGGGTTAATATGAATATTTCTAAATTATCAGTATATTTCTGGAAGAATCCTGAATAAAGTTTTGATAAACAGCAGAAAATATCTGATCAGTCAACGTTTCGCTAATTCGGGCATCATTAGGATTGAAAAAAAAACAACAATATAATATCATACAAATGGGGACCAAATATAGCACATCTTACATCAACATTCTCAAATAATATCAACTCTAGATAATAAATCATCTCAAAACAGATTTACATACAAATATTTGCTAATAAAACGTTTTATTTTATTTCTAAAATCATTAAAATTGACTAAAATCAATAAAGTAACATGTAAAATCAATTATAAAAACAAAAAATAATATCTAAAATTGGTTAAAATATACTAAAAAATATAAAGCTATGTTAAAAATTAGAGTTAAAAGACCAGTAAAGCAGTAAAAGATCTACTCAAAAAATATTATCAATGAATTGAAAGAAAATGATGGATTCGGTTAAACATTAAGCATAATATTATTGCCGGAGTGTATTTTGCCATTAGAAGCTGAAAAGAAATGACTAAAATCAATAAAAACCGCTAAAATTACAAAAAAACACTAAAATTATGGGACTTCAAGTTATGAAAAATGTAAATATTTATAGTTGATCAAGGGGTACGCAGACGAGTGACCTCTACGTGCTGAGTAAAATGAATGGTTGGAACCGTAGGAGAAGAAGTCCAGGTGAGAAGAGGATATTTTTTCAAATTTTTCCTAGTGATTCTGGATGATCATATGAGGCCGGAGGAGTTCGGTTATTCTCGAATCGGGAGCATCCTAAGGCAGATTAGGGAGATCGAGGTGGGGGCCCGAGGAAAAACGAGGACGAACGAGCGTCACCGAGGACAATGATCGGGGCCCGGCCGCTCTGCTCCGAGGGTATCCGAGAGTAGCCGAAAGGAGCCGATGATATCGCAAGGTCTGATACGAGTGCAATTAGGAACCAGGGTAGTTAATTATAATTAAATCAAGTTCAGAAAAGGGGAAAAACAATTTAGGAAAGGCAAAAAATCAGTTGAGAAGACTATATTTACATAAAATTTAAATATTGCGAAGGTTAAAGAAAACGTAAACAAATAGGTGGGTAAACGTAAACATTGGGAAGGTTGCATAATAGACATTGAGAACATTATGTAAACTAGCCAGGAAAATCCCCTACTGGAGTAAGGTGCTGCGCCCTAGCGGACAGAAAATGTATAAACATTGAGGAGATTATAGAAAATTTAAGCGAGATGAGTAATGATAGAGGATTAACAGTTCAAAGTCCATTGTTAACTTTTAAAGGAAGGATTAAGAGATAGAGCATTATTGCGAAAGCTAAATTTGTTTACTTTTTAGCGGAAGTCCTAAATCATTCTTTATGTTTTGGTATTAACAGCTCAAAGTACAAAAGCCCTTAAGGGATTAAGAAATAGTATTAATTAATATTCATTAATTAAAATTTACTGCGACATGTTCGTAGTTATTAATACCGACTCGTGTACTTTGAAAATATTTCAAAGCTATGAAAAGGTGCAACCTCTTTGGCCAACGTGATACCATCGTTTCGGTTTGTTAATATATTTTAAAGATTAAAAGTTCGATAGGAACTTAATGGATTAAAAGTTAATCCTTTTAAGACCATTATTTAACTATGAGAGAATAAAAATACGTAGAACATTGAAAAGTTGTTTTGTTTATGTTTCAGCGAGATAAGAAAGGTTTCGGATTAAGAACTCAAAGTCCAAAAGGATTAAGGAGCCCCTATAATTTATTTATGTTAAAGGGATTAGCAGTTCAAAGTCCAAAAGCTGTTATAGGATTAAGGGACTATGCTATTTATTTATATGTTAGAGATAAACAGCTCAAGGTCCAGCAGTTGTTATAGGATTAAGGAAATCTACTATTTATTTATATGCTAGAGATAAACAGTTCAAAGTCCATATTTGTATTTCACCTAGACATCATCCAACTTGTCTATACATGATCCAATGGGTACCTGACCCTTCATCGTATAGGTTATGATTATATAACCGTTGGGGAGGTTACATACTATAAAGTGGGTACCTGACCCTTCATCGTATAGGTTATGATTATATAACCGTTGGGGAGGTTACATACTATAAAGTGAGTACCCGACCCTTCGTCGTATAGGTTATGATTATATAACCGTTGGGGAGGTTACATACTATAAAGTGAGTACCCGACCCTTCGTCGTATAGGTTATGATTATATAACCGTTGGGAAGGTTACAGACTATAAAGTGGGTACCTGATCCTTCGACAAAACCTCAAGTCTCTCAAACAGTAGAAAAACAAAATGGCGGTGTAAGAAAAACAAAATGGCGGCCGGGTACACTCATGCTCTATAAGATGGGTACCTGACCATTCAACAAAACCTCAAGTATCTCAAACAGTAGAAAAACAAAATGGCGGCATAACAAAAACAACATGGCGGTCGGGTACACTCATGCTCTATAACATGGGTACCTGACCCTTCAACAAAACCTTAAGTCTCTCAAACAGTAGAAAAACAAAATGGCGGCATAAGAAAAACAAAATGGCGGTCGGGCACACTCATGCTCTATAACGTGGGTACCTAACCCTTCAATGGGTGGAGGGGGTAAATCTTGTGGGTGGAGCATAGGTCAGGAGGTTTCATGGGTCACGTGACTGGATCACGTGGCTAAAATATGCGGGCGGAGCATAGACCAGGAGGTTCCATGGGTCACGTGACTGGATCACGTGACTAAATAATGCGGGCGGAGCATAGACCAGGAGGTGCCGCGGGTCACGTAACAGGATCACGTGACTAAAAAGGGGCGGGGCTTAACGGTCACGTGACCAAAAAGGGGCGTGGCCTAGTAGTTAGGGTTAGGTCGAGGTGAGACCACGTGGTGGTTAAGATAGGGTCGAGGCAAGACCATGTGGTAGTTAAGGTTAGGTCGAGGCAAAAATTCAAATTCAAATTTCCCGCCATAGGTCACGTGACTGGTCACGTGGGCGCGCACAGGAGTGTGCCAGCTCGCCCAAATCTCCTCTACTTACCTATTAAATTATAAATCGGTGGCTCAAAAATTGATCCTGAATTCGGTTACTTGTTTCCGAAGATTGCTATATCTGAAAAAGGACACTCGACGTCGCGACATCCATCTATTGACACACACACACATACATACTCTTGTTTCTGGAGATCTCATTCCGTTATTATATGTCTTTTTTTTTCAGTAGGTAACTAGTTTCCAAGGGATTTCTTCGTGTTCCGTGACAACATTAGAATTGTTAATATCACTATACAAAACATTGGAAATCGACATTTTAAGCGGAAGAACCCACTTAACTTATATCTTATTATCCTGCTGCAGACTTGTTCATCTCACAAATGGGGAGGAAAACTCTATATTTAATCTTAATATAATTTTTTATATGTTTATTATGATCATCAAGCAAATTACCCTTTTCGGCTCACCAATTTTAACCAAAATCTATTAAATATATCCGCATTAATATAAATATCCTGTTTACCAAATTTGCGATGTTTTACATTACATTTTAATATAATTTTTGATGAAAGTCTAATATGGCCTTCAAATAAAGTACCGCTTCCGGTCTGCCAATAGTAACCAAAATTTATTATATTATTTATATTAATACTTAAGTCTTATATACCTAAATTGAGAGGTTTTGCATTATATTTTAATATAATTATTGATGAAAATCAATAATGATCTTCAAGTAAAGTCCCACTTCCGGTAATCATGTAGTGACCAGAAAGGGAGGTTCACAGCTAGATTTTTCAGCAATCCTAAATACAAAATTTTAACTTTCTACGGCTTACCGTTTTTGATTTATGAGAGATATGCACGTACGAACGTACGTACTGAGGTCACGACGAAAGTAGTCAAAATGGATTGAGGGATGGTCAAAATGGATATTTTCGTTGAAATCTGAAAATCGAAAATTTTCGGAATTACTACACTTCATTTACTTCGTATAAGGAAGTAAAAAGCCGTTTCTTGTAAAATTAGATAGGATTAAGCTCAGAAGTGGCGAAATATCTTTTATTCTTTTAAAATAAGGATTCACACATTTAAAAAAATAAAATAAATTGGTATTGGTTCTGGTATGGAGGAAGTGTTCTGTATTAGATGCCTTGAAGTACCTTGCAAAGGGGCGCGATATGATTTTTTTGAATAAATTAAACAACTTAGGTCATCTTACATATATTAAAAACTTCAATATCATTAAAACCATAGCATAATTCACCATATTGAATTATGAAGTATACAGAAACACTAATGATGCATAGTGGTTACAAAGAGATCAAAGCTGTAAGTTTTATACAAAGTATACAAAAAATTATTAATATTGACTTAGGACTGATTGATATACTGTGTAAATTAGCAACTCAGAACAGTCCATACTCAATTTATTTCCTTATTTTTTAATTACTGCTTATTTAAAACGAATAAATATTATTTGTATCGATATTCCAAATTACTCCCCAGTTAGTAGTATCTAAGAATAGTGAAATAGTACTGTATAATAGACTCATTGCACAATAACCGGACCCGAAGAGACCGTTAAAAGTGATTCACCACAGTGGTGATGCAGTTTGTCCTTGCCAGTCAGAGAACAAATCCCAAGTCCGGTCCAAATACCGCGAGCCTTCCACGCTTTCCATGAGTAGTTACTTTGCTCCAGTCCCTTATCGTTAGGTAAACCTAATTTTCTAATTAATTACTCTTCTATATTCATTTTTAGCATGTAACAGGACGGTTCCTCACGAAACCTGATACGGACCATCAACCATGGTGATGAGGAACACTTACATAAACCTGGATAATTAGTAGAAGAAAATTTATTTTGATCACTTCCCGAACCATTCGTCGTGAATGGAATTTGTCATTAAGAATTTTTCAATTCATTAATAAAAAAATTTCAATTCATTAATAAGAAATTATTAACATAGTGATATTTTATTAGGTAAAGGAGTTTAAATAACATACATAACCCGAAGATGGAAACCTTAGTCATTTTCTTTTTTTGCGAATGCTATAGACATATCATACGTGTTAGAAAAAAATTATGTTTGATAAATCACCTGCGATGGTTGTGTTTTTTAGTTTTTGATAACTGATTCTTATGGATTTTCTTTTAGCGCTGAATCCGAAAATGACCTTCACTTGCGAAAACCTTCTCTTATAATTTATACTTTTTTTTGCTTATTCCATGCAATCTTATAGCTTTTTTGTCTGACTGTCACAATCTGAACAAAGCAATTTGGTTCAAGACTTACATCCCTAAGAAAATTCAGAATTGCTTGGTTCGAGGCTTAAAGAGAAGAACCTGCTAGCCGCTCGCACCTCATATTTCTGGGTCAGGTACAGAAAAAAGGATAATATAAATCTATTTCAAGATTTGTGAAAAATCCTGACTTGATGTGAAAAAATGAAGGTCATTTGCGGATTCAGTGTTAAAAAATACATATGAATCAATTATCAAATGTTAAAAAGCATATCACAACCCAAATTTTGCAGGCTTTTATGTAAATATTACGTTCAAATCTGCGTTTCAATCATGTCAATTTTTATGAGATTGATAACTCAATTTAGTAGTACGTATTCCACACTTGTCCCTGCTTTAAGGGGTAAGTTCGTACGAGATATCTGGCTCATTATTCAAGCAGTAGCGATTGTGTGGCAAGTGCAAAATAGTTCGTTTCCTTAGAGATTATTACATTGATGTTAGTTAAAACTTGTCTGAGATTCACGTTTTACAATCTTCAATGAGCCATGAAAGCAGGATATAGAACGTAATTGAATAAATGTATTGGAAAAAAGAACTTTAATGTCAATGCGCTGGTCGACAGTCTTCCCAGCAAAACATGATATTGAAGCTTCTGCAACTTGGTGGATAAAAATCGACACACTTGTACAGCTGAAATTGAAAGATCCAACTTAATCAACAGGTTGAAACTGATATTTTTACCGCTCGTTATACGTAACTATAGTGAACTCTCCTGGCTGATTTGCGTTTAAAATTCGTTCTCCCACAAGATCAGCTCTTACCAGGTTAGAGTTTGGATTTAACGAGACGATTACGCGCTCACCCCATATTACCTTACTTTATTTACATTTTCACAAAATTTGAACAGTAATTTACGAATTAGTTACATCCAAATAGCGTTAGGATGGTTTTTTTTTTTCAAGAATCATGTTCTTGTTCATAGAACAGAAATGTTCTAATTTTGGATCTATTTATTTATTCTTTACCTTTATTATGCATAGTAATGAAAAATATCTCGCATTCATCATACGGACGCTATTAATATTTGTCGTCTTCTTCTAAATCTTCATTTTAAATAATCACTTTAAAGATATAATTTTGTGGTGTCAGGGAGTCATGGGGAAATCAAAATACGTGATTCACACTGCGGGAAAAAAAATCAATTGAATTTTTTGTTGAAGTAAATAGAAATCTGGTGATCCTTACTGTTAGCGCAGTTAGCTGATAGAAGGTGAGGTTGCGGTGCTTTTTCCTTTTACGTAGCAGAGAACCGCTTTCATGCATTTCATCTGACTTTCAGTTATGATAATGTCATCCGAATAGTCTATGATAGAAACCAAATATACATATGGTAATACATATATATGTTTTTACTGTAATTTTGTACTTTTTAACTAAATTTTTAGACATGAATACATGTTGTTTTTTTGTAGAATATGTATTAGGATGAAACGAAATAGATTTCTATAAACAAGGAATAATTTATTTTATTAAAAAAAAACAGCCAATATTTCGAAAATTCGAAAGAGATCTAAATTAAAATAAAAATATGTGATTTACAACAGTAACAAAAATGAAGGAAGTGTGCAATACAGGCAATAAGACATGATTTGGCTTGTCAAGAATCCATCCATTGTCAGTACTGAAGACTATTTTATGTTAGAAAGTCCCGTGTCCATCTTCTTTTCAGAGGCCTGAGAGGGTTATCAGAACTGGATTGGGATTATAGGTTGCGAAGAAATGGAATGGATGGGATATGGAGTTTGTAATGAAAGGAAGTATACCAAGGTATTTTGAGCAAAATTTGCAACATATGGAATATCAAGGTTTTTAAGTACAATTTTATTTGTGATATGATGAGGAACGCTAAGATTCTTCGAAGGATTTTGGATTGAAAGGATTGGATTTGGAAGGAATTTCATGGTTTCGTTGGGTACCAAAGCTCAGCTTTGTATGTCCATATAGGCCTGATAATGATATGATAGTGAACAAGTAAATGTTGAAGTGATTGGAATCTACGGGTACTTTATTACTTTTTCAATCTTATATGATGATTCCATTTAAGACGCTTGTCAAGACGTGCCCTAGCGGCGGATCTGTTCGATTTTCTGTCCCTCTAAGACAGACATGGCGAACCTTTTGACCTCGGAGTGTCAAAATTCTGAAAAATCTTGGTTTAAGTTTGGTGTCGTTTACACATAGAATTCATAACTTGTTGACATTTGCAGCACTAATAAAAAAAACCAGTTATATTTTTTATATTCATATTTTAATTGACATTGAATAAAAACACCGATAACCAAATAATACAAGAATACACAAAAATAGTATAAACAAATAGAATTCCTTCACTTCTTATGCCGGATAGACTTGCAAAGATTTTTGAGTTATATAATCTAATCTAAATAACAATGCAATTTCGAAGAGGTTCAATCTCTGGAAATGAAGACGATTCTCCATGTTTTCAATAGATCTTCATTAAATGCAAATTTGTGGAAATTATGCAGCAAAACGATGTTATTTTCGATCAAACGAATATTTTATCCATGATAATACCTGACAACTCATTGCAAATTGTATTCAGTAACATCTTAATGCTATTGAGGTAAAGCACAGCTCTTAGTTCTGGCTCACATCCAACAGAAGCTATAACATGGTCTTTATGTTTTAGCATAAGGTACGATTGACCAAAAATCGTCAATCAAATAAAATATATATAAATAATCAATAATAAAATAATAAATACATATAGTGTTACTGGAGAATACATAATGTGTTACAAAGAATACATAAAGTGATCGTGGAGATATGGGCTAGTGAGAGGCTCCCAGATGATTGGACGTCAGCCATTATCCATCCGATTCACAAGAAGGGAAGCAAAACAGACCCCAGCAACTACAGAGGAGTATCACTCCTTGCTGCCACCTATAAGATATTTTCCAAGATTCTGGAACGGTATGTAACGAGACAGCTGGCTAATGAGTTAGGAGAATATCAAGCAGGATTCAGAGCATCTAGATCTTGTACCGAACAAATACAAAACCTGAAGACCGTCCTTCAATACAGCAAGAAAAGAGCCAGACAATGGGTGGCTATCTTTGTCGACTTCCAGAAAGCCTACGACTCGGACAGAATTACTCTCTTCAACACCCTAAGAGAACTAGGACTCAATGACAAGATCAATAGGCTGGTGCAAGCCACCCTGCACAACACCACAGCCAAAGTAAAGTGTAGAGGACAGCTCTCGGAGAATATAGCCATTAAAACAGGGGTGAGACAAGGAGACGGCATCTCATGCATATTATTTAATTGTGCTCTGGAAAAGATCATTAGAGAGTGGAAGAGATCCCGACCAGCTAACACCGGATTAAGGATGGGGATCAAAGCAGACAACCTTAGGGTCCCATGCCTGGCCTTTGCTGATGATCTTACTTTGTTGTCAAACGACATGCAAGAGGCTACAACTCTTGTAGCACTGCACTCAATTGCGGGTAAAACAGGTCTCTTGATCAACATAGGAAAGACCGAGTTTGTTATCAATATCAAAAATGCCCCTAGAACGAGAGTCAATGATAATATCTCCATCAAGAGAGCCAGAAGTGTCAAGTACCTTGGAGAATGGTTTTCGGAGGACCTCAGTGAAACAGTGGCTCTCGAACACAGGAGACTCAAACTAGACAAAGCATACTATGCCTGTTGAAAACTGTATGCTTCCAAACATTTATCTAAGAATGTAAAACTAAGACACTACAATGCAGTAGTCAGACCTTCAGTTTTCTATGCAGCAGAGTGTCTATATCTAACTAAGACGACCCCATTAAGAGCCCTTGAAGTACAAGAAAGAAAGTTCCTGAGAAGGATAGTAGGACCAAGGATCCTACCAGATGGAAGACGGTGGTATAAACCAAATCGTGAACTTTACCAGCATCAAGAAAATCTCATAGATGCTATCAGAAGAGGGCATCTGACTTTCTACGGACACCTGTCCAGAATGGACTCTAACAGGTTGTCCCATAGGATCTTCAAGGTTGCTAAAAAGGGCAAGGCCACTGGATTCTTGTGGATGAAGCAAGTAGAGAAGGATCTTGCGGAACTCCATATTGATCAAAAGGACATAGATGACCGGAGTGAATATCATATAGCTGCCAAAACTGCAACTTTCGTAACGTCCCTCACAGAAACTACCAACAGACCAAAGGATGAGACCAGGAAATGGTCTGAGGAGCGCAAGATTGAATTTAGCAAGAAAATGAAGGACTATTGGGCCATCAGAAAAGCTCAAGGCACATATAAGAAAGCAGCTGCCAAACCCACCACTCAGAACACCAATCGCAGTAAACAACGAGACGACAACCAGAAACATATAGCTATGTAAAACACAAGCATGGTCCATAGATGGCCCTAACGAAAAAAAAAAAATAATAAAAAAATAAATAAATAATCAAATAAAAGCTATATGCCGCTAACACTCCTTTGGTTTTTAGGCAAAGAATTCTTCACATCCAATATTCACGTCCTCGTAATTATAAAAGATCCGACCTTTTACTCCTTACAGTTCCGATAAATTTTTCTTGGTCAAACGAGAACGATCTGCAGGAGCATTGTCGTGTTACAAAATGGCTTGGTTCCTCTTGACCAAAGTGGTGTACTATGCTCTCAAAACTGCATAATCTTTGTCTATCTGTTCACAGTAAAGGTTTGAATCTTTACTACGGCCGATAAATCACGAGTAGTTGCATGTGGATCTTGGTTCACACATTCGAGAAGAACTTCATCATCAACGACAGATGGGCTGCCTGATCTGGGTTGTGCGTCAGTATTTCGATGGATAATTGACCCTCTTTCTATGGCACAAATTTCTTCGGCCAGTAATGTCTCAAAAGACCACGAATCAGGATTTTTTCTTCTGGCATTGCACGTGCGTTTTAAAAATATAAATGACCCCATAAAACCAACTCAAGTCACAAGAAATTAAAGGATCAGTCAAAGTCAAAGCAAACATTTACATAAATCGTAGAATATTCTGCAAATATAATATATAAACAAAAATTATATATATATATACTACGTTGTTACAAGAGTTCTTGTGCATGAATACAACCATTAATTCCAACTCTCATAATTATTCTATAAGAATGTTTTTATTCCTACTATTTATTTTTACTTCCTTGTACGAAGTAAAGGAAGTATTGTAATCGCGAAAATTTTCGGTTTTCAGATTTCGACGGAAATATCCATTTTGACCATCCCTGAATCCATTTTGACTTGTTTCGTCGTGGCGTCTGTACGTACGTTCGTATTTCGCATAACTCAAAAACAGTTTGCCGTAGAAAGTTGAAATTTTGTATTTAGGATTGTTGTAAAATCTAGTTGTGAACCTCTCTTGATCACTGCTTGATCACCGGAAGTGGTACTTTACTTGAAGGTCATAATTGATTTCCATCAAAAATTATATTAAAATACTATGCAATACTTCTCAAATTTAGTATTTATAACTTATATATTGATTTAAATAACATACTAGATTTTAGTCTAAATTGGAAAACCGGAAGTGGTACTTTACTTGAAGGTCAGACATTAGACTTTCAATAGAATATTTTTGTACCCTCCCCCTCCCCTCAAAATTTGAGATTTTACGTTTCAAGATACGTAGAATCCAAATATCGAATAAAAAAATATCCGTCCGCAAAATTTTTTTTTTTACTTCCTTGTATGACAAAAACGGAAAAAATCCGTTAGCAAATTTTTTTGTATTTAAACGAAAGCCAATGAAATTCCCTACAAAACGAAATAAAAATCATTTAAATCGGACCATTATTAGCTGAGATATTGCGTTAGGAACTTCTGAGACTGATTCTCCTGGCGGCTAGTCATCCTGCTTCCTGACTTATCTAGTGGACTTCTGACTTCCTCGTATCTCTCTGTTTTCTTCTTTCTTGGATTATTTCTTTACTTCCTTTAGCTTCCTTAGTCTTTCCTTTTTTTTTTGTTTCCTTCTGAAGTGCACATCAAATATTTCCTCTGTATCATTTTACATCACAGCCTACTTGAATTGACAGAGTTTTTAAATTAACATTCCCAGTTCAGCACTCTCACATCGATCATCTTGTGAAAAGCTTCAAATTTCTTTCCCTTTGGTGACTACTGCTTAATTTTTTTTTCTTGGACAGAATAGAAATTTTTGAAAGATTACTAAATGGAAATAATAAACCATTGTGTAATAATTTGCAGCGTTTTATTACTTATTTTAAGTTTTAAAATTGAGTCTTAAATACTAGTTTTCTTTCCCATTTGTGAGATCAACAAGTCTTCATCATGCGAATAAGATATTAGTTAAGGGGGTTTTTCCGCTTAATATGTTGAAACTGTCTATTTCTAATGTTTTGTATAGTGATATTAACAATTCTAATGTTGTCACGGAACAGGAAGAAATCCCTTGGAAACTAGTTACCTACTGAAGGAAAACGACGTATAATAACAGAATGATACCTCCAGTGACAAGAGTATGTATGTGTGTGTGTGTGTGTTTGTCAATAGATGGATGACGGGACGCCGAGTGTCGTTTTTACTGCAATCTTCGGAAACTAGTAACGAAATTCAGTATCACTTTTTGAGCCACGGATTTATAATTTAATAGGCGTACAAGGAAGTCATGTGTTGCCCACATCAGATATTTTTTGTTCATTTCATTTAGGCATATGGGTTTTATTGGATGAAGTAAAATTCTAATTTCTGTTTTGTTTTGTTTTTTAGTTTGTTGTAATAAAAAATTAGGATTACTTGAAGATTTGGTTTCATTAAAAAAAAAAAAAAAAAAGTGGGAACTTAATTAAACTGGTACCTACAGAAGGTGGGTGCCTACTAGAAATGTTAAAAAATAAAACCTTTTTTTTTTAGTTTTATTATCAGGTAATAGGTAATCTTCCAATTGCTGTCAGAGAGATAGAAATTATTTAAATTACACTTATAAGAATAGGATTCAAATAAGGACTTGTTGAACGACATGTCCATTAATTTTTCGAGATATATTAATTATTTTATAACTTTCTATATTTAGTAGATCAAATCTGTGAAAATAATTTAAAATCTTTATTCACATCTCTTAATTATTGTATCGACATCCAGTGATTTGGATGAATAATAACTCAAGGTCATGACATGAGAGGCATGAAAGAGAGAGCAGTACTCTGCGGCATCCCTATGTGAAAATATTTTATTTTTATTTTTAAACTTACTGGGTGAAAATATTATTAAGCTGTTGCTTATCTTGATGTACCAGGATATGAAGAAGATTTGCAACAATGCTAAAGTGAGACATACAAAAGTGAGACCTATAAAACGCCTTTTTAATTTTTACAGAGGTTGAACTTTCTTATATAAAAAGGCATTCTGTATTACATCATATTTTATTAATTAATAAAATACTTTTGTTATGTAATTTTTATTTTCAAATTAATTTTATTCTAATAAAAACCTTTATAGTTTTACTTGTTGCTATCACTTACTTTCGCCGAAAATACACGTTTTCTTATTATATATTGTTAATACATAATACATTTCGATGTTACTCACTATTCCTTAAAGTCACCTATAAATGGAAAAGGAAAGAAGGCATTATTTTACAATATGCTTAATTAATTGTGAGAATAGATCTTATTGTATAGTCTTCGAAATCTTTTGCCATTAAAAGTTGATAGCGCGGAGTTGAGGAATTGGTGGGAAGATTGCGTCGGTGGGTCGTAACTTCATGAATGAATGTTGCACTTTTTTTTAGACACGTATATAAATTATTACTTCCTCTTTTCACAATCTATACTCCCTCGATTACTTCTAATAATTGTAGAGTATAATTGTAAATGTTTGCAGCTATATCTGACAACTTATATGAGGAAGAGATTTAAGTGCATAGAAATAGAAAAAATATGGAGGATACGAAAATGTGATAGAAAAATAGATAATAAATAAGAAAAAAATAATAAATGAAAAAGAGTATAATAGAATAGAAAAAAAAAGAATTTAATTGATAAAACAAACTAGTTAAAAAAGTAACAGAGGCTGTGGTGATCGAGCGTCCTAGGAGCAGTTACCATTCTGAAGTCAGAAGCGGTGCCGGTTCGAATCGGGGCTCTTAGTGAATAGGCTTTTATTTCTAAGTGGACTCACGGATTCAATTTTGTAACTAGTTAGAACGGATTTGTAATTTTTAGCAGGTCAGAATAACCGTCCCTTTCTATTCTAGCTAGAACTTAATAACACAACTAAATAAACAATTTAAAAAAAGAAAATTGTAATTTACCCATTTCTTCAAATAATATTTATACCCAGCAGGTCTACAAATTTACCTATCCCTCCACTTTTGTAACCTAAGCTGCAGACAATGCTATTTAAATAATAGAAGCTAAGATTAATTTGCAACTATTAAGGTTGTCCTCATTGGTTCTAAACTCAGAGCAGTTTCCTCGATAAATTCTTAATTCATTTCTAAAACACTATTAAAACTGCAGTCACATTTTGTCAGCACCTATCAAGCAAATACCGTATTTCCCAAGTCATCCAAATATCCACTTCTATCCTCGATGTAGATACCTTCTTATATCTTTCTTTCTTTACTTGGAATACTTTTTTGTACCATAAGAGGTACCATGAGAGCTGAAGATGGTTTTATGCTGAAGGGATTAGTAAATTTTTCATAAAATTCATTAATTGTTAAGCCTCTTACTGGTTATTATGGCATTATCCTAAAATATATCTCTTCAAAATATTTTTTTTTTTAAATACCTATTTAATGACCTTTAAAAATAATTTAAACAAATTCTAGGGAAATTAAAAAAAAATTCTAAACCAACCCAAAAAATTATTATTGGAAATTTAATTTAATCTATATCATTAATCTAGTGCCTCACGCCTTACATAAATTTATCTTTTACGTACCAAGCCAGGAAGTCAGCTGATTTTCAATATTTCATGAATATGTAGATGTAAATTTCGAAAAAAAATACCCCGTTTTTGTCAGTTTTTCACAGAAAGTGAAACGATAGTGTGCGGGAAGAAATTCCGAAAATAGTTTTAAGATTAGGAAAATTCTTTTTCTTATTTTGTAACATAACAAGATCATACTGTGGTGGTGTTATTTTAATTTATTAACATATTGATTTTTACTGTTTAAGTAAGACCAACACTCCTAAGTAATGTTCATAATTTTTTTTATCTATATAATATTAATTATAACACTAGTTTAATGTTTAGGAAGCCCTATGTTATACAGAAAAATACTAACTTAGCTAACTGCAGTAATACTGGAAGGGAATAATTCGAAATTTGGCTCTATCGTTTTCCGTCCTTAGATTTCATCTTAGCCTCACCAGGGTCAAAAACCCCTGCAAAAAAAGCTCCTTTTAGAAACATTGAACAAAATTAAGTCGGCCTACACAGACAGTGCTAGGTCGTTACGAAAGTCTTTGTGTATTAATTCATTGCTGAACTTTAAGTTTCCATTTTAATCCTTATTCGACTCTGATGTAAGCAATGCATATATCGTTGTTTATTGTGACTAATCGTTTATTTAATTATTAATTCCAGCTTTCTCTGCCTTTCATTCCGTTTTATAAATTTCACCGAAAATATCGGAGGAAACAATTGTCATTTGCGGACTTCTGAGATTCTGCTGGAAAAAAGGACTTAGTGTGAAGGCAGCAGTCGAGGAAATTTTTGCGGTGGAAGGTGAAAAAGTGGTTCATCGTAATCTTAGTATGTAGATTTAATACTAAAATTTAAATAAAACTTATTATATGCACAACGACTTTTGTAACGACCTTGTGTATGTGGCGGATAGTGACATAAATGTCGTTTCCATTCTAACTATATTAGGTTATTAACCTTTTGATAACACTTCCTGCCCTAGTCAGTTTAATTAATACCTTTGTTGCAATATATAGCAATTGCAATATATATCTATTGGAAAATATCTTATTAAATATCGATTGTAAACTCGCAAGTTATTATAAAGTACGATAACCTTATTAATATTGTAAAATGGGTTCAGTCCGAAATTATCATCAAAACTAAAATAAAATTTCTACGCTATATTATTGAACCACTAAGGTTTTATTGAAAAGGCAGTTGTATATTCCGGCTCAGCAGCTACGGATATCACGTAGACTTGGAGGAAACGGAAGTCAAGCTGCCACTGTTCCGACTCTAGGGAAGCCACCCTCTGGTCAGAGGAATACCTAATAAAGATGCCGGCTCGTGTCTCTTCATTATTTCTTCCTATTGATTATTGATTTATAGCAATTGGTCATATGCAGTCAGCTCCACTGCTTCCGTTTCCTTTAACTGCATATGTAGAATTATATTCATCTCATTAATAAATTAATCAATTTGATAAACTGTATATAGCAAACAAGCAATCTTCTTATGCAATGTATTCCTGATAAAAATAACATAGAATGAAAACAAGCTTGAGTCATCAAGAAATACGCTTTATCAGCAGCCGCACGCAGAGGGCGGTGGCATATGAAGACATGAGTAGCAGCCTACGGTCTTATGTAACTGAAAAATAAAAGTAGCTACTTTTACTAATATAATTCTAGAGAGCTGACCATGCTGGTATCTTAGGGTATCAGTATTTATCGCTTTAATATCAAAGGAATATGTTATAAGAAATATTTTCCCGTATTATGTATGTACTTCCACTGCTCACCTTAACTCCAATGTTTATTCATTTTACTTTGATTTATTTGTTCCTCTTTTTCAACCGTTAATAATTTATTTGAAATGTATAAAATCTTGGTCAAAATCTGTATCTATAAAATTTTAGCCTGTGAATGTTTGTGACTGTAAAACTCGAAAAGTAGTCGGTCGATTTTAATGCGGTTTTCACTAACATTTATAGAATTTCTTCTTCCCTTTTAGGCCTCTCAGGGTAGGAACCAGGGGAGTGCACAACCACGAACTCCACTCCCATCTGTTCCTTGATAGATTCTTTGTCCGACGGAGATCCTTACCTCTTCCTCTGCAAAGTCTATCGATATATTCCAGTTACGACACTCTAGTCCATCGTCTTCAATGGTTCCCTATGTTCCTCCATCCTAACCACATGCCCGAACCTTTTCAATTGGCAGGTTTGCAGAGCCTCCTTCAATGGAGCGACTCCCAGTTCCTGTCGTATCCTCTCGTTGCGAACACGGTGCCTCAAAGTCTTACCGACTGTTCTTCGCAGAGATTTCGTCTCAGGAGCAGTGACTCTGCTCTCGTTCCTTTCTGTCAGTATCCTTAGCCACCTCTCGCTGTCCAACAAAAGTGTTGCAAATCTGGTAGTAGACTGCATTTACCTTGCTTATTCTGTTAGACATTTTCAAGTCGACTTTCCCAGATTTTTCTACGACTGTTCGTAGATAGGTAAAGTCCGTGACCACTTCCAATTCCTCTCCATTGCAGTTTATATGTACATATTCAATCTCCCCTCCTACTTGTAATATCCTTGCTTTTGCTGGTAATGATCTCCATCCCTTTTCAAAGAAGTTCCTCGTTTATAAGTATGAAATTATATTACTATATAAGCTTAGGGCCTACCAACAGAGCATGACTTACTAACTGCTACTCAAGTCGTCGACCAAAACAACACTACCACACAACCTTAAAACAACGCTTGAATTTAGAATAAAAATTGGAAAATAAATTTTAATTATTATAAATCACAGCATATTTATTATATTATAGTAAATATTTCGACATAACAAGTTCCCCCCAATGGTCCCTCTTGTTTTTGTTACTTCAAGACAAAAGAGGAGTTGGCTGAATGATCTCCAATAAGGTGGTAAATAGAGATTGTAGCACCGAGTTGTTTTATTAAATTAAAGGTGGGAAAAAAGTTTAAATTAAAAAAAAAAATGAAACGCTAGAAAAACATTAAGTATGATGATGTTTGTGTGAATTCCAGTTGAGTTTTATGAGGAGAAAGACGCAGATAATCCTCTTCAGAAACCTTTATGGGCTCAACCGTACATTACTCGACGCCTATTCACTGGACTGAGATCAGATAATCGGTTATGTACCTGCAGTAAGATAATAAAAGGCGATATTCACTCATTAAAAATCTAACTAATTTATTTATATTGTTTGATTTAATTTTATTCAATTAGTGAAGAAATGTGTCTTATTGGATACTATACGAAAAAAATTATCATTATTATTATTCATTAATATATTTTTGTAAATATTCCAAAAACTCATTACAGATTAATGTGTCTTAAGTCTTCCATCCTTTAATCATAATTCTTCCACTATATGATATTTATAAATTATAGATGTTCACATTTAACTTTTTAATGTTTAATAAAAAGGCAAACTATGTACTATTAATTTTTTTTTAAATAAAATGTTATGGGAAAAATGCTAATATGCTTATGCCAATAATCGTAATGCTAAGTAACTTTAAAATTTAAATAAAGTAACTTCAAAAATTTAATAAAAAATAGATGAACTTGGGAAATAGAGTAAAAAATATAATAAAGTTATCGCTCAAAAAGAGAAATAGCATATTAATATTAATATGTATTAGAATGTATAGAATTAATATTATCAGTGATTGATTTAAATTGAAAATAATAATAACAAAATTATAAGTTGGTTTAAGATAAATAATTTGGGTAATAAATTGTTGGCTGTGATATAATTGTAATTGTTAATATTTAGGACTATAAAATTATAATGTGAAAATTTTCATTAGATTAATTAAGTAATGATTTTGAAATAATAAAAATTGTTAATTTTAATTGTTATTATTTTTATAAAAATAGCTCAGTTTATATTTAGATACTAAATAGTACAGATAAAGTAAGCCTAACTTTGTGAAAGTTGGTTTTATATTTAATTGTTATATTAAAATGTGAATGTATAAAATGAAATTTTTTTTAATATTATGTACAATTTAATAGTAAGTAAATAGTTTGCCTTTTTATTAAAACTTAAAAAAGTTATATGTGAACATCTACAGTTTATTAATATTGTATAATTGGAAGCAATATAATTACAAGTGGAAAGACTTAGGTACATTAACCTGTAATGAGTTTTTGAAAATATGAGAAAAAATGTAAATCAATAAAAGCTTAATACAAAAATAGCCTTAATATTTGATAAATACAAAATTGTTAATTAATAAGTTCATACTATTTTTTAAAACTGGTGTTTGTTAAATGAGTTTCCTTGATAATGGCCTAAAAGACCGAATTATGTAAGTTGAGACATAAGATCATCAGAATTTTTATCAATGAATAGTATCTAGTCTCGAAAAAAATTTTTTTTTATATATATATGTGTATATATATATATATATATATATATATATATATATATATATATATATATATATATATATATATATATATATAAATTATTATTATTTTAAGCATAGAGTAATGGCAATTCCCCATAATTTATACCATTATGGCCAAGCTATATAAATTTTTTTCATACCCAATTGTTAAATCGTCGCGCCTTAAGAGTTAAACCACAAGAGCATAAGCCATAACCAACAGCAGGATCGAATAATTAATATAATTATGAATTAAATTTTTTTTTAAGCATAAATAGTTCGCTGATTTTTAGTAGATAAATAACATGACGTGATTTACATTTTTTTCTTTTTGATTTTTTTTTAAATTAAGAAATTAGTTTTGCTTCTCAAATGAATTAAGGATACAAGAAAAGCACATTACCGCTCCTTAATGAGAAGGAAAAACTATTTCGTCAGTCAACGTTCACGAAAACACAATTATTTGGAGAGATATATGAACAACAAATGTAATAAACAAATTACCTTTTCTAGTAGAATGTTATTGTTTACATTTTTAGAGTAACGGTTTCGTACAAGTGTATTTCATTGGAAATAGGGTAAATAAATGGGGATGTACCATTTTCAACAAAAATATCGATTTCAGTCTTTGATGTGCAGCATGTCAGTTTTTTATCTAGTTTACAGTCTTAATGACATGCATTATAGTGTAGTATATTGTAATTGTAAATTGCTTCAATAATAATTGTAATGTGTGTTGTAGGAAAGTGCCTGTCTATATGAAAGAGATATCTTAGTGAATATTTAATTCAAGTGTCGAAACATTTATGACAGAAAAATAAATAAATAATAACTTTTTGTTGGTTTCTTACTAGCCGATCCGTTTTAGCACGAATATAAATAAATATTTCACTGAATAGATGAAATACAGACTACATTATTTGCAAGGGATGTAGGTAGAGTAGATCTAAGTAGCCATAGTAAATAATTTGATGGCATCAAAATTCCCAGCTTTACACTATTTATCTGGTTAAGTCGACTACCGAGGTCAGCAGCGGCGTAGCAAGAAGTACTGAGACCTGGGATGAAATCTTGGATGAGGCGAGGCCCCTTCATGTCGTGGGAGGAGAGCTTTCGTAGAATAAGAATTTTTGAATTTCTAAAATTTTATAAATTTATTAGTTTTGATGTAAATTCAATTCAATAAACATCATCAATGTAAAATTTAATATAGCAAACCATAAAAATAAAATATATAAACAAAAAATATATAAGTAAAAAAAAAGTAAATATTTTTCAAATTTAATAAATAATTTCTTTAATCTTCTTCTTTTTTTCTTCTTTTTTTTCTTATTATTTTTTTAGAAAAGGTTATTTTCCTAATTTCTAATATTGGAAAATCGATCCTGAATAATCGAGAGCCCCTGGATGTCCGGAGTCCTGGGAAAGTTGTCCCCTTCTGGAATGCAAAAACTTCTGATTTTTGATTCATATGAAACAAAAATCAGAAAACAAATTTGGTAATGATACAATACAATACAATAGGTACTTACTGCAATACCATACAATAACAAACAGTATTTTTTTGGGGGGGAGGGGCTTAATTTACCAATCTACTTCAGGCTGATTTAGCGAAACTTGTTAGCAGGACCATAGAGAGGTTTTAACTCTGGTCTATAAGTACCAAATTGTTACTACCAATACTCCACCCAAGTATTGACTTCGGTTATTTCAAAAGTTGTAACTATCGACAAATTATTACTTAAAATAATCAATAAAATAAAGAAGTGATGAGCCCTCTCTCTGGCATTCTGGTCCCGCTAAGAGTCGGGCTCCCCGAAAGTTCGGACATTTGGATCTTATGGGCCATATTGTAAGATCTATATAAAGGATGTATGCCTCTTTACATTGGGTTTTAGGATGACGAGATCAAATGATGCATTTGAAAGTTCATAAATGTAGTAATTTTCTAAAAAGTACCGAAAATATTTTTTTTCTATAATATTTTATTTCTAATATATGCTATATATTATAATAATAAACAGATACCTATTATATATTATAAAATATTCTTACTATTAAAAAAATAATCGGAGTGCCATAAACATTAATTTCTTATTTAATATTTAAAATATAAATCTTGAATGATTTTTTTCTCTAAAATTACATCTCTAAATTGGATGTGTAATAATTTTATAAGATCTAAAAATGTTTACAAAAAAGATTAAAATAATACTTAACCTTGCGGTCTTATCAACAAATTTAATTCAGAGAATTAAAGTATATTGTTAAAAAAATAAAATCGATAAAGACAATTAAATTAAGTAATGATCATTGAAGAAAACATGTTGATGAAAAACAGTTCAGCAACTTTGATTATCTTTTTTAATAAAAACACTTCAAAAAGTGTTGTTAAATGTGATGCGGAGTGTAACAACACCAATCACAATAAGAGTAAATTATGGATCTTGCAAAAGTATCAATATTTAAAAAAATATATATCAATATTTTTGTCCGGTAGTTTTTATGCGATGTATCGTAATATCGATATTAATATTACAGTATCAAAAACCTATTAATTTATATTATCCTATATTTCAATTCAATGTAAAAACCCTCTTATTCTTCTGCTTTCAAAGATTAAAAATATCGAACTACTATTTCGACATATTTGAAAACTCCAGATAAGATATAAATCGATTTTTACACCCCCAACTAGAAACCGTTTAGAAGATGGCTGATTTTAACACAGCTACTACAGATAGTAAAACGAACAAACCACACCATAAATTCTTTTGGTTCTTTGTTTGTCGAACCCGCCGTTGTTTTTTTAATTTCATATTACTTTAAAAAAAATTTGGAAAAAATGTCGGATTCCGGTACCCGAATATCAATATCCGTATTACGATATATCCAGTTTAAATTATCGGACAAACATATCGATATATTTCTTCTAAAATATCGACATTTCGATAAATCGATATTTTTCCAACAACCCTAAAGCCCCTTTTAAAAGAGGAGGTTTTGAAAATTAAAAATACCCAGGTCCGATATAATGAAATATGGATATTTTTTTCGATATATCGAGCTAATATTTCGATATATTCGAAAACTATCGATACATATTATCAATATTATATATCGATATTCACACGTAGATGTCTGTTTTATATTAAACCTGTAAAAATTATAATTGTTTTAGCATATTTACAAATCAGAAAAATTTACATTGATATGAGTAAATTTACATTGATACACTTTGTACCGGAAGGTTACAGTTGTGGAATGGACTACTTAATTATTATTGATCACGTTTCGCAGCCTTCGGCAAGGTCGATCTGATGTAAGGTTAAAATTCCTGAAATTATTATAATTAATTGTTGTAATTATTCATATTTTAGCACTTGAAAATTAATGCCAAATTACATATGTAAATCTAATAAAATAAAAACTTTCACGTTAGCCAGTAATACCACATAAAGCGATTAATATGACATGATTTTTATTACACCATTTTTTCTTTCATACTAGGTAATGTGCCGAATTAAAATCAGACTGCCAGGATGATCTGTACATGGATTGCACTGTGGATACAGAATATTAAAAAGGAGAATTAAATTATAATTGAGAGCCATCAGAATTATTGGTTTGTTAATGTGAATTTTCATAATTTATTTTGAAAAAAAATATTATATTCAATGCACTACCTTAATTTTGTTGAAGAAAGTTATTAAAATCGTCAAAGGTTTAATTTTTATGAAATTCATATCAGCCGAATCTATGCCATTATATTTGTTTATTTTTTTTTTTTGTAACTCTTCTCCAAAATATTGTCAGAAACGAGTAACAAATTTCTTTCTATTCATTTCTCAGAACCAACGTTCATTCAAGATTGAAAAACCAATATAAATACAATATCTCTTTTATTTTGTACAATTTTTTTCTTAATTTCCTTACTTGTACTAGTGTTTAAATTGGATCTTAGCTTATTACCTTATTTTTAATTAAATAAAGTGATAATTTCATTTATTTTATGATCGCATTGTATGTTAGAGTATCGCATTGTATGTGTAGAGTATAGCATTGTGTATCGCATTGTATGTTAGAGCTATATTACTGTGTTTATTATTTCATAGATACTACACCCAAATTATGATCAGTTTTGTATCATTTTCTAAAAATTCAGCCTCATAATGACAAAGTCATCGACCACTGCCTGGAGTATTTATTCCTTCTTGAACATCCATCTTTTATGAAGAGTTTATATTATTTTTTACTATAGTAAAAAATTGTATTTGGAAAAAGTAAGAAGCTAATCAAGCATTTTATATTTTTTTTTCCGTTTGCGATCATGCAATAACTTTCCACCAAGTCCATATATTTGTTAACAAATACCGTTAAATAGTACATTTATTAATAAGAATATTTTTATTACAGTAATAATAATGAGAATACTTATTTGAAGTATTTTTCACAAAGGTAAATAATAAATAATATAGCAGACGGAATATAATACGGACTAGTACGTTCATATTCAAACTAAATTATGCAGTAGTAATTTAATATATCGACAGAGAAAATAAGAGAAAAGAAAGGGGGATAGAGAAACAATAAAGTCAGAAAAATAAATAAAATAACAAAGTAAGGAAAATTGCATATCTATATATCACAACCAATTAATTAAACAATTAATTAAAATGAAATAATACAATATATAGATAATTTAGCTAGTAATTCAAGTTTTAATTTTGTTTGTTAGTAATGAGTTAGAATTATTTTATTAGAACTGATGTTTTATGGTATACCTTCTGTTGACATCAAATTTCAATTTTTCTTTTCCTTTAAATATAACGTTGAATTCTAAAATAGTTTTAATTATGCACGCAGCGAAAACCCACTTTTTGTAAGGGATTAACTTTTTTAATGCGAAAATCCTCGAGCTCTGTATTATCACACGCCAGGTCAATGTTGCTTTAAAGTTAAGATTTTAATTGTAGATTATTAATTGTTTCTACAATACTTTTTACCGTTCCCCACTTAGCATTTTTATTATTTTGAATTGTGACTTTTTTGATTGAAATACTATATATTATTATTAAGAGATGATTATTCAAATGTATATCTGTGAAGCATAGAGATGTGAAAGATGATACATCTAAAGAAAATTTTTCAGGAAACCCGAAGATGATTTAGAGATTTATCCCCTTTTCAAACACAGCCTAAACTTTGAACGTAAAATTAGATTGGATTATGTACGTTTTTAGGGCTTCAGCCCGTACCTATTTTAAAGAGGACAATAATCTGTGCGAAAAACATAAATAATATAAAAAATAAGATAAAGAGTGAATTAATCCCTTTTGCATCTTCACGCCCTATATCACTTATTCAGATATGATGTTCTTACTAGAAACAGATGCTTTAATTTAAATTACAACGACATGAGTGGTATTAATAAAATATTACTTCCTGAGTTTTTTTTATGGCTAATACAATTTCAGAGCATTGTGTCTTAATACTAATTTTCAAAACAATCAATAGCAATTTCTGAACGAGTCTTTCGAAGCTCCGAAGTCTTTATTTATTTTTTTCTTACTTTTTCATGATGGTTACCATGTTTGAGAGATGAACCCCTAACGGTATTGACTTTGATGAGAACTTCCCGAGGAAGTTGTGTGGGTGTTATACAAACTAGAAGGTACCGTGTGCGGCAGAAGTTCTTTCGAGGAGGGGAGTAAGGATAGTGGGGGCAGGGTATATATTCCTCAGGGCAGGACTCACAGTACCCGTCCATAGTGTCAGTGTCACAGCCAACATGAAGACAGCCGCCATTTTATTATTAGGCCTCGCCATCGGTAAGTAGACATCTTCCATCTTCGGAAACTTTAATGCAGGCATGAGATGTAAAAGGGAACTTGAACGGTCGGCAAAGAGGGTAGCCGGGGAGCAACCCTTATATTTAAGCGCTTCTTCAACAGCCGAGAGTTGTGCTATTCGTCTGCATATTTACGACATTTTTATATTTGTTTGTTTTGGAAAATTAATTGAAAACTAGTGAAATTAGCGTTGATTTTTTTTTTTTTTCTATAAATGCATATTTTGAATTCCTCTGAAGTGAAAAGGCCTATCATTCCATGCACAATAGATAATAATTTGTTTGAAAATAAGTTTGAAGTGAAGTGAAAGTGAAGTTAATGAAAAATATCAGAAATTTAAAATGATATACAAGATACGAACACATCTCAATTTTTCTTTTAGGTACCTACTTAAACAGATTTACTCCAGTTTTTTTCTTTTTGTATGCATCTGTGATGTATAATACATAATAATTATTATATTGAAAACAAATTTAAAAAGTAAAATTTTTATAGAAAACATAAATTTTGATGACCGGAAAAAAACTATTAATTATCAATCAGTACAAAATATTTATATGACGGAAAATTGTATTAATCTGAATAAGAAATAAATAAAACGTTTCATTAAGCTTTGTTTCATTTCAGAGGACGTTTATGCCTTGTATAAAAGACGACATGATATGAAATCCTATCCCAAATAAAACGAAATATCAAAAAGCGAAGATTCTAAAACCGGTTTTCGAAAAGCCTTGTAACAAGTAGCGCTATGCCGGCGAGTCAATGCAATTACAAAATCCTACCGAAATTCTCCCTCTTAGGATTACCAATCTATAAATATATATGTATATATTAAACAGTTTTAATTTTATTGTTTACAAAATAAGTAACAGTAATGTTAAGCAGTAGTAATAAAAATAACAGTGATATAATATGCACAGTTTACAAATAGTATTAAAAGTTATTGGTACTTTACAAAGTCACTATTCATTGTCAATTACTTTTTTTTTTTTGTATTAACATCACCAAGCAATGGATTTCATTCGCATATTACTAATAAACAGAAACTATTTGCTAATTTCTATCAGTAACGTACGCAGGAGGGGGAGGATTAGGGTGATATACCCTCCTCCCCCTCGAAATGTACGAAAAAATTTAGTTTTCATACCCACCAACGTAAGATTTGTATTTTGAGTAATATTTTTTTATAATTTTAACATTAGTTTGTGATCCAATTTTTATGCTCATCATTAAATCTTACACCAAATTTGGCGATTAGAGACTTTTAGGTGATCATTTACCTTATTCATATTAAATCCTCCTCCGAAAAAAAATTTAAATCTCCCTTCTAAAAATAATTTTGTGTATCCTCCCCTTCCATCTCCCCAATTTCTATTTACTATTATTAATTTTAAATACTATATATTATTTCACTAATGTATTTCAGATTTTCTAAAAATATAATGCAATACGTATGTGGAAACGGGGTTAACTATTAATTTTAGATAAATATTTTACTACAATATGTGTCTTCAATAAGGTGACATCATTTGGCTGATCAAAAGGATGCAGCATCGATTTAGAAATTTTTGCTTAGTCATCTGAAATAATATATATATATATATATATATATATATATATATATATATATATATATATATATATATATATATATTCTATATATCTAATTAAATTGTGAAAGCAAATCTTTATCGTGAATTATGTTTTTTTTTTTTTGTTTTATATTTAATGTTTCGTAAAAAAAGTTAATGGTCTATTACAATTCTACATTAGATGTATATTTTTTTAACCCAATACTTTAGTGAAGATGTAAAAACGGATGGAGGGATGCAACCTATTAATAAATTCATCTGAATAAAGGGCACTTGCTTAGAGCCTAGTCCACCTTGGATCGCCTCCCATTTTCAAAATTTCGACCTCTTTTTGGGTCAGCCTACCGAAAATAGTTCTAGTGATGACGTAATCCCTATTTCACAATAAAATTCCGAATGTAAAAGGCCATTTTTAACTTTCAACTATTTTTATAATTTTTATGTCGTTTAGTATGTTATTAATACACACACCTATAAAGTATTTATAGTATGATATAAATACAAGCAATTATTTACCAAGCATTTCAAGTTTGTATAATATATATTATTATTCAATTTTGTATGTATAAATTAATTTTACTATTGATGATTTTGAAAAAATTAAGGAATTATTTGACCGAAAAAATTGAAAGTGGGGCATATTTTTTGATAATTACAAAATGTTACGCTACCTACACATTTATCAAAAAATCAATACTATTACATTCAACATGTTAATAGACAAAGATATCAGTAGGTTAATAATAATTCAAATTACAACATGATGGGTTGGTGGCAAAAACATTTATTTTCCTCGAAACATCTTCGATTATAAAAAAAAAAAAATTAATAAAGCGGTAAATAAATTAGTATCAATTTTGAAAGATAACCTGTAGAACTAAACTGCTAGCCAATGAGGCCGCTTATTAGACTTGACGAGCGTCCCATTTTCTCTCTAGGTCAGTTTCCCGGATCTGGTTTTTATGGTTACGTCCGCAAGTGGTTAATGGCCATTAAAAACGAAAAAAACATGCCTTGCAATAAAATATTTTACTACGTAATAAAGCTGTTAACCTCAGCATTGCTAATAAAATTATAGTCTCGTAAAAGTACAGTTTGTAATTTCAATTCTGTTACTGATATTTTTTTATAATATTCTAGGCCAGAGCATTAAAGTTATTTTTATAGATAAGGAAATCTTAGCAACCAACAATACCGATGTTTTTCGTACTCTGAACTCGCTAAGAAAATAAAATACACCTAGTTTTGTATTTCTTTAAATTTCCCTTCAGAATAGCCAATGGATAAATAATATCAGTTCTGCTATTAAAAAATTAAAATGTTAATTACATCCACTTTCATCCAATTAATGATCAATGTCCCTTCTCTGGGGCATAAATAGCGTGAAATTTCCTCAAATTTTATCGAAATATAATCTAATAAAATATTATAGTAGTTCGTTTATTTGGCTTAATGGCCTCATGTACACAACGTGTACATAAAGGACGCGATATTCTATAGGTTATTCACAGAGATATCCTACAAGTTATTAACCTATAGGTTGTGAAGGTCGAGATTTATTTGATAGTGCCTTCACGATATAAAAGTAAACCATCGTATGCCTGAATAGAACCAGCATCTTCTAATGATCCAACACGTTCGGACACTACGGCCTCATAACAATGATTGGTCCATCCTATCACCTGAAAATAAACTCTTTAATACTTTTTTCTCTAGTTCAGTGAGTTATGTTTGATGGCTTTTTAAACGGAGATGATTTACACCCTGTTATATTATAAATTATCCGTTGTACCGACGTTGATTTTCTCTCTAAATCAAATTAAAATCTACAAATGAGATGAAAGTTCATTGATAGGAATGTTTCCTACGTCTGGACCAAACGGGCGGAACCCTAACGTTCGTGGAACTCCAAGCTGTTACGCAATTTCCTCTTAATTTAGTGTATTAATTAATCTTTCTTTCATCTTAATTGCCAGTTCCTCGATTATCTAACGATCCACATTCGTGGATAATTGGCCTATAACAATAGTTCATGAATTGCTTATCGAAACCGACTGAGATTGCTTTTGTAAGGGGTTGGTCAAAGCATGGAATAACTTGAAGATCTTTTAGTTCTCAAATGGCTAAATAACAAAAAAAAAATCAATAGTAGTGTTTATGATCGTAAGAGAAATTAATGATAAACCAGAAATATTTGATGAACTACACTAATTAATAAATACGAGGAATACTAAGACGTAATGTTCACTGTTGGATTATTGGAGAGAAGATATAATTTAAATATAATAGGAGTTGAGATTTTTATCACTTCTCTTTTGACCACCTCCTGCGTCTTGTCAAGTGAGGGCAATTTCTTTTCTTGTTTTTCCTACTAACCTTGCCACCAAGCTATATAAAGGTAACTCAAGGTGAAGTGGGTATTACCGGGTTCTGATCAGTGGGCGTGATACTCGTTTGTATTTTAAAATTCAAACTATTTCATATCCATGAAATTATGGAGTTAATGGTTAGAAGTATAAATTTAAAATATTTTTTATATAATTTATTGATATAATACGTATTAATTTAAATAAGGAATACGATTTTTTAATTACTTATGTCAGATTATGTTTAACCCGAGATTTATCAATTAAAAATCAAATCAATCCAAAAGCTATCCTTATACAATCTTATAAACAGCTAATGAAAACGTAGCATACATCCTCGTTAAAACTTTAAATTAAAAGAATGTTTAATAATAAAAATGTTTAATTAAAAGGAAAACAAGCTACTAATAAATTATTTGAATTATAGAATATTACTTAAAAATATAAATAGAAATACAACTTTAATCTGTATTATAATGTTCCTTAAGAATAACAACACACGCTGTTACAATAATACTTACTTATTACAATAATACTGAATGATTAAACAAACATTGTTATAAATATATTAAGTATATTTAGCAATATTTATAAAATGAAATGAAAAATTGATCTTTATTATAGAAGTAACAGAAAGGGGCAAATCAAGCAGCATTCGTCACCTGCATTATTAGAACTTAATCAAATTTTAAATTAAAAGAAAAACAATAAATAATTATATAAATAAAATGTAAATATAAAAATTGCCAATGGCTACATATAAACATATTTTTACAAACATAAATAAAAATTTATTCTTTACATGTATTCGGAAAATTGACCATTGAGGAGTTGGAGAAATAAATGCTGTTTAAACGAGGTTAAGGATGAAGCTTTAAGAATGGATATGGATAAGGTATTCAAAAACGAGCAGTAAGTCATTCCATGAGAAGGGATCACAAATCGGTAGGTTGAAGTGGATGGAACAACACAGGGTGAGGAGGTCAAGAATATAGGATTTTTTTTGGTCCTCAAGGATTGGTATGACTAGGCACCAAGAAGTTATTGCCGTCAGATATTAGTATATAACCACCACTGCTCGGAATAACAGTGACAGAGATAATAATGTTCATCAATTTATTATTAGATCATTTTTTTTTTTCAAAAAATAGGAATTCAACAAGTCATTGTTCAAAATGATAGTATATTTTTTTTAAAAATACTGACAGTACATACGTGAAAGTGATTTAAGAATGTTAAAACATTTGTCAGTATTCAAGACTGTTGTTTTCACAGACGGCGCGAGCTGAATAGCGAGTCGAATGAACACGAATGGGAATTGTATTTATTTAAAATACATCTATTCTTAAAAAGTGAAATTACATAGTTCGTACTGCTCGTGTGTTGAATAAAAATTGAGCTATAAATGTTTGATTGATATAAAAAAAACAAAAAAAAACGGAGGTATGAGTTATTACAATATATCTTTCGAACTTTCTCTTCTGGTTATTGAGCAATCTAACTTCTACTTCCGGCGAGCTCATTAAACATTACAATTGGATTATGAAACTAAATTTGGTGTTTCATAAGTTATTTTATGATTTCATAAGATAAAGAAAGAAGAAATTGAAATTTAGAAAATATGAAACTGTAATACTTACAAATAGAAACAGGTCAAGTTCATGGCCATAAAATTATATTATAATTTTAATACTCAAAAAAATAATTGTGAGGACATAAATGAGAGATTCCACACAGGAAGCCTAGAGTTTCTAAAATAATTAGGACAGAAACAATAAGATAGCATATGCTAGACAAAATGGAGCAAATCTCACATCAACAGCTAAAAAAGAGACAGTATCTCACTTCTAGAGATCTATTATAAAGTAAATGTGTACTTTCTTGGAGTGAGGAACTGTCTCTACTTGATGTGGCTTTATACAATGTTGATCTGAGATGTGCTGCCTTTATTCTGCTATATGCTATCTTATTGTTTATGTCTTAATGATACCTGGATTTGGGAAACGACGGCTGATTAGTTGTTTATCGGTATTTTAGAGACCGAGGCTTCGTTTTAGTAATCTTCAATTTTTTTTTTTTGCTCTTTTTAATTTTTTTTTTAAGTTTTAAAATTATCAGCCAATTTAAACGAGCTTCATCATTTTTTTTTTCCTCACTGCTAATTATGGTTTATTGTACCTCGTCATCTGAGAGTCGGATTTTATTTTACTATAAAACTATAAGATGCACTTAACAGTTGAGTTCTTGTTCTTCGGTTTCTTTATTTTGGGTTTAACGTACTTTATTTACTCCAACAATGGCGAAAAGGTCGGGTTGTCCTACACTTTACCAATATATTCTAGCCCTTCAGTTGAGGTTAAAGTGTACAAAAGCAGTTATTTGTACAAAAGCAGTTATTAAGTTTTTCATACAAAAATAAATACTATTATAAATTGAAAAAAAAAAAGGTCGATAAAGCTGTTCTGCTAAGTTCAATTTAGAAGAATTATTTTTTAAGATTATTTATTCGTTACCAATGTCTATGCTATCGAATATGATGTACATATTCATTCAGTTTTTCTGTTTTGCTACATTGTGACTTGGTAGAATTCTCAACGCTTGTAACATTATGGAACTTATAAAATAAACAGAATAAGTAATTACAGAAGTGGATTATAGATAATACAAAAAATAAGAGAATCCTTTGAAGAATTAACTGGATAAAATCCTGCGAACGCCCTCCCAGTTATCAAAGGTCAAACAAGACATTGTCTCGTTTTAAAGCGGCTAAACAGCCGGTAAGCCCAGATCTGGAGCCACTTTCACTGTGTATTTTTAATAGATGCAGTTTTCTGAGACTGGAAGCCATTGTCGGCACGTGAACAGGCCACCTGTTGCGCAAAACCAAATCAATTACAGAGGGGGTGATAGAAGTTGTATAACCCCAACATTGTGGTTCCTTTCTTTGAGCGAGGCTTTGTGGCCGCTTATTATACAACTGCCATCGAACCAGGTTTTAGGAGAAGTGCTCTATGACAACACCGGGCCGGGAGTAAAACAGCTTGTTCAGCTGCATCAACATTAAAGAAAAAGCCAGTAAAAAATAGCCATATCAATTTGAAGCCACTTATCAAATCCTTAAAGATTAATTCTGAAATGTTCGGGCATTAAAGATATATTTATTTCGAAATATCCTGAATGATTCTTATTTTGCCAGGAGCCGAAACAGTTTATTACAGGTGCTTCCAAAATTATATATCACCTCCGCTAGTTGCCAGTTTATCCTTGACAATTGCAAATTGAATCATCAAGAGGAAGGAAAAATAGATATATGTACCTTCACCGTAACCTTCATACTCACTCAAACCCGTTAGTCCGTAACCTTGCTTCTACAATCATTCCTGATAATCTTTTTAATACCAAAAAAGCACGGCTTCTTCACAAGACAATCGTATCATAATCCAATATTAATTATGCTTGCATAAATATAAATAATCATGATCTTACATCAGAATCAGAGAATATGGCTGGTGTTTCATATCGCGGTAACAGAGAACCGGTAATGAAATATTAGGCTGGGCTTGAAGGGTGGAGTCACTCTGTTGGATAAGAGCCGTTCATTTGACAGGAGGAGTGCCAGTCTGCGAGTTATGTTGGCATTTCAGCGACAACCCCGGCTTGGACCGAAGTAATGGTTTCATTCCTTACATATGTCATCATACGGTTTATGAAACATGTGGGGCATTGAACAATTGAGCCAATGTATAATTATATGTAGCCAGTATTGGGTCTAGATTTTGTGGGATTCTGAGCGATACGATATTGCGGGGCTTCCCTTGACCATGGCGGAGGGCTGTCAGAGGGTTTGGGAGATATGAAATAACCTCTGGGGAATCCGAGAGTCTCTAAAACTATAAATTTGTTTAAAATGTATTACTCATTTATTTAATTTTTATATGCCACAGGCCCCCAAAGGACTCAGCCTTGGATTCGCCCTTGTATATAACTACTTCTCTCAGTATGGTGGAAATTAATTTGTCAGCACTATCTTATTATAATTATTTCGTTAAGAAAAGGATGCTTATTTTATCAACATAGCATCAATAAACTCATTGTACAAGGGAAGAGATAATAGAAACAAACAATGGAATCTGAAACGCACGCTCATGAAATTCACGCAACTGATAACTTTGTTTAGCTAGATTTCAACATTATTATACCATCAGAATGAGATGTTAAGACATTCAACAGATTTTTCTTTTCGCTGCATTTGTTCCAAGTTCAAGAAATTGACAGTATTAGGGCGAAGAAAGGAATGAATTTCAATCTTTTTGCCATAGAGAAGAGTCAATTATCCATTGAAATACTGCCGCGCTTTGGTTCAGGCGTTTCAACAGTGGGAATATGAGCCGTATGGAATATAGTGGACCTTCGAAGGTGTTTTGCATTATGAGTTTGTTCATGATGGTCGGGCAGTGGACCCAAATCTTTATTGTGAACAGCTAGACAGAGTTTATGTAGTTTTGAGTGCAAGTACCCCGCTTTGTTCAACAGGAACCAAGCCATTTTGCAACACGACAATGCCCCTACATATCGTTCTCGTTTGACCAAGGACAAATTATTAGAACTGCAAGGAATAAACGTTTTGCCTCATCATGTCTATAGCCCAGATATTGCATCAGATTATGGTTTTTTTAGATCAATGGCTCATTTTTTAAAAGGGCGGATCTTTGATAATTACAAGGACGTAAAAATTGGATGTGAAAAGTTCTTTGCCTCAAAACCAAAGGAGTGGTATCAGCATCAAATCCAGTTACTGACAGAAATATGGGTGAAACCAGTTGAAAATAATGGACTTTACTTTTGGAATACTACTTTGAAGAGTAGTATTCAATAATGTTTAAAATATACAATCTGAAATAAAGCTATACTAATGCACAAGGACTTTTGTAACAGCCTCCAAGATATTGGGAAAATATGCGTATATACAATACTGACTTATTTCAGCCTGAAACTCAGATCATACAGAACAGATGTCACAGAAGATAGTGGGTATTTTTTACAATATTGCAATACATTAGATTTTACAACAATCAGTTTTAATAACAAAACCAAAAACCTATTGAAACTAATAGTTTCTAATTTGCATTGTATAAATTTTTTTTTCTAAGCTCCAAGTATACTTACTTTGGATTGATACAAGTATATTGTTTTGGATTGTTTAAAAATCATTAAGGATTAAAACATTTTACAACTATAAAATAAAAGTAAATATTGATTGCAATAATAATATGTTTAAATGCTTCTTAATATTATTTACGATTTTCAAAAAACAGTCTCGTTGATTTACTGGAGTAAAGATATGTAACATAAAATACTTGGAAATAACTTCGCAATACTTAATTTGCGATTTTAATGAATTAAATGTGGCTATCATTAATTGATATTTAAATATTTTAAAAATTATATGCTGTCATATAAGTGAACGTATAGCAAGTTAATAAAGCAATTAAGTAAGTCTTAATTAATTAAGCAATTAAGCAAGTCTAATAATTAATAAAACAAGTTCAATGCCCTCGTGGGTAAAAAACTACGCTAATCACTAAGAACAATCACTGGTCTCATCGTTAGCAATAATCATTAGTAATGGCTGTAATGGTTCAAGAAAGGACAAAATATCAAAGACGAATCATCTCCACCTCTTACTCAAGAATTTTCTTATTTGACCTATCAACATTTATATTGTGATACAACACATAATGGGTTGAAAGGAAGTAAATAGATTCTTTCTGAAAGGAAATTAGCATTCGATTACAGAAAAGGCATTCCGACATTTTACTGATTAGGGAAGGCCATAATCTGGTCAAGGAGCACAGGCGGTGGCGACAGTGCAACGGAAGACAGACGTGGTCGTCCTTGCCAACAAGTATGTGGCTCTTGCTGCCTTAGCAGGAGGAAATTCAACAGGTCGCTATCTATATAACGGTAGTACACATTCCGGTTAAATAAACTCGCTCCGTTAATAACTGTTTAAGCCAGATCGAGTATAATATTAGAAATTAAATAGATCTCTATTTCAGAAAGAGATAAAAAGAAAATATTTTAAAAAGCCTGGATCAATAATAGTTACTAACCGTAGAGAATAATTTAAAAAATGGCACCATATAAGCCTGCACAACGTTAATGGCCTTTCTTACATTAAATTCTATGGGAGGTTTGATAAAATGTGTCATTCGCCATCAAGAAGTTATATGAATGAAGATCTTCGTTAAACGTACAGATATGATTTAGATGATATTACCAATATTAAGATACACCAATCCAACAGTCAATAGATACAAAAGTACTCACTGCGAAAGATTTCACTTATGTATATATACAAGGACATATTTAAATTTGTGTGGGGTCAAGTGAGATTTGAATCCGAACATTTTAAGTTTTAATTTTGTATTTCAAAATAGATTAACCACTATTTATTTCATTGTGAAACAAATCTTGTTTTTGCCCCACTCCCTCTGGATCCGCCCCTGGTCATGTATAGATCGATAGATAGATGTATAGATCAGTCATAAACATCATGACAGAAAAAGGCGTAGAAGCTTGAAGCTCCTTTCTCAGTTATTAAAAACCCATTAGATGCATAGTATTTATCGGTACCTCTGAGGTAAACTGTCATAAGTAACATTTTCAATGTTTTGCAGCTGATGAAGTCATAGGTAGCGAATCGGTTCAACAGGTGTAAGCGGGATATTATTAGATAGATAAATTGGCAGCTGAAAAAAAAAAGTATTCTGAGACTAGGTCTCTTAAAAATAACGATATTATTATTGGCAAAATATTATATTACAAAAGTCACATCTGATCAAAAGACAAAATTAGTATTGGTTTTAAAAAAAATATATGTGTATATAAATATATATATATATATATATATATATATATATATATATATATATATATATATATATATATAAGCTATATAAATCCTGTGTATATACAAGCTTCTAAATAGTATATAAATATACTAACAAAAATATAATAACAAACAAGAAAGACGAAAGAAAAAAAAAGATGTATGTATATATACGGTGACAACACTGTTAAAGTAAAATATTAACTTTAAAACCAAAAAGTACATATTAAAGTGAGATTGAAAAAGGAGGGATTCGAATGAAAATAGGGAAGGAGCATGGAGTATATTTGACGGAAGGGAATTCCAGAGGGCAGAGGAACGGGCAAGAAAGGAGCGTTCAAATGTTTTACCCCTTCAGTGGTCTTTTAATATTAGTAAGAAGGTCAGAAGGATCTTGGTTCCTGTGAATGTACTGAGGATTTGAATTGCTGGAGATTGTAGATGTAGGAAGGTTGCTGGGAGTTGATGGATTGGTATGGGAAGGACCTGAGGAAATATTGTCTACGGACGGAGGGGAATAGCCTTAAAGGGAGATAACTTCAACTCGCCGCAAAGGTGGGACACACGAGACCGCCTCGAGGTTCCTAAGACAAGTCTTAAAATGCAGTTCATGATTCGCTTCAATTTGTTCTCAAGAACGATCGAGAGGCCACCAAATAGCACACAGCCGTAGTCAAAATGGGGAGAATAAGTGAGAATACGAGGAGCTTACGTGAGATTGTGGGATATACTGGCTGGAACGATGAAATCATTCAATTGACCATCGGGAAATTTGGGTGATATAGGATTTCCAGAATAAGATATGGTCAATAGTGATAACTAAAATTGATGGGGTGATGACTCAGAGATAAAGTTGTGGTGATAGAACCGAAGAGGGACTTGCAACTGATAATAATGGCCTGAGTTTTCATAGCGTTCAACCTTAATTTAATCGCTATTATCGTAGTATTAAACGATACTTAATACAGAATGCCTTGGGTTTATGATGAAGGAAATACAATTTTTGGTAAGATAATCAAGCCCCAGAGATGGGTGAAACTGAGCTATCTTCTTCGGCGAGTTTATTTCATTATAGTCCTTTCACTAATTCAACCAATATTTAATTAAAAATATATTGGCATATAAATCATAAATAAATAAGTAAGTAGAAATAGAAATGGTAAATGGATATCAGTCAGTAACCATCATTCTACGAAAGTAATTATCTAATCATCTTTCCTTTGAGGTGATGGATCATCCAATTTCTCTCTCGTCGGAAAAAAAAAGCGTGCTCTATCTTTTTTCTTTTATTGTCCTTTATCAGAGTGGTATAAAAGGACACGGGTAGAGAAAGAGCTTTTGAAAGCTGTTGGGGCAAGTCGTGGCTCTCTCATTGATGGGAAGAGTGCGCTATTATCATTGCCTGCCTTTCCCCTTGCACCTCATAAGGTGCAATAATTTATCCGGTTATCTGTCACATGAGAGGGTTAATTAGCAATAGTTGTTGAGGACTCTTATACCTGCCTTCTCCCGTGTCTTGAACAAGAAATATGCTACAGAAAGCTGATGAGGCAAAATGTCATCGCGCAACCGAGATTCAGCTCTGATGTATTCTTAATGTTATTTCTCTAATACTTAGCGTCGTAAGGCGTCCTCACTAACATATTAATCAGGTATATAAACAAATCTCAATAATCAACAATACAAGCAGTTCTGAAGTTTTCTTTTTATGTAATTTGGATAGCGATTACATGTTGAGCCTTCGCAGAGGCCAATTAAACACCTAAAAGAAAAAACTTCAATGCTATTGAATTGCTATATGAGATGGCATCTCCCCACGCTAAGTGGTGTGCCAAGGTACGCTGCCAATCGTGGTACTGATGATGATAATCTAAACCTAGGCCGACTCAAATTAAAATATTCTTTGCCTATCGTTTCTACCATCTCGCAGCCAATCCTAGATATTGCTAATATGCATATGGTGGTTTAAAACGATTTACATTAAATAATTGTCTCAATTAATTATAATCTAGGTACTTGTAAAATGACTAAATTTATAAGTAAAGTTAGAAAGAATGGGTATTCAACTATATTGTTATTTGAGGAAAACATGCTTATCAGTCAATGCAACATAAAAAATAAAAAACAATAATTGTTTGTAATTGGATTTCATTAGCGTTATAATAACACTTTTTTTTTTTTGCAACATGGATGCACTTCTTTTTCTCAAACACAAAATCTAAAATAACAAAAGATAATATATCAATTATTAATAATTATTCATAATTAATTAGAATAGGTAATAACTGATTCGAATTCCTAACAGGTTTACAGGAAAAAAAAATGTTAAAGACTGACATACGACCTTGGCATTATGGTGACACCTAACCACGTGTTATGATAAAGTTAAAACTGGTTCAATCAATGTACTTTTTTTCTCATTTTTATATAATATATTTAGGTTCAAACAGTGCACCCTAAATGTATTTATATATATATGGAATAATTTTCATATAATTCGTTTTGCGTAATATAATCGATTTATTGTCGAAGAGTATATCGAATGCTATATAGCTGTTTAATTTTCAAGAAAATTAAGGTAATTTTAATATCGGACTAAAACATTTTCCTTTTCCAAATCCACGCATTCCAGAGATATATATATATATATATATATATATATATATATATATATATATATATATATATATATATTTATATATAAACACATTCCGAAAAGTTGTTCAGATGTACCAATAAATGATAATGATGTTTGAGGTGATGACTTCTGTACTCAGAGGTAAACTGTCGTTTGTAACAATTTCAAAGTCTCACAAGAGAGTAAAAAGAAGTTTCCGATCGCACTGTACTGCTTGTTATGGATGTTGGTCGATTTTTAAATTTCAAGTTTTGTATACCTTTTCAGCTTGTTTATAATATAGCCAGAATAATGCAAATACGATAGTAAAATCAAATTCAGCAAAATTGGACTTACACCAGTTTACCTCTGAGGTACAGTTTTATCTTCCTGAAAATTAAAGAGCGAATAATTCGGTTTGCAATTGAATAAAACAGTTTGCAATTAAATCTAAATGAATGAATAAACTATTATGAACATTTCAAATGATTCGTAAATTTTAGTGAAAGTTTGGCAAATTTCTTTTTGAAAATTTGTAGTAGCTACAATTATTTTCGAATGGGAAAAAAAAATACAAAGAAATACGAAGAATGACAAATTTTTAGCTGGTACAAGACTTGAAGAGAAAGTTTCTGGATTACGTATGAGAAGAGGAAGATAACGGTGAAAAATTCTATATTACCGCTTTTACTCGTGTTCCATTGCGGATATTGTGCTTGCTAGAGTTACATTTCCGCACCTTCTTTTGTTAAGTTGACAATGCTGGAACGATTTATTCTGCATACATTCTTTTGGTACTATGCAAATTGTTTTTTGTTTTTTTAAATCGTCATTAGCGCAATCGTAACATATTTGTATGCGATTTATTGTTACAAGTCTAAAATCAATTTCCACCTAAACCATTCATTAAACAAACATAGTTTAAGAATTAGTAGGTAAAATAAATTATTCGCTGGTAACACTTTTTGTTATTAAGCATCTATAGAAATGGCTATTTTATGAATTCAGAGTGTGAAATCGCAAGTAGAACCCGAAATCAAACACATTCAAACCCTATAAATTAAACTCACCATAAAATAAATTTTAAAAAACTAACAAACCAGTCCCGCAGCTGCCCACGAAGGGCCAAGGAGGAAGGTAAGGAATTGATGACAGTGGCTGATTTTTGGACTGACAGAGATTTTGGTCATCAATGTGTTCCAGTCACCTGATTTATCCACAGATTAATATCAGAAACCCATCTTAGGGCTAATCATATCCAAGAGGCTTCTATAAAACCACGGCAGTCAGAAACTTTTAAATCAAAACATTAACAACCCTGCCAGAATTTCAAGAATGTCCGTTCCACTTAGGAAGCCAAAAACCTTGATTTAACTTTTTTTAAATTTATTATCCTTACATTTTACATGTAATTTACATTTACATTTAAAATTTCTATATCCTGTCGACAAGTTTTAGTAAATAAAATTGTTTGAGACTCATCTCTTATATATTCAGATAAATAAGCAGTTTCAGCTCATTAATTATCAATAAATGAAAGTTTGACTTTCTTTTTATGTAGACTTTCTCGATAGTTGCTAAAACTATTTCGTTATCCATTTTCTCAATTCTCGAACACTTTCCCTAATATTAGGAAAAATATTTACAGGTACAGACAAAGATATCTTATTTAAACTGTCACTAAAGAATATCAAAATATTTAATAATAATACCCTATGGCAAGTCCTACGTAGGTTTAATTTGATTCCGAATTTGGTGTTTTATTTTGACTGTAATTAATAATTAATTTAGAACATTCAGGTCATATCCGTGGCCCATTAGCTTGACTAAACCTAGTTCTTTGATGTTGGTAAATCATAAGACTCCTGAATCGTTTTCTTAGTGATTTGATCTGGAACTTTCTGCCCCTGTTATAATAACATAACTGTGTGGTGGCTGAGATAAAGGTAGAGCTTTCGGGTCTTGAAAATATTAATTAAAGCGTAGAATATTGTAAGTAATTAATTAAAACTGATCATAGCAATCGATTCGGTATGCCTTGTTCAGGCTGAGTTCGATGGAGTTGCTCAATCATTAACTTTTTCCGAATGTCATGATTGCTCATGTAGCTCGTATGAGTTCTGCCGAGTGAAGCAGTATTATTTTAACGAACCGAACTTCTATAGATCATATATTTCTCAGTTTCTCCTTCTCCATATGTCTGCGTCCCTCACTGTTCCAAATATCCTTCTCGATACCATTATCTCGAATAGGACGAGCTTTGGTTCATCAGGTTTTGTGGTTGCCCATTCCTCGGATCAATAGGTGAAAACGGGTCGCACTAGAATTTTGTCGTGGTGAATTTCAGTCTTTTTAGATAGATACTTTTGCAATTTCAAAATGATACCTCTTAAACAGAGTTTGTATCTTTCGAATTTGTATTGTTCAATTTCTAGGTTGGAGCTCTCCGATTTTCTGTTTTCCCTCCATGTATTTTCCAGGTATTTTGTTTCTTGTTCTTTCACCATCAACAAAAACTCACTGGCAGAACTTTCATGAGCTATAAAGGCCTCTATTAGTGCTCCCTCTGGTCTGGCTATATTGTCAAAATCGTCTGATAATCCAGAATCTGGACTAGTTTTGTGAGATTGGTGCCTCCTGTTTGTATTCCTGATTTTCGAACAACCGTTTCTGAAGTTAAATTAAAAAGCTCATTGAGACATTTGGTGTTCCACAGGAGCTCATTATACCTCTGAAAATTACAACAAGCAGGCCCAAGCTTGTTGTTGGTGTGGGAGCAGACTTGTCTGATTCGTTCGGTGTAGACAGCGGATTAAGGCAAAGGAGCGTCTTCTTTTTAATTCTCGTTGTAACTAATCATTAAATGATAAATCGTGCATTAATCACTATAAACGCTTTTAATTATGATTACATTAACGCTTTGTTTCCTTTATTTAATAATTGTCAAATAAATACATACATACATTTTAATCAATCAGCGACGATGGGATGAACTCAGAATTGACAGCTCACTTATGAAAGCAGTAAAAATGATTGCCGAAGAGGATGGATAGGAGTGATTGAGCAAATTGGATTGGGAAAGAAGAGCGTTGAGAGCTGTCCTAAAGTTCAAGCCGATCTAACGTGCATTTAAAACATTTTACGAACCGCTAGCAATGTAACGCCAAATGCTGCCAAACCTGTTGCCCCATCCGCGGCACCCTTTTGCAATCACCGACCATACATGGCTTCAATTGTCCTTAGGATCGATTAATGTTATTAAATGTCCGAGCCTAAGATATTTTAATCGTGCAATGGGACTTCTATAATATGTTTTATTATGATGAATATTCGGAATTCACGTTTTATTTAAATATAATGCATCTGACGCATAATCTTAAAATGATGTTATTTCTTTGAGGAGAAGAACTCAATAACTGTAATATACCGTTGTAGGAAGATATTCTGGAGGATGACATAGGTTACATCATCGAATGAATATATAAATAGCAGCGACCTTAAGGAGGGAAAGTGACGAAGAGCTATTGTGAAAGAGACGGCCAAGCCTTATGTAAAAGTGTCTTCTCGGGGTCACCAGTAACAGGCCAGCCTGAGGGAACTTCTTCACTTTCATGCTGCGGCTACCGTCCGAACCTTTAACCGCATATATAACCGAACCTAACTACCCGCAGCTTTTAATGTCTCATGTAGGATGTGTTCCTAAAGATTAATGCATGCATCTTAAAAGTTTTTTTTCGGATTTAACCTTTTATGTACAGTGTACATGTAACTGTAACCTATTGTTTTTCTTATAAGTCAAGTATACCGCTAACAATCTGTATAATAAAAAGCTTATAAATAAAAGGGTAGGTAGGTGCCCGTCATATCCTTAGAAGTAAGTTCATAATACACAATTTATTTGGTTAACTTTAGGTCAATTTTACGCTTAAAATATGCGTTATAAAAGAAGCATAACAAAAGAAGAGACAAAGAGGGTTTAGAAAAAAAGAAAGAAAAAATATGGTTAATTCTTACTATTTTTTTTTTTTGCTTTTTTTCTTGGGAGGGGGTTGAGGGAAAATAAAAAGAAAAAAGTTTATTACTTTATTTTATTAGGTTATTTTGTATTTTAGGGAAATAATTACCTTCAAAAATAGGTGATATTACTATACTTATTGTCATTATGTTTAATTAAGTTTGTGCAGCTAATGTGTGCTGTTAAATGTTTCCAATGTTTTTTACTAAAACGAAGTGGAATAAATAAATGATATATTTTGAATTTTTAAAACCGTCCTTGGCAAATTTAATCTCGAAAGTTTTTAATTCCTTCAATACATATACTATGGTAGTTTACGAATTATTTTAAAAATCTAAGTTGTGTCGCATAGTATACATTAAACATTGCCTCAGGTACTTAGATTCTAAACTGTATATTTAATATGTAAGTTATTAATATGTAAGTATTGATCATACAAGAACTTTTCGTTTTTTTTTTCTAAATAACTCTGGATGAATTTTATAATTTTGGTATTATTATGGTATTATTCCGAAGTTTTTACAAATGTTTTACTTTGAAAAAAGTTTTTTCGATCTTCTTATTTTGTTAAATTTTGAATATTTTATTTAAATATTTCTTATTGAATGAAAAAACAAAATTATCAAAAAACAAGATTATATGAGGCGATTCAAGCAAAAAAACGTTAAAAACTGAAAATAAACATATGTTCAGTAATTAAAAGCTAAAATTCAGCTTGCTATTTAATAGTTGTAGCATGTTTCACATACACCTATTTTTTTTTTTACCAAATACGGTCCATTAATTTTTAAGAGTTCCTTGAGAAATATTCGAAAAAGAAAAACAGTTTTTTTTTACTTATACTTTTCGATTCGGGAGATCACTAGCTAATATGTCGGTAAAGTAAAATTCATACTTTTTGAGTTATGCACAAATAAAATTTTCTTTTCGTCATAACTTCCTTCCCTGCATTTTCGGTGATGTTCTGCATATATGAAAACTTAAAGGTCTTTAAGGAGAGGACTTTAGGCAAGTTTCATCAAAATCGTAGAAAGTTATGAGAAAATTATTTTAAAAAAAAAATGTAAAATCAATGATATAAAGCGGTATATCCGGTTTATCGCTTTTAGGGAAAAAGTTGTAACATCCCAGACATATATATATATATATATATATATATATATATATATATATATATATATATATATATATAACTTAAACACGTAATTTCATGTTCGCAAAACTTTTTTAGGTAGGCTGTTCACATACACCCAGGCACACGCAAATGCCTAGATAATTTGGGGGACTTGGTTATTTGGACTCGGGGAACCTTAAACGTTTATTTCCATTGGGAATTCAGTTTCAATGATTTTCTTTGATACATAGGCAAGTGAAATTAAAAATGTACCAATGAATATTCTTTTCCTGCCTTAGGTAGTTAAGGTGTTAAAAATGTTTATTTTAGTTGAAATTAAAATTTAGTTATCAATGTGATATTTTTATAAATTAATTAAATACAGAGATTGTTGGAAGTATATATGTATTTATGTTGTACCTAGTGGAGTATGATTAATATATTGTGAGCTTATCAACGATAAATTTTTATAGGAAAACGAAAAAGATACATCCTGTGACGTAAGCTAATGATAATTCTAAGAGGCTCGATGTGTTGCTATAGGCCTTATGAGACGACGGAGCGTGGATTGAGACATCATTGGCCAACTGGACCTCACACACCGGTAACACCACTCCTGACAAAACCTGAACTTATCTGGCGATTCGTAACAGTCCGGGTCAACAGGCCAATGCGTCCGCCATTCTAGATTTTGTGATGGCTCTCTAACGACGTAATTCTCCAGTCGTATGAGATGTTACATGTACATAAAAACGCAAAAAAAAAACTGCCTTCTATATATGGAAGAGTCTCAAAAACAATAAATTGAAAATTGCTAATATTGTCATTTAAGAATACAAAAATCATACGATATGAGAATAATATAATGCATTATTATAATTATAATTACCTAAGCATTAGTCTGAAATTACTTTCCCAAAAAGAGAATGTCATTCCTGCCCGAGATCTTTCGAGCTAATGGTCCAACACTCTCAAATTATTCTGAAAAAGGATTGAAAAACAACATTGCTAATTACAGTGCGTTTTGGGAGTACGGGTCTAATGCGGCAAATATGTTGTAACTGTTATATGAGGAGGTTATATAATTATTTTAGGCGCCTCGGGTGGACAGTGCGGAGGTTACGTCGGTCGCCTTGCGTCAGCGGGTGGACGTTCACACGAGACCAGGTCCCTGACATTGGACTATGAAATTGAAAGTTAGTCCCCTCAATAGTGTCAGTCCCTCTGACGCCTTCCTATTTGTTCGGTCCCTTTGTCGTCGATGTTGATTGCTTCTGTCTGCACCAGGCCAATCATAGCGTGGCGAAAAATAGCATTGAAATCTGACTTGATTGAAGACAGTCAAGCAATCAGTAATCCGAAACAACATGGTGGCAATCTCTAACCGTTTGATAATTACTATAGAATGCCTTACTTTATATTGATAAATATGCTGTAGCAATCTAATATATTTGGCCTGCATGGCTTGAAAAAAAAAAGCATTTCTACCTCATTCTTCACATTTCATGGGATGAATGAATTTGATCAAGACGTGAATTCAGGAAGACACAAAACTATCTTTAATTTAATGGGTTTTTATTGCAACGTTATTAATAGCTCTAAAAGTAATCTATTCAAATTGAACCTATGATTCACATTATTGAAATTTCCTCGTCCTTCTGTTTTTAAGGGTTCAGTTCAAGAATTAGACGGTATAGGTATACTAGAAAGGGATCAACCCAAAAAATATACAAAACTGAGTTGAAGGTGGTTTTCAATAGGTTGAGTGAGTGCTTACTATTTCAACAGAAAAGAACTAACTTATGGTTCAGGTATTAGAAAAAGATTGCGACGTTTCTATTTCATGAAAAGAACCAAACTACTTAATATTTTCAGTGGAACAAATTACAATGTTTTCATATTGCAGGATAAAATTAGATTTGTGACAAAACAGAAAATTAACTTATTTTATAAGGCCATTTGTTTACTCAAAGCATCTCCAATCATAATGCCGTCCAATTATTAATAGTTTGTTTATTATTATTATTCATGCTTTATCTTTCTCTCTCACATCCTCAAGAGGGCTAGTTCCCTCCAGCACTTCCATGCTCCTGGATCACTGTTTGAGTGATAAGAAGGATTATCAGTCAGGATAGGAGCGGCCACAGGATTTTAGAGATGGTTAGGTCGGAGCGAGTTTAAAAAAAAACAAGTTCATAACTAAAGCCAATAAGCGGGGTGTAATACAAATATAAAGACAGACATCGGAGCACAATTAATATTGCTCAATCAATTGTCAATTTTTGGCAGGTAACGGTGAAAAAAAAATTGGTTAATCCGGTAGTAAAAGTGTCAACATTTGAAGTAAAAGGAGATTGGCCAGGAGATTTCGACAGTGAGCGAGTGAAGGGGGAGCAAAGCGATCGTTAAGTCTAAAGGAGAGGCTTAAATCTAAGCAGGGAGAAAGTTTGTCCAGATTTAGGTCAGTAAATTAATTGCTTAATGTTTCCACACAGTTGGAGGCTTTTATTATTCCGGTATTTAAATAAAATTTGGTTGCTTTTTAATTATTTTTTCTGGCTAATATTTTAACCGAGTAGCTTTAGTGTCTAGGATGTATGCGAATATTTCCTCCTTCCTCCATCTCCTCAAAAAAATAGATAAGAAGTATCATGTTTATATAGTTACCTATGAATTTAAAAGTTTCAAGTATTCGATAGCTTCATTTGGTAAAGAAAAAAATAACTATTAGTCGATCTTGTAAAGGGAACTTAATATTTATTATATATTCGCATTACCGTTTGTCTATTTAATAAAAATCTATTACCAACTAAAAGTAATTGTCCATGACGGATCGGTACAATGTTCTTATTAACCAAAATTTACATTGTCATTATTAAAAACGTTCTGAATGTCGTTAGAGTATTTCATCTCAATGCTTCTAAAGCATGTCCTAATTATTAATATATCAAATGATTTATTATTTATTTACTGTATATATTATAAAATATTATAATAAAGTCGGAGGGTGAGTAAGAAAGAATAAAGGAAAAATGATTTATGTCTATTATTCAATTATTCACTTATCAAATTTTATTGCGCCTGATCATTATCTTATCATGCGTTATCAAGACCTATGATTTTTGGGCAACATTGGGAATATTGTAATTTGGACAGGGTTTTTATAATGTTTAATAATTATAATAGTAAAAGTTCAAAGTCGACAATAATACAAAGAATTAAGTTTGGCATGAACAATTTCTGTATTTCTGTATTCATCTCTACAGCTAAGTAAAAAAATACAATGTTTTTCTGAAGGAATTATAGATTTGAGAAATTACCTTCGAAAGTATGTTTACCTTCAAAAGTTAAAAAATATAAATATTATCGATTGAAACGTTATTGATAGATAATATTATACTAAAGAACTTGTTTTAAATCATTGCTCATTTATTAATACCTCTCAAATAAAATACTTACCATCAAATTACTTAAGAGGAATGATAACAGATCAAGTCCCTCATTCAGTTCTTTTTCATAATTCGCGAGTATTATCTGGAATGTGACGTGTTAGAATGTCTTTAAAGCGTTAATGTGTTTGTAATCCGGAAATCTATGTAGTTATAAAATATTTATAAATGATTTTGGAAAATGATGTTACCTGATAGTTTGAAAAAATGTAACTTTGAGTATTAATTTTATCTTAGTTAATTTATTATATATTGCCCTTTTTTCATTTTTATTTTTATTTTTTTTATAGCGAGAGCTCAGAAAGAAGACTTTAAGTGCCCTGACGACTATGGTTTCTACCCCCACCACAGCTCCTGCGACAAATACTGGAAATGTGACAACGGTGTCGCGGAACTGAAGACGTGCGGCAACGGTTTGGCCTTCGACGACACCGATCCCAAGTACCTGAAGGAGAATTGCGATTACCTGCACAACGTTGACTGCGGCGAGAGGACACAGCTCGGTAAGCGATGCTAGGATAAAATGTCAGGGTCGGGACCATTTGCATTATCGCAATAGATTGCAATTTCCTTGTTAAGTCTATCACAATTCATATTTTAATGTCATATTTAATCGGCTGACATATCATGTCGTCTCTTATATTATTTTTATTATAAAATTCCTAAAATTTGTAAAAGAGAAAATACAATAATAGTTTTAGTAGCCTCAGCACAAGAGGCTTTGATACTTGTAGTCAGAAGGAATATGTTGGAAACTTTTTAAGACAGTACTACAGCTTTTAAAGGAAAAAAAAATTGTAATCTTCCTTTACATTTCCTATTATACATAAATCATTATTATATTTATTTTTGACCATGCCGGTTACTATAGCTGTAGTTAGAGAGAAAACATTTGTAAGCTACAACTTTTAAAGCCAAAACTTAAACTTTTGCATCAATCAAATACACTATACCAGCATTCAATAGTTGAAAATTAAAATATTATTTACCCTAACGTCTCTCTGTTGCACTTATAAATAATCTGAATTTATACGCGTATTACAATCTTCTAATCTGAATTTATACGCGTATTACAATCTTATTTCATTCGATCTGAAGTGTTTACTGAGTATTAGTAACTTTTTTTTGTATTGTTATTATTTTAGGGAGAGTCTGTATTTTAAATAAAACAGGCTAATAAACAGTATTAGACAAAATTATGAAGGTTAATTCAATCAATATTGTCACTTCACACTACTTCCTTTCTTAGTGTCAACTATGTTCCAAGGCGGGAAAAGTGTAATTCAAAGGCATTACAATAACATTAAATATATGAACTTTCGCTTTTTCACATTTTTAGAAAAATAATAAACTAACATAATAAAAAAGAATGTCCAGTTTTTCACCTAAGTTTTTTCGCCTGTGCTAATTATTTATTTTTTTAAATTTAAAGTTTGAATAGAAAATTGAGAATTATTGACCGCCTTTTAGTATATATTAAACAAGTATCGACAAAACGGTTGCATTAATTCCATATGGAAATAACTTAGATCTTGCATAGTCCTTGAGTATGCTACGGACACATTACACATTCTTTACTCACGTTTTGAACGCGTGACCAACATACTAACTGCATGATATCAGCATATACTGACACATTTTTTATATACAATGTGATAATAGATATAAATGGTATATGTATTGTATTGCCAGACACAATAAAGGGCATTACTTATTATTAAAGGGCCAATAAACAATTTTATGTTTTCATCATACGATTTAAAAATGATTCCTGATTTTTTTATTTAGAAAACTATATATAGTGTACGAAAAAACGCAACTGGAATTATAATCAAATGAATGCATATTAGGAACTAAAGCATCATTAAAGACGGGTACTACGTAATGAGAATTCTGTTTATAATAATGGTAAAATATTTTTTCTAATATGTATGTATATATATATATATATATATATATATATATATATATATATATATATATATATAATTCTATAAGGGCTTTGAGCATAAATAAACAACACAAAATCTGAAATAGAAATAAGAATATTGCAGTTGAAAAAACTCTTAGAAGCCCCTTCAGAAGCTAAACCTTCAATACTCTACGATTCTACGGGTTTAATCTACCTAAACATACAATGCATAAATCTTTTTATAAAAATAAAATATAAATTGATAGTTTGAAGGACATCGCAGAATAGAGCCACTTTGTTATTAAATGGATAAAATTAATATTACTTTTCATATCCATTTAAACAAATGTTAAAACGAAGAATCTCCCATGACAGTTTTAATTAAAATTTCTTGTAATTCGCTTCAATTTGAACACAGCTATTTCTACTGAATTTCCTAACTTTAAAATTTCATAATAATGTATTAAGCTCTTTCGGTTTTGCAGTTTTACAGACAAACGAAAGTGTTTTGTGCTAATTTGAATTTTTCAATAAATAATAATAATGAAGTCCACCTTGCCAAAACTATAAAAACTTCCATAAAATATTTCTATTATTTACAATAAATGAAATTAGATATGTTGAAATATCGATTTTTTTTTTTAATCTATCTATTATTCTGTGGTAACATAAATTAAAAAAGCAAGAATATACTAAATTTTCATTATCATTCTTCATAATTATATTTATGACGAGTTATATTTATACATTTTTCATGTCTAAATTTGTCAAATTTCATAATAATTTGCGTATTTTATTAAACCATAAGATTGCATAACACTATCAAATTAGAATAAGGGGTAAGCATATTTATATAAAAAAAACATTAATAACTAATCAGTAAAGATAAATAAACTATTTTTTTAATATTTCAGAGCCACCAGAAAGTACACCTCATTGCCCAAGGTTGTACGGAATCTTCCCCGACGAAGGTAAATGCGATACCTTCTGGAACTGCTGGAACGGTGAAGCTAGCAGGTACCAATGTTCTCCAGGACTTGCCTATGACAGGGAATCTAGGGTCTGTATGTGGGCTGACCAGGTTCCAGAATGCAAAGTCGACGGTAAGACATGATTTTTTTTTTTTAATTATATAGATCGCAGGCTTTGAAGAAGAGTGTCACGATACGCAAAAGTGGAATTTTACCGGAGAAGCGTTTGAAGTTTGCTTATTTAGGTTTATTATTGTCCTCGTATTAAAGTATATCATTATTATAAGATATTACGACAATGTCTATTTTCAAAATTAAATTAAAATAATTCTTTTTATTGTGTAGGTAGGCATAATAATCATTAATATTTTCATTTCTCTTTATTTTAAATATTTCAAGTTAATTATAAAATTTATTCTGTAGAAATAATTACGCCATTATTTTTTGTTGACAATTTTTTTTTTGTATACTACCGTAAAAAAGAAGAAAAAGTCTAATTGAAATCCGTCTTATGCTGAACCTCATTACAGATCTCTCTGAAAAAATTTAATTTATATGGACCGTATTAGTCAGTATCTCTGCTCAGTATTATGGAATTATCTGTTACTATATATTAAGCTGAGAATAAGTCTAAGTGGATTGACAACGTCTTCTCTATTTTCTCAGGGCAGTTATTCTTGAAGTATCAGAGATTCCTTAAACATTAGGATTCGACGAGTGGGAGAAAGGGCTAGTGCTTGGGGGAAGAAGATCCGAAAACTGTCGAACAACGACAAGAGGAATGCGGTGAAAGTTGTGTTGGATAAGTTTGTTGGGTAATAAAAGGCGGGGCTGGCCAGGACCTTACGTCAGTACGGCCGACACCTGGACAATTCAACAATTATTTACGCTGTATTGTTTTCTATTATATTACTTATTTGAGATAAAACCCTTTAAAATAATTTGCGATCCTTATTTTTGGGTTTCTAGATGTTTCTAAGAAACCATTAGTAAAGAATGGTACTACTGTAGTCTAAATTATTTACAAAAGCTTTAACTTTAATTTTCAAACACTGTATCTGAGAATAAATTCGACATAGTAATAAACTTTAAAGACTCAGGATTTAGAAAAAAAGTTTTTAAATTTCACAAATGTGCAATTATGTAACGAATATTAATAATATATGAGAATTTATTTACAACTTAAGCAACAATCAATATTTTACATTATTTCCTATTAACTTATTAGCACTGGGCTCTGTGAGAGAGATGTGCAGGAGACGAATCACCATGTTTCTTATTGATTGATTGATTATTTTTAAAAATGTATATTATTTTGACATTCAATGTAAGGTAAATGTGTTCAAAGATTATTCATGATTCATATCACTTTGGCAATTATTTTGTCATCGTTATTGTTTTTTTAATTTCAAGTAACAACAGTATTTACAAAACAATAACTAAAAAGGCTAGATAAGGAATGATTGTGACAAAAATGACTTATCAATAAGTCCGCCCTCATAGCAGCATCCGATTAGTCACCAAAACTTCATTAAAATTCCAATAGACTCTAGTAGTTAATAGTTTATAATTATCATAAGATAGGAGAGTGTATATATTATTTTTAATATAAAATATTAAAAATAATGTATACACTAATAATATAAATACTCCACATCGAATTACAATTATGTAATTTATTTTATTAATTTGTTAAAGAAGATACTAATGATTAAATTAATGGTTATCCGTTATTAATCATAAGCAAAATGAGAGAAATTTGAAAAACACCAGTAGCTTCTACTATCTCTTGAATATTTGTTGTTGTAAGCTCGATTTGATATTATCAGTAAAATGTAATATAATGATTAAATTTTATTATTTTTAGTACACAATTGATTAATGCAATACTAATATCAAGTCGTAAGTTATCAAATATTTTTTAAACCGGTTTTATTAGAAACCAAAGTTGCACAAACATTTTATATTTCCTTGTTGACGAAATCGGAAATGATTCCTTAAATAGACCCCTGTTTGTTTTTTTATAAACCGAAATCAGGTATATTCAGAATCCCAAAGCGAGGGTAAAGCCGGTTTTTAAATATGTCTAACCTGCATTTTGTAAAATAGGTGACCGAGGCAGAACAGGATTGTTAGTGAAATTTATCAGAAGGGGTTTAGCATAAGGGAAAGCCGGGATGTGACGGTTAGGTAACACACCACACCCAGACCGGCTGCTCTAGTTTCCATGTTCGACGTATTGATTATAAAATTAAAAGACAAAAAAAATTGTAAATTATTGTTCTGAAGGATGGGATGATATCTCTTCAATATATATGCCGAAATCAGACATCGGCTCCAAAAGGTCAAATCACTTGGACTTGGTTTTCCTTAGGATCCTTGACATTTATTTTATTTATTTCGGCTTAATCTGAGACTATGGACCATATGGTGATCCGCTTCAAATGACAACCAACTATCACTACGGCTGTTTCACAATCACCCGGTTCTATTGTTTCATTCTGTCCTTCAACAATATTACGGATTGTCTTAATCAGATCAACTAAAAATCTGCATGACTGAAAAGTAAAACGAAATACAATATTTATATGTTGCGTTTACTAATTCCAGAAGTCGCAAGCGGATTCAACTGTCCCGCACCAGGAGAAGCTAACAACGCCGGTTCTTTCTCAAGGCACGCTCACCCCGACGACTGCAGGAAATACTTTATCTGTTTGGACAGCACTCCAAGAGAATACGGTTGTCCAATTGGAACAGTATTCAAAATCGGCGATGCTGACGGCACAGGATCCTGCGAGGACCCAGAAGACGTTCCTGGATGGTAAGTTTCCGATATATTCAAGTAATTAGAGATATGACCTGAAATGAACACTCCTAGAGTTAAATCAAAAGTTAATGGAATGCAATAATTTTTATTTTGAACCATCTGGTATTACTTTTTAGGTTTTATGAACCAGTTCCAATTATAAAGTAAATATATGTAAAAGTAAATTATGAATTTGCGTAAACGGTATTATAAGGATGGCCAAAAAAGGATTTTGATTAGACATTTATTGAATTTTGAACATAAAGGGATGAAATTCCTAAGAGTCAGTTTATAACAATAAACATTTTTATTAACCTTTAACAGCTTTCTAAATCCTAAATGATTTTATTTGACGATCCCCAATCCTATCATCAATGCTTCAACGAAAAACGTCGTTTGCTAAATATTTTATACATATATTTTCTTCTCTTATTTAAACAAAATTCCGTTTTATTCTGTGACTATTGCAGATAAAGCTGCTCATTCAATCATCTTTTGGTCTTGTTTAGCTGTTTAAAACAATGTCTATCAAATTTAACTGCTTGACTCAGAAAACTGTAGTATAGTTTTGTAAATGATTTTCTTGTAAAATAGTGAACACTTCATAAAAGAGCTGTTACACATTTTTTTTTTCAATGAAAACTCCTTTAATTGTTGTTACTATAACACTTAATGTTTATTCTCAAATCTGGAGCCAATGAAATGTTTATTTTATATATTTTTTGGCAAATCATTCTCTACCAAACCATATACCCTCGGCAAGGGATATTCAAAATAATATTTCAGTCACAAAAAAAGTTTGAGAACCTCTGAAATGTAAAATCAAAAATTATGCTTACTATCAACACATTAATATCCTGTTAAAAATAGGAATGTTCATTCATAAATACTAATTGTACAATCTATTCCTAAGCATGTGGAATGATCTTTAATGAAGGTGCTTGGCTGTTTCTCACTCTTTCCTCTTCTGTTAACCACTAACCTTTCTCTCCTTAGTGAGGACTACTACGGTGACCTGGACCTGAAGAGCATTAGGAAGAGTGAGCTGGCACTTGGAAATGGAGGATCAGCTAGGCCACAGAAAGGAGCAGCAGCCAGCAAACCCAGGCCATCGCCGAGGCCTTCAGAACAATAATTTGTAGCCAAAGAATAGGCCACACAGTCAATTCCATCCGTGGGGGGGTTTTATCGTTTATTTCTATTTATAGGCAGCAATAATAAACAATAAAACCCCCCCTAACAAGCATCAGTGGGGGGGAAACTCAAACAAAATAAGAAAACCTGTCCCCCCAAGACTCAAAGCACAATGTATATTTGTTGGTATTGTATCATTACAAACTTTTTCTATATTATTCTGTAATTTTAATTAATACAAATAGTTGTTTCTATAAGTGTTGTGTTTTTATTATCTCCAAAATTGAAAACAACTTGTTGCATGTATCCTTACACTTCTTATTTTTCTACTTGGCATGTTTTTATTTGTCTTGTAACTTATATGTTAACCTGCATTTATGATTGTGTCTTTTTAAAATATAATTTTTTAATATATTTTTTTTAATCTTCCTGTGCATGTACTTATTTTTAAAGGAAACATTCTGATATTTACACTTTATATAAGAACTTTTCAATTATAATAGAAAGATTTTACCTAAAGCCAATCAGGAAAAAAGTAATTAATACAATGTTACTTATGCATCACAAATTTTCAAAAATGCACTTATTTCTTTCTTGTGTGTAGGTATTTTTTTTATATTGCACACTCAATAAAATGTGAGGCATGTTCATGTAGTCTGTTTGTATATATAGGTGCTTTCTATGAAATAAATATACACTTGATGCTTCTAAAACCTTACACATTTGTATGTTATTGTATCTTTAAAATGGAATCAAAATTTCTCTGAACAAAATAAGTTATTTAAGAAGTAGTTATTATTAATGAAAATCGATATATCGAGGAGGTGGTCCTACTTTAAAATTAAGTGGCATAAATGATTGATTTTACTTATTGATTATTTACTTTAGTACTCTTTTCTATTTATAGTACAAGTACTTTAGTACTATTTATTCTTAATCCCCAAATAGCTTACAAAACATTAATTTGTTCATACATTTATCAAGCATTACTAAATTTAATGACAAATGTTCCTAATTCAAAATCTTGATATATTTCTAAGAAAAATACAATCTAAACTTTGGAAAATCCTTTTTTGATCAAAAAGTAAAAACATTTAATTTGTAAAACGTTTTCAGTAAAACCACGATATGTGTATTTTGATTTATCTTCTTTAATGCCTGAAAAACTGTAATTTTCAAATTAAAATAAACAACTAAACACTAATAAATATTAAAACAATTAATAAGATATTTATATCATTTGATCTCCTGATACATTCTATTAATTAAAAATGCAATAGTATACAAATATATATCATTATTCAATGGTAATAGAAATGAAGAAAAATTTGTATTGATAATAATTGTATATAATCCAACCAGGACAGGAGGAGTTACCACTTTTAGCACAGGCTCATAGGTGTCCATGCTTGGGCACCAAAAATGTAAAATGTTCCAAATTTTATTGCCCAACAAACATATCCATAATGCAATACAGTTTATAGCAGTCTTAGAATAGTTGCCACAAGAAAATTAATACAATCGCAACATTTTTACATAATACATGTGTATGTATGTGAAAATAGCATCTACAATGGCTAGAGCTCAATTAACAAGTTCATAGGAAATATCATAAGTGCATATTTTATTGAAACTGACATAAATGAATTTAAAGGAATTAGTATAAAAAATATTATTCCCTTATATTGATATTGCATTTTTACCGTACTGTAATTATAAATTGCAGAGTATAACAGCATTATCGCCCAGAATTATAGTGCATTTTATATTTTATTTATTAACATCCAATATCTATTTAGATATTTCACTCCATTTTCAAAATTAAATATAAATATTTGATATTTATTAAATACTAATAAGCTTATACAGAAAGATAATTGTGCAAGCTTCACACCTATGTAATGAAGAATCGCACCAATTTTCTTTTTATTCATAAACATTTTTATCCATTAATAAATATATAAATTTATTAATAAGACATTAATTGTTAATACTTATGAATTTCACCATCACAATGCCTTGATTTTAGTCAATTATAAATCATTCCAAGATTTTTATATATTTTAAAGTCAGTGATCCCTTAACACAAGGGAGTGACCTCTCAAATATATAAGTAATTTTTTTCATAGATTAGTTATATACTCTGTGGATATCTTCCAAGTTGAATGTAGTATTCACTCCTTCTGAGATTTCGTCCAAGGTATGACAATATACTAAATAAACAATAATATTCATTAAACAGCAATAGTCAGTTAAACTCCAATCTTGTATTATGCTTCCTAATAAACATCAACTTTTATACTGATGAATAAAATTATTTGAAATGATTGAAGTTGTTTAATTATTCATAATATCCTCCAACATAAAATTTAATGTACATTTATGTACAGTCTGTATCTTAACGAATGATGACTGAAATAATCACGATAACAGAGGAAAAAAGGGGGTGGGAAAGACTTGTATCACTGCAATTTACCAATGTTCTTAAATATAGTATTTTATATGAGAAAAAGGTAATGACCAGTGAGTTGATGGGTTAGGTCCACACTTTATAGAGACTGGACTATAGGAAGGTTTCTCAACTACAGAGTTGATACAGAACTGGTAGAACAGAATAAAGTTCCTGTCAATAGCTGTACTAATACTTGGGCTCCAGACATAGGTGACCATACATAACTCTGGAACTAATAAAAGTTAAGGTTAGAAGGAATGACATATAGCTGACCATGTCAAATAACAAACTGCAACAAAATTGATTTGGCTCATCCCTTAGAGAGATATCGAATCACATATTTCATTATAATTTTTATCTGATTAATATTTGGGTGTTAGAATATTTTAATGATAATATAAAAATATTAGAACAATATTTCAATGAAAATTGAAAAGTAACTTCTTCACTTCCTTTAGTTCTCTTGTTGTTGGTTCAGTTATACCAAATATTTTACAAAGGTCATTCTATTATAACCCAATATTCACTCAAACAATTTACAAATCTGAAAGCTAAACAGAACTTATCATAGTATAAGATCCCAGGACCAATAAAGCAATACTGACTTGTTGAACTAATTTCCTCTTCTGTGAATTCATGCTCTGTTCAAGCTTGTTGACATAGGACTTGAGCCTCAGTCCAGCTATGCCACTTGTTCCTGTCCATGGCATTTTGTCACACAATTTTCCACTTTGTTACTTTAGGCTTTCCAGTTACTCTTTGTGACTAAATGAATTCACATGAAAAAACTATATTTACATATATAAATAAACAAAAAGAATTATTCTTCATGTCTCAAAAATTAATATTCATGGAAATATTATCATTAATTTCCAAGTAGTTAAGAAGAAAGAAACTGAATTAAAGTTTCCCTAACATTTTAGATAATAGAAAATCAAAATTCTATACCAACAGTGAAAGGCTTTGGTGAATACCAAATAATAATTTGAAAAAATATGTATAGCTCATATAATATATTTTAAAAATGCATATTAATACATCCATATGAGGCTAGAGGGGATGGAAATTTCAAAGAATTCCAAGCTAATTATGATTGTTGTGATAATACAAATAAATCATAAAATTAAAAGGATTCTCAGAATATTGCGGTGGGATGGGAAGCAGTTATAAAAACTATACTAGCTCTATTCAGTCCTATAAATGGATGCAATAAAAAAAAATCAGATTAAAAGATTTAAAGAGATGTAGTCAAGAATTAGGTATCAACAAGCATATAGCAGCCTAAAAATTGAAAAGTAATATTTTAGGCAACTTGAGACCCTTTATCAAAGAAAAGTGAATCAATCTATTTGTTTTTGTTTTTTTCTTTCTCCCTATCTAGCCTTTTGGCTATATCGGTTTGGCAGAGGCAGTATATAACTTCAAAACTATGTGTATACCACCCATGCTAGTAAATATATAGCCCACTTTTTGTTATTCAGCCTCTGCGTTTAACATCGCCTTTGTTTAAAGGCGGCCTCCCAGGAATAGGTCCTATTCTTCCCAGACTGGGCCAACTGCTGTTTTCTACCGGTACACAAAGGCTTTGAAGTACAGATATTTGTCTGAGATTACTACCCAGAAAACTATCTTTCACTTTGAAAATAGAACCCTGTTTTCCTAATGTCTCATAGGCAGTGCAGACAATGACAACATGCTTGGTGGTCTCCAGTCCATGAGTCGATATAGTGACCATGTTCCTGAAGCTTGGCGTGGAACTCCCCCTGTCTGAGGAGCTGTGATATCCAGTAGTCCAGGAGAACCCATTTTCCTTCTAAAAATGACCTGACTGTTGAAAAGTACCTCCGTATGGTAGCCCCTTTCAAAGTTAACATCCACCACCTGTTCCATTCTTCTAATGTAACCTCCCGGATAATCTTTTTCTAATTCCTGGGATCTTCAAACTTGGAAGATATTGGATTTCAGGTCACGAGAACAACTGCATAACATTGAAGCGACTAAATCAATCTAATGACCGATTGGCAACATGTCCATTTACAATTCTTACCAAAACAATCCTGTACACTTTCGACTCCTACAGATACCTTAATGGTTTAACGTGTCCATTTGGATGGTTGGAGATATTATGATGAACATTTATTTGCACACATATTTTTTAATAGCTGATTAAAAGTAATTAATGTGTAATACAGTGCCATCCATCTCTTCTGAGTGAAGAGTTCACCATCACTTTGAATGAAAGTTGGTAGACATGTTTATCATTGATCAACTAAAAAATTCTGCTGGGATAAATTAGGCCAAACCACCCTTTTCTGAGAAAAAGAAAGATAGGGACAGGGAATTCCATTAACATTATTGGTCATATCTGTCTATTTCCTCATGAGAAGGGATTTATTTCATGTTTGCTTTGTACAATAAACCTAAGGTCCAGATGTCTAGGGTTAATAATGATGATTAATAGGATTGTATGTTATGCGATATAGAGGCTGACACACAAAAATCTTAGCCATAGCATAGGAAAAATATCGACTAGTCGACGAGGTTAGTGTGGTGCAGTCTCTGGCTAGAGTTAAAAGTTGTTAGTCTAAAACTTAAAAACTAATAAGCGTAATAAATAAATATAATTGTTTACAAGGAAACCCATTCAAGTATTTTAGAGTTTCTATTACTACGATATACATATTAGGCACTAAAATAAGTTCATATTGTTATCAATAGGAAAATTCAGATACAGTTTCAGATTCTTACAAACAAATTTACCAATGGTATTAAATGATTCGTGTTGTAGAACAGAGATTGTTTTCTGCCAAATATTTGGTCATCTTCAATCGAAAATAGGTGTAATATAGGAATCTGGCTGATCACTCTTCACCTTCTAAGTTTAAAATACTGCTTCTGAGTCCAGAAAACCACTTACTGACAGTACACCCAACTAATATGTCATTTCTAAAGGCTGTACTAATCTTTCCATGCATACTTCCCTTTTTGAAAAAAAAAAAATTGTAATACCAGTACCGTGTTAAAATCAAAGATTGAAAAACAATTGTTACTAATCCTCTTTAGAATCTGAACCCTGTTAATGAAAATATTAGATAAATATTAAAAACTAACTGATTAATTCTCAAGCAGGTTAGAACCTGATTTGGTTAACTGGCCGAAAGAAACTGGTTAATTGATTAACCAATAATTAGCATTGGAACTGTAAAAAATTCATACACATGGGGGTTCAACCAGCTTACAACTGATTAATTACAGTAAAATTAGTGGTTATTTACAATAACTGAATATTTCTAATCATGGCTTTAGAAATATTACTACATTTCACTCCTGTCAAGCTAAGAAATATTATGATATCAACCAATAAATACCAACTATAAAAGATTACCAGCGAATAATAAATAATTATTAAAACAAACAATAAATGTATAAAAATAAATAAATTTCATTTTTCTTTCAGAAACCAATGCCAAATTTCCCATTGAAAAAATCTCAGAGAAGAAAACAAAAAACATAATTTATTATATAATTTAATTTATCAAGGAATGTTGTGACTACAACCCTTCGGAATTAGTGCCTTTTTGTGGTAGCATAAACCTTAAAATTAGAAAAACCATAAAAGTCTATTGCGACTTATGCGTGGAAATTGTTGGAAATAAATCAAATTTATATGCTTTGTATATAAACTTGTTTGTAAAGATCATAAGATCGAGATGGCATTGTATCCCCCTCCATCTTCTTGTACTCTGTTCTTTGTTCTGTTCTAGTAATGGCCGCCTGTATGATGCTGAGATGCACTGTTTATCATTATAAATTAATAAACTTGTTTATGCCAAACTTGGCTTTGATATTTCATTATATTTATAACCCCAACACTAGGGAATGAGGGTGAAAAAAAAAATATACTTTAAGGATTTGAAAACATGATCACTTTCTAAATTAAACTGGAGAGAGATCTAGAACAGGAAAAAACAAGAATAGGACACCATCTTGAAGGAGTGTTGTCCCTGGCTCAGAGCAGAACAGAATTTTTCTTTTCCTCCAGTTTGGCATAACTTTTAAAAAAATTCTAGGGAGTGAAAATCAATACCAGTGACACTATTAAAATGGGCCGGTTTGGTGACTCGCATTAATCTTCTTTTTTTTCTTCATGTGAATATCGAGCTTACTCATCATTTCCTTTCGCATAGCCCAGAATTTAGAGCCTCCCCAAAAAAATATTTTATAATGTACACTTAAAAATTGCATACCTCTGGATTGAGTCAGTACTAGGAAGTGAAAATCAGCATTTTATGGGTTTTTTCTGGATCATATAGTTAAATTTTTTAATGAGCAATGAATGATAAGCATGCTTCCAAATGAATAGATCATAAGAAAAAATTATGTAACTGTTTTCAATTGTGATTTTATCCCCTGTAATTATATACTGTTTCTTCTTGTGAAAGAAGTTTCACTACATTGAAAGTTATTAAGACAAATTCGTTTATTTTAAGTATGTGGTAAAGTATCTTAGTTCCCTTTTTATAACATGTTTGGTACTTTTGATCTATTTTTATGGAATATTGTCATATTACAAGATTTATACAATATAAATGACAAATGTATAAATAACTTTTTCTTTGTTTCAGTGAGGATTATTATGGTGATGTAGACCTTAAAGCACTTCGAAAACTAGGATTATAAGTAATATATGAAGAAAAATCAGTGTTACCTAGTCTGAATTCTTGTCAAAAGAAGAAGAAAAGGATTTTGTGATTATTATTCAGCAAAGTTTTTGCAAATCAAAATTTCAGATTTTTTTTTCCTAATCATTCATTACTTAACATTATTTTGTTTATATATTAATCTTTCATCTGTCTAAAACAATGGATTCATACTTCTTTTTCTTTGACAAAATATATTTTTAATAAGATTAAGTTAAGCAAATCATTGATGAATTGTCAATGGAAAGTGTACACTAAGATTTATCTCATAAAAAGTTCATTTTTCAAATAGTTCATCATAATGAATGTACTATCTATGTAATTGTGCATATTGTTTTTTCAATAAAGTATAAAACTTCGGGTGTATCACTCAATTAACCTATGTTGTAATAGCTACTAAGCCTCAAAAATATCTTACAGAACTAAGCACGAAAATAAATTAATGCCAAAAAACTTTATAATTTAGAAAGATATTATTGTAAAAATTAAAAAAACAAGTGTTCATTTCTAAATATGAGCACTTTTTAGGCATACTACACAAATAATTCAAAAATATTATTAAATATCAGTTTCCATGTCTCTTTCATGTCAAAATAAACAAGAAGTATTTCAAAAACTCTATCATTGGCTAAAAGGACGGGTAAGCATGTAGTAACGTCCATAAGTTTCCAGCCTGCGCTCGTTCCCCTACTTCAAGCAGGCTGAGACGCCCACCGCGCATGTCTATACCTGCATTCTCCATGCCCATCGTCCGCACTTCCTCAGTCCTGTCAGTCTATATCTAACCTTGAAGGAATCGGTGCATTTTAACAATGTTCAAGATCGAATACCGTGCGGTTATTAAATTCTTGTTTAAAGAGGGCCTCACTTCTGCGGAAATTAAATAGCGCATGGATGGTGTGTATGGGGAGTTCTCTCCCTAGTATTCCACTGTAAAAGAATGGGCAAAATTATTTAAGTAAGGGTGAGAAAGCCTGGATAACGACCCGCGTCCTGGTTGCCCATTAGAATTAGAAGCTGTCACTTCTGAATCCATTGCTGTCTAATCTGAGGCTAAAGACCAAAGAAATAGCAGCAAAGTTGGAGCTTCCAAAAACAAGTGTTCTAAGGATCATTAAAGAACATTTGCAAATTAGCAAGGTGAGTGCAAGATGGGTTTCAAAAATTCTTTCGGCTACTCAAAAAGAGGAATGTGCTTGTTATTGCAATGAATTTTTACATAGGTATAATGCTAACCCAAAAAATTTCTTGGATTCAACTGGGGATGAGACAAGGGTTCTATACTATGACCCATTCAGCAAAGGGGAGTCCATGGAATGGAGAAGGCCAGGAGAAGCATCTTCACTAAAGGTAAAGAGAAGCACCTCCATGAAGGCAAAAGTCACGCACTCGACAAAAAAAGTAATGGCTACCATTTTTTGGGATTGTAGAGGGATCCTGCTGATTGATTTTAAGGAAAGAAACACCACAATGAATGCCGAGTTTTATACAGCCCTACGTCACCGCTTAAGAGACACCATCAAAGAGAAGAGGCTGGGATAGTTGAGCAGAGATGTTCAGTTTCTTCACAAAAATGCCCCTGTCCACACAACATTGATTTCCAAGACCGCTTTGAAGGACTATGGATTCCAAGAAGCCTTCCATCCACTCTACAGCCCAGACTTGGCCCCTAGAGACTTCTACCAATTCTCAAGATTAAAATCTGACCATTGTGGGAGGATATTTAACACCGATGAAGAGGTCCCAGCAACAATGGAAGAACATTTTTCTAACAAAGAAGAAAATTATTTTTCCATGGTATAGAAATATTGCCTAAGCGTTGTATTAATTGTGAAGAACTTAGAGGAGAATATGTAGAAAAACAGTAACACCATTTTTTTTCTTTCACTTTTCCTTCTTCCTCAAGCCGGAAACTTATGGACCTTACAATGTATATCAAACCTCAATTCAGAAATTATTCCTACACCAACCTTTAGATCAGCAATACTGTAAAAATGCTTAATATGTGGTAAGTACCCATTGTTGATTTACAGAGTTGTTCTGCACAGCAATTTGGATTCTCTGCAAAGCACTCCACAGTCCAACAAGGTCTCAAAGTTGTCAACCATGTATCCTCAGTTCTATAAAACAAACAATGTATCTTTCAAGACAAAGCAGATGCTATAGATAAGGTATGACACATAGGATTGCTTTTCAAGCTAAAGACTGTATTACCTCAAACCTTATTCCTTGCATTTCCTTCCTACCTGTTAAATCGTTCCTTACAAGTTTACAGAAGCTCTGAGAACTCCATATGTTATTCTGTTGAGGCAGGAGTTCCCTAAGGTAGCGTCTTGGGTTCTGTCCTCAACATTGCTGATATTCTTATCATTCTTGGCATTATCAGTCGTGAACATTTGCAGACAGTATAGACATTCTATTAGAAGTGGTATTTAGACTATATGGCAGTTTTCCATGTTGTTAGTATGGACCACGGCACCTCAGAAACCCACTTGTATGATCTCTTCCATTTTCTCAATCAGTTTTTTCAACTACCCCCGAAACTTAGATTTTAGAAGGCCAGCGCCTGCCTTAGGTTTTTTTTTTTTTCTATTCATTCAACACCATGTGGTACACTTTTTTGCCATCTCAAGTTGACATCCAATAATTGGAGCATATAGAATGAGGAGGAAGAGAGATAGCAAAATATGTGACTTAAACATCGTTAAATTGGAAAAAGATAGTGTCACATTGTTAGTTTCTGATTTTTCACAAAAACAGTCCTTTTTACTTACATTTACATTTTTACTTTTACTTACATTTTATATTGCCAAACGTCACATTGAGTAGCTGATATTATTGAAATGAAAATATGAACATAATATATTTCTAAGGACACAGGGCAGCCTGAGCAGACTTTTCTGGAATTTCAATTTTAGAAAAACTGATTCTGAACTTTGTAAACATATAGATAACAGCAGATAAGACATTGTTAACCTGAAATATCTTCTTCTTCTGCCAAACTATGATGCCATAGCTAAACAGATTTTTTCGAAAATTTAGATTGATAACAAAATCAAAAATCATATGACCAAAATCTTGAGAGTCACATAGTTAAAAGCCTATGAAATAGTTGGGAGGTTTTATGGTACAGATTATAGTTTTACGGTTTTTTAAATAGTATTAGGTGAAAATCTTGATTATAATTATGAGAACTTTGGTTAATAATTCATTTAAGTACTTCCAGTAGTCACCACACAAGACTGATGAAAGTATCTTTGGTATCACTAAAAAAGTCATTATTAGTAAATATTTTATTTTTAAGTAAAATAGAAAAATAACATTAAGCATCACACACAATACAAATACTACTACAAATCCTAAAATAACTATGTACACCTAAACTTTTTCAACTATGTAATATCAAACTTTTTCTGCTCTGAGAGCCAGACTGATTGTTAAGTATAAGTTTAATAAAACACCTAAATCTCTATCACTGAACTTAGAGCACTACTTGTGAGAGTTCTATCACTTGTGCAAACTTTAGAAGACTTTAATAAACCATTAAAAGTCTCAACACATCACATTTACTCTTTGACATTTACCTTGACAATTCCCCAATTCCATAAAAGGCCAGAGAACAGCACCCAGAACCCCTTCGATAGGAGAATGATATGGGGCCAACATATTAAGAAAAAATTAACGCCATTAAATCTGAAACTGAAATTAAGGGGCACACTATTCAGAAAACACTCTAAATTAAAAACAAGACAGAAATTAACTACTTACACATATCTACTAAAGCCTTTATGAACTTCATTATTGCAAATATAGACACTAACACATTGGCACTTTTAAACAGACACACAGAACATACCATACTTTCCAATCCATGACATTAAAAATAACTACAAAACTTTGCACATTGGCTTGCGAATGCTAACAGTTAACGAACGCCTACGGACCTACTACAAACGGTTTCATGACAAATTAAATACACATCCTAATAAATTTATAAAGGAAATAGACACCTCTCTCATCCATGTATTGCCAGGAGGAGAAAAGGACTCAATGAAGGATAAACGGAATTAATATGTAGATAAATTAAAGCCAGGGAAGGAATAACACAGGATATACTGCCTCCTCTCAAATTTGCATATCTAGTTGATTACTACAGCCTATCTGTTGATAATCAGTTATGTGCTAGACAGGTGTGTGTTTCAGAATAAAAATGAAAAAAAAAATAATAATAATAATCACAGATGCTCTCTTAGTAAATATTGAATCCATAGTTGTCTTCATCGAAACTGATGCTTGGGATGAAGGGGCTGTTTGGTGCCGTGTTGTCAGATGCAGCCGGGAGGAGATGCCGTTTAAGCTGACCCTCCTCAAGAGAATTGGCAACAGCTCATCTCCACAGTTACCAGCAGTCTCCTCCACTCCTACACTTTTTTTCAGTTTTAGAGGAGATGGTTGTTTACAAAGCGACAACAGTGCTTCCCATGTATTGCGGGTCTCAAGCATCAATTTACGTGAAGGAAATATAGTTACATTTTCAAATCTTTTATGATACAGTAATAGTAGTCATATTTTATCAAATATAAATTAAAATTAATTGTAAAATAAATTTCTTAAAATTTTAAAGAAATATAGCATCAATTAAAGTCCAAATATTTATTATGCTACAATAATCTTTTGCTAATACAAATAAAATTGCTATAAGAAATTTTAGAATCACTGAACTATTTCAGTGTGAAATAAATACTTCATCTATACATCAAATAAATATCTAACCTTCCAACATTAACTGTGTATAATTCCTAAAAGCAATGTTTTTTTTTTATTAATTATAAGGCAATCTGTGAATTTCATAACCACCAGATGTTTGTTCACAACTGGAAGATTGTTTTGGTGAAGATGATGAACTTTGAACTTCAGTACTACTGGGAACACTAATGTTAATGGATTGAGATGGATGCCAATTGAGGGCAGAAACAGTCTGACGCTTGAGAAGTATTAGTAGCTTATCTAATTCTTTTGAATCTGCTGTAGGACGGTGTATTATTCGTGGTAAGTCTTTATAGAGGTTTACCTAAACAAAAGATCTGTGTTGTGGATTATAATAATTATTCCATGTTATGATTATGTGTATTCTGAATCATTATAATTTAAAATTTAATAAACTTAATAACATTAATAATATTTTTATTTTTATTTATTTTTTATTCTACATTAATGAGCGTGAGGTTCCATAACATAAAAATATGGTCATACTCTTAAATATGTAATGTAACATATAATGTGCAATTGATAGTAATGAATTCTATCTAGCAGTTGAAAAAATAAAACTATACAGACAAATCATTCTCCTTGTACTGCTTTCTGATTTACATTTCAATCCATATTGGTGCAAAATTTTAAATGTAGTTATAATGAGAAAATAAGTATTTTTAGTAATGAACTAAGTGGACTACTAAGTATGGGGGCCTACTAAGGTTAAACACAGCCCACCTTGGTCACCACTTGTTTGGTTAACCACCAAATTATGGGCAAGAATATAATTAATTACAGGCTAATGGTGACCAAGCACCTCTTCACAGGTAGGAGAGGTCAATCACCTTAAAGAAGGCAACTTGCCCAGAGCAGAAGCCAGCAATCCTATGCAGACAGATATCGGCCAAATTTTGAGTATATGAAGAATGTAAATAACTATTAATGTTATTAAATTTGTCAATAGGAGCAGGATTCCCCAGTGAGTAAGGCTATGTGCTCCTATCTCCCAGGCCCAGGTTCGAGTTAGACTGAGACAAATAATTATTTATTCTGTTATATCAGCCCTGGATTGGCTCTGTGATCAGAAGACACTGATACCTCCTGGGGATACACACAGCTTCTACATAATGGGTCTCTTAATTAGGGGAAAACCTGGTGGTTGAGCGTGATCTTGAACAAATCACCTGTTGCAGAACCGTTGGTCTGAAAACAGTACTTCCTTACCAAGTGCTGAACACAAGACAATAGCTTATAGTGGTAAAGGTTATTATTATTTTATTTATTTATTACATAGATGACCTTCAAGATTTGTCACCAAATCCTGTTTGTCAATATAGTATTTTTTAAAGAATATTGTATACATAAATAGTTAAATTATTACATATTATACAGCAAAGGAAACAAAACTAAGTTAATATACACAATAAATAATAATAATCAATAAGCTAACTAAAAAGAATTCTTCTAAGCTTGAATTCATTAAATCCTGCACTTAGTGCTTAGTGAACAACCTAATCTCCTTTATCTTTTCTTTGTCCAATTTGTTTAGGAAAATAAATTCTTCTTCTGGTGTCACTTCTTCTCCTCTTTCCCTTCTCTATTTTCTGCATCTGAATAGTTTATGGTGTGGATCTTCTGGCGCTTTTCATAGTTCACAATTGCGATTCTTAAGATTGAGATACTTCTTTGTGCACCCGTGATTTGCCCGCAGCCTTACTATTTGTACTATCTCTTGTAGGTTGAGTCACGAAAAACCAAGGTAAATGACTTACTGTTGGCTGCACTTGATAATAGTCCTTTCCTTTTGTTTGTGATAGCCAGTCGTATTGGTCTTGCCATTCCTTTATGACTACTTCCTTTAAATTTGAAATCAAAGGGTTTGGCATAGGTATATTGGCATTCTCTTTCACAGTTTGCCTTACTCCTGTAGCTCAGTCCGCAGCCTCATTTCCAGACAAACCTATATGGCTCGGTATCCACTGAAATTTTTACCTGTTGCTGCAGGTTATTATATTCTGTATTAATTCTAAGATTATATGATATATGATTTTTTTTTTCTATGGACTGTTTTTAATAATTTGGACGAGGAAGCTAAGTCTGTGAAGATAACTATGTTCAGAATTTGTATATGTACTTCGACAGTAATATATAGTTTTGATAGCTAAAGTTGGCGGGTATAGAGACTGAAAATGTGTATTCTTTTACTGGATCTATCACAGCAATTGCAGTTTAATTGGCACATTTGGTGGCCTCAATGAATACCTGAATGTGGTTGGGGTAATAAATAGATATTGTGTTGAGAGCTAATTGTTTCTAGATGGCTGGGTCATATGACGATTTACTCTCATGTGAAGTAGGTAACTTGGGATTGCTTATGAGTTGTATCATTTTAATGGATAATAGCGTTTTCAGGTCTAAGGGATCTTTTGTTGTGTATGCAGCCTGTATCATAGGCTGCTTTTCTCTTATTAGTTATTATTATTAAATTTATCATGTTAGTAAGCATGTACTATTATATTAAAAAGTGCTAATACCTCTTCTATCTTGAATGTTATCCAAAGAGGACTCGGCTGTCTCAAAATAAGTCTCATAACACTAATATCATTCCAAGGTATACATGAGTCAGAAGGGGTTATAGAGAAAACATCGTGACTACCAGTTTCAAGATGAGGATTAGGCATGAGAACTTTTTGGGTAATTGAGCACGACCATGACCTTTTTCTGTCAGCTTTTTCAGAGCGTTTCGCTAAAAAAATAACCAATATAAAAGCCCAAACATGCAAAGCTTTTGGTGGTGCAGTATTTTTAAAGTATATGATTGTGGCAGCATTTAGAATTGGTTTAATGTTAAAGCTATAGAAAATTAATGTTAACTATTCGTTAAAAATCTAAAAAAAAAAAATATAGAGTGTAACTCTAAATACATAAAGAGCATAGGAGTATGTCATTGTCTCAAAAAATAGACAAAAGTACATATACATCGACATTTATCACAGTGTAAGCGTTATCCAAATATTTTTTTTATATAACTAACTTTTTTCATTATAATTATTCGGGCCAAGTTATCATTCGCTTTTTCTCTTATATATCGTGAATGGATTTTCTGCCTATTTAGAAGTCAATTAAAGGGGAAAACAAGTGTGAACATTTTCCGACTTTTCATTTACTTTTCCTCTTTTATCTCGTGAACAGGGATTTTCTCTGTTCAAACGATTTTCCGACTGTTTAGAGGTAAATTATTAAATTAAAAACGAGATGATAGAGGAAAACTAATTAAAAGTAGGAAAATTTTAACAATCATTTTACTTTTATTGTACCTCTCAACAGTCGGGTAATCCTTTGAACAGCGAAAATCCATTCGCCCGTTTACAAGATGTAAGAGAAAAAGCGAAAGAAAAGTCGGAAAATTTTCACACTTGTTTTTCCCTTTAATTGCCCTCTAAATTGGCAGAAAATCCATTCACGAGATATAAGAGAAAAAATGAATGAAAACTTGGACCGAATAATTATAATTCAATTATTCGATTCTTTCATTGAACCAGTGGAATACCAATTAAAAATATAACAGATAATTTCATTTTATTCGTTATTCAAAAAAATTACTAAATCGTTGCTAATATTGGTGAGTTGAAATAAATTTTACCCAACACTGATTTATCATAATAAAAAAATCAACAAGAAATTAACAAAGAAATTAATCAACAAGAAAGCATCATGATTTTCAAAAAGTAAAGTAACCAATTAATAAAATAACATTACCATCAGAATTTGTACAGAATATGTATTTTACATGAAGCTAATTTACTATGCCAGAAAAATATATTAAGTATTTTAAACTATTGAACAATTTTATGTAAAAAGCTAAAAACTCAAAACCACCCTCACTAGTTCAGCAGGTATGAGATATGGTTATACTGGATTAATAATAATAAATATTAAAAACATATAAAAAAAGACTCCAAATAAACTGTATTGAACTAATACACAACACAAAATACACCAAATATACAAATAAAAGGAATTGAAAATAATCAAACCAATTAAAACTATATAATCATTTCCATTCTTCTATTTTAATGAAAAATAATCCCCATAATAATAATAATAGTAAAGATTTTTTGGAGGATTGCTTGATGAAAGACGACACAGCAAGTAATCAGATGTATTGTGTATATGCATGTAGCAAATCTATGAATTCAAAAATCAAGTAAATAAATGAATATAGTATCAAAAGTTGTGATTACATTTATCATAAAGGATGAGGACTGCTATGGTGGCTGCATAATAATTTCTAAAAACAAGTTCTCCAACTGTAGTAGGTTCATTAAGAGTAATATCGATTGCAGAAACTCCTGATAAATCAACTTCATCATCACCTTTTATAGGAATAGGGCCTTTAACTGTAAATTGCACTGCTTCTCTTTCATACATCCTATCCATTTTTTAGAACTTAAAAATTTAAATAAATACTTCACCATAGTCTTAGAAGAATAAACAAGTCAAAAAAATCTGTAACCCCTAGCAACACACAACAGCTGAATACCTAAATTATTGTTTAGAAAACAAAAGATTTGAAGTGCCAAGATACAAAGGGGTGTATGACAAATTGAGAAAAACATTCATAAAGTGCAAGTTAAATTAAAAAAATTCCATAATAATAATAGTAAAGCCTGAATTTATACTAGAACGTCTAGCCCCTTTTTAATAATATATATTTCATACATTAGGACTAAGAACTTCAGAAAAAAAAACAAATGTTACATTAATATGGAAATATAAAATATATTGTAAAGATACTAAATTATTATCAAATCAATAAAAAAATGTGTATATAATTTTAGTTTATATAAAGTGCCAATATTGATTATGACTTTATTAGGTGAATTATTTGACAAGTTCAAATTGACAAAAAAAATTAATAAAGCAATCTTAGTAATAATACATAATTCATTTCAAATATTCTAAATATAATCAAAGCTGATTTAATTTTAGGGATTGTCAGAACTTAATAACTTATGCCAAGACATCAAATATAAATAAAAAATTATATTACAAATATTTAAATTCTTTAATTATGGCTTGATGTTATAGGAACCTATATTAGAAGAAAAATAAAGATATTGTTTTTCTGTATAATTTTTCATTTTCTTTGCAACTGCTTTAGATTTCTGTCTTCATCAGGCTAAATCAGCATACAAAAATCAATGTCAAGGTAAAATAAACAACATTATTCAAAAATTGACTCAAAAAGCAAGCGAAAAATCATAAAATATACATAAATATTAAATACCCAACAATAATACATTAAATTAATAAACTCTAAGAAGAGGTCAGGAAAAGCGGTCAATGAAGAACAACACATTCAACAGTGTTCTTCATTGATTCAATAAATTCAAATACATTTGAAATCACCCAGTTTGAATTATTAACTATCATCCAAGGGTCCATCTCTGTGCTCCGCAGTTTTTATTTTTCCAATTTTTTAACCAGCTATTTCCTTTCATTTGGTGAGTTCAAAGCCATGGGACAAACATTTATAAAAAAAAAAAGTAAAAAAAAAAAAATTAAAAAGTAAATTATTATAAGGATATGCTCTACATTTTTTGTATTCACAACACATCACCTATGTCTTAATAATCTAATGTAGTCTTAGCCCAGACTTTTTTTTTTGTTTTCTTTTTTACTTTCACATACTTGTTATTCTTAAGGGACCTAGTCCCAGAATAAAGTTTATTTTTCTATTCTATTTATATTATATGTTGTAAGGAAAGTGCTAAATAAATTTTCAAAAATTTACATAAACATGACTTTTAGGGCTGTAAAAATGTACTAAGGAAAAGAGATATACATGGAACCAGTTCAATCTCAGTCAACAAATTCGTGTCATATGTTCATATCATATAGAGGAATAAATTGTATTATTTTTATAATTTTTCACTCAGTCCCTTTTGACATTTTCAACTTTAAATATCGCTAAAAATGGCTTTAGGCCATTTTTGAAAAATCATATAAAATAAGGACATAGTTTTCAATATCGAAAACAAAAAATCTACAAGTAGTACAATGATAAAACTATGCATGAAAATAAATATCAAAGACTTACCCATTTTCCTTAATATTATAGCACTAAAAGTCATGTTTTATGTCAATTTTTGCAAAAAAATTTAAGCACTTTCCTCACTTGGTGGTGTGCTATGAGTGCAATAAATGTAAAGCATATCCTTAAAATCATTTTAGTTTTTGTTTTGTTTTGATATCTACAAAATTACAAATGTTAGAGATATTTTCCCAAAGCTTGCTTTCAGCTGCGGCTATCTTAAAATGGCTGAAAAAAAAAAAAGTATGAGCCCGAAAAATGTTTTACCCATGCTTTTGAACTCACCAAATGATAGGGAATAGCTGGTAAAAAAATTGGAAAAATAAAACTGCGGAGCACAGGGATAGACCCTTTGGATGATGGTTTATGTATTTAATGTATTATTGTTGGGTATTTAATATTAAATGTATATCTTATAATTATTTTTTCTTGCTTCTTTAATTCTTGTTGATTATTGTTATTTATTTTATCTTGACAGTGATTTTTATATGTATGTTGATTTAGCCTGACAAAAATCTAGAGGTCCAAACTGGTTGCAAAGAAAAAAAAAAAAAAAAAATATACAGAAAGATGTCTTTTTAACCTTCAAATATATAAGTTTTTTTCAAAAAGATGGGGAAGAGGGGTGCAGCCAAAGAATAAAACACATTGATAAGTAAAACTTATTTTTAATGTGTGCAGACTTTTTAATCTGCTCCCCAGTTTACTCATGCTTCTGCCTAATGTTATCATGTGATGATATGAACATTCTTCTATTAATTCATGTTCATGCATGAGCAAATGCATATTATATCAAATATTGTAATGATAAAATTGGTTAGGGTTATGAGCTAATAATATAATATATATATATATATATATATATATTGAAGTTTTCTATGAGTAATGTTTTTTGTATGAGATGGTATTAATTGTTAGACTAATCTTAAAAATAAAATTGTGACATTGCAAAGGGATTGTAAATCTGATGATGGAGATATGACCCCAAAATGTTACATAAATTATAGATGACAAGTGATTATTAATAAAATATTAATAATTCCAGAGAGGTTATTAATCACAATGATATAAGATTTTTCTGAGACATTTTTCAAGTGGAAAAATTAAATTCATTCATCGTGTATTGAAAAACTACAATGATAATTTAACATTTAAATGGGAAAAAGATTTTTTGATAGATTTGTTGTGTACCACTGATATTCTGAACATAATGCAAAACACATAATACACATTCTCTTTGCATTCAAATTAATTTATTCATGAAAAATATCACATAATACGGTTGGGTTTCATCAATTCAACCGCAAAATAAAATATTAATAGATATTAAAAAAATGCTAAGTATAAGATTTTATTGAAACACTGTTACCTGCCTAACCTAGATCTTGCATATTGTGTCTTAACTCACAAAACAATCAAATATACCTTTCATAGTTTATACAGGTTTGGTCAGGAAATGAAGTTTATATAATAATGAAGTTTTCTTCATTTAATTAACTTTTGGTAAATAAATAGATAGACAAATCGTGGAACTCTGAAAATTTTGATCATAAAATAAGGCAATTAGTTTCCAAACCCGGCTCAATCCACTTTTTTCATCAAATTATGTGTTTTTTTACAAGATTTCAATGCAATACATCACCTAGCAAAGATGTTTTGAACACAAGTATCTCAATCCAGGATAAAAATGGGTTCATACTCATGGGATTACCTATACCAAACAGGGCACAATCATGTTTTTTGTGTTCTGTAAAATTATGCAGATTGAGCCAGTTATAAAACTTATTGCCCCAATAATAACAGAATTTATTCAATGGAGGAACATTTTAATACTGACACAGAATAAATCCCTTGGACAAATGGATTTCCTTAACTTTAAAATACTGTCTAGCTCCCTCCCCATTAATATCTCTAGACAGAAAATTGGTACATTAAAATCAATGTACTACCATCACAACACTGCTTCTTCCATCCAGTCCTAAAATCTGTCTAACAGAAAAATATATGGTACTATTCTGAATTGCATGCATTCTATTTAAGAACATTTAAATCTCAAGGTTGCAAAAATATGCCAATTATTGATCAAGCTGTTAGGACTATAACTATTCCATTAGACTAAATACTAATAGTTAATTTGAAATTTAAGATACATCAAGACTAGGTAACTGGTAATGTAATTTTATCGGAATGAAAAAGAAATTGAAAAGTTCTTAATAGAAAACGCAATTCCCAAATTGACTAAGGAATCAATAAAAAAAAAATTCAAGGTCTCACCCACCATCAGAAATTTAATTTCATGTCTATAAAAAATATAAGCTTAAGAATTTTTAAAATTTTAATTAATATCAATACTTATGTCTGATATTAATATAAGTATATAACTATATAAGTATAAGTATATAAGTGCTATATAACAATCTCATTTATTGAGTTTATAAAGGTATGTGCCACAAAAAAAATTTCAATTGACTAGTCTGTACACTCCATGACTAAAACTCTGTCACAGAAAACCAGAGGAAGACTGAAAACAGTCTGAAGTAGAGACCTACTTATGTACATAATTATGAAAGTAAATTAAAGCCAAGGAAGAGATGCTGCTGGCTACTGCTTTTCCTCAAACCTATTACTCAGTTTTCTTTTTCCTTACCTTTTTCACATTAATTCTTAATCCAACCAATCAGCTGATTATCAATAATGGTAATTGAAAGGTGTGGATTAATCCATTCCTTACTGGGAGCATACTTTTATAGGAGCATACCCATCTGCTCATAGAGCCCTTCTCAATGAATCAGTGAGCAACAGAGTGCTTCTTCCTTTAGTAATTAGACTGCCTCTGTGCTCAACAGTCATTCAGAAAAGCCTTCCTCACCACTTCCAATATATCTGGAAAGGATTTGAAAACCAGGAGCAAGTGACAGATTTGGAATGCCTATCGGTTTGAAGTTATAAGCATTCAAAGCCTAGATAGGTGAACCACGTTTTTCATAGAATTAATGAATAAATATATCTCCTTTGGAACATTATTTGGTTTTCAACTTATTCATACTAATAAAAAAATCTATTTTTAGCTAGTTTCAGGATTTTAAAATGAATTGTAGAATGATAACCAATCCACTTATTTAATTATGTAATATAATTTTATAACAATGCTTATAGCATTAAATTACATTGAATACTGACATATAATTAATCCATTATTTTATTTGTTTTTACTAACATTTAACACAACTTAAGACAGCTCTTCTTAAAAGTGCTCTGAAGAACTTCCACAACTTGTAGGTACATAAGAGTTTTTTCGATTCCTATTTGATTTTTTTTTTATAACAATACTTTTAGTGTTAAACTCCATTTTTTTAATAAATCATATTACCACCAGAGAATAAAAAAAAAAAAAAAACGAATTTCTTCATGATGCAGTTATAATCACTTTACAATTTTGATCAAATAATTGTTTGACCAATAAAATTTTCAAGTTTGTGAACATACATTCTAAAATCCATAAATTAATTTTAAGTAAAATCAGAATTATAATAGAAAGTCGTATTTAAGATTATATCTGGACTATATTTCATTTGGTTTTACACTTGAGTTGCACTAAAAATGAGTTTGAATTTCAGAATGTATTTTTAATGTACTGAAATAAAATTTTATTTTTCAAGATTATTAGTGATTCTTTTTCTTAATCAATAATTGATTAATTGCATTAAAAAAAAACCTTCCCTAAACCACTTTACTGTGTAAACTTAAATATATGAACTGGCGGTTTTTTTACCAGATAAGTAAACCATACAAGTTTACTTAAAAAGAGGCAGTTACAGAATTGGAATAATGGGATTAAATTCATAAGTAAATACACATTATACAGGGAAACCCTGTGAAGAAATTCGAAGGGAATTTTTTTAAATATTTCTTACATTAACAATAAAAGAAAGTATTTAATGTTAAACAGTAACTTAATAATACTGCAACACCATAACACTAATTAGAATAAAAAAATACAAAATTAAAAGTGTGCATTTGCTTGCGATTTTTCTATGGCTTTCAGAGTGTTATCTATTCTAAGCAATCGACTGTTTATTCAAATATCCATAGGTGACAATGAGGTAAAACAATATTAATCATTACTTAGACTACAGAATTGATTTACCGACCTGCTTGGAGAGCTGACATAATTGGAAATGGTAAAATAAAAATTGAAGCACAGGCACCTTTTTCTTGATGAGAGAAAACAGATTTATCTGGAATTACTATTTAATTACTAATTAATTAAACAATAACGAAGTTTTTTTTGTTTATTACAAAGTATGCTTGGCAAGTTCTGAAATACGACCACTGTATTGAATGAATAAATAAAAGGAAAAAAAAATATTTGAGCAAAAAACAAATTCATCTAATAACAGAAATAAAGTCAAATGAATTTTATTACCAATTAATTAAATGAAAAAGGGAAAACATTCAAAGTACATATTTTATTAACGACTCAAACTAATTCCTGTTCATGTAATAGACTATTAGATATCCAGCCAGCATAAATAGTAGTTTAAGTGAGTGCATCCTTTGATCAAATAGAATAAAAAACAAAGGGGGAAAATAAAATATTTAAGAAATTAAACTTAAAGAAATTGTTTATTTCTAATTAGGTTACATCATAACAATTAGGTAATTATAAATATAATGAAAATGCTAATAAAAATATCAAAAGCAATTTACTGATATGGAATTTTGATGGAATGAAATGTTAAATAGCCCTAATATCCGCCCCTAAGACGTAACACTAAATGCAGGGTTGATTCCTTCTGGATGTTATAATCAGACAGAGTTCGACCATCTTCAAGTTGTTTTCCAGCAAAGATGAGCCTCTGTTGATCTGGTGGAATTCCTTCTTTATCCTGAATTTTGGCTTTGACATTCTCTATAGTATCAGAAGGCTCCACTTCCAAGGTGATAGTCTTGCCAGTGAGAGTCTTAACAAAAATTTGCATACCACCTCTAAGACGGAGAACCAGATGTAGTGTGGATTCCTTTTGGATGTTGTAATCTGAAAGAGTTCGGCCATCTTCAAGCTGTTTTCCAGCAAAAATAAGCCTCTGCTGGTCTGGAGGAATTCCTTCTTTATCCTGAATTTTTGCCTTAACATTCTCAATAGTATCAGATGGTTCAACTTCTAAGGTAATGGTTTTTCCTGTTAAAGTCTTCACAAATATTTGCATACCACCTCGTAGGCGGAGTACAAGGTGAAGGGTAGATTCTTTTTGGATATTATAATCTGAAAGGGTTCGGCCATCTTCAAGTTGTTTTCCGGCAAAGATCAAACGCTGCTGGTCTGGTGGAATTCCTTCTTTATCTTGAATTTTGGCCTTAACATTCTCAATAGTATCAGATGGTTCAACTTCTAAGGTGATAGTCTTTCCTGTCAAAGTCTTCACAAAAATCTGCATACCTCCACGAAGCCTAAGTACAAGATGTAATGTGGATTCCTTTTGAATATTGTAATCGGAAAGGGTACGGCCATCTTCTAACTGTTTTCCAGCAAAGATCAGTCTTTGCTGATCTGGCGGAATTCCTTCCTTGTCCTGAATTTTCGCCTTGACATTCTCTATTGTATCAGATGGTTCAACTTCTAATGTAATGGTTTTTCCAGTCAGAGTCTTTACAAAAATTTGCATTCCACCACGTAAACGTAAAACTAAGTGCAGAGTTGATTCCTTCTGGATATTATAATCAGACAAAGTTCTACCATCTTCTAATTGTTTTCCAGCAAAGATCAATCGTTGCTGATCTGGTGGAATACCCTCTTTATCCTGAATTTTGGCTTTAACATTTTCAATAGTGTCAGAAGGTTCCACTTCTAATGTTATTGTTTTACCAGTTAAAGTTTTAACAAAAATTTGCATTCCTCCTCTCAGACGTAGAACCAGATGAAGAGTAGATTCCTTCTGAATATTATAGTCTGACAAGGTACGGCCATCTTCTAGTTGTTTACCAGCAAAAATCAACCTCTGCTGGTCTGGAGGAATTCCTTCTTTATCTTGAATTTTTGCCTTCACATTTTCAATTGTGTCAGAAGGTTCAACTTCAAGTGTAATTGTTTTTCCAGTAAGGGTTTTAACAAATATTTGCATTCCACCACGTAAACGTAAAACTAAATGAAGAGTGGATTCTTTCTGAATGTTATAATCTGACAGAGTGCGGCCATCTTCTAGCTGCTTTCCTGCAAATATCAATCTCTGTTGGTCTGGGGGAATTCCTTCTTTATCTTGAATTTTTGCCTTAACATTCTCGATTGTGTCTGAAGGCTCAACTTCTAATGTAATTGTCTTGCCAGTAAGTGTCTTGACGAAGATCTGCATTCCTCCTCTTAAACGTAAAACAAGATGTAGAGTGGATTCTTTCTGAATGTTGTAATCTGAAAGAGTACGGCCATCTTCTAGCTGCTTTCCTGCAAATATCAATCTCTGTTGGTCTGGGGGAATTCCTTCTTTATCTTGAATTTTTGCCTTAACATTCTCGATTGTGTCTGAAGGCTCAACTTCTAATGTAATAGTCTTGCCGGTAAGGGTTTTAACGAAAATCTGCATGCCTCCTCTGAGACGAAGCACAAGATGTAAGGTTGACTCTTTCTGAATGTTGTAATCTGAAAGAGTGCGACCATCTTCAAGCTGCTTTCCTGCAAAAATCAATCTCTGTTGGTCTGGAGGAATTCCTTCTTTATCTTGAATTTTGGCCTTTACATTTTCAATGGTATCTGAAGGCTCAACTTCTAATGTAATAGTCTTTCCAGTCAGTGTCTTGACGAAGATCTGCATGCCTCCTCTTAAACGAAGTACTAAATGTAGGGTTGACTCTTTCTGAATATTATAATCTGAAAGAGTGCGGCCATCTTCTAGCTGCTTTCCTGCAAATATCAATCTCTGTTGGTCTGGAGGAATTCCTTCTTTATCTTGAATTTTGGCTTTCACATTTTCAATAGTATCTGATGGTTCAACTTCCAGAGTGATTGTCTTGCCGGTAAGAGTTTTAACAAAAATCTGCATGCCTCCTCTGAGACGAAGCACAAGATGTAGGGTGGATTCTTTTTGAATGTTGTAATCTGAAAGAGTACGGCCATCTTCTAGCTGCTTTCCTGCAAAAATAAGCCTCTGCTGGTCTGGAGGAATTCCTTCTTTATCCTGAATTTTTGCCTTAACATTCTCAATAGTATCAGACGGTTCAACTTCTAAAGTAATGGTTTTTCCTGTTAAAGTTTTAACAAAAATCTGCATTCCACCTCTTAAACGTAGGACCAGATGAAGAGTTGATTCTTTTTGGATGTTATAATCTGAAAGAGTGCGACCATCTTCTAGTTGTTTCCCAGCAAAAATTAACCTTTGCTGATCTGGAGGGATTCCTTCTTTGTCTTGAATTTTGGCCTTTACATTCTCTATGGTGTCAGAAGGCTCAACTTCCAAGGTAATGGTCTTTCCTGTTAAAGTCTTGACGAAGATCTGCATGCCTCCTCTTAAACGAAGTACTAAATGTAGTGTTGATTCTTTCTGAATATTGTAATCTGAAAGAGTACGGCCATCTTCAAGCTGCTTTCCTGCAAAAATCAACCTCTGCTGGTCAGGAGGAATTCCTTCTTTATCTTGAATTTTTGCCTTCACATTTTCAATCGTGTCAGAAGGTTCAACTTCAAGAGTAATTGTTTTGCCAGTAAGAGTTTTAACAAAAATTTGCATGCCTCCTCTCAGACGAAGTACTAGATGAAGAGTGGATTCTTTCTGAATGTTGTAATCTGAAAGTGTGCGGCCATCTTCAAGTTGCTTTCCAGCAAAAATTAATCTCTGTTGGTCTGGAGGGATACCTTCCTTATCTTGAATTTTTGCCTTCACATTTTCGATTGTGTCAGAAGGCTCAACTTCTAATGTAATTGTTTTGCCGGTAAGTGTCTTGACGAAGATCTGCATCTTAAATCTGAAAAAATAAAAATAAAATGCTTACAAAACAGTAGAAATAATTGAAAATAGCAACTCAGAATTACTTGCCAATGTTAAAATGAACTCATAAGAATTTAAAAGAATGAATTTAACTGCGGATTAAGAATGAGTAATAACTGAAACAATTTGGATTATTTCCACTTTTTTTTTTTTTTTTTTTCATTTTGTTTTAACATATGACACAATATGATTGGTCTGAAAATATTACTATCTGTACAATTTTTTATCAAATGAAACTTACAATTATATATGTTCTGTCTCGAATAAAATAGAAAAATAAAAAAGAAACAGGTAAAAAACTATGAACTCAAAACCAAAATTTACAAATGATCATATTAATCATATGACCTGATGAAATGTAATATGACCACATGAACAACAATTAGCAGCAGTAAAATGATATACCCATAAAAATAGATAACTAAACCATAAAATAATAAATACTTTCTAATTTTAAAAATAAAATTATAAGTCTAAAAAAAAAAAAACAGCCTAATAATGCAACAAAATTGTATCAGAAAGTAAATAACTCTTATGCAAAGAAGATTTGCTAGTCAAATTGAACACCAACATTATAAATATTCAATAAAATACTAACGGATAAATCGGACAATTATTCACATTCATAATTATATTGCATGTTAAGGGAATAATAGGTGCAATAGCTTATTACAAAAGATTGGTTAACTATAGTTAATAAAAAAAATTGAAATTTCAGTTTAAGCTCATTGCTTTAAAGCCTGGATAAATGAAAAAGATAAACTGAAATTAAAGAGTGATGTATAACATATTCACAATGATGCAATCAGAACTACCAGTTCAATAAAAAAAAAAAAATTTCATTGAATTTAACAATCCACAAATAGCGAAGTTACCAAAAAAGAACCTATTTTAATATCAGAACAAAATTATAAGAAATATTAAATAAGGCTGTTAAGACCATAAACACTGAGCCATATACAGTTTTGTTTTGGTTAATATTAATTTAAAAAAAAAAAAAAGTATACCTGATACCTTAGTAATAAAATCTAAGAAAATACCTTTGATAGAATTCCAAGGGGAATGTGTCAAATAATCCGAAGAAATTTAAATGGATATGGAATAGGATAATAAATCCAACTAAAGTTCCAGATGATCGAATTAATAAATAGGAAAGTTATCAAAAACTTGGAATCAAAACTCCACTAGAACCTGAAATTATCTTTAGTAATGGCGTCTCAAGACGAGAACATTCTAGACCGTATCGATCCATGTCGACATATGATGCAATGTACCGTAATAAAGAGAAATTGACGTCATAAATAAATAAAACGAAAAATTAAATTAAAAAAATTGTTTGATATCATTTATGAAAGAGTAATACAAACAAATTGTTGAGTTATTGAAAACAAAACACGGTAATGGCGTATAATGACGCAGTGAATTCCGAAGGACAAAATGAAGAACGCAATAAACCTTAATATTCTAAATGATTCATGGAGAGGAGGTGGAAGACTACTGCATTTAATTGTAACTCAATAAAAAACTTTAATAAGTGGGAGTTCCAGAATTCAGTACTAAGTAGATCTAGAATAATATAATTAGTAGTATGCCTTAGTTCATAAAGTTAATATTGTGAAATTCACAAATGATAAATTCATGACCATAAGACCACTTAATTAATAATAAAGTGATTATAGCAAGCTTAATTTATAATATTAAACAATTGGTATCAGTTTTAATTTGTCAACTCCGCAGCCAAATAGCTGTCTTAAGAAACTCAAAATGACAGATAATCAATAAGGATATAGAACTCACCTTCAAAAATACTCGAACTACACTGTAACACAATAATCTTGCGACTGAATGCGCAGAATAGCAGGGCGGTCCTTATATAAGTTCATGGATTTTCCTTCTCTGACGTCATTTCTTCCTTGTTGGCAACATTCCATTGGCTGTTAAATTTAGAAGCTTTCCTGTTATCTTGACCTCAAATAAAATATTAAAGTTATTTTTATAAACAATACGAATTTCAACAAAACAAAACAATATAAAATATTTTTTACTGTTGCAAAAATTGTTTGTATTATTAAGAAGCTCAACTTCATATCTATGAAATGTATAATATAATTAAAATAAAAAAATGTTCCATTTCTTCTAGTAAAATGTATGTTATAAAATTTTATGAACTTTTAAAGTTTTGATGTTTATAATTTTATTGTATTTTGAAAAAACAAAACAAATACCTGACTCAATTTCGAACAGCTTTCTGAAATTCCTGATTTCTTTGAGGTTAGCTTGTTTCTATCAAGATAACCTGTATTATTTGTAATCCAGTATCAATCAACCTGAATTTTACAAGGTGTACTTTAATTACATATTAAGAATGGCAAGTTTTAATGTTTAAGTAATTAATGGATTTAGCAGTATCCTTATGATTAATAAATATTGTTGAATTATTTTTTTCTATCCTCTTCATACATTATTCACTTCCATATTATTTCTTCAGAATCCTAAATTTAAAAAACAAAATTATGTTGGTCATATCTTAACCAGCTATATCATTTTCTTGTAGCAAAATACTTCAGAGAGGAAAATGTCTGACCGAAAAGCTGAGCTAGAAAAGAAGAAAGCCAAATTACAGGCCATCAGAGAAGAAAAAGAAAGGAGAAGAAGAGAAAAGGAGCAAAGAGATGTATGTTCTTTTCATAGAAGTTCAATTAGTTAAATTTTATTAATTTATATTGGCTGTTTTCTTTATTTCAGGCTGAAGAAGCAGCACTTCGTACGCCAAATCCAGACAAAGATCAGAAAAAAGTTGATGAAATGCTCTCGTCTCTTGGCATAGCTCCTGTCTCTGGTAATGATGAGAAATTATTCATGAGATAGGTTTATTACATTGTTGTTTAAGGGAAACTTCAAATTAAGTGTTTTGTCTTAATGGTGTTAAATTAAAGTATTCATCAAGACTCATCTAAATTGCAAAACAAGTTCTAATGTTTGAAAAATTTGTTTCTGTTGATCATATTCAATTTACTGAACAGTTATTTGTATTCAATTTAGGTATTGATTTTGATGGTAACCCCTCCTTTTTCTTGTTGGGAATGAGTGATATCCTTTCTGTACCTGAAATAGTTTTGACTTTATACAGAGGTCCTTTCCTCTAGGACTGCTATCATTTGTCTTGATGCTAAAGGACCTTCAAATCCTTTCAATTATTAATGTCCTTTAAGTTTATTCCTCGAGCTAGTGTTACCATTTGCACAACCTGTTTTGTCTCTTTTGTGTTCCTTATTCTCCTGACAGTTTACATCCAGTTTCTTTATCTTTATTATAATTATATAACAAATTCAATTTGTACATTAAATCAAGCTTAAGCAAAAACATTGGATTTACTCATATATGTATATCCATTATGTATAAAATAAGATTTATTCTCTGTTTGGTTATTTGAGCAGTATGATTGTCATTTACAATTTTGTTATCTTTATCTCTTAGTAACTTTTACAGTCCTTCCCATCACTATATATTTTAGCTACCTCTGTCTGATTTTGTATTTTACTTGAATATTTCATTACTTTGTGTAACCTATTGTCACATTTTGTATTTCATTTAATATTATTAGTTGTTAGAACCTTCAAACTGGTTATGATCAAGTTATTGGCACATAAAAGTATTTTTCATGCTGCTATTTGAGTCTACATTATCTGTTAAGTTCTGTTTTAATGACCACTGACCTTATTGAGTAGACTCTCACTTATCTAAACCTTATTAATCCGGACCATCTATTATAATTCCATAATTTGAGCCATCCTCCCCCTAAAAAAATCAAGGTACAACTTTACAAGAGGGGCACGCTATCACTGGTACTCCTGATCTTACCCGAAGGTTGCCAGACTAGCATACTATAGCGCCATTTGTGCTAACTAACTGCTTTGCATTCAATTATATATACTTTTATTTCAAATCAAATCTTCCCGATTTTAAGTTGTTCCTTTATTCTATAACATATGTAATATATAAATAAATATAAACTTATTTGGTGGTTCTTATTAACCTTATGATTAACAAGAATGCTTAAAGTCTTGAAATTATAGATAATGAAATAGCAACTCATTATTAACGCTAGGTTTTTTTTTTTTTTATTATGGTCTTTAGGTAAAGATGCAAATGCAGCCCATTTGGAGCATGTCAGTTCAATTCCTACTTGGTTTAATTAGTATTTATTTTGTAGCAGTCTTAAAAAGTGAATCTTGGCACTTTTACTCTGGTTAGAAAATGGTGGAAAACTATCGATAGAAGTGGCCTTCTCACCAGATTATTTATCTCACTGACACCAGTGTCAATACCATCTCAATAATGTAAAATTGAATGGTCAGTTATTTTTATGGAAATTAGCAATATAAATTTGATTCTTTATCTATTTTCAATCAATTTAACGACAATAACTTATAAATGATACCATTTGTTCTTTTTTTTTATTAGGCTGTTATGAACACAACTGAATCTGACAATTTTTCTGAACCTAAATTTATTTTCATTATTATTTTTATAGATGTACTGTCAAGTTTATCAAGTGTGCCTAACATTGGATCATCAGATGTTAGTAGTTCTACTGCTACTCCAGACTCAAGTCTCCTGCCAACCCAACCCCAAACAGGGTAAAATTATTTTTCAATTATGTTTCAGTATTATGATGTGCAAATTATGGTTAATCTTGTAAGCCCATTGTTTGTTTTTTTTCTCCATGGCTCATTTAGGTAAATTGTTTTATTAATTTTTTTTATTTTATTTTTTTGCCATTATTTAGTTCATTATCAGAGTGATGGGAAAGAGAGGAGTACATTTTTATTGATTGATTAAACAAAGTGGATGAAAACATGAAAATGAATGTATGAAAAAGGGTGTATGCAGAATCAACAGAAAAGTAAAATCTGCTAATGGAAATGGCTGTAATTGACATGATTTAGAAATAAGTTTTTCTGACTGATACAGGCGCAGTTCTTTTGAACCTGAAGACCAAGTGGAAAGCAGGGCTGACATTGCTTGCCTCTGAGTTGGAACGCCTCACAACTATATATGAACAAATCACCCTTCTGTGGATTCCTGGGCACTGTGGAATACTAGGGAATGAGCTGGCTGATAAACTTATCAAGGAAGATTCCAAATCACCTCCATACCTCAACTGGAGGAAATTAAAACTATTAATAAAGCTTCAATTCAGCAAAGATGGAACAATTAACATACAGAATCCAAATCCCAGGATCTATACTACTTACTTTTCAGAAAATAACAGATTATAATGCTCCCCTTCAGAACTAGTCATAATCGGCTTGACTCACACCTCCATAAAAAAATTTAAAATTGGCCCAACCTTTTTGTGTGAATATGGAAGAGACGAACAGACTACAGTCATGCGTCTTTATGGAGGAGCAACAAAGGCAGAGATGGCCTGAACCTACTGACTTGGTGACCAAACTGTAAGACTGATAAACTGTAAGGCGACCTAGAAGATCTCAGGAGTACTGCCGACTTTATTCTCTCATTCCCTAACTTAACCATTTGAATAGGAAGATGGAGGAAGAAGTGCCTATTTCAAGAGTTTGGTTTCTATAGTTCCTTTTGTGAAACTAAATCTGAGATCAGATATTAGTTTTTGTTTTTTCTTGAAATCAGACATTTAGCATTTTAAGTCTTTTCCATTTAAACGCCTCAATTAAGCTCAGGCAAGTAACCAGGACAGTCTTTACAAAAAGGGTGTAAAATCACAATGATACAAATGAGTGACGATCATGGGATGCTGTTAGATAAGGATGGAGAGATGAGTGGAAGTGGATTTTTATTCTTATATCCTGGCACATTGTAACAATTTAATTCAATTGCAAGAAGATTAGAGATCATATTCATATGTTTAGAAAAAACTTATGACAAAGACTCTTAGACTGCTATAGAAATCGCTTAAATATACATTCTTCCCTAAGTGTTCTTTTATTGAATGAAAATTATGCAATTTCATGATCCAGTTGTTGGTAATTCTTTGAATAATGCTGTTTTGTTTTCTTGGCTCTATATTGAATAGCAGTATAATTACAAACTGAAATGAATAAAATAATAGCCAATGTATAATTCTTTTCTCTATGGGAGCAGCATACTCAGGTAGGCAATTAGACTTAGGTCCCTAATACAGTGTTTATCATACCTCATACATAATATGTTTCATGAAGAGTGTATGTAATGAATATCAGATGACCTGCTTAGGTTGGAGAATGATAATAACTTAAGATAGCCAACTGTGGCTAGTTATTTCCTAGCCCCCATCTGTATTGCATAGTACCGCTCGTGATTCATGTTCCTTAATTATCCCAAAGAATAAAGATTAACTGTTGTATTTAATCTGTCAAAATTCGCAATCGAAAATGAGCCTGGGAGCGAGCAATGACCCTGAGAGGTCTCATATGTATATAATGTAAAGCATACACTTTTTGGTGCTTTTCTCTTACATGCCCATACAAGAATAAATCATGAAGGTTCATTGCTAGGTAAAAGAATGATTCCTTAGGTATAGCTATCGGGGCGCTTGAGTAAACACTCTTTGAATTTATTTACCATGTCGTTACGATATTAAAGAATTTTCAATCAAATCAATTTATACAGAATTATAAAACTGATTATTATAAATGTCACAATTACTAAATTAAATTTAGTAGCAACAACAAAAAAATAAGGATTATTACTTGGAAATATGCAAGAGACCTAACAGGTCTTTGTAGAAAATTACTTCAAGACTCACAATGACCTCACAGTGCTTAAGTCTATTTTACAGTTTTTGCAGGATTCTAAAGCCATAAGTATTCAATGAGAAAATATAGATGTCAAATTAAATTTTGTAGCAAAAAATAACTTATGAATAAGCAAAAATAAGAACTATTATCTGGCAATGTGCAAGAGACCTACCAGAACTTTGTAGGTGCGTGCCGCGTGGATAACCAAAATAAATTTTTAAAATAGACTGAGGGTGAGTGATGTTGAGAGGTGATGGCATCAATGTATTTCCCGCTTTCCGCAAATCAAATGTCCTTAGTTGAGGAGGTTAGATGTAGAATTTAGGGAGACCTCACTGGTCGAGCATGCTCACAGGTTAAAAAGTATATTATTGTAGTGTAATTTTTATAAGTATTGATTAAAAGGTTGTGTCTGCTGTAGAATGTTTGAATACATAGGAAAACATGTTTGTCAAGTGCTAATTTAATGTATAATCCTGTTGTATGAATTAGTGAAATATAGCTGGCAATTATATAATTTAAAAATTGTGTCTTTACCATTCCAGCTTTTAGTTTCAGTACTTTCCAATATCATAATTTATTGAAGATATTTGATTTTTTTTTTTTTTTTTCATTGATTTATAAATACTGTTAAATGGAAGTTAACTAACTTTATAAAACACTGCAGTTTCTGTGCCTTCCTGTTTCCATTTTTTTCTGCTTTTTATATTTCCTTTTAAAAGAACTGTTGGCAGTAGTGATAAATTAATTTTGAGATGTATTTTTAGGAGAAAGAAGCCTGCTCAGCTTCAGGTCGTTAGTGTCCAATCAACAAGTATACCGCCAAAAGAAACTGTAACATACACCAAACAAACTCAGACTACACATACCAGCAATGAGCGTGATGGTATGCAATTGCAGTTTTTTTATTTTATGTAAATAAGAATAGTGGTGCTAGTTATGGCGTCCAGTCACAATTGAAAGTAAATTCAGTTCATTTTTTCATCACTAATCATTATGAACATTTCCTAACATTACAGTGATGCATGCAGATTTCTACTTCAATCAGAATACTTTTATATCTTGGTTGGTCAGTGCTTGCTTTTTTTTTCTTACCTTTTTACATTTTGCTGTTTTATTCAACTTATTATTTTATCTTTGAAATAATTGGTATTAATCATTTAAGTTTGGTGTAAGTTGAATAAAAGCTTGATAACATATGTCTGGGCCTTTTTGCAATCACACCATATAACAAAATTATGAGGGTTCTAATTCCTAATATTCTTCATGTGTCCTATCTTATCTTATATGATGTTATTAATGTTTCATATTTTTCAAAGGAAGCCCTTTTTAAAAACAAGCCTTACAATGTAATCAATCAGTGTCTTCGCCTCTATCACATTCGCCTTTAATAGTGTTATTATATTGTCTATATTCTATTCTAAATGTATGTTTTGTTTCCTATTGATTTGAGTCTCACTCAAGGGTCTGATTCATCTTCCCCTCTGAAAGGATACTGTGAGGATTGGTTTCGTCCAAGAAAAGGTGCGTTTTAAGGAAATCCATTAGTTTTAATATTCTTATAGTTGTAGTAAAGGGGTCTCATATTGTTATATTCATATAGTTTAACCTAAATGTGATAACTAAATTTCTCTGCACTACTCTTTACAGAAATATGAATGTCCATTTCAAAATCTATGTATAGTATTCATGATTCAAATTGAGGAAGTGTATGTATTCTTAGTATTATTTTCTACATTTGTTCTCCTCCTCATAAACCTGATGAAAGATCCTTATCTTTAAAATTTAAAAACTAATTTCCCATGTTTGAAGACATAAAGCAAGAAATATCTAATATATAAATATCTATCTAAGGAATAAACATTTAAAAGAACAATTAATATACCTGTGAATAATTACCTACTTATAACCCATGCAGTGAGTATTCATCAGGCATCAGAAATGAAATATTAAAGTGAATTAAAAAAAAACCTGTACTTCTGCTGACCCTGAAGGTTCTTGGGTTTGTCCATGCTCTGTTAGGCATTAGGTATTTTTTAAAATAATTATTTTAAGTAAATTATAGTTTTTTAATGTGATTTGTGGAAACTAGGCAAATTTTTTCAAGCTGTTCAGAGTTGATGCTATTTTTTCAGTTTGTTTATTATCTGTTTGTATGTAGGAAAGGAAAGTTTTTGAAAGTTGTCGGTGGCCTTTATGCAACTCAAAACTTGTTTCCTTATCTTTAAGACGTTAGCCATTATGTTTATTGATGCACGTTTTACTCAATTTTGACTAAAGTTTTCAGTTGGTTGGTCAATTCACGGTTTAATATGAAATATATTAATATCTTGTCATTTGGATATATGGTGGACTTCCTGATATCGAGTTTTATCTGAACGTTTTCATTCCTTTATTGAATACTAGTTAACTACAGAGGTTGGTGATACTCCACCAATTAATCTTACCTCGTACTTCTCCAGCATCTCTAGTGTTAGTAAACTGCTAGCTGTTTTGAACTGAATCACTCTCAGAAATCAACTTTTACTTGTTAAAATGGTTTCAGCATAACCTTGCTCTTGATGAGGGTATATATATCTTTGTGATGAAAGATGTTTATAAGCCCTGTAAAAATGGATTGGTAAATGTTATGCATCTTATTTGCACTACTGATTTTTGAATTTAGGTTGTTTTCTAATATTCTTTTCTTATGAGTTTCCTAATGTGCTGAAATACTGCTTTCACTTACACGGCCATAATGTAACCTTGTCAGGCTCATGAAGGAGACATCAAATAGTTTAGATTATATTATAAGTCAGTACCCTTCAATAATTATACTGTCTTATTTACTCCAAGCCTTTGTATTTTCTCCTAGCAATATCCTCATATGCATTAATAAAGAATTAGATAGCAATTTGTCATATCCTTTTAATAACTCGTTACTAAAGTAAATTTGATTAATTGATAATTAACAGAAACAACACTATTGATTTTTTTTTTTTTAGGTTTGTTTGTAGAAAGTTACATCTCAAAAGGAGAATTGAGTTATTCCTAAATTAAATTGAAAATTGTTAAACCAAATGCCATTTTCTGGTCTTATGTAAGGCTGATTATGCATCTTTTAAGTTATCTATCATTTGAACAGTCCTGGTCTATATATGCATTCCATGATACTATCTGCAGCCACTTCATGAGGGCAGTTTGATTTTTCGAGGCTAGTTATAGGGTTCGGGATTTAGTTGTTTTTTAGAATGATTTGATGCCAAAGTCACTAATTAGATATTTTAGTCATTTGTCTTCCTTTTCTTCAAATATATTAAATTCGAGAGGCTGAAACTTTCTTCATTGATATTATCTGTTCCATTATTTGAAATATCCATTTCACTTTAACTTTATTATGATATTATTAATAGTGATTTCAAGTAAAAGAGTATTATTTTTATTAAACAGGATAGAGGTTTCCAGAGTTCGGCTAACTTGTGGTGGCTCACCAATAAGTTTAATATAATCTTTTCATACTGATCCATTGAAAAACAGAACTGACTTACCTGTTTTTTCTCCCTAACCCCTCATATGAATAAGAAATAATAAGAACAAAAATGAATAAGAGCAGCTATTGCCAGTTTTTGTGAAAGAAATTTTTTTAGTAGGATTTTCAGTATGTTCCTACTAAGGAACAATGGCCATTATTAGTCTTTTCATTTCTATATATTTTTTTTTTAACTTATGAAATGGAGGAGATATTACAGGGAAAGATAAAAAAGTAAAATGTTATTATTATATTGCACTAATCGAATTGAAACCTTTCTTATAAATATAAATTAAAACAAAAAAAATCAAAAAGCATATTCCACTATTTTCGAAAAATCATAAGTAACTAAAATTTTGCTAGTTTTTGCATCCCAAATAAGTTTTTACTTTATATTAGCAAGTAAAATATTGAATGAGTGTTTACTTTCAGATAAACATTTTTTAAATTTTCCAAATATTTGTTCCCATTTGGTAACATTTGCTGCTAAAAGTTTAATAGTGTAGTTTTTATTTGGATGATTTATGTGAATTCAATTTATTTGGATGATTTATGTCAATTCAATTTATTTCAATGATTTATGTGAATTCGTGTTTGGTGGAGAACGGCTCATGAACTGATTCAAGGGGCTCTTTTTACTTATTGAGTAATCAGTAATTTGGGAAAAAAGTGGGTAGTTCAATGAAATCACTTATCTGAATCATGATCTCCACCAGCTGGTCGCCAACTTTGTTTTATCGATCATTTAATGCTGAAAAAGAAGTAGCTAATTGTGGTGGGTGAGTGGTTCTAATCAAATCCCTAAGTGAATAGTTTTGCCCATCTCCTGTCTGTATAGTATAATTTAACCCAGGTATGTAATTAGAAACCAACCCGTGTTATGTGAAATTGTGTTTCACACGCTGTAATGTGTTTTATAGCTCTTTTTTTTTTCAAAAATTTTCATTGTCCAACCAAAATCCAAGGCAAACCTATGTGATGTAATAATGCTGTGTCTTGGATTTTTTGTTGCCAAATGATAATTGCTGAAAACAATTATCAATATACTTTATAAAATACAATTTTACAAAATGTCGGTTGGTTCCTTATTGCATATCTGGGTTAAATTATACTATACAGACAGGAGATGAGCAAAACTATAATTAATAACAATAACTAATTAATAATAATTGATTTTTGAGTATTGATTTAACTTTTCAAATGCCAGTTACTATAAAATTTGTTCAATAATAATAAACATATTTTTTTTCCTTATAAACTTGATTATTAATTATGTGGATTTCAGTGTTCTAACGTATTTTTTTATTATTTAAAAATTCATTTATAAGAGAAATTTAGGCAGTTTCTGGACTCTGTTAAGTATGTGAATTACCTATTTACGAATAGTACCTTCAACAATGTTTTAATTTATCTTATCATGTTTTTGTTGATTGTGATATAAATTTAATTAAAAAAAAATAAATAATTTGTGCTTAATGTTCTTCTTTTTTAAATATTAGTGGATGGGACCCCTCTACTGCTATATTTTGTTCCTTTGTTTTAGTTATTTTATTTTCACTCTGAAAGATAATCTACTTTTGTTATTAGACCATTTAAAATTGGCAAGAAACTTATTTGAAGAATTACTGCCTCTCCTTTTTTTTAAATTTTAATATATTTATTATTTTTTAGAATTGTTTGTCACTAAAACATTATTGTGTAACTATGGTGTGAAATGTTTCTCATCATAATTGTTATTGCTGTTTGTTTTTTAATGGGATATTTTCATAAATAATAAAATATTAATAGTTTCTAATCATTCATAATTTGCACACTAATTATTAACTATGCATCACAATTTCTTTTTATAAGAGTTGTTTTAATTTAATAACAGATGGTGCTTGTTGGGTTTGGTGGTTTTGGTTCACATTTTTGTTAACTTTTATTTTATTTAGTATGTATTAAATATTTAAAAAATGTATGTAAACTATATCATAATTAGTTCTATTAGAAAACGTTTTGTGTTATTGAATGTTTTAATTTTTAAAAAATCATGTTTCTTTTAGGTTTTGTGTTATTTAATGTTTTAATAAAATAAAAAAAAATTATGCTTCTTTTAGGTTTTGTGTTGTATTCTATATCTTATTAAATTATATGGACTGGATTATCTTTTTACTTGGTGTAAAGAAAAACAACTGTTTGTTTTTTCTTTTATTTGAATGTATCAAAGGTGGGTGTGTGTGTGTGTGTGTGTGTGTGTGTGTGTGTGTGTGTGTGTGTGTGTGTATGTGTGTGCTTATTATATGTTTATAATTTTTAATAGTTTTGCAATAATTTCGAACATTTTGTTATCAGACCATTGCAAGATAAGAGCTAGTGCAACAAATTCAAACAAGTGCATTTCAATTCTTAAAAAAAAAGTTATGCAAGCTGCTGCTAATAGTGAAGGGGCTGAGCATTTTAATTTCCCTCCACTCGCTATTATCAATTCTTAAGAAAAAGAATTTCATAGCAGCTACACTACACCTTTGGTAAAAATAAAACAACAGTTAAAATAGTATTGCTAACTTAATGATTATAAACAATAGTCAATTAAAGTATAAAACAGTCTATTATCAATATGGAGAGTGATTGTGAGAAAAAAGGCTAAAAATTTTACATAGAATATAGATATAGAATATTTAATGGTATAATGAATGGTAGTAGTTAACATTTTTTTTTTTTAACAATATCATTGGCAATAGGCCTTTAGATGACAAGCTACCCAGATAAGCTTGGAATATTTGTGATATTTACTTCTGTACTTGGTGTTGATTACATTATTCAGCTTTTACCTAACGTCAGCAAATGCTTCAAATATTATATATGTTGTAATGTGTCATGTTGCTACCGCTGTAAAAAGTACATGCAGGTCTTTGGACATATGAATATAATATGAAGCATGCCACTGATTTGGTTCTAGTCAGGCAATATAGAGTGGAGTGGAATCATGCCTTGAGGAGAACTCTAGGCACTTATGTTCCGTTCATCATTTTTAATCACAGTGATGGCTTGTTTTATCATATGGAAGATATACCCATATTACTCCTTGCTATGCCAATAATCTAAGCTTTGCAATTGCACTCTTTCCAACAATGTTATTGCAACAAGTTCTTTTCTTATTAATAAAGATTAATGCCTCTCTGTGATTCCTTGGATGTGTAGTCGGATTGGTATAGAACAAATAGTTCACCAGTGATCATTCAAAGCGCTTGATTTTTCAAAACATCAAGCTTTCAGAAGTTAGATTTAGAAGCTGTAACAATCACTTCTCTCCCATATTCTTTCAGTGGTCTGATATAAGTTGAATAAACCAGTGTATTTATTTGGATTTACAACCATTACATAATTAACAAATCACTCATTTAGCCTATCTAGAACCTTCATTAAAACTAGTTTCCAGGACATCTACATTGCTGCTTGCTGCATAAAGAACACTTGAACACCAGAAATACTTTCAATGGTGTTATTTTTATCCTTCAATAATCAAACAAATGAAATACAAATTGAACAATTCAATTTTTGGTTCCATGAAACTTCCACCATTTTAATTGATAATTTTATTATTATGACTCCTAAACAAGAAAATTTAAAAAATATGATTTCATGATCTAAGAATTCAATTCTTTTTTTTCTTAATTAGGGCATTACATATGATTGGCGTATTTGAATCCATTTTTTTTACAACATTTAACAAAAATACTGTATTTGAAGAATAAAATCTTTAAAAGTCTTATATTTGGTTTATTCTTTATTATAATTGTAGTAAATTTTAATGTTTAGCATTCATCTAACAGGATACCCATAAATTTTGATAGGCACCTATAAAAAGGAATCTAATTCTAACATGATGTAATGTATTCTAGGAAAGCTTAATAGTATTATTTTAGTTTTCCTTATTATGGCTAACAATATATTTTCACATTGGAAGTTGTTCTTTGGTTGACTGTAGATATACTTAAGGAAGAAGTTGGTCGGTCAAAGACTAACACATTAATAAATAAGACTTATTTATTTTGTGCCAACGTTTCGTCCTAAGTTTTAGGCCATCATCAGGCCTAAAAGAAAAAAAAAATAACAACATTGAAAACGACAGAGGCAATACCAGTAATAGTAAAAAATGATTAAAACAGAAATTACAAACAAGATAAAAATAAATTAAGTATAAAAAGAAAAAGATGACACTATATATTGTAAAAAATTAAAAAGTATAGCTAAGTGAAAAGAGTGAAAGAAAGATTATGAATTACATGAAACAATGAAGTACATAATACATGATATAATAAAATATATGAACACTATTAATTGAAATGACTACTAGTATGAAGATTTGAAAGTATATAAAGCATATCAAGATAATTATGATGTTGTAAGTTTTGTAAAGAATTACATTGATGTTAAAATTGTTAACAAGTAACTAATGAAAATAATAACAATGTAAAAATTAATTGAAATTAAAATAATACGTTATTTAAACAGGATATTTTATTATATCGTAAAATATATGAAATCTATAAATTAAAAAGACACCTAGTATGAAGATTTGGGAATATGTAAAGCATATAGAGATAATTTCTTTTTCTTTCTCATGTTGTCTTGTGCCCTGATGATGGCCTATAACAAACTGAAATGTTGGCAAAAAATAAATAAGTCTTATTTATTAATGTGTTAGTCTTTGATTTTCACGTTTGTTTTTTTTACTAAATATACCAGATACCTTTGAAAGTCTCATTTTTTGTTATGAATTACATCTATATGAATGAAAATATAGTAATAACTGTGTATTATATTTTAAGTCCAGTTCATATAATTTTTCTTATGTTTTCCATTAAATATAATGTTATGTTAACAATACCTCTTTTTACTAACAGTCATGATTGATTAATCTGTGGTTTTGTTTTTCTTTCCTTTCTGTGTATATGTTCATGGAACTTCGGACTGCAGCCCAGGCATTCGGTTACTACGGTAAGTTTTGTCATTCCTCTTGTTTGTTTTGTTAATTACATTTAGCACAAGGTAACTGCCTGAATTTTGTTTATAGTTGCACTTACTTTTTTTTAATTTGAAAGTAATGTCTTATGGAGTTGTTTACCTGATTAAAGTTTCATTGATTGATTTAATTTTGATTTCTCTAAATTAAAATTAATAAGTCTAAAAATTGGGAGCTTAAATACACATGCGCATGTTTGTGCTCAAAGAATTTTTTTTTTTTTGCTTTTGATTTTCTAATATGTTCAGTACTGATTTTAAAACGTATACAATTTTCTCATGTTATTAATTACTGTTACCTATAGTAGGCATTGTAATGTAAATAGTTTTTTGTGTTGTATGTCACTGAATAATTTCATATCTGTATTACTTTATATTTAGATTCCTCTGGTTTAACTATTAATAAAAATGACAGTTTATTAAATAAGAAATTGATATTTTAAATTTCAATCTGTCTTCTGTAGAAAATTCATTCCTTCTGGTTATTATATTTCACGATATGCCACCTATGATTTTAGCTAGATTAGATATCATTAAAAAATATCACTAGGTTTTAATTTACTGTTTCATGTCTCTCTCAAAGATGTTTTAATCTCTAATATTATGAGAATGCTCTTAGCGGTTCATTTAAAAAAATCAGTTTAAAATAAGATTTATAAATCTTGTTTAACAACTTTAATTGCTGGAACCAATTGAATTCTTGTTCTAAAACAATCATTTTAACTGTTCATTGGTGTTCTGAGGTTGTCTTGTGGTTTACAGCTAACCACATGTTTATATGTTATGTATGCTCATTGAGATATTCAGTTCCTGATTTTATATTGAAATTAACTAATTTTCAGAATTTATTCTAAATTAAACAATTCAACTTGTTTTAATTTGCCATTGTTACATTTTATCTTGATAAAAAAATAATTGGCATTTTATCTAATTAAGCAATAATTAGATATAAATAGGAAGTATATTAAAATGTATAAATTCTCAATGGTACCAGTTTAATCCAATATGATATAATTTTTATGTATAGATTTTATTATAGCCAATAAATGGCCAAAATATTATCTACTTGATAAAATTAAATGAATAAAATATTTGGGTTTTAATGGTTCATGCTGATAATAATTTTATTTGATTAATTAAAACTGATTAATTAGAGGAATTACAAAAAAAAAAAAAAAGAACCAAAATGAAAATGAATGTATAGGTAAAACATTATCATTGAATGCATAGGTAAAAAATTATCATTGAATGTATAATAGATCATACAGTCCTGACATGATTTAAATGTTTCTGATAATGCGCTGTCATCCATAGCATACAACTAAAATCGTGTAAAGTTGCTTCTTTTGTTCACTTAACCATCTAAACAATGGTTGTATTAACATCTGTTTGCTTTTGTGATATGATATTTAGCCTGCAGATCATCTCCATCATAACTATCAGCAATTTAATGTGTAACATGCAGCACTTATTGTTAGTAACTCTTTCATTTTATATACATTTATTTTGTTTTAAAAATAAACTGTATGCTAAATTAAAAAAAATAAGATATATATTTAGATTTTTGATAGATATGCTCTTAAATTTACTAATGAGAAATTTAAGCCTAGTTGTTTTTTTTTTAATACTTGATTTATCTATTTTTTTTTTAAATCTGGTTGGGAAAGCTCTTACTTGAAAATTTTTAGAACTGTATAATTTCATTTAAAACTGGTTTTAAATTTAATATGATTTTATTAAGACATTAACTTATTAATAAAGTAATTAACCCTATAAATTGCTTGTTGCTTCAGCTTTTTGAATAGGGAGAAGGTTTCTGACTCCATTGGTAATAAAACACTTGATACAAGAAAATTGGGGATTTCATAATCAATTGCATCAATTATAGTACAGTCAAATTGTAATTTATCTTGTAAAAGGTGGGGTAGAAGGTTTTATTGTTTTAACTTGTTTACATTGGTGGTAAACAAGTTTTGTCCACCAAATTTTTCATGGCTAAATTTTCTGTTGCCTAAAAATCACGAAATTTTTTAACGGCACGTTCTAGACAAAAATGCTTTATTACAAAAGTTAAAAAGCATTAAGTTTTCTATTATTTGCAATTGTTAAACGCTTTTTTTTAAACGGAATACGTACTGAGATATAGCCCTTCAAGGTTTTGAATGCTGTTTTCTTCAAAATATTGAAAAATGCAGATTTTTCCCAAATAACTTTTATCTTTTAACATTTCTATGAGTAACATTCAATAACCTAAATAATAGAAAGTCTACCCTTAGTGAGTGAGATGTTCATTTACAATAAAGAACACAATTATCGATGTATAAAGAATGTATTTTATACTACATGCAGTCCAGTCAAATTGTAGGTTTACCTTGCAAAAGGTGAGGTTATAGGTTTTATTGTTTTAATTTGTTGATATGGATGGAAAGATGGTTTTTCCCCATAAAATTTATTATGGCTAACTTTTCTGTAGTCTAAATACCAGAAAATGTTCTTATTTATTTATTTATTTTTAAATAATATTTTGGTCCTTCATGGTCCTAGCAATTAGCCATTTATTTCCTATTTAAAAAAGCACAGAATTTGTCCAAAATCTTAATGCTAAATCTTTTTTTCTATATCATACCAGAAATAATAGACATTGTCAAAAAATAAGAAATTTCTCGAGTTTCTAGAAAACATGCTAAACAAGAAAAAATTCATGTTAAATGTAATAAGAATGAAACATTAACATCTGAGTACAATAATTTTATTGTTTATTCAAAATTCAAAATTATAAATTACATAAATAATGCTGTACTATAATTAGCAATCACTTCCAGCATTTTAATGTAGTAGATTTCTCGGTGTTTTCTGAAATTTCGGCTAAAACATCTTCAAAATCAATTTGTTCTTCGATCAGTGAACCAACTTCTTCCATCCATCCATCTTTCAGTTCATTGATGTCGGTCGGACTCTGCCCTTAGGATCTGTTTCTTCATCTTTCTCCTCCTATATAAAGTAGGCAGTTTTTGCAGTTGGCTCCACTACATTTCTTACAAATAGTTCTTAACTCATTTCAACAGGTCTGAGACCTGATTGCTATGAGTCCATCTCCATTCCTCAGGGCATTTTAAGTTTCCCAACCAAGTTTGCACTTGTTAGTAAGTTCTTAAAGAATGATTTTTCCCAGCATCTTTTATGGGTGGCAGCTTGACAAGATTAAATTTACTTTTTAAAGTGGATTCAGCTAATAGCTATTATTGCAAAGTGTCAAGTATTTGTGAACTGCTGACACCCACTATACTACACCATAATAAACTGTTCTCCAGCTTTAATTATTTCTTCAGTGGTAGCGTTCAGTTTCAGAAATGTGCCTACTCATGCCTTTCGATGTTGGCGTTTTTTAATAGTGTTGCAGAACTTGATCTTACCTTGTCCGAAAACAGCGCAGTTTATATCAAATCTACTAGATGCGTGAATTAACAGAATATATTTTCAGTCAAACTAGTAGAACAGAATGGAAAACTAATTGTCTTCTGCACTCTCTCTTCCCAGTTTTTATGTTTTTGCTCTAAACCAGTAAGAGAAGGTCAATATCTTCTCTAACTATGGCCACAATTTCCGCTTATTTATTTTCAAAAAAATATCCTTTTATTTTACAAACTATACCATCCTGTAAATTTTGTGGAAGTGTTGGAATAAAAAGAAACATAACCTTTCTTTTTCTTATTTTTTGACGATCTCTACTATCTACAAGAGATAGTAGTAAATTATTGTACTCAGATGTTAATGTTTCATTTTTATTACATTTAACATGAATTTTTTCTTGTTTTGCATGTTTTCTAGAAACTCAAGAAATTTCTTATTTTTTGACAATGTCTATTATTTCTGGTATGATATAGAAAAAAGTTTTAGCATTATGATTTTTGGCAAATTCTATGCTGTTTTAAATAGGAAATAGATAGCTAATCTCTAGGACCATGAAGGACTGAAATGTTATTCTTTAAAAAATTAATAAATAAGAACATTTTATGGTTTTTAGACTACAGAAAAGTTAGCCATAATAAATTTTTGTGGGAAAAAAACTTGTTTTCAACATCTTACCATCCATATCAACTAGTTAAAGCAATAAAACCTTCTACCCTATCTATCTTTTGCAAGATAAATCTACAATTTGGGTGGACAGCATTTTATGTAAATTTTTATGAAATACATTTTTTATACATCGATAATTGTGTTCTTTATTCTGAAATGAACATCTCACTTAGGGTGGGTAGGCTTTCTATTGTTTAGGTTATTGAACTTTACTCTCATAGAAATGTTTAAAGATAAATTTACTTGGTAAAAACCTGCATTTTTCAATATTTTGAAGGAAAATAAATTCAAAAACCTTGAAGGGTATATATTGGTATCTATTCCGTTTAAAAAAAGTCTAACCAGTGAAAATTGTAGAAATCTTAATTCTTTTTAACTTTTTTAATAGTGTTTTTGGCTAGAACAGCTAAACAAAAACTGAAAAAAGTTAGAAAATTCTGTGATTTTTGGCTACAGAAAATTTAGCCATGAAATTTTGGTGGACAAAACTTGTTTTCCCTATCTTACCTATATAAACATACAAACGACAATAAAATCTTCTACCCTGCTTTTTAAAAGATAAAGCTATTTTTTTGACAATTTTACTGGACTATTAACAAAAATTAAAAAAAAATATACAAAAAAAATGTACATGCATTGTGAAATTTACCCTTTTGATTATTATTCTGATCATTATTACAGTCCATATATGTAAAAATTCAACCTGCGTATATTTATGATTGCAAAAATCGAAAAGTAGTCGGTCGATTTTGATGTTGTTTTCTCTGTCATTTAGAGAATTTCTTCGAGAAGGTTTATATGCATTAAATTTTTTGTAATGCTACCATTAAGGGGAGGAATTAGGAAAACAATAAAAAAAAAAAAAAAGGTAATTTTGTAATCGTTGTCATGGCAACTTCAAACACGTGAAAGTAAGCTCACTACAAAAACATTTTAACAAGAGTGAAATTATTGTGTGAAAGTGTCATTTGTTAATAAAATCGGTGATTAAGGAGAACAAAAAGTGAAGTTTAAAAACGTGAACACAACGTGAAGTTTTATTGCCATTTTGACAAATTTATTATTATTTTATGTTCCTAGAAAACGTCTAAATGAAATAAGACAAATTCTAAACAATGCAGTCGAATACCAATAAACATTTTCACCATTTGTCCTTGGAATATTTACAGTCAAAATTTTTGTTGGTAAGTGGTTGTTTTGTTGGTTGTTTTGAAAGTTCTGGCAGCCCTCTCCCTCCCTTTCTCTAGAGTCTAAGTGCATTTAGAAAATATTTTCAATTTGAAAAATATTAAAGAAATATGACTTATTAAAAAAAATAACATATGGTTGTTTAAGTTATAAAATCACATTTATAATAGTACAGCTTTGTAATAAAAAAATGATTTTAATCTTTTTATTTAATTTCCTATTCATTTCATATAGCAATAAGCATGATGAAATATATAATTAATGTTTTAAAAATACAATAAAAATCAAAGTTAAACTTAAATATATTCTTTTTTTTTTAAAGTTGTTCGTAAAAGTTATGTATAAATTACAATATGATGCTGAATGATGATTAGGATTCATAAGAGCTATAGTTCTGTTTTCAGTTACTCACATTATCTTATAAAAGTTAAACATAAAAAAACATGAAATTTGGGAGGGTATTTAACTTGCAATTCTGTTCAGGAGCAACGCCGTTCGGGTGGGTATAGCTAGTTTAATGTAATTTTCTTTGTTGTAATCTTGTCCATAAATTAATTAATTTTTTTTTTTCTTTTTTTTTTACAACTTGTTTGTAAGAGACCTATTTTCAGCTTTGAAACTGTTTTAAAATTAACTATTATTTGATTGGTTATTGAAAACAAATACTGACAACTATCTTGTGCTAAGTAACTTATATGTTACATTTACATATTTTTATACTTACATACTAATAAGTAGGCATGGTTTCTTCACTGTGCTTCTATTCTTTGTTTAGTTTCTCCCTTTTTTAAATGCTGTTGTAATGTTTTGTGGCATAGAGAAATATTGCGTGTTATAGTTGTCCTTCATTTTTTTTTTTTTTTTTTTTTTCATGAGATATCTGTTTTTAACTTATATTTACTCACTATTCAGCATAATTATATGTTAAAGTACTCATTAGCCTTCATCCTTTTTTTTATTTATATACAAATATAAGTGTTGTAGCTTGTTTTGTTTTTGTATTCACTTGGACCTTATGTAAAAGTAGTTACTTGTTTGAAATAAGAATATAAATACAAATTAACGCACCCTCATGTATTTTTTTTCTCTTCTATAAGATCTTTCAGTATTTTAGTTGTTTGCTTTGCCTAGTTTGCATTCTTATTTGCTTTTTATTTAATTTATTTAAGAAGACCATTTTTCAAGATATTTATTTTATGTTTTCTGATCATTTAATTCATTGATTTATTTTTATCATTTCTTTGATCTATTAAATAATTCAGATTTTAAAAAAATAATATTTTAATATTAAAATTTCCAATGTAAGTCTTGAATAGAGGAAAACAGAATTTTATTTATATTACAGTCTATTGTTCATTTGGTTTATAAATTTTTGTAAATTATCAGAAACAGTTTGGTTATTTATATGTCGCATGTATTATTGAAATAAAATTTGATAATCTCTGCATTCCGAATCAAATGAACCTATTAGTTGAGCATGTGTAGTCTACTAGCATAAAATTAATATTATTTTTAATTAGTAACTGTAAATGTAAGAACAGCTCTGTAGGATTAAAATGTTTTTGTTCATTCAAAGGTATTTTATGTTTCTATTTTTATAACACCTGATAAACCATGCGCATACGTTAACCTTAATTACCTGTTTTATAAGTATAGACAGTAATTCTTCATAGCTCTTGTTATTTATAAATTATTTTTGATTTCTCAATAGATTAGCAATTTTGCATGAACTCCATGCCTGAATCTATATTGCTAATGACAACTAAAATAATTCTTTTAATTTATACAAGTTATTTATTAACATTTAATTACATTATTAATGAAGATTACAGAGATGTTTGCATACAGAATTAGGATAGAACCAAATATAAGTATTTAGGGTTATCCTATCAGTTTTTTATCAAAATTAAAATATTTAGAAGTATACTGCCGGAGGTATAAATTAGAAACAAATAGAAAACTGCAAACATGTGTAAGCCTTTTGCCAATTATTGTCTGACCTTTTTTGTTATCACAATTTTTTTAGTTAATTATATCTTCTTTTTTCTTTATGCAGACATTTCTCATTGTTGTATGCTCCATTTTTTATTTTTGGTGTATGGTGTTGTTGATTATCCACGACAGTTGGTGATTGTTCTCTTTTTTTTTTTCTCTTTCAAGACGAGTACAATCTAAATCCTGGTTTAGAATGGGAAGACGAATTTACAGGTAAGGGATCATTTAAGAGGATGCGTTAATTTGTTTTACCTTACTTGAAATGTATATTTTCAGACATATAAAAATATTTTATTTCATAAATATAATGTTTATTAATGAATTAAAGAAATTTTACGTTTTTACTATTTAAATGTATTAAAATTATCAAAATCATATTGTAGTTAATTGTTTATCATATAGTTTTTATTTGACTAAGTATATTGAGTTCAATAATGATAAGCTATAATTTTCCCTTATGGTCCATCCATATTTTATTTTTCTGGTAAATTAATTACTGTTTTTAATTATTGCAAAAGTTCTATAATAAATTTTAAGATTAATTTTACCTGTATTTCAGAGAAGCGTTGATTAAATTAAAATTAAAGTATTTTAATACTATCTTAATATGTTATTCTTGGTGTAATAATCTTCAAATAACTAGATTGCTAGTACAAATTAACATCTTTCTTATGTTTCTGACTAAATCGAAATAATTAAAAATCTAAAGACAATTTTTTTTTTTTTTTTTTTATAGAAATATATGTTAACGTATATTATATTAACATAACTGTGTCTCTTTAAGGTGGCATCTAAATTGGAAAGAACATATTTTATATCTTATAAATTTCAAAAAAACAATTTTATATTTGTTCTTTGTTATACAGCAATTTTCTCTGATTTTTAAGAAATATTTTTTCTGGCCTATGGTTGACTTCCTCTATACCCTAGGGATGGGAAAAAAAAATGGTTTATTTAGTTTGACATCCTATCCGGTTATTTTTAAGTTCTGGTTAACTGGGGAAAAATAACCATTAGATTAAAAGATAGCAGGATATATAACTCAAAATCTCTCCACTAATTTTTTAAAATCTATTTTGGGCACCTATCCCTATTAAATTGTGAATTAATTATTAAATAATAGCTGATCAGTTGGTCAAAATTGGCTAGAATAACATATTATAAAATGGCAAATAGTTGTGTTGTGCATTCCTACCATACTAAAATCATAAGATGTCTGAAAAATACTTTCCAATTTCTTTTATTAGTATGAATATATTTTACTACATACAGGTTTTACTAAAGAATCTCCGATCCTTCTTGTCTTCTGTTTTAGTTCTATCATGGTTCTAGTTTGTCTGTTCCCTCCTCGGTAGCTTATTTAGGTAATTTTTCATCACTTTGGCATGGCCGAAATGTACTATTGATCTTCTTAAATTAATCTTGAAAGTATATGGATCTCAATATTTTAGGCTTTCCAAAGCTTGAAAGCATCGTTCTTAGTACTATGTTTTTTGTCTTTGTCCCAAATGTCTACTGTGATAGTAAATGTGTTTATGGGACAAGCATGTGTTAAAAACTTGTATCTGGGAAATTTCGTTATAAAGCTTTGTTTGTATCTGGTTGTTTTTTATGAAATTTTTCCGTCTTTAAAACAATTAAATCTATTTTCAATAACAAAATTTTACATCTATTCATTCATATTGGTATATCAAAAAAATATTTTGAAACTGACTTTTATTTGGTTCAAATCAGGGTTTAATCGGTGTTGTATTTTCTGATGTGCTACATATAAAATTGTATCCAATGTTTATAAATCGCTTAGATAATTGACTTTGACTTTGTGATTGCTTTCTCATCTCGTTTATTGATTACTAATTTTCAATTGTATAGTGTATCTGTTTAAAATTTTGTATTCAAGGCATTGTTACCTTTAGCCTGTTAGCCTATTATTTATTTTTTTTTTTCTGTAAAAGGGGGGAAAAACTTTAATGTACAAACATCTAGAAATCTTAAAAATTTCATACAACGATGATTTTAATTTAGTCTTTCTGTTTTTATATCTCATTTTTGTGCAGTTGGCGGGTATAATATTAAAAAATTTGACATAAAATCAAATATAGAGTTGGTGTCGATAATTTAATTACTATCTTCAAAACTGGTTCCATATATTGTTTTTTAAATATTCACTATGGTTGTTCATAACATATGTAAACACATAACATACCATCAGTTATTTAGTTTAATCAGATTTTCAAAACTTTCTTATTTTTTTTTTTAATAATTGATGTTCTCTTTAACTTACTGCAATCGTGCACCTTGTCATTCATTATCAAGTTTTATTTATCACAATATCATAAATTCATAGTTATCAGGTTATTTTCTTATTGAAAATCTTCTGGAAGCTAACCTGAAATGTTGATTGTTATATTGCAAGATTTAGTTGAACATTTTATTAAAAAAATTATTCTCAGTATTTTTTGTTGTCATCTTCACGACTATCTGAAAGATATTGTATTAAAAATTAATTACTCAGGATTTAATTCACTCTTTACATCCTTCTTTCATATGAGAGTGTCTTAAGCAAGTGAAATTTTATCCAATAATTTGCTTATAAATAGATTTAAGATGCATGCTGTGAAGTAGCAAGATTTACTTACCATGTAGTTCTGACGTATGACGATCCACAAGCGGAGGACGACTCTCTTCCTTCACTTCTTGATGGAGGTGGTGGATTTGGAAGCAAGCTGCCACCAGGAATCCTTCCACATGGACTTCCCAAGGTGAAAGAGATGGAGCCAGCTGTAACAACTGTGGAACCAGAGACTAAGAAAGATGTCAAAACTAGTAAGCTCTATTTTATTTTATTATTTGTGGTTGTGAGATTTTTATAATCATGCTTTTTATATACTATTTAATGATTTATTTGTTAGCAATTTCATGCTTGTTGAGAATTAAATAAATTAATATTTGTTTTGTATTTTTATGGTGTTAATTTTGATTATTCCACAGTTCGTGAACTAAGTGAAGATGAGAAAATGATGATTATCCTATCTGAGGACTTCCAGAGATTCGTTGATCGTACTGGAAGAATAATGGAAAGAGCACTATCCGAGGCAGTTGATATATGCACTGATTATACAGGCACTGCTGATGCTGATGATATTGGGTTAGTTTTTTTCATAGGATTTTTCATTTAGCTTCAGTTGACTAAATTGTGTAATTTTTTTATAAGTGGGAATGATTTTGAAGTCACAACATAGGTATGAAGAGTCTACGGAAGAAAAAGAGAGAGCCACATTTTTTTCCAAAATAGAGCTATATACATCGAAATTTTCATATTTTTCAATAGAATAAGATGGTAAAAAGATACAGATGTAAGGGTGGGTGATAGGTTTGTTAGAAGTTTTTGAAGAATACCCTATTGGCCCATACACAGAAACTAAAAAGTTTAGGATTGAAAGCTTAGTTTTTTAATAAGTTCTTTGGGGTTTAATAAATTCTTTGACGCCATTTTTTATTTTAGTTTGATCAGATTAATTAAGTAATTGTGACTATATTCCGTTCCGTGCTAAAGCACACACAAAGACTCGATGAGAATGACTAAATGGCAAGTCAATTTAGTATTATTTAAGTTTAATGGTTAGAAAAAAAAAACGTTAGATTAATAGTTAGAGAAGTTTCACCGGCATTCTCTCACTATAAAATTCAGAACAATGAAATTTGGAAACAAGAATATTTAAATCCATTTTGGTGCTAATGTATAGTTTTCAAAATATATTTAAACCTTCTCGAAATTTAAGTATTTATTATTTATCTCTTTTACAAATCTTACTAATATTTCAATTAAACCACATTGTATTATTTTATAAAATTCTATTTAATTTAAAAGGATCTTTCCATGTCAAATCAGACAATGGTCTGGAGCTTGATGTTTAAGAATTCAATGATTTTTTGTACCTTCGTGTCCGTGACAAAATTAAAACTGTCAGTATCACTAGATAAAGCATTGGAAATCGATAACTTCGACATTTTAAGCGGAAAAACCAACTCAACTCATATCTTATTCTCCAGCTGCAGACTTGTTCATCTCACAAATGGGGAGGAAAACCAGTATTTTACACTCAATTTTAACACTTAAAACAAGTAATAAAAATGTTTAATTGGAAACAAAATTGCGTTTGTAACCTTTATTACCGAAACATATGATTTCTGTATTTAATTTTAATATAATTTTTTATGTAAGTTTATTATGACTTTCAATTAAAGTACCCTTTTCGGCTCTCCAATTTTAACAAAAAAATAGTAAATATCGATATAAAAGTCCTATTTACCGAATTTGAGATGTTTCACATAATATTTTAATATCATTTTTGATGTAAGTCTAATATGACCTTCAAGTAAAGAACCGCTTCCGGTTTCCCAATTTAGACCAAAATCTAGTATGTTATTTAAATCAATATATAAGTTATAAATATTAAATTTGAGAAGTTTTGCATAATATTTTATTATAATTTTTGATGGAAATCAATTATGACCTTCAAGTAAAGTACCACTTCCGGTGATCAAGCAGCGACCAAAAAGGGAAGTTCACAACTAGATTTTACAACAATCCTAAATACAAAATTTCAACTTTCTACAGCTAACTGTTTTTGAGTTAAGCGAGATACAAACCTACGTACGTACAGACGCCACAACAAAACTAGTCAAAATGGTTTCAGGGATGGTCAAAATGGATATTTCCGTTGAAATCTGAAAACTGAAAATGTTCGCGATTACAATACTTCCTTTACTTCGTACAAGGAAGTAAAAATGAAAAGTTTCAGATTTATCCCATTTTTAGTTTTTTAGTTATTTTTAAAAAATCGAATACTGGTCTATATTATACAGGATGGAGTTTTTGTTATAAAAAAATAAAACAGTATTTTTAGACCAAGTTTTTTTTTCAAACTGAAATGGAGACACAGTGTATTTGTCACCGCTAAAATGGTTTGTCATAAGACAAACTGGGTTTTTAAGTGATTTACCATACTCGACATAATTTGTAAGCCATTAATGAGCTTCTAACAAAAATTTTTTTTTTTACATAATCCCATTGAGATATAAAATTTGGTATCAGCATTCTCATATTAGCATTAAACATATACTTTTTAACTAATCATATTTTTTAAATTGAACAAATGAAACACACAAACACATTAAAAATATATATTTTTAAAAAATTCAAAATTTCAATTTTGAGGTTTAAAAAAACCCTCTTTGTTTTTTTTAAAAACCTATATATGTTTAATTTTAATATGAGAATGCACACACTAAATTTTATTATGGTTTCTCAATGGGATCATGTAAAAAAAAAAAAAGAAAGTTTTATGGAAGTGCAAAGTAAATTTAATTTTTTTAAATATGAAAAATATATTTTATCTCAAATTCCGTTTAAAAAACTCTTCACATAAAAATACAAAGTTTTATTTTTTTGTAAGGGAACCCTAAAAAAACACATCTTGAAGTTTTGCTCATACATTCTTATTGCGTGTATACCTATTTAACATATTTTTTTTTAATATTAAAATTTTCTATTTTGATTTTTTGAAAAAATAACATTTTAGGAAATTTTTAAACAATTTAAAATTGTTTTGATTAAGTCAATTTACATATCAAATTAAAGCCCACGTAATTCTGAAAAGAAAGACACTATTTCGAGCTTTATATGTCAAATAGTTTTGGAGTTATAAGCTTTCCAATGATTCAAAACAAGTTACATCACAGTAGATTTTTTATTTTTTATAGGTTTATAAGTCAAAAACTAAAAATAAGAAAAATCTGAAATTTTGACCATATTTATGCATAGAACATAAACACCAAATTTTGCTCACTTTGAAATACCTCAAGTCTAAAATAATTTTTTTATTCGTTGATTTGGTGTGCAATGGCCCAAAATTAATATTTAATGATCTGTATATTGTTAACATCTTATTTATAACTTTGTTTAAAAATTTAATACTTTTTTTTGTAATTCAGGTTTTGTTTTAGGTACATTTGCTCTTTTATATTATAACAATTCCTAATTGTTTGTAATGTATATAGGGATGAAAGGCTTAATGGAAAACTTGTAGTTTCAAGATGGTTCTCAGATGAGAGATGGTCGAAAACAAGGTGTGTCACATCACTTGATTGGTCTCCACAATATCCAGAGCTACTGGTGGCATCATACCACACATCTCATGAATCAGCCCATGATCCAGATGGAGTCTGCCTTGTCTGGAATACAAAATTTAAGAAAACTACTCCCGAATATGTTTTTCATTGTCAATCCATTGTCCTTACAGCTACCTTTGCTAAGTAAGTACTACTTATCTATTAAGGTATATCTATAATTTGATAAAACTCTTGATTGGTTCGTTTTCTGCTTTGAATATGTGACTAATTTTATTCCTCTTGCTATTTACACGGTTTATGTGTACAAACAGTTCATTTTTAAGTGCCTTTTTTTATATATTTTACTTTACTTTTTTATTTTATTTTAATAAGCCTAAAAGGAAGCAGAGGCAAAAATTAGCTTGAATAATGTTTAGAGTTCCCTATGTTTAAAACCTGATTTTGAGATTATCATCCCTTATTTCACTTCTTGTTCTTAACTAATGGATAATTTTAGTGAAACTTCTGAGGTGTGTCATAAATATTTCTGAGCCAGGATAAACCCAAAGAGATTCAAAAATAAATGTTTCAGGGTCAGATTCATCATGTAAAAAAACTTTTTTGAAATATTATTAACATTTTTTTCCAATATTACTGATGGTATCGTAAATTTAGAGATTAAACCGAACATCCAAAGCAAAAAAATATGAAACGTCTTAAATTATTCATTAACTTTCCAATAATAACTGGTAAAAAGTCTGAGTTTCCCATGTCAGGTTTTGATGGAGGGGGAGGGGGAGAGGGATAGGAAACTGATTTATTTTAATTTTTTTTTAATATCACAAAAACTATGAGGTTCATCACATACATTATTGTATACAAAATTAAATTGCATTGAAATTTCTTTAAAAATGATTCTATACATTTTTTTTTTTTTGCTAAAATTATTTGTTATAGTGATATTAAGGGGATAACATTTATGGTATTTTCACTTTCAGTAAAAATTGCTCCAAGCACCATGAAATTTCGGTGTTCGGAGGAGATAATACTTATCATTTTTTATTACTTATAATAAATATAATTTTGTGACATGGATGTAATGTCTAGATATCGGTTGATTTAATTTAATTTGTACATATGCAAATAGCATAAATCGGTATCAGATTTAGAGGTAGGGCAGGTGGATAGGGTTAGAAAACTCATTTATTTGCAGTTTTTTGATATTATAAAATCCAAGAGGAGACATGGAAAATTAATATTTATCGAATTATTTTGGGTGCGTGTGTGTGTCTGTCCACTATATTAATAGAAATAGGTGTTCAATAAAACTATAAACTGCAATAAATTATTTATTTATTTTAAGCCTAATATAAATTGACATTTTATTTGTGATTGGGTATAGATGTCCACAGATGTTTTTCTAACCCCATTGCAGCAGGATTTTCTTAGCACCTCACCACTGCTGCATCTGATGATAAACTCTAAATGAGTGTTGTCATGCAGCTGTTGAAGTAGGAGGGAGTACAGCCAACTTAAATAAAATCGCCGAGTTCCAAAAGTCCCTCTTTGACGAGATCGTCGGAGCCGAAAATTCAAATAAATTTTTTTTTAAATGAATTAAAATTAATATTAGAACTAATTAATTAATATTTTTATTCAAAATGAACATAACCTTAATTTCTTGACCTCATCTTTATTTGACAGATTGTTAGTTATATAGTGGTAACTTAAAATAACTGAGGTTCAGCTATTTTAGACTTTATAGCAAAGTCAAAGATAAAAAAGATACTAGAAGCTTGGCACCTATCAGTGATCTGCCCGATCCATAAGAAGGGTGACCCCCTTGAGTGCATCAACTACCGATGCATTTTGTTGCTGTCTGTAGCATATAAAATTCTGTCCAACATTCTCTTTAAACAATTACTTCCTTTTGTAGATCAAGCACTGCATTTGTACCAATGTGGATTCCAAAAAGGAAAGTCAACAATTGACCAAATTTTCACATAGCGGCAAATACTTGAAAAAGAAAGGAAATATAAACAACAGACCCATCACCTGTTTATTGATTTTAAAAATTCGTACTACAGATTCAGCAGAGAGTAACTATACAAAGCTATGGAGGAATGCAATGTGCCCAATAAACTTATAAGACTATGTCAGGCTATGATGGGCGGAGGTAGAAGTAAAGTGTGGATTCAGGCTGAGCATTCTAGTGATACTGGTGTTAAACAGAGAGATGCATTGGCCTGCCTTCTCTTTAATCTTCCCCTGGAGAAGGATGTCAGAAGCTCCAACATCCAAACCTCCTGTACAATCATGAACCAAACGGTACAGAATGTGGGTTTGCTGACAATTTGATTAAAATTCGGACATAGTTGGACATAGTATTATGAACAATACCAAGACCAAGTCTATGATCAGCGAGCAGAGCCAGGAGAGATAGTGAGCTTCAGCGTATTCTCATTTTAACATTAGCTATTACACTGTTCTGCATCAGAATCCTCCCTTCAACTGAAGTGTTGTTTTTATATGTTTTGAGGTATGCTAAATACAAATCCATAGGAAGAAAATCTCTTTCAGGCTCCATTTTATGACAAATTTATGATTTGGGTCAAAAAATGAGGTGTTTTTCAACATTTTGAGCATTTTTTTATCTTTAAAAACTTCAGTCAAAAATGAAAAAATCTATTTGATTTTGAAGCTATTACAATGTATTACAACATGAAAAAATTGCGAGAACTCAAGAATTCAAGAATTTGTCTTCAGTCAGAAGTATTATGCAGAGGCCCTGTTTATACCTGCCTCTTAGGTCCAATGGCAGTGTCGTTGTCCCTTTAGCCAGCAGTAGAGTTAACAGGCAGATTTATTGAAGAAGGAAGAAAAGAAAGGAATATTGTTTCTCTCCTGGAGGGCTTCCCCAGGTACTAGCCTCAGGAGGGTCTCCTAAACTTAGCTCTTTCCCCATCCTCTTTCTATTGTTTGACCACCTGTCAGAAAGGTTACTCATCACCAAGTCTTGGCTCTTCAGCCTTGCTACAAACCAGTGTTCTGTTTCAAATCTAATATGCTGCGACTGTGTAAAAACGATTCATACTGTTTCTGTCATATTTGTGGTGAAGTCACATTCAAGTGTAGTCGAAAATTCCTGACTCCCTTAATAAAGAAGGTGTACGAGTTGTACTTTGTATGCCAAGTAAGTGATCAGGATAAATCGTGGGCTCCTAAAATTTATTACTCTTCATGTTGCCGCGCTCTCACAGGGTTGACTGAAAGGAACACATAAATCAATGCCTTTTGCTGTTCCAATGATTTGGCAAGAGTCAAAAAATCATGCAAATGATTGTTATTTCTGCATGACTGTCATTAAAGGTTTTTCTTCAGCCATAAGTAAGAAGAAAATAGTATATCCTTACTTTCCATCTGCCATGACCCCAGTTCTGCACGATGAGTGTAGACTCATCGTGCAGCACTGGGGTCATCGTGCAGAAGCGTAGGCTCATCCCACCTAAACTCCAGACTTATTCCCTCAGTGATAAGGAAGAGGCTGATTTTGAGAATATCTCACCGGAACCAGGAACCAGCGAAGAAATATGGTCTTCAAGTTATTCTAGTGAAAATGATACTCAGCCAAAACTTATCATCCAGGCCAGATCGAATGCCCTCATCCGAGATTTAGACCTCTCAAAAATTAAAGCCCAATTACTTGGTTTCATATTACAACTATAGAATCTTTTGGAACCAGGTGTGAAAATTTCTTCTTTTTGAAAGCAGGAATCATAGGTACTTCAATTTTTTTCAATGGAAGGCAACCTTGCATTTTGTGAAAGTCCATTCAATTTATTCTCACAACTGGGTCTTCCAATCAATCCAGATGAATGGAGACTATTCATTGGCAGCTCCAAATTCAGTCTGAAAGCAGTGGTCCTTCACAACAGCAACCAATATCCATCCATCGCTGTTGCCTATTGTGGTAATGTACAAGGAAGAAGAAGGTACTTGAAATAGAAGTTTCAAAAATTAAGTGAAGCAAAGATTAAAGAGAGGATTTTCGTCACAAATCCACGCTCTTTTTGAGGGCCTGGAATTCAAAAGAAAATTAAATGAAACTGAAAAAAGAGCTTGGTCTTCGTTTGAAAACATATGTGAACAATTTTTGGGCAACAAAAGAGCTACAAATTATAAAGAAATTGTTGAAGAATTATTTTTATCATATAAGGTCATGGGTTACAACATGTCATTAAAAATTCATTTTTTGCATTCCCATTTGAATTTCTTCCCTCCCAACTTGGGAGCAGTTTCAGATGAACATGGAGAACGGTGTCATCCAAAGATTGCCCAAATAGAGAAAATGTATAGCGGTAAATGCAATGAGAAGATGCTTGCCTGACTACTATTGGATACTACAATGGGGCACAGCTAATGAAGACTATAAAAGAAAAAAATATACACATTGACTAGACATCAAGTTATATTATGTTCAGAATTAAATATTTTATTCTTTTATATGTTATTATTATTCACAAGAAAATTAAATAAATAAATGAAATAAGAAAAATAAAAATATGCTATTTCAGTTTTTTTCAAAAACAACCTCTATTTTCTCAAAAATGCTGCCTGATAGAATTTTTTGGACTTCAGATTTGAACTCAACCCAGATGAAAATATAAAAATAAGGAAAAATTTCTCAAGGGAGCGAAAAAATAAATTTCTTTGCAGAACAGTGTTATCCACAATCTTGAGACAAAATGCCAGATGTACCAAAATTTAGTTTTGAATTTATTTTACTTATCAAAAAATCAGATCAATAGGTCCAATATCAATTGCGGATCAGTCGTTAAATAGTTACTACCTTCTGAAGCTTCCCAGAGTCAATGATCGGATGAACATGAAAGCCAGCTGCGACACACTTATAGCTCTAGAAGATGGACTTTGCTGTAAGACTTATAAAGTTTGGAATCGAGTTATTTTTATGTTTCGTGCAGAAGTCAGCAGGTCAGAATGGATCTCACATGGCTCTGCATGACCTGCTTCAGGGTCAGAGGATAAAACTTGTTTCTCAATTCCCCAAGGAACAGTCCAACAATTTTTCAGGAGGCTCTGCAGTAAAACTACACTTAAAAAACATTTGCTTATGGCTTTGTAAAGTATAACGTATTTATGCTATGATTAATACATTATTTATTAGTACTTACTAATTAGTATTCTACAAAATAAAAAATATTAATTATAAATTGAAGAACAGTCCTATAAATGATAGAGCACTTCTGATGTTTTTCCGGTTAAGCTAAGAACTGTGCTCAGAGTTTATTCCAGTATGAAGAAGGGATTACCAAGTAGTATTTTTTAAAACAAATATTCCACATGTTAAACTGATTTTTGTTATTACTTTTTTTATTGATTTTAAAAATGCTCTGGGTAAATCCAAGAATTTCATTTTAATTTGTATTCTGTATATTATGCTTATATTTGATCTTTCTATGTATGGGAGGTGAATAAGGTTATAATTCTAAACAAGTACACTGGCTTATTTGAGAAGAAATACATTCTTTTCACTTTTTAAACTTATGGTTTCTTTCTTTCAAATTCTTAAGTTCAAGCATATATTTAAAAAAAGAAAAAAAAGAATCATTTAATTTTTAAGTATACACATAAATAAGAAGTAATTTGTTTAATTCTGATTATAAGTTAATAATTTGTTTTTTATAGATTCCATCCTAATTTGATATTGGGTGGTACATATTCTGGCCAAGTTATGCTCTGGGATAACAGAGTTCAGAAGAGAACTCCTATTCAAAGAACTCCTTTATCAGCAACTGCACACACAGTGAGTGAATTCAAGTTTATTTAAGATTGTATTAATTTTATTGTACTATGGCTGGATAACCACCAGCAAGTAACTATAAAGTTATTCTCATATCAAAATTTTGCGAGTGCGAGGGGCTATTTCCCCCTAGCGATATTTAAAATACAAATTAATGTGGGTGATCTAGCTGCTACTGTTATTATTTAAAAAATTAAATGTGCCTGATATTTTGCTTTATTTTTTAATTAACTTTAATGTTATGCTATTATCAGAATCAGAGAATACTATTCAAATCCTTGTTAACTAACTCAAAATATCTCATCTTCATCATTAGAAATTAATTTTCATGATGTTTATTTTTTTTTAAACTAGTTTATGAAGAAAAAATGTTTATTAGCTATATAGCATTACAGTAAAGCTATATATTCATGTGCCTCCTTTTACATATATCTAAAACTTGAAATGAAATTGATCGTCAGATATCTCAGATATTGATACCCAAATTGAAAATTAAAGCTTCTTATAATAGTGGTCAGCATTAACAATCATTTTAACTACCCCCCTGAAACGTTAAAATATTTGACTTAGCCTCTTGTTCACTAGAACTACACTACACACACATACATAGTTACAATGTAACTAAATGATGATATTGAGCTTAAATTGTTTGCTATTATCTATTTTGAGTATAAAAATACCTTTTGCCTGTAATTATAAATGCTAATAAATCAAACAAGTTATCATTTCATTTCTTTTTAAGTTAATGTTAATCAAATTTTACTGATTATATTAAATTTATTTATTTTATAGCATCCAGTTTATTGCATGAGAGTAGTAGGAACTCAGAATGCTCATAATCTAATTAGTATATCAACCGATGGTCGACTGTGCTCCTGGTCTCTAGATATGCTTTCTCAGCCTCAGGAAACATTGGAATTACAGCAGAGGCAAAGCAAAGCAATAGCTGTTACATCACTAGATTTTCCTCATAATGATGTTAATAACTTTGTGTTTGGTAGTGAGGAAGGGACTGTATATTCAGGTAATTTCTTAATCATGTTTATTTTTTTTTATTTTAGCACGAACACATTTATACTATTATTACGATTATAGGGTGATTCTCAAACAACGGGCAACTTTCAGGTCCCACTTCAATAAAATGGTTTTCAAGGATCACTAAACATGCTTGTTGGTTACAATAAGACCTTGCAAAACATTTTTTTTTCTGATAGACATGGTGAATTAATTATGTTGGAATGTTACAGTAATGTTATACTTGCCATGTGCAATTCAATTTTCGGGCTGTATAGGACTTCAATAAAAGTCATCCCAAAAAATGTAAAAAAAAAAAAAAAAAAAACAATTTTCATTGTCACGGCTGTTCCAGAGCAACATTTTGTACATTCAAATACATCTTATCATATTTTCATCCATCACTCGGAAAAAAAAGTTTTTACTGGAATCAGGTCTTAATTGAATGCTTACAAAATTATTTCAATTAATTTTTTATCATGTTAAAATAGGCTATAGGATTTTTCAAAATATGCTCCAGAAAAAAAAATATTGTCGTGACCAAAGAAAATCTTAAACTAAATATTGAAAACTGAGGAATTTTAATGATTTTTCGAATTCTAAGTTCGTGACAGTCCTGAAGTTTTAAATGCGGGCTTGGTTCAATCCTCTTGCACAAGCCGGCCGGGAAGGGTGAACAACACATAAGTACATTTTTCTATCATTGTCGTGGCATGATATAGTTAATGTCCTATATTTTTTTTAAATTATTATCCTCGTGATATGAGATCTTAAAATGATGATTGTTATGTTTCAGCTAACCTTCCCATCTTTCTTATTTAAGATGAATTAATTACAGCATACTATGGTGTTAGTCAATTTTAAGTCAAATACTTGTAAATTATAGAATTAATTATTTTTTTCTGAGCAGGCCACAGGACTGCCACTTAAAGAAAGAAAACCATTGATTTTTCTACTAAAAACTTAATTTATTGTTATTTTTTTGTTTCTGTTTTTGAAGCTTGCCGACATGGAACAAAAGCAGGTGTGACTGACCCTTATTTAGGACACCAAGCTCCGGTCACAGATATTAATACTCATAAGGTGCAAGGCCCAGTAGATTATTCACACCTTTTCCTGACATCATCTTTTGATTGGTCAGTCAAATTATGGAATATGAAGGTGAGTATTTTTTTTTTTTTTTTTTTCATTTCAGAGTATTTATATACACTTTATAGAGTTATGGTGAAAAATTAATTAATGGTTGTTACTAATATACAAATATCAATGAATTGTACCCCTAATGAAGTAGCTGTGAGAGAAAGGAAATCAGAAAAAAAGATATTAGGAGAATTTTTCTGTTATGAGTTGCAGTTTTCAATAATTTTAATCAATCTGTGGTCTGTCAACTGTTATGTACAGCATACATTGGTTCCTGAATCTCAAATAAATAATAAACTAGTAAACACGAGCAAGAACTCTCGCATTAGATGCCCACGTCAAAATCTTTAAAACCTGACCCATTCAGTCTCGATCCACAGACTCACCACCTTCAGAATTTTGAAACCTCCCAGTTCTCCATCACTTTTATTTAAGCCCTAGTAAGAATTTTACAATTGAAATTAAGATTCGTCATCCTTTCTTTTGATACCTCACTCATGAAAATCCATCGCTTCTGAGAGCCGGAAAAGAGATCTAAATTACCTTATATATAAAGGAGTGATAATTAAATTAAATGAGATTCATTTTTTTTAATGATGGAAGCAAATAAGAATTCTAGAAGATTATTGAAATCACTCCTTAGTTCACTTTTCAGATTATAAACATTTAATTTGAAAACCTAGGTCAGATCTAAATCCTTTCAATACATTTTTATTTTAATTTGTTTAATTATAGGAAAGTCGGCCTGTGTATAGTTGGGAAGAAGGATGTGATTATGTTTATGGTGTCTGCTGGTCCCCAGTTCATCCTGCCGTATTTGCTTCAGTCGATGGTGATGGGCGACTTGCTCTGTGGAATTTGAATCAAGATGCTGAAATACCATCTGCAAGTACTGTTGTAGAAGGTGCCCCTGCCCTGAACAGAGTTTCTTTTACACCTACAGGATCACATGTCACGGTTGGAGATGATTCTGGAAAAATTTATTTGTATGATGTTGGTGAGGTAAATAAATATTTAATTCAGATCATTTATTAAAAATACAAAAAAAAAAACAGTATATTTATTAAATTAATTGCATGAAGCCATTTATATAAAATCTTATATGTATATGTCTGCAAATATTCTTCTTCGCACTTATTAATCACTTTGTAATTCTAAATGTTTATTCAAATTGAATTTCTCCTTTGCTTAGCGTTTCTCTCAGCCAAGGCATGACGAATGGAACAAACTTCTTGTTACTCTCCAAGAAATGAAAAATAATCAGGCAGATGAAGAAGTCAGCAGCCCTGCATCTGGACCCAGCAGCCTTTCTTCTTTTGTTTCCAGATAAGGGTAATTAATTTAATTTGCTCTCAAAAAAAAAAAAAAAAAAAAAAAAAAAAGAGAAGAGCTATATTTGTTGCCTATATCTTACTTTAGATAAGCTTTAATCTTAGATAAGCTTTAAATATCTTGTTTTACTAAAGTAGTTTCTTTGCCCCTTCGTAGTTCAGATATATTTATCTTTCTTTTTATTTGTTTTCTATATGATCTAGTTTATGAACATATACCTCTCGCACAGATGACTCCTTACCCACTCAGTCCTCCAGATTGTAGGTCAACAAATTGTGTATCAAAGTCCAGAAAAGCACTGTGTTTAAGCGCTTAAATCCAAGATCAAGAAAATAAAAGTAATAAAGTTAGAAATATTTTTCTAATCTAGTGCCCCAAAATTTGAAGAAGCTAGGACAATTTGAGCGAGGGTAGCATGCTGCCTTCTTATGCTGAACTGTTCAAATCGTGGCTTGCCTTACTAATTGTTTTTTTCAGTGCTTGGCTGACACTTTCCAAATTAAGTCAACTCTATAATGAATTCCTGGCAGTTGTCACAGAATAAATCAGGTGCTCAGATGACAGCACTCACAAATCAGACACTCACTCTACCGGTACTGATATCCTAGGCCCTTAATGTGCTGTTGTGATATATTTTATTTTAATGCCTCAATTTCGCAGTGACTATTAACATCTCACTATCCAACAATTTCAAACTTATAATGTGGATAGAGTGAGACTGCAGTATAGTTTCCTCCAAACAATCAATGTCACATATCCACTTGTTGGGCAAAGTCTCTTTCAGAATGTATGGTCTGAGATTCTGACAATTCAAATTTCTTTGTTCCATTTATTTTCACTGATACAGTTTTCAACAACAGGTCAGGGTTTCTAGGTTTCTCAACAAAGTTTTCTCTTCAACAAAATTTACTTTGTTTCTCTTCTGAACTTCCTGTATGGCAATAGCCGTTATAAGTACCTTTTCCACTATCCCACTAAATGTGGTCTTTGACACCTGTCCAATGCATGCCCTGGTATCAAACAGACGAAACAAGCTCTAATCTCTCAGTTTTGATTTCTCAGCTCTAGTCTCATTTACTGCTCTCAAATATCAGATTTCTGCTCCTTACAGGAAGCTTGGGACTCAAGCTCTTTTTTCAAAATCTTTCTCTGTATCCAAGGACGTATGCAGGAATTTCTATATTGGGACAGTCCTAGAAACATATATCTGACATATTTAAAATACAGATTAATTAAGTAATTTTGCCTTTATTCAAGACATTTTTGAGTATCAGACGCAAATTTGTGTTGCGGCTTTTTAGAGGAGAATTCGGCTCATTATATATATATATATATTGATATTTCCAAAAAAATTATGAAAAACGGACAAAGATTGATGAGTACTGAAAATTTCAAGAGCAGAATATTTAGCTCTAATGTCACCCATTTCAAGGAAATTTAAAAAAAAAAGGATACAAATTCGGCTGTTTTGATGATTTCTGGGGTAGAATTCAGCACATTCTAAGTATCAGTATCAGAAGCGAATTGTCAAGGTTTTGAACCATTCAGGAGCAGAGTTTAACTAATTATAACATATCCCTTTCCGAGAAATTTTTTAGAAATATGACACAAATACAGGTGTTTTGGTGCTATCTGGAGCAGAATTGGAGTATTAATTCTGTCATGAGTATTAATAGTGTCATGCTATGTTTTTCATTATCGTAACCTCAGCACATGTTCACCAATAATGTAAGTTTCTGTGACAGCTGTATGGATAAAAAGTTCTCTGAGGATGGTTCCCTGAGGATAAAAAAATCATTTAATGCATAATATTCCTAGTCGTTAAAATATTGATTTCTTATTGATGCAATTGGTCTGTTTTAGGTGAAACTAAGGTTTCCATTATAACTCGAAGTTTCCAAAAGGCATTGCAAGATCCTAAAAGTCTAGATAGAGTTTATTTAAATGTAGATACATCGATGAACTGATAACCATTAGATTGATCAATTTTTAAAATTAAATTTGATTTTGAAGTAAAAATAGTTTCTCCACACCTTTTTTTCTCTTTCTCACAATTTAATAATTTTTCTATTGGTTTTTAGAGGGAGAACAAAACCACCTCCTGCGTGTATCCAAGAGTTCTATTATAAATAAGATTTATTTGGATCATTGAGAAGGATGTAATTGTTATTGTTTAGATGGCAGATCATCATAGTTTGGTTCTCAGGTTGTAAATTTTAATCTGAGATGCGGTTTCATATCCAAAAGACTGTTCCTTTTTATCTACTTGATTTCTACAAAAGCAACTTCATGTATAAGTCTGTATGAACCACCACACTAACAAGAAACGAAGTCTTAATTATTTTTCTATGCTCAAAACCAGATGCAGCACGTAACCTCACCAAGCACTTCCTGTACGCCTGGGACTTTCGGCAATAGTCCAGTCAAATTATACATACGACCCTTCAAAAGGTCAACTTTTCTACTTCAAAAGACCTGTGCGAGCTGTTTAGCAGCAAAAAACCAACAAAATGTTGGCACTGTTTTTAGTTTCTGATCAATATCTCCCAAAGGAAGCGAAAGAAAGAAAACGTTGTAGTTACCTCTTTTAAAGTAGATTAAATTTATCACAAATTGAGACCTGAATCAACTCAGCACGTTAAGTAGTTCCTGAGATATAGGTCTTCTACAATTAAATATTTTTTCCAAAAAGTGAAAAATCTTTAATTTGGTCTCGTAATTTGCCAAATATGATCAAGAATACTCATCCCATGAGAAAAGTCATTTGGAATGAACTTAAAGAATATTAATTTGAGCTTTAACGGGCACATGTAGGTACAATCCTTTTCTTAAACTAGCATTTAATTGAAAACCTTTAAAATTGAATTTGGGATTAATCAGTGAAAGCAGTTCATGAGAACGTTTATAGTTATAACTAGAATTTTAGTTTATTAAAAAAAGAAAATAGAACTTATATGTATATATATAGTTATATATATATGTGTGTTATATATAACTTATAATATATATATATATATATATATATATATATATATATATATATATATATATATATATATATATATATATAGATATATGTATAAAAGAAAAATTGATTGTAATTTCATTAATCTTAACGGCCCAGGCTTCAAGAAATTATCCTCTGAAGAAAGTACAATCGTCGGAGGAATTCTAAAGTCGATAATATGTGCAGGCTCGTCGCTGTTCGTTCAATGTAGGGGTGGAGATGCCTTCCTCATCATCAGAATCCTCTAGTTAAAGAGATTAAACTGATATAATTTACCCGTGCAGAATTGACAGAAGACTGAGCATTGTAGCCCAGCTTTCCGGTAGCTGCAACGTTTTTGCACTTGCTGGAAATCATTCGTAGTAGGATCCGAGGAGCAGGATCCAGGGTGATAGTGATGCAAGTAAGCTCCTGATCATCGACCTTCCACCCATAATATGTATGTTTTTTTCAACTCCAAACCGCTTTTGAACTTGTTGGCAAGTTCCGTAAGCATGGTGATGTGATGCATCCTCTATTGTGGGCAAGTGAGCAATATTAATTTTGGAGTTAGCTGCAGATTTAACCAGCAGCTGCTAGTGGCTATTCAAGGTGGCTGTTAAGAAATCATCCCCATATTAAGCTACATAACACTTCTCCACATCAATTGCTTAGGCATCCTTACTTGAGTCTAGTTGCTGAAAAAGTTCAAACAGTTCTACAAGTTGAGGATTTTTGTTTAATATGTTAGTCAGCTTGGTTTTACCATAGCCAAAAGTGTCACACCCACTGAACGCATGATAAAAAATACTATCTTTGGTAAGTGTTAGCAGGTAGATGACTGGAAGAGGAGTTTGAGTACTGGCAATGGCAATTTGCCCGGCATAAAGAAGTGTGATGGGGCACCTCTTGTTCTCATTGGTCAAAGTAGTTCGATGATAGTGGAATCCTCGAAAATCATATCATAGCAGAAGTGAGAATCATATCGTACAGAGTAGGAGTCATTGAGAACGTTTGTTGATCTTATTAATCGTATCCTCTAGATAATCATCGAAAACAACCGAAACGTTTCTACTAAAGTGGGTTTTGATGTAGCTGATGATAGTGTAACATAGTTGGATAATTGAAGATAGTGACAAAATGTCGGTGTTTTTTGGTTGCTTTGCAGCTCGTACAGGTCTATCGAAGTAGTAAATTTCTTTTTTTTGCAATTGACTTCGGTCGAAACAATATTCTTATTCTTCTGTCAGTTTCTTCCAACATGGGTTACCGCTTCAGGTCAGAGCTGAGCTCCACACAGCTCTATCAGCTCAATCTCCCCTCTGTAGACCTCTGCCGACCATCTCCTCTCAGACTCCTCCTATTCACGTACTTCTGGGTCGTCCTCGTCTAGGCTTTCCGGGCGGCTGCCAGTCGAGGACTCTGTTCGGCCAATGCTATTCCGGCGCATTCTCCTGCAGTGTCCATACCACCTCAACTGCTGTTTCCCGATTCTTTCAGATATGGTCTCCGCTACACACATTCGCTGCCTAACTACTTCATTTCACTGTCCAGCTGTGTTATCTGGAGATACCTTCTCCAAAAATCCATTTCTACAGTCCAAACTTTGGTTTACAAGCAAGTATTCATCGACCATGCTTCATATCCGAAGGTTAATAAGGATTCGACTTTAGCCGAGAAGATTTGCCACTTGTTCTCGTTCGAAATGGTGTTTTCCAGAGAATAGGGTGCAGCATCCTAGTTGCCTTCCTTGCGAGCTCAACTTTGTTTCGGACATTACTTAGGATATCCCACATCTTCCAGATAGGATAGGATAGGATAGATAGGATCCGAGGTACTTAAAGGCCTTTATTCTTCTGCACACCTGATTACCAATTCGTAGATCATCTTTCTGATTTCCGCAAACAGCTATGTACTCTAGTCTTTTGGAAGTTGATCCTGAGACCTGCCGCTTCAACTGGCATAAAAAAAAAAAAATTCCTTCAAATGGAAGACTGCCATCTCCAGATAAACTTTCCTTTGGGCTATCACTATTGCCTTATTGAGGTGAAGAATAAGGTAAAGAGCTCAAGGTTCTCCCTGCAGTGAATCCAGCTTGCTCCACTAGCGTAATGTAATCTTCTTCGAGCTTATCCTGGATCAGTCTCCCGATAATTCTGCTCACTGAGCTCTGCACACAAATACCATGATAATTCTGGCATTGCCTCCTATCTCCTTTTTTAAAGATGGAGCAGATTTATTCTGTCAGTAGATCATACCCTTTCAGAACTATGTTCACTATAATGGTAAGGAGATTCTGCTGCCGGCCTTTAAAAGCTCCATATGCAAGCCCCCAGGTCCTGGAGTAGTACCACTTTTAGCTTTGCCCAGAGCATCCCTCACTTCTTCCTCCATTACTTGCATAGGGATCCGGCTTAGGATTTTTCTGTTTGCTGACTTCTTGCAACATAAACTGCGCTATACTTTCATTAAGGAGGGTCTCATAATGCTTTTTCCTAGTGGCCTCACTGATTGGAGAAAGAATATTGCCTTTACGTGGTGCTCTTAAGTTATTTAGTATATCCCAAGCTTCTCTCACACGATTGAAACCCAGTATTCTTTCTATTTTCTATCCGGCAGCATCTCTTCCAGGAGTTACTCTTTACAACTGCCTCCTTAACACGTTTGCTCAAAACTCTGTTGGTGATCCAGTCCTGGTCCCTGTTCGACGCTAACTGTTTCTCACATGCTTCTTTCTTGGCCTTCACTAGATCCGACACCTTCTCAGACCACCAATCTCGTTGCTTTCTACTTTCATGAAACCATAGCGCCTCCCAAGTTGCTGAGTGGTCCCATTCTTCAAGTTTCCCATTCTCTTAAGTGGTCAAATTTTTCAAAAAGACTGCTTCCTGGCTCAGATATATTTTCTCCTCTAGTCTGTATAGCTTGTACTTTGGTGCCGTAATGCTCTCTGCTCTGGAATGTCCCACTTTTGGGCCCCACCTCCCTTTCCACAGGAAATGAATCTTGGTCTGGAGCATATAGTGATCAGTTTCACATTCCCAACCCCTAAACACCCTAACATCTTCCACTTTACAACTTGATTTTTGCCTGGTGATGCAATAATCCTGTATTGAGGATTGGAAACCAGGCTTACTCTATGTGAAGTGGTGGATGGGTTTATGCTGGAAGAATATGTTCTGGATCTGCAAATCAAGTGCTTTGCAGACATCGATCAGCCTCTTTTCACCATCAGTATCCTGAACTTCTCCACACTTCCGACAATTCTGCTTCCTACTTGGCAACCAACTCGTGCATTGAATTCCCCAATAATGACGACTTCTTCGCTCCCACAGACCTTCTCCAGGTCTGTGAATTTCAGCGAGCCTGAAATCCTCTTCAAATTCATCCTTCACTTGAGCAGGCTCATTATTACCAGGATCATAGATGCTTATGATCGCGACACTTCTGTCATAAACATCAAGATCTACCCGGATAACGCTCTCCAATATTTCCTCACAGTGTGTGATCTTTTCTCTGTGCTGCTTCTTTATCAGGACCGACACACCTGCCTCTAAATAATTATCGAAAACAACCGAAACGTTTCTACCAAAGTGGGTTTTGATAGCTGATGATAGTGTAGAATAGTTGTAAAACTGAAGATAGTGCCAAAATTTCGTTGTTTTTTGGCAGCTATGCAACGTGTACAGGTTTATCAAACAACATAAAAATTAGAACTACTTGGCCTTTTGCAAGATCGTGTCCTGTTTTTGCCTATATTGACTGTAATAAAACACTGGGATAGGAGTTACAGCCTGTAGCCTACTGGAGTGGGTCAGCTGATGCTATCTTCTAAGGCTTGCCACTTATATACACGTATTCTTAGATGTATTCAGGCACCCAGAAGGATCCAAAATGTGCAAAGTTACTTATTAACAAAGTAGCATGTCTATCGTTGTTGTAGTCTCGTCTTGTATATGTTACATCATGGACAAAGTATATACAAAACTGTCACATGATTGCTAACGACGTAGAACTGCGACAGATAAATGTCGATCAACTAAAAACTTATAAAAAATACATATATTAATTAATTAAGTGTGTGCTTGGAAGTAAAAATAGTCTCTAACCACATATTTTTCTCTTAAACTTGAATTAATTTTTTTCTCTTGTATTTTAATTTTTGTTTTTGTTTCAATAATTTTTAGATGGGGGCTGCGACCCTCCTCTGTCCTTTCCCCTGCGTACGCCCATGTCTATATCAAAAATCTTGTAGATGGAGGCATTATTGCTAGAAAAGGGGAAAAAAATGTAAAATCAGTAACAACATACTTTTGTGTCTTTTTATGAGTAAACATAGAACCTCATTTTCCTTTGCTTTGTTTGTTAATATCAAATGACTAATCACAATTTTCTTAAACAGCTCTCTATTTTTCTCTTTTTGAAATACTACATGAGACTCTTAAGTATCTATAATCTTCGATTATGACTTTATGAAATCAGAGAGATAGCATATTCTAAATAATAGTCTTAATAAGCCAGTCAGTAGAAGAGCAAAACAGGGGTATACGAAGCAACAGATGGGATAGAAGCTTTTAATTTTTTTAATTGTATATATATGAATGCAAGCATGTAAAAAACACAAATGTTAACACTAACAAATATTTTTTACTTTTTTGGGGTTTTCGTCTTTAATTCCTAAATGGTGCATTCTATCGAAAAAGGGTAGGTATAACAAATTAATGAGTTAATAACCATATTACATTAAGGAATACTAATTTGAATAATAAAAGATATTTCCCATTTTCCAATCCACGTTCTATAAAATTGAGACTTCAATATATCTTGACTCTGTTGAGAGTAATAAGCGCAAGCCATCCACGGCAATATGAATCCACGTAAGGTAGGGAAACCTCCAATGCCCTTCTGCGAGGAAGCCATGATGTAGTGGAGAAAACTGAGATATGTTATGTTACTCCTCTTTGATATACCTCCGCCTTTGATAGGGTGTAGTGGCCAAGTGTACTCCAGCAGCTGCTGAAGTATGAGGGTACCAGTAACTTGTATGCTTTATTGAGAAGCTACCGACGCAGGAAGATAGGGGTAGCTTCTATGAATATGAAGACACAGTTGAAAGGGGTTTTCCACAGGGCTCTGTTCTTGGCCCAGCCCTGTGGAAACTAATCTTCAATCACATTCTGAGAGTACTCGAGGAAGGAAGAGCATTTCCCCGCCACTTAGCCGTCATGATGGCCTCCAAGAGCAGAACTTTACTGAAACACAGAAACAGAACAGTGCGTCAGCTTGGTTGGAGGATGTGTGTGAAGAAGATGAAGATGGGTGCTGCTAAGACCCAAGCCATCCTATTGAGAGGAAAGATGGATAGGGCACACTCTATCATCAATCAAGTACAAGGAGAAAGAATATGCCAAATTGAAATGGTTACCTACCTTGGAGTAAGGATTAGGAGAAACTTCGACTTGACACCTCACTTTGACTACTTAGGGAGTAGGATGGCCTTATCATTGAATGAACTTAGTCAAGGGTGGGGACTTTTTGGGTCCTCAGATACAACTCTGGCAATCTAAAAGGGTGTAATATTGGATATCCTGAGTGTGCGTCCCCTGCCTGCTACCGAAATCTCTCACGCCAACATAAGAACAGGCTAGCGACCATTCAGGAGTTAGCTCTGCTGCAAGTCACCTTGCTGTATACATCTGTGTCTCATGAGGCGATGCAATTCTAAGCCAGAGAAGTATCTCTCGATCTCCTGCGAGAAGATGATATGAAATTTGTAATGAAGAGAGAAGGCTCTGCAAGATTACCTGCATATTTCCGGATAAGGATCAGTGAAGATTCCAGGAATTAGAAAATCTATGCGGATGCTATTGCATTTTCTATTGAATAATGGTAATGGCAGTGCATAGAAATCCCGAAAGGGACTACACTGTAGAAATACTTTCCCATCATGAGGTCCCGTTCATAAGCAAAATGGTTCCTCCTGGACTACTATGTACCCTACTCCTCATAGGGTATTGGAGGTTCTATGCCAAAGAGATTTCTCTCAACTAGTAACTTCAGAAAACTACCCGTATTACGAAACCTTTGTGTACGGGTGGGTGGAAAACAGCAGTTGGCCAAGCCCACTTCCTGGGAGGCCGCCGAAAAATGAAGACAATTTTGCAGAGTCCTGAATAATTATGATATTAATAAAAATTTAGAACTGTATTTATAATATAGTTAGTAAATATGCTGATACAAATTTTAAAGACAAGTGAAAATACTAATCATTGGTAATATTCCAATTTAAATTATTATGTTTCTTCCTACCAAAGATCCTGGGTTTATCTTCTTTTCAGACACAATATGAAATAATAGGTTTGTGTAGGAATGAAGTTTACCAGTCAGAAGATTGTATCAGGACTAAGTTAATTGAAAATCATCTGCACATCTTTGAGAACTTTTAAAGGGTTAATGCAGTCTATAGAACACAGGAAGATACAAGATTATGACGACAAGTATCAAATTATGGACTTAAATTAAGTGAATAAGACTTTTTATTTCATATTTCGTATAAATTGAAAGATCACATTTATGTTTCCTAGCAGGGAGAGATGGATATGCATAGTGTTCATGTTATATACCGCCATTGCCAAACCCGTATTGCCGAAAGGTTCGGTAGGGAAAAATGAATAAATAGTTAACAGTAATATTTTATATGATTCTTGTAGGAAATTTAACCATCTGTAAGATCAGTCATTATGCATTTTTCACTTAACTGCACTGAAAAATAGTTAGTAAGGCAGAATCAAATCTCTATAAATTTTATGCTCTAAAATTTTTGTCTACTGAGTTTTTTTCTTAGAGAATTCATTTCCAAGCTACGTACTCTTTATTTTGGAAAAAAAATTAAATTTGGACTGAAAACATTTGATTTCTTCCGGTTTTTGTGATTAGCTCCTTATCAAAGCGCTGGATCAATATTTTTACTGATATATCATCCCTCTAGAATTTGATTTCCTGTAAAAATCTGTCTTAAAATAAATTCCATTCTATTGAAAATTCCAGTGTTATGTGTGCTCTAGAGTTACTGGAGAAAGTTAAGGGATTGAATATGAGCTCAAAGTAAACTTCAGGTGACACAGTTGTGCACTGTTTTTCACCACCAAGTTTCTCCCTTAAATTCCAAAAATTGAGGCTTTTAAGGGGTGTCAATTGAATCTTGAACGTCCTGTATAATTTTAAAAAATAAAAGCTTCTACCCCACCATTTGCATCGTAGGAACCGTCTACTGACTGTCCTAAGCTGTTATTTTCTTGATTATTTTTATTTCATCGACATTACTCACTTTTCTTTTAAGTTGGCTAATTATCAAAAGTTACTAAATTTTTAATAATACTTTAGCTATATTTTCAATTTTGCAGGTCAATGAAGACTGGAAGTGACATACTTCTCTTAGTTTAAGTTATGCATATTTATTTATTATATATATGTTATACTGTGAAATAATCTTTAAATTATTTATATATAGTTGGAATATTTTAATTATGGAAACAATATTTATTTTTCTTTGTTTAGCTTTTACTAATGTTCCTGTGATTTCTTAATGTAATAATGCTTTTTTTAATCAATCTATATATAAGTTAAATTTTGTTTTGATCCTTACAGCACAGTGATGAGCAATTTTTTTTCAGAAGAAAAAAATTGAAAAATCGTTAAACCATAAAAAAAAAAATTTTTAAATGTAAAAATGTAGCAATCTCATTAGTCTGCTGGCTGCTCATCATTGCTGTAGTAGATAATCTCTTATTGAAGGAAAGAGATTTCCACATGATTCACTAGTATTTAAAATTTCAACAAAAATTAGATTTTTGGTTGAAATTTTTGGATTTTGTTGTAAATAATAATGTAATTTTTTTTTTTTTTTAACTGTAAATAAGCTTGTTAAGTACAGTTCAGTCAATGAATGCTCAAAAGAGAGGTGTAGACGGAAATGACAGGATGGCCTAAATTGACTGCAGACTAGTTAAGAGTTAAACCTACTGTAAGTCTCCGGATCTAGGAGCAGAGACAAGGAGAGGTAGGGAGGGGAGGTCATGTTTTTTGTTTATATCTCAAAAATGGTATGGCATGGTAACTTAAAGCATATTATGTAAAACATTGAAGAGCATTTAATTTCCTACAAAAATGTTTCTAATTTCTTTTGTATCTGTTATAGTTTAAGAATGTGAGCTTTTCAAAGTAACAAATGGTAAAGACGAAAAAAGGAAAAGTATAGTATAGATTCAAAAATGATTTTTTTTTTTTTCAACTTTATTTTGAAGAGCATATATTTCTTAAACTACAAGATATAAAAAAAATTAATAGAAACATTCTTGTAGGAAATTTAATACTCTTCAATTTTTTACATGAAATGTTTTAAGCGAAGACCAACCGTTTTAGAGATAAAAACGAAAAATATGATCTTCTCCCCTCCCCCTCTCTTTACCTCTGCTATTAGATCTGTAGACTTTTAGTATGTGAACACTTAACTAGTCCTAGAAAACCCTGAAGTCAATTGAGGCCGTCCCGTCTACAATATCCTACAACATCTTCATTGACTGGACTATTACGTCAGTCTGCATTTTAAGTATGTTATCAATGATGTAAATGATTATTATTTTTATTTTTTTATATAAGGCTGATCTTTAACGTTATGTAATGTATGTATATTGATCATATCTGTATTATTATATGTCAATGAATATAATTAATGTTTCTGTTTTATTCTTTTATATAATAAACCATTACACAAAAAAAGTGACAAACTACCATAAATTCATTTATATGTTCTGCTGTGAAATCATTTTATATTTCATCTACATTTTAATTTGCAATGTTTATTAATGAAAGGAATACAAAATTACAAAAAAAATTGATCTACTGTTACAAAATATTATTTCTCTTGATTTTTATAAATTAAATAAAATATACTCTCAATAAAGCTTCAAACTTTCTAGTTATGCTTTTAAAAAGATTCGCTTAATATAGCATCTAACATCACCTTCATTGATTGACACTCACAGGCATGATAGATAGAGCCACAAATAGATCATTTCAGTTTAATGCATGTTTTTTAGAATGATTATTCTAAAGCTATAATAAGCTTAGTAGCCTGTAAATAATCAAATAGTCCATTTAGAGTTGGTTTGATAGGTCAAAACATTTCAAAATAAAGAGTACTGTATTCTTTTAGTGGATGAATAACTTTGTACTCTATGCGTAGGTAAGGGTGCATTGAAGGCTAGGTGAGTTTTACTCTCACTCAAACATTACTGGATTAATGATATTTATAGGGGGTGGTTTAATTGATGGATGATGGAATACCTCTGGCAGCAAATATAGAGAGACAATATTTTCAATAAATGCAGATTTGTAAATTAAATAACTCATCAGCAATCTGTGTATTTTATTTGAATGATGCATTGGAGAAAGTTTTTTTTTATCCATGATGAAGTATATTGCAATTGCAATTTACATATATTGCAAATTGTCTTCAGCTGTATCATTATGATTCAGAAAATCAGTTTTAAAATGTCCTGGTAGCCCTGACTTTTCCGGAACAAACTTGGCACATATATGAGAAGAGTTAACCCTTTTCATTATTTAGAGGAGCTAAGAATAGCTTTAGTGAAGTCGTATAAGGAATCATGCAAAATATCGTAGCAAACCTTAGAAGCATGGCTAGAGGCTGTCATTAAAAGAGGTTGTTCTTGTTGTTAATCATTAAGTATAAAACCCTTATGTATTCTGACTGGGGCTGGTAGTAGGGTGGTTTATCCTAAAGGTTATAAAAGGAAGCAGTTGACATTTATTCTGTGATATGCCATAAAATAAAAGTTAAGCTTCTCAGGTTTGATTCGAACCAGCACTGTATTAGGCTCAAGAATCCTGAGATGCTGCCCCAACATGTTTGGTCACAACAGCCTCCCTTAAAGAGGTGATATCTGATAATGAATTTTTTTTTTTTAATTGTCAAATTACTCTGCTTTTTAACAGTCAAATAGGTACACAAAAAAACATTTAGATGACTTTTTAAAAGTGTGCTACATTTTTTTGTTGAGCAGATTATAACACTAAAAATTATTTTTGGATTATAATATTCTATAACTCTTAACTCCTAAAATAATTTGTAATCTAACTTCAATAATAAAAATTTATTTAATATTATGTCATTAAAATCTTTATTATTACACTGGAAAAATATTTTCAAAATCCAAATATGAGATATGGACCACCTAATAAGGACCGATTGTTTCTGTTAGTTTTAACAGTACATACTTGATTTAATTGTTATAGTTATTATTACTCAATCTTCAGTATTATTTCTTTTTAATATTCAAATGAACTACCTATATGAGTAGTGTTTAATCTCATCTCCTTAACTTTCACCACCTTGCGTTTTTTAGGGTCAGATAATTAAAAAAAAAAACCTTAATTTGTGGTTTCTTATAATTTAAAAAAAATTACAGGTAACGTTTCTTTTTTCCTACAATTTTTAAGATTTTATCGCAAAAAAAAAGAAAGTCCAAATACTGTTATTTTTGTTTCATTTTATTTTTTTCTCCAAATAATCACTTCATTAAAAATTAGTGTTTCTTTTTCAATAAAGTAAGAATATTAAAATTATAAAATGTTGGTAGAACAAATTCTACTATAAAAAATATTAGAATTGAATTTTTTTTTAAAATCTTTAGTATCAAATTTATTTTATCATTTCAGGAAAATTAATTGACGTTTTTGAAAATGAATGTGGAAAAAAAATTAAAATGAAATGAATGGCAGCTGGGGTTAGCATTTAGTTGAGGGAGCATTTATAGTAATAAAAATCTTTGCGTTCTTTACAACACTGAAACAACTGCTGTGGGTCCCAAAAGTTTCATCGCAATGGATCAATAGTTTAAGAGAAGAGATCCTTAGAAATCATGGAGAATAAACCAAAGACCATCTTGCTGGACTAAAGGGACTCTCTAACATGTAAATTAAGTCAGAACTCACAAATTTTCAACCATGAAGAATTTTTTTTAAATTCAGTTTTATACTCATAACAAACTGTTTATTTAAATCAATCCATAAAAATGGATGGGGACTTCACCCATTAATATTCAGTTTATGACCATTTTGTTATATGCTGTTAGATAATAAAAATATTTAATATATTTTTTAATTTCATTATCAGTCAATTATTTTACTATTTATCAATTATTTAATTCATATTTTTATCTTTTGACAGCCAATCTAGTGTTTATTTTATAGAATATTTCAAATTGCTAAGCTGTTAAGTCTAAGTTCTTCCTTTCATCCCTTTGAGGTTTATTAACTTTAGGTAGGGATCTATTAATAGATAAATACACCCTAAATAAAAATTTAATTTATTATATTGGATTATTATTTTCAATAAGGAACCTTTGTAATCAACCAAAAAAAAAAAATGTTTAACCCCCCTCAAAATTGGATGTTTCACGTTTATATATAGAATCCAAAAATCAAATTAAAAAAACAAACATCCTTCATAGTCTATTGGGCTGATTTTTTAAAAAATTTGCACCAAAGTCACAGGTCACCTCACTTGACATTACTATCAGCGTTTTTTTCCCGAAATGGTGATCGATTAGAACTTGTATATGTCCATATTTCAGCCATATATGAAAATAAAAAAAAATATAAAGTGTTTTGGAATTATATCAAAAGCTAAACATGTATTTGAAATAAACAAACCATTGTGTAACAATTTCATTTTAATCAAATATGTCAAAAGTAAATATTTTATTCAATTCTATGAAGATTTAAATATCATATTTCTTCTAGCTCTAGCTATTTCTTCTTTCTTTTCTATTACTTTTTTCTCCAATAGCTCTAAAATCTTGGTTTTTCTTCTTAACAGAGCTGCATTTCTTTTCTAAAAAAAAATATGTTTAATTTAAACATGTGCAGACAATTGTAAGTATTTGTCCATGATTACAAGTGGACACATTGTTTTTTTTTTGTTTTTTTAATAATAATTAACAAAGTATTTTTTCTCGGAATGCCTTTTGCTTTATAATTTAAAACCTCTATTATTGATTTACTTTTGTACAAGTCCATATTAACTTCTAATTTGAAATTGTGGAAAAATATTCAGATTATAATGATTAAAATTTAAATTACATTAAAGTTATTAATACTTCTGTATTCAGCTGGCCTTGTCTTAAGGTTTCATTATTTTATTTTGTCTCCCACCACATCTGCATGAGTTGGTAAATATTTATAAATTTCTTAAAAACTTAACTTTTTTTCGTTCTTTAAAACGAACATTTAAAATAATAAAATAGCTTGGACAATTATTAATCGGTTGATATTAAATAAAAATCTAATATACTTATGAAATTACCCTCAAAATCATACATTCCTCAGTAAGTTTCATTATCTTTGATTCTGAACATCTTTCGTTAAACCAGTTGATTTGATCTTGTAGTACTTCTTGTTTCTCAACCAGTTTGTTTTTTTTAATTTGCATTTCTAATATTTCTGAATCTTCTAATCCCTTTTCCCCTAAACAAAAATGTTTTGCAGGGCATTTAATTTTTTAAAAACAAGAGAAAAAACAGTTTTATTTATTTCAAATATCTATTAATATTTTAACCAATAGATATATTAAATAAACTATTTAATTTATGAAGTCTCTAAAGAGTCTTGCATATAATGTTTCTTAACAGAAACTTTAGGGCAGAAAATGCCCTAATGACAATAATTAATTGACATTAATTTTATTGTGTCCTTATGTATTGCAGTATGAAGAATTATTACAAACCAGTCTATTACTATTACTCATTTAGGGCCAAAGGAGGAGGAGGTACTTGGTAGGGATATCTGATTATCCAACTTGAATAGTCTAGTATATTTGTTTCTTAAGAATAAAGATAGCTTTGTTCTTTAGAAACAGGTGGAATTGTTCTACAACCACACCTTGGAATTGCAGCATGAAAGAATTTTATTTATTAGGTGTATATAGCATTAAAAAAAAATCTATTCCTCAATTTAGATTGAAACAGTAAATTAAGATTGATAGGAAATATATTTAGGGTCCGGATATGTAGACTTCATTGCCTCAATTAAGTTCCTTGGGATATTTTTCCCTTGGAGAGTATAACATATTTCTTTACGAGGCACAGAATCAAAAGCAGCCTTGAGATCTATAAACGCCATATATAGTTGCGGTCTCGGTCCCAAGATTTTTCTACAATATTCCATCTATGATAAAACTATTTCGTATAAAAATCATGAAAATTTACATACCCAAATATATGTAAAATACAATGAAAATCGTTTTTCTTATACTAAATATTTCGTCGCTTAAGAGCAGAACTATCATATCACAAAATTTGGCTTTCGCAGTTTTTGTATCATTTCAGATAGTTCAGACTAATACGGATTAGATGCAAAAGTAGCCTATCAAAAAATGTAGTGCTGTCTCATGTGACCCAAAAAAAAAAAATATGAAAGTTTTAAAAGTATTATAAAATGACATGACTTTGACCACAAGTAATAAATATATATTTACTGTTTTGTTTTATTTGACGGACCCGGTTTTCTACTTTTGACTGGCAGACATAAACTGAGTGAAGATTTCGTTGAAAATCTATTATTTTCACTAATTTTTCTAAGAAAAAAAAAAACACACCCACATGAGATACGAACTGTTTGATTACAAAAATATTAATAGAAGTATTTGTGGCGACCAGGAAGGAATGGATGGGGTGTTACCCCTCCAAATTATTGAAAATTCAAAAAATATGGGAAACTGGAGAATTGAAAACCTACTTCAAACTGTGAAAATAGTAGACAAAAGTTTTCCTTAAGGAGTTATTAAAAATTAAAACCAATACCAATACATTTTTTTAATGGTTCAGGTGAAGAAATGCTTAATTCTATTAAGAATAATAGACTGTAAACGCCAATTTTGGGTAAGATTGGAATTTTATTGATACAATATTGTGTTTGAATAGAAAAAAAAAATATTTTTGTCATGTTTCAACATTCGCGATAGTTAAGTAAAAAGTTCAAATTCAAAAGAGTCGCGGAAAATTAGAATAATTAAAAATTATCCAGTTGGGGAAATTAAAATATTTAATATAGTTGAAAAAAAAGTAGAGAAATTTTACATTCTGCTCCTTTCAATAAATATTTGTAGCAACGTCCTTGGCGTCGATGTATTACAGCCAAAAATGTTTCTCTCGACTAGTACCAACACCACCTATAGTTCTATAGGTGGCGCTGCTAGTACCTGCCCCTTTCAAATAAGCTCTCCCCACTCTCCAACCCTTTGGCAAGACAATTTTATTTTACTAATTAGACGGCTTTAACTATGCTTTTTTTCTTCAATTTTTTTTAACCAAAATATTCGACACATATATTCGACACTTTTTTTTTTTTAATTCAAATTCTAAAGCCCTTTTTTTGCATTTAAATATTTTTACAACCCTTATTTGGCACACTGCAACCTTCAAACATAGTTATTGGCAATGTTAATTAGGAGTAAATTGCAATTAACAGAACGAAAATCGGACAACCGTTTCCAAGAAAATTTGGTTTTAAATTTTCCTAATTTTGAAGCGCGACGTGGTGTAGTGGCCATAAAATATATTAAAACGGTAAAGGTAGACTTTCGCTGATACTGCCCGTGGTTGCGACTGGCAGAGCTTGCCAATCGTATTACGTCATTTCTAGACTGGCGGGCAGTACCAGCGAAAAATGTTCCTACCTATTCAGTCAAAGTAGTAGTAAACTGCCCGCAAACTTTGCCGCCCGCAACCGCGGGCAGTACCAGCGAAAGTCTACCTTAATGTTTAGCTTTAAGTCTCTATAAAATGATTAAAAAATCTATTGGACTACTATTTCGATATATTAAAAAAAATATCGAAACGATGCATCCATTTATTTTTTCGATATTCAAACCCTTAACTCAGGGAACCCTAAAACATGCATTTCCGTTGAAAACACGGATTCGAAATTTTTCACGATCGCAATAATTTCCCATAATATTGCATAATACATTATATGGGTAAGTGAAAGTAAAAAGGATAGGATTCTACGTTACCATAGCAACTTTCACATCTTTTGTCTTTGCTTTCCATCATTTTATACTGTTGCTACCGTCAAAACTTGTAAAAGTTTATTGATATTAACATAAAGTCTAGGTTTTGAATTTAAAAAAATAAATAAAATCATACATCATGTATCAGCATTTCCAAGGGTAGACGTTTTCCATTGTTAACTGCAAAAAGATCCTTTATTTACGTATTAAACTTCAAAGCTAAAAACTAAAACCAAATACAAAACGTACTTTAATGGGAAATATAAGAAAACTTACAGAATACCTTGAGTAACTGTTTCTGGTCATCCATTTTTTTATAAAATAACTGAAGAGTTTTTATTTCTTTCTCTTGCACCATGTTAGCGAACATTTTCTTCAACATAAGTCCGTCTATTTTGAACATTACATCCTAAAAGTATATATATATAAACCTAAATTATTTGACTATAGAAAAATTCAGATGGATATTTGAAATGTTAAGCCAGATTCGCAATGTGATAAAATTCATAATAAAAATATGAACTTACTTGCACTGAATCTTGAACCTTTGTTATATTTATCTTTATTGATGTTATTTCTCCAGACAGTAGAGAAGTTCTGCTAAGTAACTCATTTGATTCTTCTTGTAAGATTTGAACTGTTGAAGTCACTGTAAAAATATATAAATATTTCAAAATAATAAATTACACTCTAATTGTCAGTAACAGCTATATTTCGGAAAATGTAATTGGGTTACACTTAGCATGACTCTTTTGCTTTTCTAGTAATAACGTTTTGACTTTCAAATATTCATTACGGATCAATTTCTCGGTTTCCTCTCTTTTTGCTAAAATTTTAGTGTTCAAAGGTTGAAACGCATCACAATCTCTATTCATTGTCACTCAACATACTTTTCTAAGTCACCGTTAATGACTGATTACCATTTTGAATTTTCAGAGATCAAGTTCATTATATTTAACCTCGATAATCAAATAAACGAATCGATTTATTCCATAGGTTGTTGACGTAATGAAGTCTGGTGCAATTTTTGTTTATTTATTTATTTTCAATAGTTAATTCCTTTTAGTTTTACAACTGCTTTCTCATATATTAACGGTTCACAGATAAAACTAAAGAATGTCTATTTCATTCTATTGAATTAAAACGTTGCAAATTATTACTCCAGGTTTATTATTTACAAATTGTTATATATATATAAAAAAAAATGATTTTGTTATAACGATTCCAAAACATTCGCTTTGTTTTTTTTATATTTTAATAAAGACAAATTTTATGAGGTAAAGTAATACCTAGGGGTAAGGATAATTTTTTTTTTTTTTTTTTGAGAGGGAGAGAAGACAAATTTGGTCGCAGTCGTCCTTTGTATGAAACATTTAATCGGCCCCCGGGTAATTATGTATTAAGCGGTCGACCATATGTTCTATTGGTGTCGGTTATAGCCTATACTCAAGGGTGTAGGCAGGAATTTCTTTAGGGGGCGGTCCTAGAAAAATACAGCTGATATCTGAAATATAAGTAATTTACCTGATTTAGCTATAATTCAAGACAATTTTTGAGTATCGGGTATAAATTTCAGTGTGTTGCGGCTTTTTAGGGCAGAATTACACTCATTATAATTTTATCGGTTTAAAACAAAAAAATTAAATCGGACGAAACCGGTATTTTGAGAATTTTTGTAACTGAATTCAACTCTATAATTACACCCATTTCATGAAAACTGTATAAAATCGCACAAAAATTTTAGATTCGGCTGGTTATAATTTCGCTCTTTCTAAGAAAATTGGTGAAAAACGGGCGAAAATTGAACCTTTCAGGAGCAGAGTTTAGCTCGTTATAACATATTCCTTTTTAAGAAATTTTTTAAAAATCCCACGTGAATTCGGGTGTTTTGGTGCTATCTGAAACAGAATTCAGCTCATTTTAGCTACACGAGGTCATGCTACATTTTTCATTATCGTTATCTCAGCACATGACCTCCAATGATGTTGAAATTCCTGTGACAGCTATTTGGTTCTCTGAGGATATCGCGACTGGCGGGATAAAAAATTCATTTAACGCATAATATTACTATTCGTTAAAATTGTTGATTTCTTAACGATGCAATTTGGACAAATTTTAGTTGAAGATGAGGCTTCCATTATAACTCGAAGTTTTCAAAAGGCATCGTATGATCCTAGACCTCTACTAGTACCGATTAATTGAAAACCATTAGATTGATCAATTTTAAAAATGAAGTTCGAGTTTTGAAGTAAAACTAGTCTCTCTACACATTTCTTTCTCTATCTCTCAATTTAATAATTTTCCTATTGATTTTTACGGAGAGGGCAAATTCCCTCCTGTCCCTCTCCTGCTTAGAAGAATGTAATTATTTATTACATTTAATTTTAATTAGGATGCTGCACCCTGTTCTCTGGAACAACACCATTTCGAACGAGAACAAGCGGCGAATCTTCTCGACTATAGTCGAATCCATATTAACCTACGGATGTGAGGCACGGTCGATGAATACTCGCTTGTATGAATACTCGGAGACCGTCTCTGAAAGAATCGGAAAACGGCGGTTGATGTGGTAGGTGCACTGAAGGAGAATGCCGGAAGAGCATTGGCCAAACAGAGTCCTGGACTGGCAGCCGCCCGGCAAGCGTAGACGAAGACGACCAAGAACCACGTGGATAGAAGGAGTCCGAGAGGAGATGGTCAGCCGAGGTCTACAGGAGGGAGACTGGGCTGAAAGAGATGCGTGGAGCTCAGCTCTGACCTGAAGCGGTATCCCACGTTGGAACACCGGCAGAAGAAGAATTTGAGCTTAGGCGGACACCTGTATGCTCAATATTTTTTTCAAGATTAGCATATCACCGAAAATCATGAAAAATGGAATTTACGAATCTACCTATGTATCCGAGTGACGCTAAAACTCGTTGCCGAATCTTGGCCTCCTGCAACAATCCGCTCCAATTGTCACGATTTCGCGCAGCCACCATCCGGAATTGCGGACTCCCAGAGTACTTCAAGATTGGTTCTCTCAGGAGCTTTTTCGGTATTTCGTTCTCTTCCATCCTGGCCATATGACCAGCCAACCTCAGGCAGTTTAGCTTAAAGAACACAAGTACGTCAGATTTGTTCTATATATTGTAAAATTCCTGATTGGTGCGTCTACGCCACTCGTTTCCAGCTTGCAGTCCTCCTAATTTACGAATAATCAATGAAAACAGTTCCCGAGAATGTTTATAGTAATTATTAGAATTTTGGATTGTTAAAAAAAGAATATAGAACTTACAGAAATAATATATACATGTAAATTAATCCATTGTAATTACGTTAATTTTTACAGCCCAGACTTCAAGAAATATTTCTCTGAAGAAAGTACAAAAGCTCATCAGAAAAATCCTCAAGACGAACAGTTTGTGCAGGTTCATCATACTGTTCGTACAGTGCATTCAGAGGTTCTGGCGAACAGTGAAGCTCTTAAAGGGAAAACATAAGAAGCCATTAGGAATATCAATGCCAAGACAACAATGGGAGAATAATTTTGGAGACTACAGGAATACCCGGCAGGTGGAAAGCCCACTTTGAGCAGCTCTTTAAGATAGAAGTGAATACCAATAAAAATGAATACCAATACTAATATAAGCCAGGAGGTAATGGAAGAAGAAGAGATGGCCGATGCCGTCGAGAAAATGAAGATTGGAAAAGCTCCAGGAAGAGATGGCATTGTCCTAGAGTTTATTAAATATCGGGTCCAAGAGTTGATGTCCTTCAAGGGCTTTTTCAAGAAATATGGGATTCCGGAAGAGTACCAGAGGATTAGAACTGTGGTGTCATAATTCCCATCCACAATAAAGGGAGCCTAACAGAATGTAAAAGTTATAGGCCTATCAGTCTCCTTTCGGTATTATATAAGATATATACATGCAGACGAATTACGGAGGGACAGCTCGAGGCGGAACAAGCTATATTTAGACCCGGTAAACAGACGCAGGACCTTTGTCCTTAGAAACGTATTGGAGCGGGCATGGGACCGGGATAAGTACTTTTTCCTAGCCTTCCTCGACCTGAAGGCAGCTTTTGACTCCATTCTACTTCAGGAGATATGGAATGCTTTGGAGAATGAAAACATCCCAGGGAATCTCATCGCTGTGATAAAAGAAACATATAAAGGTGCAAAAGGGGTAATGCAGATCAATGGGAGAAAGAACGATACACTCTAGATAGATAAAGGAGTCAGGCAGGGCGACAGCCTTAGCCCTCATCTATATATGTTTTATAGATGATACATAAAATATGTAAGATGAGGCAGGAGACCCCGATAATTCTCTGCAATGATTACATACAGAGAATAGGAGCAAGTAGAGGGAAAACTCTCGCATAAATGAAGAGAACGTGTCGGGACCGAGTGGAATGACTCCGGTGGATTGAGGCCCCTATACGCTCAAAGAGAGAGAAAGAAGAAGAAGTATATACATGTACAGCAGAGTATAAGAATAAGCATTTTAATTTCATTAATTTTTACATCCCAGACTTCCAGAAATATTTCTCTAAACAAGCTCATCAGAGGAATTCTCAAGATGAACAGTGTGTGCAGGCTCGTCTTGCTGTTCGTACAAGGGATGAATATGTATTCCTCATCATCAGAATCCTCTAGTTAAAGAGATTAGACGTTTTGACATAATTGGGCGGCGCTGAATCGACAGAGGACTGAGCATTTTACCCCAGCTTTCCGTCAATTGCAAACGCCGCTTCAACATTTTTGGCACTTACAGGAAATCATCCTGTATCATGCACATAGCTAGAAAACTCTTGAGTTTCATGATCAATCAACCTTGATTTTCACGTTTTACGGTACATATTAGCTAATTAGGAAATCCCTGGGGTATTTAATTCGGTTTATTCAAACTTATGGGTGCCCATACTAGGGGATAAATGAAATGAAATAAAAATAAATTTTATTCTGGTATTTTAAGTCCTATTAGAATAATATAAATTTATAGTACTAGTACCATTTGCAATGATATTTATCAAACAATTAAATTATAAAATAATAAAAATTATATAAAGAAAGACAAGATTATGCTATAATTTCAGGCATTTAAATCACAATTAGATATCTATGTACACCTATTTACGCTGACAAACAATAAAATTAATAACAATGAAGTAGTTCATAAACAAATAAAATGAACATTCATATAACCTTAATTCTTACAAACACGGAAGATTGATATATAAGAAGGTTGAGAAATAATTGATGCTTGAAAGAAGATAAGGACGAGATTTGTGAATGGAGATGGGTAAGGAATTCCAAAATGAGGTAGCAGGAATGGTAAAGGATTTTTTAAAGGAAGCAGTATATACAAGTTTGTAGGCTGGGATCTGGTGTTTAAAAAGAGGACAGAGGAAGCCGGCGGGAAAAAATTAAGAATGTAAGGATGATTTTTGGTTCTGAAGAATCGGAAAAGATAGACACCTAGGAAGCATTGCCACAGAGTAAAGCCTCTTAAACTTCCGAAAATGAATCTCATGAAGCAATTTATTAGTCTTTTCAGTCTCATCTCATGCGTACCAGACAGTCCATCATTCACAAGGCAGCCATAGTTAATGAGTGCGAAAATGAAAGAGAAGACTACGAAGAGCTGACGGATTTTTGGGGGGTATAGAATCACGAAATCTTAGGAACTTTTTGAGAAGAGCAATGGACTTTAGTGTGATTTGGGAAATATGGTTATTCCAGGAAAGATGGCGATAAGGAGGGGTATTGCACCTCCCCCTAGCCATCTTTTTTTTTTTTTTTTTAAATATTTCTGACTCTTGATAAATGATCCATAAAGTAGTTATATAATATAAAACTACAGTAATTACTTAAAAAAAATTTGATTGGCCTTCAACTTAAACCTCGACTGCAAAATGCGATGTCTAATTTAAATTAGACTCAGTTTAGAATAGGACACAAGCTCCGGCTGGTAGGCTGACGCTGCGTTGAGTTCAAAAATTTTCATTAATACGCGGACGCCTTCTTTGGTACTCTTAAATATCACCGGACGTTCGTTGAAATTAACAATTCCAACGAATTTCGGATTAGCAGCTCTCTAAGCCTAAACTACAATCAATCTATTATTTAACAACACCCCAACTACGTGCGCGAATGAAAGATCATTCAGCACGACATCTTCATATGATACATTTAGGAGAGTTTCAAATCCAACATTGGCTAAAAAAAAATATTAGTTCGATTAATTACCTTTGTACCGATGGTGAGAGAATGATGCTTGATAAAAACACATAAGAATTATGGCCAGAAGCTTATGCAGATTTTTTTTTCGGTGGTGGGGTGATAGGTCTATAATCGCCAAATTGGGAGCAAGTTTTAAGATTAAGCATGACAATTGGATACAAAATTACCAAAACTATTACTTGAATACAAACTTTATTTTTGTTCATACATTTCAGAGGATATGTATCTCCCAATGCCAGACTTTTCATTCAGCTCACCCAGACTCATAACACTCAGGAACAAGAGAGCATGGTTTTCCAATCTACCAAACATTCTGAGCAGCAAGCATGGGGAAAAGGAATCACCTTGTGATCTTGTTAAATTGATTGTTTAGTGATGTGTGTGATTTGAGTGAAATGCTCAGAAATGAACCAATTAGATTGAAAAAATTGGTAAATTTTTAAGGACTCAAATTTTTATGAAATACCAAACTCCACAAATTTTACTTTCTATTCTTAACTCAAAATGGACTTTTTTTTTTTTATCTATCGGTTGTAAAGAAACATTGATGGAGATTTTTTTAAATAGAAAAAGTAATGTTTTTAATTACCATTTAATTTAGCTTTCAAAAGCGATTTTCATGATATTAACAGGATAAAAAGGAATTACTTTTATTATTTCACCTTATTTATGAATAAAATATCATTTACATTTACAAAAAAAATAACAATTATACAATAATTTACAATATACAGTTGACAACCTTCTTAAATTATAACAAAATTAATTTAAATTTTAAAGAAATCCTTAAATAAGATCCATTATGTTTTTTTTTTAATCTTCCTTTCAAGCAACTTATAAAAGACTCTAAGACGCTGTTGTGTTTCTTCATCAATTTCACCACAAAGAGATTCATCTGGATCCAAACCATCATTAGCAAGGTAGGTCAAAGTCTGTAAATAAAGAAATGGAAATGTGAACAATAGAGATTCAATTCAAAACACGAAAATAAAAATCATATTAAAATATCGTTTGATTGCAATAAAATTCATACCCTGCCATTAGAAAGAGGTATAGTCATCTGTGGAACAGAAATGTTGTCATGTGAAGTCACTAAAGGACTTCCATTCATGGAAACAGCCATCTCTCCAGGAACAGGCCTTCTTAGTACACTTAAAGGTCTATCAATATCTGGTCCAGGTGTTACTTTTGCAATATTGTAGCCTTTGTTATAACCTGTTCTTATAGGAGTTTTATATTGCTGAAAATAAAATAATTATACTAATAATATTATTCAAAATGTGTCACAAAAAGTTTTAGTAAAAGAAACAAATTATTTTTGGAAGCAAGAGATTGAAACTTGGTATGAATATTAAAACAATTTTATTTCCCCAATCAACGGTTACCTATTATATCTTTTTGTTGTGCCTCATTTTTCTCCCACAAAGTTAACTACCTATTAACATTTATTCTTAACAAACTGAATGTTCATTTATCAGTTCAACAATTACTGGTGGTAAAAGACAAGGAAATAATGCTTTAATTCAACATGCCTACAAAAGGAAGTTCTGGCAAATTGGTTGGTTACCTGCAAAACTGCTATGTTAGATTAAAAAATATTTACCTCTTTATTCATTGTTCGTGAAGCTTGGCGTGTTTTCCTTGTTACACCTACAAAAATTTAATAAAAAATTAAAATTCATGTGGCACATAAATTGTCTTATATACTTGCCTACATACTAAGTACCCATATTCAGGGAAGGGTTGTAGCAATCATGAATCGGATGATGCATAACACAATTGTATATCAACGTTGAGACAATGATAACCTCGTAACTCCATTTTGGTGAATTTTGCAGGAAAAACAAATAGGTACTTTAAAAAAAAAAAAAAGTATAAAATGATACAGATTTAGTTCCTATAGTTTTTACTACATAGTACAAGGTTGTACTTAATAGATTACAGATCCATGCTCAATACAGTTTACGCATCATATTTTTCTGTGCTGGCTACTTCCATTGCTTAAGTTCTGTGGCTTTCATTACCTACTATCGGCATATTTTTTATCAATATTCAAATTATCATCATAGATATTTATAATTTAATAACGGCTTGTTATTTTTATGAATTTTATATTGATTTATTATTATTATTATTTTAAGATACTTTCTGAATAGATGATATTAGTTGATATAAAATTTAAATTATATGTAAAATATCTGATGTGGGCAACACATGACTTCCTTGTACGACTATAAAATTATAAATCCGTGGCTCAAAAAGTGATACTGAATTTGGTTACTAGTTTCCGAAGATTGCAGTAAAAACGACACTCCGCGTCCCGTCATCCATCTATTGACACACACACAAACACACATTCTTGTCACTGGAGGTCTCATTCCATTATTATATGTCGTTTTCCTTCAGTAGGCAACTAGTTTCCAAGATATTTCTTCATGTTCCATGACAACAATAAAACTGTCAATATCACTGGATAAAGCATTAGAAATGGACAGTTTCGACATTTTAAGCGGAAAAACGCACTTAACTAATATCTTATTCTCATGATGAAGACTTGTTGATCTCACAAATAGGAAGAAATTTTAGACTCAATTTTAACACTTGAAAAAAGTAATAAAACGCTGCAAATTATTGCACAATGGTTTATTATTTCCACTTAATAATATTTCAAAAATGTCTAGTCTGTCCAAGTAAACAAAATTAAGCAGTAGGCATCAAAGGGAAAGAAATTTGAAGCTTTTCAAAAGATGATAGACGTGAGAGTGCTGAACTGGAAGTGTTAATTTAAAAAACTCTGTCAATGCAAGTAGGCTGTGATGTGAAATGATACAGAGGAAATATTTGTTGTACACTTCAGAAGGAAACAAAAAAAAGGAAAGACTAAGGAAGCTAAAGGAAGTAAAGAAATAATCCAAGGAAGAATAAAACAGAGAGATACGAGGAAATCAGAAGCCCAATAAATAAGTCAGGAAGCAGGATGACTAGCCGCCAGAAGAATCAGTCTCAGAAGTTCCTTATGCAATATCTCAGCTAATAATGGTCCGATTTAAATGATTTTAATTTCGTTTTGTAGGGAATTTCATTAGCTTTCGTTTAAATACAATAAAAGCACCAATCAAAAAATTTTGCATAGTATGTTATTTCATACTCCAAAATCTAGTATGTTATTTAAATCAATATATAAGTTGTAAATACCAAATTTGAGAAGTTTTGCAAAGTATTTTAATATAATTTTTGATGGAAATCATTTATGACCTTCAAGTAAAGTACCACTTCCGGTGATTAAGCAGTGACCAAAAAGAGAGGTTCACAACTAGATTTTACAACAATCCTAAATACAAAATTTCAACTTTCTACGGCTAACCGTTTTTGAGTTAAGCGAAATACGAACGTAGGTACCAACGAACGTACGTACAGACGCCACGACGAAACTAGTCAAAATGGATTCAGGGATGGTCAAAATGGATATTTCAGTTGAAATCTGAAAACCGAAAATTTTCGCGATTACAATACTTCCTTTACTTCGTACAAGGAAGTAAAAATATATTTGCTTCTGAGTCATAAAAAGGAACTAGAACCAGTAAGACTTTTATAAACATTTATTTCTAGGATATTAAAAAAAGGAAGATAGCAATATACCTCCAGGTTTCTTAAAGACAGAGACATTTTCCTCATCTATGATTTTTCTGTTACTAATTTCATCATCTTAAAAAAAAAAAAATCAATGTTAAGTAATTTTTAAAGAAACTAATAGTAAGCTTTGATAAGAAGCATATAAAAACCTTTTTGTTTGTTTTCCGGTTCAGGAACAATAGTTGCTTTCTTGGCCTGTAAATAATAGAAAAATTAAATACCACTATCTTTACATACAATATAATGAACTATTCAATAAAGTATAAATACTTACACCTTCCTTAGCCATTACAGTTCCTGCAGCTGTTTCATCTAAGTAAAACATTAAAGAGGATCAGACTTTTCAAATTGTTAATGAATTATAACATATACGCATGAAGAACTATTGCTCTAGAAACTATTGCTATATATATACTGATATAGCTGATTCCATACTAATGTATCACATGAGACTGTTTTAAGAAGTATGACTTATCTGAATAATTCATTTACAATCCAGTTCTCTAACATTCCAAGTTTAGAAATATGTGGTATTTTTTGTGTTGGTATTGTTGATTGTCAGCACAGTCATCCAATATGGTAGCCATCAACGGTTAAGGCATCCATGCTGCTTTATACTACTTTTGAATAACATATTTGTATTCCAAATAGAGCAATACTGACTTAATATTTTAACAGGCAAATAATCTGAAATCACTTTATCCATAACTAATACCGATTTGAAAAATATCTCATATGTAGCGACAGAATAAAATTAAAAACAACCAAATGTCAGTGTTCAGTTTAGGTCACAATAAAATCAGTTATTTAATTTTAGCAGGTCTAAGGATTGACATCCAATGATAGTTACTTTTATTTTCTTTCTTCAGCTTCAATAAAATGATATTGGCACACTGGCATAAACTCAATTGGATTAAAAACCATATTTAATTTTAAAGACTAATTGCCATGAAGATCACACAATTCTATTCGATTGATATAAAATAATGCAGGTTTCAGCCATCGCTACATTAAAACCAATTGTGTACACAAAACAAATCCTAAATGTTAATTCCATATATATTATAATAAATCTTATTCTATATCCTCTCTTTCACCTCAAATTCACACAGTAAAATTATTTTGTTGCGTTTGATTAAAGCCTTTGAAACGAAAATGTTAAAGAGTGATTATAATCAGATTTATTTTTACAAATTTAAATCCAAATTTCTTTCGTATGGAGGCCTGCATAATTTTTACATCAGCCCAATACTATTTCTTGCAGTGTATTATCAACAATGGGTAAAACAGCAGCTAAAAGAAAGAGTATAGAACAGGAAAGACAGAAAAAAGACAATTCACTGAATATATAAAGAAAGAAAATGTGAGATGAAAGAATTGGAGGAGTAAATGAAAATCAAACATGAATAAAGATTAAAGGGAAGCTCAGAGAAAGAAGAGGTGTTTGGAACATGGGATTGAGTAAGAAATAAATAGTGTTTAAATTTATAATTTTATAAGTAGATACTTTGCACATGAAGTATGTAGGTCGTGAAGAGTCCGGGCCTCCCTTAGTCTGAGCCGCCAGTCTTCTCTGTTTTGTGCTGCTGCTCTCCAATTTCTATTCCCCAGCATTTTTCGCGCGTCTGCAGCCACACAATCCTCCCACCGCAGGCGAGGTCTACCCACTTTTCTGCGTCTGAAGATCTTTTCCTCAAGGAGTCTTTTGGGGATTTCGTTACTACTCATTCTTGCAATATTTCCTGCCCATCTCAGACATCCAGATTTTATAAAATGCATAATATCCTGATCTTTATAGAGATGCATAAGTTCAGCGTTTTTTCTCAATCTCCATATACCGTTGTCACACACAGGCCCCAACATCCTTCTCAGAATCTTCCTTTCAAATCTTAATAGGGAAGATTCTAGGGCTTTCGTTATCGTCCAGCATTCCGACGAATATGTGAGAACCGGCCTGATTAGGGTCTTATATATTCGTATCTTCGTTGTCCTGGAGAGAGACTTGCTTCTTAGATGTTTCTGAAGTCCATAGTAGCACCTATTGGCCGCTATAATCCGACGCTGAATCTCCAGTTGCTTGTCATTAGTTGAGTTTAGCTGTGTTCCAAGGTATATGAATTCCTCTGCACAATCAAAGCTGAAATCCCCTATTTTTACTACTCCTCCTAGGTGCTCTCCTCTGTTAGGATTACAGAGCATATTCTTTGTTGTTTTTTTCATTCACTTGCAATCCAGCTTTAGCAGCTGCTCTTTGAAGATTTATGAAGGCACTCTTCATGCTGGAAAAACTGCGTCCAATAAGAGTATAGAGCAGGAAAGACAGAAAAAAGACAATTCATTGAATATATAAAGAAAGAAAATGTGAGATGAAAGAATTGGAGGAGTAAATTAAAATCAAACATGAATAAAGATTAAAGAGAAGCTCAGAGAAAGAAGAGGTGTTTGGAACATGGGACTGAGTAAGAAATACATAGTGTTTAAATTTATAATTTTATAAGTAGATACTTTGCACATGAAGTATGTAGGTCACACCCAGTTTGATGTACAGTGACATTAATCACTGCTTGGTTAGCATTAATAATAATAAAGCTCATCTTACTATGCTTCCACTTGACTAAGGAACTAGGCACATATATCGATATCTTAAACATTAACTTCAAAATTTATTTTTTTACTATTTGTTGGTCTGCAAATATGAACACCCATAGTTTTGCAGCCAAAGTTTGATTACTCAAAAAATTCTTTCAAAGAGACTTTTACCTGAATCTGAATCATATTTCTTCTCACCAGCATTTATCTGAAAAGAAAGAAAACAATTGTCTCATTAAAATTATAAGAAACAATAAATTATCATCTTATACTGAGCAGTTTTTCATTCATATAATTGAAGTAATTATTTCCAAAAAGGCCATTAAAAAAAGAAGTGCAAAAGAACAAGAGATACATGGATAGAAAAATTTTTTTTTTAATTCCAAATTTGAAAAAACAAAAGCCATATCTAGCCAAAAGACAAAATTAATATTGATTTAATAAAAAATAATATACAATTAAGAAATAAAAATTATTCTGGTGAAAATATGTTGCTAACAAAAAAGAGAGTGAAAAAAAAAAATATAAATTACGTTAAGGTCCTAACGTCAAATGAAAAGGTCCCATTGGGGGGTTTGGTAATCTCTTGAGGGAGCGTAGCAAGAGGAAGTCGACAGCTGTAATCTAATATAAGCAGTAATCATTTAAAGTATGGTAGGGCACCAACCTCAACTGATAAGGGTCTGTTGGTTTGAGTATTTTTTGTGGGCATTTGCAGCTCGAAGTACAGCCAGGCCTTAAAAATCTAGATCTCTGCCATGTTGGGGTCACGATTTTATAACTGGAGTTTTACCAAAAATAAAATCTGCTGAGGACAGTACAACCAATTGTACTGTAATGTAAATATAAAATTCTACCGAACATTAGAGACTAACAGTCCATTTTAAGAAAAGGAATAGGCTCCTATCAAAAAGTATTAAGAAAGTTTTGTTCTATCATAGATCATAAACGTAGCTTCAAGAAGATACTGTAGAATATGGAGTATAAATTGAGCGACCACTATCTATTTATACATTTTAAATGTGCTTATCAACTGCAGGAATCAACTTTACTTATAGAAATAACCATGGAAGACCCAAATACCTTCCAATGCTGTTCCAGAAGATTTGGGACCTTAAGTTGCTGCCACGAGAATGGGAAAACATCATAATCCCAATACACAAGAAAGGTAACCAAAGCGAATGTGGCAACTATAGTCCAATTTGCATATCCTCAGTAGTGTACAAAATACATACCAGGATATTAGAGCAGCGACTAAGGGATATTGTGGAAGAAGATATCGAAGAAGAGCAAGCGGCTTTCAGACATGGAAGACAGACTCAGGACTACATTTTTTCCTTAAGAATGATAGGAGAGAAAGCGTGAGACAGGGATATGGGATACACTAACAAGAAGAGTGCCAGCAAACTTGGTGAGTGCAATAAAATCAGTGTACCAAGACCCAAAGAGCATTGTAAGACTTAATGGTCAGACATCACGGCCTTTCCACTTTTATAAGGGAGTAAAGCAGGGAGACAGCCTAAGCCCACTACTATTTGTCATCCTTATGGATGAGATATGGAAGGTGTGTAAAAGGAGATGTCCAAGAGCACTAGTAGTACTGGCTCAAGCGATGATATACACGGATGATATCGTACTGATAGCTGAGTCTGAAGAGGCTCTTCAGGCATCCTTGGAGGAATGGAATGAGGAGCTGAAGATTAGAGGTTTACAAATAAACCCAAACAAAAGTAAAATCATGTATATCGGAAGAGAAAACGCAGAGCCTAGGATTGTGTGTAATGGTGAACCCCTTGAACTTACGAATACTTATACGTATCTAGGGACCATAATAAGCAAAGATGGTAAAATAAACCAGGAGATTCTAAATCGAGTGAAGAAGGCCAATGGAGTGTACCATCAGATCTCCAAAACTGTTATAGGCAAACAAGAAATAAGTAGAGATGCCAAAATACGGATTTTCAAATCCGTGTTCCTTCCAGTTCTCCTGTATGGATCAGAAAGTTGGATGGCCCTCGACAAGCACGTAAGTGGGATAACATCTGCAGAAATGAGATTCCTCCGTAGAATAGTTGGCAAGACCAGGAGGGACTGCGTCAGAAATGAAAGACTTTGGGAGGATCTGGGTGTTAAATCAGTGTGGGACACCATGCAAGAGCGGCAACTAAAATGGTATGGACACGTCTGTAGAATGGACGATACCAGAAAAACCAGGCGGTAATTGGAAACTAGGCTGGAAGGAAGACGGCCTCATGGCAGACCCAGAGGCATGTACTCTGATTACATTGGAAAACTGGAGGCAGCTACAGGACGCACCATCCCGTAGATGAGAAGACTAGCAAAGGACAGGGACCAGTGGGCTAGATGGACTAAGACTGCAACTCCACGCTTCACGGTACAAAGAAGTTAGAGGAAGAAGAAGAAGAGACCCAAATACTGATTGTGGAATAAGACAAGGCAAAACTATGACCTGCTTACATTTTATTTAGTGGAGGAAACAGCAGTAAAAAAATCTTGAATATAGACCTACAGAACTATTTATAATATGTTTCAGTTACTAGGGTACAGGAATGACTAGATGCTGAAGAAATAATTAAGTCTTTCTTCCAATAGAAGAAGCTCGAAAGCAATTTAGCCTTACAGTAAATGAATGTAATAATATGAATGACTACATACTCGTATTTAAACACAAACTACAAACTAACATCTGGGAGGCTGAGATTCATAGTGACACATCAAAATTTGAAAATTTTGACTTAATTCAACATTCATTTTTTGAAGCGTCTAAGCATTTAGTATTATAGTGAAGTCATTCATTTGTATGCATGGTTTTGAGTTTTTTAAGAAAACTAAATGAAAAAAAAATGCTTTTTTTTTTTTTTTTTTTTGCAAAAATGAAGAATCTGACTTATGACACTATGATTCTCAGACTCTCCATTTTAAAAAAGGCAAATATAGAAACACTAGGAATTGATTTTTTTTTTTTTTTAATTGAATGAATGTAATGAAAATAGGTATAGCGATACTCACTTCTGCAGTTTTGTTATCAGATAAACCACCTGAAACAAAGTTTGGCAATAAATTCATAAAATAGGAAATTAAATTATCTCTACATCTGATGTTCTATGAATCCATTATCAGAAAAATATATTTGTAATTGCAAACAAACAAAATTTGAAGACAAAATATATTACAAATAAACAATTAATGGCATGCATTCCCATAATTAAGTTTTATGCTGTATCAGTTGAAAAACTGATAAAAAAGATTTTGAGTAATCAAAGATGACAGTGATAGTGGCAGGCAGCAAGGAGCAGAACCTAGACCCCAGACTCCTTATCTCAATGATACTAAATCAAATTAATAGTTTTGAATCATATTGAATAATTATTGGTTGGCTGTATAAATTATTAAGGAGAATAAGAGGATTCGGGTGGCAGTCAAAAAATGGATCTCGAATAGAATAAGCTACACATCAACTGCAGGTCTTCATCAGCGTAAAAATGTTTAATCTTACAACATTTTACAAATTCATCACTGTTTTCATTTTTTTTCCTTCAGTATTTTTATTTGCTCAGTTAATATTTATCATTCTCTGCATACGTCATTATTTGATTTTGTTGTATTTTGTTGATTTAGCCCCGATGAAGACTTGCAGTTGGGTCAAAGCAATGGTGTTTAATTAATAATTAGCAATTTAGTAATCACTTTTTTAACAAGATGGTAATGAAAAATCGGTAGATTTTATTATTGTTAAACCTTAAGGGGACCATGAAGATGATGTAGTTAAAATTTAGTAAAGTTTGGTTCAGAAGTTTTCATGGTTACTGGTAACAAACAAACAATGGGTTGTCCTTTTATGTAATGGTGTGATATTTATAAAGAAAAATAAGATTTTGTGTCTCAGTGGTAATTTTAGGGTCACAATTCACCTTCTTGTCATAAGCTTTCATAAATTTTATTTTATGTCTTTTAAAGTTTGACGTTTCAACCCCTTCTTTTATTTCTGCTCTTCAGCAGTTCCTGATAAGTAGATACAAATATCTCTTTTAGTGATGATGCTGGATCATCTCTCTAGAGATTTGTCAACTTCCTATTTCCGATTTTAAGGTGTTGAACTTCTGGTAGTGTTAAGTGTTCATAATTTATTTCAAATGATTCAGTAATTGAAATTGTATAAATTCCCCATAATGACCAAATATTTGTGGTCGAATTTATTCTACAATTAAGTCTTTAATTTTTAATTTTGTGAACATACTTAGATTCTGAATAGACAATGTACTAACTGATTTAACTTACTACATAGGCAGATGGATGAAGCCTTTTCCGCAAAAAATTTGTTTTCTATTTGGTACTAATTTCCTATTCCTATAATCTTATTAAGGAACAAGACAACTTTTTATAACCTAGATGGAAAAACTGGATTCCTGCCTCTCCTGTTTCTAAGATTTGGATAGTAAAAAAGATGCCCAAAAACCTATAAGACTAATAAAAATCCATACCATCAGCATTTTATTTAACTTCTGTGCCTACAAATTATTTTTAAAAACAAGATACCAAAGAGAATATTTTGTGTTTCTTATTAATATAAAAGTTGGGAGACCATCCTGGGGTATACCCAACCTCCACCTCTATACCAGGTGTGTAAATATGAAACCGGAATTTTTCATTTAAAAATCGACTTATCGGCTTTCAATTGAATGGAAATGGCCTCTCGTGTCACACATAACTGATCTGCGAGTTGTTGTTGGGTTTGAGTGTCATCCTCATCCAACAATGCTTGCAATTCACTGTCTTCAAATTTTTTCAGTGGTCTTCCACGTGTCTCCTTTTTGATGTCAAAATCACCACTTTTAAATTTTTTGAACCACTCAAAACACTGTGTTTTCCCAAGAGCATACTCACCGTAAGCTTCAAAAAGCATTCTATGGGATTCTGCTGCTGTTTTCTTTAAATGGTAACAAAAAATCAATGCTGTCCGCAAATTGTAGTTTCCAGGCACAAAATTCGACATGTTTACTGTTGTTTCACAAAATACATTGTTGTATGACAACTGAATTGTGAGTTGAAACACCTTCACAGATGATAACAAAACAAAATGGTGTCCCCAGTGGTACTTCACGGTTGCTAAATTTACAGCTAGCGCTTTCTATTGGTAAATTCCGGTTTCATATTTACGTACCTGGTAAAGTAAGTACCCTTAACAGGATGAAAAACCTGGAGGTTGAACATTATCCTAGCAAAATTACCTCATTTCACAACTGCTGGCCAAGAAATAGCACCTCCTTAAAAAGTACTGAACCTTAGACCCTTTATATGTTTCAATGGTACACTTATTTTTTTTAAATTAATATTACGAAAAAAAAATTATTCGGGACTACTGTCATCCCATAGGTACAAAGATAACTAGTGATTCTACGAGAACATGATTCAATATCAGTTAGAAAGCTGAGGGGACACTCAATTAGGAAAACAAATGCCATTCCAGCTTTACAAATCCCTCTACTCCTCTGATCCTGTCATCTTTTAATACTTGCATTAAAAATCCTGATGGGTATGAAACATAAAAATAACATTTTAAAATAGAAAACAAAGAAAAAGTACTTTCCTATAAATAAAAATATTTAAAGGATATTGAGTCAAATAAGTTTTCAGAATAATTTCATCATCAATATTTATTTAAAAATGTTATATCCTATAAACAACTCAGCAGTAACCAGGCAACAAATGTAAACATATATTTTCAATAAATAGTGGTTGCTGTGCAATGGTAATTATGAAATAAGTGCCTTAGGAAAAAGGATAGATTATTACTACAAAGGTTTTTCCTCATTGTGAAATTAGTGATGTTTAGTTAAGATGTACAAATTAAAGTTGCATTGTATAGTAACTGCAGGAGTCGACATATGCATGATGGTATAGAAGGATCAATCTCTAATTAAATGCAGATGAAAAAAACTGACTGGCAGTAACATAATATGTCCAAGAAAGCTACTTCACGATCCCAGAGCAAACTCCAACTTAAATGGATAAGTTTCTACTCATATATTCAATCCACCATTAGATAAAGTAAGATTGTACCTTCCAGTGTAAGCATGTAAATGTTTTGAATAAATGCATGTTTGAGCACTTTTACATGTAAAACAATCAGCCTAGCACAAGAAATTTAACATTGCTAAGGATATATGTAGCAACCAGCAATACTTAATTTTTTTTTTTCATATGTAAAAATGTTGATCCTTTGGTGCCAATCAAAATGCAAACAGTTATGATGTAGGGATATATATTTACATAATAAGAACTACAAACTTCTGGTCTCATTAGAGTGCAACCAAGTATTATCTCTTGTTAGTACTACTGCAGAATGAGAAAAGCCAAGCAGGAAACCACACGATTGTACTCCAGCCAGTTTTACCTTCTCAACTCTTCATAATCATAACGGTCCTATGAAGTCACATGGGTCGCTACATAGGACAGAATCAAAGCCCCACAAGAAAACTAAATTCGACTGATTTTCATCCCCCCAGCTAGTCAGAAGTTAGAATTCAAACATAATTACATTCCTTTGTATGCTTTGTTGCCTCAAAAGTGTAATTACCATATTTATCCTGAGTACTTAAAGTTTTCTAGCAATCAAAGGATAAATTTGATAATGTATTAGAAGCCTGTAATAGGTCAAGTAAATTCCAAGGCAATCTTTGCAATCTTTAACTGATTCACAGCTCAATGGCTACCCAGTAAATTCCGTTTTTCCTTTCTATCTGTTTTTTTTTTTCACTCTCACTCTCAAAGGAGGAAGCTCTGTATTCATACAGGAGATAAAAAAAATTGTACGTCCTAAGAATTGAAAATTACACTCAGGATTTGAATTTTAAACAAGGAACAAATTTGGTCTTGTTTCTGTCTATATACATATATGTTTTTTTCAATTTAGTCCTAAAAAGATTTTCTATGTTGCCTGGCTTAAATATTTATTCAATATATCATCATCCTGATTATAAAACCTCATATTCTATAGAAACAAAAGTGGAATGACGAAGTTTTATAATTAGGATGACGATATGTTACTTTCACTAGCAAAATAATTTTCTCCAATTCATTTTTATTAGCAGAGCAATCTAATTACTCACTAAAAGATATAACTATCAAAATGAATATCTAATAAAATCAATAGGTAATAATTACATACCTTTTTTGAGCTTCTTGAACATTGTCCTGGCTTCCTAAAACACAAAATAATTATTACTTAAAAATAATAAGAACCAACCCCCTTCTTCCTTCTCTCTAAAAAAATTATGGTACAACTTAAAAATTGGGACACACTATCAGTGTCTGCTGTCGAAGTTATCCAAAGGTCGCCACACAAGCACTCTTTAGCCCCATTTGTTACAACTAACTAGTTTATATACGATTGTAACATTTGTATTCATTGGAATTATTTAAATTATTAATGCTTTAATTAGATATTATTTAAAAATTATTAGTGCTGTCCATTTTCCACTCACTACTACCCCTCAGGAGATAAACAAAACCCAAATGGATCCTGTTCAGTTGAGTTCGAAGCCTTACCGTAACTTCAATTATTACTTAGGGATTGACAAATTATTTGTAACTTCTATAAATTTGTTATATTGAAAACTAGTTTTGAATGTTATACATTCATCCTCAGTACTAAAAACACACAAAAAATTCAAAAATAAGATATTCAAAATATAGGTTGGTATTATTATACATATTAAATTAGATTAATATAAATCAGTATTATAAAACATTTATGAATAATGAATTTAATTAAGACAAGAAATCAAATACATGTTGGTACTCACCAAGGTTTAAATGGTGAGTACCAACTTAAACCAATTTAAAGGTTTAAATCTGAACTATATATTGAATTGCTTATTTTTGAATTTTTTGTGTGTTTTTAGAACTGAGGATGAATGTATAACATTCGAAACTAGTTTTCAATAAAACAAATTTATAGAAGTGGCAAATAATTTATCTATCCCTAATTAGATTGATCCTTCTATACCATCATGCGGATGTCAACTGATCAATTATTAATGCTTTAATTAGATCATAACTATTGACTTCCGCTCGCTCAAGAGGAACCCAACCAAAAATACAAACCCCCGAAAGATCCTTTTCAGTTGAGGTCGGGCCCTTACCATAATTTAAATTATTACTGCTTTAGCTACAACTTTCCCAAACCATCAGAAGTCGACAGCACTGCACTAATAATTTTAAATATCATATTAAAGCAGTAATAATTTCATTGAATACGAATGTTACCATTGAATACTAGGTAGTTAGTAATTACAAATGGCACTAGATAGTGCTAGTGCAGCGACCTTTGGCAGCATACACTGATAATGTGTTCCAATTGTAAAGTTGTACTAAACAAATTGTTTTCATGGTCGATTTCAAATGTTCCTAATTAAAAAAAGAATAAAAATACTAAGATAGACAAAGTTCATAATTTACCTTAAGAGTTTCCGGTGTTAAAGGAAAATTGAAATCACCTTTAGACAGACATTCTTCAATAGCTTTATCAAACTCCTCAAATTCTTCAGTACAAAATCTAATTAATCTTGCTTTATAATCATCTGCCACTTTTTGAATATGAGAGTCTATAAACAAAGTACCATATTTATCATTAAACTCATTATTATATAAATCAGAAGTAAACCTGCAAGAACATAAGTTTATGAAATATTGAAACATATCCCAATAAACCTCTGAAATGTTATGATGAATGTAAATCATGCTAGAAGCTGGGTCGTAAAATAAGAAAAACTTATATCATAAAAAATCCATAAACGTTTGTGCTGGTTAATTAGCAATTGTTTGATATTAATAAAAAATATAACATATAAGACCAATATAATTCCTACGGACCAAAAATTTCACTTATTTGATAATATAACCATTCTTTTATATTTTACATATATAGCAATACATCTATTCCAGGAATGAGAAAAAAATTTATTTCATGAGTTATTTCCATGATGAATAGCATAATAGTATCTAATTTCAATAAGTATTCTCGTTTGAGAAAATTAGGTTTGTAATCTTAAATATTAAAATACAATGAATATTATATATATTGTATCACTGTTAATATGTTGTTTCACTCAGTAGTTTCAGTAAACTACAAAATTATTATTTAATGACAAGACTGAAGATACATATTGCAACAAAAATAAATGGATATAGTAAAATTCATTTACAAAACATTTAATCTTAAAAAATGACTAAAACTTACTATGTTCCATAATGTGAAGATCAAGTTCATTTTTACTTAAAATTTGTTCTCTTAACGGGGAAGAAGCTATACCAGGGTAGAATTCAGAAAATTTGGTGCTATTTAAACGACTCTTGCAACTAGTTATTCTAGGCATGATTGTAAAAATTATTGGCACTGGCTTTAGTGAAGCCTAAGTATCTAGTATATAACTGGTATCACAATTAAAATAATATCAAAATAAAATCGAGCATCGACCACTTTAAAATATAACACCGAACACCAACAATTACCTCACCCAACACTAACGGTTTTCCAGTTTAAAATCGAGTAGGAGATGCGTAGTGTAGCCAACCTTAGTCATATAATCCATCAGAACTGAATAATAAACAATTAATTAATTCGGTTATGCACCAGTTCTCAGAATCAGGTGGATATTATTTGTTTACAGCATCGAAAAAGAAAATAATAGAATAAAAAATAAACAACGAAGCATTAATGACTCAAAATTAGTATCCATTTAAAAATAATAAACATACGAAACAAATTTTATTTGAAAACTTAATGAAATATTTATACAATTGATTTGCTTATTTGATTTATTTACGTAAAATATAGTCCATTATTTATCAATTTTAATGTAAAAGATATTCATAAAATACCAACGATAAAAATGACAATGAGTTCAATCTCAAAATGAAAACTTTACAAGAGAGACAAACAAAATTGTATACAGTTTTCCTGGGAATATCACAAACTCATTTTAATGTTTTGAGTAATAGAAAACATTGTAACTAACCACTCAAAATTTAAGCACATTTGTCATAGAAAGTAGGAAATCTAGAGGAATTGTTTTCAATAAAAGTTTTCGTTTTTTTTATTTTAGGATTACGCCCATGGGCCTTTTTGCCGTAGATATGTTTCCTGTTTTGTTTTTTTATAAAGATTGGTAAAATAATGACAAAATAAAGAAGATAATAAAATTTAATTTAATACCCCAAAATTCATAAGAACAAGGATTTTCAGTAAAAGGGGGAAAATAACTATGCTATCATGAAAGATAAATTATTTAATTTATAATCAAGTATCTAAACTTATAATCTGTTTCTTAGATTTCATAGATATTAAAAACAGGGTATTAGGAAGATAAGGAGGCTTTTCATGATAAACTTGAAAGAGCAATTGATACCTGCTCAAAATACGAAATAAATAGCTGGAGATTTCAGTTCAAAAGTTGGAAAGAAAGTCGGTTATGATCCCACAATTGGAAGACACAGTTTGCATGAAGAAACAAACGTTAATTGTCAAAAGTTGATCAACCTTACAGTATCAAAGAATGTGATAGTGGCAAGCAATATATTCATAAAGGAACGTGGGTCACTCCAGTTGGCTGGCCATCGTCTAGTCAGCGGCAGATAAATGAGCAGTATATCGAATGCATGGGTTTTTAGAAGTGCTAATGTGGATTCAGACCAGTTCATAAGTATTACACACATCAAATAACGCATAAGCTGCCCAAGGCATGTGTTGGAATTGCAATAAATCAACCAATTTATTGCATTTATTAACAAAAAAATGGGTTTTCAAGTTCCAAAAATAACACAATTAAGCACAAACTTTATATTTTGATTAAAAAAACTTATAGAAATCAGTACAACAACAATCAAAACGAAAAATTAATTTATATAACACTATTAAAAGTGAACAGTTTTAACGCAGTAATCGATCGAAAACATCTGACTTAATCTTTTTTTTTGCTATCTTGATATAACAGGCCTTCTAACACTCCCACCTTTTCGGTTAAAGGAGTTTATCTCTTTAATCGAAAAACCGAGATGCGAGACGAACTCTTCTGCCGCTCCGAGTGACGATAGTTCTTCTTTCGTCCTCAGCTGGGGAATGGTCTTCTGGTTTCGATTCCTCCTCTGGGTCTTGCCCATCTTCACCTCTAGCAGCCTTAAAAGAAAATAACCTCTGCAGCGGCCTGACGATTTCTCTGTTTGTAGTTTTGAGGCGAACTTCTCCGTCTCTATCTGGAAAAATATTAACTACCTTGGCCAACGGCCAAAAGGTCCACTTCGTATTTTCATTCTCAATTAGGACATCACGTTCTTTTAACTTTCTCTCTCATCTGTCTTTCATGGTGTATCACCAGTTGTCCCAAGTACTCCACTCTAAACCTCCTCCTCAATTCTTCTCTCAAGCGCTGTAAAAACTGATACCTCTTGGTCAGGTTAACGGTGTCTAGGTGGTCTAAATCTGGAACTCCTACAGAGGGTATATCCTGTAAAAACACCGAAGGTGTCAATGGAGCAATATCCTCAATATCTTCTGACAGATATGTGAGAGGCCTTTGATTAACTATAGCCTCACAGTCATACAATACGGTAGTCAGCTCCTCGTACTTAAGAGAAGCCCTTCCTAATACTCTTTTAAAATATTTTTAATAATGCGAATAAGACGCTCCAACCAATCCCCCCTCCACCATGCAGCTGTTGAAGAGTTAAACTTCCATTGAATACACTGCGAAGCCATTTCATTTTCTATCTCAGTCCAATTAATCTCTTTAAATAAAATAAATGCTCCAATGAAGTTAGTCCCGTTGTCGCTATAAATAGTGTTGGGTCTGCCTCTTCGAGCGATAAATCTCTTCAGGCTCTGGAGGAATTCATTCGTAGAGAGGATAATAAGCTCTAAATGTACGGCCCTGTAAACTGCACAACTATAGAGTACGGTCCAGCTTTTCTCTCCTCCACGTAAAATTAAAGAGACACTAAATCAACACCAACTACTTCAAACAACAGAGCGACTCGAACACGATCTTCTGGCAAAACAGCCGGTAATGGTTGCACTCTCTGGGTGCAATTCTACTTCTCACAATTGCGGCACGAACAGATCTTCGCCCTTTCACGATCCAGAATCTTTTTCGCAACTTGCTTAATAATGTCTGAGCTCTAATGTGTCCCGTCCTGGCGTGTTCTTCTAAAATAAGCCTTTTTATTAGCTCAGGGTTTCCAGGAAGGACTATTGAGTACTTAAAATTTTCTTCATCCTCTCTTCAGGTAATTTTATTTTTGATTCGAAGTATACTTCTTCATTATCAACGAACACACAAATCGGTTTCAACTGATCTTCTCTATTTTCTTTAAAAGATTCTTCTTGAACCATCCTGATTAAGAACCTTTCCGCTGGATCTAGTTCGTCTACCGATAATTCTCCCCTCTTTCTAAAATTGAACATTGAACAGTTTGAACGAATATTAAACTTAAATCTGAAAATCCAGGCTAGTAATCCTTTTATTTTATTATAGGAACTAAAATACCTCAAATACCAAGAATAATCATCACATATTAAATTTGAAATAAAACTTTTACTTTTACCTTTTCGGACTTCAGATTCATCTACTTCAAATTTAGATGAGGGCCAAGAGCTCTCAGGACCCTTTAACCAACTAGGGCCCTCCCACCAACGGGATTCCAAAATAAAGTTAACAGAACTTCCTCTAGATGGTAAGTCGGCTAAGTTCTCCAGGAAAAAACCTCTAATCATTCTCGTCGGAAAGCTGTTTTATTTCCTTTACGCGATTCCTTACAAATACATCAAGGTTTTCATTATTTTGAATCCATGTTAAAGCCGTCGAGGAATCCTTCCAATATCAGGTGGAAATATCATCACAAGAAAAAGCTTCCTTGGCTGCTTTAGTCAAACGACTACCAATGCAACATCCAATTAATTCTAAACGAGTCATACTTAGCTGTTTGAGGGAGGCCAAATTCCTGCGATAGTTCTGCGTTCCAACTGATTTTTTCCTTCCACGTTTCCTATAACAATATCTTTGGGATAAGTGTAAAGGGACTAGAAAAACCAATCGGAACAAAAATACTACAACATGTCGATAAAACTTCTCGTTATTTTACCTTCTACCGCTGGTATCCTATCTACATGGCAAAATAGTAAATCATTAAAACGGTCCCATAATAGACCTAAAACTGCAGACGGACTTAAATAAATTTCTTCTTCTTCAGAAAGTATTGAACTTTCTCAAGCTCTCAAATCAAACTTCGTCTAAAAGACTTGTGGACTTATCAATAAAATGTTTCAACTCGGCTTCTGTCCTTACGGAAGTTAGGCAGTTGTCCACATAAAATAATTTCTTTAATTTAACGGCTGCTTCTTCACAATTAGAATTAGCTGTATTGATAAGATAGGACAATACGGACGCCAATAGAAAAGGACTACAGTTCACGCCAAACACTACCCTACAATGTCTCATAACTTATATTGTTTTCCGAGTTAGGTCGTCCCACCACAAAAATCTTAAATAATTCCGATCCCTTTGTGCCACTGAGATTTGTAAAAAAGCCTTTCTGATATCAGAGATAACTCCTATCTCTTCGAGGCGAAACCGGATCAATAATGCTGGAATTAATTCAAGAGAGTTTGATCCTTTTTCTAAACAGTCGTTTAATGAAAGTGACCCTTTACTCTTACTTGAAGCATCAAAAACAGGCCTCACTTTAGTGGATGACGTAGCCTTAAAAATTCCTCGATGAGGTAGATAATGTCCTGGATCATCCATTTCATCTTCTGGAATAGTCTCAATTATCCCCTCGTTAAGCCATTCATTAAAAACATTTTCATAACCATCGTATTTATTTTGAAGCATCAGTTTATTAGTCATAGTATACAGGCGCTTTTCTGCAACAACTTTATTATCTGTTAATTCTAATTTATTATCTAAACAAATTCCAAGGCAAACATACTTCATATCTACCTTCAGCATTCCTGACAACTGTGTCTTTAAAATGTTTCAATGCTACTTCTTCTTTTTCCTGACTACTTTTACTCTCTGCCGGGTCAATTATTCCAATAGCCTCTAAACTCCACAAGTCTGCTAATTTATCTGCATGAGTGAGCATAGAAATAACCATAGAGCCACAACTGTTAGCACTTCCGCTTTGTATTGGGACCTTTCCCATTACTACCCAGCCTAGTACAGTTTCAACAGCTAAGAGGCCACAGCTCCATTTATATTGGTTGCCGGTAAATATCTCACTTGCTGAATCAGCAGTTATCAACAATTCAATATCAGTTGGATTACATCCTACATCTGTTATAATTATATCTTTCTATCTTAATTCTTCATTCACACCTGATGGATTCAACCTAGGAACTACTCCACAAATCACAGGCTGAACTAATACAACAATATTCCTATAGGTAGTGTTACGTAAATCTGTTAAAGTAACTGAATATTTTTTGTGTGAGCTTCTTTTGGATACAGAACCACCAAATAACACCTGCGGTAAATCTTCTTTACCTAATGATTGAATACCAAATTCATTAGCAACCTTTGTTAAAATATAGGAACGCTGAGAACCTGTATCTATAACCGTCCTTATTGTTCTGTAATGACCATTATTAACAATTTTTACTATTAATGTTTGCAAAAGAATATCTCCAGAACAACAGCGTATAACAGACACTACAGTTGCTTTCCCTTCATTTTCTAGGTGATGGTCCATCTCCTTTTGTTCACTTTTATTGGCAGGTAAATCTGGACACATCAACGAGCAATGTTTTGCAACACAAACTATACACCTGACTGGTATTCTACAAAATTTAGCTCTTTGACCAGCTTTCATACATAAATTACAAGCTTTGTGTTTATTTAATAAAAAAGTTTTCTTCTTAAAAGACATTTTTTGAGCTACAAAACAATCTTTACTGTCATGGGATTTTCCAGAAAATATACAATTTTTATTACCTTTAGGTTTTCCATAATTCTCACCAGAAAAAAGATGACTAGCACCAGATACAGTTTCATCTTCCTGCCTTTTCCCTTTCTGGTAGGTCCTTTGTTTATTCTCGCCAGTCGCAGTAAAACCAGACATCGCCACATTAATTCTCTGTTCACCTGCTGCTTCAGATCCTAAAGATGAAAACAAATTTTGTAATTTAGCTTTATATGTTTCCTCAACATTAATATCTGCTTTACTGAGAGCACTTCTCCACCAGGCTCTTATTGGATTCAACCAAAGGAAAAAATATTGCTGCATATTTATCCTTGGTCATACCAATGGACTCAAGCGTCCTTAAATGGGACTCCAATTGATCATATAGTTTGGTAATATTGGCTTTATTGCCAGTCTGTTTAACATTGCTTATAGCCATATTCAGTAATTCACGTATATAAAACTCAATTAATAGATCGTTTCTTCCAAAACGAGTCTTGAAGCAGGTAATAAGCTTACTGTAGTTCTCCAAAATGGCTGGAAATGTTTCAACTATCTCCTGGAATAGTAGCTTCCACTAAATACTGAAATTTGTCTTCCGGCTCAATCCCACTGTCTTCGTCTATACGCTTAAATTCATTTCAGAACCCAAGCCAATCTTTTATTTCACCACCAAATTGTCTCAATTTTATTTGTGGTAGTTTTAAACTTCTTCTTTTAACAATAGAACTTGAATCACTAGTGACGCTTACGTTGTCTGATTCTCTTTGTGGACGTCTATCTAGACTAGAATTAATTTTTTCTCTGTATTATTCTACCTTAAGTAAAATTAAGTCGTAGTTATCTTCTTCGTAATCATCTTCTTTGTTGTTCATAAAAAGGCTGTCTCTAATTTTATCATCATAAATAGACAACTGACTAGATAGTCGTTCTACTTTCTTGGTCAAAATTTGTACCTGCATATCCTGTGGTTCAACATCATCCAATTGGCAGCTAACTCATTGCAGGCTTTAGTAAAACTAGCCTTAACCGGCTTCCTCATATTTACTAATACAGTGGGTAAACTAATTTTTTCTTATTATTATTATCTCTTTCACAAGAGATAATAAATAAGGTTCACCACAATGTTGGGATTGCAATAAATCAACCGATTTATACTCCACCAGGAATAGTTAATTTGATTAGGTTTACCAAACACAAACAAAAAATGGGTTTTCAAGGTCCAAAAATAACACAATTAAACACAAACTTTATATTTTGATTAAACAAACTTAAAGAAATCAATTCAACAATCAAAACGAAAAAATAATTAATATAACGCAATTAAAAAAAACAGTTTTAACGCAGTAAACGATCGACAACATCTGACTAAACCTTTTTTTTATTTTATTTTTTTTTGCTATCTTGATATACCAGGCCATCTCGATTTCTAACAGCATGCAACAGTACCAGTTACCAGGCGCTTAAATCTACAGAAACTCAAAGAGCAAGAAATCCAGCGTCAGAACTCCGAAAAGTTGGATTAGAGACTTTCTCAGGGGCCTACCAGCGAAGATATCGAAGAGGAAGGATCAAGATGCTTATCAAACATCGCCCAAGAATTAGAAGAAGTTTTAGGTCCAGCAGAAAAAGATTCAACGTTTCCGTGGTTCGATGAAGAGTGCAAAGCGCCCACAGATACGAAAAACGAAGCCTATAAGTCTATGATCAATGGGTGGACACGTAAAGAAATACCGGATCAAAGGTCGGGAAGAGAAGCGAAGTCATCAAAAGAAGAAGAGGCAACGAAGTAATGCTGACCTAGAAGAACTGGAGAAATTTCGATTCGAAAATGAAGCTAGACAATTTTTACAGAGTCATCACTACTAGAAAACCATTTAAGCAGATCCCGACTATGTGTATGAATGCTGAAGGAACCCTATTGACAGATGATAATGCTTGCATGAAGGAATGGGGGAAATATTTTGAAACCTTACTGAATGGAGGAGAAGAGAGAGACGAAAAAACTTCAGAACACCTGCTTTATGAAGGCGAATTAGAACCACCTGATGAGGAAGAAATTGTTGATGCAATTAATGGGTTGAATAATAATAAACTCGTGGCATTGACTCACTTCCCACGGAACTTTTTAAAAATGAATCTATGGAGCTACTACTAAAAAAATTTTCTCTTTGTTGACTTTAAGTCGGCACAAAGCATTATGCTAGCTGAATGTTCCACCCAAGCTCATAAGACTTATAAAGCTGACATGGCAAGTATTGAGTATGTGGTCCAGGAAGCATCTTTCAAGCAATCTGGCGACAAGGGGAACAAAAGATTTCCTTTATAAGATCTCTTATTATAAAATCTCTTATTAGGCCTGTATTTTGTTATGGCTCAGAGACCTGGACTACATCTAGAGCTTAGAACTAGCTCCTTCTTAAATTTGAGCGGAAAGTGTTACGCCGAATTTATGGAGGTGTGTTTGAAAGAATGGAAGCGGAGAAGCAATCGGGAGCTGTACGATTTTGTAGTGTAACTAAAGAAGATGAAGAAGATTGGCTTATAGTGCAAAATTGTTCATTAATTGTGAGGTTATTCATAGGATGACTTATTTTACACAAAGGTTCACCTCTTTCAGACAATTATGCTCTTGAAGAAGGGCTAAAAAATAGACGTCTGTCGATACGAAGCCACCGGAGTACAAAATGGCGGCCAATCAAACGTAAGTTTTTTGGGTATTTTCAGTTATTGATGCAGAACTTCAAAACGGTGCTTCTGCGGCCTATACTCATGAGAACATCGGTTTGCCAACAAAGGTTCGGCGAACCAAAGTTCGGTTCCTGGCTCTCTACACACTGTACTATCAATGGTTCGTCAACAACGGTTCGACCAAAACGCCACACCGACTGCTGCTTAGCAATATAACTGATTATAATTCATTGTTTTTTAGGTCAAAGTTATATGTACTACTTTGGAAAATATCATTTTAATTCAGAAATGTTTTTATATGCAAATTGCTAAGGATATATGTAGCGACGAGCAACACTAGAGTTTTTTTTTCATACGTAAAAAGGTTGATCCTATGGTGAGTTCAATTGCTTTAAAACCATCGAATGGCCAAATTTCTTTCTTTCCCATACCTAATTTTTTTTTCCAAAATTTTCTTTCAAGTGGGAACTTTTGGAGGATCAGCAATGTTGTATGATTAATCCCATTTTTTTTTATTTTTCAAAAAAACGGTGTGATCAAGTCGGAAATCTCTGTTAATGACAATACCGATTAATGACAAGATCGGAAGGAAGAAATTGTAATGTGGATAGCCAGCTCCTTTCTTAAACTGAAGATCCGATCGGATAGGAAGATTTATAAGATGAGGTCTTGCGGTAATTTAGAAGCCGAATGCATTTCGAGTCCACCTTTAGAATATCGATATCCGTTGCATTAAGTATTTAAAATCAGAAGAAATATTATTTTAGATTAATTTGGAAGGAATTGAACTGGTAAGACCCCAAGATTTTCAACGAAATCTATTCAAATTTGCAGGAATCAGCTAAAACTCGCAAAAATCACCTTAAAAATGATATTAATAATAATAAACTAACTTGGGAAATAAAATTATTAGGAAAACTGCAAATATTTAAAAGGATGTTTACGCAATTAGCTTTGTCCTACTTCAGATAGTAGGTTAAAGGAAAAGGTGATGTCATGCATCAGTGGGTGTGATTCAATTCCTGTGATAATAGACGTGCCGTTTATAGTCAGTTTGTGAGGGTTGTGATAGCTACCTGTTGACAACTTTAGTATACCGAAATGAGTGCTGAAAGATATTATCCTTTTAAAGTAATTATTTTATAAAAGATTTATTAATTTTCATTAACATATTTTTAAGTTAGCTACTGAATAAGCCATGCATTAGGCGCTTATCATTGGTAGAATAATTTGTAATGATAACCCATTATATGCAGACAAGTGACATTTTTTGTTTACAGTGTACTCCTACTGTATTCCCTGCTGAAAATTTTGATGCTAATGCAGATGCTGCTGCACTTAAACAAGCAATGAAAGGTTTTGGAACAGATGAACAGGCTATTATAGACATACTTGCTCATAGAGGGATTGTGCAGAGATTGGAAGTAGCAGAAGCTTACAAAACCTTATATGGGAAGGTATGTGTTCATCTTAGAAATTAAAACGGTTGACCATAATTTATTATTCACTTTGAAAACAGGCTAAAGAAATTTTTATTTCTATCTTTCAGTAAGGTTTATTAGTTCTAGTCCAGTATTAACAATCATATGCATTCATCTAATGTTTATTTCTGGAGTGTGCACTTTGTTTACTTATTGCAACTTCATTAAATATTTTGATTTTAAATAATATAAGCTCCTTAATCTCTCCTATTTTTTTTAATGTATAAAATTAAATTATTCAAGGCATTTTAGTTGAATATTGTTAACACCCTTGCCATACTTCAGCAAAGTTATGGAGAAACTTAATATTATTGTTAAATATACTCAATTGAAACTAATGTTATATGCCAACAGTTTTATTTTATTAATCAAATTGTGTTATTCTACTTTGAATATATCATATATAAGTAGGAATAGTCATAATTCAATAATTTAAAATATATCTTTTCCATAAAAGTGTTATTAAAACAGTACAATCAGTATTAAAACAACACACATACACACACACACAAATAAAAAATACGTTAGAACTCATTCAGTTCTTCATGCCTCGTATTACATTATATATCCAACATTAATTAGTTTTGATTTTACATAATTGTAAGTACCTTCTGTATGTGTATGATTTTATTTCACGTATTATATTTTGTTTTTGTAGTATATGATCCTTTGCTTTCTTTTATATTATTTCTACTCTTGTACTACTTTTATGTATTTCCATTGTATTTGTATTGCTCTTTTCTTGTGCTACTTGCATATAAGCCAAAGCCAGTATTATTTTTAGAGCATTACAATATATGTATACATTTTATTCTTCTCCCCTCTTATCCGACCCGCCCTTCCTCACACGATTCCTAATAGGCTTTCTGGGACAACTAGCTTCAACGGGTATGAACTCAGAGATTGTTATAAATATATATATATATATATATATATATATATATATATATATATATATATATATATATATATATATACATATAAATATATATATATTGATATACTAAAATGAAGGATGATGTGATGGGGAAAACCATAGGGAAAAGCAAACAAGTAGAAATGTGCTTGGCTATTGAAAGATAGATAAAATGACATTGAATGGAAATTGTTGGAATAAGAAAGAAAAATGTTAATATATTCTTATAAGTGCAGAATATATCATAATTCTAATGTCTTTATTATTATGTGTAATTATTTTATCAGTATTGGTTTTATATGTATTAATAACACTGTTGAAAACTAAATTCAGCATAAAATAATGTAATATTGGCCATATTTATTTTGAAAAATCTTATTCCTAGGTCAAGTCTTTTAAAAGTCAAGAGTCATTTAAAAGAAATATCATTCTATTGTCATTCCCGATTTCTGACAACTTTATTTTTCTGAAAGTGTTTTCAATTATACTTAAGGAATATATAGAAGTTTGAGTCCTGAAGAGTTTTGAGAAAAAAATCTTCTGAGGTGGTGATCTAAATTATCAGAGTTCAATTCATTATATGAAGGAGGATAACTTAAGTGAATCAAACCAATCTTAAATAATTTTTGCAGATTATCTAGTTTAAATTTAATTGCTGATTCCTTTTAGTAATATTTTTAAAAAATAGAAATTGTTTGCTTTTTGGTATGAATTGCACTAGTTCTTTCCCTGAACTCTCAACTCATATCATTTATCAGTGGCAAGCTAAATGTATAAAAACCTTTACGATATGAAATATCATGCATTTAATATTTTTTTTAAAAATCCGAGTTTCCAATAATTCAAGGTCTTTTTTTATGATGATTTTTTTCTTAATTCTCTAAAGATCCTTTCCAAATTATAAAAATATTACACTGTTCTTAAGTGTAATATGCATTTATTATGCGTTTTTTAGGAAAAGACACAATCTATTGCTTCGGAGATGCTTGGACAAAAATTACTGGGGAAACTGTATAGTTTACTATTTAAATTAGGGAAAGCTTTTTTTTTTTTTTTTTCCCTAGAAATGCAGTTTTTGCCTTACTACCTAAAGAACGGCCTTGCAAGAACATAAAACAAAATAGAGGATTATTTTTACATGTGGGTCATTCTCCTGAAAAGAGCCAATTGCACTTCTGAAATTTTGTAAATATTATCCTACAATTTTTGTAATTAGGGATTGATAAATTATTTGCTACTTCTATAATTTTGTTGTATTGAAAACTAATTTCGAATGTTATACCTACTTCTTCAGTTCAAGGTTTAAATGGATTATATCAAACAGAAAAGTTTGTACTGGTTTCTTCTCTCACTGAACTAACAATTGCTTCCTCCTACTTACTATTACTTTTGCACTTGACAAACAGGCATTTTACAGTAAAAGTAAGTAATGATTTATCGGGTATAAACTTGTAAAAACAGGAGTTCCACAGGATCGTGTACTGTCACCATTGCTATTCAATATCTTCAAGTCAGACTTACCCGAGCACATGATCATACTTTATTGGCTATATTTGCTGATGATACAGTACTCCTCACATCCCACAAAAACTCTATACTAGCGTCATTTATACTTCAAACCACCTTGATAAGGTTTGTAGTTGGGCTACCAGGTAGAAGGTAAAGATGAATGAAATGAAGAATGTGCTCATTGTGTTCACATTCAATCATTGTTCAGGTCCTAGATGTATTTCAACAATATGCTAATTCCTACATCTGAGGAAATTCGATATTTGGGACTTCACCTGGACAAGAAACTTACATGAATGATCCACATCAGACTGAAAAGAAAACAACTGAACAAATGATTTGTACTTATTATCTAGGCTGCTTGACAGACACTTTAAATTATCCTTAACTAACAGACACAATCTACAAAACAATTTTTAAATCTTTATGGACATATGGGATACAGCTATGGGGCTCTCCTAAAACTCTAAACATCTAAAGAACTCAGTTGTTCCAGTTAAAAGCATTGAGAAAAATAGTGGATGCGCCAATGTTAATCTATGTGACAAATGACTTGTTACACAAGGACTTGGAAATCCTAACAGTTTCAGATACTGCCACAAAATACTACAAACATTTTCACTACAGACTGATTTGCAACATGAACCCCTTAGCACTTGCGTCCACAACGAACTCTTACAACCCTCCTTGACGACTATGGAGGCTGTGGCCTCGAGACTTGTTAAATTGACTGTTATAAACCGGATGAGTGCAGTTTTGCTTATTTCAAAAATAATTTATAGATGGAAAATTAATTTACTGCCAAATAATGTAAATAATAATATTTTTAGATCATGTATTGATAATCTTTATTTTATTCAAATGTCTCAGGATTTGATTTCCAACTTAAAAAGTGAACTTGGTGGAAAATTTGAAGATGTTATTGTAGCCCTTATGACTCCTCTGCCAGCCTTTTATGCTAAAGAGCTTCATGATGCCATGTCAGGATTCGGTACAGATGAAGAAGCCTTGATTGAAATATTGTGTACTTTAAGCAATTATGGGATTAGAACTATTTCTGCTTTTTATGAACAGTGTAATTATCATTTATTTTTTCAATTTTTTAATATTATTTTATTTTATGAGATTTATTAATTTGTATTCATCTTCTCCATTTTTCAGTGTATGGAAAGACATTGGAAAGTGATTTGAAAGGTGATACCTCGGGTCATTTCAAACATCTGTGTGTTTCTCTGTCATTAGTAAGTAATAATAAAAATTATCTTAATTTTAATTTCATTATCTGTAACTCAATGTCATTTTATTTCTAACAGGGTAATAGGGATGAAAATCCAAGTGTAGATGAAGAGCTAGTTAGGAAGGATGCTCAAGATTTATTTGCTGCAGGTAATACAATTTTAACCAATTTATCGGGCCGTAAAGGACTTCAATGGAAGTCTTAAGCCAAAAAAAAAAAAAAAAAAAAAAAAAAAAAAATATGCAAACTTTTAGGTTCTTATGATTATTACTTCAGAATTTTGTGTAACAGAATTAAATAATAATGTTTTATTTAAGGAACAAGTTGGTCGGGGAGATGCGGTAAAAAACTAACACTTTAATAAGCAATACTTATTTATTGTCCACTATTATAAGCACATAATAAATAAGTATTACTTATTAAAGTGTTAGTTTTTTACCGCATCCCCCCGACCAACTTCTTCCTTAAGTATATCTACGGTCAGCCAAAATTCACTCCAATAATGTTTTATATGGTGCAATTGTTGATCCATTTTTGTTAAAAAGAATAAGGCTTTAATTGTCTCTTTGATAGTCTACTGTATTTTATTGGACATATTGGCACGAATTAGTCATGGTAAATTAATAAAATATAAATTATATAATATTTTTTTTGTCTTTATTTTTTTTCTGGCCAAATTTCGAACCATATTCTAAGTCTTCATCTAAGAAGAGACTTACCAGATCAATTTAGCAAACAGCATACTTTTGTTAATAATATTCAATTGTTTTTAGGAGAGCAGAAGAAGTGGGGCACCGAAGAATCAGTTTTCAATTCAATATTGGTGGCCAGGAGCTATCAACATCTTAGACAGGTGTTTTTTGAATACGAAAAATTAACAGGCCATGACATTGAAGAAGCTATCAGCAAAGAATTTTCTGGAAATGTCAAAGATGGATTATTAGCAATTGGTAACATATTATTATTATTTATTGAAAATGTTATTTCATATTATCAAAATGTATAACTGTTATAATTTTAACTTAAGCACATATTAAGTGCTGAGAGAAATAAACTTATATTGTACAATTTTTTATTTCAACTCTATAATTAAAAATATTTATGAATTGTTTATGCTGTTTTTAATCAATTGAGTTGTTTAAAAATATAATAAATATTTATTATGTATTAAAAATAAAAATATGGTTTTTAATTCTAAGACATATTAACACATTTAATTTTTTTAATCATTACAGTGAAGTGTGTGAAGAGCAAAGTTAGTTTCCTAGCTGAACGTTTATATAAAAGCATGAAGGGGCTTGGTACTAATGATAAGACTCTCATTAGGATTATTGTTTCAAGGTCTGAGATAGATCTTGGAGACATAAAAAGGACTTTCGAAGATAAATATGGAAAATCTTTAGAATCCTGGATAGCTGTAAGTATTATTAGTTTTGTTCAGAACTAAAAGGTAGGGTGCAGAAATGATTATGATTTATGCTTGCTTGAAATTTTTCCTCCTTTCAAATGATATTTTTAATTCTTTACATATTTTGTTTTGTACTTAGCACCTTTTGTGGCCAAGTTTTTTGTTTTATAATAATATGGACATGATTAAGATTCAGTAATGACATGATAAATATGAGGAGAATTTATTTTGTTTATCATTAATATAATAAAAAACTATTTAATACTTGAGACCAACAAGAGCAGCAGCAGAATGGTTTTAGCTGTATGAACTTGCAGGTGACAAAAGTTTTCTTATTCATGGTATTCTCTTTGTGCCTTCATTGTTAAACATACAAGGGGATACAAGAGAAAAAAGAACACCACAGTATAGAGTGATGGGTGTTATCAGTAGAAAATAATGTTTTATTTTCTACAATATATTGATAGTTAATCTATTATTTTATTTTATTGTAAATGTTGTTTTAGTCTTTTGTTCATTCCTTCATAGCTAACACATTTTATATTGTTTATAGCAATTTAAAAAAATTAAATTTCTATTTACATGTGGATTTTAAAGTAAATATTAAATAACTGCTTCTATAGTGTAGGTGCTAGTATCGCTATCTACCAATTGTGGAGGCATTTTATTTCTGGAATAAATTCCTATGGATTTTTTCTGTAGGTGACTAAGTTTTATAGCTACTGTAAAATCCGATTATAACGATCCCTGATATAACGATTTTCCGGATATAACAATCTAAAACTTGCATCTAGCTTGGTTTGCTATTTAAACATGAAGAAATAAATCCGGATATAGCGATATTACGTATAACGATATTCCGGATGTAACGATATATGTGCTTATGTACTCACATAATTGGGTACAAAAGTTTTGAATGGATGAAAAATAAGAATATTATAAAAAAGGGCTTTAAACATGGTTCTTGTTAACTCTTTGGAAGGCTATAAGTTAATCCTATTCCTAACAGAAATGAGTTTAATTTCATTTCCCTCTTACCAAATTTTCATTGAACTCCCTTCTTCTCTTCTAGTGCACAATTCTTTAGTTTTAAATCAGTCTTTCCTATGCCTCCGTAGGGATAGGACATTGTTAAAAGTGCATTAAATATGACTTTGAACAAACGTTGTGTGTTTTCTATTGAAGTAAAAGTTAAAATCATAACTCGGATTGAGAAAGGTGAAACAATCAAAACCTTGGTGTCAGAACTTCGAATTTCCCAGTCAACGATATCGACAATCTGCAAATCCTGAGACAAAATCAAAGAAAATTTTGAAAAAGACGGGACTTTGAAAAAAAAATTTGGAAGCAGTCAGCATCAAGATCTAGAAGAAGCACTTCTTAAATGGTTTAAGGTCCAATAAAGCCGAAAAATCCCAATCAACCCCGATTTTGCAGGAAAAGGCTAATAAATTGGCTCTTTTACTGGGGATAAAATACTTTGAATGTTCGCTATCTTGGATCACCAGGTTCTGAGAGAGACATATCATCGTTCACGGAAAGGTAAGTGGAGAATCATCAAGTGTTCCAGCCAGAGTATCCGAAAACTGGCTTCAAAACATCTGGCCAACAATTCGAGAAAACTATGCTGCTGAAGTCATTTATAATGTTGATGAGACCGGGTTATTTTATTGATTAACTCCAGACAAAAATTTTAAATTTAAATCTGAAAACATTCTAAAGAACGCATTACAATTTTAATTGCCGGCATATGACAGGATCGAATAAGAAGAAATGATTAATAATCAGAAAATCGAAATCTCCGTATTGCTTCAAAAATGTTCAAAAACTATCTGTCGATTATACCTACAATAAATAGCTTGGATGACCATCAAAATTTTTTCTAACTGGCAATGGGACGAAGAGCTTGAAAAGAAGAAAAAGAAAATTCTTCTCACTGTGGATAACTGTCCTTCCCATCCGTCAGTTACAAACCTCAAAAGTATCCACTTCTTTTTTTACCACCAAATGCAACATCTATGCTACAATCAATGGACCAAGGAATAATCAAATCCCTCAAAGTGAATTTCCGTAAACGTTTGATCTTAAAAATGTTGGACCAAACAGAAGATTTAAAAGTGTCACTGCTTGATACAATCTTAATGATTTCCGATTCCTGGGATGACATCATTCAAAAAACTATCCAAGACTGCTTCACACACGGTTTTGGAAATGTAGATGAACCTGGTACTGATTATGAAGACGACTCTACTAATTTTAAAGTTAATATAAAGCCCAAAAGCTTGATTTCAATTTTCATGCAGAAATCGATGCCAACATCGATACATCAGAGGAACCAACCGAAGAAACAATTGTGGCGATTATTTTGAAAACCTTTTTGAAACTCTGACATTGCAAGTCAACAGCGCTCTTGATGTTATTCGGACGTACTTCACTCTAAATGATGATATCAATAAACCGGAAACCACAGTTTCTTTAAAAGAATTACAAAATCATATGAGCAAAAAATGCAAGCAAACAAAAATAACAATTTTTTTCTGGAAAATTAATATTTAATTAAATTCTACATTAGATGTATTACATACTGATATATGTACTTATATATATTATTTAACTTATATGAATAATTTGTGTATGGTTATGTATTTAATTACTACATACATGTGTAAATTTTAAAAAATAAATAAAAATAAATTTTCAGGTTATGATCATTGTAAAATTTCTTTTTTTTTCACTATCAATCCCATATAAGTTTAACTGTTTGGTTTCGGGTTTAACGATTTCCGGATATAGCGATGCAATTTCTATGGTCCCCTGAATATCGTTATAACTGGATTTTACTGTAATTTGATTGCGTTCCTGAGGATAAATAAAGTCTCCTTTCCTTGCAAGCTTTATGGCATACTTTTTATAAGATTGAACTGTCAGGGCCCGTTGGTCGATTTCTCGCTTTGAGATTTTCACCTATGAATTTCAACACTCTTGGTAGATGCCATCCTGTGTTTAGATTTTCTCCATTGAAGTTGTTTAGATTTTCTCCTTAACACTACTGAATCAATTTCCAGTTGCACCCTTTCAATCAAATCGTACAGCATGCACCTCTCCACATCTTCTCCGAATTATCTGCTCCTCCAGACCTCTAAAAAATTCACAGATGCCTAATCTATCTCTATTCAGCTAAATGCCCTTGGTTAAATGTTCTTTATAACAAAAAAAAAAATGTTTAATGGTTTGAATTAGATTAAAGAAATGAAATAAAGTAAGTAAGAATAGACAAATTCAATCCATATAAAAAAAAAATTCTATAACTCCCCAATCTTAAGAAGTTTACTTTAGTTTTAAACCTGTTATTTTTATTATTCCTCCTCAATTTAATTAATTCAGCTTGCATGTGCTTAATATTTTTGTTAATTACACAATTATGGGTGGCTCCGCAAGTTCGTTATGCTGATTAAGTTATTGGTTTTTTATGTATATATTCATAAAGTGCTTACATTTTTTTCTTTCTTTTTTTTTTTAATCAGTGTGAATTTTTGCTGTTCAGTAGGTAGTTGTTGAAATATTTAGTTAATCATTTATTCCTTCTGAAAATATTTTTTTTCAGGATGAAACATCAGGGGATTACAAGAATGTCCTCATTGGAATTGTTGGTTAAATGAAACCATTTTTTTCATTACTCAGCACATAAGTACGTTGAATCTATTAATGTGTGGCATTATGTTTTTCACTATGTTTTTAATTTACTAAAATTATAGGATTTTTGTTTCTTTCTTTGCACTTAGATTCTTAACCATTTAATTTCCTTTTATTTTATTTGTTTACCATTCTTAACATTTAATCTGTGATCATAAATTTTCAAGATCTTAGAAACTAATTTCACTTATATATTTTACGGGTCTTTAAGTTTGCTTTACCTACTGTTAATGATTGTTTTTCACCTTATTTAACTAATGGTTTAGTATCTATTGTTATTTTATTTTTTTGCTAATTACTGTAGTCAACATTTATGTAGCCATATAAAATTAAAAAAAATTGGACTTTGATAATTCTAAAACGTTTTTAGTTAAACAAATTTAAAACGATTCTTAGATGATAACTTCAACATAGATGAGTAGTTTACATGTGTTGTTCTTTCATCTTCATAATAGGCGTGACAATCAATTGATCAATTGATGCTAAGAAGCCTCCTTACACACCTTTACAGATACCATTCATCCACTTAAATGTGGTTTGACCTACTTTATGGTGCATGTATGGGGTTCATCAGATTACATACCAATGCTGTTAACTACTGAAAAATAAAATTTCTTATATTTAATTAAGGATTGTATCCTTATTTTCTGAGAATCCCGCATTATGATTTCTATAACTTTTTAAAATTCTATTTCGCTTAAAATTTCTTAGCTTTTTATTTATAATAGAGCCCAAAATTTCCTTAAAAAATTTTTAGAAGTTTTAAAAGAAATTTTAAAACTTCTCTCTGTGGTACCTTTTAACACTATATTTGTTTCATCTGTGCTCACTGGATTTTTTTTTCTAATAATGGCACCTATATAATTAAAATTGATATTTTCCTGTGAATTAATTAAATCCAGCAAGCTTTGTCCATTTTTTAACCTGTCAGCACAAATTTAATTTTTGGTGTTTGATTTATATATTTATTTGTGATCTATTTTCATCCATTGACATGGCTTTTAAGATAATTGTTTAGGACCCATATTTTGGGAGTGGTTGATTCATCATAGTTTTATAGCAAACAAATATTATATAGTTGTTATTTCATGTCTCACTATGATCATTAAGTACCCTTTTATTAAATTTTTTAATCTTGCCATTTTGTTTTGAATTCCTATGAATAGCTAAAGCCTCTACTGCTTGCTTTTTGAGGTACTATACAAGCATACCCCTCACTTAGTAATTATTCAGCTAAGCTGTGAGTCTCCCTCAAAATTTAGCATGTTTTTCTATTTAAATCATAGTTTTAAGTGATTAGGAGAGGAGTTAGGCTCTGTATGATGGAGGCTTAATCAGTCGGTGATAGGAATAATTTTCAAAATTACTTTTAACAACCATTATTAAATTTTATATAAAATACTGATGAGGAAAGTTAAGCTGCTTATTAAAAACAAACAACAGTGATCATGGAGGTTTTTACTTAGATCTAAAATATAAGTAGCTTAGAAATGAAATATTTTATAATTTTTATTTATTTATATTTGTAAAAACTATTAATTTAAATAATTTTAAGGGTGAACCATTTAAAACCCATACTTATTTCTTAAAATATTCATTTTATAATATAATAATTAAATTTATAATGGAAGATTTATTATAATGTCTTAAAGGCAATTGTGAACAACCAACTTTCTTCCTTATTACTTTATTAAGTATTCTACATTAGAACTAATGTTTCTTGGCCATTTGCCTCATCTTTAGGGTTCAATCTAATTATTAAGCATTCCTTTTGAAATTTTTGATTAGTAATAATATTGACAAAACATTTTAAATATGGATCTTTGTTGTTTAAAAGAAAAATACTTGCAAAAATTATGAATGAATATAATTATGAACTTAAAATAATAAGATACAATAATTTGGATCGCGTCAAAAGACGAGACATTTTTTCGAGATGGAATTCAAAAATTTCCTGAGAGGTGGAATTAAGTAGTAGCCAGCAATGAATACTTTGATTAATCTGTCATTTTGTTCTGAAATAAATGCATTTTTGGCCACAAAAAAACGGACCAAACTAATTTGTACTCCCTATATATATTAGTTTTAGTGATCTGAGGAAATATTTGTAAATAGAATAATTTGTTTTTTGTTAAATTATCTATTTTAAGTAATTTGTTCTTACTATACAATAGTTATTATGAAAGTCTGATAACGACCAATTTCTTATATTTAGAAACATATTAATTTTAGCTAAGATTGTAGTTATTAGAATGTTTCATCTTAAAATCCCATGATTACCTATTTCCTTATTTTTCAAATCTCACAAGCTGTGTATTTAATAGAATGACCTAGAATGCCCCAATAGAGCTCTGAAATTTTATATTATTCAGCGAGTGTTTCATTTCATAGAAAAGTTTCAATAAAGTATAATATGTACTTTAGTTACACTTTAATTATTTGCACCATCTTATTTAAATTATCCTGACAATAGCTCTGTAACTCTTGCCTTTTATCTTTCAAATAAACATTACCTTGGTGAAATAAATTTAAAAATACTTGCTTGAAAAAGCCATGCTCTAAATTAACAAACTTATACCGATAAAGAGAGGAAATTTTACATTATTCACTTCTTTTTTTCCTCTGAAAAATGTTGCAATGAAGGAACATTTGTATGTCAGGTTTTTTGTCACACAAACACTATTATGCTTATGTGTCTAAAAGATCAGAATTTTATTTTTAAATACTTTGTCTGCAAAAATAAAAAAATTTATTTCCTTATTTCATAGTTCCTTCTTAAATAATAAATGATCATTGGTTAATAATTCATAAGTTCAATCATTCGTTCTTATTGGTGGCATAAAACTGCTTTGGTCATCAATGCTATTTATTTATTTCTCCCATTATAATTTATAAGTTATAAGATTCATATGGAGTTTTCTTTTTGGTAATATGTACTCCTGACAATGATATCTAATTCAAGCAATCTTTAAACAAATTTTTAAGTTTATTTGAAGTAGGCTTTATTTATCAGAATCGTCCCTGACATTTATTTTACAGAAGCTAGATTATATTTATATAGTTGTATTCATTATTACTACTTTTTATGAATTATAATTTTTGACGATTGCAGGATGACACTTCTGGTGATTATAAGAAGACCTTGCTTGCTCTGGTGTCGTAGTCTTAAGGTTTTTTTTTTTATGTATTGTAAATTTTATACTTTAATATTAACCCTTGGTTTGGTAAAAATATATTAAAAAAATGGAAATTTTATAAATATTAATATATTTATAAATGTATCTTTTAATCAAAAATTGTTACCACAGTGAGTAGAAGATATTATTTTTGTTAAAACGGTTTTATATTTATATAATGTTAAATTGACATTTTTTCATGTGTTCAGTATATGACTGAATAAAAGTGTCAACTATTTATGGATCTAAAATGTTGCTGTTATGTTATTGTTTCATTTATTTAAATATTAATAGACTTTCCATGAATTACTTTATCAAAGCACTTGTTTTTTTTTTTGTGAATTGACATTTGCCGATGAATTTAAATTATTTTATAATGATGTCACTTACACTTACAATAATCAGTTGTTTAGTTTTTTTATATTGATAATTATATATATGTATGGTTGTTTATGTATTGTAATTTGTTGCAATATGAATGATATGCCTTGAAAAAAAAAAATTATTTAATAATGATTCAATTATTTATTTTTATTTTTAAAGGAATTTTTCTTGAAAGGAATTGAAAGATGGGACAATGGAAAAGTTTTCTGTTCAATCACATTGACATTTAATGCTCTATCTAGCCTTTATCAATCTATTCATTCAAATAATATTTAAATTAAAGCATGTGTGCTTTTTTGAAAGATGGGATAATGGAAAAGTTTTCCGTTCAATCACATTGCTATTTAATCAACTATCTAGCCTTTATCATCTCTAGGTCAAGCAAAATATTTTTTAATTTCACCATAAACTTGTAATTAACGATCAAAAACTTAGTGACATCAATATTATTTTTTTTAGTTTAAAAAGTATTAAAGTTTCTAAAAATATTGTGCCCAAGAAATAATGCATTTTGTTTTTTTTTGCCAATTTTTTTTCCCAATAATATAATTTATTTAGATAATAAAATGACATTCTATACTACCATAATGCTTCTTAAATCTGTGTTTAATGTGATTTCAATCAGCAGTACTGCTGGTGAATGGTGTGAAAGACTTTGAGAACGTGGTAGTGGTTGGTATGCCATACTGCTGTCACTACATCAGCGACCATGGTATTCTCTTCAAAGGATAGAAGGTGAATAAAAAAGTTTGATGAGGCTGTAAGGGGTGTAAACAGAAAAAAAATCAGAGAAAAATAACTAAAAATCAAATAAAAAAATTGTGACATACTGCCCTATGTGTCCCGGAAAATCCTTTTACTGTTTGCCATGTTTTAATGAAAAACACAAATAATTATTGTTTATAGGGGAATAATAATAAATTTAAAATATTCTTTTGATTTATTTCAAACCAAATATTATTATTGGGTTAATTATATATTTTTATTTGAAATTTGGCTATATTATTAAAAATTTGTTTGTTCCCCCAGCGGTCCCTAACCACTGGGATTAGTCTCGGTTCCATGGCATGGAAGGGAACTTTTCCTCTACCAAGTTGAGCATTATGAGGAGCTGTCTGGGCACTTTAGGGAAGGTCCATTTGGCCACCAAGCTGCAGGATGTACTATTATGGCACAATACGTGTTACATAACTAATTAAATTAATTTTTATTGAAATCATTCCAACAATGATCCCTCTTTTTCCTTGTGTGTCTAACTTTTATTTTTTTCTTCTTCAGTGTATCCTTTTTCCATCAAGACCTTCAATTTTCTTTCTTTTGGACCAAATAATTTTTATATGGCTAGGAATTAATTACGACGATGAAAATGAACATTTCATTAAGCTTAAGACCGGAAGTACCCAACCCAAGGCAGCGTTCCATAATGTGGCACCCTGGGTTTTCGGTAATGTTACGGAAATATCGGGTTTTTAAATTTTTAAAAAGTTCTCTTTCTGTGATGAAAGTTTTACTGTATAAATAATGGTTATTAACTGATTTAATTATGATTCATTAGGGGAAAACATATTTTCAAAAACAACCGTCCCTACTATTTAGAAATAATTATTGTGAAGGGTATAGGAGAGGAAGGGGGTACAATTGTGGCACGCCTCAATATGCAGGACCCTTCGTTGAGGCACGCGCTATAAAAAGGCTGGGCAACTCTGCTTTAGACCCATTACTAGGTTGTTACAAAAGTCCTTGTGCATGAACACAGCCCTTAATTCCAACTCTCATAATTAATCCTATAAGAATGCTTTTGTTCCTACTATTTGTGTCAATGTTTACTTTGACTAATCTTTTAATTCCTTGTGACGTGAGTTGGCTTTAAGAGGTCATTTACATTTTTAAAACGCACGTGCAATGTCAGAAGAAAAAGTCGTGATTCGCGATCTTTTGAGACATTACTGGAAAAAAGGTCAAAACGCAAAGGCACCCGCCGAACAAATTCCATCAAAATTCTGCTGCACTTGGGTTCAGGCGTTTCAACAATGGGCATATGAACCTTGCAGATAAACCCAGATCAGGCCGCCCATCGGTCGTTGATGATGTTGAATGTGTGAACCAGGACCCACAAGCAACTACTCGTGGTTTATCGGCCGTAGTAGGGGCTTCTAATGCCACAGTGGCTCATCATCTTAAAATCCTGGGCATAGAGAATTTATGACCAAGGTCTGACCACATGACTTGACAGAGGCCCAAGCCCAGTAGGGAGTTGATATTTGCGACGTTTTGCTTCAAAATCCGAAAGATGACAGGTTCTGGAAAAAACATATATCAAAAATGACGAAAAGGGGATATTTTTAAAAAAACCCTAGCAAACATAACATAATCTGGCATTATATACAGATATGATAGAGAGTAATCTGGCATGATAGAGTGGGTACGGCCAGGTGAAACTGCACAACCGAAGGTTTGCCAAGATCGGTTTGGGAAAAACGTGATGCTTTGTGTTTGATGGAACTTCGAAAGTGTTTTGCATTTTGAGCTTGTTTCTAATGGTCGGGCAGTGGACTCAAATCTTTATTGTGAAGAGCTAGACAGAGTTTATGCAGCTTTGAGTGCAAAGTACCTCAGTTTGGTCAACAGGAACCAAGCCATTTTGCAAAACGACAAATGCCCCTGCACATCGTTCTCGTTTGACCAAGAAAAAATTATCGGAGCTGCAAGGAGTAAACGTTTTGCCTCATCCTGCGTATAGTCCAGATATTGCACCATCTGTTTATGGTTTGTTTAGATAAATGGCTCATTTTTTAAAAGATCGGATAATTACGAAGACGTAAAAATTGGATGTGAAGAGTTCTTTGTCTCAAAACCAATTACTGGCAGAAAGTAATCGAAAACGATGGACTTTACTTTGAATAGTAGTATTCAATAATGTTTAAAATATGTAATCTGAAATAAAGCTATACTAATGCACAAGGACTTTAGTAATAACCTAGTAGATAAGAAATATGGGGCCGAGCGTTTTCATACGGTGAAATGTCGTCCTTGATAAATTTCTGCCGTCTTTTGTTCTGATAAGCAGGCTTTGTTTGATCCAATAGAGAGTATAGAGTAATAGGCAGGATTTAGTTCTGCCATTATGTTCTTGAAGGAAATCCAGCAAAAGAACACATCTTGATTATGGTTTTCTATCAAACTTGTCCTCTTCATGCGTTCATGGGATTTATTTTCATTTTCTCGTCCTTTAGAGAAAGTTCTGTACTAATAAAACAATCTTATCTGAGAACAGTTTTTTTCTCAAACTGTGCATACAATATCTGAAAAATATGATGCTCTCCCACACCAAAACTATTAGGTGTTGTGCAACTGACATTGGTACTTCACTGACAAAACCAATAATAGTGAGAGATTTTTAAAATGTTTTTTAGTTGAAAACATTGGAATGTTATGTTTTTCAAGGGAATTCTAGAATGATTCATCGCTAAACCAGATTTATATTTTGTAGAGCCCAGAAAGGAGGTCATCTTAGCCAACCAGTTGCTTTAACAAATATTATATCCATTGTAAATTGCATTAAACCTATATTACAAAGCCTAGAGGGCAGGAATTATTGCTCAACCATTACGTTGTATTAAGCGATGTCGTTGGGAGCAAAATCTGGAAGTATGTATATATGTATATATATATATGTGTATATATATATATATATATATATATATATATATATATATATATATATATATATATATATATATATATATCTTCATTTACTTACTAAATATATGTATAGTACAAATGAGTCCATATTTATGAAGCAATCATGTGTAAGGTGTGTGTTTATAAATATACATACTTATAGCAGTATCTATAAGGTGTTCATATATAAAATAATAAAAAATGTACATTTCTAATTTATTAAAAATATTACAAAACTTACATATATTAATCTGTATACATATACTTTATTCAAGTAAATAGTTAGTAAAACAAAAGGCACAGCATTATAATTTTGTTTAAAATCTTTATTACCTCAAGAGAGAACATAGAGTAAATTAAAATTTAAACAATATCCATGAATTTATTGGTGCTCGAAATGTTCCTTGTCTCTTTACAGGATTAATTGTGTAACATATAAATAAAGAAATTATAAAATTAGCTTCGAAGTGACAAACGATATTACTAATTATGGGAATGCTAATCTCAATAGTTCCTATCTTGGAGAGGATTAGCAAACCTATCACATATCTTTCTATAATACCGCTAGTAGCTACTGCTCATCAAATATTAAAAATAGAGACCATAGGAATCCCTTTTGAGATAATAGCAGTTAAAAGGTTAAAAAAAAAAAAATTCCTGGAAAGCAGGGATTCTCTAGAATTGTGCAACTGCCCGGATATCATATTTCAAGTCAATTGGCTGCTCTTGAAGTACATGAGAAATCATTTAAATGTAAATGTTGAATGCATTTCACAAATTTGACCCTTTGGCATCTCATTTTGCTACTCCTAGATTTTCTTTCCACACTATGTTTAGAACCCCTGGATTCAGAGAAAAGAGAAAGACTAGAAATACTCAAACTATAATGTTAAATTATGAAAAAGTTTGTAAAAAATTGAGAGCCCATATTGGAACAATCAAGGGAAATGAAATAATGAAAGCGCACTGAAGACACTCTTAATAAACCATGCTCGTGGGAGGAAAGTTGTTTTTGCAGTTAACTGGAAAGACAACTTGTACAGGGTTAATTCCAAAATCATGTTTTGTGTTTCTGAAAAGGTACTGGCAAAAATCAAGGATAAGACAAATATTGTATCTTCATAAGCAGAAATACCAGACAGAAGAATAGTCCTGTTATAAACAAGGAAAATACAAAGCCTTGGGTGAGACTAAAAATCCAAGGAATTAAAGATTGAAATAAAAAGCCTTTGTAGTATACAGCAGTTCTGAAGGATGAAAACTTATTCAGCCTTAGTGATGCATATCAATACATAGTTGCTAGACTCCCAAGTTGTAAAATAATTACAGAATGAAGGAAAATAATCCTAACAAAAAAATTGTTACATTCATAAAGAGAAAAACATAAATCTGTCATAGATGTATCTAACTGTGGAATTCAATCCAGAGCTAAGAATAAAGAACAATGGAGCATGCAACTAGAAAAAGATCTTTAAAACTGTAAAATATATTCAGTAATCCCAGTATGTTATAATGGAGACAAACAGGAAATGTTTTTTTATGCTTAAGCCTGCATTGTTAACATTAGTCGAATACAAAAGAAATAACATGATCACATCAGTAACAAAATGGGGGAAAAAAAATAATACAATTCTACTTGTTACTCATTCAGATTTTAACACATATAATAACTTTTAATGTAACATTACATATCAAGATAAAGGTAAAAAAGAGCGGCCAAAATTAGAGATTTTATACGCTCTTAACTCATTCATTAATGAAGAAAGGAAAAATAAGTGTTTAGGAATCATTTTACCAATTAAAATTAAAAAAATATAAATAAATGCTTTTGGTTTATTATTTTCAATATTAATATTTATTGTTAATCGAAAAAGGAAAACAAAAATTAAACCCCTCTCAAAATGTGAGGTTTTACATTTCAAGATACGTAGAATCCAAAAATGAATTTAAAAAATCCGTTCGTGTTTTTCTTTGAGACTACTGGGCCGATTTGTTTAATATTTGGCACCAAAGCCACAGATCACCCCAGGATGATCCTAGGAATTCGACATTATCATCCGCAATTTGGTTTCAAAATGGTGGCCAATTAGATTTTATATGCCCGTAAATCGGCCATTTATGTAGATATAGGTAAAATATAAAGTATATATTCAAAGTTAAAATTGCTTTCTATTTATTTATTTATTAAATCTTAAATTATTTATTTATTAAAGTGTTTTAGAATCATTATTACAAAGCCTAAATTCTTTAAAGTTTGATGTAATTTCTCTCCATTTTTGAGTTTTCCCAGTTTTTTCTTGGATTCCCTAACTTTCCCAGAATTAAAAATTTTTCTTATTTTTTCCGATTTTTCAGTTCGAGACCCTGTGTAAACTAATCAGCAGATGAAACATCATACAAATTTTGAAACTTCAAATAAAAACAAAATTAATAAATAGGTGATTAAAGTATGTATAAATTAGCCTCAGATCTTAGGAGGTTTAAGTAAATCAACTTAGAAGCAAGAAAATGGTATACAATTTTATTTCAAATGTTTGTCTAAAAACAGAGTATGTATTACTATTTTTATTTCTAAGTTAAGGCTATTTTTTTGTTTGGCTTTATTAGTTCCACTTGAGATGCATCAAATATGAGCTAAAAACTACAATATTCATAAGTAATAATAATTTTTAAAGAGTGTTCAACCAGAAGTATTAAACTTGTCTACGTGCAATTAGCCATTTTTACTCTCTTTTTTTTTTGTGAAAATAGGACAAATATGGATGTTCTTTATACCAACCATTTCTATAAAATCATAAACTAGTGACTATTATGGCAGACAAAACAAAGACTAGAACTAGGAAGTTTTATTATAATCTGGAAAACATTATTACTATGACTGAACTTCTATAATAGGCAGATAAAATGGTACAGAAATCCTATGTCTAACTCCACTGTTAGTAGATAGATTTCTATGTTTAAGGTTTCAAAGAAGTTCACTAGCCAGTCTATCCTCAATTTTAAATTTGGCACATTAGATGAAATTTCTAAGAACTCCTAGAGATTATGTTACTGACTCAATACCAGAACAATTGGATACTAAAGAAAAATATTTTTTTACAGTGCTCATTTAATTAAGGCAAGAGCATATTTCAAACCAAAGAAAAAATGCTGAAATGTATACTAGATTACATTTTTAAAAATAGAAACAATAATATATAACAGCATTCTAAAATATACCATAACTGCCTTTCCTGAAGGACCTGAGCTAATCGTTATTTTAAAATAATGATTTCCCCAAACTGCGATTCCACAGGATAACAGTTAACATACCAAGAACTGAACTATCAATAACAGTCAAATACACTAGGAACTAAAATTATTTTTTTTAATTCAGCAGTTTAAAAAAGTAAATAGATTTAAATATATATTTCTTTTTATACACTTATTTTATTTTTTAAATCTTTTTTTCCTTCCATACTGAAATTTATTACAAAAATGTTTTATTTTCAGGTCCTGAAGATCTGACCCTTTAAGTACAATGAGCATAAATGAAATACTTCGTTTTAAATTTGAATTTAACAGACTTTTTGGCTGTTATTTTGTAAATGATAAGTTCATGGCTATTTACAAATGTTTAACAATACTAATTTAAGGCAACAGTCTGCATTTTTCATTGAGGTTCGTTTTCCCATTTAAATAAATAAAACACATTTTGAAAAAAATGACCTAAGGAGGTTATAGCTTGAATAACAGCAGCCATTAAAAGTGACATAGAAAGAGTTATTATCTTTCTTTTTAAATCTTGTTCTTCAGCTTCTATATTACCTTCTTCATCTTCTTCTGTGCTTTCAGTCTCAGAAACCTCAATATTATTGGCGTTTACCACGTATCAGCTTAATACTTCTTCAGATTCTTGCAAAAGAGCGTTTTCACTGTTTTTAAGTAATATCTATAAATAAAATAATTAAGAGAAAAGTATAATGTAATAATACAAGATAAAGTTTTATTTTAATACTAAAAATGTTTATTGATTAAAAAAATACTAATCTATTTCAACCTAAGAGCTCGCAATAATAAAATATTTTATACACAATGATAATTAAGGGAAAGTCTCATCATCAAGGATACCTCAGTGTATTTTTTCTGCTGCGAGTTAATGCTAGAAAACAAATTGTGGTTGGGGCGGTCCAGTTTATAAATCACAGATAAGATAAGACAGGATAAGATAAGCGCTTCTTAAAGCTTAACTAGATTCTCTACTTTCAATGTATTAACTCTCAACAGGGGAAGACCTAAAAGCCCCAGTACAGATTCTAATGGCAGCGTTGTGAACAGCATTAAGTAGTTTGAGGGTTGTTTTGGAAGCAGAGTTATATAACTATACTATATATTATATATCTGTAACCTAACTTATTTCTGATTAGTGTTCGATGCAGTGAGAGTAATTTTTTTCTATCGGTTCCCCAGTTCATTCCAGAAACAGCTCTGAGAATATTCAATAGCTTTAACCAATCTGTTTTCAGCTTTTACAAATTAAATGTCCATCTCAGCCACTTGTCCATCCACATCCCTAGAAAAAGGGCATTTTCTACGAAGGGTAAAAAGCAGTAGAGTCATTTCCCTTCAGTAGTAGTGTCTGGTTATTGGAACATTTTCCTTTTCTGCAGAAATGAACATATTTGGATTTAGATGTTGAAAACTGAAGCCAGTGAGTGAAGTCAAATGCTTTAGTGTTTCTAAGATGTTCTGCATTTTCCATTCAATAAACTTTATAAATTTGCTTCTTAGAAGTATTGCAAAGTCATCTGCAAACAATGTACAAATGGCTAGTTTTTTAATACATTTTACAATATCATTAATAGCAATATAAAAAGAATGGCACTTAAAACAGATCCTTGTGGTATCCCATTCATCTCCAATTTTAACTTGGAAAACTCTACTTTGCAAAGTTTTCGACATATCTCATTATTCTTCCCTTTATACATACCCCACTCTAAAAGTTTGTCTACAACTGATCTTCTCCATACTATGTCGAATGCTTTTTGCATATCAAAAAATATTGCAATCAAGTGGTCTTTTGAGTAAAACGCCGCTTGTATTTTAGATTTTATCTTGATTAGATGGTCCAAAGCCGAAATTTTTAAAAAAATCCGCATTGTTCTTTGGCGATCAAATGATTTATTGAAATAACGTCTATCAGTCTTTGGTTGATCATCTTCATTATTTTTTAAGTGCAACATGTAAGGGATATGGGTTGAAAGTAATCAGGATTAATGGCATTTTTAGTCTTAGGTTTAGGTATGATTATTGATTTGTGCCATAAGTCGGGTATAGTTCCATATACCCATATATTGTACATTCTATCCATAACCATTTACACATAAGAGATATATTTTAGCCTCAATCGAAAGTATTTTTAGAAATAAATATGGTATCTGATCACGACCAGAAGTTGATTTAGGTTTACAGTTTTGTAAGACATTATTAAGTTCTTCTAATGTAAATATCTCATTGCAAATTTCAACATCATCGCATTCAATTATTATAGGATTGCATTCAGTTGACTTTTCGTAGATCATAAATTTTTGGCTGTAACTTTCAGTGGCAGAAAGTTTCTTGAAGTGTGATCAAAATTTGTTTGCAATATCAATTTTTTCAGTCACAATGCCATTTTGTATTTTTGATTCTGATAAAGTAGAATTATTTTTATGCCCCTTTATTGCTCTTATTTTTGATCATAATTGTTGGGATGCAGTGGAACTGTTCATTGAAATCACAAATTCCCTCCAACTGTCTTTTTTCCTTTGTTTATTTTATAATTTTATTAGCATAGGCTCGAAGTTTTTTAATTCTATGAGATCGCTAGATAATTTTGATTTATTTTTTCTATTTAGCGCTCTCTTTTCTGTTTTAATTGTATTACTGCACTCAGGATTCCACATTGGGACTTGGAAACTAAAATTCCTTTTTTATTTTAGGAATGCTAAGAGATACAGCTTCAAGCAATGTCTGGTTAAGAATTTCTGAATATTTATTGATATTTGTAAGTCCAAATGTGTATAAAAAGTTGATCTTAATTTCTCCTCAATAAATTTTCCATTCAGCTAATGAATACGGCCATCTGCTAATGTATTGTACAAATGATCTATTTTCTGGAATTTCTAGAAGGATGGAGAAGTGATCGCTCCAAAAAGCTCATCTAGTACTCTCCAATTTGTTGTAGATAAAAGGTTTTGGTCACAGAAGCTGAGGTCTGGGGCTGAAAGTGAATTGGTACCTAGATTAAGATGGGTTTTTGTAACATTATTTAATAGTGTTGTATCTTACTCTGTTTCTAAAAATGTAATTAAGATATTACCCCTACTCTCAATACAATCGAATAATCAGAGTGAATGATGGCCGTTCATATCTCCTAAAATGTAGTAAGGTTCAGGGAACTGGCTAGTAAGACAATACTGCTCTTCGGCAGAAAATTTTTTCCATTGTGGAATATACAAACTGCAAAGAGTTATTGGATTCGGTAAATAAATCTTGATGGCGACTTTAAAATCAGTTTGTAAATTTTTCAATAAAGAATCCATGTTTAACTAGTATAGATACCCCTCTCCAAGCTTTAGGTATATTTCTGTCTTTTCTAATTGTTTCGTAGTATTCCATGTCAAAACAATACTGGCTAAGTAAATGTGTTTCTTGAATACACGCACAAATTGGTGCATATCTAGATAATAGGATGCTAAAGAGGTCTATGCCTTTGTTTAAATCATTACAGTATCATTGTGATATTTTATTTATATAAACAGCGACTACAAAATAGCTGCAGTTTCAAGACTTGGTTCTTCTTCAAAACTATTTTTTGATTTCTTAAATAAATTAGTGTTTCTTGATTTTGCTATGAACCCAGTCACTGTTTTCTATACATCAGCCACCATAACCAATACTTCAAGCACAATGGGGGTGAATTGTTTAATTATATTTACAGGATTATTTTCAGTCTTAGCCAGGCCCAGTAACAATCAGAAGGTTATAAAAATTTAGAGGGTACTTGTCACTATTATTTTCTCTTATTCTATTATTTTGTCAATTATATTCCAGTATTATATCATAATAGAATATTGAGTGATTATAAAATAGTTAACTGTTACGTTACAGCTATTTTCAGATCTATTGTTTAAAAAATTAAAAGATTAATAAATAATTTTGATAATTAAATTATATACTGTATAATTTAATTATTTTATACACCGTATTATGGTGTATACCCAGTGACGTACATGGCGTTCTGTTTGGACGGATGCATTATCACATATTAGGACACTTATTTTAAAATTAAAATAAGAGAAATATTTTAAAAAACACATGCCTGAAAGAATGTATGTGTTCATAACCAGGAAATCTTATTCCTGTTCTTAGATCATTAATGCTGGACAATAGTTTGATGTTTAATTATTTTAATTTAATATTTATTATGCTATGTGGTAAATACGGGGGCGCATTAGTAATTATGATTCTCTAGGATGGAATTATTAGTTTTTTAATTGGAATGATATTACCCTCAATTTGGATTTCTTTATAACTCATTGTAAGTTTTTCAACAAATTGTTTTCTGTCTAGGAAAATTGCAATGTGATTGTTAGAAATTCTGCAAGCAAAGTAGATGCTTTTGGGACCAAAAATTTCTCCAATGGCAACTATATACTTAATAATATGGATGCCATTCATTGCAAGGAACAAAATACCTTGTTCTTTTTTGGATATTGTTAGTTCTGCTGATTGAATCTGGGTTTTAGCAGTATTTGCAAAAGATTTCATGTTTCTAGGGTTTACAAAATTACTTTTTTCTAGTACTGACATTTTTAAAAGGGGCTGGAATCTCTTTTAAATGTTATTTCCTTAAATTAAGACCCAGAAATCTTAAGTATATATTATGAACTATCAATAATTAAGTATGCAGGAAAACTTACATCTACCATCTAGGCTTCATCAATAATTTGAAATTATTCTGGCATTAACTACTATCTATAAGTTTTTTAAAATTATAAAAACACAAAGAGTATCTACCACTGATTCACCGAAGCACAATGGGTTTCGGTGAATGTTTGTACTGCTGTTTGTACATGTCAAAGAAAACCGACACATCAAAAGAAAAACTTTGACAATGTTAACCATACGAAGGCTTAGACAAGACAAGATTTTACTGACTTATACTAGACAAGGCTGAACTGAAAGGAAGACTTAGATAAGACTTTGAACCATACTGAAGGTATTTCCTTTGTCTTCCAGATTATCCATTATAATATTATAGAGGAATCTGACTAATTCTCCTCCATGCTTGATCAATACTGCAGGGAGTCCGTCCGTTCCCGGTGCTTTATTATTTTTTTTGTTGCTTTAGTGCTTCATAGATGTCTCCCATGTCAGGCGGTTCAAATTCTCCTAGGGCCGTCTCCATTTCCCATCTCTCTTCTTCCACCACATCATTTAAAAGGACATCAAAGTAGTTCCACCGCTATTCCAGAACATGCACTCTGTTTGTAATAAGATTTCTCTCATTGTCTCTACATGCATTTATTCTTTGTTTAAATGATTGTAGGTTGCTGTTGATTTCCTGGTAAAATTTTCTTACCTCATTATTCCTTAGGTTTTCCATTTGTTGGGCGCGTTCGTGTTCCCATGCTCTATTTTCCTCTGGTGGGTGTGTTTCTCTTCCCTTCTTTTATACCTATATTCCTCCACTGATCCTCTTGTGTACCTCCTCTGTAACATTGATCTATAGGCAAGGTTCTTCTGATTGATCACTCTTTGACATTTTTCATCAAACGAGCACATATGCTTAGTCAGTCTATGGCATTCAAGTACAGAAACCGCCAGTTGTTCTATAGTTTCTTTACACTTTTGCCTCTGTTGATCCATGTTATCAGCCTGATAGAGATATTGAAATCTGCTGTTCATACTTTCGCTAAAGAGTTGCCTAACCTCAAGATCCTTCAGCTTTTCAGTGCTGACTTTAGGAGTAGCGCTCCACATTGATTTCTGATATTTGAGATTGTTGATCTGACTCTAGAAATTGTGATCGGAATCAACACTGGTGCCTCAATAGATCCTCACATCCACCAAACTAATGATGCATCTTTTAATACGCTCATATAATAAACATTAACCTAATAAAGTCTGTGTTATGAATTTACTTCCACAGGTGTGACAACGATAATGGACATCTATGAGCATAAGATTTTTTTCATATAGATTATTAAGCTATTTACAAATAAAAAAAATGAAATAACTAAATGTTTTTTATTAACAGTAAATTGTTATTAACAATAAAATTTTCCAGCTTGCTATGCCTAAAATATTTTTATTTTCATGCCTTGGAAGTTTTCTATAAAATATAATCATAGAGAATTTTCACAAATTGAGAATATTTAAATATAAATCTATAAAATTTACGCAAGGAAAATGCAAGACAAATGACATGTGAAAATCCAGAAATTAAGTGTTCTGCAAATATAACTTTCTTACCTGAGGATGTGAAAAAGATATTTCGCTGAATTCGGAATAAAAAGTAAGAATATATATACAAAAGCAAATGGCTACAATCCATTCTGAAATGGTACTTGCCACATGCAATTCCCATCCACCATCCTGAGGATACCACTTTCGAGGATTATCGCCTAGAAAAAGTATTGCACAAAATAATACAATTATAGCAACACTGATCCTTTTTATGTGTATCTATTATCTAAAATTATTACATCTTTTAATTCCACAATACTATTTTTATAAAAGATTAAACAATAAATAATACTTAAATCATTATCTAAAAAAAATGTGAGATTATTACTCACCTAATTAATGATCTAAAATTATTCTCTTAGCTATTTAATGAAAAACAAGATAATTAATTAAAAATGTGAAGAAAATCATACTTTGAAATAATATAAAAATGAGGAAACTTGGAAATAACAAAATACATATTAGTTATATAAATAAATATATAAAATATATAAATAAATAAATACCATGAAATTTTAAATGAGACATTAAACCTGCCACAGCAACTACGAAAAAGAACATAGTGCAAATCATTGCTAAACTAATGCGGATATGAGCCATCAAAAGACTATTAGCAATAGGATGCATATGGTATGAGCACAACGCCTGAAAAAGAATAAGAATAAAACATGTATAAAGCTTATTTCTAATAATATTAAAAGTTTAAAAATAAAATCTTGAATCAAAACTATTACTTTTATTTTTTTTAAATTTTAATGAAGCAATTAAAACATGAATATTACATTGTTTTTTTCATTTATAATAAATAAAGTTATGCAATATTTATCTACTTCACATTAAACCTGTGAGAAGATTGCATAATTTGCAGCTCATTTCAAAACCTGATTCAGTGATTTTTCTCAGATCGCTCACTTTTCTTTATCAAATATTATCTCATCACTTTTCGTCATTTTCTCTCATATTAACTTAACTCAGTTTTGCAGCTTAGAGAGCTATAGTTATTTTCTCTGAATCATTAATCAGTGACTCCAGAAGCGGAGCTCTTTGATTAAATCAGTCAATGAGCCAATTGATCATACCTAGTCTGTGTGTTGAGAAGCTTTTCTGTTTTGGTTTGTTTTTTTAATGAGATCTGTAATCGTTAAACGTACTATTCTAACAAAAACACAAGCTGCTTGGTAAAAATCATCTTAGGTTCTTTTTATAATTTTAATGGCCAAAAGCATATGTACTCTCAATAATTTGATTATGTTGTGTTTTTTACTCAGTCCTAAATTAATGTATTTTTTCTGCAAAAAAACATTATTCTGGCATTATAATGTTGTAGTAATTATAATTAGTTCAATTGTCTCTTGAGGAAGCGGAAGTTGACAGCTGTAATAATTTTAATCAATCAATAATGCCAAGGCATATCAAAAAAACTTACCTGGCAGGGTATATTAGTTTAATGATAATACTGATGTTGGATAGTTAGCATAAGGACCCTTAAATATAATAAAATTAATATACTCGGTTAGTGCAAAAGTCCTTGAGCATGAACACAACCCTTAATTCCAACTCTCATAATTAATCCCATAAGAATGTTTTTGTTTCTACTATTTATGTCAATGTTTACTTTGACTAATCCTTTAATTCCTTGTGCTTTCAGTTGGCTTTATGGGATCATTTACATTTTTAAAACGCACGTGCAATGTCAGAGAAAAAATTGTGATTTGCGATCTTTTGAGACATTACTGAAAAAAAGGTCTAAACGCAAAGGCACCTGCCGAAGAAATTTGTGCCATAGCCTGAGCCCATATCAGGTCGCCCATCAGTCATTGATGAAGACGTTCTTCTTGAATGAGTGAATTAGGGTCCACATGCAACTATTCGTGATTTATCAGCTTTATTAGGTGCTTCTAATGCCACAATGGCTCGTCATCTTAAAAACCTGAACGTACAGAATTTAAGACCAAGGTCTGACCCACATGACTTGACAGAGGCCTAAGTCCAGCAGCAAGTTGATATGTGCAAAATTTTGTTTCAAAATCCGAAAGATGGCAGGTTCTGGAAAAAAATTACAAGTGACGAAAAGTGGATATTTTTAAAAAACACTAGCAAACATAAGCAGTGGGTACTGCCAGGTGAAGCTGGACAACCGGAGGTTCCCCAAGATCGGTTTGAGAAAAATGTGATGTTTGTGTTTAGTGGAACTTCGAAGGCGTTTTGCATTTTGAGTTTGTTCCTGATGGTTGGACGGTGGACTCAAACCTTTACTGTGAAAAGCTAGACAGAGTTTATGCATTTTTGAATGCAAAGTATCCCACTTTGGTCAACAGGGACCAAGCCATTTTGCAAAACGACAAATGCCCCTGCACATCATTCTAGTTTGGCCAAGGCAAAATTGTCAGAACTGCAAGGAGTAAACGTTTTGCCCCATCCTGCCTATAGCCCAGATATTGCACCATCAGATTATGGTTTGTTTAGATCAATGGCTCATTTCTTAAAAGGTCGGATCTTTGATAATTACGAGGACGTACAAATTGGATGTGAAAAATTCTTTGCTGCAAAAACCAAAGGAGTCGTACCAGTATCAAATCCAATTACTGGCAGAAAGATGGATGATAGTAGTTGAAAACAATGGACTTTATTTTGTAGAATAGTATTCAATAATGTTTAACATATGTAATCTGAAATAAAGCTATACCAATGCACAAGGACTTTTGTAACAACCTAGTAAATAAGCAGAAAGAAAATTTGGGAAGCCTTAGCACTTAAATACCATTAATATCAGATATTATGACAATGATATTTATACCTAGTAATGACTTTTCCCCAAAACAAAATAAATTACCTGTATCCAAAAATAGATGGTGCCTACTCCAAAACACAGTGTTCCACCAAAATAATGTACATATTTAACACTTGTCTCTTGGAAGTTAGCAACTATACTCAGTCCAAGGCATGAAAAGACTCCAAGCCAAACTCCAGCTTTGTTTAATCTGATGACTTTGGGGGAAATTGAATAACTTTCATAATATTGACAAACTTCACAGTACCTTATGTATACCATAATACATACTGAAAATGATTGAATTAATTAGAAAAATATATTAGCATCATAAACATTTCATTTAATCCAACATAGTAATAACCATTAGCAACATATGTTTGCATGGAAACAAGAAATAATAATTACAGTCCATTGGCTAGGTAACTCTTCTCATTTTTACTTCCTTGCGCGAAGTAAAGGAAGTATTGTAATCGCGAAAATTTTCGGTTTTCAGATTTCAACAGAAATATCCATTTTGACCATCCCTGAATCCATTTTGACTAGTTTCGTCGTGGCGTCTGTACGTACGTACGTTCGTATTTTGCATAACTCAAAAACGGTTAGCTGTAGAAAGTTGAAATTTTGTATTTAGAATTGTTGTAAAATCTAATCATGAACCTCTCTTTTTGGTCACTGCTCAATCACCGGAAGAGGTATTTTACTTGAAGGTCATAATTGATTTCCATAAAAAATTATATTAAAATACTTTGCAAAACTTCTCAAATTTGTTATTTATAACTTATATATTGATTTAAATAACATAATAGATTTTGGTCTAAATTGGAAAACCGGAAGCGGTACTTTACTTGAAGGTCATATTAGACTTTCATCAAAAATTATATTAAAATATAATTTAAAACATCTCAAATTTGGTAAATAGGACTTTTATATTGATGTGAATGTATTTACTATATTTTGGTTAAAATTGGTGAGCCGAAAATGGTACTTTACTTGAAGGTCATAATAAGCTTACATCAAAAATTATATTTAAATTAAATACATAAATCATATGTTTCGGTAATAAAGGTTACAAACGCAATTTGGTTTCCAATCCAATTAAACATTTTTCTTACTTGTTTTAAGTGTTAAAATTTAGTGTAAAATACTGGTTTTCCTCCCTATTTGTGTGTGTGTGTGTCAATAGATGGATGTCGCGATGCCGAGTATTGTTTTTGAGATACTGTGATCTTCGGAAACTAGTAACCAAATTGAGGATCACTTTTTGAGCCACCGATTTATAGTTTAATAGGTGTACAAGGAAGTCATGTGTTGTCCACATCAGATATTTTGTACTCTGATATACCTTACTGTCAACCCTAATATTATTATAGTGATACTTTCTCTTAATAGAAGTCTGTTCAAAACAGACAACCATCTTTATGGAAAAGCTTGCAAAAATACTCAAGTCTCAGCTAAGATGATACAATTTTATATTAAACAGAATTCCCTTACTTGGGTATGAAAACTAATCTCATTCCCCATTCAAAATTCAATATAATCAATTTAATGTTGGAAAACCACCAACTAAACATAAGTATGTAGGTAGATTCTAAACATTATGCTATATCTTAAGAAGTTTTTCATGTATAATATCGATCCATCAGGAGTACCACCTCACATCCTCTGTTCCCAGGTTGGCATTCCACTGTTGTGCAATATAAACCCTCCTAAACAAATAATGGCCACAGACTTTGGTGAAAATTACACAAACACGCCATCAAAGCCACAATTTATAATGGAATTAGTAAATTATTTGCCACTTATATAATTTTGTTTTTATTGAAAACTAGTTTCGAATGTTATACATTCATCTTCAGTTCTAAAAACACAAACATTCAAAAAACAGCAATTCAAAATGCAGTTTGGTACTGTAATACCAAACTGTATTTTGAATTGCTGATTTTTGAATTTTTGTGTTTTTAGAACTGAAGATGAATGTATAACATTCGAAACTAGTTTTCAATAAAAACAAAATTACAGAAGTGGTAAATAATTTATCAATCCCTAATTTGATTGATTCTTCTATACCATCTTGTGGACATCACCTAATTTATAATGGCTTCATTTAAAGATGAAATGTCTTCGTTCATACCCTGAATCTCTCTAATCTAACCAGAATACAATAAAGTGCTATGCCACAACCATTTAAAGGCAGTTTCCTTATTCTCAGCTCCAGAGTCTGTATATCTGACAGACTTGTCAGCCAACAGTCAGATAGAGAAACCAAGAACATAGCTCTAGAATAGGCCCGGAGAATCTACAAGAGAAATTGAAAGTCAATGTTGAGCAAGTTATTAGCCTGGTTACATTTACCAAACAGCTAAGGGTGGTGATTGGTTAAAGGCTTGAGCCCAACAATTTTATATGTAATTAGTCCCATTCGAACTGCAAGAAATACAATTCAGATTCATGTACCATTTTACAGATTTTAAACTGTAATGAAATGATTCCTTATGATTCCTATTATGTGAGAATTAAGTACCTATAATAATAATAATGCAATCCATAATCAAGCATGTGTATTCAGCTAATTAAAATTTAATATAATTTATATATTTTATAATACTCCAAATAAATAATATATTATATTTTTAAAATAGACAAGACCATTCTTACATAATATGGCACCAATGTTTATAAGCTGCCCAAATACACAACTTTCTGGTGGGTAAGTAGCAGCATCACTTATATAAGGGAATTCAGGTTCAACATGACCTTGTAAAACAGCTGCTATATAACTAACAAAAAGAAAAATCAAATTAAATCTTTATACATTAATATTAAATTAAATAATTAGGCATATTACTGAAATATCCCTATTAAACTAAAACTAAACTAAGTTAAAACTCATAATGCTTAAAGTTTAGAAACTGTTTTAGCTATGGTAATCTAAGCAATTATACATTACAATTTTCTTTTGCATTGCTTCGACAGCTGAGGCCATTAGCGACAACTGCTCTTCTTAAATTACTCCCACGAAGTTTATAGCTTTTAAATACTTTGTTGTTTTCTCAATTCCATTATTTTCTTCATAAGGAAAAGAACTTTCAATATTCATCATTTGGCTTCCTTTTCGATATTGCTGAAACTCAATTAAATGTTCTATGGTTAATGGAGCATTATTACAGATTTGGCATGTTGGTCGGTGTAGCTCTAAAAGCAGGTGGAGACGGATCAGTTTGGTGTGTCCAATTCTTAACTTGCTTATTATGAAGCAGTCTTTCGGTGCTATACCTTTTGGAGGCAGCCAGGCATAATTTTTATTTTGACAGAGGTGGTTTAGTGGAAGTCTTTACCACTTGTCATTCAAAATTTCTTGACCTTACCTGCAGTCATGTTTATCCATTCAGGCAAAAATGTGGATCTTAAAAAGGAAATGTCACAACTTATTGCTGCTGGTTTTGCTTCATCGGCTCATTCATTGCCGCTTATGCCTATATGTGAAGACACTCTACGCTACGTGTCTGTGAAGACACGTTATGTGTTATATATATTATGCATAATGTATAAAAAGGAAGTAGTTGGGGAGAAACAGAAAAAAAAAATCGTTGGAAATAAGCCTAACGCATAAGGACCGTTTACACAGGCAATAAAACTTGCTTATTGCCTAATTAAACGAAATGAAAAATACACTGCGGGAGGGTAGAAAAACAGGCCATTACTTTTTCCTATATTCAAAAGGAAAATTCTCTGACTATTATTTAAAGAGATATAGGAAGAGAAAGAATTAATTATAGGATTGATGATTTTAAAATGTAGTAGGAAGATAGTGAGGAAAGTGAATTGTAAAAGTAGGAGCCAAGAAAGTATTATGGGCGCCAGGTAGAGGAATAATCTTTTCAACTCAATGTAGTAGTATGCATAAGCCGAGAAGTTCATGGAAAGCTCATGTTAGCATCAGCAATAGTTCACTTATCTCTTCAGTCTACTGATTATAAAATACCTTACTACTTCAATAAAAATAGGAAAATGTGAGGGATAAGGCAAGGGATTATATGTTGGAATTGATAGAGCTGTCAAAGAAGGATAGAAATTTTAAACTTGGAAGGGAAGGATATATTGTCTTTTTGGGATTCAGAGGGGAGTTTGGTCGAGGATAATAATGAGGTTCAGAAATGGAATTTTATAAGATAGTTATCAATAAAGGGCATCTTGGGCTTTAGGATATTCCTGATCTTCAGTACTTTGAAATTTTTCAGTGAAAGGGAGAGAGTAATTTGGAAATTGTAAAATAAAAATATGTTATATAATTTAATCTCTCCATTGAGCTCTAAATAAAAAAGAATTGTTCATTCAGATTTACAAAGCTTTACAACAGAATATACAGATAATAAAACCAGCTACAATTACCACAACTACAGTAAGTAGCTAGTTATACATGGTTGAGAATAAACCTAATTAATCTTAAGACAAAAACTTGAGCTGATACATGTTATATATGAGCCGTTCACAGGCCAAATCGATTAACTCCACATTTTGAAATATTTTAAATTTAAGTTTAAAAAGAACTTGCTTGGTTCAGTCAATTTATTATAGATAGAAACATTTATGACTGAAAGTTAAATTTAAAATATTTCAAAAAGTGGAGTTAATTGATGTTGCTTGTGAAAAGCTCATATATAACTATAAAACCTCATAACTTCATATAAGTAAGCATGGAGTTACGAGGCTATATAATTAGGGCAACGGTATGTAAAATAGTAATGTATATGATTAAGTTCTTTGTCAAAATAAGCAAGATGCCATGCAATTATATCAAATATACAAACACTACTATAACAATAACATTTTTAAATTACAGAGGACACAATCCATCTCCTCAAGAATACAAAATGGCATTAATCAGCTATGTATGACATGAATTATTTTCAAGTAGATCAAAGCTATAAACTACATATGCCAGCAATTATGCATTCAAATAATAGCCTTCATTTAATTAGAAAAAAAAGGCTAAATTCAATCAATTCAGCATCCAAAGGAGCTATAAAATATTTCAATTGTATGACATCATAAATTTATTGATGGCACATTTTCTATAAAAACTTGGTAAATTTAAGTTGGACTTGCCTGATTATTTCGCATGCATTCCTAATTATAACATATACTAAATCATTAATTATTACTGAATTAAGAATCCAATAAGACTGGAAAAACTTACGTTCCTAAAAACGTTGTTGGAAATAAAATAAATAATATTAAGGGTAAATAATGAATCCTAGATACTATCATAATTTAAAACATTTCAGTTTTTTTCTTAAAAAAAGGAGGAAATATAAATATAACCCTATCCTATCAGATAACATACACTCTTGTCTTTGTTATCGTCAGGTTTAAACTACTAAACCTTCCGAGCTGTTTTAATAACATAACCTTCCTTAAGTATAACCGCCTGTATAAGGATTATAACCATGTAGTTTAATGTTTCATGACTGTATGTGGTTCAAATGCTTCAAAAATTGTTTACATAAACTAGTGAAAAATGGCTAATATGTCGCCAGAAGTTAGCAAAGGTCCTTTGAAACCTGAGCCTTCGAAAAAATTAGAAAGTTCTCATTTATTCTCTTGTTTAAAAAAATATTTTGGCTTCTCATCTTTTAAAAGTGATCTTCAAAGGAAAGCAATAGAAAAAATTTTGTCCAGTGAGTATTGCAATTAATGATTTTGTAAATATAGTAGAGCCATCAAAGTTGTTTAAATTATTTAATCAGTAATGGAAGATTATTTAAATATTAACTTTTTTTATTCAGGGAAGAATGATGTATTTATATCAATGCCTACTGGTTCTGGTAAGTCCTTGTGTTTCCAATTACCTGCTCTTATGTGTGAAGACAAAGTAACAATTGTCTTCAGCCCATTGTTAGCACTAATGAAGGTAATGATTTTTTTTTTAAATTGTTTTTTAATTTGACATATTAGTAGTATTAAAAATAAGTGTTTTATTACTTGTTTATGTCTAGGACCAAATTGATGCTTTAAGAAAACTAAAGATCAATGCTGAAACCATTAATTCAAGAATGTCAGCAAGTGAGCGCCAAAGAGTGATTACTGATTTAAAATATGTTAAACCAAATACCAGACTTTTGTATGTAACACCTGAACAAGCAGCAACTTCTACATTTAGGGTTTGTTATATTTATCTAAATTTATCATATGATATGGATAATTGACACTAAGATAGGATAGAGCATTAAGTTAATTTTTAATATTATTCCAGGAGATACTATATTTATTACATAGGCATAATAAATTAGCTTATATCGTTGTTGATGAAGCACACTGTGTCAGTCAATGGGGTCATGATTTTAGACCAGATTACTTAAAGCTGGGAAGCTTAAGGACATCATTGCCAGATATACCTTGGATTGCTTTGACAGCTACAGCTAGTTCACCAGTATTTATTAATTATTAATGGTAGTTGTTATAGAAATGGTGTTGAATGTATTTACTACATGCTTTTATTTGCAGGTAGTGAATGACATCCAGACACAATTGAAATTAGTTCAACCTATATGTTCATTTAAAACACCAGTTTTTCGTTCAAATCTTTATTATGATGTTGTCTATGATGATTTGTTAGAAGATTCATTCGAACATTTAAAGGATTTCATTAAAAATATTTTGGATGATGAGCCTGAAAAGAAAAAAGCAAGTTGCAAAGATTACTTTGCCTTTTGATTTCTCTAAATAATGTTAAATTAAATAAATATATTTTAATTTAGAGTGAACGAGGATGTGGAATAATTTACTGTCGAACTAGGGAACTAACAGAAGAAGTGGCTACTGTATTGTCTATGAAAGGTGTTCCTACTGTTTCATATCATGCTGGTAAATTTTTATTTCAAGTTGATTAAAAATTTCCTTATCATATGATATTATTTTGTAAACATGGTACAACTTTACAATCAGGACGCATTATCAGTGGCTCCTGCTGAAGTTACCCGAAGGTCGCTGCACTAGCACTTTCTAGTGCCATTTGTGCTAACTAACTGCTTTGTATTCAATTTTAAAATTTGTATTCATTGGAATTATTAAGTTAATAGTGCTATCGACTTCTTGAGGTCTGGAAAAGTTGTAGAAATAATTTAAAGCAGTAATAATTGAAATTACGGTATTTGTTTATCTCCTGGGCGAACATAGTGCACGAAAGTGTACAGCATTAATAATTTTAATTGATATCTATTTAAAGCAGTAATAATTTTAATAATCCCATTGAATACAATTGTTACAATTTAATACAAAGTAGTTACCACAAATGGCGCTAGAGAGTGCTAGTGCGGCGACCTTCGGGTAACTTTGGCAGGAACCACTGATAATGCGTCCCAATTGTAAAGTTGTACCATAATCATCTTTCTTCTATCTATTTCTTTTATTTATCTTATGCTTCTTTAAGCAACATTATGGTGAAACTAAATCAATTATTCTACTGTTGTTCAGGAAATAAGCATTAATTTTAAGCATAACAAGTTACCTAAAGTTAAATCTGAGTAACCATATTGTTTCTTTGTCTCTAAACAATTAAGCTTTAAAGGTATCTTGGTTGTTTCACATGGATTTTAAAGTTTAAGGGATGGTGTTAATAAAATATGAGTGAATATAAAAAAAAGTGTATTGCTTAGTAAATTAGTGATAAGCATAATTTTAATTTTGCAATGCAAGCATGGATTGATTCTCCTCCAGGATTAATAATTATCTTGTTCATGATTGGCTAAACAAAACTCCAAGGCATTAAAATTGATGTTCTTCAGTACCCACCAGAATAATCAGCAACCGATTACCTTATCTCATGACATTGGACTGATTAAAAAGCTGAGTATTTAAATGGGTGATTTGATACACAATGGCTACCAGAAAATTATCTCCTTTCTGGCTTTCTACCTTTATGAAGAGCAAATTTCAAGTTTTTCATAGGAAGAAGCATGACTAGTTAGTTAATGAAATAAAATTAATTACAATTATTCATGTTTCATCAATATGTTTCCTAAAAATTAATGTTTTTAATTGCTTAGCATTCTCATTTATACTGGTGGATATACATTTAGAGTATAGTAAAATTTGATGGTTATTATTTTGAGGTATGGGAAACCCTTCATCACTAAGACCCATATGGATCTTTAGTGAGATACCCCTCTTTATGTCTGGACATCCCATAGAAATCATATACTTCTTATGAAGCACATAATACCTAAGGATTAAATCTAATATAATCTTCCGGTTTGATTATTACTTGTTTTAAATTCTCCAGTCTGTAGAAGTTAAGGGCCTCAAATTCACACGGAATGTACTCAGACTTTTCTTCATCCTTTAGGCACAGGCGATAGGTGGAATCTTCCACTAATTTCATCTTCTTGAGGTGATAGTTTAGCAGACAGTGGCCCTTTAGGAAACTGGTTATTGTTCTCAACTCATTATTTGCCAGGGTTAGATCTATCTAAATTGATGTTTTATATAGCTATATGATTCTAATATAGCCTTTTCCTTTGACAAATTGATGGAGGGTTAGGATTATTTCATACTAAGTTTTGAAACCCAGCGTGTTTCCTTTTTCTGTTTCCCAGGATTTATTTCTTCCCTGCTTAACCCGGGAAAAGTAACATTCATCGTCTCAAGAAATAGACAATACAGTTTTGTGAATTACAGAGAATTCCCAACTCCTAGCCAGCTGCCATCCCAGGAGTTTTCAATCATCTCATCAATCATCATCAAGTCATTACAACACTTTAAAAATTTTAAATTTCTTACAAAAAAAAAACACTGTTAATCTTTGGCACTTGTTAAGATCAGCAGAAGGTTTAGGTACTTTAATTTTTTTAAATTTAAATCCAGTCATATTAAAATTCCCATAATCTTAGAATCGCCCAAATAGAACACTAGTGTAAGATACTGTCTTGTCAAACTACACTTCTTCTTCATCTTCCTCCTTTGTGCTTCTCAGCGTGAGGTGCCTCAGTCACGATCCCATTCAGTTCAGACTCTTTCCCTTTTTCTGTCCTATCCTGAACAATTCGGCTTCCCACTCAATGACTGCTTGCTGGAGATTTTCATGAGAATCAGCAATGAGGACAATAATGTCTACAAACACTAGAACTTGGGCCAGTATTGTCCTCATATTCCACTTTCCCACAACTGCCCGTGTCGTCCTCCACTTGCATATTTTGTAAAATTTCATCCATGATTATGGTAAAAAGGAGAGGACTAAGGCTGTCACCTTGTTTAACTCCTTTAATCATGTTAAAAGTCCTGGATGCTGTTCTGTTTATTCTAATTATGCCTTTAGAGTCGTGGTAGGTAGATTTTATTGCACCAATTTATTCCTTTGGCACATTTTTTGTGGCTAAAGCTGCCCATATTTCTTGTCTAGGAACCGAGTCAAAGGCTGCCCTGCCTTTATATAAAGAAATGCGAGGTAAATGCTCTTCCCTCTGTCCCATGACTTCTCAATAATTGACCTGAACAAGAAAATGTGGTCTTGTGTCTGGCGGTGGGGTCTAAGTGCAGCTTGTTTTTTTTCCAGCTGTCCTTCAACAATTGCTCTGAGCTTCTTTTCCAAGTAAAGCTTATAGACTACTTGTGAAAGACATATAGGCTGATAGTTTTCACAGTCACTTGAGCTTCCTTTCTTGTGGATTAATATGATAATATTGTACTCCCATTCCTTGGGTATAACTAAAGCAGAAAATATATTTTGGAAAAATCTTGTAGAGCGTTTTGAAGATCCAGACCTCCAAACTTTATAAGTTCTGGCGCAATACCATCTCTACTCGCTGATTTGCCAACTCTCATCTTCTCTATAGCACATATGACATCCTCCCAGGTCATATCATCGTATTCTTCCTCTCCTGTTCCTTGCTCTTCGCTGCCACCAGAGAATATTGCAGCATAATGGCATCGCCATCTCTCCAATATTTCCTCATCTCCAGTGATTAATTGTCCTCTTCTATCACTCACATTTCTAATAGGTTTACTTATCTTACCTGTTTTTATCCTTTTTCAGAGTTTTCTTTATAGTCATTTTTCAGGCCTTTGCCACTCTGAAAACAATTTTAGCTTCTTTTCTTCTTCTGACGTAGAGCTCCGTCTGGCTACACTCTTGACTTTAATATTCTTTCCAGGCTGCCTTCTTCCTAGCTATCGCAGCTTTCACTCGGTCACTCCACCACTTAGTCCGTTTACCTTCATTCCACATACTCTTTCGGCTGCCTCGAGAATTGTATGCTTCAGTTTCGCCCATACTTTGTCAATGTTATCTTCCTTATCAAAAGCTCTAAGTTTCTCATTAAGAAGTTCTGCATATTCAGATGTCTTTTCTGGAATCTAGCTTTGTGATATCGGTTTTTCTGTATGTTTTGAGCCATTTCTTTTCAGGTCAAAGGATCTGGGTGTCTCCAATCAGAAAGAAGATGGTCTGATTCAATTTCAGTGCCTCTTATTACCTTTATGTCGCTAAAGTATCTCCTTATTGTCCTGCTGTATACGAAGTAGTCTATTATACTATTGACATTTCTTTCTTCCATTGAAAAAGTTATTTTGTGCACAGTTTTATGAGGAAAAAATGAGTTTCCAATGAGGAGGTCATAATCTATGCATAAGTCAATGAGTCTTTGACCATTTCCATTTCTAGTTTGTTCTCCTCTATGTAGGCCTATGACACCTTGAGTATTGGAATAATCTTTTTCTATCCTAGCATTGAAATCACCCATTATTATTATCTCTCTATTCTTTTTTTGTCCTCTGATGACCTCTCTCAAGATTTGCATAGAACTGTTCTTTGTTTAGAACATCAGCATCCTCTGTGGGAGCATATACTTGTATGAGAGCAATCTTTCTTATTGACAGTTCCATATTTGCTATTATTATTCTTGAAGAGATGGGCTCCCAATCTCCTACTTTAGTGAAGATCATGATGATACCAACACCTTCCTTGGCTCTAAAACCAGCTGGCACTCCTGAGTAGATAAACACATCTTGTTTAGGCGCACTTCTCCTTAGCCTTTCCCTGTCACTTCACTTATTCCCAGGATGGCTACCCTGAACGTCCCCATCTCCTCCACTTGTTCAACTTCTTTGCCAGTTAAAGTCTTTATATTCCAGGTTCCAAGTCTAATATCCTTTTGAGCGTTGCGTCATAACCGTTGAGACTGATCAAATCCGGGACATCTTAAAGTTCTTTGAATCGATTTATTCTCTCCTACAGGTAATTGGTCCAGTAGAAGAGGCCCCATATCCTCGGGACAACTGGTCCCCTGGATATTTATGACACCTTAGGAGGAAGGGTGGTCGGCTATATCCCCTTCCCCGTCCTGGGTTTCTCTCAACCTGTAGGTCAAACTACACAAAGTAAGCAAATGCCTTCAGTTTGAACTTAGTCACATTAGTAAAACAATTATTTCTCAACAGATTGCAAATAGAAATAGAGTTAATTTCTCATGTGCATTAGACAGAGGAGAGCCAAAAGAACCAATAATCTCATTTTAGCTAAAAATGCCAGTTACAACCTTGTTAAATCAAGGTATTGATATGATAATTTTTTTATGTTTTCCGTCATTATCAGTTTAGAAATGGACATTGGTAAAACTAAATTTGCTGATAGTTGCCTTCACCTAAATCGATACTTGAGACCCACAATACATGGGAAGCACTGTTATCGTTCTGTGCACAAATTCTCTTCTCTGAAACTTAAAGAGTTCAGGGGACTTTTGCCAGCTCTCTCAAGGAGAGCGATGCGCACAGCATCCCCTCCCGCTCACATCTGGCTACACCGAACCAAATTGCGCCTTTATCCAAAGCATCAATTTCAGTGAAGACAACTATAGTTGTATTATATTTTTTCTCCATCTATAACATAATTAAAAACAATGACAATACAGATGGTAATGACCAGTATTTTTAAGGTTATTAACACCCTATAATGCAAAATGTAGCTAATAAACTCTTTTTTTTCTCTCTCCCGAAAATATAAATAATAAACATTAACCTAATAATGTTTGTGAAGTGGACTTGCTTCCACAGTTATGGAGTTGTAGTGTCAACGATTCCAGACAGCTACCTACATATGCAAGCTTTTTATTATATATATTATTATTATTTTTTATTTTATGTATAACAGAATAGTGCTTTGAAAGGATATACTCCATATAGTACATATGCTCTTGACTGTTTGTCCAGATACCCCACTGTATTATCTGTTTCCTACTTCTGGTGATTTCTCTGTGAATCCAGATAAGGACAATAAGAAATAAAATAAGTGATAATATATATTCTTGTGCAAAACCCATTTGGATAGGTGTATCTTGTACATGTTTTTTGAAGTTCATAATATTCTAAAAGATCCTTTACAACCTCTTTTATCTTGTTTGCTCTTATATTACCTGTTGGTCGACAAAAACAATGACTTTCTCAACTATTACTTAAAGGTTAGATTGGAATTTTGTATTCTGTTCCAGAATAATCCTCAATATCTTAATTAGGTCTATTCATAAAATGCGTATTTGATAAACCTTGTTTCACAATGGTTTATATTAATGCCTATTAGCTAAATATAAATATATACAAGTTGATCGATAACACCTCATTTACTTTCTGAGATGATTTTTTTTTTAATATATTTTCAATTTTAAGGTCTAAAAGATAAGGACCGAATCACAGTTCAGGAGTCATGGACACAAGGTGATTTTCCTGTGATTTCAGCCACTGTCAGTTTTGGAATGGGCGTTGACAAAGCTACTGTTAGGTATAATATATTATATACCTTGTTATTTCTTCTCTATGTTTTCTACTTATTTTTTTTTCTGAGGAAATTAATCATGGCACAGTGATGTGGTAGCCTTACACCCTGCACTCTCTCCAGAACAAGGTATATTCAATATACTTGTTTGGGTCATACTTTTTCTTCCCTAGATAATTCCCCCATCTTTCATGGCATGGTTTAACTTCTAATTATTTTTATATTGTTACCTTTTTGAATCTCACTACAAAATATGGTGACGAATAATGGAAACAGGCTGTTGGAGTAAGCTACAAGTTTTTTCCTATTTTTAGTCTCAAACTTAGAAGAAAATGTATTGCCTGTAGTGATAATTTACTCAACTGATTTTAAAATCAATTAACACTTTGCATATTCAGAAGAAAGGTGCGCAACTCAAAAAATATGTTTTTGATAGAAAGAACATTATACACAGGTTAAGTTCTAAATAGAAGCCCCCAGATTGTTTCCTCTAACACATGTTGCTGGTAGATCACCTATTATATGGTTTTAGCCTGATATTTGAGGGCTGGGTGCTCTTTGGAATGATGGAGGTTCAACTTCGAAAATTTCTGACCCTAAAAATTTTGTTTTTCATCTTTCATTCTGGGTATGGTATTTGTTGTAGGCTTGAATAGTAGTAGTTATCTCTTTTTATTACGTCTCTTGGTTACTTCTTTTCCTATTATTTATGAAAGTGGGTTTGCTGTTCTATTCTTCTGCTGCCTCTATTTCTGTTGGAAACTTGGTTGTCATTTTGTTTTTTTGAGGGACAGCATTGACCATATGTAAGAGTTATTTCCTTATATTTATTTAAATTTGCTAATTGCTTGCTTTATTGAACTGCTCTGTTGAAGAGAGAAATACTTGATCAAGGTTTGTTTATATTGTTAAATTGATTTTTCAAATAATATTAATTCTATTGTTCACAGAAATTAATGTATTAGTCTTTGACTGCACCCTCCCTCCCCCCGAACAATTTCTTCCTTACGTATATCTACGGTCAACCATACTCACTCCCACATTTATAATTGTTTTGGTAAGTTACCAAATGCTCTGTCAATATTTATATTGCCTCATTCAGTTGTTTTGATTTTCTACCTGGTATATCCGACTTACCCAGGTATTATATAGTAAATATTTTACTCTATATGATCTGTAAAATTAGATTTCCAGAAAACTTTGTTTTCTACTTCCTGCTCTTGCAGAATGTGTTATAAATTGTAATTAAATTGGCTTTTTATTGTTAAAATAGTTAAAAACTCAGTAAAAGCCCTCTTAGCCGGCCACTTCTGTACTGGCTGGATAAGAAAACAACTGTTTAATCCAATTAATTGTTCAATTGATGTTATTGACTTTAAAAAAGGAAATGCATAACAAGTGGTGTAAATTAATATAGATACTATAATCAAGATATAACATGTATATGTAAAAAAAATTTCATCTATGTATATGTGTATAAGAATGGTGAATGGATTAGGCGAACCAACAAGGAGGTTTACAACTTATATTATGAACATGAGATTGTGCAAACTGTGAAGATCAGAAGGTTAAAATGGACCTTCTTAAATCTAGAAGCTGGTCACCTTGCTCGTATGTCTGGGAAGAAAATTACAAAAAAGTTTCAGGCTGAGGCATTATTTAATCATTGCAGAGTTAGGAGACTATAGACTATGCTAGGCAGACTGCATCAAAATCAACCAAACAATTTATTATGTAGTAATAGTGTAAGACAGAGAAATATGAAGATTTTTTAAAATTAATTGATGATGAGGATATGTACTCAATTAGAACAAAAGAAAAATAACATTTTTCAATATTTTCTCTTTTAATGATTCCTTTATATATGGATTGGATTAAACTATTAATATTTCAGGGCAAAAATATCTCCGAAATCAGTCAGTATCTACAGGATATTTACTTCCTGAGCTGTAGTATACTGAACAAATTATCGTTCAAAGTTGATGTGTATAATTACTTTTTTCTTTAAAAATTAATGTCTCTGATAATTGTGGCATCTTTTTGCTACAGAGAAGGGGGACTAGCTATACTGACAACCAAGTTATGTGATATTGGCTAAGAGAGCATTTTCTATTTCTATAACTTTGTCTGATCTTAAAGTAACTAATACATTGGTACAGTGTTAATTATCACATAAATAATTGATGAAATTTATTTTTCAATTTCAAAAATATACTAAATATACTGCTACATTTATACCTGTTCTTTAAAATTGTACAGAATTTATGATTATTACTATTCTACCCAACTGTACAGAATACTTGTTAAAATTCTGATTCCCTATTTAGTTCTGTATTTCACTTCAATTATTAGTATACAAGTATGTTTCTCAGTAATCAAATATATTATGGAATAATTGCACTAAAACTACGCCTATTGTTATAGTACAAGTTACCACATATATAAGCTATGTTATTCCTGTTTAGATATCCAACTAAGAGTAACCAAGGTTCCACATTAAAGTGAGACCGTAATTCTTAAACTTTTTAAAATCCTAATTATATGTTTTTTTTATTTCACATGTCTTTTTTTTTTAAGTTGTATTAAAAGATATTTATATTTTTAAAGGTTTGTTGTTCATTGGGGAATAGCCAGCAGTGTTCCAGCTTATTATCAAGAGAGTGGTCGTGCTGGTAGAGATGGTTTACCTGCTCATTGCCGAATATACCATTCACGTGCAGCTCGTAGGGCACTTGATTTTATATTGAAAACTGAATGTTCTAAAGCTAAAACAAAAGATAAATTAGCTATGGCCCTCGCAGCTCACAGATCATTTGAAAAAATGGTTGAGTACTGTGAAACATTGAGGTAATAGTGGTGTTGTCTATTTTGTGAGGAATATTTTTAGATAACCAAATCAAATGTAATTAATTTATAACAAGTTATTTAAAGGGTAAGTAATGCTGATTTCACATGAGCACAAATGGAGAAAATTATCCTTCATCTGGATATGATTGCAAAAAATTCTGGCAAAACATTAATGCAATAACAGCTTTATTAATAATATTGAATTCTACAAACTGATTAGGAAATGAAGAGGTGTAAGAACACTCCTCATGGTGAAATGTGGACATCTGTGGAAGTGTTGGACATCTTCTGGTGGAATGATATCCCATTCTTCTCATAGATCTTAAGATATTGTAAGAAATAATCAAGTGGAATATATCACTAAACTAATGTCTCAAGATATGAATTCCATAAGCAAATAGCCCAAAAAATAAATTTATACTCCCTGTCATGACCGTTTAAGTGAAATTAAGGGTGCTGGAAAGCTATTTCCTTGGTAAAGTCGCCACTTTTCAGATGTATAGTGGGTTATAGTTTGAAATATGATTAACGCTTATACTCCTACATTGTTGTTGTGATCCAGTGTAGGAAGATAAGGGCTTAGTTGTGGAAATTCTTTGAAAAAAATTATTAGACCTCATGACTCCCATGGTCCCATTTATAGTTTGTTGGTTGTATAATACAGCTTTATAATGCCTCAACATTCAAAAATCATATCTCATTACCTGTAGGAAGTGAGAATTGTAGCTGTTGAGCACTCTGAGTGAATATTGTTTGGCCAACTTACATGCCCGACTCTCTCAGGCCTTCTCCAGGACAATATTGAATAAGAGGCACGCAAGTGCATCACACTGCCGTAGCTCCTTCATTGCCTGGAATTCCCCAGACAGATATCCACTGATGTAGACTAAACACAATACCTCGCTCATAGTCAGTCTCACCATACATATGAGCTTCTGGGAGATCTGCAGTTCCTCCATTGCTTCGGCAGGAATCAATGGCTCTATCAGCATATGGGAGAAGGGAAGTGAATAAGATATTCGAGAGGACTTTACATCCGGAAGTTAATAAGGATATGCTTCTACCTGGAAATGTCAGGTGATTACTCTTCTTGTGAACAGTGTAGATGATCAGATTTTTCCACGCTGAGGGTATTACTTCATCCTTCCACACTGATTGGAAAATTACTCATTACTATGTAGATTGAATAGATTTTTTTTTTTAATTTAAAAATTGTGGTTTGTTAATTTAATCATAGGCGTGCACACGAGTGGTCTTTAAAGTCTTAGATCTTTTATAGTCCAAGAGTGTTGAATTTTGGCTTAATTTTAACACAAAAATTGTTTAAAATACGTTTTAGACAGCATAATCTGTAAACAGTTTTTCAGTGGAGTTATGAATATTCCTGCCTGGCTGGTGAGTATGGAAGGACCTGCTTGTATTATGGTTTGTGTACCCCTAATAAAGAATACTGCGCACTGTTATGAATTTAATAAGTTTTTTAAAATTAATACCTAAGATTTTTATACAACTGATTTCTGCTATATTTAAAAATAGTTTTGTGCTAGCGAAATGTCTGTCATGTAATGAAATGTCTGCCATTGAAGTAGAAATAGATGAGTTTGCTTTTATTCCTCCAAGATGCTCACAAAATTGTTATGAAAGAATAGAGTTGCTAATATAAAAATAGTTTAATTGGTTATTATTTAAAAAAAAAATTAAATTATTTTAAACTAATAAAAAAATAATGAGTAATAATACTGATTGCTTTAGTATTTAATTTTTTAGTATTCATTTCTACCATCATAAACTCATCTAGTTTTTTTTAAGGTCTACATTGTGCTATTGTTGTTCTAGGTGTCGTCATTGGACATTTGCTCAATATTTTGGTGATGAGAAACCTAAGTGCATAAAAAAATGTGATGTTTGTGCCAATGAGAAAAGTGTTGAAAATTTATTAAATGATTTTCATCATATTGGTGATAAAAAGACATTGGCTATAACCTCTACAGAATATGAAAAAAATTTCAATGATCTCTATGAAGAAGGGCGAAGAGGATTGAAAAAGTGATTTTATTTTACTATCCATATATACAATTTTTATACATATATACAACCATCTATATATACAATTTTTTTTTTTATCAGTAATATTGATGTGATGAATAAACCCATTTTCCTTAAACATATAGTTAGCTTCTACTCCTCTACTGTGGTTTCTGAAATAAATTTTTTGAGTTACCTTACTAATAGAACAATTTTTTAAACACCAAATTGTTTTATAATTCCTGATTTTCTATTTCTGAATAGTAAAACTTTTTAAATTTGTTTTTGTTTTTTTAATTCAAACTGTTAAATTAGTAAATAATTCACCTCAGTGAAAGGCAATAAGTGATCTTTCAGGCATCATGACCAGAATTGGACATTAGTCAGTCAAACATTTATTTGAATAAAAAAACGATTAAATTTTTAGTTAGAATTTTTATTCATGAACAAAAATTTATTTAAAATGATTAAAATTGTATCCGATAAAAAAAAAGACTTAAAAATCGTAATATATTTTTTGTTATTGATTTTAAACTAAAATTTCAAATGGATCAAAATTTAATCGATTAAAAACCGATTGCTTCAATAAAAATAAAATGACTGTTTTTCAACCAACTATTTGTATTATTATTTCTTTAATATAAAATACAATTAATACTCAAAGTATAATCCATTGTTATCTACCATCATTAGCCATCTGCTAGACAATTGCTTGATCCCATGCTGATACCACTCCTTGGGATGGCTGTCGAAGAACTCTTGGACCGCAATTTCAACTTCCGCAAAATTATCAAATTTTTTCTTATGAAGAAACTGGACCATGGATCAAAACAAGTAGTAATACGATGGTACGAGGTCTGGACTATCTGGTGGGTGAGGTAGGAGTTCAATCCCATGAAGTTCTTCAAACTTTGGTTCGACGGAAAGTGTGTGGACGAGCATTATCTTGCTGGAATAGGTCTCCTTTTCGGTTAATCAAAGCCGGATAACGCTCTGACAATTTTATGTACATTCTTTTCAGTTGTTCACAATAGAGTTCATATAGCATCCATCAGGAAAAACTTTGTGATGAATAACTCATTTGAAATTAAAAAAAAAAACGCATGAATTTTTTTTCAAACTGCTCCCTTGTAGCAACTGGAAAAGCCATTTGACCGGGATCTAGCCATTGCTCACGGGTATTTACTTTTCATCGCAGGTGACAATGTTTCAGTAAAATCTCATATCAGAAGAGTTTTTCAATAGATTTTCACAAGTGTTTAGCCGTTTAGCTGATTGTTGGGCCGTCTACTGCGCTTTTTCACCTTCCCTATGTCGCGTAGATGGTGACTAATAGTATCTTTCGATAAACCATACTCCCTGGCAACTTTGCGAGTACCTGTCTTCTTCTTCTTCCGTGGCGCTACAGACCGGTGTGGTTCCTGGCCTCCTCAATGAGTCTTCGTCAGCTGGCTCGATCTTGTGCGGCTGTTTTCCAGTTTCGTACATTCAGTAGGGTCAAAGCGTCCTTAGCAACAGCGTCCTCCCATCTGAGTCTTGGTCTGCCTCTACCTCTGGAGCAGTCCAGCCTCCCCTCCAATAACTTCTTGGGAATCTGGACATCCCTCATTCTGGCGACATGGCCGGCCCACCTCAATCTTCCTAACTTGATGGTCCGTAGTGCGTTTGCTTCACCGTAGAGCTCGTATAATTCATTATTATGCCGTCTTCTCCACTGGTCCCCTTGTCTAATAGGCCCAAAAATCCTCCATAATATTTTTCTTTCGAAAATAAGGATTTCTTTTTCTTCTTTGGCTGTCAAAGTTCATGTTTCGGATCCATAAGTAAGGACCGGCCTGATGAGCGTTTTGTAAATTAGGCACTTGGTTCGTCGAGAGATTATGGGCTTACCGAGATGATTCCTTAAGCCAAAATAGCATCTGTTAGCCATCATCAGTCTCTGGCTTGTTTCCATCATAAGCTTATTTGTAGAGCAAACAACTGATCCTAAGTATTTGAACTGGTCTACGCTCTGGAAGCTGAACGAACCAATAACTAAGGGTTCTTTTGCGGTTTCTATGAGATTCAGAAATGCGTCCTTAAGTGCGTTAAGCGAGCGAGCGACTATGTCTATATCATCCGCAAAGGCAAGCAGTTGGACGAGTCTGTCTTAGATGGTCCCTGTCGTTTGAATACCCGAGCTTCTTACAACTTTTTCAAGGGTAAAGTTAAATAACAAACACGCTAGGGCATCTCCTTGTCTCAGTCCTCTTTTCGAGTCAAATTCTGGTGACAAGTTGGACTGCACTTTGACTTTGCATCTCACATTTTCCATAGTCATTTTTATGAGGCGTATCAATTTTAGTGGGATTCTGAATTCACGCAATGCTTCGTAGAGTTTGGGTCTCTTGATACTGTCGTACGCGCTCTTGAAATCAATGAAAAGATGATGAGTGTTCATTTTGAATTCAGTTGACTTCTGGAGAATCATCCTTATGCTGAATATTTGATCTATCGTCGACTTTCCTCTTTTGAATCCCGTCTGATACTCTCCTATTTCTCTTTCTGCAAAAGGAAGTAACTTTGAGCACAATATATTCAAAATGACTTTATATGCACATTGGAGTAGGGTAATGCCCCGGTAATTTGAACATTCTAAGATATTTCCTTTCTTGTGAAGGAGACAAATTAATCCCTTCATCCACTGGTCTGGCATTTGTTCCTCAGCCCATATATCCAATATTATATCATAAATAATCTTATGGAGTTGCTCACTTCTATGCTTTAAGAGCTCTGCCGGGATTCCATCTTCACCCGGGGCTTTGTTATGCCTAAGTTTCAGGATAGCCTCTATGACGTCTTCATATTCTGGAGGGTCAATTCCTTCTTCTTCTTCAGTACTTGCTGCAAAACTGTCCTGTACAATATCATCTTCTTCATTCAGCAAATTGTTAAAGTGTCTGGCCCATCTTGACAGGATTTCTGTCTTCTCTGTAGTAAGTGAGCCGTCCTCGCTTTTACAGGCCTCCACCCTGGGTTTGAAAGGTGCCCTACTGCTGTTTAGTTTCTGGTAGAAGCTTCTAACCTCATTCAGGTTTCTGTGCTCCTCTATTTCCTCTAGTCGCTTGCGTTCCCATTCTTTCTTCTTCTGACGATGAAGTCTCTTTTCTTGTCTTCTTCTGTCTCTATATTCTTGTGATGCCAATCGTGTGTGTTTCTTCTGCACCATATTTCTATATGCCTTGTTCTTAGCATCCGTTACCCTGGCGCACTCATCGTCAAACCAACCTGGTCTTGTTGCCCGCTCTTCTTCCCCCAACGTATCCTCAGCAGCTTTTCTGACCACTGTTGTGCATTTGTTCCATCGTTCCTGAACAGGACCTCCAGGTACGTAGCTTACAAGTTATTCATCCAACCTTTGCTTGTATGTGCGAGTACCTGTGGCGGATTTTATTCAACAGCTTGGTACAGAACGTCATCAATATCCATTAATGGTCGCCCTTAGCCCTTCTTCCTTTCTAAGGTCGTATTTCCAATGCGTGGCACTGGCCAAGGACAGCTTCCCCTTCATGTTTAATAATTTCACGAGCAGCTTCAGAGACTGTGAATTTTTTTTTACAGTAATGCCTTAAAATTACCAAAATTTCGTAGAACACTGTCATCTTTCTTCTTTGATAGAAATAACTAAATTACGGATTTTTTTGAAGCAGTTGAATGGTAATAAACAAGCTTAGAAAATGCTGTAAAGGGATTATTAATTATTGGTAAACTTTAAAGAGGATTAAATTATTTACGGTCCTGTGAAATCTTGAATTTGATAAAATGGTCATTTTTTTTTTTATACATTTATTAAATCAATGAGATACATTAATGCATCAAGAAATAAGTTTTATTATAGATTTTAGTAATTGATAATGACAACTAAAATATTAATCATGAATAATTTTTTAGTTGTTAGTTGTTGGAAGTAATTAAAAAAAAAAGTTATTTTTCAATGGATCATTTTATATTAGACTAAAATTTTAGTCATCAATTGGATAATTTTTATCCAACTCTGATCATGATAGTGGTAGACCAACCACAAATTCACAACTTGTGTCACGGATATAATAACTTGTTACAAATATTTTACAAGAGAATATGGTACAGAACTATGGTGGAATCACAAGAAACAAAGTGCAATTATTGTATAACCAAATGAAACCAGAAAATGCTATCTTGATAGGATCAAGTTGTCTTTGGTTGTACTACGCCTGATCAAATTCCATTAATATTTTTATAAACTAGCTTTCTTTTTTTTTTGTCTAAATTGTCTTCTCAGGAGGAGGTTAAAAGGTACTCCTTCCTCTAGAAATTGTTTACTGGTGTTTAAAGTAAACTGAAAATAGCTACAAATTGCTGTTTGTATAAAATAAAAAGCTATACATAATATTGTCATCACCACATTTAAGTAACGAATGTAGGTATAGCTAATTTTCAGGAGACCAAAAAATTTACATTTTACTTTCAACTTCCCCATTGTGAATGAGTTTATTAGATTTTAGTTTGTAAATATGCTCCTGGTAAATTAATAAAACTAAAGCATTTGAAAAATGTGATTTTTCACATTTGTTACTTAAACATGGTGGCGATTATATCTAGTCATCAGTCTCCAGACAATATTTATTAGCCTCTTACCAATTACTAATTCTTAGCAATAGTAAATATACTTCGGTCAGTTTAAAGTATTTTGATATTATTGTATTTTTGCAGAAATTATGAGGATTATATTTGTGAATCAAATGAAGATTCAAACGATCAAGGCGGTGTGAGAGAAAAAAAAGATACTGAACTTCTTTACTTGATTAAAAAACAATTTTCTCTGAGAAGAAAATCAAAAGATGATGAAGATTCTTCAGCATCTATTGGAAGTGATATCGTTAAAGCCTCTGGATCTACTGAATGTAAAGTTCCAGGTCTTAAATTGAATGTAAGTTGTTATTTTTACTTCCTCATACTTATATATGAAATACATATTAAGTGGAAGTATTGCAGTGAAAAATTTACACTTTTTTATAATGTTCTCAAAAAGGGCTCAAACGATTTTGATGAAACTTGCTTAAAGCCTTCTCCTCAAAGCCGTTTAACTATCCAAGTAGTATGTAGTACATCACCGAGAAAATGTTGGAAAAAAAGTTATGACAAAAAGAAAATTTTAATTTGCACATAATTCAAAAAGTATGCATTTTATGGAAAAATTATATATAGGATCAAATAAAAGGTAATTAAATTATCTAAAAACAAAACAAAAATTATCTAAATAGGACCAGTATTAGCAAAGATACAAATAAGAAAAATAAAAAGGACTACAAGAGCTTGGCACCCGAAGCTTGTGGCCGGCCAAAAGGAGGATGCAACCAAACCACAGTTTTTCCTGTTCTCCCATCTAACTTCTCCTGCATCCAGTTGTCAACAGTATGCCCAGTTTAACTCTATTGTTTGTTAACTTCAAGCTAAATTAAACTCCTCACTTTGCAATATTATTGTGAATTAAAGAAAGAGTACATCTGCTGTAGACATTTAATATACCGTTGGAAAACTAAAGATTTTAGTCAAATTAATATCTTAACAAATAAACTCTTAGAAAGTGATGAAAAATACTAAAACTTGAACAAGTGATTGTTGTAGTTATTACTTTCTACTTTTATATTATTTGACTGAAACTTAATGTTTCCATGAAAACTAAATGGAATTTTCCTGGAAACTTTTAAAATTTATTTCAAGTAGGATGGTAAGTGAAAGTTGTGTGATGCGCTTTATTGATTATGATTCAATTATATTTTTATTATCATGCCAGTTGTTACGAAAATCTGTAGTGATGTTGTTTTTATTAGTTTAGTTGTAATTTAAATCCTTTTTAAGCTCTTGTAAAAGAGAGCTGTCTAAAAGAAATAATTGCTACATGAATTTTGAATGTTTTCCTCCAAATAGAAATGCATATTTTAGAGGTTTAAATTTATAAAGTTTTATATCTGCCATTTAGTCCATTGGTCTCTCTCCGAAATTAAAACAATAATAATAACAAAACTAAGAAATTTAATTATGTCATGAAGTATAAAATGAAATTTAAAAATGGCATAAAATAAAACATGGTGGACAAAAGGATTTTTTTATTCGATTCTATGTATCTTGAAACATAAAACCTATAATTTTGAGGGGAAGACTGGGGTTAAATTTTGTTTTTCTTGGTCAATAACAAAAGTTCATTATTGAAAATGATAAACCAAAATGACATTCTTAACAATACTGACATACTCAAAAAAAATAATCTTACAACATAAAAATACATTTTTTTTTTTTTCAGTTGCAAATCACTGCTGTTTGAGTTAGATCATTTTCATCTGTTTGTTACGTACAGTTTACGATTGATAACTCAAACCTCAAATTCTTTAATATCTTAATTTTGTTTCTGTTCGCTTGAAGAAACATCATTAAGTAGAAAAAAATAAGTGAAAGTTTTATCTTTTTATTCAAATTCAAAGGAACAAAATTATCTCTATTAATCGAAAGATTGGGCTATCCCTCCTTTACTTTAAGTTCTGTGAGCTACCAATTGGAGTTTAATTTTTTCAACTGTCAATGATCCATTTTTTATTTATGTTGAAGTGAAGTTTAATAGAACAATGATGTAGCTGCTAATTTTGACCTCCCATGCAATACACCGACTACAATTTTTAAAAATATAGCAATGTTTCTAAGGCCATAAAATTTTGTTTTTATTTTGGTTATGTTAATCTTTTGTGCATTGTACAAAATCGAGTGTTTTGAAAATGTACCAGCTATTTAAAAATACTTTCATGTTTTACCTTTCTATCTCTTAATTCTTTTTATTGAAGTCCTTATATCTTGAATAAAATTATGATCTCTATAACTTGAAATGCATCTTAAAAAAAAAGTATAATAAAAACTATTCATAACTTTGAGCTGTCAGTAATTGACTGTATTTAATATGTTACTGGCATTGAAAGATAATTATTCGCAAGCCATTGTCATTCAATGTAAACCATTTTATTTTGAAAATACTTGGTTAAATTATATAGATTTCTTTTTTAAAATATCTAATGTTCAAATTTTTGGATCCTATTCAGTGTAATTGTTATTATGGTTGTTGCTTATGTAAAATATTTACTTTTATTTCTTTAAATTATTAATTACAAATCGTAATAGTGAGGTCTTGGGTAGTAAACACTGAAAGGGACCATTGTTATTGGCAGTCAGCATTAGTTCAGTGAGTAAACAAACGAGCTTGTGAACAAGTGTATAAAACAAATAGATGGATACGAATATGTAAATTTTGTAATTATTATTAGTTACTTGTGAATTATTAGTATCGTGATTCATATCAATTATCCTAATAATCTGCTCCAGTTTTGTTTTTTAAAACATTGAAATTGTGATTATAAAAATATAATCTACTTGCTTATATAATATATATATATATTTTTTTCAGATTCGGGAAAGTTATGTTAATTTCTTCAAAGACTTATTAATCAAAAATCTTGATAAATGTAATGTTGTTGACCCTCCTAAAAACAGCATTGAAGAGGATGATATAAAAGCGATTAGTGCTGAACTAGAATATAATGTTTTTACCAATTCTAAGTCTATCACTGTTTATAGAAGAAATATTTCTAAATTGGTGTGTATTTTTTTAGTAATTTAATAGTTGATTAAATTTGAACATAAAGATTTTGATAAGGATACTTTTATTTTCACTGCTAGAATGTCTATATAAAATGAAAACATGTGCTCAACTTCAAAATTTTGTAAACAAGGAACATTTTCTGATATAGTCCCAAAATGAACCAACTATACCAAATAATTATTTTTTCTCAGAATTCATTGGTTTGAATTTTGTGTAAGGTATTTCATGAATGAAATTTCATTATTAAGTCAAATTTTAACTGTCATTTTTCATGTTAAAAAAAAAATTTACTAATCAACAGCTGATATCTTATTTCTCTACTAATACAATAATCATTGAATTATTTATTTCCTACAGGTTATGATTTATTCGTGATATTTTTGCGTTTTTTATATTCATTTTAATTAAATAATTTCTTTTAAAATATATTACATTAAAATTTGATTTAGTTTGCAGATATACGGAAGTGTACTGATGGAATGACATTGTATTCTAATTTAAAAGATTTCGAAAGGGATATTAATAATTTAGGTTTAAGCAAGATGCTGGATCATATAAAATTTGAGAATAAGAAAAGGATGTCTATAATAGATGTAAGTGATACAAAGAAACTACAGGAAAGTTCAACTAATAGCTCTACTAGTAGTGAGGAAGATTCTGAAATGGAAAAACTTGACAAAACTGAAAGCAATGAAAAGTACTCTCCATCTATTGAAAAAGAAACTGAAGAAATTGAGGATTCTCGTAAAATTGAAACAATTAAAAGGTTTTCACCTAGTGATGAAAAACAATTAGAAAAACCCCTAAGTTGCCCAATAGCATCTGAAAAATATTCTCCTGGCAATGATGACGATTCTGAACCTGAAGTAGAAAATCAGCATTTAAAATTTTCAATGCATCATAAATTTTTGAAAGATAATGTTTCCAGTGTATGTACAAGTAATGAAGATAGTTTAGACAAAAAAGTTTCAGAAAATTTAGTTGAAAGTGTTGAAACTACTAATATATATAATGAGTTTCTTAAGGTAGACAATCAAACTATTCTTGATTTTTCATTTGATGCAAATCAAGATTCTGATACAGTCGCTGCTCATTCAGACCCTCAAATTGTTCCACCTCCGGTCGCTAGTGAAGTAAATATCACTAGTGATTTTAAAATCAGTACTCCTAATGGAAAAGTTCATAATGTTACATTGAAAAGGAAATATGATGATTTATTTGGAAGTAGTCCAGACCATAGTGCTAAAAAAATTAACCAAGAAAGTACTTGTAAACAGAAAATCGCTGAAGCAGCTTCTAGAGGTCGCTATAGAGAAAAGAAAGTAGTCAGTGATACGGTTGTTAAGCATCTAATGCCGTATTATAAAGCTAAAAAGATATGTTCTAGGGATACTTTTAAATTATTGGCACGAAAAATAGTTCATAAGCTGGTGTCAGATCAAACTGAATTAGGTAAGTTCATTTATACTATTTTGTTGTTATTGAATCTTTTTTAATTTGTTAAATTGTTTTTTATTATAATAAATAATTTTTTCAGGTGAAAAGGAAATAAAAAATTATGTTATCAAGATATACAAAAGTGGACTTTTTAATAAGAATTCCGATGAATTGGAAAACATAGTCATATGAACTTCCATAATTTTAATTTTAATTACTCGCTTTTTATAAAGCATAACACAGACTTTTAAAAGTACTTTTTAGCCTGTGTTGAAGCAGCAGTGTTTATTCACAGTCAATTGTTAATTCAAATAATTAATAGCTAGTTAATGATTCTACATAAGGAGCTATAAATATTTAAAACAATATTAATATTATTTTTTATGTGATTGATGATTGAAAATAGCAAATATCAAATATTATATGTTTATTGCATGGAAAATCATTAAGATAAAACTGTTATAACTTTTTCTCAAAGAAAACTTTTTTCTCTTGCAAGAAGAAAAAGTTAATTACATATAATGTATATCTTATCAAAACATGGAAATTAACCTTTTTCTGTTATTTAATATTGAATATGCAGTGTTTAAATTAGGTAAAAATTAATAATTTTAGTTTTTTAATTGGTTTTAAAACTAAAATTGTTTGCAAAGCTATACATAACACTTAATCTGCAATGTTTTCATACATAACCACCATAAAATTCTCAAACTTTGTAAACAAAATATTTTTTAAAAGGTGAATATTTTTGTTTTTATTATGTATACTTTAACTATTTCAGAGTTTAGTACAAATTATTTATTTGCTTGTAGTTTTTTATTTAATGTTATTTCTTAGGTTCAATATTAAAAGAATTTGATTAGAGCTCTGTATTCTATTTATAATTAGCGTAGTTTATCATCTATATGATATTCAAATAAAAAAAAGTTTTACTTCTTTCTGAATAAATTACCTTTTGAATAAATAAATTATATAAGTGAAAAATAAAAAGTAGTTACATTATTAAAATATAGTTTATAAATGGTATTTTTATGTTAATTAAGGACGTGCTTTGAACTAATCATTTAATCTTGGAAGAGAGGAGGGCAAAGGTGATTCCTAAATTTTTAATTAAACTAATTTTGTGCATATTTGTATGCCAGTCTTCGTTTTCATCAATCGCTGATGAAATCTTAAATGAAAGATGAAATCAGTATATTTTTGTTGATATGGGAATACAATATGAAACTTTTAAATAAACTTTGAAAATGAAAAGATCTGAAGGTGTAACCAATCTAATAATCTAACCAAAGCTCTATTTATGGCATTATCTAATACTAAAATAGCTTTATAAAAAATAATGATATTTCAGAAAATTTATATTTCATGTGAAACAACAAGTAACTGTAAAGTCATTCTTAATAAAATAAAGATTTTTTTTAGAAAGATATTATTTAGTCAAAACAAATAATACTGTATTTAATTATTAATCAAAACCAGAATTTGATGAATCTTGGTGTGCATGTTTTTTCTTGGTTGACTAAAAATAAGGATAAATATGGTCATCACATTTTTGAATAACACAGTTTGAATGAAATTCTTTAAACTTGTTTCTTATATATAAATCAATGTTCCTACTTGAGGAGAGGAATCGTTAAGTAACATTATTGAAAGACTACTGATTTCAATGAACCTTGGTAAACCTAATTTGAATATGTCAGCGTTAAATCATTTTCTTTTCCTCTTAGTGTATGGGGAGAGTTTAGCATCCATTGTGAATCCCTGGGGCAGCTCTTAATTCTTAAGTCCATCAGCAGTATTATTTAACATTGTGCTGGAAATGATTATGAAAACATCTATATTACTATGATACAATATCTCTCTTATGCTGACAACCTAGTCATCATTGGGAATACTCAAAATTAGTTTTAAGAAGCATTTTTAAAATCTAAAGAGGTAGTAAGGGTAGTTGTAGCTAGTTATCATTGGTCATTAGTTTAGAGAACTCCCTGTCTCTCTCAACTGTTTGGCTCTCTTCAAAAGCCTTGACTATAGGGTTGTCAATGGATGCCCAGTCTGATGTTAGATTTCTAGGAATGGTGGTGAAGTGCAAAGAATTGGTTTGAGTGAAGGAGAATTGCTGAGGAGTCGAAGATCCTATTGATTCTAGCATTGGCAAAGATCAACCCTTCCCATTTTTGGGTTTGTGTCATTAGCATCATTGACATGGAACAACTGAAGAAAGAGAAGTAGTTTAGCAGCGTTTTTAAATACTAAAAGTATACTGTGTTATTATTTACAAGAAAACAATACTTTTTTCACTGAACAGGGTGACAACTTGTTCGACAAAAAAGTATCTTGCTTGATTGAAAATTTTAATACCTTCAAGTTTGATTACTCTGGAATCCATCATGTAATTCTACCCCAATTTGTCTTTCTCCATTTATTTAAGTTCAATTTACCTATTATATTACAAATCATTTGGAATCTGGATAAAATGTTTTATTACCTATACTAAGTAGACTAGCATGTTGACTATGAAGGAGTCTGCAGGACACATTTACATCATACAACCAAAATATAAAATTTATACATTCTATTTCTCCTACCAACCTTGCTGCACACCAACCATTAATGTCACCTATCACATAAGTCTGTGATCTGTTTGGTGCTCCTTTATCTTTTTCAGTGAGTGAAAATGGATAGCTGTAGTTTACCTAAAATTTTAATAATTTCAAATCACTAACTAATTAACTATCATGTAAGTTACAGTTATCAAACAGTTTCTTAGTCCTGTCAGTGTCTAAAAATTAGCTTCCACTACTAGATTTTATAATGAAATATAACAATATATCTTTTTGGTATATTTTCACTGAAAATAATAGGCTTTTGAATTATATCCCAGAGGAGTGGATGTACATTTAAAATCCGGTTTTTAACCCCCAGTGCACGATTTTGGGGTTTCAAGGATGAAAAGTGGGGGTAAATTTCAATCAAAATTTTTGGATCGTTCAAATATTTTTCGCTGTTTTTAAGGTTTTGCGTACTTTTTCCGTTGTATTTGGACAATGAGCTGAAAGTCGGTTTGTATGGTTATTTTATAGGCAGACCAATACTATAGAAGTGGGGATAAATTTCGGCATATTCAAATACTTCTCCTTGGTTTCGCATCTTTATAACCTTAAAATACGACCTTAAAGACGAAATTTTGCTTCCCTATTGCCGAAGATAGGGAAGCTTTGTATCTATGGAGGAAGTGAAAACATTTTATGCCCTCAGAAACGAAAATTTCTACTCGCGTTTTTCGTTTTAGATTTCAAGGAACAAATTGGTCACTTGTCTGTCTGTAGTCAACTCCATGTGATAGGCTAAATATCTGCTACCATTAATTCGTTTTTGATGAAATTTTCAGGGATTGTATGGGTTGGTACCTAGATGGTCCCATCTCAATTTTACCGATTTTATACTATGTAGTACTTTCGTTTAGGCATGTGCAAACCTATTTTGTTTGGCACCCCCAGATTACAAAAATGGCTTTCCTGATTTAGCCTAAAGTAGAGAAAAGTTTAGGATTAGTGTATAAATATTTCAGTATTAATTTAAAGAAATTCCATCCACTACTTTTGATCACGCATGCGCCTCCTTTTCTTGACACGCCTATAGTTCAAAAATGGCAAGTCTGATTTGATACAAAGTTGGATAAGAGTTGAGGATTAGGGTAATTTCAGTATCAAATTACATTCACTACGTTTGCTTACACATGACCAAACGTATTTTCCTTAACACCCGCATTTCAAAAACGGCTTGTCTGATTTTACCCAAATTTAGTGGAAAGTTTTGGAATAGGATAAAAATGCTTCACTATCAAAATACATTCACTTCTTTCGCTTACGCATGTCCAAACGTATTTTTTTTTTACACGCGTATTTCAAAAACGGCTTGTCTGATTTTACCCAAATTTAGAGGAAAGTTGGGAAATAATCCAGTATCAATTTCACCAAAATCGTGAATATATTGTGTGTGTGTGTGTATATATATATATATATATATATATATATTATATACACACAAACACCTACATATATTCCTTATAAACCCAATAGAAATGGCTATACCATATAATTACATTATATATAAATACCATAGATATAAGTATGGAACCTATACTGATTTTCTTGGCAGACTTTTTTCTTATACAGCCGAGGTATTATTTGTTTTATTTCTCTGAAGAACTACTTTTCCCATGACTATAGGTCATATCTAAGGTTGCATATCTAACAAAGTTCGCCGCAGATATTGACTAACTCATATATTTTTACTGTGTATTCTTGGATTGTTAAAACGTGGTGGGTGGTTCATGCGTCTTATGTCTCCTTTATTTTAAGTCAATAATTTTAGCGGCACAACTTTACAATGCAACCGCCTTATCATTAGCGGTCGCCGCTCTTGCGCCATTTGTGCTAACTTACTGTTCTCCATTATAAAATTAAGATTCAATGGAATAATTAAAATTATTACTCCTTTAATTTGATATTTTTTAAAATTATTAGTGTTGTCGACTTCCGGTGGTCTGAGGAAGTTGTACTTAAAGCAGTAATCTTTTAAATTACGGCAAGGGCCCGACCTCAACTGAAAAGGATCCGTTGGAGGTTTGTACATCTCCTGAGCAAGCGAAAGTCGGCAGTTGTGATCTAATTAAAGCAGTAATAATTCAAATTACGGTGATATCCCAACCTCAACTGAAAATGATCCGTTTTTCTTAGAAGGCATTGGTGAAGGCCCAACACAGATTTTTCGGAGTACTGTTAAACATGGGAGAGATTTGATTTATGGTTTAGAATTGTTTTGCAAAAATGTAGTGGGGATTGTATTTATGGCCAGAATAATGGAAAATATAAATAAATGGAAATTTATGCTTAGAGAGAACGTTCCATTATTATTAAGAAAATGAGCCGAAGCTTAAGGCACTAATAACACGCGAGTGGCTACTTTATAATTGCACTAAAGCGCTAGAAACACCTACTTGATCACCTGATCTGAACCCTATAGTGAATGTATGTGCATATTTTAAGTTACAAATTCGTAAAATGATATTACGTTAAGAGAATTTTGCCAAATGAATAGAAACAAAGTTCCCGAAATTATAATTGTAAGTTGATTATATCTTGGCCTAATAGACTTAAAGCCGTTTTTTACTACAAGGACTATCCTACAAAATATTTAAAATTTGTTATGATCAAAAATTCTGAGCAGTATGAAAATTACGAATAATTTTTTACTTTAATTTATTATAAATTTGATAAAATTGTTGTGTATATAAATATTATACTTCTGTTTTATTGAAAAGTGATGTATCTTGTTTAAATACAATTAAACAAAATGAATATAAAACATCTCTATCATTTTACATTAATTTTTTGGTCTTGAAGTTAAAACAGAAAGAGGCAAATTAAACATTTTGTGAGACACAGTTACGGTAAGGAACTGTGCTGAGTCGACACTCTGAGCCACCTCCCTCTCCCGCTCCTATATATACCCCTATAAATCTTAAGCTAGAGAGATCTGTACCGGTAGTATGTAGCTAGTCGTAATGCAAGTTGTAACTTTTGTTTTTCAATAAAGTTTTTTTTTAATTTCTCCGCCGTTGAGTTTCGTAATTGGCGCCCAAACAGGGACCGCATGCATATATCATCGCGGTTCTAGACTCGAACTCTGCAGTACCTGAAATCAAGATTCGATCTACCTTTCGAGGATATCGCACCTGTAGGAGACTGGCACCCCGCTTAGACTCTTAGATCTTGGAGAAGGACTTGCTGCTGAGCCGAAAATCGTCTGATCACCCCGACAGACATCGAAACTCTGGGAGAGATTGTGAGTGGAGCTTTTATTGAAAACATCATTTTTATTTTTTATTTCATTTTATTTTTTTTATATAATTGTTTAAACATTATTTTCTCTTTTTTATATATATAAATATATTGTTCTTTATTAACATTTATAAAAACTCTATTTAAAAAATATATATACTTAAAATTTTATGTCAAAACTAGCACAGAGATTAACTCAGAATAGATTTATTGATATTAAGGAATTTATTGATACAGACGAAATGGCAACCTCATCTTTTGCAATTAAATCCGCGGATTATGACCACATTCCTACTTTTAACGGGGATCCACATAATTTACTAAAATTCGTTACCGTATGTAGACAAGTTCATAATATAGTTTGCAAACCCGATAATGATCTCCGAGAATTAAATGACCAACGCCTATTAAGCAAAATTCTCGCCAGACTAACAGGAGATGCAGATTACATTAATACCACCTGCGAGTTTACTGGCGTTAACGACTTATTAAGGTACTTAGAGAGTACATTCAGAGATTCACGATCAATTGAACAATTACAATTCGAACTTTTTAATATGAAAATACAACATAAGGAACATCCGTTAGATTTCCTTCAAAAATTAGACAGGAGCCGAACTCTAATAATTTCAAAATATAGGATAGAAAATATTCCTGAAAGGGCAACGATTGTATCCGTCTTAGAAAAAAATATTCTATATCATTTTTTCACAAATATGCCGCTACATATTAGGACATATTTGATGACCAAAACTGAAAAATTAAAAACTTTGGATGACCTTCGAAATCTAATTCAAAATGAGAATCATCTTTTATTCGATGATTTGGTTAATTCCGGTAATATGAGAAGACCCGGGGAAACACACGATTCAAGGAAACCAAGTTTTGAAAAAAATAAAAATAATCAGAAACCTAATTTCTATCATCAAAGAAATGAAGGACAAAGATACCCACCTAGATACCCACCGAGAGATCACCGAGATTATCCTCCTAGATATTCACCTAGGGAACAGCAAGGTCATTATAATGGAAATCATAATAATAATTATGAAAGGAGAAATTATCCACACAGAGAACAGTGGAAATCGGAGGACCAGAAAAGGTTTTTCCAAGGCTCACATGGTGCAGGACAATACAAAAATAATAGACCTTTCGAAAAGGCGGAACCTGCGAACACAGTGTCGATGCGCACTGTCAGCGGTTTTCAGAAGAACCAACCCCGACAACCGGTATACAACTTAGATCAGGAAGACCCAAGGGATAAAGAAATTAGAGAGCTCCGCGAACGGCTAGAAAAGCTTACAACTAAACAAGAAGGCTCAGAAGATCATTTTTTAGGGGAGGGCCCAGATCCCAACTACAACACCTAGAAGTACATGATTTACAGACAAATAATTTTCGTGACCTTCCGTTTGTTATCGATAAAAAAAATCGCAAATGGTTATTAGACACGGGGGCACAGAAAAATTACATAAGTTCGAAAATTGTACCACCAGGAGTCAAGAAGCAAAAAGAAAATTTTATTGTTCGGACCGCTGCTGGAGAAGAGAGAGGGACCGAAACAATAACCACTGATGTTAGTACCACCTTTTTAAAATGCCCAACGAAAGTTAAATTTTATATATTAGATTTTAGTCCAAATCATGATGTTTTGATCGGTGCAGAACTAATGGACGATTTAAAATTCAAAATTGATTTTGAGGAAAGAAAAATTAGGTCAGCATATGGTGATTTTACGTTTACAATGGATAGGGATACGATACCAATTGAAATAAAGAAAGGAGAAAATATTGCCGACTTGCCAAAAGGGAAAATTTTCTTAATAGATTATAAAATTGACGATATAGAAATACCTTCCGGAATTTATAGAGATAAAGTAAAAATAATAAGTAAGAAAGAAGGAACTGTACAACTGCCATTGATGAATTTTCAAGAAGTTGAAGTAGTAGACCCGCCGGTAGATAATGTCGAAAAGAACATACCCGAACTAGTTAGAATCGAACATATCCCCTCGCTACAACAGAAAGAATTACTTAATCTTCTGAAAAATTATCCATCTATCTTTAAAACGGAAAAGGATAATTTATCTGCAACAGATCTTTTAGAACATCAGATAAAAACCAAAACTGATGAACCGATTTATTCTAGAAATTATAGATACCCGCAGCAATTCAGAGAACAAATTAAAGACGAAATAAATAAAATGTTAGAAAGCAAAATAATAGCCCCGAGTAATTCACCATACAATTCACCAGTATGGGTAGTTCCAAAGCGAGCCGACGCTTCAGGTCAAAAGAAGATAAGGATGGTAATAGATTACCGAAAGCTCAACAGGGAAACAATTCCGGATCGATACCCTCTGCCAAATATAGAAGATTTGCTGGGAAAATTAGGAAAAGCCACTATATTCACAGCCATAGATCTTTGTTCAGGTTTTCACCAGATAAAGGTACATAAGGACTCGATTCATAAAACAGCGTTTAGTACCGATCAAGGGCATTTCGAGTTCCTTAGAATGCCGATGGGATTGTCAAATTCTCCGGCTACCTTTCAAAGAACCATGAATATCATATTTGCAGATATGCCACATGTGCTTGTGTACATGGATGACATTATCATTTTTTCGGAAACATTCAGTGACCATTTAAAACATATAAAGGCAGTTTTGGAAAAATTAAAGAAACATAATTTAAAGATACAGCTAGATAAAACCGAGTTCTGCAAGAGAGAGTTATTATTTCTCGGTCATATCATAAGTGAAAATGGAATTGAGCCAAACCCAGATAAAATAAAGGCTGTCAAAGAATTTAAATTACCAAAGACTGAAAAAGAAATAAAAAGTTTCTTAGGTCTAACGGGATTTTATCGTAAGATGATTCCCAATTATGCCAAAATAGCCGCTCCCATGACGAGGTGTCTACGTAAAGGAGAGAGTGATATAATACCAGAGTCATATAAAGAGGCTTTTGAACAATTAAAAAATTTGGTCTGTAGCAGTCCCATAATTCAAGTACCAAATTTCGAGGAGGACTTCTATCTAACTACCGACGCGAGTAACTATGCTATAGGCGCGGTATTAGCCCAAAAGAAGAATGGTAAAGAACTCCCCGTTTGCTATGCTTCTAGGACACTGAATAAGGCAGAACAAAATTATTCGACCACCGAGAAAGAGTGCTTAGCTATAATTTGGGCCTGTAATCATTTCAGACCTTATCTGTACGGTAGGAAATTTTTTATCTACACAGACCACAAGCCTCTCGAATATCTAAAGACGTGCAAGACTCAGAACGCCCGACTCATCAGATGGAAACTGCTCCTAGAAGACTACGAATATGATATTAAGCATATTCAGGGTAAAGCGAATAAAGTCGCTGACCACTTGTCGCGACATCCTGTTGACAAGCATGTCTCGGAGACACCCGAGTACGACATGCATCATATGACAGAGGAGGACGAGTTATCTCTTGACACCCAACACTCAGCTGAGTCCTCAGATAACAGGATCCTTATCGTTGATGACGACCAGAGGCCAGTCAACGTAGAGAAAAATCAAATCGTCATCACAAAGGGATTCAATGACACCAAGGTCGAGAAGGTCTTTAATAAAAATAGAACTACGATCGAACTTACGTATCCTTTCAATCAAAACGCTGAACAATTGGAAAATAAACTACTGGAAATTCTGCAACCCAACGCAACGTATGGTATTTACTGCTTACCTAAGATAAAAGGAGTTGAAAGCGAAACTAATTGGTACGAAGGCCTGTATAATAAAATAACCGAAATTATTCGAGAAAAATTTCCGACGAATAGAATAAAAAAATATTTATTATTTCTACCAGATATTACTAATAAAAATGAACAAAAGGAATTGATTTTGGACCAACATATTGGGAAATCGTGCCATAGAGGAATTAATGAGACTTACATAAAATTAAAAACTAAATATTATTGGCCAAATATGAAAGATCATATTGCCGATATAATCAATGAATGTGACATCTGCAATCAAATCAAATATGATAGACGGCCCATCAGACCAAAATTTATGATAACTCCAACACCTGAGAAACCATTCGATGTTATCATGATGGATACACTCCATATGAGAAATTATTACGTCTATATTATAGCAGATACGTTTTCGAAGAAATTATTTACAAGATACAGCATAACAGCAAACGCTATTGAATCAATGGCGACGCTGAGAAAATATTTAGTCCATTTCCCCAAACCTCTCATCATCACTACAGACAATGGCCGCGAGTATGATAACAATTTATTCCGAGATTTCCTGAAATATTTAAAAATAGAAAAACACGAAACGACACCGAACCACCCAAATTCATTAGGACTACTTAACAGGGCAAGTTCAACTTTACTCGATTTAATTAAGATTATCAATACGCAATCCACAGCATCGGAAGAAGAAAAATTAGAAATGGCGACTATTGCCTACAACAATTCCATGAACCAAAATTTAAAATTAAGCCCGAACGAAATAACGTTTGGAATAAGCAGGGAAAATTACAACGACAACCCGGAAGTCCAGGAGTATTTAGTTCAGGAATACCATCAAAATCTAAAGAGTACTAGGGAAGCTATAAAAACTAGTATTGAAAAAAACAAGGAAAAATATATTAATAAAACAAACGAAAATAGGGAAGATTTACCTAAATTACCAGAAGACGTTTATATCAGGAAACCCAGTTCCAATAAAAAGGACGTAAAGTATCAAAAGGGTAAACAAACTAACGGGAAATTTTTATCATCTAGAGGGAAAAAGAAAAAATTACACGCAAGCCAGATTAAAAGACCGAAGAAAATAAAACATCAAGATAAACCCACAACGCATCAAGACACGAACCAAAATGAATGTCTTGCTGATAATGCGTATGCCCAGAAATTGAATGAGGAAATTGAAAAAAGGATTCAAGCACTGAAAGCTAATCCTACTACTCTTCCTGTTGCAGATTTTGAAGATGAAGGACTATTTCAAGTTTCCTCTGATCCTCATTCTTCAGGCACTGACCCTTCGAGTAGAAACGTTGAAAATCCAGACGTTGTCGAATGGCCCTGGGGCTTCGATCATTCAGATGAATTCGTCGTATGTGATGACGGAATGGTACACTTTCCTTCACTATAAAAACCTGTCCCAGCTGAATGACGAAATCTCCACTCTAAAAACACATATTCATAACTTAAAAACTGAAAAAGAATTTAAAATGTTACATCAAATATTAGAAAAGAGATATGAACGTATAATAGATCAGATCACCCACCTTCTTAAACGTAGCCATATAAAAAGAGAAAAACGAGGAATTGTGAATGGACTGGGAAAGGCCTTATCTTGGTTGGGGGGCACGATGGACAGTGACGAAAAAGAACGGTATGATGCCATCCTACAAAAGGTAGAAAATAACTTATATCACATAGAGCACAACGAGGAAGCTAGACTTAGCCTTAATCGGAAATTAACTCAAGAATTAAATAAAGACATCATAATCTTAAACCATTTCAAAAATAATATAGAAACGAATAATAGGGTTTTGGATACAACACTCGTCAGGTTATCTTATCACGATCTTTTAGCTTATTTAACTCTTATAGAGACGCAGTTACAAGAAACAGAGGATGCTCTAGAACAATGTAAACTCGGTATAACTCATCCTAGCGTTCTTTCTTATGACGAAATTATGAATATAAAAATCCCCTATAAAAGGTTATTGACTAGAGATGTGGAATTGAATTGGTTATTAAGTAAAGCAATTTGTTCAATGTCTGATTCCGGAATGATTTACTTCTTTATAAAATTACCATTAATGGTTGCCCCTTCGACTACTTATTTTGTATTATCATACCCGACAGTTTATAAAGAAACCATAGTAACAATTCCAGTAGAAAATACTTTAGTTGTAAGACATAATAATGAATTTTATAAAGGAAAATGTTTAAAACATAACTCCAACTTCTATTGTAATTATAAAAGTCTTAGTATAATATATGATCAATGTATTTTAGAATTAAGTAACAATCTAAAGTTAGAACATTGTAGAATAGTAGGAATTTCACAAAAACCTTTTATCAAACTTTTACCTATTCTTAATCAGTATCTAACATTTAATTTATCGACAATTGAGACTAACATAACACAACCCACGTTATATCATTTGCCTACCACTAGTTTGATAAGTCTTGACAAAGACGAAATATTTGTAAATAAATCTATAGCAGTAAGATATGAAGAACATGTAAATATACCTATTATATCTTTACATAGTATTGATAATGTTATTTTTACTAATTATAGTTATGAAGATGTACATACCTTAGATTTAGGAACCTTGAAAATAAAAACACTAGAGGATTATTCTATAACTACTTATTCAGATATTATGATATATATAACTATGACATTATGTATATATTTATTTGTTCATCATTTATTATTTTATTATTATAAATTTAAAACTCTTTGTATAAATAACATTAACAATCCAATACCTTTAACAACGATTGTAACACCTGACCCAACACCAAATCCTACTGCCCAATCATCCGTCTATGACGCAAGGTCCAGAGCGTGGCATTCCTACCTTAACGAAAAACAGAAATCATAGTTCGGAGGTCCTCACTTTAAAAAGGAGGGAATAGTTACGGTAAGGAACTGTGCTGAGTCGACACTCTGAGCCACCTCCCTCTCCCGCTCCTATATATACCCCTATAAATCTTAAGCTAGAGAGATCTGTACCGGTAGTATGTAGCTAGTCGTAATGCAAGTTGTAACTTTTGTTTTTCAATAAAGTTTTTTTTTAATTTCTCCGCCGTTGAGTTTCGTAATTCACTATCGTAGAAGAGACTAGCAATTCATAACATTAAATGGACACACCGCGATGTTTCTTTTTTTAAATCTAGAATATGATTCCTTTCTTAAAATTTATTCGTGTTTCTCTTTGTATTTAATACTTTCAACCCTAAACTACTTTCAATATGATATTATTTATTTATCTTAATTTAATAATTTGTCTCTTATTTCACAAATACCGTGTATTATTTTTGATGATAGTTATAGGATCAAAGAAAAAAATTATAGCAATAAATTTTCAATACCAGTTTTATTGTACATATCACCCAAGGTGAATAAATACTAAGGTGTGGTCACTTCGCAAGGGACATGTCGGACTCTGCCAATTACGTTATGGGGCCTTATTCTCCTTTGATAATGTACTATTTATTAGCTTCAGATATTTATGTTGTGTCTTGTTGTTTTCTTTAATTGTTTTGTAGTATTTTAAATTAGAATTCCATTTCTAAATAACAAATTTCGTATTTAGAAATGATTATTTAATTATTTTCACTTTCCTTTCTTATTTTGATTGAACAATAAGGAAAGTTAAGCATGAAAATCGACTACATTGGCCAGCTTATTGGGTTGCCAATGACGTCACCGAAATATGACCTGTGGGTTTGCAGAATCCAATGAGCCCACCTTAGTATTTAGTCTCCTTTCATATCACCTTCGAATACTTCTTTGTTTTTATTGTTCGGAGTGGAGTGTTTAAAAGTTGTATAATCACATGGTGTTGGTTGTTCGTGTGAGATGCGTTGTTGATGTTTTAAAGTATTTAAATTATATATTTTTAAACTTTGTTAATATATTTTAATGAAAATATCATGGATAGTCCCGTCCAAGAAGAATCCTTAAGCAAAGAGCGAAAAGAAAGAAAAAACAAGAAGAGAAACATCAAACAATTAGATCCGAAGCTATTTAAATATTCAAGGGGTCCTGGAATCAAGAACCCTAAAAGAATTAACAATGTCTTTGATAGAGCTAAAGTTTTGAGAAAAGAAAAAAATATACAGTGGGCTGAAGAACAAGCAGCCAGAGCTGAGGTCTTACTCACAGAAGAAGTCGGGTAATTGTTAAATTTATAATTTATTTATTTTTTAAAATAATGGATTATTTGGTTATGTTCTACAAATTGTTTTTGAGGTCAATTTAAAACTCAATAGTTTTATTGTATTTTTTTTTTAGACCTTGCAGGGATGATTCATCTCCCTCTTTATTACTAGTACAAATATAACAAATTATCACAATGGCAACCCAATCTACAGTGTGTCACTTAACTACTATTTTAAGGAGACATGGTCAATGAATGGTTAAAAAGTTCAAAGTTTGAATAGAGAAGGTGTGGGGTTCAGTATTTAACTATTTTTATATTACATTGTCCCAAATGTCTGGAATAAACTTAAGTTCTTCTTTTACATTTAAAGTGTTTTGTAGGTATTATTTTATCAGTAAATTTTCTTTAATTTTTCTTTTTTTTGTGTTTTTTCTTACCTAAAATATTTACCTTATCAAAACTGATATTATGGGCATGGTTACTTGGCATATGGTAACGTGTTTTCTATACAATTTAGCAAGCTAATTGATAATATTCAAAAAATGGATACTATAAACAAACAGCATTGATCAACTACAATATAGATGTGGGAAAATATATATGGGTGAATCCCTTCAAAATCTAAAAAACAATGTATTAAACAGCAGAGGAATTCCATTCAATAAAAAACCACACAACACTAAGTAGACATATAGTAAACAGAACACAATGCTATGAAATCAGTTTTGATGTAGTAAATATTTTAGGTAAGGAAAAAATTCAACAATAAGAAAAATGGTTCAGCAGAACTTCTACAAAAAAAAAAAATAAATAAATAATGTATTGTAGATATATATAAGAAATTGAGATAATTTGTTATGTTTAGACTAGATGCTGAAGAGGGGGACAAAGCATTCCCGGAACATCTAAAATATAAATACAATAAAGCTACTGAGTTTTTAATTGACCTTAAGGCAAATTTGTTGATGATGACCATATAATACGGAAGGTCAAACATTGAAAATAATTAATCAATTATTTCTTTTGAATAATGTTTACATTTTTTTTAGATATATTGTACCTGATAAAGGTGAAAAGACTAAGAAATTAACTCAAAAAAATATTAGTAAGGCTGTTGATATATCTAGTGCAACAAAGTATTTCGAATTGGACCTTAAATTCGGTCCCTACAGGTATGATCAACTAACTTTTCTCATATATCAAATATTTACATAGATTATCTTTCATAGTTTACAGCCTGAAAATATCTACAAGTTTTTCACGTATTTGATCTGTTTATTTTAATTTTCTTTCATTAATCAAAGAAGCCTCTCTTTTTTGGAATTAAACTTACATATGTTTAAATCTATGAGCTTTCAATAACTCAGTTTTATGTGCATTCTCTTATTATCAGATTTAATACAATGATATAATACTATTAGGTTTCATAGTTTAGCAATCAAATAGTGATGGCCTTGATAATTTCCAAACTCTAAATTTCCTTGGCGTAAATTAAAATTGACAATGTAACATGCAAGAGATATTTACATTAAAGTACATCAGAACCACTTCCACCCATGTAGTGTCTTGCGTTCAGTACTTGGTAGGGAAGTGTTGTTTCGTCATTAGTAGTTATGCAATGAGCCATATTCATAAAAGTGAAGGATTTTCTTCTACTTGCAATGTTGAAGTAAAAGATAATGGTCAAAAGTTAAAGGTAGAAGTATAAGCTTTACATATTTATAATGATTACCTAATGCTTGCTAGGATATCCACCATGGACAAGTATATGGTATCATAAAAAACTAACATGTTCAGTTGTGAAAATCAGTTGAAGTGCTTTTCCTCCTTGTTTGCCTCTGCCTTTTTGGTAGCCAGGATCTGCTAGATACTGTAAACATATTTTCAGTTTATGAATGGCACTCCTCTTCGATTTTCATCATTTACAACTAAAAACCTGTTCTAAAGCAGTGGCTTGCGTACAGTGGTGCGTTGTCGTCTTCAAAACGATAAAGCTCTCTAAAATCACTGGAAAGCAGTGGCATGCCTAGGTCTTCATGCTCCCAGGACGGTCCACTTCTCTTTTCACTTCATTTACGCCTCCAGCTCTAACTAAAAATGGGAATAGATACTTTATTTGTAAACCTCTGACAACAATGAATTTATGGTAAAGTATTATTTTCATATTAAATATTAACTTTTTTTTTTAAATTATTTATTCTTCTTAATTTTACATGACAAAATGCAATATACATTACAAACAAAGGTAGCCTAAATTGTAAAATTGTACATTATAAGATCAAATCAAGATCATAAAATGTTATACATAAATCTCAAAAATAATGTTTGCCTAATTTAATAATAATAATATCTAATTTCAATAATACATGTTTGTTTTTTTTTATTCTTCACTACAATGCTGCTCAGAACGGACTGTTCCCCTCGCCCTTACCTTGGCATGCCATTGCTGACAAGTGTGGGTAAGCAGGGTTTGTACTATTTAATATTTCTCACATTCACATCTGCCTACACATAGCACTGAAAAAACAACCTTTCTCACTAAAGGTGAGTCTACTACTGACCACACTCAGTAGTTTTGACGGACTTGTTTTTTATTTAAAGTAAAAGGTAACAGTTATGAATGCCTGTTTATGATACTTCTGTATAATTTATCTAACTTTTAAAAAAAATGCTTTTACTTGAAAAGTATTAGGTTTTCCTTCAAATATTATATATATGAACAAAAGGATTTCCTTTATATTCTGCTAGTACAAGCATATCCTTGTTTTTAAGAATACGGCCCGAGGAGATAATGTGGTTATCATCTTCTTCCACGGCTGAGGATTCCCATTTTAGAGTGGCTTGGTATGCCCTAAGGAGGTCTCATAACCCCTGAGCTAACCCATTATTTTTTAAAAATTAAAGTGCAAAATAAAATTATTTGATTTTTTTTTGTCCTGATTACACTTAAACTTGTTATGATGTTATTTCAATATAATATTAACATTAGTAGTACAATAACAAATCTTAGCAAACCCATAGGTTCAATCTTTGCCTCCACACCTCCTTCCATTGAACTCTCATAACCAATTCTTCGAGATCATAGCTTTAGAACCTAACACAATCCTCCCAACTACGTTTCGGTTGACCTGTAGGACTTTCAACCATCAGTAAACTTGCCCGTCCCAACTTTATCTGCCTATTTCAGTTGCTGCGATGCTATTATATTTGTCTGGTGCTAGTCATACTATTAGCTTTTTATTGATTGACAACTTTTTTTGCGTTTATTTCAATATAAATTAAACTATGTAAAACCAGAATGCATTTAGGTGTTTATAGTTGTTTATTAGGTGTTTATAGTGTTTAGTGATTATAGATTCATTACCTGAGTATGCCCTTAGTAGTGTGACATTTGATGTATTGCCTTGTGATTGCATACTTGTCTCTTATTCATTGAAATGTGAAATAAGAAAACAAATTAAAAATCTATTTCACTAAACCTAAAATTGCTCCGTGGATTTCCTCCGAAGTAAGAGATTTAATTTAAAGAATAGACATGACCAGGAGACAGTTTTGTTGCAAAATGATTACTCGTTCTTAAAATATCTCTGTAACTGACCCAGTCTTCCATTCACTACGGCTGGGGGCAATTCATTCTTAGCCCTTTCCCAATCTCCTTCACTTTTAGGAGCTCTGATTGGAAACTCCTGGAATACCTTACATATTTCTATCCATTAGACATCTTTCCTAGCTTCCATCAAACATCAATTATTGCTTGATCTTTATTGTATAATATGTTAGTATATGTCAGTTATTTGATTACTTAACTACTTATTACATTGAAAGCTTGTCTATAACCAAACTTGTTTTGTTTTTAAGATTTGTTCCTAAACAAAGATTATTTTTCATTTCATTCTAAATGCTAAATTAGTTAAAAAAACATTCAGATTTCCCAGTTTTGTTCTGAATACTGATTCTTATTATGTATCACGTAATAATAGATATACAGTCGACCTATAAGAATTTTATGCTCAATAGTTTGAATTTTTTTCCCGGTTGCTTGAAAAATACTTGATAAATTGAAAAAGCAATGTGTTTTTTATACTGTCCCTAGTAATTTGAAGTCAGAGCTTCCCATGATTTGAAGGTCTCCACTTCTGTGATTGTTTTGAACATGCAGGGACATGTCATTTGTTAGTTGTTTTCATACACTGAATGATATAATTCATTTGTAGTCTCCATTCATATTTGTTTAATTCAAACTGTGTTTTTGATTCTGTGAAATTGTAATGAGCTCTAGATAGAACAAGTGTCTTTCATTTAATTTAAAAAGATTTTTTTATTGAAGCTGTGGTGAGTGGAATTTTCAAAAAAGATGTTTGCAAAACAGTTCGGTATTTCACCATTTATTTTGTCAATGATTTTTAAAAATAAAGATCGTGCCACCGGAGGTTTCTCAAAATTAACATTTAACTGTATTTTCATTTTATGTTTATCATATATGTACCATCTGTTTATCATTTTGTACATTTTCAAGTAAAGATCACGTTGTATATACCATGTATTTTTGCATGGTATACCATGTACTTTTAATCAAAAACAACCTCGTTCATTTGAAATTTTTTCTCCCTCCCTTTTAATTATTTATACTCCTGTTATTGTCAATAATATGAAATTTTTCTCTGGTCCCTTTAGTTTCCAAATATCGAGAGTCGACTATATCTATCATAGGGAACTTGTTAATGTAATGGTGAATTTAAATCTATGTAAACAAGTTGAAAACTGTAATAACCGTGTTGAATATTTATAATAGAAATTAATTTCTTTAAACACCTAAATTAAGTTGCCATATTTTTGTTTGATTTTTAGGTTTGATTACACTAGAAATGGTAGGCATTTATTAATAGGAGGTAGGCAGGGGCATGTTGCTGCAATGGATTGGGTGACAAAGCGATTGCTTTGTGAAATTAATGTAATGGAAGAAGTATGCGATGTACAGTAAGTTGAAGTATATTTTTAGGTCATTACTGGATAATTGATTTAAATTAAAGTCAAATCTTTCTTAATACAGGTGGCTGCATGTAGAAACAATGTTCGCTGCTGCTCAAAAAAAATGGGTTTATATATATGACAATCAAGGTGTAGAATTACATTGCATCAAAAGATTGTATAATGTACTAAGAATGATCTTTTTACCCTATCATTTCCTTCTAGCAACATCAGTAAATATAACACTATTATTTATTACTATTAAAACAAATATGGTTTATTTAATTATTAATTTAATGTCTTTATATAGAATGAAGATGGATGGTTGAGTTGGTTAGATATCTCTATTGGGGAGTTAGTTAGCCAGTATAATACACGAGAAGGAAGGCTGTCAGTTATGGAATATAATCCATACAATGGAGTAATTTGTTTGGGTCATTCAAAAGGTATTTATTTGAATCTTTTATGATGCATTTTAATAACTATTCAAGCAGTATAAAATATTTTCTCTTATAAAAGGATTTTTTCTAAAGACGGAAGTATAGTAAACGAGTAATTTGACCAATATTGAGTGTACTTTGATGTCATCACTTATAGTGCATCGAGCAACAATAAGAGAGATCGTTCATCTTCATCTTCATATTCATATTCGTACAGAGCAACATCGGTGGCAACATAAATCGCCAGCTATCTTGCCTGTCAATATTGGGAAACAAAATTATCCATCAACACAGATTTCGATCGACAAACTATTTCTTGAAATTGTCTATATTTCACTTAAGGAGATTATAGTTTTCATTCTACTATTGCTATTTTAAAAGAGCTCTTACATTAAAAGTTAATTCATGAAGAAGTTTTATATTAATTTTTATTTAGGTGATGAAGTTATGATTTTATAGTTTATCTAGCCTCCATTGTTAGAAAAAGTACACAGTTAATGTATTTGATATCAGTGAGGTCAAGAGAAAAGGAAATTAAACTTGGATATTGAATGATGAATTATTTTGCATTTATTTTGAGTTGATATGCATAAGGAAGAAAATCAAGAGAGGTGATTAAATTTTAGTTTTTGCTTATGAACTGTATGGCAAATTTGATCATTGGGTGCCAATGGGTTTATACCTCCAAACCTAGGACTAGCAGCAGGGTCGCCTATAATAGTTTTTGTGTTCATCCCTATTGAAGTGTATTTCTAGAAAAGAAACAGTAATATAGTGACTTCTAAAGAGCAGGAAACTGCTAGAAGTAAAAATAGAAATATCATTTTATCATGAGGCCTCAGTGTGAGAACAGAAAGAGATCAATACAACTAAAACATGTTGTGGGCCAATTTGACAGCAACATGGCCATAAATAATGATGGGTAATGGCTGACTAAATTCTATAGATAATAAGTGTTTAAATGAAAAACTACTTATTTCGTCATATTACATACAATATGGCATTTGTTGGTAAGGAAAGAAACTAAAGTACCATTGATTATTTCATTAATTGGGATTGAGTACCCATCTCAGAATTTTCATAACAGGCATTTTATTTTTCTTTGTAAATAATAAGATCAAGAGAAAGGAGAATTTTTTAAATTAATAATTTAAATATTTTCAAGTTATTAATGAGTTCAAGCTAGGGAAACAGTTCTATCCTGAGCTATGTTTAACGTGCCCTACTTCAGAAGAAATTGTTCTATCATTTCTAATACTAACAAATAAGGAAACAATTAGTAGTCAGACAGGCCTTATTCTCATTTTTTTCAAATTAGAAGATTAAATGGCACACCACATAATATGTAGTGTAATGTTTCAGCACATGTGCTCTTTCTTCATATTTGCAGTGAGTGTATAATCCTTGGCTGAAGGAACAACCATTTAACCCATTTGGTCTGTTGAAGTTTACAAGGATCTTTGGATTGCCTTGACAGAGAGAGGCTCGATCAGCCCAATTCATTTATTTGAAAAAAGGAATAAGGGTCTTGGGTCGATACTTGATAAGGAAGTACTGTTTCTTAACCAACGACCAATAATGTTGGCGACTAGACTTCTGTTTTTATTAACATTTATTAGTTAAAAACTCTAATTTGATAAATAAACCAGTAATTAGTTATGAAGTTAGGATCATGCTCAGTCATCGGGTTTCCCACAGATCCATTGAAGGGTCAGCCCTCTCATTTCCAGGACCTAAGGTTGTCAATAAACAAAAAATAAATTCTGCAATACAGCAATGGCAAAAGCCTGGGGACTGAGAATCGAATGCCTTATGATTCTATGGATTTTATAAGTCTGGAAAAAATAATAGAAGCAGTCAAAGATTTAGTATTATAAAAAAATGTCTATATTAACTTATTTTTTAGGTGTTGTGACAATGTGGAGTCCCAATGTTCAGAAGCCCTTAGCCAGAATGCTATGCCATCCAACAGGAGTTCAAGCTATTGCTATTGATTCTACAGGAAAGTAAGAAATTAATCTGTTATTTTGACAATGTTTACAAACATTGATTTTGTTTTATTTGATTAAATTTAGTTTTACTTATGCATATTCTTCTGATAATTCACTGTTTTTTTTGTTTTGTTTTTAAAAAGTAATTTATCTATCATGTTAAGGAAATAAATGTTTTATTATAATATCTCATTAAATCTAGATATTGAATCATTAAGTTATTTTAGTTGAATAAAAGTTATGTGATAAATCAAACACAATATAATAAATGTTCCATATATTGTGCCATTAAATTATTTAATCAATTATTCTACCTTAGAGATTGTCATTTGCAGCGTAGAATTTTTAATAATTATGATGTTTTCTAGATAATGATAGTTTGAATATGTAAATATTTATATAATTAACTGCTGAACCCAGGGCATGGTATATGAAATTATTATATATATCTGTGTGTGTGTGTGTGTGCGCGCGTGCACGTGTGTATCCAAGAGTAAGGTAAAATGTTTAGTAAAGATAAAACCTACAACATGTTCACATCTTTTTAGTGAATTCTGTTTCTATGATAAAGTAACCTTTGTATTTTTAGTACATTTGTTGTTTCTTATTGCATTTAATTCTTTGATATATTAGTGATATATGAAAGCAGATGTGGTTTATTACCATGGCATAAGCTGTAGTATTACTATTGTATTTAACTTTTCTTTTCTATTTTACTTAAAGGTACATGTCAACATCATCAGCAAACAGTCAGATTAAAGTTTGGGATTTAAGAAACTTAGCTGGTCCATTAAAGCACTATCAACTAAAAACTGCCCCTACTGATCTTAGTTTCAGCCAGAGGGGTTGTTTAGCAGCTGCAATTCAAAACACTGTGCAGGTTGTTTAACAAATACATCTAATTACATTTTTGATATTTACATATTGTAATTTTCTTTTATTTAAATAATATTTGTTTTATTTTTTTGCAAAATAAATTTTATTCCTTTCTCAGAGGGTTCAAATGCTTCATGGTTATTTGAATAAAGATTTTTATATTGAATGAATGATTATTACTTTTAAATTTTTTAATTATTTGCATTATACCAAATAATACAAAAGTATGTAATCACATTAATAGGCTACATTATTATTGTTGCGTTTTAAAAATTGCATTAACGGTGCATTATTATGTGGATACCTCACTATTATTTAGTTAAACTTATGAACAATGTTTTGTTCTAATCGCCCCATTTTAGGATACTACATATCTTTTTCTATTAATAATAAAGTGTTGTTTTATTTTTAACTAGCTGTAGCAATCGCATTAAATTTGGATTGATCTCTAAAATGTCAAATAACCTTTTAAATAATAACCTATAACATGTTACTTAGTCTCATTTGTTGCGAACATTTTCAAGAAGCAGGGCCAAAATGACAATAAATTTTTATGAATGGGAATAATATTACACTTAAATAATTTTCACGTTTTCACCCTTTTTTTTTTATCTTGTCCTCCCATTTTATTTACAAAATTACATTTTTCATACTTATTAAAAATTAATTTAAGAAGTTGGTCAGGGGAGGTTTGGTCAACTAAGAAAAATACGCTAATAAGTGGAACTTATTTTTTTATTGTTTCAACGTTTCGGCCTAAGCTTCATCAGAGTAAAAAAAAAAAATAAAGAAGAACAACAAATACAAAACTATTAAAATTTAGTAGTATAAAACATAAAAATATGTAAGTAAAAATAGGTAGATAGATGTATTAAACCAACTTCTCCTAAAATTATTTACGATAACTTCTTCAACACCAAAATTAAAAAGGTTGTATAGTCTACTTTTTCTGAAATTAACGTGTTCATACACACAAACTCTTCAGTTCTATATATTAGTACAGATATCTATATATTAATAGGCAAGCAGTTTTTTTGTCATACCGATTACTGCATGTGTATGCATAGTAGAGCAAAAAAAGGTTTGTTGGATAGGTAGTGTAGAGTAGATGTGCACAATATAAAAAAAAATTACATAATTTTTAGTTAAGGCAGCCAAATCTGTGTCATTGTTTCTGTCTTTGCCACGATTATCTCTTGAACCATTTGACTGATTTTGTTACTTTCTTTTTTGTTTTGTTGGGTTTGGGCCAGTTGTGCCTGTGTACCAAATCGAGCATTATGTGCGCTTTATTCGAAAAAACTCTTCTTCCATAGAGTGCAGCTCAGATATTTATGAAACTTGCCTAAAATCCATCTATCCAGACATATACTAAATCCCCCCAAAAAAGAAGGAAATAAGTTATGACGGAAAGAATATAGTTTATTTGTGCATAATTCGAAAAGTATACATTTTTTGTTGATTGTAGAAATAATCATTTTAAAGATAATATAATTCTCTACAAAAAAAAAAATATATAAATCAGGGCATTATTAGTATATATATATATATATTTTATATAAAACTTTGAAGCCCTGTTTTTACTTGCCCACTTTAGGAAAGTATTGCAATCGGGTCAAATTTTGGATATGCAGTTTCATATTGATCTATGGAAGTGCACGTATCAGTCACCGATTTCAATCTACATTTTTTTGGTGATTCTACATTGGAGTTAAGGATGTTAAACCCCAATAAAAAAGTTTGCTGTTATGGATAATTAAATTATTTAAACAAAAACAAAAATATTTTCTGCTGAATTATAAAAATAAATCACAGAACTGAAATATCATTTTTCTAGTCGAATTTTGACCACTTGCGATTCTTGTAGATATGGATAGATGAAGTTGCCATGACAACAGAATGTATGAAAGTTGGATACTTTTTCTCTTAGCACTTTATTCATGGTTACTGCTCCATAGCGTGATGTTATAAAGCCTTCCTCGATAAACGGTCTATCTAAAGCAATTTTATATATTCACAATTCTAATAAGAAATTTTCTTTTTAGGACTAGTATTTCCTGAAATTAGTCTGTTTATGTTTACAAAATCTTTAGCTTTATATAATAGTATAGATGAATTAACTTAATTACTTTGTTAGGCTCTCATTGGTTGTTCCTAATGATAGAATGTACAGGGCAAGTCCTACCAGAATGACCTCTGAATTTCCAAATTCTTTTAAAAATATTAATATAATAGTAAGTTGAAATTTTTTTTTTTTTTTTTTGCGCCAATCAGAATTTTATGAAGTTTCTGGAGGTAATATCGGCCCTCCTGCTAGAAACCTCTTAACTATCTTGAAGGCGAGTCCTACTTTGTATCCTTCAGGAAGGATTTTGTACATTCTGTCATTGAGGTATCAACAATAACTAAAGTTCATTTTTTAGTAATATATGCTAATTTTATTTCTTTTTCAGATCTACAAAAATTGTCATTTAGAATCAGTTGATGAACCGTATTTAGTTCATAAAACACGAAAATTTGTTCAGGAAATAAACTTTTGTCCTTATGAAGATGTTCTTGGACTTTCCACTAGTAATGGATTCAGTAGTATTCTAGTTCCAGGTATTTTTTTAATTACATGAATTCTTATACATTAATTTATGTTGTGCTATTCAAGCAAGCCGTCCCATTAATACTGATTTTTAAATAATTTGAATTGGGTAATATACATTTTTTTTAAATTATATCTACTTATTTAAATAAGCTATATATTTACTACTAAGTTTTCTATTCAATTTTAAATTTATTATTTTTAATTTAGAAAATTGGCGGAAAAGAATTTTTCTTTTCACAACTGGTATTTTCTGAAAATAGTGTGTTTATTTATACATACAAACTCTTTAGCTTTATATAATAGTATAGATGAATTAACTTAATTACTTTGTTAGGCTCTCATTGGTTGTTCCTAATGATAGAAACGCATAGGGCAAGTCCTACCAGAAGGACCTCTGAATTTTCAAATTCTTATAAAAATATTAATATAGTAGTAAGTTGAAATTTTTAATTTTTTTTGTGCCAACTCAGAATTTTATGAAGTTTCTGGAGGTAATATCGGCCTCCCTGCTAGAAACATCTTAACTATCTTGAAGGTGAGTCCTACTGGGAAGACTTTGTTTTCTTCTGGAGACTTTGTACGTTCTGTCAACACTTTGGTTATAAAATTTTAAGTGAAAGGCTAAAGATTTTTTAATTTGTAAGATGCAAAACTTTAGATAAAATTTTAGAAAAATTAATGAATTAATATTTATTTAAATATTGTTGGTAAATAAATAATAAATAAACCCAGAAATGATTGACTAATTATTTTTATCAAACTGTACTTGTCAAAAAGCGACTTAACTAATGGAAGGACCTAATATAATACTTAATGTTTTGTTATTAATTAATATGCTTGTCTGTTTTTTATTTTGTTTTTGTATAAATTTGTTCTGTGTATTAGCTTTTTTTTATATAGTATATTGGGTATCATAAATCTATATTGTATGTATATATTTGATTTTCTTCTTTATAATTGTAAATAGACAGTAAATATGTGAGATTGTCTTTTATTGGTTCATGTATATAAATAATTTCATTGTAGGTTCTGGAGAGCCTAACTTTGATGCACTGGAAGTAAATCCATTCCAAACCAAGTCACAAAGAAGAGAAGCAGAAGTTAAGTCATTGCTAGAGAAAATACAGCCGGAAATGATAGTTTTGGATCCCTCCATTATTTCTGAAGTTGATATACCGACCCTAAAAGATAAAATTGAGGCTAAGGAAAAACTTTTGGTAAGTTTCCTGCCTAAATTATTATTATTATTTTATTTTTCAGTCCCTGAATAAATTAATTACAACTAGTTAGCCATATAAATAAAATATTGAAATAAGGATTTAAAAGCCATTGATATTTTCATCCAGAATTTAAATCGTTATTTAGTATTTCCGTTTGATTATTTGATTGCCAATATACATATTTCTTTCTTGCTAATAATCAACTCTTTTTTTTGTAGTATTTGAAAGTCCCCAAAATAGACTTTACACCTAGGAAGAAGAAACGTGGAAATACAGCTAGAGCAGCAAGGGTAAAGAAGATAGTTAAAGAAAACCACAAAAAAGTAAGCATGATGTGGAAATATCTATGATAATTTTTATCAGATTACTATGAAATACCATAAAAAGTGTGATTAGAAAATAAACTACACAGAATGTTTGTGTAGTCCTGTGATATTTACTCCCTAAATTTAGTAATGGTTGGTTATTGATTTTGATTGATCCCTCACTCTATCAGAAAATGTTTATCATAGATTGAGCTAACAGAAAGATTTGGAGAGTGGAAAGAAAACATTAGAGATGAACCTTCTTATCCAGAAATTGAAAGACTATTTGAGAAAAATGTCAGTCTTAAGATATAGCCTTTCTTTGGTACTACCCACAGTTGCGGTTGGCAGTGCTTGCCAATCGTTACTGCTAACTGATACTGCTTGTGTATTTTGTTGAAACTGCTCGCCATAGCGGCCAACTCTCCTCACACTAAAGATCTTAGTTTAAAATATTGGTAAATAAAAATGTTAGACTTAAATTTAATGGTTTTCATTTATATCGCAAGGGCAGAAGTACATGCAGTGGTGGAATAGTGATTTTATGTAATCAACACAGGCTATTTTTCCTGGTGCAATATTAAGGCTAGGCTATGGCTTTATAAAATTTTAAACATTATGAACTAATTAACAACATATTAATGCCCAATTTCTCCATTGTGAATAGAAAATAGAAGAATGTGTATTTCTGATTTTAAATTCATTACTATGGACAGTATTGTTATTTGTACGATGATTTCAGTAATAAATATCTTATACGTATTTGTAATGAAATCACGATGGATAATGTTTTATCATTTTGTGATTAGTAAATCAGTACCTTAATTAAAAAAGACATTTTGATTTTCAATATTTGAATTTGAGCATTTATTTAAGATGAAAATTTCTTTCATTATTTAATGTTAACTGGATTTATATTTGAATATCTTTTTAAAGAGGATATTTCTTAATAAGAACTAAAATGTAATGAATACAGTTGTAACTTGAATCCTACCAAATTGATGGACTATAGTTTTGCTAAAATTTTTAAGAATATTTCATCTAATTTTATCTCGCAATGATGAAAAAATAAATAAATGTTGCATGGGAAGTATCACGCAAGTATCATGATTATACTCACCTTACTTTTTTGTTTCTTAAAATCAAAATTGAGGTTGAAAGGAAAACATTTTGAGCCTGTAAACACAATGAAGAAAAATCTCTGAGAGCCAATAAAGGCTATTTTAGAATATACCTAACAGCATTATTTCTGACAATGGAAAATTTGCTTAGAGTAGTGTAGTTTAGGGAGGAATATATATTGAAGGTAATTAAGATTTATAACGTAAACAAAGGTGCATGAATATTTTCATACATAATCTATCTCTCTTCTAGCTGCACTTTTTATATAGCAATAGAAATATTTATTTTTTTGTGTTTAACACTCACCGACGATGCTAGTGATTAAGTTCAGAGACAAGAAATCTCTGCATGTGCCTGTAACCTTCGGCTTTTGTTTTTTATGTGAACCTAATAATATATTAATAATTATTTGTGAATTTTACAGGAGTTTATTAGAGGCATCAGGGAAGTGCAGAAAAACTTAGTGAATGAAACTAAAGAGGATAACAACAGAAAGAAAACACAAGCTCCAAATGTGCTGGATAGATTTAGAAAAAAATAACTTTTATTTAAAAAACAAACTAAAAAGCCCATACTAATATAAAATAAATATTGTCATCATTGTTCATAAACTTACTGAATCAATTTGTAAGTAAGCTTAGTTTTTGTTTCGGGATGCCATCCATTCCAGAATTAGAGGAGTAAAATAAGTAATGATGCAGTCAGCCCCTGAAATTTAAATTGTACATTCAATTGTAAATTGTGTATGGTATTAAATTTGTAAATATTTTTAAAATAATATAAAAAACTAAAAAAAAATAAAAATATTTTTATTGGTAGTAGTTTCCTATTAAATGTAAATATAGCAGTATTGCAGAACAATGAGAAAAAAAACAAATAAAATTTATCTGCAAGTTAGCAATCTCAATAATATTATTGCTGTGATTCTCAGTTTAATCCAATCAAAATGTTTTTGTTTATGATTCCTTTCTTGAATTTGGTATATGCATGATTTTTGAAAATACTTTGAATAAATGATTTTCATTTCAAAACTTACATAAAACATTAAAGCATTCATAAAAAGTAATTTTATTAAATTAAAAAAAAATATATATATTTCATTTGGACAAGATATTTTTGCTTTTCGAATACGCCATTTTTTGCAGGATTTATGTAACATCACTTTTTATGTCATAAAAGCTATTTAAATGACTTTGATTACAATGAAACTTCCTAAATTTGGTCTAATTCTTCTGACAAGTAAAATCGTGGAACAAGAGTGAAAATCTTTGCATAAATATTGTCTTGTGCCTATGTACAAGAATACAACGAAAAATGCACTAGATAAAGTATTTTTTCTTATTAAAAAAGACTCAAATATACGAGCAAAGTGGCATGATAAGAGATAATGTATCTTCAATAACTAGATTTCATTGTTTTGAAGTCATTCCTTTACAATCGAATTTACAATTTTGTTGATTTATGTTAAAAAAAAGTATAACCTCAAAAAAGTTTTAATTGGACATTTGATGAATTTTTATTTGTGGGATATTTATTTGCATATTAATGTTTTTATGTGAATATAAATAGTATTTTTTCTTCATTTTAGTAGAAGAGGATACAAAAATTTAAATGCAAAATAATGAGTCGCCATAGGATTCCCATTAAGATCTATATTTACCAAAGATATTAGATATAATAATTATAACTGTATTATATTCTAACAACTGAAACATATACACCTGTTTACTCCTATAAAATAATAATTTGTATACTTGACTGCATTTGTTGATAAAATTATTTTTTCTGCATTTATAGGTTATATTTAGTTTTTCAAATTAATATGGAAAATTATATATTAAAAGAGCTTGAAAACTGAATTAAGCATCACGTAGCTTTTACTCCTTAAAATTCATTAGATATAAAATCTGTATTTGAAGAGAAAAAAACCCATCATTATTCCGTCTATTCTCGGAAGATTATTCGACTGCGCTTTAACAAATCCTCTTTCAGTAATTTTAATTAATGATTTTCATACAACAAATAATGAAAAAAATCGTAATATAATTCAATTTATCGTCAATCACTTAAAGAAAGCACCCAGCAACCATACAAAGTAGTTATGCTGACATGAAATTTGATACAAACTGCGGTTTAACCAATAGCACTGCTTTTAGATACATTAAATTTGCGTGTATTTATTGTATTTTTGTTTAATTAAAACTTATTATTTAGCAAACATTTGGAAAGAAAAAAATATTTAGGTTTTAATCATAGCAATAAAGATTAAAAAAAAAATATTTGAAAGAAATATATTTTTCATGCCATACCCAATTGAATTTTGGCACAACATAAGATAATTTTGTTAATGATTATAAAATAAGAACAAGGTGTCTTAAATTTTAGGCCCGGATTATTACTCCTAAAAAAATAACACTATTTCGGATGATTCTAGTCCCAGGTTATACTTCTTCCTCCAAAAAGATAGCACTAACCCAATCTGGTACTGATAATATAAAGTATTTGATTTATTCCACATAGAAACCAAACATTACCATCAGGTATACTTGATAAAAACCATTTTGGCATTTGAATGATGAGACATTATCGATTCAAAAGAGGAATAATTTAAAAGTCAAAATGAAAGTAGCTCAAAAACTTCAAGTGCATGCTTTCAATAAAAAAAGGCAGTTGTAAAGAAAATATTTTAAATGAACTATGTTATTACTTTCTGGCAAGTCTTGTTCACACTTTGTTATTCAAGGTAAGTCAGCAGATCCTATACCTACTCTTATTTACAGCAGAGCCCTGCTTATCCGTTCTAGTCGGGGCTGGGACATCGCCGGTTAATCCGATATGTATACAAGAAAACTTTAAATATTAATTAAACTCGTATATTTGGTAAAAATTAAAATAATATATGTCATAAATATATATATTTTTATTTTATAAATATAAATATAAATATAGTCTGTATTGATATATAGACTGTGTAGCGCAAGAAGGGCTAATCTGCATTTTACACATGTCTTTCTGAGATTCTCCTTTTGTTATTATGTTTTAAAACGATACAAAGTTTGCAGGTTGGTCCTTATAGCTTCTTGTTAGGATGTAAACAAAAGCAGATTGGCCCTTCTTACGCAACACAGTCGATATGATGAAGTTAAATTTATTAGACCAATCAATTATAACTTTAAATACAAATGTCTTTAGATACAAGGTTAAATTTAAGTGAAAAACGATTGTTTTGCTTTTAATAGTAGTTATAAAGTCAGTTTTTAAAAAATTATTCTTATTCTTATTATTCTAATGGCTAAGGAAGTTAATATATTATGATAACTTAATTTGTGAAGGACACCTCCCCATTGATCTTAAACTTTATATTAAAAAAAAAAACATTTTTATAATATTGGTTTCGAAGTACTTCTTCATCATCAGGATCTTTGTTTTTTACAATACAATATCAAACTAATATATATTCACACCTTAATTTACAATATATCTTGTTACTATTTAAAAAAAAAAAAAAAAAAAAAATTATTACCTTCAAATTATATAATTCTCTCCCCATGTCCCGACATCTGTACAATTTTACTTCGTCAATCCTTGATCGTTTCATTATAAAAATTATCTGGGAAGTGACTTTTCTTTTACATCCTTGCCACTCACACTGTACTATCATTGGAAATGAACTTAGTACTAATCCCAGTTTTTTTTTGTTTTTGTTTAACCAAACTTAATTTTATCTCGGTAGCACAGTCCCTCCACTTTTTGTGTGCTACCTAGTGACCTTTTAGTTTGAATAATTTAGTTCTGATGATAGCGTAAATGCTGAAACTTGTCAACTCAGTGAAAAATATTTTTTTCTTTTTACCGCCGGTTAAGCGGGGTTCTACTATATTAGCCATCAAATCCCTGGTTAGTTATGCAAATATCTACTTTGACATTAATCGACACTACAGGAAACTAATTTGAATTTAAAATATTAATACCAAACTGATCTATTAATTAATTAACTTATCTATTAATGAAAATCAAAATTGTTTTTTAATACTCTCACATTTAAAATGACGCCAATTTCCACTAAAATATCAATTAAAGGACATTATATATAATAACCTGCTCGACGGAAACTTGTCATTGTTTCTTCAACAGCTTTTTGAAGATCAAATGCACCAGCTTTAGCAGCATGATAAATCATGGCGTATTCTCCAGATACCTGTAATATTTAATTGCACTAAACTGAACAAGAAAAACCAAAATAAAAAAAAACAGTATACTTTTTTTATTTATTATAATTTATTATTTTTTCTACTGAAACCAGCAACAAATGGCTTGCATTAGAGAGCAAACTTCAACAAATTTAAAGAGCAGCGAGTTACGTTTAACCGTAGGATACACTAAGCTATACAGGAAAAAACAAATGAATAAATCACATTGCTTATTGAATTTTATTTTTATCAAATAATGACTTTGAAAGTTATAAAGACTTTAAGTAAATAAAAAATAATAATAATTTACTTTACATGTTATACAATGAAAAATATTACTTGATAGACAAACAGAGGGTGATCGGGATATTGTTGTTTTGTAGTTTTAAGTAGATCTAAATAAGGTAGGCCAGGTTTCACCATTAACATATCAGCTCCTTCTTCCACATCACGTTCCTGGAATAAGTATCATACACATGGTGAATATCACTTAAGCAGCCTCATAACTTTAGTACATTAATACTTATCATCACATGAAATCACTTAATGTAAAATCTCAAGTCAAGTGGTAAAAATTTCATCCTCTCCCTAAAAAATTGTTTCAAGTTAAAGGCCATAAATTTAACATGTTATTTATTCGGTTATTTCATGTAGGCTTTTTTGAACCTTTTTAGTCACTTATAAAATCTAACATTTTTTATATTTTTGACAAAATCTTCAACTTCTTTTATATTTTTGACAAAATATTAAACCTTTTTTATATTTTTGACAAAATCTTTAACTTCTTTTATACTTTTGACAAAATCTTTAACTTTTTTTATATTTTTGATATTACAAGTCCTTGGGGCCTTACATGGCCACTTACTGCTTAATCCGTCCCTGAGCATAGGATCCCCAGTACATACAACATAACTACAGAAAAAATAATATATATTTATATATATATATATATATATATATTTGTACACAAAGATTGAAATACGATTTACTAATTATATTTCTAGATTGAACTCCACCAAATCAACAACAAAATTTCCTTATTTAAAAAACAATAAATTATGTAGTTAAATTAATATTAATTATATATTTATGACCAAACAATTAATAAATTTTTGAGATAAAACATACAGCTCGCATGTATCTAAATATTATTTTTACATTTTCAATTATATGAAAATATTTTACCACAGCACGACAAGCGAGTCCTGTACTTCCTGGAGGCAACTGGTAACATTTCCTATCACCAAATGAAGGAGCTGATTTAGCAGCATCACGGAATGGTCCATAGAAATTTGAACAAAATTTGGCAGAGTAAGACAGAACACTAACATTATTCAATCGTGAAGAAACCAAACGTTCTTTGATTGCTCCTATGCGTCCATCCATCATGTCAGAAGGTGCAACAATATGAGCTCCTGGATATTAATACAAAATAAATTTATTCACATTTGAACTTTACTACTTTTTACTCTATCATAGTCACACAATTCTTGTCATCAACATTGTTACATTAGAATTGAAGTTCAAAAAATACATTTTTAGAATTGAAGTGTGCTTATACATTTTTTTAGGATATAAGTGCAATTTTAAAATAATTTCTAGAAAACATCAAAAAAATATCTAACTAAACATGCTACCAACACGATATCTGTGACCAACAGCACAAAAATCTTATTTAGTACATTCCTTAAGATATTTTATTAAAATAAAAGCTAAAACTGTTTATATGAAATAAATCACAGAAAGTTTCATTTGAATAGCTTGAAAGAAAAGTAATAAAATAATAAAAAAGTACAATACATTTTTCATATACTTTTATTTCTTTTATATCATTTCATATAATTTTTGAAACGGGGACTAATAGTAACTCCTTAAAAGATTCATACCAGAATAATAAATATTTTAAGGAGTTACTAACTAGGATAAATGACATGGACTCCTGAAGAAATAGACTAAGCTTACAAATTACCTGCTTTAGCATAAGATACTGCTATTTCACTTAACCTTTGAATACTCCTGTCATTATCAATGTATCCATCAGAGTTCAATATTCCACAATGCCCATGAGAAGTGTATGGACATAAACATACCTATAAAATTATAGAAGTTTCTAAATACTGTCCTATTATTTTTCCCTAACATTAATAATAAGTTAACTTTATCTTAAACAATAATTATGTATTATATAAATTAGCAAGGTTAATTCACTACTGATAAATCATGAAAATTAAGAGCATTTTAAACATATTTAATTGAAAGATTTCACAAGAAAAGTTTTTATCTAATGATAAAAACAAACTTAAATTCATCAAGCCACAGAAAACAAAAACCTTTAGATTTTTGAGACTGAAGAAGATGCTTAAAAATGATCGTCACTGCATCAATAACGAAAGCCTCTGATTTTGAGATAGTGATAATTGCAGGTGACAGGAGACAGGTGAGGTTGGTCATCTTCACTGGCCTTAAAGGTTCCACACAAAACTACTCTTGCCTCAACAAGAGTGGAAGAGGCAATACGAGTGATGCCCTCCAACAGTAGAAAAGCATTCAGACATCAAAGAGAAGGATGCAGTATTTTCAAACCCAAAATGCCCAAGGCTTGCATACTGCTCACAGATAAACAGTATATAATGAACTTACACTTACAACATACTTTTTAACTACTGAGGTTATTTGATTTTTTTAACTCTAGGACTTTTCAGGTGATATAAATAATTAGAATTTTAATTGATAGGGATTTAAAGCCATTGGAACTAACCTCTTTTTTCCCCACTTCTGTAGGAATAAATATATTTACAAATATGTTATTTTGTATTTATGTATATTTAAAGCAACACCCACACAAACCAAGTGGAACACTTTCAGCACTATTTATAGATAGATATAAACTTTGTTCTATACTTACATCACAAGCGATAATTAGCTCAGGACATTTTTGCCTAATCAGAGGTATCGCTTTGACAACAGGGTTTTCAGATGAATCTGCATTTGAACCTGTTTCATCCTTAAATTTAATATTCAACGTAATCCAGGTATATTTGAAATATAAATAAAACTACTATCTGAATCATGGATATTATACTTGCCTTTATCAATGTATTAATCACACCAAAAAGTAAAATTGACTTCAAATTGTTGTTGACCAGATTTTCTAGAATCAATAGAAGGGTTTTAATTCCGTACCTATAAACACCAGGCATACTAGGTATTTCTTCATTAGCATTAGGATCTTCACTGAAAAAATATGTTACGAATGAAAAAGTAAAACTTAAATATAAAATTTATAAGCTGTTAAAGGCTATTACACGCCAAATAGATCAGAATCGCATTGACAAGGCAATTATTATCATTTGTTTAGAGCAAAAAAAAAAGAATTATGCAAATAACAATAATTTTTTATTTTTTAAGAATTCTTAGGATTAATATTTAAAAAAATAAGGTGATGTAAATATGTACATATTGTAGAATGTTTGTATTTATTTATCACATAAAAATAATAAAAAGTGGATTTGATCAATGTTTATGAAATTTCTGAACTTCCAAAAACTTATAACTAATTCCTATGAACATCATTGCATTAAATAAATAATTAATGAATTAAAATTAGCAAGTTTTAGAAATATTTTGGTTGTTTTGTTTCTTCGAATCTCTCTACTATTCTTCATAATCTTCATTGTCTAATAATTGAAACAATGATAGTATACCATGAACTCCTTTGGTCTTCACCCCACAACAGCTCAAACGAGAATGCTCCTCATTTAGCGTCTTCTCAGAGCCTCCCCACGTCAATCCTAACGGAAGTTAAATCAACTGATTATGGAAAAGTATTTCCTTATTATCTGTGCATTCCTTAGTATCATATGAGCAAGTCGGATGGGTCCGCTTTACTAATTCATGAGAGGAAGATCCTTCGCTCCATCTCTGGTGGAATCATGCAGGGACAAGAATGGCATCGAAGAACCAATCGAGAATTATATGCCCTCTTCAAGGAACCAGGTATAGCAAGATTTATTCACTTGGAATGTAAAGGTGGATTGGACATCTAACGAGGATGAATGAAAATTCCATCCCAACGAGGATTCTTCAAGAAGAAATTCATGGGTACAGGTGTAAAGGAAAACCTAAATTGCGTTGGCGAGATGGTACCATACATTGCTCGGATGCGTAATTGGATGGTAGCTGCACAAGACCGGGACACATGGTATAGGCTGATTCAGGAGACCTTGACTCAGTAATGAGTTGTTGCACCGCTGATAGATAGTTCCTTATTATGCATAATTTTCTCACTCCATAAGCTTTCATTTATTTCATGTAGTTCAATTTTGTATCACTTCCGACACTACACACTGTATTAATTCGCTGCTTCTATGGCTCTTAATTATTCTTAAACAGATTTCATATTGTTTCTATTGTTACACACTTTCTGTTTTAGATTCAGTTATCCTTTCCCTTGCATGAAAATAATATATTTGCTTACGAAAAAAATATGAATATGTTTTAGATTAAAATTCTAATGTATTTTCCCAACACATTTCCATTAACAAAACCAACTAGATCAACTTTCACTCTAAAGTTCTAATTTTACATTTTAATATTATAAAATTAAATACACTAAAACTTTATCTTGACAATATGTGTAATACACATAGGGTAAAACTGTTCTTTTAAGAGATCAAAACAGAACGATTTACTCAATGCATAAATATTATGAGAAGAATGCTAGCACAGAAATTATCTCAAGCTTCTCTATTTTCAAATATTTTAATATTGATAAGTATAAATATAATATTATATGAAAAAATATAGTTGATATTAGTTGATTGGCATGAGAGATATGATAAATGGTTTTAACAAATCTTTACGTCAATGGTTAACTGTTTTAAGTCCTATATAGCTATTTTGATTTTATTATCCTATTTGCATTATTCTGGCCATATTTCCCAAGAATGAAGAATGAAGTATTGTATATAAGCTAAAAGGGTAATAAAAAGTGCAAAACTTCAAATATAAACATTGAACACTATTCACAACAAGCAATACAGTGCGATCTGAAACTTCTTTTTGCACACCGGTAAAACTTTACTTTAAAATATTACTTACAATAGTTTACCTCTGACAATAGGTTACCTTATAATAGCGATTAAAAAACACTTACACAATAAATATTGGATACATTAATGAATCTGCTGTAATAAGTGAATTTGTAGAGCTCCAGTTCCTTAACAGTTGGTGATGAATGCCAGTATGAAGTCGGCGATATGGATACAATGATTTCTTATCCATCTTAAAAAAAAAAAAAAATCTTATGCAAATCCTTGTTATAAAAATAAATCTTGAGTTTAAATAAATCAAAGTTCTTATTTAAATGCATCTTAATGCTTGTCCGAGTAGCTGGACCTTGTTAGTTAATCACAATCCTTGTCAGAAAAGTACTATTAATCTGACCTGTGATGAAGGTCTTGTGGCTATCAGGTGGAAGCAACAGTGTGCTAAAAAGTGTGACAGTTTCACTCACTTTAAGTCAAACAGATGCTAAGCAATTACTTATCGTTCATGTAATATCGGAAAAGATGGATTACAACATCAGCAAGAAAACTACTCACCACTTGTCCAATAGTTATTCTCATTTTCCTCCAATTTTCTAATGTCCCTAGATCACTACCATTACCATAGTGATTATGAGAATCATATCCTCCCTACCATGTCTTACAATCGATGTAACATGCGACTTTCATATTGCTCACTAAAATGGAATAGTTTAGGCATCCCTTCTGATAAATTATTGAATTCATAACCATCAATAGTTAACTCCTTTTGTCTTTTGGATGTTAAGTATTTGAGATATTGATCATAATACCTGCATCACCTAGTGCGTTTCATTTTGACAATTATGGAAATCGCATTTTTTCACATTTGATAGTTTGACATGGTAGGAATGATATAAAAGTTATATTTATAATAAAATGCAATCAAACGGTGGGTCCGGAGAGGATAGCAGGCCCTTAGGATGATGAACTTGAAGTGATTAGTAGGCTCCCCAGACGGAATGCTTTTATTGAACAAATGTTTCTAGCATTTAATTATTTTTTTTCTTGTTAATTTCTACCTCTAATGTTACTCCAGCATAAAATGTAAAAAAAAACAACATAATTTTTATCAATAATATAAATAAATATTAATTATTTTAAATGATTTAATTTTTTTCAAGACAAAATTCGGGAAATTATTATTTTATTATTTAAAATTTTGTGAAAAATATTTTCCTTTACAGTGCATATAAAAATATGATGTCACAGTGCACATAAAAATATATAATCTTTTCTTTATTTATTCATGTTTTACGTGTAGCTTGGTGTCCGCTATATCGAGTAGTTTTAAACAAATTTCTCATATTTTGTTTCATTTGTTTTAATTTACACCTGTATAGTATATATAAATTTAGGAACGAATTTGGTCTGAGGCAGCGGGTACGGTCAAAGACTGACACATTAATATGTAAGACTTATTTATTTTGTGCCAACGTTTCAGGTTATCATCAAGGCTGAAAGAAAAACAAAGTAACAACATTGAAAACGACAGAGGCAGTACCAGTAACAGTAAAAAATGATAAAAACATAAATTACAAGCAAGATAAAAATATATGAAGTATAAAAAGAAAAATATGACAATATATACTGTAAAAAATGAAAAAGTAAAGTTAAGTGAAAAGAGTGAAGGAAAGATTATGAATTACATGAAACAATAAAGTACATTATACATGATATGATAAAATATATGAACACTATTAGTTGAAATGTTAAAACATCATTGTCAAGTACTTTATTGTTTCATGTAATTCATAATCTTTCCTTCACTCTTTTCACTAAATTTTACTTTTTCATTTTTTACAATATATATTGTCATCTGTTTCTTTTTAAACATCTTTTATATTTATCTTGCTTGTAATTTCTGTTTTTATCATTTTTTACTGTTACTGGTACTGCCTCTGTCGTTTTCAATTTTGTTTTTCTTTTAGCCCTGATCATGGCCTAAAACTTAGGATGAAAGGTTGGCACAAAATAAATAAGTCTTACTTATTAATGTGTTAGTCTTTGACCGCAACCCCCAGCCAACTTCTTCCTTAAGTATATCTACAGTCAACCAAACTTACTCCTGTATAGTATATAGTATGTATAGTTATAGAAGAAATATCGGTGTTATTTATAATAGAATCAAAAATAAATTATTTTTCTATGATGGTAATTCGTGAAATTATCACTTAATTCTAACTAAAATTTTTCTAAAAATAAAGAAAATTAAAGGAATTCTATTTCAATAATAATTATAAGAAGTCAGATATGTAATTAGGAATGCAGAAAAAAAGATTTGGGTCTGATCCCAGGTATTTGGAAATATTTAGCAAAAAAAAGGGACAGAAAACGAGTTTCGAGTTCGAGAGATCTGAATTAACTGAATTCTTGCGATATCTATTAGCAGTAGTAGATACTTCAAGCTCTCTAGAATAACGTAATACTATTTCAAGGTCCAGCTTCAGTAGCAGTTAACCGTTGTTATTTGAAAAACAGGCAGAAATGGGTGGACTTCTAGAGCAGCACATCGTCCAAGGAGCCCCCCTAGCGCTCGACTTCTACAGCAGTACACCGTCATTAAAGGATTAAGAATGGTGGATACCTTAAAAATAAAGCTCTAGGTAGAAAACAAAAATCCTTACAATGGATTATGTTATCGAGAGAAGAGTAATTATAAGGCTCTGTTAGTTCAATTAGATATTCTTCATTTTAAATAGAGCTATCTTAAATAATATCCAATTATTAGGGAAGATCAATATATTATGATTAAATTATTTGTGAAAAACAACTTCCCATTCACATTTAACTTTATTATCAAAAAAACATTTTTATAATATTATCATCGACGTTTGGAAGTCCTTCGTCTTCAGGATGCTTATTTTCTACAATACAACATAAAGCATAACAGCATATTCATACATTATTTACATCATACCTTATTACTTATTGGTATTTTTCTTGGTCCATTAGAATCAGTGAATAAAAAACCACTATTAATAAAAAAATATAGACGATATAACAGTATTAACAAACAAAGAAAACTATGAAGTAATACTGGCATATTTAAACAGTTACCATAATAGAATCAAATTTACAATAGAAAAATCACAAAATAATAACTTAAGGTTATTAGACATGAATATCATGCTAAATAACAATAAGATAACAACAAAATGGACGAAGAAAAATACAATAGCAATGTAATGTTGAATTTTTGCTCTAACCACCTATTTTGGCAGATGTTCAATGTTGCTAACAATTTAATAAAAAGAGCTAAAGAACTAACTGATAAAAATCATATAAGAGAGATAAAAGCAATAATTTATGAAATGTTGGAAGAGAATTTTTATCCTAAAAAAATAATAAATATAACATGGTATAACAGCAATCACAGTAATGATATGGATAGTGTCGATAATAAAAATGACAAAGATGAAATAAGAACTGAAACAAAAATAATTAAACATACAGGCAATAAAGATAAAAATTTAAAAAACAGAAAACTATTACCGATTACTATACGGACAATGATAACCTAGATAAAAACAATAAAAAGGATGGTAGTCAAAATAATAATGAGCCTAAAAAGAAGGATATAAACAAAATGAAATTCTATAAAATGAATTATATACCAGAAATAACTGAAAAAATAAAAAAAGACATTGGTGGAGTATGACGACACAAACTTACAACTAGGAACCTACAATGGAAACAAAATAGAAAAACCATTAAGCAAAATGAAGGATAAAATAAAAATGATAGACAGAAAGAATGTAGTGTATAAAATAGATTGTAGCAATTGCGAGATGACGTATATAGGAAAAACATCTAAAAATTACAAACCAGAACCAAACAGCACATAAGTAATTGTAAAAACAGTAAAAATAAAAATATCATTGCTTTGGCCCATCATAGTATACTAACTAACCATAAATTTAATTTTGATAGTACCGAAATATTAGAAACTGAAAAAACCCCACAAGAAATAGAAAAACAATGGTAGCAATATACATTACAAGAAACATAAATGATGTAGTTAATTTTAAAATAGATGCTGATAATTTAAAAAGCCATTATGCAGACATAATAAACAAACTAAATATAAAATAAATTATAATTTAAAATTGAACAAACAATTACATTGATTTAAATATAAAATAGAATAACAACAAAAATTTATAAAACAACCATAATAATAGTAAGTGTGAAGAGAATAGGTGGGGAGGCATATGAAAACAAATGTATGGATTAGCAAAAAATTCATTTAAGTGATAGTACAGTGTGACAGAGATATTAAAGTAGAATCATTCTCCAGAATATTTTATAAATGAAACAATTAATTTTAAATCCAGGTAATTATTAGATGAAGTAAAATTATATGGATATGGGGAGAGCACTGTGTATTTTAAAGGTAATATTTAATTTTAATAAGTAACAAGATATGGTGTAAATTAATGTTATAAATATTTAATCGTTGTAATGTTTTATGTTGTATTATAGAAAATAAGCATCTTGAAGACAAAGAAGGACTTCGAAACGTCAATGACAATATTATAAACATGTTTTTTTGATAATAAAGTTAAATGTCAATGGAAAGTTGTTTTTCACAAATAATTTAATCATTGAAATATGACAAATATTCAATAAAACAAATCTAATTGGAGGGAAAAAATAAACATTCCAGGGAAAACTAAATATGGCAGTTCTGTTGGATTGATAATTTTAATAATTTAATTTTCGGCTAAAATTATTAAATAAGCCCAAAACATAACATTCTAAATAACTAAGCGAAATAAAAAGGAAAACGACTTAAAACCCTTTCCTGAGGTGAAGGGTATGTAATGCATAAATAAATGAACTTAATATAAATATAATCAAAATCCTTATGGGTTATTAATTTTACTTCACTATCAAACTATACACAAAATTTGTGAATGTCTTAGAATTATACAACTGATCACTGTAAATCCTTAAATAGTTCTTTGCCTACTAACATAAAAACAAGAAGGATTCACATTAATTTTTTTAACAAATTAAATTTTTATCTTCTCAATGAAATAATTAGAGAAAAACAAATTGTTTATATAATTTATATTTTTTTTTAGGCAAGTAAAAAAAAACGTTTATACAGACTTCTGATTTTTAATCTTTGGATCAAATATTTCTGATATAGGAACACCAAAAGTATTATTCATCATTAAGCATTGCACAAAATGATATTTTCATAAATGATCAAAATTTTGCCAACTCATACAAAATCTATATCATCCAACACTGTTCTACAAATAAGTATTTATCATGTACCTTAATTTAAAATATAATAATTTCAAAAATAATACAAGCAAAATTACCTCTATAAAAATTTATTTTTAGAAAATAAGAACCTTTAAAACACAATGGAAAACTATACTATTTACAAGAGATACAGTTCACCCAAGATTAGATTGAACCCAACGATAATGAAAACTTTCTTCCTAGATTGAATAACCTTATCACATTCAACAGGTTATCAAGAAGAGACAGCTAACTATATTTTCAGTAACATATGATACCAGATGGTAACTGCTCTTACCAAAGTACTAATAAGATAACAACGTTACAATAACTTGATGAGAATTCTTTTTACATAATGTTATTCTTCTGAATGCTTTTGGATTCTACAGTAATTAGTAAGACTAATATTAAATTACAGTTAGTCCATCGCAATGCCAAATAACAATATTTAATTTGCAATAATATTATCCGATAACTTTTGATCTGCCCTCCGTGAAAATTATTAGTACAATAACTTTTCTTCAATGGATTGAGGTTTTCGAATATTTTTTTCTCTTCGTCATAACTTTTATAGCCTAATTATTCCAATATTCTTTACTAAATGATATAACTAACCTAATAACTCAATATTGGAGCCTAATAACTAGGAGGGTGGAAGAGTTACTCTTCCATCCCTTAGCCTAATAACTTTGTAACAGACTGGTGAAACCTGCTACCAGAAAATAACACTTTAGCACCACCAGGGAACCTTGGGAAAGATGAACTTGCAAAATTCTGTATAAATTTATACATGAAATATTCAGATAGGCCTCGTTTTAGTATTCTTCATATTAAAAAAAATTATATGAAAGATATGGAAATTTAAAATTCTCCCCAAGATTGATTAGCCAGATAAACTTCTAAAACATTCAATAATAGAATTTCGTTTTAAAAACTTGTTTATGAAAATATTTGTTTTTCTCTCCTGATAATGCAAACATATGCACACGTCAAAAAAAGTTATTCATCTCCACTTTTTTCCCTAATAATAGTTTGTCACAGCAAACGTGGCTTTTGATAGATAGCTCAACATTAGAAGATAATAAACAGAGAAGTTTCTGGATTAACACCAGATTAGGAAGTAAAACAAGACAATTCCTGAAAAAGTGATTACCAGCCAATTCAGCTTTTATCTTCATTTAGTGTTCTTAATATGTAGCCTGTCCTATTTGAGTATTCTCGTGGTTAATAGAACCATTTTATTACCAGGAAAAGTGATCTTTTTTGGAGGGAGAGGGGGGGAGAGGTTGTTTGAAGAAGAAATAAAAAAAAAGTACACCAAAATTATATAATTCTTCAAAAACCGTTCAAAACTTCACTGTAAAGTTTTCATACCGGTTTATACGACTTTTAAAATCATATAAGTGGTGGTCCAGACAAACTAGGACAGAAAAGGGGGAAGATTTGTTGTTGACGAAAATGTTGATACATCCTAGTTTTTTGTGTCTCTGAACTTGAATTTGAGGTTTTTTGACAGATATTTTGCCCGGAAACTCAGTTTTCCATCTATATCTTCGAAACTTGTTTTATTCAAAAAAGACCATTCTCAACCTAATTAAAGTAGACAAAATATTTTACACTTTATGTCCTTAAAATATTTCTCTATTGTCGACCTTAAAGCCGCTATAGCCTGCTGAAAATGAGGCCAAATTTCCAAAATTGGCAAAAACGCGATTTAAGACTCTTCACGTCCGATTTCTATAAAAACTATCCATGTTTACTCTACTTATGGCCATACTTCATGGAATACGCATAAAAATATATATAATAGACATTAATGTTTGGTGTAACTAAACAAGTAAAGGCCCAACAAATTTATCTTCTTTACTTCTTAGTTGTTGGATTCCAGTAAAAAAAAAAAAGTGACAACGTTCATCATAATCTCTAATGCATGCTACTAACAAACTTTCTAAAAGCATGTTATTCCATGCCATGAGTAATTGTGAGACAATTTCTTCCTCTTCGATCAATATAAATGGATTTTTATGAAAATACTTTCCAAAAACCAGGATCTTGCTTCAATGTTCAGTGTTTTCCAAAAATCACAGGTCACTTACCAGAGTATAGAACAAGCAGTGGAACGTTTCCTGGGCGTATACAGAGAGTCTTTTCTCCCTCTCCCAAAAGATGAAAAGGCTACTTATTAAATTGTGATAAATAGAAAAAAAAAAGAAAATTAAGGTAGAAAAGGAGAGAGCAGGGCGACTATTTTTACTTCAAAACTCGAACTCCTTTTTTAAAATTGTCCAATCTACTGGTTTTAAATTTATCGATATTAGTAGAGTTTTAGGATATTGTGTTGCCTTTTGAAAGCCTCTACTAACTTGGAGTTATAATGGAAGTCTTAGCTTCAACTAAAACAGACCAATGACATTATTAAGAAATCAACAATTTTAACGAACAGAAATATGCGTTTAGTACAATTTTTATCGCGGCAGAAACGATATCCTCAGGAAACCAAATAGCTCTCACATGAACTTCTACATCATTGGCGCACATGTGCTGAATTCACGATAATGAAGAACGTAATATGACATCCTGAAATTAAAACGAGCTGAATTCTGCTTCATAACTCCTCGAAACGGGTTAAATATTGTTAATAAATTTTAGAACACGTGAATCTTCATCCATTTTTCATTAATTTGTTTGGAAAAATCGCCATTATAACCAGCCGAATGGAGCTATAAAAAGATAACATTTTCGTTCGATTTTTTTGTAAGTTTTCTTAAAACGGTTGAAATTATAGAGTTGTGTTATGCTCCAGAAATCTACAAAACACATATTCTCGTCCGACTTAAAATATTTTTCTTGAAATTGGTGATATTATAATTAGTGGAATTCTGCGCTAAAAAGCCGTAACACACTCAAATTTGCGTCCGATACACAACAATTTTCTTAAATGCATGCGAAATTACTTAAATTACCTATATTCGCAAATGGTCTGTGTGTATGTGAACAGCCTAGCTCAAAAAGGAAAAGTCATACGATACTCAAATTACGTATTTAAGGTAGGCATATGGCTGTGATGTTACGACAACTTTTTCGTCAAAATCGACTTACCGGAAGTGCCTCCTTATATAATCGATTTTACAATTTTCTCGAAAACGGCTCGAACGATTTTGATGAAACTTAGCTAAATTATTCTTCATAAAGGCCTTTAACTTTTCATTTATGTAGTAAAACACCGAGGAATTGCAGAGAAAAAAGTTATGATGAAAAGAATATTTTATTTGCCCATAGTTTAAAAATTATGCACTTTATGGTAATTTACTTTTAGAATTGTATGAAAGGTAATTAAATTATCTAAAAAACAATAAAAGAATCATCAAAATCGGACCAGTATTAGCAAAGATACAGTGTATTTTATGAGGAGCACAAGACCCTAGATGGATTACCAAGCGCATCCGAAAGGAGACGGATGTGACCGAACATCCTCCCACCAATCCGCCAATCTGTTGTAAACAATAAGCTCTGTAATAAAGTAATTTAAGAATACACAAGTGGAAATTAACTTAATAATTTCTACTTTCACATTATTTAATGTAAAGAAAATGTTTCCATGGAAACTGAACCAGAAATTTTTAAAATATATTTGCAATTAAATAAGTTAAACAAGTTAATAATTAAATAATAATAATAATTAAATAAGTTAAAATATATAGGTAGTGTACAGGATTGTTGTACTAAAATTGTTTAAAAAACTTTGTACTTAGTGGGAGAAGATGTGTATGCTGCTGATTTTATTAGAAGCAGTGTTTATGTGAACTCTTTAAAATTGTATTAAAAAGATAATTATTATAGGATGGTAAGGGAAAGTTGTGTGATGCGCGCACCGCACCAGATTTTTTTCTTTCACATTCCTCAGTGGGTAAAATTAAAATACGAAAGGCATGAGTAAGGCCTACTAAACACGTTGCTCTTATTAAACAGCCAAGATTAGCTTGTTACTACGTTAATATATAGTTTTAGTAAAAATTAATTCAAGTTTATTATATATTATCCTCCTTTATCCTATTATAGTTATCTGTTAAAAAAAATATATCATTATTAAATTATTTATTATAATTTTGAATATTAAGTAGTAGTAAGTTGCAATAAATACGTCCTAGCTGTTAGAATGGGTAGATACTTCAGAAATCAAAGGATTCAATATCTGTATCAATAGGAGCCTGTATCTGATACGACCCAAGGTCAGATACTCGGTTCTGTATCAGATACAGCTGGTATCAACTAATCCGACTCAGAAGTAGTGTCCATTGAGGATCTGCATCCGGTTCATTTCGACTGTATCAACTCTCTAACCAACCAACTTTCCAGTATCTGTTACAAAGTATCTGATTGATACAATCTAACCTGTCCCAATACTTTTGGGTGCTTAGTCTTCTAGAAGTTCGCTAGAGTTTTCAAGAAGTTCAACGTTTCTGTTTTGTGTTTTTTGTTCAGTAATTAGAGCGATTTAAAATAGGTTTATTATCATCATGACCAATTCGTTTGGGTGTTTTAATAAAAAGACAGATAAGAAGGCTGAAATCACGTTTCTGACGTAAACTACTTATTTATAAATAGATTATAAATTATTATCATATTACTTGTTTCAGTATTAAAAAAAAACTGTACTACTACAAAGGGTCTTGTACGAAGGGTCTTGGATTCAGTAATTGGTAAGGACCTTACTGTTTCCAAGCCAACGGTTGTGCAAGGAGGCGATTCGCGGATCACGTTTAATCGCCAGGTTTTTCCCCCAATCAAGATTACTCAGTTTATAGACGATGGATGAACCCCAGGAGGGTCTTCCGATCCCACAAGGCCGATCCACGACTGAAAACAGAATTAATAATGGTATCACTCGGCGAATGTCACGTCCTAATCAAAGGGGGCGTGGCCTCAGTAAGGTTATAGCCCCATCCGTCACCAGTTGCTACCATTCTTCCCCTTTGTCCTGGTTTTTGAAAACCGTGTATTCATTGCAATCATTAAAATTATTACTGCCTTAATTACATATTTAAAATTATTAGTGCTGTCGACTTCCGGTGATCTGGGAAGTTAAAGCAATAATTTAAAGGAGAGATAATTTAAATTACGTTAAGGACCCGACCTCCACTGAAAAGGAACTGTTGGGGTTTGTTTATCTCTTGAACGTGCGTAGCGAGCGGAAATCGTCAGCCACAGCTATCTATTTAAAGCAGTAATTATTGAAATTACGGTATGATCCCGACCTCAACTGAAAAGGATCCCTTGCTGTTTTGTTTACTTCTTGGGCGCTTTATTATTATTAATAAATAAAACTGTGTTCATTTTTGTCTTTACTACGCAATTTTGGGAACTAACTATGCAATCTAAATAATATTTAAATTTAACAAAGGAACGAAAATTCGTTTCTTCAATTATTTTTCACAGCCGGTCTCGTTCCTAGGATCTAGAGATTAGTAGTACAGTGCCCTCCCACTGAGTTACCCCTCTCCCTATTCAAGTATTTAAGGTTTCCAAGAAATAGAGAGTTGAGAAGAATCTGGGAAATAGTCTTAAAGCAACTAACCACATTTTTATTTGTTCAGTACATTTTAAAGATAATGATTTTGAAAAGTTATCCCCATTTGCCACTAATTTAAAGGAAGATACAATACCTACCAATTTTCCTGGATTTCCTGAGAAATTAAAAAAAGTTAAGGTGAATAAGAGAGTGTCTCTTAAACATGTAACCAACATTTTTGTGCAAAAAGTACATAACTGCATAACAAACATATAGCGTACAATATGTTTTTACCATTGCTTTTTGGAAAAACGTCCTATAAACGTTGACAATATTTTGGATTCCCGAAGTAAAAATAAAATACAAAAACTGGAGGAGCACTTTAGCTCTTTGATACAAGATTAGGCAGTAGAGCTGGAAAGATTGTCAGATGAATTAATTAGGAAAGATTTGAATCAATAAAATTCTTTGGTCAATTGTTCTAGGAGTAATAGAACTAAACCTCACCGACTTTTAGTAAGATTTTTTTCAATAGATGGTCATTCGTACGATATTCACTTCCTTGTTTACTTTAAAACGGCTGAATGAAAGTAATATTTAATGCTGATTCAACAATATCACTGCAATAGAATTTACAATAAAAATTGTGATAACAAAATTAAATTGATTAATTGAATATTTAATTCACAAACTATAACTTTGGTCCGACAACATCCTAATCATTTATGTTACATGGAAACGACACGAGGCAGCAGTGATTTTAAAGAAAACAGCACTGGCTCAATGATTGAACAGTAGCCTATTCGAAGATGTAGCCCATCTAGTTGATCGTCTACCTACAAATTCGATGCTCCAATATAGTATTTTATAAATAATTTATAAATAATAAATATTTTAACAACAGAATCAAAGGCAATTATGATCAACTTAATTTTGAAATTAACTGTACACCAGAGACAGTTTTTTTTATTTTTATTTTTTTACAAAAATGATACAATTTAAAAGACAATAAACTGATAAAAGATTTATTATTTTTATGAAAAATTTATTCAAATCCAATTTAATTAAAAATTAATGAAATATATTTTTTATTTCAATCTTTTAAATAATGATTAATTTATTCAATCAAATTTTCTCTATAAAATGTCTCATAATTAATTCTAAACACATTAACTCTGGTAGTAAAATCGATGTATGCGGTAATTAATATGTTGCTAAAGATTCTTACAAAACATAAATACATATTCCAGCCCTCTCTACCGCTGTGCAGTGTGGGGTTCCTTTTTATAGAGCCGCTTCCAAGTGATTCTGTCCAATGTCAGCTCATTCCTCTTATTTTAGTCGATGTCTCGTCTCTAAAAGGTTGTCTCGTCTCTCTGCCTCCGTCCTCCCAAGTGTGCCTTGGTCTTCCTAGGCCTCTCCCACCATCAACTCTGGTTTCGTATGCTAGTCCTACCAACCTGTTATCTGGCGTTCGCTTAACATGGCCATATTATCTCAGTTTATGCTCCTCTATAATATTCTCCATTGGTTTCACTTTCATATTACCTCTTATAACTGCATTTCTGATCCTTTTTCTTCTAGCGCATCCTTCTACTTTCCTTAGGTATCACATTTCCATAGCTTTCTGTCTTTTCCTGTTTTGGATTGTTAAAGCCCATGATTCGAATGAGCACATTAGTGTTGGGAAAAAGATTGATTTATAGACAGATAATTTTGTATTTTTAGTTATTTCCCTTCTATAAAGGAATCTCCCTTTAATGACATTGAACAGTCTTCATGCTGCACTTATCCCCTTTGTCACTTCTGTATCTATGTATATATCGACAATAGGTCCACCTGGATGAATGCGGATATATTGATATCCGCATTCATCCAGGTGGACCCTGAGATACTTGAAGCAGTCCTCTTGCTCCAACTCGCCATTTTTAATCCTTATCACCCGCATTTTTCTCTGGTGCATCACCTCATGACATTTATTTTCCTAGGATTAATAATCATATTTATTTTACTTAAGTCCTGTTCTAGAACTCTAATATTATATTGTCTGCGCAGAGTAACAGAGATAACTTAACTGGGATCAAATAAAATGAATAACAATGGGCTCAGACTGAAATCTTGTTTTATTCCTCAATTATTTTCAAATTCTGTTGAACCGTTATTGGAGAACAACACAATATTCCTGGTTGTGCGGCATAGATTATTAACTGCCATAATTAGACCTCTCTGTATGCTTTTTTCTTGTTACATACGAGACATTAAAAGTAAAAGTATCGCAAATTAGTTGGGAGACCTATCGTTTACGTCAGGAAAGCCAACTCTTTATTTTCTATAAAGAACGTGGTAAGCCTTCTATCTAAGTGGAAATCATATTGTCGGTCGTTAATGATTGACAATTAATAAAGTATTTGAAAATACACTTAGTTTTGATTAGTGAGTTAATTGGCTATTTTCTATTATGCCTTCATATGAATTAGCGATGTTAACTCGCACTTTACCTAAGGTAAACAATAAACCATTATTGGAGTTTACCTTAAGTGAGGGACTTCTGTTTTAATAATTCTGTCATTATTTTTAGCCTGATATTGTTAGCATTTTAAAGCGGACTGCCAATTCAATATTTGATTGCGGTGGTATTATAAGGAGCATAGATAATTTAGGGAGGAGACCAATTCCCTACAAAGCCAATAGTCATGGAGCAGTTCACAGAGAAGCCAAGTATAATAAGAGAATACATTTCTATTTATGAAAATTTTCCTGTAGATTATTCATAGCTTCTGGGAACAGAACAACATAAAACCTATTCTTTCTTTCCAATGAATTTTATCCTGTGATTGGTTACAATAAAAGTACTTAGTATCCTTGTTGATTTGAAGTAACAGTCTTCTGGAAGAACTCTGGCTACTTCTAACAACTGTAGAAAAGGCAGTTTTTGTAAATACTCTAATGTCTTAAATATAGCATTTTTGGTAAAAAATCAGTGAAATATCTTACATAGATTTTATGATCGATTAATGCATTAAGTGTTATTGTTATAGTAATATAATAGCCTTGTTATAATTTAATTTGGTACTTTTTACCGTTTATAATTGTATTGATCATAATTTATGAATATTTATTGAAATGATTTTATAATAATTAAAACCTGATTATCTTTCGGTGTCTGATTTCTGTTTGTGGAAATTAGCTTGGAATTATTGCTAAGTTATAATTCTACTTCTAAGACCTTATTGAATGTATTACTTCAGCAGTAGTTGTTTCAACTGTAGGAGTATGGCTTTATTTTTCTTACACCTACCATTCAATCTTGTACTACTGTTTTTAAAGTACTTACTGCGGATATAATATGCAATATATCTATGGCACAGGTTACTTAGTTTCTTAACTATATTATATAGATAATAATGTTTGACATGTCATGACCTACTGTTAAAGTCCTATTCTGATTTTTAGTTTCAATGTAGAGTTTATGAAATTTATTAATTTTATGTGTCATAAGAAAAGATAGATTATTTGAAAAAATATTAGAATATGGTTTAGAAAATATCATTTATGACTTATTTTCTGGGTCCTATACACTAGTTTGTTTTTAGTTATTTTGTGCTGCTTTTTGATGCACCTCCCTCTAAGCTGGATGATTTGAAAAAAGAATATAACAGAGATGTTGATATTATACGGTCTAGAATTTTCAAGGTTCAGCCACAAGATACAAATCACGAATGTAATATTCAAGAAGAAATGAAACCAGCACCGTACAGGTATAAAACATGGTTTATTTATATTACCCACAAAAGTTATTAATTAATATTATCCAAGCAACCTCTAGTTTTTATACTGCATTGTAAGTACAGAAATGTTCTGTTTATCCGACATGATCAATCTTTTAATGATGCTGCATTACTAGATATCAAAATGCTTAAGATATACGATACGCTATGAAATATATTATTGTTATTTTGATATTGTTATAATCAAGATAAACGTTTACTTTTAATTGCTATAAACACACCCCACAATACTTATAAATTTAAATGAAAAAATCAATGAATTATTCTGACAAAAAAAATATTATTTCAACATTATTAAACGAGCTGCTATTGTTCTCTATAAAGGAAATAATTATATTTAATAGATCAGTGAAATTCTAAGCCAAATGTATGCCTGATTAAAGAAAAATTTACATTTACTGTGAATTACAAAAATGGCAAACATTTTCTCTGTTCCCTATGAGCTATTGTATAATTATAATTATTTTTAGATCTGAAGTAATTAAGCTGATAGAAGAAATAAAGAAAAAGGAAGAAAGACGCCCTAAATTTAAGTATAACACAGGACTTGATTATTATCCTTTCCAAAAATAAAAATGAAGTTCTGAAATTCTTTTTGATGTTTGTATATAAATTTTATAAATATTAGAAATATAATATAGCAAGTTTAAAATAAAAATTATTTGGATATATTTTGTTTTATGCCTACATTTAAATACCTCTTTAACATTTAGGCTATTATTGTAACTGCAATAAATGATCATGATATTTCTAAGTCAAGAAACATTTAATGAAAATTACTATATCAGGAATTGCCTGATTTATTTAACTAGAGTATAATGTTTTTGTTTATATAGCTGTCAAGATATGCAAATAATAAAAAAAACCAGTGTCAAAAGTTTGGCAGATTAGAAAAGATCATCCACCATCTGGCGGAAGGCCTGGTACCTCACATACATCAGTATTTTTTTTTTGTTATCAATAGGCATGTACTGGGGTTTGGCTCTGTAGATATGGTGGCAAAGAATACAAACAAAGGTATATGGTTGACAAAATTTTCCGTGATAGTACTTGTCATCATGAAAAAAATATTCATACCATATCCAATTATTTAATAGCTAGTAACAACCATTTATGAAAATTATCTCTAAATTTTTGTAAGCTAAGTATTAGATAACATTCCCTTTTAGCTACGGTTTTAGTTGGAATTTTTAGAAATTAAAAAAAAGCAATAACCATTTATTAAAAAGTAAATTTATTATGAACTATTTACGAGATCTAGACTTTTGTCTCTTTTTTTGTATTTTATATTCTTTTTTATATTTGAATTTCTTCTGTTCTATGATTTGAACATATCTTCTTTTAATATCTTTCTTAAATTTTGCATCAGCTAACAGCTCATCAACTAAAGTATTCTTCCTTAATTTGTTTGGTAAACGGCTCTTATAGAAATCAGCAGGAGAATCCAAAACTGTTCCAACCTAAAACAAAATTAAAATAATTATTAAATCAAACTTTAAAAGATACTAACATCAATTTTTAATCTGTACTTTCATTCATCATCGTTTGCATTCTCAAGACATTAATAATGTGACAAATATTGACATCACGAGGGTGTCCCACCTCGTGATGTCAATACTTTAGGAGGTTGTTCTAGAAGTCATTTGTAGTTAAATGGCGCAGAAATGAAATTTCTATCTTAACCCATCGAAGAGATATCCTATTTTTTGTATATTTTTAAAAATACACGATTTTTTAGTAAAAAACTTTAATTATTTAATTTATGGTTGATGTATCGTAAAAAACGAGGATATTTTCAAAAACTACATTAAATTTCCTATAAGAAACACCCCCCTTTAAAATTTTATTTATTCACACAAGCGGTATACAGTAATTAATAGCAGTTAAAAATTTAAAAATTAGTATTTTCTGATTGTGTTTACACTTTTCTAGCACAGCCAATTTTAGGCGCAGAGGTTTGCCTCTGGGTCAAAAGTTGCATCAATTCATAAGCTTTAAAATGATACCCCATTCACCCAGAAAAATAAAGGTTTTGTGTAAAAAACTTTAATTTCCAATTCCAAAACCATAATTACGCTAAATTTATCGGCGGCGTAGAACAAAGAGTGAACACTCATGTTCTCAGTGAACATAATACAAAGAAGGAGGGGATTTTTTTTGCTTTTCTTTTTTATTTTATTATAACAATCTAATGTTTGGAGAACCTATTTAGTCACTCACATATTGAAATTTCCATATTTGTGACGCGCCACGAGAAAAGGGAGCTTAGGATGAAGACCCAAATTTTTCACTAGAGCATAAAAACTTTTTTCTAGTAAATGTATTTCTGAACATCTAAACTACATGTTAAATACTATTTTTGACGGTCACTCTCAAGCATTGTGTAAGAGCGTTGTTTTGTGAAATTCCGCTTTAGACCGGACGGTAAAAATTAAACTTCAAATCGTTATAATTCTGCGATTTTTGCTCCTAGGGAGCTACAGAAGGGCTCATTTGATTCGTCTCTTCTAAAAATTAGTGGGAAGAAATAGATTTTCATTTGTTCACCCTAAGCTCCCTTTTCTCATGGCGCGTCACAATAATTATTACAAAGGTAAATAAGGATTTTTTTTTTATGAGCGAACACTCCTAGAACATAATAAAAATAAGCAGATTTTTTAAAAATTGTTTTATGAAAAATATTAAATTTAAGACAATCATAAATTTAGTTCTTACAAATTATTATAAGTAATATGTATCTAGATACATAATGTCTTTATACACTTTAAAATAAAAATGTCTGAAATGTAGGTACCTAATAATACTAATTCTAATTACTACTCTTTTAAAAGAAACAAAAATATTATTTACAATAAAAAAATACAAAACACGAAAAGTAAAAAAACTTGTTTATGAAAAGCAAAAGTACTCCTAGGGAAACTGCCTGCCCCCTGCCTGCTGTCTACACATATGAGGCCGTAATCTAACCGAATCAACAGCTTTGCGCAGAATGTCTCGCCCTTCTCTCCTCATGATATTGCTCTGCTCTTCAATCCTGGCAAGGAGTTCCTCCCTTGATGCTACAGGCTCGGAGTAAAATTTGCTCTTCAACGTTCCCCATACGTGGAAGTCGAGAGGAGTAAGATCGGGGGATCGAGCCGGCCATGGAACAGGTCCATATCGACCAATCCAATGGTTTGGGAAGTGGTTATCCAACCAAACCGTCACTTCTCTCCCACTGTGGGCCGGGCATCCATCCATTTGGAACCATGTGCGATTGATGTCAGGCAGGGGATCTTCAGGCTGATTAAAAAGAGGATACAACTGGTTTTCCAGAAGTTCCCTAAATAATTCCGCATTCATTCGTCTGGGCACTATTATCGGGCCAATTAGACGATTATCTACCACTCCCATCCATACATTTATGTTGAACTGGTATTGGAAGGAGGATGGCCTAACAGCATGGGGATTATCCTCCGCCCAGACATGAGTATTGCGGGCATTAAAAAGCCCCCCACGCGTAAATGTTGCTTCATCAGACCACAAAACACGTCTAGGGAACCAGCGGTCTTCCTGGCACTGGTCTGCAAACCATTCGAAAAATTGTCTCCTGGCCACCATGTCTCTATCCAGCAATTCTTGAACCGGACTGAGGTGGAAGGGAAGTCTTCCGTCACCGACTAAAATTCGGTGCACTGAGCTGTGGGGGATCCCAAGTTGTGCTTCTGCTTCACGAACACTAGAAGAGGGGTTTTCATAAAAAAAATTCAGCACCTCTTCCTCACGTTCAGCATCCTGGACATCCCGTGCCCTGACAGGCTGTTTCGGCAGTGATCCGGTCTCCCTCAGGGTACGAAAAGTAGAAGAAAACGTTCTGCGATCCGGCAAGCATCTGTCTGGGAAACGACGACCGTATTCACGGACAGCTTCCGCCTCATATCCATCGGCAAAGCCATATACAAACACAATATCAGCGTATTCTTCAGTTGTGAAAAAATTAGGCATATATATATATATATATATATATATATATATATATATATATATATATATATATATATATGTATATATATATATACACACACACACACACACGCATAACATTGCCCTTGGCCCTTTTAATTGTCATTTCCTAATGATTCTGATCAGGTACTTATCTGCACGATATTCCCATCATCCACAAGTCCTCCACAAGGTCTGACTCCAATATTTTGGCTGCTCACCCATTTCATAGCTTCCCTACAGTTAGCTAACCGAGGGCGAACTCATGCGGCACAAAGTTGGAACTAACGTCACCCTCCAAACCCATAAAAAAGTAGAACCTTTTAATGGTAGATTTACCGAACTGTTATTAGGTTAATTACTTAATGTTGTCTACGATTTTATGCTGTATTTTTTTTATTTTCCCTTCATTGTGATTATTTGGATTGTATATCGACTTTTTCTTTTGGAATATTGCCCTTGTATTGCTTTGTATTGTATTTTTGTCAAAACCCGGCTTTGAACTTGACATTGTATTCTAACGAACTGTGAGAAAATGTGTCAAAACGTGTATAGGTTATGAAAACAAATAATGGGAATCTGTCCATATTATTAATGAAGAAATTGATGCAATGACTCAACTTGATAACGGACTCAAGCGATCGATTTATCCAATTTTGAAACTGAAAATGTGTTGTGAAATTAACAAAGCTATGTTACAAAATCACTATATATAAATAAAAAGTGTGTAAGTAGAACATGTTCCTCATGAAATTATTTTCGAAAATATATTAATGAATTACCATTTATTTATTAATTCTTGTTTTCATTCAAATTGTTCCTGTCATTATTTTCATTTTTTCTTCATTTATGGAAAGTTCCATTATTCCTGCTTCAATTGCCAACCTTTAACAACCCTCTTTTATAGCCTTGATAAGTGTTCCAACTATGGCCACATCATTGGCATATTCAAGCAGCTATATCATTTAATTGAAAATGGTGCCTGACTGATAACTGATGGAAGGTGAGTTCCATTAGCCACCTGATGACACTTATTTCACAATTCTCTTCCTAATTTTCATTTATACCACACAAAAGTATGCTTTGAAACGGGTCTTTTATAGTGAAAATGAACCTATTGTGAAGACTGTTTATAAATACATTAACATAAACACTTGCATCGGTATATAAATACGGCCAAGTAAGCAAAACCATCATAGCGGCAACAGTGGATTTAAAGTCCAAATTTTAATTATCGCATTGTAGGCGACAATGAAGTGCAAAGAGTTAAGCTATTAAAAGAGGAAATTATCCATTATATTAAAATATAATAATAAGTTTTTACACTTAATATCGATCAGCAGTTATTACCTGAACATTTTCAATCCTCCCTTTCATCAAATTCCTTTTATAAAACCGTTTTGGATCTAAAGCAGCCCTCATTTTAATAACTTTTATATCATTCCTTGTTTCTTCTGGCAACTTACGCTTTATTTTCTGGTCCTGGAAATTGAAAAATTTAATTTTTGTCCATGAAAGCTACTTTTTAAAAAAATTGGTCTTAGGCCACTTACCTTATTACTTATTTTAGAGTTGTACATAGCAACTGGCAGCTTCTTTCTTGCTAAAAATCCATTTGAAATGACACTGTTTTTCATTAACTCTTCGGGATCTTTTGTACCTTTAAACTGCTGTGTATCAGATAATGAAAAATATACATCATCTAATGAATATTCCTTTTCTTTCATGTTTGTACTAAAACAATCTTTTCAGGAGGATCAAATCAACCATAAGGCATCAAAACAAAGGTTAAGATTTTCTACCCATAGAGGTCAAATTAATGAAGTCAAAGAAGTAGAATTACAAAATAGGTAATATGCTTATTTACTTCCTTAACATTATAATGCTCGAGGCCAAGGTGTCCGAGAGTGTCAAGATGTCACCTTTGCAAATGACCAACCTAGCGGGACAAAGTCATAGGATAATCTTAAATATATACATATTTTTATCCTTAAAACACCTCCTAATCTGTAAATCACACAACAGTTACCTCCCCAGAATTTAAAAAATTAAGGTAAAATGATTAATTTGGCGATCCACTTAGAAAAATATATTTATTTTTTTAAAATATTCTGAAATTTATTTTGAATCAATACTAATAATTACAAAACTGCTCAAAACAGGAAAAATACAAGCAAACAAAATTTTTATTTAAAATAATTAAAGCTTCAATTTTACAAAAACATAAAAATTCAGATAAAATGATAAATTTGGCAATAAAATTGGAAAAAAAAATGTTCAAACGTGTTCAAAATTGCACCGAATCGTTGAATTACTTGTGTGTCTATGCCAGTTATCTGAGAACTAAGGGTAAAATTACTGATAAATCATCAGGCAATGTTTTCGTTGTTATTTGAACCACTTTCATGTTTTCACGATCAAACCTACCTCAGACTTGAATCGTTGTTAAATTTTTTTATCATTAAGTTTCCCTTCTCCATCTGTTCCATTTTTTCGGGCTTGCCATTCTTTTTAACGTTCAGATCCATGTATGAAGCGTGGATGTACCTACCAAGGCCGCAATGCACTGCATTTCATTACTGACGGGTGTTCGTGTAAATATGTCGAATTAACGTTTTAAGGTGTAAATATAAAATCTTTGTGTGGAAGCAGTTTGAGTCAAAATGTACACTTTTCCGTCAACCGTGGTTAATGATATCTTGTACTCTACTTCAATGGCCCGGTTATTGATAATAACTTGTTTTCTGAATAAGTTGATTTAGTTTATATGCAGTCAACATCAATGGCAAACGCTTCTTCATTTGCATAGTAAATTGAACACTGGGAACTATTTCTGTAATTTTTCTCCGTTAGTTGCAGTAAAGAAAAGATCAGAAGATGAAATATCTTGGAGCAAAGCAGCAGTATCTCGTTTCCGCAGTTTATGTCCTCACAACTTCGATCTTCATTTGAGTGGTATTTGTTTTGTTTTTTCGTTTTATGGCATCGGCCATGAAATGGTTTCTCAGTGCGCCCAGGCTCGGTTGACGTTCATTGGAGGTCCTCTTCTATGATCGAAAATACAAAGTCTTCATTTTCAATGGTAAATTTTTTCAATAAAATATGATTTTCGTCAATCCTTTCTTCTATTTCTTTTTATATCTTTAATTTTTAATGTTGTAAATCTCATGAACTTCTGGAGTACCATGGTACTCCTGAGCAGATTAAAACCAAACCTCAAAACATTCTCTCCGTAAGATTTTGCTGATATAATCTATAAAAAAAAATCACCAGTTGCTAATAATTGTAAATGATTGCCTATTTTTTTTTTTTTTTTTTTTTGTAGCAGTACACTTTTACTTCTGCCAACCAACTAGAACTTTTATTGAAACTTTTTGGGCCTTCACAACTTTTTCACTCTTGAAAATTTTTTTCAAGTTTTTACTTACCTTAAATTTGTAACAATTTACCTTTACTAGTTCAAGTAGAGATTAATTAGCCCTAATTAATTACATCTCCTATAGGATAGTGTTGACCTTACTTGACATCTGAAGATCTATCATGAGGCTCTTTCCTAAAACAAGGAGAATTTCATAATAAATTGATTTTTCAAAAAAAAAAAAATCTTGATATGAGATGATACTTGTTAACATGATGCTAGAAAACCATCAGTTCGTTTTGAATCATTATTTAATAAACAGAATTTCTCTACATTTCTACTACCTAAGATTAGAAACTGACAGTCATTACGGTGAAATTAAGACTTTGTTTTTGTATTGGTCATCTGATCCATCTGCGTACTGCACGCCGGGTCGAATCCGGCCTGGGCGGGTTGAAATTTATTTCTTTGCGCCCACGGAATGAATCTCGACCATCCCACACTGGCTACAATAGGTCGCTAACATGAAAGAATTGTCCGTCCTGTTTGCCTTTAAGCCCGCTTTACATGGTCAATATTATTGAAGCAATATTATTTAACATGGTGTGCATATAATTTCTTTCAATATTATTCTTACAAAAACCCCTCATACGGTTAATATATTAATTAAATTCAATATTGAGTTAATATCGAATTTCGTACTACTTCCCTTCGAGATTTTTTTTTTCATAAAATACTTTATATGAATGAAAAATACCTTCTGAACTAGGGCTTTAATAAACATCAAAACATAGCATTATAAATCAAGTTACTGATATAACACATGAACATATGGTTTCTAAATATAATATCACACTATGGTTTCTAAATATTTAGCATTTCCAAATCAATTGTAACCTTTTCCAAATCAATTGTCACCTTTTCCATTACAATTGTAACTTTTTCCATTTCAAATGTTACCTTTTCCATTTCAATTGTAACCCTTTCCAAATCAATTGTCATCTTTTCCAATTCATTTGTAACCTTTTCGATTTCAAATGTAACTTTTTCCATTTCAATTGTTACCTAACCGAACATGAATTAATTCAATATTCTTTATTTTATTATTGAAAAATAATTATGTTAATCACATTAATGACTTTTGAAATAATTTCGGTACATTCCTTCGACATATCATTCGTTTATTAGATAATTGATATTAAGTGCTAATTTTAAGTAGGTAAGTTATGAAATATAATTGTCGTTTATATATTTTTAAATATTTATTAATTTTTATTTATTTAGTGGGGGGAGTGTGGATTTCATCGATTTGGTGATCGTTCATTAGGTTTTCGATGTTGTTAACGTCAAATTTACTACCAAAATTTTATTCAGCCACTAGTATTTCTACTTAATTATTAGTTTTCAAAATTCTTCGGTATAGGCATCGTTTACTTGGTTTTCAAGGACGCTATTTCCGAATTCACTTTCGGATTTCCGATCGCGCATGCGCATTTCGCTTTTCCGTTGCTATTAAAGATTTCTATGATAAAGGGGTCGTTTATTAGGTTTCCAAGGGTTCTGATTCCATATCTTGAATTGGATTTAGGATCGCGCATGCGCATTTTGCTTTTCCGTTGCTATTGGAGTTTTTTATGATAAAGGGATCGTTTATAAGGTTTTCGAGGATTCTGATTTCATATTTTTAGTTGGGTTTTAGATCGCGCATGCGCATATGGCATTTTCGTTACTATTGGAGTTTTCTATGATATAGGGATCGCTAATTAGGTTTTCAAGGGTTCTGATTCCATTTCTTGAATTGGATTAGGATCGCTCATGCGCATTTCGCTTTTCCGTTGCTATTAAAGATTTCTATGATAATGGGGTCGTTTATTAGGTTATCGAGGGTTCTGATTTTATTTCTTGAATTGGATTTTGGTTCGCGCATGTGCATTTCGCTTTTCCGTTACTGTTGGAGTTTTCTATGATATAGGGATCACTAATAAGGTTTCCAAGGGTTCTGATTCCATATCTTGAATTGGATTTAGGATCGCGCATGCGCATTTTGCTTTTCCGTTGGCATTGGAGTTTTTTATGATAAAGGCATCGTTTATAAGATTTTCGAGGATTCTGATTTCATATTTTTAGTTGGGTTTTAGATCGCGCATGCGCATATGGCATTTTCGTTACTATTGGAGTTTTCTATGATATAGAGATCGCTAATTAGGTTTTCAAGGGTTCTGATTCCATTTCTTGAATTGGATTAGGATCGCTCATGCGCATTTCGCTTTTCCGTTGCTATTGGAGTTTTTTATGATATAGGGATCGTTCATAAGGTTTTCGAAGGTTCTGATTTTAAATTTTTTTTATTGAGCATGTGCATTTCAAATACAATTATATTTGTCATTTTTTTTAGTATATCGTCCTATAAAACCTAATAAACAAAAACATTACCGAAAAAAGGTCAATGGTAACGGTTATCCCAAATGAGGATGTTCGATGAAATATCCAATTCAAAAAAATAAACCAGAACCTTTGAAAATCTAACAAACGGCTCTTATAAACGAAGAAAAGTTCAATAAGAACAGTCAATCGCAATGCGCATGCGGGATCAAAAACCCGATTGATAATTCGAAAATATGATGATTGATAACTTCATAAACGATACTTATACCAAAGAGATGTCAACATTAATAGTAATTTGGAATTCGTATGCTCGATAAGAACCTTCGAAAACTTAATTAACGATAAACTATAAATAATATGTATAAATGATAAACATTATCATAGAAATCTTCAACAGTAACGGAAAAGCGAAATGCACATGCGCGAACCAAAATCCAATTCAAGAAATAAAATCAGAACCCTCGATAACCTAATAAACGATACTTTTATCATAAATAAACTCCAGCAGTAACGGAAATGTAAAATGCGCATGCGTGATTAATAATCCAATTAAAAATATGGAATCAGAATCCTCGAAAACGTTATAAACGATACCTTTATCATAAAAAATCACCCATGTCAGACAACGGGCAAATGCCACCGGATTAGAACCGCACCTTGTAAAACTGCATAAGTGTGAAATGGGCTTTAGAAAAACGGCTTTTCACGCGATCACACTTATAAATCGAGCCTAACATTGCAGGTGATATTCAAGCAATGCGAGTTTTAGATTTAAACTATCAAATATGTATAAAGTTTTATTTTAATCATCAGGTTTAGTTTATCCAGATTCATTAAAAATTGGATTTAGAGGCATATAACCTTATTGATTTCGGTACAACTATAGACTACGGGCGCGTTATCACTTGTTCATTCCGAGGTCACTCGAACGTTGCCGGATTAGCACACTCTAGCGTCATTTGTACTAACTGCTTTGCATTCAATTATAACATTCGTATTCATTCGAATTATTAAAATTGTTCCTGCTTTAATTAGATATTATTTAAAATTACTAGTGCTGTCGACTTCCGCTCATTTCTATTTCATTTTCTATTTCTTGGAAACCTTAAATACTTGAATAGGGAGAGGGGTAACTCAGTGGGAGGGCACTGTACTACTAATCTCTAGATCCTAGGAACGAGACCGGATGTGAAAAATAATTGAAGAAACGAATTTTCGTTCCTTTGTTAAATTTAAATATTATTTAGATTGCATAGTTAGTTCCCAAAATTGCGTAGTAAAGACAAAAATGAACACAGTTTTATTTATTAATAATAATAAAGCGCCCAAGAAGTAAACAAAACATCAACGGATCCTTTTTAATTGAGGTCGGGGCCGTAACTTCAATTATTGCTGCTTTAATTTGATCACAGCTATCGACTTCCGCTCGCTCAAGAGATAAATAAACCCCAAAAGTTCCCTTTCAGTTGAGGTCGGGTCCTTACCGTAATTTAAAATATCACTCCTTTAGATTATTACAAAATTTGCCCAGATCACCGGAAGTCGACAGTAACAGTAATTTTAAATAATATCTAATTAAATCAGAAACAATTTTAATAATTCCAATGAATAAGAATGGTTTAATTGAATGCAAAGCACTTAGTTAGCACAAATGACGCTGGAGTGTGCTAGTCCAGCAACGTTCGGGTGACCTCGGAATGAACAAGTGATAACGCGCCCCTAGTCTATAGTTGTACCTTGATTTCTTATCTTCTGTTTCTGTGTGTGATGAAGTCTTCTGTCACATACTACGCTTCCTATAGCCCTATCTCCACTATGCCAAGTCCCTCGGTCTTGTGGCAAAGCTAATCGGCTGTGCCAATGAGGCAGAGTCGGCATGAGCCGCTGGTTTGTGTCGATATGTCTACAGATGAAGTTCATCTTATAATTGTTTAATTAAAAGGTTAATTATGATTTTTATCTTTTCTTTCAATTTTAATTTTCTTAACACCAAATGACTATTCCACTTCGTTAAAAGCTTCTGTATGTTTATTTCGATTTTTATGCTCTGACAGACATTTTAAACTCAGCAGTTCCACAACACAGGAAATTCACGATATAAATAATAAATTTCTTTTGATTAGATTAATTCTGATTCGTCTTCTACAATGTTTTCTGACACTGACTGAATTTCTGTAATCCAGATAAACTCTTATAAGCTTATTATATTAACGAATCTTTGTCTGAACGTAAACGGATACAACGTTTCAGCTATGGGTTGCCTATTAACAAACTCGAAAACATAATTTATGTAATTTGTTATTCAATTCAAATTTATTTTTAATTGATTAAGGATAGTAAATCTAATGTTACTATTGACATTAATTGTATTATTCTGATATGAATACTATTTCTGCGATTAATCACTTTTTTCTTCTTCTTTTTTTCTTTTTTTAACTTTCTCTTTTTTAAAGCGTTGTCTTCCTTGGTTATACGGATTTGTGATTTCTTTTCATCTGTTGCTGTGCCGATCTAAAAGGCACTGTTGTTACAAGCTGGGTGTCTGTTTCCATCTTTGTTGTTTGGATTTATATGTAATGGAGTAGTATCACTGTGAAAAAGTATGCAATTCGATTATAGTTTTTAATTTTTATTAATAATTTAGTTTTTAATACATACCTAAAGCGTCAAGATTTTGGTTAATAAGTGATATATCTGATTTTGTAATTATGAAGTCAACGTACCATGATGAAGGTTTGTAATGCTATTACTTAGTTTTTTTACTTATCTTAGGTTGTGTTTATTTAATTTTTTTGTAATCTATGGTTTTAGGTAAGTTCTTACTAACCTCAACATGTATGTTTACATTGAATTAGGTTAGGATTGTTTGTTTTAATATTTTTGTTAATGTAAACAAATGTATCTTAGGTGCTTGTGAAGAAGAAGAAGAACCTAAACACGTTAATTCTGGCCCTAAAAAGAGTAATATTTTACCATTGTGGGGTAATGATCGCACTATGAACCTCAATCCACTTATTTTAACTAATATCCAGTCCTCTCACTACTTTAAAGGTTTTTATTTTTAAATATTTTGTATAGAAACTTTTACTAACCATGATATATTGTATATATTGATGTAAATTTGCTTATTTTGATATGTAAGTATATGTTATGTTGATATTTTTGGTAATAATGTTTTATAATATTCCAGTTAACCTGTATGAATTAAAAACATATCATGAAGTTATTGATGAAATTTACTATAAGGTTGCCCACCTCGAACCTTGGGAAAAAGGAAGTCGAAAGACAGCTGGACAAACGGGCATGTGCGGCGGTGTAGGTATCTTTTTTTTTCTCTATTATTTGGAGATATTACTGTAGTTAAAAAGCCTAATCGTATTTTTTATTAGAATCTTAAACATATGCATTAAAACTAGGTTTATTTTCTTTATTAAATCTTGTGAATTAATTTAGTTTACTTATGTCTGACTCACTCTTCACCAAAAAAAGTTATTTAGTAGCTGAAGTGTTTTTAAAATTTATGTATGGTATCTTAAGATGTTTTGTTAGCCTGTCCAACAATCATTTTGTAATGTCAACACAGAGTGTTTTGGAGGTATTTTTATTAAAAACGAATTGAACAAAGTTGGGTACAACTTAATAATCGGGTTGCAATATCAGTGTCTGCACCCAAATTTACCTAAAGGTAAATTTAATATTGTAAACACTGTCTCTCTAGCGCCATTTGTGCTAACATGACTGTTTTGCATTCAATTGTAAGATTCAAATTGATTGGAATTATTAAAATTATTACTGTTTCCATTAGATATTGTTTAAAATTATTAGTGTTGTCGAATTCTGCTTACTACTCTCGCTCCAACAATAAACAAAACCCCAACTGATCTCGTTCAGTTGTGGCCTTAACAGTAATTTCAAGTATTACTGGTTTAATTAGGTGACAGCTGTCGATTTCCACTCAATATGCCCGCTCATGAGATTTATAAGCCCCAAAAGATTCTATTCATTTGAGGTTGGACCCTTACCGTAATTTAAATTATTACTTCTTACTTCTTTAAATTATATTATACTCTGCCCCACCCTAATTCGACAGCACATATAAATTTATATAATATTTAATTTAATTATTAATAATTCTAATGAATATGAATTTGACAATTAAACAGAAAGCAGTTAGTTAGCACAAATGGCGCAAGAGAGTGCTAGTGCGGCGACCTCCGTCTATGTTCGGGCGCAGACACTGGTAATTGTTAACTGGTAAGTTTTACCCAAATTTGTCATCAGCCCGACCTCTGCTGACAATTTTCTCCTTGTTGGTTTCTCATTTTTTTGTGGGAGTGTTAGGATGGATACACAACGGAGCGGCGAGGTATGATATTAGATACGTGAGGAAAATCAGAATAGAAAAGGTAGAAGGTGAGCCGTTCAGGTCAAACACAATGAAGAGGAGAGGCCAGACTCATTTATAACTTACTTTTAGGTTTCAAAATATTTAGATACTTAACATTTAATTTTTTCAACAGTTACTTATGTAGCACTCTAATAATCCAGTCGATAAACTTGCTCTAAAATATTCAAATGTAGTGAAGTGGATTATCCTCAATACTTCTACATATTCCATTCATCTAGTGAATATGCAGTGGCTACGATTAGGAGAATATCACTATTTATTTTTAGTAAAAATTAAGTTCCTGAGACCCTCTTTAATTATGTGAGGATGAGTGTACCAACATTTGAGTACTTACCAAATGCATTAAAAAACGAATTACATAAATCCTGAAAAATTTGTCAAGTGAGGTCAATTTTTGGTGAAGATAATTGGGTGGGTGATCACATTGGGACAAATAATTCTTTCAAAATATACTCGACTCTATATCCTTTACTATATACTTTAAGGTAGGATGATAAATTTTTGAAGGGAGATAATAAAAACATTTCCTTCTCGATTAAAAGGTTGATTGTTCAAAATAGTAAACCAAAAAGGTGATTGTGTGCAGCAATATGGATTGAAATACTCATAAATATTTAAAGTTTTATACTATAAGTAAAAGGTACCAATTGTACGAGTTTTGATGAAATATTATCATTTAATAGTAATTGATTATTATTGCTAGGTTGTTACAAAAGTCCTTGTGGATTAGTATAGCTGTATTTCAGATTACATATTTTAAACATTATTGAATACTACTTTTCAAAGTAAAGTCCATTGTTTTCAACTACTTTCACCCATCTTTCTGCCAGTAATTGGATTTGATGCAAAGACCTCTTCACATCCAATTTTTACGTCCTCGTAATTATCAAAGATCCGACCTTTTAAAAAATGAGCCATTGATCTAAACAAACAATAATCTGATGGTGCAATATCTGGGCTAAACGCTGGATGAGACAAAACGTTTACTCCTTGCAGTTCCGATAATTTTTCCGGTCGTGTTGCAAAGTTGCATAGTTCCTGTTGACCAAGACGAGGTACTTTGCATACAAAACTGCATAAACTCAGTCTAGCTGTTCACAGTAAAGATTTGAGTCCACTGCGCGACCATCATGAACAAGCTCAAAATGCAAAACGCCTTTGAAGTTCCACCAAACACAAAGCATCACTTTTTTACCAAACCGATCTAAGTTCCAGTTGTGCACCTTCATCAGGCTATAATTACAACATAATTATTATTTCAATGTCCATTTTTAAAATTAATTTATAAAATGGAACAGAAGACAAGTGTGGTGGAGTGGAGTTCTGAGATATATTGATGTAAACATTAGAACTGATGTTTGAAAAGCGCCTCAAGTGGGAAAGTAACAAATGTTCATTCCATTTCTGAAATAACCTCCCTGGTCCCCACTGGTATCACAGTCATCCTTGCCTCTTCGTTTTGTGTGCCCCCTAATGCATACATAGATTATTATAAAGGCCTATAGTTCCGCTATACTCTATCCCCTTACCTCATTGTTCCGCTATGTTTCCATCCTAAGTCAACAGCTATGATTGGAATTCCAAGAATACAATATTGAGGAGCTGCTTTAACCCGATGAAATCTATCCATTGCTTTGGAATCTGAGTTATGTTGCTTATTAGAGAGCAAGCTATTAAAAAACAAACAATTTTTTAGTGGAAGAAAGTGAATACATTATGGGAGCTGTGATGGTCTGGATGTTCTTGTTTGCCTCAGGAATAGGTCTATGTTATACATTTTATCATAAGCCGATCAAATACAACATTTTATGGTTCTAATTTTGTTTTAAATTTAATCCAACAAATTGACGAAAAGCACCTTGAATTTTACAGTTCACAGTCCTAAAATCTTTCGATTATGCTTGAATTTTTTCATGCTATATCTGGAGTTTTACACTACAACAATCATAATGGGAAAGGGAATATGTGCCAAAGAATGGAAGAATTGCTTGACATGCGAATTCTGTAGAAGAAAAAGAAAAATTTACTTATCAAACTGAAAAACAAATTTTCATAACTACTCTTCCATGGGAACTCATACGACACTGAAAACTTTGAAATAACTATCGGAGAGAAGGAAGTCACATGGTGAAGTTGGCATTCCGGAGTCTGGTGGTGAGAATAAAAAGCAGTTAGCCAAACTGCTGTCATCCAGTTTGCCAACCAATGCAAACCATAAGCCAACCCTTATGACAACCAGCCCTTCTTTCCTCTTTTGTTTTGAGAATATTGTATTTTATTATTGACAAATTGCTTTACATAATTTTTACTTTATTTACATAAAGTAACTTTTTACATAATTTTTACTTTACATAATTCTTTTTTGTAGTTGTTTTTGTTAGGCTTTTCCTATAAATGTACTTAGTAAATTTGGATATTAATCACACTTAATTATTCATTCTGTGATAATATAGTTTAAACAAATAATATAGAAAGCTTGTTGATGCAGTAATGTTATAATTATTGTTAAGTGTGGTATTTTATTATTAAATATTATAATATTTGGATGTTTTATTTGTACAGGTTCGTGGAGTTGGTGCTGGTGGCATAGTATCTACAGCATATTGCCTCTTGTATAAACTATTTACTCTTAAACTAACTCGTAAACAACTCAATGGCCTCATCACACATCCTGACTCACCTTATATCAGAGCATTAGGATTTATGTATATAAGGTATCTTTATTCACATTATTTTTTCAATATTATTATTTTTTGGTGGCTATGGATATCATAAAACCGGAGCAACTTGTAAAAACTGTTTCTTTCTGTTAATATGACTTAGCAATGATCAGAATTCATACACATTGTCAATTATTATTTTTAACCCTTAGATATTTTGTATCTGCCAATTTATATGCTCCTTAATTTATTATCAATCCTACCATATTCAAACAGGTGGAGGCGGATGGGTGACAGGTTATTTTAAGTCCTTTACTTGCTCACAACTTTTTACATTCCTTCTTAACAATAAAGTGTCCTAGCTTGTATCTTCTTTCAGTCTTCATGAATACAGGCTTACTTTAAATTGTCATCATATGGGTTTTTTCAAAAGTTAGGTAGATTAAACTGAAGTTTCTTTCTGTTATTTGCATATTACTAGCTCATCTGCAAAAGCAGATGATGTGTAAAATATTGTCCTGAGGTTTCTAATGTCGGCTCCACACTAGTTACAAATCATTTGTCAAACAGCTTGTCAAATGTTTATGAAGTTTGAAACGTGAAAGTACAAATGAACAAGAGGAGCATCCACACAGATGGCAAGCTATTTGGCGGATTGTTGGCGAAATGTTTGTGAAAATATGTGGTTTAAAAAAAAAAATTATATTAAGAAATATTATTTAATTAGAAGAAATATTATTTTATTAGAATATTCATACAGATATATTATTTTATTAGGAGCTGAGGATTAATATTTTTATTTTTTAATTCCATAACTATTTTCTCTGTAAAGGAATAGAACTTGCTCTCTATTATATTAAATAAAGGAGATTGATTCTCCTTCTATATATTTTTTTTACTTCCCTTTTTTATTTAACAATATTTTGTGAACTTTAATGACTGGGGTTTGAATTACGAAAATTAGCTGATTTTTATGAATTTGTTGACAAATATTGAACTAATAACCCAGAAAAAAGTATGAATTAAAACAATAGATTCAAGTAACAAACAAAAGTTATCAAATCATGAATCATTTTGAACATTTCAATATCAACTTAGTAACAACAATTTTAAAATCAAATATTTAGGTAAAAATGAGGAACCTATTGGGCAAACAATTCGTCATTTGTTCGGATGGCATACAATGGCAATGGAAAATCCCTTTTATATGTGAAAGAAAACCGCTTGGGAATGGCCAATGCAAGTGACAACACAAACATGGGCCAGTACTTTCAGCAATGCACAAACATTTACAAATACTCCGATCTACTGGTGTGAAGCCGATGTAAAGCCTTTGTTTGGCTCAGGGCTATGTCGAGAACTGTGATACTACACTCATGCCTGATTCGTTAGGCAATGATTGACCTTTGATCTATGCTGGCTGTAAAATGTAGTTCAAGAGATGCTACAACTTCTGCTATTACATCTTCTTAAGTGAAATCATCTAAATAACTTTCTAAGTAGTTTCTTTATTGCAGATTGTTTCTCTCACCACATGGTTCAAAGAGTGTTGTAAAAGAACTTTCAGTAGTATTTGAAACTTTTTTCAATTTCTCACTGCAGTCTTCCTAAGCTTTCTTTTTCTAGCTCGAGACCACTGACAATTTTTTTCCCATTGCATTTTATATTAACCACCGTCTGCCTCTGATCGATCCCATGTTATGTTATAGTTTTCAATATATTTTCTTTTGTTCATTTCATCTTGTACTTCTGTCCATTTAATAGATACTAACCACACTACCTTGCAGTGGTTATCCCATTGCATTGGCATCTGTTATTGAGAGATTTTTCTTCACTTGAATATAGATATTCTTCAACTACGTCTGCATTCTTCAGTTTATATGATTTTATCTTCTGTTTCATTTGATTGTCTTTTTGAAAAATGAAAGATAATATTCACTACCAATTTTGAATCATCTCTCACTCCCTTATCTTAGCTCTTGCATCCAGCATGGGATATCTGAACTATTTTTAACGCTGAGCAAATCTTTTGCTGCTTCCATGATTGAATTCATATATGCCGCCTAACGCTCAACTGTAACGTTATGTACTATGTATATATGTACCTCAACTGTAACGCTCCTCATCATCTGTCTTTAATTTATTGTCTAGTTGAAATATGCATACATACACAATTAATTTTAAAAGAAAATTTTTATCCTTTATTTATTGAATACAAAAATGAAAAAATGCTTCCTAAATTACAGATAACGCGTTTTCTCGGAGATGTTTTACTTATTAGTATACTATGTTTTCCTGTTTGTTTGTGTTAAATTTTGTAGAAGTAACTTCTAGTAGTAAGCCCATTATAATGAGTGAGAAAGGAAAGTCGCTTGTAGTGACATTGTAAGATAAGTTACAAGCATTGCAAAAGTTGGATAAAGGTATGAAAGTGTTAGTGAAATTGCTGAAACTCTTGAAGCAGGAAACAGCATAAACGTTTGTACACTTAACTAATCATGTATTTTTAGAAATTTGTATTTAAAGTTATAATAAATTTAGCTTCATCGTATACTTGTTTTAATGTTCATAATATCTATTTTGCTATTGATAACTGATCAAAGGAGATTATCTGTTAAAATAGAAGTATGAAAAATCAAATTTGACTATAGAACTATTTTTCTAGGTATACTCAACCGCCTGCTGATCTTTGGGATTGGTATGATGAATATCTTGACGACAACGAGGTAAGGTGTGAATACATTTTATTTATTTATCTAGACGGTGGGACATTTAGTCTTATTGTAAAGGTACAATCTATAACCCTATATAGCATTACAATGGCATATTATTTAAATGCTCCATAATTCACTAATAATTATTTCTATATGTGTCTATTAAAAATTATTTAATTTTAAACTATTCAAATCTTTACATTGGGACTATTCGACATTCAGCTGGAATGAACAGCTACGTATTTGAAAGTATTGTTATTACTTATATGCTATTTTGACAGGAGCTTGATGTGAAGGCAGGTGGTGGCCAGGTTATGACCATAGGAAATATACTGAAGAACTTTCTTTGCAAGTTGGAATGGTTTTCAACACTTTTTCCTAGAATTCCTGTTCCCATCCAGGTATTATATATACATATACATATATATATATATATATATATATATATATATATATATATATATATATATATATATATATTGTTATTATTCGTTGATTAGTTCAGATTCCATTTCTTTTACTTCTGGCTAAGATAAAATAGTAATATTAAAAAAGTGAATTGACTTAAAATCTTAATTATAATAATTCAGTAGTAAGTTGTATCTGATTTATGTAAAACTGATTTTTATTTTATGAAGTTTATTGATATTTGTTTACAAGAGTTTGCCCATGAGCTATTATTTTACTTGTCTCTTTCAGCAAAAGATTGAAAAAAACATGACATCTAGATATCCTGCCGGTATGAGTCAGAAACCATCAGAATCTGAATCACGGATTAGGGATAGAGATGCAGAATTTAGGTGAGGTATAATGAATTTTATTATTTATATCTATAGCAATATTTAGATGGATTATAATTTTTATTTATAAAATATTTGAAGTGTCTTTTGAATAATAGAAATATCTTTTTTTCCGAAAGAATGAACTCTCTCGGAACACAAACTAAAAAGTGTATACTTCAAGTATAGCCTGTTACCAAATTATTTCCCCATTCTAAATCATTTGCCAAATTTTATTTACCTATTTATTTTTGTACAAAGCAGTTTTATCCCTTTCAGTGTCGAGGCCACAACAGTTGTGGTCAGCTTTGCTCTGTGCTGTGGCTGGTGCTGCAGCAGTTGCAATCACCATTTTTTAAATTAAATCTTACCCTACCATTACTTAAATTATCCTTTTCCCGTAAATTCTGGGAACGGTTCAATCACCTTCTACTCTTTGATTTAAATAGGTGGCCTGTGGAATTGATAAAATATTACCCCCTCGAACCCTATGCTAAATGTTTTTAGCAAAAATATATCTGCTCATAAAAACAGAGATACATTTATGAAATTACAGTGCATTTTTTCTGTAACTATCTGAAGAATTTCCATTGTTGATTTGAGAAAATTTGCGACTTACGATTTATGGCTATTTTTTTTTAATTTACAAAAACCATTGTTGGGGTACCTCTGGACCCTACTTGGTATTTTGCATCTGTAAAGTTTTAGGTTTCTTATTATTTATTTTCTTTACAATGTTTATAACAATTAAATCAAGATAAATAGTAAAAAATCATCGACAAATTAGGTCTGGTGAATAATTACCGAACTCGGTATTTAGTCTTATTTTCTTCACCTGGTGTAGGGAGAGCTAATTTTTTTTATTATTAATTTTTGTTCAAATTTTTGTTAATTTTCTTGCTAATTTAATAAATATTAGAGCTAGTTATAAGGGTCTTCAACATTCTACCTGTAGGGTGTTGAAAATACCCGGCTCTATATAGCTACTTGTTTGGCCCTAGCCATGGATGGCTCTATATATTCCGTGTATTATATATATGCCTTGTAACATAGAAAAATATTATGTACATAAAGTTTTTATAAAATGACTTTTTGTTTGTATGAAATAAAGCAACTTGTTTTTGAGTCACATTACTGTTTTCTTTGTTCACTTAGGTAAAAATATGAACGTCTCCTTTTCTCAAAGTCCAATACCATTTTTGTCAGACCATAACCTCATTCAAATATCCTACAATATTTCCACTAATCTCTTAATAAATCTTCTGAAATCTTGACTCTTTAGCCTAAAAACCAACATTGGACCCATCGACTCCTCCCACTACATTGATGAGGTGATGGAATGCCTCTCATCTAATCTTCTTGCATTTATTAATCAAATTGCACCTCTCAAAACCTTCCTACTTCATGGGTTTATAGTACCATTCATTTGGCTATTATTTTTCTTTCCGGTGTGAATATTGTGATATAACTTTTAGTTTATATGAAATGAACCTCATTTCCTAACATGCTAGGCTATAATATATATTGAGTATTAATTTAAGTATTAATATATTTATATTAGTATATTATAGTATAGTATATAATTATATTAATATTAATATAATAATATATATTTTTTGTTTTGTTACATTTAGGAGAGCTACTGAAAGAGATAGGACCAGACTTTTAGATGATAGGAGACGAACTCCTGAGAGAAGAAGAAGTAGTGAAGAAAGACGTAGCAGGAGAAGCAGTGAGGAAAGGAGAAAACGGTATAGTGAAGAGAGGCGAAAAAGAAATAGTGAAGAAAAAAGAAGACATAATAGTAGCAGTGAGCATTACAGAAGGGGTCGCAGTAAGGAAAGACACCATACTAAGCATAGGAATAGGAGTCGAAGCAGGTACTAATCTTTGTTATTTTTTATTGTTTAAAAAAAAAAAGAAATAAAATTAATGTCTTGTTTATTTATTACATTGTTATAAATCTAATGAATTTGTCACTGTATAAATGAAAAAGTTTGTTTCAAATGATATATATTGCTTTATTATTTATTTCTTTTTATTATATGGGTTCTAAAAACTAATGCAAATCTTTTATCAGTTGATATGAATGAATTGGTACTGTAAAAATTCCATCAGTGTCATGATTTTATATTTGACCAACACTTTGTATTTTGTTCTAAATCTGATGTATAGGTTACCTTAGTAGGATTTGCAGAGATCCAATATATTTTGTTAAAAGTGTCTATTAACTGTTTTAAAGTTACTACCTTAAAGTGTTATGTACATATTTATGTAGTAATAATAGTACTACATTCTTAAATTTCCAGGCATCGACATAGGCACTGATTGATTTTAAGAGAAGTTAACAACATTTCATACTTGTATAAAGAAGTTCAGCGTGCTTGAAAATATGTAAATTATAATGAAATATATTTGATTGATTTTTGTAAGCAAAGAAATTTTGTATTTCTTTTAAATTAAGGAACTAAATTTTCCATTTACAAATATTAAGTTAATTTTATTTAATATATTTATTTGGAACGATACAATTTGAATTGTAAATGAATCTGAACAATTGTTTAATTATATTATTGTTGTTTAATTCTTTTGTAATTTTCCCTCCATAGTTTTATCATGATATACACATTACTCATGTAACAAATTATTATTTTACTTTTACTTACGTCAATGTATCTTGTGTTATTTCCTCATTATTTTAATTTTTAATTATGGTTTATTTTTAATGTAAAAACCTAATAAACTTATTTTTACAATTTTTAGAGTCTTATTATTTTTCTATAAACAAATTTTAAGGGTAAATATTTTTTTTGGAATCTTTGACAGACAAATTAGGAAATCCTTGGGTTATTATGTATGCCAGTTTATTGTGAATAAATTTATTTTAGTTACCATTGTGATTATTTAACTTATAGGGATTCTTTCATCAAAATTTAATTAGACATTCTTACAACATAAAAATTATAACCTATAAAGGATTGATCTAGTTGGCAGAACCTGATACGGGAGTACTGATTATTTCTGGTTGGCTATAGTGGTGTGTCTACATCACACTTAACTGTCAAGAGTTTAGATGCATGAATGTATTTATACCAGCTCAGTTTCATGTGAACAAACATTTTCAAAAGTTGGACAAATAATGAGCAAAACGAAACTGCTTAGAAACCTAAGAATTATGTAATCCTTTAAAACTTAGTGGCTTATGGTGTATGGCATGGTTAAATACCTCCCATTTATTGAATGTTTTGTGGTCTAGCTATAGTTTGGTATAGCTCATGTTTTGAACTGCTAGTGTTCACAACCAAAAAAGTTAATTTTTCTCTTTAATTTTTGTATTTTCACTTAGCAATAACTCAATAGTTAGAGCACGCAAAAATAAAATCTCTAAATCTAATAGGTGTTGTATATGCAATGCCTTATGTGATTTAAAAAAAAAAAATGATTGCTGTTTTAAAAGACTTAATTCAAACAATTAAAATTAAAAAAAAATAAGTATAAAAAGTAACTGATTAATTAATAAAAAATATTTAAAAGTAATTTAATATAAATTTATCCTATATAAAAAATACATTTCTTACAAAGATTTAAAAATGCTGCAAATTATCACACTAAGGTTTATTATTTCCAAAAAGTAACGCATCCAAAAAAAAAAATTTTTTTTGTTTTTAAAGGCTTTTGTTTAATGATTCCCTAACATTTTATATATCTCCTTTATTTTCATCAATAAACGATATATGAGTGTATGAAACCTTTAATCGGTGACCATTTTGAAACGAAATGGTGGATGTTAATCTCCAGTTCCGAGGACCATCCTGGGGTGACCTGTTGCTTTGCTGCCAAATCACAAAAAATCTGGCGAGTAGTCCAGGAGAAAAGCTGCGGATGGCATCTGGTTATGGTGGACATTGGATGGATGGATTGTTTTTTCAGATTTTGGATTCTAACCTGTACCACTACAACCCGTGAAGGGTCTTGGGCTCAGTACTTGGGGTAAGGACCGTACTGTTTCTAAGCCAACGGTTGTGTAAGGAGGTGATTTGGCCGAGATCACGCTCAACCACCAGGTTTTTCCCCCAATTAAGGGTACCCACTTTATAGAGGCTGGGTGAGCCCCAGGAGGGTCCCCCGATCCCACAGGGTCGATCCGCGACTGAATACAGAATAAATAATTACCTGCCTCAGCCGGTCTCGAACCCGGGACCTTGAGATTAGTAGTGCAGTGCCTAACCCACTGAGCTACCCCGCTCTCTTCTTGGATTCTAAGTATCTTGAAATATAAAAAATAAAATTTTAAGGGAGGGTTAACTTTTTTTATTGATTACAAAGGTTCTTTATTGAAAATAAACCAAAATACTATTTTATAAAAATATAGGTACAATTTATTTTTATTCTTTTTACAGAAAATAAATGTAATTTTTTATTAGTAATTTACTAAATATTTAAATAAAAAAGGTAATAGTCCGTCTTGTAGTTGTAGGTCTTGGGCAAAAACCTTTTTCGATAGTTTTAACAAAATTTTTTATAAGTGCATAGGGTGATTTATAGTGAGAACTTGTGTTCCGTTAAAGTGTCATTATCCAAAAATTAGCAATCTCAGATGATGTATATGTACTTAAAATTACAATTTAATTTATTATAATTCAGCATCCTCACTTATTAAATTAAGTACTTTATGGTTTTAAATGCCAAAAAACAACTTGGTGACCATGGTGTTAAATATAATTTTACTTCAGTTTGGTGGGGAGTAGAGCTTAGCCTCCCTATGAAAATACAGGTAATGTAAGAAAAACTACCACAGGTCGAAGCCATGCTCTCTAATTACGAAATTTCAGTTTAGGATTAACATCTGGATCAGAAGTGAATAATAGTTTTTTAATGCACAAGCTTCAACTTTGCTAATCAACTCATTATTTTTGTATTTTTCATTTTCTCTCTTTTTTTTTTTGTTCATATTAATTATATTTTTTGAGACCAGAATTTATTTTAATTGGGGATTGATAAATTATTTGCCACTTCTATAAATTTTTTTTATTGAAAACTAGTTTTGAATGTTATACATTCATCTTCAGTTCTAAAAACACACAAAAAATTTAAAAATAAGCAATTCAAAATATAGTTTGGTATTATTATACATGTTAAATTATATGTAATATAAAACAGTATTACATCTAATTTACAGTATTACATACAGTAAATTACATTTAATTTAATATGCATAATAATACTAAACTATATTTTGAATCGCTTATTTTTGAATTTTGTGTGTGCTTTTAGAACTGAGGATGAATGTATAACATTCGAAACTAGTTTTAAATGAAACAAATTTATAGAAGTGGCAAATAATTTATCAATCCCTAATTAGATTGATCCTTCTATACCATCATGCGGATAACAACAGAATTTATTTTATTTGTTTATTTATTTTACTGATAATATTGTAAACATTAACTGATTTGTATTTTGTAATCTTATGGCCAGATATTGTTCTGTTTTATTTGTTCAATTATGTTATTCTTAAAGGACCTAGTCCCTGAATAAAGTTCTTCTATTCTAATCTATAATCAAAACTTCCCATCATTACTTTCCTTACCATCTAGTTAAGGAATGTATCATAATCTGGTCTAAGTTTTGATGTGCAGTTTCCTCTGAGTCCAAAAAATGCATTTTTATGTGTCTGCGCCACGATTATCTCTTGAACGGATGGACTAATTTAGTTACTTTTTTTTTGTTTTGTAGGGTTTCCCTGATGCCTGTGTACGAAATTGGGCATCATCTGTACTATAGGAAAAAAACTTGTTTTTCTTTAGACTGTAGTGTCAAAACTGGTTTAACATTTTTATGAAACTTGCATAAAATATTCTTTAAGTTCTTTTGATTTTCGTATATATTGATGTTTGATATAAAAATTTATAAATATTTTTATATTGATATAAAAAGTATTTAAAGCTATGAAGAAAATAAAACTTTTTGCACATTACACAAAAATATTACATTTTTTGCTGGATTATAATTATTTGAAAGGTACTTAAATTCTGTACACAACAAATCAAAATCAGACCAGTGTTAGCAAAGTATAGCATATAGAACTTTGTACACATGTTTTTAAAGTATTCAGCGCATGTTCGCATAAAACTCTGGTTATTATTATTTTTCGAATAACTTGAAAAATATACTTCTCTCTTATAATGCCAGATGCTCATTGAAAGATTATTAAAAGGTCTACAAAGCTAAGCCTAATAAAAAAATATATTAAAAAATCCTTATTGTACCAATGTTTACAAAAGATACAGCAAACAATTTTTATAATGGACTTTGTACCCAAAGTGGTAAGGAAAGTCGTGCGAGTGGACACACCAGATATTATAACTAATATTACTTTATTAAAGAAGCATAAGAATATTTAAAATTTTAATAATAATCATCTTCTGTATTACATAAAAGAGTATTTAAAGTTAAAATTTGACACAAAAATTATTAATTTATTAAAATTATAATTTTTAAAACTAATAAGAAGTGTATTTTAATTAAAGTTTAGAATTAGTCAGTTTTACAACTGAAATTACCCAATATTAAAATCATGTACATGTGATAAAGTTCATAATTACCGATTTACAATGAAACAGGAACAACTGTAAATCTTGATTTCTGAGGTGTCTGGGTTTGTGCAGTATTCTTACTCTGCGATGTCCCAGGACTGACTGTGCTTATTTCATGATGCTCTGTAATAACCTCAGTTCCTAAAATAGAATTATGATAATGGAGTGATTTGGGTCAATTAAACTCCTTTTTTAGAGTTATGCATTAAAATTAAATTTGTCAGTAAAAGTTATTTAATCTTATATCATTAGTTATTTTACTTTATGTTGGGTCAAATGCATTAAAGCATCTACCACATAGGTTGTGTTTGTTTCTGCATCAGTAATTTTATCTCTTGTTTCAACTGAACCTGTTAAATTTGAATTATATTTTAATTTTAAAACATAAGCAAAACTATGACTGTATAAAATAAAATAAATAAAATTACATTTCATTAAACTTGACTGTGCCCACTGTTGGGCAAACAATTAGTCACGACCAATTTATTTGTCAGCCTTGAATAAATTAGTCTGTGTCTAGTTGGCTGGATGTTGATGAAACTTGTTTTATTGGGTGTCAAAATTTTCTATAGATGTAATTCATACATCCTTTTTTTGGGAAGGAGTTCATCATATCTGTTTACAACTAATGGTATAATAGCATCAAAGTATCCTAACATACAAAAAATCAAAGCGAATCAACAAATAAGGAATTACTGGAGTCAAAAAAAAATTTTTTTTACTCGAAACTATAAAATTTGCACTTATTTGTGACCATCTTGAAGTTGACCATCATGTGTATTAATTTTATAAAATATTTAGATGCCCTATAAAATAAGTACTAAATTTCATCCAAAATTTCCAAGATATTTGAAAGAGTTGATGAAATCCTACCTCATCTCTCCTTCTCCACCAAAAAAAAAGTTTATGAATTATTTCTATTGAATATTTAGGTTCCCCATGAAATAAATGCATTACAAGTTTTATCGAAATCATCCAACTAGTTCAAAGATAGAGAGTAACTTTGTAGTAATTTCAGGACCTAGAATTTTGAACTATAAATTAGTTTTGGATATTATCATAGCACTGCTAATATTTACCTGGTACGTTTGACCAATGGCTGCGAGGAGTCATGAGTTTTGTCATGTCTTGTGCAGTAGGCCTAGTGAGATCTGCTTTGCTGGTATACCATGTAACAATTTCATTGGGAAACTGAAACAATAAATTTAGTTATTTGGTAAGTTGTATAATGCATGGAACACATTGATTACATTTATGTTAACCACTCTATCAGCCCCACATTGCTTAGGATGTACCATATCTTGTGGTATAGATCTGTCGTTATATTAATAGGACAAAAATAAATATTTTTGGAGAGGATCCCACACGTGTCTCCCATATTTAATGAAACTTTTTAGTGAATCTGGGCCTTAAAATATTGGACTGTGAGGAAGATTAGGGGCTAACATGCTCCAGGAAGCATGGAAAAAAATCGCGAAGTTTGCTTGTGGAAAACACATTTTATTTTATATCTCCTGGTTCTGATGAAGGTAGAAAAATGAGTTTAATATCAAAATATCCCTATTACCAAGAAAAAAATAAATAAAATAAAGCATAAATATATTCTTGTATTATGCTTGATAAGAATATTAAAAACATCTTAAAATGATTATTTGGAGATAATGTTAGTTTTTTCAAAAACTGAGATCAGATTTGGATTTTCCATCCCAAAAAACAGTTAATTTATAATTTTTATGAAAATAAAAAAATAAAAATTGTTTTTGCTAATAACTAGTCAACCAAGGTTTGCTTTGAGGTGAAAATCCTTGAGGTTTTTTCAAAATAGTTTTACATAGTGCAGGAGCTTGAAATTTTGCACAAATAACACCTTAATGTTAGGGTGTTTACAAAAAAATTGGACATTTTATAGGATCAGTAGACGTTTTTGTAAGCAAAACCAGAACCTCGGTTTTTCAGTGTGAAATTTCGGTCCGATATTAAATTTTATATATTTGTTTTATTCAATACAGTTTACATTTTCAAATGTGTGCTTCACCTTTGAAATTAGTTGGTTTATTTAGAAGTTCTTGCTGAAAATGTGAATTACCACAAAATTCTTTCATTCTTGGCGAATATTTATATTCCTCATTATCACAGACTGTTATAAATAAAGGAACATTCCGTTTTAACCAAAAATTATGTGAACAAATCTTTAAATTTCTTTATTTCATAAAAAATAAATATGACAAACTATTCTGCTATTTCCAATAAATAATTTTGAAATACATGAAAAAAGAGGGGAAAAATAAATATTTATGTATTACATTTCAGCTATAATATTTATTATTTTACCAAAATTAAAGCTCTTCTGTATTTCCTTTTTGAACATTAATGAAAAATCAATAGTTTTTCTTTTTTCCCCACTTTTTTTGGAGGGACAGGAAAAGATGGGATGCAAGGCCATGTTTAAAGTTTTCTGTTCAATAAAAACAGAAAAAAAAGAAAAGAATCAAATAAAATAGCTAGATGTATGTAGGTAAAAATCTAATTCTACACTTTATCACATACAAAAATATGGTAAAGTATTTTGAAGCACAATACACACGGTATAAAAAAAAATTAACCTCCCACCAACACGCAAGAGTCGACACTGTGAGTTCGACAGTGCTCTTTCTCCCCAGAGCCTCGTGTGCATCTTCCTATATACGCATGCACCAAACAGCCAAACTCTTCACTGGTGGAACTATGAAGCGCACAGTTCAATACGAAGATTTCTGTTTCATTTTAATAAACTGTTGTATGGCTAGTAGAATTAAGCTTTAGGATTATATATTGTGTCAATATAAAGAAAGAATTAAAGAAAAAAGGACTTATTATATTGAATGTTACTGATAATATCATGTGGAAATGGGGGTGCTGCACTTCCACGGTTCTTATAAGAGAACCGCCTACGGTTGACAGTAATAAATAAGAATTTAAAAAAATAGAGTTGATCTTAGAAGCTTATAACAAGATGAATATGAATGTTAATATGAAATTGGGTAATTTTTTATAGCAACAAATTATTTTTATTGTAAAAATGTATTTTTTAACCCACAAAAAATATTAGCTCTTTGAAATAAGATAAAAACAAAAAGAAATTCACATAAGCACCTTTTGGGAAAGTACGCTTGAGGGTACAGTCCATTCTTGATTCATTCTTTGTAGTTGTTTGCCAATCCTACAAAAAAACAATAAAGCTTGAAGGGTTACAAAAATCTTTATTCCATTGTTAAAATTTTATTACAAAATATAAAATATCCTACAATTTAGAAAAATAATTTACACTAGCTAAAGAGTTCATGATAAAATTTATATTCTATTTTACTATTTTAAAATCTGAGACAATTTTAGGTTTATAATTCATTAGATCCAATACACAAATTATATGATATTATGGATGAATTAATTGAACATTGTTACAATCTATGAGATGATCCTCATGAAATGACATGCATTAAATAAAACTTCTCTTATACACTCAGTGTGTTTCATTTTCATTGACCCTAACCACCATACTCTAAATTATATAGAAAAAAAAATTACTTTTCATGGACTGTAATGAATCAGGCAAAAATCGCATGGCTCTCATATTGAACACAACTTTCTTTAATTTTCAAATCTGAAAATTTATAATAAAATAGAGAGCAATTTTAACTTCCAATATCTTATTTATTATCCTCCATATCCTATAAGAAGTGATATCATTGTCATCATGATTAAGTACGAATTTGAATAAAGCTACTTTTTAGGAGACCAAAACAGTATTTTACATTCTACTTTTAACTTCTTAATTGTGAATGATGTTTTTATGTCTGGGTCTTTTACCTTCTCTGAGTCATAGATTTATGTTTATAAGATTTTATTTTGCAATCTGCTTCTGGTAAATTAATAAAACTAAGGAATTCGAAAAATACAATTTTCCACAGTCGTTTGTTAAAAGGTGGTGGCGAAAATAAATTGAAACAAAGAAAAAATTAACTGAAAATTTATGTTGTGGAACTGAACAAGTCATCTCAAATTTTCTATTCTTCTGGCAGAAGGGAGTTTGACTGCCAACAGCAGAAAGCCAAATTAACTGAATACAAATAGTGCTTGGATTTTGTTGTTGTATCCATAACTTAATTTTATCTTGTTATAACTTTTACATTTGGAAGATAACATCTTCAAATGCATCTCTAAGGCACTGTGCAGCTTGACTTGATTCTCTTGACTCCGTGTTCAAGACTGCCTGTGATTACTATGTTACAAGCACAACTGAGCAATAGATAACTTCCAGGTCTTTGGTTCCTACTAATTAGGAAATTTATGTTATATTTGGCCCTCAAAGTGCAAAACCTGACTCCTGAATAAATTAGACTGAAATCAAACTGGCGGTTCAATAAATAATTGGTTTGAATTCACAATAATAGCAAATTTTAACTGTTTAATACATTTCTTTTGTAGTTGTAGGTACTACTTATAGGTAATGAAAAGTCTTTACTTTCTTTGTGTTCCTTTAATTAAAATTTCCATAAGTCTAAAAAAAGAATGTCCTTTTTTTATTTTATTATATAATTTATATAATAGGTTGGTTGAATAATAAATAAATACCATGCAAAACAAGCAAAATTAACTCCACATAATAAATAAGCATACATGAACTTTTTGAATTTTACCTATTTGATATTGTTTCAGTTTCCTCTTTTGTAAGGGGGCGATAGTCTTTTAGTCTCTCCCATCTTATATCACCCTTTTTTCTCCATGGTGCTGCTTCTTTTACCTTTAGTTCACATAAAGCAAGCTATTAAAGGTTTTGGTATTTTCTTGAAATATTAGTTAATGATCATAGTATGATTAAGTAAAAACATATTTATAACTATTAAAAATTTGGAGTTATTTTCATTCAATAAAGCCAGAGAGATTCTGCTTTCATCATAGCAACTCTTGTTTTGAAATTATTAACAAACACTAATATTACTCATGTTTAAGTTTAACATCATTTTTGAGTGTTTAATGTTTTCTTTAACACAATAGAATATGAACATATAAGGTTCTTTACTTCATATTACGTATTTTAGTGAGGCTAGAAAAATTATGATTCATCTATCGAAGTTTAAAAGGGAAAGCACTCAATAAATATAATAAGTGTGACCTGTGAATTTTGTTCTATTCCCGTTTATCCCTGTCTTGGACTTTTTGGTGTCGGGAAAGCTGGAATCTATTTCTTTAACAATGCTCTGTTCAGTACCAACCTCTTAACCACAAAGTGAGTCTTCGATTTGTTGCCAGATCTGACATGAGCTCATCCCATTTATTTCTCAATTGTCTGTATGGTTGTTTTCCTTTTGTTTTCAGTTTCCTTACAGTTATTGGCTATTGACTGGCATTATCTGTATGTAGTTTTCTATAGTGAATGCTGTCTATTGCGGTCCGTGCCCAATCTCATCTATGATTCTTTGTTTCCTCATTTGACCAAACCTCGTTTTATTGTGAGATTTTCTCTGGAATTTGTGGCTTGTAAACACCTCTCAAATTCAATGCTAGTCCAGCTTTCAGCATCAGGACCCAGCATTGGGATTAACACTTGCTTTTATTCTACCTTTTTTTAATTCATCTCCATTTCAATTTAGACCAATTATGACATTTCAGATTTAATAATATATATTTATTGCTTTCCTTAAGAATTGCATGTGGGGACCAGCTGCATTAGGAACTTTAGGCCAGGTTTCAAGCTCATGATCTTTGTCTTATTACTCCCATGTTTTAGTCCCCTCTTTCTAGCATTCAAATATAACTTCATGGTTAGGAATGGCATAAATGCAGGTTAATAATGCTCACTATCTATCATCTAACCTTTTTTTTGTTGAATAGTATTATTTTTCCAGTTAGCTCTCCTTCTTCTAGAATATTTATTTAAAAAATTAACAGTCGCCTTTATTCGTAGTTTATCCTATCTTCCACATTTCAGCAGTTCAGCCATGATTTCATCATCACTAGCTATCTTTTTATTTTTTATGATATATTTACAGAAAAATAATAACTGTCTTGAATTTTGCTAAAAAATTATCTTACCCCAAAATTAATTTATATTATTTAAAATTAATGAATACAATTTCTATACAATTTACCTTTAGTAGAACTATTCCAGCTATGAAGATAAAAAGAATATTTAGAAAGGATAAAGATAAGCTCATAGCTCCAAGGACAGCGAACTCAAGAGGTGGGTTGGAAGACCATATCTTCAGGGAGCCTTCTGGGAAAGTGGTATTTCTAAGGTGAATTGCTGAATTTGACCACAGTAAACCCTAATTTTAACAAGTACAAAATTGATCATAAGCTTATTGTTGATATTAATATTTAAAATTGAAATGGGAATATAGATGTCTGGTATCTCCTAGATTTTAATTTTTTTGTGAATATAGTATTTTCATGTAAATACACAACTAAAAACTATTATTTATACATAAAGGCATACCAATTTTAGAATAATATAAGCATAAAGAAAATGTTTTATTAACATTAAACGTTTTATTGCACATAAAAACATACTATTGTATCAGTCTGATGCTTTAAATATTTCATATTCAGCGAATGATTCAGATTTGTTCTTATTCTAAAATCTGCAAAATTCAGAATGGAGATAATTCAAGATAATTTAGTTTACCATTGTTTATCTGTTGACACTTAATTTTTTATATTCTTAAGAGTTTTACTGTTAAACTAAAACAACATTATTTTCTGTCACTTATCATATGATTGAGAGCAAGTTGTTTTTTTAATGGCTTCTCATTTTGAAAATTATTTAACTATTGATAATTTAATATCATCAGTGACTTACTGCATTTACAGCTGGAGGTAAAAGTGCTGCTGACATAGCAACTCCATGAATTGATGTGGGCTCATCACCAAGAATCCCTATTGATACAGCGATTCCTGAGAGAAGTGCAAGCATTATTCCTGTCCATAAAGAATTAATAGTACCCCTTTAAAAGAATTAAATATATCAGTAATTTATAAATAGATATAATTCATTTATTTCCATTTCACACCTTTAACGGTGATCTATTATAATATGAAATATGAACAATAACTACGTAAACTGACATGGAGTACATGAGTCCAGTGGGCCATTGTATTCTTGGTGAATTTCCGTGAATAAATGCATTGATTATTCCATAGATAAATCCAATTATAAGGCAAAGAAATAATCCTAATAGACCATTAACAATCCCAAGCTTTTGAAGTCTGCAGTCACGAATTACTGTACCAAAAGTCGCTGCTACCATTGGGTTCTGTGAGTAAGACAAAAAAATAAACATAAAAAAAAAACCCTCAATTTGTATGCCAGGTTCATGAAGATAAAAACAAACTACTCAATGAAAAAAAGTGGTACACTTTGAAGAGCTTATTTAAATGTCTGTAAAATCATTTTATACCTCAACCATATTTTTATAAATAAGTTTGTTTTTGTAGATACAGAGTTAATATAGATATAAATAAATTTATAAACAAAATGTTATATTGCAAAAAAATTGCTTAGAAAATATTATTTAAAAAAAAACAAGGGCCCCTTTAATTTCCAACAACCTGTTTTAAAAATTGAGATTTAAGGGAAGATAAGGCATATTATTTAGATTTTCTTATCACGAGACCTTGTGTGCAGAAGAATGTTGGAAACCTCCATCTTCTTTTGACTATTGCCAAGATGCCTGTCTATAAACATATGAATATACCAAGGAATTTCTAAACTCCGCTGACATTCAAGTAACCAAACCCATGCATTATTTATTCAAGAGAAGTACTGGTCTTCTACAGTAAAACAAGTTGTTTGTTTTTATTATTATTATCATTATTTTTTTTTTTTACATATCAAATATAAGATATTTACCATTAATGGAGATATCAACATACTTGCAGCAAGAATCAGTTGATTGTCTTCAACCAAACCTAGTGATGCTGTTAACCTAAAATAAAAATATATAGTAAGATGTAAAATACTAACAAAGGTTTAATATTCCACAATGAAATTATTTCCATGATGCAGTTACTAAAAAAACAAAGCAATAATAATCCTTTTAGAAAATATTTAACTCACCCTGCCACAATCAGTAGGATGAGGAAATCAAACCTTAAAGAAGCTTTGTACTTTACTGTTTCAGCTACTTGAGCAATTGCCAGCCTTGGCCGAACTGATTCCACAAATCTGTCCCATGTACTAAACTCATCTTCATGCCTGTATTAGTGATTAAAATGTTTTTTTAATTAGCTTTGAAATATTAAACTGGTTTAATGATAGTGAAAACTTACTGGAAAATTTTAATTCTTGGGCTTTGTTCTTTAGTTCCTTCATATAATAAATAGCACTGAAACAATCTAATTTTTAAAATTAAAAACAAAATATCCATCTTCAGGGTAAATATTTATTCAATCTTTCACTTTCTTTTTTCTTAAAATATTATTTAAAACATCCATTAAGGGTTCATGTTTGGACTTTAAACTCCAATCCTTGTCTGTTGGGTGTGACAAATGAAATAGTTATCTTCTGTTTATTTTATTTACAAAACACTCCTCATACTCCGTTAAATTTCAAACACAGTTCCTGATCTGTATATATCTTCTACTCAAGTGGACTTACAAATTTATTGATAAAAACTATTACACTTTTAACTAATTTCAAAATGAAAAAAAAAAAGAAGGTGAACATCACGTAAAAAGATTTTTTGGGAATAAAGTGATTATTTCATACCAAGACTTTTGTTCACTAAATAATTTAGTTCTAAAGCTTGTGTTGGTATAACATTGACATTCTATTTTAAAAATAGATGAGTTTTAAAACAAATTACTGAGGCTGTTGAGCTACTTCCAATATAATACTCCTATTCATAGAACTTTCTAAATCGTGAAATTGGATAAGACTAAAACATTTTCTGCAATCAATAGACTGATAAGTACTCACAAAGTTAGGAGTTGTTCTATATTAGAACAAATAATTTATAAATCGTATTTTATTCCTTTTCATAGTTGATAGTTGATGATATCTTTGGAGACGCTTATGAGCTTAAATAAATATGATACTTTTAGAAAATCATTCATAAAGTTAAACAAAATCATTAAAAGTTTAACATTGATAGTTAGTTAAAAGATATATATTTTTAATTACCCTATGGATGAATGAGGTCTAATTCCAATCTGCTTCTCAGTTAGCAATTTAATGGCTTCTTCTGTTTCTGGACCATTTTCCAAATAAAATAGGACCTGTTTTACCGATTCACATGTTATTTTAATTAATTAAATTTCAAAAATACTTATTATTTTTGTTTATATTTATCTATTATCTAGAAAATGATGTTTGGGTTGTTGTCAGAAATAAAAAATTAATTACTGTTTTTTTTTCTGACCACACAGCTCAACCATGATCTCTTCTATTTAAACAAGGGTCAAATATATATTTAACCCTTAATGGGGCATGGTATCACCACTGATACAGTTCTTTAGGAGATTTTTTTAAAGTTTGTGGCTCGCTGTACCAAGTTTATCTTTTTTTTGGTTAAAGGAAATTTAGTTCAGTAGCAGTTGGCAATACATTTGGTGTGCAAACAATGCTGGATAGCATTTCAAAAAAATATAAGCCTTTCAGTCATATCTACCATGGGCAGAGCACTAAGGTAATATTCTCATTTCGTTTCTAATAAATATAGGAAAAGTTTATCTAATACAATAGGTACTTGTTTTTGTTTTAGTATGTCACACAAAATGTAAGTTGCCCAAGGAATAATCAAAAACTTGCTATGAAAACGAAATTTTTATGGAAGTATCACAGGTGATAGGGCGATACAGTACTCCCAGGAGAATTGGAGGTCCCTTGCATGGTGAACATTTTTGAGTCTAATGTTTTCTTCTCTAAATTCATTTTAAATTTTATTATTTATTTTTAAATTTGATTTGTGAAGGAACAATTCTTGACCTACTTGATAGGTTTTATAATGTAACATTTTGTGCATAAAATTAATTTTTTTCTTTAAAAAATACTTGGAGAATTGAAATTATGATACAACTTTACAATCGGGTTGCATTATCAGTGTCTGCATCAACATGTCGCCACACTAGCATTTTCTAGCGCCATTTGTGCAAACTTCTTTGTTATTCAATTTTAAAATTTGTATTAATTGGAATTATTAAAATTATTACTGGTTTAATTAGATATTATTTAAAATTATTAGTGCTGTCGACTTCCGGTGGTCTGGGAAAGTTTTGCTAATAATTTGAAGTAATAATAATTTAAATTACGGTAAGGGCCATATCTCAACCGAAAAGAATCTTTTGGGGGTTTTTATATCTCTTGAGTGAGCTGAAGTCGACAGCTATGATTTATTTAAAGCAGTAACAATTGAAATTATAGTAAGTCTCTGACCTCAAATAAAAAGGATCCATTGGGGTTTTGTTTATCAGTTGAGGGAGAGTAGTGAGCGGAAGTAGACAGCACTAATAATTTTAAATAATATCTAATTAAAGCAGTAATTATTTTAATAATTCCAATTAATGCGAATTTTACAATTCAATAAAACTCAGTTAGTCAGCACAAATGACGTTGAGTGCCGCGACATTCGGATAACTTCGTGTGCAGACACTGATAATGCGACCCGATTCTAAAGTTGTACTGAAATTATTATTTACAGATAAAGAGGAGAATTGATCTTTTCCCTAATCTCTAGCCTATGTTATGACTCAGGCAACGAAAATGAAGATGATTGGCTGGAGGAAATGGTTGACGAGAACAAACTTGAGCATGAACTGTCATAGCTTTTCGACTTGGAACGAGAAGAAGTCGATGTGGATGAAGCTAGTTGTTGGAAAACTTAGATGCAGACAACTCGTATTCTCCTGCCTCTAATACCTCAATGATCTACTATCCTATTTTGACACTACATTCTATTTCTAATTTTTAATTGATCTATGGTCATTTTTAAACTTTCTTTTGTATTTTTATAAAAAATTAAAAGGCTTAATTGAATAATTCCTTTGTGCCATTTATCAGTTTTACCTTTAAATATAATATTGTACCTATTAGATTTGTAAATTCCAACTATGATATTTTTTTTTGTTATCAAAATCACACATAACTTCTTCCACAAGAGGAATAAATGAGGTATAGCAAAAATTATATCTCGACTCCAACTTTATTGGGTAAAATATAATATATAATAAAATCTGGTAAAATATAGATGGTCATTGATAACAATTTTTTTTTCTAAAATGTGTATATTTTATGGCTTAATAGAAGGAAACTATCAAAAGCAGAAAAATTAGGTTGAATCACTTCTTGCTTGTTAACGATTAAAAAACAAAAACCTATTTTATACCTACATAGCACTTAGCTTGTAACGAACGCGTACACGCACGCACACGCAGGTACCCATGCTCGCGCGCACACACTTACGCACGCATACACACACATAAACACAGCGAAATCTATAAATACTATAATGCTTATTTATTACATAATGTGGGTTGGGATGACCAGTGAACATACAATTGATACTGAATTTTATGCGCGGTCAAGCGTGGTTATCACTTGGATGGGTGACTAATATTTAAAGAAAACCACAACGCCTCTGGGAGGACGCTAAAAAAAATATTTTTTTAAATAACAAAGAAAATATTTATGATCAGTAAAGAAAAGTCAAGGCAAAATGCTATCTTGCGATAAAATTAAAATGGTTATCATAAAGATTATTTTCTGGAAGAAAATTGCCGAACCCACCGCTCCCTCCTTTCTTCGATGGTATGAAGAGGAGGGGGCGGAAAAAAATTTAAATCCGACCCTTTGTAAATACCATCCGGTTTTATTTACGAAAAGTTAGTTTTAATTCATACCTGACGAAATGTATACTTGACACCATCTTCGCTTCCTTGCAACCAGATAGGATTTTTAACTTTCAATTCTGCTAAAACATCTTTTAGTGCCTGAAAGAAAAAAGTGGTTCTTTAATAAATAGGTGAAATAGTAGATCAGTTTTTCCTCCAAAGTTAATTTGATTTTTTTAAAAATGTTTTTAAAGCACAGATTTGAGATTAAGAAAACAGTTTAATACAAGTAAAAAATAAATAAATGATTGGGCCTTAGCGGAAAAGGTAGTAAAAACGTAGGTTACTTAAAAATACACGGGTACTGGAGTGTGTTGAAAAGCTAATAAAACGATTTTTAGAAAAAAATGTCCTTTTTATATTTTCTCAAAATACATGGCTCATAGTTATTTATATTTTTGAATATCGCAAACCACTCATTATGTTAACGATACAATTGCGCTCTGAAGTTCAAATTAATGAAAAGATTAATTATTATACACTGATAAAGAAATTGAAAATATCAATGGTCAACTTAACAGATGTTGAAGGTTCAAATTTTATAATTTCAAATAATTTAAGATTCATTTTTGTATCCTGTAATTCCTTATTTATTAATTCTGTTTGGTTTTTTTTTTTGTATTAGGCTACTTTGATGTTATTACAACACTAGTTTCAATCATATGTAGATTAGGCAGTTTCCAATTCTTAGTGCTAAAATGATAAAATTGGTACATCTGTGAAGTTGACCATCGATATAAATACGCTTCCAAATTTTTATATTTTTATAAGGAGTTGGGATTTTTAACTAGTTTTTTAAACCTGGTAGCCTGTAAGGTTATCATAATACCATACGGTTTTAATGAAAGGATGTATATACTTCAAATCAAATCTTCATTTTTATTATCTTTGGTAAGGAGTCCACTGTAATGTAATTTAATTACCTTATGATATTTGTTAATTATCTAGGTTCTACATTACAATAAACAATATCAATGTCGTTCTATCGAAAACTGTCGTAAATAAATTGGGTTATACCTCAAGTTTTCATTGAAACTGTTGAAACGAAATTCCAATCCTATTAAAAGTGATAGAATTGAGGAGTTCCAAGTTTAACTGGGATAATTTATATAGACAAATGTTAAGTAATATCGTTTGATTTAATGAATATTGATTATATTTTAATTATTTAAAAAATATCTTAAAAGTGAATAATACCTGTTCTAAGCGTTTATCTGTTGGAATAGAAACCCGAAAGAGTAAGGCTCCACTCATCTTCAACGACACTACACACTGGCTGACTAGCAAGAGTACAAAGGTCATCATCTAACAAAATACTAATATCCTTATCGCCTATCTTTCTCTCTCACTAAATTGGCAATGAAATAGCCCCAACATGGAATTATTTTAAAAAAAAAAAGCGTTAATGTTATACGAAAAACAAAATAAATTAAATAAAAAACAGAAGTGATGGTTGAATGTTATTATTTGTAATTATCATTTTTTGTTGGGAATTATCCATTACTTGGTATTAATTATTAACTGGTCTCTAACAAAAAAATAATCATTATAAATAAAAATAGTTCTTTATCAAAATCATAATACATATTGATCTATAAATAAAAAGTATAAATTAAATTATAAAAGCAAACTTTTTCCTATTATTTTTTAGCCGAAAACAATTTAAATTAAAAAAACAATAATGAGAAATAAAAACTTTTCTTAGTCTGTAAAAACCAATTAGTACAGGGAACGAACAATTGTATTTGTCCATTTTAAATTGAATATACAATGCACGGGCAGATTATTTTTTAAATAATGAATTTAAAGTAAAATAAATAATAAAAAAGATGTTTATAAATCGAAGTCACAAATTAAATTGAAGATGTTTTGATGGCAGAAAAGGGAACGGGTCACAAATGCGAACAAATCTTTTGTAAGAATTTTGTACGTAGTTCAATTAAATTGTAGTCCAATTTTGCTGATTTTGATTTTATTATCATTTTGGATTATTCTGACAATAGTTTCGAATATAAGTATCCTTAATAAGGCTAAAAGGGCAATAAAATGTGCAACACTTCAAATATAAAGATTGACTACTATCCACAACAATAATTATCTATTACAGTGCGATCTGAAACTTCGCACTTCATTTTGTTCTGCTGTAAAACTTTGAAATTCTTACGATAGTTTACCTCTGACTTGCACAATTATTAAAGGATTACTTTCTTTTTACTTCCTGTAAGTCATAATATTTATAAATTGTATACTACAGGCATGTTTTAAAATGGTTTTTCCATCGCAGATATTTACTAAATTTAGCTTTTACCATTAAATTCACTGTTTATCAATACCATTAATTGACTGGTCTGAATAAAGATTTTAAGTTAAAAAAACTTTTCAACTAAAATAAAAATAATTTTTTGTTACTGAAAAAAAGTATTTTTATTAATTATAAATTACATATAATTGACTTATGAGTGAATTTAATGAAACTATACAAGTGAATTTCTTTTTATATATTAATGCTTTTTATACTATATTTATATTTATATTTATTTTATATTTATGCATATATTTTATATTAATAATTTGATAAGACATTATTATTACATACATTGCATTCTTACTGTGCGGATATGTGTGTGGGTGTGTGTATAGGTATTTATGCATTTTATTATGTTGAAGACCTGTATTGTATTAGTGCATGAATACTTCAAATTTGTTTACAGATATTGTCAGAACTATGACCTGTTGGTATTATTTTATTTTTCCTTTTTTTTTTTTTATTTATTTATAGTTTACTTTTTATGTACTGTATACCTGGGCTCAATGCTCACACAAGATAATGTACCACATTTTGAGTTTAAGAAAAGGATTAAGGCTGCAAACAGTGCGTACTTCGGGCTATTACGGCACTTTAGAAGTAGAGCCCTATCGAGAAAAACTAAAATAAATCTCTACAAGACTCTGATCCGGCCGGTTCTATTGTATGTATCAGAGTCCTGGGCATCCACTAAATCCATAGAGCAAGATCTCGGCATTTTCGAAAGGAAAGTTCTGCGTTGAATATTAGGAGGATTGCAAGTTGGAAATGAGTGGTGTGGACGCACTAATCAGGAGTTGGACAATATATATATAACGAATCTGACGTAATAACGTTCTTTAAACTAAACCGCCTGAGGTGGGCTGGCCATGTGGCCAGGACGGAAGAAAACGAAATACCAAAAAAGCTCCTGAGAGAACCAATCTATGGTAAAAGGCGGCATGGAAGACCAGGAGCAAGATGGATAGATGGCATTACTGCTGATGCCCGAAGTATCCTAGGAGTCCACAATTGGATAGTGGCTGCACGAGATCGTGATAATGGAAGGAGGTTGTTGCAGGCCAAGACTCTGCAACGAGTTGTAGCGTAACTCAGGTAGATAGATATTGTTTTTATTATCAATTATTACTATGTGTGTTTTGTTTTTTAAAAATTTCATTAACATTAATATTTTTAGTAATTTGGTTTAGAGTATATTTTATGTCTTTATATAGCAATATTATTTTTGCTCCCTCACTACCGAAAGTAGGGAAGCTTTGTATTCATGCAGGGATTGAAAAAAATGAGCCTTCAAAATCGAAAATTTCCAGTCGCTTTTTAAGTTTTAGAAATCAAGGAACAAATTTGGTTCCGTGTCTGTCTGTAGTCAAATCGATGTGACGGACATAACTCCTACAACCATTTTTAGAAAATTTTCAGGGATTGTGCGGGTTGGTACTTAGACAGTTGCATTTACCTTGACACCCCTATGTTTCGAAAACAGGTCCTTCAGATTCGGCCTAAAGTTGGAGATTAGTATAAAAATTGTTTGTTATAAATTTTATAAATTTTACTACTACTTTCGCTTACAAAAACGTATTTTCTTTGACACTCCTATATTTCTAAAATGGCTTGCCAAATGTGGTCCAGAATCTTTCTTTTTAAACATTTCCAGTTTTTATGACCTCGAAAATTTCTCTCCGTTAAAGCAAATAAAGTGTGATTGAGATCCTACCAAAAGAAAAACATGTGTAGATGTGATTTGTAGTTCCATTATTTGAGTAAAAAAAAAAATTGAGATTTCGTTGGAAAAAAATTGATAAAAAAAAGTTGCAAATTGTAGCAGCTATTTTTTTTGTCTGTGTAAGATGGAACTTTGATAGTAAAATTGAAATAAATTAGAAGCAAGATTCCATACGAATCAAAAGTAATCAATAAAATCTACTTAATTGGCAAAAGAATAATAAAAACAACTTACCACTCCATCATATAATCCATGTTTAATTAAGTTATATAAATATTGGTGCAGTTAAACCACAGTTATTCACTATTATATTAAAACCATAAACATGTTTTAACCCATATATTTAACAAATATTATGTTTAAATGACTCCTGATATGCAATGTTTACTAATAACAGTTCGACCCCTTCACTACATAAGAGAAGTTAATCATTTTGTGTACACAGAACTTTTCTTTCTTGTCTAGCAATTTGTTTACAAGAAATTAAATTTGAAAATATAAAATTTATTTTTCGACTTTTGGCCATGTTTTCTTATATTCTGGACCACTATACGTTTGTGTGATACTTCTATATAATAAGTAATTTGAATTTGTAACTTTCCTATTTGTATCTTTTCGGCAGCCCAAATATCTTCGAGGCTTATGTTCATAATGGCTTATTGAAGAAAGTATATGTAGTTAGATTCTTAAAGTTTCTGTTTTGATCTTTGCTGAAGTATAATTGAAAATACCATCAATTTTTGGTTCAATGTCTTGTTTATATTTAGACCAAAAATATGAAAACATCGCATTTAACAGGCACATCAGATTAGAGTAAACTTGTTATGATATGATTTATAATTTAGTCTTGCACCACTCATGTATCCTGGTATATAAGTGATTTTGTAACGTCGGGGACATTTACAAAGTTTCTCGCCATCTTGTTATGATTACCGTGTAGATCATGTAAGTTGATGGCAATATAAATATCAATGTTGTCTAATGTACAACAATATCCTCTGCATTATTTCTAAAACGCTGTGGTATCTAGGATATGGAGAAGGAAGTGTTCATGTTTATGGTTAGTGAAGTATGTGTAGGAACTATAATTAAAAAAAAAATAAAATAAAATAAAGTTAGAAAAAAATCAACCACTTACATACCCGGTATAATCAAGGTTCTCGGTATGTAGATATAGCTTGACAACTTAAGGTCTTCTGCCCACAAGGTTCTTCCTTAAGTTGTTTGCCTGTATAAACCAGATTCTGTCATAAGTAGAAAAATTACTGATGCATTCGTCTCACTTGACTCAGCTAAATTTCCATATTTCTCTGTTGAATTCGATATTCAATCAATTCAATGGCAAACCTTCCGGTATTTTCTCTTGCTTCTTATCAAATCTCTGAATTACTTTCGGTAATTGGGCATATTACTTTTCAGTGCCTGATGATGATGACCAAGCATCTTATTGTTCACTATAAGTGAAGATGTTTACTGTTTCGTCTTACTGGTCCTGTTTTTGTTTTTTTAGAGTGATAGAAGTTAAAATGTAAGGGTCCAGAAGCTTCCTAAGAAAAAAACCCGATTCATAGTTCTGCCTGTAGGTGCCTAAGTCCCTCATATTCGTCAAGGTTCGGTAATCCCGGTAGTTGACATGGGGAACGCCTTAACAGTTGGTGCACTCCACCGGCGTGTCTCTGGTTTTGGTGCAAGGGGATCTTTGATGAAGACCAGATTTATCTTATTAGGGTTGGCCACTTAGTTGGTCCTTACAGTAGGGTTGCTACACTACTTAGTGTTAAACATCTTGTACATTGAATGCAATTATTTTCGCTTGACTTGCGAATTTCGACCCTCTAATATTATAGTAGCTTCACATATACACCAGCAAACGATACAATGTGATTTAATAAATACAGTCACCATCGATAACATAATTTACATTGTTAGGAGACACATCTTCAACTTCTGCATATTTCGAGTTTAAAATAGTTAATGTAAAAGAGGGTAGAAATTGGTAATTTCGATTTACAGGAATAATCTTAAAGAATCGTTTTAAAAAAATAAAAATAAAATAGTTATAAAACAATCCCAATTCTCCAAGATTGACTCTAATTTCAGGTGGAAAAATAATCATTAATCCTTTAAAAACTGCTGTGATTCTGATGTTCTAAGCAAAAAGGTTTTGCCGTTTGTTAAAAAAAAAATAAGTGCACAGAGTGAAATCTTTCTAAAATTTAATTTCCTGCAAGTATCCGTATCCGTATCCAAGTATCAGGCATTCGAAATTTGAGTACTCCATTCCTTCCTATTGCACAAATAGACGCACTAGTAGATGCTTCATATTCGATTATCTCAATTAATATAATATCGAGAGCTTTGAGTGTGGCCGCATGCTGAAGGTAATTTAATGAGCTTAAATGTTCATACCATTGTGTTTTTGATACTTCGCTTTCTTCTGGAGATAATTGGAGATTTTCTGAAAGAGTCTGATTTTTGAAGTTTTACGCGCAAACTGCTTTTTTGACGCGAATCCGATCAAATAATGTCCCAATGTAGAAAAGTCTTATAATTTTATTCTCGATCTGAATCCGTCCTAAAATATAAACGTTTCTAGAGTTTGAGGAAGCTTCAAAATCGAATATACCCACCAAAAGAAACTTTATATTCCATAGCCAAAGCATAAAATTTTTTTTGAGAAATTCTCAAAACTCTGGAAAATATAGGGAGGTGACCCATGTCCGGTGGAAACCCTATGGACATCCTGCTAGGATTATAGGTTGACTGAACTGTTTTAGTGATATATCTCTATTGGGTTAGTCTCTTTTAGGGTGTTGCTGTGCGACGTGCTATTTCTTAGCTGCAATTATATGATATTATGTTTTTCAGCCCTGGTGATTCCTCCTAGAATTAGCGAAACGTTGACTAGTCAGTTATTTGCTGTTATTTGAGAGAATCAAGGTCCCAGGATAGTTTTTGTCCATATTTTTTCAGTTCTAGCTCTCAAACGTATATATTTATCAAAAGAAAAATTTATCGAAAAGAACAGAGAATAAAATAAGCCTGAAGTATTTTTGACTCAAATATATCGTTATTACATTTTTTGGATTATATTATAGAAGGTACCAACAGTTATATTTCGAGTTATAGCATTGTTGTATTTACAGTGTGACGTACGTTCGTCTTGAAAAAATAGAAACACTAGCGGTAAAAGAATAGAGATGGACGATGATCGTTACAACTACAAGATGAAAACATCGGAAATATTTGTTTAATATATATATTTTAATGAATGCTATGTTTATTTTACAGACCATCCTCTTTGGAGGAAAAGTTGTTGATGCTATGTCCCGTTTTCGAAACGAAACTGCGGCAGTGGGGGTAGCCTTACTCCGGCATTGCCGGGCTGATGCTGGGGAAGAATGGAGGCTTGTGGAGCTACTTCAAGGGGGGTGGTCCGTCTCGTTTTTCCCGCCCCCCGCTGTGGTTAAGGTGAGTCATTGTCTCCTTTAAATTAATTTAATTAGTCAATTTATTTAACAATTAATTTAAATTGTTATTTATAATTGTCACTAAATTCAAACAAGTTCTTAATTTTTATTATTATTTGTATTTTAACTTGTTAGAGTTCACATTTTTAGTATTCGATTGTCGGTTCAATACCAATGTTAAAATATTTGCCGTCACCTCATAATTTGTTAAAGGGAGGTTAGCAAGCTATTAATCATCACTTTAATTCAAAGTAATTAACTCGTATGCGTGTATATAAATATATATATATATATATATATATATATATATATATATATATATATATATATATATATATATGATTAAATAAGTATATATATATTATGAATATATAGCTGACCCTTATTTAAAGGGAAGAGATGATAGTTGAGGGTGTGCGGTCAGAAAAAAAAAAAACTAATTAATATTTTACTGTTTATTTATTTCTGACAACGACCCAAACATGATTTCTTATATATAATCTAATATAAAATAAGTATTATGAATTGTTATATTAAAATTAAAATAGGTACAGATAAAAGCAATAACAGAATTAAATCGGATCAAAATTTTGTATAGTTAAATAAACATTTATATTGCATTAGTAAACTTTATATCTGTTCACGAATTAAAAAAAAAAAATTATCGATTGTTATTTTTTATAAGAACAAAACTAGTGACTAAAATAACAAAAAAAATAATAAAAATGTGCTCTTTGATGTCTTATCACAGTTTGAGACATGTGAATCAACGAGCCAAATAACACTTGTTATTGTTCCGAATTTGATTGACTGCAATCATCACATTTTAGAGCAACTTTTGATGCGTTAATTTTAACTATTGATGTGTTAATTTCAACTCTTGATGTGCTAATTTCAAAAGATGACTCCCGGCTTTTTTTTAAATTATTTTTTTTTAAATTAAAATTTTCAATGATGATGTATTGTTGTTCATTGAAAATAGAAATAAGGATATGTTTGTCTAGAAAAACGACAAAATTGCCTTGTAGCTCCGTAATTTATTGAAATACGACCTAAGTTTATGCGTTTTTTATTTTTTTTCTTAAATTACTTAAATTGACTTTTCCGAAAAATTCTCAATTTTTTTACATCTGTTCCACAACACCTCGTATATCTATCAGCTTCAATTAATTACAGACGATTTTTAGTATTATTATTTTTATGAAACTTTCGCATCGCCCATTAATAGCAGCCCGTCTTTAACAGATTTTCATTGTCAGCAACAATCTTTAACAGGTTTTCATTGTCAGCAACAATCTTTAACAGGTTTTCATTGTCAGCAACAATCTTTAACAGGTTTTCATTGTCAGCAACAATATATTATTGGGATTTTTGTCAATATTGCCTTAAAAATGAGAATTTATTTTATTATTTGAGTGATGTTTTGCACAAGATACTGTACTTGGTTAAAGCTAATATTTGAAACATGACGCTCTTGCATTGAAGAGACGGCTGAATTATTTTCCTGTTATGATCATTATGGTACTTATAAAGTGTATACAACTAACAACCAAGCATCAATGAGGCGCAATAATTTGTTTACTAAGTTGGTTAGGTTAAGACGAATCTTTTTGTATAACATTGATCGAAATATAAGATAGATTTAAATTATGACATAAAATATTCCAAAATAGAATTCTTAAATTTTTTTTTTGTGTTCAATTTTCATTATATCGAAGTTAGAGGTAACTTTATAAGCGCAAATACATCCAAGACTCGATATCGCGGTAAAAGAAATTTGAAGTTCTGAATCCTTTACAGAATATTTTGTTATATAGTTCAGAATTCTGGGAATTATAATCAGAAATAGGAGTAATGGACCTCAGATATATTTGACTCAGATTGTTGAAACTATTATTTTTCTTAGTTCTATAGGTGACGTTTAGGAAGTATTAAATTCTTTTATCCTTGTGTATTTTTATTTTTTGAAATTTATTATGATATAGATTTTTAACATAAATGATTCTGTGGTAAGGCGTACTAATCATTTTTTTGTGAAATGGTTCTAAGTTATATATTGTTCTTGATGATGAACTTTACCTTTGAGAAAACTTCAATGTAGCAGTAGATAATAGTCTCATAGATAATAGTCATTATAAATAACAAAATATAACTTAAACCCATTATTTAAAAAAAATGACTTCTACCCCTTTACCCAGACGCCAGAGAATTGATAGTTAGGATGTGAAATGACATTTTTGCATTTCAATATATCGCTAATCCATAGTGAAAGGGACAGAACTGAAAAAATGTGTTAGTACGAATGTTAAAAAATTGTTAGTATGAACATTAGACACAGGTCAACTTCTACATAGAAGCCATCAAGTAATTTCCTCTAAGAAATGTTGCTAGTAGATCAACCTATTGTGTTTATTAATTTGATAGACATATATGCGATATTTAAGGGCTAGCTGCTCTTTGGAATAATAGGGGTCCAATCAGGGCCGGATCTAGAGGGGAGGGCAAAGGGGACACTTGCCTTGGGTGGCAAAATTTAGAGGGAGGCAAATTTAAAGCGAAATTTTATTGTAAGATACATAATTATAATTATATATTGTACAAATATTAACAATATTTGTTTCTGTTTTTTTAATTTACCTTAATCCAGTCACTTAAATGAGTAAATGTTATGAGATGTTAATATTTATTTAGAAATATGTAAACTTAAATACTGTTGTTACTTAACTTTATTACTGTTGTGAAAGAAGGGATGGCAAAATAAACTTGCTTCCCCTGGCCAATATTCTAGTTCCGGTTCTAGGCCCAACTATTAAAATTTCTGACGTTAGATGTTTTGAGTTGTGCGATATGCAAAGAAAAGGCTTTTATGGATAATATGTCAAACGCAACAGGTAACTGATCTGTGCCCTTTTCGAATCCTATTTGCTTTGATGACATTATTTCTTTTAATATAAATAAAACCTTGTTCTGGTTTTCATCACAAGTATTAATACTTGTAAATTCACTTTAAAATCTCGGTTGGAACGATGTTTGGTTTTTTATCTTGTACAAATTATTCTAACCAGTGTTATAGATTTATTTCCTTGACCAATCACAAAACTGTTATTGATCATCCATGCTTGAATCGAAAGAAGTTTTGGGGCCTATACGTGTTTTCTGTTTAGTTAATCTTAACTAACGACACATTTCTTCTATAAATACATAGAGCAATTAATAAGAAAAAATGAACAGCTATAAAAATGGAAAAGAATGAATTAATAGAAATAGAAAATATTGAGTTATAAACAGGCTTAAACTCACTACACTACGTTTTTTACGACCATTTATTCACTATAAAGTCAATCAAATGTATTTGATTTAGTATAATATTTCCTGACTAAAATTTAATTAACGTTTGGTCACTTTACAATAGTTTAAAATATTATGTATACTTATAATTTTGTAATTTAAGGCACATATACTCTCGCCGGACTAGAACGGCTCATAATGGCCTACAATAATTTTGGATTAATCTCTTTGCTTCTACACGAAATGCAGGTACACGAGAAAGAATAACCACTTGACATTGCTACTATGCTATTAATGTTATTCTTACTAAGTTTAAAATATCTACAATGTTGGAACTCTTTCAGAACATCCATTGAAAGAGAAGAGCCATGTCCAACAATAACCCCCTTTCGGCTCACAAAAAGTCACCTCTACCTCGGACTCTCTTGGGCTATTGTTTTCGAATTTGTTGCTCTGCGGTTTCTTTATTTATTCTATTTGTCCATCTGGTTTTTGGTCACCCACGATGCCATTTACTGAATACTGAGGCGTTCATAGTTGTGTAGGTCCTCATACTACGTGCTATGCCCATCTTAAGCTTTGTCCACACTGGTCGATTTTCCATTCAATTTCGTTTCTACACCGACCGCTACCTAATCCTCTCATACCATGACAATTTTCAATTCCTTTTATTATTTCTTCATATTATCACTATCTATTTCATTGGTCACATCTTTTTATTTAAACAAATAATTCATTTGTATTACGTAACAATCCCAAAGGAATATATTGTTTGTTTTTTTTACTTGATATGATATTTCAGCCATTTTTGGTATACAGGCCATTTATAAGTATAAAAGATAAAAGTTTGCTTAAGTGCTATTTTCATTAGAAAATTAAGATATTTAGCTTTATTTTCTCATTTTAATTAATCGAATTTATTAATTAATGAGATAAGAAAAAGAAGTGACAAAACCTATAATTTATATATTATTGGAAAAAAAATGTCTATACTACAAACTTTATTTATGAATAATACAATTATTCTATTATTCAGTGAATAAATTTATTCATCAGTAATCTAACACAAATAATTATTCGAATGAAACAAATTATTTGATAACAAAAGTATATTTGAATAAGAAATAAATATTCGAATAGAAAATAATAATTTTAATATTTAAAAAAAAGAATTTAAATCTAAGGTTAGCTGCGTTCGGAACATATTTTCCAATAAAATATTATTATTTTTTTTTTGTACTCATTCGGGAATTAATTATTGAGTTGAAAATAGAAAAAAAAATTTGTTTCATGTTGTGTATTGTGTGATATAGCTATTATTGATTAAAACGAAAAAATCGCCAAGAAAAAGAAGTGTTACAATAATAATTAATATTACAATAATAGTAATGTCGACAATTTTTTCCTTAAAAAAAAAAATATATATATTCCATGATTGGATTTGGAAATCCGTCGTTACAATTATTCATAAATAAAATATAAGTTTTATACATTATTTATTAATTCCTGAATAAAATAAAATTTGGCCAACACTGGTTAGGACCAATGCCCTCAAGTAACATATAAGATTTAAATTTTTTTGATGGGATGGGGACACTCTGACGTGTAGAATAGAAAAGTTTATTTTTTTTTTCTAGTAATATACAAATTATAGGTTTTATCTCATTAATTAATAAATTCAATTAATTAAAATGAGAAAGTAATGCTAAATATATTAATTTTCTAATTAAAATATCACTGCATCAATATAAAACCTTTATATTTATATTTACCTTTATATTTTATATTTAAGAATGGCCTATATATGGCTGAAATATCATCTTAAGTAAAAAAAAACACAATATGTTGTTTCGGGATAGTTTTAGAATACAAATGACTTATTTGTTTAAAAAATAAAATTGGACAAATGAAATAGGTAGAGATAACAATAAAATAAAGAAATAATTAGTAAAAGGAACTCAAATTGCGATGATACGAGAAGATTAGATAGCGGTGTCGAAAACGAAATTTAATGGAAAATCAACTAGTGTGGAAACAGCTTTAGCTTTGCCATCATATCGTGGTGTAGAGTTTCGTGTATCCTTAATCCTTTTTCTCCTCAATGGTCTTAAGCTGTGATTTCACGTGCCTCCAGTAATCATACCGATGACTTTTTTGTCGAAGCCATCAATCTTCGTTTTAAAAAAAAAAGTCGTGCATGTCAGAAATCAAATTTGACAGCTGTATATTACAGCAGTCTTTATTATTTGCCGGTTTTAGTACTACCGGTTTTAAAATTTAAACCCATTTGTTAATTAGGTTCTAAACCTGTATCATTAACTCCATTTTTTTGGTATTATTGTCTAGTGTCCTATTTTGATCTAGTTATTAATTTTATATTGTATTCTGTCATCTACTATATATTTTATGCTTAAATATTACTTTAAATATACCTTAGCTACCCACGGAATAGGATGTGACACCTCCAGTCAAAAAAATTTAGCTGTAAAATATATCGCTATCGTGGTTCCTAATTTTGAAGGTCCTTTTGCAGTTCTAAACTGTTTAATCGCTTCTTTTTTTAACTTGTAGGGACATTTATAGATTATGTCAGTCGTAAAGAATACAAACAGTCTCGAGAAAAATTCTTCAGCGGCCTTTTTATGACGATAGGCATTTTTTAAAATTTACATATATAAACGGATAAAAATAATTCTGTGCCAATAACTACCCTTTAAGGGTATTTGGTACAGTACTTGATAAGGAAGTACTGTTTCTTGACCAACGAATATACAAGATGATGTGGTCAGCAACCACACTCATCCATCATTCTGGTTATTTTCTCTAATTGCTTTATTTATGTTATTGCTATTTTTTATTTACTTCCTCTCACTAATCTATTCTTACTATTATATTTTCATAATTTTTCTTGACAAGTAGAGCTGATGATCAAATTTTTGGCAGTTTTCAATAATACGACTAGATAATTTTATTGATTCTATTGACAACAATTATATTATTGTAATACGTAAGATAACTAGTGTTATCTATTGGTGAAACTTGAGTTATTATGTAATTTTAGGTTTAGTTAATTATCTTATTTTTAGAGGTATGTTTTAAGAATGAGAAATGCTTATATTTTTCAAAGGAAGATAATAAAGTATAAGTATATATGATGGCTCTCTTTTGCTCACATACTTAATATTTTTTTTTTGTAATTTGAATTTTCATTTTTTTTTTACTGTTCTATCTGCTTTTGTACTTTACGTTCTGTCAGTTTTTCTTTGTTTCTTTCATTTTTAATACATCTTTCTCATCTGTTTTAACCCCCCTGTTGACCCACATGTTTGGGCTGAAACGCCGGTTTGTAATAAAAACCTCTGTTTTTAAAGTTACTTTGACTGATTATCCAGGAAATGTAAAATCCAGATATAATCTACATAGTTTACTATTGATCATCTACAATATTGTAGAACAATATGTTTTTCGTTTCTAAATGAATTTTGACAAAAGTATGTTACTTCTGATTCTCATTCAAGTGACTATAACTATAGCCGACACGCAGATGAGAGGCCACCTGGCTAGACGGAATTTAATTAAGCGACACATGCAGAGATAAGAGGATGGGGAATGACTCTTTGTTAGTTCTGTAATGATCACTGCAGTAAGTACTGTTAGTCATCTCTTACTCCCAACTCTTAATCTTCACATCCATTAATGCGGTCCAATGAATGAACTATTAATTTACAGAATTATTAATTATGCAGATTCCAATATATTTATTTCTTTTCACAATCAACGCTTCGTGACGAATGAAGTATATTAATGTTATTATTAAGCAAATGATGAGAGAAGATAGAAAATCGATATACTAATTGTGGGTGTCTGGACACGTTGTAATAAATGGTAAAGGCATGGCGGATAAGGCTGCCAAAGAGGATCTTGCTCTTCCTGGTATAAACGCCTGGTATGAACGCCACTTCTTTTACCCCTCCTTTCTCAATAAAAGCCGACAGTACTGTAAAATTATTTTAGGTAAGATATTTTGAAATAAAATTCATAACATTAACTCATTTTGTTGACTGAATTAAGGTCAAAACATTCAAAAAGAAGAAACCATTCTTTACGTAACATAAAAATAAAATTTCACTGGAATTTCCCCGCCCTCTAAATTTTAATATTTAAGTAAATAATATTATTTTCTGCTTTTTGACTGTTTTGATCTTAATTCAGTCAATAAAATGAGTTAATGTTATGATATTTATTTCAAAATATTTTACCTAAAATAATTTTACAGTACTGTTGCCTTTTTTTTGGGAAGGAATGATAAAAGAAGGGGCGGCAAAATTAAGTTAAGTCACTCTGGAAAAATCTTAGTTCCGGCCCTGTATTAGGAAATGATGGTAGTAAGATATACGCAGAAGCGTAAAATATACGTTAAGGCATCACCTAATTCGACCTAGGCGGGTTGAAACTTATTTCGTGGTGGACCGAAGGAATGAGTCTTGATCTTCCCTATCTGATTAGAATAGCCTGAATTAGAAGATAACCTGTATGGATAAAACGTCCTGTTATCCTTAAACAACAATAAAGGACATTAAACACTAAAAAAAAAAGAAGATAAAAGTAAGATACGCGCAGTGATGTCACTTCTCGACATTTTCAAGCAGATCTGATAACACCTGGGTTAACCATTATTGTTACCATCCCTTTCATTAAAATATTTCTTATCTTTTTCTTCTTTTTTTTTTCTTTCTATTTTATATTATTTATTCATCATTTATTTTTTCATAAGATGTTAATATTTTTATCTATTTTTTTTCAAACAATGCTGATTGAGTTAATCAAATAAATATACCTGACACTGATGACCACGATGTTTTGTGCCATAAAATAAAACTACCGAACAAACATGTTATTATGAATGCTATCACTCAGTAAGTCTCCAAGACCAATGCCTCCTCAATCACCACATTGTTAGCGTATCACTAAAAAATGTCAAAATTTAATTACCTTTAGACTCTGATACAATATACATATGCATATTTTTGGTTTTTATTAACCCTAATAATATAAAACAAATAGGACAAATCCTTATGCATTGACGTTCCAGGTTGGCGCGTTAGACCAACAGTGAAAACGAATCGCTGAAACGGTAATACAAGATAAGAAAAAAAAATGCAACGAAGTGGATCACGGCACTAAAGACCCCACGAGAATTAACCCAAATACCTTATTTAGAAGGATTTAGAGAAAATTTAAAATATATATATCGACAGCACGACACACTGGAATATCGTAATCGGAATCGGTCGTGGTTTAAACAGGAAAGTAAGGAAAGTCGTGTGAGTGGACACACCAGATATTTATAATTATTTTAATTATTTATTTTATTTAATACTTTAATCCTCACACTGCACTACGGTAGAAGAGATCATGATTAAGAAGTAGAATTTTTAATTTAATTGAGTTTATTTTAACCAGATATTTTACTATAAATCTATATTGTTTTTTTATGTTTCTATTTTATTAATAATACATCTTTATTATTTTATTTATAATAAAATAATATTTATAATAATAATAATAGGGGTTTCCTGAATTTCGTTTAATAATTTCAGTATGCCGCAAGACAAAAAAGTTTGAGAACTAATGTTTATGAGCATAATGGATTCAGGAAGCGTCTGTTAATCCGCGGTACAATTTGTGACAAAACAAAAAATATTATAAATAATAACTATAAATAAAATATTAGAATAACTTACCTAAATAATATAAAATACTATTATATAATTTATAATGAATTAATATTATATAATTTATACAAAATATAATTTTATATTCATTTTTAGCATATTTTGAATTATTTGTATAAAGTAGGAATACTGATTTTTCTATGAAATAAAGAAAGAAAAAAGTTTATATTACAATAAAAACAAAAGAGAAATAAATTGTATATAAAGAATTATAAGTCACAGAACGCAAATCTGATGATGATGTAATTCAGTAATTTATCTCTCTCTCTCTCTCTCTCTCTCTCTCTATATATATATATATATATATATATATATATATATATATATATATATATATATATATATATATTTATATTTTCTCCAACAAATAAATAATATTGACCAGTCATTAATCTACATTTTGCATTTATATCAACTGTTATGAAGTAGGATCTTTCATGTTTAAAACTGAATAGACAGGTGATGAGTTTCATTTGTAGGAACATCGTTATTGGAAAGATATTGGACCATAGTAAACACAGTGCGAACCTTCCGACAGCAATATCTGGGACAGCAATATCCCTAGGAATATGGAAGTGTAATAACTCTTCTATCCTCCTAGGTACCACCGCACATAGGCCAGTCGCTAACAAAGACGAAGGGTCAGGATCTTTAGCTTTGGGTAGTTAAGTAAACAAATACTATCATGAATTTTTTAATACTACCTCTACACGGGAACACACTAAAAAGTTCAAGTGAATTGTTTTATAAACCAGGCCACTTACTAGTAAATGTGAGAAAACTAGTTATCTAGAGGAGGGGTATTTTGCATATATTATGCATCTACAAAATATGTTTTGGATAATATTGTACAAGAAAAATATGCAGATACAAGAGGCTGTCGGTAGGATCTAAGCGTTTGTACTTTCTATGCTGCATGGCACAGTTATTAGATGTGGGCATACTCTATTTCATAGATAACGATGACAACTCACTTCTGAGTTATACATTCCTAGTTTCTCCTGTCCATTGAATGGCAGCTTTTCCTTCGAAAGGGGAATTATTGTAGGGTTATGTCGAGTCCAGGTCAATGCGCCTGCAGAAATGGATCTCATTCAAGTGAAACAAACCGCTATTGAAATGGACTTGAGAACAACGGTGGATAATTTTCTTGTGGTATCAATTTTGTATCACGTTCCTCATATTGCCTTCCTCGGGCCTAAGCAAAACCGGATACAATCATAATAGAAAAGAGATGAATAAATTTGGTAGGAATTATATGAAATTGTAATGAATAGTATATGTACAATAAAATAGTATACGTAGAAATACACGAAAAATGAAGTAATATGTGATATGAAAATACATATATGAAAAATAAGAAGGTACACACTGATATCTAAAATACAACTGAATACTCAAACATGTAAAAATAAATCCTTTTAAATTTTTATATTCATTTTTACTTCCTTGTACGAAGTAGAGGAAGTATTGTAATCGCGGAAATTTTCGGTTTTCTGATTTCAACGGAAATATCCATTTTGACTATCTCTGAATCCATCTTGACTAGTTTCGTAGTGACGTCTGTACGTACGTGCATATCTGGCATAACTCAAAAACGGTTAGCAGTAGAAAGTAAAAATTTTGTATTTAGGATTGCTGAAAAATCTAGTTGTGAACCTTCCTTTTTGGTCACTACATGATTACCGGAAGTGGTACTTTACATTCAGGTCATTATTGATTTTCATCAAAAATTATATTATAATATAATGCAAAACTTCTCAAATTTAGAATATAAGGCTTACATATTAATATAAAATATGTTATAACTTTACAAGATTAAGTTTTTTGATCAAAGCTTTGATAAAAAAACTTACTCGTGTACACCAACCTGTAGGCCTTTCTCAGGGCCAGGGCTGAAACTAGGATTTTTGCTAGAGGAGCCAGTCTAATTTTGCCACATTTAACTCACAATATTGACTGAATTAAGGCCTAAACAATAAAAAATCTGAAACATTATACCTCCCTTACTGTATGTTTCTTTCCTGACTATACTCTCAACACCTTCTACGGTCTCTCAACACTAGATCTACGGTCTACAATATCTCCATCATTATATCTACGAAACATTTAACTCTAAATTTTATCATTAACTGATGCTCGTCTCATTTTTTGTGATGTTCATGTTTTCTAAGCTCGGTTATTGCACACCATCGAATTATGCCACACGGCTAATTTTCATCGTTTATTGAATATATTAGCAGCTCCCAATAGTTACACAAACGAATGAGCGCCCAAGTCCAAAACCTCCACACAATTTGAATGAACTATATTATCGTTATCAGGGTGACAAATACATGACCTGATTTGCTCAACAATTTTTGTGTAGTCATCTTAGTTAAATGTACGCCTCTTGCTTGGAATATCTTTTATTTAAAGCATCCTAACCGTCATCCTCGCCAACAGTCTTTACATTACTTTGCGGCTTTCTTGTTTTCAGGAGTAAATTCGTGGTTCCGAAAAGACTTTCAGTATAGCGGTAAATTTATTTCCGGCTATTTTGTTTGGATCCAGAAACTAATTGAAAAAGTTAATCCTTGTTGTTTTACAACTATTTGTTACATTATAATTTGATTCTTCAAAAACCAATTTCCTTGTTTAAATTTAAATAAATTATGATAAAGTCTGTTAAAATAGTTCTATGATGAGTCATACTAAAGTTTTTAGTAAAAACTTCAAAATTTCCAATATTAATATTTTTTCTAATAATTTATTTATGCCAACAAACTTCTTTTTCTTAATAGTGGATGGTAAAACCCGTTTAATAGTGGATGGTAAAACAAAAAATCAATACTTTTTTTTTAGATCTTAATAAAAAATATAATTCAAACAAGGCTTCGAAAATAATTTTTTTTGACGTATTTACCAAACTTCGACTATCAGAGGCTAATTGATTGAGTACACACAAAATAAATTCGACCCTCCCTCCATTTTTCTCGTCTCGGTCTTCAGTAATCTTGAACACTTTTCTGAATAATTTTGGAATGCGAAGGTTCTACTATTTTCCATTCTAATTGCTCACCTTAACCACTTGGAAAGGTTAAGATTTTTGATTTTCAAAACAGGATTAACAAATGTTAATAAACAAAAAATAATTCGTTCATTTAGAAGAAGCGTGCCACAATACGAATAAGTGAAATTTTAATTTTTTTAACTTTGAAGTTTGCCAATTAAGTTTATCGCTGTTCCTCACCTCACTGATAAAACATCAATAATCTAACTTTTTTGATCATTAGATCATGAACCTTGAATTAAATTGTGCCAATTTGCCATTTTGTAGTACAAGCGTCTTTAGAGTTTATATAAAATAAAGACACGTTTTTTAGAAAACAAAAAATCTTTACAAAACCATAAATTGAATTCGGAAAAAAATGATGTTTCATTGCATTGAATACTGAAACTAAAAACCTGACATTTATTCTCAAAGAAATAAACGTCACTGATAGCTTTCCAAGATAGATATATTTTTGTATAATATCGTTTGCTGGCTTACGTGAATTTTATTGTCTATATTTTTGATATTTCAATTTCTAGAAAGTTAGTCTTATAGTTGTACATATTTGTGTATCTATATCAATAATATCAAATATCAGTAATAATAATTTTTTTTTTAAATTACTTTATTTATAATCAAATCTAAAATCCCACAACAAATAAGGTATCTCCCACCATTATACTATTTATAATGATTAGCACAAAGTTCTAATCTCTGCGTTGATATGCTGCGATCCTTTTCACCCTGAAGTAGAATTCTACTTTAATTCGTCCCTTTATTATTTAAACGTCTAGAAGTCAATATAGATTAGAATGGGCTATGGGTCTGGTTTCTGAATCAAGAGTTATTGTAATCTTCGATTTAACCTAATTTAAATCATTCCAGGACTTAAATAGTGCAAGAGAGTTACAGAAAATGAAATTTTAAAAAGCAAGAATACAAGCAAAATATTTTGGCAAATCTGTTGTTGAATGATATAACATCAGGACTTCCGCAATTGAGGGGTATCCTTTGCGGCTACTTATAATCTGTATTTCCTGACTACATTAGTTGGATCCTATAATTTAGATAAGTACAAACCTGCTATTAAGTTTGTTTATAAAAATAAAATTCGGTATTGCTTTGGAAAAAAGTAAGTAACTAAATAAATTAAGATGTTTGTGCATCGTTGTACATAGCAGTCGATATTTTAAATAAAATAAAATATAATGTTATGTCCCGTGATGATTGACGAATTTCGGGCGAGGGAGAACAAATGATTATTTTACAGCCTGGAAAGTAAATCAGGCATTGTAAGAGACCGCTATCTTCTCTTTCCTCTGCTATTTTCCGAAACCACAAATGGCCAGGTTAGCCTTTTGATAAATGGTAGGTTCATTTCCGCCATCATTGGGGCCATCACTCTCTTCAACGGCCGTTCCACATTACGACAACCATCAAGGCGAAAGTCGCTCCTCGGCTTGAGGTGACTTCATCTGATGTCATCAGGTCAATCGCTTGTCGAAAGTGTGCATCCAGAAGGATTCTAGAGCCAATAAGACGGATTAATACACAAAAATAAAGTTTTGATTAGGCAATTCAGTAAAAAGCCGCTACTCGATTGTAACCGAAACTTAAGTCCTATAATTATAGCTTCAGTGCAGTAGACTTTTTGTAGGGCTTAATTTTCGGTGCATGTAATTTATTGAGAGGATTTGTAGCAACAACTAAAGGAAAGCTGCTAAGCCAAGAGGCTGTGTAGTCTTCGAATTAACCTATCCTAACTTACTTCAGGAATTAAATATTGCGGGACTAACAAAACAAATGAACTGTTTATAATCAGAAAAAAACTAGTTCTTGGTTCATTTTATTCCGCTGCTTACCTTATCCCGAGACCATTTCACCATAAGACTGGCGTTAAGGTTGGGATTGGTTTAGTCAAGAACTAAGAACCGTCCCTAAATAGTTAAGTGCATTAATTATAAATTTGACTGCTCATCTGAATTTATCTGTTGTTTGTGCCCTTTCCTTAACTGCATTCGTGCTTATCAACCTCAATCTTAGCCAATACCTACGCATAAAACAAATTGATTCTAGTGAGACCGCGAACAGGTATAATACAGCCATCTCCTCTTTCACTTTCCGTCCGTAACCGAACGCACATTGAATGCATAGAGTGGAGCCGTATTTCAAAGGAACTGTACGGAGCACACTTTCACACCAATCCTTATCTAGGTCGGACGAATTTTATTTTGGTCAATCTGTTCCAAATTGTGTACCGATTATCCGGATTAGATTCTCATCCTTTGTAAACACACGCACAGAAATCGATTGATCTGTACTCTGGCTTCCCAGTCGATTCCTAATGAGAATTGAGACGGTCGAGGAGATTAAAACGTATCTCTAATCATTTTGTAGGGTTTCGTCTATTCAGGGTATTTGATTGTTTTATTTTATGTATAGTTGTAAATGTAAATAATTTAATTTTAATAAGTGTGAGATTCTTCCTGAATAAACCGCTACTCAAAAAAGAGGAGTATTGTAGTAATTCTGTACAGAAATGCAATGGGAATTGGTTAAAAAAAATTGCAGTATTAATATGTAATATGATAATATATCAGGCTTGTAAATATACATTAGAAGATTAAAATTAAGACTAAAGCGGGTCTCTCTTGGTCTAACTGGGACATTCCTCTGTGAAACCTCCAAATACTGTCACCCTATCTGACGTCCCCTATTTGGTAGGACTTCTGCATTTAGATCAGAAAGGGTTTGTTGTATTAATAAATTATTAAATCTTGGTTATGAGTGAAAAAATATCCCATTGACAATAATTATAAATAAAAATGGTCTGAAACGTAATAAATAATATGATAATCAATTCATAACGCATTGTCAAAACCATGGTTTATATAAAACTTACAGAATAGAATAGAAAAGTTAACAACAATAAAAAATATTAGGCTGGTAAAGACATTAGAAGGTATACTACCTAATACTCCTGAGTTCAATGTGACAGTGAAAATGAAAGGATCATTCTTGCTTTTGAGTTGCAAATGTTAAAGTTTATATATTAATTAGACGAAATATCAGGTATGGATAGTAAAATGAAGTATGGAGAGCGGAATATAAACTATATAAGCGGGATGTAAATTATAACATTCATTACTATATTATAATTATATTTGAGGAATAAATAGTTGTTTATAATATAATATAATCACTAGTTTACAAAATTATGTAATGGTGCACTGCAGATATATTAGGAGATTTCATTTCACTTATTTCTTAAAAATTAATTTAATCTTCCCATGAAATTACCAATGTTAGAGATCAATTTTAAGAAATGTAATAATACATAACCTATTTATGATATAATTAAGACGGAGTAAGTGATTAGAAAAATAATAAGTCATAACTCTAAGCTATAAATTGTTAAACTTTATATAAAGGCGACGCTTCAACATAAATATATTTGATTATTACATTTTCTATATACTATTTTATATTATTTAATTATAGCTACAGGAAATACCAGCTTGACTGGATAAGGCCCTTGAGATGTACAAATTCTGACGAGCCTATCGAAAAAAAACAAAAACAATAAATTAAAAAATAAATTACACATTATATTTTGTAGGGATCTTGAACATGTTTTAATTCATATCATAATATGACCCTGTGAGTATTTGTACTTTATTGTTAGTTCCGTTCTTTTATCGTGCCGACCTGCATTAGAAAGTTTTTTGAAATAAATGGCTCAAGCGAATTTGAAACGCGGTCAGAGATCTCTTGACATTCACATCATTCTCGAGATCAGAAACCTATTGACCTATTCTGAACTCCAGCTTTGAAACACTTCCCCACAAGTTTTTATTTTTTTTTTTAATATATGTGATCCAGTTAGGCAAGAAATTTCCCATTTTCAGCTGATTTGTGTCGTATCCAAACTAGGGTGGTGTAGAACCCAAATTAGAGGTGAATTTCAATTACAGATCAGAACCTGAAGTTGATACCTTATTACAAAACTTTTATTTATTTATTTTTTACATTTTTGTTGCAAATATTTTTCCGTTGCATCATTTCCAATTTACATTTACTTGATTACGTTATAAATGATAAAGTTCGAGTAATTTTTGATAAAATTGCTTAACAGATTCTTTTGAATTTCAATGTAATTTTATTAACAATCAGAAGTTACGAATCAGGTTTTTCTGTTTTGTAAATAATTAGTAATAATCGAGGCAAGGTAATAATAAGACATTATTTTGAGAGTAATAAGATCTTAATTATTATTATTAATTTAACAGTCTTTAACGGACGTAGGCCTCAGGAACTAGCTTCCGCCAGGCTTCCCTATCGACTGTCATTCTTCTCCGTCTTCTTAAACACACTAGGCTAAGATCGTCTTCGACGTCGTTGATCTACGGCAGCCGGGGCCTATACTTGAGGCGCGCACCTTCCGGTCGGCTATAGAGAAGTCTTTTTGGCTTAGATATGACTCATATAGCGCTCGACCATTGTCGGTCCTGGAAGGATCTATCGAAGAATTCTAAAGGACTGCAATGAAACTTGGCCTGAGGATAAATGAAGGAAAAAGTTTGTCTATACATGAAGTCCTCAAAGAATAAGGTAGCAATCCATCCTCCCTTCCAAATAAATAAAAAACTATAAATATTTAAAAATAAATAAACAATTCTATTTAAAAAATTTAAACTACTTGAAATCAGCACTTAATATCAATTATCTAATAAACGAAAAAAATTTCGGAAGAATAAGCCAAAATTATTTCAAAAGTCATTATTGTAGTTAAAATAATTATTTTTCAATAATAAAATAGAATTAATTCATATCCGGTTGTGTAACAATTGAAATGCAAAAAGTTACAATTGAAATGGAAAAGGTTAAAATTGAATTGGAAAAGGTGACAATTGATTTGGAAAGGGTTACAATTGAAATGGAAAAGGTTACAATTGACATGGAAACGCTATATCCAAGCTTAGTACCCACTAGAAAAAATAGTAATTAATTACTATAGTGGCTTTTTCTTGAAAATGATTGTAAGAAATATTTTTTAAAATATAAGTCACTTTTTTTATGGGTGTTCAGGACTTTCTCCATTCGGGAGTCCTCGGCGATCGCCGATCATCCAACCTGGATAGTCCGGACTCATCGAAATTGCTAGATAAAAAATGATATATTTATACCGATTTGTACAATAGTATTGTAAGTTCTGTGGCCCTTGTAAATAAAAAACTTTTCAGTAAACTACTCGTGATTTTAAAGTTGTGCAATAAGCTTATCCTTTCTCAATGCTACTTAGTCGCACCACATTTATTTCTGACTTTGTAATTTATACTGGATGTAAATGAAAACTTTTACAAACCAGTGGATTAAAATAATTTTTATTATAATTGGAGCTAATCGCACTTAAAGTGACTAAGAAATTATTCCTAATATAACAACGCATGTTTGCACTACAAAATAATATGGACTGATTGAGATATTATCGAACAGTGGACCATAAAGTTAATTAATACGATTTTATATTATTATGAATACGATTTATAAATTATTAGGATTCGGGTGTGTTTTTGTTGACAGTTTTTACCCTATAAAGAATCTATAAAAAAAAAAGATCTAGCATTAGTAGCAAAATTGCAGGAGCTTTTACGCCCCTGATATAAAAAAAGAAATCCTTATTACGAAATTGCAGTGAAATGTGGAAATAATCTTATGTGTCTGTAATGTACTGCGATTAAGTTAAAGCCAGATTAAAGGATGATCTCATAGTAGAAAACCATTTATGTAGTATAAATTCTCAATTAAAGTAATACATAAGTGGTAAACAATATATATATATATATATATATATATATATATATATATATATATATATATATATATATATATATATATATATATACATCTATACAATTGATTAATTGGCAATTGAAGACATGAATGGAGGAAGGTGCTATGCAACCAATTTTCGATAGTTAATTTTTTCTTATAAATGAAGATGTTATTTATGTGTTTTTACTTTCCCTTACCTATATACGAAGTATATAGTAAGGGGAAGTATTGTTATCGTGAAAATTTTCGAATTCGAGTTTTCAACGGAAATACATGTTTTAAGGTCCCCTGAGTCCAAATGAACAAATCTCGCAAAATGGTACAGCAACATTTTCGTCAAAATGGACTAACCGGAAGTGCCACTTTATATAATCGATTTTACACATTTTTACAATTTTCTCGAAAACGGCTCTAACGATTTTGATTAAACTTGCCTAAATTATTCTTCATAAAAACCTTTAACTTTTCATATTACACCATGGTACACCACCTTTCACCTTTTTCATGGTACACCACCGAGGAATTGCAGGGAAAAAAGTTATGATGAAAAGAATATTTATATTTGAAGATACGCATAACTTCAAAAGCGTGCAATTTATGGTAAATCATCTATAGACTTGTATGAAAGATAATTAAATTATTTAAAAAATAATAAAAGAATCATCAAAATCGGACCAATAATAGCAAAGATGCAGCGCATCGGACGAACCGGAAATAGCTATTATATAATGCATTTTACACTTTTTTACATTTTTCTCAAAAACGGCTCTAACGATTTTGATGAAACTTGCCAAAATTATTCTTCATAAAGGCCTTTAACTTTTCATTTATGTAGTAAATCACCGAGAAAATGCAGGAAAAAAAGTTATGATGAAAAGAATACTTCGCTCTGTAACAAAGTAATTTAAGAATACAAAAACGGAAATTAACTTAATAATTTCTACTATCACATTATTTAATGGAAAGAAAATGTTTCCAAAGAAACTAAACCAGCAACTTTTAAAATATATTTGCAACTTGACAAAGTTAAAAAAATCTGGTGCGGTGCGCGCATCACACAACTTTCCCTTACCGCCCAATAATAATTATCTTTTTAATATAATTCTAAAGAGTTCACATAAACAATACTTGAAATAAACTCAGCAGCATTCAATTCTTCTCCCACTTAAGTATAATAAAATAGTTTTTAAAACAATTTTAGTACAACAATTCTGTACACTAGCTATATATTTTAACTTTGTCAAGTTGCAAATATATTTTAAAAGTTGCTGTTTTAGTTTCTATGGAAACATTTTCTTTCCATCAAATAATATGAAAGTAGAAATTATTTAGTTCATTTTCGCTTTTATAGATTTATGCTCCTCATAAAATACACTGTATCTTTGCTAATACCTGTCCGATTTTGATGATTTTTTTCTTATATATAATTTAATTACCTCTCATACAATTCTACACATAATTTACCGTAAAATGCATACTTTTTAAGCTATGCGCAAATAAAGTATTCTTTTCATCATAACTTTTTTCCCTGCAATTCCTCGGTGATTTACTTTATAAAGGAAAAGTTAAAAACCTTTATGAAGAATAATTTAGGCAAGTGTCATCAAAATCGTTAGAGCCGTTTTTGAGAAAAATGTAAAAAAGTGTAAAATCCATGATATAATAGCTAATTCCGGTTAGTCCGATGCGCTGTATCTTTGCTAATACTGGTCCGATTTTGATGATTCTTTTATTCTTTTTTAGATGATTTAATTATCTTTCATAAAAGTCTATAGATAAATTACCGTAAAATGCATACTTTTTAAGCTATGCACAAATAAAATATTCTTTTCATCATAACTTTTTTCTCTGCAATTCCTCGGTGATTTACTTTATAAAGGAAAAGTTAAAAACCTTTATGAAGAACAATTTAGGCAAGTGTCATCAAAATCGTTTGAGCCGTTTTCGAGAAAATTGTAAAAAAGCGTAATATCCATGATATAATTACCATTTCCGGTTAGTCCGATGCGCTGTATCTTTGCTATTATTGGTCCGATTTTGATGATTCTTTTTTTCTTTTTTAGATGATTTAATTACCTTTCTTAAAAGCCTATAGATAAATTACCGTAAAATGCATACTTTTTAAGCTAGGCGCAAATAAAATATTCTTTTCATCATAACTTTTTCTCTGCAATTCCTCGGTGATTTACTTCATAAATGAAAAGTTAAAGACCTTTATGAAGAATAATTTAGGCAAGTTTAATCAAAATCGTAAGAGCCCTTTAGATTGCATGTATATATGTATGTATTGTATAGAGTCGAGAAAATTGTAAAAATGTGTAAAATCGATTATATAAAGTGGCACTTCCGGTTAGTGGATTTTGACGAAAATGTTGCTGTAACATCACATGCATGTGCTAACCTTAAATATGTAATTTCAGTATCGTACAGCTTTCCGTTTTTGAGCTAGACTGATCACATACACACATACACACAGACACACAGACGCACAGATCATTTTGCGAGACTTGGTCATTTGGACTCAGGGGACCTTAAAACATGTATTTCCGTTGAAAACTCGAATTCGAAAATTTTCACGATCACAATACTTCTCTATACTATATACTTCGTATATAGGTAAGGGAAAGTAATATAGAGGTAGTGTACAGAATTGTTATACTAAAATTGTTTTAAAAACTATTTTATTATACTTAAGTTGGAGAAGAATTGAATGCTGCTGAGTTTATTTCAAGTATTGTTTATGTGAACTCTTTAGAATTATATTAAAAAGATAATTATTGTAGGGCGGTAAGAGAAAGTTGTGTGATGCGCGCACCGCACCAGATTTTTTGTCATTGGACTAATTCGAGGAAATACCGCTGACGACCATGAATGAATGCTCAAGACCTTGAAATTACGCAATGTTTGTTTGAGCAATTTTTTCAGCTCAATAAAAAAACATAATGCATATGAGACTGTCGACCTTAAGATAGTTGTTAGTTTTATAAGTTTACTAGGAAATGAGGAGGCAGAAGTTTATTAAGAAACTGTAATAGGCGGAAATGAAGAGGTTTGGAGTGTTTCCTCGCTCTGGTTGCCTCCGCATCTTGTCAGGCTCCAGGAGAATGACGCTCGCAACTAACAGGAATCTTACCATTATTAAAATGCTTAACAGTCGGCCTACCATGTCTAACCAACCTCTAGTTAGAACTTTTTTAAGGTGAATTTAGACAATTCGGATGGTACTAACGGAATATAATTATGAATGTAGTGTAACTAATACGAGTTTTGCTAAAAAACAAAAAAACAAAACAATATATATTATCCCAGTTGTGTGTTTTGTTCATTCTCCAAAAGGTGGTTAGTTTTACTTTTATTAAATATAATATGCTAATTGCAACTTGTGATACTAGTGGTTTTGATTTTATAAACAGTGCCATCTAGAAAATTATTGCTAATCTAAATTCAAATTTACATTCTATATATGCAGGGTGCTCATTTTAAAAAAGGCTCAAATGCATTTTACCGATTAACGGTTGATCTGAGAGAAAAATGGCAGAGGAGGATATTTTGAGGTGTAACGTTTTCTTCCAGAATATGCCCATTACTTGACACTTTGACGCAGATCATTCTATAGGGTAATCACAGTTTAAATGAATGGTGCAAACCGCATTTTGATGTCTTTAATTATTTAATTTGCATTTATTAGGAAAAATAGTGTCCCCTGTTATCTTGATCATATTTTTAATAAAAGAGGGTAAGAAAATACGTCAGAATCATGTATCATATTCTTGTAAACCACATAAATTTGAACGTCCGTCAGACAGGTGCGCGGCGTCAAAGTGTCAAATAATGCGCATATTCAGGAAGAATGCGTTATACTCACCAATTTTTCCTGAAGCATTATTCTCTCATATCAACTGCTTTTCGCACGATTGGAATCATTTTTATTAATTTGTTAATTAATTATTATTATTTTTATTTACGTCTAAACTAATATCATAATTTTTGCTAAAAAAATTAGCAGACCCCGAGGAAACAATTCCGACAAAACAATAGCTTTCCAATTCATATCCAATAGAAAACACAGAACTTCACTAAGTAAATTTACGACTTACGAATATCAAAAACAAAATTTATATATTTTTAAAGTAATGCAATTGATTAATTCTTATTTTTCTATTAATATAACCAAAATTATTCCCTCAGGATAAGATAAGGATAAATAATAAATGATAATTTTTCACCATTCCGCAATTAGCTGCTGATCTAGACACCTCGAACTCCCCTGATGAAGGCCTACAATGTTAGTACTTAATAAAAAATAAGTTCTACCGATAATTGTTATAATTTTCAGTTTTTAATCAGTTAAAAATGGTGAAAACATTCATTTAGCAGTAATAATAAAAATACCCAAAATTTTCTTACGCCAGAGTAGTAGCTTCTTAATGGTCCTCGTTAGAAACATCTTCTTTGCTGTAGAAGAATCAGCTCGTGGGATTCTGCATTCTTTTCTCAGATCAGTAATTTTGCTAATTAAAGGTTAAACGACCTGCTGGACCTTGAATCTGCCTAGCCCGGAAACCGAGAACAATACAGCGAGATCTGATCTCTTTTGAGCGGCCTCGATCTTGGAAATGTATATTGAAGGTTGAGAAGGATTTCAAGATTATTATTCTTTATAAAAATATTAGTTATTACTCGCTGGTTCTTGACTGAGTAAAGTATTTTTATTAACAATATTTTAACGAGGGAGGTTACCGTGATTCAGTGTTGCTACACTGAGCTCATGTCCTTTGTTTTGGGAAATATATACTGTTTTTTATTTGAGTCCATAGGAATTAAATAGAAATAAATTTATTTATCCTGAGAGGTATGTCTCCTTGGATACAGTGCCCTAATACTTCTGCCATAATCGTTTGATATAACTAAGAATATGCGTATTGGAAAGATGATAGTGGAGTAGGACCTAATAGAGTCATCTTAAAATGGCAATTAAACGGCGGGTTTTTTATATATATTTTCTTTCCAGGAAAGAGTTTGATTAAATATCACTTAAAGGTTTTTAACGGTGAAACAATACTATCATATATGGTTAATAATAAGCTCGGAAAGAATAGAATTGATTTAAGAGAACTATACAGGGTTTTTTTTTTTTCCTTTTTTCTAAACACGGACATACCTTTTAATTAGCTTCTGATTAAATCGTTTCCTTAAAAAAAACAAATTATTTGTTTCATCAAAAGATGTATATATTTATAATTATTTCTTCTTTAAAAATATATCTTTTCTTTCATGTAATTTTTCTTTCCTATTACAATTTTTAACTACAATAAACTAATATTTTGGGAGTTTTTCTTTCCTATTACAATTTTTAACTACAATAAACTAATATTTTGGGGGTTTTTAAGAAATGGAAATATCCTATCTTCTTCACATCCGTTATGCATATTGGTAATTTCCCCAAAGAAACCTGTTTTAAATAATTAGCCAATTCTAGTACTTTCTCAATTATATTTTCAGTTATTCAAAAATTACACTACGATTTTTCATCAGTAATCGATTCAGTCGTTTCGGAGAAAAAAAAAATCAATTATTTTGAGACCATTTCTGCGACAAAACATTAAATATTGTAGACGAAAATATGTTATTTATTAGTTATTAAAAAATGTTAGTTATTAAAAAAAATCACCATATAAAAGCTCTCATCAAGTCCCTGATTAGTGATAGGCATCCTATTTTTTTTCAATCAATGGACATGCCTAGGCGTAGCCTCATCTAAATCATTGCGATCAAGCATTTCTCTTTTAAAATTAAGCTCATCAGATAAAAACCACGATTGCTACTAATCGATTAGAATGAAGCAAATTCAAATGATTGATAATTTAAGAGAACAGCAACGTGGTGATATTCATTCACTACCATTTTTAAGGCTTACTTAAATAAGTTACTTGCTCTAAGTAAATAAAGTTGTGAACATTCCATGATGATTAACATAAACTCTATCAAACCAATTATAACCTTCGTCGTTAATCTACGGTATCCTTTATTAGTATTTCGCATGTTCTTGAAGAACAGATCCGCTACCTAGGATTTCATCTGGACTTGCGACTAATACAGAATCTTCATGCTAGATTGTAACTTTAAGGAACTGCTTGTCCAAATTTAACATCTACTCCAGATGTTCCCAGACGGTGGTGCGCGTACGCAAGGGTGTTTCATATGGTTCGCCAACAATCAAACAATAGTGATGGATCAACTCTTTTTAACTCATTCAATGAGGGCTAACCATTTCTTTAAGATTATTATTAAATGTACTCGATCTATGTACTCGAAATGTACTCGATAATTTTTAAAAATAGTTCAGAATTGCTAACGTAGTAATGACGAAAGCACTCAGAGGATAATAAAAACTTTGTAAACTCCGTTTATAACTAATTTTAGCCATGCTTTCCAATCCATTTTGCAAATCCTTCGAGACATCTGAAAAAATGGTCTGGAAACCTTACAAGTTAAAACTATCATTAATAATAGTTCCAAAGAGAAGTTTTTCCAGAGATTAATATTCCAACTGATTATATATTATATAAACATATGTATGATGATATTATATGTAAATGGAAAAACATCAGTTATAGATCTGGCACTGAGAGCATTCCAAAACTGAAAGGAGCTCTGAATAATGTTAAACTTGTCCCCTACTATTTATAATATAAATTTTAATCTGATTATTAAAAACCAATATTTTTTATTTACCATTTATAAATGCTACTTATTCAGGTCTAGAATGTTTTTTAAGACTTCTTGAACGGCCAGTAAATTGTTGACATTTTCACTATTTGTTTTCATTGCTTTGATTCTAGCTGAGTTATATTAATATCAGGTCATTCATGGACCACGAATTGGGTGCGATCAAAATATTTTTAAATCAATTGTCCGGGAAAAAAAAATGAAGAGGCATTTCTTCAAAGCTAGATCCCATGATTGCTAGTACCTAACTATACTTAAAGAGGGAAAGAAGTAAAATATTTATTGCGTTTGTCACTGTTTTTTCTGATTGGTTTAGTCTATTTATAAAGAGGGCACGGACGTAAAAGCTAGAATCATTATTTCCGTCAATCATGCGAAGAGAAAGCTACTAGAATCGAAGTGGGTAAAATATTATTTTAATAAAAAAGTTCACATAAATGTGGCTTTCTCTTCCTTTCTGACGAAGATGTTTCCCGGTATCAGTGTTATATATTCATTGTATGTATTTTATATTGACCATATCGTCAACAATAGTGAAACCAAGTCCACCAAGTACAAAAAGTTTTCATTTAGGATTACTTTATTATATTATTTTTACTAAACTTGTATGGACAACAACTAATGTTTAATTTTTCTATGCGATAGGGTATCACTGACTGGGACGCACTTTTTAAAAAACAACCTTAATATGATGAGAATTTATTTATTTTTGTCTCCTGGGAAGCAGGAATTTTAAAATTGCGTGGCTTCACACTTTTTTCCGACGATATGTTATTATATCTTGGAATTGATATTTTTAAATCAATTTATGGAATCAGAAATCATTAGTACATTCAAATAAAATTCAAATGGGGATTATTTTAAATACTGAAACATTGGAAAATAGCAAAATGTGGAATAATTTTTTTTTTTATTATATCTTATGGAAGAATCATTATTAATTTTTTATTAGTTTTTATGAAGTAAAATTTCTTCCTGAAACATAAACCTCAAGAGCCATTACGCGGATATTACCAACATACTAAATAAAATATATTTCAGATAGTTTAAAGGATACAATTAAATAATTTTAATTAATAAAAAACAATCATATCGAATCAGTAGGTTTAAATAATGCTTAGAGAGGTCTGGGATAGGGGATGAAATAAGAATAATAAAGATTAGAACAAAGTCTAATTCCTAGAAAATGCATTGTGGTACTGAAATATATGAACAATATGACACTCTTTTCATAAGTTTAAAAAATAGTGACTCTATATACAAATTAAGACGAAATACATGGTAGATTATAAATATTATCATGTCAAAAAGAGTGATGTTGATATTTGTAATGCAGCGATAGAAGGCGTGAATTACATATGATATAAAAATATATAGATTAATAGTAAAGTATGTTTTTAAAAATAAGTGGTATGTGAATACTAATAATGTCGTTTTGAAATTCAGAGGTTGTCCTGAAGATGGGATAATTCCCTGAAACGTTAAAAAAATAATGTAAAAAGTCTATTAATAAAAAAGAAGATTCAGGAAGAAATTTTACATCATAAAATTACCGAAAATTAAACTAAATATTTATTGTTTTATGTTGGAAATATTCAACAGAAAAGTAATCCACGTAGAGTTTAAAAAAATATATAACTCTTAATTTTAAAGAAAAGCGAACATTATATCCTACACATAATAATAGTTAATAACAATCTTTATTTGTGCAAAATATTACTATAACAATAAAAAAGTAACTATTTATAACAATAAATTATTTGAATTTTTTTGGGGGGTACAAAATTAGAGGTTGCAGAGGTTTTTTTAAGCTCTTCATAGAATATCTCTGCCAAATAAATCAAAATCCTTAGTAACCGTAACCGATAATATGTTACCGAAATTGAGCATTTCATTTTGTTCTAATATTTTTTTAATAATTAAAATAAACAATGATTAAGAGGAGAATTAACTTATTCCATTAAGAAAGGAGCATCGAAGGTAGAGGCCATGGCTGTTCCCGCCATTGTCTTGGGGAGGCTACAGGAAACAAATCTGCATACAATGCCAAGGATCGCCATGTTTCCTCTCGACTGGAACATCCAGGTCCTTACCTTCCAATCGGTTCCTCTCTTTTGGGAAAGTGTACCACTTTCGGATCCCATAGTCAGCACGGGTATATGTCAAAAGGGTGGAGCGAAAATTCTGAGGTTGAGGCCTACTTATACTCTTCCTCACTCAACGGTGGTATAAATCATAATCATGTACGACAGAAATGGAAGGGATGAAGAAATGAGAAATGAAGAAGATTTGATAAAATAAATAAAACATTAGAAGTAAAATAAGGAACAAACTAATATTAATATTATAACTTAATATTTTTTTAAGGTGACAATGAGTAATTATTAGGATGAGGGATGAGAATTGTGCTTTTATTTATAATTATTTTATTAATATAGATTTTATTTTTGAACCTGGTAGTTAACAATAACAGGATGTGAAAATTCCAAATCTTCCGTGTTATGGCCTTATTCAAAACTCATACAATATCACACCAAAGTTTTGGGGTTTTCAGGATTTAACTAACGTATAATTTATTCTAGTTAAAACATTAGTACAATTTATACATAGCTATTAAAATAAATTATTTAAACATACACTTTTTTAAAACAATGTTACATATATTTACCTTATTATTTCAATTTATCCATTAACTTGAATGAATGAATGAAGAAAGCCTTTTATTACAAAAAGTAACCGAATTTTACTATTTTTATTTCTGATGCTACTTACAGTATTTACAATTTTATACAATATCATGAATTTTTTTTCTTTTTTTCCTGTTAATTTATGTGGGCCTTCCCCTTAGGGAGTGATGGTCTAACTTCCCTGGAGACCAATTCCTACTGGGAAGTGTATCCATTAACTTATCCACTCCTAATTTGTCAACAATAAATCCATATCACTAATTCGTCATATTGATATAAAGTAGTTGTAAAACTATACTAATAGGAGTATCTCTATTTCATATTTGCAATTTCCTTTGACCCTCATTGGATTAAGCTTATTCTTACTTATGTACATTTTTATTTTTCTAAGCCGCATCTTTTATTTTCACTGGTTATTATTGTATTTTACTATTTTACTGTTTCATTATCTACTTTGTTTTATTTAAATTTTATATACATAATAATAATAAAGTTTTATTCTCAATTTTTTTTAAATTACAAAAAATGAGTAATCACGTTCCGGGTTTCACATCCTTTACATGATTAATAATTTTTAAAAAAATAATTAGTTTTACATATTTACATTGTTCGTATAATAATTCGTATATAGGAAAAATAGGAAATAAAAAAACCCACATAGGAAAAAGAAATAAGAATACATAATTAGAGTAAAATATAATAAATATGACACACAAACTAGGTTAAGTTACGAGTACATGCTTGGTTCTTTTGTGAATGTAACGTCGCAGGGAATTTTTATTGTAATTAACGATCTCTTTTATCAAAGGGTTTTCGGAAGCTATTGTTCTCGCAAAATATGATTTGGTTTGAGCGAATACGTATTGTTAAATTGTGGGAAGTTCTAGGTCTTAGAGCATGGACGTGCTTTTAGTATCTCGGGGTAAGTTATTTATGATCCTCATACAAAGGTTTTGGATCCTTTCAAGTTATATTTTTTGATAGTTTTTCAAGTCGAGCTCCACACTGGGGAGGCGTAGGTAAGCTGAGCTCGGATCACTAATTTATAGAGTCTAAGTTTGTTTTGGGAGCTCAGCTTGAATTTTTTATTGAAATATGGGAACATTTTAAATTTAATTTTTTTGGCTTTATCTTTTTTCCTGTTAATATTACTCTGTGAAAGTTAGGGATTTGTCCAGAGTTCAACCGAGGTATTGTACTGATTTAGACCATGGGATGTGTTCTGACTTTATGATCAGATGCTGATCCCTGCATGGCCTGCGCTTGGTAAAAATGATAGCTTCTGACTTATTTGTGTTGATTTTCAGTTTCCATATTAATTAAGTAAAAGTTAATTGAAATCGGTTTACTATTGTATCAATGTGGTACGATGCTGTGTATAAATAAGGCTGTATCGACTGCATATAGAGACCTTATTACATTGGAGTGCTTCGGGAAATCGGATAAGAACAGATTGAATAGGGTTGGGGATAGGCAGGAACCTTGAGGAAGGCCAGCAGAGAGTAGGAATACTTTGGAGGTAGATGAGTTTATTTGAGTATAAAATTGTCTATTGGAAAGAAATGAATGTAAAATATGAACTAAATACGGAGGAACTTTGTGTAAAATTAGTTTATGAATAGGACCATGCTGCCAAACGGTGTCGATATTTATACTTCTATTGTTCTGGATGAATATGACTATACCTACATCTTTTTTTTTTTATAATGATACTTATATTTATTTAATTTCTATTATTTAATATAATATTTACAACGGTAGTTGTAATCCTCTGCCACTGGCGATTGTCTGAAGGACCTGGCATGATCGTGGTTGCTGGCATTATCGTGGTTGCTGGCATTATCGTGGTTCAATTCGAGATAGATGTCACTGCCAGTGGCGTACTCAGGGTATATATATATATATATATATATATATATATATATATATATATATACCATAATAATAATATAATATATTATTTGACGTTGACTCTTTTTCTGCTAAATGTTATGAACAACGATGTTTTGTCATTGGCACTAAAAGTGTTAAAGAAGCATTTCTCCCTATTGATGAGAAATTATTTAAAACTTTCTCATGCATTTATTCAACTACAGCTTAGAGAAAATAAATGATTACCATACATTTTTTCATGTATTCAATGTAAGGTAGGAGAAATGCGTGTGAATTATTCATGACTTTTTTTTTTCTAAACTGGTTCAGGAACGTGTTCGCACATAAATTTACTGCTGAAATCGGTCTAGTATGAGATCAAGTAATTCTTTGGCTCCCTTGCGAATTGAGCTCATATTTTCCTTAATCACCGCAAATGATGAAAATATAAAATTAATGGTAATTGTTTCAGTTATTCAGAAATACAACTATGCAAAGTAGATAAATCAGATCTAAGCAATTAATTTACTAATATCTACATTTTTTTATATTAAGAAGTGGGTTGGGGGTTGGGGTCACTGAAGAACACACTAATAAGTGTAACTTATTTTATTATATGATAATTTTTTTTATATTTAATCTTTTCACATGTCACCTTTGTTTACGGTGTTGTTTCATTTTTCTGAGTTTAATTTCTTAGTTACATACACGAGCTTATATATTTTGTTTAGTTAATATAATACTCTACAAAATATCTGAAGAGATCGTACATACGTAGCAATAGGCGTCTCATCTGTTTACATACATAATCATATGCATGTGAAGGCCAGTTTTTAGATAGAGTCAATTATAAAAACGAGGACATCAACCCATCCTAATTTACAATGTATGATTTCATAAACCACAATGTTTTAGTGTTGTGGCCACTTTTTACCTACAGCTGTGTCGTACTAGCAAAGTGTAACTCACACGTCCGTAGCTTTCTCCTTAGCTGCGGTGGGATGCCAACGGCAAAAAGTCACGTTCAAATACAAAACGCTCTACCGATGTTACCTTAGCTTTCTCACTCTATAACAGCAGATGTGTAGTAGATTCCAATTGATATATCCGAAATATCTTTTAATATTACTAAAGAAACATAAAACTGTACCAACTTATAATTTTTGTACGTCTTTATTATGTGTTGTATCGTCAATATGATATGAAATGTTTCTAGTTATTATAATTTTTATATGCTATTACAATGTCATTAGACAAATCATCAATTCACATCTTTATGGCATAGAATAAGCACATATGAAAATCTTGCGTTATATATCTACCACAATGTGACTCCATTAAGTCAACATGAGCTTATGTATACTCTGGGAATTACCTTCAACTATTTACTACGTAAAAAACTAGCCAATACAATCTATAATCCCTAGGCAGATATGTCTAACGTAAAGCCGCGTTCACACCGGAGTTGTAACAAATGTTGGCCACATTCAAACAAATTCATGAGCAACATTTGTTGCCAACATTCTCCACAGACTGTAGGTAAATATCAAAAAATGTTTCCAACATTCGGCTTCCTAATAATACATACTGACCTACAAATACTTTACGCTGAGGACATTATCAATAAGATATAAAAAGTATTTAATAGGATGCAAGAATAACGAAATATACATCGCCAAAATTACACACTTCACACGTCATAAATGAAAATGACAGCGGGCAGGTGTGTACGCAGAATTTTTTTTCGGTAGGATTTAAATGTTTTTTCGGGAGAGGGATTCAATGAGAAGGCAAGTAATCATAAGTGTACAAAATCGCCAAATATAGCGCCATTTTTAAGGATAAGAATGAAAATTGGATCAAAAATTATGACTTGAACTTATATGAAAATCATATTTTTTTCAAACATTTCGGGGGAGAGGGGAAGGATATATCCTCGTGATCACCCTGAGTACGCCACTGGCAGTGACATCTATCTCGAATTGAACCACGATAATGCCAGCAACCACGATAATGCCAGCAACCACGATCATGCCAGGTCCTTCAGACAATCGCCAGTGGCAGAGGATTACAACTATATATATATATATATATATATATATATATATATATATATATATATATATATATATATATATATATATATATATATATATATATATAATATGATTTGATATTCACATTGTGAGAGATCTTTATCACAAAATAAATTAATTATATTAAAGAGATAAAACTATCCTGAGAACTATAGTTTAATTAACGTTCGTTTGTTAGTTAAAATACAGGTAATTTTTAATACTGCTTTAATTCTTGAAGAGTCTTGAATGTGCCTTAATATGATTATTTATTCAGAATAGAATTTTCAGAACGAGAATAAGTTTTAGATGATTTTTTTTTTTTTCACTTCATTAAATCTAAAGATGTTAAATAAACGTTAAATAATTATTCTTCAAGCTAAGAGTAGTCAGCTATGTGTCCTGTTCATTGCTATCACAACCAAATTTCATCATCTGATTTATCAACAGTGTTGGGCAAAACATAATTTCAATTACAATTACAATAATAATTATTACAATAACAAATGATTATAATTGCAATTACATGATTAACCACTGTAATTATAACTGTGGTCAGCAATTACCATTACTAATCGAGGTAAAGTAATTGCAATTAACAATAATAATCTTATGAAATTTTAATTTTATTTCTACAATTCGTAGTAATTGCAATTGGTAATAGCAAGGGCATAACGTTGAAATGACACTAAAAAATATTTATTTCCACAAATGTGCTGAGGAACATGTTTCAAAATAGTGAGTTTTATTGAATTGAATGCAAATTTGTAAAAATTGCAACAAAATAAAATATTGAGTAAATATTTCTAGACTTGAATTACAAGTAATTGTAATTGCAAGTAAAAGTAAAAAAAAATGATTCAATTTGTGATTGAAATTACTTAGAGTCAAGAAGTAATTTTAATTAAATACTTACATAATTAATTAATGCCTAACTCTGTTTAGCAGAAGGTGAATAATTAGAATCAAGAATAAAATGTAATTCCAATTACTTAACATCAAGAAGCAATTGTAATTGAGAACTTCAATTACAATTAGAGGGAAAGGCTTTATTTACAACAATGCTGCCCAAATACCTTTGGTTGCTACACACACAGCATACTCATCAATCTAATGCTAGACACAATATATATATATATATATATATATATATATATATATATATATATATATATATATATATATATATATATATATATAATCTTTTTTTTTCCTTTCATTTTAACTCTAAATACATTATTATCATTACTACATCACCACATCATATCTATTATTTTTTATTTATTTTTTTTATTTGCTGTAAACCTTCTATCACTCTCTAATCTATCTCTTATTTCTCTTTTCCAATGACCCTCAACTATTACTTGAAATAACGCCCTTTTTATTTTATAGTTAAAAAAATAAAAATATATAAATTAATTAATTGCTCACATTTTAATGCCCAGTTCTCAGCCCATATTCTCAGCCAATATTGCAACATCCCTATTGTCAACACCTAGGCCTTCCAGAAAGCTTCTTTTTCTGTTTGGGATTGTTCCGTGAGACCAAAACCAGAGGTCTCTCATAGTGATCTCTCTCTTCGAAGATCTCTCGGAATTTCTCTTTTAGGAAAGGGATGCACTTCTAATAAATTTCCCTCTTCACCCCACCTGCCTGATTAAGGTCGTTACATTCAAACCTCACTGTCGGATCCAAGACCAGTACTGTGTTTCTGGTCTTGGAGAATGTAACAATATCTGCATATCTCGTGGATCCATCAGCATCAATACAATATTCCTCATTGAAGCAGGTGAAGTCCTTTTTTCCTAAGGAGCCTTATGGTGCCAGCGTGTTATGAGAATGGAGTTGTTGCGGCATTTTCCCAGCACATGGACTGAGGGGCCCAACTTCTCTATGTTGTCTGCTGGCTACTGGAACTCCACGCAGGGGTGCACAGTTAATATTCAGCTTTAGGGTGTTGGACCATTCAGACCCAGAAAGAACTTGCTTCTAACATATGAGTATATACATCTTTCGGCTTTTGGGATATCTTTGAAATGATGCTATTTCCGCTGTATAATTGAATGTGGACTGGAACAGGGCATCCGACACATTTGACAGTTGCTGAGCAATGGACCAATTCTGTAATGGAGCCTCCCATTGACAGCGGTTCAGTCCCAATCCTCAATATCTCCTCGGTACATATGACAATGCTGTCGAGGTGTTAGGAGATAATCCGGCAATGGGATTGATACTCCTGCGGATATTTGTATCTATACCTTCTAATACCGCAGGAAGAATTTTTGTAAAGAGCACAGTATGTAAGTCCCGGGAACATTATTGACAATGTTGAATTTTTGCTCTGACTTAAGCAAGCAAGAGCTCACTAATTTGCCAAGATTAGTATTTAGTTTTGTCACCGTCTGCTTGTTGTATACTAGCTCTCCCAAGAAAGTTCATCCTAAATATTTGATGGTATCTCACACCTGTGATAATGTGATGGCATCTCCATTCTCAAGGGAGAGTCTCGCTGACTGCAATTCCCTTTACTCACCATAAAACCACACCACACTTTTTAGTGGGTTAATAGCCTGACCAATTTCTGTCTATACCCTTTGTATGTACAATTTAATTACTGCCCAAATCTTTCCAGTGAAAGGTGTGAATTTCTTATGAAAATGAGTGAGAAAAAAAATTAAGAAATTAGCGATTATAATTTGTTAAATAAATGCAGATCCCTTTAAAAAGATCATACTTGTAAACCTAGTTTGTATCTATCTTAAATGGGAAGAGGTGAGAAGCCAAGGGGTACAAATGACAATTTCATTATTTTGTGAAAACTCAGTTGAATTACGCAATTTCAAGATTTTGGTAGATTTCGTGAAACGTTTAAGTTTGTATAATAGGTACTTATATTATGGTTCTGATGAATATCGAGCTAATATACATTTATTTAAAAATTGTATCCATATATCTGTTACCACATAATTACATTCATAGTTACATATGAATAAAGATTTAAATAAGAATTAAGGATGTAGCAGCCATTATGTTCTTAATTATTGAAGGAACAGAAAGGAGGTATCAGAACTTCAAATCCCATTTTCTCAGATTTACTTCAAATGCAGTTAGCCCCTGTTTTGCTTAGCATGCAATTCTAATCCAGATTTATTTGATCTGCTCGTTGGAGATTATATGTATAGGTTGAGGAACCAGGAGTTTCCACCATTCGTTAGCATGATTTGTAATTTATTTATTTATTGAATAAAGTATCTTAAAGTTAATAAATAAAAATTCATTCTAATTATTAGATGTTGTACGGAGTTAGAAATGATGCAAATGCAGGATTAATGTATGTATAATGTAGGATTAATGATATGGGGTCCAGAAATCCTGCCAAAAACCCACAATCAAATGTTATAATATATCGTTAGTTTAGAATTATGATCTATATAATCTTGAATTATCTTTTATTTCATTATAGGTTCATGTCTCATGCTATGTAAAGACAGAGACACCAAATTACAATTTATTTGAAAATTACTGTAGCTTGTATAATAGTAATTGAAAAAAGAGGCTTAATGAGCTTAATAACTGTTTTGAGAATAGGGCATAAAACTTGTTAAATATCTTCAGTTGTTTTCTCTTTGTCTAATTATGAGTTTAAATTTTCATTGCCCGACGAATATCTCATTTTAATTTAATGGATGAATAACTTCTTAAAATATTAAATAGATGATTTGGCTTTAATATGATTTTTATCCTCTATAATTTATATATATCCATCTTTCTAGCCTTTTGTTGAAATTATAGGATGATGATAAAGACTAACATGCCCAATTGCCAGACTAGTTCCCTCACCAGTACTGGTACCTGACATAGGAAGATGTATTTTGGAAAATATATTTATTATATCCTCAAAATCATTTGTTGTCTTGATGTTTACTGTTAGGATCAGCTCTTTTGCTATTATTATTGTTACAAAAAATATGAATAAATAAAATTGAAGTGTTTATAGACAGAGTATGCCCCTTTGGTTTCTTTCGTTTAAATGTAGTAGCTTGGGGTATCTCTAGAAGTGTTTTTCATTTTTCATTCACTGATTTTTATTTAAACTTACATTTTATTGAACATTTTTAGTGTCTTGTAAGGAGAAAATATTCCGTTTCCTCTGATTTTTTCCTAAATACATTTCTAATTTTTATATTTTTTTGTGTGCCTAATTACTATAATTAGAAATGAAAAAATAATCAGACTATTTTGAGAAGTTTGCTACTAATTATTATTTTCTATTTCTGTTTTATAAAATTATAATATCTCTATGATATAATATGGAGGAGGAGAGGGTAGTAGGATACTAGGGTGCCTAGTAGGAGGCGATCCGTTATAAAAAAAAATATATATATAAAAGAAAAGGTGGAGAATTGTAATACAAACAAATTTACCTCCTTACATCTGAATCAAGCTGACACTTCCATTGAATAATATATATAAGATAGGTTTAAAAAATTAAAAAAATTAAATTATACCTATTTATCTTAACAATCTCGATGCTTAACAATACTCCTGTCTGGGTGCATATTTTCTCAAAAATTAATGCATTGGTCAATTTAAGGAAGAAGTACACAACTTGAAAGCTAGAAGTCTACTGAAGCCAACTGTTGCTACTTGGAGTAGAAACAAAAAACTCCCAAAATTACAAAAATCAATATATTTTGTGAAGTGGCTTGGACAAATGAGAATTAGCCAGGATAATATGGTGGGATGTAGTAAGGATGATAGTAAAAATGCAGGTATACTTCCTGGTCACAGCTGTTCAAACTAAAGTAATAATTAGTCAGTTAATTTCCTGAAATATACTAAAAATGATGAATAATGAGAAATATGAAATAAAATCCTTTAACAGGGATAGCTCCGGTTGCTGCAGCTGATACAGATAGTACCTAAATATGCTATCGGACATTAGAGAATAAGACACCTCCATGCTACGAACAGGAAAGCCCTTCCAAAATTTCCAAAGTATACAAAAGTTGGTTCATTTATATTTTAATAGACTAGTTTACTTTAATAGACTATTTTTATACAAGTTGAAATAGTTAGAAAAATCAGTTTTCATAACAGCAATATTATAGGTTCCAGTATATAACAATTTTTATTTATTATACTTTCTATTAAATATAATTTCTTTGGTTTAGTTTATTTTCTATTAAATTTATACTTCATTTCTGTTTTAATAATGTGACCCGTCTATGATTTTTTTTTTTTAATTTGAATTAAATCTGTTTTTCTCGCTTAAATGGAAACAATTTTGTAACAAAATGTGACAAGAATTATTATTTTTTTGTTTTGTAATTTTTAAAAATAATGTACAGTAGCTTATTTGATTTTTACTTTTTATTTTCTTGCACTTACTTATCTTGCATGGCATTGATGTCCATAAAGTGTATTGCACTAAGTTGCTATCAATTATTATTATTTTTTTTTAACTTTCGAAAAATAAAAATAATGATTTAAAAAAAAAAATAATAATACATTCATGGCATATACATATAAGAAGAGTTCTGTCCACTGAGTTGAGTATATCTGCAATTAAATTTTAAACCAAAATGTAGAAATTCAATTCGAATTTATAATGATTATTTTTCATTGGGGGTTAGTAATGGATAGTCTACATAAACAAAACAATTAGTTGTTTGTTTAATTTATTCTTAATAACTTCTTTATTTAAAAAATAATTGTTTTGTAAGGTAATGTATCATTCTTTTAGATTTTAATTTAATTTGATTAAAATAGTTTGTTAGCAAATAAAAGCTTTGGTTATCAATCCCATTCAAGGAAAAGTAAAGTAAAACTTAACTAAGCATCATTCATTATTCTTGAAAATTACAAAATAAAAATATTATTTTCACGTTTTCTTATAAAACGCTCTGAAAAATAAAATTTTAGTCATTAAACAGTGAAAAAACATAGCGAAATGAAAAAAAAAATATAGAGAGCTCATATAATTAAAACTGGAATGATATGTAAATTTAATAAACTGAACTAAGTACATAAATAAAAGATATCCTGTATCAGGAAGTATAATAAATTAAAATTGAAAAATTTAATAGCATATTAATTATACCTAATAAATAATATAAATAATTTTTAAAAGTAACCAGAAGCAATTTACAGTAAGTATATATTTAAATAAAATTAAACAAGGAAATTTCTATAGTTGTATCTGTTTTCATTTATAAATATTTATATATATTTCAGTTACTTACAATTAACATATAACTTTTGATGTTTCTGTTAAGATAACATAACTTTTCGAATATATGGTATAATATTATTTATTTGGAAGGGCTATGAACTATCAAATGCATCCTATGGATTGGCAGTGTACAGAGAAAAATAACATTTAGAAACAAAGTATGATTTATGTATAGAATATACACGCGATAATTTCGGGATTTATTAAATCGGCTAGCATTGTAGGGTTTATATGTCTCAATAAAAATTGGTTATTAAGTATTATTTCTTCTACTGTATCATAACACTTTTCTGCTTTTATTACGCCCGCGCTACCTCGTGGTTATTCATGGAGGTTTTTAGACTCAGCGTTATACCCAGAGAGAGCGCTCATACTTGAGATTAGAAGACCAACTACATTGATTTGAATCCGGAAATCTGCGTAGTCATAGACAGTCCATTAAAATTAATCGTATTAATTTATTTTATTTTCCACCTCTATCCATTTTTATCATCTGTCTGCACTTTCAAACTCTGCTGATAAATTCCAAATTTTAAATTAGAGTAGTAATCTTTGATTTATGGACAATATCGCTCTTCCTTTAACTGGTATGTCGGATATATCAAAATTACCCTATCTTCAGGAGCGGATTTATTTTACTTGTGACTACAAGCTTATCAGATAATGTCGCCCTCTCCAACCGCTCGTTTATATAGGAATACAGCTAAAAACTAAAGTGGAGATAATTTTAAAATTTATATGTGCTTAATTGGGCTGTTTTCTATACTTTAAAATTTGTTTGTATCTAAAAATGTAATTTCCCTTAAATTGTACAGCTCCCCAAAATTCGCCACTCCCCTATCTTGCCCTGCATATTAATTTGAACGATTAAAAGGTTTTCCTAAAGTTGCACTTTATGGCCGCTTTGAAAACACCTACACGATTTGGTCATCATATTACATACCTGAAGAATGAAATCTGATTTCGCATTTATCAATAAATGTTATAAATACATTCCAAAATTAGAATAAGAGGTGTGAATTAAGTGGCGTATTTAGGCACAGGCAGACCAGGCACTTGCCAGGATGTCGCGATATTAAAATCGATATTTTTTCATGATTAGCACTGTCCGCAACCTAATAATGGACGCCAATATAACAAAAAGATACGGTTAGTGGCGATATTAAAATTGATATTTTTTTCATGTTGAGCACCCTCGGGAACCTCACAATGAATTCCAATTTCGATGATGTCCGAGCTGTAATAAAAATCGACAAGGAAAGTGGCGAAATTAAAAATGATATTTTTTTTTCATGTTGAGCACCCTCGGAAACCTAACAATGGACCTCAATTTCGATGATATCCGAAATATAAAAAAAATCGATACGGAAAGCCGCGATATTAAAATCGGCAAAATTTGAGTTTATATTTCTAGATTCAAATGAATTTGTAAGTATAAAAACATCTCAAATAAGCACGCATAAATATAAAAATTATTTATAATTAGTTTTTAACTATATGCATAAAAGATAAGAATTAGGAGCTGCTGGAGGGGGCGGTATTATCTGGCATGCCTATGGGAAGCTGTACAACAAATCTGCTCCTGTGTGAATTCTAATAGGTATTAAATAAAATTGTGCGTTGTAGGATCTATTGCTTTGCTTTAGGATACATTATGCTTATAAATGACAATTTAAAAAAAAAAATACCCTAAGAATAAGTGCTGAAATAGCATTAACAAATCATTAGGATATATGAATGAAGCTATGGTAAAACGTACGTATTTTAACAATATTTATTGTAATCAAGTAGGGCATGAAAAAATCTAACTATTTCGTAGTGTGTTATTATAGAATCTAGGAGGTCGGGGGTGAATAGCCGAGCTAACTGTACTACGGCCCTCTTGATTTGCAAGCCGCTCGCACGTGAGGGAACTCCTTTATGCTTAAATTCATCTTCTATTATTTCTCTTATACTTTAATAAATACTAAATCAGCATAATTGTGAGTATGACTAATCTGGAAAAGACAATGCTTTAGGTATAAGAAAGAACTAAACGATATCGATATCTTATTGGATCATCTTTTTAATCAGTTTAAATTTATTTCCTTGTTATTTTTAAAATCTCAGTGACGTGCCAAGGTGGGAGCCAGGAGGGCGGTCCGCCCGGGCACCATGGGAGGGGGCCATAAAAGAGGATATTAACGCAAAAAATTCATCACTGAAATTGGAAGTTTATATCAACATTGTTTTTGTGATTTGTGCATAACATTGTATGATCTTGATATGATCTCATAATGTATAATTTTATGATGTAGAGTACTCGTTTTTGTAACGTTCAGTGTCTCACAAAAATATTCATAATTTTCCTCTTTCTATTTTAATATCAAGTCAAGTCCTAAAAATTAATGCTAAATGTAAGAAATATTTTATATTCATTTGTTTAAAATTGTATTTAAGAAATAAATCACTTTTAGATAAAGAAATACAACATTTATTGACATAACAACAATTTTAACAAATCCATAAATAAATTTAAGTCACAAAATATTCGTAATTTTTCGTAATGCTTAAAATGTTTGACCATTTCAAATTTTAAATATTTTGTGGGATAGTCCTTGTTATGAAGAACTAGTTTTGAAATTTGTTTTTCGTTTTGCCGCTATTGTATTAGTAGCTCTTGAAAGGCTTTATTAAATGTATGCTGATTCCTATGCTTCACATGTACATCCAAAACTTGAGTAATTGAAAAATATCATATGCTGCAGATCTTATAATTACTCAAACATGTCTTACTATTTATTGCAAGCATTATTATTATTATTATTTTTCTATAGATTAAATATATGATAAATGTAAGAGCTATTTACACGAAAGCTTGCTGGTCTAAACACTTTTGTATAGATTTCTTTATTATGTATTGTGAAAAGAAGTACAATTGAAGGGTCGTTGGTACCAAATTATTTGTAAAACTATATAATAACCATGAAAGAAAAAAACTCAAAAAGAGACAAAAACCAATTGCTAGAAAACAATTGAAAGATTCCAAACACGAAAGCTTAAGTCTCTAAAATACCGTACCGGTAAATAACTGACCAGTCAATATTTCGCCAATTCAGGCATCATCAAGGCATACAATAAAAAATCAAATCTATGAAGATCAAATACTACACATCTCACATCAATCGTCGAAAGGCGCATCAACCAAAGACAACCCATCCAACACTCCAAGACATCCAATAGTATAGTGACGTCAAAGGGATGTAACATAAGAACAGCTGTTGCTGAAAGCATTATTGTAAACTTAACTCCTTTCGTGATATTTAATTTTGTTTGACAGATTTTTCCAATCATTATTTTTTTCTTTATACAAAGAAGTATTGAGGTTTTTGGCCAGCCGGTTAGCTAATAGCCAACATGGCTTACAATACACACCATTTAATATATTGGCAATACTATAGCTCAGTATAAAATTTTTAAATAGCTTGAACAATTAATTTTTTTTTTAAGTTCAGTTCTTGCGACGCCTCCCGATGTCCGACGCTCCAAGGAATTGCCTTGGTTGCATTCGCGTTATTTACGCCTATGCTTCCTGCCCTAGTCGGAGTGCATAAGGATGTTAACCAAATAATTTGAAAAATAAACTGATGAATATTTGTTACTGTAAGGTGAAAGGGAAATAAATAAACTACTTGAAGCTATTAGCAGTATTACAATTTTACAATAATGGTATATGTATACCAGAAACATTCACATACATAGTTAAGAGCCAGCAATTAAAATTCAGGTGCGCAGAGGATATAATAGAGATTAAACGCAATAACGCTGTATCGTGGATACGATATAATGATGAAATTGACTGCTAATAAATGATAATTAAATGCATTAGACAATTTTCAACGGTGTAACTTAACATTCAACGTCTTGTTTTCAGTTTTCAATAATTTCGCATTATCGTAGACTGCTTTGGTGTAATGTCATGGTATGACAACAAAACCGATTATGCAGTTAGAAAAGCACAAAGAGGCTGGAGCGGTACACCGGCATACGTGTGGGAGGTGTGGCGTGAGAATAGGCCCTCTATCGTGCTTTACCTCTCCTGGGTCACTTACCTTCAAAACCACCTAACGGTCCCGGGTTCTAGATTTTTTTAACTTGAGATTTACATATTTCTTTTACTTTCCTTCAATGCATATCACACTGCAGGTTGCCAATATAATACTCTTTCACTAATGAAACTGTCAAAAATAAAATAAAATCATCCAAATACCTATTTTATTTTTGTTTGGAACGAAGTTTCTTTAGTTGATGTTCCACAGGGAGTGCGTTTAGCATAATCTTTGCAATAATGTGCAGAAAGGCAGTTTTTTTATAAGCTAAAACTTCCAGAACACCGTGAAACTTGGCGCATCTTTTAGATGTGCTACACCGTTTTAGGTGCACAGCCTTTTTTTTATCTAAATCTGTTCCAACTATATCAATTTTAAAATTAATATATTTACATAAAAACTATAAAAGAGAGAAATATTAAAAAATAAATCACGACTTTGAAAAACGTGAAAAATTGTTATTTGAAATAGTACTTCAACATACAAAAGAAAATAACATTAAAATAATATAATCATTTAAATCCATTCCATTACCTAACTTATCGCAAGAAAATGGATTTCACTTATCTCTTTATAACAGCTGCAGATTATTTTTTTTTTTTCGGTATTTAGGTTTTCCGTCGACTCAATTAACTGCTGTACGTAAACGACTCCAGGAAGAAAGCGCGCATTCCCCTAACCAGAACCGAAGCTAAGAGATACAAAGAGGACAGTTTCCACGGGCGCTCGGAGAATTTAGAGGGTGGGAGATTTCGTGCGGAATTTTATTTTTAGGTTAAGTAAAAAATATCCATTTTTTTTCATATTTTTATAAACCATGAAGTTAATAAAAATATAGAAGGTATTGAAAATCGAAGAAGTCAAATATGATTAAGACTAAGCGATTAGAATTTCCTGAGGACGGACTGACGGTCTGTTTAATGATAATGATTATGTAATAAAAATAATTTGAACTTAGAAAGTTTATAATTCTAAAAGTTAACACATATCAAGTAATATTATAACCTTAGAAAAGTAAGCATTAATATATAAAAATAGCTCATTAGAAAATGCAAATGGAACCAGTAAACCGAGCGATCGCATAGTGGCCAGAATAGCTTAATTAGCGCGACAAAATAGGCTTTTTGAAGTTCTCATTTCATTATAAGATTTGTTGATATTGGTTGAGGACTGTCATAAACCTTGGCTCTGAAAGGATTAACTGAAATTTTTACATTTTCTTTGCTGGCGAGTAGATTTAATTCCAGGTAAATCAGTTGTTATCTCTCGTCAAGAAAAAGGTGTCTATGCTTTTTTATTTAACTGTTTCCGATTATGTCAGCCCTCCAAGAAGGTGTGTAAATCAAGCCTATAGTGTAAGCAATAAAAATCAATATTAATGATGTCTAAAAGCCATAGAAAAAACCGCTTATTAATAGCACGCTTTTAATTAATATTTTTTTATTCTTAATTACGTAATGATGTCGCTGTAAAAAAACACTAAAACCTTAAGCCATCATGATCGGATACTGTGTTTTTTTTTTTACCTTTTTTAATTCTTTACATGGACATCTTCTCAGAATGGCTGAATTTGAAGGCCCTCAGGAGAGAGGTAGTCGTTAGAGAAATTATGATGGCTCTCCTAGAACTATTCTGGACGACAATTATTGAGGAAGAAATGTCGGGTATGTTAAGAAATGTTAAAAATATATAAAAACGTTGGTAGCATTCTCTGATATTGTTATTGCTGAGTTACTCGATAATTACTCGATTAAAGGCATCATAATTTCTCGAACCACTACATCTCTCCTGAGGGCCTTGAATTTCAGCCATTGTGAAAAGAGGTCCAAGTTTCACACCACATGGCTACTTCCTGGTAAAGAAAAAAAACACAGATATCAAGATGACTTAGGGTTTTAGTTTTTTTACAGCAACATCATAACGTTCTTTAGAATAAAAAAATAATGAAATTAAAAGCTTGCAACTGCATGCGATTTTTTCTATGGTTTTCAGAATGTTATCTATTCTTAGTAATCGAATCTGTTTATTCGAATTCCCATAGGAGACAATGAACTAGGGCAATATTAATCATGAATATTAATTTTGATTGCTTACACTTCAGATTTGATTTACTTACCTTCTTGGAGGGCTGATAAATAATAAGAAATAGTTAAATTAAAAATTAAGCACATACACCATTTTCTTAACGGGAAATGACAACTGGTTTTTCTGCACTTGAAACTACAAGCAGTCCCTCTACAAATATCAACTTATTTTACCTTGAAATGAGAACTTTAAAAAAATCCTAGTTTGCCACGCTAATTATGCTATTCTGACCACTGTGAGTCGTTGTACTTGAGAACGGAGCTGCAAAACGATCGAAATGCGACGATAAAGGGACGAAAAGGAGATGATTGGTCCACGTGCCCTTAGAAGTTCTTCTATTATTATTTGTATTGGCTAAAACGAACAGGTGTATAAATCTCGCATCCGTGACAATTGTGTAACGACCCATGTGCTGACTGCCTAAGAAATTGAGGAAATAAATTAGGCAGAAGTACTCTTGTTGAAAACATCAGTTATAACAATCTGAAGGAAGATTAAGCGAATTTATCAAGAAATTAAAATTTATGGAGTGGTTTATAATATTTCTCAGTCTGAGTGGAGCCCCACTAGGGATGAGAAGCTTTTAATTTTTTTTCGATTTTATCTTACGGGTTGGGTTGTTTACGCCGTGATATTCTTTCCGAGAAGTTTCTTAGACCGTTATTTCTGCTGCATTCTGTTGATTTGGGACGTCCACGCCTTACGCCCTACCCAATGATTCATACTAATTCTATTTCATTTTCGGAACAGCTAATGGACTCCCCCAGACTGCAATCCATCTAATAATCTAATATATCCTAAGGTAAATAAGGTAATAATCTAATGTCTCCTATAGCTTACTACTAAAAAGGTTTCAAATTATTTTTTTTAAATAATATACGTATGTTCTTTTGCAAGTATTCTGTTCGATAGTTTAGATCTGTTTGTGTGTATTTTTTAAAATTATTTATCAATTTCATTTTCTTTTATTTGTAAATATATTTATATTTCCTGTTAAATTGTTTGGCTGAGATGCAAATAATCTTTAAAAATTTTGGGATATTGGATTTATCATTTATTATTATTGGATTTATTGATATAACTAAATTAAAATTATTAATTTAATTAGTACTAGCATTATTTATCTCTGGATTATTTTTTAAAATATGAACCATTTCAACCCATCATGAAGGGTCGTGAGTTCAGTACTTTGTAAGGAAGTGCCGTTTTTTGACAACCGGTTATACTAGGAGGCATAGGCGCAGTCTTTTATTTTTATTGGGCGGGCGAAGGGTGACGATCGGCTCCCTTAAGTCTCAGTAAGCATCCGTAGTGAATTGGAGCGGTTGAGTTGAGCTTACTCTCCAGTCTGTAGTCCATCCATCTAGGCACTATTTCTTCTTGGAAATGTTTATAGCTTAAACGAAGTAACGAACGACGGGCTGACCTGGACTTGAGAATTCGATTCTACTTTTAATTTAATTATACTTCTAGGCCTTAGTCTAGCTATTCGACTTTTCCCATTTTCTGAATTGATTTTAGATTATATACTCTATTGGTTCGTGGAGATTATTTGTTATTGATTTTTATTTTACTTTTTAAAATTGTTGTACATCAAATTATTGGAGGGAGGGGGAGACAAAACGATACTCTCACCCCTCTATTATGTTATTAGGGGATAGCGGCCGCCCCCTCTAAATTTGCGTCTGTGCTAGTAGGTGATGAAATCAACATTTACGCTCAACCGACATATTAATTCCACAACCCAACGAAGCGACAAGTTCAATGGTGGCTCGTGTGTAAAATTAGTGGGAGTGCTGCTCCAGAAAATGTTTAGACTTTGTTTTAAAATTGTGTAAAAGAAAACAAAAGTGTACACAAATAAAATGCTTTCAGAAACTTGTTAAAATCTTAAAGGAACAAAATAAAACGTTTTACTTACTATATCTCTTTTTTATTTTACTTACTATTCTCGTTTTTTACTTATTCCGATCTCTAAATGACAAGGAAATTTTTGTCCATTGAAAGCTCTGTATGTGCAATTAGTTTTTCTGAAGTCATAGTGCTTCTAAAGGGTTCATTATAGCCTTCTGTTTATAACCAAGAATGTCTAAACGAATCATACATCGTCAATTCGACGAATATTTAGCAATTACGTAAAAAATTACTTAGTGTGAAAATAGGTGTGCATTAAATAAATTGTTAAATATAATTATTGTAGTTATTTTGCAATTCGTACAGATTGTCAGACTTAGTATTATTATTATAATAGTATTATTATAATGAATTCATTATTTTGACTGACGTTGGTAGTAATGCATCTTTAGAAAGATTTAAAAATGTATAAGAAATTAGTTTTACAAACTGATTCAAATATGGAAATTCACAATTAATAATTTTCTATGCATTTGAATATTTTTTGTTTGAGCGTCATTCCGGTTTTTCCGTACAAAACTGTGGTACGAAAAAAAAAGTTCAGAAATTTTAGAAATAGCAGTAAAAAATATAGTTCCCAATGAATAAAAAAAAATAGTAGGGACCGCAACAAAAAATTTCACGAATGAAATAACTTAAAACCAGAAATTGCTTTTCCAAACATGATAAACAAAATATATTTACATTTTTTAATATAAATGTACATACATATACTACATATAGAATTAAAAAAAAAAATCCATATATTTGAATGTTTGAACAACATATACTTTTAGAGATTTCTATTTAAATGTTTTTTTGGTATTTAAATATATTTATTATTCGTAGCAGCGCCGGAATTGTGGGGAGGGTAAAGTGGGAGACAAAGGGGGCATTTACCCCGAACTGCATAATTTAGAGGATTTCCAATTTCGAGCGAAATTTTATTTTTAGATTAAGTAAAGAATATTGGTTTCTGTTGTTTGACTATTTTGGCCTTAAATCAGTCAATCAAATGATATCTATTTCGAAATATATTACCAAAAATACTATTATAAAACTATCGACTTTTTTTTTTTTTGATTAGGGGGTGAAATTAGAGGCGACAAAATTGCTCCCCCGCTATCGCAAAAATCCTTGTTCCGTCCGTCGCTGCTTCGTAGTCAGAAGCATGAATATTCTAATGATGAACTGGTTTCCTCACTTTAAGAAACGTCGCACCTTATAAGTAACTTGTAAGCTGATACTAGAATTTCAAAATATTTCAGAATTGATATTAATCACAAGAAAATGGCTTTCTAATTTCGCACAAAGTTTATACACTTACTCACCCTTTATATTCTTAAATTTTACCTCCTGTCATTCCCTTATTCTTGGCAATCAGTAGGATCATCTGTGTAATTTATTATGCCATTTTCACCTACGATTTCGTAACAATCATTTTGGTTGATAATGTTCACTATAAGTATTAAAGCCTTCTTTGCTGATGACAGGTTCTTTATTTACACATAACATAGGTATTTCGTTGAAAATATTTTTTCGAGTAATGCATAGAATTTTCTTGAAATTATTATGATTTTTTAAAAATGATTTCCTGTATCCTAAATGACTTCGGAAAAATTCAAAATAAAGAAGATTTTAAAAATTAAAACTTCAATTACTAATTTAGTACAGTTTAGGGTGTGAATAGTCCTCTATATGTCTTGAGATGAAATGCGGTCAAAGCTATAGAGGAAAAGGTGTAAATATGTGCTTAAAGTAACATTCTATCGAAAAAGTTCAAGATTTGTTATCTTCACAATATCAACTATTTCAATTAGAAAACGAATAGTTACACAAAACTTTTAGAAGAGCCCCAGAAAAAATGGGATGCAAATACGTGCTCTCTCCAGAAAAGCTAAAAAAAATCGTTTAAAATGTTTTAAAACTGAATAAAACAATACAAAACTGAATAAAGAGCAACTTGTATTTTTAAGAATTTTAAATTAATATTAGATAAAAAATATTTACAGAAATCGCATTCATAAATGGCTCTTTCACACAAGACCGGAGCTAGGATTTATATCAAGGGAGGTAATCTTATCCTTCAAAGATCCTTCTGTTACCACCCCTCCCTCCTCTCCCCGGAGTGTTTTGAGAGAATTTTTCATCATAAAAGATGTATGTTGCATGGCTAAAGTCTGGTATACCTCCATCCTTGATATCAAAGACATCACCGCTGTCCACAAGAGGAAGGTCGTAAGTTCTTCCCATCCCTGCCGCAGGATCTTTTCTTGAGAGCACTTTTTTCAAGCGATCCTTATATTGCGTTTACAAGATCAATCGGGAAGCGAAGCTTCAGTTTGAATGACATTACGATTGACCGTGTAACTTTACACCTGTGCTGCTTTTTACATCTTTTCCTATAAACACACACAGACAGACAGACACACAAAAAAACACACGCACACACACGCACGCATCAGGAGATTAGCCTTACGGTGCAGGGGCTCGGAACCCCAGTACCGGCGTCGGAAGAGGTTGCGAAAGCGGGACCCACGTCGTCGTCATCATGCCACTGCAAAACCATGTATAGAAATCCAGTTGTTGCTGAGACATCTTCAGGTACACCTTTGGAGTTTTGTCAGGCGGAATGGACGGAACTTGTTAAAGAAGTCCAGGAATTACAAGCATACAACCAGTCGCGACATAATGTCCACGGTGAGATAAAGGAATATACCTGTAGAATCCAGAACCACCTGATTTCACTGGAGAACAAATTAAGTGAGGAAAAAACAGGAAGTATGGTGGATGCTGGTACCCAGACCGGACGCCAGCACCAATAAAAACTACGCAAAAAAAGAATCAGCGTTCAACTGCTCAAGAGGAGGACTTGAGAAAGAAACAAAAAACAAAGGTGGTTGTGCAGGGTAAACATACCAAGGTACCTAGGGGAGAGAGCGCGGAGCAGCCTCGGCAACACATGATAGCTCCTACAGCATCCACAGAGGGGCAGTGGCAAACAGTCACGATGAAGAGGAGGGGCAGAAAAGGGTGCGAACGCCCAAAACCACCAAGGCCGGACGCCCTGATAACCAAGATCTCAGAAGGCACCACCTATGCAGATACCCTTCGTAAGGTTCGGGCCGATCCAGCGTTGCAAAGTATGGGCTCAAGTATCACCAGGATTCGCAAGAATGAGGCCGGGAATCTTCTGATACAGTTGAACCGAGAATCAAAAGGGGCCCTGGAGAACATGAAGTAAACCCTAGAAGGAGCGTTGGGATCAGAGGCCGAAGTAAGGGCTTGGGGACAGGAATCGGGGATCGAAATCAGAGACCTGGATGCCCTTACATCAGAAGAAGAAGTCGCTGAGGCACTCACTACCTTATTAGATGGAGAGCAGATCCAGAAAACAGCTGTGCGATCGATTCGCCTGGCATACGCTGGAACAAAGACGACAGTTGTTGCTCTTCCAGTTCTACAGGCCAGGAGAGCAATTGCTGAAGGAAGGATTAGGGTAGGACTGGTTATCAGTCGGATTCGGGAGAAAATCCGACTACAGTGTTGTTTCCGATGTTGGGATTTCGGACATCTGGCCAGGCAATGCAAAGGGCCCGACCGAACGAAGTGTTGCCGCAAGTGTTGTGAAGAGGGTCATCGAGCAGTGGACTGCACGAAGAGACCTATCTGCGCACTATGCGATGGAGTAAGCGGTAACGGACACCCGTGCGGTGGTAGCAAATGCCCGGCATTACAGCGAGCTCTAGAAGAACAAATAAGGATAAAAAATCGTTGCAGATGAGAATCCTCGAACTTAATCTCAACCACTGCGAAGCCGCCCAGGATCTCTTATGGCAAACCATTAAAGATCTACGAGTGGACGCCGTGATCTTGAGTGAGCCGTATAAAAACTTGGACGGCAACTGTTGGGTATCCGACGTCACAGGAAGGGCAGCAATATGGGCACGTGGACAAAACTGCTTAGAGGAAACGCCGCAGGCCCCTACAACTGGTTTTGTCTGGGGTAAGATACAACATCTGTACCTGTACAGCTGCTATGCCCCGCCGAGCACCACAATCCAGGAATTCGAAGATCAATTAGATAGCATAGTACGAGACGCCAGAGGGCTTAGGCCAATAGTAATTGCTGGAGACTTTAATGCCTGGGCGACAGAGTGGGGCAGCAGATCGACGAACCGACGCGGAGAAGTCCTATTAGAAGTCTTTGCCCAGATGGACGACTTGGTGCTGGTAAATACAGGGACGAAACCAACATTTGTGAAGAGGAGCAGGTCTTCTATCATTGACTTGACATTTGTCAGTGACAGCCTACGTCCAACTATTGATTGGCAGGTCTGCGACCTATACACCCACAGCGATCACCAGGCTATACTCATCACCCTGGGAAACCGAAAAACAATTTCAGCGAGGCAAGAAAGGAGTACAGTTCGCTGGAAAGCTAGGACTTTTGACAGGGAGTCATTCAAAATTATGATGGAGGCATCTTGTGAGCTTTCAGGCTCCGCAGAGGATAAGGCACATCAGGTAATGGATCTGGCCACCACAGCTATGGTGTGACGCAGCTATGGTGCGCAGCAACGTATGCATGGGCCGAAACCCAGTCTACTGGTGGAACGACCAGATCGCTGACTGTCGTAGACGGTGTCCTGCATCGAGAAGAAGGTACCAGCGAGCAAAAGGCAGTCCTCAGTTCCAAATACTCCAGGAAGAGTTCTAAGCTATGAGGCGTGAACTACGGCGAGCAATCAAGATGAGCAAGAGGCGGTGCTGGAAGGAACTCTGCGAAGAGGTAGACGAGGATCCATGGGGACGGCCTTACCGGACCGTCATGAAGAAGTTAAAGAGCAACTCTTCGAGATCACCCACGTGCCCGGTTGTTGTAGAGAAGATAGTGGCAACTCTTTTCCCAGAACAAGAAGAATTAATGCATTCAGGGTTGTGGCAGCCATCTGACGTACCATCCGTGACAGCTGAAGAACTCAAGGATGTCTGCACTAGCCTTCAGATAGGAAAAGCACCAGGTTTGGATGGCATCCCAAATGTGGCACTAAACGTATGTAATTTTTATAATATCGAGAAATGCTATGAAATCTACCATTTAAGTTCATAATAGAAATTGTGGGTCATACATTTATCTAAGTCTGACGTAATGCAATCTGTACTAATCTAATCTGTACGTAATGCAAAATAACTACAATAATTACATTTAATAATCTATTTAATGCACACCTACTTTCACATTATGTACGAGTAATTTATGTATCAGAAAAATAAATAAAACAAGGTCAAATTAATCAATACATAAGAAACAATTTTAATTCCATTTTTCATGAAATTAACAAACATTATAAATAAAAAGATTATTGTTACGGTACGAATTTTATATTTACTGCAATAAAAAACCCACTAATATACAATTAAAACACTCCGAACACCATCATAAGTGGTCTCAATTAGTTTTTTAAAATCATCATTATCATCACAAAAATAATTCATATAATTTTTTTCAATGTAAAACAGTTCCAGATTAATACTCAGAAAAATTATAAAACTGATTAAAATAATAAAGTGAGATAATACCTTAAAATGTATAAAATAATATACTTTCTTTTTACACGATTAACCATTAATTCTTAACGAAAAATAAATGCAGGGACTGATTTGTCTGGTTGTCTGGCAGTGACTGATTTGGGACTGATTGAACAAGATAGATATTTCTGCCCCCTACAGCCGCTCCTATCTCTAAAAACAATTAATATTTTACAATTAAAAACTAAGTGAAGATAGTGTTTATATTTATATGTGGAGATAGTGTTTATATTTATATGTGTATATTAAGCTGTTTTTTCATACCAACAAATTTATATCTAAAAAAAATAAAATCAGAGAGCCACTCAGATTCTGCCATTATCCGAAAATTACCGTCCTGGCTAGTGATAGTAGACGCCTCTGCATAAAACCGCTACTCAATAAATGTTAATATAAAGTAACTGTATAAGTAGTTAATATCGAGATGTTGTCAATTGTCGATTACTAAAAAAAAATTGCCAAATACTGAGTTTTTAATAACTAGCATATTAAAATTAACTCGCTTAATAAGTTGCTGATTGCAGATGTTACAAAATTGTAACATCTGCAATTAGCACCTATCGGTTTATTCTATGCTTCGGTTCTTATTCTTATCCAGCGGATGTGTCTATCTTAAAGGGCGTAAAGCAATCGATTTTCAAGACTATCTTTTCGGATTACCTTCATCCCTGATCTGTTTGTTTGTTTGTTGGTAGAGTCAGTAGCTGTTCCGGCTATGAAAGCCACACCAGATCGGTTTGTCTGATATTAACCGGTTTACTTTGAGCGTGTACTCTCACTTCATCTTAAATTATCTGGACCGCCGCATTACTGAGTTACTGCTATCACAATACTCTCACTTTACACTGGAACTGCTAATTGCCGAAAACTATTCTGTTTTATATTTAGGTTCATCGCTAGTACCTATAAAATTTATTGAGCCAGTTAGGCAAAAGTTGGAAGAATGGAGATTAATTGAAATTGAAATTACACAGTAAAATAGTTGAAGACCTAGATACCTCGTATTCACTGTTTTCGTTTCGTCGATATTTTTATTGATTTAAATAAGAGCTAGAAAACAAAATCTTTGGTTGTTACTGAGTTTTTTGGAATCTACTTTAAAAATCAGTTTCCTATTTTGTTCATTCCTGTTTAATATTTAAGATAGTATTATTAGTATGGCAATAATTTTGTTTATTAGTATTCGCTCTTCTCTTCGTTGGAGTAGAAAGAACTATAGGGCTACTGTGGAATTTCGATAATCCGAATTGGGTTGGAGCGGGCCGCGTTAGAATATGAATAAACTCGAATAATCGAAAAATTCGTTAGGATATGAAGTAAAAGTTTGAATAAAATTGCGTTAACATGTATTTCAGTATTTATATATTTCTAAATGTTTATGGGAAGACTATAATTTTAACCAGTAAATGGATAGCGAAAAGAAATATCTTCCTAATTTAAAATTTATCGACATTTATATCACCAAATTGCAAACGTTTCGAGGCTCTGTCCCGTCATCAAGACCGTACTTAATATAACATACATAGCCAAAAAGGGAAGAAAAGTCAAATGCTTGAAAAATTTTCATTAAAAATATACCAAAAAACGTTGTATATTCAAATAATTTGTCTTTGAAACTTTCTTTTATAAAAACACCTGCTGTAGACTGTTCTCTTTCAATGCATTTCAGTAAGCACGTACATAATTTCCAAACGTATATTATATTGATGAGTTTCAAACCTTGTATTTAAAATTAATCCTCTATCATCCTTTCCATTTCGTCAGGAAGTTCCTCACTTTCGTTTCTCGCAAGCCACTGTTTGAGTTCTTCAAAATTGTCATCTTATTCACTGCCTAGTATATCCGATATCAAGAGCAATACATGTTGATTATCTTAATCATTAGTATCACTATTAGGTTCATTAGTTCATTGTGTTTCCTCCTCTTCTCTACCGCTCGGTTTTAAAATTGTTGACCATGATTTTTGTTTAGTTTCCCGCGTAATTTCTATCCAAGCGTTTCCCAGCCCTTATTACGTCCTTAAGGCATTTTTAGCTTCCGATTTCCCGGTCAAACTCGGTCTTTCTTTTTTTGTCTTAGAAACGCGTAATAAATACATATTACACTTGCGAACGTTTAAAAAGATTGTTAATATGTTTTTATAATTTGGAAAGGATCTTAAGAGAATTAAAACAAAAATCGTAAAAAAAACACCAGAGATTATTGGAACTCGTGCTATCGGATCTCGGATCGCCGAAAACAAATAAATTTTCCATAGCGTAGAGCTAGAACCTGAATCATGTCTGCCTTTTATGTTTTCTTGAAGTCCAGTTATCATATTTTTCTGTTGCTAGTGACAAGGCATTATCCTGTCGGTAACCAGTTGTTTTTTTTAATGTCTTAGAATTTCCAAAGTATCTATGCCATTCTTGACTATCTTGGATTTAGTTGGAACAGCACATCCAAAATCAATCCTTCTTTGTTTCCATCCCTTTATTTTTCAATTTTCTTCCAGAGCAGGAACATGCAACCTATTGCAAATTTCTTTTACTGAAATTTCACACCGGTATTTTCCTAGCTGCGGTTCAAGTGGTTAATGGGCTTAACCTTATCCAGGAGAAAGAACAAATAAACTTGAAAATCGTCGGTCATAACTACATATTATTTTATTCGTTTTCTTCTTCAATGGCTTCGTAACATGTTATGCTCAGCTCTTATAGAAAGTTCCTCCGTTTATATTCTCTCTAAAATTAATATTCTTAGTTACTCTGGCTACGGTAATATCGATATCTGTTGATTAAATTAAGTTTTCTCTTATGCATTTTGATTTCAATGATTCCAAAAATATATATCTACTGACAACCCCCACCTTTTATGAATATACTTCAAATTTTTATTTTTTAATCTTTCAAAAATACTTTGTAAAATATGTGTTTTCATATATTCTCATATATGTGTTTTGCTCATATTCGGTCTTCATTCTACATCGTCTAGCTTTTTCAACTTTGCTGTAACCTATCTTAGTTTCAGAAATTATTTTTATGTTTATTATATATCTGCCTGTTTTGCTTTCTCAAAGAAATATTTTCTACTCTCTACATCTTTACTTATTCTGAAAGTGCTCCCTCACATTGTTAAGAGTCACAATGTTTCGTAGTTCAATTAGTTTATAGTTGAGATGTATGTGAAGTAGCTCCGTAGTTATTTCGCAATTTTTTTTCTTTGGGGACACATCCAATTCGTATGCTTGAGTATGATAATTGCACTATACCTTTCAACCGGACGCTCAACATTTTTTAAAGCTTTTTAGTTCATACCTTTGTTTCTTTGTATCACACGAAATATCAGTTATGGAAATGACATTAAAAAAATAAGAATGGATCGTGGATCGAATATAATTTATTACTTGGTAATTTAACCAAGCTGCACGAAGACGAATCAGTAAACGTAAAGGTCTTTCAAATACCTGGCACTACGATTATTTTGTAACTGTTAAAACTCGCGATGCTAAACAAATTGGCTTAAACGAATTTATTTCCTTTCGGTCACCGAACTTTTACGAATAAATTAAAATACTTGATCATAGTAAGAGCATATTTTGCTGTAAAATTACATTAATTCATATTTTATTAAAACTAAGATCAACTACAGGTCGAAATTCGACCAGAAAAAACAGCAATATTATTTCAGTTTTGTGATTTATTTATACAATGAGAATGAGCAGAAATATTATTTTAAATTTAAATGGAATTTAAAAAATCGAGCTAATGCAAATTCAAACCAGAAATAATTCAAAACAAAATTGAATCACCCTCGATGGCCAACAAATCTGCCGAATAGTTATATAAACATTCGTTGTGGTTTATTTTCGGTAAATGCTCTATCTTGATTAGCTCCCAGTCCTCAGTGTTAAGAAATATAAAATCGCAACCCATTAAAAGAATGAATTCTGCTTGTTCTATGCAATGATATGTAGTTCGTCCCTTATAACTGAATTCCGTACTAAAATACCAACTGTATCGAATGTTTTAAAAAAATTTCTGATGTGGACACCGCATGACTTCCTTGTTCGCCTATTAAACTATAAATCGATGACTCAAAAAGTGATCCTGATTTTGGCTAGTATAATTTAATATGGTCTGTATAACAGATGTAATTTAATTTAGATAGAGTTTATAATTATTACGGTGGCCTGTACAATGGAATGATGATGAGCAATGCCGAGAGAGTTGGTAGGGGCTGGAATAGCGGTCGTGGCACCAGTTCCTTCCTACCTGCACCACCGTCAACATCACCCCTGTCGGAGTAAGTCATCCGTCGGCCATCATTTTTTCTATAAACAGTTATGCCTTTACAATATTGATTAACTATTAATATCGAACACTGTCAAATATTTTAATAAATTATTTTTTATTAATTAATCTGGCAAAGTTATTAACTGTCTGCAAGTGAATCATAATTATATAGTATCTTAAATTAATTCAGAGCTATGCTTTTGTTCTTTGTGACGTTTTAATAAACTAGAAAGATTGCTCTAAATTTCGGGATTAAATGATAGAATATCTCAATAATATTCTAGCTTTTTCAAAATTATTAAATTAAAATCAATAGGTATTTAACATTAAATGCTGAAAGTCATTTTCTTTTTTTTTTTTTTCTTTTCTATTAATCAGTTTTAAGATGTCTAACAAATATCTATTTGTTAATATCAGATTTTACTGATTACTTTAGTTTTATGAAGTATAAATTTTATATATATATATATATATATATAATTTATACTTAATAATTAATATATCCTTATATATATATATATATATATATATATATATATATATATATATATATATATATATATATATATATATATATATATAAGGATATATTAATTATTAAGTATAAATTATATATATATATATATATATATATATATATATATATATATATATATAATAATTTATACTTCATAAAACTAAAGTATATATATAGGCTTGGGAGACTCGGGACTTAGCAAATTATTCCCTATGACTATATATATTCATATATACTTCTGCATACTGTGAATAAATTGGTAACTCACAGCTGTAATTCTTTCCGAGCTATAGAAGAGGGCTTTGCGTTACCACCTTCTTCACTGTTTGTAAGAGGCATGGGAGATGATAACTCATAACTCAGGAAGATCATTTTTCGACTTACCACCTTTTTTCCTGTGACCATATATATATATGTCAATAAGATGCCTTCCCCTTTCTAGATTTTAGTCGTTCTTGGGTTTTAACAAAGGTATAGTATAGTATAGTATAGTATATATATATATATATATATATATATATATATATATATATATATATATATATATATATATATATATACATTTTAGTCGTTCTTGGGTTTTAACAGGTATAGTATATATATATATATATATATATATATATATATATATATATATATATATATATATATATATATATATATATATATATATATATATATATATACTATACTATACTATACTATACCTTTGTTAAAACCCAAGAACGACTAAAATCTAGAAAGGGGAAGGCATCTTATTGACAATGGCATTTACAAAACGAATAATTTTGGTAATTATTTACATTTAAAGTTCCCCCTTGATTTTAAAATCACTGCTAACTGAAAGTGAAAAATATTGACATTGGTAGTTCCTACATTAAGCAACAAATGTAATATACATAATTTATAAATAATGCTACGAAACTAGTCCATGTAATTCGATGTTTGAACGCACACATTTCTTAGAAACAACATATTAGAACTAATTAATAAAATAAAAAAAAATAAAATTGACGTGTTTTGTCATATATAAATTAAACTCTGACCCATTGACTCCTGGCTATATTATAAATGGCATTAAAATATTTTAAGATAAGCATTGAAATAATATTATTGAATAGATTTACAGACATTGTATCCTTCCACGACTAATGTCATAAGAAACCTATTGTTATGTGGAAGAAAAATATCAAATTTTACAACCAAAATAAGTAAACGCAAAATACATGTTTTTACTTTTATATAGTCCTCTTATCAACAACTAAAATACGGTATCTGATTCCCACAATCAGTGGAATATTCAACTCGATTTAAAAGAGGTTTCTTGTTTCAACTGATCTTTAATAAAATTTTTGTTTTTTACACTTCATTAATTTTTAATAATAAATCATTTAGGATTATGCTTTAAAAATATTCAGGACAGCTACTTTATTTTCTTGGAAGTTTTTACTAAGACATAATAAAAAACTGGGTCATACTTCTTAAAAAGGCTTGTTGTTAGGCAGTATTGTGACGATTATGAGGAGGTTCCGTTATCGCAGTCAACGGTTTATTATTAACGAAAAAATCATGGAAGCTAATAAAAACGCTTTTGGTGAGGGTTCCGCTATGACGGTCATGCACTATATAGATTGCCATCAGCCTGACCACTGGCCTGCAAGTACTATCGTTCGATCTAGGTTAGTTATAGGGAAATTACTGATTGGGGATTATCTTAGTCAATTACTTATGAGATTCACTTGCTTTTTTGTATAATTTGGTATAGAAAAGTTTGGTAGGTATTATGTCCTCGTATGGAGAAAGCGTTGAAATAATCAAAGAATGAAAACTAGATATTGATGGATCTCAATTTTTTAAATAGATGTACGAATTCCAAAGTTTTCTGGGTAAGCATATTTTCATCGTAATTTTTTTACTTTTTTGGACCCTATAAACTCAGAAATGCACAAGAAAATTAATACTTATCAGTATATGGACTTAGAAATGTAATAGAGCACATCCGGTGGACAGCTTAATCTTTAAGTTGATAAGGACCATAATATATATGAACACACACAGCCACACGCACACACATTTTGTGTGTTTACTATTTTTTCTATTTATTTAATTTTTTTTATTCACTCATTTTATTCTTTTTTTTTCCTTTTAGCTATTATAATCATATATATATTTTTTTTTAACTTAAAGTTAAAATTAGTTCCTCCATTTGGGATGCTGGGACAGAAAATTTTTAAGAAGCTTTGTGTGCCATTTTTAAACCCTTTTAGCTCCGCTTCTATAAATCCTAGGAAGCAAGAATTGGTGTCATTTAACAGAGAAAATGTGGCATTAGATATCGCAAAAGGAATTATTGGATTTGGAGTTAATGTGGAAGTACAGTAAGTGAGTTAAGTTGAACAATCCTGTTTGTTGTGTTGGTGGCATCACCTCTCACAACAATATAATTTGCAATTGGATCAACATTCACTAGATTGCTATTTTATAATTATATATTCTTCTCTTCACTCTAAGTAATTCTACGCCTTTAAAACACCTCGGGTGATTGGTAGACAGCCTCTATCGGACTTTTTTAGTTTACCTTCCACTGCTGTAATTTTTTACTTCATTTAACTTTATGAATTATATAAAATCGTGTTAAAAAGCAGTTAAAATAATTTGTTTTTATGCTTGAGGTATGTTTGTATTTTTCAAATCTGTATGGTTAGTTTTCGAAGAGAAACCAATGAATGAAAAATATATTCGGATTGCGGACAAATATTATAATTTGTAATTTCCCCAAGTCAAAGATCGTTACAACTCAACGCTTCCAAATTCAAGGTTCTAGTAAAATCTTTTCACTAAAATCTTATTCTTAAATAATATTAATATATACAATTGTTACTAAATAGTTTGTCAGTTCTTACATTCCGTGTTATGTTGATTTAAGAACTCAATGCAGTCTTAATAACTACAGATCATAGCACATATCACTAAGCCTACCTTACTGATGTGTTCATCGTTTCGTCAGTTGAGGCATCTTCAGGATGAAACTTGATTCCTTTAGAAAGTGACATTTGTGATGTGATTTGAGATATTATGTCTTTAGTGTTTTTTAGTCTGCATTAGAAATACTGCTTTGAAATATTTTAAACATTATTAATATTTATTTTGTTTTATTCAAACCATTAGCTCGCATATAGTTAATTATTGTTCTAGAAGTAGCAAGCGTCTATTAAATAGATACTGATATCATCTTGATTCAATAACGCTACATTTAGAAGAATTTGTGTGTGATTGAAAAATTATATCCAACTATAAAAAATTTGTTTTGAACATTTTTTATGGCCAAAGAAGTTTTTATTAGAGATAGAAGTATTAGATTCCCGGTGAGGAACGAGCAGAAGACGGGCGCAGTACACAATAGGGAAGGATGCAGCGGCTGTGCAGGCAGGATGACTGACCGGGCATCGACTTGTGAAGGACAGCTTCTTCAATCCTCGTTCCGACTCGGTGTCCTGTCGTTAGGCTGTAAATTCACACTTACAGATATGCGATAAAACAAAAAAAAATGCAAGTTAAAATACAGAGTTCAAAATAAGACATAATAATAATAATAATGAATGTCTATCTTGGATAATTTTTATATATTGAAATTTTTTTGCAATGCTTACACTCTAAATGGTATTACGCATCATCATATCAAGCACAGTAAATTTGGAGAGTTGTGGTATCCGAAATGTGCTGACCTGATTATTATCGAAAAATTGTTGCAAATATGTTGCAATTACATAACACGGGCCTAAAAAATTTTTGTGTGTATCTAGAATATTAGAACTGGTTTTTGCTATATTTGGTGCGCTGAATATACATGTGAAATCAGTTTTTCTCTGTCACCTCTACTTTTTTTAGATACATCCACTTATCTATCAATGCGTTTTTCTATTCAAATATATTCAAGTATGGGATAGGATTAATTAATTAATCCTACCTTATTAACCGTCTAGTTTGAGGAAAATCTGCTAGAAGAAATAAGCAAGGCCTGCCCGGTAACTATAGAGACATTCAACATCTCAACTTTAATTGAGGTTGGTTTATGAGCTCGTTGAGTACACAGATCAAAATAGCCCTTTGTGATATTTCTGTTTAGGAATGAGTTGTTATAAAGTTAACTTAAAACGTACTGTTTTATTTTAACTCTTTGTATTTTTGTAATTAAATAGTAATAAGATGAGCTCAACCCATAGACTTCATTTATTGCAGATGTTGAACATTTTCTGGCCAAACTCAAAGATGAAAAGCATGTTAAACTGGTAATGCGAGATGATGAAAAGTTTCAGATCCACTAGCATAGCACCAGATTTCAGGTGCACTATTTACACAGCCAATTAGACCGTTTTCCTAAAAATTTAGGAGACACCAGTGAGGAACACTGTGAAATACTTCAACAGAATATTAAAACTATGCAGGACCGTACCGAGGAAGATGGGATAAGCCCATGATGGCAGGTTACTGATGGAGGACTGTTCAAAAATACGTTCAAGGATGTCACAGAAAACAAGCTTTAGAAGTATTCAGTGACTAGTTGGTTTCATCAACGACTTTCTTCTCTTTCTTTGCTCTTTGTAATTAGATAAGGGCAACACCATTTTTATGTTTCTTTAACATCTTTTGAAAATATAATAATAATAAAAAAATCCGTGTTTAGTTTTTTCATTTAATCAATGGATTTCACTGAAAATAGTGTTTTAGGCTGTTGTAGGTTTATCTATATTTTGGGAGGTATAATTATTGGTTAAAAAACTCACCAATGGGTAATAAGTAATTAAAAAATATATGACTTGTGATTTTAAAATATCTTCTAAACATTGAAGACTGTCTTCTCACTACATCTACATCTACTAATAAATTTCTTGTTTATGTAACCTACTACATTTATTTTAAAATATATCAATTCGTCTATTTCATTATACTACTAATATGAAATTGTAAACTATAATTCATTATTAAAAAAAATAAAATCCATTACTCTTTTATCTCGAAATTGCATTCGCATTAGAGTTCGTAATTGTTTATGTTGCAGGCAACGGTTATAAATAAAAATGATGATTTTTTGATTGCCATCTCCGGCATTCAGCTTTCCCGTTAGAAAAATGGCTATTAAACTCACATCTTGAACCTTTACTTAGTAATTGATAAATAACAACCATTTCTTTCGCTTAATTAAGCTTGAATAGGCAACCATTATGATTGTTATTTATACCATTATAACCATTAAGGTCTTAGTTACCGTCTCTATTTTGTAGTTGTTAGCGTTTCCGACTATGGATTACACTAACTACTAAAACGGAGTACAACCGCACATTTCGGTATAATACAATGGGTCATATACAAAGGTTCGATTTTCAGACACATTAAGTTTTACTTTGTAAACTTCCAAGGTAGTGGTAGTGTGTTAATCGATAAAAAGAATTTGTTATTTTTATCTCAATTGATATACCCGTTTTAGAATCCCATAAGGTCCACAAAAAAAAAAAAAAAATCGTCGTCTCTTGGTCTTGTTCGGTTTTTAAGGAGATCTGTCTTTTGAACTATGTTCTGAACTATTTAACCGATGAAAGAGTTATGCAGAGGTTGATTCAGTGAAAAATATATCTATTAGGCAGTGTTATCAATGCATTATATATCACTAACATGCATAAATCATAATCGACCTTCACCCATTTTTGCAGTTTTGGCATGTTGAACAATATGATTGCTGGTGATTTGTGGTTGAAATCATTTCTTTCATTTATTTATACCTGTTTTGCATAATATGAACCTGTGTTAATTTAATATTGTTTTCTTATGATATTTGTAAAAAACTAAATTCATACATTCTGTCACCAAAATCATTCCAAAACATCGTTTATGTTCAAAGCTATTGCACCGAAAATTAATTTGTAGTCTTTATTAATAAAACAGAACTACCAAAGTAATAAGAATTAGAAAAAAAAGTTGGAGATTTCATTAAAAGAAATACCGAAATTTTTTCAGAATAGCTCATTTGTGTTTTTTTTTTATTGTAAATTAAAATAAACTATAAAAAATAAATAAATAATAATATTGGCTGGGTCAGGCGTATAGTTGGAGTTCAGTTATTGATGTTCATCCCTTCTACTACTATGTATTTAACTGCGTTCAGTAATCTTTATAATAAGATCGGTCGGTAGGTGTCCATAGCCTCTAAATGCGTTCAGTACTGCAGGTACTGTATGCCCTGCTCCGTGTCCAAAACGTGTAGCTTATTGTCTTCTGGACAACTTTTTTGACCCTGTTGCTTGGAGCTGGGGATCATAAGTAAATAAGTTTAAATAAATTATAAAGTAAGGCTAGTAAATAAATATTATACTTTGTATTTTTCCCAGTGATTAAAACCGTCCTTGAAATTCTCAGAAAACCCCCTCAAAAATAGACCTTCAACAAAGCCTGTGAACTCTATGATTGCATAAGCACGACAATTGATATTGAAATAATCTTAGAGAAAGGAAAATTGTTATTTCAGTAATTCTTGACTTAGGTTGAGAGTAATTACAAATATTTAGTGTGCATCTTGTAAGAAATTCAATGCTCTATAAGATTTTCTTGACATTTTGCAGATATTTCCGTTTCCGTATCTCAGTAGCTGGTCCGAATTTTAGAAAAGATTACTGATAAAACTTGTAGGAAATTTAACTTTCTTGAAAATCAATAATGTCCAAGTTTTACCTAAAATGTATTGAATGCGAGTTACTGAGGAAAAAATGAAAAAAGCGACGAAAATAAATTCGTTGACTTACAAAAAAATTGATAGCAACCGATCTAGGGTGGCAAACGTTGCTATTTCCAGCCTATGGTAGGAGTACTTTCGGCCTGCACGATCAAAAATTTTCTTGAAATCAAACACTTTTTTTCCCTTAGCTCCCTACATCTTTTCTTGATGGAACTCATTTTCGGGAAAAAATTGAGTAATTATATTTAATTGTAATTATTTACTTAAATATATAAGCGTGTCAGGAACACGTGACGTAAATGAGAATTGAGATGTTCGATTGAATAAAAAAGTTGATAATTTCGTTTTTCTTTTTGACATTGAGACGAAAAGCGAAATGAACTTAATCGATAAAATAAAAATCACTTGATACTCATCGACTGAATGCTATGCACGAGGTACACGATTTATGACTTTTTTTCTAAAAATCATCCATAAATAAAAGACGCCTTTCCCAAGCAGTGGCTATAAGTATCACTGCCATAAACACTTTCTTACTCACTGCTTACTACCTAATTGTATCAAGATCACAGTTTGTCGAGTCTTATTATTATTTTAAATATCTATGGGGCATGCATCTGTTATTTTTTTGATAAATTTATTCTCAAGTATATCAGATACTTAAGAAAATACAATAGCTATCATTATACTCCTCCCGCCCGCACAAAATATATATATATCTATATATATATATATATATATATATATATATATATATATATATATATATATATATATATAAAAGACATCTATACTTACGAGCCTAGGTTCGGTCTGGTAAATGAAAGTTGTGAGAAATCTCTTACGGCTATTAACAATTACAAGTTGTCTGGCTTTGTCACTTCAAGAGATAGGTTTGTTCTTAACCCCCAAAAAAATTATCTGTTGGCTTGTGGCATAGGCGTTCTTCATATTTCTAAATTATCTTAATTATTCAATAAACATTTTATTGAACTGTCTTAAAACAAAGGCTTGCTAACTCGTCATAAACCACCTGCTTCCTCTTCCTAGAACTATTCAGGACGGCTGTAATTGAGTTCTCTCTTTACCTCGTTTTCTCTCTTCTTTCTCCCATTCTACTTTCTATCCTCGGCATTTATTCTGCTCATGTTTCGTCCCTGATCTCAAACGACATAAAAGTAGGAAATGCAAACTATTTATAGATACATCGGAATAGTTCGTTTATTCGGTGTCTATTGTAAACAATTTTATGATTTACGGAACTCCATATTTTATTTTACTAATTGTTTATTTCATCAATACGATAACTTTAAAAAGTAAAACCTTAAGATTCATTTTTTCTCGTTTATGAAGTATAAATAGATAGAGTGTCATAATCGTCAAAGAGTTACCAAGATTCCAAGGTCCTTTAAAACCTTTTTAATTAATTAATTAATAATAAAAAACAGTCTAACCATCACAACATTAAACCTTTTAATTTATATGTTTTATATCCGTTTCATAACCCCTACAGCACGATTACAGGGGGTTTCGGGGATATCTGATATATATATATATATATATATATATATATATATATATATGATATCTGATGTATGTATATATAATATAATACATATATAGTATGTATATATGCACGTATGTATAAATGTATATATATATTTATATGTATATATATTGTATTCATAAAAGTAGGGATAAATTTCAGTCAAAATTTGAGGATGTTACGCTTTCCCTGTCGAAAGGTTTCAGTTAAGAAAAAACAATTTGGTGGCTCTATAATCTTAATTAGTTAATAATCTTATTTTTCAATAGCAATAAAAAAAAACCGGTCCTAAGAACTGGAGAATGAGTCCGGCCGGGGCGCCAACCAAAAGTCCAGAGCCTTAGAAAACGTAAATAAATTACGTATACATTACAGACCAGACGAATTTATAGTTTTAGTGGACCCCAGGCCTATTGCTTCCTCTTGGGGGCATTCCATATCTCCCAGACCCCCAGAACAGCCCTCCGCTCTAACCAAGCAAAATCCTATTGCCCAGGGCACCGCAAGTCTAGATTCGGTGCTGCAGGTCGGATGCGACTCCCTGGGGTGTAGACCACTTCGGGAATGACTGTTATAAATGATAAAAGTCATCCTGCTGTTTCTCGGGTACCGCTATGAGCCGTGCTCAATTTTATATATCATTTCTGTAGAAAGAACAGGTAACTAACTAGTTTTAAGGTCTAGTATTTTCTTTTAGGTATTGCTGGTATGAGACACAGCAAACAGTTTTAGCATGATATTAATAAATTCATGTTTATGACTATGTTTATTCACTTATCAAATGGCTATAAATAAATTACTCCACAAGCCACGCATATAGAAAAAATAATTTATATTTGTGTTGCAAGATGGTAAGATAGAAATAAATAAATTTATTTGTTTAAAAGCAAAAAACAAAGGAAAAATGGCTGTTTTGCGTTAATTACAACTAAAAACACTCACCATCAAAGTAAAAAACATATATATTTTTTAAAAAATAAACTTTAATAACGGATATTACTAGCTCTGGTAGGTAAGACTGCACCAAGTTGTGTGAAGTACAATGACTGCACGTCTTTAAAGTTCGATAAATCGGGCGTGATTTCGTCCACATCTCTACTAAAGTTATCGATAGCTGATTGGTTTAGTTATGTTATTAGAAATGTTAATTCTAATCCTCATATGTCTGCCAAGTTCATCCCAGAAATTTTTCAATGTAAGCTAAAGACATGAGCTGGCCATCTCATAATCTTAATTTCTGTATCTTTCAGAATCCCAACAAATTGGATTGGATTAAGAAATCGATTCGATCCGTCGTATATGAGTCTGGCGGAAGATTCATAAAATTTTCTATTGTATCTTTGAAATGATCAGTTGTTTACCTATTACCCTACTACTGCATACAATTTTTATTATTGTATGAATATGTGTATTGTATTCATCAATCTAAAGGAACGGTTTTATTACTTGGTATACAAACGTAATGTTTGTAAAAAAATACGTGATATTAAGACGTTTTATAAATTTTGTAATTAAATTTTTATGATCATAATTTGATAGGAATTAATAAAATTTGAAACAAAAGGTACAGTGATATCACTAAGTAAACAACTTCCTTTCATAAATATCTCCTTGTCTTAGCCCAACTTTAAGCGATACACTTCCCCGAGCTGGCTAGGCCAGCTATTGTGAATCTTAATCATAGGCCCTGGAATGTAGCACGGGGATAGTTAACGGTAACACTCATCGTATCTAGGAAGCAGTTGGTTTCTATCATTTCTTGCTTCTATTTCCATAATTAAAAAAAATAATTTACAAATGGACCCTGCATCATTGAATGGATAATTTATATTTTATATTTATATGTATATCTGCCAACAAGTTTTTAAAAAATACAATGAGAAAATCCGTTAGATTTTGCAAGGAAACCATCCCATGGACCCATATTCTGGAAAATAATTTAACTGTTGTGAAACTGCAAATAAATAAAAATTAGGCCTTGAACTTGAATCATTGAAACAGTTCTATTGACCTTGAAACTCCTGCGTGGCCCATTTGTTTCAATGCTCATAAAAAATAAAATAAATAAATAACCTGTTTTTCTTTTTGTATCTTCATATTAGCTTATGTTAGTGGTACATGACCTTTTTAGAGATTGTCCTTGAATTTTAAAAAAGAAAATAATTTTTTTTTTAATTCTTTTTTTATTAAATTACGTATATTGAATGAGGATGTATTTATTTATAAATTAAGACAAACATTTACAAAATATTCGTTACCACCTTGTCAGAATATGTGAACACTTTTGTAAATCAGCTTCTTATTATTTTAGGAAGAAATTCTCGACTGCGACAAAGGAATTTACTGTAGAAGTAGCGGTAGGGAACATCAGCCTAGTATTTGTTGGCCAAATGATAATGCTTTTAAAATTAGAAACTTCTCTCGCACTCTTAGGCTCAGAACTATTGGTTTACCTTGTATTGATTTAGCCTGCCATGTTTTTAATCGTATTTTCTCCGAAACAAATAGACTATTGCAGTGGATCGAAGGTCGGCGGGACTGCGTTTTCTATCAGTTTCATAACCCTTAGAACATGATTATGGAAATTTTGGAGATCTCTGATATATATATATATATATATATATATATATATATATATATATATATATATATATATATATATATATCGGAGTTTTTAAAGTTTTCTCATCTCTACAGCACCACCATATTAGTTTATAGGGCTGAAAATTTGTATGTGAATTGAGTTGGTGTTAAGGAAGTATCTTTTGGGGGTTTAAACTTGGTTCCTCCACCCATCCAAATTCTCAAAACTCAAAACCTGTCTCATTTGAAAGTAAATTAAATTACCGATAAAACAAAAGAAGTTTCATTGAAATCGGACCGTTATTTCCAAAAATATGGCTACTTCAACTCCAGCGGCCCCCGTTGGGTCAAATGAGCTGAAATTCGGTGTGATGGGTTTTCTGTATCGTAGGTCAGTGGAGAGGCAGAACAATATAATAAAAGTATGGGTAAATTTCGGTATCTCAACTATCTTTTGTGGGTCTTAACTTTTTTCTCACTCTCCCCTTTTTTTAATATTTTTATTTTAGTGAAAAAAAAACGACTTTAGTGACGGAGTTCTGCTGCTCATGGATTTTTTTTTTTTGACTTTCATCTCTTTTGTTCAGTTCGAGGAAGACAATTTCGCCTAAGTACGATTTATTTCATTAGGATTCCCAACTAGTGAGTTTCAGTTTTCAGACGTCTAGATTAATACAGGCATATTCGAACCACTTCCCAGTTGTATTTCCAGCATTCCTTCAGGACTTTAATTAATCTACAAGTTCTCTATTACTCTTTCATTTGTGAGCCAAACCCTTAAATATATAATTTTCAGTCACTCGCAGAAGGTACTTCATTTTAACTGCTGTCGATTTTCTCATTCATCTAGCCTGTTGTACGGGGTTCTGCTTTATTTATTATATGACAGTTGTAAGGTACAATACTTGAAATATATAGAATATGACAGTTGAGTTGAGTATCTGATAATATAATCTGGTTCGCTAGTTACTACAAAATAGTATACCAGTCCTGCTTATCATTATTGCTAGCTCAGTGTTATCTAATGTACTATCAATTTTTATTCAATCCCAAGAAATATTTTCCTCATCTGGTTACCTACCATAATAAAGCATGCTGCTATTACCGTTAATTGCCATTCCCTTTCTCTCGGGTTCAGCATCCTATTATTTCCATTGTGGTTCGGTTATTAAAGTGTCATCTACTTATATAAACCATTTTGTTGGAATGTAACTCGAGTTTCATCTTCCAACCAATGTTAGGTACGTTCTTTTTACAAATTTCTTAAATCAAATCAATAAAAAATAGAGGTTTAGGCGCTGTCTTACGTTGTTTGGCGGACTGTTACGTTGGATCGATATAATGTAAGAAGTGGTAATTATGATTGCAATGGCAATGAAAATAACCAAAAATAATAATTTTGCATCAAAAAAATACTTCTTAGGGCATTCCTTCTTCTTCTTAATCGTACCCTCTTCTACCGCTGTGCAGTGCGAGGTGACTGCTTGTAGAGCCGGACCCAGAAATTCTTTTCCTCTACCAACTTTCGCCTCCTTCTCCAGGCGATTCCTCTTGTGTCAAATGCCCCGTTGACAGCTACCTTCCAAGTCTTCCTTGGTCTTCCCTGAGGTTTTCTTCCATGGACGTTACTTTATAACGTGATCATGGCCGAACGGTTCTCTGACATTTGTGAGACATTATCAAACCACCTCAGAAGAGTTTCCTCTATCACCGTCCAGTTTTCTTCTTATTGTTGTGATTCTTATGCCTTCCCTCCTTGTTTTTCTTTCGACCCTGCGGAAGAATCGCATTGCCTAAATTTGCCTTTTATATTTGGGTGTAAGAGTCCATGATTCACTGGAGTAGGTCATTATGTGGACTGTTGTTTTAGTCACTTTACTCATTTCTATATCGTTCAGGAAGCCTTCCTTGATGGCGTTGAAGCACCTTCCTGCGGACTTCACTATCTCCTTTATTTCTCCATCTGTCATGTTCATTTATGTGAACACCAAGGTACTTGAAATCACTCATTTGTTCCAATAGTATTCCATTGAAATGAACTATTCTGTTACCTCTCTGTTACCAATTCCCATAATTTTAGTTTTTTCCGCATTTATTCTCATGTTGATTATCGATAACTCTTCTTGAAGGGTGCGAATCCAGGTCATCCACCAGATCATCTGCACTACCAAACAAAGAGAAAAGGACGGGTCTCAGTTTTCTGTATCCCAATTGATAGGGTGGATGTTTTGTTTTGCTCTTTTTATGGGGTCATCCAGCACTAGCGTAAAGAGCAGAGGACTAAGACTGCACCCTTGCTTGATACCTTGTTTAGTTGTGAACTCTTCTGTTATAGTAATACATGTCCTGACAACAATTCTTTATTTCTTATAGAGACTTTGGATTGCCGTACGTTGACCCATGTCTACTCTTTTTTATTCTAAGGCTTTTATTATATCTTGTCTCTTGGCCCTGTCAAATGTTTTAGTCAGATCCAAAAGCAAGTATAGATCTCCTTGCCTCTTTTTATTACTTTCTATGAAAGTTGTCTAATTATGAATATGAGATCCTGGGTACATCTGCTTGGCCTGATTCCATTTAGTTCTTCACTCAAGGAGGGTTCTACTGCTCTACGTAATTATTGCTTAGGGAGCATTAGGCATTACTCCGTTATTGGTTATTTATCTTATTAAGCTATTGAAAAGGGGCTTGTAATTAATTGAATACCATATGTGAAATTCAGTCATGAGTGATGTTGAAGGAAGCTCAGAGATGAAAGCTAGATCTCCGTTCTAGCAATAATTTATATTGTCCACTGGAAATGGCAGTGGAATAATTGTTAATTGTAGTGGTCGAGAAAGAGAGAATGCTTGACAGATTGGAGTGTTTACCTCAAATCGGGGGAGCTTGGTCCTGGTAGCTAGCGGGCAGGGTACCGTTAGCGGTGACGTCATCTCACACCTCGACCTCAGGTCCAGCACCTGTTCGGCAGCCACCAAGGGCCTTCGCTGATGCTCAAGATAGAATTCGCTTCCAAAACCGATTAGTCCACGATGGGCGTCAGCTGGAGGGTAATTTCAGAAAACTATACAATTAAAAACCTAAATATATGGTTCTATATACAGTAAAAGCCCGTTTATCCGAGATAATGCGGCCAGAGTTATTCTGTATACGCGAAATTACGAACAAGACAAGATGGTTTGATCAATAAATACAAAACACTTGATATTATTATAATTAATTAAAGTAATGAGCTATAAAGTTTTTGCGTACGTAGAATTTTTTTGGGGAGGATTTAAATTTTTTTTTTATATAGGAATTTAATAAGAAGGCCAGTAATCATTAAGTGTCTTTAATCGCCAAATAGGGCTTAAGTTTTAAAGATAAGAATGAAAATTGGATCAAAAATTATTACTCAAAATACAAAACTTAGATACATGAAAATCATAGTTTTTCAAAAATTTCGGGAGATATATCGCCTTGATCCCCTCTGCTGCGTATGCCACTGCGGTCTCGCTTCATTTTACGAGACATCTCCTCACTTTTCAGATTATGTATCATGGCAACAAAACACACTTTGTTGAACAGAAATGCAAATGTTCTTGCATTTCTGATGACTCATATAGGCAAATTGGCAGTCTGTTTTTTTTTTCAATTCATTTGCACTATACAATGAAAAAGTGAGAAAAAATCAAGAGTAAGTATTAAAAGAGCTAATGGTGAATTAAATTCTTGTTTTAAATAAATATGAGAAAGAAAGAGAGCTTCAACGAAAAATTTCGATTTTTATCTAGAACTGTAATTAGCCTATTAGGGTTCACAAATATCCACACTCTGTTTATTAGTATTATTCATAATTTTCATTGTCAGATATGGTGGATCTAGATAAGGCAGTATTCTATAAAAATGCAAAACAAAACTTTATAATCTAGTAGACATAGATATTTTTCGTTTTGAATGGTGTTTTGTTTTCCAACATTTTCTAAAACCTACTTTTTTTTAAAATGGACACCGTCCGAATAAAAAAGTATCAGATGATTCATCACGGATGACGTTATTCATTCCAGCTTATAAGGTTCTCCCAACGATATGCAAATGTTCTTGCATTTCTGATGACTAATATGGCCAAATTCCCGGTCTTTTTTTTTTCAATTCATCTGCACTACACAATGAGGCCAGAAGGATTGGTGTCTTGGGATATACGTTCTATTTTTAATATTGGATTCTTTTTGGTTTATTGTTTGCAATAATGAACCTTTGTTGCCGACCTTTAAATTTTTCCGTAGCTTTTAATCAAATCTATGGAATTTCATGTGAATGAACACACCAGATATTTTTGACTAATAACGATTTTGGAAATAAACCATTGTGTAATAATTTCCAACGCTTCACTATTTATATTTCTTCCAAACTCACTTGGTATATTATTATTATTCTGTTTTTAATAAACTTTGCAGGATTTTACTTCGGAGGTGTTTAATAATTTCACAATCCTAAAATATTTTCCTCTCATTTTAGTTTTGAGAAGGAGTCGAGTCAACCATTATTTAAAAGGAGTTAGCCATTTTCAAAACGTGCGATTCATTTATATTTCATGCTCAAATATTGATTTTGCTGAAGTAAAGTATTAAAAAATATTCATTTCTTGAGGGACTGCTGCTTATGCCCCCTCCCCCTTGGTTACGCGCCTGGGTACTTCAGGTGCTCTTGTATCGGAGAAGCTCGATTGTTGTCGGCCTTGGATCAAGGTTTATCGGCCAGGGTCTAGGGCAGAACTTGTGATTTAATCTCCCTCCTCTCTCCAATTCCAGTAACTCACAAGCAATTAACGCACCTTACATAATTTCTTTTGAGTATGTATAGTGAAAAATAGATCGACTCGTCAACATAACATAATTTATGTTTATAATTTATTTTTCGTAACTTACTTAAGACAATTTAATATGTACTCGGAATCTGAACAAATGAACGCACGGAGGATAAGATAAAAGCATAACTCGAAGTTTTTCATCGATTTTTCTTTTTAATGATGAAAATAACAGTCTCTGGTAAAAGAACTAACGGTAGGTACAACCCTTTTGGCAGTAAATTGGAGAAACTTAATCCAAGACAGATTGAGGTTGAGCGGGTAGGACCTGATTCTTTGCAGCACCCGCAATCAATAAATTATAATTAATAATGCAATAATTTAATTTTTACATGTTTTTATTTCCGAAACATTTTACTAGGTTATTGTAGCATGATAAAAAATTAAAATTAAATAAAAAGACATAAGTGCAATATCGTGTTCAGGGTTCAATTTGAAGGCAAAAGATAATTTTGATTGTGATACATTGTCAAATCGTATAGAACTTTTATAAAACCCAGAAACTAACAATAAAACTTGTTATTGTAGTCATATCCGAACACATTCGGGGTATAAGCGATATGTTTTGGCAAGGATAGTAAATATGAAAAATAGATATATTCTTGGAAGCTACAATTTTTGGTCACTAGTCATTTAAAAAATTTACTTAAACTTTCGGAGCTTTTCCGAATAAATGTTTATTGAAAATTAGTAAAATCCGAAAAATATTACTACTAAGTATGAAATAAGAACTATGCTTTTTACTTGATCTAATTTTTTAGACTTCATACTTATTTGCAAAAAAAATAAGTCATTGCTAGAAATAGCAAGCGGATATCGATGTTTTAGACCGATCAATAGGCAACATTTCGATGTTTCCTAAAATCGACTTTTGATGCTTTTTACATCGATATATTTTTAGATTCTAGCGTCCTAGATTTGAAATAACAATATTTTAAGAAATTATATATTTTTCCTATATTTTTCTAAAAATGAATACCTTGAGAGAATAATAATAAAAATAAAAAAAGTTAGTTGTTACATTTTACAAAAGTTAGTTGTTACATTTTTTTTCTTACTCTACAATACCAAAGCTATAAAAGGAGAGTTTATTTAGGTAAACAGTCACTCCACTTTCCAAAGTTCACTTCATTTTCCACTCCTTTAGGTATTACAAGTATACACAAGTATTAAAATTATATTACATGGATAAACGAATTATGAGTAGAAACATATAATATTTTTTCCTAAATTTAATAAAAGTAGGCACTATGCATTAAAAAAAATAACACAATGAGAAAGATTAACTAAGAATGATTATCAGAGTGAATTATACAGCATAATAAAATGTAATATCGTAGTACATGAGACTTCTGTAGCGATAGAAAAAATACTTCGAAGTTTTCTTAAAACTGATCTTAAATCATGAGAAAATATTAAGTTGCTCATGAGAAATCATTTGAACATAAGAAATCTATATACTTAGCAAGATTGGGCTCCCTTAAACATTTGTTTATTGGTGCTTTAATTTTTTTTGTTAACATCGCTGGTTATTACTGCTCTTTTATTATTATTCGGACATGTATTATCCCTATCCGATAATATGTTAAAATCAGAACTTATTCAAGGGATTAAAAGTGCCTATATGAAGCCATGTGTAAGGCTAGTTAGGAAAGACAAAAAAGTTGGCACGTTGTGCAAGTAATAGACACACTACTTCCTTTAATTTCCTCACTTTCAGAAGGAATCGACAACCGTGAAAAGTGCTAGCGGATAATGCCAGGCTTCCATCTCTGCTGGAAATCTACTCATTAGGTCGAACGCGAAAGTGAAAATATGCCGTTTCCTCGATCTACTTTTATTTCCTGTGTTCTGTGTCTGTAGGGTCACCTCCTTTCGGTCCAAGGATATAATTTACTCCGATCGTTTATTTTTTGCACTTCCTATGTTATAGAAGTTGGTGTAACTAATTTGAAGTGTAATAATGTTTGATAGAGGTATTGGTTTTGGGTAAAGCCTACGAAACAATGGTAGTGCGGAATAGGTCATAAATCTATAATAACATAAATAGAGTAGGATGTTAAAGAATAGAGTAGATATTAAATGTCGAGTATGCCAATCTCAGATTTACTGGTCGAATTAGAGTAATTCTGTCACAGCATTATCTCCCCTCTTCCCTTCTTAGTTCTAAAACAATTTAAGCTTATAATATATTCGTTGTATAAAAAACTTGAGTCTGTGATATAATAATGACGTGACTATCTTACTACAAACATTTTCAAAAACAACCATGACTCCGGTAGGCGCTTATGATATACTATCCTACATATCAAACTATCCTCGTGTTATCTAAGAGGTTGATGAAAATCTTAAGTATCTTTGTTTTCTGGCATAGTAGGAAGAAACTTGATGTTAAGATCTATTAAAGTCTTCATAATAGAACATCTATTCTTGCTGCCTAATAATAAATTTTAAAATCATTATTAGATAAACATCTTTTTCTTACAAGAAGGATTAAGAGAATAAGATTTTTAATTACAATTTGGTCCATAGGTTTGATTAATCGGTCAAATTTTATTTTATAAATTATAAACTAATTCTCTGTTATTTTATTCGAATTTTTGTTCAATATATAGAAATTTTATTCAATACACATATCTTTTCCCTTTCTGTTAAAAATTCTAAGTTCTTATATTTAATATATGTCCCCGGTACATTTATCGAATTTCCTGTTTTTTAAATGGTTTATGATATTAAAACAAAGAAAATATGAAGCCTTTTTTGCTTTTTGAAAAACAGACGATATAGGTCGATAGTTGGTCACGTATCAGAAACAAACGGTTCAGGGAGAGAAAAATTAAACTGAAAAAAAATAAAGTAAACTGATTTTTACAGATTTTCCCTCATCAATAGCTTTGTCGTAGCACTATTTTTTAAAAATGTTCTTATATGACAGATATTTAAAAAAATTTTTTTTATTTTACCACCTCTTGTAGCAAAATTCAACTGCGGGCAAAGGTATACAATAAATAACACGATAATACATTTGTTTAATTAACAGAAAGCATGTTCAAAGAAAGCTTCAATAAACGTATTTGAACAGGTTTTATACATATGCCGTGCAAAAAATCGAAATGCGTTTTTTATTTTATTTTACTCTAGGTGATGCTCAAGTAGATCCTTTTAAAGGTTACTGATGAAGAGAGTAATAGTTAAAATTAATTCCATGTTGAAACAATGCACGATGGTAAAACTGGTATTAACAAATAATTTTGTGTGTTGTTAAAATATATTAAATTTTTTTATGTTATATTTCATAAAAATGAAAGTAATCCTCGGATTAAGAAACTGAATAGCATTCCAACGTAACGTAGGCAATGTGATTAAAAACTTGTGCCAAGTAATTGATGTTTAACAAACAATTTGCAAGAGTAGATATGTTTCTTAATTATTAAGTTATTGTACAAGGGTGTATCAAGCTAAAAAGAGAAGATTGACAATTTTCTAACTTTAATTTCTTTCGTGTAGAGAGGAAGAGGATCTATAGGGCCACGGAATTTTATTTTAAATTTTTTCCATTTTGGGGGAGGGAAGGGAGACAGCGGTCTCACTTTTCCTCCCCCCCCCCCTCCGATACGCCCTTGTTATTGTATTTTACATGACATCGCAAACGATTGAAATTAAATTAATAAAATATTGTACTAGAGTGTATTTCACAACCTGCCTCTAAAAGAAAAATTCCAGGAACTACGATTTTCATACTTTTTTTGAGAAAAGCAAGTATGAAATTCCTGTCTTTAAATATTAAATTAATATATCAGGAATCCTATATTTCTATTCTATTCTGGGTTACTCCTTATTACTGTCAAAATGAAGGTCTTTGTTGCTTGGTTACATGTAGTGAGCTATGAATGAGTTTGTCCCAATTAGTCGAAGTCGAAGAACTGGAGGAGCGGAGGTGGGTCGAATGCAAATACCTGGAAGGAGGGGGTTTACTGTTAACTCAAGGTGGGTGACCTTCATATGGGTCAAGGTCATTTTCCACGCCTACCAACCCATCTCTGCGCCGTTAATATCCCCCCTTCCCACCGCCTACTCATAACACTAGTTCCTGTTTTTGTTTTTTTCATCTCCATAAATTCTTCCGTTGTATTTTTGATTCAATATTTTGGGTCTTACACTCATCAGTATTGTGGAAGATGTTTGCAACCTAGCCCAAATGGAAATGCTGATAGTTCAAACTCATTTAAATAAGAACGATCTTGCGAGCTCAAATTATAAGTTATCTGTCCCGCAAGAACTACATAAACGGCATTTAATTATGAGGGTCTCAGTAGTCCCGATTTGTTGTTACATCATCATGGTGTAATGTGCTTTTCCTTTATTTACATATTATGATATCATATAAAATACAATTAGACAAAAATGTGCTGAAATCGGATCATCTCTCAATTAAATTACTTGTCTTTGATTTTTAATGTTTTTGCAACTTGGATTCGTCCAAGAATTGGGTCTGTCAAGAATTTGTTCCACTTTGTTCACGCAGTATGGGCTGGCAGGCGGAATGTGGGGAACATGACTTCTGGTTCAAAAAATTGTCATGCGGTCACAGATACCTGTAAACTTCCAATTGTTTGTCTCAGTGTCTGAGCTAAACGATTTTTATACTACGGGTTCTTAAAATTTCCGGAAAAAGGGAAAAACGCTCACTTTCATCAATCTTTCCCGGACCCAATAAGCTCTTCATTGTTTTTCTGTTTCAGCATAAATTCTGATAAGTCTGTAATTTGAAACCTTCATGAGGCTCTGAAGGCTGTTTAGCAATCTCGGCTTCTTATCTATTCAACCTATCAAATTATTAATAAGAAGAAATTTGTTATATTTTATTACTCCATCTCTTCAAGTGTGTCTCAGTACCTTCCAGCTTTCGTTCTAATAATAAGAATTTTTCATTTTCTAGAATCATTCTTTATTTTAAATATTTGAAAAACAGCATATATATATATATATATATATATTTATAAATAATATAAATATTTACAATAATCTTAGCAGCAATATAACTGTTTGAAAAAAGCAACGTTTTTTATCTGAAAGCGTTTGAAGTACAGTGCTGACCAAACTGCCTTTCATTAGTACCCAGACGATTTTTTTCTTATGCTTAAAAATTTAGCATATAAATTCAAAATGTTAAAAGAATTTAATAGATTAATAGCTAACGTAAGATTGTTGTATTTAGTGTTCATTTATTCTTATATAATAATCTGTTGTAGTTTCAAGAAGTTAATGTTGTGTTGCAGGTGAGAGATTTAAGACAATATGATTCGACGACTTTGGTTGATGGCAGCCGTGGCCTGTGCCATATGGATTTTCCAGGTCACGGCTTTTCCTCAAACCAGTAAGTATACTTTTACTTCTCATATATATTTTTAAATATGATCTTTTACTAATTGGATTAGTTAACTGCAATCAATTAATTAGGCAATTGTCTTCAATTACCATGTTCACATCCTTTTTCTGGGAGTACCAGGGACGGTTTTAAACGTTGGACACTCCTATGCCAAAGATTTTTTGCCGCACCATCATACCATCAGTGGGATGTCTGGCAATTTCCCTCAAGAAATTAATGTTTATGATGACAATTTTATGTTTATCACATAATAACATCAGTTACGAAATAATTTAATCTTATTATATTTGGTGAATCATGTGTCTTAGTATTGAAATTATTTCACTTAAATTAATAAGTACCAAAATTAGTTTTTTATAATCATTCGTTGGAGATCAGTTAATGGTTAATATTTACAATAAGTTTATGTTTTTAGGTTGACTATATCATCGACTGATTCCTAACAATTAATAATCATTATAAATCATGACAGTCAACATCCCATCACCTCAAAAATAAGTTTTTGATTAAAGGTCACAAGTTTTTAAAGTATAAATGCTTAAAATATTGTTTTGATATTATATTGTTAACATTTATTAAACAATAATATATCATCTAAACTGGAATAAATTTAATAAATTTGAAAACTGGAGGTAAATCTCAAACTTAATATTATTTTTTTCTAGGTGAAGCTCTTTCTGTAGAAGATGTGAGAAGACCAGTGTATCGAGGAAATCACAGGTATAAACATTTTTTACCTAATTTAAATGTAAAAGAAAAGGTTAAAGGAAAAACAGTTAAATTGTTTTTTAATGTGAATAGTAGTGTTAGAGCCATTAGTTATGGAGAGCAACAATTTAAAAATGAATCATCAGATACAAAATCCACTTATGTTAATGGTGAAGATCTCTCAAAAGAAATAGTTGAAAATAATATTGATTGGAGAAATGAACATAAAAAAATGTTAAATACTGCTGAGGATGGTGTTGTATGGTCACAGGTTCAATTAACAACAGGGTCTAATGAGTCATCAATTGTGGAAAATTTTGTAGAAAATTCTTTGTATGATTTAGAAAAAAATGAGGACAAGTTTAAAAAAATAATATTGCCAAACACTGAAACCACAACAAGACACATACAGATTTATCCAGCAAGTAGCCCTCCTTCTTGGATAGAAAGACCAGGAGTCATACTGGTTGAAGATGTTCATCCTTCTAAATTACCCAAGCCTCCTTTGTATAATGAAGTACCACTTTATCCCCAGCCTACAAAGCCATCAGTAAATTATGATTATAAGCCACCTGCTTTAAAACCAAGTAATACATATGGAATGTTTGAATCATTTATTACAAAACCTCCCATTGATTACAATTATCCAAAGCCAGTGGTATCAAAACCAGTCTATCCTCAGCCAGGTATTGATACTTCTACAAAACCAGTTGATGTAATGTACTTCAATCCAAAACCTGTCACAATGAAACCGTCTTTTGATATTGTTGACTCAGGAGTTACAACACACCAACCAATTTCTGTAACGATAACAAATGTTTTGACTCACTTCACTCCAGTTTATACTAAACCTCCACCTGAACCACCTCCTAGACCTCCACCTCCTACAATTGTAGTAATTGAGCCTCCATCAGATAATTATATAGACTGTGGAAATATTCAGGTGGTAAATAGTGCTACATTTAAACACTGTCCAGACGTGACAGTTGTCTTGAATAACAAACAAAATATTTCTACATTAAGCCCACCTCCTGATGCAAATGTCCAAGCTGCTGCAGCAATACCTGTTTCCCCAGTAAGTCCAGCAAATGGCGTAGTTCCATTAGTTTCCCCTTCTATAATAGCTACTCCAAAACCTCCTATAACAATAACGGTACATGATGTTGATGATGAAGAATATGATTATGAAGATGATGAAGTTGCTAATGACGTTGTTGTTTCAAGTACTACTACAACTACACCAAAACCATCCAGACCTAGTTCTTCTACATCCTTACTTGGCTACCTCCAAACTCTTGTTTCTTCTCTTCCATTCATTGGACCAATCTCAGTTTCTCTTTGGATTATCTTTTTAGGACCTCTTTCATTTTTATTGCTTGGTGCCATGGGTGTTGCATCCTTTATATTTCCATGGCTTGCGCCGAGGCTAGTAATTGGTAGATCTACTAGTGGACTGTACATTGAGAAACCTATTTTTCCACCAGCTGCCAATCTGTTTATAAAAAATATAAAACTTGGAACTTTTGAAACTACTTTTGGTGATATTTCAGCTGAAGAGATGTAGTGAATGTATATATAATTGAATTGAATTTTTTCTAGTAATTCATTAAATTAAGTTGTGGCATTGTACTAATTTTTAATAATATACTGAAATTTACTTTAATACTACTGACATTAATCTAACTTTAATTTATTTTGACTCTGATGATTTATTCAATATAATTAGATTTTTTTTACGTAACAAAAAGTATGATTTAAAAAAAAAAATTATTGTCTTTAATTTTTTTTTTTATGGTAACATATGGGTCAACAACTCTAATGGTCTACTGGAAATCATCTAATAATTTTCAGATAGAATGGCAATGCTTATGACTCATTTTGTGAGCAAAACTTTTCAAATATAAGGATTGTTTTGAATATCATGCAATTGGCTGTTCATATTTATGAATTTATTGGAATGATGATTTTTTATTTCAATTTTATTACAACTAACACCAATTAATTTACCATAACATTGTTGTTTAACATTTTAATCCATAAAATAATAAACCACTTTCTCTAGCAATATATTTGTTTTCATTTTGGTACCTCTGCAAAATTTCTTTATGATATTCTGTTATATGTTTTAAAGCTTAATCAATAGGTATTCAGTTATAAAATATTGTACAATTCCTTTTTGATTATAAGGAAACTTAATTTATGATATTATTTAATATATCACTGGTTCAATCTCCATCCTCATAATTATTTAAAACCAATGCTTAAAAAGCAGCTTTCGAACAATTAATACTGAAAAAACTTATATATAATAATTAAAAGTGAACTGTCATTTGAGTTAACTGTGAATTTTTAAAAACGAAAGAATTGAAACATAGTAGATTTAATTTATTAGTTATACGAGGGTCATTCAAATATAAATGAGAATTTGTTTTTAAAAATAAATTAACATATGTAAATGGTTAACCAAACATTTATAATTTTTCTACATAATCACCCTCTTTAATGACAAATTTTTCCACTGAATCAAAAGCTTTTTTATCCCTTCAATGCAAAAAGAAGAGAAGTGTTCGTTGAGCCAGTTGTGCTGTATCTCTTCGCCTGTATCATCGGTGAAACGCTGCTCTCCTAAAGCCTCTTTCAATGGTCCAAACATGTGAAAGTCACACAACGATGAACCTGAACATTTCTGATACTAAAGCTTGATTGAGTCACATTAAATGAGCAATATGGAACCGGTTGTTATGATTGTTGTCCCCTTTTATTCCGATAAGCAGCCTTCACTTGATCCATAGTATTGCAGTTGTAAAAAACATTAATTTTTGTCTGTTCGTGAAGGAAATCCATTGAAAGAACACATTTTGAATATGGTTTTCAGTCTTACTCGCCATAAGCCTGCTATCGTGGGATTCATTTTCCATTAATTTTTATTTTTTCGTCCTTCAGAGAAAATTTTGTGCAACTAAAACACTGTTGTCTGTGTAAAAGTGTTTTAACCAAACTGTGCATGCAATCTTTGCAAAATGTGATGCCCTCCCTCTCCAAAACTTTATTATTATGCATGCCGCAACTGACATAGGTACTTCCTTCTGACTCATCTTTGTTACTCCTCCTCTACTCATTACGAGGCTGGGTTAGTGGTCGCTCTCCACTCTCATAGTTCCCCTTTACTGTTCTACACATGACCCTAGCCAACCCATATATGGCTGGACCTCCAACTCAATATTCTTGTTTATATTGGAATGTCCCACATATTCATATGCCTTATTTTAAATAATCTGTAGTGTTGTTGTTGCACCTCTTACAAGGAACCTGAAGTTAGATCCTGAACAAAGCTCATTCAGTCTTAAGAAAAAGTAAGTAGCAAATTCTATAAAAATATTTTGGTTTGGCCTCAAAACTAAAATGGTTACAAAAAATTATGTATTTTTGACCACCATTTACTTCCTTATGGTACAATATAGGTTCCCATCATTTTCATAGCTCAATCATATTTCACAGAAATGTAAAGTTTAGGAATTTATTTTGTTTTCATTAACCATTATTTACATACTGTAACCAAGTACCATTGGCTTAACAGATGATATTAATAATTACTAAATTGAAGCCGTGAGGAACTTATTATCTTAATTAATACAATTCACTATCTAAATGCCAGAATTGAAAGACTACATTGATTTTTAACTTTTTTTAAATTTGTAAAATAATCTGCTTTAACACAACAAAACTACCACAATATTGTCAGTAATCTAACACTTATCTCACATGTTTATCATTCTGTTGAGTCTCAACTTTTATGTTTGTTTTGTCAAATACATTCGAACCTCTATATATTGATCATGTTCCTTAAAAAAAAAATTGAAATTTCGATAAATAGAAAGATTGAAATTTTTCACCCTTTTTAAGCTAAAACAATTACTTCTATTCTTTAGGGTTAAATAAGTATCAAAGGCAATTTTTGAGGGTTAAAGAAAAACAATACTGAACGATCAATAAAACTTATTTCACAAAGAGTGCAAAATTACATCAGTGATTGCAGATTTTTGATAAATGCACATTAATAATTTAATAAGGATATGCATTAAAAATATGCAAACATACATAAAAAAAAAGTATTTTTGTTTTCAAGCAAAATACCTTTTACTGTCCTTTTGTGTATAACTCATCGCCAAAGTCATGTTTAGGAGCAATGTTTACAACAAGAAAAACAAAGTTAAACTGAATTGATTTAAAATAAAAATTTCAAAAATGCAAGAAAAAAGATTCAGAGAGTTTAGGTACTCCTATGCTTCTTCTGAAACAAGATCTTCCCTGAATTTCCATTGCTTTGCAAACCAGTCGGACTTTTTTTTTTATTATTATTTAATTATTACCCATTCTTATATAGGTAAACTAAGGACTCTTGATGAGAATCACATTTTATATATTTTTTTTAAATGGGAATTTTTTGTTCGATATATATAAATTGTATTCGATATACAAAATATTGTTTCTATTAAAAATTCAAGGTTCCAAAAAAAAGTTCGATACATAGAGATTTTCGGTATATGGAGGCTCGATATACAGAGGTTCGATTGTAGTTTGCCAATGGCTTGGATATAAAAATGATCCTTAAGAAGAAGCTCATTATATAGATAATTTAAAGTGATTATATTCTATCATTTTGTTTAATTGAAAATAATGAAAAATGGGAAATAAATGTATTATGATTTACTAACTCAAGGAATTATATAATAACTATAATAATTAAACATTAAAATTATTAAATATATATATATATATATATATATATATATATATATATATATATATATATAGTATTTATTAAACGCAAATAAAATATTTATATTATTTTGAAATTACTTTACTAATATTTAGGAAGTTGAGATGGTAACTTGGAGGTTTTTCCATTATTTGTCTTAGGGAAGAAGTTGAAAATCTCTGATATTTTCCAATTTGACTCTGGATATATCTCTGACATGTTTGTGGATCTTTGTTGATTTGTCTCTAGCAATATGAAGTGCCGTTTTGATTATCAAGTTATGCTTCTGCAAAATGGAAGCCATAATTCATAGAAATGTGAGACTGAGGGAGCCCCTCTAAACTGTTTATACCTCCACAAAAATTTCAATTATTACTTTCTGGACTATCAATAATCTCTGAATGTAATAGTTTGCTTGTGTACAGTTACATTTTACTGAATTGAACCGAAAATTTAGATTCGTTGCTGTAAAACCCGCTCTATCTTTTTCCTTATTTCACTGTTCAACTATATGTTAAAGATAGCTGTAATTTTTCTTGATCACACAAATTAAGAAAAGAAATTTTTTGCCTAAATTGTAAACATTGAACACATAAATAAAAACATTAATTGAAGACATCTGGTATCTATTTAATTATTATTCTCTTAGCTAGTTAAAATAGTAGTGAAGTTAAACCTTCTAAGAATACTAATGCATGGTTCTGTGAATGTTACTACCCCCTATACATTATCCTTCTTTCTCCTCTTTAAGAATTATAGCTGTTATCAATTAATAATATGGCCCAAATATAATTAGAACTACAAAGTGTTTAAGAACAAATGGATTTTTATTCTTTATGAAAATTATGTACTATAACAAAATTTAAAACAGTAAAATGTCTGCCTTATGTTTTAGTTGAAATCATGTGTAATTATTGATTTATTATTATGTTAATATATTTTTTAGCTTTATATGTTCGATTAATTGTACACAATTTTATTAATTTTTTTATTTATTAATAGGTCTTTTATAGAAAGTAAAAGAATAAAAATGTCTATTATTAAACCAGAAACCAAAATATTCAACATAACAGACTCAATACCCTCTCAGTATTATTGGTTCCTTCCCATAGTGACCATCTCTGAGAGAAATGAAGTTTGAAGATAATATTGGTTAAAGTATAAGATTATATTTATAATGATGTTACATATATGCTTATAATTGTATAAAGATTTATTTTATGATCTCAAAGTCAATAATATCCATTGATGCAAAACTTCTTTGCTGGTGCTACAAATATTGAAGAATCAGAGCCACCTGCAATCTTAACTATCAGCCTTCTCAGTTTTGTGCAGCTGCTCTCCAAAACATATTCTTCAGGACTGAGTGTCTGCTGCTGCATGATTAACATCACACATCACAGTCATGGCTCACCAGAAATTTATCTGTTATCAGTCATGGAGTTTGTGGATATTTCTTCAGGTCACATCATGCATTACATCAAAGGTTACATCCTTGCTATATATCCCACCTATCATAATCTCCAAAAATTTATGTAAGTCACAATATCTCTATGTATAGGCATAGGAACAGCATTATCTGCCAAGCCTGTAGTCGGCAGTACAACAAATCTGCCCCTGTCCAAATCATCTGTGAAACAAATGATCTGGGTCATTCTTTTGAGAAATATGCTTCCCATTTGGACCCCAGATTATCTTATAGCAAACTCCAGGACCAGATTAAACAGCTGACATGCAAGGCAGTCAGTCGTTCTGTCTCAGTCTCTGAGACATCAGTAGATTGCGAGATGATCTATTAAATTTGTTGTGTATCCATCATTTGATCATCAAGTGGATGAATAGATTCTCTTTTGAGGCAATAGAGTGTTCCTGGCAGGGGCAGATCAAGCAGTATGTAGACTAAGCCACCACATAGGGCTTTAAAAAGTCTTAACTTAAAGATTTCAGATATGACCGAAAAGGTTCAAAACACCTTTCATGAAATAATCAAACAGATCTAAATTTAATGTCTTTTGGTATGAAATTTTTTATTTCTTTTATTTTTTTATGATAACTTAATGGCAGATTTCTTGAAACTTTTTTTGGCGGAAAGCCCCAAACTTTTTACCACTCAGAGCCCCCACTTGTCTTGATCTACCCCTGGTCATAAGACCTCTAGAAGCAGCCAAAGTGATTAATGGTTTAATATTGCCATTAGTTTAGCTGTGTTTACTGTGCAAACCAATATTGGACTTGAGCTTCTTATCATTTCAGATCTGTACATTCATAGTTCATAATTCATAATTTCATAATTCATAATTCATAGCTCCATTTATAGTTTTGACATTAAATCTTCGACATTTATGAAGGCATAGTTCTTGCATGGTATAAAAATAATCCTTATGCTCATCATTCGAAGGTTCTGACTAGGCAATTATTCTTTAATTTAAAGGTATCAGAAGTGTGAGCCTATTGCTCTGAATCCAATAATTGTTGAGACAAACCACTAGTAAACAATAAAGCCTGCCCAATAGATGTGATGACGCATAAATAAATAGAAAAAAAAATATGAAAAATGAAACTATTACTTTTTTTTAAGCCATATTTCAGAAAATTATTTTAATAACCTGAGCTGTACTCTGCTTTATTGAAGTTCTAGTAGTCTAATCCTTGTTTTAAATGCTTTAGAATCACTTTAAAATTAATTAAATCAGATTGGGAAGGTACACGCTGCTATCATTTATTGTGTGGAGAGTCATCCATGCCAAAATGTTGGTGGGAAGCAATTCTCCTTTAAACTTAAAATTGGAATAATAATAGTTTCAGGCAAGGGGATGAAGTTCAACTCATAGTAGTCCCATTAACTGGAAATCCAAAAGGGTCTCGGTGGAAAGTTTTGGAGAAGCTCTGAAGATTTGCTCATTTATATTTTTTAGGGTGCTGATTCCAACTTTGTTACCTCGTTTTCCGGAAATATTTAAAAAAAATGCAAAAGCATTCAAAAAATAAATTTACTAGTTCAAATAAAGGTTAACTATACCAAGTAATTATTTATTCCATATAATAGTGTTTAACTTATTTGACACCTCATGATCCATCATGAAACTCCTTTCCAAAATAAAGGAGAATCTTATAATCATTTATTTAGTTTTGAAATTTCAACGTTGGGATAAAAACCGGACTATATATTCCCTAATAAATGGGGGGAGGGGGGGGGGGAACAAAATAGCCAAAACTGCTGTAATCTCTTGTCTTAGAAACACACCAAAATGTTCTCCCCTTTTTCCTTAAACTTTACTGATATAGTTCAGATATTGGCTATGAATGGAATTCTATTAAAGTTTCTAAACCAATAAAAAATGTATATTAAAATACAATTAGTTTGATAGGGCTTATATGAAACCCATTATTTCATGATTAATTTAAAATGCTCTATCCGTTATGCTACTCTAATTATTGGCTGAATGTTGGGGTCTTGGAAATGAAAATTACTGGTAAGGAAAATCAAATAATTATAACTTGGCACAATTGGTTCACCAATTACTTATTTGACTTTGATCAAGCACCTTGTAGAGGAATTTAGTAGGTAAAGATGTTTTTAACATGTCATGCATAAGTGATAGTTTTATCTTGCACAAATGTTTTGTATAAATTAAATAACAAATAAATGATTTCCAATTTGGTTAAATTGAAATTTGAAGCTCAGGTTGTATGATTTTTTTCTAGTTTCTTCCTAAAAAATTCACCTCTTGAAAAATATTTGTATCTGATAATATCTTATAGCAAAGAAGATTCAACAGATTACCTCAATGTTTGGATAATAAGCAATTTATATTTTTATCTTTTAAGAAAATATAAAAAAACAAAGATGTATAAATTTCTTTGATAAATCTCAAGGAAAGTCAGGGACAATTGCAACGTAGTCTACTAGTTGTTCAAAATTTCAAGATATCACTATCCTTATATTCACTTTATATGTATGTTTACTGGATTGTTTGATATTTAGCTTTTTTGATTAAAAATATTTTATCTTTTGATTTATGACTGATTTGTCTGTTTTGTTTTTGTTCTTTAGAACAAGGGAGAGTAAGAGTGAATTGTCTGAAAGAATATCCCCTACTACAGCAACTCCTATTGGTGAATCTCTCAGAGCAGTCACAAAGCAGCTTCTACAGCCAACTGATATGGTAGCTACTGATGTGAGAACTCCTCCTAGAGTTAAAAATAAAACTGGAGAAGCAAAGATAGAGAAATTAGCTGAGGGACCTACAAAAGCAGATCGAATTGGTGAAGGGGTCGGAGAGGCTATTGCAGTAGACGTGGTAACACAAGCCCCAGGGTTATCAACATGGATTCTTCTCAGTAATGACCAGGTTAAAGGAAGACCATCGACACAAGCAACTATTCAAACAGTTGAAAAACAAGTAAAGAAAAATGACACTTTAAAGATCAAGCCTGTACCAAACAAAACACCGATAAAGAAACTAAATTCATCTGATGAAGTTACTAAGTCACCCTTAATTCTTCAAGATGTTAAATTTAAAAATCGAACACCAGTAGTTGTAGGAAGAGTCCCAACTACTCCACTTGATAATCAAACACGTACTACAATTACAATTTCTGTGACAAGTCCTACACCTGTAAACAAAACAAAACCATCATTGTCATCGCAATCAACAAAGTTTGTTGAAATTGTTCCTACTACTTCATTAGTGCTGGAGACGGACACTATTGAGACAAGTGATGAAACATCTACAACAGAGACTACTACAACTACAAAACGGACTAGAAGGCCCAGCATTAAAAAGAAGAAGAAAAACAAGAACAGAAGAAGAAGACCTTCCAAACCCGAAGAAACTGCTGAAAGTAAAATAACTCAAGACAACAATTTGGTTAGCAATAAAATTGATCCAGCTAGACCTCTTTCAACAAGGATATATAACTATCTTGCTCGAGAAGTAATGCCGACTGTAGGAGTTGGTATTGTAGGTCTTGTACTAACTGCTGGTTTAGCAGGTTTATTCTTATATCCATTTGGTGGAGGTATTGCCAGAAGGAATTATGAAAAGGGTACAAACCACCAACCACATTATTACTATAATGATTATGTTCCACACAGGGAGGACCACACAAAACCAGCTGAAGAAAAGATTTTTAATCCGATTGCACCATCTCTTAATCATAATTCTTATCTGTCTTCATATGATTCAAAATATAATAACAAATTAAGGTATGAAAGTGATTATAGCCAGCCAGTGAATGGATACGCAGGAAGTAGTGAATATTCTACTCTACCTGATTCTGTGAAAAATTCAGACTTTTCTCTCACTGACAGCAATAAATATTACAGTATGGATCCAGTCAGTTCTCAGTATAAACTAACAGATATCGATAAATATAAGGATGAAGGAAATTATCCAAGTTTCACTGAATATACCTCTTATACTAATGCTGCATCAGTTGGTACACGAGGAAGTTATGAAAAGGTAGAAGCAAGCCAAAATGATACTAAAGAAGAAGATAAATCAGATAAGAGTCAGCCAGAGTTTTCAGCACTTGTGGGCACTCCACAGTTTACTAATACAGACTTTGTAGGTTCTGTTTCTCTTACCGGAAGCTATGGAACAGAAACTCAAAGAACTGGAGCACTAGCTTCTGAGCATGGCCCAAGAGCTTTACGTAATACCCGTGATGTACATGATGATTTCAATAATGAAATTGATGTGACTGATGAGAAGATATTAAAACAATCACCTATAATACCTAGCACAGAAACACCAAAAGTGGAAGTCACCACTGAGGCAAAAACAACAGTTACTGACTTTTCCACAGAGTTTCCTCAGAGTTCTGATGAAACTACAACTCAATTCAATTTAATGAATATGTTTACTGAAGAAAATGAAAAGTATCAACCACCACAAAACTCTTCAGTTGATAATCCTGGAGGTTTTATTGGTTTCATAAAAAGGTTAGCACAGCTAAAACTTAAAATTGGAATAAGTCTGTTACGGAGTACTTCTGAAGTAGTTCAGAAGTACTTTGATAACGTCACTGCCAGAATGGAAGAAGCTGTACGACATCTTGAAAAAAGAAGAAGATCGTTACTTTTTCCCTCTTCTTCAAGAATCAAGAGAGACACTGTTACATCTAAAAAAAACATATATAGGAAACATAAAAAAAATGACTAATTTTAATGCTGTATATACCTAAGGACTTTCCAACTGATATGCATTTTATAAAGTTATTAGGGAATAGGTTAAATAATGTGAACATGATGGACTCTGATTCATGGGTTTAACGTAAGTGTATATGAAAACATCTACTTGCTTTAAATTATTATTAAAATATAGTATTTTCTAGATGGAAAATGTATGCGAGGAGATGATATTTGAAATGAATGCAGTAATTGATAAACTACTTAATCAAATCAACATTTAAAAAATAGAAACAAATATGAAAATTGTTCCAAAATTCAATCCTGGAATTTATAGAAAATTCATGTAAAAAAGGATTGATTCATTTTGATTGTCATCTTCTCCTCATAAATAAACAGAATTTTAATTTATCTGTTTTTTTGTTGGGCAAAATAAGACGTGTTTTCAGGATAAATTCCTCATTTTTTATATGTCTTCGTATTTTCTAAAAATTAATTGAGGGATTCTTGCTGATTTCAAATCTTTCTTTTCCTGAATCTGCTTCTCATGTTTATTTCACTATGTTACCTGAATAGTTATTTTATTTTTAAACAAGTATTTTTTTAAATTCTGTAACATGTATAACTGATAATTGTTTAGGATCTCATTTGCATTTTGTTTAGTTAATGATTATTTTTTTGTTTGATTTCTTAATGAGAAATTTCCTTGTTTGATTTAATTATTGTTTTCAATCTGGGTTTACTTCTGATAAATGACTGAATATATATTTTTTTTGTAATACAAACTTTATTGCACAAATATATTGTTAACAGGCTGCATGATAATTTACTGCACATTATTTAAAGTAAATTGTAAATAGATATTTATGTATATTTCGTAATAAATAAATATATACATTATTATTTTTTATTTTCCTTTCCTCACAGAGTAAATCTATAACTTTATTCACATATAAAAGGAAAAATAAAACAACATAAATAGTATTATACTATTTTTTCTACTAACAATAGGATATTAGAATAATACTTAAAGGAAATTCTGAATAATTTATCAATTTGCACAAAATTTAAAATTAGTATTTTACATACTATATTCTTCTGTAACTCACAATACCGTTGGAAACATATTCATATATTTAAATAATTATAAATATACATTAAGAAATAATTTTAATTAACACATATATTTTAAATATTTAGTTTAGTGAACGACTTTCATTACATTCTAACAGACACAAATCTATAAATACGATGAATAATAAATATTTATTTTATTAAATACTATTTGATATATTAAGCTAAATAATTACAAATGTATAAAAAACATAATTCCCATGCAGGATTATGTGTTAGAATTAGGGTGATAATGTCAGAATAAGCAAGAAAAAATTAATTATTTAATACTGAATGCAGAAACTATAATCATATAAAAAGTAAATAATTTTAATTCAAAATTTAAATCAATTTCATTGATTCCTTGAAATAAAATTTATAAAATAAACATAATTTCTTATAAATAAAACAAAATTGGTTGTAATAATGTTTTTGTTTTACAGAAATTAATTTTAATTACTATGGCTGATATTTAGTGTAAGTATGATAACTCGAATTATTTAAGAGAATAGTTTAAAATTTTGAAAATCTGACATTTAGTAACTTATAACTGATTTTGTCATTTTTTTCTTACTCCTGTAAAATTTTTGCAGTGAGATTTTAATTTTTCATCAAAATTTGGTTCATCCAGGATTGAGTTTTAAAACTTTAATTAGGACAAGATGATCTTTTAATCGGAAAGTAAGTGACATGTAGATGGAAATTGGTAAAGATAGACAAAACTATACCAAATCCAACTAACCTTAGTAAATCAGCTTACATGTTATATCTTAAAAAAATAAAATAATTCTTTGGTTTCATCACAATACTCTTTCTACAACTTATTTTGTACTGAAACACTAGATTCAAACGTAAATAGAAATATTGAGCGTAATAGCTTTGGAGATACTAATTCCTTTTACCTTAATTTAAAAAAAAAAATTTTTTTTTCAGATAAACCATTTATTAGTTTGATTAACAAAATAAGTCAATCCCTAAATTCATTTTACATCTACTTGTATATACATTTTAGATATATAAAAACACTTCAAGGACACCTCTCATCTAAAAAAAAATATATCAATCACCATGGCTGTCATCGGCAGAGAGGTTTCTCTGTAACTCATATAATTTTCATCAACTAAGAATAAGAAAATTTATTTATTTAAAAAAAAAATGTATTTACAATATAAAATATGTAATTTAAAAATTAAAATAAATAAAAGAACCTATTTATACAATTTTTCAATCCTTCAAAAACATACATTGAAAGTAAAATACACACATTAAGGCCTTTATAATCGTAATAGTACTTAAGATTTTATACACTTCTTATTTTATTATAATTCTAAAAATTATCCATTAATAGAGACTGTACAAATTTCTTATCACTTATTAAATATCAATTAAGACATAATAAATAAATAGTGAGTTATTATCATAATAAATTATGATTATCTTTATCTCGCATTCATAATGAATGAAGATCATAAGGGAATTCATAAGCATATTTCATATTAACGTCTCTGCGTTTTCTACCAAGAACCATTGGTAATAACATGGCCATAGTAGCAGGTATCATTCCAGCTCCCACAGCTGCTAAGACAGCATTATTTTTCGGTTGCTGAACTTTTATTGGATAAACACGTACTGTACCTGATCGTTTTGATGCTTTTGGAGTCGGTGTTAATTTTAACATTTTGGCAGCATGTTCTCTTTGAGCCTCATCTACAGTTTGAGAACCTTTTTCAACTTCAAGTAAACCGCCATGAGAAGTAGTTGTGTTATCTTCATCTTCTGGCGGTAGAACTGTAAGTCTAACAGATCGATGAGATTTCAACTGCTGGCCTGTTGGTTGCACTACAAGTGCTCTTTGGTGAGCTCTATTTCTCTGGGGAAGAGAATAACCCTTTGTACTGGACAGCAACACCCATCTACCATCTCCATCTCCAGGAAGTTGTTCCTTTGTATCTTGAGGCTTACTATACCATGGTTTATTGGGATTTTCATGAGGAAAAGAACTAGGTCGTCCATCAGTTATAATGTCTGAACCTGATCCCCAGTTATCAGACCAGCTTGGCTTATTATAATCATAGGTTGGCTTATAACTTGATGCCGGCTTATATTGGTAAGATGGTTTCTCCCAAGGTTTGTCATGCCACTTGTCTGGTTTATATTCTGATTGATCCCATTGAGGAATTTGAGGGGGTCTTTTGTTGGGCTCCCATTTCTGGATTTGACTAGCTGACCAAGGTATAGGTTCAAGTGTTACCCAGCCTGTTCTGTCATCATATGGATGATGATGAGTTTGAGATTGCATTAATTGCCATGATTTTGATTTTTCTCTTGTACTTTCTAATACATTTACTGGTTCATCCATGTAAATATTAGCCAATTTGTTCGTCGGCGTTTCTGGATTTTTTCTTTTATCTTCAACATACTTCTTTAAAAATGAATTCAATTCCTCTTGTGAATATGGTTTGAAGGTAGGCATAGGGGTTGTCTCAGAATTCACAGCATCACAATCTCTTTGATTAGTGCAGTCAATGGGAAAGTGGGATAAGGTACTTACTGTTGTTCCATCTGGGATTATTTCTACGATTTCTCTACTTTTTCTATCTTCATCTCTTTTTTGTTCAGGAGTTACGATAAAACTAGTAACAAATTTATGATCTGCTTCTCCTGGAGAATGTCTTGACGAGCATATGGAAGCTAAGCTTAATAGAAGGAACACCTTCATTTTTTTTTCTGATTTCATATCATCCCTATTGTAAATCACTAGCTGAAACAGAATATATAATTGATTTAGCAGATATTAAATTATATGAAACAGACAATATTAATTTTTAAAAAAAATTTTTTTTGTTAATTCAATTAAAGGTTATTCATTTAAAGGTAGCTATCTTATATACTGATATTGTTTTTTACAAATTAAATAATCTTTAAAACTTTTTATAATTGGCTATCGGAGTTATACTTAGGTAGCTGTGTATAAACCAATTTCTGTACACCTGAAAATTTTAAATAAATTGATTAGATCTGAAACAATGTCCTTTTATCTTTGTGTTGATGGTTATTTGGATAAAGAAATTGGAATATACATTGATGTTGTAATATAATCTCATTGGGCATTTCTAATCAAACTGTATAGATATCTTAGTGTTGATAGCAGAAAGAAATTTATTTCTTTATTAAAAAAAAAAAAAAATCAAATCATGCTAAAATAAAACAAGATTAAAAATTGTACACTTTTTATAAATGTGCCACAAATTTTTATTCAAAATAGTTGATATATGAATGTAATTCAATAAACTGTTTTTGCTAATAATCCAAAAATGTAATACAGTAAACATTCTGAAATATGTTCGCTTAAGCCATGTTCCTCAACCTTATTTAACCAAAAAATCAAGAGATTTTGTTTCCTTTCTGTGGCCTCTGAATCTAATGAGTTGTGCCCTGTAAATAGCAGGATAAATCCTGGGTCTTCAATATAGATTTTTTAGTCAGGGAAACCTGTTTCCTTCAGCTTTCCTTTAACTTAAAAAACTGAATGTTCCTACCATTTGCCCAATTTCCAGGCTCTATTTAAAAATTGTTTCAACTAAACTGCAAAAACTATGATTTTTATCTAAATTGTACTAGGAAAATTTGTATTTAAGTTGATATATAATAAATTGAAGAGGTGTAGCTAAGCATATCACAGATGTAGTTCTGATTATTTTTAGTTTATAAATCAGTATTTATTTAATGTGTAAACCTAATATTTTTTAAAATGTATTTATTAATAAATCCTACCTTGCCATTTGTGCAATGCAGGTTCTGGCAACAGTTAGATATGTGTAATACATCACTGTATAGCCCCGGAAATTTTTTCCGCTTAGCAGGGGAGGATTAAGCAGTAAGCGGACTAAATAGCTGTGTAGGGTCCCCACTTGTCTTGATCCCCGTTGCAGCAAATAAAACACTTTGCTTTATCTGTCTGTGGTAAAATCTGACTACCATTGGCTCCTGAATGGTTTGTAAGAAATTACCAGTAGTTAACAGGCATTTGATGCATATTTTTTTATTATTCAATAATACTCTCTCCCTCTATAATTCTATAGCTTATACCAAGAGCAGGGATGGTTAGGAATCAGTGACAGTGCATCCAAAATTGGCAAATAGTCGGCAAGTTCCTTTTCATTGAATCAGTGATGGGCATGAATCACCTATGCACTTAGGTTTATGCAATTTATGTTTATAGATTAGAAAAAGTCAAAGTATTTTGTGATTTCAGGAGAAAGGAGTTCCGGATCCCCCTTTGGCTATGCCACTGGCTGTGGTATATTTAAAACTCTAATAATATAAAAATTCTATCAAATAGGAGCTTTAGTATAGAACTTTATTAGAGGGAGGGGTTCACAATCTAAAACTTCCCAACAATTTTGACTGAATTTCCCAACAATAATTTTTTTTTCCTATTCAAACACAACATAGTAACGATAAAATCCCAATTTCTTTACTTAAAAGGTATTAGTTTTAAATTTTCGCAGCTCTTTGAGTAATATATTTTACCAATTTGAAGTAGATTCTCAAATATATCCACTTTTCGGGTTTTCAAATTATTGCAGGAGTGACTCCCGACATTCGCCCTTTCCATAACGACTTCCCTGCTATTAAAACGAGATACTCATTTCGATATTATTAAACTGCTAAAATTATTATAACTTTTAGTTGATAGCAGCAGTCGAGTTCCACTCCCTCAAGGATTACATTAACTCCCTTGACTATTACTAATCTCACAAACTTTAAAAAACAACTTAAAAATACAAATGTTCAACATATGTAGATATAAAAATTTATATGAACTTTGAATTCGGGAAGAAACCATTACTCCAAAAATCCAAAAAATTGATTTGTAATAATATTTCCTTCCATCTGATTAAAACACACACAAAACTTGTATCTTCGTTACAAGCGAGATTATATGGATATAAATATTACGACAATTTTGAGGCCATTAACTGCAAAAGATCTTGTATCAGAACCTCAAATACCGATAGGGTTGTTGTTCTAGAATTTCCTGATTATATTAGATTTTAATGAACACGCAAATAATTTGCGTGTTGGGGACAAACTGCTGCTACGCTGAAATAGGGGCAAGAAGAAGCTTCTTTTAATGGACGCTATATGAGAAAATCCCTGAGAGCGAGGCTAACAGTTGCGGAACTCTGGGAAATAGAGAAAGCACGCAGCATAGAGACAATACTTGCTCACACCTTGGCCTAGCATCTTCATACGTAGCTAAGCAAACAATTGTGAGAGCCTCACCCAAATACTCTCCATTACAGTTTTCTTTCTCACTAACATAAGACAGTAACCATACAGCGTAACTTTTTCTGGGCTTGTTCCCTCAAACTTCAATGAACTAACCTATATTTTGAATGAAGAACTGAACTATATTTTGAATAATGAACTAAACTATATTTTGAATGAAGAACTAAACTATATTTTGAATGATGAACTAAACTATATTTTGAATGATGAATTAAACTTTTTATTTTTTCCTTTTCTTATTCAGTTACACATTTAATTTGATTTTTATTTATTTATTCATTTCATTTCTTTTTTTGTGACATCTCATGTATACAAACTGTCTTCTACTATAAATTATATATAATATAATATTATATATAGTAATATTATATAATTGCTATGTATAATCCCTCCTTATTTTCATTTTACCACTATGCTATAAGAAAAAACTTATTATTATGTATCCTAACATGGCCTAAAACTTAGGTCGAAACTTTGACACACATTATAATAAGTTTTTTCTTATTTGTGTATTTATTTATTGACCGCACCCCCAACCAAGATTCTTCAAAATATTTAGTTAATTCTTTTTTAACCTTTTCCAACACGTTTACTAGTATGTTTAACCAGTCTTTTAAATCAATAGTTTCACCTTTTAATCCAGAGTTGTATTTAAATCTTAGTATCCGTCAAGCCTGTACGTTGGTAACATTGTTTGGTTTTTAACGGTCATATTCTGACGTATTCAATTGGCGCTTGACCATACTTCACTTAGGTATGTTTTTTCTTGTTATTAAGTATTTTTTCTCCTCCCTCTCCATTCTGTTAATTCAGTCCATCCTGCTAATTCTCTGCATTCTGTTAATTGTTTCTCAATCCTTATTTACAATCTTACAATATAAGCTTACATAATTTTATATCTTGCAACTTTATTTTACTTTGTTAGTTTTTACATACATTTTTCCATGTATTTTATTATATCTTACATAGAAATCACTACATAAATCACTTGCATTACTTATATTATCGTAATTATCTTGATATTCTTTTCATAGTCCTAAATCTTCATTCTAGTTGTTCATTCATTCATTATCTTTCTTTTTATATTTTCACAATATCTTAATTATCTTTTTTTCCATTATCTATTAACATATTTTTCTTTAATTCTTATTATTCACATTATGGTTAGCATATTTTTCTTTATACTTTATCAACATTATTTATAGTTTATATTTTATTAGCCTATATTTTTTGTTTATTTCTTATAATTCACATTATGATTAGCATATTATAATTAGCACATTTGTCTTTATACTTCATTTTATACTACATCTTACTGTGAATTTTTTTTACTGTTAGTGGTACTGCCACTGTTGTTAGATCTAAAACTTAGGCCGAAACTTCTTAATCATAATAAATTCAATATAGCCCATAGGTTGTTCAACGCCACGGGTACTGTCGAATCCTTTCTGTTAATTTCAAAACAAGTTGCCATTTGCCACTGAACTTGCTTAAACTTTATCATGGAATAAATAATGAGGACTCAAGTCATTATTATTTATTCCATGAGATAGATGCATAACAGTCGATCATCTAAGATCAACGTTGATGCTTTATGATTATATGAGAACTTCTATGATAAATAATTAATATTAAAAAAAAAATCTTGAAGAACGATGGACGAACTTTGACATAAGTTTATGTCAATTATTTAGTTTATCATTGTTGATCATAACACTCAGGTAAATTTTAAGAGCATATTTTCTCCTAACGTTGTATACCTACTAATTGTAAGACATAAAATTAAAGTAAAACTAAGACATAGATTTATTGTTAGTTACAAATTAGAAATAATAAATGAGATTCGAATAAATCAAATTAAATAAAAGTAAAAACAGATAACAGTTAAAAGCATATTGCATTTTGTTATCCATAAGATGCTAATACTGCGCTGCTAAAAAGAATTGAGGTATATTCTATCAAAATTTTATACATCCACTTCTCATAAAAAAAGATTTTTTTTGACGAATTAAAATCCTACATCTAAAAATGAATTCTAAAAATAACCCTTTTTAAGGATAAAAATGGAACCCTTTGCACCGTCCCAGTTTTCTCGATTTCATCAGAAGACTTCGAATCGTCCTGATTCTCTCGAATGTGTTATTGTTATATTTTAATTTCTTAAAGTTAAATAGGTCAAATTAGGTAGATTGTAATACTATAATATTATATTAAATATGTTTTTAAATAGATAAATAATCGATGGATTTGAGCCTTGTTAATATATCAAAGAATACTAAATTAGGCGTTCATCGAAATTAGAAGTTTTTTTTAGCGGAAAAAGTTACTATCTGTCAATGCGTTATTAATAATTTAATCTAGATAATTTGTTATCGGATTGGGGAAGTTTTATGTTTCTACTTACGAATGGATTGCATTGGTTTTCCACGACATATTTTATATGGCAAATGTTTCTAGTATAATTAAGAAACAAATCTGGAAATTTTTTAAAATAGAAACCTCTCGCCTAGCTGAGGCACTTAGCTGCTCCATCATGGCAATGATTACAAAGAGACCAACAGCCATGAAGACATTGCACTTGAAGGTGAGAGTGAGCACTTTCTACTGTTTTCGTTCACGGTCACTTTCATCTTCACGGGTCAGTTTTCTCCAGCTTCCTCCCATTTTTTATGACAATACTCCGTCTATTCGACCGGTAGCTGTGACTATAACTTTCTGATAGAAATCGTACTTTTTTTTTCTATATATATAATTTTTATTTCATATGCAAAATACAAATTTCTTACAATGTTTACATCGGATTCAGAATCAGCTCTAATACCGTTTTTAATAATATTGTTAACATTAATAATCTAATCATTTGAATTTTCTTTATAACTAGACGAAAGGAGGGGAATACACCATTCTTAACTACCTCTCGACTTTCAAGTTATTTTAACAAAATAATAATAATAATTATACAAAGCATACAATAAATCATGTACATAACTTAATAATCTTCCACCTTTTTTTCTCGTAATGAAGATTGCAGTCATAATTTAATATAATACCATTGTTATAGGATAATTGCAGTAAAGGAACATTAATGAAACATATGTTAAATCATGTTAAAAATTAAACATCGAAAAATGACTAAAGATTAATGAAATTTCTAGAAAACATTAATGATTCGATATAAAATTAAAATACGAATTTTATCTTACCTAGCAATCCTTCTTGCAAAGGCAGTACATAGATATTCACCCCTATTTTGAAAAAATCCGAGAAATGTGTTAAGTGTAAGTACTAACATATGTGTCCAACTGGGCCTGCGCCTAGAAATAGTAAATTTGATTTAATTACAATTGATATAGTTTCAAAAAAGTGGTTATGATAATATAGAACTAATTTTTAATATTATAATGATTCAACAGATTATTTCTAGAAAGAAAATAATGTTTCAAAAAGAATCCATAGAATCATTATTTTGATTTTAACACTCAGCATTCGTCAAAAGCCCCCCCAAAAAAATATATATATTTATCTTACACAATAAAAATATTATAATCGTAAAATACACATATATAAAATGCTATAAGCAACGTTTAATTTTAATAAATTTTAGCTTATTCAATTTTTGTCACGCAAAAACATTTTATTAGTGATTTTGGCACGGGTATACATTGATTAACTAACGTCTTTCAGACTGCTTTAATCATTCGTACCTATGACTGTCAAACAATTACTAACTGCAGACAGTCGTTAGGTACCGGTCTCCCATACCATTTGGCAATTTTACAAAATGACAATAGTCCACATATTACCGAAATATTCGATGATTAAATGCAAATCGACGTATACGAATAAATTTAAAATTAAAGATATATAATCCTAAGTTTCTTATATTTTTCCATTGTTTCCACTATATTTATTCATGTATATATATATATATATATATATATATATATATATATATATATATATATATTATTTTGAGGTTCTTCTTTTATTTTAACTTATTAATTTTCTTTTATTTATTATTATTATTTATTTTTTTATTTTTACTTATTTATTATTATTTTATTTTATTATTTATTTGTTGTTATTATTTTTATTTATTTATTTTTATTATTTGTATTCCTCTTTAACTTATTTGCTAACTGTATTAGCAGTGCAGTATAAACTGATATCGACCAATCATTGAAAGTCAACACAGTTGAGCGTAGGTAAGCATCACTTTGTTATAGATTGTCTTTATTTTTAATAATAATAATCATTTGTCGGCTTGGTTGGCTCCTCTAGTTGGAGTACATAAGGACGTTAAATCCCAAATAAACAAACAAACTTGCTATAAAAGTTAAGATTCTGTAAACTTGGTTCTTGACTAACCGAAATTAATTTATTTTCAGCCAACCACGTAACTTGATTTACGCTATGAATATTTGAAGGCTATAGTCATACTTAACACGTTCGTCACCAGTGTAAATCGAACGAGTACATAAAAAAAAAAAGAAATGAAAAAAAGGTTCTAAAAACTTCATAATCGATGCACAAATCGCTCATTTGTTGCAACAACGCCATAACTCGAAAATCATGATGTTTTTGTTAATACCTCAGGGACAATACCAGTGATATGAACTTTTACTAGTAGAGTGTCATTTCACTGAAATTACAATTTTAGTTTCACTGAAATTAATACAGTATTTAAAACCTCACATGAATCACCTGAATTTCGAGTTATGATGTTGCAGTAAATAAGTGAAATAAAATAATATATATGGTGTATAAAAATATTTTTCGTTATTATGCACAGTTTTTATTAGCAGAATTAGAGAAACCGAGTAACTACATTTCTTTTCGCTGCATATTAGGTATCTGTCCTGTGTATCTCGTAAATCTAGATGGTTTAAATTAAATCTTAATTTAATAAATCAATAATAAATAAACTAATTAAATCTATAATAAATAAAATATGAAAAAAGAAACAATTAAATCTATAATAAATAAAATAATAAAACATAAATAAATAATTAAATATATAAGTAATAAAATATAAATTATTAAATCTTAGATCTATACAAGTAAATCTTAATAAGCTTAAATCTATACAAGCTTAATCGACTTGGGTCAATAACTGATTGTTTAACGACAGACTTTTCATTAGTCAATCTTTAAAATAAAACAAAATAGATTTATTTTGTTTTCATACTTCTAAAATACTAATTAATTGATTAATTAATTACTCTAAAATAGAAGTTCATGTGCTTATGGATTAGGGATGCATTTAAAAGAAAATTACTATATCATACTTGAGGATAGTAAAACAAGTGAAAATTTCAATAAATATATTGAATTAGTCAATATTTTATGAGTTATTCAAGAATTATTTAAAATCAATAAAAAATTTCTACCTGGGGCAAAAAGCCAAAGTTAATGGTAAGGTCCGTTTACATTATGAGCATTAACTTTCTTTAAACGAATTTATAAATTCTTCTTATGTTCTTTATTACTTAAATAGTTCCTTAATATACCTAGGTAGATACCAATTTGTAAAAACTAAAGCTCATTTTTCGATATATTCCGTTTTTGACATACTGTACACATTTTACAGGGGATAAAAAAGTATTTATTTGGTATTATCAACTATGAAAAACTATTGTGGTTAAATAATTACAAATCTAATTAGAAAGTTTATGTAAATAGCAATTTTTAAAGAGGTTTATATCATTTAAGAAATGATAGAATTTTGACTTTTTCAATGTCAAAAAAGTATTTGAACAGTTTGATATACTACATTTTGTTTACAAATGTAACAAAATAATGCTACTTTAATCCTTTATTACCATCTCCCTAACTAATATCTATTTAATCCTCATCGGTATTTTAAGTTAACCCTGTGAACTAGAAGAAAAAGCGAAATTTGCTCCAAAACTAGTGAACTTTCTTTAGAAGTAAAATTATTTTTTTATATATATGATAATCGATCTTCGTGAAAACGGCTATAATTTCATAGAAATTTCTTGAATTTTGAAAATTTAGGATCTTTTTTCTGTTTGCTTCACTAACAAAGGTTTCTTTTTCTCGAAGTTCTGCCCTTTTTATCATGTACATTTCTGATCAATGTGCCCTTACAAACATCTCTGTTGATGAGTGGTATGGGTTGCAATGGATTGAGCATGATTATTTCTGACTCTATCCACTGTACATAGCACATCTACGGTTCCTAAGCTACTTTGTCCGCCCAGTACGAATTTTATTTTGAAATGAATCCTCCTTATCATGATATTTTATTATTCAATACTTGGTAGAAAAATTTATTCTCAACATTCAAGACATTTGTATAAAATACAACCGTTTTCACGGAGATCTACAGTTTTAATTTTATTTCTATAGAAAATTAACTAGTTTTTGGGCTTATTTCATATATTCCACTTGCTCACAAGATTAACTATTAAAATACTTATTGGGTTTGAATGGATATTAGTTAGGGAGGTAGTATTAAAGTATTAAAGTAACATTATTTTGTTACATTAGTAAACAAAATATAGTATATCCAAGTGTTCAATTTTTTTTTTGACATTGAAAAAGCCAAAATTTCATCTCTTCTTTAATGCTATAAATCTATTTAAAAAATTCCATCTCAAAAAAACTTTCAAATTAGATTTGTAATTATATCATCACGATAGTTTTAAATTGTTGATATTGGTAATCATTTTATGCGAGAAAATCAAGATGCTCAAATACTTTGCCATCTGTAGATTCCGGCCGGGTTTACCCCGACCTTTTCACTCTGGCTTGAATAGGCTGGTAACTTGCAAGATAACCCGTTCTGTCTGCTCTAGTTGAAGTAAACAAGGGCTTCAATGAGCAACAACAATTATATATATTTATAAACTAAAAATTGAATTCTTAACAGCATTATCAAAAACTTAATTAAAATGTACTTGAGCTTATTCAACGGCTACTCTATATATCTATGGCCACAGAGAATAAGTTGGTGGGTTGAAAATCCTCTGTGCATTGTGATCTGCGCCCAAGCCTTCTGCACACTGTTAAGAAGTTGGTAGTTTACGACTCTAAATTTTTACGATTAATAGAGGAGTGGTGTGAGTTACCATCTTCTTCGCTGTTTTTAGAAGGAAGACAACACAGGAGAATCATTTTTCGTCTTACCAACTTATTTCCTGTGACCATAGATTTATACATAGTGACCTTATTTCCGGCTATGATCTTTATCCATATCACTACCAAGAATTGTCGATAAAATCAAATAACATTTGAAATACGAGTACAAGGCCGCCTGGGCAAGGATGTTCTCGTCTTCCTTCTTCAGAATGAAATGCAAACCGATCTTATCAAGAGATTATATTCTACAATTAAATCACTGCCAGAACAATTGAGGAGTTTTATATCAAAAGTTAATATATCCACTTTTAGAAAATTATTAAGGGGACATTTTATGGAGATGACGCAAATTTTTATTGAAAATGTTGATTTGTAACAGCTATTCGACAGAGAAAAATTTGAAGAAATTCAGATTTGAAATAAGCTGAATAATTTTCGGGCGAAGAATATTAATTCTTCAAAAAAATCTTTGTTTTTGAGAAATGGATATGTTAACTTCTGATAGAAAACTCCTCAATTATGAAATAAAAATCTAATACAAATAAAAAGAAATTTCAGTTTCCTTATTCTTTTAATATGAAACTACTACTAGAAGAAATTCATATTTTAATTTTACAGATGTTATATATGAGACGTTTTCTTTGAAAGTGGAGTAAGTCTATATTTGACAAAAAATTAATTAATGATAACAATGAATGCAATCTGCTTGGAGCTTTTTACCTATAACAGTTCTAAAAAAAAAATCCTTCAAAGTTTTCATAATTTTTGAGTATAAATATACATAGTTAATGAAATTACAAATATAATTACTTTGAGAGTGGTTTATGTCCACTTTCCGCAAAGACATAATATTTAGTTCAAAAATTATACTACATAATTTCTCTACTTGATTTTTATATGTTAATAACAAAATTTTTCATTCGTTCACTGGAATTTCAGTACTTCCCCCGTTTATTGTAGAGTATAAAACTTAGTAATGTGTTCGGTTTGTTTACTTAGCTTTAAGTAAATAAGTACGAAAAAATCTCTAAAATTACTGATTGTTAGTTTCATAACAAGTGTGAATTTTAAATTATATAATATTGAAAATGGATAATATTACCTTAGAATCGTACAGTGATCCAGGTAAGTATTTATAAAATAAACCCTTATTTTAATACATTTCCTTCTACATGTTAATAATTTCATTTTATTATTTTATATAAATCATCCCAACGAATAGAAACAAAACAAAAACAAAATAAAAATGGCACATATTGATATAAATTGTATGTAATTTAAATGAAATTACTTGAAGACATATTGAAATAAAGCCTAATTTTGCTTTGTTTGACATATTTAATTAAAATTTCATTAAAAAAAAAAAATGGTTTGATTCAAATGAAATCCCATACTTAATAATACATGAATGTCTGATTTTCACATCTTGTTGACATTAAAAGTGGTTTGGGTCCATTTTAGGCCATCAAAAGTATAAATTTCTTTTAACTAATACTTGAAAAACGGTCACATAATAAACTTAAACCAATTTAATATTTGAAAAACATAAAATGAGCGTATTAACATATACCAAAATTTTTCAAACCATTCAAATACAAACTCACCAATATCTCCATATAATATAAAATGAACTTACACCACTTTCAAAGAAAACGGCTCATATATTACGTACTTAGAGAATGTTTTATCATTAATTAATTATTTTATGAAAAATGACGATGAATCACGGGTTTTAATTGCGAATTAACGGAACTCTTTTTAGGTATTCTCTCTGTAGGAGATAGTAGAAATTCTAAAATGAATTGGAAAGGCATGCGAGGGGAACTGTTCTTGAGGTAATCCGTTATAAGGGATCAAGTGCAATTCGTGACAACAATGCAGCAATTGTTGATAGCTACTTACGACTTCCTTCTGCCTTTTCTTTATTATCCTTATCCCGTAATTTAATCTGTTATTACCTTTAGTGGAGTAAGATGAATGCCACACAATAGAATCTTGTGACGATTGCTCTACAATCCAGTTGAAGACTAGAATCAAGTTGAATTGAAAATAGAATTTTCATTATTGAAAATTTATGTGGAAATGCGATGCGCACCATCAATTATTTAATTGATTTATTGGTCAGTTATAATTTTATAGAATTTTTATGTCTGATTATGATCGATGTTAGTTGCAATAACAATGTAGCAACACTTAATCCTTGAGGCACATTTTTCAAAGCTGATTTAATATAATATTTCCCAAGTCTGGCAGATTGAGGATTATAGACAAAAAAAATATTTAAAATGGATTCAATGAATACATGAAATTTTTATTAAAAAATTTAAAATTACATATATATATATATATTGTTTGGAACTTTTATTTCCCTGAATCAACTATAATTAAGTTATTAATTATTAATTAAATTGACGTAAATCGTTTTTCAAAAACGTTATATTTTTTAAAAATATATAACCAGTTATTTTTAGTTATCAGGTAATCTCACTAAATTCTAAAGAATTAATTTTTCTTTATATTTAGTTATACTGGAACCGATAGTTACGAAATAATTTTTAAATTGTATAAAATTTATAAAATGTAAAAAATACAACGCTTCTTGAAAGGTTTCAGTCTAAATTAAATTGATTAATATATTTGATATCGTTACTTAATAACAAAGAAGATATTTCTTCATTATAGTGTAAATCAGTGACGTATGGAAAGGGAGGGATCAGGATATTTCCTCTTTCCCTTCCTCTCTTCCCTCCCCTCGAAATTCATGTAAAAGTACGATTTTCGTACCCTCCAACATAAGGTTTGTGTTTTGAGTAATATTTTTTGTATTTTTAATAATAATTTTTTATCCAATTTTCATGCTGATCCTTATGAGTTCCGCCCGATTTGGCGATTATGGAACCTTCGTTGATTACTTCCCTTCTTCTTATTAAATCCCCCATCCTCCCAAAAAAAATTCTGCTTACGCTCCTGGTACAAATATGAAGATTTGCATTTGAAAATTAATAAAAAATACTTCGAATACAGTGAAAATAATAAAAACTATAAATATGTCAATAGTAAATTATAAATACAATATTTAAATTGAAACAGCTAAAGTAGGCTCTTTTTTTTATGAATCAAAATAGTATCAATATGTTATAACCTCAACTTGGGGGTATTATGAAAAGGAAGATATTATATTAAAAATGAAAACTCTAAAAGAACTAAGCTCGTTTAAAATTAATGAAGACATTAATCTCACTTATGAAAAAATTAATTAATTAGTAGAACATGTTTTAAAAAGAGGTTATAATTTATGCTCCAATTGCAGAGAGATGACCGGATAGCGATAGCACGCGGGAAGTAAATTGGCACAAAAGTATCAGCCCACTTTTGTGCCAATTTACTTCCTTAACTATTGATAAAGATAAAAAAAAAAATAATAAATACCTGGTTCACTACGGTTGTTAGAACATATATATATTTGCGTTATTTAGTTGAAAGAATCTTTTTATATTGAGGAGATTAACGTGAAGGCACTGGAAAAAAGTTAGATAATATATCAAATAAAAGTTAAATATTGAAATTCGAAAAATATTGAATACTAAAAGGATTGTACGACCATAAAAAGCACTAAAATATTCCATTCGATTAATAAATAATGCCGAGTAATTGATTTTTTTTTCCCAAAGCAATAATATTTTCAAGCTAAACTTATTCATGCCCATAGGCAACTAGTAACTTCGGCTGTAACCAAACCTTACAGTCGGGATCTATTATTTATGTTTTCACCACACTACAGGTCCTGACAGATTATGTGAGAACGGATGATAAAAAGTGGAAGATATTGCAACATACACAAATACACAAACGCCTACAACAATGCTGGGACTCATCCGTCCTTGGAAGATAGACGAAACGGCACTTAATCTAGCCTTGGCGGCTTGTGAGGTCCCAAAATATGAAAAAAGTTCTTACAGGCGCCACGAAAAAAAAATTAATATTTAAGTGTTAAATTTAACACTTGCTCTAAGCGAATGATCTCCATGCCCTCGGAATCAAAGGTATCACGATTTTTTCGTTTTAATATTGAAGAATAAAGGGATCAGCTCTTTTTACTTATCGGACCTACATTTGGTGGTTCCTATATTATTTATCTAAAAACAGAGAAGTTCCAACTAGATTCATAAATCCATGATTCACAGGAAGAAACGAAATATATGAAGGGAGAAAGCTTCAGTTTCGGAAATTTCGGCACGGACCAATTGTGAATTAAGAATACAATTTACATTCAAAAAGTGAATAAAAGTATAATTTTAAAAGACGGATTTTACCCAAAATTTCTGTCAAGCAATATTATATAATTATATACCTTCCACTAGAACAATTCCCTTAAACTTTTGATATACAACTTTCTAGTTAACATTATTTAACCAATCTTACAATTTATTCCTATAAATCTTGAAATACAAAGTATACTTTTGGCTTCTTTGGTCTTACCAGTTTATTTTGAGTCCCAATAGTTGGGAAAAGACAAGGTATAACTTGACTATAGCCTGCTTGTGTCTAGAGAAGCTTTTCTTCAAAGCTTGGATCGATATATCACAAAATTCAAATGTTTCTTCACATGATCAAATAGACCGAGTAGGGCCGGCGTATCATTTATACCATACCGCATAGCTTTCCAAGTACTTATACGGTTAATCGATATCGATGTAGTTTTTTGAAAAAGGTTTAAGCGCCAAAAATTAGAAATTTAGGTTTCAATTTATTATGGGACGAAAACACCATCTCTATCTATTACCGCTCAGGACATATCGAAAAAACTCACACATTAAAAATCCAAATCTTTTAGGAAACATTTTTGATTTTATATATATATTATATATATATATATATATATATATATATATATATATATATATATATATATATATATATATATATAAACAGAAAATCTTGTTTTGATCATTTTTACTTAATAGCGCTTCTTACAATTTTCGCTATATTTAATCATTTCTAACTAATAAACTAATAAGGTCTCAGTGATGAAATTTTAACCGCGTGTTACAACATAATTAAAAGAAAGATATCTTTAAATAGAGTCTGACTTATAATAAAAGAATTTCTTCTTAAAATATCGTATTTTTAAAGTGTTTCCCTTCTGAGATATTTCAGGTTGAAAATACCTGATTTTAGAAAAATCGCAATATTTGTAGACCCATTAAAAACAATAAATGTAACACTAAGGCCTGAAATGTTTTAGGAAAGTAGTAACTTTAAATACTATATCCATAAAAAACATTGGTCTTAGTTTTATCTTTAACATTATTAATTTTAAAAGAGGTTTTTATTTTGAAAACGTTAACATTTATCTATTTTTTTTTATTATTATTTTTTTTATTTATCTATTTTATTCAGTGTGCTGAATAATGGATAGGAAATATTTTGTATTTTATACTCTTTACACCTATACAAAATGGGCGCTCAAAAAAAAAACAAATTGGATATCTAAAAAATGGTTGAATATCTGTTTTCAACTCTTTGAATATAGTACATACATAAGTAAGAAAATAGATATTTTTTTTCAGAAACCTTTTCAAATTAAATTTGTTTATTTGAAATGGATTGAACTATATAAAAGTTATGTATTTATGCGTCTATCTATACAGATATAGATATTCTTTATTCTTCAATATTAAGTTCTAACTTGGCCTTACCACGCCAATACGTGGACTTGTGGTTTGTGGACCTTGAAATTAGACGAAACGAATACAATAATAACTTTATACAATACTATTATAAAAGAGCAGTGAATCCGGAAAAAAAACGAAATATCTATTATACGCTTTTATATTCACGAAATACTTCGTTACGTGTTTTTAATTGTCAAGCCAATGAAAAATTCAGATTTTATTTTATACTTGCACTTTTTTTATTCATCAAAAGATATCACATCCTTTTACTAATTAAATTCTTTCTTATTCAATGATGAACTTGGAAAAATAAACATTGAGGAGAATGTATGACTGTTAAAACAGAAACAAGAACCATTTATCAAGCATTTGTTATTCATTTAATCTTATAAAAAAGTAGAGGAGCCAGGATCTCATTTTGGGGCTGCCCATCCAAGTATCTACTTTAAAGAAATCCACCTATAAGAGGACCATCTCTATAGGTAATATTTTCTATGCCTAGCTATATTATTTATAAAATAAAATTCCAATAGGTTTATAAAATTTTTCTTTATAGATCAGAATAAGTAAAAGTATTTTGTGATTTCGGAGGGAGAAGGGATCCGAACCCCCTGGACCTCCCCTCGCCACGCCACTGCTTATAAAATATCTGGAAAATGGACACCATACTTTTCTTCAGGCCCACTCAATTCTATAACAACTAAACGATTCTCATTTATACTCGACTGCTCCTGGTTTCTTCCCGTATAGAACTAAGGTTCTGTAAGATATGGCGATGTTATTTATCTTCCAATCTTGCCATTCGGCTACGCGGGCATGATAGTGGTGTGTCATATCATGCAAACAATATGCTTATGCCACTCTGGCTAAAAAAGAAAAATTGACTATTGTCCACTATAATTTTAGTTATTTAGAGGATGTGACGGTGACTATTTTTAGCTCTACTGGATTGAACCATTGTTCCTTCTTTTTATCTTTGGAATGCATAGGCACCCAGACATCTTCCTCAGCTACTGAGTTCTGACTGTTTTCCAGTTCCAGTTGAACCTTTTCTTATCCAATTATTTCTTCTTTGTTGTCCTGCTCATATCTTTGAATTACTCTAATTCGGATCAATGAATGACTTTTAATCACTCTTCTGTCTCTTTCTTTGATTCCTTCTTGCAAAAGTGATGTATTTTGCATTATCTGAGCAACATCCCTCTGGACTCCTATTCATCTTCATGACTGTCAGTTCCTCACTAGCAAGCTTTAAATCCAGTTTGTTCACTTTGACAGAATTTTCTCATCGCAAATATCTTTAAAATTTTTTAAAAAGTTTAAAAAGTGAAAGAAACTAAATGTTTGTATAATAATTACTATAAAGAAAGATTTTTTACATAAGTATGGCTGTGTTTTTTATGTTATAACTTTATAACAGTTAATTAATTTCAACATAAATTAACTTTAACATAATTAATTTCTATTATAACTTTAATTTTCATTATTTATTCATTTTGATATTATTTAATTAATTTAATATTTCTGTACTCATTATGTCTGTAAATATTGTAAGGCTTGTAAACATAAATCTCTATTATTTATTGACCTTAAATTTGGCAGATTGTAATATTTATCCATAAAAACTATTTATCACTCTCAAAAAGAAAGATTATTTTGTTTCATATTTTCAACTATTACATTCGAAGTTCAAAAGTTTTTAAATTCATATCATCTCAATATAAATTTTTTACTCATCATGGAAATGGATACATTTTTTTTAAAATTTTATTTTGGTAGCAACATTAATTGTTTTAACCCATGTAAGACAAAAGAACAAATTTTAAAATTATGGAAATAATCAATAAAAGAATTTTAGTGATTCAAATATTAAATTGGTGCAGATATTCTAAAATTTGAATTTTTTTAAATACTTATTTTTGAAAACTTTCAAGAATAAATCTTAGCTTACCTTAAGTTAGAAATATTTTTATGAATAAAATCTGTATTTTTGTTTCAATAAAAGAACATTTATATTTAAAGAATAAAAAATAATTTTACATTGATAATAGTTCAATAAAAACATTTGATATTTTATGAGATAAAGAAAAATAACTACTGTTCTGCTGAGAATAGAAAAAATACACAAAAATAATATTATGCTAGACTATATACTATCTATAATAATCAGCTCTTATAAATTGTATATTAACTACTTATGACCCAAGGGCTTGAAAGTCCTAATTTAATAAAAAAAGAAATAAAATTAAATAGAGAAAAAAAGCAAAGTTTGAGGAGTTGTTAACAGATACCTTAGGAAAATTTGTTGGAAGTAAAGATGAAATAGGTTGGCTACTGACCTAGGTCGCGACCAGCTATGTCAACGCCGGGGTATCCACAGAGGAGACTGCCGCAGTGGAGTTGAGCCTCTGGGGTATCCCTCAACCCCCACCAACCATTCCCCACTACCCCTGTCAATCACCCTGGCTCTTGTTTTCCCTTCGGTGACAGTCCAGGATAACAACAAACATACACTTCAAAGTGGGGAGAAGAGTACTTTGGTCAAATCTTTCATCAGAAAGTAGCGAATCCAGGAGAAAGTATACTCCATTCGTCCTGAAAATATTACCATGTTTTCTGTGATAACTGGCGTATCATAATATTTGTATTGACATTACTGTTACTCATGTCATTTTCATTATCGCCCCGCAAGTATTAAGTTATATTTGAAGTGAAATATTTACTGATAAAATTCTTAGTGCTTCCAGGAGTTGAATTAGTTCATACGTGGTCCATAGTGAGAAACAAAAAATAAATACAACGGAAATACTCAAATTGATATAAGAGGCATTCTTTTCATCAAATATGTCCCCTTCTGTAGTTTAACCTAAAAATAAATTTTAAGTCTCAAATTAACAATTTCATCCAAAGCTTCTAGTTTCCCAAGCAATCTTTTCGAAAAGGAACAGGCAACTAGTCCCTTTTCAAAATTATTTGTATCTGTATTTGAATCGGTCATAATAAAAACGGTAACGACATCAGAGATCATTAATAGTTGATTGTACAGATTATATTCCAAAAAACAACTACGTTGTCAAAATATCGACTGCCCTATCAGGAAAAGAAAATTTCAGCTTGGGAATGAAGATCGTTAATGATTCCAACCAGAGAAAAGCATCCCTCTGCGATTTATGCCTTGGCTTAGGAGACATAGAAGCTAAAATTGAGCGGAATGCCTGACGAACAACATACAACCCGCCCAATTTTAGCTTCCATTTCTCCTAAGCCGTGGCACAATGCGTTAAGAGATACATTCGTATTGTTAGAAAGGTTAAAAAAAAAAGAAAAATTATTAACGGTCGTCATTCCTAAGGTGAACTTGCCTCCCTCTAAACCAAGCAGCCATATGCCGAGGATGACTCCTTGGTGTTCAGTGAATACCTCTATAAAGCTCACTTTCCCAGCTGACAATTTTTGTCTGTTCTATTTTTTGCTACGTTTGGCGTGGAAATTTTTACAAAATTAGGTTGTTTTTTAGGATAAATTTTTCATTATTGGAAAAAATCTTAAAACACTCCGAAAAAAATACACATGCTAAATTTCGTCACATTCATTTCGTAACAAATGTAAAAAAAATGTTCTTTATTTATTAACCAATATAAATAAAATATTTTTTTTATATATTAACCAATATAAATAAAATGTTTTTGAATTCAAACCGAACAAATAATGCAAAATGTACTAAAACAGTACAAAATGCAAGTAAACAAATTTTCAAGTTGGTTCAGCCGTTTAGACTGTAGCCTCGTCAAAGGCCACCAACAAGAACAATAATGAGAATATTTTGAAGTGATATACTTCAGTTTCCTTGAGTCCGAAATCTTTTATTTTTTTTTATTTTAATTCTCCCTGCCTGAGCTTTCGGTCATACGGGGTTATGGCGGCAGTGGGGTATTACGCTGGGGTAAGCGTATGCCACTGCCACCAATAAACTACTCATTTATTAAATAATCTTTTTATACATTTTTACAGTGAGGATAGTATATTTTTGGGTACAATGAATCCTGCTACTGTGGTGCAGCACGGTGCGCGTTTGCACATCTTAGGGCTGCACCTTATTATCTGCTACTGTGGAGCAGCCCGGTGCGCGGTTGCGTATCTTAGGGCTGCACCTTATCCTCTGTCGGCGGCATGGCCAGCCCTCCTGGCGTTCTCCATCCGTCCGGATCCGCCCGGTGACGTCCAGCCCTCCTGGTCAGCCGCATCCGTCCGGTTCCCATCTTCAGCTCCATCCGTCCGGATACCGGTCCAGCCCTAATGGCCCACTGCATCCGTCCGGATCCCGTCTCAAGCTCCATCCGTCCGGATACCGGTCTAGCCCTCCTGGCCCACTGCATCCGTCCGGATCCCGTCTCAAGCTGCATCCGTCCGGAAGCCGGTCCAGCCTTCCTAGTCCGCTGCATCCGCCCGGATCCCATCTCCTCCCGGGTGCATCAACCATCATGAGGCTCGCCGTAGTCGGGTGGTCCGGCTCTTCTCAGGGTAAAGTTCTCAGGGCTCACAATCTCCTTCCACCCGTATACGAAGTCCTTGAAGAAGGGGTACACCTCTTCCTCCATCAGACGGGGGAAGTCCGACTCGGCGAGGGCGAAGATCCCGGTAATTCTCGACAACCTGGCTCGGTGTCCTTTTACTGCGGTGCAGGACGCGATCACGTGCTCTGCAGTCTCAGGGACTCCACAGGTGGGACACCGGGTGTCTATGTCCTTTCCATGTTCCTGTAGTTTCCCCCGGAAACCTCCATGCCCTGTCAGCATCTGCGAGGCCCAGAAATCTGGGAGGACCCATCTTGCCTTCATCCTTTCTTAGACGGTGGGGAGGGACTTCCTTAGGGTAGTTCCCTTCTGACTCCTTGCCCACCGTCCATTCCACTCCTCGATGGTATCCTCCCTCAATATCTTCTTCCATTGGTTGGGGGTCTCGCCGACTCTGGTACGGAGTCCCTCCGGTAGCGCGTCGAGCCCTGACTCTTCACATTGTACTTTATTCTGTCCTCCTTGAGAACGAGGTCCAGAGGCATCGCTCCGGCTAGTACCTACACCGCCTCATGCGACACCGTTCTGTATGTCTTAGTGACCCTAAGTAGAGCCAGTCTCTGGATCGTCGCCAGTCTCTTCCTCTGCAACTGCGTGAGGTATTGGCTCCATTCCGGGGATGCGTACCTCAAGATACCCATGACCACCCCCTTGTAAATGGTCATTGTAGCTGGGTATCTGATGTCCCAGAACGCAACCCCTATGCTGTAAAAGCCATTTATAGACCGGCTCACCCTATCCTTCAGGTAGTCTAGGTGAGGGGTGACGTCGAATCTTCTCCTCATCTTCACTCCTAAGTATGTCACCTCCTCACCCATCCTCACTCTCTGGCCATCAATGTCATGTATGATAGGGTGAGCCCTGTCTGTGGAGCCTCTTACGAGCATGGCCTGGGTCTTGGCTGCGGCCATGCTCAGCTTCCTCCTCACGCACCATTCCGACACGAGACTGGCGCACCTCTCTGCCTGTGTTTTTAGTCTGGCTCCGCTATCCTCGGCCATTATGACCGCCAGGTCGTCGACATAGACCGTGGCAAGGAATCCTCTCTCCTCTAATTCCCCCAGCAGCTGGTCGAAGACAAGCTTCCACAGAGCCCTGCGGGCATCTTCTATCTATCCTCTGCTCTACCTCTTAGTAGCTACCTCTGATCTTCACGCTCCTGTTACTGAGGTAACTACTAACGAGGGAGTACAAATTCCTGAGGGTGTCGAACTCCTGCAGCCGCTGGAGCACGTTGGGCCACCATACACTGTCGAAGGCGGAGGATATCTCGAAGAGCACCAACATGACATACTTCTCCGCCCTCCCCTCCACGTCCCTACGCACTCTCAGCAGCGCATCTGTGGTTCCTTTTCCATGGGTCGAGCCAAATTGCCGTGGATGACTAGCTGCACTGAGGATCGGGCTAAGTCGCGTGACGATCAGATGCTCCAGGACTTTGCTGACGACAGGGAGGAGTCATATCGGCCTGTACGTCTTAGGCGATTCTTTGTCCTTTCCTCCTCCCTTTAGAGCAGTCTCAAGTCTGCGATCCTTCACTTGCTTGGAAAGTGTCCGATCCTCTGCTTCTCCACGGCCAGACGAATGTCCCATATATCCCATGGTGGGCATAGGTCGGTACCAGGCGGGTATTCTGTGGTGCGTCTTACCATGGCGTCCACTTCGCTGTCCTGGGACGTCCCTGGTGTATGTAAAATCTATGTACAACGTAGACGCATCCTCCAGAGTGGTTGCCTGGTCTCCCTCCACCATCGTGAGGGACTTCATCTTGCCCAGCGCCATCCTGTACGGTATTCCCCTGGTGTTCTCCGTTTCTTCGACAATGAATTCGTCCCAGGACCTCTTCTTCTGGTGACGCAGGCCGTTTCGGTACACCCTATTGGTTTCTTCGCGGAGTGCAGGTCTCCTCTCGTCGTCTCTGCACTCCTGGTACCTACGCCTGGTCCTATAATAGTCCCTCTTCAGTTGGATTAGGTCCGGCGTCCACCATGGGACCGGACGCACTCTCGCTCTTCGACGTCGGAGGGATATACTCGCTGCTTCTGTGATGGCGCCCGTCAGCATTGTCACCCTTTGGTCAATCTCTGACTCCTCCTCTATCGGCGCCATCTCCTCCCACTCTCTATCAGCAAGTACACCCTCCAGTTCCCTGGAGAAGACCCTCCAGTCCTCCGATCGGGTCATGAAGCTCTTGTCCACTTCTAGGGCGTTCCCGCCTTCCTCCTGCGCCACACTGAAGGCAATGACCAGGTGGTTGGAGCTCGTGTCGGACTGTAGGTTCCAGTCCGCAAAGCGCCGCGCTATGGCAGCCGTGGCGAGTGTCACATCGATCCAACTATGGCCCCTCGCTCCAACAAATATGGGGCAAGAAGGTTCGTTGATGATCACGAGCTGGCACCTCGCCAGCCCCTCTTCTACGGCTCTTCCTCTGGCGTCTGTGCGCACTGAACCCCAGGCCGTGCTCCACGAGTTGGTGTCGGAACAAACTATCGCGTTTCTATACCTTTGCGCGACAGCCTCCAAGGCAGCTATACTATCCTCGGCGTTAGCCGGTCTCGGCGGCATGTATGTGGAAACGAGGGTGTACGTGATGCCGCCCCATCTTATATAAAATGCCGCCTGATCTGCCGTGGTGAAATTCTTCATCGTTTTTACGGTGATCTGCCCATTGATGCCTCCGCTGCACACAGCAGACCTACAAAATCACTCGTAGAATGCCTTCGTCAAAAGAAGGACCAAACTTCCAACACATTTTTGTATATTTTACTTTTATTTAATAAAATAGGGAGGATAAAAAAAAAAGAAGTCGTATTTCGATCATTTTTCATGCGGATTCTGTTGCGGGATAGAACGCTACCTAAATCATAGGAATATTCTATTAAAGATTTTAGAATAATCAATCAAAGTGTCATTAAAGACAGAACAATAGAGTTGACTTTTTATTACAAGCCGACGTTTCGGCCCAAACATGTTGACCATATTCAGGGCTAAAATAGAGATATAAAATCAGAAAAATGTATGAAATATGAATGAAACAAAGAACAGTTTATAGAAAATAAAGTAAAAATTATCTAAATTAAAATTACAAGAAACATCGTCAATTAAATATCTATAATATTTCTTATATTTTAATTTAATTTGTTTTTTTTTATTTAATGTTCAGTCTTTCCTTTTTTTCTTTCATCTTCTACACATCTTTCAGGTCTATTATATATCTCTGATCTAATTTAGCCCTATTGATGGTTTGGCTGAAACGTCGCGACGATAAGACTTGTGATATAAAAACCCAACAATATAGTTCTGGTTATAAATTCACATTCAATACAGTTTATCCTGAAACCTAAAATCTTGTTATTGACGTTAGAACAAAATTCGCCATTTTACGGATTGTAATAATTTTAATAAACAAACATGCTGACTTGAAGCGGATACTATAATATAAGGAGGATGCTATAATAATATATTAAGATACCGTCTTCGGCTCTGATTGAGAAAAGTGGTTAAAATATGATTAACATAATAGCTGAAACAGGAATGACGTAGCGTGGAAAAGTGACTGGGAAGACTATCTGGGGTCATACGAAAAATGAAAGACGAGAGAATAATGTATATTCCTTTATCAAGACTCTTCTTTGGATGATCAACTTTCTTGCTTATTTTTCTTCATGGTCAACTCTTTTGGAAATAGAGCGCTCAGTAATAAAATCAGCCAATAGAATATTATTAGAGGTTGGATCCGCATTGAGGGGAACAAAATGGATTATATTTTAAATATAAATATAAAGGTTTATAGCATTTATAAACTTAGGAAAAGTAGAAATAGATGATTAACACAATGGTAACTTTTATGAAAGGTACTCATTTTCAAGGTATGGATACTTGTATCCAAAGTAGGCATCGAGATGTCAAAGTAAACTATCGTTCCACGATTGACATAGATACTAATTCGTGGACAATTTAAGAAAAATATGAACTATATAAAGAATGTATGCTTTATTAAACGCTTTGTTATCTCCGAGTTCTGTTAACTGGTGCTCTCACCCATAGCGTGCTAAAAAGGAAAATTTTAATAATACACTTCTAAATTAAAAAACAAAACAATAATTTATCTGGGCATTAACAAATAATATCAAGTTTAAATTATACAAACTAATTAATTATACAAACAAAAATGAATGACAAAAACGAGTTTTCACTAGATTATCGACTATTTGTTGAATAAAATATCTCAATTCTCATTGCCATCACGTGTCTCTGAAACGTATTTTTCGCGGAAGTTTCTCCATACATGAGCAGCCTTGCAAAGAGATCCTGCCCTTGCCCTAAGGTGCACCTTTTCCTTTAGCTAAAGCTGTCACATAAATTCACCTGTTTCATTGAGTATTTTAACTCTTATCATTACCGCTTCCCAATGTTCCTCCTAAAGTATTACTTTGAAGTTTTTATAATTAATTATTCTTTTTCTCTATAAAAATCCACAAAGAACGGCATTTTGGGTTTTGATACACCTCTATTACTTTTACTTTGGTAGGCTCTTAAAGTTCAAATTCTCATTACCATTCCTTAAATTTACTCATTACCGCCACCACTTCATTTTGAGGCGCTAATGAAATAATGGTTTGGTAATGAAAATCCGATTGAAAAACAATTATTTGATCGATTTTATCAAATATGCAATTAATTGAAATTTCATCTCCCGTATCTTATTTGTGATTCTTAATTTTGTTAATGTGCTGAAATTAGTTATAATCACTTCCTAAAACCTCAAATCTCAAGAAGTCACTAACATGCAGGATGTTTCAGGTTTGGAATACTTCTTTATTAAACGGTTCGGAAGCACGTTATCACAGCCCACGAATCTCATTATTCCCTCACAAACAAATAAATTATTATCATTACCGCCACTTCTAAAAATTGAGAATTTTGAATACCTGGCCCAAAATTTGGAGTAGAACTCTAAACTATCCTAAAACTCGTTGATTAGTATCTCTAGTTCACTCATGAATTTTTTTTTAGTTTTTTTGTGAATTCACTGACTCACTTTATCGGAGGACTATTTTTTAGAATTTTCTGAGAATCACCCATGCCATTGCCACGTATGTGGCTGCTGAGGTATTACAAATACTACTTCTTATTTTTTTTTTCATGAAGCGCGCATCGTTTTGCGATGTCAGATCCAAGAGATAAAAACATTTTTATTGAAATGAAATATTGCTTCATTCTTATATATTTGAGGTGTTGACTTAAAAATTACCTTAAAATCCTAAAGACAACTGACCTGAATTCCATGAAAATTCATGTTATAAAGTATCCTAATGTTATAAAGTATCCTTTGTTCATTATATACTATTTATTAATGTTTCAAAATTATAGCTAATTCCCCTAAATCATTGCCGTACTAGATCCAATAAATATTGTGATGATTATTATCATATTATCATTATTAGTGGCTATTGTAGTTATTTTACCTATTGAAATATATATTTTTACTTTAGCGTATTGCGGTTTATTGAAACAATTGCGATCGTGAAAAATTTCGAATCCGAGTTTTCGTCACACGTTTTAAAGCCCTCTGGGTACAACTAACCGTCTCTCAAAATGTCCTCTGTGTGCTCGTGCGCGAGTGCATATGGTGTCTTGCTCCAAAACAAAAAGGCGTATTTAAGATAGGTATAAGACTATGATGTTACAGCAACATTTTCGCCAAAATCGAGTCATAAAGTGCCACTTTATATCACCGATTTTACACATCTATACAACTTTCTTGAAAAAGGCTGAAACATATTTTGGTCAAATTCGTTATATAAATGTACAATTAAATGCTCTGTAATATCAGCAAGATCTTTTCATCGTGGAAATAGGATGACAAAGCTTAAATGCCGAATTTTCAAAATGGCTATCTTTACATTTTTTTTTTTTAAATAAATAACCGCCTCTCATTGTTTGTAGTAATTAAAAATGGATAAATTTAAACCACGAAGGAATTTGAAGTTAACTAAAGTAGAAGTATTTCTCACGTTGAAAACAAATTTCCTGAAATAAGATTATAGATAAGTAATATAGATTTACAGATAAGTAATATAAATAAGTAGTAATATAGATGCGTAATAATATACAGTTGGAAAGCGAAAGATTTTACACAAAGTAATATATAACATATAAACCCTTAGAAGGTAATGGAGAGTGAGGTAAAACGCATAAATTTAAGTTATTGTTTTAGTTATAATTCTACTTTTTTATTATTCAATGAAAGTTAAATGTTTTCATGGAAACTAAAAGGATAGAAAATTTGAAATTTATTTCAAGTAGCGTGGAAATAAAAGGTGTTTATGCGCGCACTGCACCAGGTTTTTAAGTTAATTTTTAGTTAATCAATATCATATTATTAACATAATACAGGACATGTGATTATACATTTTCTGTCTTCCATTGACTTTCGACCATATGCAAGTTTCTTAATTTTATCTATAAATATAAAAATTGTTATAGTTTCTAGTTTTATTTGAGAAATCATAATTAAAAGAATCACAAAGAAACAATTGAGGTGCTTTCTATCAAAAGTTTATATATATTCATTTCTCAAAAACAGAAAAGATTTTTTTGACGAATTAATATTCTGCACCTAAACATTATTCAGTTTATTTCAAATTTTAAATTATATAACGTCAAATAGGTATTACAAATCAACGTTTTCAATACAAATGCGCCTTTTCTCCATGAGATTCACCCAAATTTTTTTTTTGTAATAATTTTCCAAAAGAGGATAGATTGAATTATGATAGAAAACTCCTCGATTTAGTTTGTATTGATATTGTTTATATTTTGTAGATTGTTATTCATTAGATAATTATGCTAAACAAATATGTCAACTTGTTTAACAAGGCCACTGGAACTACGGTAAGTGAAAAATATAAAATAAACAATAACCTTTTGATATTATGAAATACTTTCTCTTGAAAGGTGAAATGATCTGATTTTTTATTTAACATAATTCCGGCATCTCATAGGACAGTGTTTTCTTCGAACTTTCTTCATCACTTTCGTTGAAAAGTTGCCCATCATTTATACCACCAGTCTTTCTTCTTAAACGTCGTAGGAAGGTTGGTTCTACCTTGCTGTAAATCTCAGTCTATCACATTTGCTGTTATCTATATTTACTATTTCTGTTGTGAATATAATAAATAAAGAAAAACAAAAGAATAATAAGGAATAATTTTATTTCATGCATTCTTGCGAAAAATTTTGAAAAAAAAGAAACCTTTTCTGTAATAAAAAAAATATTACCAACATAAATATTTCATATCGATGAATCTAACGAAAAAATATATACACGTTATTTGAGCTAAGAGTACAAGAAAACAATACCCTACTCACCCATAAAATAAGTGGTACTATTCATCTACATTAAGAAAAAAAAGCTGTAAGTGTCTGCTAATATATGTTTTGATGTACTCAACTAAGATGAGAGATGGTATTAATAATAATAACAATAATTAATTTTATTTTTTTTAAAACACCAATACAATGAGCATAGAAAAAAAGGAAAGAAGTATTATAGCAATGGAAATCCGTCTACCAGAGGTTAATTGGAAATAATATTAATTCTATGAAGACTATTTTTACAGAAAAAAGTTTATACGTAAGATCAAAAAAAAAAAAAATAAATAAAAATGAAATTACTCTATTCTAACAAATAGAGTTTAGAGTTTAGACTTATAAATAAAATAACAATGGAGAATTTTTCTTTGTCCGGTAGATATTTTTGTATCATCACAAGAAAACGGCTGAACTGATTTCGACGAAACCTTTTTTTCCCGTTCTCGTATTGATCCCTAAGAAGGTTTTGAGATATCAATTGCCATCTGCCATCATTAAACAAAATGGAAACCTAAATGTTTTGTCCGCTTTTCATAAAGAAACGGCTAAGCTAATTTAGACCAAACTTCAAACTGTTCATATTCAGACCCATAAAAAAGTTTTTAGCAATTTTAAACTGTTATCCGCAATATTGAGGCAATATGGCGGACGTTATAAAAGTTTATTTTATTTACTTTATCAATAGGTCCATTATCAAGTGGGGATATGCTGTTAAATAGTTCAAGCTGGTCATCGGATGAGCATAGGGCACGTGCTGACACTGAAGTGACAGAAAGTGACACTTTATTTATAAGTTTCGTATAAATTTATTTATAAGTTTCGTACACTCAGTGAGTCCAGGTGCTTTTTTTCTACGTGGCCTGCTCCAGAACCAGAGAATCCAACAGTAGGTTTTTCATTGCCCCAAGAGAACAGACACCCGGTACAATATCGTGTATCAGGAGACTCTCCGGTAAAACCGCACTTAAAACCGCTTTTTAAAGAGTTTACATAGTTATGCTATAATTAATACATTTCTTATTAGTATCTTCAACAAAAAATCAATATTCTATTCTAATGAATGAAATGTAGGTATTAATTAAAAAGCGAAGTATGGTCCTATAAATGATAAAAAACCAAACAAAACGCTAGGAACCGTACTCATTTTTATTTATCATTCCTGTATGAAGAACGATCAGCCAGCTAGTATCGGCTATAATCTATTCTTGGGTTATGAGGTCTTGGTGTTATGAAACATTGCTATATTCAATAAGTACATTGTAGATTGTCAATACAACAACAAATCAATATTTTTACTAAATAATAAATACCAAAAAGCGAACAGCGATCATATCAGTAATAAAAGCCTTCGTGGAGATTCTGAAGTTTGGCTAAGAGCAGTGCTTATCATTCCTGTTTGAAGAACGAGTAATTAAATAATATTAATAGATAACTAAGAAAAAAAAATACAAAAATGAATCAAAAACAATATTTAATATAAGAAAAATTAACCAAACCAGAAATCGGAAAGTCAAGCCTTGCAAATTTAATAATTTGAGTTCAACCAGAATTTAGTAAGTATTGTATTTTGAATTCTTATAACACCCCTAGATGATGTTCATCTCACAACGCCACATTATTTAAGACCTTGAAATAAAGAGTACACATTCTTAGTAATAAGTCGAAAACAGAACCGCACTTAAGACTAATAGTGAGTAAATAGGAATATTTTTTTAAAAATCACTTTTGAAGACTCAAGGTACTCTAAGACCTTTTTTTCTTTCTTTTTTATATCAATATTATTTCGTTAGGAGAAGCGAACTAAAAACAAGAAAGCTGCATACGATTACTAATGTTCCACGATAAAAAGTTACTGATTGCGGTTTCTAATGGGAGAAAAGTAACTAAAGACATCATTCATCAAGAGATACATGTTTTCTTCACAAAATGCAAATGTAATTAAGAGAAAGTCTAGTCTTCAAAGAATGAAATGACGTCCTCATAGTCATCAAGAATAACAAAACCAAAAAATCATTTAGTAAAAAATAGTATGACATTTTATCACTCGTTCATTCATTTTTTATTTTCTAAATCAGTTTGAGAAATTCGAACTGCTTAAGAATTCAGATCTAAAATTTATTATTATTAAGAATATATATACATATATATATTATTAAGAATTTATTTATTATTATTATTATTAATTATTTATTAAGAATTTATTAAGCTATGTAAACACCATCTCTACCGATTTCCGATCATGATATATCGAAAAAAAAATTGGAAATGGTCTATAAATCCATTATTTATGATATAAGCACCAACTATTAACGACTCTCAGTCGTCAATCTAGATTTGACCAGTGGAAGAAGCCTAAAAAATATATTGTAATTATAAAAGTTTTGCTACCTTAATAAACTCCTACTGTAGGCAATAAAGAATAAAATAAAAAAATATATTTATTTTTATTTAAAGAAAAAAAGTTGAAAGTGTTTCCTGTAAAGTTTTTCAAATGATTTATTCAAAAACCGACGTCGATATAATCACGTGTAAAAAATATATATCATTGTTATGCAAGGTATGTAAAAATATAAGGATTGTGCGTTTAAAAAATAGAAAGTTTATTTTTCACCCCTATAAATAAGGGCAACCCTAATATACATACACACATACATATATATATATATATATGTGTTGATAAATGTTTTGATATATATATATAGTTAATATTTTAGAGAACAACGAAGTTATAATTGTTGTTTTAAAAAATTATATAAATGATCGACTTGTTAATTTTCTTTCGGTTCCCTTTTTCAGGCTCGATGCGGCAGGGGCTAATGTAAATATATTGGAAAAATATTTTGCACCAATTTACACAATATTAAATGATTATATAATTATATATATATGTACAATTATGTAACTGAGATAATATTCTCAAGATATAATCAATCATGATAAATAATAATCAAGAAAAACTATATTGCCCAAAAAGACTACAAACAAAAGACGAGGAGAGAAAGTGTTGCAGAGCCGAAGAGAAAGTGAGAGGGTTGTTAGTGGAACAGCGGTGACACCCACGCTCCAGTTGCAGGGCGCTCCTCACCTCCTTGCTACTTTGTGCCAGAGCTTTCCCGCCACTGTATCGCTATCAACCATTGTCACTGACGCCACTTTTAATTAGGCTTACCTATATAACCGATTAATGATTGATAATTATTAACTCCTGATATGTCGCTATAGAAATATCCTACAACTAATGTCATCAAAGGAAAAACAATAGGTCCCAGTGAAGTGGTCAGTCACCCTTGGCATTACAATGTTAGAGGAAATTTGAATATGACCCCTCAATGAGACAATTTCAGAAATAAGGTGAACAAGCCCATAGCAGAATGAGGTTTTTGGTCGCATCTGGTACAAGGCAATGGTCAATTATAAAGACTTCATAGTGGGTCCGCATGCAAGATACTCTTATGTAAAATGCGGGCGGGACCATACGCATATCATTCATTACCGTGTTAATTATTTATTTCGAAACAAAATTTTTCCGGGGGAGATGATAAAAAATTAATTAAATGTTTGAACTACATTCAGATATTGCTAATCATTATTCCACACCATTAAATTATTATATTTCCTTTAATTACCTCTTACCTTTAATATTTTTATAAAACAAAAACATGGAAATAATTTTGTTATTACTTGTTATTAACCTACTCAACACTGGGTGATGAAAGTTTCACAATAGACGCTCACCACCTAATTTTTGACTCGATAACTAATTTCGGTATTCATAGATTAATAGAATTGATTCAATATTAATGATTTTTTTCCCTTATCCTCCATTTATTTTAAGTTTATTTCACGTACATATATGAACAATAACGTAAAATATACAATATACAGAATTTTATTATGGTCCAAATTTTAGCAAATTTAATTTCCATTAAAATAGGTTATCATAATATTTTTTCGCGTGGCCGTTAGTCTTCAAGATATTGAGCCTGGAATGGAACATAAGCGAAGCTTTTAGGGATTTTTGTTGAATAAATTTTTCAAGGTAGCGGCTTTAGAATGGCAGGCACATTCACAATTCACATTCAAACCTTCTCATAAAATGAGTAGGTAAAATGTTTTGGCCCTTGCTCCATGACTAATAGGGTCATTCTGCACGTGGATGGCCACTATCCGCGTTATATCTAGAGATTGGTCGGTAAGGCAAAAAAATGAATAAGGCCACACTTGTAGGAAATGTTGTTTTATAATAACCTCTTACGACGTAGGACTCATAAAAAACAAGATATTAAAAAAAAATGATTTTTTAAAATTTTGGTTACCTTTAATAGCTTGAGACGCCGATACGAGATTTTATGTGACTTTTTAGCCAGCATTTATAAGGCCATAATAATTTTTGAGCTCAATATTTTTCATTCCGAGGTCGAGCCCTTATTTTACTGGGCTATTGTGTATGGAATTGGAATCTCTTGCACTAGTAGAACATGTCGTATAGAGGATCCAGTGAACGGTTCTGGAACAAGACTAACCTGAGGGCGTAGGAGCCCACCGTCGGATCGCGGCTAGAATTACGAGTCCTTCAGGAGAAGTGGGTCTCATAGCTTCTCATCAGGCGTAGGGAATATCGGACAAAGCTCGCTGAACATGGCAAGAACATCAATTTTGGAATTGCCTCTTGAATTGGAAAAAAAAACATTCAAATTTTTGTTGTGTAATTTAAAAATATAATAAAATAGAATAATGCAAATGGGAAGGTGAAGAATTAAACAAGATTTTCAATTCCTGAGGAGAGTGTAACTAGTCTTAGGTGTCTGTCAAATCTCGAGGAAGCGTGGATCAAATTTTATATTCAAGCTTAAAGGGTTGGTAACAGTTTACCGCTGGTAAAAGCCAGTTGATTTGCCTACATCGATAACCTTATAAGGTATAAGGTAATTATGAATTATCTGATTCGATATACCTCTAAGCAATAGGGAACATTCAAGGCCCATCAGGCTCAGTATAGGAATTGAACGAAAATCCTCTGGGCCAGTTTGTGGTAGGAGTATGTGGGAAGCACACACCGCACATAAAGTGCTGGTATTATAAATGTCTTTAACTTTTAAAAAAATATCGAAGTTAGATGAAAACGATTAAAAACGTTGGTCTCCTTTGAACATAAGAATATTAACATTAAATATATAAATATTATTAGTATAATTAAGACTCCTCTGGCCTACCAAAAGCTACTGGATGTTACATCTCCAAGTTTCCATTAAGAATTGGATAACAAGAGGTACAATCAGTGGACGTAGGAAAGCCGGACCTCCAGCAACCGAATACTCGGGAAAGTCAGCTCTTTAGTTTTCTTTATTTTCCGTCTTCTTTTTTCGATGTTGTTTCTCTTCACTACCACAAACGCCCTCCGCTTTCCCGAAATGAGTGTCAAGTTCAACAAGGGGTGAAAACTGCCTTTCCCCGTCTTTATAACACGTGAAAGGATGAGGAAACTCATTGTGAGGAACATTTCTCCAAAGGCCAATGACATCGTCACAGTGGTCATCAACAAAAGGACTTTTCTAAAAAAACATGATGCTGTAATAAGAAATGATTGTTAATGATAAAAGAGCATTCATTATACATGTTGCATATTACAGAGTATACATCGATGATAATCATTTAATCAAGATATTTTCCTATCATCATTAATTAAAATAAATTTAAGAGTGCAACGCTTAAAGGCTCATTAGTTTGCTGCCAAGTTGTATCATGGAAAAGAGTAAGAAAAGCGAGATCAATAATTTATTGAAGTAAGCGATAAGTCATGGGAAATTGCTCATTGCAGTTAGTAAGAGGGTCTGATTCCATCACTGAAAACAGCTGTTTAGCCCTTTTCCACCTAGTATTAAAGTACGAGAAAGGTAACGCGATTTCTTACTCTAACAAAAGAGTCCTGAATATGAACATTTAAAAACATTCATGCAGATGATTTCTGTTAATTATTATGATAAACATAACAAATAAAAATATACCTGAGCGAATGTGAATAAATTTAATTTTAACAATTGAATTTAAATTACTTATAAGTAAGTTCATTATCCTTTAAAGGTAAAGAAGACTGTTGCATGCTAGTGTGTCATTGGAGCTCATTAGCGACGAACCGAACTAAACAGGAAGCAACATGAAAGTCAGGCCGACAATAGTTATAAAGGGAGACAATTAAAAGAGTAAGTAGGAAGAAAAAAGCGTGTAAGAAGAGACAATACGGGCGAGTAAATAAGAAAGAGTAGAAAGTGTCACCTGTAGCGAGCCTCCGCAGATCCTCGCCATGGACCACTTTTCCACATCCTAGACCCGATAACAATCTAACTATAATAGACCGAAACACTACCGTAGCCGCTCTGTCTGTTTCTTTCATTAATTGACAGACAACAGTAATATTTGTTTTTTCTTTCAACGTTATAAAGAAAACTTAATAACAAAAAGAACTATATATTGATCTTGGCCGATGAAACTTGGTTTTCAAAAATTGGCTTAGCAAACAGTTGTCCATCTAATAAAAAATATTAAATAAATCAGTTTCCCAACAGTCCACGAAGTGAGTCATGAAAAAGAGCGGGCTCATTGCGGCCAATAATAGGTTTACTTATCACTGAAAGGGCGAGTAACTGTAATTAGAGAGAGAGAGAGAGAGAGAGAGAGAGAGAGAGAGAGAGAGAGAGAGAGAGAGCAAATTTGGATTCAACATCCTTAAAAACCATAATGTTGAAAATATCACAAAAAAACTTCCGGTAAATTATGTCGGGAAAATTTCCGGTTTTCAGATTTCACCGGGAATATCCATTTTGAACATCCCAGAGTCCATTTTGACTAGCTTCGTTGTGAAGTTTGTACGTTCGTTCGTTCGAATCTCACCTAGCCCAAAAAAATTTAGCTATAGAAAGTTACAATTTAGTATTTGGGATTTTTGTAACATCTAGATGTGAACCTCCCTTTTTCGTCACTACATGATCACCGGAAATGGTACTTTACTTCAAGGTCATAATGTATTACCACCTAAAATTATATTAAAATAAAGTGTAAAACTTCTCAAATTAGCTATATAAGACTAACATATTAATATAAATAACATAATCAATTCTGGTTAACATTGGAAGACCGGAAGTGGTACTTTACTTGTAAGTCATGATAAACTCATAAAAAAATATATTAAAATATAATGCAAAATATCTCAAATTTGGGACACCGTGTAAGACTTTTTAGCAATATAAATAATATACTAGATTTTGGTTAACATTGGCTAGCCAAGAATGGTACTTTACTTGAAGGTCATAATAAACATTCATCCAAAATTATATTAAAATATAATGCAAAATATCTCAAATTTGGTACACCATGTAAGACTTTTTAGCAATATAAATAGTAAAGTAGATTTTGGCTGGAAGTGGTATTTTCTCTGAAACTGTTTTTTTTTTTACCTCCCGCCTTCAAAATCAAAAATTGAGATTTTCAAGACAAGCACGTTTCAAGATCCGTACTAACCGTTTTTAACATTCTTACAATGGTGTGTGTGTTTTTGATATGGACGCCAATAGACGTCGCGATGGCGAATGTCGTTATTGAGATACTGCTATCTTCGGAAAATAGTAACCAAATTCAGAATCAATTTTTGAACCATTTATTGTTTATGTTTAATAGGCGTACAAGGAAAGTCTTATGCTGTCCACATCAAAATTTTTTTTCAGTTCTAAGGATGCTTAAAATTTTAAAGCCAAAAAATTACTTTTCAATTTGAAGCTCTTGGGTGTATCTGAAATCGACGTTCTTGGGCTCATATGATATGACTTTTATTTTTTTATGTCAAATATGAATATCATTTAGAGAGATAAATAAGAGTTAATATCAATCTCTGATTAGGCCTATGAGTCATTTATATCATGGGAAAATAAAATCAAAGAAAAAGATATTTTTTTAAGTCAGATAAATAAACTTCAGCGTATTGCAATATGTTTATCTAGTCCCCATCAGCCAAAAAAAAAATTATATAAATAATTATTAATAAGGACCTAGTCCCAGAATAAAGTTCTTCTTCTATCTATCTATCGATGTATCTTCCATCAATTTTTTTACTTTTGTCGCGCTAGATTGTGTTGGACAGCCCACTGTGCGACGTCCACCATAGGACAGGTCTTTTACCTTCCGATGAGGGTTGGGATATCGAAACTCGATATATCGGATTTGAAAAACTGATATTGATATTTCAGCGGATCGATGATATTGATATTTTATAACAATATATCGATGTCACTGACTATAACTGAAACTATAACCGACATAAAAAAAATTTGGTTAACTCTTAATATTTTTAAGAGGAGAGGACAATGAGTGAGAGGGGAATCGTTTCTAGGAATTTCGGTCGGTTTACCTTTTTTTCTTCTATTCATATATCTTTGTAAAAAACCTGTTGTTAGCCGCCAACATGGATTGATCAGAAGAAGTTCGCTCATGATTGACAAGTCCGCGAAGCCAAGGTGTTTAAAAAAAAAAAACCTCACCGATAGCCTTTCGTATAAACACACAAGTATGGACCACAAATGACACATTCAAACAGATATAGAATAAAAAATATCGAAAATCTTCTACTGTTTATTGATAATTGTATGGTCCACAACAGTATCCCCATCACTCAGTGATGTAAATGTTCTGTTCCTACGCTCCAACACAACCTCTAAGCTGCAATCTCTAGTCTTGGCCATAATTAAATTATTCACGGCATTTAACGTAAGGAAGTAGTGATGCAACTGTTTGACAGCATCGAGGATGGGAATCACCTATCTCCAAATGAAGGAACTACCATAACTTTCCGAGATTTCGCCTATTTTGACGAAGGTTTAGCGGTTGCTAGGATTCTAACTGACGAGGATATTTTGACTCCGTTCGAAAAGGAGATGAAGAATAAATTGATGTGCCGACAATTAGTTCTAAAATGGCGTAATAATACATTTACAACGTGTGTTTTTATTTTAATTAAAAATTTTCTTTATTCCGTAAAACTCCAGAATCGTGACTCCAACATGGCGGATATCCTAGATTTTTAAGACTTCGAGTTGTGCAAGACCACAACAAATACTCAAATAAATATTTACTGAATTAATCTTCTTCTTCATTTCCTTCCTCCTTGTACCTTTCAGTATGGAGGAGCCTCAACCCATCTCATCCATTCCTCTCTATCTTGTGTGAGTTGTCTCATTTGAACAAGATTCTTCCCCTTCTTTTCTCCCAACTTGCGGAAATATTCAATGTAGGCAATCCTGGATCTTCCTCGAGGTCTTGAGCCAGTAGGTCTGGCCTTCATTATCTTCCGTGGGTCTCGGTTCTGACTCATTCTGCATACTTGTCCAAACCATCTCAGTTGTCGCTTGTGCAAGGTATCCATTAATGCAGTGATCTCTAATTATTATTATGTAATTATTATCTTCTCTAATTATTTTATTTTTACAAAGTCTATTCTAGTTTTACCTGCTACTCTGCGTAGGTATTTCATTTCTACCGCACTGATTCGGCTGATATTCTTATCACTAGCAACCAAACTCTCATTTCCATACATCAGGGTAGGGAGAAATATCGCTTTAAAAATATGGAGTTTGATTTGCTTGCTTACTTCACGTTTACCTACAATGGTGTTACAAATCTGGTAATAGACCTCATTTGCTTTCCTTATTCCGCTTGAAATTTCCTGGTCTATATTTCCCGTTTTGCTAATAACTGTTCCTAAGTAGGTATAATCGTTAGCATTTTCTAATATTTCTCCTCCACAATAAAATCTCTCGTTTCTTGCCTCTTCCCTGGAAACAATGAATACTTTGCTCTTGGAAGTATTTATCTTCATGCCTTTCCGCAAAATCTTCTCCTGCCATTCAGTTATGGCTTGTTGCAGTTTCTCTTTTGTATCAGCATTTTGTGAGAATTGTCCTGAGATTCCACTTTCCTATCGTTGTCCAGGGTGTTCTTCTTTTACAAATCTTATGGATCTCATCCATCAGAATTACGAAGAGGAGGGGACTCAAGCTATCTCCCTGTTTTACTCCTCGCTCCTTTCGGAATGGTTTAGATGCTTGACCATTATACCTTTTAGTTGTTGATGCGTTGATTTTATAGCATCTGTTAGACTTCCAGAAACATGCTTCAGCTGAAGAGATTACCATAAATGTTTCCTAGGAACAGAATCAAAAACTGCTTGTAGGTCTAAGAATGCAAGATACATATTCCTGTCTCTCTCCCACTCCTTTTCAAGAATATTTCTCAAGATGAAAATATTATACTGTGTTTGTCTTCCTGGACGGAACCCAGATTGTTCCTCCTCCAAGTCACCCTCTACTATTTCTCTCAGCCTGTATTGGTGGATCGACGTATACATTTTGTAGACTACTGAAGGAAGATATATCGGCCTGTAGTTGCTGCATTCCCTTTGCTTCCCCTTCTTATAAATAGGAATAATGACATTTATTTCCCAATCCTTTAGTATCCTCTTGTGGTTCCATACCTTCTGAAATAGGATCTGAAGAATTTTCACCATCTCTTGTCCGCCATATTTAATCATTTCTGGTGAGATTTGGTCATATTCTGCAGCTTTGTCAGTCTTAATCTTTTCCATGGCTCTTTCCACTTCCTCTTCTCAGATAGTATCATTTTCATTTTTCTGCATTTCCTCAATCACCAACTGAATGGTCTCTGGCAGGTTTTCAGAGAAAACCATTTCAAAATGCCTTTTCCATCTATCAAGGATCTCTTCTGACTACGTAAGTATTTCACTGTTCTCATTCATGATGGTTCTTATTTTCTTGACTTTTTTGTTTCTCAGGGCTGTAGTTGTCCTCCAAAATATTTTGATATTATCATAATAGTCCTACTTTCCAAATTCCTCCCAAGACTTTTTCTTTGCTTCACGAACAATAATCTTAGCCTCGTTTCTTCTGAGTCTATATTGTTCTAAGTTTTGAGTCGTGCGGGCAACCTAATATGTTTTCCAGGCCTCTTTCTTACTTTTCACAGTTGCTTTAACTTCTTGGTTCCACCATTTAGAGCGTTTTCATTTATTACTTATTTTCTTCAATCCACAAACACTACTTGCAGTTGTTAGGACTATTTCTTTCAGCTTGTTCCATAATTCATAAAGTCCCATTTCCAAATCAATGCTTCTTAATCTTTCTTCAAGGAGTTGAGTGTACTCTTCGCGCTTCGCGCCATTTTCTAATGCTTTTATATGAACTCTATCATAGTTCTTGACATGTTGTTTGCGCTCTCTTAAAATACATGTGCCAGCTACTAACAACAGATGATCTGTGCTGATTTCGGCGCCTCTGATTACTTTTATATCAGTCAAATATCGTCTGTTTCTATCATACAAGATATAATCAATCACATTATTTCTTTCACCTGAAGAAAAGATAATTTTGTGTACTTTTTTATGTGGATAAATGGAATTGCCAATCAATAGATCGCTATCTATACAGAAGTTGATCAATCGCTGGACATTATTATTTAGCATTCTTTCTCCTCCATGTAGGCCAATAACTCCGTGTGCACTACTGTGGTCGCATCCAGTTCTGGCATTGAAGTCACCTATAAGGATTATGGTTTTCCTTATATCGCGGCATTGGTTTATTATTCTCTCCAAATCCTTATAGAACATTGCATCCTCTGTTGGGGCATACGCTTGTATTAGTGCTGATTTTCCAACTGATAATTGCATTTCGGTCACTATTATTCTGGAGGAGATAGGTTTCCAGTCTTCTAGTTGACTATACATTTTGCTTTTCATTATAAAACCCTCGAAGTACAGTCAAGTCTAAACAGTCTAGACGTCCGCCATGTTGGGCTCATTTACGGGAGTAAATATAAGAATAAGCAATATTTAATTATCAAACAATAATTAGTTGCAAGATTTATATATATAAATAATGTTAATTAATCCTATGTGAAGACATATATAAATGTAATAACAATATAAATGGTGACTATATTGAGATGCACATCAAATGAATTACATGCTTTTAGATGAATGTTTTGAAAATGCACAATGCTAGGTTGTTACAAAACCTATTTTGTGCATGAACAAAATCCTTAATTCCAACTCTCATAATTAATCCTATAAGAATGCTCTTGTTCTTACTATTTATGTCAATGTTTATTTTGAACAATCCTTTAATTCCTTGTGACTTGAGTAGGCTTTATGGGGTCATTTACATATTTAAGCGCACGTGCAATATCAAGAAAAAATCGAGATTCACGGCCTTTTGAGACATTACTGAAAAACATCTGATGTGGACAACACATGACTTCCTTGTACGCCTATTAAACTATAAATCGGTGGCTGAAAAAGTGATCCTGAATTTGGTTACTAGTTTCCGAAGATTGCAGTATCTCAAAAACGACACTCGGCCTCACGACATCAATCTATGGACACACACACATACTCTTGTTTCTGGAGGTCTTATCCGTTACCTTCTTTCAGAAGGTAACTAGTTTCCAAGAGATTTCTTCGTGTTCCGTGATAACATTAGAATGTCAATGTCACTAGATAAAGCATTGAAAATCGTTAGTTTCGACATTTTAAGCGGAAGAATCCATTTAACTTATATCTTATTCTTCTGCTGTAGACTTCCTCATCTCACAAATGGGGAGGAAAACCAGTATTTTACACACAATTCTATCGCTTAAAACAAGTAATAAAAATGTTTAATTGGAGCGGAAAAAAATTGCGTGTGTAAAGTTTATTATTGATCTCTCTATTTAATTTTAATATAATTTTTGATGTAAGTTTATCAAGACCTTCAAGTTAAGTACTCTTTTCGGCTTACCAATTTTAACCAAAATCTAGTAAATACATTCATATTGATATAGAAGTCCTATTTACCAAATTTGTGATGTTTTATATGATATTTTAATATAATTTTTGATTAAAGTCTAATATGAACTTCAAGTAAAGAACCACTTCCGGTCTTCCAATGTTAACCAGAATTTATTATGTTATTTCTATTAATATGTTAATCTTATATAGCTAATTTGAGAAGTTTGAGAAGTTGAACCTTCAAGTAAAGTTCCACTTCCGGTAATCATATAGTGAATAAAAAGGGAGGTTCATAATTAGATTTTACAGCAATCCTAAATACAAAATTTTAACTTTCTAAGGCTATCCATTTTTGAGTTATGCGAGATACGTACGTACGAACGTACGTACAGACGTCACGACGAAACTAATCAAAATGGATTCAGGGATGGTCAAAATGGATATTTCCGTTGAAATCTGAAAACCGAAAATTTTCGCGTTTACAATACTTCCTTTAGTTCGTATAAGGAAGTAAAAAGATTTAAGGCGCCGAAGAAATTTGTGCCGTAGGAGAGCCAATTATCCATCGAAATACTGCCGCACAACCGACTCAACCTTTACTATGAACAGTTTGATAGAATTTATGCAGTTTTGAGTGCAAAGTAACCCGCTTTGGTCAACAGGAACCCAGCCATTTTGCAAAACAACTCCCCTGCACATATTTCTCTTTTGACCAAGGAAAAATTATCGGAACTGCAAGTAGTAAACGTTTTGCCTCATCCTGCGCATAACCCAGATATTGCACCATCAGATTATGGCTCATTTAGATCAACAGCACATTTTTTAAAATGTCGGATCTTTGATAATTACAAAGACGTAAAAATTGGATGTGAAGAGTTCTTTGACTCAAAACCAAAGGAGTGGTGTCGGCATCAAATCCAATTACTGGCAGAAAAATGGGTGAAAGTAGTTTAAAACAATGAAATTTACTTTGAAGAGCAGTATTCAATAATGATTAAAATATGAAATCTGAAATTTAAAATCTATATAAACTAGTATTGTCGGGGACATTATAAGATATATATATTTTTTAGAAGTTTGAAGGTTTTATTATTGAAAACTTGTTGAAGAATATAGTATATGAAATAATGTGTTATAACATTTTTTGTTACCAAAGTATAATTATATTATATCTTTCTTTTTTTTATGATGATTCATGGCTAATAAAAATATTGTTTTATAAATAATAATTATATTATTTCATAATTTTCTTCACAGTTTAACATCATACTCATTTGGTGCGCTTGTCTTCGCTTTTTCATCCATTTCCTTTCGATATATCGATATTTTTTAGCGATTATGGGTGATTATTAATAGTTATCGATAACTATCGAGATATGGTTATAGAAAATCGATATTTTACTTTCAGTTTTCCAACCTTACTTCCGATGCTGGGGGGATTCCTCGGCGGAATTTCGGACGTTTTACACCATCTATTTTTCCTTAATAAAATTAAATATAGACAATCAAATACCGAAAATGACGTATCCAGAAACTTTAACATTGTTCAAAAATCCCTATGATCCCCCAGACATCTGTAATTTATTTCTAGTTGTGTGACGCGCGCACCGCACGCGATTGTTTAATATTAACTCAGGAATAATTAATACACTTATTACTTCCTTGACTACAAAAGGTTGAGAACTTATCATGATCAGCCAGACAATTTTCTTTTTTTTTCTTACACTTTCTATTGCTTATCATATTCATTCAAAACATTTTATAAATTTTGCTTTTTGTAATTCACATAGAAATTTAAAAGAGGGAAGGAAATAAAAAAACATTTCGCTCAGTACTTTGTTATAAATAAAAATAATATGTACATAAAAATAATTAAACTGTTTATTGTAAAGTATGAACTATAATTATGTCTAGTGTATTAAAATATAAGTATGATTTATAATATTCAATATCCTAGAACACATCAAAAGAAAACAAAATCTTGTAATGCACAGACTCAACTCTGAGTGCGATAATTATTATTTCTTAAAATATTTTTTTAAATTAATTAATTAATTAACTTATTTTAGCCATTTATTGAATCATTTTCTTTCTTAAATTCTTTGAATCAATTTCTTCCTTAAATTCTTTGAATCATTTTCTTCATCCTTTAGCCAATTTATTGAATCAGTTTCTTCATCCCATCATTTCTTGTATCATGATTCTGACCCAGTAGGTTTAATATTGATTTCACTTATCTACAACAATTGTAACAATTAGACAGATGCATATAAATAATTACTTATATCCATTTTTATAATATACCTTTTAAGTACAACTCAAAAATTCAATATTTTGGTTCCATACTACTTAAAAATAACAAAATATATAATTTAACATAATAAGACAATGCCTTGAAGCATTTTTTGACTTTCTAGCCCGGGTTATTAACAAGTTAAATAATCATTTGATGCTCAACATAGAAGAATTTTCTTAAAGAATTCAATTTATTTTTGTTTTTCATGAGCAGCTGTCTATTTTTCAAAGACATAAGTAAATGGCAGGAATTTTGTGGTTAATTGGTGATAGCTAGTTAGAGTTAAGTAGAAACAACAAGTATAAATACTGGTGGCTACACAAAGTCAAATTCTAGCACAATTGCGACATTTTTCGTCTTGAATCATTGACGGTTCCTTGGATAATGGCAATGGGGATTCATAGAAATAAATTTATGATAATGAAAGATTTTAGGAACACTAAGATACTTCTATTAATCATCGTAGTAATCAACTCAAAAATACGACGTAAAATACCCGTCAGTAGAAGAGACGCCTTCAGTTTTTATGATTATACTAATCCAGGTAAGTCGTGTAAAGCAGGAAGTTTCCAAACAACTAGAAGGCGTTAAAAGGCCTAATTGCATACACAGTCATTTTTATTGGCGAAATACAGAGTAATTTATTTATTTTTAACAAGTTTATTGATACAGTGAAAATAAATAGTTCATTCATGAATTGAAAATGAAATTTACTACTGTAAGTTAAATTAGCTTTTGTGAAAAATCCTTGTATTGTATCGCTTGGAGAGCAGATGCCGATCATTCTAAAAAAAAAAAAAAATCGTTTTGCTATCATAGGGAGTGGCATATTTTTTGTACTGCCCCTCTCCCCCCCACAGGCCTGGCAGATAATGCTATCACCTTCAGCCGCTCCTAATTTCAAAAATAATTATTATTGCTTAATTGTTATAAGCTAAGTGAAAACAATGTTTATATTTATGTGTGCTTAATTGAGCTATTTTTTTTTCTTACAAATTTTTTAATATAAAAATATAATTTCATCCAAATTTTACCACTCCCCAAAAATTGCTGTCCCTGGCAAGTGCCTAGTCTGCCTCTGCGTTAATCTGCTACTGGATAATATCTTTGTTTTCTTTCTTTTTCTACCACTCCCACCACTTGTGAACCGCTTGCAACAGCAATTTCTTTCCCATTAAAGCTTTCAAAAATAAGAGATTCGAAAAACGTCTTGAAAAAATTAAAATAACCAGGAATGGAAAATTACCATCGGAAAATTAAAACCTCATAAAGCAGCAGTAATCGGCAACTTTCCTAGTAAATTAATAAAAGCTTGCGAAGAAGTTTCCAAAATACATTTTTTGGTTAAAAAGATCTAGAAAAATGTCCTAAGAATGGAAAGATGATGATTCCACTGACCGCCAGGGGATGTGTAATATTTTGATTGAGCAGGAAATACCGAAGAAGTTACTAAATCTAGTAGGCTTTTGCATGACCGAAACATTTAATGTTTAACATTCGGTTTAACATTTAAACCGAGTCAGAATCGGTAATAACTCTCGAGTTTAAAACAAGGTAATTCCCTTTTACCTGTCCTATTTAATTTAGGAATAGACTATATCATTAGAAAGATGATGCCTACCGGAAGGGATTTTGATCTGATGGTAAAATATCCGTGCTTGGGTTTGCGGATGATCTTGTATTGTTAAGTGAGGACGCGGAAACTACAATACTAAATACAACGTTGATGAAAAGGTAGGTCTCGAAATAAATACGAATAAGACAAAATATAAGGCGAGCAACAGAAATGGCGGCGACATGTAGATGAAGGAGGGATGGATTTGAACATGTTGAGAAATTTAAGTATTTGAGGTCTGTGATAACATAAAAAAAAAAAAAAAAAAAATTCAAGAGGAAATAAAGGCGCAGTTAAAGAAGGGAAATAATTTTTATTTTTCGGTATGAACGTTACTTAGTTTAAGGCGAGATCTAGTTTCCAGTGCGTGGACCGAGGATTTGAATTGTAGGAGGCTGTAGATGTAGGGAGGGTGGTAGGTGGTGATAGTTTGAAACAGGAAAGATCCGAGGAAATATTGTATACAGTTGGAGGGGAAGAGCCACTTTAATTCGCCTTAAAGGTGGGACACATGAGCCCGTCTCGAGGTGCCGAAGACAAATCTTAAAAAGCAGTTCATAATCCGCTTCAATCGATCCTCGAGCACATTCGAGATGCTCCCGTATGATTCGAGACCACACACCCATAATCAAAGTGGGGAAAGCTAAGAGAGGATACAAGGAGTTGGCGGGTAGGTTATGGAAGATGTTGAGAACGATGGAATAATTTAATGGTACTTATTGGCCGTCGGGAAATTTGGGCGATGTGGGGTTTTCAGGAAAGAGTTTGGTCGATAGTAATACTCAGGTTTTTAATTGAGAAGCTAAACGTGATGAGGAGATCATTTAGGATTAAAATAGGAAAGGTGTCATTGGAACTGAGGAGGGAATTAGAACCTATGACAATGGCCTGAGTTTTCATAGCGTTTAATCTTAATCTATTCAGCTTTGCCCAGGCACTGATTCTATCTAGGTCTTCCTGAATAATGGCAAACGCTACTAATAGCTCAGAAGGAGGAAAGGATAAAGAGATTTGGAAGACATCGGCGTATAAATGCAGGGAACAGTGGTGAATTAGATTAGGAAGATCATTGATATAGGTATTGAAAAGCATTGAGGAAATACTCGAACCTTGGGCTACTCCTGAGGACAAGGTAAGGAAGGAAGATAGGGGTTGATTAGGAATGGTAACTGCTTGAGTCCGATCGGAAAGGAAAGATTGAAACCACTGGATAGAGCTGTTGGAAAAGGATAGTGATTTTAATTTGGCAAAAAGGGGATCAAGAGCTTTAGAGAAGTCAAGGAGTATTAATACAGTTAATTTTTTTTCCGTCCATAGCGGTATGTATGTTAGTGGTGATTTTGACTAGAGCGGATTGTGTGGAGAAACTGGGACGGAAGCCAGATTGGAGAGGATCGAGTAGTTTGGACTTTTCATGGAAGGTTGATATTTTTGATAGAACTATTCTTTCTAGGGGTTTGGAGAGGTTAGAGAGGATGGAAATTGAGCGATAGTCTTTAGGAGATATAGGATTGAAGATTTTGTTTATAGGATGGACTAAGGCTTTATTCCACGAGATAGGAAATACTGAGTTTTGGAGGGAAAAATTATAAATGAAGAGAAGAACTGGAAGGATTTCGGGCAGACATAATTTTAACAATTTAACAGGTATTCCATCAGACCTTGTGGAATTGGTGTGAGATTTCATAAGGGATGAAATAAGGTCGATGGAGGAGATACAGAATAAATAAAAATTATCGGCGTTGAATGATGGTATTAAGGAAAAGCAGGAAGGAGGGGTTGGAGAAGTGTTAGAGGAGGCTGATAAAAAGTAGGAATTTAATTCATCTTGTGAAACTGGGAAGACTGCGGAGTACCCTAAACGCTTGGTAGTCATCTGCTAGTTTTGTGCGTCTAAAGGCTGCCTCACGCTTTCTTTGCATATCTTTAATTTATTGATACATCCGAGGAGCAAGCGGGCGACGAAAAAGAGGTTTTGAGTGGGGCCTGGGTATCAAGGATAAGGATGAAATTAGAGGATATCAACCATGGAATCAATGGAAGAACAGGAATATATTCCATTCCACTGCCGCGTTTCAAGGTCAGGAAAAATATTTTCATGTGTGTGGGCGTCTTGGTTACGGAAAGTTGTCGATATTGTAGGATATTTGGATTAAGTTATGAGAAGACAGAAACGGAACAGGTAATTGAGAAGAGGAAAGGAGATTACGTGGTGAATCGATGACTTGCAGATCTAACCAGCTTTCGGACCGGCAGGTGTTGGAGAAAATGGGACGATGAAGAAAGGGAGGTAGAAAAAGAGATTTTCAAGGTAGAGTCTGTCATCGGAATCAGAAAGGAGATGGAAGTCAGACTCAATAAGGTGCCAGCATGGGGGCCGGCCTCAGTATCAAGACTAATATTGAGGACCTCGACTTGGTAGATTGACGAAGATCCCAAAAAGACAACCCTCGACCGCCACCTGTCATTGCCCGTTTCATCAGGCAGTCTGTACGAGACGAGCTAGTGCAGCGGAGAAAAGTTAAGAGAGACTTCTCCACCCGGGACTATGATATTGGCTGGCAGGAGAACGATTCCCACTGGATATATCTCGAGGAAGAAATAACTCCCACTAATAGGCTTCTGCACTGGCTCGCTCATCAGTAGAGAGCGGCGAGAAAATTAAAATACGTCTGGTTTGCGGCCGGAAGAGTGCACTGCCGGAAGAATGACAGCCACCCCATGATTTATGTTGACCAGGCTCATGACCTTGATACCTTCTGCCTTTTGGCACCCGTCAACCCACTGGTCGGATTTGGAAACTCTCAATGGATCCCGGACCTAAAGTACAAAGCTGTGTTTCGTGGTTTATTTATTTTTTCTTTATTTTGCATTATTTCTTTACTTTAACAGATGTAATTATTTTATCTTCTCATGTTCTTCTTTTTTATAGCTCTTTTTGTTTATTTTTTTTGTTCACTATTTGCTTCTTTTCAGATTTCATTCTTCAAATCATCATTACCATCTTCCCACCAAATACTGTATACTGTCCTATCTCTCCTTCATGTCTAGTGTCTTGACGTCCTGTCACATTAATTCCCAATCCTTAGCAGCTCGTTATGATGAATACCTCCAGTATTTTACTCGCAACTTTTACCATACCATTGCAGTCTCCGAAACATGGTTAAAGCCCTACGTTCCTTCCTCTTCTGTATCCCTACCTAATTATTCCTTTATCCGCCATAACCGAAGGGGCCGGACTGATGGAGGTGTTCATAACAGCCTGAAATCCCGAATCCTAGATATCTCATCCCCACCCGATCATCCTCATATTGAATTCCTTGTCGTTGGAATTTCCTCCAGTGCACATCCTCTCCTATATGCTGTGGTGTCCAGTGCAGATAACCTTGTGTATGACCTTGTATAAAGTGTGCTATATTTGTGTACTGTGTGTGTGTGTGTGTACCCCCTACCTGGAGGAACAGTGGTTGATTATGGTATACTACGAGCGGGCGATGGGGCCACCACATCCCAGCCCTATATCCAAAACATTAGTTTCGTATTTTTAGCTCTTTTTTTTTCTTTTTTGATTGCTTCATTTTTGTTTTTTACAAGGTGGTAAATCCTTACTTAAAAAAAAACAAAAAAAACACAATCTTTTTCATTAGTAGTGGAGGAGCACCGGTGAAAGTTTTGTGAAAGAAAAGTGGGACTATGCGGAATCTCTTTATTATATGCTACATAATGGTGTATTACCGGATGTTTATCTCCGAAAGGAACTGTTTGGTTTTTATGACGTCATAAATCCAAGATGGACACCACGTGTGACATAACTCATTGCCTCAAATATTACTCCTTCCAGAGAGCTCATGTGCAAAAAATGTATAGAACAGTTGTGCATGAACTAAACAACAAATTTAGTACTTATCATTTTTTTTTAATGTTCTCCCGTTTGTGAATTATGGTCCATTAAATTTGTCACTGTCGGTTTAGAATATATGTTACCTCCTATTATTTATTAAGATATACAAAAATGAAGATTTTGCTGTTTTTTACTCACAATAACTTTAATAGGGGGTGTTTATGCCCAACAAAATAAAACAAAAAACAACAATGGATACCCAAAATGTTAAGAAATGAGAGATTTGGGAACTTACTTCAAACTACAAATATTGTGGTAAAATTGTTTGCTCAAAGATTTACTAAAATTTAAAACCAATACCAATCTTAAGTTAATAAATTGAGATTAAAATTTAAAAACATTGTTTAATGAGATTAAATTATATTCTCTATTACAATTATCATTACCATCTAAGTCCTCCCAGGAATCTTCATATACCAGTTTCCATCCATGACTTCTTTTTTTTTTAATAAATTTATGTACTACACTATTTATTATCTTGTTTATCTGCAATACAGGTAGTAAATATCTTACTACATTAATTGCATATATATCTAATTTAAAACTCGCAATATATACTGATCATATTGTCTGGTTGCTGGGGACATCGTATTTCTGACGCTGCTGGAGTACGAGCAGCCACCAGACGCTGTCGAAGGCTGAGGATATGTCAAAAAGCACCAACATGACATATCGTTCCTTCCGCTGTTCAACATCCGCGCGCACTCTCAGCACAGCATCAGCGGTTCCCTTACCTATCGTGGAACCATATCGCTATGATACTTTCATAAGGTTGTGCGTTGATAACTGGCAGGCTTGAGTACATTGGAGTGGAGGGAACCTGAGCGTGTGAAGACAGCCCACTAGCTCCCAATCTTAGTGCCGCTTCTAACTCCCTTCTATGTTCTTTGCTTAGTTAGTTAGTTTCTTAGTTATTAATTAATTATTACTTACATTAACATTTTCTGGGGATCGTATTATGTATTCAATGGCAGAAGCTATATCTGTTGGGCTGATACTTGGATATTTATCATAAATAAATTTATCCATTTCATCTCCTAAAGAATACTTGAAGATCCCTGTCTTAACTAATCCAGGACTTATACTCTGTAAAAATCAGAGACAAATTAATGAAAAGTAATGAGAAAATTTAATGCCAGTAGGATTTCATATTAATCTTTCATTCTCTAAAATAGAGCACTAAATTATGTTGCCTATTGCCACCTGAGGTGCAATTATGTTCATACAATTTTTCTCATGTTTCCAAATCCTTGTACCTGACAGGAAAGGGGATAAATCATAAAGAAATTTCTGAAATTAACATACGTTCGTAAATAATAAAAGCTATGAGGTAAAATAGAAAAAAACATAAAACAAACATATGGTAGAGAATAAAAACATTCGAAAAGAGTGCCAACAAGCCACTGGAATGTCATTTGTTAAAATAATAGGTTTTAATGAATCTAAAGCAATCTTTAAAGTCTGCTATTAGTAAAAGCCTTTAAAGGGTTTCCTATAAATCTTGGAATGAGGATTGAGGAATTCCTCTAAAACTTGTGATATTGTGAGAAGCAACCATTAAGCAATGAAAAAGATGGTGGGTGACGTCCTTGCTGAATTATATCTCCAAGTCCAGTCATGACGAGCAGCAAAATGGGTCATCCAAAAATAGTGTGGCTCTTAATTCCTTCAACTCCAAGCGGTTTATCCTTGGCAAGGATGTTTAACCATTAGGGTACGGCTAAAGCATTTCAGAGCCAAGTTGAAGAGCTCTACTTCACCGAGAATGATTTTCTTATCCTGATAAATGACAAGAACTGATTGTACTACAGCTACAGAGCCTCCGTTTATTGGTAGAAGCCACAATAGTCCCAGGTCTCTACAACCTAGAGGCCTTAAGAATTAAGTAGGAACTCGTCAGGGGAAACATTGTTGGAAGACTATTGTACAAATGAAGCTCAAAAGATGATGGCAGCCATACTTGATGAAGTTGAAAGATGAGGATAGAAGCCCATAAAAGGTGTTAACTGAGTCAGCATTAAAGAGAAATCCATTTTATTGCATTCTCGTGTTGCCAAAGGCCAAACTGGAGATGAAAATAAATCATATAAATATAAATAATTTGTTTTTGGCTTAACCTATATAACCTCTCGCTTATTAGTTCGTAAGTCATAAATAAATAGGCATAATTATTAATACACTACTATACTTAATCAATTTTTTTTTTTTTTTATGATCGCATTTATATTTTAATCAGCTACTTACACAAATCCTAATTGGAACCCCAAGATTTCTGACTTCCTTTCTTAGACCTTCAGTAATAGCTTTAGCTGCATGTTTGGTAGCCGAGTAGAAATGGAATGGTGCATAAGAAGGGACATGGTCAGCCAAGTTACTAAAATGTTAAAAAAAAGAAGTGATTATTTAGTAAACCATTAACAAATACTCAAAGTTGATATTATAAATAGGCAATGTGGGGTAAGTGCGCACTAGATTTTACAAGGTTTGACTTTACGTAACGGTAAAATCTTTATTTTTTTAAGATAGAGTTTTTATTCTTTTTTTTTTTTAAATGTATCTCAGACTATTTTGTTTAAATATTATAATCAAGCCCACGTTTCAACCACATCCATTATGATGAGATTGATAATTCAATTTAGTAATTGAATAATAATATGCACTATAATTTAATCATACGCAATTCCCACTGCCTCGAGGGGTACAAGGTATCTGAAAAACTCATTACTCAAGCAGTAGCGGCTGTGAGGCAAGTGCAAAAAGTTCTTTTCCGGAGGATTATTATACTGATGTAATCGTCGAAAAAAGTTAAAACTTGTCTGCGAATCAAATTTTACAGTCCTCAGTGGCAGTTACGAAAAGGATTGTGAAATATATTTGAATTATTTTGTGTATTGATAGTTGACCACATGTAGAATAAAGACTTGAATAACATATATATATATAAATCAAATTGAAAATAAAATCGAAAAACGGACTCGGGAGTGTAGGAGGGGAATTTTTAACGGAATTTTGGTGATACATTGTAAAAATTAAAAAATTATACAGAAATATGCACCTATCTTAAGTGTACAACTAAAAGTGTGCATATAAGAATTAAATATAAATACACACAAAGTATGAAAAAGATAAATAATTTTGAAAACATGAAGTGAAAAAATTAATTCGTAAGATAAAATGAAGTAATTTAGGTAAATACATGGTGAAAAACATTTGATACAAAGTAACACTAAAGTAAGTACATGGAGGAAAACCGCGTAAAAATTAGATCGGTTAAATATATTAAAGAGTAACTATAGGCAGGATAACAACAAAAAATAAAATAAAAACATTATAGAGAGAAATAAGACATAAAAATAAGGAAATAATATCAAAATGTGTACATAAATTTAACATAAAATGAGATCATGATAATAAGAAATAGTCATACAATATCAATTTGGAAGAAAAGCTGGGAGGACCGTATCAGTGAAGCAATAAATCCGGAAGAAAAAAAAAAATATAATAAAAGTCGATTAAAAACTAATAGAGATGAAACTGGTATTATAGGGTAAATTGATCATAACGAAGAACGGTGGGGAATTGGCAGTTTGAAATGGCAGAGAATTTATTGGTTTTTAATTTAATGCCGTCGACCCAAGGAACAAATACCATATTTTACATCTGCGACGACTGCCTCCTCACTTTTGGCACCGGATTCATTGTGGTAAAAAGGTTGTCAAAACTCGTAATATGATTAAAACCAATTAACCCTGGGCTGTGCACATTGCGAATAAAAGGGAAGTTCCACAATTACAGCCTGATATGTGTTCACGCCCCAACTGAGGAATCAGAAGTTGATCTTAAAGATGATTTTTATAATCAGCTAGAAAGGAGCTACAACGAATGCCCTAGTTACGGTATAAAGATAGTCGTCGGTGATTTCAATGCCCAAGTTGGTAGGGATAGGATCTAACAACCTACTATTGGTCGATTTAGTCTGCTTGAAGTTTGCAATCACAATGAAAAACGACTTGTTGAACTTGCAGCATCAAAAGGCTTAATGGTCGGTGGTATTTGTTTCTCCCAAAAATCAATACACTTGGACCCTATGAACAAATAACAACATCCCAGATAGATGATATACTCAAAAGTGTTAGACACAGATCTTCCTTATATGAAGCTTGTGCGCATATCGAGGGACAAATGCCGATTCAGACCTCTATCTAATTGTTAGTAAAATAAGTAGAATTTCAAGCATTAAAAGCATGGGTGTGGAACAAATAGATTTGAATTAGCAAACTAAAGGAGCCTAAAATAAGCCAGAATTTCTCTCGTACTCTAGATTCAAAGATCAGAGAAAATTAGTGGCAATCAAAATATCGACAACAATTGGGAAGTGTGCAAAGAACCACTGTCTGTAATATCGAACGAGATTTTGGGAACCAAGAGACTTGACAGGAGAAAAGAGTGGTTTGGTGAGGAATGTCAAGTGTTTACGGAGAGAAAGAATAATGCTTATAGGACTATGGTGCAAAAGAGGCACACACGTAAATCTGTGGATGAATATAGATAAGCCAAAAGGGAAGGAAAATATACGCAGAAGGGAAAAAAGACATTGGGAGAATACATTTCTAGAGGAATTAGAACAGTCTTTTTGTGAAAAGAATAGCAGGTATTTCTTTAAAAGGGTAAACGTGGGGCGCAGGTCCTTTAGGTCTCACAGCCAAGCCTGAAAGAGAAGACAAAAGCCTAATAACTAAACAGCAGGAGATCAAGGAAAGAAGGGCTTATTATTTTAGCTGTCTTCTCAATAAAGATATGCTACCAGAAGCGGGATGGGCTAAAAAGGAAGCAGCTAGCGATGAAGACTTTATGGAACCACCAGATGAAGAAAAAGTACTGGAAGCTATTGATAAATTAAAAAATCATAAAGCGCCTGGTTAAGACGAGATTCCTGCAGAGCTCATAAAGCGTGGTGATATTGCATTGGTTATTGATTGATATATGGAAGGAGGAAAGTCTTCCGGCGGAAAGAAAGAAAATCATTATGTGCCCAATATATAAAAAAGATGATACACTGGACTACTACCGAGACATATCTCTACTTCGATGTTCATACAAGATCCTGTAAGAATGGGATTAAGGGTGAACAATGTGATGACGAGGTACATGCATACATCCACCACCACAACATGGGTAGGAAGGGGTAGTAGAATTATGTCCTCATACATTTCAGAGGAGAGAGAATTTGTGTATGTAGGAGCCCATGTCAACTCTCAAAATAAAGAAATAAACAGACGCATCTTCTCAGCAAAGAGATATTATTTCAGCCTACAGAAATATCTCCGTAGCGGAGCTCTTTCCAGGGCAGCAAAGATTAGAATCTATAAGATGCTGATCCGCCTAGTCCTTACCTATGGCTCAGAAATGTGGACAATGACTAAAGCAATGGAATTGTCACTACTGAGGTTCGAGAGAAAAATTCTCCGAAGAATATTGAAACCAATATGTTTAAACCAAGTCAGGCGAAGAAGGGCCAATAACGAGCTCAAGGATATGTATAAAGATATAGATATAGTGCAGGTCATTAAACTAGCCAGACTAAGATGGGATGGTCACGTCATAAGGATAAATCCAGAAGAAATCCCACAGAAGCTGTTTAGTGAGCAAATATTTGGAACCAAGAGAGTTGGTCGTCCAAAGCTTAGATGGAGAGACTCAATGTCTACTGATGTCAGGATTCTACTTGGAACCCGAAACTGGATGACAGTTGCACTTGATCGGGAAAATTGCAGGCCAAGTTTCAATAAGGGACGTAGCGCCATAAAATAAATTAATAATAATAATGAATTGAAAAAAATATTTCAATTTGAATATGCTTGTCCGGAGTTACCCCGGCAAAACATGATAATAGTGGTAAGTGTGCACTACACACACTTTTCCTACAACAGAGGTATGCACTTTCCCCTGTTTTCATGTTTTGCCGGAACAACATTCACTAACACTTAAATATTAGAAAACTGCCAAGGAATAGCTAAATATCAGAATACTGTTGATAGATCAGTGTCTCATCATACTCTCTAAACATTACAAGTTCAGAAAATGCATTTAACGAGACAATTCACCCCCAAAACGCACTTACCGTACATTACCTTAGTAAATTCTGTGCATTCACAAATGTGCTGCAGAACATAAAAGTTGTTATTCATAACTAATGATTGAGATGATCGAAGAAAATATCAAATGACATTCAATATACTAGTAATTTAATTTAATTATTTCATTGATGATCGTATAAAAGTTTTTAGGAATTTTAACGGGAATTAGATTATAATAAGGGATTGATCCTTCTATGCCATCATGCGGATGTCAACTAATTAGATTATGTTTAGAAAAACTCAATAATTGGTTCTAAATAGTAATTTATTTAACCAAGTATTAAGTTAAAATTAAAATTTTATCTAATATTACATTATAAATAAGAAACCAACAAGAAAAGAAATTTAATGTATCAATAACTCTGCCATAAATTGATACCTAGTAATATTGATAATATGGCCACCAATCTCTCTTCTCCTCATACTTCGCACTGCTTCCACAGCACAATGCGTAAAAGCAAGAACATTTACCTCTAAAAGCTTCCTCCATTCTACAGGATTGCCATCTAAAATCCAATATATAGTTAAAGCCCTTTTAGTGAAAAATCTGGTTTTATATCAAATATAATATTTAAAAATTATACTATAACCAAAACCTGTAACCCATAGAGATCGCGTCCTCCGAGTGGCAGATGGGAGGTCTCTTCATGGGCACATTCCTTGAAGGAATAGGCTCAGGCGCTACACCGTAGACTAACAGATTCCCAGCCCAGTCTTCCTTCCTCCTGACGGTATCTAAATATTCGGAAAGCCAGTTGTCGCGAGATTACGCCTAGTTTCATCTGATTCAAAGCTTATTATGTGGCCTCGGACATCCTTCACCTAAGCGAAATAAAGAAAAAAAGCAAGAGAGAACTCAGACTGCCAAGGAACTATACCATGATATATTCGGGATAAGGTATAGGATTAACCATTAAGGACATATTTGCGAGAGTAGAGGAATGGAACCATATATCTTCCAGGATTAAAACCCTATACGCAGAAATAGTGTCCAAACAATTAGCTGTTATCCTCGTATTTTCCTCTGCTGAAGATGCAGATGCCCTTAACCAGGAACAATTTTTTGATGAATTGGAACGAAAAGTTAGTAAGACAAAGAATAAATACAATATAGGGAGATAATTATAGTATGTGACCTTAACGTAATGCAAACACAGCCTTGGACTTAATGGATTTCAATCGAGTCCAGGCGGTAATGGCGAGGGATCGTGGCGAAGAAACAAAGAATACAAATGAGCTGATTGACTTCTTTGTAGGCTTTGGCCTACTGATTGGTAACTCCTTATTTTCTCACAAGTCTACTAGATTACGTATCATGCCCGAGAAAGAAATATCAACAGCATTATTGACCACTTTACAACAAAAATATCAAGTTTTTCACAGATGCCAATGTCATAAGAGGATTAGAAATTGGCTCAGTTCACATGATACTTATATCCGATATGAAGATTTTAAAGTAAAGATTGTAAATTATGCAAGAATTGATACTCCACAGTTCCAAGATTCACAAATATGAAATAAATATGCGACAAAACATGGAACAAAGCAGCGAGAAATCAACCTTGATGCACCGCTGGATGATATGTGGGTTCCTTTCATCTGCTGGTGATATCTGCGTTCCTACAGTTTCTAACGTTTCGAAATAAATAAATGCAGAAGTTATAGACCACATATTATTCTCCAGTCAAATATCAGACCAAGGTAGTGTAAAGTGTATCTCTGTGGAATCTGTGTTGTCAAAGTGTAATAGAGGGAACTTTTTATGTCGACGAGTAAGTATGATATGCTGTGATTTGTCTAGGTTTGATCGGGTTTTCCGAAGTATAAACCAGCCATGCAATTTTGATAAATACAGTTGTAGGGGGATTTCTGAGGCATATGTTGGATTTCTATGTTTTGTTGAAATTGATGTATTATCTGAACATGATGTTATTAGAATGTCAGAACTGCAAGGAATGTCGTGTGTGATGTAATGTAGAGCAGTGGAGCGAGCACTGGGCTTTGGACTCCTGCTGAGATAGACCTAATAAAAGAAAGCTCTGGCCCGTGTCGGACGGAAAAAAATCAGTCGGAAAGAAATGATTGAAGAATTTGATAATGCATATATGGGAAGTATCGTCTTTAGATTGAAGAAAAGTCTCTTATGCAGGGGAGAGGACCATGTCAAACGCTTGAGCAACGTCCAGAAATACATCAATTGCACATAATTCCTGCTCTTGTGCCATGGATATGTAGTTCGTCACACCAACTATGTAGTTTAGACAATCCTATTCGATTGTCTGGTATAATGTGCGTGTGTATTTGTATATCAACAAGTCTTTTGAGCATATTGGAACAGATGGAAATTAAGCTGATTGGTCGGTATGATGAGGGCATGTTTTTGTGCTTGTAAGGCTCAGAAGCCTTTAAAAATCAGAAATCATTGGGACATGTGCGTCTTTCCATTATACCGGGAATCAATATTTTCTTAGTTTCGTGTTATAAATGATCGTCAGAAGCATTAGAACTTTACTAGGCATTTGTATAGTGTTAATCAAGTCATGTCCATGGGTTTCTCATCGGTAACTTTCTAATTTGTTTAGTGACGTGGGGAGAAATGAAAGAAGAATATTGTTAGTTCTAGAGGAACATCCAAAGTGTTTAGTACATCCTTCGTGTAGATATTTGTTAATTCTTTATGTAATGTAAAACAGAAGAAACATATTTAGCAAAGAGTTCGGTTTTTTCTCCGTTGGTCATGGCCCAGGAACCATCCGCTTTTATGAGGGTGCAGACACATCACAATGCTTGTACGTTTTTTGGTATTCCATAAGCAACCATAGTCAGTCGAAAAATCAATTAAGTCAGGTGTTTCCAGTGGGAACGTTGGCTATTAAGTTGGTGAGTCGCATGATATTGTATCTAATGAAAACTCGTGGAGGACAGATCTTAGATTACTTCCTCTTGAAGTAGAAAATATTGGCCCCCAAGACTGAGGCTTTAGCGTTACAGTCACCCCCTGCAACAAAGCATCTATCAAGACGTTTAAAGAAATCACTTAAGATTGTGAGTGTTAGGACATACCTCGGAGAGGGAGAGGAGAAGGCAAGAACATTCCCGGACCTCTCGCCCGACAGGGAAGTATGGAAGATCCCCTTGATACAATGGTTCGTGGACCCTCTAACAAAGGATGCTGCGCATGTGTGTAAAATATAAAATATAAAAAACAATGTCGATTTTTTTTTCATTGAATGTTGCCTTTGACACGTCCACAAAAAACATCGGGAGTTGTGTTCTAAAACGTGAAACATTTACTATGTTAGTTGCCTCGCATCTACGGTTGGCAACCTCTTATATTACAGTGGCTACAGATGTTGCGTGGAGTAAATTATGTATGACGACTCAGGGGCTTTTATTTTCTGGAAGATGATAAATGTGGAAGTCACTTCTTCTTCTTAAACTATCAATAGGTAAGTTTAAAATTTACGCATTTTCTGGATAGACGCTAACTTCTCTGATTGGTATTTTCGGCCTGAAGTTATTAAGACCTCCGTTATGAATGTTCAACTTAATACGTTCGTTACTCGTGCTGTATAGTCTTCAACGTGACTTGAATAGGTGGTCCTTTATTATCGTCCTTTATTTTTGATAAATAGTGCAGACCCATGGTACTATTATCTGGACAATTTTGGATAAGTTCTGAAAATTTGCTCATTTATGTTATTTGGGGTGCTGATTACAAATTTCAACTTTATTACCTCAAATATTTCCTGGAAATATTTAAAAAAAAAATGCAAACACGTTAAAAAAAATGGCATTTTTTCTCACATATCATGAAAACCATGTATTTTTAAGAAACATCAACCTATACTACATTAAACAAGAGTAAATTACCTACATGTTTTACTCTGTAATTTTTTTGTCCGGGGCATCGTTTAGGAGCTTCAGCTCTTAGTCTAGTGGGGTCTAATCAAATGGAGAACAAAAGATTTGGGGAAGTTCTGAAAATTTTCTCATATATGTTTATTAGGACGCTGATTACAAATTTCAACTTTTTTAATTCGAATTTTTCCCGGAAGTATAAAAATAAACAAAAACTTTCTTTTTTTTTTGCTCAAAACTTGAAAATTTTGTATTAATCGAATTATTTATAATATTCCTTTTTATACTAAATTAAAAAAGAGTAAATTATAATTTTGATTCTAATGTTTTTTTTGTTTGGTCGTTCTATTGATCCATTGAGCCGAAAATATGAGACGGAATGTCCAAATTAGTTTTTGAGCCTTTTTTCATATTCCCCGAAAAATCTAAGGTAACAAAGTTGAACTTCGTAATCAGCATCCCAAAAAACGCAAATGAGCCAATTTTCAGAACTTCTGTAAAACTTTCTACTGAGTCCCTTATTCAGAAAACTAATTTGGATTTTACTCGCGCTCACTTCAAATCGGAGCGGCCGAACAAAAAAATCATTAAAATCAAAATTGTAGGTTATTTACTCTTGTTTAATTTAATATAAAAAAGAGTATTAGAATTAATTGGAATAATAAATTATCCACAAGTTTTAAGCAAAAAAGTAAAACAAAATAAAAACTGTTTGTTTTTATACTCCCGAGAAAAATTCGAAGTAACAAAGTTAAAATATGTAATCAGTATCCAAAAAAACATAAATGAACAAATTTTCAGAATTTCTCCATAACTTTCCACCGAGATATTGTTCTGGCATCCACCTGATTTGACCCCATTAGACTTCTTCTTCTTCGATGGCGCTACAACTCGTGAAGATTCAGGGCCTCCCTTATTCTGAGCCGCCAGTCTTCTCTGTTTTGTGCTGCTGCTCTCCAATTTCTAGTCCCCAGCATTTTTCGCGCGTCTGCAGCTACACAATCCTCCCACCGCAGGCGAGGTCTACCCACTTTTCTGCGTGCGAAGATCTTTTCCTCAAGGAGTTTTTTGGGGATTTCGTTACTACTCATTCTTGCAATATGCCCTGCCCATCTCAGACGTCCAGATTTTATAAAATGCATAATATCCTGATCTTTATAGATAAGCATAAGTTCAGCGTTTTTTCTCAATCTCCATATACCGTTGTCACACACAGGCCCCAAAATCCTTCTCAGAATCTTCCTTTCAAATCTTAATAGGGACGATTCTAGGGCTCTCGTTATCGTCCAGCACTCCGACGAATATGTGAGAACCAGCCTGATTAGGGTCTTATATATTCGTATCTTCGTTGTCCTGGAGAGAGACTTGCTTCTTAGATGTTTCTGAAGTCCATTGTAGCACCTATTGGCCGCTATAATCCGACGCTGAATCTCTAGTTGCTTATCATTGGTTGAGTTTAGCTGTGTTCCAAGGTATATGAATTCCTCTACACAATCAAAGCTGAAATCCCCTATTTTTACTACTCCTCCTAGGTGCTCTCTTCTGTTAGGATTGCAGAGAATATACTTTGTTTTTTCCTCATTCACTTGCAATCCAGCTTTAGCAGCTGCTCTTTGAAGATTTATAAAGGCACTCTTCATGCTGGAAAAACTGCGTCCAATAGTTTTCCCATTAGACTAAAAGCGAATATTCCTAAACGATGCCCTGTAATTATAGAGTAGAACATGTATAGAATTTTCTCTTGTTAGAAACCTTGATTAGAAAAGGTTGATGGTAAAAAAATGCATAGTTTTCATGCTATGTGAGAAAAAACGAAAAAAACATTGCTTTTTTGAGTGTTTTTGTATTTTTTTTTTTTTATTTCCAGGAAAAATTTGAGGTAACAAAGTTGAAATGCGTAATCAGCCCCACAAAAATATAATGAGCAAATTTTCAGAGCTTCTCCAAAACTTTCCACCGAGACATCTTTCTGGACCTCCGTTGACTGGACTAAAAGTTTTTAGTAATAATAGTGTCACTAACCTTCATTTTTTTTCAAGGGTCTCTACGAGGCGTTTTCTTCCAGACCCAAGCTCCCAAGAGGTTACTTCGAGCTCCGAGGAATTTAAAATTTAAAAAGGAACTGAATTCTACATTTTACACTTCTTTACACTTTTTTAGAATTTGCTGACAATCGAGTCTTGCCAAATTAAAATTCTTTTTTTTTTTTTTTACGCAGCATTTAAAATAAACTAGTTTTTTTACTAACAAAAGTGTTGGAAAATAAAAAAAAATATGTGATCTTAGAGGAGAAAAAAAATGCATTGAGAATAGAAAAAAATAATATTAGCCGAAAATAGCTTTGTTTAAATGATTACTTCATTTTTTAAAACAATATCTTTTTAACTTTAAAAAAATCTTCTTAAAAATTAAACTCACAAGGGAGGATAAAGTCAATGGGGTCACCAAATTTCTTCTTCTTTTCAACCAAATTTCTTATGGTGATTCTACGTCCAAAAATATTGGACACGTGTGTCCGCGTTCGTTCCAATGGGCCGAGAAATATAACATGCTGAAACTGATTTATTTTTTATTGTAAAGTGATATCGACCAAAACATTTGTTTTTCAATGTATTTCAAAGGAAAAATACAAACTTTAAAAAATGATGCTTTTCTGTCGAATAAATTGAAAAAATATTTAGATTATTGGGTAAACTAGCCTTATACATTTTTTACACACAGGTTTTTATTCAGTGCACCGAAAATCCAATAGCTATTTATATGAATGGGATGAAGAAATTTCCTTCTTTCCAACGAGACCAAGAAAAGTCGAAATCGGATAAACTGATGCAGTGCTTCAAATCGAAACGTAATTTCATGGCTTACAAATTTTGAACCTTCTAGAAACTGAAAAAAAAAATTATTTTTCGACGATCTTTTCAACATAAAGGTTTTTCGGTCTGCTGAATCAAAATCTGCCACAATTTTTGGTGTAAAAAAGCTAAAAAGCTTAACCCAATAGTCTAAAAAAAAAAATTCAATTTATTTGATCAAAAAACAATAATTTTTTAAATTCTGTATTATCCTCCCCTTGTGAGTCTCAATAATGCCTACTAGTTACACTTGCAGTCAATGCTGCATTCAATTTTGTCTGCATTATTTGAATCAAGTTATCAATCCTTTCTTGCGATATCATAAATGAGTTGAATAGGTATAGCTAGATCATCCCACGGTTCACTAGTTTATATCAAAACTGTGACCTTTTCAATTTAGTCCTTGAAATCTGTTTTATTAAAGAAAACTGTTAATTCAGGCTTATTCTAATCTCATATTGTAAGTTTTCAATGATTCATTTGAACATTACTTTATTTTAAAACGTCTGTTTTAGGTATGATTTCATTAGTTTCCCTTACTTATATATAGTAAGGAGAAGAATTGCGATCTTGAAAAATTTCGAATTCGAGTTTTCAACGAAAATTCTCGTTTAAGGTCCCCTGAGTCCAAATATTCAAGTCTCGCAAAATGGTGTGTGTGTGCGTGCGTGCGCGTGGGTGTCTGTCTACATGTGAACAGTACAGCTCAAAAACGAAAAGTTTTACGAAACTGAAATTACGTATTTAAGGTAGTTATAAATCTATTTACGAAACTTTTTCGCTAAAATCGACTTACCAGAAGTGGCACTATATATCATTGATTTTACACTTTTTTACAATTTTTTCGAAAACGGCTCTAACGATTTCGATGAAACTTGTCTGAAGTCTCCTTAAAGCGCTTTAGCTTTTTATATATGTAGTCTATTACCGAGAAAATGTAGGGAAAAAGTTATGACGAAAAGACAATTTTATTTTAGTATAACTCAAAAAGTATGCTTTTTATGGTAAATGGTGTACATAATCGTATGAAAGGCGATGAAATTCCCACCCTCCCAGAAAAGAGAAAAAAAAAATCAATATCAGACCAGTATTAGCAAAGATAGAGTATTGGACATAGCGGAAGTGCCACTTCATATCATCCATTTAGATGAAACAGAAATTACGTATTTAAGGTAGGTATATCCTTGTGATTTTACAGCAATTTTTTTTACTAAAATCGACTTAGCAGAATTGGTACTTTATAACATTGATTTTATACGTAATCGAAAACGGCTCTAACGATATTGATGAAACCAATTATACCAATGTAGAATTAAATGGTCTTTAATATGAGGTAGGTCTTATTCTCATTGAAAATAGTCTGACATCGCTTAAATGCTGAATTATCAAAATGGCTTCCTCTAATATATCATTAATTTTGTTTATTTGAAATAATTAACCTTCTCTTATTGTTAGTAGTAATGCAAAATGTACAAATATAAACTAAGAAAGAATTTGATATTAAACTAAAGGAGATAAAAAGGAAAAATATTTTACCAGATTAAAAACAAATTTCTATAAATAAGAGTAGTAATATATATGTATGATGTATCGTTGGAAAGCTAAAAAACTTGTAAAAATTAATATCTTACATATAAAATTGTAAAAGGGAGTTGAGAGTGACGAAAAACGCATAACTTCAGTAATTGTTGTAAATAATAATTGATACTTTTATATCATTTAATGGAAACTAAATGAAATTTCCTATGAAACTAAATGGAATCTTTTAAAATTTATTTCAAATAAGGAGGTAAGTGAATGTTGTGTGATGCGCTCACCAGATTTATTTGTTAACAAAAAAGTTACACCTTAAAAACATCTAAAAGTAATAAATATGTAGATGGGCAAGTTACTTTTTTTTTTTTTTTAACAGTGTATTAAACAGAATTTGTATGTAACACTGACTGCAATATAACTCTAGTTTTGAGCCATAAAAAGGCAAATGATAAATAACCACATTTTGAAAAAAAGTAGAACAGATATGTAAGCTTAAAAAAAAAAAAAGTAGACATCAGTGTCTTCATAAAGCTATCTAGACTTCATTGAACTTGTCAATTGTTATGGCTAAATGTTATGTTAAAATCTTGGCAGAGAATATGTGTGGTATCTGTAAAACCAATGTCAAAGCTGATTGGGGAAATTCAATGGCTCCTGAAACAACAGTGAAACTAAAAATAAAAATAAAAAAATACATTATATTTATTAACCTTTGCTGAGCAATGAGAGAAAACAATAATTTATGTTTAGTTTTTTTGTTGCAATGTTATTGCATGACATTAACAATAATTCTTTGAGTTTTTATACTAAAATAATTCTGATACTATTTTGCATTATACTGTAAAATAATACTTATGCTTGAAAAAATAATTTTTTTTCTATAAAAAAAATATTGGCAATTACAATATTTTTAAAAATTCAATGTCAATCCTAATAAATAAAACGCATTTTTTTCTTATGCTTGAAATTTTATATTGTAAGCATCATTTCAAATGTACTTTCAAATATGTAAGAGGTTATATACTCCATGATAAACTAACAAATATGAAAATCACTACTTTTTAGTAATGCAATAAAACCATTGTATCTTTCTGAGTAAAAGGGGCTCCTTAGATAATTTTAATTTTTTATGTAGGTATATGTAATACAAGGATACAACAGAATTTTTTGCGCTCTTAAAAAGTAATGATTTTCTTATTCGTTAGTTTACCACAGGAATGATGATATAATCACATTTGAGCCATAGGTTCCCAAACTTATTTGACCCAGTACCTCCTCTTCAGCAAAATAAGAAATCACAAACACAACTGAAAATTTACCTTTTTTAAATTAAACAAAATAAGAAAACACATTTTTTTTATGTATATATATATTATAGTGTTAAAAATTTGGATATAAATATATGTATATATAAGTTAGTAGTTTGTTATTTGTAATAAAATTTCTGCAAAAACTTATGCGACTTCGAAAATTTTATTTTTAAATTTCTAACAGATGGTTTTGATAAAAAAAAACAACAAAAAAAAAACTATTCAATAAAGAAATTACAAAGTTACAAATTCAACTTTGAGATCTTGAATGGTAAATGGTGGCATAAAAATAAAATATAAATAACGACATTTTGATAAAGTAGTATTTATTGAATTTAGAACTTTTGTTTTAAACTACAAAAAAAAACTTTATTTTGTATAGTAATGAAATGGATGAACTTTATGGGATAATATGAGATTACTTATTTTCGGTTCTTTGTTTGTCAGTAGTAGCTTTTGCAACTTCGAAAGACTTCGTAACAGAAAATAAGTTTTGTTTGCATAGAAAAAGTTTTGTTACAAACACTAATATTATACTCTTAGCTTTGATTAAATTTTATTGATCACCTTATTATTTCTAATAGTTGAATTTCGCAGCGTAGTTTAATTTGGAAAATAAGTCAATTATATAAGCTTTGTCATTTTTTAAATTAATTAAATTGAAATAGTTGTTTTTGCTGTCTAGGAATTCCAACTCTAAATCAAAGACTGATTAAAATCGATCCAAACATCCACTTTTAGATAACAAACGAACTTCCCGGTTAAGTAATAAGCTGTTTATAGTCTTCATAAACCATTCCAGATAGACATGTTTGGTCGGCTCGACTCCTGTAGTGCGATGCATTAGTCATTACTTGCATTTTATGGATCTATTTATATTTATAATATATTCAAGATGTAAAAAATTGTTAGACATTTTTTATTTATTTTCTATTTTATTGGTGTTTAACGTCCTTTCTTACTCCTATTAAGGCAAAAAGGACAGTCATTCCTACAGGTTACCAGCCTATTCTAACCAGAGTGAGAAGGTCAAGATTCATTCCTTGGGTAATTTATTTCTTTTAACTGTCATTATAATGAAGATGGTCACAATTATTTAACTTTGTATTAAACCTTTCACATGCTTCCTAATGGAGGAATCAAATACTAATATATAAATTCATATAAAAGTATTTTACCTAAAAGAGAAGTGATTCCTCCTATTCCAGCATTATTTACCAAAATATTGATTCCTCCAAGATTCTCTTCTGACCATTCGAAACATCTTGTGATTTCAATATCATTTGTAAGGTCAACTTCAACTGGGTGCAATCTTTCATTGAGGCCCTTAAAAAAATTAACACAAATATTAATTATGTTCTTGGATATTGACTACAAGTAATTGAGGTTACATTGATTACTAAGATGTGCTCTCTGCATTACTCACATTCTTGCAACATGCGTTTCCTAATCTTTTCTGATATGGGCAATGTTCAAAACAATTATACATTATATCCATGTCCTTTCAATACAGATACTGAACAGGTATTTTATATGTTTATATTCAATATCAATTGTATTTGTTATTTTATATAAGTTATTTGTTTATCAGAGGGCATAAACTATGACCCCATTGGAATATTCAATGCCAAATGTGAAGACTTAGCTTAAATTAATGTTTAAGAGATGCTATTAATAAATAAATAAAAAAAACCTGTACCACTACAAACCATGAAGGGTCTTGGGTTCAATACTTGGTAAGGACTGTTTCTAAGCCAACAGTTGTGCAAGGAGGTGATTTGGCCGAGATCACGCTCAACCACCAATTGAGGGTACCCACTTTATAAAAGCTGAGTGATCCCAAGGAGGTTCTCCCGATCCCACAGGGCTGATCCACGGCTGATAATAGAATAAATAATTATCTGCCTCAGCCTCGGTCTCGAAGCTATTAATAATATCCAAACTAAATCCGGAGTGGAGCCTAAGTTGCTATTATGTCTATTATTTTTTTTCTAATTAAAAAACTATCAAATTATAGAAAAACATTTGACATGGGCACAAAAAACAAACTACTAAGAAAATTATAGAAGTAATCTACAACATGTGACAATTATTAAAGAAACAGGCTTAATACCGTCTCCAAGAACATATTTAAGAAAATTAATTTATTCAATAATAAGATCTGTTTTTACAAGTAAGGAAATTTTCTTATAAATTTAGTCCCATCAAAGAAGGATGGATATGGATAGGATATTTGAAACATACTACTCTTAATAACTGACGTTTTTAATTTATTAAAAGTCATTATTCAGGTAAATACATATATTATTACACTTCTGCTTATTTCATCAGTTAAGAAACATTCTAAAGCATTATCAAACCTTCAAGTTATTAATGTTTTTATCCAGCCCAATGACTGTCATCCCAAGACCAAGTAAGTGTTCAGTTACATTGAAACCAATCCCAGAATTAGCTCCTGTGACCATTGCAATTTGATCTTCCAGTCCCATTTCTAATAATGATCCAGTTTCTGTGAACAGATTATTTAAAGCATTTAAAAAAAAATCTATAACATTTCTAAGAAATATCAATAATTTAATCAGATTTTGTTTCCAGTTTTCTTGAGATATTTGGCCAGATTTTAGGGTTTTATCAAATCAGATACGATTTTCTAGAAAAAATACTTAAATATTGAAAAAAAAACGGTATTTTTATATCAGTAACCAATATTTAATTGTTTAGTATTTTCTTGATTTTGTTGCTCCAAAAAACATTGCGACATATCTGTTTAATAGCAGTTCATTTGCTCACTGTACTACCTCCCTCAACAAGGAAATTTGCTCATCCTTTAATTATTTTTGAAATTCATGATTATATCATCAAAATCGTGCATATTTTTAATTCTTTTTTTTAAATGAACTTTTCAACCAAAAGAAATGAAACCATATTTTTTACCAAAACTCAAATTTTACAGCAAAATGGAACTATGCCTTACCAAGAGGTTCCGAATAGGGAATCTTGTTCAGCACACCGCCAAACATTAAGAAACGTATTTACAGGCGGATTTTGATATACACTTTACAGGGTGGCAAATAAAATTCAACATTGAAAGCGTTCATCAGAACGAGGCGTGTCAATGAATAATATTTTTTTTGTGGATAAATCTTCACCTCTATTCAGTGAAAAAAATATTAATAAAGTAAGCAACGATCTGTCGGTGAAAATGTCAATAAGTTGGGTTAAAGAATGCACTCTCTCTACAACCTTGTCCGTGACCCACTACCAGACATGCATTACACAGAAGCTTCTTTTGGTCTCTCACGCTTATAACATTTAGGAGATGGTAAATATAGATTTGTTTAAGTTTCTTAATGTTGGTTTATCCACAATTTTTTTTCCAAAGTTCTTGATAATAAATTGGAATCTTACATATTCAAGGACCAACTATTCTTCTGTCAATGGAGCATTAGATATTTCAACGACAACTCTTTGATTTGATTTCAAAAACAATCTATTATTATTCTTACTTTAGATTTTATATATATGCATATAAAATGTATAGCTCAAAATTTTTAATTAATGTTTGTTTTTATCTATTGTTTATTTTCACTCGTAATAATAGTTTGTTTAAAAATGTAATTATTGAGTGGTTTTGCATAAATTAGTAATAAGAAAAAAAAATCCCTTTCAAATCCGGTATTTTAAACAGGATAACTTCTAATAAAGATGGATGCTCCATGTAATAATTACGTAATGAAATTCTCCACGGAAATATTCTGTTCACTTCACTATATTCTGTTCATTTCAATGCTCTTTTTAGGATTATTTTCTGGAATACTATAAAATGTTCATAGTGTATTATGAAAAAATCCAGGTTATGTGATAATGACATGATCAAAAAATATTTCAACTTAAGACAGTGACGGAACAAATAGCTTATTCCGGAAATCTGGTTCATTCAAAAAGATATGGTATCAATAAATTAAAGATAACGTTTATTAGCGAAATTTTTTAACTGCTATGATGTACCGGTACAGGTGGGAGAACAAAGTCCGGCAAGTGCCCTAATGGTCCTTTTTGCCTACCCGGGAGAAAATCAATAGAGAAAACCTATTTTCCTCCGTATCGACCCTTCTGGTTTATTAGGTTTTCCTGATGAAGTTCAGAAGGGAGGTCCATTCAATGGAGGAAGCCTCATGTTCTCGGATTCTGTCAGATCCTAGCAGTCTACATCTTAATGAAGCATAATCTGTTGCAGTCAGGTATGTAGTGAAGAGCAGTCTCTGGTGCCTGCCCACAGAAGTGGCAGCACTCGTCCCCTACTACTTCACAAATCTTTAAGTGTCTTTTAAGCCTGCAATTATCTATGAGTACTCCGATTAACAGTCGGAGTACCTTTCTGTTGAGGTCCAGCAGCCACCTGGTTCTAGAAGGAGAGGGTTTTTAGTTAGTAGCTTAGCTTCCCTAAGACATCAGCAATCCCTCCACTCCTTACCTAAAACTCTCCATATCCAATCGTGGACCTGCTTTCGCTGATGTCTTTTCGAGATACCTAACGAAGGTTCAGCATCTTTTCTTGCAAGCTGGTCAGCCATCTCGTTGCCTACGATTCCTTTATGGCCAGAAACCCAAACTAATTTCAAACTCTTAGAGCAACTAAGCGACTCAAATGCCTGATTGCACACTTTTGCACCAGTGCGGAAGTCACCGTAGGGAATTCCAGGACTTGAAGAGCTTACTGGCTGTCTGAGTAGATAGTAATATCAGCCCTGTCGCTGCTAACAACTTCCGTGCATGTTACTGCGGCCAATATTGCATACACTTCTACCTGGAACTGGGTAGAGTGTTTTCCCAATGGAATACTTAAATTAATGTCTAAATCCTCAATATAGACTCTCGCACCCATTAAGCTTGTCGAGTCTTTCCTTGGATCCATCCGTAAAACAGGGTAGGTTGTCTATTTGAATTACTACTGAACCTTGTTCTCAGCCGAATAAACTGGGAACGATTAACTTACTCTACAATTTAAAATGAGATTTCTATCAAGTGGTGGACGCTATGATGTCAATTCACATGACTTTATGTGGTGATAACAGCTAATGCTTACTTGGAAAATTGATCTAGCTGGATTAGAGAAAAAAAGTATGGAATGATAACATAAAATTTTGCGGTAGTTGCAAAGTGGACTCGGGCTAAGTTTCGCAAATTGAAGTATCAGGGTTCGATTTGATGAGGAACTGTCAAAGAACTTGCTATCAGAGAAAAGAAGAAAGCATGCAAATGCATTGGAATCCATGATGCTCTTATCCTAATTGCCCAACCAATATGAGACTCCGACATGTGTCGGGAATAATCGGCCAATGGTTACAATGCCGGAATAACCATATAGGTAAGGTAGGTAACTGTATTTGGACCCCGAGTTAAAGTAGTTTTAATGTGCTTTACAAAGATTTTAGGTTTATTTTCAAAGAGCAAACAATTTCACAAAATAAGCTTATATAGGACATATTTAGTTCCTCTCTAAAAAAAAACTTAATTACACCCATAGGCAGGCACAGATAACTGTCCTGACGCTACCGTCCTTAGTATTACCTAGCAAAGTTTCCAGTTGCGGATAAAGCGGTAAGCGGCCACTTGCCGCAGAATGTTTTGCTACGCGGCCGCGTAGGGCCCTGAAGTCTTAAAATATCTTAAATTAAAGATTTTAGAAATGAAAAAAATAGTTCAAAAAAACCAGTTCTTTTAATTATTTAAAAATAACCAGACCTAGACACCCGTGGTGGCAGCCCTGCTATTTATGAATAGTTTGTTTTAATAAATGACATACATTAGAACCGATATATTAAAATTTGATGGGGGTATAAAAATTACATACAAAACCTGTATTATAAGCGAACAGAGTGTTTACAGAATAAAATGTATTGAATTAAAAAGGGGATAGTGTTCTCGAGATTTCTATTGCCTAAGGACCACAAATTGGACTTGGGCTATGCTTGGTAATGCTGAAGACTGATATTTTGAGAAAACCCCATAGCAGAGAAGGAGACGAAATAGCATTGAAAAGAAATTGTCTATATATTCTTCTTCTTCGTCTTCTTTTATCTTCCTCTTTGTGCCATTTCTACCGTAGAGGAACCCCTATCCAACGGAGCTTCTCCGCATTTGAGCGAGTTTTCTTTCTATTTTATCCAATTATTTGTATATAATCCTTGTAGAGAATTCGGTCCCAGGGACCACTTGTCCATCCGGCAGTCTTCCATAATCTTTATAGGTTCCCATGTGACAGACATGACAGAACCCCTTGAATTGTCGCTTTCCAAGGGAGGTCTTTAGTTCAGACACTTTCAGCTGATTCCTTATCCTCCAAATTCGCAAGCAATCCCTCCTCGTTTTACCGACTAATCTGCGCATGTATTTCATTTTTGCTCCAGTGATCCGGCATTTGCATGATTGCATGACCCCGCTTTCACTGCCATATGTAAGTATTGGAGGTAAACTGCTATGTATACTTTTATGAATTTTCGTAGCTTTTTCTACATTCCGAGGACTAATTATTCTATCGCAGGTTTGGTAATACATTAGGTTCGCCTTATTTATTCTATTTCCAATTTATTCATCTACCAAATCTGCTAATGATGGTTCCTACGTAGGAACAGTGGTCTACCACTTCACTTCAGCTTCACCGTCGCAAAAAATGTGTACATCTTCATATTTATAAATGGACACGATAAGCACTTTTCTTTCTTTTGTTTATCGCCATGCCCTTTTTCGATGGAGCTCCTTTTTCCATTCCACAAGGGCTTGCAGTAGCTTTACTCTATAGTCTGCGAGAAGAACAATGTCGTCAGCGTAAAGAAGGACGAGGACAAGAGACATGTTCCATTTGCCAATTAATGTTTTTGGGATGTCCTCCTCTTTCATATTTTCTGTATTTTATCCATGAAACATATAAATAGAAGAGGGCTGAGGCTATCGCCCTGCCTGTCTCCTTTATCCATCTGAAATTTGGCAGTTTCCCTCCTATTGATCCGTACTACCCCTTTTATACCTTATATGTTGCTTTCAATGCGGTAATGAGGCACCCTGGGATGTTTTTATTCTCAAAAGCATTTCATATCTCCTGCTTTGGGACAGAGTCGAAAGCAGCCTTCAATTCAAGGAAGGATAGCAAAAAGTCCATATCGCGGTCCCATGCTCCCTCCAATACATTTCGAAGAACAAAGTCTTCAAGATAAAAAAGAATTATAACAATCAACAATTATTTTTTTACCCAAATATAATACTTTTAATTTTTATATAATGATTCATGGCTAATAAAAATATTTTTTTTTATAAATAATAATTATATTATGTTATAACCTTCTTCACAGTTTTACATTTAATGCACTGTTTCTTTGTTTTTTCGTCCTTTTACTTTAAGTCGATTTATCGATTATTGATAGTTTGCGATAATCGATGGAGGTTTCTCGAAATGTCGAATATTTATATTTTACTTTTGATATCCCTACCCTACCCGGACAGCTTATAATGAGTTATCAAGAAAGTGTTACTATTTTACAATTTCAAATAATTTTAGTAAGCAATCAGAAAAATTTAAAATCAATAGAAATACTTTTCAATTACCCTTCTTATACAACTTTGCCTTAGAGGAGCGAATTAACATTCTGTTGCTTAGCGTGATTGAGCATCACTTCGGTTCATAATCAGGTACCGATTCGATTACGGCAAAGTTGATCGACTTTCATTTCGTGAATGACCGAAGGAGTGAATCCGAACTTTTATTCAAATCAAATGTACCACAAACGAATATAAGGAAGTACATTCATTCGTTATTGGCGGAGTATGATATTTATAACTTTCACTTCTAGCTAGATGACGATGTGAATGAAGGGATAATTCAGGACCAAAGATTTTTCATTAAACGACGTTATGATTGTTCGACTGAGAAATATCCCAAAGTGACTGGCAGTTTTTATATAAGAATTATGAAACCAACACATCGGCATGACTTGCTAAATACTACTGCTATACTACTCTGCGATCCGCACTTTCCAAGCCCAATTATCAGCGTATGTATAAGTTATTACTGATTGACATGGAAGAAAATCAAAGAAATGTTGCTTTCAAAATAATGATAAATTTCATATTAACTAATTTTTTGGGAAATACACATCAGTATTCATTCAGAAAAAGTCTCGCCATATAGGCCACGGACGAATATTTTGCGGAATCGTGGTGCGGCAACGAATGGCTGTCGTTAAATATTTAACTATATTTTTTAATTTACAATACATTATACGTTTGGCGTTTGTGAAAAACTGGGGAAGTCAAAATAATTTATTGTTTTGGTTAACGATTAGATTCTTCACTTTATTCGGCTGTGAAATTTAGTTAAATTGTTTACTAATTCATTGAGTTTGTCTTTTTATTATCATGTCTTAATTTTTAACCGTGAAAATTTAATTAAATATATTTAAATGACCTTATTAACAGTATAAGCTCCTTAAATATTAAATTTTATATATTTTCGGTGTATGTGAATTGCATATGAGAGCTTGACGATAGCTTGATGACTCGTGTGGGGACGTGAATCGAAGGAGACGAAAATCATTTGTTTCGCACGCTTGACGAGACGAAAACGCATCTCTCATGCATCGCATCAGTAACGATCTCTGTGCGAAATGTCTAATGATTTGAGAATACCCAGTCAGAGTAGATAATGACGTATTGCTGATTAATTTATATATATATGAAAAAAAAATAAAGGTTTAATTTTATTATTCACGGCTCTGCCTCTTGCGCTGGCTCGGTTACTTTTCAACTGCACTTCGGTATTCAGGGTAAGTGACATCCGTCGATGAGGAAACATTTCCTTTACACTCAGACTTGTCCCGATACACAATTTTAGTGGGTAGAGGTTTTATATACAGGCCGTCTAACTTTAAATCTCTAAGACTATTCAGAAGCTGTCAAGTAGAAAGTTGGTCAAAATTTCATATAGCTTAAATGAGCTGGGGAGATGGAAAAGAAGATAAACCCATGTTTTGCCATTTTTTATAGTATTAATGTCTTTCACACTGCTTAGCGTCCTCTTTCAGATGGGCACATCAAACAGCATGTTCTTAAGCTCTCAATTAGTACCAAGCACAAATTACGTACGAACATAATCCAATTAAATTTTACGTTTAAACTCTGGGTAATTCCCTGAATCTTACATAGTTTTGGGTTTCCTGAAATATTTACATATTTTAATTTATTCCCTTTTTCAACTCCACGAATCTAATAATGACATGATTTAAAAAAAAATAAAATATGAACCCCAGGTAGTATCCATAGATAGAGCTTTTTTATATTTCTTGTCTTCTTAAAGTATTTATAATATAATATCACTAATGAAAATGAAGATTTTTCTTGGCACATCATAAACGTTTTCTTTTTATTTAAACATATAATTATATTATATAGTTATATAGATACAATTGTTTTTAACCAGCGCCCCCTGGTATTGAGCATCCCTGGGTCGGGGCGCGGTGGGCCTAAAGGCAAATCCGGTTCAGTGTATCTCCTACTGAAAACTTCTCGCATAGTCCAGTAAAATTAGACACTTGACCCTAACATTAAAAAAATAAAACAGAGACCTGTTTTATATTGTTTAGTACTACCAATACATTATGTTTTTAAAATTCCCACGGGTCCGTGCGTCAGGTTTAGGTTTGGAGGGGGATGAACCGATAAAAACCATCAGTTTTTCGCTTATATTTTAAAATTATTGGGTATGGTGAAAAATTGATTCTATAAAAAATTAAAGTACATTAAATTTTCAACAAAAGTGGTCATGTAACTTGTTTTTCTAAACCCATTAGGATTTGAGCTTGGCACGCCAAATTATTTACTAATAGCCGGTAGTATTTTGAGTATAAGCGATAGATCAATGTGAGAATAGTGGGTTTCATTTCAAGACAATCATAACACTTGTTTGCTAATTTTTGTTACTTTTTCATAGCAATAATTTTAGACATAACTTAGTTGCTTGTAAAATAGTAGCATCCCCACCTATCAGCACAGAGTATTTCTTCTGTACACGTAAAAAGGTATTTTTTTAAGATCCGTTTTGAAAGACACATATCTCTCACTCCATAAGAGATAAGGTCTTTTGATCTTCGAGCCCAGTTTCGAGTGCCAGTGATCCAAAGCTTGCAACAGTATAGTACTTGAAGCTATCCACCTTTCTAGCCATACGTTCATACGAAAACGAATTATCAAAATGGAACATATATAAATCTAGTCGCAAATTCTTTCTAATTTTAACTGAAATAAATAATTTAAATCCAAATCTTTTGTTGGTGAGTATGAAAACATATATCCCCTGATCCCCCCTTGCGTACACCTCTGAAAGGGAATAGTTGATAAATCCCGTCGTCACTAGGTTTGTTAAACCTTAAAGTTAAACCTTAAAGTTAAACCTCTTTCTACAGTGTGTGTTCTAATTTGTACAATAATTAATCGTATGTCATTAAACAAACATAAGAAAATATATTTCTAATCATTCAGAGAAGCTTCATTGAACATTCTATTGATTTATAATACAAATTAAATTAATTTGCTATATGCTATATGCAATATGCTACTTACATTTCTATTGAGTAATAGATCTATGTCCTGCCAGTACCATCAATCCGACCCTCATAGTTTATTGTGATTACATTGTTTTTGTAATATAAGTCTATCATCCAAAATAATAGTCAGATGTTTATATTCAACAAACAATTAAGAAAAAGGATAATTGATATACTTAATGAAACTGAGCATTTTAAGTGCAATTAAAAATATAAATATGTTTGCATGATGAGCTAGGGCCTTGGCAGGCATGTACGCAGAATTTTTTTTTCTGGTAAGCGATTTAAATAGAAGGCAAGTAATCAATAAATCTCTATAATTGCCGTACAGAGTGTAAGTTTTAAGGATAAGAATGAAAATTGGATCAAAAATTATTAGTCAAAATACAAAGCTTATATCAAAATCAGATGTTTTCAAAAAATTCGAGGGAGCGGGGATCCCCCATATATCCTCCTGATCTCCCCCTCTGCAGCTAGACTCTCTCAAGGAAAACTTGGTCCTCTGTTCTGTTATTTGGTTCTGTCCTGAAAACATTTTAATGATTCTTTAGAACAATAACACTTTAAGACGCTTGGTATGATAAGCTTTTGATCAGCCAGTCCTTTTGTGATACAATCGGTCATTAAGAAAACAAATTAAGCCGAGGAAGCGAATGATAATGAGAACTGATTTGAATACTTGGGGTTCTGTAAACTTTATCTTTAACGATAGCATTAATTTAAGGTAGTTGTCATGAATATTCTACAAACCTGATCGATGCCTGCTCTAATTTGTATGAAGGTAAAAATAGCATTAGGAAAGCCTCATCATTATATAATAACTGCAGTGGATATAGCAACACTGCTGTGTAACCTGGGCGGTTATAATAGTAATTGGTACAGGCATTTTTCAATTTCAATTAAAAATTGATCGCATCCTTTCTGGGTTGGGAGCTTAGACAGCTTTCAATGAACTGATGAGATCAAAATGACCTATTTCGTAACCATCTGCACAGAACATGAAGAATCTGCATGTCTTCTTAATGCTCCTTCCAATTGATGTTTTTATGTCTAGACTTTTCATTCCTAAAATTTATCATGTTTACATAAAAGCAATTTTTAACAGCAAAGAAAAACGCAATGGATTCTGTTCGTTTAAGATAAAGCGGATATGAAACTTAATGCAATTTTACGGGTTGCCTTGAACTCGAATCGATATCAAAGTACAAAAGATTTCAGATAATAAAATTTTAGAAATAAAGTAAGATTTTTATATGATTTGGGTATTAAAACAACAAAATCTAAGAAATGAATTTTGTTCGTTTTTAAAAATTAATTTGTGCCGACTTCAAAGTTGGGTCAGATGCCTTTTGTGGTGGTGCCGAGTGCTTCATTTTTATTTAATAAATTAAATTCAAAATATTTCGTGCAAAGAACTGCCACTCAGCTAATACCTACACCATAAAAAATAATTACTATCTTAATCCTTTGTGTTGGTAGAGGTACAATTAAGAATTCTGTTAGGTTAGAATTAATCCAGCAGTTGCCTACTAGGATATCTGACGGCTGAAATTTAATATTATTTATTCGATGTAGTTCGTATATTAAAAAATCCAAAAGGTGTAGTTATATATAATTAATTTATATCATACATCATATAGATATTATATATTAACTTTGTCTTAACAAAAATAGTTTTGATTACTATTTTACACATTCTTATTTTAGCTAATTATTTTATCTTATTTGTTCAACACTTATCTAGTTCCATTTAATTAATCTTTCGTGTAAAATAATAGAAAACCACATTCCGGTTACAAGCATTTTCTAGCATCTAGGCAGGCTATTCGATGACGAAAAAAAGTTGCCCCATACTTCCTAATAAATTACATGCGTTTTGCAATTTGTAGGAAAGGAAACAAGTTATCTATCGAAACATGTTCTATTTTTAAATTGTAAGATAGGTTACACAGCTAACAGTACTTTTATCACAAAATCGAATAACATAAGAATAATATAAATTTTAGTAATATAATAAAGTTTAATTTTCTGGAAAATATCGACAATAGAAATAAAAAATAATTAATCTGAAAATCGGTAAGAATAAAAACATTTATATTCCATCACATCGATTCATTAATCCTTATTAACAATTATAGAACTGATTTAAATACTACAACCAGAAAATATAAGATGAATGTGACCACAGATATTTCTGCTGTCTCGAAAATAAATGATGTCTTCAAATATTTTCTTACTTACAAATACCTGTACGTGAAATATACTCGTATAGTAAGGAGAAGTATGGTAATCGTGAAAAATCTCAAATCCAAGTTTTCAACGGAAATGTTTTAAGGTCTCCAGAGTGTAAATGACCAAATCTCGCAAAATGGTCTGCGTTTATGTGTTTGGAATTTCCATGGAAACTAAATAGGCAATTTTAAAATTTATTTTAAGTTGGGTATTAAGAAAAAAGGTGTGTGATGCGCGCACCGAATCAGATTTTTACATAGGTATTATCCTTTTATTTTTTTATATAATACACTTTTAAATATTAAACAAAAAGATTTATTCTGTCGTATTTAAAAGCTTTTACTAAGAGAATAAATATTTTTTTTTAATAACTGTTGGTTCATCGTAGAATAATTCAATCCACCATATTAATAATCACATTTCTGAATGTCAGAGAGCAACTGTAAATTTATCATTCCTCAAAAAAAAAAAATATTTGTCTTGAATAGAATTGCAGTATTGGCGGTATTGTTTTGAGATTAGATGAAGCCAATAATGCAGTCAAATTAATGTCTTAACTAAATGATTTTTTTATTATGCAGTCACTCAACAATGAATATATGAATATTCATGAATATTCAGTGTATATACACACGTGTGTGAGTTGTGTGGTATGTGTACGTGTGTGCGTGCGTTCGTGCGAGCTTGTGTGCGTGCTTGTGTGTGTGCTTGTGTTTGAATTTATTTGTATGCATCAATTTGGCATTATTTATTATTTTTTTACAAGTAATATTATGTTTTGTTGAAATGTAAAAATAATGCTTTACGAACTTGGCATATAATAATAATTCAGAAAATATATCAACAATCCTTAATATCATAAAATAATATCAACAGACAAAGTTATATTTGATTGAAAACCCTTAAGTTTGAACTTACTTGAGAGGAGTCAGGAGACGGCCTGTACCAGTGATGGTCTGTACTGTTCGCTGAGCTACTAAGCAAGTTGCAACAGCCAACCCCACTACTCCACATTTTAGTTTGCCTAATACTTATCTTCTATTGCATTTCCTTTGAAGTTCACATTAGGATCAACATGAAGTAATAGAAACAATCATTTTTCTAATTTTAACTTCTATGAGATACTCTCTCTTTCCACTTGACAGGAAGTCTATGGTTGGTCAGGTAATCTTTGAATGTATTTGTACAATTTGTTGTCCTGTACTTCAAGATATTCGAGCAGCTTAATCTAATTTTAAAATGAACTGAAGCATTGATAGGAAAACCTTCTATTCTAAGATAAAGATAAAGCTTACGGAAAAGCTATTCCAACTAACCACCATTCAACCTTCATTACTCATTTCCCCACACATAAAGTTCATAAGATAACTTCAAGTCTTAAATGAATCTGATCTGTAACTAAGCAAAATCGTCGGTTTTTAAGAAATAGGTATTAAGATTCGTTAATGTAATACTAGAAAAATATCTCACATCACTGTAAAAATAATCAGGATGGTTCAGCTGTTCCCAGGGCATCAAAATTAACTAACAACATTTTCGCATTCTTGTTTGATGAAATAAGATGCGAACTGAGTGGAATCGAAACATATCGCGTGTAAACCCGGGAGTTACTTCATTCTTGAAAAATTTGGTTTCACTCCAGAGAGTGTCCCAGTTTTTAGATAACTGGGGATAGTGATATCCACAAAATGATACACTAAACATTATATCACCAGAGAATACTTACCAGAAGAGCGACACTAGCGCAGCCTTATTACTGCTGAAGGAACTACTGAGACTACTGGCCATCTCGTGCTGAATTTACTAATAATTGCTTTTTATATAAATAATCAATGTATTTTATTACTATTTATTTAATTTTGTTAATATAAGCTTTGATATGTTTTGCTATCATACCAATAAAAGTTAGGCCGAAAGATGATCTAGTCTAACCGGAAAAATATAATTACTACACTTCTCAATTTAAAGATTACCCAGTGGCCTTTGGTTAACCCGTATATAGCATTTCCACGTCAATTGTAACCTTTTCCAAATCAATTGTCACCTTTTCCATTTCAATTGTAACTTTTTCCATTTCAAATGTTACCTTTTCCATTTCAATTGTAACCCTTTCCAAATCAATTGTCACCTTTTCCAATTCAATTGTAACCTTTTCCATTTCAAATGTAACTTTTTCCATTTCAATTGTAACCCAACCGGACATGAAATAATTCAATATTATTCATTTTATTATTGAAAAATAATTATTTTAATTACATTAATGACTTTTGAAATAATTTCAGCATATTCTTTCGACATTTATTTCGTTTATTAGATAATTGATATTAAGTGCTGATTTCAAGTAGGTAGTTTAAATTTTTTAAATAAAATTGTCGTTTATTTATTTTTAAATATTTATTATTTTTATTTGTTTAGTGGGGGAGGGTGGATTTCATCGATTTGATGATCGTTCATAAGGTTTTCGAAGTTGTTAATGTCAAATTTACTATCGAAATTTTATTCGGCCATGAGTGTTTCTACTTAAATATTCGTTTTCAAAATTCTTCGGTATTGGCATCGTTTACTAGGTTTTCAGGGGCGCTATTTCCGAATTCACTATCGGATTTCCGATCGCGCATGCGCATTTCGCTTTTACGTTGCTATTGGAGATTTCTATGATAAAGGGATCGTTTATTAGGTTTTTAAGGGTTCTGATTCCATTTTTTTAGTTAGATTTTGGATCGCGCATGCGCGTTTCGCATATCCGTTCCTGTTGGAGTTTTTTTATGATAAAGGTATCGTTTATAAGGTTTCCGAGGATTCTGATTCCATTTTTTTAGTTAGATTTTGGATTGCGTATGCGCGTTTCGCATTCCCGTTGCTATTGAAGATTTCTATGATAAAGGGGTCGTTTATAAGGTTTTCGAGGATTCTGATTCTATTTTTTTAGTTAGATTTTGGATTGCGCATGCGTATTTTGCATTTCCGTTAATGTTGGAGTTTTTTTATGATAAAGGGATCGTTCATAAGGTTTTCGAAGATTCCGATTCCGTTATTTTAAATGAATTTTTTATTGAGCATGCGCATTTCGAATTACTATTACTGTGACATTTCTTTGGGACGAATATCGATTCTGGTTTCGAGGGTTCTGATTCGATTTTGTTAATGGGAATGGTGATTGAGCCATCGCTCTTCCATATTGATATTATCTTTGTAACACAAATCGTTAATTAGGTTTTCGCGGGTTCTTATTCCTTTTTTTCAAATTTTATTTTATATTGAGCATGTGCATTTCAAATACAATTATATTTGACATTTTTTTGAGTATATCGTCCTATAAAACCTAATAAACAATAACTTTACCGAAAAAAGGTCAATGGTAGCGGTTATCCGAAATGAGGATGTTCGATGAAATATCCAATTCCTAAAAATAAATCAGAGCATTTGAAAATCTAATAAACGGCTCTTATAAGCGAAGAAAAGTTCATTAAGAACAGTCAATCGCAATGCGCACGCGGGATTAAAAATCCGATTGTTAATTCGAAAATATGACGATTGATAACTTCATAAATGATACTGATAACAAAGAGATGTCAACATTAATAGTAATTTGAAATGCACATGCTCGATAACAACCTTCGAAAATCTAACTAACGAAACGCGCATGCGCGATCCAAAATCTAACTAAAAAATGGAATCAGATCCCTTAAAAACCTAATAAACGATCCCTTTATCATAAAAAAAACCCAACATTAACGGAAATGAAAAATGCGCATGCGCGATCAAAAACCCAACTAAAAATATGGAATCAGAACCCTCGATAACCTAATAAACGACCCCTTTATCATAGAAATCTTCAATAGCAACGGGAATGCGAAACGCGCATACGCAATCCAAAATCTAACTAAAAAAATGGAATCAGAATCCTCGGAAACCTTATAAACGATACCTTTATCATAAAAAAACTCCAACAGGAACGGATATGCGAAACGCGCATGCGCGATCCAAAATCTAACTAAAAAAATGGAATCAGAACCCTTAAAAACCTAATAAACGATCCCTTTATCATAGAAATCTCCAATAGCAACGTAAAAGCGAAATGCGCATGCGCGATCGGAAATCCGATAGTGAATTCGGAAATAGCGCTCTTGAAAACCTAGTAAACGATGCCAATACCGAAGAATTTTGAAAACGAATATTTAAGTAGAAACACTCATGGCCGAATAAAATTTCGATAGTAAATTTGACATTAACAACTTCGAAAACCTTATGAACGATCATCAAATCGATGAAATCCACCCTCCCCCACTAAACAAATAAAAATAATAAATATTTAAAAATAAATAAACGACAATTTTATTTAAAAAATTTAAACTACCTACTTGAAATCAGCACTTAATATCAATTATCTAATAAACGAAATAAATGTCGAAAGAATATGCTGAAATTATTTCAAAAGTCATTAATGTAATTAAAATAATTATTTTTCAATAATAAAATGAATAATATTGAATTATTTCATGTCCGGTTGGGTTACAATTGAAATGGAAAAAGTTACATTTGAAATGGAAAAGGTTACAATTGAATTGGAAAAGGTGACAATTGATTTGGAAAGGGTTACAATTGAAATGGAAAAGGTAACATTTGAAATGGAAAAAGTTACAATTGAAATGGAAAAGGTGACAATTGATTTGGAAAAGGTTACAATTGACGTGGAAATGCTATATAGACCTCTCTCTGACTGGCCTAATCATAATCCCCCCTTGCTGCCAAATGGCAAGCTCGAAGGGGTATCCTGAACACTGTTAGCATCATCCTGTTAACCACTGCATAGCTCATCTTCAACCCCTACCCTATCCTTCATTTCCATATTTCTATCTTCCTCCCTCCTACTTCATCCCTTCTATTGTTTTTATATCCTTAATTTCTTTACATTAGTTTTATTTTAGTTTTAATAATTAATTTGTTTGTTCATTATTTTTATATTTTACTATACATCACACGGAAGCCCCTCACCTCCATCATTATTGAAAGGATTCCATTACAAGAAAGTGTAATCTCCAACTCTTTAACTAGTTTAGTTTATCACCCGATCCATTACCAATAGCTAGAAAAAGGTATGATGTTCTATTAATAACTATTTTTTGTTTGTTCCATGTCCTGAAGTCCCAATCAGAATAGACCGTGTCTAAATACCCCTGTGCTTTGTCACGCTGGATGCCAGTGTACTCATTTCTCTTCTCACTTTTTTTTTCTTCTTCCCTGTGGTGTCTGGTCTGATCACCAGCTCCCAATTTTCCTCTTATGATAGATTAAACTTTATAAGATTCAACTAGAGTAAGCGACGAGCTGAAAACTATGTTCATCTTAATGACGCCATGCGTGACTAGGGGAGTAACATTTCGGATATTGGAGAGATGGTTGTGTTGCTATCCTGTTCTCCTTTGCATATAGACATGAAAGAATGTAGAATGCCATGCCAAATGTTCGTATCCATGGTTGACCTGATTTGTATATCACGTTTGCAAGTAGCCCGAAATTGTATATGCCTTAAAAGACGGGAAAAAGCTTAAAGGCAGAAGATATAACAGTTCGAATATTTCATTTGAAAGTTAAAAAATGCAGCATGTTTTGACTAAAGGTAATAATGTGAATATAATGGTAATAAATAATGTGGAGTGGCAGAAGCTGGGCTTGCCTCACGCACACACAAATTAAAACGAAATGGCAGAAATGAGGTATTCGCGAGCGAAACCGCGGGTTACAACGGAGATTATAATAACAGGAGTCTATTGTTTTACTTAATATGTAACAAAATTTTGTTTTACGGAATTACTTAATGATGACAGTACAATTTACCTAATAATAATTACTTAAGTAAAGCATTACTCAGTCTTAACCAATGGATTTTTAAATTATTTTTTTCGAGTTTTTGAAGTACGGTTTCAATGTGTTTCGTATGGTCTGCCATATTTTCTGAAAAAACGATGAAGTCATCCATGTAGATGAGAGTATTGGAGACACCCGAAAAAATAATATTCATGGCTCTCATGAAAGTAGCAGGTGAGTTAGAAAGTCCAAATGGTAATCTTAGAAAGCGTTACAATATATGTATAAATTTCCCCCTCCTCCTACCCCTTACCCGACCTACCCTTCCTTACGTGATTCCTAATAGCCTTTCTGGGCCTAATAGCTTCAACGGGTATGAACTTGGAGATCATTAAAAACAGCGGCTTTTCGTAGCGGAGGCCACGTAGGGTCCACTACCTTGCCCTAACGAGAAGCCCATCTTCTTCACCTTCAACCAGCTTGAGTCGGTACTACGCCGTACTAAAGGGAACAAGGTCTCGGGACAGGATGATATCCCGTATGTGCTGATGAAGATGCTTCCCAGGAGGGGTAAAGCCTTTCTGTTGAACATTTTCAACCCATGCCTACGGATCTCATACTTTCCTAAGATCTGGAAACAGGCAATCGTAGTGCCGCTACTCAAGCCGGGGAAGTCTGGAAACTCACCGGAGCACTATCGGCCGATCAGCCTCCTATCTCACATGAGCAAGATCTTCGAGCGGCTGATTCACCACCAACTGATGATGCACTGTAGGGAAGAGAACGTCATCCCACCGGAGCAGACTGGGTTCCTTCGAGGTGTCTCCTGCGAACACTATCTGGCGAAGCTTCAGGCCCACACCATCGAGCAGCTTCTGAAGAATAGAGCTACGGCGTTCATCTCACTGGATTGCACGCAGGCCTTTGTCTGTGTATCCCACACACCCTTACTTCGCCGTCTGGAGGAGTTTAGGTTTCCCACCTCTCTATGCCGACTGATTGGATGCTACCTTAGCGGAAGATCTTTCGTCGTACGAGTCGGTGGGAGCCCCTCGACTTCACACAATAGCACCTGCGGAGTACCTCAAGGGTCTGTACTGGTACCAATCCTGTTCGGCCCGGCTGAAGACGCTTAGGCTCTACCACCTGCTAACATCACCGCAGCTCTCACTTCGGCTGAAGCTACAGATATACAAAGCTATCATCCGACCGACGATGCTCCATGGTGCACCACTGCTGAGGCATCTCTATAAAACATCCCTGAAAGGACTGCAGAGCTACCAGAACTCCGTTCTACGGCGGATCGTCCGTGGCACTTCCCTCCAAAGGGCCAAAAACACCACCATCCACGAGGAGTTCCAGCTGCCCTCAGTGCCTGAGTACATCGGCCGAAGGCACACCAAGTTCTTTGATGGGCTTAAGGCCTGTGCTAAACTCCCTCTTTAGAGAGGTAGCTCCACCACCTAGGCCTGGGAGGTGGCAAGGCAGTGTCCCCTTGGTTCACGTGCTCGCCGAGGGAAGGGGCCTGGACTCTGCAGTCTGAACCCATCATCCTTTTCCTTACCAGCAAAGTGTTCCCTCCACACTTCAAGAAATAATGAAGGCATAAAGCCACATGAAGTACTGTCGCATACAGCGAGCCAAGCCAGTCAAACCTTAAAATGCCAAGAGGCAAAAAAAGGACTGGAAACATTTGTGTATATGTATTTGTATTTGTATATATTTGTATTCGTATATTCAATAAAATTTCTGGAGGGCTAGAAATAAAAAAAAATAAATTATTTTAATGAATTATTTTATTTTCTAATAATTTAGTTACTTCTTCCTTTATATCTTCGCGAAATTGGTGTGGATACCGTTATTTTTTTTATTTTTTTTTAATCGGTTCTTCAGTGTTTGCATTGATTTTATGTTCTAATATGTCAATTGCGGATAATTCATCTTTGTCAGTTTCGAAAGTGGAAGGATATTTTCTTAACAAAAATATAAGAGTTTCTCTATCTTTTATGCTCAGATTATCATCAAGAATTAAATTTGGAATCTGCTTTCATATGTTTTCCGAACTGGGAGAGGTTTCTTCAACTACTTCACCTAGAAGGTCATGAAAATTTAACTCTAATGTATTTTGATTTTTACTAATTATTTTTAAATTGTTTTCTTAAATACCAGCAGGAATTTCAATATCGTCATGTTTTAGTTCAACGTAAAAAATCCGTTTCTATGTAATGGAACGGAGTTAATATCTTGTTTTAAAGTTACTGGGTGTTTTTCATCCCGTAAATGAAAATTAAATGAACCATATTTGGTGGTAATTAGCCTGTCTTTAAACAATATTTTTGAATCCATGTTGTCCAATATTTCATTACCCAAAAGTATGTCATAGTTGGGACAAAGTAGGCACAGGGTAAGTAGGCATAAAAATAAAAAATAAAATAATATATAATAAAAGTTATTCTAAATTCTTGCTATAAGAGCCTCGAAGTTCTGATGGATACCTGCAACCAGTGAAGTCCAGTGAACTGCAGCGAAGGATACCTCGGTGGAGTGATGTCCTTAGTTGAATCCCTCTAAAATCGTCGGAGTCTTCTGGTACCTCGGAGAGTGAGTCTTTAATATCAAAGTTCTTCAGACTGCGAAGATGACTCAAGATGCCTGGGAACAGTGATTTCTTGATGCTTGCTGACCCTATGTTTGGGCGCCAGTTAAAGAGCTGCTCAAATAGAGAACTTAAAAACAACTTCATTGTCTAAAATAGGTCACAAGCAATGTTTCATAATACATCAGATCTACAGACAGGATGAATATCTTATTCTAACAAAAGTATATCGAAAGAGACTAATCCAGAGGGGGGTTTCCTAGTATGCCAACACAGAGGAACTGAGTAAGGGATTAGGTTCAATTCTTAGGAAAGGTTATTGGCCTTTAACTATAGATTGATATTATTTTTTTATTTGTATATTTTACTGAACTATTTGGCAATATTGATTTTATTGTAAAATTTTAAGGAAGCTGCTGGGCCTGCCTCGGGGATCTTTCCAGCTCTTCCCTCCCCCTGTCTTTCTCTAACGGCGGGCATGATTAGACTTGTATAGCTCTTTAGCACTAACAAATAAACGACAGAAACAGTTCCTTTGAATGTAAGGATGGCACCACGTTCTTGCGATGTTTCTTTTTATAGTATAATTATAGTAACAATAGGTGGCAATGATATCATCAACACTTGAAAAATCTTTACTTGACTTATTAAAAAGCTCAGACTATGGTGGCCTTAGTCATGAATGGGCAAAGTCCTGTCAGAGGTACTTTTTGGGACCTCATGATGATGAAGTTTAACAAAGGAGTTGTACTGAGTATCTTGAGGTATGAATCCTCCTCCTGGAATCAGAATCTCACACAGTGCCAGAGAAAAAGTTTGGCTTCGACCAAGAAAATGGCTCTACCGCTTGTCACCAGAGCATATAGGTCAACCTCACATGAAGAAGTGTAGGTCCTAGTGTGCGCGTTAACACTCGACCTCCTGCAATAAGATCTGGTCAAACAAATGTACAAGAAGGCTTCCAAGTGAGGATTGAGGAATAGTGCAAACGGTGAGTGACGACCCCGAAAGGGAGTGTCCTGAGAAAATACTTCTCCACCGTACGATCTAGGCACAAGCAAAATGGATCCTCCCGGATTATTGGTTATCACAATTCTTCACAGGGCATGGCGATTTCTGAGCCATGCTTCATAGCCTTAAACTGGATGGTGATCCTCCATGCCGCACTTGCGGTGTTCCAGAGTCTGTCGAGCATGTGATCACGACCTGCACTGAATCGAGGCGTGAGACGATGATATGAACTGTGGGAATATTCCTCCTCTGTGAGGAGTTTCCTCTAATAGTGAAGAAAATTTCCCGCAGTTCAAGAAATTTATTTATGAGTGAAAGACGGCGGTTCTAGCTCACATCAGCCTTGGAGCCCGAAGTAGAAGAGGGCCAGCACCGGGAAGAACGCTGGAAGGGAAAAACCGCTGTTTACCAGAGTGATAGAAGAGGACAATAAACTGAGGAGCTTGCTATTAAAAGTGGATATCTCCACATCAAACCGAAAGTTCTATCCACTTCGAAGAGTTGTACCATACTTAGTTCTAGCTCCACTTCTGTCAAAAGTGTTGTTTATTTCCATAGAAAAGTTTGTTTTTTCAAACAAAAATGAATCTCCGAATGGGGGAAAAATTAACTTTTACCGTCGCTTTGCAAACAAAAGTGGTAATGTAGATGTTGACTTTCGATAGCAAACTCCTCAGTGCTAAGTCATTGCTGCCAAATCCCATATAGCCGAAAGAAATAGTAGGAATGGGAATAAATAAGATTGGAGAGACTTGGATCGCTATTCAGTGTACTCAATGTGTGTTACCAAATCGCTTGTGAGCATCAGACGCACAGGCAACTCAAATTTACATTACTGGGGTATCCATCGCATCGCCTCAGAATTAAGCAATGTGAAAAAGCTTTTACCAATAGACTTTCATACTTCGAACTGGTGAGATGGACACGTACGAAGGGTTACCCAGAGAACCGAGAGGTTTTAGTTACCAGACCCCCCAACTGTGCACTCCGAATCAAACCTCCTCGCACACTTTCATACTTATATGATCACAAACAAATCCATAGACCGGTTGTCCGTACCGTATGAAAGTGATTTGCCTCTCTAGGTTCAACAATATCTATGAGATAAATATTTTATTTCACTTTTTTTTCATTACTTAGCAAAGTACGAAGAAGTTCCAAGGTCATATTAATTACAAAAATTCACGGAAATTACATTTCTAGTTAAAAATTGTCTAAGAAATACGATATTGGACAATCTCAAAAGATTTATACTGTAAAAATATGGTTCGTTGATTTATTCCGATATTGAATCTTTCCTTCCCTGTTGAGTATTATGACAAGGTATCTAGTGCTTTGGATTAAACCTGAATAGCGCAATTGTGGTTTTTAAAAGTCATGGCAACTTTTTTTGGAGAAGTCGTATATCCGTCTTCTCGGGCATTTTTTGATGATTACGATGATAGTGATGTGGATAATGAAGAACAGGATTCTACATTTGAAAATAGGTAAGTATATCCCCTCTAATATTTGATTATTTTTGATTTATGATAAGTGATTTATAAATGCATACTAACCATTATTTTGTAAGTTCTACTCATTGTTTCATTATTTTAGGCCACGGCTAACACTTAATAAACTAAGTGAGGATTCATTGACAGAGTATCCTGGTATTATAATTACTGATGGCACTGTTTCTGCAGGTATCCTGTTGAAGAAATATGTTTTATTGAGTGTATCTACAGATTGAATGATTCCTCTTTTTATTTCAGGCTTTACTCAGATTTATATGCTTCAAAAATCAGATAAACTTCTTGCTGAAGTTGAACTTTCCCAACAAAATGTATACAATCCAGAAGATGTAGTGATTATCAAACAGAAGAAATGTATAACCACTAAACTTTTCCTTTTATCCAACAATTGCCTTCTCCTACAAGTATCGCCATCAGTACATGTCACTGTAGCTAATCAACTTACTTCTCTCGTAAGCTTTTTTTCAAAAAATAATAAATCAATAAATAGTGGAGCTCTATTTTGTTGTTAATCAATAGATTTGTAATTTTTTGTAGTTTACTTATATTTTCTACTTTGAAATTATTATTAAAGGTATTGACAGCAGTCTGTCATAAAATGGTCTGATTGTTGACAAGAAAGTTGTGCTTTCTTTCATTCAAAATTATATCCATCCTTTCATGTATTTCTAAAGCTTTTATCACCGTTCTGCAGATGCTAATAATTAATTATTATCTGACAAGCAAGTTATTTTGTCATATTTGGTTTTATTCTTTTTTTTTTTTTAGATTGCTCCATGGCTACAGAGATGTAAAGAAGTTATTGTGTTAGCATCACGTCATAATGCAAATTATAGATGTGACTCAATTAACGACTTACCATCTGCTTTTATAAGAGCACTTTCCACATCTAAATATATATTCCCAGAGGTCATTAAACACCTAGAGCAACCTAATTTTATATCAGATTTTCCAGCTTCTGGTAAGCACTTCATATTGATAAGGTTTTTTCAGGGTATCCAACAGCCATAAATTCCTTGATAATTGGAAATTCTGCTCGAATTTTTTGTGTCGGGAATTATGCTTTTAAAACAGCTAGTCATCAGGAATTTTTAGTTTTTTGTCTTAATAATTCCATTAGTACTAAGCAACAAGTGTTTAAAATATTGAGAAGAAGGTTAACTTACTTGTTCCCCTTTCCATCTCTAATTCCATGAAAGCTAGAAAAGGCCTTTCCACTAACTTTGTTCTTTTTCACCTTGCTGGTTCGTTCTACCTGTCGCTAAGTGAACTAGAGATGTTATAGTATGGTAAAGTTGATGTATCAATGCACCAGTATTGGAGCTACTTAGCTCCTAAAAGCTCGGAGTTTCAATTTCAAATGATTCACACTCCTCTTCTTATAATTGCTTGCCCTTGAGGCCGAGGGTGAAGGGGTGAGCAAAGGCTCAGAAGGTCTATAATCCCTTTCTTCCAATATCGTCGTCTTTATACAATGTAATGTAAGTTTCTATTTTATGTCTTATCCTATAGTGTAGGATTTTGGAAATGCAGAAAATTTTGGAGGGAATAGAAAAGGTAATAATCTGAAGGAGTGATGCTTATTGAATAAAGAGGATGAGTTATAATATCCTATCCGAAGCTCAATAAGTGCTGCCGAGCCTTTAAAGAGACTTATTTATTGTCGCTTGATAAAGACAAATCAGGAATGTAAACACGATTAATACTTTGAGGATTAAAGATACATAAACAAACATAAGCTTTGTGATTCATTAGGAGTTGAAAGAATAAAAATTAAACCTTATTTTAAAAACTCTATGAACTTTCCAGACAACCCAATACAAAAAGAGATGACTTTGTTAATTAAGAGCAAAATTGAAATAAATGTTTTCTGTGAGATTTTACGATTAGCTCAGCTCCAAAGGTGAAAGTGCTGTCACGAGTTCCATTTTGGTTTACAATATATGATTGTTAATAAAGAATAGAACTTTTTTTTTTTTTGTTCACACATGTCCCACATTCTATTGTAAAACATCTGGTCACTTTAGTCTACTTAGATATAAATTTTGTTCCTTTGAATTGAGCTGTACTCGCACTTTGATCTGGATTCAGCTAGATCCACCTGTAGAATAATTTTGGAAATTATAATTATTTAACAGTATAGTTATATTCTTGGTCGAGAATTATTTTCTTACACGCTTACACAAATTACTAATTTAATTTTGACTAGATTTGAATAACTAAAATTTTAATTATGTAGCAAATGTCAAACTCTTTTTTTATTATTATTATTATTATATTGTGAATATAATAATAAAATTTAAAGGATCCTATACTGGACAGTATCCCTGCAAAACCTCATGAGTGATATTCAAATAAATAGGAATTTTCAAGGTTTTTCAGATATACTGTCGATATGATCCAAATTAAACCTCTAACAGTTATTTTGTATAATATTAAGTTATTTTAGTAAAGTGAGATTTAAATGTTATTTTCAGTTTTGAGTTGGTGTGAAAGTCAGGAAAAACCAGGACTACTGATAGTGTTGTACAGTGACCAATCTTACATAGATTCTGTGACGTTGGATCCTATTTTTAAAGTATTCTCTCAAGCTGGCCTTTCTTCTTATATTTTTAATAAGGAACCAGCAAACATACATTCCAGGAGTATTTTGAAAGATATGGATAAAAGTTTTATGTACATGTGATATTGTCATTATTTTTCATTTGGTTTTTATTTTATTCTATTCTGTGAAAGTATTTTTACATTTTAATTGTTCTTAGTATTATCTTTGTTATTTGGAAATAAAATTGTTTAAAAGCTTTTTACTATATTAATTTAATCACCAATTATTATTAATAGGAAAACTTAGACTTCTTTTAGTAAAAATAAATTTAAGAGAAAAAATATAGGTAAATGAAAGTAAAAATCACAAATAAACTATAAAGAATTATAAAAGAAAACTCACTTACAAATACTTTAAAAATAATTATGGTAACACTTTTCAAATGATCTTCACACACGAGCTTTTCGTAATTTGTCATGTTTCCTTTGTTTTACAACACATTTTGATAAAAACATTTATATTGCTGATAGCTGGACAAGTTAATCAACTCCAGTTTTAATATGGTTATAAAATATTACTATATCAGGCTCACTTGTGTCATCTGTTTCCTTATCAATTCAACTGCCATGATGTAAAGTTGAGATGAGAGAACTGCCTGATTCCTATTTGAACAGTAAGAAACTAGTGTGCATTCTTCTTAAAATCCAATTATAATTTGTCGTCCAAATTAGTTTGAGGTGAAATTTTCCTTAGTTGAAGGCCAAAGTAAATTAAAACATTGTAGCTTCCTGCAGTAACAGGGTCTCCTTGAAAGCTACTGGAAGGAAATGATGGGGATAATGATAGAGAAATAGGAAAAAAAACGGTACAACTTATAGTTATATAAGTTATAGTCTATGACTAGGGGCGCGTTATCACTTCTTCATTCCGAGGTCACCCGAACGTTGCCGGCCAAGCTCACTCTAGCGTCATTTGTGCTAACTAACTGCTTTGCATTCAATTGTAACATTCGTATTCATTGGAATTATTAAAATTGTTTCTGCTTAAATTAGATATTATTTAAAATTACTAGAACTGTCGACTTCCGGTGATCTGGGCAAATTTTTGTAATAATTTAAAGGAGTGATATTTTAAATTACGGTAAGGACCCGATCTGAACAGAAAAGGAACTTTTGGGGTTTGTTCATCTCTTGAGTGAGCGGAAGTCGAAAGCTGTGATCTAATTAAAGCAATAATGATTGAAGTAACGGTAAGGCCCTGACCTCAACTAAAAAGGATCCGTTGATGTTTTGTTTAGTTCTTGGGCGAACGTAATGAGCAGAAGTCAACAGTACTAGTAATTTTTAATAACATATAATTAATGTAGGAACAATGAATGTTAAAATTGAATGCAAAGTAATTAGTTAGCACAAATGACACTACAGTGTGTTAGTCCGACAACCTTCGGGTGACCTCGGAATGAACAAGTGATAACGCGCCCCTAGTCTATAGTTGTACCAAAAAAACACCTGTGGGTGACACTTGTCAACCGCGTGACTATTCCAGGATTAAGACCTAAAGGTTGCATCATAGATTTAGGGCTGTATTTATGAACCTTCCTAAAGGAAAATTGCTGGACCCTATGTTGAGGAAATCTTAATGCCATTTTTAAAGTTGGAGGAAGGAGTATAATGGAGAGGGTAGCCCGGAAGTCAGGAAAAGTGAAGCCAAAAGGTTGGGCTAATAGGATTAGGGGCCATCTACCTTCTGTCTGTTTATACTACTGTTATATTCTCTCGGAGCGTTGTTTATATATATTTTTAACATTTCTGCTTTTTGATTGTTTTAACCTTAATTTAGTAAATAAAATAAGTTATTGCAATTTCCAATAATTTGGTTCATCAACCATGAAAATCCTTTAAGCCGTTGTCTACAAATTCGTGAGTAAATCTCTGTGCTTTTTAAAATGATACATTTCAATGTAAATAATAAGGACCTCGAGATATATTGAATATTTTCAAAAGCAGAGACTGAATTAAGATTTTATTTTTTACCTTTTTACATTGCATTATATAATAATTTTGTAATATTTTTGCTTAATCTTTTTTTGTTGCATACATTTAAAAGAAGGAGGTTGGATTTTAGTAGTGCATTTAATATTTATGGGGGACTGGGAATATATGTCCCTTGGGCCCTTTGCTTCTCTTTACAGCCCTGACAACAGCAAAATTAAGCTTTCCCCCCTCTTCTGGCAAAAATCCTAGTTCCGTCCTGTCCGCAACAATTTCTTAAAAACAAATTATCAATCTTATATTTTTCTTTTTTAACAATATTCATCTATTCATACACCATGAGTTTTTCTTCCCTTCTGTCATTTCTTTTTATTAAGTTTATATAATTATGGTTTGTTAATGGAGTAGAAATTTATAAACAATTTTTCTATAGAAATATTTGTCCAAATTTAGGGCCCTAAATAAAGGGTACATCAGTTGACGTAAGCATGATGGTATAGAAAGGTCAATCTCTAATTAAATGGTACATATTCAAAATCGGTTTTCAGTCTTTTGCCTGCAATATATTTTTTAAATTAATATTCATTTTTTTAATAAACAATTTTTACTGTTTTATTAGAAAGAATTAATTTTATTTTTTGTGTCAAATTAATATTTTCCTAACAATAAATACATTTTTAACTAACTGGCCTGAGAAATCATTCTAATTTACCAAGCTGTTGAAAATTTAGTTTATAGGATGGAACTAGGATTTTTACCAGAGGGGGAGGGTCAAGCTTAATTTTGCTGTCCTCAGGGCCATAGTGAAAAGCGAAGAGCCCCAGGGATAAATATGCCCGAGCCCCCGCAAATAATAAATGCACCAATAAAATCCAACCTCTTTCTTTTAAATGTATGCAAAGATATTATATAATACAGGGAATACTAGGTAAAAAGGTTAAAAATAAAATCTTAATTCAGTCTCTGCTTTTGAATACAGCCAATATATCTTGAGATCCTCACTATTTACATTGAAATTATTTATAAGGAAATTGCATTTACTACATTTTATGTTCTGTACATATTTGCGATTAAATCATCGGTTTTACAAATAATTACATAAATCAGGGAAAACTCCTATATAAGTTTGTCTAAACCTGGGCATTGTCAACTCCCCATTTTTTTATTTCACTTTTTCTGTGAGAGAGAATAGGGCAGGTGATGATAACATACAGAGAATTCCTTTACCTGCATCTTCATTAAAGTATACTTTGTAAATCTTAAGGAATGTTTATAAAATGTGAATTCAGTAAAGGAATCTTTAAGCTTAAAAATGGTGATAAGGTTTTCTCAACAAAGGACCCCATTGTTATCCTTTAGGAATTCTTAGGAACGTTCATAAATACGGCCCTTATTATCATTAATAAAATCATCAGGTCCTCTTTGAATGTTTAAATTGCATTTACTAAATTACTATCTTGGTAACAATAGCTAATGGTAACAATACTGTAAAAGTACAGTTTTTGATTAAATTAATTTTAATTATCTGTCAGTAATTTAGATGTAATATAGTAAGCTAAAAACTGAGAAGGCGTATTGGTTTTTCAACTGTAGGTGGCAGGTATATTTCTGATACTGCAGTTGGTGGCTTCTGGCCATCGGATGCTTCTGATATTACTGTACTTCCAAAAAGTGAAGATTTCCTTCTTGAAACGTTTCTAAAATAAAGTGGATAATGGTCTCTGATATGAGATTTAGACGGAGTGAGAAATACTGCTGAAACTCTTCTTGATACAGCAAGTAATCTTTCTTTTACTAATATAGTCAGTTTTTCACCTTCTCTATTTTTTACCCAAGTTCCAAGTTCAAATGCAAAAGCACATACTGCAAAGGCAAATCCACATCCCAAAAGTAAGAACATCCCTTGCGTATCATCTAAAGTAAGTTGTCTTTCTAGAGCTTCTAATTTTAAACTTCCCTGTTTAGAAAAAAAATAAACAGAGAATTATTCTTAAAGATAAAAATGCCATAAATTTTACAAAAATCACAATCAATTTTCTTTTAAAATATATGAATATTAGAGGTATGAGTTTAGCCGGATTAAATACCTCTTATCAAAACTAAGTCTGTTTTCATTTTGTTTTAAAACAATCATGAATGGCCTAGACAGCTGTTTCTAAAAGGCAAAAAGTTGGTCTTGCCAATTTTTAATTAACAAAAGTTTATAAAATATATATACATTGTATGTTAAAATTATTCGGAATTTACTGAGATTTTTATTTGTATTTATTTATCTATTTTTTAATACCCATTTTAGTACCCATTTATTAATATTAAGATAATCAATCGTACATGATAGCTAAAAACAAAATTGACATCAAAAATAATTTTATTTTGAACATCTTTATCGTAAACTCAAAAACTATTAAAATTAGAATTGACAAAACTATTCGGAAATTTTATAATAATAATAATTTTATAATAATTAATGTAGTAATAATAAGTCAATATTTGGTTGGTAAATCTTTTTGTTTAATTGTACATATTGGAAAAGTGGGAAAGAGGTAAGACCATGTACCTTGCATTCTTAGACCTGCAATCCGCTTTTGATTCCGTTCCTAAGAAATATATATGGGAAGCCCTCCAAGCAAAGGAAGTCCCAAAAAACCTTATAGATGCTATAAAATCGACATACCAAGACCCAAAAGGGGTAGTACGTATAAATGGGTGAGCATCTAAGCCATTCCGTATGGAACAGGGAGTGAAGCAAGGAGATAGCCTTAGCCCACTGCTCTTCATTACACTAGCAGATGAAGTCCATAAAATTTGCAAAAGGAGGACAGCATGGACATCGTTGGGAAAGTGGAATCTCAGGACAATCCTCACAAAATGTTACCTGTTCGCTGATGACATTGTCCTTCTTGCCGATACTAAAGAAAAGTTGCAACAAGCAATAGTTGAGTGGCAGGAGGAGCTTCTGCATAAAGGAATGAAAATTAGCTCTACCAAGAGTAAAGTACTCATCTCTAGAGAGGAGGAAACAGACGTGCATTTCTACTGCAATGGAGAAGAATTAGAAAGCACTAATGACTTTACTTACCTGGAAACAATTATTTGTAAGTCGGGAAGGATAGACTAAGAAATTTTCAACAGAATAATAAAAGCTAACCAGATCTATTATCAGATTTGCAACACAATTGTAGGCAAATGAGAGGTAAGTATAAAAGTAAAACTCCATATCTATAAAGCGGTATTTCTCCGTACCTTGATGTACAGATGTGAGAGTTGGGTCACAACGGAGAAGTATAAAAGCCGAATTACCGCAGTAGAAATGAAATACCTCTGCAGAGTCGCTGGCAAAACAAGAAGAGACCATGTGAGATATCTAAGAGTAAGGGAAGAATTGGGAATCCCGGCATTAAAAGATTCCTTGCAGAAACGGCAGCTGAGGTGGTTTGGGCACATTTGCCGAATGAGTCATGATTGAGACCCAAAGAAGGTATTCGAAGATAGACCTGTAAGCACAAGACCGCGAGGAAGACCACGAACTTCGTATAGAGATAATGTTCACAAGTTGGGAGAGGAAAAAAGTAAAACCTTGGAGCAGATGATGATGTTGGCACGGGACCGACAGGACTGGCACAGTTGGGTAGAGGCTCCTCCACACTGAAAGGTATGCGGAGGAAGGGAAAGAAGATGTACATTAAAGCCTTTTATGCATCGATTTAACTAATTTAATAATTGTCTCATCTGATTTTGTTCCATTCAAGAATTAATTTAGCCTTCAGATACTTTCATTTTGATTATCATTTTTTCTAATTTCTCTTTGAAGGTGAGTCTACAAATGTTCAATTAAATTCAGATAAGGTAGCTGGGGAGGAATTTCCAGAACTTGAGCACAATTATACAGCAGCCAAGTGGTAGTAGATAACACCGCACGTTTAGGGTCAGTGTATTTATAGACTTTAAAATTTGATTCAATCCCCATTTTCCTTGAAATTCTAAGTTTCATTTGGGAATGTCAACATACTTGAATCTATCCATATTTCTGTCTTTGAATAATCCTACCACCCTCCGAAGATAAACTGCCCCAAACTATCCGTGACTCCACTATGTTATGCTGTCACATGCATATTTTTGTCTTTAAATTGTGTCTGGTTTCCTCCAAACCATAATTTTCCCTTCAGAGCCATATACTTTAAAATGAGTCTCATCTGTAACCATTACAATTTTCACGATTACAATCCTTTCTTTACTTCGTACAATGAAGTAAAAATCAGTCTTTTTCTCTACTGTTTTATTTTATTGCAATTATTCTACAATTAATCTTGTCGAATTTGTTAATTATTATAAATCTCATTGAAATTTTATAATTACCTGCAGAAGTGTTTGTCTGGCTGAACTTTTATACAAATTCCATTCTAAATCTTTTTGAATTTTGATTATGAAGCCAGCTTCAATTGCTTTTATTAGGGTTTTACTAAATAAACCAATGTAGATAGAGTCATGAGGCATCATCATGGAGATCATCTGAGGTACAAAGCATTGCTTGCTTATATGAAATAATTGTCTCTTGCTGACATCACTTTGAAGGCATTTAAAAATATTATTTTATGTTTTCAAAATGATCACTTTCTAAATGCTTTAAATTATATATATATTACCTGGCACTGTAATTACTCTTAAGGATGTGCTTAAGATGTTCTGATGAGCCCAAAAAAGCAACCTGTTTGTCTTCTTTTGAACTTTTTATAATGCTAGAAAGCCCTTCTAAAACATTGTTTACTGTTTCTGCAGTACCTGCCAATCCACTAGCTTCATCATCATCTGAACCAGTTAGTAGTGCCCACCATCCTTCATCAGCTTTACCAATGAATAAAACAGTAAGTCCATGTTAATACAACATGTAGTAAGCATTTATGTGAACAGTTTATATTGTTTCCAATACTAATATCCCAAAATTAAATCTCATTGAATACACAAGTCACAAGCAAAATATCTAATCTTTTCTTTTTTTTTCTGTTGACTTGGCACACAAACATTTAAGATCTTTCATTGCCTTAACCAGTCTACTCCAACTCCATATTGAGATTTTGATGGGTTTTTTTTTTTTTTTAATTGTTTGTTATAAATTAATCTACTGAACAGAATATAATAATTTGTAGGTAAACTGTTAAAGTTTAATAAATATTCAGTTTTAAAAATTTCCAAATTAAAATTCTCTATTTTTGTGCTTAAAATGAAAGCTTTCCAAAAAGAAACCCACTTAAAAAAGGCTTAAAGCAAATGCATGGGCCTTTTATTGCTTAATGGTTTTACATTCAAATTTTTCTAATATTTTAATATTCTGAAACAACTATGTTAATTTCTTGTTGTGTAATCAAATTATTATATTATTGTTAATAGATATATTCTCTATGTTCTACAATAGTGAATAGGTTAAATTCATCATTAAGCATAATTACCCATAGTAATGACACGATAATTTTTATGCAAAAGTTGATGCATTGTGTTGACTACCTCAGGGTACACTGGTAATGTAATAAATGCTATAATAGAGCCAGTATAACATGCCGTGATGATAATGGTAAACATCCAATAGGTTCCTGAAGCATACTTAGATTTAATAAAATCTTTTATTACACATTGTTTTACTTACGCTGAATAAAGCATACCTATAAATAATTTGGTGGAATTTTTTACACTTTTTGTCCAAGAAAATTGACCACGAAATGTGAAGCAATTAGTAAATGTCCCAAACACATACCAAAACATGTTCTCTAGTTCTGATGGGTGTTGTATTAGTGGTACCAAAGTATGCCATGCTGAAAATGCAATAGGAATGATGGCTAAGATATAACACAATGTTATTGATATCCATACATCCCATAAAAAAGGTCCCATTACTGCCCTGTACCTGTTTTAAATAAAAAAAAAAATTATCTTTGTATATAATCTATAATAAGACATGCACATATATAAAAGGAAAGTGCGATGTACGCAGACAACTACCGATGACTCAAAATTCAAAGGAATGAAATATCACTTGTAGTTGACATTGGTTTGAGTAATAGAGATTACAGTTCAGACATTTTGATTCATACAAGTAATATTTTTATTCCTGATAGAGGGGCTTGAATGTAGAGTGTTTGAGATGCAGTGGTTGCATCTATAGGAATGGTAGTTTTTAAGAAAAATAATTTCAAAATATTCTTTTTTCACAAATATTCCATGATCTAAAAACCTAGGATTTATATTACGCTAATGAGATTTAAAATATTCTGCCTAATCAGTTAAACAAGTGAAAAAAGCTCATTGTCCGAAATAATTTTTTAATTATCCTCTTTTATAAGTGATTCTAAAACAAAAGTCAATTATAGTGAAAATTTACTATTCCTTCAGATGGATGTATCCTATAGATGATTTTTTTTCATTATTATTATTATTATAAAGCTCTTCTCATCCTTGTTTACAATATTCATTAAAAAACTGTCATTTTCTTCAAATTTTTTTTGTCTTAAAATCCTCGATTATCATTATCATCAAGTAAATCAAATTCGGACAAAACTTCTATTCTGAGAATTCGGGATAAACATCAATCTTTTTTTGAGAAAACCTTATAAAAATTAAAGGTCATGTTGCGCTCTCTTCAGAAATAAATTAATAATTATTTTAAATGCATCCAGCAATATGCTGGATATAAGCAATGCAGCTTATTCATAAGATTGTTTCTCAAAAAATTTTCATTAACAGACATCTATTGCCATTTCCTATTTGTCAATCTCCAAGAGGAAATTTCATGCAATCTGAGTGATAGTTTTGTATGGGCAACTCTGCCTAAGGGGGAAAATGTTTAGCTTTCAAGATGGTAGGGTACTTGTCAGGAGAGTATGTTTATGATTCTCATTGCCACACCAGAATAGTTCTTTTAACATTTTTTTTTCTTTTTCTAATTTCACTGTTTGGGCTCCTACCAAAGGCCTTTGAAAGTATGCTTTAGTTTTCGAATATCTGCCTAACTAGGTAACTAGGGTATGCAAGCTTGAAAACTTCAAATTTTCATCCCGCACATCAATCAAATCTTATTACCACCACTAACAACTAGACGTTCTTCATTATCACCACACTAACAAATTGGTAAATTGAACTTTGGACTCTAAAAAGTTATTTGAGCTCTATTTTGTGTTGCATATCGTTCTTTATGAGCCCAGAAAGCAACATAAAAAGTTTGGGAATTTTCGAAGATGGTTCACTTGTTCGACATTCTGGCCTAGTAAATGAAACTTTTTTTTTAGAATCAGCCATACACTACTTGAGTTATAGTCCTCACAATACACTGTTCAATAAAAATTTAGGCATGTTTTTCATTACAACGCACAAATCTCATTATTACCTCGCAAACAAAAAATTATTATCATTACCGCCACTTCGAAAAATTGGAAATTTTAAATTCCTGGTCCAAAATTTGGAGTTGAGTTCAAACCTGTCCTAAAAATCATTGATTGGTATCTCATGAATTTTTTGGGAAGAGTTCACTGACTGACTTTGGTAGAGGCCTATTTTCGAACTTTTTTTGAGCATCATGCTAATATGTTTTAAATAAATGAAGTTTTCTCAGGGGATTGGCAAAAAATTTGGGACTCCAGTTATGGATAGTTGACTATTATATATCCTATGAAATCATTATTTATGAAAATTTATAAATGTATTTATTACTTGGGTAAAGCTGTTGATGTTAAGGATATGAATGCTGCACAATCCATTGAATGAGGGTAAATCATTGAAGTTTCATAATACAGTTCCTCAGTCATTGCAAATCCACCAATTGCTAAGTCTGCATTACCTTGTCTTAGTACCTGCAATGTGTCACTATTTTGCCTGAAGAAAACAAATTAAACATGTATTGTTATCATAATTTTGAAAAATATAAACTTCCTTTACTAAGGCATTAAAATCCATACCTGAAGCTGGTTTAATAATTAAAAACAAGTTTTAAAAATCTCGTTTCTTTATGAATGTAAAAAAATTTAGTTAACATAGCATTGAAGTGAAAAGCAATGCTAATCCCTAAGTTACCGAGCAAGCATGTATTTTTTCCTAAATCAAAGTTAATGATCATTGAATCTTAAATTAAAACTTTTGCAATTTCTTAAATAAAAAAAGTTTCCCCATTAGTAAACAATAATAAGTACTGTAGATGGTAAAAATTTAATTGAATAAAGATATTAACAAGTCAGATTCTTAAGTTTATAAATTAAATTGTCAGTTACATGCTAAACCAAGAATCCTGTAACCTTAAGTGACTATTTTTATCTAATAGATATTTTCAAAATTGTAATATTCATTTTTCTTGTGGACTTTGTTATTACTTAATACAATTTATGTTCAATCAAGATAATTAAGGAACAAATGTTCAATATAATTTTATAAATATATATATATATATATAATATTCCAATATTCAAACTAATTTACACCAGACTAGCAACACTGTTGAGAATATGTGTACCAGGATTATATATAGTTTAGATCAGAAGAACTATCATGTCACAGGTGCATTCTTGCAGGCCACAGTTTTACGTACACATTATGTTAAAACCTTTGGAGTAATAAATGTCTTTCCTCCCCTCCACATCTATGTGTTTATATCAGTGAACTTGTTCATTAAAATCTTAAAATTGTCATGCTCTAAATTTAAATTTAAAACTACTCAATTTTAATAAAATATTATATTGCTGTAGGACTTCAATAAGAACAATTATCAAAAATTTGTTTTTTTATATAATAATCTATTCTTTTTAAAATGTTCAAAGCTGATTGATGTTTATTGCCAACGCATGATATTTATATCCAATAAATAACTCAGTCAGTTCTTACTTGCCAATGTGATCTTGAAATTCCAAGGTGAAATTAAGAATTTCTTTCATTAAAAGCAACAATCTCACTTCCACTCCATCCCATATTACTTCTCCATTTTCCAGAGCTCTATTTTTATTAAGAAAAAAACATACAATTGAGACATTAACAAGTTTTAATATCCTGAATTGTTATAATCCCAGAAAACATTTATTTTATTGAAAATAAGTATTATTTTAGTATGTTTAGTTTTTTAAAAACAATGAAATGTGAATTCCTATAATTCATGATTATTCCTAGAAAATTCGAGGTAAATATAAATTAGCCAAACCATAATTTTTTTATGAAAAAATGTTTTTGAGGTGAATCTAAAAACTTTTTTATATTTAAAAAAATGCTATTTATTGGTATAATATCAAATTTGTATCCCACTGACAATTAAACAATTATTTTTAATCTGGAATAGCAAATGCAAGTCTTCTTCTCTGTCACAGTTTTTTGATTTGGTAAAAAATATAAATATAAAGGCGCTAATGACTGGCACATTTTACACCTTAATCTCAAAATAACTAACCAACTAATTTTTAGGTTTCAATAAAGAATTTTCTACAAGTGATTAGATATAATATGAAATTCATTTAGTAAAAAATATATAAGAAATCTGGAATTAAAAAAAATCCTAACTTTATTATGTCATTCATTGCATATGTATTAGTCTGTCACATATTAATAATCCTTTTATTAATATTCCAAAATCCTCTTTCTTTAAAAAAAAACCTGAGTTTCTTTTGTGTACCTTTATTTATTTAGTTTATTTATTATTTTTTCTTTTCAGGCAAAGAGATTTATTTAAGTTGAAGAATATATGTATACCTTACATTAACTACAGGATAGAATTCCAAACAACCTCTTTTAACTTACCTTTTGAATGTAAATGGTGGCAGATTTCTGGCATAAACAACTAAATGATTGCCATTATAAATAGTTTGTTTTTCAGAAGGAAAAATTTCAATAGACTGTGTATAGTTGTGATCTCGCCAAGAAGTCAGAATTAATGCTTTACCTCCTCCAAAGCTGATGGGATTTATAAACTGAGTATAAAGTCCTGTATCACAGTCCCTTTCTGAACCTTTTAATTTCTTCATTAATAGAACAAATCAAAGAAAAAAATTCAAGTTAGATAAAAGTTCTGAAGGTGGTGTGATAACAATCAGCAGCTAATTATAATTAGCTAACATAATTATAATATAATTCATTTTTGAAAACATATGCTACCAGATTCACAGTTTATATAATTGGTAAACTGCCATTTCCGACTGAATGCAATTAAGCATATTTGCATGATATAGGTATGAATATCAATTATTGAAAACTTTATGGTTTGAGGTTTTCAAGTTTAAAAAAAATAATATAGTCTTTGTTGGTGGGATTTCACTTCTTTTTTGTATTTACACAGCAGAGTTATAAAATTATATTGTCTAATTTCACTAAATTGTGTAGTCTGCCCTGCCCTTTTCTTGAACGGGTTCTGTACAAGAGATACTAGGATCAGCTTGTACTTTCAGCTACAAGAGTTTTGGTGCAACTTTTACAGATTTATCTAGTTCAATCATCAATAGTAAAATCTCAAATGATATAATATGTAGAATAGAAGAATGCAGGAAATCCACAGCAATGCTAAACTGTCCTCTCGAGCTAATTCTCAACATTCTCCAAGGGTGAAGAAATAAAGTAGATGCTTCTAAAATGTGGGCCATTTATGCAAGATGCTGATAAATATTGTTAGCAGCTGAAAGGAATTTTTATAGAAGGGCAACTGGAATATGCAGATTAAAAAATATTAAAGATTTGACGGAGATGATCAGGAGCATCCTTGTAATAATTGAAGAAAAATATAAAATTGGTTTGTGTACGCTACGAGAATGACACTTGGAAGACAATCTAAGTTAATTAAAACACTGTAAGTGGATTAGGTCAAGATAAACCAGATAAGAGAAAATTCCTAAATAAAATGAAATGTAAAATTCATCACTTTTACAATGTTTAAATAAATCCTAAAAATGTCAAAATATGGTATGATTTTGTTTGTAAAAGTGCAACTTACTTTCAAAGCAGGGTCAGATATTACAACAAGCTGCTGTTGATGTTTCTTCACTTTCGGGGACACAAGCCACTCTTTTAACTGGAAAGGTGAAACATGAATAATGAGTAAGATCTTCCCTTTCATTGGTAGTGATTCCGGTTGAGCTGAGAATATAATCCAAGCAGGTTGTTCATTATCATTAATGACTGCTAAACTTTGGCTTTTCTGACCAAAAACTACAGCACTATTATGTATGCCTTTAATTATTTTGTCTAGATTTAGCTGCAGAAAATAAAATATTTATTTTAAATTAAACATAAAAAGATATTGTTCAAGAAAATTTGTTACTACCTTTAAATATTTTTCTCTAAAATAGATAAAACAGTTCAACTTACTCTGAATTTATAATCAGCTTTATAAAAATCATCGAACATAATTTTAACTAGTTTAGCCTTTATTTCAAAGTTGATTACTGACAAAATCAGTTCCGGTATAATTTTCCCACAATTTTCTGATCCATTTTTATCATTTATCTGTTTCAAATGTAATAGTACAATGATATATTTAAAATTTTTACAAAAAAAAAATAGATTAAAAGTGTATGTAAGCATTAGAAAAAATATCAAAATTAAAAGTAAATTCATAAATACAATTTTCAATCAATATACTTCAAAAAACTTGTGAAAGTATTCAGTTACTTCATTTAATGAGCTATTCAATTTAGTCTTTAATAAGGATTAATTATTATCTGTCCAAAAATAAAAAAAATATTTTTAAAATATAAAAACTATTGAGGTGACTCGAGGATGTAACTTGAAGTTGACATGACACTGATTGTGTGTTGATTCAACAATGAAGTATTTTTGTTTTATTTTAACTTTTTTTTTTTAAATTCAAATTTAATGATTTTTGGTGTTTGCTTAACATCATCTATCAATTTAAATTAGCATGTCAGATGATAAGACTCCTTGACAACTTTGGGATGAAGAAAGAATATAGGAGTCCTGGAGAGACTAACCACATAAAATTGTACTCATATGAGCTTAGGAGGTGAATCTGTATTATGTGGTCATCTGTTTACTAGTGTAAACTTTATCAACTTTCTATGAGAGTAAAAAAAAGAAAAGTATTTTACTTATTTTCTTTTAAACAGCAAACAAATAAATAAATAGCTTTTGTTTTCATTAGTTAGTTTCGAGCAGAATTTCAATAAACTTGAATAGTCAGTAGAATCAGAAAGATTCGGCTGGAAATGATGAATGATACACATATGTCAATTTGTTAAATATTGAGATATCTTATGTTACTTCTCCAGCGACAACATAAGATTCATAGCTTCAGACCATTAAACAGTGCTATATTAGTAAAGAAAATTACTGATTATAATAATTACTACATAATTTTAGTTTTTTATAAAAATAAATTTTAATTATTAGATTTTCAAATTATATTTTTAATGCTTGAATAAATATTGATTAATATTTTTAAAGCTTGTTCAATAAATCTTTTTAGAATATTGTTGAAATATTTTCTCATATATTGGTGAACTAAATCATCCTGCACTTTCCCTTATCCAAAATGATTGAAAGCAATTTTTGGATAAAATTTTTCTAAATCCTCTACATATTAATGCATATTACCTAATAAAAGAAAATGAATATTATTGAAACAAAAAATCCTTGGACTTTGAGAATGTGCTAACTAAATGATTAAGTGGTTATATGCGTATGATTATTCATGTATTGTATCATTTGAAGAATGAACTATTTACTATATATATTAGTATTTGTCATTTGGAAATCCTTAATCCAATTGTTGCATTAACGTTAAAAAAAATTAACAACTAAGAAATTTGCAAGCTAATTACATAAACATAATAATTACATATTTTTTATACAGGTAATTATTGGCTATAGCTGTTTTAATGAAACATAAAAGAATCAAAACAGGAAGAGTGACCATACTGCATACGAGAAGGAAGGTACTGCCAATATCATTTTTCCACTTTCTATTAATGAGAATCACTCTATCAATCAGTCCAATAGTTAAAGGTCAGATAACGTCCCATCCATTATTTTCTTAAATAGCAATATATGTTCATCTTTCATTCAGCTATCAACATTTTAAGTTGACTAATTCTGACTTTTTCTTTAATGTTTAAAATTAAATATTTTAAAAAAGTGAGACGTTATAATCTGCCACATATTTTTACTACATATTAGTTATATAATGTTGAGCAGATGGGATCATAATTATCTACATGGTAGCACATAATTAAATTTAATATCACATTAGAACCATTTATACTTCATTAATTCATTTACTTTCTCAACTTGAGAAAAAAAGTTATTTGCTCATTAAATCCATAAATTTGTAGTAATTATTATTAAATAATGTTTCCATTAATAAAATAAAAATATTTTTCTTCTTAAATTTTCTTTTTGAACTGTTTTCATTTTTTTCCTTTCTTCTTTTTCTCTCATTTTCTTTTTCCATTTATTAAATTTACTGTTAGTGTATAGCTTAATCTAACCATGTATGTAGTAGTCAATAAATTACAGCTAAATTATCAATTGTTTAAAAAAAAATTGAAACCATGATTATAATTGTAATTAGTACTATGTTATTTAATGATAAGTGTATTCATAAATAAATGGCCATTGTTTAGCATTACTGTATTGCAGAAAAAAAATTAGAAGCATAATAATATTGTACATCAAAATTTCTCAATATTTTTATGTTTTTAAGAGAAGTAGAACAATCAATGTTTTAATTTATTTTATAAATATTAAAATATTAACTTTTACTTAAAATCTTTAGTTTATATTCAGTTAATATTATAATAAACTAATTTACTATACTTATTTTATTATTTACTGGACTATCATACCAGGATGATTTTTTTCAGAATTGAATATTTTTTGTCCCCACGCTTTTCTGTTTCTCACTTTGTATTTTTTCAATTCCATTAAATTTATATTAGCTAATATATGTTTTAAGCTACAGTTTCATTGATTTTCAATATTCTCAACTCTTAAAATAATTATTTCTATTGGTCATAAATCTCAGGCTGGGTTTCCAAAATAATGAGGTCTGGATCTAAAGTGGGGAACCAAAAAGCTTTTTCCCATCTTTGAATGGACGGAGTCAATACCTCCAACTGGAATAGGCATTCATCATTTGAGAAATCTTACAGTTACCTTCAAGCAAATCAATTAAAATTATTGTTATCATTAAATTGTTGCTAATGTTTAATAATTAAGCATGACTTTGCTTTTTAACTGTTTAATACAGCTTCTGAGAGAAAAAAAATATTTTGGCACACTGATATAGATTAATTCAAATGGTTTGTTCGTTTAAGTGTTAAATGACATTCCAGAGAGAATCACTCATAAACAATGTAATTAATTATATTTTAAATATTAACTAGCTATTGGAAAACATTGGAAGTAGGTTTTTAATTTTTGTAGAAAAAAAAAGTGTAAAAAATGACCCAAAGAACAAAACAAAATTGATCATCTTTTATAATTAAAACAATGAATTTTGAGTTGTAGCTAGAGGAAAAAAAAGTGCAATCTAATGATAAAAAACTGTATGTTCTATTTTATTAAAAATAAGTAACAACATACAATCCATGAATTGTTCTATAGATTTTATTGCATTTACATTATTATATTTTAATAAATACAAGTACATTATTTCATTGTACTCAATAACATTACTTGTTTGAATCAACATTTTAATTTATATGTCCAATTCCAACAAGGATAATTACCATTAAACATTTTAAAACATTAAATACTTCATAAAGGCTAAGCTATCACAGATGGACAGAATTAGAAAACTAAATTGCTATTATAATTTAAAATATTTTCTAATAATTTTTTATAAGAAATAACTAGGTAAATAAATACAAAAAATTATATTTCTCTCTCTAAAGATGTTAAATGAAAAATTATGGGTCTTTTCTACTTTAGGACAGCCAGTTATTTTTTAGTAACGTCACTTAGATTATTTTTCAGTAAGTGATTAAATCATACAACAAGTATCAAGAATATGTGTGGATAGGTTAATGCTATTGTTTACATTAGTAATTGACATTATGAATTTAATAGAACTGTTCAACTAGTGCAAAAAAAAAGAAAAGAAAATGCGGTAATTTTTCTAAGAGACATTATCCTAATATAAAAAATTCTGCTAAGGAGCACATGCAATGAGCACATTTTCTAAACATATGTTGGTAGATAGTGATTAATGTAAAGTAATCTAAGTGATAACATATGTTACTAAAAAGTAACTGACTGTCCTAAAGCAGAAAAAATGCAAAATTATGATTAGAAACATATGGAATACTATTCCATACACTAAAGAATTGAATAATATATGGAACATAGAGGAATAAAAAAATAACTATATATATATTGATGTCGTTTTTTGAAAAAGGCGTAAGCGCTATTTAGCAAACCTTACAGGAAACACATGAAACGATTTTTCTCCAAATAACAATATATTTTGATTTTATTTTATTCTTTATTGAATACAGTACGAGTTTATTTCAGTTTAATAGTCAATTTTTAGACCATTTCCAATTATTTTTTCGATATAATAAATTGAAACCTAATTTTCAAATTTTTGGCGCTTAAGCTTTTTCAAAAAACGTCGATATAAATCGAGATGTCGATATAAACCATGTATATTTGTTTTAATAAATTGAATACAATACGTACTATTTTTTTTTTTTTAAATAACCATATGAAACCATTTCAATGTCAATGCTCCAGCAGATAAGTAAAGTTAAGCACTGGTAAGTCATCATATAAATTAATTAAAACTATTAAAAAAATAAATGAAAATTTATTCAATAATATTCTCAACAATTAATTTATATGCAATAATATTTCATAAGACTCTGTGAGAACCATTAAAACACTGATGAAGACGGTCAAGAAGGTATGGTTTTGCAAATTTACTCTATATATCCGCCATAAATACTGGAATGGATAATTCAATGTGAAAAATGAAATTCTTTCTACAATTTAGTCATCCCCAATAAAATTAAAATAATCTGAATTCTTGAAATAACAGAATTTGTTTTTAATAAAGGAAATTTTTTACTGGAAATTGAAAACTTTAAGCAGGCTAGATTAATGAAAAGTACTGCTGACCACATATGTGACAGCACACAGGATTAGATCACAGATTTTTTTTTAAATCCTTCTGTCTTAACCTTTAAGCTCTCCATTTCAAGGCTAATCTGTTAAATATAAACATGTGACAAAAGTTATTTTAATAAACACAGTCATGAAAATACAAACAAAGTATACTTGGCTGAAATCAGAAATCTACAAACGTAGAAATTTATGCAAAATATACAAATGTCATGTATGAAACTGAACAATACCATCACTAATGAGCGAGATAGCCTAGCAGGTAAAACACTGGCTTCCTAGCTTGGCAAACTGTATTTTAACTTCACAGAAAATTAATGGAATGGTATATGTGTTAGGACAAACGCATTGTAAAATTAATTGGTTAAAAAAATGAGAAGCAACTGAGAGAACAAATTAAAAAAATACAGCAGAATTAACAAATATTAGAAATTTTCATCAAATACATATTTCATCCACAAAGTGATCCATTAGAAACATGGTTATCACTAGATTTTCTTTTCAGATCATCTTTCTAAGACTAGGAACCAAATTAAAAATGCACTCATTGATAGGAAACATGCTAGTAATGCCTATGACGTACGCAGCTTTAGAGGAGCCGATTATGACTCAGACTATTTTCTAGTAAAGATTAAATATAAACAGAAAATAGTGGCACGAAGATATGGTAAAACCCCCAAAAATACACCTCTAAATCTTGAGAAATTAAAAGAACCAGAAGTTGCTCGTATTTTGAAGAAACAGTGTCTATAGAATTGCGTGACCACACCTCAGAGGATGATACAATTGAAGAAAAGGGAAAGACAATAAAGATGACACTAAGACATGCTGCAGAAAATGTTATTGGACCTGAGCCATGCAGAAGTAGAAATGGCTGAGATGAAGAAGAGTGTGAGAATGCGCTGAGAGAAAGAAACGCAGCAAGAATGAAGACGCTAATTAGAAAAGGAATATGCACTGCGGAGGAGTATGCACAGAAAATAAAAATAGCAAGAACATTATGTCAGAAGAAAAAGAGATGCTGGGAAGTAAGGAGGTTGGAAGAAATACAAGAGAACTTCTCGGCCAAAGAGACAAGAAAGTTTTATAAGCGGATTAGACATCTCAAATCAGGATTTATGCCCCTATTGCAATATATCAGGATAAAAGCAAGACTGGCAGCATGCAGTAGGGTTTTTCATGCACTCCAGAAGGCAGTCCGAATCCTCTCTTCAAAACCTCTCCTGCAAAGCCAAGTTAGTAATATATTGGGCAATCATCCAGCCAGTGGTGATTGGGTCCTGACTCAAGAAAATAAAAAGATTATTAAAGTGTGGAAAGAAAGGTCTTCCGAATGATAAATGGGCCAGTGAATGAATCAGGACAGTGGCGATCCATAAAAAAATCAAGAGTTAATGGAGATGTATAGTGAACCAGATATTGTGGTGTTCATCAAGATAGCAAGAATACTTGGCTTGGTCATGTGGAAAGAATGCCAGGATATTGTCTTCCAAGAAGGCTGCTATATCACTTGCTGGAAGGAAGGCCAGGCCTGAGATGGCTTGATGACGTGGAGACAGACCTGCACCGGATAAGGGTGAGAAGATGGAGAAAGCATGCAGCTGACAGGAACATGTGGATGAGGATAATGTCGTAGACCAAAGCCCTACAGTGGCTGTAGAGTCAATGTATAGATAGACAGATAGAAATTTTTAACACCAAACAAATTAAACATAAATTACTTGTAATATTACAAACTCATGGAAGAAAGCTGAAAGTATAAACTAATTCAAATCATATGAGCTAAGAAAAGGTTACTCCAAGAATTAGGTTCAACTGATATAGTCTTTATACAGGAAGCATAAAAATCATGAGAGAACACTAAAACAAGAGATTACAACTTTATTTAACATTATTTTCATCATGGAAATCATCTATTAGATCACCCAAAGCAATCTTGCAAACATCTTTTGGTCAAAGTTATATTTTCCTGGTTATCTCTATTCATCCCAAAATGTTCCACAACTGTTAAAATGAAGTTGGACTTCCAAAAGAATGCTTCATTGTAATTCATTTCGGAATAACTAAAATTGTTAAGATCTAGTTTATGTGGGCACCACAAACTATAATTTTTGAAGATTCTTCTTCTAACTATGCATTTTAGATTTTTTCTATGTTTAAATTAATTTATTAAAGAAATTACCTAAAATGAGTATTTGTATATTTAAAAAAAAAACAACTTGATTCAGTTTTTTTAATGAAGTGGGAGACATTTCTTTTTCTTGCTCTTAAATTTTCTTGTTCGATCTCAATCTATAGTTTCCATTTACTATTCTTGGACCATAGATTCTTCGTAATATCCTTCTTTCGATTTTCAGAAGCTTTTGCAGGCTTGTTAAGGTTGCAGTTTCCATTCCAGAGAGTATCACTGGCTTTACCACAGCATTATAGTGCTTTATTTTTGCATTGCTGGACAAGTTTTTTTGTTGTAAATGTTTTTAGTGATGAAATTTAGATTCTCCTGTTTCAGTCTTTTATTTTCTGTCTTTTGTAGGTTTATCGGATCCATTGTTGCTGATAATCTCTCCGAGGTATTTGAACTGTTTTGTGACCAACGGTGTCTTCATTTTTATTTTTAGTTTTTCCCGAGGTGTTTCGCAGTTGAGTTCTTCAAAATAATTGGCAAGGATCTCACAGTTGTCTTGGTTATTAAGAGCCAAAGTTCCATCCTTTTTCTTGAAATTGAGGCTGGGTGCTATATAACCATTTATTTTGTTCTTGAAGCATTTGTAGAATAAACTGGTGTTATTCTTCTTGAAATTTTCTTCCATTTCTGCAATTTGATCTCCATGATATACTCTTCTTACTTTCCTCAAAATTTTATGTGTCTTCTTTCTTATAACTTTTAACTTTTCCAAATTTTCTGGTGTCTTGTTCTGGTTCCAAAGTTTTCATGTCTCAAATCTCTCTCTTATTGCATCTTCACTCTCCTTGTTTGTGGGAGACATTATACATTGTTAAAAACTTATTTTTATTTGACATAGTGGTTGTCATTACAATATTGAAACTTGAGTGTTAACAAAATCATGGAAGTTTGGTTCAAAAACAAATAGCTTTTATCAATCCAAATTCCTTAATATCTTAGGAACATTTAAAGAAACTGAGTGCTTAATATCCTTTGCAAACGATAAATAACAATGGATTATGACTAACATGGGAAGATTTATATAATATGATAACATATAAAATGAAATATATTCAAAATAAGGAATGGAAGAAAACGCAATTCATGTTAGATTTGAGAAATAACCAACTCAATGACATTGTCCCCAAATGGGAACGGCCAAGAAACAAGAATTTTTTATATTGAACCATTTAAAGAAAACTATAAATAAAAAGTACCTTAAAGGAAAAATAATTGGTCCATTAAATACAGTTTCCTTACCAACAAAGATTCTTGAATAAATACAGTCTATAATAGCCTTTCATTAAAAATATTCCCTGATGGAAATAAGAAATCAGGGCAATAAAAATACAATTAAATAAAATGTTTTATAGGATGCTCCAGTAGGATTTATAGAATGAACATAATTTAATTTTCACATTAAACAAATATCAGAGGAACTAAAGATCCAAGGTAAAATCAAAATAGAAATAAATAGCTAATGGCGTTGCTTAATTTATATACTGAAAGTAGAGTAGAAGAAAGAAAAAATATATCAAGCAAAGAAATGAAATCAAGACATTGAGGAAATGGCTGCTACAAAAAGGCATGTAATGGTTAAGAAGATAAGAAGAAATAAATGATTCAGCGGACTTAAAAATAAAATAGCAATGATTATAAGACAGCCACTAAATGTGATCCTCATCATAAATTTTTAAAATATATTATACAATGATTTTTCAGGAAACTGAAAAATACAAGAAAAAACTTTGTATGATAAATGTAATACATATCAATGCTGCTTTTAAAGGATTTTATCAAAATCCAAGTGATTATTAAAAATTGAAATCAAAAATAGAATAAAAAAACATTTTCAACATTGTTTTACTTCTAAAAAAATAATTTATGTATCAGTACAAGTTTTATTAAGATATGCTTGATCTTAAAAATAAAAAATTGTAAAATTTATGAAAATTAATTGCTTTAAATGCCCAAAATTTTTATAAACTTATGATAGTTTTTAATACCTATATAACAATACTTTGATATTTTAAATACAAAAATACTGAAAAAAATACAGTCAATTTATTTTTCATAAATAAAATAAATAAAAACAATTCCTTAAATTTTAAAATTAATATTTACACAAAAACTTAACATGACTTAATAGATATTTACAACACGAAATATCAACATTTTTTATTTCCAAACATATACCGTAACAATTATAACAAATAGAGGCAGGGAAATAATAAAATATTATCATAAAACATTAAACTATCGCTTTTCATATTTTCAACTTTTCACATATAACACTCTTTTATTGGAAAACTTTGTCACATTTTAAACTAAAGTTTTTGGTCACAGCTAATTTAATAATAATATAAAGAACATCCTATAGTACATAAACCAAACTTTAAATGCAGGAACTAAATTAATAGTTGTATTGCTCTAATTATCAACAGATATAAATTAAAATGCTATGAGCTATCTCATAACTATAAAAAAAAAAAAAAACTTGTCTTACTAGTAAAGGCAAGTTGCATCAGTCAATACAAAATAATTTTACTTAGCATAAAAAGACAGAACTTGGAATCGTCAAAATATAGTCATAACAATATAAGTGATTTAATTATATTAAAATAACTACCAAACTCTGTTTTTTTATCTGAAACAATTAGAACATTACCATGCTATGCATCGCCATCAACAGTTAGTGTGACAACCTCACGTTCTTTTTCCGGATGCTTTTTGTCTTCATCTAAAAATCAACAAATCCCATTTGGTAACACATGCAATTCCAAAGAATATGTTTATTAGTAAATTATTATATAATGTTATCATATCAAAAAATATACTGATCTAGTAAACCAAATGCTACTTTAGCATATATTAAAAAAACAAATTTCTCAAGATATCATAGAAAAAAAAAAAAAAAGTGAAGGAATAGTTTGTTTTATCTTTTTGTCCAATAAATTTATAAGTACTTTGTATATTATTTTTAAAGTAAGAGAACAATAGGAATAAAGAATTTTAACTTGTGAAAGATAGGAATGGGCAAATTTTTTTTAAAAAGAAAAAGTTATAAGTGCCATTACATAATTGGGCACAGGGTTGGAGATTCCTGCATTAATGAATAACTGCTTTTAAATTGTTTTGATACTGTTCTGTCATAACTTAAGTCTAATTAAAGAAGTAAAGATATTTGAGAAAGTTAGTTTTAATGTAATAATTAAATGTTAATTGTTCATTGACATCATAATTAATCTAAAATTACCAAGATTATAATTAATTATTTACAATTGTATGAACTCCCATGATTTGTGCTAAAAAAAAAAGTTAACTGATTATGCATGCATGTAAATAGCACTGTTATTCCTGTAATAGCTATATATTTTTTCCTTGAAAAACCATCATGCAAAAGTGTGTTTGTTTGTAGAACAAAGTAATAGATAGTATATATATTATATACCATTTAGAACATTTTAAGTGAATAACTAAAGTACCATTTGAAACAAATTATGCTATATGGAGCTATAACATGCTAATTGATGCAACGAAAAAGGACAACAAATGTAGGCAAAGACCTTCCCCAAAGCTTAACCAATTTGTCAATGATTAATTTCATCACAGATAAACCATGTAAAAAATACATTGAATTTTGAAGGGAAATAAATAAAGAACTTTATCAGTACTCATTTTTATTTTATAAAATCTAACTTTAATAGAAAACCATATTTAAATCAATATTAATAAAATAAAGTGTACTCTAAATATTACAATTAGAAAATTTACCGGTAATTATTTACATATTTCTTCATTACTTATAGCTACAAAAAAGTAAATTAGCAGAAATGAAGAAGATAAATTAATTAAACAGTTGTAAAAACAAAATAAATAAGGTTAAATTAAGAAAAGTATTATGATTTATCAATATAGGGACATATACCATATATTGCAAACAAATAAAAATCCTTCTTAATTCAACTGTTTTGATCAAAAAATAGAAATTATTTGACATTATTAAGTAATTATAATTACATCAAGTAATTAGGGGATCTTCAATAGACATTGTTTTCATTGCAATAATATTTTAAAAAATTTACCCAATATTGAAATGTATGGGAAATTAATAATAATTTAACTAACAACTCAGCAACTACAGATTTAAAAATACATGGTTTCATAATTATCTATTTCTTAAAAAGAAACAAAAAATATAGAATATGGTGTATAACCATATTTTGTAAAAATAACACATTTCTGTAAGAATTTCTCCAATTACTTCTAAGTGAAAGAGATCAAAGACTATACTTTCATTGTCATAACCGGCAAAAGTACTTTATAAACACATTTCACTATTTACAGTCAAACTTTATTTTCATCACTCCAATAACTCTAATAAATCACGATTTCCTGTAATTAGCAGTACTAGAAAGTAATGGAACTTGAGTCTCACCTGCTGGAAAACATCTGATCAGTGACAGAGCTAAACCACCAACAATAGGAGGAATTCCAGCTAACAGGAAAGGTAGATCATAAGAGCCATATTCATCAAACAACCATCCTAAAATTAAAGCATTAAATAAACAAATAAATAATAAAAGCAATTAAATAAACACAACTTTAGTGTCATCTTAGAATCACTTTATAAGATGTTATTAACTATATATACACTTGAACAAAATTAGCTACACTATAGATATTATAATAAAATTACCTGCAATAGGAGGTCCAACTGTAAGTGGTATAGAACAAAAACCAAGAAGAAATCCGATTGCTTGTCCAGCCCCACTGTGACCGGTTAAATCAAATGCTATTGGACCAAGAAGTGATATAAAACAGCCATCAAAAATTCCCATTAATAATGCAATACCTTCAAGGAGAAAAAAGGTAGGAGTGATCACAATCAGCATAGTGAATGATCCAATGATAATAAATGCAACCTACACAAAAAACACAAAATAATTATAAGCAATTGATATTATACATCATTGTTGCAGCATGTAATGTTTTGTACTTAATTATAAACAATCATAGAAAAGGGAGGGTTGATTCACTCCTCAAAAAAATTTAAATGCAGTAAAAAGTAATCATTTCGTTTCATAAAAATCGACCTTGCTCCAAAGGAGTGTTAAATCCCCTCTCCATCACACCTAAATGGAGGGAAGTGGCTTTTAATTATTCTTTTAAAATTTCTAGTAAGATAAAGTCCAATGTTGTAGAAAAAGACCAAACTCGGTTCCAAGTTTTGTCCTAAATGGCCAAAACGTTCTAAAGCGCTGAACACTAGGCCAAAAAAATAAAATAAAAAGAAGGGGACTGAATTTCTCCTACAGAACTTTAGGTCAGTAAAATTCCTTCTGGATCCGCCAGTGCAAAGGTTTCCAAGTCAGCGGAGATAGGATAGATAACGAAAATTTGGAGGCAAACTATTATAACTCAAAACGTTCTTGAGCGGGGCAAAACTGTATTCTTGAGCGGGGCAAAACTGTATTCTTGAGCGGGGCAAAACTGTGCAAAAAAACGGGGCAAAGGGTATCTTTACCTAAGCCATATTGACATTCTCAATTTTTTTTCCGATTTTTCGAAGTGGTGCTACGGATTGAAATTTTAAAAAGAAATTATGCATTTCTTGAAGTTTAACACAATATAGGGGGAGGATACGGACGTGGGATCACCGATTTCAATGAAACATTTTTTGGTAATACTAGTTTACATCTTAATACAAATTTTACTGTGATTAAGATGATATTAACATTATTTTCTGTGGCTCACACATCGGGCTTGACAGTGTTTTTGTTTTACGATTTTCAAACACTGCACGTCGGAGTGATTAAAAAATAAGTAGGCATCTATATTATTTTGTTTATTTCATTGAATATTATGAAACATAATTACATTTTAGACATATTATTGTTATGTAAAGTTATTTTATTGATTGTAGCTGGCGCGTGTCACGACAGGTCACGCCTCGATAACTCTTTATTCAGTAGATAGGCAAAAAATACTCTGAGTAACGAGTTCCGAGTATTTTACTCTAATATTCTCACTAGTCGGTATTATATAGTAAAAAACTCCGTACTCGTTACTCAACTTTTTACCTTTTTGCCCACCTCTATTATTCAACTATATTTTATTGTATAATATAATAATTATAAATATTAATAAATAGGTAAAATTGAAACAAAAATATAACTTGTTTTAAAAGATTGTATAAAATTGGGTATCAACATAATTCACAAAATAAAATTCAGATGTTTGGAATAAATTTATTAAAATAAAATTTTAAAAAGTATTCTCTAAATTATATTATGTATCTATTTATTAAGATGTATGTAACTACTTCTTCTGTTAAACAAATACATTATAAAAAAAAAAGCAGATCACTAGAAAAGTACAAAGGTAAAACGTAATTTAATACTTCATGCTCAATCAGAAGCTGTCTCGTCTTCGTCATCGCAGCTGTCTGCAAGAGTTTGGGGGTTTCAGAACAACGTTAAAGTTTCTGACGAGAAAATATTGGGATCCGAAGTCAATAAATATGGTGTAAAACGTCTTCGTCGTTCGAGGCTTCCCTACTTTTTTTTTTTTAGTGAGATTCTTGAAATTTCCTAAAACTTTTATTCGTGACCTCCTTGCCCTCCGTCAGTTGTTCAATTGGTAATATCGTCGTTCCAATTGGTAATGCATTCCATGTTAAACTAACGAATATAGTCTAATTATAATAGTTTTGCCACCTGAATGAACTCCTACTCTAAACAATAAAGAATAAAATTTAAAGTATATATTGTGGTTTAGGAAAAAAAGGTTTTATGTGCTTCCAGTAAAGTTTGCTAAATGGCGCTTACGCTTTTTTCAAAAAGCGTCATTAAGGTAGATGATGATGGAATCATAAGATCGACCTAAAGGTAAACTGAATCTTTTTTATTTTTCTTAAACTACAACTCTTACTGAACATTTTGATATATGTTTATGACAACTAGAACAAAGTTAAAAATGCTCGTAAATACAGGCAAATCATTAGTTTTTAATACAGTGTTTAGAATAAAAATCGATTTTCGGCTGTCATGAATAATTACGTTTTTTATGTTTGTTCCATCAACGTTTTTTAAAATAGTCTTAAAAAACCAAAAAAAAAACAAATTGACTTGAAACTTTTCATGATTATCAGTGAGATTTTGAGTAAGAAAGAGAGGTTGTTTTTGTTTGATTTGATATTACAACTCAAGAAAAAAAATTTTGAATCTTAAAATTTACACCATTTTTTTCCATTGCAAATTAGTTTCTAATCGGTCAAATTGATTATCCTGGTGTCAATTTAGTTCAAATATCATTAAGAGTAAGGTTTGAAAATTTCAAATCTCTAACTATTTCAGTTCTGTACAGTTCATTCAGTCAAATGTTTTTTAAAAACTAACTTTTATTAATTGTAAGTTTCAATATTAGTTTTATAATACAGATAAGAGAAATCATGCGATTAACCAAGAATTTTGGGTTGTAAATATTACAAGGCGTAGATAAGCACATTTTTCTATAAATTTAAATTTTTTCGTAAGAAAAATCAATTTTCGGAAATTTCTTACAAGCACCTTCATCCACGCATGTCTTCAAATAAACAAATTCTTATAAAACTGAAGTATTTTAACGTTATGGTTACGTTTTCTACAACAGTAACCGATGTTGAATTATAAACAAATTCATGTCAACCAATCTACAATCAAATTATAGACACATCGAGATACTACTCAAATTACTAAACCATTGGAGAAAGGGGGAAAAAACTCCCTCTTTCACCAGATCGGTTTACAAACCACAACCCCATTAGATCAGCTTATAATAAGTGTTAATATCACTTTTATAAATACTAAAAGAGCTAGACTAAAATACCAGAAGGAAATATTATTCGCCTAAATATAATAAGCTAAATCATTATAAATATAATCATCACAAGACTATAAAATAAAACTTTTGTAGAAATAATAATGTCACCTGTTGCAGTAATATCCTATTAAATCTTGGATTATCTGCAAGCCTTCCGAACATTAAACGCCCAAATCCTGAAGTGACTCCTAAACAAAGTACTAAAATTTTTCCATCGTGCTTGGGAAATTTGATGGAGACAAACTTTACCTGAAAAAATAAAAATAAGTTGACAAATTAATAAATTGATCTAATAAAATAAAACAAAAAAAAAATAATAAAAAACTTAAATTAAAATTATACATTTCAAACCGGTAACAATAAAATCCTGCTCAAAGAAATATAAAGGAACTGTTTTTAAAATTAGGATCTTCGTAAACCTAATGAACGATTAATATATCGATGAAATCTACAATCTCTCTTCTCCATAAAAAAACACAACGAAAATCGATAATATTTTAAAAAACGACGCCTCAGATAAGCCAATAACGAAAATCAATATCAAAGAAATACAAAAAGTTGAAATAAATCCATTCCAGAACGCGCGATCTTAAAATAAACGGTATTGTCAAAAACTAAGCCTCTGATAATAATGGAGCTTTATACCAAAGAAATAGGAAAAGTTAAAATAAATTGATTCGCGATCACTATATCTTATTTATGAAACTTTGAAAAACTGCACCTCCGATAACACAGTAATAGACCTTAATATCTAAAGGTGCGTTCACACATTTGCTAAACCTTGGCAAATCAAACGTGTAAGGGGGTAGTTTTCATCCACTTGGATTGGCTTCTCTGTGTTTGAGTCAGATACGATTCTTGCGGGAAGCGCCACCACATCAATGATTCTAGTGTTGTATCCACATATTTGTATATAAATATAAATTATATACATATATGAAAATAAAGGCAGGTTGCTTTTATTTCACCACTTTTATTATGAAGCAAATTTTCGGCCTACAAGCCATCCTCAGGCATCTCTGTAAAAAATCCCTATTTAGTTCAATTTTTAACATATCATAGAATTAATTATACTTAAATATACATACTAAAATTATTTAAAATAAATATACTGTCATATTCATGACAAACCGGACCAAGTCGAAATATGCAGCGTCACTTAAAAAAAAAAAAAAAAAAATTGAATAAATAAATAATTACAATAAAAACACAATAACAAAATTGAGGTTGGATCAAATTTCATTACAGTTTGAAATGCAAAATTCCTAATAAGTTTGTATCAATAAAACAACTTCAAAAATAAAATAACAATACGGAAGCGAGCCATCTGTCATCACAGCCATCACAGGTGAAACTCCAAAGAAGAAGGCAATGCAATGTTACAACCAATAATGACAACTGAATAATTTACTTAGCTATCATTAATAATTATGCAACAATTAATCTACATACATTGAAACCCTCCAAAATACAATATATTAATTAATAAATCTAATATCATATTAATTTAAATAAATCAAAACTTCAATTTAGTAATTATATTAGCATATGTGCTATTCAAACCATTTGTATCAGATTTAAAATTGCACACTCTATTCAATTTTTTTGTTATGTATATGGACTAAAGTATTTTTCTTTTATGATTATTATTTTCTGTTGCAATAATCTTCGTATTAGTAAAATCAAAATTGTGCTTGTTTTCATGGCTATGCGTGGAAAGACCTGCAGCTTTATTATATTTTTTAATTTTGGAATTACAAATACTTCTATGTTGGCCAATTCTGCTTTTTCAAATTTTGTTTAGTTTGTCCTATATAACAAGTCTGTATATTATTATCACTGTTTTTATTAATACTTCTACACTCAATGCATTCAATCTGATAAATAATATTTGTTTTGTCTCCTTTTTCTATTTTATCTTTGTTATTGGTATATATGGCTTGTAACTTATTTATTGATTTTTTTACCAAATTTGAGATCATTAATGTCATATTTTTTTAATGTTTCGGATATTGAGTCAGTCAATCCATCTATGTGAGTTAATGAGTAAGTAGTATTTGAACCTATTGTTTTGATTAGTTCCATTTTCATCCACACTTAATATTCTATTTTCCGTTAATGTATTATTATTGCCTGTTGGTTTAAAATAATAAGTGATCAGTTTGTTCGCGTTACTATTGCTCCCGTATTGTTATTTTATTTTTGAAGTTGTGTTTTATTGATATCAACTTAATAGGAATTTTGCATTTCAAACTGTAATGAAATTTGATCCAACCTCAATTTTTTTATTGTGTTTTTATTGTAATTATTTATTTATTCATTTTTTTTTATTTATTTTTTTTTTTAGTGACGCTGTATATTTCGACTTGGTCCGGTTTGTCATGAATATGGCAGTATATTCATTTTAAATAATTTTAGTATGTATATTTAAGTATAATTAATTCTGCGATATGTTAAAAATTGAACTAAATAGGGGTTTTTTACAGAGATACCTGAGGATGGCTTGTAGGCCGAAAATTTGCATCATAATGAATAAAGTGGTGAAATAAAAGCAGCCTGCCTTTATTTTTATATATTGGAGTGTTCACCTTAATCAACAAACATATGCATATATGTTTTTATTTTATATTTTTAATTGTTTCTTTACAAAATACAAATATTTTAAACCGAAAATAACAGCCAACAAAAGTTGGAATAACCGGTGTAGTAGCGTGTGCAGGTTAGTTTGCCAGGTTTCTGAAAACCTTCTTACATGTTTGCCGTTTGCTTTGGTGTTTCACTTTCCTAAGCTTGACAAATGTGTGAACGCATCTTAAAAAATCTGTTAGGTTATAATAAATCGATAAACGACCGCGCTATCTTAATATCGATACTAATTTCAAAAACTGAGCTTTTCAGAACCCAATCATGGACCTTAGTATCATAATAATCTAAAAATAAATCTATACCGGAATAAGTGGATGATCATAAACACTACAATTGATACCAATATTTTTGTAATTATATAAGGAATACATTAATCTTAATTTTATATTTATTAATCAATTATATTTGTTTTTATCTTTGTGCGTCTTAAACATGAAAATAATATTACTAATACTAATATTTTATATCCAATATAGATAATGAATTCTATTCTTGTACCCTTATAGAATAAGCACTCAATTACTTAGTAAAATACTCAAAGCAAAATAATTCCGAGTAAATAGAGAAAATTGAGTTGGGGACTCAGGTACTCTAGGGGAGTTGGCTGAGAACTTTTTGTGCTCATGCGATTAACCAAGAATCTTGGGTTGTAAATATTACATCAAGAAAGAAGATGGCAGTCCCATAAACAAATACTGATAGTATCTGTAATTTTAGGCGCACGTTCACACTCTTAGTAAAAATCTTTTTCAAATGGTGTCTTCCTTTTGTTAATAGGTTCAGTATTCGTCAGAAAAAGGGATCTCTCTAACATAAATAATGTATATGCTTTGAATTAGCCATTTTCTTTATTATTTTCAGATTTTTAATTTTTATCCGTGAGGGTCAACTTTAGATTATAGCTTAATTATTTAATCAATGCCCTCTGCACTACCACCTGCTATTAAATCAGATGCAAAGCGAACATTTCTTTCTTCAACAGCTTCTCATATAAGAAGTAGCTTTCAAAATATCGCTTCGTTTGAAAAAGGAGCAGTGGCGTAGCTAGATCTACTGATGCTCGGGGCAAACTTAGATATTAGATAAATAAATAAATATTAGATACCACAATGGTAGGGTGTCGAAAGGAAAGTACCCACATGATAGTAACATGGGCAAAAAGTACTCTGGGTAACGGGTACCGTTATTTCTTTTGATTCCCTGACTGTTCAGCTTTGAAATAAAGTCAATTTCTGACGAAATTAAGCCAAATGTAGAATGTAAGGGACCAAAAAACTAAATCAAGTCAAAGTGGGTTGTCCACCATTTTGGTAAGCTGCGGCCAATTGAGATCTACTGATGCACGGGGAAAACTTAGATGTTATATAAATAAATAAATATTAGATACCACAATGGTAGGGTGTCGAAAGGAAAGTACCCACATGATAGTAACATTGGCAAAAAGTACTCTGGGTAACGGGTACCGTTATTTCTTTTGATTCTCTGACTGTTCAGCTTTGAAATAAAGTCAATTTCTGACGAAATTAAGCCAAATGTAGAATGTAAGGGACCAAAAAACTAAATCAAGTCAAAGTGGATTGTCCACCATTTTGGTAAGCTGCGGCCAATTGAGATCTACTGATGCTCGGGGCAAACTTAGATATTAGATAAATAAATAAATATTAGATACCACAATGGTAGGGTGTCGAAAGGAAAGTACCCACATGATAGTAATATGGGCAAAAAGTACTCTGGGTAACGGGTAACGTTATTTCTTTTGATTCCCTGACTGTTCAGCTTTGAAATAAAGTCAATTTCTGACGAAATTAAGCCAAATGTAGAATGTAAGGGACCAAAAAACTAAATCAAGTCAAAGTGGGTTGTCCACCATTTTGGTAAGCTGCGGCCAATTGAGATCTACTGATGCTCGGGGCAAACTTAGATATTAGATAAATAAATAAATATTAGATACCACAATGGTAGGGTGTCGAAAGGAAAGTACCCACATGATAGTAATATGGGCAAAAAGTACTCTGGGTAACGGGTAACGTTATTTCTTTTGATTCTCTGACTGTTCAGCTTTGAAATAAAGTCAATTTCTGACGAAATTAAGCCAAATGTAGAATGTAAGGGACCAAAAAACTAAATCAAGTCAAAGTGGGTTGTCCACCATTTTGGTAAGCTGCGGCCAATTGAGATCTACTGATGCACGGGGAAAACTTAGATATTAGATAAATAAATAAATATTAGATACCACAATGGTAGGGTGTCGAAAGGAAAGTACCCACATGATAGTAACATGGGCAAAAAGTACTCTGGGTAACGGGTACCGTTATTTCTTTTGATTCCCTGACTGTTCAGCTTTGAAATAAAGTCAATTTCTGACGAAATTAAGCCAAATGTAGAATGTAAGGGAGCAAAAAACTAAATCAAGTCAAAGTGGGTTGTCCACCATTTTGGTAAGCTGCGGCCAATTGTTTTTCTGGGAACATTGTATTTTTTTTAATCATTAGTCATAAGGAATACAACGATGTGCAATTTATAGGTATGTGGAAAGAAAGGGGGATGCACGATAGGGGATCTGGCCCACAGATTATCAGCCTTTCGAACGGTGGAGTGAAGGTTTGTTTATGGATAAAAACAAGTTTTTTGGTTTTATCTGCTTTTATGAGGTATAACTCCGGATTATCTCTTAGAAACTTCCTTGTTTTTTTTATAGTCGTCTTTTACTCTATTAATAAACGATGTTTTTAGTTTAAACTTATAATTGTTATTATTTTTATTATCATTTATGAAATTTAACACATTTTTATTAAAATTATTTTTCAATGCATTTTTATGACTGTCAGAGGTATTTATGTCCTCTAGTATACTTTCAAATTCTGCTATAAGTTCAATTAAATTATGATTAAAGTTATTAGTGAAGAAATTGAACGATTCACTAAGGCTTAAAAAATTCAAGATGTCACGCGGAATTACCGTATTATTAAGATTAATAATTCTATTGTCCGTAAAAAAACTTGTTTTTATCCAAAAGAACAATATAACAATAAAATCTTAAAGTTACTAAATGATAAAAATGTATATAAAACCATTAGACAAGACCCGGGTAAGAACATAAATAAACAGATTTTGGATTACGTAAATAAATTAGAAAAATATAAATTTATAAATAGGCCAACAAAAAACAAATTCCTTAATAATTATTTACATACTCCTCGGATCCATGGACTCATAAAAACCCATAAAACTGGAAACCCATGTAGACTGATAGTTGATGGAACAGGAGGGTCCACATATTTTTTATCTAAATTTCTCAACCATAACCTAGACAATTTCAGTAAAAATAATGATTATGATGTAAAAAATTCAATCGAGCTTAAAAATATAATTAATGACAATAACCATATTAGCAATGAATATGCCATGTTTAGTTACGATGTTACATCCCTATTTACGAATCCACCACTAAAAATAGAGTATAAACTAATTTCCGAAAACTGGAAAAAAAATAGAACCGTTTACACAAATAAAAAGTAAAATTCTATTATTAGAAGGAATTAAATTATATACAGAAAGCGGATATTTTTCTTTTCAAAATCAACTTTATAGACAAATTTACGGATTACCAATGAGGAGATGTTTATCAGTAAACCTTTCTGGAATTGTTCTGAATTATATCATCGAAGACGCACTAAAATCACCCAATGTAAAAGCAACTATTTAAAAAAAATATATTGATGACGTATTCTTAATCATTAAAAATGATGAACACCCCTTATTATTAAACGCACTTAACCAGGAGCATTGACGAATTAAATTTCATTAAATTAAATATGAAACGGAAATAGATAATAGCCTTAGTTTTCTAGATATAATGGTGGTACGAGAGAAAAATATAAACTTACAAAATGGTATAAAAAATCAATTACTGGGAATTATAATTTAAATTTTTATTCTAACCATCCAAAATTTCAAATTGAAAATATGGCCACTAATCTGATCAGGAAGACAATTAAAATCACATATGAACCGTTTATTAATGCTATATAATAACAAATTTTTAAAATTTTAGACAATAGTTTTTATCCAAAATCAATAATAAATAAAATATGGTGCACAGCCCTGAATAAACATAGTAATAAAGTGGATCATATACAGCAAGGCAATATTAGTAGTGTACAAGTGCCTAATCATAATGATCATAGAAATTTAAAAATGAAAAACAAAATTGAAAATAGTGTACATAATAAAAAGTATCGACATACTCAAACTAGTATAAAGCAATTCTTTGAAAGCACCCAATTAATTGGGCTTACAATTAACTTATTTAATTACATATTTGATAATATAATTACTTAAATTAATATTTCTAATTCTATATAATCACAGGTCTCTAACCCTGGCAATGTTAATAACCCAAAGTCGCCGATGAATAGGAAGAATAATAGTTTTATAAAAAATATTTTAAGCTAGATTCAAAAAATGAATCAATAAGTATAAGGCAATAAGCTCAGATTTCATTTTAACAGGTGTATCTATCTAATTCAATTATGTTTGTTTGATTTTCTACTCGATGTATGTTAATTTTCAGATGAATAGGGCGCAAAGTGCCAAAAGGTTCTGTTAATGATGAAGAAATAAATAAAAAATGATAAAGACTGATACGATGGTTTAATTCCTTTAATTAAATAATATATAAAACAGTCTACTCATTACAATAATTTGTATTTGCATTTGATTTGCTCATTGAGAATAAATAAATAATTACCATATGAACATAAGGTACGAAATATCCAAAGAGCGCTAATGGTATCAATGTTGCCCATACCACATATCTCTTGTTTTTCCATATTTCAGTATTGAATAATGACTTTATCTGTTTTTTCTGAACCTTTGCCTGATTCGTTGGTTTAAACAGCAGTGCTATCCCAGTTAGGCAAATAAGTAGTGCACTCAAGCACCTACAACACCAAAAATATAAAAGCATATAGTTCATTTTGAAAAACGAAGCAGTTCACAATATTTTTTTTTTTTCAATATATACATAAAATAATATATATTATTATTTAATAAGCAAAAATAATGTATATGTATATCTGTACACATACATACCTGAGGGTGTTAGGAAGTCCAAAAGTTGTGAGTAAATAGTATATGAAGAACGGCATGATCATAGTGAAGACTGAACTACCTGCTGTAACGAAACCATTTACCAAGCCAAGGTAACGTTCAAAGTAATGTCCTAAGATTACAAGAGATGGTGTGTATGCCAACGAAGCACCTATTCCAAACAGTATACCATATGTCAAATATAATCCTTCTACCTAAAATTTAAAAGAAAAAAAAAGGGAAATTTAAAAGGGATGTTAGTTTTCTAGGAGAAAAAACATAATATTAATATAACGAGAAAGTAGATTCGTATTAGATTTCTCTTCATTATAACTTCAAACTTGGATAAAATCGTCAGCTTGTTACCAATATACAGATAATGCAAAAATTACAAGACAATACAAAACCGATATTTCGCATGATTTTATTCAGTAATTGAAGACTTTGTCACAAGCAGGACTCCAAATTTTATTTTCCACGTTGATTTTCGTTATTAAGATTTTCATAATGGCAGTAAATGTTTCTTTTCTTTCGTTAGATGAATGACGATTCAGATTTCGTAATTTATAATAATGTTAACAATGGTTCATTGACTTATGTTGTATTGACCATGTTACTATTTTCATCACACACACAGACATGCACGCACGCACAAACACGAGCACATGCATAGATGTGCGTCGCAATTAACAGTCATTCGCCGGAATAAATTGAAAACGTAACAGTATTATACCTTATGAATATAATTGGATGTGCCAGTAATAGTTGGCAAATTGACTAGTAATATAAATACTTAAAAAATTTAAAAAACATTTCTACCATTATGACAGGATTTATTATATGCAGGAGGGATGGTGAATTGCATAGGCGAATTTTTGCTGTTATATATATATATATATATATATATATATATATTGCGATTTTTTTTTTTATCTCTGGGCCTGTTTACTTTTTTGAGCCCTAGATTTGTGTTAATAAGATGTTATTTTGGAAATTTGCTTCTGGTAAATCAATAAAACCAAGGAATTCGAAAAATGTAATTTTTCACATTAATTAATTAAACGTGGTGGTGACGAGATACTGTAGTACTCAGGTGTGGAACAAACGGCCTCGAGGCCACAAGTGGCATCCGAGAACTTGTGTGGCCTCCAAGAGTTATTCCTCTTATATCTCGTGAACGGAGAATGGATTTTCGCGGTTCAAACGATTTTCTGACTATGCGGAGGTAGAATAAAAGGAAAACAAGGATGATAATTTTTCGACATTTCTTTCGCTTTTCCTCTTATACGTCGTGAACCGGTGAATATATGGCGGTCTAAACGATTTTGCAACTATTTAAAGTTAGTATAAAAGTGAAATGAGAGTGTAAATTTTCCGTTTTTTTATTAGCCTTTCGCTTATATCTCGTGAACGAGAGAATTAATTTTTGTGGTCCCAACGAACCCTACTATATACAGGCATGCCAAAAGAAAAATGAATGTAAAAAAATTTCCGACTGTTCGTTCGCTTTTATATTTTGAGAACGGAGAATGGATTTTTGCAATTTAAACGATTTTATGATTATTTAGAAGTAGGCTAAAAGCAAAATAAATATGCATTTTTTTCCGAATTTTCCTATCTCTAAAAAGTCGGTAAATCGTATGAACCGTGAAAATCCATTCACCCGTTCACAAAATGAGAGAAAAGACGAAAAAAAAGTTGGAAAATATTTCACACCTGTTCAATTTTTCCCGACATCTAAAAAGTCGGGAAGTCGTTTGAACCACGAAAATTCATTTACCCCTTACCGAATTATAATAAGAAAAATGATTAGAATGTCGGAAAAATTTCACTTTTAGTCTGCCTCGAAATAGTTGAAAAATCGTTTGAACCGTGAAAATTCATTCAACCGTTTATGAGATAAAGGAGAACAAGTTTTTTATAGCTCGTTTTCCTTTTACCTTACTCCTAAATACTCGGAAAAAACGTTTGAACCAGGAAAATCCATTCACCCGTTCCTCACAAAAGGAAAGGCGAACGAACTGTCAGAAAATTTCAAAATTATAGCGCCAACAAATGTCCTAATTTTCTTTCACTTTTCTTGTTATATCTCGTGAACGGGTGAATGAATTTTCAGGGTTCAAACGATTTCCCGACTTTTTAGAGGTTGGGAAAAATTGGACAGATGTGAAATATTTATCGACTTTTTTTTTCGCTTTTTCTTTTATATTTTGTGAACGGAGAATGGATTTTCACAGTTCATATGATTTATCGACTTTTTAGAGGAAGGAAAATTCGGAAAATTTTTCATACTCATTTTGCTTTTAGCCTACTTCTAAATAGTCGGAAAATCGTTAAAATTGCTAATATCTATTCACCCAATCTCAAAATATATAAGCGAACGAAGAGTCAGAAACATTTTCACACTAATTTTTCTTTTGACATGCCTGTATATAATTGGAAAATGTTGGGACCACGAAAATCTATTCAACCGTTCACGAGATATAACAGGAAAATCTAATACAAAATCGGAAAATTTTCACTCTCATTTCACTTTTAGGCTACCTCTAAATAGTCGGAAAATCGTTTGGACCGTGAAAAATCATTCATACGTTCACGAGATATAACAGGAAAAGTGAAAAAAAAGTCGAAAATTTCGTTAAATCATTTTCCTTTTTTCTTAATCCTTAATAGCCGGAAAAACATTTGAACCACGGAAATCTATTCATCCGTTCCTCACAAGAGGAAAGACTAATGAATCGTCAGAAAATTTCAATATTGTAGTGCCAACTGAAAAAATAAGTAAATAAATAAATTAATGCATATGTATATATATATATATATATATATATATATATATATATATATATATATATCTTTTAATTACAAACTCCTTGCCCACACTAACCCCCTAGTACGTAACCTGTCATCCAAAACTATTCCCAATAATCCCCTAGGTGTCTTAAAAGAAGATGGCCACGGGACCTCCTAACATAGATGTCATCGAAGTGCTAGCAATGGGTAGCTCCTTCTCACGTCATTATCAAGTGCCATGTACTTTTTATCACATTTACTTGTTATAAAATCTCATACAGTTGTAAATTTCTGCAAATAAAATATATATATATATATATATATATATATATATATATTTAAACACACACATATTTATATATGTGTGCATTTAAACAAGTAAAAATAGGTACCAACTGTGTAATATAAAAAAATTATTGCGGCCTTTCTTACTGCCTGATTTTGTTGATTGGTCTCCAATAACAAAATGGTTTCCCACCTATAATTTAGTATTTTGTTATTACCAGTTAATTAGGTTAACTAATTCCATGATTGCTAATAAAAACAAAATATCATTGTTACTTTAAATCAAAGTCATTAGATTTTTTTTTAAACAGACACGATTGCTCTTTCGCTATATATTTCACAGATAAAACAGTTTTATTTATTTATTTGTTTTTAAATAGTCAATATTAATACATCTGGGAAGAACATTTCAAGGTCACTTCATCACGAATAATTTTAAAAAGAACAAAAATAACATAAAATAAAGGCTGAAGTTTATAAGATTTGATTTAATGTACCCGGATACTTTTTGTTTCTTTTAAATGTTATATTGCGAATTACTAGGCCCCTTCACTTAAAATTCGATAACTCTAATACTGCAAATATTTTCATTTTTATCTTGTTCGAATAATAAGGAATAATAAGGAAAGTTGACTCACTTTTGTTCTCACCGGCTCATACATACATATATACAGATATTGAGAAATAGAAGTAGTACCTTATGAACAACAAAGGATGAAAGAAACAGACCCGAAGCACCAAATAATCCACCAATAAATGTTGTCAGTCTAACACCAATCCTGTCAGTAAGGATACCAGCTATAGGTGACAAGAAGAATGTTGTACCAATCGACAATGATCCAACCAGAGCTGGAAAAAGGTATAATTAATGCAAATGAGTTCAAAATCTTATTTTCAAGTTTTCATATAGGTCTATCTAATATATATATATATATATATATATATATATAATGTATCATTAAGTATAAGGGTATAAATTTTGATTCAAAAGCAATGTAAATTAAGTTCGAAAAAGATATAACATATTTTTATTCTTATCTAGGACTTCGAAGTGATACCTCGTAACTGTACATGCACTAAAATAATCTTCCTGCGAGAAATCGGAACTAAATTATTTATTATAGTATAAGATTGTAGAAAAACATTATTGTATTTTGATATTCCTCCTTAAAGTCAAGAAAAATATACAAAACATTGGAAAATTTTTAGATAGATTCCATTTTAAAACAGTTTTTGTCTTTAGTGTAAAGTAGTCCTTTAGCTATGTCCACGCCGGTCGATTTTCGATGCGCTTTCGTTTTCAACATCGCTACCTGAAATCATCGCCAACTGAAATAGACAATATAGTAGTTAAAATAAAAAATAAAATAAGACTTTCAATCGACACCAGAGATGAACTGCTCGATCTATCTCGGGTAGTAAACTCCGCTCAGCTCAGCTCGATTTTACATTTCCAAACGTGCCTTCGATTTCGTTTGCTGTTATAAGTTTATACAGTTCTGAAATACATAAATTTTCTTCACTATCATCAATCTGAAGAGCTTTAAAATAATCTGTTAAATGCAGGAATTCCTTCTCCAGCTCTTCTTCGTTAATGTCATCGAAAATGACATTATAACTGCCTTAAGAATCGTGGAGCCTAGTGAATACACGGGGTAAAGATGGCACGGGGAATGACCTTTTCACTGAAAGTTTCCATAAATAGTTTATGCTTAAACAGCATATCAGGATGTGACAAGAGGATGGCACAGTCAGTAGGTCACCGATTTCGACCAATTTTTTTTTTTTGTGGTGATTCTACATCGAACATTGAACAGGTGCATCGGCCTTCATTCCAATGGGCCCTAGGAGCCAAGATAATAAATAATAAAATACGCAGAAACTGCTTTATTTTTCATCTCGAGTTTGGAAATCAATATTGACGGGGGTTTTCCACCGAAACATATTTTTTTCAGTGTGCATTAAAGGAAACAAGCGAAGTTTAAAATATGATTGATTTTTGGTCAAATAAATTGACAAAAATGTTTAGATTATTGGGTAAACCAGCCTTATAGATTTTTGGCGCCAAAAATTATGGCAGATTTTGTTTCACAACAAATCTGTATGTTGAAAATATCATCGAAAACAAAATTTATTTTTTTTCTGTTTCAAAAAAAAGTAAGTTCAAATTTGTAAGCCATGAAATTATGTTCCGATTAGAAAATCTGTATCTCGTCTTAAGTTTATCCGATTTCGATTTTCTGGGACTCTTTGGAAGTTTCTTCTTTCTATACATATTAACAGCTATTTTATTATCATTATCTAGAAGGTCTGTGTAAAAAAAGTTATTACAAAATAAAAATAAAATTGAGGTTTTTTGCACGTACCGTTGGTTCTAAAACATGAGTAAGACCACAGTTAAAGCAAACCGCTTAGATTATGAACCTTTACTGGCGTACCAAATTTGGTTTGTATCGTTCAAAGGGTTCCTGATTTATGGGTAATTTTTTTAATTTATAGGTCATAGTAAATTGAAATTTAATCTGAAAATTAAAAAGTTATCCAATTGTTTAAATGAAATAATTAAATTTTATAGCGACTTCATGTTTCTATTGAATAATATGTAATGAAAACACTGTTCTACGGAGTGAAATATATTAACACAATTTTTTTATTCAAAACTGGGGTCAGATTTGGTTTTAAAACTCTGAAAACCTTTATTTAAATTTTCGGGCGAATCAAAAAATAAAAAAAATTTAACGAAAAATTTCGCCAAGAGTTTTCCCTTCAAATTTTCTTAAAGATATTAACAAAATGGCTATAAATCAGGAACCTATTGAACGATTCAAACCAAATATGGGTTGTCAGTAATGATTCCTAATCAATGCGGTTTGCTTTACCTGAGGTCTGTCTACGTGTTTTAGAACAGTGTTTCTCAACTTTTTAGTATTTGCGACCCAATTTTCATCGCAACTTCTTAGTCGAGTCGATCCTTCTACCTCTACCGTTAAGTTTTATATTATAATTTGCGTGTTATCTGCAATTAACGATATTATGCGGTATTATAGCAGTAGAATTATACAGTGTATGTATATAGAATCATGGATACATTTTTAAGTGGACGTAAGCGAGCATTAATCATATTTTACATAAATATTTTCCAAATTTTGATAAAAATATTTTTATTCGATATTAAGAGGTAAAATATCATTATCATTATTGTATTCGGTAGCTAGAATCATCATAACTACAAAAATAAATCCATTGCTTCAATTAATCAACCGCCTTTCGTTAATAATATTTTTTTTGTGAAACACGATATTTTACGTAATCTTTTCCTAATTTGATAATTTCTATATTAAGAGATAAAATCCAACTATTTTTATTATTCAATTTGGTAGCTAGTATCATTAGAACTACTTAAAAAATGTATTCCTTTGATTAACATACCCAAAGAACCACCTTTAACGTACACATAACGTACTTTGGTTCATAATAATCTTTTTGTAAAACACCGTATTTTACATTAAAATTTTCATCAGTAGACACATAACTTTTTTTTGTAAATTTTTGGTATATCATGCATTGATTATATATTTGCTTCTGAAAGCAGCCTAGGTTTTTTAATACAGCCAGAAAGTTGTCATATTATGTGGTCGGTAAATAACAATAGCACAATAATTTTTCTTCGGTAAGCTTCTCCGGGAGCACCGAGGTTATCAAAATGCCATTTTTGTGACTCTATACAAAAAACTAGTTGAGATAGAACAAAAATATTTGGTTTATAATCTTATCTATATGAAAGGATAAAGCAAACTAAATTTCACCAAAATCTGAGATGAGAGATAGTTGTCATGGCCTGGAATGACCTGAATTACAAATTTTTAATCACCCACGAAACTGATATTTTCAACAAAAGGTTTTTTGTTGTGCTAAATCAAAATCTGCCAAAATTAAAAAAAAAAACTATAAGGCTAGTTTACCCAATAATCTAAACATTTTTTTCAATTTATTTGACTAAAACCCAATAATTTTTTTAAGTTCGCATTTTTCTTTAATATCCCCCACAATGTTTTGATGAGAAAACCAAGACTGTATCACTACTATAATATAATGCATAGTTCTTGAAAAGAAAAAAACAACTAAAAACGGATCATTTTACATGTTGTTTTGGCTAAAATCATTAGAAATCTACTGATTTCGATTTACGGATTATGATATTCGTTATCTCCGCAAAAAAATGACCCTTACCGGATATTACCACAGATGTGAACCAATTCTCTTAAAAATCAGGGTCTAGCTGAAACTATAGGTATACACATACTAACACACATTTATATATATATATATATATATATATATATATATATATATATATATATATATATATATATATATATATTGGTACAAAACTTCACAATTAAGCTTAGCTATGTTTTTTAATCATTTCGATTTACGATCCACTTTGGGAGAATTATCATTCACTTCGGATCATTTGGCCCGTTTTGGATTTGTATTTGAATAAGAGATTATTTATTAAATGAAAAACATGAGCTGAAAACAAACTAACAAGTTATTTTATTTTAAAAAAAAAGTGATTTCACTTAAAAAAAAAAAATAATAATCTCTTATTAAAATAAAAAACCTCAGTGGGATCTGGAAGACAATGCCAGTTATAATCCTTTAATGGTCGGCAGTGAAAGGAATTAAAACAGGAATAAAATATAATCACAGACCATGATGCAATTTTCTTGATAACTGCACTATCGGTTTATATCATTCAATACAGTTATTGAATAAGTATATAAAACTATAGTATACAGCTATATAGTATGCAACTATATTCTTCTTCTTCGGCGCTACGGTCAGTGTGGGACCTGGGCTCTCTCCACGATTCTTCGCCACTCTTCTCGATCTACTGCGGCAGTTCTCCACCACCTGACACCAAGTCGTCTCAGGTCCGCCTCCACGTCATCTATCCAACGGAGTGGTGGCCTGCCCCTCCTTCTTCCTCCTCAAGGTTGTCCATAGATCACTTTCCTTGGCACCCTTTCCTCCGGCATCTTTTCCACATGGCCAAGCCATCTTATCCGGGACGCCTTGATAAAGGTGACAATGTCAGCCTCTCCGTATAGTGCGGTTAGCTCCCGGTTGTAGTTGCCCGGCTCCTCCTTCACATATAGGTCCATATATCTTGCACAGGATCTTCCTCGCCCAGACTTCCAGCGTTCTTTCATGTTCGGTCGTCATTGTCCATGTTTCACTGCCGTAAGTTACTACGGGGCATGCCTTCAGTGCATGCTTGCAACGTAGCATCGGTTCCCAGCGGCTATTCTGGTGGCGATTTCAGACTTAACGTTGTTACTGTCCGTCACCAAGGAGCCAAGAAAACTTTTTCTTACCTAGAACTCTTTGCGTGCTGGGAAATTACGGGACTGATACTTATAGTCTCATTGTTCCACAAAGGGCGGCGTCTGCTACTCTTTATGTAAGCAGTCTTCTTTTCGTTAATGCAAGTCCTTTCTCCGCTGCTGCCACCTCAAGTTCCTACAGGGTCCCTGCCAGTGCTGGGACGGATCTGGCCACGACCTCCACATCGTCTGCATATGCAAGATATCCAATTTTTTCCAAGCTAATGTCGACGAGTGTAGTTGCCTTTATATCTCCTTGAAAGAGTCCTTCCGTTATTTGGAACTCTTCGGACATAACCCCCAGAAGCTTCACCCGACCTCTTGTATCTCCCATTGTCATTCTTTTCAGCCTGGTCAGTTTCCTTGAAACACCCAGAGATAGGAGGTCTCTGAGAAATGTTGACCGATCCAGTGAGTCATAGGCTTGTTTGAAGTCTATAAAACTATATAGTATACACTGTATACTATATAAAATATAGTATACAGCTATACCCAAACTAATACAACATAGTCTTTGTTTATTCAACCCAATATGTGGGCCCTAAATTAGACATTTAAAAATATATCAAACAGTAAATCTATATTAGTCTGGATATTTCAGAATGTTGTAATATTCAACACATCCAGCTCATCCACGTGTTGAAGATCCTTTGTTTGATTAGGAAAATTTTAATAATCATTTCTAGGATAAAACTGTGCAATAAAATATTTGGATTTCCATATTTTGGAATTCTAATAGGAAACCTAATTTTACGGTGAGTAACTTCTTGATGGATGCCACTGAATGGAATCGTCTTCCAAATAGCACTGAGTCAGGCGAGTCATAATCAATCATTTATATTCATACTAAGTATTAAAAAAAAATTACTTATGCTCCTCTGATCAAATAAAAAATGAGTCTAATGATTAAAACCTTCATCACAAATATAAATGTTCTAAATGGCTAAAGATTTTTAAAAAAAAGTTTAATATACTTTAATTTTAGAACGTCATCCCAAAAATGACATAATACGTATAACTGAATTGCGGATTTCGAAAAGTGCTCATCTCGGTATTTATTTAAATTGGATGTTTTCGTTGTTGTTTTTTTCCTCTGCTCATATTATCATATTTTATGATTGAGAATGGCAGATATCTGGTTGTTATAGAGTTGAAATACACGAAGAAAATAAAAAAAAATTCAAATAAGTCCAATGGTTCAACAGAAATTCAGTTTTTTTGTTTCCAGTAAAAATTTTAATTTTCGGACATGAGCCCTTTTTGAAATTCACAAATAAAATATTACGAGAAGCAAACATTATCCGTATTTTATCTTCCCTAGTGTGAAACTTTTGAATATTGGCAAAAAATATTTTCAACAATCTAATGTGCATGTTTTTTTTAATAATTGAGCATAAAATTAAACGTAAAATTCTAATTAAAGAATTTTTTACTTCTATGTACGCAGTAACGGAAGTACTTTAATCGCGAAAATTTCCAGTTTTCAGATTTAAATATCAATTCTGACCATTCCTGAATCCATTTTGACTAGTTTCGTCAAGAGGTCTGTTCGTACGTTCGTTCGTACCTAGTAAAACTCAAAAACGGTTAGCCGTAGAAAGTTAAAATTTTGTATCTGAGATAGTTATAAAACCTAGTTGTGAACCTCTCTTTTTGGCTACTACATGATCACCTGAAGTGGTAAGTACTTTACTTAAAGGTCATAATTAATTTCCATCAAAAATCATATTAAAATATAATGCGAAACTTCTCCAATTTGATATTTATAATTTATATATTGATTTCAATAATATACTAGAATTCTGTCAAAATTAGCAAACCGGAAGCGGTACTTTTCATAAAGGTCATAATAAACTATCATCAAAAATTATATTAATATATAATGTAAAACATCTCGAATTTGGTAAATAAGACATTTATATCTATATAAATAATATACTAGATTTTGCTTGAAATTGGTGAGCCGAAAAGGATACTTTACTTGAAGGTAAACACGTCAAAAATTAGATTAAAATTAAATAAATTAAATCAGTTAAAAATTAAATCAGATAAGGACAGTATAAAATTATACATTTACATCCTCCATTCTTAATTAACTTTTATCCTCCACCCACTTGAATTTGACTCTCTCGATCAACAAATTTGAACACATGTCAAAAATCTTATGTTGAAAAAACATGATATCCTAGAAAAGAAGCTTGCAAAATTACGGTCAAACAATGAAAATTTAAATATCCGTTCTTTTGGTTTGTCAAACAACTCCAAAACCAATTTCCCCAACGTGTTCTCAATCTCACTAGCACCACCTTAACGAAAACTGAAAACAACGTTCTTAATAAAGGCATAAACCATAAATTCACCAGTAAACTCGAAAATTTTTGAAAATCTTGCGGTTCATATCGCAACCGGTCTAGAAAATATAATGACTCTATTTCCAAATCCCTATGCGCCAATGTACTAAAAACCGAAATATAAAAAATCAATAGGTCCAATAAAAATATATTAGAAGAACATAAAACGACACGTGTATTGTCAGCAAAAATACGTGAAAGTAATCTCATAGTCATAAAAGCAGATAAAGGAAATACGACATTAATTCTAGAAAGAGATTTATTCTAGAAAGAAAGTTTATGATTTCATTAACAAAAATGGTTTCCCTAATATCAAACATCCCGTGAATAAATTTGCCACCAAAGTCTGCGAGTTAATAAAGGATAGCATATTTGATACCGGATGATAAAAAATACACTCTCGCTCAGATGAATCCACTACCTCCCCAACTATATGGCCTACCAAAAATACACAAACCGGAAATTCCTATAAGACCAGTAACAAATAATAAATATTTTTTTAAAGGAAATAAACGAAATTCATCCCTCGATTAAATTCACAGTAGAACAGAAAAAAACAAAACCATGAACTTTTTAGATTTAGAAATCTCAGTGAAAAACAAACATCATGAATTTGGAATTTACCGTCCACGCGGATGTCGTAATAAACGATGGAGCTAGGAAATCCAATCCATATAAATGACCAAATAAATATCTCCAATAGTCCAATCTTAAATTTATTCCCATCTATAACAGAAAAACCAATTACTCACCGGAATTACTGAAAAACCCCGACCCTTAATCCGTTTACCTATAAACACCCCACCTTTCTTTCATTGCTAGTTCAGTGTAAGAACAAACCAGTACAAACTTTTCTGTTTGATATAATCTACTTAAACCTTGGTGAGTATCAACATGTATTTGATTTCTTGTCTTAATTAAATTCATAATTTATAAATGTTTTATAATACTATTTTATATTACATTTAATTTAATATGTATAATAATACCAAACTATATTTCGAATAGTTTATTTTTGAATTATTGTGTGTTTTTAGAACTGAAGATGAATGTATAACATTCGAAACTAATTTTCAATAAAAACAAAATTGCAGAAGTGACAAATAATTTATCAATCCCTAATAAGAAGATAACAGTTATTACGTTATAAATTTACGTTATAACTGTTCTGTATGTTATGTTATAACGTTATATATGTTCTGATAACATAATTTCTACTCGTTTCATTGAATGCATCGAACCAATTTTATACTCACAAAAATAGATAAGGGTTTTTAAAATCCCTTTATAATAAGGAGTTTTAAAGTTTTTCTTTCAGCTTACTTTCACTAGTGCGATACTCATCCAAATTCTGTTTAGCCAATAATTCAAGACGTAATTTCTATTAGAATTTTTCAATTCTGGTGATTTAACAAGTCCTTAAGCCGATTAACAAAGATTTTTAGAACTGAAGATGAATCTATACCATTCAAAACTAGTTTTCAATAAAAAACATGATTTTTTTCCCACTCTAATTAAACAACTTTACTACTTGTTTTAAGTGTTAAAATTTAGTGTAAAATACTTGTTTTCCTCCCCATTTGTGAGCTGAACAAGTCTGCGGCAGGGGAAGAAGATATAAGTTTACCAGGTTCTTCCGCTTAAAATGTGGAAACCGTCGATTTCCAATGCTTTATCTAGTGACATAGGCAGTTCTAATGTTATCACGGGACACGAAGAAATCTCTTAGGAATTTGTTACCTACTAAAAGAAGTGCGTATGTGTGTGCGCATGCGTGGGTGTTTGCCTGTGTGCGTGTGTGTATGTGTGTATCAATAGATGGACGTCGCGACGCCTAATGCTTAATCTTTGGAATCTACTAAATTCAGGATCTCTTTTTGAGTCACCGATATATAGTTTATAATTATTATTATTAACAAGGATGTCATGCGGTGTCCCCATCAGATATTTTTTTTATAACTTTCCATGGCTAATAAAAATATTGTTTTATAAATAATAAATATATTATTTTATAACATTCTTCGCAGTTTAAAATTATACTCATTTGATGCACTTATCTTTGCTTTTTCATCCATTTCCTTTCGCTATATCGATATTTTTTAGCAATTATCGATGGATACCGATCTACAGTTTCGCGATATCGTAAAATATCGAATATCGATATTTTTCTTTCCATGTTACAACCATAGTCCCAGGGCACCGTAATAAGTAGCCGACGTCAATAGACGTTGCGACGCCGAGTGTCGTTATTGAGATACATACTGCTATCTTCGAAATCTAATAACCAAACAGTGATTCAGGATTACTTTTTGAGATACCCATTTATAGTTTAATAGATATTTTTGTTATTATTAAGGGAGCTTATTTAATGATCTTTTTTTAGCTTTTTATTTGAAGAGTCCACGGAAGAAAGCCACCCGTGATGCATTTTGAGAAAATCGCGTTTTGAAATTTGGATTTCCTCCTTTTTTCAGTCAATGGCTATTCTTCAAACTGCTTCTTACAAACCAACCATCGACATTACCGGCTGTTTCTTTTTACCATGATATGAACATATTGATATGTAATACACCACTTCTGAAAAAATGTGACTCTTCCTCTTTTTTCCTATGTTCGGACTCTTCATAAGCAATGATTTCTATGGGCGCCCCAGCTGATCCCGTCGCCGCATATCGAGAAATACACCTGCCAGCAAATACAGAATGACTTCGGGTTATTGATAAACATAAGTTTGAAAATTGTCCATATGTTTTCTTAATTTAGATAATGTTTTGACTTAGAGGGTTGAAAAATTAACCGTTGAATTAAAAAAAAAATGTTGGTTCATATAATCCGAGAGCATTGAAATTCAGTTGAACGTTAATTATCACAAAGAGTACTATAGCGGTGTCATTTCTCCATTCCAATTGGGTTTTTTTCGAAAATTATTACTAAATAAGATGAAAATATGGCATAGATGAACTTTTAATAGTATTTTTATGAAAATTTATTAAAAAGGCCATTCTTATGATGTATAGATGAAGAAAAGGTTTCATTCTTAGCCACATATTACCGATCTGATTTTATTTACATTTACTAAGAGATAAACGTTATATCGAAACACAAACATTAGATGTCTATTGTCACTTAAGATATAGACCTGTTTATATAAGCAGTTTTCCAGCTAATTAAATATTAACATCTTCTAAGGTTCTTAACCTCTTCTATATCTGGAGGATTCTAAGTTATTTAGAGAATGCCGAAAGATTCAGTTGACGTCCGCATGATGGTATAGAAGGATCAATCTAATTAGGGATTGATAAATTATTTATAGTAGTGGTAAATAATTTATCAACACCTAAAGATTGACCAATCCTCATTTTTATTTTAAATTTAGGTTTTATAAAAATGCATTAACAATAATTTCCAATTGTAGTTTATCGTGACTCACATTTTACCCTTTTCCGTAAACAGAAAATGACATGTATTCTGGGTAATATCGTCTGTTTGGAGGAAAAATTGATCAACTCCAATTTTTGTGAAGATGCTTTCTACCTGTGCCTGGGCCAAATTTACACTTCATTATTGACAAAATTGTGAAATTATTAATAATATGATACATATATTAATATTCATATTTGTTTATATTATATATTATAAAATATAAATAAATTATATATACATCATATATGTATATAATTATTAGTCTATCTAAAATTGATTATAAACCATGCACCCCTGCCTGGAGTGCCAGCGGACAACAGAGAGAAGTTGGGTCCTCAGTCGCAAATGCGGCAGAGTCTGAAATACCAGTCCATGTGCTGGGAAAATGTCCCAACGACTCCCTACTCATGACACGCCGGAACCATAGGGCCAAGCACGAACTAATAAGGCTCCTTAGGGAAAAGGACTTCACCTGCTTCGACGAGGGATACTGCATCGATGCTGACGGATCCTCGAGATATGCAGATTTGCTGCATTCTCCAAGACCGGACTGGACAGCACTGGTCTTGGATCCGACAGTGAGGTTTGAAAGTAACGATCTTGATCAAGCAAATGGGGTGGAAAGGGAAAACAGGGAAATTTATGAGATGTGCATCCCTTTCCTAAAAGAGAAATTCCACGAGACCTTCAGAGTGAGAGAATTCACCATGAGAGAGAGGCCTCTGGTTTGGGTCTCGCGGAACAATCCCAAATAGAACAAGGAGCTTTCTGGAAAACCTAGGTGTTAGCAATAGAGAGAGATATTGCGATATTGGTCGAGAATATTATACTGGACTCCCTGAGGATTATCCATCATCACTAGTTAGTTAATTGAGTCGATATCCATTATTTAATTATTTATTTTTTATGATTATTTTGTATTATTTAAAAATTTATTTTTTTCTTTAAGTATATCTGTAGCCATTGTTATTTATCCATACATTTTTATTTATTTATTGTTTATTATACTAATTTTGATGCTTAGGTGCATGTCTAAAATGTGGACATTTGATTACTTTTTAGTTTATTTATTTTATTATTTTTTTTTTAGTTTATCAAAACAAATACGTTATTTCAAGTTATGTAATAGCTGAGAGTCACTGAAAAAGAGAAATATGGGACAAATTAGAGAGTCTTGAAATGTTGACAGCAAAAAAAAAAAAAAAAAGAATAAATATAATATGGTAGTGTAGCGATGGCAATAATGCATTTAGAGTTAAAATGAAAGGAAAAAAAATTATATACATTATGTTTAGCATTAGATTGATGAGTATGCTGTGTGTGTAACAACCCAAGGTATTTGGCCAGCATTGCTGTAAATAAAGAATTTCTCTCTCTAGTTATATATATATATATATATATATATATATATATATATATATATAATATGTATGTATATTCTTTACACTCCTGGAAATTTGATTGAAGAATATGCAATCTAAAACGTATTTAAAACAATTTCAACCAAAAGTTTAATCCTCTTGAGCTTCAAAAGATTCTAGAACTAACTCATTACCAGGTCCCTTTGAACGCGCTTTGAATTGCTGTAAATAAAGAATTTCTCTCTCTAGTTATATATATATATATATATATATATATATATATATATATATATAATATGTATGTATATTCTTTACACTCCTGGAAATTTGCTTGAAGAATATGCAATCTAAAACGTATTTAAAACAATTTCAACCAAAAGTTTAATCCTCTTGAGCTTCAAAAGATTCTAGAACTAACTCATTACCAGGTCCCTTTGAACGCGCATGCTTATGATTTTAATATGTAGTTTTCTAATCTCATCGCAATTCCAAAAATACCTAACTGAATATGAGACGTCACTAAGTAAGGATACTATATATATGAACCATTTAATTGAAAATTAGCTACCTTACATCTGCAACCATAATTCAAACACAATTTTCTCAGTTACACAAATTTTCAGATAAGCCATTTTGACATTATGCCGACGATAAGCATTATATATACACGCACATCCATATATATATATATATAATTTAAGCAACACATAAGTATACTTCATTAAGGCTTCTTTTCTTTAAGTAATATTATATTTTTAAGGCGAAATTGTAAAATTAAGGTTTATTTAATTTTTTTAAAAAATCATTAGCCATTCGGAACGTATATATTTTTGTGATGTGCATTTTAATCATTAGACTAACTTGTTATCTGATTAGTGGATCAGAAGTAATTTTTATTTTATTCTTAATATGAATATAAATGATTGATTATGGTTCGCCCGACTCAGTGAGATTTGGAAGACGATGCCATTCAATGACATCCATCAAGACGTTACCCGCCGTAAAATTAAGTTTCCTATTAGAATTCCAAAATATAGAAATCCAAATATTTTATAGTACAGTTTTATCCAAGAAATGATTATTAAATTTTTCCTAACCCATAAGCAAAGGCTCTTCAACACGCGGTTGAGCTGGTAGTAATATTTAAATGTGTTGAATATTACAACATTCTGAAATATCCGGACTAATATAGATTTACCATTTGAAATATTTTTAAAGGTCTAAATTAGCGCTCACATAATAGGTTGAATAAACAAAGACTAAATACAGAATGATATGTACCAATAGAGCAGGTAATCAAGAAAATTGCATCAGTGTCAGTGATAATATTTTATTCCTGGTTTAATTTCTTTCACTCCTGATTTTGAAAGGATTATAATTGTCTCCGTTATTTATTTTTTTAAAACAAGTAATCATGTGAGATAAAAGTTATTAATCGTAGTAAGAAAATTTTTAATTTTAAACTGCCAGGATATACACTATTAAAATCAGAATATATGTAACTAAAATTGAATATTTTATTTTGGGTTAAAACCTAAAAACTACTGAAAGCCTACTTCTGAAAATTAGTTGTTAATTAATAATTTTTAAGTGTTATTTTACCACGATAAGTTGCCAGTTTCATACATAAAACTGGTAAAATGAATATGCTACTAATTTGACGGCAAGATCATCTATGTTCCACGTGTGCCAAGTGAAAATCAAAAGCAAATTTGTATAAAAGATTATGACTTTTAGCCGACAGACCGCACTAGGCAATGTGCCCTGTTTGAAAAAAAAAACAGCAAAATATTTACAGTTAAAAGTAAATAAATAAAACAGTCTAGAAATGTATGCACATATTTGAAATGAGTTTGCTATTCTCGTTAAGTTAAAAGGTTATATTAAAAACGATGAATAGGACTACTTTCAAATGCTTCGTTCGAGTTTGGCAAAGGACACACCGCTAAAAAACGACCACGCTAGCACAAAGGAAGCGATCGCGCTGACAACGATACTTTGACGATAATGATAGCAGCGTTGCACATGAAAGATATCATAGTGGATCTAGTACACTTGCCCGGTTGGTTTAAATTCTAAGAGTATTTAATTATTTATAATGGCTTGTTTTTAACCGCTTGCCTCTTACAATCGACTCGAATAATTATATTTGAAGGCTATTTGGGGTAGCAGGCAAATGTTAATAATGACTTATGTCTTCAAAGAGGTTTCTATCAGCCAGTCCACCCGAACTAGCTTTCTATATCTATAGGAGTAAAAGCGGGAAGATCGATGAAAGGTGTAACATGAGGCCAAGGAAGCACAATACGCATCATCTGAATAATTTTTAGCATCAGAAACAAAAAGGTATATGTAGTTGGATCTAGCAGAATTTTTTTAACAGGCTAAGAACAGGAAGGACTATCAAACAAATAAACAGAGATTTTGGAGAACAGCTAGAGGAACTAAGGTTAAAAGAGGAAAGCTGGTAGCCTCGATATCTTTTTCAACCGAGAGACATTGGAGGCTGCAAATTATTGCAACTGCCTCGAAATGATTATAAGTAATAATAGAAAAATAACCAATAACTCAATCATGTGTTCTATCTAACATGAACTCTTATGATAAGGAAACAAGAGATGAGAAAAGATGAAAATCTGGGTCTAATTAAGTCTGTGTGGCTACCGGGGTGGTTGTAAGAGTCAACAAATTAAAAATAATCTTAGGCCATGCAAGTTCACTCAGGGCAAGATCAAAGGAGTGCGCACGGAGGATGCTACAGGTTCAAGGGCATCTGCTAATGTCTCAGAGATATTTTTTTTCAGTGTAAAACAGTAGATGGAAGCAAATTCTAAAGATTCATCTTTAAAACAAAACATGTTTCTTGGAACTAAAGTTAAAAAACATTCGTAGACCAAGAGTGCTAAATGTTTCGTACAATTTTAACACAACAATTTTTAAAAATAAGATTTAGACAGCATATTCTTTAAAAATATTTCCAGGGGAGTAAAAAATAACTCCGGACCATCCTGGACTCCCCGCCCGACTGGGAAGGTCCTGCCGGTACTATGGTTCGTGTATTTTCTAACTAAGAATGGTGTGCACGCTTGTGGACAAGATGGAAAAAGAAGAATAAGTTTGCCCAGTTATAGTACCTTATGCTGGCTTATTATATTAAGTTCTTTATACAATGATGGTCTTGATAATGTTGATATTTTAGTTAAACATAGCAGATTCTCCAATAGTTGTTATATTTAATAATTGAAACTAAAACGTATAGTCTTAACACGTTCACTGTGGCGAATATGAAAGTTCAGTTCAAATGACGTGACCGTTTAAGTCCTCCTGCACTGAATGTGCTAAGTGTATTTCTGATTTTTCTAATTATATTTCCACTTTTAAACGATGCTCTTTTATATAATTTTCATAAAAGGTCATCTGATGTAAAGGTGAATGCAAAGCAAAGATCAGAATTCATATATTCGGTATAAGCAGATAGAGTAGGGCGAAGGAGGCAGCCGCTCCGGGTGCCATTGAAAGAGGGGCACCAAAATGCCACAAAATAATTTTGTTTTCCTTCTTTTTTAGGCTCCGAAAAGAATTAGTTTTTATTGGATTTAAGTCGAACATACATTTAAATTAGTAATCATGAAATAATTTATATAATAAGCAGATAGGTCCGTAAGATACCGATCGAAACAAGTTAAGTATCGATGCTTTCCTTTCGATACCATGTAGTTTTGGTATCGATACCACTGATTCCATGTTTCTTGCGATATCATTGTTTTATCGAATGCTTCATTCAAGTGCTTGAATGAAGGAAAGTATCGATACATTGTGGGTATAGTATTCCCCTAGAAGCAGATAACCTGGCATTGTGGTAGGGGGCGACATATCCGGATTTAGGATTTTCCACAAGGGCAACTTAATTTTGCCGCCCCTCCATCAATCATTCCATTGATTATTCTATTAATGATCTTAGACTAAAGAATAATACAGGAACTTTTAATATTTTGTGCTATCAGCCTAAACTGACTGTTAAAAAACTCAGGCATCAGAAACTTAGAAGTAAGGTACTTTAGTCATAAAAAATGAGTACACTTTGTAGCAGTATTGAGATTACACAATCTCTTAGCTTAATTTATATCACTGGATAAATGGCAATTCGGGAATTTAGGTATTAGATAAGAAGCCACTGTAAAATGCCATGAAATACCATCCCAGATATGATCAAAAATGCGCAATAGATATGGAATTTAAGCTGGGGGATTACGAATCGTAAATCTTTACCAGAGAAATAATTAGCTCATAATTGGCTTTTGGTTAGATAATTTATAATTTCGTTGTGATCCACGATATGCACCAATAGAATTAATGACCATAGCATAATATTATAAATAAAAACTAAATTTAATTTAAAAAAAATAAAAACCCCGAATACTGAAAACATTTTTATATCTTACAATCCTATTCTATAAGGGACGCGAAATGTACTTGCATGTCTACTTAAGCGCATTGGTGGATTGCTAGTGAAGTTGTCGCCCAAGGATATTGAAACTTGGTGTTGTAGTCGGGTGTCTTCCACACACAAACGAAAATGAACTCTTCTTTACTCGATACATTAATTTACTTCCTGTATTATTACATGCGTAGATGCAAGGAGCTTTCTGTATTTTGGCATGCAAAGATGAAAGTGACGGAATCTGCATGCATGGGGCCGTAATGCGTAGCGGAAGGCTCCCTCCCGACTATTATACCAAGTTTAAATATTCATAGGGTGTCGACTTCGCTAACAACCCACCAATGCGCTTAAGTAGGTATGCAAGTACATTCCGTCGCTTAAGACGAACAGGTTAAAGTTTTTAGTTTTTCAAGTATTGGGTATTTATAATTTATTATCAATGATCATGAACTTACAAATCATAACAAATTTGAACCACCAAACTTAAAAATCGTTCCTACAGTTTGCTCAAAAAATTGTTAGATGCCCACAAACTAACATATTAAACAAATTTAATACAATATTTCTTTATTATTTTGAGCTCAAAATGTTTCAAAACATTCACGGGACCACGAGTAATTTGACCCATCATACTTGAAAATAGGTTGAGCCATTCTCTCAAAAAATCGTTACATACCCACAAACGGACAGTTTAAAAACATTTATTACATTTCTTTTGTATTTAGAGCAAAATGTTCCAAAAAATTCACGGGATCACAATGAATAATTTGAGCCATTAAACTTAGGCCTTTCGCTCAAAAACATATATACTAACGATTTAGCTTAACACATTACCCTACAGATTAATAGACTTCACCGTAGTCGGGTAAAAGCCACTAATATCCCTCTATCATTCAGTATTTTTATCGATAATTAATTTAACATGGGATTATAAACCATAAATTATATAACGCGTTCATTCCGTAAAAAATTAAAGACAGAATGATGAAAATTAAAATTTTGCTGACACGTAATTGGGCAAGACAATATGAGTAATCAACGTTTAACAATTCAGTTTAGGAGCTTTCGCTATAAGTAATTGAAACCACTATTAATAGCATACAAGGATAAATATTTGAGCTTGTATACGCATATTCTGCAAATTAATGAGTATCAGAAGGGTTCGAGGACTATCTGAACAGATCCACAATCTGGATTTGATTTCCACACAAGCACTACAAACAGTGTTTGTACCATTTAATTTTTTCTCAAACAAACTTTTTTTTCTTTTGATTTAAGAAAATCAGAACTCTGGATCTGTACCGACACACGTTTGCATTAATAATAAACTGGGATACGTTGTTCATTACTAGAGATTAAAACGTAGGATTTTTTGAGATTTAAGTTGAGTATGTCGAAATAGGTACTGTGGATGTGATAGCGATTTGACGGATTTCCAGGCAATGCCGAATCAAAAATTTCGTTCGGTACTATTAAATTATTCTTATTAACTTAAGCTCTAATGTTGATAGCAAGGAAGTTGTGGGCCTCCAAATGCTTCAAAATGTATTTTTTTTAAATTCGAGCTGCCATAACTGTTTTGTTTCGATCCTTAGGTAAAAATGTGATAAACATTATCGACACTACTGCTCGGGATGCTATCAGAACTCTCTAGAAAACAACCGGTTAATCTGAAAAATGTTCACCCCTTCGGCCTTATAATATTTCGTCAGAATTTACGGCAAAAATTGTCATCGGAAATCTATTCTTTTCTTAAGAGTTCTGTTGGCATACTTAATAGTTCTATAAATTATCCTTGTTGACTTAAGCTCTAATGTTGATAGCAAGGAAGTTATGGACCTCCAAAGTGGGATGCAGCGTGAAGTTGGCATATCACTTTTTCGGAAGGGTTTTTTTTTTTTTCTTTTCTTTTTTTTTTATTGTGCGGAACTATTTGTTTAAACTATCAGGAACTCTAGAACTATTAGAAAGGAAGCCAGAACTCTCAAATTTTTGTGAGTTTCCACCAAATGACATGCCAACCTCACAGGCATCCCTTACTATCTAAGCACACTTCACAATTCTTCTATATTCTTATCCAAATTGGGCCACCAAATACACGATCGTGCAGGAGATTTCACCTTTACTATCTCGAGATGAGACCAACGCAGCTCTTCTAGGACTCTCCGTTTCAGCTGTTTACTCCCAAACCAATAAGCTTTCTTCCAAATGTTATTAGTTGCGTTTCCTGTAGTACGCATCCAAAGTCTCGTCATAGTTTTGAGACCAAGAGCTCCTCAAATACTAGGTTGCTAGAAAAGTCCTTGTGCATTATTTCAGATTATATATTTTAAACATAATTGAATACTACTCTTCAAAGTAAAGTCCACTGTTTTCAACTACTTTCACCCATCTTTTTGCCACTAATTGGATTTGGTGGCGGTGCTACTCCTTTGGTTTTGAGGCAAAGAACTCTTCACATCCAATATTTACTCCTTCGTAATTATTAAAGATCCAACCTTTTAAAAAATGAGCCATTGGTCTAAACAAACCATAATCTGATGGTGCAATATCTGAATTATACGCAGGATGAGGCAAAACGTTCACTCCTTGCAGTTCCGATAATTTTCCTTGGTCAAAAGAGAACGATGTGCAGCGGCATTGTCGTGTTGCAAAATGGCTTGGTTCCTGTTGACCTTAAAGGGTTGAATCCAATGCTCGACCATCAGGAACAAGCTCAAAATGCAAACCGCCTTCGAAGTTCCACCAAACACAAAGCATCACTTTTTTCCCAAACCGATCTTGGCGAACCTCCGGTTGTGCAGCTTTATCTGACCGTACCCACTGCTTATGTTTGCGAAGGTTTTTTAAAAATATCCACTTTTCGTCACTTGTGATAATTTTTTCCAGAACCTGCCATCTTTCGGATTTTGAAGCAAAATTTTGTACATATCAATTAGCTGCTGGGCTTGTGTCGGACAAGACATGTGGGTCGGACCTTGGTCTTAAATTGCGTACGCCCAGGATTTAAGATGACGAGCCACTGTGACATTAGAAGCCTCTACCACCGCTGATAAATCACGAGTAGTTCCATGTGGATCCTAGTCCACACATTCAAGCAGAACGTCATAATCAACGACTGATGGGCGCCCTGATCTGGGTTTATCTGCAAGGCTCATATTTCCATTTTTAAAAATGTCTGAACCAAAGTGCGGTAGTATTTCGATGATAATTGACTCTCCGTCTATGGCACAAATTTCTTCGGCGGCTGCCTTTGCGCTTAAACGTTTTTTCCAGTAATGTCTCAAAAGACCGCGAATCACGATTTTTTCTTCTGACATTACACGTGCGTTTTAAAAATGTAAATAACCCCATAAAGCCGACTCAAGTCACAAGGAATTAAAGGATTAGTCAAAGTAAACATTGACATTAATAATAGGAACAAAAACATTCTTTTGGTGGCCTGCAAAATACCCTTATAAACTATTGGCAAATCGTCATTAATGCATGCATAATTTAAAAATATTTCCTCATTTTTTTCCTCCTCGGTATCCACTTCAGTAGTAGGTAGTGCTGCTCTGAACAACCAATCAGCAAAGTTTTTCTTCGAACCTACATGGCAAATAACATAATCATATCCAGTCAGGAATAGAACCCATCTCTGCAGTCTGCTTGCCCCCATAGCCGGATCGTTTTTTTTTTTGTTTTTTTTTGTACAAGGTGTGAACTAAAGGCTGGTTGTTGTAAATCTAAGAAAAAATTCTTCCAAACAAGTAAACATACTATTTTTTAATCCTAAATAATTATATTAATCCTAAATAGACAGTGCCTTCTTATCTAATTCTGAATACTTTAATTCATGATTCTGCTTGAACACGTCAAAGGACTCTCGCCCTTCGAAAATAATTATGATAGAATTGCTGGAACTCCACATTCAGAGGCATTCACTGTAAGCCTGAGTGGAATATTTGGATTATAATGAACTAAAACTACAGAAGAAGCGACAATTTGCTTTAATTTTATAAGAGATTTTTCACAATCCTTGCCTCAATTCCCAACACAATTTTTATGCAGCTGCTGGTACAAAGGATGCAATAAATCACTAGCTCGAGGAAAAAACCAAATCACATATTATATAAAGTCTAAAAACGATTGCAATTCACTTACCGAAGTGGGATGTGGAACGTTGACTATTACTTCTATTTTATCTTCGGCTAAATGTAACCCTTCCTTATCGATTCTGAACCCCAAATATATCACTGCTAATTTGAAAAACTAAACATTTTTCTTCTGTTAAAGTTAAATCTACATCTCGTAATCTTTTAAGGACTTCTTCTACTCATACAAGCAGTGTCTCAGTTAGGATTGGAACATCGAAAGGAAAATATCGATATTCGATATTTTGTGATATCGCTAAACCAAATATCGATATCCATCGATAATCGCTAGAAAAATATCGATATATCGAAAGGAAATGGAGGAAAAAACAAAGAAAAGTGCATCAAATGAGTATAAGGTTAAATTGTGAAGAAGATTATGAAATAATATAATTATCATTATTTATAAAACAATATTTTTATTAGCTATGAATCATTATTAAAAAAAAGATAGAATAGAATTATACTTAAAAAAATAAGATATTATTACAAATTTTTATTTTGAAGACTTTTAGCCATATTTCATATATTATAGTCTTCCAGAAGTTTTTCAATAATAAAACCTTCAAACTACTAAAAATTGTATTGATCTTATAACGCTTCTGACTATATTGTGCATTTTCAAAATCACTCATTTAAAAGCATGTAATTCCCAGCCCATCTTGAGCATGTTGAGGCAGAACTAACTATTCCACTTCAGATGTCCCTTCCTCCTAAAGCGTTTCATCCTTCCGAAATAACTAACATCATTCAGAAATTACCTTCCAAATAAGCTCCTGGCAATGATCTCATCACAACGCACATCCTAAAACAGCTCCCTCGAAAAGCTGTCCTATTCCTAACCTATATATACAATGCTTCACTAAGATCCACCTATTTCCCTGACCCTTGGAAACTGTCTATTATAAAAATGATACCAAAACCAAAAAAAACACCTGAATGTCCATCCTCCTATCGTCCTATTTCCCTCTTGCCCACTATGGGTAAAATCCTAGAAAAACACATATTTAAGAGACTGTACCCAATCCTATATTTAAATCAAGTGATTCCTGACCATCAGTTTGGATTTTGAGCATCCCATTCTACTATTCAGCAGTGTCGTCGTGTGGTGGATGTGATATCCTCCACATTGGAGCGCGGAATGTACTGCACTGGAGCCTTTCTCGATGTAGAACAAGCTTTTGACCGTGTCTGGCACCCGGGATTGCTTTACAAACTCCGTCAATTCCTTTCCCCCAACATATTTTCTATTAATCCGTTCCTACCTCACCGATAGAACCTTCAAAGTAAACCATAATTTTGCCTACTCATCACTATTCTCTCAGTCCGCCGGTGTACTTCAAGGTAGTATCCTTGGCCCCCATCCTTTACACGGCGTATACAGCCCAACCCATCCTAGCACCATCCTCACCACTTATGCTGATGACACATGTGTGTTATCTGTGAACAATGGCCCATTTGCCGCATCTCAAACCCTGCAGTCACACATCACAGCCATTGAAGAATGGTGTCAAAACTGGAGAATTCAAATAAATCCCATCAAATCACCTTCACCCTACCTCGTAAACCCACTACACCCTGTCCTACAGTATCCTTTAATAATATGCCATTATCCCTGTCGAACAGATCCGCTACCTAGGACTCCATCTTGATAAACACCTTACATCGAACCCTCATACAAGATTGAAACGACGAGAAACTGCTCGTAGATTCCGATTACTACAACACTTACTTGACAAACATTCCAAATTACCAATTTTCTACAAAAAGCTCATTTACATCATCATTATCAGGCCTATTTGGACATACGGGGTAGAGCTTTGGGGTACCACTAACCCATCAAATTCCTCCCGCATCCAATCCTTGCAATCCAAAATCCTTCGAAAAGTCCTTAATGCTCCTTATTTTGTCACAAATAAAATTATCCACAAAGACCTCAATATCCCATTTATTGCAGATTTAGCCCGAAATAGATATACCTCCTTTAATTCCAAACTCTTTGCCCATGCCAACCCTCTTATTCGTAGCCTTTCATCCCCATGCATTCCTGATAATCCTCTGAGGCGTCTGAAAAGAAGATGGCCACGGGATCTTCTAATTTAAAATAGTCATTGAAGTGCTACCAATTGGTGGTTCCTTCACAACTCATTCTTATGTCTTGTACTCTAACTTCACATTTACTTGTTGTATTATGTAAAACAGTTGTAAATTTCAATAAATAAATAATAAAACAAAATAAAAAGCATGCAATTCATTTGATATACATCTCAGTACCATCATCATTTATATAATCATCAATTTGTCTTTACATAGGATTAATTAACATTATTTTTATATAAATCTTATCTACTAATTATTGTTTGGTAATTAAATATTGTTTATTTTTATATTTACTGGTAAAACTCCAGAATCGTGACCCCAACATGGCGGACATCTAAATTTTTAGGGCCTGATTGATCTTAAAAATAGACCTCAGCCATGTTGGGGTTACGATTCTGGAGTTTTACCAAATAAAGGAAATTGTTAAAATAAAATACAGTATAATCTCGATAATTCGTATGGTCAATGGTTCGAAAGGTAAATATGAATTGTCGAGATATCTAAATTATCGAGACTTCCAATAATCGGTGGTAAAAAATAGGAAATAGTAGTTAGATCGACAAAATCTTAAAGTGCCGCTAAACCTTCGTCAAAATAGGCGAAATCTCGAAAAGTTATGGGAGTTTCTTAATTTTGAAGTGTGCGATTCCCATCCTCGATGCTCGCTAAGAGTTGCATCATTACTTCCTTTCGTTAAATATCTTAAATCGTTTAATTATGGCCAAATCTAGAGACTGTAGCTTAGAGGTTGTGTTGGAAGATTAACATCGCTGAGTGATGTACTGTTGTGGACTGCACAATAATCAATAAACAGTTGAAAATGTTTGCTGTTACTTTTGTGTTTGCACGGTAGGCTATCGGGTAACGTTTTTGTTTATATAACACCTTGCTTTCGCAGATTTGCCAGTCATGAGCGAATTTAATTTTTCAGATCAATCCATGTTGGCGGCTAACAGTATGGTTACAGGTTTTTTTTACAACTTTTTTTAATGAGAACTGAATAGAAAAAAAAAGGGTAAACCGACCGATTCTTCTCTCACTCACTCACTTATCCTCTTGAAAAGATTAAGAATTAATATAATATAATATTGAACCTTGATATAGTAGTCGGGTGCCTTCCACACCCAAATGAAAAAGAAGACTCTTCTTTACTCAATACCTTAATTTCCTTTCTGTATGATTACATGTATAGATACAAGGAGCTTTCTGTATTTTGACAGGCACAAATGCAAGGGGCCGTAATGTGTAGTGTAAAACACCCGACTACTACATTATATTATTAGTTGGCCCTATTATATTTCATTATAAGGTGACTTTTTCACATGAAGCTAAAAAAGTTTGTTGTAACCAATTTCAGATATTTTTAACAGTTTATATCACGGCCTTAACGTATCATTAGATCCGGTTCATGATGACGTTTTAAAAGAAAGGAAATCCTGGAAGAGACTGTAAAGCATGATTGCACATTCACATGTGTTGAAAAAAAGTAAAAAACATGGGCCAGGATTTGTGGGGATTATAAAACAACTGTTAACTCATGTATTGGGATAGATCAACATCCATTACCACGAATTGATACGTTATTTGAAAATTTTCAGGGATGTGCCGTTTTTTGTAAATTAGATTTACGTTCATATCAGCAGTTTATGTTGGATAAAAAAAGTCAGGAGCTACTTACAATCACAACTCATAAAATAAAAACGCTACAAGAGGTTATGTCTTAGAGTAGCCAGTTCAACAGCCAAATTTCAGAAATATATGGGTAGTACTTTGCAGAGGACTAGCGAGGACAGGCTGGCTTTTGGATGATATATTGGTTGGTGCAGCTGATACTCAGACTAGGGTTGGAATATCCACAAGCGATATATCGGTATATCGGAGTTGAAAAACCGATATTTTCTATCGATATCTTAACATCCGATATATCGATGATATCGATATTTTTCAACGATATATCGATGACACCATATGTTAAACTATATTACAGTAGAATCCCTTTAATTCATATCTCCGTAATTCGTATGCACCGATAATACCCGGCGTCAATTTCACTAACAACCCATCAATGCGTTTTTTTTAAATATATACATAGTTTAGTATTTTGATGTCTTAGAAGAAACAAAATTTGTAAAATAATAGACTTTGAATCTAACAAAACAAGTTTTTATTATTATTATTATTTTTTTTTTTTTTTGCATTGGGTTTCAATGAACTGTCCTATCCCATTAAGGCAAATACGACGGGTTGGCAACCTATTCTAATCGGAGAGAGAAGTGTGAGATTCATTACGAGGGGTCACCACGGAATAAATTTCAACCCGCCCAGACCGGATTCGAACCGGCGCCCTAGCAGTCACTAGGTTACTAAGGTGCTCTCGGCCACCACAGTTTCAACAAAACAACTTTATGTATTTATATACTTTATACAACAAAACAACCTTATGTAGTATAATGTATATAAAAGTTGTTCGATAAGAAATGTGACTAATTTTTAAATGTAATTATGGGTGAAAAGTTAAAGGCTTGAATATGAGATAGTGTGGTCCGAAACGTTGCCGACAAAAGAAGGTAGGAAAATAGAATAGAATTTGGAAGATAGTATTTCTTGAAAATATATAATTATCGTGTATACATTCGAAGAATTTTTACATTTCCAAAAGATGAAGGCAGATAAACACAGGAATAAATTGATTTTCTGAAATAGATATCGCTTCCATTATGCTAACTATGAGGTTTACACCATAATGATTCTTATTATCTTAATTGGTAATATAATAAGTTCAGATTCAATCATATTTTAATTATCAACCGCTTTTGGGTTTTCTCGAACCATTACGCTTTGGACGAATGGGCTTTTGTTGTTTTCCAAAAATTTAGTTTTAATGACTTTTGGTGTTTCTCAATTCGATTCAATTCCTAACGAACGCATGGAGCAATTAGGGAGGGGATGAGCCAAGCAGAGCGGTGCCACTCCAAACCCACGTATCGGAGCGGTCTGCCACATCTATTCGATTCTATGTTCTGTGATTCACGCAGTTTTGCAGTCAGATGCGTATGTGAGAAATTTCCCTACCGCTGACGGGGCTTGCAACATCCCGGACAAATTATCCTTTCACCGCCAATCAGTCGGGAATCAGGCTTCTGGGGGTCAGTATTACTGTCCCGTACACCACCCTAGACGCGGTGCTCAATCCCAGACTGCACGGGCGAATCCCGGACGAAGGGGAACCCTACCAATAGAGAAGGTTGCCTAAGCATCAATAACTAGTTCCTAGAGATGAACTCTATTTGCTCTGGGAGAAATATTATAAGCACAGAGCAGAGAAATATCAGCGTAGATTACGCTAATATTTCTCTGGTCTACAGATCTATTTAAAAAAAATAAAAACAAATATTGAAATACATAACTGCCTTATCCTACCACATTTTTTAATGAATTTTTAATAAGATTCGAAAGAAAGGCTATAGATTTCTATGTATCAGACCAGCTTGTAGTTCACAAGTAAGTGGAATACTTACTGCCAAGCAGATAAGGATAAAATCAAGTAAAACAACAGGGACCAAATTACTTCATTTCCAAAGAAAAATTATATACTTAGTCCAAATGATATTTGGTGATTCATTAGATAATATTAGCAACAGAAAACAAGATCAAATATTATGTAATACTTCATTTCCTTAAACATGAACCATGACCCATGATCGAGATGGGCCTTCAAAGGTCACAGACCTTCGATTTCGATACACATTTGAATCAAACTATTATAAACAATTAATAGTTCATTTTAATAAAATAAAAGAATCTAACAGTTTCCATTCATTAAAATAAGAGTTTAAATTGGCATCATGCTTCTATACGAGCAAGATGTATTTCCAGAGAGTATTTCTCTTAAACGTATAAGAGTTATTCCGTTTCCTCCAGGACTTAAATACAATTAAACTTAATGAATGAACAAAATACATACAACATTTAATAGATACTTATGGAACAGGGTTATGAATTTGAGTACGACCATAAAACCGACACCTCCACACGATCCAGATCTTATAAAGGAGGATTCTTCATTTATTGATTATTAAGAAAAATATCAAATCAATTTTTCTATGTGATCAGGCTACATGAGAAAGACACGACTTCAGGAGAACAAATAATCGAAACAAAAGTTATATAAGTGAATAATCAATACCTTTTAAAAACATACAATACATTGCAATCAGTAGCGTAGCCAGAGTTTCGTTTAGGGGGGAGGGAAGGATCCATCCAAGTATCTACTTAAAAGAAAAACACCCCAATCGGGAATGTAAGGTGGCCCTCTCTATGCATAATATTTTCTATGTCTGGGCATATTATTTATAAAATAACATTCAAATAGGTTCATATAATTTTTGTTTACAGATAAGAATAAGTAAACGTATTTTGTAATATCAGGGAGGGGGTCCGGATACCCTGGACCTCCCCTCTGGCTACTGCAGTGATTGCAATGGGTTGAAATAAAATTAATTTTGAAAACCTATAAAATTCACAACGCACTTATTAGAATTATTGCTAATTTAAAACGAAGTTTTGTTTGGAAGTTTTACACAAAAAATAATTTTATAACATTTTGAAAAATGAGTAAATTATTGGAAGTAAATCATAATATGTACGTACTTATATACTTTATTTAATATATGTATATATATTTATTTCTTTGCAGGAAGACGAATCTATCAAAGATAATAAATCACTCCTAATCACAAATAATCTTGATACTAAATAAAATAAGTCAATCAATTAAAACAGAGGATACCAACTAAATTTAATTATTAGAAAAACTATTTCAGGAAAGTAAGGTATCTTATTATTAACGTGAAATGCCACAATAAAATTCTTTCCAAGTTTAAGGATACCATGAATTATTTCGAAAATACATAGATAAAACAAGTAGTATAAAAGGAAATTAACAAAGATTAAAAAGCCATTAGTTCGAATTTTGTAATTAAAGTAGGATATATATATATATATATCTATCCTACTTTAATTACAAAATTCGAACTAATGGCTTTTTAATCTTTGTTAATTTCCTTTTATACTACTTGTTTTATCCATGTATTTTCGAAATAATTCATGGTATCCTTCAACTTGGAAAGAATTTTATTGTGGCATTTCACGTTAATAATAAGATATATATATATATATATATATATATATATATATATATATATATATATATATATATATATATATATATATATATATATATTATACTATTTTTTTTCATTTTCAATTAATTAATAAGGTATTTAATTTTGAAATTTATAATTGCTTCACAGTAGGACAAGGAGAACAGAGAAATATTTATTTCTCTATACACCTTGACACTCGGTAAAGGAAAAGCATGTGTTACACGAGGGGAAGGTAGCAAACAGATGATGCAATTTCGCCGCTCTTTTCAACTACAAGTTTGTAGAGCTAAACCATTTAAAGTAAAAAAATTCTTAATCCTTTAATAGATCACAATTGCTTTGATGGATTGAAATTAGTTTCTTTAATTAATTACTAATTGAAGCCAATTGAGTGTAATTTGACAAACTGTTCAACTTTACAATTAAAGATTATAAATAAAGATACGCTGTGGCATATCTCTTTTTGAACAGGAAGTTCATCTAAATTGGATATGGTGTCAATGGTACTATAATGGGACGTACAAATGGCTGAAATGGATCCTAACCTGCTTTAGAAGAAGCCCCAGGAACATTATCGATCATCAACTCCTGCTGTAGACGTTCATATATTACACTGTAACAATTCATGAGGCCAAATATGAGACCGTTGACAAAGAATGAACCTAGCATTACAAACCAGGCCCGGGAACCGCCGTCAGGAGGAGGGTACTCGTGATCAACCATCTCGGAGCGCGTGAACGAGCCAACTGAGACTACTACGGTAATGCTGAATGAAGCAGATGTTGCTGGAGGCCGCCGTTCTACCCTCTAGCGGAATTTATTTACAACTATAATTTTTTCCCGAATTAGCCAGCACTTTAATCTTAAAGCCACCAGTTAATCAAATAACGATATTTCTCTTTTATGAACAATGCTCATCGTTAAAATATAAATATGTTGTTCATTGGGATATAAGTGTTCAGTTAAACGTTTACATATCTTCAATATGCAAACAGAGGATTAACTATCATATTTCATGCTCTCCCGACAATAATATTAAAATATCTTCAAACGAACAATATAATAGATAATGGCAATGACTCAACAGAAAATGGATGATTGGCAACTTCTTTATTTAAAAGAAAAGGAACAGTACTGTGTTGATGATTCAAATAATTTTGTTTTATATTTCAAAACACAATGCAAAAATACGTATACATTATGTATAGGGAGCTCCTAAAAACATAATCATTATTTATTTACTAAATTAGCAAATAATGAGATATGTTTACTATTTTAATTTTGCTGTTCATAAGCAATAACAATCAATAAAATTGAAACATTTCCAGACAAAAAAATACACGAAATCGACAAGGGTTTCCTACTACCTTAAATAAAGGATTTTGAAATACCTAGTTGTCCACTTCCAGAGAAGCTCGTTAAATCATTATAAAAAGTTCAATACTTGGTTATAGTTCTTTTACTTCCTATCAGATAATAGTCATATTCATTCGTTTCAGTATTTTTTATTTAATTTAATATCTTTCCAAGTTCCGCAAACTTGATAATATTATGTGGCAATAAATATTTGTTTTTAAAAGCCTAAATACCACTAAAAACTTGTAAAACCTTTTATCAACCATATTTTCAAAGGTAACACATTTGACAGGCATATGTTACCGACAGTTATGTACTACTAAATTATTTTTGAAATCCTGAGGACATACATCTAAATTTATGTAGCATTGGTGCCGCTTCGGATAACCAGTCCTGGTAGATTTGAAGCAAAATGTTTGTTTACAAAATTTTTAGTTAGCTCGGGTTTAAAATCGGTGTCTTTGTTATATATGTATGTAATTGTGCTGTTTAATGTTTATTAATTCTTTAGTGTTGATGTGCTTGGTTTAAGCTATGTTATGGAGACTTCTAGAATTAAGAATCTATTTGAATATATAAAAACTATTCACTTATCTGACAACTTTGATGATTATTTCATTGATTGTCGTGGAAAATTACGCCCTGTTCTCAGGAAGTACCAAATACTCGCAGTTAAGTGGATGCTGAAAAAAGAAAAATGTAAAATTGATGAAAGGAAATGTAATGGTGGGTAGCTGTATTTCTCTAAATAGATCTATTATATTACTTTTTCAGTTTGATATCTGTTTTGTTTAAACTAAACAAATAATATATTTATATATATTTTTAGAATATGATGTGCAATTTCCCAGTGGTGGTATTCTTGCTGACGAGATGGGACTTGGTAAAACTGTGGAAGTACTGGCCTGTATTCTCAGTAACCCCTACTCAACAGTAGAAGTGCAGGACCCTAGTTTTATTAAAAAAAAGGTTGTTTGTAAAAGGAAACATGAGTTGATAGATGATAGCAGTACAGATAATCAGGTTGAAACTAATAATAGTCCGAGTTCCCGAAAAAAGATGAGAGGCCGTTTAAAAGAAAAGGCTTCATTGAAAGAGAAGTCTGGATTGTTTAGTAGTAAATACAATGCTTTAAGAGCCCACTATGAAACCGTTCTTTCACAAATGAGTTTTACTAGCAGTAGACAACAACCTGTGTCTAATAGTTTAGTCAAGTGTTTCTGTGATAACAATGATTCTGATGAATTAAACCTTGTTCAATGTGAGGATTGTAATAAATGGCAGCATGCAGAATGTGTTGGTATTTTAAGTAAAGTGATTTACGGAAATGTTAAGTGTCCCCAATGTTGGACCAAGGCTCCTTTAGTTTCTTCTAAAACAACACTAATTATTACCCCTTCATCAATTTTAGACCAATGGATCAATGAGGTAATTATTAAATTAGATATTATTTTAATATATTATAGTGTTTGGTTTATTTCCTTTAGATAACTATATGAACAAATTTAATTATGTGAGTCTAGTTTTCTGTGATATCAAGTTTACTGCATTTGAGTAATAATAGTGCTACAGCCTTTCAAAACCAATTTCATTTTGTTTTTTTGGTTGATCAGTTATATTCTAGTTCTATAGATAAATATTTGTTATAGACAATTTGAAGTTATGTAAATCATAATATTACTCTTCAATGTGACCTATTTTATCATTTTTCATCTCAAAATTAACAATTAATCTGATATATTGACTATTATTCTTAATCTGTTTAAAAAAATTATACACTTCCATAAGATTTAGTGTGGTCTGACTATTCTAAGATTGCAGTGTTTCTTTCTTCTATTGGTTCATGTATATTACGCTAATGATTGAGCTGAATAAACAGAGCTGATGGTTATGTGATGGAATTAAGTTCATTGAGAATGGTGAGCGATGGTTTATTTTCTCAGTCTAAAAACTTCAATAGTATGATCATTGAAACTTATTAATATTTGCCATTTCTATTGATCAATATGATTCCTGGGCTTAGTCTGTGAGGTTGAACTATTGCTTTTGTACTTGATGGAATGGTCTATTTCATTTTAAAGAAGCAGTATTTTTAAAGAATTTTTTTCTCAAATCGTGCTATATGCATAGCATGATCTTCAAGTAATACAATATTTCATTGATAAACATTTCAACTTGAGGTTCCTTCTTTACCCTATTTGCATTATTACTCTGAATCTAAAAATCCTCTGTTATTAATCATGTAGGAAATACATTTAGATTTAGGATCCATTTAGGCAGAATTATCTTTAAATTTTGATCATTTGGCCCATTTTGGGTTTGTATTCGAATCAGGGATTACCACGAGCTGATAAAAAAACTAACTAGTTATTATCACGACAACTGTCCCTATGTGAATTTTTTTTTTTGAATTGTTGTTTAGTAGGTTTTACAGGTTTCTAATTTCTTTCACTTGTAAAATTTTGTTTCTTATCATATCTATTCGCTAATTTATGTCCAATATGTTATAAAACATATATTTTCCCAAAAACTATGTGTAGCACTATGGATATAAAAGGAAGAGAATGGAATGGTGGGGATTATCTGGCTTTTCACGAATTAAGAGAGAAAAAAAAAAACTTTTTCAGAATTTCCAAGAAAATTGAGTTTTATTTAGTGTGTTATAAACAACTAGGTATTATTTCATAAAATGTTCCTTTATAATTTTGTTAAAAATTTACGTTTCCAAGCAATTTAATTTTTTTTTTTATTTCGTCATGTTTTTAATTACTTTTTTTAAAAGTATGTAATTTTATGCATAAAATGTGCAATTAACACAAAAAAGTTAAAACGTGCAATCTCATGCAAAATAAAACTTACATTTGTTAATCATCCTGATCCTGTTAATTCATGTAAATAAATTTTTCTTTATGAATTTCAAGCCAGTAGAAAAAATGTGCAATCGCACGAGAATCCAGATTCATCATACTAAATCATAAATTTTCTGCAAAAAAAAAAAAAAAAAAAATCATAGAGATCGGACCAGTATTAGCAAAGATATAACATATTGGATCACAAGACCTTAGCACTCAGCCCCGGCATGGAATACCAAGTGTGTCCGAACAGAGAGAGATTAGGGATGTATAAGTACTGAACGAACTAGTTCAAAAAAACTATTCGGCCAAAGGTACTAAGTAGTACAATGAACGGTTTTAATATCCGATAATATAGTGTACAAGAAATGGGGTTGTATGATTTCCTGTGTAAAGATGTACACTGTATGATCTCCAAATACAATTTCTCCCATCTCAATCCTTTACAGTGAAATAACTTTCTTTTTTTTTTTGTTTTTTGGGGTTTCAGCAGCAGTGGGGTGTTACGCAAGGGATGTACATATGCCACTATCGCCAATAAAACTCAGCTTTATTTATTTATTTTTAAACTATTTATTTATTTATTGTCATACATTATTTAAGGGTATCTTTAATTATGGAAACAATATTTGGGTATTCTATGGTGCAGCCCGGTGCGCGGCTGCACACCGTTTACTGATGGGTCTGCACCTTTGTGTCCTTCCTTCCTGATTCGAGTAGTCGGGGCTGGCTTTGACTTGCCACCTTGAGCCCTCTGCACTGCCCAGAGCTGCCACTAGACTTCAGCTTCTTCCTGCGGCTCCTCAGACTGTCTCAGCGGCGGCAGTCTCCTCTTCTTCGGGTGGACAGCTCCTACCAAGAGTGAAATGTGTGGGGCCCACGACCTCTCTTCACCTTCCTATAATTAATTCCTATATAATTCCTTGAAGTAGGGGTAATTCCCCTCCTCTACCAACCTCAGAAAAACGGCCTCATCAAAGGCATACAGTCCAGTTTTCCTGGTTAGCCAGGCTCAATGTCCATCTATGGAGGCACAGGATATTACTGTATGCTCGGCTGTATTAGGCACACCGCAGATGGGGCACCTGGGATCGCTATTCTTGCCATACTTCCGCAGCTTCTCCCGTAAACCCCCATGGCCTGTCAGAATCTGTGAGGACCAGTAATCAGGATGGACCCACTTCACCGCAGGTCTGGAATAGACGGTAGGAAAGAATTTCTTAAGGGTTGCACCCTTCTCACTAGTGACCTACTCTCTGTTCCACTCATCCCGTGAGTCCTCCCTCAACACCTTCTTCCACCTCCCAGGCTCCTCACCTATCCTCTGCTGAAGTCCCTGCAGGATTACATCAAGCCCTTGTCTCTTAGCATCGAATTTGATGGTGTTCTCTCACAGGATGAGATCTAAGGGCATCTCTCCAGCCAGTACCTGCACTCCCTGTTGTGGCATTGTTCTGTATGCCTTGGTGACTCTCCGTATTGCTTCTGTATGCCTTGGTGACCCTCCGTATTGCCTTGGTGCCTGTCTCTGGATGGTCGCCAGCTTCTTCGTCTGCGTTTGTGTGAGATAACGACTCCAGACGGGATGCATACCTCAGGATGCCTAGCACGACTCTCTTATAGATGGTTCTAGTAACCGGGTTCCCTTATGCACCCCCTATTCTCGACAGTCCATTCTGGGAACAGGTCACCCTATCTCGGAGGTATCCGAGGTATGGGATGACGTTGAATCTCTTCTTGAATTTCACCACAAGATATGTCACCTTGTCGGACCCGTTCTCCTCTTATATTCTGGCTGTTAGGGTGAGCCCTATCGGTCGAGCCTCTCAGCAACATTATCTGGGTCTTGGCAGCCTCTCTCAATCATTCTCTCAACATCGTAGAAGCAACTGCACACCTATCACTGAGATAATTAATGCAGCCGCTGGAGTACGAAAGGCCATCGAGAGCAGAGGATATGTAATATCATCAACATGTACTTCTCTGTCCTCTCCTCAGCGTCCCTCTGCACTCGTATCAGTGCGTCCACTGTTCCCTTTCCCCTTGTCGATCCAAATTGTCGTTAAGGGCTCACCGCTTGGAGGACTGGCCGTTAGCTAGTGATGATTAGGTGTTCCAAGACCTTACTGATAACGGGGAGGAGGCATATGGATCAGTATGCTGTAGGTTCTTCCTTATCTTTGCCTCTCTGTTTGTATATAAGTCGCAGGTTGGCGATCTTCCACTATCTCGGGAACTGCCCTCTTTCTAAGCATTGATTGAAAATGCTGAGCTCCTCTTCGATATCGTTGGCACTATTCTTCAGGATTGCCGCGTCGACACCATTAAGTCCTGGGGCTCGTCCAGTTCCTTTGTGTAACGTCATGCGAAGATCCCAAATGTCCCATGGCAGACACAAGTCCATTCCTGGCTCGTCCCTTGACTTTTTCTTGCGCCAACTCTCTTCTCAGAGTTCAGCCTTCGCTTCCTCCTCTCTGCACCCCTGGTATCTTCCCCTCGCTTTATGGTACTCTCTCTTGAGCGCCGTTAGTGTCATTTTCCACCACGGGACCGGGTGTGCCCTTGTTCTTCGGCGAGGGAGAGAGTTCTCTGCCGCCTCAGTGTTGGCATTCATCAGCATCTCCACACTGCCGCCAATTGTAAGCTCATCACTATCGGCTGCCATTTCCTTCCGCTCTCTGTCCACCAGTATTCCCTCAATTGTCCGGGAGAATTGCGCCAAGTCTGCTGATTTGGTGACGAATCCCCTGTCAGTTTCTTGGCCGTTCTCTTCTTCTTCCACACTGAAGGTTATAGTTACGTTGTCAGAGTTCTTATTCGATTGCAGAGTCCAGTCGACGACAAGTCTCGACATGGTTGACGAAACCAGCATTAGATCTAGCAAACTTTGCCCTCTCACTCTTATGAAGGTAGGTCCAGAGGGTTCGTTCATCACTATAAATTGACATATTGCGATGCCGTCCTTATCAATTCTGCCTCTCACATCTGTTCGCGCCAAACCCCATGGCCTTGCTCCATGACAAACCAGCACATTTCGATATCGGAGCGCGACAGCCTCCATGGCGGTGATACTATCGTCGATATTTTCTTGAGGCGGCATGTAGGATGAGGCCAGAGTAAAGGAAATGTTGCTCCATCTGACATGACATGCTGCTTGATCCACGGTTGTATGCTGTTTCAGCTCTATAGCGTCGACTGAAGGGTTGATGATGACTATGGCTGCTCTAGGCCTTCTCTCTCCACTCTCGACACTATACCAAATCCAGCCACCAGGTTCTTGTGCTACCATGGTTCCTGGACAGCCATTCGGTCACATCGCCTTGCGAGAGTCCTCAGCTCGTCAACCACCACTCACCTTCGGTGCAGCACCTTCAGTCTAGCCATAACAGGTTCTCTTTGCCAGTTTCCTCATCTCATTGAGATGTACTGAGCAGTCCCGACTGCCCGCGCTGTGCCTCCTTTCTTTTTCTTTTTCCCCAACGCTGCACAGTTCTTACATTCATGGGGAGAACTCTTCATCAGGAACTCATTGGAAATATGCCCTTTGCCACACCACCTCCACGCCAGTGCGCTTTTACATTGGACTTTGTTACGGCCGTACCCTTGACACTTGAGACATAGAGGGGGTTCGAGATAGTCTCTGATATCCAGGCTCCACTATCTCCCCGAGATCTCATTAAATGTCAGGATGCTATTTCACACAACAGGAAACTAACTGGTTCAATGTTCTGGGTTGGTATATGGAACTGTCACCAAAAAAACGATTTCTCCCACACCTAGACAGTGAACTAACTCGTTCATTGAATGCTACAATCTCCAAAAGAATTATTTCTCCCAACTTTAAAAGGGATATGGCTGACCTACTACCATGGCCTCTCCCTCACCTAGTTACTTCAACGTCGTGTTCTCAATGTTGTTAACTTCACTCTTATTATTATGCCTCACGATAATTATTAAAGAGTAGTAAGTTAAAGTTGTGTGATTCGCACACCTCACCAGATTTTTTTTTAGTTCACTTTATTTTTTTTTTTAAATATAGCTATGTGTAATTTATTTTTGGATAATTAATAGTTGACTGTAAAAATTATACGAAGGTATGAGATGACCCGGGAGGCAGTCAAAAAAATGGATCACAAATAGTATAAACTATTGATTAGAAACCTGTCATAAATAAATAGTTTTTACTATTTGTGATCCATTTTTTTTACCGCCTCCTGAACCATCTCATTCCTTCATATAATTTATTATGATTATAAACAATCGCAATGTGTTGTTTTTTATTTTTGGTATATTTTACAGGATTTTTTTTCTTTACATTTTTAACAGCTACAATCAAGTCATCTGATTGCTCCAAAAGTTTTCCATCTATGAGAGGGATCCGTCAGGAAGATGCACTTGCTTATTTATTATTCAATCAGACTCAAAAGAAGGTAATAAGAGATTTTGGGATCCAGGATACAGGAATCGTGTTAAATAGATCTGTTCAACTCCTTGTATATGCATATGACATTGATATAGTTAGGTAATCAAAGCAATCCATTGAAGATGTTTTTCATTTCCTAGCAGAAACAGCAAGGAAACTTGGTCTAATGTTTAACCAAGATTCTGGGCAGAATATGGGGTTTGGACCCAACCACTTTGAGTGGGTTTAGGAATTCATCTATATTGGATCTCAGGTCATGTGCACCAACATCATCGGAAAAGAAACAAGGAGAAGGATATTTTCCTCAAACCGCTGTTTCTTTGGTCTGAGGAAAAATCATGCAAGTATGATAACGACTAGAATGATGAAAATTATTTTGTACAAAACCCTCATTCCCCCAGTCTTTATATATGGAGCGGAGACCTGAGCAATGGATTTTGGATGCATACCAAGATCTGCTCATATTTGAACATAAGGCCCTCTGAAAAATATTAGGGCCCATGCTTACTGGTGGTAGATGGAGACAGAGGACCAATGAAGAAATCTATAACCTATTTCGCGAGCCTGATGTCGTGACGTAATTAAATGATCCCGACTGAAATGGGCTGGGCATTTGGCCAAAATGGGCGAGGGAGGAAATCCCGAAGCGTCTACTGACGGAGGTCATCCATGGGCGGAGGAGAGTCGGGCAACCGAGATTTCGGTAGATGGACTGTCGCTGGAGACATGAGGAGCTTGGGAGTCGGCAACTTGATGGCAGCAGCACTGAACCGGGACTCCTGGTTACTGCTGATTGAGGAAGCCTGGACGCCTCAACGTTTTTTAGCACCAAATTAATAATAATTAATCATAATAATTACAAAACGGGACATAATATTACCACTGTAAGCACATTTATCTTGAATTGGTGAACCTACAAAAAATATGTATTTTTATGTGTCATTATAATCAATTATTCAAAATAATATAACAAATTTATCCGGAAAATTAATTTAGAAATGTTATGGACTATTAAATATAACATCTAACAGTAAATGGTAGCCTAGTAGTACATTGTGATTTGAACACTTTCACTAAAATAACTATAAATTAGAAAAGATGAGGAAAATTGGATTATAGTCAAAATAATCAAAACAATAATCCCAGAATATTACTGAAGAAGAAAAATCCACACAAGTGAAACATAACCATATAGTAAGGGGAAGGATTGTAATTGTGAACATTTTCGAATTCGAATTTTCAACAGAAATATACGTTTTAAGGTTCCCTGAGTCCAAATAACCAAGTCTTGCAAAATGGCCTTTGTGTATATGAACAGACTAGCATAAAAACGAAAAGTTGTATGAAACTGAAATTACGTATTTAAGATAAACACATTCATGTGATGTTACAGCAACTTTTTCGTCAAAATCGACTAACCGTAAGTGCCACTATATAATCGATTTTACACCTGTTTTTTCCATCAGTTTTTTTAGATTTATCTATACAAAAACCAATTCCCTTTTCATTGCTATAATACAATGTGACATCAGGTTATGGGACTTTAGTGGTGTCATCTTCCAGTGCTCAGATTTCTTAGTGATCTTTCAGATAGACTTCTTTCGGGAAGCTGATTTTTTCCTTTTTTCTCCATTCCGCTGTTCTGTTTTCTATTGGTCTGGAGAATAGAATAATTTAAAATATCAAGCTTTTAGGTTTATTGTTTTTTTTTGCAATTTATTAATCCCTCCATTCCTTGTTTAATAGGAACAAGAAGAGCTTTTGATCAAATCGTATATCTCCTTTTTTAAACCATCAACTAGGATATTTTGGTTATTTATTTATTTTATTTATTGAACTCAAAATTATTAAATCAAATTTAGGTTGTATACATATATGGTATATTCATGAAATTAACCATTCCCTTGAATACTTATTGCTATAAAACATAATTCAATAGTTTGATCAGTAAATAGAAAGCAAAAAGGCTGTTCGGTTACCAAATATTTTACTTTACATCATTTTTGCCAACTGGGACCATTCTTAAGTCATGTAAAACATACTTCATTTTATTGTTTATATAAAAAAACAAAAGTCATTAATATATTACTTTCTTCCATTTTCATTTTACTTTTCCATTATTAAGTTATTGTATCCTGCCTGGTGTGCTTATTGAAGCATGAGTTGCTTTCTATTTACTGATCAAATAACATGGCCCCAAAAATTAATAAAACAACTAGAAGATTAATTCAGTAGTTTTAGTAATAAAAAGCTTGCTGTGTTCAAGATTACAAGATGTTCATTGCTAAATACAAAAATCATGTTTTTATATGCGTGATATATTGTGTTTTATAATTCCTAATTAAAAAATCTGGTGCGGTGTGTCCATCACACAACTTTCCCTTATCGTCCTATAATAATTATCTTTTTAATATAATTTTAAAGAATTCACACAAACAATACTTGAAACAAACTCAGCAGCATTCACTTTTCCCACATAAGCACAATTTACAGTTTTTTCAACAATTTTAGTACAACAATTCTGTACACTACCTATATATTTTAAGTTAATTAAGTTGAAAATATATTTTAAAAGTTTCAGTTTAATTTCCATGGAAACAGTTTGTTTTTATTAAATAATATAAAAATAGAAATTTTTAAGTTAATTTCTGCTTTTTTATTCTTAAATTACATTATTTCAGAGCTTATTGTTGACAAAAAATTGGCAGATTAGTGGGAGGAGGTTCCGTTGCATCCGTCTCCTTTCGGGTGCGCTCGGTTATCCATCTAGGGTCTTATAGTTCTCATGAGATATGCTGTATCTTTGCTGATTTCGGAACGATTTCGATAATTCCTTTTTGAATTTTAGAGAATTGAATTACCTTTCATATGATTCCATACATGATTTACCATAAAATACTTACTTTTTCAGTTATGCGCAAATAAAATTTTCTTATCGGTATAACTTTTCCCCCTGCTTTTTCTCGTTGATATACTACATTCATGAAAAGTTAATGGGCTTTAAGGAGAAGATATTAGGCAAGTTTCATCAAAATCATTAGATCCGTTTACGAGAAAATTGTAAAATCCATGATATAATTGCCACTTCCGGTTAGTCCGCTGTGCTGTATCTTTGCTAGTACTGGTCTGATTTTGGTGATTCTTTTTTTGTTTTTTAGATAATTTAATTACAATTCATACATAATTGAATACATACTTTTTAAGTTATGCGCAAATAAAATATTCTTTTCATCATAACTTTTTCCCTGCATTTCTTTAGTGATGTACTACTTATATGAAAAGTTAAAGGGCTTTATGAAGAATAATTTACCCGTTTTCGAGAAAATTGTAAAAAAGTGTAAAATCGATTATATAGTGGCACTTACGGTTAGTCGATTTTGACGAAAAAGTTGCTGTAACATCACATGAATGTGTTTATCTTAAATACGTAATTTAGTTTCATACAACTTTTCGTTTTTGTGCTAGGCTGTTCATATACACAAAGGCCATTTTGCAAGACTTGGTTATTTGGACTGAGGGAACCTTAAAACATATATTTCTGTTGAAAACTCGAATTCGAAAATGTTCACAATTACAATCCTTCCCCTTACTATATGTTTATGTTTCACTTGTGTGGATTTTTCTTCTTCAGTAATATTCTAGGATTATTCTTTTGATTATTTTGACTATAATCCAATTTTCCTCATCTTTTCTAATTTATAGGTATTTTAGTGAAAGTGTTCAAATCACAATGTACTACTAGGCTACCATTTACTGTTAGATGTTATATTTAATAGTCCATAACATTTCTAAATTAATTTTCTGGATAAATTTGTCATATTATTTTGAATAATTGATTATAATGACACATAAAAATACATATTTTTTGTAGGTTCACCAATTCAAGATAAATGTAAGCATACAGTGGTAATATTATGTCCCGTTTTATAAGTCACACCATTTGAAAATTTCATATGCTCCTTGGCAAGCTAGAGAAGGTAGTCTCCATTCTTCTACTCTTCACTCCTTCCCCCACTCTTCCTCAATTTTCCCTTCTCTAACTTTCCGGGGTTGTAGTTTATGATCCAACATAAACCATTTTTACACTTCTTTATGGGATTTAAAAAAATATTTATTCTGCTTAAAGCAATTAAAAGTTTTTTCTAAATTTTATTTTTCTGTAATGATAGCTAATAATTGTTTTTAAATGTATTTAATTGATTTGTCATTGTAAAACTCCATCTAAACCATGCCTGGAACGCAGCCCGTGATGTTATCTTGTGTGACCGGCTGGGCTATTTTATATTTCTATTGAAACTTTGATTCCTCATTGTATGTTTACAAAACATACTAAATAAATGAGAAATTGCATATGTCATTGTTATAAAGCACAAATGTAACTATGATTGTCAAATGCTACTGAAAGAATTGTATATAACTATAAAGTTTGCATTGCATTTTTCGATTGCATGTTTACCTAAAGTGCAGTTTGCTGTAATGTTAAGGGGCATCAAAGTGACTAATGAAACAATTTAGATTGGTAAGTCCTGATCTTAACTTTAAGTCTGTTGAAGGATTCTATTTGAAATAAGATGTAGGTTTGAAGAGTTAAGTTTACAAAAAATATTTAATATTACTTATTGGAATGGATATAAAGAAGCTCTGATATGTTTGGCCTTCTCATTTTCTCTACTATGTACTATTACAATTCAACTATTATTTTGAAAATATCTTTTTAAAATACATGCATGTTTGTATTTATTGATTTTGTATATTTTAGGTCAATTTCAAATTTGAATTCATTAGCATTATTAGAACTAAATAGATAAATCATTCCTTTTAATACCAATTTTTTGTAATTTCTTTTTCAGAAGAGGATTTTAATGTTTAAATAACTAAAAATTCTTTTACTTAATGTTGTTTTCAGATAGAGAAGCATGTTGATGATCCAAGTTTTAAGTTATGGGTTTACAATGGAGTTAAAAATCATAACTATGTTCAACCTACTATATTAGCCGAATACGATGTAATATTAACCACCTACAATGTTCTTTGTTCTGACTTAAATTTTCTACCAAATGAAAGTGAACGAAAATTAAGGCATGCTAAAAGATATTTTGCTCCTTCATCACCATTGACTTGTATTAACTTTTGGCGTATTTGTCTCGATGAAGCTCAAATGGTGGAGGGTTATACCACAAAAACAGCGCTAATGGCTTCTCAATTAAATGCCATGCATCGCTGGGCCGTAACTGGAACACCCATCCAAAAATCCATTCATGGTAAGGCAATTTGTTTTAATTGTGAACTTTATTTTCATAGAACTTATAATCTTGTTCCTCATTTTTTATTTTAGAGTTATAATTTATCTTTTGTAGTCAAAAGAAGATTGGCAGAACAAAAAAAGGTTCAGAGACCCTGAGCTGGCTTTACAATTGATTATTACTATTGAAATGAAGTATAAACATTTGTTTTTATTTGGTGTTTAGCATCCTTACCAGTTCTAATTATGGCAGACAGGATGGGTTGTCCTACAGGTTACCAATCAATACTAGCTAGAGTGAAAAGGTTGAAATTCATTCCGTGGATCCACCACAAAATTAATTTTAACCCAGCCAGGACAAATCCGAACCAGCGCTGTAGCAAATTCAAAGTTGCTAAGGTGACGCCTTAGCAATCTCGTCCACCACAGCCTCCAAAGTATAAAGATTTATAGTCCAGTCAATGAATGCTCAAAAGGAGGATGAAGATGGAAATGGCAGTATACCCAGAATTTGTCATTTCCGTCTACACACCCCTATTGAGCATACATTGACTGGACTCTTAATGTTTATACTTCCTTAGAGAAAAACTAACTAAATTAGTAAGAGAATAATTTAGCAGCTTTATTGAATCTATAAAAAACAGAGTATCCCATTCAAGAATGATAAATGAAACTAAAAAAAAAAAAAATGCATCACTACATCCCATGAAGGGTCTTGGGTTCAGAATAATTAGTAATGAAGTACTATTATTTGATCAACAACCATTGGTGAAGGAATGCTACAAGGAGTTGATGCGGTCCACATTCACACTCAACCACCAGGGTTATCTCCCTCCTTTCTGATTAAGGGTATTCCCTTAATAGAGGCTGGGCATATCCCAGGCAGGTCTCCGGAACAGAGATTTGATCCACTGCTGTTACAAACAAAATAAATAATCATCTGCCATAGCTTGACTCGAACCTGGACCCAAAAGTAAAGAGTTTAATACTTCACCCTCTGAGTTATGCCACTCCTTAATGAAACTGAAAGTGAAGTTTATTTAATCTTGATTTTGGTTGTATATATAAAAAGTAATCTGGCTCTTATAATTGATATATTCAATCTTGTTAAGCACCATTATAAAAAATCTGGTGATTTTTATTTCAGTTTTGTCAAAACATAGCTTGCTCATTTCAATTGTAATAAATATATTCAAGATAATCATTTTTCTCATTTTAAAGTTAGCTCAAATTCTCTGAACCTTTTTTGTTCTGCCAACCCCTATTTCAGAATTGCATTTTGAAGTACCTCATCAAAACATTCAGCCAATTTTTTTTAAAAACTGTTGATATTAAAATTATTTGTGTTAAAATCAAATCAGCAGTGGAACAAGTGCTTCTTTAAGTGATCAAAAAGTATAATTTTTACATGTATTAAAAAATATATTCAGAATAAACTTGTGCTACAAAAATGAAAATGCCTTTTTTTTTTTCAACTAAATAGTAAAATATAACCAATGGATATTCAAAAGAAATGAAAAAAGAAGAAAAATAAAGAATATCGGAGCAATGTTTTATGTCGCCTTCTTGATTGGCGAGTCATTGTTGGCGGATATGCACCCGCTGGGAATAGGTAGGCGTCTTTTGATCGTTAGCGGCAAGGAGTGAAGAGCTCTTATGTGTTAAAATGAATTTAGTCCAAGGTAGAGTGAATTTGAGTCATTGTACGAGTTTTAAAAGTAAAATTTAATACAGGTCAGTGAGTAAAGACCAAGTTAAGTTGTAACACCGTCTAGCTGGGAAACATCGTTCTTTGAAATCATGAATAAAGAAGAGGAGAGGAGCATTAAGCAGGAGTTTAGAAGCCTTCTAATAACATATCAAAATAACATTTATTATTTTATAGATAAAATTAAAATTTAATATTTTGTTTTTAGAGTTAAGATATGTATAAAATTGTTTTTCCGAATATTCCACATTATTACACCGATCCATCTTTATTTGCAAAAGTACAAAAATTTATTTATATATAATTTTCATCATATTAAATGTATAATTTTATTTATTATTAATTTATTAATTCTGTCTGTCGATTTATAACCAACAACCAACAAGATTATTCTTAATTTAATGCTTTCATTGATAACAAACAGTTAATAATAAAAAATAATTTTCAAATTTAAGAATACAAATTTTCTTAGGGAAAAAGTCTCTTCGGAATAACGGAGGTCTACAAAGAAAAAACATCTGGCCAAAAGACCTATTAGTAGAATAAACATTAAAAAAAATTGTCTTATGAAATCAAAACTGTTATTCACTATTTAATTTTTCTAGAAGATTAATAACCCCATCAAACTTCATTATAATAGGTCAGCACTGTATTTCAACGCATTCACAAAATTTTATGCTGTGTATTGTATTCGACACAAATTTTAATAGATGTGAACCTATAATATATATATATTTTTTTTTTTTTTTTTCGGTTGGCTCTACAGACCTTGTAGATCTTTGGCCGCCTGAACCAGCCTTCTCCACCTCTGCCTATCTTGGGCCACTGCTTTCCAGTTTGCTGCATGCAGCTCTTTCGCATCTTTGTTGATCCTGTCTATCCATCTGGTTTTTGGCCTTCGACGTGGTCTCTTGCCAACTATTGTGGCATTCATCGTTGTGAAAAAGCATCCTGATGGATTGCTTCGAGCTACATGCCCCACCCATCTTAACCTCCTTGCCTTCATATCATGAGATATTGACTGACCAGTTTCTGTAAGTAGTTCTTTATTGGTCTTTCTTCTCCAGGATTTTAAATTCTGATCCCATATCGCTCCGGTTATCGTGCGGAGGACTTTCCTTTCAAATCTCTCGATTCTGCTTTCTTGGGTCCCGTTTAGAGCCCAGGTCTCGCAGCCGTACATCAGAACTGGTTTTATCACAGCATTGTATACCCTTAATTTGAGATTTCTGGAGATTTTTCGGGATTTCAGTACTCTTGACAGAGAGAAGAAAGCTCTATTTGCACTTGTTATACGCTGGTCTATCTCTGTATGCTGGTCATTGACTGAGGTTATTGTGGAGCCGAGGTATTTAAAGCTGTCTACTTTCGGGAATGTTCTGCCATCCACGCAGATACTATTGTTGGGGTGGATTTTTCGGCTAACTATCATGTATTTTGTTTTGTCTTCATTTATTTTCAAGCCAATTTGCTCTGCTTCTCGTAACAGAGTCTTAGCAAGTCTCTTAATGTCCTCTTCATTGATTCCAAGGACAGCTATGTCGTCCGCATACGCTAGGATTTTGTGTTTCATTCCGACGTGCACCCCTCCATTTTCAAATGAAGTTGTTCTAATCACCTTCTCAAGGGCTAAGTTAAACAGCATCGGCGAGAGTCCATCCCCCTGCCTCAGACCTGTTCTAACTTCAAAGGCTTCAGACACATCTCCTTGTATCAGTACTCTGCATTTGGGGTCGTTTGTACACGCCTTCGTCAATCTCACCAATTTCCCGGGAATACCCAGCTCAGTCATGATTTTCCATAGGCAGTTTCTGTCCACGGAATCATAGGCTGCTTTGAAATCGACAAATAAGGCGTGCACATCCTGCTCTACTTCCCAACGTTTTTCGAGTACCTGTTTTAGGATAAAGATCTGGTCTAGCGTGCTCCTTCCTCTTCTGAATCCTACTTGGTGGTCGCCTATTATATTTTCATAGTGGGGATATATCCGGTTTAGCAGGATATTAGTCATTATCTTATAGGCGACCGGAAGGAGTGCTATGCCTCTGTAGTTACCACATTCATACATGGACCCCTTCTTTAGGATAGGACATATTAGACCTGTGTTCCAAGCCTCCGGTATCCTTTCCTCCTCCCATATTTTCTGGATTAGTTCTAATAGCTTGGTTCTTAGAGTTTCGCCTCCATCTTTAAACAGCTCTGATGGTATGCTGTCCAACCCTGGGGCCTTTCTTCTTTTAAGCCTGTCGATAGCTATTTCCACATCCAGAATGTCTGGTTTTTCAACATCTTGCGGGTCGAGGTCTTCAGCGTGGTCCATGTCTTCTTCGTTTGTGGGGTTCCCTTGGTTGAGAAGCTGCTGGAAATGTTCTTTCCAGATGCTTAATACCTTTTCTTTTGATGCCGTCAGTTTGCCATCTTTTCCTCGCATTTGCGTGTTTCTCGCTTTATATCCTACCCTTTCTTTCCTGATGTCTGCGTAGAATTCACATATATTTCCGGCCTGCCAGTTGTCCTCAATAGTTTGCAGTCTTTCTTTGAGGAATTCTCTTTTTGCTTTTCTTATTATTCTGTTTGTCTTTGTCCTGGCGGCGGCGTATTTTTCCAGCGTGTCATGATCAGCTTTGGCTACGGAGAGAACTTTAATTTTTCTTCTTTCCTCCACTGCCTTTTCACATGCTTCTGTGAACCACTTCTTGGCTTTTCGTTTCTCCTGAATACCTATTACTTCCTTAGCTGTTTCTTTTAACCCGGTCTCTAATGCCTCCCAGTGTTGATCAACCGTGAGGCCCTCTGAGTCCAAGGGTTCGAATTTATTCTTCAGTTCAATTTGGAATTTAGCTTTTAATTCAGGATTTTTCAGATTATGGACTTCGTACCTGTTTCTTTCCACATGGTCCCCTACTTTGTTGATTCGCTTCAGCCTCTGACAGAATTTGATCCTAATCAGAGTGTGGTCCGAATCACAGTCTGCTCCACGGTAGCTTCTTATGTCTTGGATGGAGCTCTGATGTCTCTTATCTATCAGCATGTGGTCAATTTGGTTTTTAGCACCTTTAGGGCTTACCCAGGTGTACTTGTGGATGTCTCTGTGCGGGAACATCGTGCTACTGACCACTAGACCCTTAGCTGCTGCAAGACTAATACATCTCACTCCATTGTCATTGCTCGTTTCGTGAAGGCTTTGGCCTCCGATAATGGGCCTGAATTGGGGTTCTCTGCCTATTTTGGCATTGAAGTCACCTATGACTAATTTGATGTCATATTTTTGAGCCTGGTCCACTACTTTTTCTAGCTGATCGTAGAAATCATCCTTCACCTTATCATCTTTGTCTTCAGTTGGTGCATATACGTTAATAATCGTGGTATTAAACCAGCGACCTCTTATTCGTAATACACTTATCCTCTCGTTAATCGGGGTGAAGTTTATAACTGATTTCCTTGCAGCTGGACTAACTATAAATCCAGTGCCAGCTGTTCCGTTTTTGGCATTTCTCCCGGTGTAGAACAGTGTGTGGCCATCAATAGTGGTTTCACCACCTTCTGGCCATCTCACCTCTTGTATGGCTGTTAACGGTATGTTGTACCTTTTTACTTCATTCACTACCGTTTGGGCGGCCCCTGGTCTGTATAAGCTCCGAACATTCCATGATCCAAGATAGAGTCCGTTATACAAAGCCGGGGTCGTTACCATGTTAAGACAGTCAGATTTTCCGAGGCTAGTTTTAGGTTTCGTAATATTTGTTTTTTGACGGGATAGGGTTATTAGCCCTATGCCCAACCCCCAACCTGGAGGGCCAGGAGCTATGTCAGACACAGGGGTCGCTCACCTCCCTGTGACTCTCAGGGTAAGGACATTACTGTCCCTATGAGGGAATCGAACCCGCGCCGTATTGGCCTGAGTAATCGGGTAGCGTTATTTTCCTCCACAATTAATTAATTAATTAATTAATGTATTTTTTATTTTTAATTATTTTATTATTGCCTGTGGAATCCCGGGACCGGGATTCGAACCCACAACCTTTGGGTTTGTAGGCTGGTGCATTTTTGCAGGTGCTTTAACCCACTCGGCCACCCCGGCCCCCCGCCATATATATATATATATATATATATATATATATATAATGTATATAATATTATTCTATATATAAAATAGTTTTGGTTAACCCTTTACAGGGCATAATTTCCCAATGAAAATCTTAAAAAAAATTTTTCATTCAATTAACTCAAATTAAATGCACCTGACAACTTCCAGTGCTCGTTTGGTGGCATTTATATATATATATATATATATATATATATATATATATATATATATATATATATAATATTATTCTATATATAAAATAGTTTTGGTTAACCCTTTACAGGGCATGATTTCCCAATGAAAGTCATAAAAAAAATTTTCATTCAATTAATTCAAATTAAATGCACCTAACAACTACCAGTGCTTGTTTGGTGGCATTTTTTTTTAATTACCTGACAATCAAATTTAAATAAAACAATATTTCTATTGTTATATTTAGATTTATTTAATAAAATAATCGGTCTTTTCAATTTCCTCCACACCAATTTTTTCTACAGTAATAATTTTTTTTTTCTAGATCAGACATTTTGATTTTTCTAAAATTATTGCAGAAAAATCAAAATCTTTGATCTGGTATATAAAAAAAAAAATATTACTGTAGAAAAAAAATTGGTGTGGAAGAAAATGAAAAGATCGATTATTATATTTTACTATTTTATAATGCAATAGGAATTACTAAATTGATATATATTAGGTAAATGAAATAACTAATCCAATAAATAATTACTAAAACAAAAACTTTTTTTTTTAATTGTATAAGAAAAAATATTTTTTAATTTTATTTAATTCTCAGAATTTTGTTTCTAAAATATGGATAAAAAATTAAAAAGTAGACTTATCGTACCAGAAGAAATCTAGTTTGAGAAATGCTGAACAATGTGTGACTATTAACTGTGGATGATTTCACTGATATTTTCTCTGCAACAAAATATTTCTATAAAATTTTCATTAACATTTTTTCTGAGAACTTCTTAGAAACTATTACTGCAATTTCTATGGAAGCAAATGTATTGATAAAGAAAAAAAAATCTCAGAAAAGACCCGCTTCACCAAACAGAACTACCGCTATCTAGTTTTCTTTTCTAAGATCCAAAAAACAATTTAAGATCAAACAAGTTCTGATAGATCACACTTGTGTTTTAAGAACCCGATGATAGCAACCCTTACTAATGTTAAAATTTAATTTAAATGCCAGATTCTTGGACAATTATTTCTAAGTGTTGTAAAAAGATGCTTTATTTTACAGCAGTGACATTGATATAATGTAGGTACATAGCACATTTCTAAGATAAATAATCATTGGGGCCATGTCCAGAACAGAAACAGAAAAGTGGATCATTTATGATTCAAAATAAGAATTTAACTGTAATTAGAGAACGATTATGATTTTAAATTCATAATTTTGAAGTATTGTCATCAAATCTTTTTTTTTTTTTCAGATTTATATGGTTTGATACATTTTCTTCGAGTAAGTCCATTTGAAAGTCTATCATCGTGGCAAGAATTAAACAGTTCTGATGAGGAACTATTTAAATTTCTCTCACAAATAATGTGGAGAAGTTCAAAAAATGATGTATTAGCCGACCTTGGTGTTCCTCCACAAACTGTGATTACTCATTGGCTACACTTTTCACCTGTTGAAGGTTATTTCTACCGCACTATACATACAGAATGTGCTACTTCTTTCAGAATTAAACTGTGCAAGTGAGTAAATATTCATTAGAATTAATTATGACAAATATTTATTAAGGCTTTGTTAATTAAATATTTCAATAGTAGAATTATAAAGTTTAATTAAAATATTAATGCATATTACAAATAAAGTTACCATATAGACTTTTATAATATTTATGTAACTTACATTGGCTCGGGTCCCTTAAATAAACAAAGTATTGAATAAGTTGTGTCAATAGTTTTAATTTAAAAAAAGTATTGAGTATTAATTATAATTTCAACATTGATTCAGTCTGTGCTTTAGTACTATACTAGATATAATTAATTTAACTTGTTTATCTGTAATCACTAGCCTTGCTGATTTTTTTTTTTTTTTTGTCCATCTTTTCCATACTTTTGCTTATTCTGGGAAAATGAAATATTTTTTATTATACTTACTGTTATCGTTATAAGTAGGAGCATTTAAACAATTGTTTTGTATGTTTTTCTTTTAACTATGGTGAGGGTCATTATAATATAGGAAAAATCGGAATGTGGCTATCATTAACTTTTTGGGTAACCCTCCCACATTTTATTGAAATAAAATTTATTATAATCTATTATATATTAGATGCGATATATTATGACCTTTTTATTATTTATGTTCTTGACATTCTTATTAAAAAGAGTGAGTTTCTTCACCTTTGGCTTAGATTTCATCACATCTAATATGTTTGTGTAGGTTTGGTAGTATAGTATAATCCATGTTTTAGTATGTTTTTATACTTAAAGATATATTTTCATATATGTATTTTAACGTTGAAAATGTTTATTATTACAAACATGATTCTAAATGTATAGAATTAATATTATCAATACTAGAAGATTCTTTCATTTTATGAGTATTTTATGTTTTTATATTATTGTTGTGGAGTTACAGGTTTGAGGATTTAGATGTTAAATTAAACTCAATTGATAGAAAACAACTTCAAACTTTACTGCTTCCATTGCTGGGTGTTCGTCAAGCTTGCACACATCCACAGGTTTGTTTTACTTTAATTTTCATATGAATTCGAACATTTTGTTTTAAATACTTTTAAATATATTTTTATTAATGCATTTAAATTAATTAATCAATTTATGAATTATAAATTATTCATAAGAGACTAGTTGTCCCAGATAAAATTACTTCATTATTCATTATTATTATTATACTTCATTATTATTAATATTATAAATGATGTTGCAGGTTGTTCGTGGCAAATTTGTGAGATTTAAACACACAATGACAATGGAAGAATTGATGGTACATATGGTTTCAAAAGCTCGCCTCGATGCCGATGTTGCACTTCGTCAATTTGTTTCAGCATTACACGGTATTGCTGCTATTAATATCATTGAATGCGATTGGTCAGGAGCTGTTGAGAATTATCGCCGTGTTTTGCAGTTGAGTTCTGAATACAAAAACATTATAAAAGTAGATTCGTTACAGGTAACTTCTCCAACTTATTTCTATTTATTTATTAGTATATATTTCTAAATTATTCCAGGGCTTTGATGGCCAAGTGTGATAGAGCACTTGGTCTAGAGCAGTATGATTTTTTCCAATACCCAGCTGGCCAGCTTAATATTCATATGATAAAGATTCCCTTTCTAATATATCTTGAAAGGACCACTCTAGATAGAAAAATTGGTAAACAGTAGATAATAAATGATGGCCAACCATGGCCCTGCTTTATAAAGTTTCCAACAAATGGAGGCCCACAAAGTTTAGTCCTTCCTAGCCCAATGTTAAAAAATTAAGGGTAACTTATGTTAAATTAGGCAGTCTACAGTATATCTGTGTCATGTGCCATGCTAATAAATTAATTTGGTTGCTTGACCATTTTTAATTTTTTTTTTATTGTTTGTTTTGATTCCTCCATATTTCTAAAGATAAAAACCATTTTTTTTTCCTTGATCTTTTATAAATGGCAGCCATTTTTCTTTAGTTCTACCTGCCAATTTCACTAAATGCAAGCATTTGTGGTTTCGTCGATAGTTCAAAAACTATATGACTTAGAAAGATCAAACAAAGCACATTTTAAAGGCAATGTTATAAGCTAAAGAATCTATTCTTAGTGCATTTGATTTATTCCTATTCCTAATTTAATAAAAATTGACCTGAATTTTAACGCTCAAATTTAAAAATGCCCATTTTCAAATAATTTTTTCTATGAAAAGAAGTGCTATAAACAAATTGCCTCTGTGTTTGGTGGGTAGGTCCTTAATAGTAGGTCAATCTGAATAGATACCAACCCTACTAAGTGTCTCGTCAAAATCTGTTGATTACATTTATAAAAACATCCGTGTGAAGTGGTTATAATGAGTTTAAATAGGTTTCAAGTTAAAAAAAATCAGCTGCGGTGCTCACATCAAACAACTTTCCCTCACCACTCTATAATAATAATCTTTTTAACATAATTTTAAAGAGTTCACATAAACACTACCCGAATCAAACTAAGAATGTACTTCTTCAATTCTTCTGTCCCAAAAATATAATAAATTACTTTTTTAAACAACTTTAGTACTACAATTCTGTACACTAAATATTTTTGGTTTCACTAGTTTCCATGGAATCATTTTGTTTTCATTAAATAATATAAAAATATAAATTATTAAGGTAATTACTGCTTTTATGTTATTACAATACATTGTTACAGAGCGTTCTGTTAACAATTGGTTGGCGGCTTGGTGGGAGGAGGATTCGGTCACATCCGTCTCCTTCCGGACACGCTCGGCTTTCCATCTAGGGTCTTGTAGTCCTTATGAGATACACTAATACAGGCCCGATTTAAGTAATTCTTTTTTTACGGAATTTAATTACCTTTCATATATCATATATAATATACCAAAAAATGCTTACTTTTTGAGTTATGCGTAAATATAATTTTCTTTTTGCTATAACTTTTTCTCCTGCATTTTCTCGTTGATATACTACAGGCATTTTTTTATTTATTCATTTAAAGGAGTAGACTTTCAGCAAGTTTCATCAAAATCGTTAAAGCCGTTTACGAGGAAATTGTAAAAAAGTATAAAATCGATGAAATCATTGCCACTTCCGGTTAGTCCGATGCACTGTATCTTTGCTAATACTGGTCCGATTTTGATAATCCTTTTTTTTGTTTTTTTAGATAATTTAATTACCTTTCATACAATTCTATATGCAATTTACCATAAAATGCATACTTTTTAAGTTTTCTTTTCATCATAACTTTTTCCCCTGCATTTCCTCAGTGATGTACTACATATATTAAAAGTTAAAGGGCTTTAAGGAGTAGACTTTCAGCAAGTTTTATCAAAATCGTTACAGCCGTTTTCGATAAAATTGTAAAAAAGTTTAAAATCGATTATATAAAGTGGCTCTTCCGGTTAGTCGATTTTGACGAAAAAGTTGCTGTAGCATCCCATGGATATGCCTACCTTAAATATGTAGTTTCAGTTTCGTACGACTTTTCGTTTTTGTGCTAGACTGTTCACACACACACAGGCCTTTTTGTGAGACTTGGTTATTTGGATTCAGGTGACCTTAAAACTTGTATTTCTGTTGTAATCTCAAATTCAAAAATTTTCACAATCACAATACTTTCCCTTTCTATATATTTCATATATAGGTTAAGGAAAGTAAAAATTAGAAATGTTGGCCTATACTCGTTGAAAAATTAAGTTGAAATATAAAAATCGTTCATGTTTAGGACGAATAGCTCAAGAGCAAACCATTGATTGCTTTCTTTATAGCACTCTCCTCCATGTTGCACTCCACAAACATTCTTTGATCCTGAAAATTTCTACTTTACAAATATTTCTTTTGAAGATTTACTCTCCTCAGTTCTCAAGTCCAGAACTAACGACTTTGGCCCTGACTTTGAAGGACATTTATGCAAAAATCATCAAACTATGTCTCCCTGCCATTTTTCTCTTCCTGTTACATATTTATGATTTTTCCTGTAAAAATTTCATTTTTCCAGCAGCTTGGAAAAAGTCATAATCCGTCCGTTGAATAAAGTTCCTATTTCCTCTTCATTTTCCGACTTTGGATCCCAAGATCTCCTATCCTCTATAGACCAACAGAAAATTACTATTCTTATTTTCTTCGACTTTTCAAAAGCCTTCGACTCAGTTAATCATAATATCCTTCTTCCTTTATCAAATAGCGTCTTAAATTCCTTTCTGTCTCTTCGCTTCAGTTATCCTTTCTGTCTCTTCGAAACAGTTATCATCCCCAATAAACTTCCTTCCTCCTGCCTCTTACCTACGCATGATGTTCCTCAGGAGTCCTCACTCTCACCAATCCTTTTCTCAGTCTATATTAACGATCTCCCTTATTTCATTCAGCATTCACAGTATCACTTATATGCTGATGACCTCCAAATTTACCAATCCTTCCATCCCACTGAGATGCTTGAGGCTATCCGAAAGGTACAAAAAGATATAGATTGTTTCAACGTAAAGGCAGTATGCAATGATTTGAGGCTGAATGTGAATAAACCTAGGCCATCCTGATTGGTTCTAAGCATCTTCTCTATTCCATTCCTTATTATCCCTTATTCTACCTCATCCGCCTACCTATTCACTTCTATACCACTGTCAGAAACTTAGGAGTAATTTTTGATCGACACCTATCCTGGAATAATCACATTTCCCAAATTACCCTAAAGTCCATTGCTACCCTTAAACAGCTCCTAAGATTTTGAGATTCAATACCTCCTAAAACCTGCCAGCTCCTTGTATTCTCCCTCATTTTCCCCACTTTGACTATGACTGCCTTGTGTATGGTGGATTGTCTGGTAGGCATAAGATGAGACTTATGAATTACTTTATTAGATTCATCTTCAAAATCTCCTGGCGCTCCCTTCTCTCTAATTGGTATGTCGAGTTAACGTGGCTTCACCCTGTATTGCAACAGCAATGCTTCCTAGGTGTCTATCTTTTCCGAACATTCAAAACGAAAAAGCCTCCTTATATTCTTAATTTGTTCACCCCGGCTTTCTCTGTACACTCTTTAAACACCAGATCCCAACCTATGAACTTGTATATACCCTTTCATAGAGCTACCTCCTTCAACAAATCCTTTACCTTTCGTGCTGTTTCATTTTGGAATTCCTTACCCAACTACATTCGCAAATTCTCATCCTTAAACTCCTTCAAGCATCAATTATTTTTCCATCTCCTTAACAATCAATCTTCCACATTTATGTTAGTATTAAAGTTATATATTGTTACGTTTATAATTCAACAAGTACAATTGAAACACTTTTATTAATGTTCATATACAATTAGTAATGTAAAAATATAGGTTGAATAATCGGATAAGAACATATGTTACATATGAATTTAACAGAGAGGTTATATAATGATATAATATAATGATAATTATATAATATAATATAATGATATCCCCACATTAATCAGAAAGTCAATGATACGAGAGTCTGTTGGGTGGTCTGTCTTGAGACCCTGGTCAATCTTCTTAGTTCTAATTCTGGAGGTGGCGGTTCTTGAGATGGCTCAACCAGCGGCTCCTGTATCAAGCTCGAGTTGCGTCGATTTACCGTCCAACTGAAGATCTACCATCATCCTGTCACTGGCTAGGCCTCCTACCTGTTTGATATTGTACATATTACTGGCTTGAGAACAGTCTGATGATTATGAGGTAGAGCGGTAATTGAGTTGTCTCACCTGCCGCTTACCTTTTCCTAGAGAGTTGCCGAGACAAACCTTGGCTAGATGTCCCAGTTTTCTGCATTTATTGCATATTTTATTCTGTGCCTCACATGTTGAGCCTCGATGCTCTCAGCTTCCACACCCAAAGCAGAGTCCTCTCAACTTTCTCAGTTTCTCCTGTATATTCGGCTCAGTGTTCGATTCTCTCGGACTTATCTTGTGCATTGAAACATTAGTAGATGGCTGCTTTTGTCTGCTGTCTAATTTCGCTGACTCAATTGCAAGTGCAAGTTGAACGGCCTCATCGAATGTAGTTGCAGAATCTTTCTGGAGGATACGCTCTCGCATATCATTGTCCAGAATCTCGCGAACAAACTGCGATCGAAGGTGTGTATTTGTTATTGAACTTTTACATTCTGGACAAACAAAGTTACAAGTATTTGTAATTTTTCTAAGGATTTCGACATAATTAGCTACTGACTCACCTTCTTGCTGGACTCTGAGTACAAATCTTGCTCTGCTATCTCACTTGGTGTAGGACATAAGTGGCCGACCAGGAGGTCGATAAGTTTCTGGTAGGTACTCTCGGTAGGCCGGCGAAGTGCTGATTCTGGGTAAGGAAGTTCTTCGGACCAAAACAGTTTAGTAGTATCTGGACTTTACGCTCATATGTACCTGGTTCTTTCCCTATTAGATTTTTGAGGTTAAAAAAATTTTCTAAACGCAAAACATAAGAGCTAAATGGTTCCTGACTTTTGTCAAAGGGTTATAATGTTAGACCATGGATCTCAGGAGGTATTGGCTGCTGAACTGGTGCTGCTGACGGCTGAAGAGGTTGAAGAGCTTGTATTAACAACGCCACCAAGTCCTCTGCCATGACTCATTTTATAAATTAAAGAAATTAACGTATCTACTTACCGAAAACGTTCTCAACAACGTAACATGGTCTTCTTCACCATCCTCGTCGCCATTTGTTACGTTTATAATTCAACAAGTACAATTGAAACTAATTGTATATTAAAGTTCATATACAATTAGTAATGTAAAAATATAGGTTGAATAATCGGATAAGAACATATGTTATGTATGAAGTTAACAAAGAGGTTATACAATGATATAACATATATATGCTCATTTTAACTGTTTATTGTTTCATGTATATTATGTTTATTGTTTGTTAGTGTAAATAGTTATCTAATTATGATTTGAATTTCTGAAATTATTGTACACTCCTGTATTTCATTTTATTATTCAACTTTTTCTTAATTATTCACTGTAAGCTAGACAAATTGTACCAGTACTGAACATTTCTGTTATTCTAAGGAGACTGAAAAAATTTATTTTCATTCATTCATATGATCAAATGAAGCGGTGTTAAGGTGTCTCCTTAGCAACCTCGAGTCTGCAATGATGCAGTTCGAATCTAACCTGAGCAGGTTGAAATTTATTTTGTGGTGGACCCATGGAATGAATCTTGACATTTCCCACTAGTTAGAATCGGTTGGTAGCCCGTAACTGTTCTGTTTGCCTTAGTAGGAGTAGGAAAGGACTTTAAACAACAATCAAAAAAAAGATTATGAAGACACATCACATGCACATTTCAAAACTATATTTATCATTAATCTGTTCGGACATGAGTGCAACGTTTGTGACCATTAATGGTTTCTGCACTTGTTGAAGCCACCACAAAGAAAATACTTAATGCTTCTTTGTAATACTCTCCTAGAGGAGGCAGCATCTGACTTTAAATTGCACGAAATGCATCAGAAATTACAGGACTTAGACAAATCTACTTTGTCATGTTCAAATGGATTTTTATATCTACCTAAGCAGCATAGGATGCTTGTATCAGATGCTATCAGTCCATGTCTAGTGTCATCGTGTCTACTGTTCATGAAGATATGACAGCAATTACACAACATTAGGCAATACCAGTATTGATGTAGTGCACACCAGAAATCTCTATGTATCATATAAGGCATTTGTATCCTACTTTTCATAACAGTATCTTAGTAGACCTATTATAATATAGCCCATAGTATATTATAGACCCATAACTAATATACAGAATATATCTAACTAAAGAAAATATAACTAAGTAATTATTTGTTTATATAATTTTTTCCTAATCCTGGCTAAAAGAAAATGATTCTATCACAAGTAAAACATAGATATCTGAAGGACTTCTTAGTGTTGAATAATGACTGCAACATGCTCTCAATGAAAAAATTTCCCATTCACATCTGTATTCAAGTTAAACATTAGCCTGCATTCCTGACGTAGCCAAACCCCGCTTTTTTTTCATTGCTTATACTGTGAATATATAGCCTACATCAGCTGATGTAGCAGAACTCTGCTTCTTGATTCTTAATCCAAAGATCAGAGTGCATCAACAGTAATTCATCTTCATAGCCTTGTAACAAAATGTCAATTATTTTTTCTTCAATTTATTTATACATATAGGTGTTAAGTAGATCATTGCCAAGGTATCACATCTCTATGACATTAGGCTTGCTAATGCCTGCAACTTTTCTTAAAGCAATTAATAAGGCCGCATCCCTTTCTATTTAGGGACTAATACTTCATCATATAGCAACTAATAAATCATGGAGATCAGATAGGATTTTTCTTCTCATCTATTAATTTATTTCAAAATTACGCATTGAATTTTTTTTTTGCTATTTATTCATTTTTTCTTTCTTTTTTCTGTCGCATAGATGATTCATTGTTTATGTAATTTGGCTGAAGTATTAGAAAATCATGGAGTTGGTATTCCACCAACACTTCGTGACAGTAAACTTAAAGAAGAAGCTGAGGAACTGGAAAAGAATTATCTTGAAAATTATGAGAAAAAGGTATTCAAATTGTTTTATTACTTTTGATTTATTTTCTTTTAAAATGGAAAATACCTTTATTGGTCGATAATAAAATTAACTATTTACTTAATTTAAATATTTTGAAATTATATGTTATGTTCACCATTATTTAGTTTACAGCAACATTAGAATCTCTCAATAAACTGAGCGCAACTATTGCTCATTTATGTCGTGGGCACACACTTAGTCTTACATCTTGGTGGGAAGAAGTTATAAATAATGAATCCAATGATGAAGACCTCCTTAATAAAATTAAAACATATTTAGAGGATAATGATGTTCCTGGACAACAATCAATAACTTCAAAGTAAAGTATATTTCATCTTATATGTTTTTCACTTTACAGTTATTACTATTATCATCAATCTTATTCATGGGAGATATTAAAAAAATGATACAGTTACTTTGTTACCCATAGTCATATTACTTACTTTCTTCTTCGGCTCTACAACCGGTTTGCGAGTCATGGCCACCTGGATTCAGCCTACACGATATGTCTCAGTCTTGTGCAGCCGCTTTCCAGTTTCGAGTTCTGGCATTTTGCATCGTGGGCCACATTATTCAGCCATCTTAGGCTTGGCCGTCCTATAAACCCTTTGTCATATAAATTATGAAAATACATAATTTTAATTTATATTTATATAGAGGCAATGGGGTTTCACGCAAGTAAAATTATGATGGTAAAAATTTTACAAACACTTACTTCTCTGAATATTCGTTGTAACCGTTGGATTTTAATCCTTGCACCCAAGCGGCAAGCTGGTGCACAAGCAAAGTGTGCTCAAAAGGTGATAAAAAAGGACACTACCCCTTCAACACACAAACAGTGCCCTCTCTATCTCCTAGCCCATTCTACGGAGCTTACTGCTCCATCAACATGGATAGTATCTGTCAGAAGAATGAAAGTATTTCGTTTCTGTTGATTTGCTCAATCTAAAATATTTATTTATTTTCTATTTCTTTTTACTACACACTAAATAAAATAATAATTGTTTTACCTCAGAAATTCTACAAATGTCTGCATAGTACTATTTGTAATATGTTTTGTTCTGAAAATTTTCCATTCATCAGGCCGCCATCATTCCAGTAAATTGCTTTCACAGTGGCATCATTGCCTTAAGAAAGGCTGTTTGCGTATGGCAGAAGTTGTACTGGCCGGTGCATAATATTGCTTAAAGTATTGGCTGCAATGTGTATGTTTAGCTCACCAGAGACAAACCAGGAGGCACGTGAGTTAACTACTCAGATGCGATCACATCTACCATCCTAAAAACATAGAGTTAACTATCACATAAAGTAAGTATACTGAAAATCATATAAAACAACTCCATTAAAAAGGTTACGTATAAATGGTAAAGAGAAGAAATCAGATAAGGAATATAGAAGATAGATATAATGAGACTTGCCAAAACAGGAGCTGTGGAGGCAACTGAACACCATAAGCAGAGAGGGATATGATATATCTATACTGTGTTTTATTGTGATTGCATCAGCGTCTTTTAGTGACTCTGGAAATTAAGCCACTTCCTAAATGACGACGCAGTCCAAAATAGCATCTGTTGGCTGATGTTATTCTCCTCCTTATCTCAGACGAAACATCATTGTTCGTATTCACTTGTGATCCCAAGTACACAAATTCGTCGACTCGTTCAAAAGAGTATGGCCCGAATTGGACCGTTATTTCATGGGGACCTCTTGTTTGACCAGCCACCATGTATTTAGTTTTTGAGGAGTTGACAGCCAAACCCAGCTTCTTAGCAGCATCCTCGAGATCAAGGAATGCTTCTTCTACAACAGCTTTTGATCTTCCTGCAATGTCAAGGTCATCTGCGTAACCCAGGATTTGTACCGTGCGGTTGAGTATTGTGCTGCTAGTCTGGATCTTTGACTCCCTGATAGCCTTTTCCAGAACAATGTTGAAAAGAAGACAGGCGAGGGAATCTCTATGTCTAACACCATTATCTGGGATAAATCTCTCAGACAGATCTCCCTGAACCCGCACCACACATTCAATGTTTGTCATTGTAAGCTTCACCAGTTGAATAAGCTTGGTTGGCACATTTAGGTCATAGTTGACACCTGTATATCAATCTCTGATGTCATAAGCTGACCTGAAATCCACAAATAAGTGGTGAGTGTGGATCTGATATTCTCTGGTTCTTTCTAAAATTGTGCCTAAGGAGAAAATCCGGTCCATAGTCGACTTTCCATTATGGAATCTGCACTGATATTTGCCTAGCACCCTTTCAACATGAGGTAACAGTCTTTGGTACAATATATTTAAAAATATTTTGTAGGCACATGGGAGGAGAGAGATGTCCCAATAGTTACTACATTCAAGTAGATCTCCCTTTTAATTAAGTCATATTTCTTTAATATTTTTTAAGTTAAAACTTGAATTCTGAAAACATTTTCTAAAGGGACTTTGACTCTTTTTCTTTTCTATGCTTCCAACGAAACAAGCGGTTACCAACAACAATTTTGACTGTAATTATTCCAAAGCTAAAGGGATGAAAATTGTTTTCAGTAATCGACTGCATTGTTTACAATTTGTCTCATTTTATTTAGACTTTTTTAGGAACAGAATCAAAATGATAATAAATTTGTCAAAACGGCGATAAAGTTTCAATTTTTTACACTTTTTCCTCCGAAATGAAATCTCTTTTTCTTAAAAAATTACGCTTTCAGACAATAATTTGACTCTCACATGTTTGAATTTCTCATGACAACGATTATACAATTACCTATTTAAAAATTAAAAAAATTCAATGCATATAAATCTTCTTGAAGAAATTCTCTAAATGACAGTGAAAACTGAATCAAAATCGAATATATAGAAAATAATACAGTGGTCTTAATGATACATGATCATAAATAATACAGTGGTTTGGAGTGATTGGATTTTGGATTTCAATATCGAAGACCAATCTTACATCAGGCAGACTCCACATTCGATATACAGACCATACCAAAAACAGCTGATCTTTCAAGAGGCCACGCCTACCAGTAGCTCTGAGGAACTATTACTAATTAAATAATATTTGGTATCTCCACTCGACTTTCCTTACCGCTTTGGATGTAAAATCCAATACAAAAACTGTTAGCTGTGTCTTCGCTGATTTAAGTCCTATTAAGATTTTTTTATTTTTAAAGTTTAGCTTTGTAGGCCATTTAATTATCTTTCAAATGAGCATCTGGAAAGTTGTGGAAGTTGTACAGTTTTCGAGTTATTCAGAAAACTAAAAAAAGTGAACAAGTTTCCATGGGAATGAGCAGAATATTTTTTTAAAAATGACTATAAAAGCTAAAGGTGTGTTCATAGTGCACTGCGCCTCGCTTCCCGCTCGACCACTTAAACCGTAAGATGAAGCTGCTCGATTCTAGCGGGTTTGCAGACCAAAGTGAGCCCACCTAGCTAACCGTTAGAATCGAATGGTTTCATCTCGCTGGCACCTGTCGCGGTATAAGCAGTTGCATTGTGAACACTAATATGCCATACCTTTTCTAATACTGGTTAGATTTAGAATTTTTTGTTTTGTAGAACATTTATCGCTTACCTTCCATGTGATCATGTACATAATTTACCATAAAGTGCATAATTTTTGAGTTATACGCCAATAACTTTAGGCAAGTTTCATCAAAATCATTCGAGCCATTTTGGAGTTATATTCTATAAAAAAAGACATTTTTTTGCTACTGCGCATGGAATGCCTGATTTAGTGCACAGACATAGGAGGGTAAAATGCAAAAAAAAAAAAAAAAAAAAAAAAAACGTTCAATCCATTCAAAGGGTCGTGACAGACAGATTTACAGATCAAAGGCTGAAAATGCATTTTTTGGGCTCAGGGGGCTCTGAAACTTAAGGATCTGTTGAAAACTTTAGATACATTTTTATACCGATACCGAATATTTGACCTGATCACAATACCTTCCTTACCTAGGTTGTTAAGAAAGTAAAAACTATTTCATACTGTTTTGTTTTACCTTTTAAAAAAATATTATAAGTATATTATTATGAACCATTAAGTTTTATAATAGGTTAACAGGTTTGCATACAGTGCATAGAGAATTTGCAGTATGGATAGCAACAGCAGATGAATTGAGGATTGAGACATTAGATTCTCTTCGTCATCTTCAAATACTTCCTAAATCATTATTATTTGATCAGGCCACTGTTTGTCATTTGAATCAGAAAAAGAGAAGAAAAGGAATGTAAGTTTTCATATTAATTTATTTTTATTATTTGTTTGATTTATCAACAATAGACTTTTCTTTAGTAAAGTGGTGGGGATGATTGATTAACTATGAAATACATTGCTTATTGATTGCTATTGAAAAATCTCCTCATTTCTTTTGTTAATATGCAATACATGAATACATTTATAAAAATTCTAATTGTTAAAAGTATTTAATTCATTCAATAAAATAGTATCAATAAATTCCAATTATATTTTGAATGAAGGTTTTATAAAAAATTTAATGTATTTGTATGCTATTAAAATTCTTGCTAGATTTTCAAAATGCTTGCCTTTTGGTCATAATTTTAGTGCTTAGATGTCATTTACCTCAGCAAGTATGCACTTTCCAAAAATTTTCTTTTATATTGAATGTATCAGATATACTTTAAGCTTACTTAAATCTGGTAGATCTAAGTCTGGCAGAATACTTAAATCTGGTAGATCGGGACTTACACCTTTGTAAAAGTCCTAGTTTATATCATTTCTTTCATATGATATTTTAATTTTTAATGTATGTTATTGATAGGCAGCGTTGTCCTATTTGCCAAACTGAACTATTATTGAAAAAGTACGAAGCCCACATATTCTCTGTAAATAAGAACAATATAAATTTAGAAGAAGACAGTGAAGAGTCAGCGAATGAAGATGAAGGTGAAGGAAAGAAGCTGAAAGAAACCAAATTATTTAAATCCTCCAAAGAGGGCAGCTGGAAACCTACTCCACATGAAAGAATGCTTAATGGTAAGTCATTTTTTTTTTCAAAAGAGATAATAATTAAGCAGTTTTGATACCTGTAAAAAACATTACTATCCTAAAGATAAATAAATTAAAGGGTTAATATAACCCTTATAGTTTTATATATATATTATTTTTAAATTTTTGAAATTGAAGGATGTTCTTTAAAAAAATAATAATCAAGTTGAATAAAATTCAGCAATAAGCCAAAAAAAATTTCAAATGTTTGATATTGGAGTCGTTAAACTCATCTAAAACAATTACTGGTACTATTATAATTTGGCCCTGACCACATGTTTAAATTTCCATGAAAAATACTCGTAATAAGTGAACTGACAAGGGGAGGGCACAGTCAATGGCTCACCAATTTTTTTTTGGTGATTCCTCATCCAAAAATATTGAACAAAGGAGCCGACGTTCGTTCCAATGGGAGTCAAGGAAAAAAATAAAACAAGCTTAAACTGTTTTATTGTATATCTGGAGTTTAGAAAATTATTTTCTGTCTACAATCAAGGAAAAATACAAACTTTAAAAATAATTGCTTTTTGTTCAAAAAAATTGAAATAAATGTTTAAATTATTGGGTAAACTAGCCCTACAGATTTTTTACTCTAAAAATTATAGTTCAGCATTCTAAAAGTGTTCAATTTGAAAATATCATCGAAAATGAAAAAAATTCACTTCCAGGGTGACTCAAAATTTTTAGAATCACGACATGACGTTTCGATTTGAAGGTCTGTATCTTGTTTTCAGTTGATCCGATTATGATGTTCTTGGACTCGTTGAAAAGAGAGGACTTTCTTCTTTCTATACTTATGAACAGTCATTGCATTATCTAGAAGAATTGTTCAAAAAAATGTGATTAAAAAATAAAATCAAAATTGAGGTTTTTTTAGGATAATGATGGTTTTAAAATGCGCAGGAACATCCTGAGTAAAGCGAATTGCGTAGTTTAAAAATATTTATTGAACCTCCCAATTTGATTTAAATCATTCAAAGGGTTCATAAATTATATGTGCTTTTTTAAATCTTTTAAAATTTTGAAGGGTTGACCCTTAGCAAAACTTTTAATAAAAGATTTTATTTTTAGTTCGTTCGAAAATTTGAATATAGTTGGTTTTCAGAGTAATAAAACCAAATCTGATGCCAGTTTTGAAAAAAAAAAAAAAAAAAAATCTGTTAATATACTTCACTCAATAGAGTAATTTTGTTATCATTGCATATAATTCAATGGAACCTTCGGATTGTTCTAAAATTCAATTATTTTATTCTAAAAAATTGTACCACTCTAAAATTTACTATTTCTGGACCATAACTAGTGTTTTTGTATTACTTATAACACTTTGTACCCGACCTTAAATTTTCTAATTAAATTTCTGTTTAATATGAAATCTCTGGAGAAAGTAAAATAGTACATAAATTGGAGTGATCATTTTTATTTTTTTTAATGAAATAATTAAATTTTATAACTACCAAAAAGACATCAGAACAGGTCTATTGTTAATAAATGTCTTGATCGGGATGTCATAGTTAATTGAAATTTAATGTGGGTTCGAAGCTTGCGGAGAGATCCAATTTTTTAGAATGAAATAATTGAATTTTAGAACGATCTGAAGGCTCCATTGAATTATATATAATAAAAATAGTAATAAAATTAAATATATCAAAGCGTGGAACATTGTGTACGTTTATTAGAACTTGAAACATTATAAATGTTCATTTACACCATAGATTTTATTGTTAGACGCTCTGTTAAAATTATTAACACAAGGCTAACTTGTTGATATTAGATTTTCTAATTCACCCTTTCTAAGTAATCAGGTCCTTTTATACTGACACCACATATATCTTTTTGCATTGATATAATGGTAAATTGGTTGCAACAAATATTGCCTTATTATTATACAAAATATTGCCAAAACTGAGAATTAAAATAAATTTTAATAAATCAACAACCATAATTTTCACAAAGCACAATAGACTATATATATATATATATATATATATTATAAAAGCTCAGGTTTTAGGTTTTAATGTATGCAATGTTCAAGCGAATTTTTATTGTAATTATGAATTTTGTGCTGAATTTATAAAAATGAGATGATATATATATATATATATATATATATATATATATATATATATATATATGGGGGGGAGTCGGGCTGGCCGAGTGGGTTAACACACCTACTCACAAACCCAAAGGTTGTGAGTTCGAATCCCGATGCCAGCATTAATTTAATATAATTAAATTAATAATTCGAGCAATCATCTCATTTTTATAAATTCAGCACAAAATTCATAATTACAATAAAAATTCGCTTGAACATTGCATACATTAAAACCCAAACCTGTGCTGCTTATCTAACATTTTTATTTATATAGTATTAGTGTTTTGTTATTTTTGCTTCTATTAACATCCGGAATTATGTAATTATGTTAAACCTATTTAATGAACCGAGTTTGGTACAGTAAACAAATAATTATGTACCCATAAAATAAATTTATTAATCAATACATATTACTGTTATTTTATAAAAACACCGCTTATGATAGTGTATGTTGGTCAATATATTTTTTAATAAGTTATGATGTTTGTTTTTGCTCCGAGTTTTGTGAAAATGGTTAGTTATTTATTTGAAATTTTCCGTAAAACTTTGTTATCTTAATGTGTTTTTTTTTTCAAGTGATTGCTAATCATGCCAAGCGAATCTCTTCTGAATTAGCTGAAGATGGTAGTAGACATTTACTATTACTTGAAACTGTCAGGAAAGAGTTTAAGTGGATGAGAGTACTATGGCGAAATATGTCCGACCAGGTATAAATCTATATTTATAAATTTTATTCTATTTAGTTTAGAAATCTCAGTACTGAGTACATTAATTTAGATTATAACAAGTTTATTAATTTTTTATTTTTATATCGACACCTTTTCATTATCTGTATCCATTGTAGAACTGGATGAATGATATGAATTTTGTTTGCCAGGCTTGTTGCAATCGTATACCTTTCATTACACTCACTAAAATAATTTTTTGTTTTACTTGAGTAACAAAGTATGCTTAACTGGGTTGTTTGTAAATTGGCTAGCCTCGTATTACCCTTAGAGTGGTAAGACAGAGATTTGAGATTGTAGTGCCTCTAAAGAAGAAGTATACAGTTGGTGGTCAGCAGTGCTCATCTTTCTTCAGAAATTTTTTTATGAATACCAGCACTCAGCCTCAGATACATGAGAGATTCAAAAAATCTAAAGGGCCGTTTAGACGGGCCATATTTTCCGGCTATGTGTGGCTGCAATAGTGTTGTCGACAGTGTTGCTGCAATACACTGCAATTTTGCTCAAATATCTACGTATGGCCCGGCCATATTAACGGCCACATTACCTAGTTGCAGGGTATGGCCGAGGTGTTGCAGGTGTTGTCCAGAGGGGTTGGAGAATATTTCATATTGCAGGGCCATACCCGACTCTGACTCTGTAATTCCTAACCTCTCACTCAATTTTTGTGTCTCCCTTTTGCATTTAGTGGCGATTATTTATTATTAAACATTATTTTTCAATTGATTTTTAATATTATTTTATATAAATGGCTATTTAATAGATTATTTTGTTATTATTTATACTGCAAAAATAATTTCACTAGTGAATTATTATTCACTCGCATTATTTCAAATTAAGCATACAATAGGTTAGTATTAATAATATTATCTAGTATTGTATAACAACAATAATTAATAAACCAAACATTTGAAATACTTAACATTTAAATCACATATTGACTCTGTTAATACATATCAATGAACCTCTATTAATACATATTAATCCATATTACCTCTTTTAGTGCATATTTATTATATATTATTACAAATTTAAAATTTGGCTCCTCAAATTATCTATTAGATAATAAACTATTAGCTCTAATAAGTTAACGCTTCATGAAGCTCTTTTAATAATACAAGTCTCTTCGATATATATTAATCCGTATTACCTCTTTCAATACATATTAATGAACCTCTTTTAATACATATTAATCTCTTTTAGTGCATATTTACTAACTTAAACATATAAATACAGGTAACATTAGTAGTAAGTATTATATTCTAGTTGAGGTGAGAGTGATAGGAGATAAGTTTTGAGAAGGTTCTGAAAATTTGCTCATTTGTGTTTTTAAGAGTGCTGATTACAAATTTACATTTTGGCTCCTCAAATTATCCTATTAGCTATAATAAGTTAACGCTTCATGAAGCTCTTTTAATAATATGAGTCTCTTCGATATATATAACATTATTTTATCAGCAAATGCAGCCAAATATAGGAATAGCAATCATTTTATCTTATAAATACAGTGTTACTCTTTTCTATATTATTTATATATATTTATCTTAGCTTATTAAAATTATTTTATGGAGTAAATACGTCCATATATTTTAATGTTCAGTTGAGGCTTTAGATGCAATCAGCGCTTAATAAGTCCATGTGTTCTTTTTGCAGCAAATGCTTTAATAATTTTAATATTAATATCAACAATATCCCTACAACATCTCATTCCAATCAAGAAATAAATGAAGTTTTTTTAGACTGCTTTTGTGTCTTTATATTCCTGTGGAGGTACCAGCCCTCTGGCCCAGTATATATTAGTCCAGAGGATGAGCTGATTAATGACAGAAGGAAGATCCTATTTGTATTGATATATAATGTTTAACATGTAAATGTATATGTGTTAACAGTTCTACCAAATAAATCTGGTCACTTGCAATATTTCCTCAACTACTTTTCAGTTACTTTGTAAAAATTTATATAGTGACATCAGAAGCCTTCACTTAAACTAATTGCTACAATTGAAGGGCCTAGTTTTATTCATTTATTTTTTTTTTTTTTGAGATCTTAAAGTGCAAATATATTTTATTTAATTCAAGGTTTTATTTGTTTTTTTGAACCTTGACATATCAAATATTATTAAGTATAGGTAATAGTTTTTTAATAATGTATTTTTCTTTATTTCAAATATCAACTGTTATTAATATTAACTGAAACCTATCATTACTATAATAAAATCTATTACTTAAACAACACAATGAAATTTCTAAACTGAAATATCTCTAAAACATAGGAAAACAAACAGTGCAGGCAGCATAACCTAGTGTAGAGCTCAGAAAAGGAAGGCTACGCTCGCCTCAGCCAATAGAAACGAAGATCGTCACTGTCTGTATATGTGGCCCGTCTAAACACTATTTTCCGACAATCTATAGCCATAAACATTGCAGAGAAATGTTTTCAGAAATATTTCCAGCAATGTTGTATAACTTATGGCCGGGCTATGTATGGCCGAAAATATAGCCGGGCTATATCGCTGAAAATATGACCCGTCTAAATGGCCCTTAAATCTTATTGACTGAAAAAGAGATGGTGTTTTAGCATCAATGTACCATTGTAATAAGCTTCAATCTAGAAAATACTTCAAAGATACTACAAAACTCGAAGATACTTTGGAAGATTCTACAAACTAGTAAATACTTTGGAAGATGCCTCAAAACTTTTATGGTCGAATACAAGGGGGTGACAATTGGAGAAAGAACAATAGACGGACGGCTTTATGAGCTGTTGGAGAGTTATATGGGCAGGTCATGTGGCGATGATGGAAGACAAGGCTGCACCAAATAGGATGCTTTGTTCATGAGTAAAGTGAAAGAAAAGAGAGGGATGTCCCATATTGAGATGGTTGGACAAGGTATCTAGTGATGCTAAATCTCTCCTTAGTTTTGAAGTCTTGCTAAATAGCAATGTAGGATAGAGGTGCTAGGAGGAAGATCCTAGATGTGACTACAAGCCTCAGCTTGTAGGGCAGCAATTAGAAGTAGGAAATAAAATTATGACATTTTTTTATATGTCATTAATTATATAATTTTAAATAGTTCATATCTTTCTTGTTTTAATAATCACTTATTTTGTTTGTTTTATTCTATTATAGATCTATGGTACTGATGAATTAGCAATGGCCAAATTGAGACTAAGATTGCCACTTTATGAAGATGAATTAAATAGTAAACAAAAAAAGAAAACAGATATTTTCATTGTGGATGCTCACGAGGTATATAATATTATTTAAATAAAATTTTTATTATTGATTCATAGTGTAAAAAATAATTGAATTTTATAAAACAATATAAATAACCTTATCTTATGTATCTACTTTGATTACTGATAAATTATAGGTTCCCTTAATGCTTGTAAAACTGCAACATGAGAGCATTGAAGCTGAAGGTGCTTTGAAGCGCACTAGTGGTACTCTATTTTATCTACAAAATTTACAGAAATCAGGTGGAACAGAATTGGATCCATGTCCAGTTTGTAAAGAATCTCTTAAAGAAAAGGTATCTAACTTATTTTAGGTACAGCAAGTCCTCGATTAATATTGTGTTTAGGGACTAGAACAGTGGCATTAATTGAAACAATGTTAAGCGAGGATTAACTGAATAAATTTTCTTTTTTTGTTTTTAATATGTAAGGAATAATTTAAAGCACAAAAGAAATGTAGTGAAAAGATTTATTTCAAACCACTTACTTAAATACAAAATAAAATACATATTCATGTATCTGAACATTAATTAGATAATATATTCATACATACATTCATCTGAAAAGATATAATATACACTTTATTCTACTGATGTGGCAGAGCTGTTTCTGATGGTTGTTACTTATCATTAACACATTCAATTTTGTATTTAAAGAAATAATTTTTTTGTTTTTTCACTTTACTCTGCATTATAAAGACTAAAAATAATGAAGACCCGATTGCTAGAAAGTAATTATTTACAATTAAGTAACTATAAAAATGAACAGAAGGGGTTCTGAAAACTATATAAATAACGAAACACCCTGAAATTAAATGAGCATTGAGCCATCAAGGTCGAAGAACATAATAACCAAACAATGTAAACCAGGATGGTGTTAACCGAGGACCTACTGTATTATTTAATAGGACTAAATATATACGCTATTATTTAGGATAGGTTAAGTTTATTCTTGGTGCAATCATTATTTTTGTTAAAAAATATTGTATATTATTAAAAATATTAATTATTGTATATTTAGTAGTTGACGATATTGATAATCAAGGGGAAGATGGTCAGGGTGACGGTCAAGAATAACTCTAAAAAATAGTAGACATTTTTTATGAAATGCAGACACACTGCTACGAAGAACAAGATTTAATGAAGGTGAGAATATTGAAGATGTATAAAGAATGACATATGGTATGACAGGAGATCTAGAGATAGACAAAGTAAAATGACAACAGAAATAAGAAAATTGATGAACAATAAAAGTAGTAACAAATAAAATGAAACAAGATAAATAAGGATGCAATGAGGAGAAAAAAAATTGAGAAGTATACAGAACGACATATGATATGACAAGAGATATAGATATAAACAAATATTAACGGACAGAAGTAAAAAGAATATGATAAATAATAAAAATAATCATATATATAGGAGGGAGTTATTGTTGACCGTATATTTATATTTAAAGGGAGAAGTTGGTCGGGGGGTGCGGTCAAAGAAATAGACTACTATAATGCGAACTTATATAATTGTGCCTACGTTTCGGACTAAGTTTTAGGCCATCTTCAGGGCAGCGAGGCATGTGGTCAAGCGCCAACTCGCCAGTTGGAGCTTGACCACACTCCTCGCTGCCCTGAAGATGGCCTAAAACTTAGGCCGAAACGTAGGCACAATTATATAAGTTCGCATTATAGTAGTCTATTTCTTTGACTGCACCCCCCGACCAACTTCTCCCTTTAAATCATATATATGTATATGATTACTTTTATTATTTATATATATATATATATATATATATATATATATATATTGTAATATCTTAGAAAAGGGCCCTTCCTTTTTTATTGTATAATACATTCAGAAAGGTCCTTCTCTTTATTTCATTATCAATTAATATGTAATATCTTTTAAAAGGACACTTTAATTTAATTCAACAAATTATAAAACACACGAAACAGCTGTAAGGCTAATAAACAATGATGAACAATAAAAGTAATAACAAATAAAATGAAACAAGATAAATAAGGATGCAATGAGGAGAAAAAAAAATTGAGAAATATACAGAACGACATATGATATGACAAGAGATATAGATATAAACAAAAATTAACGGACAGAAGTAAAAAGAATATGATAAATAATAAAAGTAATCATATAGTGTGTGTGTGTGTGTGTGTGTGTGTGTGTGTATATATATATATATATATATTTATTTTCAGTTATCTCCTTCTTTTGTGCGGTTCCGGGAGCAATCCCAAACTCTGTGGGAAAAAGGTTCAAGGAACCGGAGAGCAAGCCCGAACTTCTTGAGAGAGAGAGGGAGGGAGTGGTAGAGGGGGTAATGGTAGGATGGTATCCGGGAAGGAAGCCCGAACTTGGCAGGGAAAAGGTTCAAGGAAGGACGCTGGGGAGCAAGCCCAAACTTCCTGAGAGAGAGAGGTAATAGTTAGGATGAAAGGAAAGGCTCCCCTATATATGCCACTTCCCACTGACTGCTGGGTAATCCTATTATCGGTAATGCTATTTATAAAATAAGCAAATATGCTTATACTGGGTACATGAGACGGCTGGTTAGTTCCGCTAGCCGGTCCTAGATGGTGCTGCCGTCAGTCTCCGAGGCTCCTTTGTCCCTCGCATTTCTGTGCGGATATCCCAGGAGGGAGTTCGTCTCAAGTGGTGACAGCACTTCATCAGCCTTACAGCTGTTTCGTGTTTTTAATAATTTGTTGAATTACAGTATATAATTAAATTAAAATGTCCTTTTAAAAGATATTACATATTAATTGATAATGAAATAAAGAGAAGGACCTTTCTGAACGTATTATACAATAAGGGCCCTTTTCTAAGATATTACAATATATATATATATATATATATATATATATATATATATATATATATATATATATATATATATATATACATATATATACATACACACACATATATAACAAAATAGAAGATATAAACAAGAATAATTAAAGAAAAAGTGGAAAGTACAAAAATTATAATCTTGTGAGTTTTTCAATGGTTAGACTAGAACTTATAGATTGTGGAGGAAACTACAAGCGACGATTAGAGATAGGTTGGGAATTTAACAGTTTTTTGAAAACCGTAAATAAAACGATAAACAAATACATAATTAAAGAAAGAATTAAAATTAAAGGTTAAAAGATAAATACAGTGGTAACAAATAAATATTTGGTAAAAACAAAACACTAAACGGAAGTATTCTAGATATCGTTTATAATGACCCTGATGGGGTTTGTCGGTTGTAGTTATTGACCCAGTGTTCTTTATAACCAATACCAACTCTGGAAGAGGGAAAATTTCAAAGATGTTGAAAACACATTGTCAAAATCAGGAATTCACTTTAACTTAATTGAAAGTATGAAATTTCCATAATTTTTATTTAGATTTACATATTCTTGTCACTCAGAATGAAAGTGGTACAACATGTGTTATTTAGAACAAACATTAGACATAGGAGCCCCCAGGTCATTTTCTCTAACAAAAGTTGCTGGTAAATCACCTACTGTGGCTAATGGTTTGGCCACAGCCTGATGTTCGAGAGCAATCTGCTCTTTAGGACAATAGGTGTCCAACTAATAAAATTTCTGACATTAGCTATTTTGAGTTGTAAATCTTTCATTCTGGATGTGTAATATGTAGAATAATTTTGTAATTTTAACACTATTTTTCAAATAAAATTTCTCCATTATAGTATATTGATTCAACATTAAACTTGTTTAATAAAAAAAAAAAAAAAAAAAAAATCGGTTATGCTGATTTCTAAGAGCATTTTTTTATATAACATTGATAAGATATTTCAGCTTCAATAGCATCTCTGTTTGACCCTGTCGCTCAGAAAGTCATTGTTTACTAGTATTAACTTTTGTAAAGTTCAAATTGAGTCCAAAGTATCTCCCATAGAAGGTGCCTGCTCATCATCTCATTTCTTGAAAATGCAAAGTTTGTTTACATTTTGTGCTGTCTCCCCTTTTTCACTGCTGTGCCATTGTAGCCGATGATTTTATCCCGTAGCTGAATGAAAAACAAGTTGCTATAATTAATATGTTCTTACAAGCGATGTCGTTATATCCAATTAAAATTGCATGTAATAGGTTTACCAAGTTCAAGAAACTTCACTATTTAATCAGTATAGCTAGTTCATCACTATAACCAATGTTGTTATAGATAGTATCCAGTGTATATAACTATCTTATGTGTACAATTGATATGTATGTCAAATAAATTATGAAATCAAATGGGAATGAAATTATACTGAGTAAAAAGGTGAATACTATGGTGAAAACTAAATACAAAGTAAAAATAAGAAATTAACCAGACTATTTAACGTCCACAATAAATTGGCAAGTTGTATAAAAAATGAAAGAATGCATCTATGAAAATAAAATGCAACATACTGACATCTGACAAAAAATATAACAAGGAAGGCATTCTGACATTATAGTGACAATAGTAAAAATAAATACATGAGGAGGAGGAGAGGGATAAAAAACAGGGTAGAAAGCAAATAGGGTAGGATAAAATAAATGGGAAATACAAAGAATGTTGAAAAACATAGATAAAAGTTACACAGGCCAACAAAAAAAAATTGTTTGAAAACTTTTTTAACTTTAATAGTTGATCTTTATAGATTTTTATGTGCTGAATCTAAATCTGGCCATAGTTTTTTTTGTATCACCCATAGTTTTCCGTAGGTTTCAGGCTCATCAAACATCCTGACTTTTTAAACTTCTGTAACATATTAGCTACAATAGAAACATACTCTGGGTATTTTTCATTTCCAAAGAACTTTGTAACGACTTGCTTGAATGATACCCATGCTTCTTTCTCATTCAAGGTCATTGTGGATTCAAAGTTAGCATCAAACATCATTTTTCTAAGCTTCTGAAAGGTGTGGAAACTTTTGGCAGAGATACTTGAAATATGTTCATCTTTAGGCAAAGCCTTTACAAACTGTTTCATGAGGCCTAACTTTATATGTAGGTTTTCCTTTTTCAGGAAGACTGAAAGCTATTCAATTCTTTAAAAATCGCTTAATTTAATAAATTTAACTATAAAATGTGAAGAAATTCTGGATGATACAGCTTTTTACTTCCTTGTACGAAGTAAAGGAAGTATTGTAATAGCGAAAATTTTTGGTTTTCAGATTTCAACGGAAATATCCATTTCCGGATGACTAGTTTCATCGTGGCATCTGTACATACGTACGTTCGTTCGTATTTCGAACTCAAAAACGGTTAGCCGTAGGAAGTTGAAATTTTGTATTTAGGATTGTTGTAAAATCTAGTTGTGAACCTCCCTTTTTGGTCACTGCTTAATCACCGGAAGTGGTACTTTACTTGAAGGTCATAATTGATTTCCATCAAAAATGATATTAAAATATTATGCAAAACTTCTCAAATTTAGTATTTATACTTTATATATTGATTTAAATAACATACAAGATTTTGGTCTTAATTGGAAAACCGGAAGAGGTACTTTATTCGAAGGTCATATTAGACTTTCATCAAAAATTATATTAAAATATAATGTAAAACATTTAAAATTTAGTAAATAGGACTTTTATATCAATATGAATGTATTTTCTAGATTTTGGTTAAAATTGGTGAGCCGAAAAGGGTACTTTACTTGAAGGTCATAATAAACTTACATCAAAAATTATATTAAAATTAAATGGAGAAATCATATGGTTCGGTAATAAAGGTTACAAACGCGATTTTGTTTATACTCTAATTAAACATTTTTATTACTTATTTTAAGTGTTAATATTGGGCATATGATACTGGTTTTCCTCCCCATTTGTGCGATGAACAAGTCTGCAGCAGGAGAATTAGATATAAGTTAAGTGGATTCTTCCGCTTAAAATTTAGAAACTGTCGATTTCTAATGCTTTATCTAGTGATATTGAAAGTTTTAATGTTGTCACGGAACACGAAGAAATCTCTTGGAAACTAGGTACCTACTGAAAAAAAAAACGACATTTAATAACGGAATGAGACCTCCAGAAACAAGAGTATGTGTATGTGTCAATAGATGGGTGTCGCGACGCCGAGTTTCGTTTTTGAGATATTGCAATTTTCGGAAATTAGTAACCAAATTGAGGATCACTTTTTGAACCAACAATTTATAGTTTAATAGGAGTACAAGTTGTCCACATCAGATATTTTAATATCATATTTGGATTCGGCACCCTAAAAACTATAGGAATAAGGTATTTTCAGTACAAAAGGTTTTTCATCGTTGGTCTATGTTATTTGATTTCTTTGTAACTAGCTGCGCCCCGCAGTTTCACCCGCATTACATTTGGATTAATCCCTAAAATACAATATAGCCTTTGAAACAATAATCTATAATATGTTGTTCAGTCTCATTTGTAGCAGGCATTTTCAAGGAATGGCAGGCAGCACTTTATTGTGCGTTATCTCAAAAGCAGTAAATTTTAGGGCTTTAAAACACGGCCCAGTACATACCGTAGCCAACTCCTCTTTTATCCATAAATATATATATATATATATATATATATATATATATATATATATTTATTTTATACATCAATTATGAATATGAAAATTTAGCATTATTACTTGTTGCCCTTAAGTGGCAAATGGTAATATTTCCTGATATAAAAAATAAATAAACAATTAGTCACCATGTTAGTGTGTAGTTATTTTGGTAAGTGATATAGTTTTTAATATTAACTTGTTAAGCTAGGAATCAACCTATATTTTCATGAATATTATCATTGTCATTACTATTATGAATTAGTTTATGCTTTAGGTTTATTTCACTTATGGCTGCTAAATTTATCTAAAATAGCATTTACTTTTAGTTTTAAATTATAATTATTTATGTATAAGCTTTTACTTCTTTTTCACTAGTGGTCTGTTTTGAACTGTGGTCACTGCTACTGCTTTGAATGCATTCCAACTCTACTTAAAATGGGAGGAAATGAGATTGATTGTCCTTTATGCCGTATTAAAACTCCTAAAGAGAATGTGTCTTATGTTGTGGCAAGGCCATTAAATGATGAAGAATCCCCTGTAGAGGTCAAAGGTTCACATTCATCCAAAGTTACTGCTGTTGTATCTGAACTCTTATCACTTATAAAGCAAGACAGCTCAGTCAAAGTCCTAATTTTTTCCACTGTAAGTTGAAAATTTTATTTGAATTAAGTGTGTGATTAAATTTTTTATCAATTGAAGATAGATTTATATTATTCTTGTCCTCCTTTTAATATATTATTTTTATATATGTTCTATTTTTAGTTAATGAATTGTTTGCTTGCAAACATTTAACTTTTACTTTATTCATTGAAGTTTATTACTAAAGTAATTATACAAAATAGCGTGAGCATTAGGGCTCTGTTGCTAAGATTATATCTTCATATTAATATAATTCAATAATATCAAAATGGCGGGGGTGAGAGAAAAAAAGTTTAGTCCCCCAAAAGGCACTTCTCAAACACCAACTCAATCCACATACATCATACAGTATTTTATTAATTGTGAAACAATTCATATTTTATTTTTTGGTTATATTTAAAAAAAAAAAAAAGGCTAAATTAATAAATAACTATGAGTAATCTTCTAAGATCATGTATAATACACATTTTAAAGTAAATTGATCTATTAATGTTTTAGTTAAATTAGAGTGTTAGCGTTGTGTTGTGATACTGTGTTGATTATGTAGGTATGCTTTGAATATGGCAATATGTTTTCAATCTTAAACTAAATTTGTCGTAAGTTCAATAGCTTGAGAAAATGATGCCCTGGTCTCGTCATATCATAAGGGTATGAAATTCTAACATTCTGCATTTATTTTAGTGGGAGAAAGTGTTGGATGTTATCCGAGATGCATTGATACAGAATGACATAACTTTTCGACGCCTTGGCACTGGAGAAAAATTTCAAAATTCTCTTTCACAATTTAAGGTATTTATTTATATTAATCATTTATTTTAGTGCCTTAAGTATTTTTAATTAAAATAAAAATTCTTAGTTTTAAATAACATATGTACAAGAATCTAAAATCTTTTTAATGGAGGGAGTTATTGTTGACCGTATATTTATATTTAAAGGGAGAAGTTGGTCGGGGGATGCGGTCAAAGAAATAGACTACTATTATGCGAACTATATAATTGTGCCTACGTTTCGGCCTAAGTTTTAGGGCATCTTCAGGGCAGCGAGACGTGTGGTCAAGCGCCAACTTTAACCAGAGTCACGCCTCGCTGCCCTGAAGATGGCCTAAAACTTAGGCCGAAACGTAGGCACAATTATATAGTTCGCATAATAGTAGTCTATTTCTTTGACCGCACCCCCCGACCAACTTCTCCCTTTAAATAAAATCTTTTTATTTTATTTTTTATTGCTTAATATATCTTTTGTGGGAGTGATTTCTGTGCTGAACAATTTCGTTTGGTGAATATAATTTAACAGAAAGTTGGTGAGTTTTGCCAATGTGATAACTGTTTGGACTGATGCTCCTTGGGTCTAACCAGCTTTAAAATAAGTACCTCATTAGTCGTGACCTAGACATTAGATCATGCAGAAGTTTTTTATACATTTTGCATTTCTTTTCACAAAAATCTTTGTTTATGATATAAAATTTACTATGATAATTTTAGTTTTGTTTAGTTTCTGAAATTAAGGAAATACTCTTAATCGAAATTCAGAATTGAAAATAGGTCTGTTTCACATCTGTTAGTTGTGAAAAAAAAATTAGTTAAGTCTGTTTGTTAATATAGATATTAAGATTTGTATGCAATGTTGCATTGCTTAGTTTAAGGTTGTAGTTATAGTCTTTGTAATATATGCATATTTATATTGTGAATGGGGAACAAAAAAAATTTGCCTCCTCCAGTTACAAATTATGATGTTCGGTATCCCCGGAAACAATGTTGGCTTCTCAATGAATGACAACATTAGCTAAATCTTTAAAAGCTGCAATAAAAAAAGCAGATTTTCGATTTTTTTGGGAGGCCTACTGTTCAGGAGACTACCTGACGTGTGACCATCATCTTATTTTAAAATAATATACAGTAGAATATCTATTATAATCAGCAAAAAATTTCCCATTCTGATGGATCCAAAGTATTAGAAAGAGCTGTACTGTACTTGGAACAACAGGAAGGTGTCACATTTTGTCCACTTCATAACCCTGCAGCAAAAATGTGTGGCATCAGTGTAAAGCAAAAATCAATGATAGAAATTTTTAAAAGTGTTTAAGTTTATATTGTAAGTTTAGTAAAGGATTACATTTTAGTTAAAATTGTTAACAAGTGACTAATGAAAACAGTAACAATGTAAAAGTTAATTTAAATTAAAATAATGGGTTATTTTCCCAGGGTATAATAAAATATATGAAACCTATTAATTAAAAAGATAACTAGTATGAGGATTTTTTAATATGTAAAGCATATAGAGATAATTATGATGTGACAAATTATGTAAAAGATGACAATGATGTTAAAGAAGTTGGCATTTTTATAATTAAAATAATTATAAAATGAAGGTGTAAAATATAAAGCGATGTAAGCCCAAAAATAGAGTAATACAATTATGGGTCAAAAGTATATGTGGTGAAGAAAGAAGAAGAAGGATAGAAACAAGGAGGAAGAGGAAATGTGAAGAAAATGCAATAATTACATACTAGAGAGGCATCCACTCGAGCGCCAACTGAAACGTAATAATAGAGTTCTGGGAATTAAAGTTTTAAGTTTATAACTATAAAAATAGATGTTTGCAATTTAAGGATTTTTATTTGTGTATTTTATAAATAAAAGTAAATGTCACCTTAAATTGTTGTTTTTATTTCAGTTAGGAATGGGCCATTCCGACTAATCTTTGGAGCAGAACGACTCGTTCTGACCTCACTAAGAGGGATAGGCTGACTAATATTTGGAACAAAACAGCTCATTCCGTTCCACCCGGAATGGTTCTATTTTTCGTTCTGTTTCCTATTCGTTCCAACCTCATCTTGGTCAACGATATTTGTTCACTTCCATCATCGTTCCAACCATTGTAGGGCAAACTTTATTTCAACTAATGAATAATTGATAAAGAATGATTTAATTAAGTTTTTGAATAACGAATATTTTTTTAATTTGTTGTTCTAAATAAAAATAAGGAAAATTAGTGTGAACATTTTCCGAATTTTCTTTTACTTTTCCTCTTATATCTCATGAACAGATAAATGGATTTTAGGGTTCCAAACAATTTTCCGGCTGTTTAGAGGTATGCTAAAAGGAAAACGAGTGAGCAAATTTTCCGATTTCAGTAGCTTTTCCTTTATATCTCATGAACTGGTATATGAATAATCGGTTCAAATGATTTTTGTACCGTTTAGAGGTAGGTTTAAAGGAAAACGAGTGTGAAAACTTTCTGAATTTTATTCACTTTTCCGGCTTTTCCTCAAAGGTCTCATGAACATTTTAGCGGTTCACATGATTTTCCGACTTTTGCTTTTTCTCTTCTATCCTATGAACTGGTCAATGGAAAACAATGGTTCAAACAATTGTCCATCTAGAGGTATGCTAAAAGGAAAACTAGTATGAAAAATGTTCCAACCTTTTTTTTTTGCTTTTTCTCAAATATCTCGTAAACGGGTGAATGTATTTTAACGGTTTAAACTATTTTCGAATATTTAGAGATAGGCAAGAAGGAAAACAAGTGTGAAAATGTTTAGACCTTTCTTTTGTTTTTTCTCATCTAACTCGTGAACTGGTAGATAAATAACAGCAATTCAAATGATCTTTGGACTGTTTAGAGAAACTATTAAAGGAAAACTAGTGTAATAATTTTCTGACTTTTATTCACTTTTCCTCTTATAGCTCACGAACAGGTGAGTGAATTTTAGCAGTTCAAACGATTTTCTGACTTTCCATTCACTTTTCTTCTAATATATTGTGAACTGGTAGATGAATAACAGCGGTTCAAATGATTTTCAGACAGTTTAAAAGTAAGCTATTAGGAAAATAAGTGTGAAAATTGTCTTGGTTTGAACGGTTTTACAACTATTTAGAGGTAGGCTTAAAGAAAAACGAGTGTGAAAATTTCCCGACTTATCTTTCTCTTTTTCTCTTACATCTAGTAAACAGGTGAATGTGTCTAAGCCTACGACAGTTAATGATGTAATCACTTTTGCATCAGTGGCATACTGTTGTAGCATCAATTGTATGCGATCACCGATTATGAAGACTGCTTGTTTCCTTATATCGAAACTGCACTAACAGCACTAGCAATACCTGTATTGAATTAATGTTCACCATTTTAAAATTGAAATTTTTAATCATTAATAATCTTTTTTTCCTCTATTAAAACTTTCCTTTTCGTATTTTTTTTTTTTTTTTGCCATATCAATTTCAATTTGGGCTTTTAGGTTTATTTAATTATTTGATTTATTTTTTATGTTTCAGGCAGGTTCAATAACTGTTCTTCTTTTACCTCTAAAACTTGGGTCCAAAGGTTTAAATTTGACAGAAGCTACCCATCTTTTCTTTGTGGAACCTGTGCTGAATCCTGCCGAGGAACTACAAGCAGTTGGAAGAATACATAGGATTGGGCAAACTAAGTTAGTAATAAATGTATATGCATTCATAAGTTCGTTAATTATTAGAATAAAATAATTAAAATTGTTTCAGATAAACATGAATTAGCAGCTCCACCTGATTTATCTTTTATTTTGAAATACATTCTAACTAATGAAGGTACATAGTAATATTATTTTAGGTACATAGTAATATTATTATTACTATAAAGGTACATAAAAAATATTATTTTGATAATTATCAAAAAAATGTAAAATTGCATGTAAAATATTAGCCCAAGAAATTGTTTTCAACTTCCAATACAATACAAACTACACTATACAAATACATGGTTTCTGCCTTCTCAATTTCAGTTTCAGTTAACTCCTGAAATATATTAGAGATCAAATAATTTGTTGGCATCACTTGAATGAATTATTCATTAATGTCAACTTTAGCCAAACAATTTTGACTTTTGCCTTGAAGTTTATAGTTTTTCTAAGCTAAATATGGCATTCTATCATTAACTTTTAACTTTAACATGTACCAAAGTTTCTTTAGGCACTTTAACTCTTCCATTTCATTTCAGATTTATGAAGTGGGGAGGAGACTTATCTAAAAAAAATACTAATTATTAACAATAAGTAGTATTTATTTGATTTTGTTTATATTCATTTATTGTTTAAATTTATCGCATATTCAGTGTAAAAAAACAGTTAATAATTAGTGAAAGAAAGTTTTTCTGTTAAAAAAAGCTTTTAGTTGGCCAATATTTGGCTAAGAAAAATCAAATTCTTAGCCATCCAAAAGAATCATTTTTGAAATCATTAGTTCAATCTAATACAGTATTTCCAATTTTATGATATATTTTGTATTTTCTTGTTTAGACCAACATTTGTGCATCGATTTGTTGTCCACAATACCATTGAAGAAAGGATGTTAAGTTCATTAGAAACTGGAGGTCAAGAAGAATGGGCAAAAGAAAATGTTACATTGAGAAAGTTAAATGATCTTTTCATTTTACGAGAAGATAATTCAAATACTGGAGAGGAAGTATGTGTGATGGAAAATGAAAATAATTAATAAGTGTTTTTATCTTTCTGTGATTTTTTTTTTTTTTTAGGAATTCTTATAACAATTTTACTTTCTTGAAATAAGTTATCATGGTATTACTAGCGAAAAATTAAATACTTTTGATTCTTTGTTAGGCTTTTAATATGATACAATAGTGACTGTATTGCAAGTTAATGTATGCTCTTATAAGTGTTGCAAGTTAATGTTTTATAAGAGCATTTATTATAAAATATCTAAATAAATGCTGCTATAAAAAAAAATAATGATAATAAAGTATAAAATGCTCTTTAGCTTGTTAAATGGAGAAATAGCAAGTTTCAAATGAACTAGCTAAACTGAACTTGAGAAACTAGATATATTCAGTTATCTGTTATAAGGTTTTAATATGGAATAGAGAATGGGGATTGATATCTTGTCTTCTCTAACATTATTATATAACTTCTTAACTTTTTCTATGGGGAATTTTTTTATACAATGCTTGGCTTGATGTTCAGAATAATTTTTAAAGCATAAAGTTTATCTCTACTGCATAGCATTAGTGAGATTCTTTAGTTTTTACCAATTTCACATCTGTTATATTTTAAGCATTTTTTTTTTTATGAAAGAATGGCAACATTTATTATAATTTTTATTTTTTATTTCCTAAGACATTAAGGATCTTTATCTATTTATAATCTCAACAATCTCTAAAGTTAAGGTTTTACAATGTGCATATCACCTCAAGAGCATTGAAGTAAAATATTACCTATAATCTCTAAAAATGTAACGTAATGGTCTTTTTATTTAACATACAGTAGAACTCCGCTTATCCGTCCTTGTCGGGGCCAGGATACCGCCAGTTAAGCAGTAGAGCCACTTAAACCGGAGTGTATAAACAAACTGTAAACGATAAAAAAAAAACTATAATATTAATTCACATTGTATATTAGGTAAAAATTAGTTTACATGTCATACTTTTATTAATAGATGATGAAGTTAAATTTATTAGAACGATCTATTAACTCTTTAAATGTAAATTTGTTTAGATACGTGATTTATTTTAAGTATAAAAAGAATCATTCAGTTTTCAATAGTAGTCATAATGTCAGTTTTATTTATTTATTTATTTTTATTTTACCGTGCTTAGTGTTATCTTAGCAGCATAGTCTCTCCCCTTGTTTGAATGCTAGTGACCTTTTAGTTTGAATAATTTAGTTCTGATGAAAGCTAAATGCTTTCATAATATTTAATAAATAATATTTCTAAATGCTTTCTAAATATATAATTAATTTTTCTATTTATACTTTTTTTTTATCAAAGAAGACTTCCCATACAAAGTATATGTAATATATAAAAGGCTGTCTAACTTTGAAACTTAGTTTCTAAAATTCGAAGATTTTCCTTTGAATTCAAATTTTTTAAAACATATATCTTTATTTCTATTTTAATTATTTATTAGATTCTTTACTTGTCAACACCATTATATTCTTTTACTAGCACTGTGGAAAGAGATTCAAAGTCATTTTTAGCATCCTCTTTCAGAAGATGTGTCATATATTTGATAACTCTAATTTATTTTAAATTACAATATTTGCGTACTTAAAGCTTATAAGGTAATGGTTTTTTAATGATTCATTCATTATATTATATTGAAGGGACTTTTTAGCTCGTGGTGTCTTTTTTAATTCTTTATTGTCATTTACATGAAAATAGTCTAATTTGATATTCCAATTATTATTAATTTTTAAGGAGCAGGTTAGCTCAGTAAGACATTATGCTCCAGGGTAGCTCAGTAAGTAAGACATTATGCTCCTATCTTCCGGGCCCAGGTTTGAGTCCGGCTGTGGCAGATAATTATTTATTCTAGTGCATCAGCTGTGGGTTGACCCTAGGGTCGGGAAACCATCCTGGGACTCATCCAGCTTCTATAATGTGAGTATCCTCTGTTGGGGAGAAAATCTGGCATTTGAGCACAATCCTGGCTAAATCACTTCCTTGCACAACTGTTGATCTAGAAACAGTACAGGCTAAATACTGAACCCAATACCCTTTATGGGTTGTAGTGGTACAGGCTTTTTAAATTATTTTTATTACTTTTTGAGCCTCTGCAGTAGCCAAGTCTTTGATTGTCATTCATTCCTGCTTATTGTACCCAGACATTTTTCATCGTACTCTACATTTATTAATTCCAGGTTACACTATCATTGTTTTTTTAATTTTATATGTTTGCATATCTTTTCCATTAGTAGCATAATTTTATTTTAGTAAATCAATCATGTTATCATTTATGTGATATTAATTTTTATTGTACTAATATGCATTTATTGTAAACATCACTTATAACCGAATTATACAAATGCAAAAGGTATGATCTGTTTATTCGTTAAAGCTTAATGTAAAAAGGTGAAAAGCACAAGAACACTGTTCTCTGCTCTGTAAGATAACTTTTTAAAGAATGGTGAAAATGATTGTTATCATAATTATTAATCAGAAATTGTTGAAATGTTATCATAATTATTAATCAGAAATTGTTGAAAATATTGTATGTGGTATATTGCAGAATATTTTATCTTAGTTCATTAAAACTGTAGGGCACACTCCAAAAATGTGTTTCAGTTTTGCCAATTCCTTAGTTCAGTGGTTGCCAACCCGTGCTCTGCGGGAGCATTGGAATGATCCGACAGCACTCTCCTATATCTTTTTTGTGAGGACTTGTTAGAACTGTTTTATTATTTATACATAGGTTTGAATATTAGTTGAAAAGTTTTAACAGGTATACAACTTAAGGAAGAAACTCTTAGAGCCCATGTCCCTAAAAATAACCTTTTGTTATTGAAATTACAATCAACTAACAAATTTAGTGTATGAGATTGAAAGAATATAAAACAAATCAAACTGTTAAAAAAAAAGAAATCAAAATGATATATATGAAAGGTAGGTGTCTGAAATTGGACCATATTCATAAAAAAAATAATATTTTTCTACTTTCAGAATATGAAGGAAATCCTTCAGTTCATATTCATAATATTTGAAGCAAAAGCCTATAGTTTTCGAACAGTAGATCATCCAACTTTAAAGGAAATAAGTTGGATAATCTACTGCACATGGAAGTACAAACCCCGCTTACCTACACTTGTCAGGAATGGCGTACCAAGGTGGTTTTTAGGTGTAAATAACGAAAATCGAGGAGAAGCGCTTTCCTAAAATTCGTTCATAAAATGAAAATATATTTATAGTCTAGCAGATCCCGGCTATCAAAAAGGGAAACTGCTTCAGCTGATTTTTCATGATTGGACATGTTTGTTTTCTATATTACCATTTACTTGTTCATGGAATATATCCTTTCAGGTATAAAGTAATCATTATAAATATATAAAGAAGGAAAAGTTTATACTTCTATCTTTTACTTTTGACCACTGCCTTATACTCGAAAGGAAATCCTTCACTTTTATGAATATGGCCCATTATGTAGAGACTTTTCTCCTGTAGTGTAGCCTCCTGACGTTTACTCTATCCACCAGGTTTTCACTTAAGTTGTTTGCCTGTAAATGCACTATAAAAATGCCTCAAATTTACTTTTAACCTTTAAACCTTTAAACTACAAGATGGGTCAGATACGGCCCAGGAGGAGGAAAGTTTTCCTTTGTCATCTACTTTTTTACTTATGCATTGTCCTTGAAGAGAGTAACAAAGAACATTTTTCTCCCTTCCTTATCGCATCTTGTGGTTCAAAGGTTAAGCATCCTAATTCCATAAGTCAGGAGTAGGGTGGTCCACCTACAGTTTCATTGCTGGCTTTTTGGTCCGCAGACTTCTATGGGTTGGGAACCATTGCCTTAGGTTATCATCATGATGTTCGTGGCTTTATACATCAAATTATGGTTAATAATTCACAAATTAAATCTGAACTATTTCATTTTAAAGGTTCAGTTTGTTGTATCTTTAGTTATTATTATTTATTTAATGTTTGTTCTGATATCTTCTTTTATAATCTTTTCTCTTTTATTTTGTACTGAAATAGTGAATTGAAGCATATATTTATAGCATTTCAAGTAATTGAATGATAAGGGTTATAAAGGATGAACCCACATAATACAACCGCTTATTGGAAGTAAAAGCTAAGATGTACCAATATTCTTTTTTCTGATTAATAGTAATGGAAACTTTTTGTTAAAATCAGTATTATACATGATATTACATGTTACCATAAATATATATATTTTGAAGTATTCAATATCGACATTTTTATTTGTTTTCCTTACTACATAAATTTTAAACTTTATTAAGTGTAAAGTATAACAAATTAAATAATACTTCGTCAGAATAGTAGTTTGTTTAAAAACTTTAATTTTTTTAAAGGAATAAAATTCTATTTAGCATTTAATATTTATAACCAAAAATTCATAATTATTCTTATAAATAAATTATTTCAAACAAATTATAAAATAATTTAATAAAACATGACCCCAGGTTGTTTTCTTTTTTAAAATGCAAAGATAATTCTGTCTAAATATGATAAATGATAAAGAAATAAGCATCATTACAAACCTTTAACTATGAAAATTGTACCATGCAACTGTAACAGATTGGAAAGTATGGCAAAAAGTGGGCAGTAGCAAAATCTAGATAAATCAATGTATCATAGTTGTAGATGTTATATGTAATGTTCAGTACACAGTGTGCCATGAGAAGATATTTAATATAGTGCAACACAGCACTACAAATTATAGCGTAGATCCGTATTTTAAAAGAATATCCTGAAAAAAGATAAGTTTGTGAATTACTGGTATCACAACTAGTCTGAACATCAGCACTCAAATTGGATCTCTGGATCATCTAACTGACTTATTCAAGCATAAGAATTTAACGTTAACTAAATCGAGAATTAGACACCTGGTAAGGATGCCTGCTTAAAAGGCCCTTCCTGGAGTGTTGCAAGACTTATTTTGTAAATTAACTTGTACCTTAATAAATGAATCGGGTTAAATTAAAAAATTATTCTAGCACGAAACAGATCTATTTTTATATAAAAATATATAAACACTTCTAAAGCAGATATAACAATATAGGTATGGTGAATAAAATAACTTGTATTTTTATTTAAGGATATATTATTCTTAATGATAAATATTTGATGATGAACAATATTAATTTAGTAACTTATAAATAAAAAGAATAAACTTCAATATTAAAATTAATTCATCATATAATTGCAGCTAAAGGAATGGTAAGAAACAAACAATCCCATTATCTTAAAACACCAAATAATTTACAAAGCTCTTTGTTCATTACTTGACTGGTTTGGCATCTTATTCACATCACTGATACAAATCCAATTACCTTCAGTATTTTCTTTCCACAAACTGACTTTGTTGTCACCACCGGACACAGCTAAAATGTTACCTGTCAAGGACCAACTGACATTCCAAATTACATCATTGAAAGTGTTCATTATTTTTGGTACCCATTGAGTATTGTTTGTACTAGTCCAAATAATAACTTTGCGATCCTGTGAACAACTTGCGATTGTACTACGGGGCAAGCATATAGATGGCGCCCAGGCAACATCCCTTACCCAATCTGAATGTAAATCTAACTTCATTTGTTCTACCCAATGATTCCCTTCTTCTTGCCATATTTTGATCAATGTATCACAACCACCAGAGACAATTTGCTTCTTTTGGCCCCATTTCCCTTGTGATTGAAGTGAGCCAGCAGGTGCCCAACTAACTGTATTACAACCAATAGCATGAGCATTTGGAATTTTTTGATGATCCCAAAGACCAGTACTAGGATTCAATGTGACAATAGAAATTGCACCATCAGAACTTCCACAAGCAAAAACAAGTCCATATTCATGAGGACCAAATCTAACAGAATTCACAGATGCATCATGGTTGTTATATTCATGTACTTTCGACCACTCTTTACCTCCTTCTTTCCAAACTATAACTTTTCTGTCATAGGAACAAGAGGCCAAAATGTTACCAAATTTTGGATGAGCCCAGGAGACTTGCCACACAGGACCATAGTGACCTTTAAGTTCAGCAACTAAAGCTTGTGTGCCGTTTTTAACACTAAAAATTTTGACAGAATTATCAGAAGAACAAGTTGCAAGCTGCAATCCATAATAATCGATTTCTGCATCATGAATAATATCTTCATGACCAGTATCTATCGTACTAATTAAAGAAACCATATTCAATAATAATGTACGATGTCCTGACAAACACTAACGTAAACACAGCTACATAACCTGACTGTGAACCAACGTGTCCACTTTCATAAAAGCAAGGTGGTAATCAGTGTTAACTCTGCTGTGTTTTATCCTAAACTTGTTAAGAAAATACATATTTTTATAAATATGTGATAAAAATTAAGCATTTCTTTTTTAAACACAAAAAATACCACATTAAAATTATAATTGTATTTCTTGTCATACGTCCAAAACTTGGCGCTTGAACGTGTCCTCTAATCACCTTGCATAACCGTTGGTCAAGAAACAGAAATGAAACCAAGACGCTGATGGTTGTATTAATTTTTTCTTCCGAATTGAAGCTGCAATCACCCCCTTTGTGCCAAGAGTTGGTGAATGCTTCTCATCATAAGAACTGTACAAGATTATACCACTCGAGGGAAGAAGTAAATAGACACATAAACCCCCTGAATTCAGTCTTTATAGGTCAGCCGTCTCCAAATGACTCAAATTCTATGGGTTTGTGTAGACAAATCAATTTATGTCTTTGTTTTCGTTAAGTATCACTGATTACGTTAGTGCATATGTTAAACGAGGATCAAAAACTTACTACTACTAGAGGAATACCTTCGTAATGTTACAGGGTGATATTTACCTTCTTAATTGAATTGGGTATGAAAATGTTATCATTTGACCAAGGAATTATAAATGAACTAGGAAACATACATTGGTGTTTTAACGTATCTGTGTTGTAATGTTTGAAGAATTACATTTGAAAAATTTGAAGCAGTTTAATCCATTCTTGATTAAACCAGGAATGTGATAATCTACTTTTACATGGCAGTTATTGAAGTATTCTTGAGTGCTAAGGAATGTTTCTTCTGCATTAAAAGGGTAAAAACTAAAGAAAAAATTTAGATGGAAACTACCGAGTATATTCGAAATTATCAATATATACGGTATTGACGACTGCAAAAAGAACCTGAAAGTCAATTTCGTACTCAATCATATCATATCAGGATTCCCGTGAAACATTGATTATTTCATTGTAGTGTAATAAATGTAAATAATAAATATTATTATATTTATATTTATTAACTCATAGCAATGATGGCATTCCTTACATTTTTTCTTTCATTTCTTACATCCACTTCATTCTGACCGTATCTACGTTTCGAGGTTGTTTCCCCATCTTAAGGATTAAGATGTAATTGTTAATGTTGATATAATATGGTTTTTTTCTTTTGGTTAAATTTATAGAAATTTATCCTGAAGATGGGGAAACAACCCCGAAACGTAGATACGGTCAGAATGAAGTGGATGTAAGAAATGAAAGAAAAAAAATGCAAGGAATGCCATCATTGCTATGAATTAATAAATAATTGTTTTACACTTCCTAATGTGCTGTAATAAAAAAATAATATATTTTCTACTATTAAATTAAATAAAATTTTATTACTATTAAATTCGTTCATAATTTTTATATAATTAGAAACTAAAAATTATAATGATTATTAAAAAATTGGTTTGAAAATACTTGATTTTTTTTTTTTTACTCTATTTAAAGCTGCCCATTCACTGTCCAACTTAGTAAGACTACGGAAAAATTCATTCGTCCACTCACGGTCTTATCAATGTTTTAAAAATAGAAAAATGCCGGCAATTTGTCTTGCTATGGCGTTATTGGAAAAAAATAAATTTTGGGCGAAAACTGTTTACTAACCGAATAAATTTCAGTGATTAGAAAATCAGTGAAATAGATAGGAAGGATTATAAAAATTACTTAAAAATGCATAACAAAATCATTCCTCTAGTATAAAATATGGATAAATGATAAAAAATGTACTTAAGGTTTATATTTGTATCATACGTTTATGTTTACAACTGATTCTCAGAACCTTAACTAAATAGCGCTTGGGAATAACCACAAAGTCATCCATCATATTAAATATAATTATTTTAAAAATAGTATTTTTTATTTCATAACGTTGTTATTTTTTTGTATTATATATTATATTGTATATTTGTGTATATATTATTTTTTCTTTTAATAAAGCCATGATAATAGAGGTGAGCTGATCTAAGCAAAAAATAATACTTAATTGAAACAACTCTCGGATGTCCATGTTTATTGTTTAAATCAATTTCTCCTCGCAGTATCTCCCTTTCTGAGCCCACTGGTAGATTAGTACATCGGCATAACATTTTAATCCTATCCATGGTTCTCAATTTTTTACTCATTTCCCTTACCTATATACGAAGTATATAGTAAGGGGAAGTATTACGATCGTGAAAATTTTCGAATTCGAGTTTTCAACGGAAATACACGTTTTAAGTTCCCCTGAGTCCAAATAACCAAGTCTCGCAAAATGATCTGTGAGTCTGTGTATGTGAACAACCTAGCTCAAAAACGAAAACTTGTGCGATACTGAAATTACGTATTCAAGGTAGGTATATGGCTGTGATGTTACAGCAACTTTTTCGTCAAAATCGACTAACCGGAAGTGCCACTTTATATCATCGACTTTTTTACAATTTTTTTCGAAAAGGCTTTAACGATTTTGATGAAACAAGCCCAAATTATTCTTCATGAAGGCCTTTAACTTTTCATATATGTAATAAATCACTGAGGAAATGAAGGGAAAAAAGTTATGACGAAAAGAATATTTTATTTGTGTTTAACTTAAAAACCATGCAATTTATAGTAAATTGTGTAGAGAATAATGTGAAAGGCAATTAAATTATCTAATAAACAATCAAAAAATCATCAAAATCAAACAAGTATTAGCAAAGGTACCGGACTAGCCAGAAATAGCTATGATATCATGGGTTTTACAATTTTCTTGAAAACTAAACCAAAACTTTTAAAATATATTTTCAACTTGATATACTTAAAATATATAGGTAGAGTATAGAATTGTTGTACTAAAATTGTTTAAAAAACTGTTTTATTGGACTTAAGAGGGAGAAGATGTGAAGAAGTAGATGCTGCTGAGTTTATTTCAAGTATTGTTTATGTGAACTCTTAAAAATTATATTAAAAAGATAATTATTATAGGACAGTAAGGGAAAGTTGTGTGATGAGCGCACCACACCAGATTTATATTCTCCTTCCTACCTCTCTATCCCACATATCAGTCTGGCCAGAGACGGCAACCAGTCAACATCGTAGCTGTACTTCTTTTTCTTTAAAACCTCATTTTAAATATTTTATCTTTTTTTTTGCTGCCTTCACGGACCAAACAATAAATTACAAACCTACAGTAGCAACGCACTTCAAATATTCACGGTTCAACCGAAATTAGCGAAGAAAGTTCGGATTTAACAGTGCTACGGGCTGTGGAGCGAAGTTAATTCACAAGGCACAGAGGATTTAAGGCCATTGACACCCACCATTGTTGACAAACACACGATTGTGAGTACTGTTTATTATTTATCTGTTATAATTGTGCAGTGTTCAATTTGTAACGTGAGCTGCAGCAATTGCCGCGTAATTTTTCACGGCAAATGCTGTAATCTCAATGATGCAAAAAAGGATGTGGTATTGCCAGAAATGCGACCAGGCGAAAAAGTTGGGCCCGGTGTGAGAAAAACGCCTAGTCCATCCAGGAATTCTCAACAGCAAATCTCCGAACCGTCTGCGGCTGATATACTCGCGGCAGTAAACCGGCTTAGCGCTCACGTCAACGAGGACATCAAAAGCATTAAGTCTTTGCTTGAAAAATACGGTGAGCTAAACGAGAGGCTTACGAAAATAGAAAGCCATCTCGAGGGCCAATCGAACCTGATGGAAGATATGACTTCCGAAAATAAAGTATTAAGATCAAGGATCGGTGAACTGGAAGTCAGACTCAATAAGGCCGAACAGAGCCTACTATGCAGGTCGGTGGAGATACGGGGATCACGAGACGCGCGGGGAAGACCCCTGCGGCTCTGGTTGCCAGCGTGGGAGCCGGCCTCGGTGTCAAGATTAATATTGAGTGTCTCGACTTGGCGGCGAAGATCCAAAAAAGACGATCACTGACCGCCACCTGTCATTGCCCGTTTCATCAGGCTGTCTGTACGAGACGAATTAGTGCAGCGGAGAAAAGTTAAGAGAGACTTCTCCAATGGATATTGGCTGGCAGGAGAACGATTTCCTCCGGATATATCTCGGGGAAGAAATTACTCCCACTAATAGGCGCCTGTACTGGCTCGCTCGTCAGAAGAGAGCGGTGGGAAAATTAAAATATGTCTGGTTTGCGGCCGGAAGATTGCACTGCCGGAAGGATCACGGCAACCCCGTAATTTACATTGACGAGGCTCAAGACCTTGACACCTTCTGCTGACGTTTTGGTACCCGTCTACCCACTGGTCGGATTTGGAAACTCTCAATGGACCCCAAACATAAAGTACAGTGCTGTGCTTCGTGGCGAATTTATTTTTTCACTTTAACAGAAGTTTTTTTATCTTCTCATGTATTTCTTTATTATATCTCTCTGCTTAATTGTTACGTTCATTATTCACTTTTTTCAGATTTTATTCTTCAGATCGTCGTAGTTATTAGCATCTTTCCGCCAAATACTGTATACAGTCTTATCTCCCATACTGTCTAATGTCCTAACCACCTGTCAAGTTAACTCCCAATCCTTACCAGCTCATTATTATGAATTCATGCAGTATTTTACCCAAAACTTTTACCATACCATTGCAGTCTCCGAAACATGGCTAAAGCCCTACATTCGTTCCTCTTCTGTTTCTCTATCTAATTATTCCTTTGTCTGCCATGACCGAATGGGCCGGACTGGTGGAGGTGTCGGTCTTTATGTTCATAACTGTCTGAAATTCCGAATCCTAGATATCTCATCCCCATCCGATCATCCTCATATTGAATTCTTTGTCGTTGAAATTTCCTCCAATGCACATCCTCTCCTATACGCTGTGGTGTATCGCCCTACTCTGGTTCCTTTCGATTCATCCTTTGAATCAACTCTCTACAATCTTGTTCCTCTCTACCACAATATAATTATTTCCGGTGATTTTAATACCAATCTCCTTTCTGATTCCATCGACAGACACTACCTTGAAAATCTCTTTTTCTCCCTCCATCTCTTCATCGTCCCGTTTTTTCCTACCCATCACACTTGCCGGTCCGACACCTGGTTAGATCTGCATGCCATCGATTCAGCACGTAATCTCCTTTCCTCTTCTCAACTACCTGTTCCGTTTCTGTCCTCTCATAACTTAATGCCAAATATCCAACAATTTCGAAACTCCTGCGATCCTTCCTAAAACCATAATAAAAAACCATATACGCCTTCACCCATGAAAATATTTTACTTGACCTTGAAACGCTGCAGTGGAATGAAATAAATTCCTGTTCTTCCATTGATTCCATGGTTGATACCGTCACCTCTTATCTCATCCATATCCTTGTTACCCATGCCTCATTCAAAACCTCTACTTTCCGTCGGCCGCCTGCTCCTTGGATGTGTCAACAAATTAAAGATATGCAAAGAAGGCGTGAGGCAGCCATAGACGCTTTAGACGCACAAGGCTAGCAGATGACTACCAAGCGTTTAGGGTATTCCGCAATTTGACACAGACTCTCGATGCTAAATCAAAATGGCAACTCCATCGCAAACTCTCCCTTTGTATATCCTCTCCCCCATCAGTCTTACCAGTTTCACTCGATGAATTAAATTCATACTTTTTATCAGCCTCCTCTAACACTTCTCCAACCCCTCCTTCCTGCTTTTCCTTAGTTCCATCATTCAACTCCGATAATTTTTATTTTTCCTGCATCTCCCCAACCGATCTTATTTTATCCATAATGAAATCTCACACCAATTCCACTGGGTCTGATGGAATACCTGTCCCATATGAATATCTCCCCGAAATCCTTCCAGTTTTTCTCTTCATTTATAATTTCTCCCTCCAAAACTCAGTATTTCCAACCTCGTGGAAAAAAGCCTTAGTCCAGCCTATTAACAAAATCTTCAATCCTATATCTTCTAAAGACTATCGTCCAATTTCCATCCTCTCAACCCTTTCCAAACCCATAGAAAGAATAGTCCAATCACAAATATCAAACTACTTGATCCCCTCCAATCTGGCTTCCGTCCCAGTTTCTCCACACAATCCGCTCTAGTCAAAATCACCACTGACTTGCATACCGCTATGGACCGAAAAAAATTAACTGTATTAATACTCCTTGACTTCTCTAAAGCTTTTGATTCCCTGGACCATTCCATCCTTAGTACCCTTAAATTATTCCATCGTTCTCGACATCTTCTTCCACAATCTACCCGCAAACTCCTTATATTCTCTATTATCTTTCCCCACTTTGACTATGGGTGTGTGGTATACGGGGGCCTCTCGAATGTGCTCGAGGATAGATTGAAGCGGATTATGAACGGCTTTTTAAGATTTTTCCTCGAGACGGGCTCATGTATCCCACTTTTACGGTGAGTTAAAGTGGCTCTTCTCCTGCAACCGTAAATATTTCTCGGATCTTTCCTATACCAAACTATCACCACCAACCACCCTTCCTACATATACAGTTTCCTACAATTTAAATCCTCGGTTCACGCACTGGAAACAAGATCTCGCCTTCCCTCCCACAGAACCAAAACATTCGAACGTTCCTTTCTCGCTCGCTCCTCTACCCTTTGGAATTCCTTTCCTTCTCATATCCGCCATGCTTCTTCTCTATCCTCATTTAAATCCCTCCTTTTCCATCACCTTATTTCTCTCCAAAATGATGCTCTCTAATTGCGAAATTTCAGTTTAGGATTAAAATCTGGAACAGAAGTGAATAATAGTTTTTAATGTACAAACTTCAACTTTGCTAAGCAACTCATTATTTTTTTATTTTTCATTTTCTATCTTTTTCTTTTCTTTTTTTTTTCTCTGTTCAAATTAATTATATTTTTCGAGAAAAGAACTTATTTTATTTGCTCATTTTATTTTACTGACAATATTGTAAACATTAACTGATCTGTATTTTGTAGTCTTATGGCCAGATATTATTTCTGTTTTATTTGTTCAATCATGTTATTCTTAAGGGACCTAGTCCCAGAATAAAGTCCTTTTATCTATCTATCTACATCAATATGCCCAGGATCAACGCGCCTTCTGGTACTCCCTACCAGTCTTCTTCGTCAAAGAGACGTTCTCGAAGGTATTCCATATGACTGACAATTCTACAATTTTGAAAGCACATGAAAATGGAAGATTACAAGCTCTTGTAACTAAATTAATTTTCCGAATTGCAAAAGAAGGAACAAAAATGGATCATCCTAACTGTCCTCTGCAGGTCACAAAAAGAGCAATAAATTCAACGGTCACAGATTCACAAATATTGAAAGATGCATCTGAACAACTTCCAATGAACCTTCGACGTAGCCAATTCGTGGTTAGCTTCAGGGTGCTAACTGGCCATGATTACCACCGTAAGCATCTTCATCGTATTGGAGTAGCCGATTGTTCAAACTGCGTTCTTTGTGTAAGTGGAGATATGGATGCCAAACGTCTTTTTACTCGCCTGCATTCGGAGATGTTCGAGAATATTTCAAAGAAGACGATATTTATGTCAAAAATGAAAAATTATATTGGGCTGCGCAGAAACGAATGGCCGAAGTGGCTAAAATTGTCATGGTGTGGGGAAAAAAATGAATTAATAACTAAATCCTAATGTGATCACCAATTTTTCTTCTGTCCAAATCGGCTTTTTTCCTTCAGTAGCACAATATTAAAGAATAATACGCATAGAGTAGTTTCTTTCTTTTACACTAGATTTGGAGTGAAAACAAGACAATTCCTGAAAAAAATTGATAGCCGGGCAATGCACATTTTATTTTCTGTTGTGATTTATTGTTCTTAATGTAAACCTGAACCATGAGACCATAAAAATCGTTTATTGCCTGAGTGGAGGAATTGTTCGTTCCCATATGAAACACGCTTTGCTCTCGCAATAGAGTTTATGTCCGTTGCTAGTTTTTCTGAAGTTACTTCTATGAAATAGAATGCAGAAAAAAATATATATATTTTGCTATAACTAGATTTAGGTTACATGTCCACACTGTCAGTATAGAATTATTTAAATACTTGTTTGGATATTTTGATATTATAGTATCTTCCTTTAAATTTGATTGGATCAATTTGTTAGAATCCATTGCTAGAAATTTAACTCTTTGGCAACCGACTCTACGCTTTTTCTAAGTGAATGTTCCAAAGAAGTAAAGGTTAACTGTATTGAGATGTTTAATTGTAGTGAATGTCAGCTGTTATCATAGTAACGTAATGGTTCTTCAAAACAAATAGACTACTTATGTGGATCCAAAATTTTTCAGTTGCTCATTAATGCTAGTGAGGTGTGATGTTCTTCTATATTCTCTTTTCTAAAATTTTGTTTATTTATGATTTTATATCAGATAACCTACATTTTTGATATAGTGATCAACTGTTGTCAGTAAACCCTCCTATGTATTTGATATTACTTTCTATGCTGCATAAGTATGGTATTTGTAATTATTGATCTCATATTCCCCATTTTATCCCCAAATATTTAAATGTTTAGTTATAATATTTTTAATTCTAAATAATTTAATTTTCTTATAGATGGAATATTCATCAATATTATTCTATAATACTAAAAAAGTTCGGCAATGACCTTTGTTAAAAGGCATTGTAAATTGCTGGGCCTAAGTTGAGCAATGGAGTTAAAAGTTTGGGTTGAAGGTATACAGCGTATAGTGTGTGGCGTTACTGAGAATACAACTTGTCAGGTGAGTTTTGATCGATTTAGTTATTTTTGTTGATGTGATGATTAGAAACTTAAGTAATTAATTATCAGAAGAGGCTCAGTAACCTTTAAAAACAATAATTTTCCTAAATTTAGAATTCAAGACCCAATACTAAACAGAAAGACTCAGTCGTATACCTAAATCAAGAAATTTTTTTTTTAAATTATCATAAAAATCAGAAACTGGACGTTTGCTAACTGTGATATTGTGAATAGAATCTGTCACCTATTAAAGAATCATTTAGAAATAAAGAAAGTATATTTATCAATGACTAATTAAAGTAATATGCATCAACGGTATACAGTGTAGACATCGTGGAAAGCTTGATTTTGTTTACATATAAAATGACTATAGAAGTGCCACTCCAAAATGATAGGTAATCCTAAACTCACCCATATGTCATGCTTAGTTTATATTACCCACCCTTAATGGAGGGATAATGTTTGTCAGCTGTAGTCCCTACCATTTTCACTTCTTCCATGATATAAATATTGAAATAAGCGCAATTTTTGTTTATTATATAAGCAATAAATTAAGGAGACTTCGTCCCTTATTAATATAATGAAGAATGTACACCCATAATTGGATGTGCCTTATTCCATAATAATTATCACAAAGTAAAGTCTTACAATTTTCAATTAATTAAGGAGGTTTCACTTGTTACCAATATTCCAAGGAATATACATCCATTACTCTATGGAATAATTCCATCTATACCATCTATTGCTTTGTATGCATAACAATTATTGCTGAGTAACGTCTTATAAAATTACAGATGGTGTGACGTATAACAGTGATGAAGTATTTAGGCATGAAAATGATAAAAGTGTAAACTCTTGTGTATTTTTGGAACTATCAAAGACATGTTGATGTAAATTCAAAATAATTAGGGATTGATTCTTCTACACCCTCATTCGGATGTAAACTAAATTCAAAATATTGCATTCATAGAAATAGATTAGAGAAAAATAGCCCTTTTTCAATCAAAATGAATATGGAACTGTCTGTTGCAACGCAGAAAATCATAAAAAGAAACCTTTAATGGTTTATTCATGTTATTAAAATAAATGAATGGTGTTCTCTTGAATTTTTGATCAAGTTTGTGACACTAAGAAAGGGGAGTAATAAATATCCGAAATGTAGCGAGTGAAAATAAATTTTTATTCAGAGAAGAAAATACTAAGTTATGAAAATTCCTGGCAAATCAAAAAATACATATGTCAAACATTCATTTGTTAATAATCATTGGTCTGGTGAAGCTAGTCTTTTGTAAATGCCTTTTACTGAATTGCCTGTAACCTGTGTAAATTTATTATTTAATAATTCTAAAATGAAGCTGTCATTTAGTAGATAACAATCTCATAGCAATTGTTCAATATAACATCTTGTCTTCATATTATGTCATAAATCGATAATATATTGGGGCATCCTTGTTATGCTGCCACTACTCCATGGCGCTACAAACCGGTGTGGTCCTTGGCCGCCTCAATGAGCCTTCGCCAGGTGGCTCTATCTTGGGCAATCGCCCGCCAGTTGTGAGTATTAGCAGTTTCCGGGCATCCCAGATGACGGCGTCCTCCCATCTAAGGTTTAGTCTGCCTTTTCCTCTTGTCCTGTAGAGCTTTCCATCTAGCAATTTCCTTGGGACTTCCTCTTCTGGCATTCTTGCCACGTGGCTAGCCCTACTTAGTCTCCCAAGCTTGATGTACCTCATCACATCTACCTCTCCATACAGATCATATATCTCCCAGTTTGTCCTCCTTCTCCAAATCTCACCGACCTTAACTGGTCCAAAGATACGATGAAGGATCTTCCTTTCAAAGATTAATGTATCTTTTTCTTCAGTGCTTGACTGGGTCCAGGTTTCCGATCCGTATGTAAGGACAGGCCTAATAAGGGTCTTATAGATGAGACATTTCGTAAAACGGCAGATGGCAGAGCTTCTAAGATGTTAACTTAGGCTAGAATAACACTTGTTTGCCCTTAGTATTCGCTGACTAATCTCCAGGGATATTCTGTTTCCACAGTTCACAACAGCTCCCAGATACGTAAACTGGTCCACATTCTGAAATGTAAATGGGCCCATAACTACCAGAACTCGAACTGCGGTCTCTGTTTCAGGTCCTGCACGCATATACATGGTCTTCTCCTGGTTTTAAGCTCATTCCCACGGCTTCTGCTGCTTCAGCCAACTTTAAAAACGCATTTTTAAGGGATTCAAAGGAACGTGCTACCAGGTCTATGTCATCAGCAAACCCCAGTGTTTGTGTAATGTGTTTATGTTAACCTGTTAAAGATAGTATAGGCAGTCTGGATTTCCACGTCACACATCACTCTCTCCAGGGCCAGGTTGAACTGTAGGCAAGCAAGCCCATCACCCTGCCTAACTCCTCGCGTGGAAACAACCAGACAGGTCTGATTGTCCTCAACAGTGCCCCTAGCATCATCCATGGTCATCTTGATCAAATGGACAAGTTTCAGAGGAACTCCAAGGTCACACAGGGCTGAGTACAGTTGAGGTCTCTTGATGCTATCACATGCATTCCTGAAGTCGATAAACAAGTGATGAGTCATCATCCTGTACTCTTAAGACTTTTCCAATATCATCCGGAGGTTAAACATCTGGTCAACTGTGGACCTTCCTCCTCTGAACCTCGCCTGATACTTACCAATCTCCCTTTCTGCAAATGGGAGGAGTTTGCAGAAGATGATGTTTGAGAGGATCTTATAGGCACACTGAAGGAGAGAGATCCTACGGTAATTGGAGCACTTCAGGATGTTACCCTTCTTGTGCAGTGGATAGATTATGCCTTTCTTCCACTGATCTGGCATTTTCTGTTTTTCCCAGACGGTGAGGATGATGTCTTGGAGGGCTCTCTGGAACTCGTCACCACCATGCTTAAGAAGTTCAGAAGGTTACCCATCCTCTCCTGGAGCTTTGTTGTTGTTCAGCCTGTTAATGGCATCAACAACATCTTCAAATGTTGGTGGATCTGGGGGATCCAGATCATGCTCAGCGCTTGGGATCACAAAGTCGTCTGGGCTGCCCGCACCCTTGTTCAGAAGCACATCGAAGTGACGGAACCATCGAGCCAGGATCTCTTCCCTCTCTGTGATCATGGAGCCGTCTTCTTTTCGACATAATTGGACCCTCGCTTTTGAATGATTTTCTACTCTCATTCACCACCTTGTAGAATGTCTTTGACTCATTCTGCCTCCTTTGCTCCTCCATCTCCTCCTGCTTCTAATGGGTTATGTCAAATTAATTTAATCTAAAAAATTGTTTTGTATTTAATTTTCTGTATTTTATACCTAGATACTCTTTCTATATGTATATGTACCGATAGCTGTAATGAAATGTGTTATGTTATATAATTATCAAGTACAATTAAGATAGTACTGGTACAAGTTAACAGATTTATTTTATTATTATTAATTTGCATAACACTCCTTAAAGGACCTGGGCCTTAGAAACAAACTTTCGCCAGGCTTCTCTATTGGCAGCCATTCTTCTCTATCTTCTTATACCTATGGCTAAGGTCGTCTCCGACATCGTCGATCCACCGCAGCGCGGCCGTAGAGTAGACTCTTTGGCAATATCCTTTCCTCCATCCTCTCTGCATGGCCTATCCATTTGAGACGGTACCCTTCAATAGTGGCCACGATGTCTTCATTGTTGTAAAGCTCATATAACTCAACATTTTTACTTATTCGCCACTGATCATTTATTCTCTTGGGACCGTATATTTTTCTGAGGACCTTCCTTTCCCTGATTGTCAGCAACTTCTCGCTTTCCTTCGTCAAAACCTATGTTTCAATCCTGTAGGTAACCACTGGTCTTATAATAGTTTGATAAATTGTTACCTTCCCGTTCCATGACAGTTCCTTTTGCTAGTGCATAAAAACATTTGTTGCCTGCTGTAATTCTGGCTTTTATTTCGTCCTGCATTTAGTTTTAGTCTGCCACTACCACTCCAAGATATTTAATTCATTATCCATTGGAAAATGATGCTGACAAATTTGTACTAATTCACATGATGCTACATTTTTCCTTGAGGATTTCATATATATAAGTTTTTCCTTTATTTATCCTGAGGCCTAGTTGCATTGCTGTCCTTTCGAATTCTTCGATCGATCCTGCCAGAGCCGGTAAAGTGCGGGCGCTGATAAGAATATCATCGGCATATGCAAGACATTGGGTTAGGCGATTATAAGTCGTCCCTACAGGATTGGTTCTTATTGCTCTAACATCCCGCTCCAGCACTAGATTAAATAGGACTTGCGATATCGGGTCTCCCTGTCACAAACCTTGCCTTACATCAAAGCTGTTTGAGAGTGCATTTTGTACCTTGATTTTACATTTCATAGCTCTTTGTGTCATCTCTGTCTAGGCAATCAACTTTTCGGGAATTCCAAGTGTTCTCAATGTTTTTCTTAACTCCTTTCTGTCTACCGAGTCATTTGCCTGCTTAAAATCTATGAAAGCATGGTGCAGATCCATGTTATGTTTGTATGCTTTCTCCAACATTTGTCTGACAGAAAAGATGTGATCTACTCTGGATCTATTTTTCCTAAAACCACATTGGTATTCCCCACAAATTCCTTCTCTCCATGAAGTTAACCTTTCACTTAGAGCAATTGAGAGGACTTTATAGATGGTTGGCAGCATCGCTATTCCTCTCTAGTTATCACAATTTAATTTGTCTCCCTTTTTAAAAATAGGGCACAAAACTGCTGTGTTCCATTCTTCCTGAATAGTTTTCTGTACCCAGATCTGATAAATGAGGTCATACAGCTGTTATATTAGCTCTTCTTCTCCATTCTTCAATAGCTCAGCTGGTATTTCATCCACCCCCGGAGATTTATTATTCTTCAACACCATTATTATTTCTTCTATTTCTTCTTCCTCACATATTTCTCCTTCACCTCTTTGTACTCTCTCTTCATTATTCGGTTCTGTACCATCTGGATTTAATACTTCGGAAAAATATTCCGTCCATCTATTTAAAATCTCTTTTCTTGATCCCAGTAAGTTACCCTGTTTATCTTTACAATATTCCAGTTGCGATTTAAAACCGATCTTCGAATTTTTTATTCCTTTTGTAAAATTTCCTGAACTCTTTCGCTGCATACAGTTCTTAAATTTCTTTTATTATTTTAATCTCCCATTCTCTCTTTTTTCTTCAACATATCTCTTTGGCTCTTTTTTTTTTTTACCGTATACTTTTCCTTTGTCACTCTTGTTGTCCTCTTCAAAAGGTCGGATCTTGCTTTGTTCCTCTCAACTAATGCCCAAGTATATTCTCCATCAAACCATTCGTTTCTTTGTTTCCTTTCCTTATATCCAAGCACTTCCGCCACAACCTCCTTTAAAATGGTTCTTATTTTTTCCCATTTCTCTTCGACAGTTGATTCTTCTATATTTCCTTCATTTAATCTTTCCAGGACTTTTCCTTCAAAGTCTCCTCTTATCTTTTCATCTTTCAAACCGTCTGTCCTCAACACTGCTGGTTTCTCCTCCATTTTTGCACTCGCTAGCTATTCTTTGTCTATACCTAGCTCCTACAAAGAAATGATCGGTGTTACAGTCCACCCCTCGAAAACTACGGACGTCTTGTATATGGAATATGTGCCTTTCATCTATTTATACATGATCAATTTGATTTCTTGTGTTCCCATCTGGCAACATCCAGGTTTCTTTATGAATTTCTTTTTATGGAAAACATGTAGTACTTACTCTAAATCCTTTTGCTGTTCCAAAATCAATTAGCCTAATTCCATTTTTGCTCGTTATTTCATATTTACTATATTTTCCAATATTAGGGATAAAAGTCTTTTCTTTGCAATTTTGGCATTAAAATCTCCCATTACAAGTTTTGCATCATATCTAGGTAAATCATCATATGCCCCTTTCTAATGCTCCATAAAACACATCCTTTTCTTCTCCATAAAACACATTGCTTCTCTCTTTATTACCACTATTAATCACTGTATAGTCCTTCAGGCTGACTATTTCTGTTGTTTTCTACCTAATATCCTGTAAAGTGGCAATGTCTATCTTATACCTCAGTAGTTCTCTCTCAAGTACTTTACTGGCGCCAGGTTGATACAAACTTCTTACATTCCAAGTTGCCAGTTTTAATAGTCCGTTTCCTCGCGATTGTCATGACCATAGATCCGTCCGGCTATTTTCTTGTTTCAGTTCCATAATATTTGATTTTTTTAACGGTATAGAGTTTTTAGCCCTATGACCACCCCCATTCTTGGAGAACCAGGATTATCTGTCAGGGTTTACTCCCTTAGCCTTTGAACATCGTTCTGGTCCGCAAGACAGCGGAGGAAAAAAAAGAAAATAAATAGAAAGCGGGTCGGAAAGGGAGTTGGGAGAAGATCAAAAATAGGTAGATGCCATAAGAAGGAAAGGGTAATAAGGTCAACGGAAAGTTGCCCCTTTAGTCGCCTTTTATGACAAGTGGTAAGATACTGCGGGCTTATTCTATTGTTCTCCATACCCATAGGGAATTTATATTTTATATTTATATTACTTTATTTTAATTCCTTTCTTATAATATAGTTCTTCATTTTTTTGTTTTAATCGATGAACAGAGAACTACATCATAGATTCATTATACTTTTTAGGGCCTGTTTTCTAATTTTTGTTTTGTATTTCACATTACTATGTTATCTTTCTATCCCTAGAATTTCTAGGTCAGTGGTTTCCAAAAGATGGCTTGCAGACCCTCAGGGGACGGCTAGGAATTTGCAAAGGGTCTGTGACTGGCTGGTGAAAATCAGTTTTAAAATACCTTTCTATTAAACATTTTTTTAATTTATTTTTCTCGAAGATTATTCTCTTATTTTTTTTACATTTAGTTGGACATAATCATTTCAAAATCAGGTGATATTAAAGTGAATATCTTCTTCTTTCCCTATCTCCGTTGTGCCGTTAGGTGTGGAGCTTAAAGTGAATATCAAAGGTATGATTTAAATTTAAACACTTGTTCAAAGGTTCCCGATGATTTCATTTATTTATTGGTAACTAACTAGCCGTAAGTGACCTTTAAATAGTGTGCCGTATTAGTGTACTGTGCGAGTGTCAGTGTAATTGTTCCCCCAATCTGTATCTACGGTACAATGACCAGGCGATGGGGCTGCCACCCTAAATCAATAAAAAGTACTGACCCATTATTAAAAATTTAAGTTAAGGCTGGAGAGAATTACTAATGGCTCAACCACAATGCATCTTTTTACATCACTTGTCAAGCAGTAGTAATTTTAAATTAATGACAATTTATTCAAGCAGTTAACTTGTTTTACTATTTATTTGTTATGTAATGTAAATCTTTAAAATAAATAATTTTCTCAGATAATTCAGTGTGAATTAATATCCACTATTTAATTTCTATAATTAGGATGTTGTTTATGCTTTGGCCCATGCAACAGGAAAAACTGGACGATTTACTTTAATTGAAAGATGGAGAAACAATGAAAGGCTACTGGCTCCACAGGAGCACCCATTAAAAGTAAGTATAGGCATTTTTTTGATCTATGACTGATTAAACATTTACATAAAATAAAATGCAGTTCTTTTGCTCAACAGCTCATCTACTAGTCAAGGCTTCTATAATTCTTTTTTATCAGTCATCTCTATTTAAATTAATAAATTTCCAGTCTTCCATGCCAAAGCATCATGAGAAACACCACCTGTTCATCGCAGTTTAGGTCTGTCATTCTGTCAGTTTATGTCTGTCCGCCTCATCCATTCTTACCAAGTGTGAGACTCATCTGTTTGGCAAGGCCCACATAATAAGAGGCATTAAATTCTTTCTATAGGCTTTAAAATTCCTGTTTTTTACAGTTCTACTATTTCAGCCCATCCATTCTTCCTCCTTACATACATTGAAGAATCTTCCTTTCATGGTCAAGGAATGCTTGTTCATCGGTTTTAGTCAGTGTTCATATCTCAACTGAATTTATGTGGCCGTTGCGTTCATTAACATTCCTTTTCATTCTTAGACTGCAGATTTGAAAATGGGCCAGCATAGTCCGAAATGTCGTTTATGCAATGAGTAAAGAAGAAGAAGTTTGAAAGATTAATAATTCTTACTGAATTTTAGAATCTTAATAAAATAATTTATTAAATTATTGCGATATGCATCAAATAATTTAAGAAAAAACAAAGTTTAACTTTATCAATAAAAAGCAAATATCAACACAATAATAAATTTGCATCAACCAGAATGACAGATAAATAAATATGCAACAAGTGCAGTGCCAGAGAAGGTTTTTATGTGCTTATATACTATATTAAAAACTTTGACAACTCTTTCGGCAGAGCACTCTATCATATGTTTGCATATCTCTGGCAGCTCTAATGCCAGAGTTCTGACAATGCCACAATGATAATAATATGTTGTGTGTCTTATTTGACTATCACTACAATAGAGAATATTTTTTCTTTTTCGGTTTCATTGTGTATCAAATGATGTTCAGCCCTTCCTGCTAGTCATCTCAGAAACCTCATTTCTGTTACTGATATTTTTCTGATATATTTATCTAGAACAGTCCAGTTTGATCCATAGTATAGCATAAGAAGGAAAACAGATTTGAAGAGGCAATTTTGATCAGAGAGCCTAAAGCTTGCCTACACACATTCCCATGTGTATAGGCAGCTCTATGATCAAAATTGGCTCTTCAAATCTGTTTGCCTTCTTATACTATACTATGGATCAAACTGGACTGTCCTAGATAAATATATTACCAAAATATCAGTAACAGAAACGGTTTGGCAAACCAAATTCCCATGTGTGTAGAGCGAACAAACAACGGTTCATAAGTTTTTCCTTTGTTCATATAGTGTATAGATGGAGAGCCATGAACCGAATCTTGGTTCGCCGAACCGTTGTTCACGGACTGATGTTCTCATGTATGTAGGCCGCTTAGCACTCCATAAAACTAAATGATACAACCAACTGTACTCCATGCTATACTATTGTCAAGGTCCTAATAATTGCAAGTTATGTAAAGACGGTTTTTGTTTATGCCTAGATGACTGCTCTTGAATGAGGTGATAATCAGTCCTCTTCATTTAGCTAGTCATTTCATTCATCAGCAATATATTACTGATGAAAGGAATCTGCCATTAGTACTATGTCATCTGCATGGGTTACACAGACTTCAAACCTGGACAGGTATAATATTCCAGAAACTCTCTTTGGGCATAGGCTTTCTTCACTTCCATTCCTTCATAGCGCCATTCAGCCCTTAATAAAAAATGAGGGGGATCAGGTTATCTCCCTGTTTAACTTCTTTGTAGAATGATACATTAATCCATTTAATCTTATAAAGTTTGGATTCTCCTAAAGTGACTTTTTTTTAGGTTGTGTCAAAGTGGGGTGAATATAGTAGTGAAGTTCAGCTTATACTGCAGAGGTCTGGAGGCTGGGGAACTTCACCACCAGAAAGTCCTTCGCCTGCCCAACAGAAATCAGTGAGTCCAGCTAAAAGACTTCAGGTGAAACACCAACAAAATCAATCTAGTCAGCAGGTGATAAGTTTTCTTTATTTTAAATTTTATTTTGTTCACATAATCATCCGAACAAAAAATAAAAATTTCATTAGAATATATATAGGATTCCCATTGTTTCATTAATTTCACATTCAAAGTTTCAATGTGCTTATGATAGATTTGCCATGATATGAATTTAGAATATGTTGGTCAGGGATCAACAAAGCTTACATTTCGTTTTTTTATTTTCTCACCAACATTTGGATCCTATTCCATCAGAGCTGTAAGGAAATGATGAAGAGAGAAGAAGCTCTGCATGAAGGCACACTGATGCTTTTATTATAGTGCATTTGTTTTTTTATGGTAACAATATGATAGATCCATATTTTCAAACACTTATTTTAGATAATTTTTTTCCTCTAAGTCAATTCCTAGTACTTTGTGCTATTTATAATCTGTTTTCACCAGATCTAGTCATGGGTTGTCTAGTCATGTACCATTGTACATTACTAGACATTATACATATTATGTATAATACATAGTTAGGGATTGATAAATTATTTGCCAATTCTATAATTTTGTTTTATTGAAAACTAGTTTCAAATGTTATACATTCATCTTCAGTTCTAAAAACACACAACAAATTCAAAAATAAGCAATTCAAAATATAGTTTAGTATTATTATACATATTAAATTAGATGTAATATAAATCAGTATTATAAAACATATATGAATTATGAATTTAATTAAGACAAGAAATCAAATACATGTTGGTACTCACCAAGGTTTAAATGGATTATATCAAACAGAAAAGTTTGTACTGGTTTCTTCTCGCACTGAACTAACAATGAAAGAAAGGTGGGATGTTTATAGGTAAACAGTTAAAGGGTCAGGGTTTTTCCAATAATGCCGGTGAGTAATTGGTTTTTCTGTTATAGATGGGAATAAATTTAAGATTGGGCTATTGGAGATATTTATTTGATCATTTATATTTTGTATTTCTTATTTTTGAATTTTTTTTTGTGTTTTTAGAACTGAGAAGAGAAATATGAGGACAGGGTTTTTTCTATTTTAAATGCAGGGTTTAATCCTAGTTTTTCAATTCATTTCCGACTTTGGTGGATATAGGGCTAATATGTATTGATATTGGACAATATTATCGTTATATAATTTAAACAGACCAGGTGCGAACAAAAGAAATAAGGGACGAGCAGGTAGGCTTTGGCTGGTCTCGAGGAAAAAGTGGAGACCGCCTGGAAAAGGTATGATTAAATTATACGAGTTGGATAATGGTTCGCAGATACCGGTTGTCAGGACAAGGGGTGGAGCCATCCGATGAAATCACAGAATTTCCTCCCTCTATAAAACTAGTCGGCCAATGAACAACGTTTTCGACCCCCTCTTAGGCAGAACAAGAGAGAAAGGGGGATAGAAGCAAGAAGGTGAAAAAGGGGGACTTCTGAACTGATCGAGGCTGAGGCAAGACTTCTAGGCTGAGACTGGCTGATGCAAGACTAGCTCTCTGAACTGTGACCTCTACTGATGCAAGCTTTCAACCATCGCCTTCAAGCCTTCGCCGGAGGAACCATCAACACCAATTAGTACAGATAAGAGATTTATGTTAAAACAATTAATGGCTAAGTCTAGGCTGAATCATTCCATGGTTAACTTTTATTGTAATAGTTTGTTATTTTAATTTTTTAGAATAAAGATAAATGTTAGCAAGGAGGTAGTTCTTTAGTAACCATGCCTGTATTTAATTCGAATATATTTCATTAAGATAGCAGTAACTTTGATTAACATTAGTATTAAACTTAAAAGTAGGAACATTATCTTAGTTAATTATTAAATAATGGTAACCACAAACCAGACCCTTGGAAAGGTATCCAATTTAGAGGACAAGGTAAGAAATTCAAAAGTATTCATAAGCTTACTTAATTTTGGGATAATCATCCTCAATGATTGCCTAATGGCATCCCTATATATATATATATATATATATATATATATATATATATATATATATATATATATATATATATATATATAGACTAATGTATTAGCAGCTAAAGAGATATCAAGCTCAACTTAACCTAGATAAACATAGCAGGGCCGTAATATGGAATCAAAACATAATGTTTCGGGATGGGCCTATCTTCGGGGATTGTTGAATAGATATCATTAATTGTCTTTTTTTGTAATTTTTTTTTTAAATATGATTGATATTGGTTTTATTATACCCATTATTTTTTTCTATGGAATATGTTATTTCAATTTCTTTATTATAGTTCTTTTTATTTAATGGTACGTTACTGAGATTTCTAAATCTAAAAAGTTTATGGTTTTGTTTTTTTCCAGTTCTACTGTTAATTTTATTGAGGGATGAATTTCATTTATTTCCTTTAAAAAATTATTTATTTGCCTTGTCGTACCATAAGCATATAATGTCATCTACATACCGATACCAGTATATGACATGCTGAGCTAGTTGAGAATTATTTGGGTCAACAATTTTTTGTTCTAATTTATTCATAAATAAAACTGCCAGAAGGGATGAGAGAGGGGAGCCCATCGGTAAACCTTCTTCCTGTTTGAAGAATCCTTACCGGAAACCCACCCATGCGGATGTTGTTATAAATGATGGAGCTAGGAGACCGATAGCACATAAACTCTCAGCCTTTAATAGCATGATTTACCGTCTTTTGAACATACCATTAAATAAAAAGAACTATGATAAAGAAATTGAAATAACATATTCCATAGAAAAAAATAATGGGTATAATAAAACCACTATCAATCATATTTAAAAAAAAAATTACAAAAAAAGACAATTAATGATATCTATTCAACAATCCCCAAAGGTAGGCCCATCCCGAAACATTATGTTTTGATTCCATATTACGGCCCTATATCCACCAAAGTCGGAAATGAATTGAAAAACTAGGATTAAACCCTGCATTTAAAATAGAAAAAACCCTGTCCTCATATTTCTCTTCTCCTAAAGACAAAATAGACCCTTTCCAAAAAAGCGGAGTATATGAACTATATTGTAATGATTGTGCAGCCAAATAGACGGGAAAAACTGGAAGATCGCTAACAGAGATTAAAGGAACATATACGTGCATATAATAATAAGATAGATAATTCCAACTTTGCAATTCATTTAAATGAAAATAATCATAAATTCATCAAAGACTCAGGAGTTAAATTAATACATAACGTTGAAAACAGTCTCAAATTAAATATATATGAAGCACTTGAAATAATAAAATCCTTCAAATCCAGTCCAGATTTTTGCTTAAATGACCAAATAAATATCTCCAATAGTCCAATCTTAAATTTATTCCCATCTATAACAGAAAAAACAATTACTCACCGGCATTACTGGGAAAACCCTGACCCTTAAACCGTTTACCTAAAAACATCCTGCCTATTTCTCGTTCATTGTTATTACAATGCGAGAAGGAACCAGTACAAACTTTTCTGTTTGATATAATCCATTTAAACCTTGGTGAGCACCAACATGTATTTGATTTCTTGTCTTAATTAAATTTTATGAATTTAATTAAGACAAGAAATCAAATACATGTTGGTGCTCACCAAGGTTTAAATGGATTATATCAAACAGAAAAGTTTGTACATATAAAACATTTATGTGTTTTATAATACTGATATATATAATTTAATATGTATAATAATACCAACTATATTTCGAATTGCTTATTTTTGAATTTTTTGTGTGTTTTTAGAACTGAGGATGAATGTATAACATTCGAAACTAGTTTTCAATAAAACAAATTTATAGATGTGGCAAATAATTTATCAATCTCTAATTAGATTGATCCTTCTATACCATTATGCGGATGTCATTTGATTTGAATTTTTGTTTTAAAGCTACTATTAACATATTTTTTCCCAATTAATAACTTCTATTTAACATTTTCTGTATCAGGTTTTGTATTTATTCATTTTCACGAAATATTTTTAGATGATGAAGAAAGATAGGAGAGATTCAAGTCCAGTTGATTCAACAAATCCCAAAATGTCTCCTGATATCAAAAACAACTCTTCTATTAGGGTATTTTACAGTTTAATGTACTTTTATTATATATCTATGTATTTTTAATTTTTTTGTTACCATAATATTAATTTTTAGAGTTTTAATGGAAATAAGGATGAAACTGTTGTTTACAATGCACAATATCGTGACTTAGTAAGGCTGGTTAACTTCCAACGAGAGAAACTTTCTGCACAGCAAGCTGAAATTACTAAAGTAACAATGTTATTTTTTATTTTTTTAATAGATATTTTATTTGTAACATACGTTTACAGGATTTATAATAATATTTGATAAATGTTATTATATTATGGCCCGATGCAAATACATCAAATTGCTCTGTGGTTTTGATATTGCTGAGCTATGTATACAATCATTCTCTACTGTATTCACTAATAATAAGGTCTGCATTTGACATTATCAGTCTGGATATAATGAAAACATTTAATGAACTAGAAGTTAGGTGGTAGTCATGCACCTTTAACATTTTTTTTACTGTTTTATATCGGCCTTGGATGAATTTCATAATTCTGCATAAAGATTAAAAAATGAGATGGAATATTTAAATCAAACCTAACATGGCAAAATTGTAGACATTCATTTTTTCTCTTATATCATCTATTAAGTTCTAACACCCATTAGCCCAATTCTTCCAACTACACAATAGATACCAAAAAAGAAAAAAAATACCTAATTTTGTTACAAATTACTTCTTCTTATAATTTATAGCATATTACAACCTCAAAATGTCTTCTGGCGTCTCTAGTTAGTTGGCATGGTTACTATTCAATCAGACTTGAAATCTAGCTAACTTAGCTACATTTTGGTCCTGAGTAACTGAGTTAGGAGGTGTTAAAACTTATATGACCATATTTACAACTGGTTAATATTGCTCAATATATATGTAGGCTTGTCTATATCAAGACTGATTGCACATTTTCTTACTTATTTGGCATACATTAGTTCCACTTTGGCCCTATGGTATCTTACTAAGTTGTTATATTGTTTTTTGCCCAATACTGTCAGTGATGAAAGTGCCCATTTGCTTGATTCTGAGGAAAGAGGTTTTTACAACCTAAAAATTTTTATTTCCTATAAAATTTAAACAACATAAGATTTAAATATAATAACTAATTTTAATGCATTATGAAATTAATTTTTTATCTTTTATTATTGTTGTGATTAATGAATCTAATTTATAAATTTATGTAAATACAGTCAAAATATTTTATAATGACTACAAAAAGATAGGAAGATAATGTTATAATCGTTGGTCGTTATAACCACTCATTTTCTTTTTGTTACCTTCTAAGCTCTGGACCCCAGTTCATAAAAAAAAATTTGGATGTCACCGAAGCCCTTATTTTATTTTCATATTGAAAAGGAAGATAAGATTTTTGCATTTGTGGAACAATGTTTAATTTTTTTTTTTCCTATGGCCCAATTCAGTATGTTTGATCTTCCTTATTTGTTTTTATTTTCCCAAAAAATAAGTCCTCTAACATTGAATATTTTTTTCTTCCCCCCCTCCCCCTCTCTCCTCCTGTCTTACTTTTCATCTTTAAGAAATTATCGGCATAGAAGGTTCTCAATCCAGCAGTTTCTGCTCAACTGTTTCATTAAACAAGAGTTTTGCCTTTATTCCCTTCAATCCTCTGGAAATATTCTCAATAAGAGATCCTTGGACGGTAAAGTGGTCTTTTTACCTGTAGATCTAGCTTCCATGATTTTCCTAGATAACAACTTGGACAAACGGGTTATTCTGCAGGTTACAAACCTGTTCTGACCAGCTTGAGATGTATTTGGATCTATTTAAATTTGATTATTTATTGCAATTGGAATCGAACACATTAGTTAAATTCATAATTTAACTGCATCATTAAAGTTTTTTTTAACATAGTCTAATTTGATCTTACAGTTCGATGCAGAAATTAATTATTGGGAGACTAAAACAAGGGAACAGCAAGGCCAGATTGAATATATGTCCCAAGAGGCAGCTAGATTTGAAGCTGTTGCTAACACCAATGATCAAATGGTAATATTTTTTTGAAGATATTAACTAATTTTACAATATGTTTAGTAATCAAAATTAGTTTTATTTATATATTCAATTTTATAAATAAAGTATAATGACTGCTCCAAAAGCAGTCATGTCGAAGAAAGGTTTTGACGATTATGACGATGAGTGTCTGGTAGAGTTTGTGAATCAGTAAAATGAAACAGTTAAAAATTTAAACAAAACTATAGCCAATCAATTTTATATGATTGAAATAATAACAGAATTAATTACATTTTAGATCTTGTACTACTTTAAAAAATATCTCTTTAAGGGATTTAAATATTCATCTCAAATAAATACTTCAATTAAACATTAAAAAATCAAAATGTTTTTTTAAAATGAGTACTGATTTACTAATCACATAATGATAAAACACTATCTGTTGTGATTTAATTACAAATATATGATATTTATTACTGAAATGGCCATATTAATTAAGAGTTACACCTTCAGTTCTTATAAAAAATTATTCTTAACAAATCATTGTTTAACATTTTATACATACATTCTCCAGCCTTGGTTTGCACTTACTATACTAGGCAAAATGGTTCTTATTAATTAAATAAGATCGCAACCCCGACACTGTATGCATTTCTACCCTTTCAGTACAAATGAAAACCATTAGATTTAAGCCTAATATTTTGATTTAACAATATTTTAAACTAGGCTAGGATGTTTAATGAGAGCGGAGTTGTCGCCATTGTGAGCAGTTCGACAAAATACATATATAATATTGATTGAAAATAAAGTTTGGCAGTCATGCCCAGCTGCTACAGTGGGCAGTTCCAGCGAAAAGATACCTTTACAGGTCAGATATCACAAGCCCAACTGCCATGTCTCTCCCATGCTTTGGACAAGATAGCTCACTATAGGTTTTCCACTCATTAGCTACTTCCATCTCCAAATATTATCTAGATAATATTATGGAACAAATATTATTAGCCGTTGACCGCTTGGTCAAGCTGATATCACTATATGGAAAAGTACCTTTCCCATCAGGGGCTGGAAATCTTTTGTTAGCCCTATCTGATATTGTGCTTGGCCCTTATCTACTTGTTATAACTAACTAACTCCTTGACGCTACTGACCGATGTGGTCCTTAGCCTCATCAAGAAGCTTTTGCCAGGTAACTATCTTATGCATTTGCTCTTCAGTTGAGAGTGTTCAGTATGTCTCGGGCATCCTGGATGAGAGCATCCTCCCATCTGAGCCATGATTTGTCTCTTCCTCTTGTTCAAGCAGCTTTTGGAATCTCCTCCAGCATTCTGGAAATGTGACCAGCCCAACACAGTCTTCCAAGCTTGATATGCCTATCTCCATACAGATTGTAGATCTCCCTGTTCTTCCTCCTCCAGTTCTCATCGACTTTAACTGGTCCAAATATGCGATGAAGGATCTTCTATTCAATGACAAGGATCCCCTTCTCTTCCGTGCTTGTGAGGATCCACGTCTCCGATTTGTAAACAAGAACTTGCAGATTTGGGTCTTACAGAAGAAACATTTCATGCAGTGGGAGATGGCCAAACTTCTCATGTGTTTGTTGATACAAAAATTACACCTGTTTAACATCTATTAAAGTTAAATAATAATTTTTAAAAACTATTTATTTTGTTGTGGTATTCAATTATATATATGGTGTCTATTAAAAACTTTTGTTAGGCTATGAATTGTTACAAAGTATTGATGTAAAACAGCATATATGCACCCAAAACTTCGATATATATATATTTTAACATAATACAATTTATTTTCAGTTACGTGCTTTGGGATGCTTGGAAGAAGAAAGGGAACTGGTTCAGCAAGAAGAAAGAACTCTAAGATCTGAGATTACACTCATAAGATCAAAGCTTGCTAATTGTGAAACCGAACTTCTCCAGTGCAAAAAGAAAATTAGGTGGCTATTTTTATCTTTACATTTTAATCATTTTTATGGCTTATGAATTACTTCTGAAGTCATTATTTTAGAGAATTAAGTGAACAACTGGAAGAAGAAGCTAGAGGGGAAGTTGCACTTCTTGCAGAAGTTGATAGGCTTCAGGTGAGTTTGAGGAAATATCTATTCTAACATAACATTTAAAATGTTACCCGTTTTTTTGATATCTCATTTCAATTTTCTAATGGATGAATTATGATAATATTGAATGTTACAGCGGGAAATCGAGCAAGCTAAAGCTAGAACTGAGATGAATTCCCATTCCTCTGAATCATTACGCTCTCAAGTAAGTCTTCATTGCCTCTTTCTAAGTAAATTTTCAATAATTCCTTTTGGTTGTCACTTTGAAAAAACATTTAATCAATTATAATTTGCAACTAACCAAAAATTTTCCTTGACCTGCTGAAATGATAAATATTTTAATTTTTAATTAATTAGTTATATTTGCTGATACTAATCAATTTGATTTAATTTAAATATCACTGTCAACTTTTGGATATTGAATATTTTATTGTAAAAAACAAGTAAATAAATAATAACCATAGAAAAAACCTTAATTGAATAAATGTTCATCTGTATTAAATTGAATAAAAATAAAAATAGTAATGAATCCATCATTTAATCATTTATAAATATCAGAGATATAGAAAACATTAAAAGAATTTAAAAAATTTACAATCTCGGGTGTTCGAACTGTAGATCTCTAGCACTGTAACCAAGTGCGTTACCGTGAGTCCACAGTCACTGTTAAACTATTGTCAGAACCACGTCTACTTGCATACACCAAGAACATCAAATTGATATTTCTCGAGAATGAAAGTGAATTGTGTCTTTACTATTGTGAGTTTTTAGTATCTTGCGGTTTTGTCTAGAATCACTCTAAGAATATATTATTATCAATTAAGGTAATGATTGGTTATACACTATTATTTAAATCTTTATGAAATGATGAAACTTAATTTGATATCTTGACTGAGAAATAGCTATCCGTAAACTATGGCAACTTTATGACTGGGGGGTAATCTTTAAGACAATCATTATTTCAAATTTGAATTTTTTAAGCGGGCTCATTGTTACCGCCTTTCGTTTAGTTTCAGATTTTGGATTGTCTGTATCAAAAGACAGTAACAATGATCCCACGTAAGAAGTAAACAAATTTTAAATAAAGATTGTCTTGAAGTTACCCCGCCAGTGCTAAAGTTAAAAATTGAGAATGCCTTTGTTGAAGGTCTTGTGCAATGATGAAAAATAATTTCAAGGTGGAAATTTCAATGTTTTTTACAAATCAAAGTATTTATCTAAAATAATCCCAGTTCTTAGCAAGCTGGTCAACTTTTCATCATTAGGACTACAAACCACAAAATCACATTAATGCAGGTTAAAAAACACTAAAGGTAGCACTTCTTACGCTACCTTTGAGTATAATTTGACCAGCTGAAATTATTTCTTAAATTTTTAGGTAATGACAATAGAAACAGCCATATCTGAAAAAAAACGGCAAGTTGAGCGCCTTGTATCTGAAATGAAAGAAGCTAATCTTCAATCTTTGGCAGCTGCTCCACCTGAAGAACTAAAACTTCTATTAGAAGGTAAAAACTGGGTCTGTTTTTTTTTAGGTTAGCCTTACGAATATAAATCAGTTGCAGGTCTTTTTTTACCTTTTGATATTGGAAACCTGTTAACAATTCTTTGTGAAATAATGATTTTATATATATCAACAGTAAAAAGTTCAATGGGTGTAACCCTCAAAATGAAAACTAATTTTAATGTTTGAATTAATAAAAAACATTCGAGCCACCACACAAAAGTTACGTCCACTTGCCATAGAACAGAGAAATTCAAGAGGCGCCATTTTCAATAAAATAATCATTAAGGTAAACCCATGAAAGGATGAATAACTAACTCTCCTCATGTTTCATTCCTTTTAAAGTCATACTACAAATATGTTGTGATTTTGAATTCAAAGTCAAATTTAGCACCGAATGTGTGAGCATATAACATACGAGGTATCCTGGCATCAGGACGGGAAGAGACACAGCACTTGCTTGCCGAGGTCTGTCCAGTTAAGAAGCCATCTTGCTGTTTGGACGTCAACAAGACACATGTCCATTTGATGTAACACATTTAAGTTTTTTGAGATGATCTCGGTTCGGAAAACTATTCCACATTGTGGATGTTGGCCAGACAACCATCACAAGCTGCAAAGTCAACAGGAAAATTTTGTAATAAATTTCTTTCATGCTTAATTATATATTTTTTTTATTTTTAATCAGATAAGTTCTAGTAAAAGATTTTTGTTCTGATGATCATTCATTCAATTTCAGATACACTTCACAGAATCTTTCTTAAAGAATATGCATCCTCAGATACGAATTAAAATTAAAATGATTTAGAAATTGAATTAAAACCTTGAATTGTAATTAAAAATTTATATTTTTAAAAATAAAAATTGATTAAATAAATTGTAATTAATTATGTTAAATATTGAAAAAATTTTCTAAAAGAAATATAGGTGATTAGAAGTTCTCCAAGCAAAAAAAAAAGCAAAAAGAAAAATTTTCTTATTGTGGCACTCTTCTTCCAAGCCAGTGATATATATTTATAAAATCAATGTTTGATACACACATATATACAGTAGAACTTGGATTAACCATGGCTCGATTGTCCGTGTTTGCGATTAACTGTGCTCACTATTCTAAAAAAATTAATAATTCACACTTTTCACCTGCAGCTCTCACTTTTTATCCTCATTTTCAAACAGCTCATTTCACACATCTCTGCATTTTGCCTTTGTTGTGCATAGCTGTTCCAAGTGGTCAACAATGGATGCTAACATTGAATGTGCTTTTCTTTCTCTAGAGAAAAAAGTGTTGATTATATACCATGTTTTAGATGGTGAAAGTGTAAAAAATCTTGTTGATGAACAGACAAGACGTGTGTGATTTAATCAAAAGAAAAAAGGCGCCATACATTTCCTGGTTGAATTTTTATATTTGTCATTTCAATTTGTTGTTTAGTCTGTTAAATGTCTGTCTTTACGACCGGCCGGTGCTCTCATTCATAGAGCTGCTCCAAGCAGAAGGCAATAGACACAGAGAGCCGTGAGGTGGGGTAAAGCGAAGGAGGTCGATGTTGGTGCATCATTCGATTTATATATTGATCGAACTTAGTAGTTCATCCACCACTTTATATTACTACTAGCTTTCAATCATTTTTATAGGTGGTGTGCAGACATAATTATTTATATGATGTAAGTGTGTTAGCTAGAGAGCATTTTCTTTATTAACATTGTGCCTAAACAGAGAGTAGGTATCTCTATTTTAAACCTGAAGTACTTTCAAACACAAGTAGTGAATTGCCTAACATTCAATGTAAATAAAAGTAGTGAAGTGAAATTTGAGTGGAAGCATAAATGGGAGGAAACACAGGACTATGGAATTGCGACTGGGGATAGAACAGACATTCTCGAAAGTATCGATCTGTTCCTGTAGGTAATATTTCCTGGGAACCCACTTCTTTACTTATTGCTAAGTCATATGAAACTAATGATGAAAAATCAATCACCAAAAATCTATCGAAAAATATTGAAGTGAAGCCATCTGCTTTAATTATTACAGATGTGATTCTGAAGTACTTTTTGAAGCTGAGCTGCATAGTGTTCAAGAGATGCTTAGTTTTGGGACTGTGGTAAAAGAATCTACATGAATTTTTCTCATATTTTAGAAGAATTTTGTGTAATTTTAAATTTTATGTTATTTAAATTTGATTAGTTACATTTCTTTGCATTAGTGTTTAGATTATCCAAAAGTTGGGGTCTTGTTTACTTTACTACTGCCAGCTACTTTTTAAAGTAATAGTTATAGATAATAAATCATTTGACTACTGGCAAGTATCTCATTGCTAGGTTAAGGTTATTATTTTTAAAAGTAATGCATTCAAGTTTTTCAAGTAATTTAGTCCTTTGGAAATTAATATGATTTTTTTTTGAAATTTTTGAATTGTGCAAAGATAAAAATGAAGCTATTCTATTGAAATTATCTACAAAAAAATGGGATAGTTCACAAGAAGAGAAATTATGATAATGTTCATTCTATGAACTATGAGAAATCGAATAAAAGGTAGGTTTGTAATAAAAAAAACTTGTCGTACATCCAAAGGTTTATATAGTCATAAGTGGATTGATAATGCAAGGTTGCCTTAAAATAAGGCACTATTGATCATTTATTCATGGACACAAAAAAATACTACCACAAAGTTTTGTATGAAAGCATGTGAAATTAGTAAAATAATTGCTGATCGTAAAAATATGTTGCGAGAAATTTGTGCACACAGTTTAGTAAAACCCATTATCATTGGGGAAGATAATATGATACTTGAAATTGATGAAAATCATGCTTTAGCAAAAAAAAATATAATGTTGGAAGATTGTATCCTCAGCAATGGGAGTTTGGAGGCATTTTTAGAGAAACCAAAGAACGCTTCCTGTATGCTGTCGAAGATCGTATTTCACAAACACTGTTTGACTGCATAAAATACTCAATGTGGCCTGGAACAACTATAATATCTGATTGTTGGAAAGCATATGAGGGATTAAAACAGGTTCTACTGGAACTGAAATATAAACATTTAACTGTAAATCATTCCAAAAATACTGTCAGGAGCAAATATTCAGTTGATTGAGTCTTTATGGGCAAAAGCAAAAAGAAGAAACAAGAAAGAATGCAGGATAAACCCAGAACTCATGAACTCTTATTTTTGTGAATTTCTCTGGAAACAGAAGAATATGGAAAAGGAATTGTTTAAAACGATTTTAGAATAGAAAGAAAACTTCATTTTGGGACCAAGCCCTCTAAGAATAAATATGTTGTACAAACAAAAAAATAACAATTCTGGCTTGCATAGTGAAATAAACAAATAAGAATCATAAATAATATTTTTAAAAAAATAGAAGAAAAAAAGAATTCTTGTGAAGCAATTTAGACCAGTGCTAATAAAAAAGAACAAAAATAGTGAGAAAGGAAACTTGCATTCACCTATTTAACAAAACATTATTGTTAAAGTAATTATTTATATCTCATAGTGAGAAAAAAATATATATACATAAATTTACATTTTAATTTGACAGAAAAAAAATAAAATGAGATAAGCACACAGAAAAAGTTATGAAAGGAAGAGAATCAACATCTAAAAAACATTTAAACAAAATTAATAACATAAAGAGTGTATTTGAATTTCTTTACAATAAGCACACAGAAAAAGTTATGAAAGGAAGAGAATCAATATCTAAAAAACATTTAAACAAAATATACAGTATATTGCTATATTTGAAATATATCTTTATTTTTATCTTCATATTTATTTTTTTTCTTGTTCATTTACACTTATATGCACATCCCAACTAGATTTACTAACTTCTTTGACATCTCTTTCAGTTAAAATATTATACAGCTTTTATGGAGGGTCAATAGAATCGTATTTTGAAATGAATATTAAGCTGATAGACCTTTGTATTCTTACGTGTTCGCTAATATTTGCCACTAGGAAAATATTTTATCAATGGTTGAACTGTTATATTTAAAACCACATTGGTAATCTCCAATAATTTCTTCAGTCTATTCGAAACATTGCCTTTAAAAATATAAAATCAATGACCCCATTTTCATTAATTGGTAAATGGATATTTTTCAGACAACCTGTTTGAAGCTATTGTCTCATCCACTGGGAATGAACTGGGGCTTCAAAGTGGCTATCAAATAAAAATCTGTTTATTGTGTGGTGTGAAACGAAATATTGAGTTTATATTTCTGCTGGCAAAGACTTAATGATAAAATATTGGACGGACAAAATCTTTCAGTGTAAAATGATCCTTAAACTCATATTAAAACTGCTGATGATCCTCAAATTTTATTTTTTGTTATAAATCATTTCGGTTTTTATTTGGCCAAGTAAAACGTATATAAAGAATGCAACAGTTTAAAAAATATACACTTAAAAATAATTCTTATCAGCTGAAAACAATTTTGAAGTATATGTCAATGAACCGTTTATATCTACAATGCAATACATATAAGGGTTTTTGAGAACAAATTTGAAAACATGTGCAAGACTCCATTGTTATAAAATTTTGTTTTCTGAACATTTTGTTTGTTACAAAAACAATTACTGTATATATTATTATGTTTAAAATATTTTGTGTTTTGCATTATTGTAGTCATACCTCTGTTTTGTTTTATTTATCTATCCTACAAGGAGCAACATTTTGTTTGGGTAAGCTATCACATTATCATCCATTGTTATTTCTATTAAAATTCTTTTTCTCTGCCTTACCGTAGAATAATGCAGTTGTTCCATTTCCCTCTACAAATTAGTTATATAATTAAAACTATAAATTAAAAAGAAAAAGCATTATTTAAAAAAAAAAAAGAAGCTTTTTTGGATAAATGATAGGTTTTATGAACTCCTCGATATATGCAGAGATAAAGTTTCTTCTCATATTTCTACAATGTATTATAGTCTCCTCAAAACATTCAATAACGAATTCACTAATCTCATTTATGAATTTTGTTAACTATCCATTTCACTTCATTTATTTTTCATTCCCCAAGTACAAAAGTTTCCGGCCTGAGGAAGAAGAAAATGTGAAAGAAAAAAATGGTGTTTTTGTTTTTCATTATATTATCCTTTCATTATATTATATTATAAGTTCTATACACTTAATACAACACTTAGGCAGCATTTCTATACCACGAAAAAAATATTTTTCTTTCTTAGAAAAATATTCTTCCACCGCTGCTTGGACCTCTTCGTCGGTGTTAAATCTTCCACGAAGGTCAGATTTTAACTATGAGAAAAGGTGGAAGTCACTAGGGGGCAAGTCTGAGCTGTAGGGTGGATGGGAGGTTTATTGGAATCTGCAGTCTGTCATAGAGGCTTTGGAAATCAATGCAGTAGACAGTCAACTTTCCCCGCCTTTTCTCTTTGATGGTGTCTTGTAAGCGGTGAAGTAGGGCTGCATAATACTCTTCATTCATTCTGGTGTTCCTTTCCTTAAAATCAATCAGTAGTATTCCTCTACAATCCCAAAAAATGGTGGCCATTATCTTTTTTGTCGACTGTGTGACTTTTACCTTCAGCGGAAGTGCTTCTCCATTCCATAGACTCCCTTTTCCAGAGTGGGTCATAATATAGAACCATTGTCTCATTCCTAGTTACAATTGAATCCAAGAAATTTTTTGGTTTGGCATTATGCCTACATAAAAATTCATTGCAGCAGCGAACACATTCCTCTTTTTGAGCAGCTGAAAGAATTTTTGGAACCCATCTTGCACTCACCTTGCTCATATGCAAATGTTGTTTGATGATCCTCAGAACAATTGTTTTTGAAAGCCTCAACCTTGCTGCTATTTCTTTGGTCTTTAGCCTCCGATCAGACAGCAATTCATCAGCTTCCACAAGTTGGATTGTTTCAGAAGTGACAGCTTCCAATAAGTGACTAAGATGTGGGTCTTCACCCAGATTTTCACTCCTTAATTTAAATAATTTTGCCCATTCTTTTACAGTGGAATAAGAGGGGAAGGACTCCCCATACACATTATACAAGCGCTCTTTAATTTGCACAGGAGTAAGGCCCTCTTTACACAAGAATTTAATAACCTCACGGTATTCGATCATGAACATTGTTAAAATGCACAAATTTCTTCAAGGTTAGATACTGACTGACAGGACTGAGGAAGTGTGGGTGATGGGTATCGGGAGTGCAGGCATAGACAGAAACAGCGGGCAATTCTCAGCCTGCCTGAAAAAGGGGAACGAGAGCAGGCCGGAAACTTCTGGACCTTACTTCATAAATTATTTTCTTTTATTTACTTTTTCAATTTTAATACAAACTTATTTAAGTATATATATTTTGCTTATTTTTAAAATTTAAAATTTTAGCTTTTTTCTGATTGAACAAAAAAAAAAATGCTATATTTTTGTCCTTGTCTAATGTAGGTACTTGTCTAATTGTGCAGAGCTAATAGTTTATTCCTACTTTTTACATCACTGGAGTCGTTTATTTCTAAAGTGAACCCTATCATTATTGAGGAATTTGAAAAAACTATATTTTCTGAATTGTGATATCCAAACTAATTTTTTTTTTTTTAAATATTAGAAAAATCTTTATTTCCAGCACATATTTCCAAAAATCGTTGATTGTATTAATATTAATTAACCTACATTTATATAAGGCCTTGATTTTCAAAAAAATCATTCAGCGTTAAGTTTGGAAAGAACCGACTCACTTGATTGCTAGGAATGTTTACTGATATTCTTAACTGTTCATAAAATGTGTAATAGTTTTTCTTTATCCATCAATTAAAATTCATTCAGTTTAGTTTTGTTTAAAAAACTTTTTTTCTAGAAGTTTTTCTCTTCAGATGAACTAAGATGAATAGAATTTCAATGTATCAAAAAATAAATAATAACAAGAAAATACATTTATTACTAATAAAGAAAACATATTAATTTGTTTTCCATTACCTTCTAAAACTCTGTGATATAAGTCAAAATCATTTTAAATCTACAGTTCCAAATAGACAGATAGCAATTATAATAGCAAAAATTTACTGGCATAATTTCCTCACACAAAAAAAAAAAATTAATGAACTAGGTATGATTTAATTTCATCTTGTGTTCACTTCCATATTTGTAGTATGCATTAGTTCTTTTCCTTGAAGACATGTGATAACTGGCTGCTTATCACAAATTTCTTTACAAATTAATTGAATTATTTATTTTAGAAAGGTTACAAATATTTATATATAATATTGGACCTGTGACCTTTCTAAAATAAACGATTCAATTTTTGAGACATTTTGAATAGAGAAACTATAAATTTGTAAGTATAACCTTTCCTGCAGCTCTTGATGACTGTCGAGGGACTAATCAAATCCAGCTATCTTATCTCATAGATAACATCTTCGTCTAAGTTCCCTCCAAAGAGTCACTAAAAAGTGGCAGCACAAGCTAGATATGACAGCATAACCTAGCGCTACCGCTAAGAAACTATTTTAACATTTCCAATGCGGTATGATTAGACAAGTACATTTGAACATGGTCTTTTAAAACTTCTTAATGAAATGTAGATTAATAAATTTCAACTTCCCCTTGACTTTAATATGGACTGCCCCGTTAATTTATAAACATTTTGTTCTATTAAAAAACTAAGCAAAATATTTAAATTAAATTCACTGCTTTCATTAATTAATAAATTAGGTGGTTACATGAAAATATGTGTTCTAGGTCCTCATAAACCAGGTAGTGTAAGAAGAATGATTGGATCTCCGAGACAACTTGAAAATGCTGTTCCCACGAGTAAAAATCCTCATGGTGTATGGGTTTGAAATTGCCATTGATTAATTTTTTCCTCTTCTATTTCAAGTTCTGATATAGGTAAAATTGCCTATTTTACTTTTCACACCATTCGTGCATTCTGTATAAGCCACTTGTGATATAGAATTGAGAAATGATCAGTTTAATTATGTAACAGATCTACTTAAAACGTACTTCTGTAAGTATAGATTCTTGAAAGTTTCAATTTCTAATTATAAATATGCATAGTCAGTGTTAGATGAATTATCTTAGGTAATAAATAAACACAGCAGACTGTATAGTTTTTAAAGAAAATGGTTAATACAGGACCATCTTGTCTAGTGTAATTATTTATTTTATTTCTGAGTCATAGGCTGTATTAGTTTATAGTATTATTTATTTATTAATTCACCTTGTGATTAGACTGTTTTGTGTTAACTTTATAAATTACATTTTATATATTGTTTATTATTTTTATTTTATTTTTGTTTTTTATTTTGAAAACATTTATTAATACATACACACATTTAAAAAATGTGCAAAGCTGTAAATCTTATGCTTTTTAAAACATTTTTTGGCCCTTTCATGAATGAAAAGTTACTAAGAAAGTGTATGATTGTCAATGGGACTTCATCAATTTGTTACAAAATATGTCTAAATTATAAAGAAATCATCCCTCATCTGCTTATTAAATATAATTTTACTTGTTTTGTTTGCAAATAATTACTTATAAGCAAGTTCAAACCTAATGATTATAAAAACAAAATTATAATTTTGAAGGTTACTTCCCCCTTAATGGTCTGTCTCTCCTTTATCTAATCCTTGATCGTTAGGAACAAGTTCAGTTGCCAGAAGTTATTTTATCTGGTGACATTACATAGGATTAAAAGAAAAATTAAACTATAAAACAAAACGGAAGTTTATATGAGAAGCTGATGTTTTTCATTCCCTCATTCCTCTTTGATTTAATTATTCTAGCGAACAGTTATTCACTGGGTCATGTTTATGTTGGTCCGACAAAAAACTTAACAGATCGGTTGTAGGACCTCAGTACAAACACAAGATAAAGAGAGGAATGGAGTTTCAATAGGTAAATGGCTTCCATCAAGCTATGTCTCAGATTCCTAATTTTGATGGGTTTATGGGATTGTTGCAAATATTTTTCCTAAAGAAATTTAGTAGCAGACTTTATCCATTATTTATATAAATTTTTGTTTTAAATAATACATTTTTATGAGGGAAAAATTTGTAAAGACTGTACTAATGGATTCTTGCCATTAGAAGCGCAGTATAGGGCCTGTAAATTGGCTGTTAAAAGACAAATCTTTCATTTCCTGTTTTGGAATTGTGTATGATTGATGACTGCCATTATTGCTTTGGTATTTTATTTTTTAGTTATATAGTTGAGATTTTACATGGTATTTAGCTGCTTGTAGGCAGAGGTCTTACAAAAAATTGTTGTTTTGTTATTGATTGATAAGGTAGCATTACTAAGCTTGTTGATAATCTGGTAGACATTTGACTAAGGTAGGATCACAGTTCAGGATTGCTGATAATTTACAGTAATATATTTATTATTCTAAAAAACTATCATTTTAATTTTGTTTTACTCCCTTTTGTAAGCGTAAAAGCTAGCTTCAACTGAAAGCACCTTGCTATTGGAGGACTGGCTCAATGCCGGATTGTAAAGAGCATGCTATTATTACGATTTTGAGTTAGTTATTATTGTAAAATCCCCCCAAAAGCCTTTTTGCTCAGATAGTAGTTAATAACCGGTCAATTTTTTGCCATTTCAGGCATCATGAAAATCACATAGGTCTAAAAATTAAAGATACTATTGTATATGTAGTTGAACATATATTTATTAAGTAACAGGTACTTGTATAAGTAAGTATATATTGAGGTAGTTTTTTTTTTTTTTTTTTAAGAAGGCGTAAGCGCCATTTAGCAAACAGGAAACATTTTTTCCCCAAATAACAATCGATTTTTTTAAAATTGTAGTATTTATTGTATATAGGAGGAGTTTATTAAGGGGACAAAACTTTTATTTAATTACAATATATTTTCTAGGCTTTTAGTACTGGTCAAGACCAGAGTGACGACTGAGAGCCATCAGTATTTGGTACTTATTTCATCAATAGTCAATTTTTAGAACATTTTCAATTTTTTTTTTTCGATTCATCGTTAGTGGGAATTAGTGGTGGTGTTTAGGTCCCATAATAAATTGAAATCTGAATTTCAAATTTTTGGTGCTTAAGCTTTTTTCAAAAAACGATATCGATAAGCTGAACTGCTTACTATAGATGCACTATTTTTATACTGTTAGCTTCATTAATTTAATTTTGTAAGTTTCAGTCAAGATAATGCCTGAATTGGCAAAACTTAGGCCAGCTAGTTAACCGTTATTTGAGAGGCAGTGACTAAATACTCAGTTTGTCATTTACCTATTGAATTGGTGGCTGAAACATGCTGGATGCGACTTTTTTCTCAATTACTTTTTAATTTTTTTTCTAGTGTCAATCGGTTAGTTTGAGATCTTAGCCTTTAATTTTTCTACACAAAGTGAGTGATGACAAATGTTATTCCACTAAAAAAGTAATTGTGAATAAAGTTACAGCCAATGTTGTTCCACCAAGCCACCAATGCAATCATATATTTATTTATTTTTATTTTTGCTCTCATTATTTATTATGATTTTGGTGAAATAAAATATTTAACTAATAACATATGTGGATAAATTATTTCTTGGATTTATTTTTGTTTAAAAAATTATAATTACTGTTTTTACTAATAAAATAATGTAAAGACCCATTTTCAGTATTTTTCTTTGCTTATTTAATGGCTTCACAAATAAAAGGCATTAAAAAATAGTAATAATTATTATAAAAAGAAAATTCTGGAAACTTCTACTCGGTATAGTCTAAGTTATTATGAATAAACCATGCTTCATATCCTTTTTTTATAAAGCGATTTAATTTTACCCTATTGTTTTGTCATTTGTGCCATAATCTACAAGTAATTCTTGATTTTTCTTATTTTCATAAAAGTTATTAGGATATGATAAAATAGGTTGGTCAATTTCAGCTCACTATGTTGGCTCATGGACTTTTTTAATAATTGCTCTGATATAATTTGTGTGTATGTATTACTGTAGGAGCATAATGAACTCAGCTTGGATGTGAATGTTTAATTACCCACCTATGGATTGATGAATTAAACAGATGTTCTGTAATTCTATAGATAGTTCTGAATAATTAAAAAAAAAAAATGTATTTATATCATTATAAATTTGGACCTATGTTACAGAGAATGAATTTATATAATATCCCTATTGTAAAAACACTCAAATTTATTTATTCAGAATTTAAAACATGATTAATTATATTCTATGTAAATATTTTTTTTTTATTGTCATTCTTATTAAAAAGATTGTTATTATAAAGATATAAATTGAATAAATCACATTTCATTAATGAGTGGAAAATTATTGTTAACTCCTCTTTTCAGTTTAATAAATTTATTTATTAAAACCTTCTTATTGTCGCTACCATGTACAATTATCGAATGTCCAAAAATGAGGTTTTTATATTCGTCATTTTAGAACACATTAGTTGAGGTCATTGTGGCAAAGTCTTGAATTCCTAACATCCAAAAGACACAAGGCATCAATCCTTGAGGATTAGCAATTCAAGGCTTTGCCCCAGTGCAGTAAATAGAACATTTAAAAGTGACAAATATAAAAATCCCATTTTAGCGTATTCGATAGTTGGATATGGTAGAAACGATATGTTCAACAATTAAGTAATATAGAGAATAAGTTATAAGAATAATAACAAAAACTTATATAGAGGGTAATAATTTGATGTCTGTTCTTATGATGAATTTGAAAAAATATAGTAATCATTTTTAAAACCAGTATTTTCAGATCGAGGACACCAAGGCATCCTTGAATGAGTCATAAGTGCCAGGTGGAAAAATTGAGAAATTTTGGATTATCAAAATAAAAAAAACCCTGCACCATAACAAGGGTCTAGTGTTCAGCACATGGTAAAGGTTGACTTTTGCTGGTACTGCCCACTGTGAATGCCAACCGTTACTACTTGTGTATTTCGTTGAAACTTCTAACGATGGTGGCAAACTTCTCTCTCAATAAACATCCTAGCCTAGTTTAAAATATTGTTAAATCAATATGTTAGGCTTAAATTTAATGATTTTCATTTATATTGCAAGGACAGAAATACTAACAGTGACAGTCGGGAGATAATGTTATACCTTAAGTGCCGAGCAGCGCTAACAAAATATGCCATTTTCCATTCTCTCTAAGCAATAGTCAACTGCCAGCTGATATGTTGGACAGTACCAGTAAAAGTCTACCTTTAGAAAGTAGGGGCAGGAGTGGTAGATGGAAACAAAGGACATTACCAACTTTGTGGTGGAGCTACGCACTAAATTTTTGGTGTGTTAACTTTACAACAGAAAGAAGACACTAGAGAGGTTTCCTGCCTTTTCCAATCAAAAGGAAGAAGGTTTCAACAGCGCCTCTAGTTTATATTACAAAATTTTAGTGATTTATTGTTTTTCTCTCCTTGGAGATCTACTAACTAAAGTAAGTGGTTTAACTTTTTTTATTAGTCATGTAGATTGTTATTTAAAAAAAATTAAGTATGTTTTTTGTCCTCTCTGTTTTCGTTACTATACCAGTAAAGTGTTTTCAATTACCCTATGTTCATTGGAAACAATTTTTTTTCCATTTGCTTGCAAGCTTATAAACAGATTTTGCTGTGAATTATAATTTTTGGGAATATTTCACATAATTTAGGATATAATTTCATTTTGTAAGATTTTTTCATTAAATATGCTCAGATTGTGTATGGTCAATTTTCCGTTTTATTTTCTATAAGAACCAGTTCCTTTTTGTTTTTAAATAGAACTTCTTGAGTTATCGAGATAAGCAAAATTTCCAGGGTTTTCCTCTTTATCAATCTGGTGAAGAAATCACTGTTTCCATTTACCTTCAATCTTTGAGGTAAATGGAAACAGGCAATCCCTGTGCAGTGTTCAGTGATATATTATGAAAAAATTCAAGGCTGTGAACTGTAAAATTCAAGGTGCTTTTTGTCAATTTATTTGATTAAATTTAAAACAAAATTAGAACCATTAAATGTTGTATTTGGTCAGCTTATGATAAAATGCAAAATTCAGACTTAAGAATGAATTTTAATATTTACAAAGGTTAAATTTCTGTTTGATTATGAAAAATTGTTGTGTAACTTCTTACACTGAAGGCTCAACGCATCGCCAAAAATAAAAACAAACAGAAAATAAAAATAATTTCCAGTACAAATAAATAAAATTCACATATTGGAATAAATTTCACAACAATTTTATTCATAAATTTATTTAACATTAAACAAAATAATCATAAGTAAAATATAAATCCAGGCAATCCCTTATCCTTGCTGCTCCATCCTCGGTCTCAAGGGCGAGATGCAAGCTGGTGCACACATTATAGGAGGAGTGTAAATCGGTTGAAATAGAAATGCGGAGCTGTTTGGAGCTAATACATTATTTTACAGTTCCAGATCATAACCTAATTCACTTAATGACAGATAGAGCGAGTCGGTAAGAAGAGACAGAACATGGATGAGTATGTGTTTGAGAGAGAGGGAATGATACACGAAGTTATAGGAAGGAGACTTTTTCTAGTTTTTCATGGGATTAGAGATTGGAACAGGAATAATAACTATATCAACCAGCATCTCAATATTTAATACATTGTTGCTTAGCACTGATCAAAAAATGAAATCATTAAACTTAAAATTCAAGCAGAATTCCCGATCTTCAAGGAATTCAAAGCTGCTGGACAACCTGCTCTCGTACAATGAGAGATAAAGTCAAAATGATTATGCCCAATTATTACGTAGAGTATAGTATTGGCTACAAATCACAAAATTTTCTCTTGATTCATTCAAGGAGTAGAGAAATATTTGAACATAAAACATTGAAATTTTTTTTCCAATTACCCCATTTGACTCTACTGTTTTATAACCAACAATTACACAGGCAGGCGATCAAGACAGAATTGCTCTCAACCGCCAGGTTTTTTCTCCAGCCCATTGAAGGATCAGGTTAATAAAGATCTTAATTATTAGAAATTGAAATAAATACCAAGTCCAGTGACTTTATTCATTGATTCTATACTGCATATCGCTACCTTAATAGACTATAGTTCCTAGTCCATTTTCATACCATTTTATTCCTTGTGAAGTTCTGCTTACAATCCATAATGTTACAAGTCCATTTACATCTGAAAAGCCAATAACATCCACACAAAAATAGTTAAGTGATATTGAACCATTGGTTTCGGAGTTTCCCAAAACTTTGAAAAACGTACTTGGAACTATTGTGTATTAAGGTATCGATGTGTAATAATTTAACACAAGTATTTAATCAATAATTTTTATACATTTTAACAGCCATGATTATGATATGCAGAGTTATGTACAATATAATACGCATTTTTGCCAAAATCTGACCACAAAATTGCATTAAATAAAAGAAAAAGAGAAAAAAAAAATAATGATATAAGTCCTCTTGGAATAAAAAGTGGGAACCCCAGCCGTAGGTATTAAAGGATAACAAATAAATGAACAGAGACAACTAAATAAAATATTAAAAAATTTTGATAGGAATCTCCAATATAAGTCTATGGTTTATATTTTCAATATACATAAATAATTTCAAAAATAAATACAGAACCAACATGCTTTTTTGAGGTTCAAAAATTATGCACAGAGATTAAAACAATTAAGTATAAATTAAAAACTTTTAAAGAAATAAATATTTCAATGCCATATTCCTTATGTGCTCTTCAAGCATTTTAATATAAGTATGTTCTGCAAACAAGTGATAAATAGCATTTATCAATTATCGAAGAAAGTCTCTATAACTGAGATCTAAAATGTTAAAATTTAATGAGGTTAACACATCAAATAGATGTCTCTTCTTTTTCTGATTAATAAAATAAATTTAAAAGTCTAATTGCCGGTTTGTTATGTGCAGTATTTATCAGTTAAGGTCAGCACTTTTAATTGTTTGTTTTTTAAATCTAATTTATACATTTTGAGACAAACGGACTAATAATGTATATTTGTTATTAATCATAGATTAGGAGGTTTAAATAGACCTATAAATAACAATGTAACATTAGAAATATTATGTATTATTTGATCAGCAAATATATTATAAAATGAAATATGATAAATATATGGATTCTATCATTATTCTAAAGTTCGTAAAAAAAAAAATAATAACAAATGTCAATTTTAATTAAAAACTAGTCTATTAAAAATTCTTAAACTTTTGCTTTTCTCATAACCTCCATCTGAAGTTGGAATCTCCTATTCATCCTTACAGTCTGCAAGAAATCTCTTCCTTTAGCTCGATTTCTTTCCCTATAATGATAATCAATTATAAAAGATATAAAAGCAAAGAAAAAAAATTATTAGCATAAATATATTTACTTTTATTCAAAGAGCATTATAAAGGTAGGGTTTTAAGAATAAGAACCTTTGATCACAGGGCTATCAATTATTTTTAGTCCATCATAATATTTATGCGAAAATTTCACCAGTACTAAGAAAAACAACGAGCCAAAACTTTAATCAATCTAAAGTACTTTTATAACGGTGGAGACATCATTGACTGAACATGTAATCAAGAAGATAGCTAGAAATGTGGTTAGGAAAGTGAAACACACTAAGTATAACACAACTTAAATCCAGTTGAATCTCTATATATCGAAAGATTGAAATTTTTCACCCTTTTCAGGCTAAAAACAATTCTTTAGGGTTGAAGAAGTATAAAAGCAATTTTTTGGGATAAATGATGTAACAAAGGTAATTTTTTAAGGTTAAAGAAAAACAAAACTGAAGGATCAATAACACTTATTTGAAAAATTGTACAAATTACATCTGTGATTGCAGATTTTTTTACAAATGTACATTTATAATTCAATAAGGACATGTATTAAAAATATGCAAGCATACATAAAAATTAATTGATTTTTATTTTTGCGCAAAATAGCTTCTAATGTCTTTTTGTGTATAATAATCACCGAAGACATGTTTAGGAGCCATGCTCACAACAAGAAAGGAAAATTTAAAATGAAAATTTCACTCTCTTGTTGTTAAGAAAGAGATTCAAACAATTTAGGTACTCCTAATGTTTCTTCTGAAACAAGATCTTCCCAACACTTCATCAATTAATGCGTGGCAACAATTCAGCATAAGCTTCAGGCTTTAATCAGGGCTAAACAAAATAAGATATAAGCATAAACGCAACAAAGAATACATACAGATACAGAAAGAAAAATATAGAATATGGAACAATAGAATAGTATGCATACAAATATATGAAACATAGTGATATAAAAATTACATATAGTTCATTTATGAAAAAATGAAAAATTAATGAAAGAATGAGATATGAAAAATATAACATACATAAAAATTATAAGCAAAAAAATCAAAAACTTTTGTACATTTTATTTTTTCTTGTATTTTTATATATTTTGTGATATTACTTCCTTCTATGGAATAAAATAAGGTATTATAATCACAAAAATTTTTGATTTTAGATTTCAACGAAATATCCATTTTGACTAGTGACATCTATGCGTGCATTGGTATCTCACATAACTCAAAAACGGTTAGCCATAGAAAGTTGAAATTTTGTATTTGGGATTGTTGTAACATCTAGTTGTGCAGCTCCCTTTTTGTTTACTACATGATCACCGGAGTAGAAGATCATAATAGATTTTCCTCAAAAATTATATTAATATCATGCAAAACTTCTTTAATTTGGCATATAAGAATTATATATTAATGTAAATAACTACTAGCTAGATTTTGGTTGAAATTGGCAAACCGGAAGTGATACTTTACTTGAAAGTCATAATAGACTTTCATGGTTCTTTTAGGTTTTAGAAAATAAAATTCTGAATCTAACACATTCAGAATTACCACTCAAGACACTGTCACAAATAACCAACGCCAATAGATGGCGTGACGCCGAATATATTAGATAATTAAATAGATTAGATAGTAAATATAGAGTTAAAAAGTATTAACATCCTTAAAAAAAATTTCCATGTAAAAAGGAAGTATTTTAATCGCGAATATTTTCGGTTTAAAATTTCAACAGAAATATCCATTTTGACTAGTTTCACTATGGTGTTTGTACATACATTTCTATCTCGAATAACTCAAAAACGGTTAGCCATAGAAAATTGAAATTTTGTATTTGGGAACGATAATATTAAAATATAATACAAAACTTCTCAAGTTTGGTATACAAGACTTATATATTAATATAAATAACATAATAGATTTTGGTAAAAGTTGGCAAATTGAAAATGGTACTTTACTTGAGGGTCATAATAGACCTCCATCAAAAATTTTATTAAATGCAAAAATTCTCAAATTTGGTATATAAGACCTTAATGTCAAAATATATATAATATACAAGATTTTTGTTATAATTGGATAACTGGAGAAGTGGTACATCACTTAAAATTCGCAATAGACTTTTTTTAATTTTCGTAATAGTTTTGTTAAATAGTTCTCTATCAATTTAAGAAATAGAAATGTCAAATAAATTCCTGAGTCTAACACATCCAGAATAATGACTCAGGGCACTGTCACCATTAACTGACGCCAATAACGAGTGTTTTTTTGAAATACTGTTATCTTTGGAATCTAATAATCAAATAGTGATTTAGGATCACTTTTTGAGCCACTGATTTATAGTTTAATAGGCGTACTAGGAAGTATTTTTAAAATCTCATTACTTCAACTTTAATTTTTCATGATTGATGTATAAATAATTTTCATACCACATACATGCTGCTACAATTTTTCCTATATTTCTAGATATAGTATTTAATTGTTTCATATTATCCTACGTGTTTCCTACTGTATCTGTATTTATTTTTCATTGCTGTTATGCTTGTAACTTGTTTTGCTTAGTTCTGATGAAGGGCTAAAAATTAGAGCGAAACGTCCGTATACATTAAGAGATTCAGATTCATTCAGATTTTTGGAGTGATTTAACATAAACCTCAAGTATAAATATATTTTCAACATTATGAAAAAAGAAAAATTATTAATGAATATATTTAATGCAATTATTGTTTTCGAATCATCAATGAATTGAATTACTTAAATTGTCAAACCTCCAAAAACTGGTCTACCTATTAATATTAATTAGCTATTTGTCTTCTATGCACAAAAGCCATTTTACAAATTGTATAAGTACTTACACAGAAAAGGGATGAATTTTACTAGTTACAATTTCCTTAACATTTTCAACTCTCTTTTTAGGATTAGAAGAAATTTTATTGGTAATATCCTTAACTGCAACAAATTCAGACTTTCTTTTAACTTTTGTCATGGGTGAACCTATGAACTTCAATTTATCTTTGACATTTGGCACACAGTTCTTTCTTAAATTTGCATTTTTCTGAGAATGGTTAGTCATACTTTGCTTTCCTCTACTAGGGGTAAATGATGTTGATTTTGGTTCAACAACAGTTGTTGGCAAATCAAATTTTACAGGTATACGACTGGTAGCTAAGGATGTCCCATAAGACTTATTTCCAGCAATGGGATTCAACTTTAGAGGTGTCAAAAGAGCCTTTGTTCTTTCTGCCTTCCTTTTCGTATGTTCTACTATGGATTCCATTTTAGAGAATTCGCGCAAGTGAATTGCTTTAAAATTTGGTAATTTACTAGGTGTTATTTTCTTTTCTATTCTTCCTCCTACAAAATTAAATAAAAATTAATCAACAACTTTTCTATTTGAATACTTAAAATAAGAAAGATAAATAGGACCTTATAAAACCTTAAAAAATTAGATAATAATGATATATTTCTGCTGACATAAAAAAGTTCAAAATAAATTTTTCTAGCAAAGGGTGAATTGATCCGATGCCTAATCATGCATTAAGTCTTTAGTCTATAAAGGTTGCTTATCACATTATTTTCTTAAGTATACTTTTTATTTGATTAGCTAATTAATTTTATTAAGTTATATGTAACTAATCTGAAAGAATAATAAAAATCATTGAAAAAAAAGTGGAATAATACCTACTTCTCCACTCAATAAATTTGCAATTTTAAATAAATATTACTTCAATAAAAAAAAATATAATTACCTTTAACAGAAGTTTTATGTATCCTTACTGGTGTAACTGATACCTGAAAATGAATATAAATTACATTAAATAAAAATTAAAACAGAATTTCAGAAATTTAATATTTATTTTTTTTAAATATTGCTATTAACAAAATTATATACATACAACTAGCCAATTAACAATAAATTAATTTAGATCAATCCATACAAATAATTACTTAAAATGTTTGCTGTAATTGAACATATAAGTAAGAATAAAAATTATCTTGATATAGCAAATTAATAGTCATCAATTAAAAACCACAAATACATTGATAATAATTACCATGTTGACAGAGAAATTCTTTTGTGTCTTTGAACCTCTACTGGATGGCCTTCTTTCACTTTTGGCTGTTCCTAGAAACAGTATGGATTAGATATACCATATAGCAATAAAAAGGATTTTTAAAATATTGTTTTAGATAATAATTTTGAATTCAGCAAATGCTAACCATCAAAAAAATAAATGAATAAAATTGCATATTATACTAAATAATCAATCTAATACTGTGACTGTAAATTTTGTTTGGTTGAAGTTATCTTTATCAAAAACAAGTTATTTATTTTTTTATATTCATCTAGCCTCAAGTTAAATACCATTTAGAAATTTTAAAGTTTTTTTGTTCAGCATCAATACTTTTTTTTTTGTTAAATAACTTTACAGATTTATTTACCATCTACAAATATAAGAGATCAGGGGTAAGACTTCTATCAGTAGTATAATGGAACTGAATATTAAACCGTCTGTAAAACTTGTGGCGAGATCCAAATATTAAGCAGATAGGCAAGTACATATACTTGAAGTGTTTCATTGTATCTGTGATAGATCAGTTATTTACAATACAGATTTTGTTGATAATGTTTTAGACAAACTAAATTTAGTATCATTGAAATCTAGAACTTATTGTGAATAATTGTTGAGTTGTATGTTAGAAGAATTAATAAAAACTTTAAACAAATGTTTTTTAAGTAAAATTTCCCCAATGAGGCAATACTCATCATTATTTGTCTAATGACTGAGTAAGGTGCAGAATAATATCAACCCAATGTTTTAAATCTTTACCTACTTATTTATATAATAATATTTTATACATACTTTGATTTTCTATCCTTTGACCAATAGATTTTACTGAACTAACAGAACGATGAATAGAGTTTCTGGTCCTGATAGGTGAACAAGTGGCTATAATAAAATCAAATACAGAATAAATATATTACATAAATAATGCTATTAAAATAAGAAATATAATGACAACAAAATTAAAATACCTGCTCCATTTACAATGTATGGTTTAACTGGAGTGTTCTTAAATTCTTTGCAAACAATTCCAGGCATTTCTTCAAATATGTTATTTTTGTCTATAACACATGATTTTAAAAACTTAAAACAATAGTTGCATACAAGTTAAAACAACTACAAAATAATCTCATGATAGCAAAAGAATATTTTTATATTATTAATTTTGTCAACGAAATTTGTATATTATTAATGGTAATTGGTGATATAGAAAAAAGAGCGAACTGTTTAGGCTCTACAAGAAAATCAGCATCTCCCCTAATCACCCCTAACTGTCTTCAAGAATATGGTTTCATCGAAGTGAGATTAGTTCACTGCTTTTTATCAAGTTTTTTTTAATCTTACATCCATTTATTTTGTAAGCTGATTTACTTTACTTCTGTTACCAAAGTGCCAACAAGTATCTTTTTGTTCTCTTGTTTACTTCATATGGCTGTTATTTCATCCACATATATTAGGATATTATGTTCTATTCTGAAATGTATCCCACCATTTTCTTCTGAATATTATCAAAGGAGTACAAGTCATTTTTCTTGCGACAAATTGCTTGAAGTATTTAATTTAATAAAATTAAATTCATGCCGGTGCTGGGATTCGAACTCACAACCTTTGGGCTTGTGAGTAAGTGCGTTAACCCGCTCGGCCACCTAGGCCCCCCAGCGGGGAAAATATATATATATATATATCAGACATCTCCAAAACTTCCATAATCGTGCTCTAGGGGTTATGAAACGGATAGAAAACGCAGTCCCGCCCCTCACCACCGACCTTCGACCCACTGCAATAGTCTATTTTTGGGGGGAAAATACGACTAAAAAGGCACTAAACAGTTGAAATAGCCATATCTTTGCTAATACTGATTTCGATGAAACTTCTTTTATTTTATATGTAATTTAATTTCCTTTCAAATGCAACAGATTTTGAGCCCCTTCACTCGATTTGGAGGGGCTTTAAAGGTGCGCAAATGTTTTAAAAAATCGGAAAACCCGGGGAGAGGGAAGGGGGGGAGGTGGAGGAACCAAGTTGAGACTCCCCAAAGATACTTCCCTAAAACTAACCCAATTCACATACAAATTTCCAGCCCTATAAACTAATGTGGTGGAGCTGTAAAACTCTAAAAACGCCGAAATTTCAGGTAAGCATACCGAAATTTTGACTGGAATTTATCCATTCTTTAATGGTATCGTTCTGCCTGGAAGAAAGTTCTACATACCGAATTTCAGCTCATTCCACCCAAAGGGGGCCGCTGGAGGTACTCTAATGTAGCGGGAGAAAAAATAAATGTATATCAGACATCTCCAAAACTTCCATAATCGTGCTCTAGGGGTTATGAAACGGATAGAAAACGCAGTCCCGCCCCTCACCGCCGACCTTCGACCCACTACAATAGTCTATTTTTTTCGGGGAAAATACGACTAATAAAGATTAAAAAATACTGTTAGCATGTTAAACTTACTTGGTTTATCTATACTAAAGGTGCTTTCTCTCAAAACAGTAGGCGTTGAAGGTATTACAGTTTTATCAGATAATTTTTCCTCTGAAAAAATAAAACCAATTTCTGCTAAGACATGTAATACTAACTATAGGGATTATGAATTTCCATGCTTAACCAATGATCCAACAATAGTGTATATGTGATTCTAGATAGTATGAACAACAACAATACATGCATGTAGTTATTACAAATAAAAAGGCTTAGTGAACCCTGAAGTTTCGATGACTATAACTTTCCTACAAACCTCCCTCTACTCAATTTCATCAAAACCCAGCTCCTCAACGTCAGACCTAACACAATCTTCACATCAATGTTTTGGTCATCCTAGGATGCTTGTCAGTCAGATTACCATTGATAATTCTTTTAGTGATTTGGTCATTAGTCATCCCTAAAAACGTTACCCGCCCATATCATTTACTACGATGTTAAAAACTCAGTTATATTAAAAAGGTGCAGTTACCGGGATTCAGCATTTTATAGTCGTATAAATTCACTGATTGACTCATCCTTTTTCGGTTCAAATATTTTAATCAGTACTTTATTTTCAAAAACCACGTTTCGCACCCATAAAAACTGTTAGAAGTATAAGTATAATAGTTTTGTAAATTTTAACTTTTATGTTTTTGGAAAGAATGTACGAACTAAGTAATTTTGCAAATGATAAATAACAAGCATTGCCGTTCTTTTCCACCTTAGATTTAATTCTTTCTACTTATCGTAGACCCCAGAATTTCTTTATGTATTGAAAACTATTACCTGTTACACCTATACCACCGAAACTATTCCGTTTCTGCTACTAACATATATTTTTTTTTAACCGTATTTATTTTGAGACCTGATTCTTTTACAGCTTTCGCCTATGTTAATGTATTTAATTTAATAGTTTCCAAATCTTCACCAAATCATCAGCATACCCAACTACAGGTATTTTACCACTCAGAGTTGAATCTTTCTTGGTATGAATTGTTTTTATAATGATGCATTCCAGTGTTAAATTAAACAAAACTGTCGAAAGAGAATCTCCTCTTTTTAAACCTGAACAGATTTCAAACTTATCAGAATAAAAATTACTGATTCAAGCTTTATTAAATGTTTCAGACATCTCATCCTAACTAGATTAATTAAGTTTTTCCGTCCTCAATCAAAATTTTATGCAGTTTTTGGTGGTCAATAGAATTGTAAGCCTTTTTTAAATCAATAAAGCTGATGAACTATAGGGAAACAATTTAAGGAAGAACCTTGTGATAGCATAGACTGGGAGGTTACACTTAAGAAGGGGAAAACCTTCTCCCACTACATAACTTCAGACAGCTACTTTATCAAATATACTATTTTGAATTCCCAGCATTTTAATTTGTTTTAAACTTTTTCAATTACATGCAATAATTCCTAAGTTGATTCTTTCCAAACAAAAGGATATTGTTAGGCGCATGAGCACTAAAAGGTTTTTCCTTAACAACTTGAATGTGCCACTATATTATTATTTTATTTTTACATGCATTTAACTCCAGATTATATATTTAGTAGCTGTTGCCCGCGGCTTCGCACACGAATACTTCATTTCTGCTATTTCGTTTGATTAATATCCCTTTATGGTAAGGATAACTATAATGCATATAATAATTGTGTGTACATGAGCCAAATCCCATTTCTGCCACTGCACTGTAAGCATTTAACACTGACCGGAAATGGAACCTTTGCCAAAGTATGCATAATTTTTTCTAAACTTTCAAAAGAAACACCCGAGGTATTGTATCGTGTCTACCATGAGAATTTTGTCCGTATTTTATAATAATATACTATATATTTTATAAAATATCCAATTTTACACCATTTCGGTTACATGTAAACGTAATAAACCAATAAGGAAGACCATAGTGAAGAATAAATATCATGGCATCTTGAGTTCTCTCATGCTAATAATGGGGACGACCAGTATAAGAGGATAGAGCACTATGTAATTAATACTAATGTTTTAGCTTCTAACCATAACCGATGTATCCCCTTGCAATACATTTGCGAAATAAACAAAATAAATAAGTAATGTTGAACTTCTCTGTTGAAATATCTGTTAAACGTGTTTTTTATTTTAATTAATAACTAGTTAATCGTTAATTTTATCAGACTAAATTATATATAAAACCCACTCCATGATTTCGGCAATTTTTAAAAAAAAACACCAATGACAATTGGATAATTAGTTTCGGAGCCAACCCGTAACAAAGATTTCCATTTTCGCTTTTATATATATAGTTTTTAGATATAACTTATAACTATTTGATATTTATTTAACATGTGATTATGTCAGAGGATAGGTGAGGAGGTACTATGGTCCAGGCAAACAGGACAGGAAACTAAGCACCGAATATACTATGGCCCCGGCAATCAATGTGTTAAGCTGTTTACCTAAACAGATTTGTATTCCAACTTTTCCTCTAATATTTACCATATAGCATATATTTGATCACTGGATGAATGGATTCGTCTAAAACCACAATGATAATCTCTAGCAAACGCTTTTTTTGGAGTATTCGATGAAAGTGGAGAAGCAACTAGAAAAGCAGGTCTCCAGATTTAGGTTATTAAGAGTAAGTACATGGAAACCTCAAAACATATAGACAGAGACATTTACCTGGTTTCAACAGAGTGGAAATGTTCAAATGCCTGCATGGTAATCACCATCTCAGAAATTAATGAAATAGAAAAGGAAATCAAAGAGAGAATAGTGGCGAGTAACAGGTACTATTGGTCATTGAAAAATATCTTACAGAACAAGAATCAAACAAGAGGCCTATAGATGCAAGTGCACAAGGCAATCTTTAGGCTTGTGTTCTTGTATGGCAGTGAAACCTGAGCCATAACCTTAAAAAACGAGCGATCATTAAACATGTGGGAAAGAAAGATTCTATGGAGGATATATAGTCTGATTCAAGAGGTAAATCAATGGATTATGAGAAAAAATCAAGAATTGATGTACTTAAATAATTCACCTGGCATCGCGTCTACCATTAAGAAAGAAAAGATAAGAAGGTTGGCTCATGTGCAGAGAATGAAGAATAGAATCATAGAATCCCCAAGATGATTATGGAGAGGCATCCAGGTGGAAACGAAAATAGAGGAAGACCAAGGCTGCACTGGCAGAAAGATGTCGAAGCAGGTCTGAGGACGATTGGAGTAGGAAGATGGCCGAGGACAGGATGGAATGGAGGATTGTGGAGGAGGCTGGAGTTCTTCCTAGGCCATAACTCCATCAGAAAATAAGAAGGTACATATCAAATTAAAAATTTAACTTTTACACCTCTTGAAAAAATAATTTCATGATTCTCATTTTGGAAAAAGCTTATCAATCACAACCTTTCTCACATGAGATAAAATACTTATTCATAAATTATGAAAAATTGTTTATCATGAAAAGAATTACAGGAAAAGGATAAACTTACTTGGCTTATCAATACTGAAGGTGTTTTGCCTCAAAACTTCAGACTTAGCAGAACACAGGTTTTCTTCTGAAAAAGAAAAACTCAAATTAAAGTTGTGTTATTACATTATTAAGAATACTGGAAGTATGATTCAGTGTTTTGATAAAATCAAAATTTTATATAAATTTACATATTGATATCCTCTTCATACTTTTTGCGAGATTACATTAAATGGGGACATATAGATGCACAAACAAGCTCTTGACACACAATTTAATACAACAAATATAAAATAAAGATTTAATTTATAATAGAAAAGTATTGTTCTATGTTACATACTTGCTTTCTTAATTCCGGTGAGGGTATTTTATTTTTTCAATTTTATTTGCCAAAATTTTTATTTAAATTAATTAAAAATACCAATGAATTCTGATGAAAAAGTTCTACATGATAAATTTACAATTTTAATATTTCCTCCATACATTTTTTTGTTCTACAAACTATACTATAAATTAGCATGACACACTTGCTGAAACCTATGGATCAAAGATTTGATTCAAAACGTGCAGACTCTAGAATTTAAGAAGCAGATAAGGAAACATAATTGAGCACTTAAGGCTTGGCTTCAAATGGGAAAGGCAAGCTGCTCTCTCTTTCTTACTCATAAATACCCACCTACGACACTGTTTGCAACCAAATAGGATTGGCGACAAATCTTGAAGGTCACTTTTGTATAAAAAATAACCACTGTTTACTCAATACAACCACAGCTCCAAGAAACTCATTCTAACTTATGTACAGACAATCCCAAACATCTAACAGCAGTTGATTTTAAGTAACTAAATTATAGATGAAGAGTTAATTTATGACAACATAAAAAAAGGGAACAAGATGAGTCAGCTTAACTTTTTATAGTTTTGAAAATTTGAGAAAAAGTTTTTATAGGTCAACAAATAACAAAATGAACAATTTTCTAATTTAAAAGAATACTCAAGAAATTTAGTATAAATTGGATAGACCTATTGTAATTGTGCCAAGCTGACTTTTTTTTTTTCTTCCTAGGAACGAATCATTTAGAATTCAACATACTCATAGAAACACTTTATAGATATAATATAAAAAGTGCTCCTTTACCCTTCCCCTTTTTTGCTGTTTAGTTTATTAATTTTCATACTAGTGCTTAACATAAGCGTTCAAATGTTTTAATTTCTAATGTTGTAAGAAATTTATTTATGGAAATGTGCTACCTTTAGTCAAAAGATTTTTTCATATAGCGTTCTCCTCTTCTGTAATATTTGTTTGGTTAGTAATTAAGTGGTACTTGAGGATCATAATAGACTTCCATCAAAAATTCTCAAATTTAGTATATAAGACCTTTATTTCAATATATATATATATATAACATACAAGATTTTAGTTAAAATTGGATAACTGGAGAAGTGGTACATTATTTCAAATTCACAATAGACTTATTTTAATTTTCATGATAGATTTTTTAAATGGTTCTCTATCAATTCAAGAAATAAAAGTTATAGAAAATAAAATACTGAGTCTAACACATCCAAAATTATGACACTAGGCACTGTCACCATTAACTGATGCCAATAGATGTTGCGATACCGAGTGTTGTTTTTGAGATACTGCTATCTTTGGAATCTACTAACCAAATAGTAATTCAGGATCACTTTTTAGACCACCGATCTACATTTTAATAGACGTACAAGGAAGTCATGTGGTGTCCATATCAGATTTTTTTTTTACTTTCCTCTCTTATTACATAGCTATTCAAAAGCACAAGTTAAAATAATTTTAAGCAGCAAGCATCTGAGCATTTAAAAAAAAAATGGATTTAATGAAATATTAAAATGCAATTGGCTAGTTAATCAATAATCACACTAGTTTTAATTTCTTATCCTAATTCATTGATCAATGAAAGTGGCTTGACATACACACATATTTATGAAAGAATACATAAATATACTGCAAAAAAAAAAAAAAAAAAAATATATATATATATATATATATATATGAAGTTAGATAAGTTATTCATGACTTAAAGATTGTAATTAAAGAAAAAAAAATTGCAAGATCTACATCCCGCATTACAAACTATTGATTATACTTCAATATTTTAATGTCCTCACAAACAATTACATAATAATGCACATTGAATGTAAATTCTGGCTCTATTGCATTCAAGATTTGATATTGCTTATCATCTTTTCAAACATATATTTATACCTTTTTTTTTACATATTTTATAAATAAAATGTTATTGAATCTTTAATAAAAGCATTTTCGTCATCATGCATACGTACCACTATAATTTAAAAGCCAAAAGCACCATGAGAACAACCACATATTGAATGTCCATTTTAGAATAAGCAAAAAGCTTAATGAGGCCAAAGTTCATTCAATATAATATGTAAGCTTTCAACATCAAAACAAAGCACAAATAAAATAGATTAAAGAATATTCTACACTAAACTAAATATTATTAATACAACTTTTTCCATAACTAAGCTATATTATAACACATTTTTCAAGAAGAATAACAATTATCAATCAAATATGATGTTATAAAACACACTTGCCAGCAGAGAAAACAAATTATAGATTAAAACAAAGATAGTTTTTAAGCAATATAGAAGAACAGCAACTTAAATAATACCTAATGCATGCTTGAAAAACTACACGAAAAAAGGAGTTAGATGATTTTATATTTAATAAATAAATATATTATTACTCAGGATTACTTCCTAATAATGAAACAAATATTATTTGTCGACTATTAGACTTAATACCAATCAACTAGAGAAACAGATTGCAAAATCAATTTTAAGAACTTGGCAGAAGTTCTCAAAGAGGGAGGGATCAAAATAATTCTACTAAATTATTAAAAATTAACTTACTGTCATTCATAATTTGATGGTCATCTTCTACTACAGACATTCTAGAACCTGAAACTAAGTCATATTATCTATTTAATAAAAGTAATTCTTCATTTGAGAAATAAATAAACTCAAGAATTTAATTATTTTTTCATAAAGATCCAAAGATGACAGTTTATTCTTTTTAGAAAGATAGCTCCATGGGTCCTAAACAGACAGTGTTTAGCTGAAATAAAAATGCTTTAAGTTTCAATCTAAGGATTTCAAAACATGCTTGAGAAAATGTGTTATGCATTAAAAAAAAAAAAAAAAAAAAACCTGTACCACTACAACCCATTAAGGGTCTTGGGTTCAGTACTTGGTAAGGAACGTACTGTTTCTCAGCCAACGGTCGTGTAAGGAGGTGATTCGGTTGAGATCACACTCAACCGCCAGGTTTTCCTCCCAATTAAGGGTACCCACTTTATAGAGGCTGGGTGAACCTCTGGAGAGTCTCCCGATCCCATAGGGCCGATCCACGGCTGATAACAGAATAAATAATTATCTGCCACAGCCGGTTTCGAACCCAGGACCCGGAGCATGGTAACAGTGCCTTACCACTCAGCTACTCCGCTTCCCTATGCATTGAGGTACAGAAAATAATTCAATAAAATAAAACTGAAAAGGTGAAAGTATGGTTAAACATGGAAATATATCTAGAAGCTTGGTTGGGGAAACAATCATTGAATAAAACTCAAATGGTTTGGTTAGGGCATATGAGTTGGATGAGTAATAAAAGAAATGCGAGATAGTAATTAAAAAGGTATCCTTAAAGAGGAGCCTGCCTTTATAGGAGTTATTGAATGCACAAACATCCATAAATAGACATATTGGATCATTGAACAACCATTTATTTTTTACCTTCATTTACTCAATAATGACACTTTGAACCATTATGGTAATGAAAATATTATATACTGAATCACGCTAAGATACTCGAGTGACTATCAATTCTTATTTGCAAATTGGTTTTGTTCCATAATGCAACAAGAAATCTTAATTTTTTGTGCAAACATGATCCTCGGGTTGAATGGGTGATAAACACAAAGATCTCAGAAAAGAAGAATGCTGAGTGTCGCCTAAGGCTTAGAATATCGACAATATACATACAAAACCTTGTAAGTCCCTATTATTTCAGTGGCACTTAAGAGGTTTTGCTGGTGCATGTACTGTCGATATACTCCTAGTAAATCTGAAAAATATGGAATCCTATGAAGAACTGCAAATCTAACATGCCAATAGGATGGAATATCAACATACAAGAAAAAGGAAACAAATAAAGATAAATATAATTTTACAATGGCTGATAATTAAAAATGAATTACCTTTGTCAACGTCAAATGTTTCTCTCCTAATCGAAGGAATATTGATGCCCGATATTTCTATTAACAGATAAAAATACACATAATATTCAAATGATTTATTAATAAATCAATAAAGTGTATAATAATATATGGCTTTACTCTAGTACACAAAATAAACAACAAATAAAACAGAATTAAAAGTCAGTATAAGTATTAAATCATTGATTACACTATTTCTAAAATTTTTACTGCTATAATAGCAGTAACCTAGCCCTAACCACCCCTAAATAATTAAAAATGAATTACCTTTGTCAACGTCAAATGTTTCTCTCCTAATCGAAGGAATATTGATGCCCGATATTTCTATTAACAGATAAAAATACACATAATATTCAAACGATTTATTAATAAATCAATAAGGTGTATAATAATATATGGCTTTACTCTAGTACACAAAATAAACAACAAATAAAACAGAATTAAAAGTCAGTATAAGTATTAAATCATTGATTACACTATTTCTAAAAATTTTACTGCTATAATAGCTTTACTGTAACTTCATATCAGCAAAATAATTTAACGTTCTACTCACCCCCATCAATATTACTGAAATCATTGTTAACTGCTTCATTACCTCTGCCATCAATACCTAAGGAAATGGATAGTAATAAATTAGAGACAAATGCAAATCCTGAATACAAATTCATCAAAAAGATATCAAGAAACTTACACGGAACAATCTCAAAAGTCTCTCTTCTAAGAGGTACAGAGATAGCACTCATCGCTAAAGATAAAACATAAAATTTTCAATTATATCTACAATGATGCACATTAAATTAGGGCATTTAAATTATAAATGCAATAAAACCTACTATTCTCAAAACACTCAGTTTTCTGGAAAGTATCGACTAGGTTTGTATCAATTTGACCTAAAAATAAAACAGGAAATCAGTTAAACCATTTTTAAAATTATCAAAGCTAAAATTCATTTCTCAGAAATAACTAACAATGTTAAATCATAACAATCATTTTTAAACTAAAGATTGTTTAGTTACTATTAGAAAATTAAAATACCTATTCTAAATCAGAAAAATAATATAGTTGTATATTGGCTAACATAAATATCAAACTAGTATAATACATTGAATTGAAAAGACTATGATATTTCAGTATTGCATATTAAAGTGACATTAATATTCGAAAATCCTAATGTCCACTTCTAGGTGAGTATTTACTCACCTAATGATTAATATTCTCAGCTATCACCCTAAATTAATAGGCTTACAGAACAAACTAAGAATGAATTTAGTAAACTTAAATAATCTGATTATTTGCCAAGATAGGTTACACTTCAAAATGTTATATGATGTTTCCATCAAACTATATACAAATATAAAATCACATTGCTTACCATTAATTGCAATTTTCTGATTGACCACCACCTAAACGACAAGATATAATTTTTAGTGATTATAACTCATATGTAAATTAAAAAATATGACATTAATGAGTGAAATACCTGGTCGAAAGATATAGACAGTAGCTTATTCAACAAATTAACCTGAGAAATGTAGGCACATTGCATAAATGACATGATAAAATTTCAAAATTTATTACAACAAAAGCTTTAAAAGGTGTATAAATTACCTTTTTACTCCGGGATTTATACACACCATACTGCTTTGCTATTACAACTAATTCCTTATATTTCATTGATGATAAATCCTCTTTAGTAAACATTTTTAATCACAGAAAACAATCTTTTGAACTTGAATGTTATTTGAAGGTTGCAACGTACTTTGACTTGGTTCAAACAATTGAGCAAAATAAATTGACTACAGTATAACTTTGAAATTAGTAGTAAATTACATCTTAGAATATTAATTGTATTACAAAATGGTGTATCTGATTTTTATTCGTAAATATATATAATTATTACAGTCCGCACTCCGTTTCGTATATACAATTTAAAGTATAACCTTTGAATTAAATTACCTTCCTGATTCCCACTGTGTTGGTGGGAAAGTTTCATTTGAATTAAAAACTTAAATGACAGGATTTATTGGAGTTCATATAGGTATAAATGTTATTTTAGTTATATTTACAAAATTTATGTCATTCATTTAATCATCAATCATTTTTTAGGAGCAGGATGTCATTCTGAAAAACTTCAAACTCGTTATGAAAGAATATGTAGATTAGCTTGTAAAAAAGTAAGTATGATCTGCTATGACAGGAAGTTAATCGTATCAGTTCGAATAAATATATTTTTTTTTTTTTTTATAGGGTATAGAAGCTATAAGGAGTGGAAAGTCAGCAGTTGATGCAGTTGCCATTGCTACTGTAGTCTTAGAAGACTCACAGTATACAAATGCAGGCTTAGGCTCAAGTCTTACTTGGGATGGTGGAGTTGAATGTGATGCATCTCTTATGGATGGTGATAAACTTGGATTTGGGGCAGTGGGAGCAGTTTCTAGAATAAAAAATCCCATACTTGCTGCACATCATCTTTGCTTAGATCAGTACAATCAGTTATCTTTGAACAGAGTTCCTCCTTGGTGAATATTATTTTTTATTTGATAATTTTTGTTTTAGTCACTTGTTAACAAATAGATATTAAATTTTAATATTTTTTTTGTTCAGTATCATGATCCCAGAATTCGGTTAGTCTTCTATATCTACCCTACGAAATAGATGGAGTGGAGCGATAGACTGTACACTTTTTGGGCCGTGCTATAAAATCAATTATAATAACCATTAGTCAGATAAAATTTGCGATGTAATATGTGTTATAAACATTAAAAATATCAGACCTCCAAATTCAACAGCTTTGTTAGCTAAAAACTAATGCATTATTAAATATGTTCGGGGGACTTATTCCTGCCTTTGGAGCTAAAATTTAACAATTTATTTTAATATTCGTTATAGAACATAATTATTTTTCAAAGGGTGTTTTCTGCTGTATATTAATTATATTTCATGAAAATAATTTAAACCCTTATAACTTCATAAACTTTCTTTTCTTCTGAACGGCATTTCAAGCCGATTAGCTCATTTTTAAATTCAATATCCGTAAATTTAAATGTCACCTACCCCATGTTGGGGTCGTGCAACTGGAGTTTTACCAGCTTGATAATGATTTTCCATTAATTATAATTAAGCATCTTCAAACTTTTACATAACTTTTTTAAAAGTTTGCCATTTCGGACGAGCTATCTATTATATAAAACTTCTATCTGTGTATATTAACATTCTACTACGTAAATCACTTAATTCTGTTCCATTCTAAATTATTTTTCAACATCCTTTACGAATTATATCATTGGCCATTTTTTGTATATTCTGTTTTATTATCTTTATCATCTTTTATCTTTAAACATGTAGTTTAGTTCGTTCTTGCGTTATCCTTGTTGCCTATTTCATATCACTGAGCTAACTCAGTCACTTAGCATAGTAAGAAGTTTTTGATAATAGACAGCTTGGTCCGAAATATCAAACTTTTTATTAAAATGTGTAAAAGTTTGGAGGTACACTTTTAAGGTAAACTTCTTAATACTTATATTTCCAGAAAAGTGTCATATTGATAAATGAAAGAAATATTCATGAATGCTATTATTAGAAAACTTTAAGAATGTTTACTAAAGGTAAATGACCAATATTAGTAGTTATATAATATGGTAAGTTGAGGAGCATGCTCTTTTAGCTGTAGCCTATTCAATACATGTTCCCACAGCACTGAAGCCAGAATCCCTGACTCTTGAATGTAAAGGTTTGGGAAGGATTACCTATTATGGAAATTGTCTCACAGTTTTTTTTCTGCTTGTTCAGAGTCTCATTTGCAGGTGGTGTTAGCTCTGTCATCATTATAGGTCTCTTTAGATATTTTCCTTGGAAGTTATTGATTGATTTGTGGTTTGAGTTTGTCATCAGTATTTAGTCTGATTTGATAATGCAATTTGGCAAACTTTCTGATGATGGCACTGAGTTTATCTGAATCTTTGATTGGGGATTTCTCCTGCATTTTGAATAGTAAATTGCAACTATTTTTTTTTTTTTTATTTGATATAAGATATAATTGGAATCATCTGATGGGAGGAAGTCTTTCAGCTGATATAAGTCTAAAGAAGAGATTTGATGCATTTGAAGGCCATTAATAGCTGTTCTCTGCACGATTGTCCCATATGCTTTTTATCAATTGAAATACAAGGTCTGTTCCAACATGAGTTATGCCTATCGCCAAACTGTCGGGTGCATACGCGTTACGGTTTTTCTGTTCCAAAAGCTGTACCCCGCATGTGCCCGACAGTTTGATGATAGTCAAAACTCATGTTGAAACAGACCCATAAATTATAGGAAATTATAACATAGCTGTTAATTATATTTCAATGAACTCATTGAACAAGACATGCCACTCCACTTAGGATTTAATTGGCCTTAAAGAAATGTGAACTGGAAAGTTGGCCTTTGAATAATAAATTTGTGGCTTTCTTAGAAGCAACCAAAGTAGACAGGAGTATATTTACTCTAGCCAAATAAGAGTCTTGTCTTAGTGTAAATTATTTTTCTCCTAGCCTTTGATACAACCTTCAAACGACTAGGTTAGGTCAGATCTGGCCCGTGAGGGAGAAAGTTTTTCTTTGTTACTTACGTGTTGTCCTAGTAAAAGACATTTTCCTCCCTCCAGGTCATATCGGACGGACCTCTACCTTGTGGTTAAAGGCTAAGATAATTTTAATGTCTTTTATAGTATGTTGTATAGGAATCTTGATGAACAGGTAATTATTAATGAAAGCAGCTATTAGGAAGGATTGAGAATTAGTATAAACAATAACTGATAAGGAAGAAAATTGAATGATAAAATATACTATAATGTAAAAGAAAAGAAAACTATACAAGTAATTTTTCTCGTTCTGAGATTTCATGAGCATTGCCTTTCATGAATCAATAAATTCAAAATTTGTGAAAATATGTTGAATAAGAGTCACATGGTTAATATTGAATCAAAATACTAACAACTAAAATTATTAAAAACAAAAAAAAATAGAGAATAAAATATTCAACATTTAATTTGGGTTCATATTTTCCTGTTGGAAATTTTTTTTTTCATTTATTTTATTTTAGTTTCCTGGTTAGTACTGGAGCTGAAAAATGGGCACTTGAGAAAGGATTGGAAATTGTTGAACCGTACTCCTTAATTACTGGTAAATTGCTTTAAATATTTATAAGATGTATATACTCCAGAAAATTCAGATTTTATGACAAACATTTGTAGAGTACAGTATGTGGAAATAACCTACTGAAGTTGCAAGCATATTTTTTTTACATCAGTTGTTTGTGGAAGTAAGATTCCTAACTCTTAGACTCAGGTTCAAGTCTTGCTTGAACCTGGCAGATATAAATATACTGGCAGATAATTATTTATTCTGTTATATCAGTAATAGATCGACTCTAGGGTCGGGAGACCCCTCCCGGGGCACATCCAGCCTCTATTAATTGGGTACATGATCCTTCAATGGCCCAATTAGCACAATCCTTGGTCTAGAAACAGTACTTCCTTAGCAAGTACTGAACCGTCTATGAGTTGTAGTGTTACTTGTTATTATTTTTTTATGTTTGGGATCCCGTTGTATTACAATGTTAAAGAATAATAATGCCTGAGTATATGATAGCATTCGATCCAACAATTTTAAGCATGGGGGTCCTGAGCTTGAGAATGTGTTACAAGATATTATCCTGCAAGTTTGGCAAAATGAGGTTTTACGTAAGGCCTAAAGTAAAACTATCATTGTTCCTATTCATAAAAAAAGATGATATTTTTGAAAGTAGAAATTATCAAAGGATACACTGCTTCCCATTATTTATAAGACCCTATTGGATATATTTTGTAAAAAAAATAACTGCTTCTGTATTCTGAAAGAGTAATTGGTAATTGCCAGGCTAGCTTCCTAAAGAATAAATCCATAAGCGATCAAATATTTTACTGATTCTAATAGATTTAATCATTTAGTGTTATATTTGATTAGTATTTGTTTTAATTCTGTGGCCAGATAGTAAAGAGTTATAAGTCACTTTTTCTTCTCTTCTCGATGGCAAATTGTAAATAGCTGTTTGCCAGCATACGATTCCTAGGCCAAAGTAAATCTGGTGAGCTCCTGAACGAGGGTGATGAGCTGATGGACTGAATATTTTGCTGAATTACCATAGGCCAGGATGGAGAAAACAGGAGCTGGTGCTACTGCTGGGGATAGCAAAGACCAAGAATCCTCTCCTACCGAACCCTCTAAGATAGAGCTGATGGGGCAGTGTGGTTTCTTAAGAATTACAAAGCCCTGGGAGAAGACGGCATAGTTGCGGAAATGGTAAAGAAAGGTGGGAGTAAGCTGTTAGACATCCATTTTGTGACATATGGCGTGAATAGAAACTACTGAGAGACTAGTCAGTCAGCATTATCTGTCCGATATTCTAAAAGGGAAGCTGAACAGATTTCCAAAATTGCAGGGTTTTCACGTTGCTTAATGTTACACACAAAATCCATAATGTTACATCTGCCATAATCTTGAAAAGGCTTTCCCCACTACTAGGTGAATGCTAGTGTAGATTTTGTTATGATCGAAGTACATTCGATCAAGTCTTTGTGATTCGACAAATGATGGAGGAATTCTGTGAATACTATATGGACCTCCATTTCCTGTTTATCGACTTCAAACAAGCATTTGACAATGCGAACGGAGCCAAACTCATAGAATGTCTCAAGAAGAATGGCATCCCAAAAACTGATCCATCTGATAAGCTTGACAATGAAAGATAGCCAATCTAAAGTCAAGATTGGAAAACAATGTGGTCAAGCTTTTGGAATCAATAATGGTGTGAGACAAGGTGATGGACTCTCTGTTACATTATTTAATATAGCACTACATGAAGCTGTCAGAGAAACCATTAAAACCAGAATGTGATGGACAGGATGGAGCAAGTTTGTGCATTTTCTGATAATATTGGCATCGTGGTTAGGAGTGCAAGTGCTCTCAAAGTGGGCCTCCGAATAATGAACAAAAAACCAAGTGCATAGTGATGTCCTCTAGAGAGAATTGGAGGAGAACCGATGCCCAGAAAATATGGGTTGGTAACACTGACCTTGAGTTTGAAAACGTCCCATGTTTCACTTACCTTGGCTCGTCCCTGAACTGCAAAAGCTCGATAAGCAATGCAATTTCTGAGCCCATAATGTCTGGCAACAGATTATTCTATGTAAATATTAAGCTTTTTATGACTGCTCACAAGAGGCACCACGATGAAACTGTATAAAATCTAGATATGACCAGTGGTATGCTACGCTTCTGAAACATGGTGCCAGATTGCAACAGTTGTGATTCGCCTCTTAAGTTTTTGAAAGAAAGATTATTCGACGAATCTACAACAGTATATATTAAGCAGGTATGATGGGGAATACGTAGCAACTCAGAAGTTGAAGCTATTCTTGGCAACAATTGCATTTATCAACCAGATAAAAGTTGGAAGACTATGATGTGCGGGGCATGTCCTGAGGATTTTTGAAAAAAAAAGCCGAGTGGATGCAAGGATGGAAAGCATGAGGAGAAGAGGAAGAGCTGATGGGGCGATGAGGTGGACAGAGATGCTCGCGGATTGAGAGTGAGAAATGGCAAGGTACGGCTTAAAACCCGAATCGATAGAGGGAAGTACTTTGTCAAGTCAAGGGCTACATTGGCCTGTAGCACTGGAGATTAAATAAATAAGTGAGTAACAATTCCGTGCATTTCGACTCATTTTGATTTGCCATCTTTGTTTTTCCTAACCAACTAAAAGAAAAAGACTAAACGAGAACATCAAAAAGAGAAACATTGGCATATGAGACTTCGGAATGTGAAAAACCTTTTTTTACAAAAAAGTGGCTTGTAATATTTTGGCATTCATGCACAGAATTATTGGTATAGCAAGTTATACAGTATTTTCATCAAAATAAAGCATGATATAATTTTTTCTTTTTTTCAGAAAAGTCTCTTAAAGTATTCAAGAAGTATAAGAAGAGGGCACAGATATCTTCTGAAAGAAATGCAGGAGAGTCAAAGGTAATACATGTCACCTTCAAATTTATTTTCTTTATCCTTAAATAAGTCATAATTTAGAGATTAGCAGAATAGTGATTAGGGATTGATAAATTATTTGCCACTTCTATAAATTTATCAATTCCTAATTAGATTGATCCTTCTATACCATCATGTGGATGTAAACAGAATAGTGATTAGTTATTTATTTTGATTTTGAGGGAATTACCGATCTTATTTACAGCCTTAAAGGCCAATCTCCTTGTGAAGTTTCTTTTTTTATTACTTGTAGACTGCCATTTAATGAAAAAGAGTGAAAGAGTAAATGTAAGCTAATTAAGATTAAAATACAGATTTATTCATTATTATAATTGAACATTTTATTTATTTAATTGGTTATCTTAATATTAATTAATGAATCTTCATATGTTTTGAAACATTTTTTCATAATTTTAATAGTAATTATAATTCTGTATGATGTGAGCATGAATAATTGTAGCAGATTTTACATTCATATCAGGTCGTTTTTTGAAAAAGACTTGAGTACCAAAAATTCAAAATTTAGGTTTCAATTTATTATGGGAAGTAAGCACCACCTCTATCGACTCCACTTCAACATGAATTGAAAAAAAAAATTGATAACAGTCTAAAAATAAATAATTGATGACGTAAGCACCAAATTCTGACGACTCTGTTATTACTTGGGCCTTGACTATTGGTAGAACCCTTAAAAATATATTCTAATTATAAAAGTTTTTCTATCGGAAAAAATAATGTATACAATGGGCCACTTAATCTTGACCTCACAAACATCACGCTTGGAAGTAAGTGTTGGAAAGCTAGAAATCATTGTAATCTATTGAGATCACTTCAGATAATGGTAACCTAAGTTCTAAGTGATGAGCTAAGATGGGGAGAGTGCAGAAACCCCCAAAATTTTTGGACTTTTTTCAGTTTTCGTCTATAACATTTAAATGGCGCACTCCAGCGAACATTTTATTCTATCATAAATTAAAGGACATTAAATTCTGTGTAAAATAAATACCTTAAACGTAGGATTCTGTTTGACAGAAGAATCAAAATTGAAAATCTAAAAACATCTGAACCCCAACTGATACCAGAAAGGGATCTCGGAGGAAAATTTTAGAGCATTTCTGAAAATTTGTTCATTTATGTTTTGCAGTGTACTGATTATGAATGCTAACTTTGTTACCTCGAATTTTTCCTGAAAGTATAAAAGAAGGCAAACAAATATTTGTTTGTTTTCTTTTGCTTAGACATTGAAAAATATGTTTTATTCAACTATTTGTTTTATACTAAATTAAAGAAGAATAAACTACCTACAATTTTGATTTAAGAATTTTTCGTTTGGCTACTCTGTTTTTAAGTGAACACAATTTGAAATTATGAGATGGAATGTCGAAATTAACCTTTGAGCAAGGGTTCTTGGTTGAAAATTTGCTCATTTATGTTTTTTTTTTGGGTACTGATTGCGAATTTGAATTTTGTCACCTATACTATTTCAAGGAAATATTAAAAAAAAAAAAAAAAAAATTCTACATTCCGCCTCATAATTTCGAATCGCGTTCGCTTCAAAACGGAGCTTCCAAACAAAAAAATCATTATAATCAAAATTGTAGGTAATTTACTCTTCTTTAATTTGGTTCAGTCGAATAATGCATAATTTCCAGGTATGAACAAAAACAAACCGCACAATTTTTTTCTATTTTTTATACTTCTGGAAAAATTCGATGTAACAAAGTTAAAATTCGTAATCAGTATCCTGGAAAACATTAATGGACAAATTGTCTGAACTTCCCCAAAATTGTCTTCCCTTTTCTGATTTATCTGGTGTCCAGATGTTTTTAGATTTTCAATTTTGATTCTTCTATTAAATGGAATCCAATGTTTGAGACTGTTGACTCATTTTACGCAGAATTTAATGTCCTTTAATTTTTAATAGAATATTATTATTATGTGCAGACGCCAGAGCTCTCTGGCACTGCCTTTGACAGAGCTCTGCCAAAAACACTAGCTTGAACGAAGGCCTTTAAGGGTTTAGGCAATAATCAAATAAATAAAATGTTTTTGATTTATTTGCTATGTTTTTTTTCTACTTTAAATAGTCAAATATGGAAAAAATATTCAAAGCCAATTAGTTATTGGGCCAGGAGTTAGATTTATATAAAGATTCTCTTAACATTTCTGTCAGTCATAGAATAAACTAGTCTTGGCGTTGTGTTAACTCAAGAATAAAACTAACACATAATTAGTTTACTTTGAGGTTAAATGGGAACCTGCAAACAAGTTCTGGAAAAGTAGACTTAACTATGTATTATTAGCCTAGACTCATTAGTAGGCTAAGCCAAATTTAAGCTAATAACTACACTAACCCTTGACTCAGCATCCTGCCCTTAGAAACATTTCACATTTAATACTTAAATTACTGGTTATTTTGAAACAGTAATGAATCCATTAAATTTGTTTTAGATATTAATAAAGAAATGATATTTTTTATGTTATCATAAAAAAAGATATTCAAGGATCAAAATTAAAACAACTGATTCCATTTTCATTTTAAATCTAACATTAATTTAAAGTAGTTTTATTTTCTTTGGTTCAAAAAAAAATAACATTATATTCTAGAGTGATAATAGTGTATTTGGCATTACACTGTGCATCAAATATTATAGTGTAAATAAATGCAATTGAGAAATATCACAATTAAAACTTATTAATAATTCAACAATAAATAAATTATGACGAAATAACAACATAAATAATTACCTGTAATAATATGGTAACCAATAACATTTAACCTTTAAATAATTTTGGTTTTTATTACTTTAACAATTAAATATTTATTTTAAATTTTTATAATTCAACAGATCATTTTAAACTAAAATTTGTACAATAACTACAAGCAAACACTGACCCATTTGAGATACATCATCAAACATTCTATGAAAGCACATATTTTCCGAACAACAATTATCCTAACCATGCATGCTACTAATTTGTAATAAGTCATCATCTGTTGTTCAGAAGTGTTTATAACATTATATAATGGAATAATAAGAATTGTTTTTCATTATTTTAAAAATAAAAACAGAATTTTTCATATATAAGGAAATACAATATTTGTATATAATTTAACTATCTGCAATATACCAATCGTTTAACTTCACATAGTTTCTTTTTAAGTGTAAAGCAAAATGTTGGCCATATAATAAAGTCCTTAATAATAATATTGAATGCAACATAAATCAGTAAAATCCATTAGGCTGCTAACACCACTTTTCATTTCAATCACTTTTTATTTATGTATGTGGTGCTACAATGATTTAAAAAAAAATGTAGTAAATTAATTGTGAAAAACAGTAAACAAAAAAAATAGGCCTTCTTTGTGATATGACAGCTAAATATGTAATTTTTTTTATTAAAAATATTTTCTCAATAATAAGATTTATTTTCTTTTAAAAACAATTTATATTTTAAATATCAAAAAAGTAATTTTTGAATTGAATATAATCTAAAACATATCTAATAAATCATGTTGGTTTTTTTTTTTCTGAAGGCAAAAAAAAAATGTATTTCAACTATCAATGCTATGAAACTTCAGTCTAATAAAATCACAACTAAGCAGTTTTCAGTCAAGTAACTGATATTTGGTACCAGCAAGAGAACTGTTTCAATTGAGAGACATAACTGTTTGGTCCAACTTTTTCTTATCTTTAATTCTGTCAAATCCTAGAAAATGTAACCTTGATGGTATCCAAGATAAGATTAAAAATATATTAAATTATATTTAATAATAATAATAATAATACTTAATTTTGTATTCTACTTCCCTTTGATACACATTTTTATTTATAAGTAGTAATTAATTATATTGGATTATACAATTTAAATTTTCAATATAATTAATAATTTAACCAAGCAAAATGAATACAGATTCTATTATTTTACTTAGGCCTTGTCGGGACTGGAGGGGGTACATTAGTTCTTGGAGGAATAGGAGGTGGAGGGCCTGTTCCTGGTAATGGTGGAGGTGGAGCTGAAGGGGGTGCAGAACCTCTATATTCATCTCCGCTTGAATCACTCGACAGTTCCCTTAATGGTTTAGATTGTCTTTTGGGTGAGATAGGTACACTAATGACAGCGGTTTTTGGTTTAACACTTGGTGCTGGTGGTCTTGTAGGTGGTTGTTTTTCTTGTGAACTAGTTGATGATTTTGTATCTTCATTTGAATTTCCATTATACTGACATAGTGGTATAGTATTATTTTCACAAAGCTTCATTTCTTCCATTATTCTGCTAATCCAGTCTGGTGTTCTATAGCTTACTTTATAGAGAATTCCCTCCACTAATGTTTGTCCACTTTGTCCAGCCAACATTGCTGCATAACCATCTTTAAATACTACATAAATTAAATCTTCCACTTGCCGAACTATTACTACTTCTCCATACTGTGATAAATTATCTAAAAGGCATGTTTTAAAACCTTCATCTGCATATAAACTCTTATTAATTGAGTGAACTACAACAGTACAGTCAGGTGGTCCAGAGCTTTTAATAACTTCTTTAAAAATTTCCATACGTTTTACTTCATCAACTTTCTGTACATCAAGGTCTATTAGTGCTATTATGGGTCTGTGATCACTCTGCTTCAGCTCAGCTCTCCCATAAAATACAAGTTTTCCAGAATTCCAATCATCAGGTAGATCTTCAGTATGACACCTTCTCTTCCATAATACCCTGTCGGTCCAGGCTGGAGCTCGACATTTTTCACTTGTATCATAGTCATCAGAAAACAAATCGTATTTATAAGTTGGGGGAAAAGTTATTTCTCCTTCATTGTAATTATGAAAAATATTTCCCGCATCTTTTTGTATTCTTAATTGATCATATTGTAATATATAATCCAATTTATTTTCTTTTAAGAGTTCTTTTAGTTCATCTTTGTCCATATCTACACGATAGTTAAAATCACCACACCATATTATATAATCTTGTGATTTTAAGTTAGATCCTAGAGGAAAGGTTACTTTTTTACTAATTTCATTGTAATCTGAGTTTCTTTCATTTACTTGTGACTGTCCAGCTGCAAAATGTGCACATATAAAAGTTATTGAAGTATTATATAAAGTGCACCTTATTGCAACTCCACCTTTGTTGCCAGTAGCTCCACCGAACCCTGTTTTTACTGAATCTATAGCGATGTCCCTAAGGTAAGGAGACAGCTCATATCTCACAAAAACAAAAAGGCAAACGCCAACCAATTGTATATAAGTCACCAATACATATCGTCTATCTCGAGAAATAACCTTTTGAAGTTCTTCTGCCCATGATTTAGCATTTTCAGAACTCACAGCCATTATGTTACTAGCATTGAGATCAACAATTTCTTCAAATCCAATTGCATATAGATCAACAGGAATGTCTGAATCACAACTATTTACATGTGCATCAAGTAACCAATCTGCTAATGAAACATCTTTGTACACGACACTTCTGAAATGTTTACCACCGTTTACATTGTAAGTACCAATTCCTACTCTAATAGGCATGTTTTTAGCAAAATCAAAAAAACGATCACAAAGTTCTGAAATAATATTGTTTGGTAGATGCTGCATATTTGCACTTAACAAAGTTCTTCCTCTCTCAGCCAAATTACTGTTTAATCCTTTGCCAAGAAGGAGCACATCAATGGACTCCTGCTTACTAGTGTCCAAAAGATTGTTTTGTATCGTTCTTGCTGCAGATCTAGCTCCATCCATAAATTTTGACCCTCCTTGAATAGCTCCAGTCCCAGCATATATTTTACTGACTTCATTTCCATTATCTACCCACATTTGTTTGAATACTTCTTCAAAACGTGTTACTGATTGTTGTTTTTCATTTAAGTCTAACATTTCTAACTGCTTTCCAAGTACTTGAAGTCCTATTAATGTTTGCACACAATTTGTACGATCCAAACAATCTAAACAATTTGTTCTAATAGTGCCATTTTGTTCACACCATATTTCGTTTGCCTTCATATAAAATATACCATAAGATTTAAAGTATGATTCCAATTTGTCTTTCAATTTATTTATGTTTTGGGGATTTGCCTTAATTTCTTGATGGTAATCAAAAATAATATGCTCTATATCAGTATGATCTGACATTTTAAGCTGTTGCACAAAAAGATTAGAAAGCATTCCCTCTGATTCCTTACTACCTACTTGACTAGTTCCAAGCAAATTAACAATTGTCTGATGGCCATATCTCTCTTTTAAAAGATTAATATGTCTGTTAAAAGCTGCTTCAGATGCTGCAGCTCCACGTGACATTTTCACTTTATGTTGGCCTACCTGAACCCCTGTTTGTTCCCAGAAAAGAGGAACTGAACCTCTAATCTGAATATATGAGGCTACTGAATCTTCCATGTAAATAGCTTGTTCAGTTTCTACAAAATTTGCTACATGTCCTTCGTCATTAACACCACGTACATGAAATCTAGTGCCTGTTCTTTCTGAACTCAAACGAGATATTATCACAGCTTTTCCTTGTCGAGCACCTACATAAACTGTTCTTATTTCAACACTACCACACATAACTTTTTGTAACCAACCACTGGAAGCTACTCCAAACCTTATGAAAGGAAGATGCAATGTTCTGTTCCAAAAAAATCTGTTATCAGTAACTTTAGTTTTCATTCTTCTTTGGGAACATAATGTTATATCTACAGTTTCCCCGCTGGCTGACCAGGAAAAATAAAAAGTTCCAGAATTTAACAACTTCTTGACTTCTGAAATATGTTCTTCATCTTGTGCTTGCTTTCTTAAAGATAAAAAGGATGTTTGTGTTATACGAAAAACTTCAGTATCAGATATTTTTCCTAGGGAAATACAACCAGTAATCATTATTAAATACTGTAGGATTTCATTACCAATATTAGTTTGCAATATTCCCAAAGAACCATAAGCATCAAGGACTTTCGAATACTGTCTCTTAATTGTTTCCCTTTCTTGTAAGGATAACTGTACAATAACCTCTGATTCTAATAATAATGACGCATCTTTATTTCTTTGTTCCAACAAAATGCTGTACGGACTGGTATTGTTATCTCTCTCAAATACTCGGAATGATTTTCCCATCGCCATGTTTCCAAGTTGTGATGAAATATCTATGTGGATATTACTTATTCTCTCATATTGGTTTATTACTTGAAAATTAAAGTTTTATATATATAAATGTGTCTGGATAATTAAGTCACTAGAATTCTGATAGTTATTTTTTTCTAGTAATAACTTGTCAAAATGTTTCAGGCTGTTTTAGTTCTATTTCTTGGTATCAATTTAACTGATGATTCATTTTCTGTATTTAGTCAAAATCCATGAGTTAATAAGAGCAATTACTAAAATTCTAAAGAAGCTTATGTGCACTAAATAAAACTGATATTACAGAATCTAATACTTGAGGGCTATGTTGTCACAAACTACTGTTTACCTGCAGAGGTTATGAGGTTGCAGGTTACTCCATTTTATTGATTGCTCAATCTGTAAATGATTGGAGGTCTATAGCATCTCCTGCCCCGATTATGAAAAATATTATATATTCAAATATTTAGAACACCTATTAATGTAATCCTTTTGAAAAAAAAAATCAGATTGTTAAAGTAACAGCATATTTTTATACTGATATAAGTTGTCCCTCTGGGATCACATTTGGTGTATTATGTAAGAGAGATAAGTTATCCTGAATCAGCGTTCCGTAGACAACTATTGCCAATTTTATAAGCATTGTAGTTTTTCATGGATTTTAGGTATGCAATCAGGGCTCTTATTAGATTGTCCCCAATGACATAATTAGTTTTAGTTATTTATTTTCATATAACTTGTAGTTTTTAAACCTGTATGCTTTTGGATTACTCTTATCTAGTTGTTTTAAATATTGTGTATTCACTTTCATTCAATACTTAGCTACAAATATAAAATAAGTTGAATTACCGTTAAACCTATTGTAATTTAAATTTATTTTTCTCTAGATCGTAGGTAGTTTATCGAGACAAAAATTGAATTGGTGCCTACAATCTTTCTGAGAAACCTGATTTCGTTTCAGCTTCAATTATAATTGACCTAATCGTGATAATAACAATTACAATGAAGTATAAAATTTAATATTAAAAAAAAAAATACGTGAGCTTCAGAACTCCGGGACTAAAGTCGCATTTTCATTAAAATTAAAAATATCAAAATAGCGGGGACGGGAGAAAAAAGTTGAGAAACCTCTAAAGTGCACCTTTCAAACACCAACTCAATTCACATAGAAAATTTCAACCCTCAAGCTCAATTTGGAGAGGCTCTTGAGGTGCGCATAACCTTAAAAACAGCAGTGGATGGGAGAAAAACTATGAGACCTTCAACGGGTACAGTCTCAAAAAAATATTTTCCTCCTTCTATTTTAACTTCAAGTCAAGCCCTAAAAATTAATGTAAAATAAAAGAAATGTTTTATATTCATTTTGTTTAATTGTATTTGAAAAAGATACACCACTTTTCTATTAAAAATATAACATTTATTGACACAACAATTTAATCAAACTCATAAATAAATTTAAGTCACAAATTTTTTCATACCGCTAAAAAATTTTTGATCATTTCAAATTTTAAATATTTTCCAGGATAGTCCTTGTTGTAAAGAACAACTTTCGGGAAATTTGTTTCTATTCATTTAGCAAAATTCTCGTCAACGTAATATCATGTTTATGACTTTATTACTTTAATATACCTATACATTCTCTGTAGGGTTGAGATCAGGTCATCAAGGAGGTATTTCTATTACTTAAGTTATATTAGGCCCATGAGTTATATTATAAATTAGATTTATTTGGATCAATGAGAAGGATGTAATTGTTTATATTAAGACGGCAGATCATGATAGTTTGGTTCCCTGGTTATTAATTTTAATCTGATATGCGGTTCAGTATCCAAAAGATTGTTCCTTTTTATCGACTTGATTTTTACAAATATCGAAAAAGCAACTTCGAGAATAAGTATATATGAAAACCACACACTAACAAGTAACTTTATTTATTTATTGATTTTTTTTTTTCTATATTCACAGCCGAATGCGGCGCGAACCCTCACCAAACTCCTCCTGTACCTCTTGGCGCGTACCACACTTTGGGCAATAATCCTGTCAAATTGTGCATCCGACCTCGTAAAAGGTCAAGTAGTTCTAATTTTTTTAATTATGTGTAGACCAGCCAGTAGTAAAAAAAAAATTTTTCGACTTCGTAAGACGCACAGCTGCGTAGGAGCCAAAAAAAAACCGACATTTTGGAACTGTTTTCAGTTTCTGATTACATCTCCCAAAGTTTGCGCCAGAAATGAAATGTTATGGTTACTTTTATTCACACAAGCGGTATACAGTAATTAATAGCAGTTAAAAATTAGTATTTTCTGATTGTGTTTACACTTTTCTAGCACAGCCAATTTTAGGCGCTGAGGTTTGCCTCTGGGTCAAAAGTTGCATCAATTCATAAGCTTTAAAATGATACCCCATTCACCCAGAAAAATAAAGGTTTTGTGTAAAAAATTTTAATTTCCAATTCCAAAACCATAATTACGCTAAATTTATCGGCGGCGTAGAACAAAGAGTGAACACACTGAGAGCATAATACAAAGAAGGAGGGGATTTTTTTTTGCTTTTCTTTTATATTTTATTATAACAATCTAATGTTTGGAGAACCTATTTAGTCACTCACATATTGAAATTTCCATATTTGTGACGCGCCACGAGAAAAGGGAGCTTAGGATGAAGACCCAAATTTTTACTAGAGCATAAAAACTTTTTTGTAGTAAATGTATTTCTGAACATCTAAACTACATGTTAAATACTATTTTTGACGTTGGTCACTTTTAGTGAATTATGTAATTTTACATTTGAATTATGTAAGAGCGCTGTTTTGTGAAATTCCGCTTTGGACCGGACGGTTTTTCAATGGGAGCTTGCTTTTTTCTAAAATTATAATTTGTAAAAATTAAACTTCAAATCGTTATAATTCTGCGATTTTTGCCCCTAGGGAACTACAGAAGGGCTCATTTGATTCGTCTCTTCTAAAAATTAGTGGGAAGAAATAGATTTTCATTTGTTCACCCTAAGCTCCCTTTTCTCATGGCGCGTCACAATAATTATTACAAAGGTAAATAAGGATTATTTTTTTTATGAGCGAACACTCCTAGAACATAATAAAAATAAGCAGATTTTTTAAAAATTGTTTTATGAAAAATATTAAATTTAAGACATAATCATAAATTTAGTTCTTACAAATTATTATAAGTAATATGTATCTAGATACATAAGGTCTTAATACACTTTAAAATAAAAATGTCTGAAATGTAGGTACCTAATAATACTAATTCTAATTACTACTCTTTAAAAGAAACAATAAAATAAAAAATATTATTTACAATAAAAAAATCCAAAATTCGAAAAGTAAAAAACTTGTTTATGAAAAGTAAAAGTACTCCTAGGGAAACTGTTAATAATAATACATAATATGTATAAGAATATTATTCTTAAAATTAAAAAAAAATCAATATTGAAATATTCAAATTAATTTATTGGCCCATTAAATGCTCAAAATGCCCTCCCCTCCCTCTGCCGGCTGTCTACACATATGAGCCCGTAATCTAACCGAATCAACGGCTTTGCGCAGAAAGTCTCGCCCTTCTCTCCTCATGATATTGCTCTGCTCTTCAATCCTGGCAAGGAGTTCCTCCCTTGATGCTACAGGCTCGGAGTAAACTTTGCTCTTCAACGTTCCCCATACGTGGAAGTCGAGAGGAGTAAGATCGGGGGATCGAGCAGGCCATGGAACAGGTCCATATCGACCAATCCAACGGTTTGGGAAGTGGTTATCCAACCAAGCCGTCACTTCTCTCCCACTGTGGGCTGGGCATCCATCCATTTGGAACCATGTGCGATTGATGTCAGGCAGGGGATCTTCAGGCTGATTAAAAAGAGGATACAACTGGTTTTCCAGAAGTTCCCTAAATAATTCCGCATTCATTCGTCTGGGCAATATTATCGGGCCAATTAGACGATTATCTACCACTCCCATCCAGACATTTATGTTGAACTGGTATTGAAAGGAGGATGGCCTAACAGCATGGGGATTATCCTCCGCCCAGACATCAGTATTGCGGGCATTAAAAAGCCCCCCACGCGTAAATGTTGCTTCATCAGACCACAAAACACGTCTAGGGAACCAGCGGTCTTCCTGGCCGCCATGTCTCTATCCAGCAATTCTTGAATCGGGCTGAGGTGGAAGGGATGTCTTCCGTCACCGACTAAAATTCGGTGCACTGAGCTATGGAAGATCCCAAGTTGTGCTTCTGCTTCACGAACACTAGAAGAGGGGTTTTCATCTAAAAAATTCAGCACCTCTTCCTCACGTTCAGCATCCTAGACATCTCGTGCCCCGACAGGCTGTTTCGGCAGCGATCCGGTCTCCCTCAGGGTACGAAAAGTAGAAGAAAACGTTCTGCGATCCGGCAACCGTCTGTCTGGAAAACGAGACCGTATTCACGGACAGCTTCCGAGGCATTTCCATCGGCAAAGCCATATACAAACACAATATCAGCATATTCTTCAGTTGTGAAAAAATTAGGCATGTCGCTGGAAGCAAGTGCACCTCACCACTAGTAAAGTGATAATGAATGGCCATTTGATACTGGGAGCGAGTCTCGAGCTAGACAAGCACGGATAGGATTGGTTGACTAAAGGTATGAGCTTACCTTTGATCTATCTTTAGACATGAAAGTATTAGAAACATTATTATTATTCAATAAAAGTTCTTTTGGGTTGGACCATGCCACATTATTGTAAACCTAGATTTTGCTCCTCTTGCTGTGAGCCTCTTCAAGGTTAATATCGTAATAAAAAAATAAATAAATAAAATAATTCTAATTTACCTATGTAAGTATGGAAATTTCAATATGTGGGTGACTAAATAGGTTTTCCACTCATTTTATTGTTAAAAGAAAAAGAAAAAAAAGAAAAGCAAAAAAAATCTCCTCCTTCTTTGTATTATGTTCTCAGTGTGTTCACTCTTTGTTCTACGCCGCCGATAAATTTAGCGTAATTATGGTTTTGGAATTGGAAATTAAAGTTTTTTACACAAAACCTTTATTTTTCTGGGTGAATGGGGTATCATTTTAAAGCTTATGAATTGATGCAACTTTTTACCCAGAGGCAAACCTCTGCGCCTAAAATTGGCTGTGCTAGAAAAGTGTAAACACAATCAGAAAATACTAATTTTTAAATTTTTAACTGCTATTAATTACTGTATACCGCTTGTGTGAATAAATAAAATTTTAAAGGGGGGTGTTCCTTATAGGAAATTTAATGTAGTTTTTGAAAATATCCTCGTTTTTTACGATACATCAACCAGAAATTAAATAATTACAGTTTTTCACCAAAAAAACGTGTATTTTTAAAAATACACAAAAAATAGGATATCTCTTCGATGGGTTAAGATAAAAATTTCATTTCTGCGCCATTTAACTACAAGAGACTTCTAGAATAACCCCCTAAAGTATTGACATCACGAAGTGGGACACCCTGTATATTGACATCGGTTTTTGAAAAAGCTTCAAAAATTCGAAAATTAAGGTTTCAAATTTTATAATGGGACGAAAACACCACTTCTATCGATTCACGTCCACGATATATCGAAAAATATAATTAGAAATAGTCTAAAAATCGACAATTTTAGTGACTAACGATTTTTAAAGAAGGGTAAGTGCTCCTTATATATTATTTAAATACTTTTTCGTTATTGATTGCCGTTAAATTACAACCGCTCTTGAAATCCCAACTTTCGCGTGAACGACTTGAATGTTATTTTTTAGTATCTGACACTTAGATTATATTTGTTTATATATGTCCTATGATTCTCTGATTATCCAGCTTTAAAAATAGCGAATTATGACCGAAATTAATAATTATTAATTATTCGAAATTAAGCCAAATGTAAAATGTCCGTAAAACTTAACTCAAGCCAAATTCGTTTCGGCACGATGCGGTAACTTTTTTTATCTCTAGAAACAAGAAACACAATGTGCAATTTATAGGGATGTGGGGGAGGGGGAGGAGAGGAGAGGGTCTTTGTATTTTTAGTTTTAATTTTATGCATCTCTACTCGACAACATCTCTCCAATGATATATCTATTTTTCCCTGCTGTTTATAGGCGGAGTAATCGGTACACAAAAAAAGTGCTTGCCTTTCCTGCAAATTTATTTACTAGGTTGTTACAATTACAAATGTCCTTGTGCATTGGTATAGCTTTATTGCAGATTGCATATTTAAACATTACTGAATACTACTCTTTAAAGTAAAGTCCATTGTTTTCAACTACTTTCACCCATCTTTCTGCCATTAATTGGATTTGATGCCGGTACCACTCCTTTGGTTTTGAGGCAAAGAACTCTTCACATCCAATTTTTACTTTATGGCTGAAGCCTTTGATTCAATCAAGATTATATACTTCTTGAGAGAATGTTTTAAATTTAAAATGAGCTATTTTTACTTAATGATTAAAAGTAATCTTAAGTATTACCAATAGCAAATTAGAATAATAGAAAAAACCATGGGCTTTTCAACTCATGTAATTTATAGGGTATAAACAGATCATAATAGGTTGTTACAAAAGTCCATTGTGTATTTATGTAGCTTTTTTTCAGATTATATATTTTATAAATTATTGAATACTACTCTTCAAAGTAAAGTCCATTGTTTTCAATTACTTTCTGCCAGTAATTGGATTTGATGCTGGTACCAGTCCTTTGGTTTTGAGGCAAAGAACTCTTCACATCCAATGTTTACGCCCTAGTAATTATCCAAGATCCGACCTTTTAAAAAATGAGTCGTTGATCTAAACAAACCCTAATCTGATGGTGCAATATCTAGGATAGACGCAGAATGAGGCAAAACGTTTACTATTTGCAGTCCCGATAATTTTCCTTGGTCAAACGAGAACGATGTACAGGAGCATTGTCGTGTTGCAAAATGGCTAGGTTCCTGTTGATGAAAGCGGGGTACTCTGAAAACTGCATAAACTCTGTCTAGCTGTTCACAGTAAAGGTTTGAGTCCACTGCTCGACCATCAGGAACAAGCTCAAAATACAAAACGTAGGAACAAAAATAATTCTTATATGATTAATTATCAGAGTTGGAATTAAGGGTTGTGTTCATGCACAAGAACTTTTGTAACAACCTAGTAGTTGGGTTTGAAATGCAATGAATTAGCTAATTCATTTCACATGTTCAGCTTACCATTTTCTAGTGCTGTAAAGCTAGAAATCAGTGTTTGAATTAAGTAGGAAACCAACATATGTTTGGGATTTAGAATTGTTTGAAAATTTAAGTATTTTCAGGTGTTGTACTATAAAAATTAAATAAAAGCTTATTTCTGAGAAGGGCATTCATGAGAATTGCACCTTGATGACACTGTATTTAACAGACAACTTAAAATAAATTTATATGGTTAACTGTCATAATTTACATCATTATTAAGTGCTGTATAAAGAATACATAAATAAGAATGCAAATACTTGAAAACTCTTATTATGTAAAGGAAAGCTTTTCTGAACTTACAACATTGTTTTGCAGTCTTTTTTCATCTAGCAACAATTCTTATGACATTCATTCTCTTTTTACTCCAATTTCGTATTTGTTTTATATTTTCTTTCCTATTAAGATTCAAAGTCAAGTACGCTCATAGTTTTTTGTTACATTATTATTGTGCTTATCAATTATAATGACATTCAGAAAAATTATGTTTTTTTCTCCTCTTCACTTGTAGAAACAACTTTTCTTTCTTATATTTTTTTCAGGTAGGTGTTACAAGTAAATTACTTGATACAGTAGGTGCTATTGCAGTGGATTCTGAAGGTAGAGTTGCTGCTTCTTGTTCCAGCGGGGGTATTGTTTTGAAGCATCCCGGACGAGTTGGACAGGTTAATATCTAAATAAATCAGATATTAATTTCATTGTTCAAACATTATTCTTAACTTTATTCTTGCAGGAATACTTCTGAAACATCATCCTAAATGAAAAGAATATCCATTAATCTTCTGTTCATTTCATAATTTGTACTGGTTTGTGTAAATATTGGTATGACATCTATTTCTTAGTTTTTAATTCATTGTTAATTAATGCTATTCATCTTACTTTTAAGCTTATTCTTTGGACTAGAACGGTATTAATGTTCCCTATTCTATGATGAAAGGCAGATTAAATATTTTTATTTGCCAGATAACCATAAGTGATATTGTTTCTTCTCCTCATTTACTTAATTTATATGAAATTGTTAAAAGACATTTAGTGAAATATAAAGGCATTACTAAATGTGGTTCATATACGATTTAAATATGATGAACCTTTGCTTGATGATTCTGTATCCTGTTAACTACTGAGGTAGATGTGTTCTATTGAAGCGGAAATGTTAGTGAAGATTATTTTTTTTTTTGGTTTTATGAGAAACTCAGCTACTGCAGATATTTTTTTACATAATTAGCAAATCTAGAATATACTGAACATCTTGATGTGTATATGGTGTAGGAACTTTAAATACATATGCACAATTTCATTTAATGTATTTTTATTATTCTCTTACTGTTGTAATAAATCATGCAGTACTAGAAAAAGCAAATAAAGAGTATGTGGTCAATACTTTATATTATCGTATTGTACACTATCCTATCTAAATGATTTACTCTACCATAATTAACCAAGTATTAATTTAGATGTCTTAGAGAGTTTATACTCATGACAATTTCTCTTTTTTGCAAGAAGCCCTCTTTTGAATCATAAATCATGTCATAGTGGCTTTTTCTTCTTCTTTAGTAGCACTACAACCCATGAAGGGTCATGGCTTCCTTCAACAGCAACCACCATGCGTCCCTATTCCGTGCCATTGCCATCCAGTTTCGCACGCTCAAATACTCTCTTGCATCATTGGCCACACAATCTGCCCAGCGCAGCTTTGGTCTCTCAACTCTATGACGACTATATAGGGGCTCGGTCATAATCTTCCTAGGTGGTAAATCGTCAGCCATTCTGGCGAGATGTCCTGCCCATCTGAGCTCCAAGTTTGATGAAACGGGAGATATCCTGTTCATGATACAAATCAAATAGCTCTCGATTGCTTCTCTGCCTCCATTCATTGTTTTCTAACACACCTCCATAAATTCGGCGTAACACTTTCCGCTCAAATATAAGAAGGAGCTGGTTCTCAGCTCTGGATGTAGTCCAGGTCTCTGAGCCATAACAAAGTACCGGTCGGAGAAGAGTCATATAAATCACAGGGGCTAGTCATCTTATAAACCTGGGCATACCGAATTTAAGACCAAGGTCTGGCCCATATGACTTGACAGAGGCCCAAGCCCTGCAGCGAGATGATATGTGCAAAATTTTTCTTAAAAATCCGAAAGATGACATGTTCTGGAAAAGAATGATCACAAGTGATGAAAATTGGATATTTAAAAAAAAAAAACCTAGCAAACATAAGTAGTGGGTACAGCCACTTGAAGCTGCACATTTGGTTTGGTAAAAAATTATACATGTTGCCTCATCCTGCGTATATCCCAGATATTATCGTTTGTTTAGATCAATGACTCATTTTTTAAAAGGTCGGATCTTTGATAATTACTAGGACGTAAAAATTGGATGTGAAGAGTTCTTTGCCTCAAAACCAAAGGATTGGTACCGGCATCAAATCCAATTACTGGCAGAAAGATGGGTGAAAGTAATTGAAAATAATGGACTTTACTTTGAAGAGTAGTATTCAATAATTTTTAAAATATATAATCTGAAATAAAGCTACATAAATGCACAAGGACTTTTGTAACAACCTAGTATGATCTGTTTATACCTTATAAACTATATGAGTTGAAAATCCCATGGGTTCTTCTATTATTCTAATTTGCTATTGGTAATACTTAAGATTACTAGTAATCATTAAGTACATTACAAAATATCTCATTTTAAATTTAAAACATTCTCTCAAGAAGTATATAATCTTGATTGAATCAAAGGCTTCAGCCATAAAAAAAAAACTCACAGCTATTTACCTCTCCGGAAAGGAACAAATTATCAGTCCTAAGTAATACAGAAAGAATTTTGTCAGGTCCTTATTTTACCATTCATCAAATAATTGTTTGAAAATGATAATTATTGAAACGAACTTTTAATTTTTTTTTTCAGGCAGGAACCTATGGTTGTGGATGTTGGGCACAAAACTATGGAACTGGACATGCTGTAGCTACTTCTGTTACTGGATGTGGAGAAGATTTAATCAAAACATGTCTTGCAAGAGAGGCTGCTAATTCACTAATTCATTCTGCTCATGCCACAGTAGCTATAAATAACACCATCAGATCTTTTCTAGGTATTTTTTCCTTTCATAGTTATCACTGATGAAATGTTTTTTTTTGAAACCTTTATTTCTTGTTCACATTTCAGCTACTCCTTCCATCATACTGTCTCAAAATTTTAAAATAATGAATCAGTTCTTTTTATGATTTATTTAATGATTTGATGTGTTGCATATACATTGTTGCAGTAATACAATAAAATTATAGTTTCGAGGCTACCTCCCTCTTCATTAATACCAACTGTCAATCAACTTTAATTAGTGAAAAAATAAGTATTATTTAGTATGTTGACTGCCACAGTACTTTACAGGATTCCGGTGTAAAAAGCCAATTTAATTTAATCATATTATATTACTAAAAACTCAAATTATAGTACATAGTAATCAGAAAAAAGCATATAGAAGTGTTTATTAAAAAAAAAAGCCATGTCGAATATGTACCAATTAATACATTTTCTGTTCATGTAAGCCAACTTTGACTTTTTATTCTCTTCCTTGAGGCCATCTATTCATGTTTACACTGGTGCTCTACGAATTTTCCCGCTTTTGTTCAAATACGCCAAGTATACTAAGTACGAGATAGGTTGGCAGTGTCATAGGCAATAACCAAAATTACAGTTATCTTGTAGTTGGTATTCAACGTGTTAAATTCCGTGGTTGCTATATATTCCGTAAAAGGAATCATAGTTTGGACAGTCAGTAATGAAATTTAATTAACCTATCATAATAACTTGTCGGTCATCTTACATTTATAATTTATACCATGATAATTATTCTTATTCCATTTTTTTTATTTATTTTTTTTTTTTTATGATATTTATGATAACTTATAGATAAAACTGTTTTAAGCATATATATAAGTAATCTGTATTTTAAAAAACTTAAGCTTATTTGTTACTTCAGATAAACTCTCTTTTTTGACTCTAACGCTTTGAAGTCCCTTTCTTTTTGGTCCTTGCTTACAGATGCTTTGATTTCTAGATTCTCCTTTCTTGGGAAAGTACTCAGAAAGACTTTGTGGGATTATTGCTATTGAGTCAGAGAGTACTGGAAGAGGTGAATTTACCTGGGGTCATACAACACCTTCGATGGCAGTAGGTTTCATGTCAGTTGGCCAAAGAATTCCAAAAGTAAGTTTCAAGTTAAATTGCAATAGTTTGACCTTGTGATTAGTTATTAAAAATCTATTAATGTTACAGAGTCACATAAGCAGATTACCCCTTGGTGCTAAGCCAGGTACTACTGTAATCATTGAAGGAACCCCAGTGTGATGTGGCAGGTTACTATCATCTATAAGGGAAAGCCTTAGGGATTGCAAGTGAATTTGTGATATTCTTAATTTATTCTTAGACTGACAGTATTCATTTTTATAACTTCTGAAATTGAAAATTTGATGTCCATTCTCTTGGCTTAATAGATTGTAACCAAAAGTTAAGATTTAAAATAATTTACTATATTATTTTTTAATCATAAATTTATTACTCCAGACAAAATATGTCATTGTATTGTTTTTTGTTTTATTTTTTTCTATTAAATGACATGAAAATGTTGAAGGGCATACATAATCTGTGATAAGAAAGTTTCTTGTTAACAATTTTAACAAGAAAGCCTAATTTGTTTTCTTTATCCTCTTCTCTATGCTTTGATGTTATGTTGGTTGCATTTTAACCACAATTTTTACCATTATAATTAATTACATCTTTGTAACTTCTTGTAGTTATTTTTAAAAAAGTTACTAATTTTTTCTGTTAAAAAATAAATAATGATGAATTAATTGAAGAATAAGGACAGTATAAAGTTTGAACATAGTACTCTATGAGAAGTGGGTTTTAAGGAAAATCTCTTTATAAATTCAATAAATGTAATCCTTGTAAAAACAATACTTATTTAAAAAAAAAAAATTTGTAAAGATATATCATTTTCTTCTTTTGTTTTATGATGGTCCCCATTACCTAAAATATGTGCTTATGACTTACATCACAGTTTTAACTTGTTGATAAAACAGGCCAAAATAATCCTTATAAAATCCTGGTGTTTCTCTTAATTTAGTTGAATAATTAGAGGCAACTAAATAATCGGACAATGGGCATGCCTTTTGATAGAATAAAAACATGTGTTACTGATGAAAGAGCTTTCAAGTATTTTTCACATCCTTGGATGGCTTTTATTTCACCAAAAAAAAAATTGATTTTGGTATATTTTATGCTTCCAATATTAAGAGCAGATTTTCAGAACAAAAAAGCGATAAAAAGAGGCCAACTGGTTATACAGTATGTATGCATAGGTACAATGTGTTAATATGTAATATCTTGGATCAGTAGGAAAGGATAGCTGAGATGGCAGGATACAGGAGGATGAATCAAATACAAACAGAAAATATTTGTTGTACCTTTATTGATTAATATTTTACACAAATCATACTTTCATTGTTTTGCAATGCAGTCTTCTTTTTCCACTGATTAGCTTGGATATTCCTTGTTCACAAAAAGTTTGAGGGTGAGGTATCAGCACATGCCCCTCGACATCTTCATAGCTTTCATTCTCCTCCGGAGTGATTCTTTTAAGGGCGTGAGCAAAAAATAATCAAATCGCCAAGTCGAAAATGGCCTGTAAATGGTGGCCAATGGATAAAGGCTACTTAGTGAAGTTCTTGCTACCATTTTTTTTTACTCAAAGGGATTTGTATTCCTTGTTTTTCTTTGAGATCAAGGAATAGTGAATGGGGCTTTGCACTGAATGAATTTGCAGTGAATGGGGGACTGCACTGATAAGCTAAAAGGCCCTAACTCCAAACTATTTTTCTAAATACATTTTTGTAGTATGCCCGAAATCGCCTAAAAAATACACCATTATATGAAAGACCAACACAATACACATTTGAAAGACCTAAAACCAATGATTTGGCTTCGATCATTTGATTTGGGCTTATCGCGAATGATTAGTAACGCAAACTTTTATTTTATTGGTATTTAACGCCCTTTCCTATTCTTATTGAGCTGAACAGGACGGAGACATTTCTATAAATACGAATCTGTCCTAACCAGAGTGAGAAGGTCGAGATTTATTAGGTTGTTGCCTAAGCGCTCGGCCATCACGGCGTATTTTATTTAATTTATTTTTTAATGTGATCAGACGTCCTGATTTCGACTGGACCGTCCCACTTTAAGGCAATGTGTCCCGGTGTCGCCAGAATTTGCCGTGGAACGCAAAAATATCCCGGTTTGAATACAATGAAACCTGGATTATCCGTTCCCCAATTTACTATCTTTCTCGCCTAACCGTCAAGCCTAAAAAATAAATAATAATAATAATTTATTTAAATGAAACAGCTCTTACAAAACTCCCCAAAGCAGCATGGATATTTGGGTGTTCCGCCTGGAGTGCAGAGTTCGTTGATGCGTATTTTTAAACAGACATAACTCATATTAAATTTTCTTTCTTGTGTCTTTTGGACAAAGTAAATTGAAAATTAATTTTGACTTAAGTTGCTAGAGCCTAGAACATTTATTCAACGAACTTCACGAAAGTTGCTGTTAGTCTCGTAAAAATATTTGCTAACCTAGAAGTAATTGCAGTATCCTTTCTGTCAATGGATTCTTATGTAAAAATGCCTTAAAAGAAAGAAAAAAAAAATGTGAAAATCTGCCATTCCCAGGATGTCCGTAGATCTTAGATGGCAGATTTTTCAATGACCACGGAATATTTTTAGGATTATAGTCAACAAGTCGTAAAGTATTACAATTAGTCTAAATATCTAAATTAATTAAATTCAAAGAATAAATTCTGGTATATAGCAGGTATTCGTAATTACAATTTATTAGGAAAAAATAGTTCTTAAACTATTGTAATATATTATTTATATACAGGGGGCTCAGCATAAGAACCAGGGAATTCCAGGGGCTAATTCTGCACCACAAAAGCAACAAAAAAGTTGATCTGAACTATTATCCGATTCCTCACAGAAAAGCAGGAAATTTAAGTTTTAAGTTATTTTAGGTGTCACGTTTTTTGTTGAATAGGAAGCGATAACTCGAAAACTATTCAAGGCAATTAAGTTAGAAGTATTATATGCCATTAGAAATCTAAATATTTCGAGAAAAATGTTATCTGGTATATAAAATCGTAGACTGGAACATGAAGAAAAACCCCAAAACTTAAGTGATTGTTGTAATTAATAATTTATATTATTAAATGGAAATTAAATTATTCTATGGAAACTCATTGGAAATCACCTGGGAACTAAATAGAAACTTTTAAAATTTATTTCAAGTACGGTGATAAGTGAATGGTGAGATTTTTAAAAAATAGTGCTGTCATTTAAACCACAAAAAATAGTAACTAATGAAATGAGGGGCCAACTACACACTTGTCGCAACTTCTTAGGTGGGCTGGGCTACTACAACTCTTAACGAAACAACCGGCCAAAAATTCTAACTGAAAATATTCATAGTTCAAAGAGCTCCTTAAGTAATACAGATCTATATGGCTCTTTCCTGTGCTGAGTAAAGTCCTAGAGAATCTCATATTAACCAATCTTCGGCCAGTTCTAAAGGAGGCGAGTCATCCACGGCCATAAATCATCCACAGAAGGCAAGGGGACCACTGATGCTCTGCTGATGGAGCGATGTGTCCTTTTTTACATATCCTCTGCTTTCGACAGCGTCTGGTGACCGCTCGTACTCCAGCAGCTGCAGAGATACGATTCTCTCAGCAACCTATATGCTCTTGTAAGGAGGTAATTCCACGATGGAAGGGTAAAAGTTCGGGGATGCTACTACGAGATGATGAAATCTTCCATAAAGAGAGGAAGTCCCCAAGGTTCGCCCTCGGTCCGACTCTATGTTAACTGGCATTCGATGAGTTGCTGGGCGTACTAGAAGAAGAGCGGTTCCCTACTAAATTATCCACGTTGGATGATTTGGCCGCAGTGTTAGCCTCCAACAGTAGAGCCGGGCTCAAGGTGGAAGCCGAACGATACGCCAGCCTGGTAACAAGCAGTAGCGGATCTAGGAATTTTCGATGGAAGGGGCGCGCACAGGTCCTCCCTTCCAATCCTCCCCTCTCCCTCCTACAAACTTTAAAACATTTAATACTTTGTTCACGTTTTAAAATCCACATTAATCAGTCGTTATATCAATAAAAGCCGCTGTTGCGTATGTGATTATTATTATCGAGTGGTGCTACAACCCGGTTACAGGTCTTGGCCTCCTCCAATCGTCACGGTCTTGTGCAATCGCCTTCCAGTTCCTGACTCCAAGGATGTTTAAGCATCTCCTGCCATACTATCTGAGCACCTCAGCTTTGGTCTCCCTCTCCTCCTTGTTCCATGGATTGGCTGTGTCAGCAGCATTTTGGGCATTTCTTCATCCGCTATCCTGGCACACTCGTATTCCAGAGATACGGCGGAGTACTTTTCTTTCAAAAATGAGTAGCTCTTTTTGGCACTCTTAGATGTTGTCCGAAAGAAGTACGGGACGCATCAAGGTTTTATAGAGGTGGGTCTTGGTCTGCCTTGAAAGGATACGTTTGTCCAGCCCAAAGTGGCATTTGTTGGCTGCGGTGATCCACCTTCTTATCTCAATATCGATGTTATTATCCTGGGTGACCTCAGATCCCAGGTAAGTAAACTCCGATACTTTTTCAAAGTTATGAAGTCCAATAGTAACGATATCACCTGGTTTAGGAAACTCTTCTGTTACCATGTACTTGGTTTTGGACTCATTAACTTCAAGTCGAAGTCTGCTTTCTGGGCCTTCCAGTGCCAGAAAAACCTCAGTCACGGCCTGAAGAGAGCGTCCCACAATGTCTATATAGACATTTTCCAATGTCCATTGTCCAATTGTCCAGTCTTCTTCAGAGCTCAGTCTGCTCCCAGGCACCGGTGAGATAAGGTGTATTTTTTAGTTGTCCGTCGTTATCGGTGTGCTGGCGCGAGTGTGTGCGTGTGGGTGAGTTCCGAGGGACACTAAGTGGCGAATAGGGACGCCCAGAGGACAGTGTTATTTTTATTTTAGTGTTTCCTTTTTTTTTTTTTTTTGACTTAGAGTGAGTGCTGGACAGGAGGTCATTTGACCGAAATTTGTTATTAGACGTTAGTAGTGTGGTGAAGTTAAATTCGCGCACGAAAAGTGCAAATTAAAAAACTTTTTTTGAAAACCCCAATTTCCGTAATTTATTACGCAAATGGGGGATCCCGGAACTCCGGTCGAGGGACCAAAAAATCTGGAATGTTCTTCTATGGCACATGAAGAGGAGCCACCAAAACCCCAAAGGGTGGTGAAAATGGCCGCTGATGTGGGGCCAAATACAAAATGGCGGCGGGAAAATTGACTAATACTTATGCTAGCGCGGACGAGGAGACGGGGGCCCAGGAAAAGCTGGGTCCAAAGTTCACTCCTAAGGAGGTCAAAAAGGGCCAGGAATGAGACCCCTCCATCACGAGAGGAAGAGGAGGATAAGTCTTCGTTGAAGGCCTATAAAACAGTGGAAGGCATCGGGGAGTAACTCCGCAAAAGAACAAAGTGCAGCCTTGAGCAGCAGGCTTGCTTGAATGAGATGATCTCGGAGATGAGAGACCTGATCGTGGCCCTCGAAGAAAAGTGGAAAGGGATACCACAGAGAGGTCCTAGCCACAGATTACTTCCATGAGGTTGTAGCCCTGAAGGTCTCGTCGGTCATTGCCCCGATAGTGGCGCCAACTCGATTAGCGATGCCGTCAGAGCTACGTACGATGAGGAGATGAAGAAGTGGGCCTCCCCAACTGTGCATAGGGTTGACAAGATGATCGACACCCTAAATCGATCGAGACCCAGATATTGAAGCATACAGCTCAGACCCGGACAGAAGAGAGGAAGGGGAAAGGGAAGGACCCTGGAGGCGTGGCGGGGCCATCTAGGAAGCAAGAGGCACAGGCTCCTAGGGCCCAGACAGGAGAACGTGAAACGGTCAAACGCGTCCTTGGTCACGGAAACGACCGAAGACGAAGAGGAGGGGCCGTGGATAGAGGCGAGGAAGAAAAAAAGGCCGAGACCCAGGGGTAGGGCCGAGGAGGAGAAGAAGGAGAAGGCACCTCCAAAAAAAGACATTTGCGGACGTGCTGGGGAAAGTGGCTCTTAAGTCGGTCCCCAAACCCCAGGAAGAGATAGTCACCTGCATCACGGTGAAGGGGAAGGGACCGACGGTAACTGGTCCCCCAGTAAGACTTGAACAACTCCCATCCACGGAGGATCTTGAGGCCATTGGGACAAAGGCCAAAATTGAAAAAGTAACAAGGTCTGATGCGGTCCTGGTAAGGACGAAAGGGGCCGACCAGCCCAGGAAGATCTTAAGCTGGGGAAAAATGGCGGAAAAGGGACTCGAGGTGAGCCTTGCCAAGACGAGGTGGCCCCGAATAGAGGTCAGAAGGGTCCCCAAACACTGAGACGCTGGAGAGATACCTGTGGGGGAAGATCCCACAGGTAAAGTGTGAGGAGAAAGAGAGGGGGTGGATGAGACCCTGCTTCTCCACCCCAGTGAGAAGTGGAGTCACGAAAAGTTGGGTGATGGAGACCCACCCATCCATCCGACTAGCTTTAATGGAGCTGCTTGAGAATGACGTCAGCGGAGGATGGTGGAGCCGCTCCATTAGAGACTACCTCGACCCCCCGCTCTGCCTGTGCCAAGAATATGGCCACCTGGCGAAGTCCTGCAGCAAGGAGACTGCGTGCAGATGGTGCACAGGTACCGGGCACAAGGCAAATGAGTGCCCGGGGAGGACCAGAGGAGCCGCCCCTTGCTGCAGGAACTGCAAGGCAAAGGGCAGAGAGGGGAAGGACCTCCGGCATTGTGCGGGCAGCAGGGAGTGCCCGATACACCTGGAGATGATGGAGGAGCTAGCGAAGCGGACACGGTATGCGTAGGCTGCAGATCCTGCAGGTCAACATGGGCCGAAGACGAATGATCGTGGATGAGTTACGTACTCTCGCCCGGAACGTTAACAACATTCATCCAGGAGCCATGGTGTCAGAAAAACGTGGTCGCCGGATTTGGTGTAGCGTCGAGGGTGGTCGCTCTGAGCAGTAGAGGGAGGAGGTCCAGAGCGGCAATAGTAATTGTCAATCAGAGACGACGAGAGGAGACCTGCACTCCGCGAAGAAACCAAGCGTAGGTAAAGGGTGTACCGAAACGGCGTGCGTCACCAGAAGAAGAGGCCCTGGGACGAATTTATTGTCGAAGAAACGGAGAAGAACCCCTGGGGAATACCGTACAGGGTAGCGATGGGCAAGGTGAAGCCCCTCACGATGGTGGCTTCCCTCAGAGCAGGGAGCCCTGGTAACCACCCTGGAGGATGCGGCTACGATGTACATAGATTTTACGTACCCCAGGGACGACCCGTCCCAGGACAGCGAAGTGGACGCCATGGTGAGACGCACCACGGAATACCCGCCTGGTACCGACCTATACCCACCATGGAATATATGAGACATTCGTCTTGCCGTGGAGAAGCAGAGGAGCGGGAGTGCCCCTACGTGGAGGAGGAGCTCCTCCCGATTTTCAATGACTGTTTGGAGAGGGGGCATCGCATGGAGGATCGCAGACTTGAGACTGCTCTACAAGGAATGAGAGAGGTACAAAGAATCGCCTAAGGCGTACAGGCCGATATGCCTCCTCTCTGTCGTCAGCAAAGTCCTGGAGCATCTGATCGTCACGCGTCTTCGCCCGATCCTCAGTGCAGCTAGTCATCCACGGCAATTCGGCTCGACCCGTGGCAAGGGAACCACAATTGCGCTGCTGAGAGTGCGTAGGGACGTGGAGAAGAGGGCGGAGAAATATGTCATGTTGGTGCTCTTTGACATATCCTCCGCCTTCGACAGTGTGTGGTGGCCCTACGTACTCCAACGGCTGCAGGAGATCGACACCCCATGCAATTTATACTCGCTCGTTAGTAGTTACCTCAGTAACAGGATCGTGAAGATCAGAGGTAGCTACTAAGAAGTAGAGCTAAGGATTGAAAGAGGTTGTCCGCAGGGCTCTGTCCTGGGTCCGGCCCTGTGGAAGCTAGTATTCGACCAGCTGCTGGGGGAATTAAAGGAGAGAGGGTTCCTTGCTACGGCCTAGGTCGACGACCTGGCGGTCATAGTGGCCGAGAACAGCAGAGCCAGATTGAAGACACAGGCAGAGAGGTGCGCCAGTCTCGTGTCGGAATGGTGCATGAGGAGGAAACTGAGCATGGCCACATCCAAGACCCAGGCCATGCTCGTAAGAGGCTCTACAGACAGAGCTCACCCTATCATACTGGACATAGATGGCCAGAGAGTGAGGATGGTGAGGAGATGACGTACTTAGGAGTGAAGATGAGAAGAAGATTCGACGTCACCCCTCACCTAAACTACTTGAAGGAGAGGATGACCCGGTCTATCAATGGCTTATACAGGATTGGGGATGCGTTCTGGGGCATCAGGTATCCCGCTACGATGACCATTTACAAAGGCATGGCATTACAATAAGTTGAAAATCTGAAAGGCATGGTCATGGGTATCCTGAAATACGCATCCCCAGCGTGGAGCCAACACCTCACGTAGCTGCAGAGAAGAAGACTGGCCACAATTCAGAGACTGGCTCTGCTTAGGGTCACTAAGGCCTATAGAACGGTGTCGCATGGGGCACCGGGCGGATCTGGACTGGAACCGGACGGATGCAGAGCGCCGGAAGGGCTAGCCACGCCGTACGGCAGAGGATAAGATGCAGCCCTAAGGTGCGCAAGCATGCACCGGGCTGCATCACAGTAGCGGGAAAACATTGTCCCCACAATTAAACGTTTCCTCATAAATAAATAATTGTAAAATAAGAACCTTGAAAATAAATCTGAAATAAATTGAAAATCTGAAAGGCATGGTCATGGGTATCCTGAAATACGCATCCCCAGCGTGGAGCCAACACCTCACGTAGCTGCAGAGAAGAAGACTGGCCACAATTCAGAGACTGGCTCTGCTTAGGGTCACTAAGGCCTATAGAACGGTGTCGCATGAGGCGGTACAGGTGCTAGCCGGAGCGATGCCCCTGGACCTCGTCCTCAAGGAAGACAGGATAAAGTACGATGTGAAGAGGCAGGGGCTTGGCGCGCTACCGGGGGGACTCCGGGACAGAGTTCGCGAGATCCCTAATCAATGGAAGAGGATATTGAGGGAGGACATTATCGAAGAGTGGAATGGACGGTGGATAGGGAGTCAGAAGGGAGCTACCCTAAGGAAGTTCTTCCCCACCGTCCAAGAAAACTGAAGGCGAGATGGGTCCTCTCTGATTACTGGGTCTCGCAGATGCTGACAGGGCATGGAGGTTTCCGAGGGAAACTACAGGAACACGGAAAGGACATAGACCCTCGGTGCCCCACCTGTGGAGTCTCTGAAACTGCAGAGCACGTGATCTTGTCCTGCACCGCAGTAGAAGGACACCGAGCCAGGCTGTCGAGAAGTACCGGGATCTTCGCCCTCGCTGAGTCGGACTTCCTCCGTCTGATGGAGGAGGAGGCATACCCCTTCTTCAAGGACTTCATATACGGGTGGAAGGAGTTGGTGGGCCCTGAACACTTCACCCTGGGAAGGGCCAGACCACCCGATGGCGGTGAGCCTCGAGATGTATGATACCGGACGGATGCAGACTGGAGGAGATGGGATCCGGACGGATGCAGTGGACCAGGAGGGCTGGACCAGTATCCGAACGGATGCAGTGGACCAGGAGGGCTGGACCAGTATCCGAATGGATGCAACTGGAGATGGGATCCGGACGGATGCGGCTGACCAGGAGGGCTGGACGGCACCGGGCGGATCTGGACTGGAACCGGACGGATGCAGAGCGCCGGAAGGGCTAGCCACGCCGTACGGCAGAGGATAAGATGCAGCCCTAAGGTGCGCAAGCATGCACCGGGCTGCATCACAGTAGCGGGAAAACATTGTCCCCACAATTAAACGTTTCCTCATAAATAAATAATTGTAAAATAAGAACCTTGAAAATAAAGTGTTGATTTATGGGAGCAGTGGCATGCGTTATCAAAAAGACACGCGCACACCCACTCACACACACACACAAGCTCTTGTTTCTGATGGTTATATTTCGTTATTATATATTGTTTTCTGTCTATGTCACTAGAAATCGACATTGGAAATCGACGGTTTCAACATTTTAAGCGGAAGAACCCACTTAACTTAAATGTTATTCTCCTGCTGCAGACTTGTTTAGCTCATAAATGGTGAGGAAAACAAGTATTTTACACTTAATCAATTACACATAAAACAAGTAATAAAATTGTTTAATTAGCGTGGAAAAAAATCGCGTTTATAACCTTTATCACCTAACCATATGATCTCTGTATTAAATGTCGATATACCTTTTGATTTAAGGTTATAAGACCTTCAAGTAAAGTACCCCTTTCGGCTCTTCAACTTCAACTTTTCAACCAAAATTTATTATATTACTTATATTGATCTAAAAGTATAATTTACCAGATTTGAGATGTTTTGCATATTATATTTTAATATATTTTTTTATGAAAATCAATAATGACCTTCAAGTAAAGTACTATTTCCGGTAGTCATGTAGTGACCAAAAAGGGAGATTCACAACTAGATTTTACAGTAATCATAGATACAAAATTTTAACTTTCTATGGCTAACCGTTTTTGAGTTATGCGATATACGTACAAACGTACGAACGTACGCACAGAACTCACGACGAAACCTTTCGATCGTTACCATACTAGGAGGACATAAGAGTTACTAGGAGGATTCCTAGTTGTCCGGGAGGCGAAACGTGTCTAATTTGAGGAAATTTTTTTATCGTCTAGGCCGAAAGTATTCTTATAATAGACTGGAAATATGATCGTCTGTCATACTAGGACGGTAGCAATCAAATTTTATAAGTCAACGAATTTGTCATTTTCGTAATTTTTTTTAGATTTTCCTCAGTACTCGCTTCCAGTGCATTTGAGATAATTTTCTGTAAGTTGTATACTTAATTTTTTTTTTTTTAATTTGGAACAGCTATTGAGATACGGGGCCGTACAAATCTGCAAAATGCCCCTTTTGCCCCCTAGTTCCGACCCTGAGGGCGACAATCTTGAAGTTTGTCCCTGACGCCAATTGGCCTAGCCACTGTGTACAAAGAGCGAGCAACCAGCTAGTTCTAGAAAAAAAAAGTTTTGATTTTCATTTAACAGAAATTGTACAAAACTAACAGAATAATGAACGTCTGTTTTTATGTTAATTTAGAAAATAAATCTGATCGAACGGTAATAACAGAGATAAAATGTTATTTACAACCACAATTATGATTTATTAATAATGGCCAGTATCGGTTTGTATATTATATTTTATTGAAGGAATGGATTGAGGATAAGCTTTGATTTTGAAACAAAATTTTTATTTTTCGATTGGCAATACTGTTTTATGCGCGCCAACTAACGGTAGGTTATACAAAAAAGTCTAGAGATTGTCTGAAGTCCGAAAGTCTACAGATTGGTCGGATGGCTATTACATAGTGCATTGTTAAATTTCTAATCATTGTTCGTATGTTGTATTTGTGATTACTGTGTTATAGAAGGTTATCGAATAATGGATAGCCTTCTAAAGTCTTCTAAATTCAGAGACTTGAAAAAAAGTTTTAGTTCAACTCAGAACAACCCTGGGTACAACACAAAAGATACTTATGGTTTGAGAAGTGTTTCTGGCAATAACAATTCTAAAAAACCAAGTGTTTATGCTAAATTTTATCGTTCTTATGCTACTAGGTATGCTTATTATATTACCCTTGTTTGTAAGCTTTTTTCTGAATAAATAAAATAAATAAATGAGCAAATTACTTATTAAATTTCTATTTTTTTTATATGTTTCAGTGAAATTGGTGGGAGGGGAGAGAATCTTCCAACAACTGATATTGAATCAGCTTCATTTTTGTGAGTACATAATTGATTGTTGCAATGATTTATTATAATTTTGTGATATTGTAATTAGAAATTTACATTGTAATGCATTTCTGAGAAGAAAACCAAGATTATGGTTTTGTACAGAAGTAATCAAGCTCTCTCAGTTAGAACTGAGGAGTAGGCTTGCAAAGTTGCTGGATCTTTCAGTACCTCAATTCCATAATCATCATGAGGATGGTTTGAGAGGGAGAACTCACTAGAGAACACAGCCTATTTTTCTATCCCAAAATTATTGAATAGGCGCCTCACAGGATGTAATACTAAGTTCAAACTAGGTATGATGCTTAAAAGAGCAGTGGCTGTTCATATGCCTGGAGAAACATGGATTATTATTAAGAAAATTAATAACTTACCAGATTTGAAAGAATAATTAAAGACAAGTGGATGAAGGCGCCATGTTGCAAATTTAAAGTTTTGAGTAAATGACTTATAAAGGTTTTTCTAATGTAACTTTTTAAAGATATGATATATACCCAATCAACTTAGAATCATGTGATTAACCACACCTTCATTCACGAGATAAAATCATTATCTGAAAATTTGTTCTATAGCACCTTCATCTACTTATGTCTTCAATTGGGAGCCGCATTATTGGGCCCCTCATCTGATAATGGTCAGGAAAGTTATACATTAAGCTGTGTTCTCATTACAAATTTTTATTAATGGTCTTAATATCTTTTTTTCTCATTGTTTTAGTGAAATTGGTGAAAGGGGACAAAATGTTCCTTCAACTGGCCATGAATCAGCCGCTTCTTTGTGAGTAAATATTATTGTTGCAGTGATATAGCATTAGTTCTTTCTTTCTCACAAACACATTCATATACTTGTCGTTATTATATTATATTCACTGTAATTTCAATAATATTTGAATTTATTTATTTTGTTTGTTATAAAGTATGTCTTACTTTGAATTGTGAATTTTTATTTGAATTATTATGTTTTGTTTTCATTTCAGGTTTCACAAAAAAAATGAGTCTACCTCTTTCAAAGCCGATAAATTTCCAACTTTAAATGGCAGCAATAGGCAAGTATTTTAATTTAATCCCTATGTTTTTTTGTTATATAAGTGCTTTATTAAATTGAGAATTTTTTGTTTTCTAGATTGTCAGGTTTGTATGCAGGTTTTATAATTGTATTACAGATTATCTTGGCCTACCTGTTTTAAAGTTCGTGGTTTATATTGTCCTCTCAGTATAATTTTGAGTATCATTAAATTTCTATGAAGCTCAGGAGATTTCCTGAGATTTTAAGTCCATTATTAGTTTAAATCTTGATTAACATTTTTGAAGTCAATAAGTTGTTTTTTAACCTGGTTAAAACCGTACTCTACCAAAGCCACTATAGTGTACTGTTTGTGGATTGTATTGCTATAAATCTTGCTACACTTGCCTACTGCTACAGTCTTAATTGTGCATGATTCCTGGGTTGAGGAGAGAATTAGCATGAGTAGTACACCAAGCCGGCCCATTCTGATAGCTTGAGACTTGATCTTGTTCTAAGTTTTCTAATTAGATGTTTTAGGGTTTTCAGTTACTGTAAAGACTGTTTTATGATGCATTTTTTTCCTGTTGCCTTCTGCACTTTTTAAATTTAAAGGTATACCTATATAGACTTAGTTTGTTAATAAGAAACATTTCTTAGGTATACAATTCACATATAAATAAAAAAATTAGTTCAAATGAATACAATTTTAACTGTAGTTGGGTTCACAGAATTAGATTCTTGAGATGAAGGCGTTATTTGGCACGGTGTTAGCAGGAGGGGATGCCGTGAACCGACTATTCGAGAGAGTTGGCAACCAGGTATTTCCACTGTTGTCAGTTCTCTCTCCCCCGCTCATATAATCTCTCAGTATGGGTGGCGATTGTCAATAGTTGGCCACTATTGATACTATCTGCAGGTGTAAAAATATTTTTAAAAAAGTAATTTTAGATTTTGGGGTTGAAGGTGATGCAATTTAAGAAGGTTTGTAGCCGAAAGAGGGAGAGTCTACCCTCATTTCCCCAACTCTAAATTTATATTTTTTTAAAGTTGGTCATATCATTTATCATATAAATCACAGTATATTATTTTTTAACAGAAAATACATTACAGAATCTTTTTTCATAGTCAGTATAGAAAATAGCGGGCCTGGTTGGCCTTCGTAATGAGAGCATTCTTTGGAGTTAGCTGTGTGTGGGCCCTCGCAGTTGGCACATTTTGGTACGAAATTGTCAATATTTTCATTTAAGCAATTGTTAGTATGATGAGTCCCCGAACATTTCATACATTTTGGTTTTTTATGGCAATTGATCGATAAAGGGTTAAAAGCTTGGCAATTGAAACATTGAATCACTACTTTCTTATTGATATATGTTTCCCAGCTTATAATGACGTTGCCCATTGCTCTTATTTTTTTTAATCATATTTATTTGAAGTTTGTCGTCCAGAGTAATGATCCAGATAGGTAGTTTGACATGAGGGATTTCTTTTTTTTAAATCATTTGTGTTACTTTTATAACTTTAATTCCTTTCAATGTTAAGTCTTTTTTATGAATTCACAATCAAAATTTGAGGGAGCTCCTTTCATGATAATTTTAGGTTTGATTTCAGTTTTTGGTGTGTAGGAATGAAATTCCTGACCTTTTTCTAATAATTGATCTTGAACTTTTTTAAAGTCATCTGAATTGTATGTTACGAAAATAGTTTTATTTTGCCGATATTTGATGTTTATTTCTCCAACTTTGTTTTCATTTATTGATTTTAAAAGTTGTTCATAATCATCAAATGCGTTATATACAACTATTGGTGGAAAAGGTTTAATTATTACACTGTTTAATGATTCTTGGTAATCTTCATCGTCCGATAATATAGAAAAGCTGTTACTTACAGGTAGGTTATATTGATTCATTTTCCTTTTTTTAGATTTTGCTAATTGGTACAAATTAGGCTGAATTTGGGCTCCTGAGGGTCCAGTACATTGGTTTATTTTGAAGCTAGAACTAGTTGTTTTTATAAACCTTAACTGAAATAAAAACTTTAGGCACTAACGCATGCACAATAAAAGCTCTGTACGATCCAAGGGTCGGGCAGATACTGTTTACAAAAGATATCTGTGGTCAGACATATTGGTATTATTAATTATTTTTCAATTAGAAATATGTTTTACAGTCAGTAAATTTGTTTATGTCAAGCCTATACTACTCATGCTGTATGTGATCTATGATATATTCTCTGAGTTGGTTTTCATTAGTTTTTAGTTTATATTAACTCAGCTGTAACCATTTCCCATTTTTATTTATCTTACCAAAATTAATTTTCCCCTCTCTCTCTTCTATAGGAACTCTATGAGAAAAGATTGTAAGTTCGAGCCTATATCAATGATTACCTTGTCTATTATTATTTAATTTATTTATTTTTGGATTAAGATGATTTCCTTTTTTTTAATTATAAAATTTGTTCTAAAAAATTCTTCTAGATTTTTTAAGTTCTGTACATTACAGTCTCCTTTATGATTATATTTTATTTATAAATTTTTAATTAAATTTTCAGTATTAATTTTTTTTCCAGAATCGATCTCTCCAGGGTCCCCCAAGTTCCAAGTATGAAGTTAACATCTAATGTTAGTAGGGCGGAAAGAGATAATGATGGGTTTGCTATACCAACTTCAACTGCTATTCATCGTCCAAAACCACATGTTGTTGAATATAATGAAGAAGTAGAAAGGACGACTGTAGGAAAATTAAGTGAGCTAATGGATAGACTACCTGCTGTAGGTATTAAAAGGAGTACATGTTTATTTTTCAACTTCTCATATGATTTGACGTAGGATTGATCAAAAACTAATCCTGAATTTATTGCACATGCTTTACTATATCCTTAATTTATACTATGATGTATTATTGTAATTTTTTAATCATATTTGAAATTAATTTAATTGTAGTTTGTTTTTTGAGAGTTCTTCATGATCCTATGAAGTATATGCAATTCAATGAAAAAAAAACTAATTTTAATAATTTTTTTTGCAAAGTATTTAATATTAAAACAAAAATAATAAAATACATTAATTAACTAATTAATTTAGATATCTATCGTTGTTGATGCTGCATACTGTGGGAAGAATACTGATGTTTTGTAGTTTTCTCGATATCATCTATTCTAACGCAACATGATCATGCATCTCAACAATGATTTAAATAGGCTTCTCCTAATTCAATTCCTCTAGACAGGTGTTGACTCAATAGAGTCCGGTGTGCTAAAGAAAATCTTAACTCGTCGTTATCTCAAGCGTGAAAGGGGCTTTTCAAGTCCTTAAGTCGGAGGGAAACTTTGTTTAGCAAAAATGGAAGTTTGAAGGGAACATATGATGAGTGAAACTACCCGCCTCTGATTGTTAAAACATTTGTTCTTTTTTTATTTTTTTTATTTCATTATTATGATTGGTAAGTCATATTTACATTCTAAGTGATTTCACCCTTCGTTAATGATTATCCATATTATTTTTCTTAAACAATTATTATGAACTTTATGTGTAAATCAGAATCAATTATGTAAGAGCATTTGAATAATCTTGTAAATATTTTGTACACCAAAAATAAATATAACTTAGAAATCCATGATAAATATTTTAATTATCAGTTGTAATAGTTTTAAATTATTATTAAAAATCAGTTTGCATATAATTTGTTTCTAGGTAGAAGCATTTTATTATTTAAAAAAGTATGAGGATTGGCTTATCTATGAAAAAAGAAGAAAGGCACAAGATATGTTAAATGTAAGTTTGATTTTTAATAAATATTTTTATGGTTTATAAAATTTTTTTTGCTTATTGCTGAATTTCTGATGACAATAGTTTTGATTAGGTGTCATCATAGCTTATTATGAGGCCTATAGGGGTATTTAATTATAGGAGGGTACATTGAGTTGAGTTTACTTCCATCTTTTTCTTAGTTTAGTGCATTTGCACTGATTTTATTTAAATTCCTATATTAAGGATATTATTACAGTAAAACTTCGATTAACCATCACTCATATATCCGTCAATTTCTATAAGCCCTCAGAACAGTGGAACCCCAAAAAAGGTGGGAGTTTTAACTCATGGTGTGAAGTATCTCCAAGGAAATTATTGACAGAAAAATAAAAAAATAATAATTTAAGGTACAGTAATACAAAGAATAATTTTATAACATGCACCATATTTTATTAGATAAAAGTAATTTGAGATAGCCAAATTAGTTTTTAAAATAGACAATTCCATGCTAGTACGTAAGTTAATTATATTAGCAGAATCAAAATCTCGGAATTATTGTTCAACGAGAAATGAAAATTAGTGTTTGGCTATGAGAAAATTATAAACTTAAAATTTTAAGGAAATGCAAACCCCCTCCCTTTACCATCCCTATCTCTATTTCAAGTCTCATTTGTGATTTCAATGCTGTAAATATCACATTTTATTTAATAAGTTAAAGCATCGTGCGATCTATTTTTGTTAGATACATAGTATTGTTATATTAATTTCTCTACTTGGAATTTGTCTATAGATTAAGGTGTTTTTCTAATGGTATTTCTGTCATCCATATATTTGCTTAACTGTCATGTCCTGTCCTTGGTCCCGGTGGTAACAGTTAATTAAAGCTGTACTTATTGTAATTTATTTGTGATAGTTCATAGTAATTATTTTTTGCCCAACTATGGTGTAACCACAAGGAGGGTAATGTGTTTAGCCTGATCGTTTGTAGATATGCATGGATTTTTTGAGTGAATGGCTCAACCAGTTTTCTAGTTTGATTGTTCAAATCAGTCTTTTAGATCCCCTGAATATTTTGTAACATTTTGAGCTCAAAATACAAAAAAAAATATTGTATTAAATGTGTTCAATCTGTCCATTGTACAGTGTGTAATGATTTTTTGAGAGAGTGGCTCAACCGATTTTGAAAGGTGATGGGTCAAATTACTCGTGGTCCTGTGAATGTTTTGGAACAATTTTAGTTTAAAATACTATACAAATATTGTATTAAATGTGTGTAATTTAACGATTTTTTGTGCGAACCGCTTGACCGAATTTTCAAGTTTGATTACTAATACTGAGTGAATTCCCATGAATGTTTCGAAACAATGAGAGTTCAAAATACTCAAAAAATATTTCATTATATTTTAAAAAATTTCAATTTTTTGCTGATGTTTCTTATTATATCATTTGTAAATTCATGATCTTATGGTAATAAATTACAAATTTCCACTACTTGAAAAACTAAAATCGTTAAAATAAAATTTAATTTAATAAAAAAAAACTCCCGACTACAGAAACAAAAAATTAACTTTTATATCTTACAACACACATTGGTGGGTTGTTAGTGAAGTTGAATATTGAACCTTGTTGTAGTAGTTGGATGCCTTTTACTACAAGTTGCGGCTCCTTACAAGTACATTCTGTCCTATGCATCTTGGCATTTCAAAATACAGAAAGTAAATTAATCTATTAAGTAAAGAAATAAGTAAAGAAGAGTCTTGTTTTTCGTAGGTGTGGAAGACATCCGACTGCAACACCTAGTTTCAATATTCATGGCTGTTAACTTCACTAACAACCCTGCAATGTGTTTAAGTAGGTAAGCAAGTACATTCTGTCCCTTAGGATAATTAGGGTTGTAAGATATAAAAGTTCTCTCCTTAGTCGGGATTATTATTAAATTTAATTTTTTTGCTATTCCTATTGCTAACATATTCTAATGTTTTTATTTTTAGGGGTGCCCTGATCTGGATAGGGACAAACGTTTACAAATTCTCGATTGGCTGCATTCCAGTAAGTATATAGCTTATTACTGTTTATGATTAGTATACAATTGTGACATTTTTGTTTTACTGAATTGGCGATAATATACAGCTTCTATTTATAATTCTTTTGCTGGTTCCGTATATTAGATTAGAACATTTTTCATCATTATAGGAAATAACAGAGACCAGTGATCGAGTCAGATTGTAAGGTATTTTAACACTCCATTTACCAAAGGACTCAATTGCCTAATAAACATTTAATATCCTTTAGAGCCATTTGTTATCTAATAAATTATTATATTTTGTGGAACATTTAGATTTCTTAATGAACCACAGCTATCACCTAATTATTTTCTTTTTTAATATGGAAAAATTTAATATTTTGAAAACAACATAAATTTCAGCAATTACAAGAAGTAACATTCTTAATCTTCGTTAGTGCCTTTCAGTATTAAATAACTTATTTAAAATATATATATATATATATATATATATATATATATATATATATATATATATATATATATATATATCATATTTTTTTGCATTAATAATTTTGTTTTAAATTTTTAGTTGCAGTTTTTTAAGTATGTTATTTTTAAAAGTATATTATAATTACTTATAGATTCATTAGTGCAAGATGTAGTTTATACTCTCAAGCAGTTCTTTTTTGTGCTCAATTGGCCCATTCCTCATATTGGCCAAGATATGTAACCAATCTTACCTGTGTTATTCCACTGATGGAAGAGGCAGAAAACAAAGTGGAAATGAATAAGAAATAAAAAAGGCACTGAAGCAATGCATTATATTGGAATAAATAGTGAAAACAAATGTATTATCAGGTTAAAAATACACAAAAAATGTTAGTTCCATTCTTTTTCCTTCATTTTAGTTTGACACAAAATAGAAATTATAATTGTTCTCAATAATTTTTATTACGTCACAAACCTCATTATTGAGCTTATCTCTCAGTTTTAACTTAAGTACATTCTCCTTAAGCCTTCACAATTTTAAGTTGTTCCAGTTCTTTACTATTATTCTGTTAATATATGACTATGTTACTTTTTGTATTGTTTGGAACTTATGTTTCATTTAATCATTTTTACACACATGTGAGGTCTTTTACTACTTAGTCACTTTTTATAATATTCATATTCATATGCTTTATTTTAGATGCTTATGAACCGTTTATTGGAAATCGAGGATGGAATCGAGAAGTTGTTGAAGACTATGTTTCTATTTCCTCTAGAAACACTCTTCATTATAAAAAAAATCCAGATCAACAATTTAAAGAAGCAGCTTCTTCTCAGATTGCTGTATTCCTTCTTAAGAACTGGACTTTAATTAAAGGCAGTGGGCCGATGGATTTGATGATTGCTGGAGATTTAAGAGATGTGTATGCAATAAGTTTGTTTTAATATTCATATTAAACAAAGTTTTGAATTTACTCTTTAAATATAACAAACACATTTGCACTTTATATATAGATTTTTTTTAATTTCTATTACGGATGGTCTATATTTGTTTGTGTATTTACTAGTATTCTATTAGCACTTATCCTTAATTATGTATTCAAAGAAAATTGTTCGAACCTTTTGTTCTTTTAAAGAATTGTTTTATATAATAAATACCAAATAACTAACTATTCTAGATTTATGCTGTTTCAAATAATTTCATATTTAAATCATATTGGCCAGTAATAATGAAGTCAATTTTTTGGTATTTGTTTATAATATAATTCTAATTTGTTCCATTATTCAATTAATAATGATTTTTTTTAAAGGAAAGATGTGAATTCATTTTCAAACTTATTTCGCTTGTCTAATTCATACGATATATTTCTTCTGATGTTTCTTATTACCAATATGTTTTTTCCTCCAGAAAAGACCAGACTTTGATTGAAGAAGGTCATGTCTCTAGTAGAATACTTTCTGCTGATGCTACCATCATTAAAACAAGCTGTTGTGTTTATCACTTAATTGGTGAATTTACTGATCCTAATAATAGTAAGTTTTCATAATTATTAATGGAATAATATTCTTAGTGGTGCATTTTTATGCCTACTGCACTTAACTTCAAGTGTTTCGATGTATAAAGTATGTTGATTATTTAAATAAAAATCCCCAGAAAAAAAAAAAATAAATAAAATAAAGCAATGTATTTTTGTTGTAAAATTTTAAGTTTGACAGTTGTAGCTGTTATTGACTTGTAAAATTTTATGTTATTATTATTTTTATATGATATTTTAGGTATTCCAGAAGATATTAAAAAGCAGTTTGTTAATAATAAGTTTCCTAACCATTGGAAGGAAATTATTCGAAAATGGAATCTTTTACAACAAAAGCGAAGTATGCAATGCTTTTCAAATGGAAATAGCATTAGAAGTAAGCACTTAAATTTAATTGTTCTTTATATTTATAATTAGCTTATGTATAAGGATTAGATTTTATTTTTATCAGACTAAACAATATTTCCTCTAAAACCATTCTTTCTCTAAAATTTATTAGGAAAATTAATATTGTATGAATTATCTCACATTTTTCTACTTGTTCCTTGATAGTGCTGCTTTAAAACTTATGGATAGTTCTAAACACTATCGATTGTATTATTGAAATTCAAAAAACTGTTTTTTAAAATTTATTTTAAAGTGTAATATTTACTATTTCTTGATCACAAATAATGTTATATTGATAAGAGTTTGTTAAATAATGTTATATTGATATAATGTACATTGATAAGAGTCTTTAAGGCCGTATTTATGCATAATATAAAAACATTATTCGTGGTCCAAAAATAGTAAATTTTAGAGTGATTCAATTTTTTTAAATGAAATAATTGAATTTTAGAGTGATCAAAAGGGGACATTGACATATATTTAATGATAGCTGTATCCTTTACGGAGTGAAGTATATTAACAGAATTTTTTTATTCAAAACTTGTTCAGATTTGGTTTTAGTTCTGTGAAAAATCCCTATATTCAAATTTTGAACTGAATCCAAAAATAAACATTATTAGCCTGAAAGTTTTGCCAATGGTCTCTACCCTTCAAATTTTTTTAAAGATTAAATAATCTTTATCCTGCTCATAAAACAGGAACATTGAACAATTCAAACCAAATTTGGAGCATTGGTTAAGGTTCCCAAACCATGCGATTTGCTTTAACCGTGATTTTACTATGCCTTTTAGAACCAACGTTTTCCATAAAAAACTTCTTTATTATTTTTATATGTTAATTACCTTTTTTTTTACAGACCTTCTAAGATAAGGCAGTAGTTTTTTATATGCATGGAAAGGAGAAACTCCCCTCCTTCTAACAAGTCCAAGAACATTGATATAGAGCTTCAAACCCAAACATAATTTTATGACTAAAATTTTTGAGCACACTGTGAATGAAAGACTTTTTTTTTATTTGATTATTTTTTCAACATTAAGGTATTTTGATGTGCTGAATCCAAATCTGCCATCATTTCTGGTGTGCAAAAATCTTTAAGGCTAGTTTACTTAATAATTTAAACACTTATTAAAATTTATTTGACCGAAAATCAATTATTTTTTAATGTTATCTTTTTCTTTTAATACGCTAAAGAACAAATTTTTAGCTGGGAAATCATGTCAATATCATTTTTCAAACACAAGATATAAAATAAAGCATTTTTAGCTTGTTTTATTTTTTTTTCTCAGCTCTTAGAGCACATTAGATAAAATGGTAGGATATCGGCCTACTTTTTTTCAATGTAGAATCACCCTAAAAAATTGATCACAATTGGCAACAGACACATTTTGCACTCCCTTTGTCAGTAGACATCATGATGTAATATTACTTTCAAGGTACTGGTATAGGGGGTATTCCTCTGTAGATAGTGTACTTGATACTTGGGAATTGTCTTAGAGGATTGTAGAAATAAAGTTACAGTTTGTTTGGTCCTGTCCTAATTAGAGTACATAAGGATGATAAACAATAATTGTATTCAGGATATTGTTTATTAAGGCTATAACAGAACCAAGTTATTCGAACTTCTCCAATTTAAAGAATTATTTTGCCAGACTATGAACATACCACATAAATGGTCAATTTGATGGAAATTCCAGTTTATTTTATATACTGAACCCCTTTGTCATTGACACAGGATACACCTTTCTGAGTGGTTATTTGTTAGATATTTTGTTATATTTTTCTTTTAACTGGAAATATGTTTCTATTTATTTATTTTTATTTTGTCTATCTATCATTGTTCATAGAAGACAAAGAAAGCCTAGATGTTAAGATATTTGTCTTTAAAAAATAAAATTATATTTCGTTTTAGATGGTGATAGAAATGAAACTGATTACCATTTTCAAAGGAAGAAACGTAAATCTTCAGAACTTGATTCGGAGGTGAATAACTGATGTTAATTAAATTATCTTAGTGAATTAGATTTTATTTTAATTTTTAAATTAATTATAACAATATTAATTTGTTGATGAATTTGTTTGTTTTCTGGTTTAAATTTTTACTAAAACCATTAATAGCATTTTATTATCATGTTGTATATTACTCTTTAGAAATGAAAAGGTACTAGAATTTATAATTATAGTACTAATTTTATTTTCAGGTACGCCAGATGGTCCCACTGGTGAAGAGACTTCGATGTAATCCACCAGATGTTACTCAGCAAACACCAATGTCTAGGAAGTATGTACATTTATGGTTAGATTTATTTCTTTTTTCCATATGATATATTTAAAAAATGGTGCAACTTTACAAAAGGGGCGCGTTATCACTTGTTCCTCCCGATCTTACCCGAAAGTCGCCGGAGTAGCATACTCTAGCGCCATTTGTGCTAACTAACTGCTTTGCATTCAATTATAACATTCGTGCTCATTGGAATTATTATAATCATTACTGCTTTAATTATATATTATTTAAAATTATTAGTGCTGTCGACTTCCATTCATTATGTTCGCCCAAGAAATAAATAAAACAGCAACGGATCCTTTTCAGTTAAGGTCGGGGTCTTACCGTAATTTCAATGATTACTGCTTTAAATAGATCAAAGCTGACAACTTCCGCTCGCTACGCTTGCTCAAGAGATATACAAACCCTAAAAGTTCTTTTTCAGTTGAGGTCGGGTCCTTACCGTAATTTAAATTATCACTCCTTTAAATTATTACTACAACTTCCCTAGATCATCGGAAGTTGACAGCACTAACAATTTTAAATAAAATGTACTTAATAACAAGTAATAATTTTAATAATTGCAATGAATACAGATGTTACAATTGAATGCAAAGCAGTTAGTACAAATGGCAGAGTATGCTAGTCTGGCGACCTTCGGGTAAGATCGGGAGTACCAGTGTTAACCCTCTCAGAAAGTTGTATCTAAAAAATTATAAATATAATTTGAATAAAGCATTAAATGTAAATAAAAAATAATTTGGATAAATTATAATTAATATAATTTGGATAAAGCATTAAATGTAAATGAAAGTCAGCATGGATTTTGATTTCAGTTTAACTGCATTATCATAAGAAATTTATTGTCTTCTTTCTTATAAAAAAAAGAAATTTATTCTTATACAGTAGGTGGACAAGATATTTTGTTATACAGTTATTTAGATAATTATCATTAACTTCTTTGTTTCTAGGTGTCTTAGAAACTATCAGTTACGTAATTTGAGGAATTTAGAATTCTTATGAATCATTGATTTTTTTGCACTTTTGGTTGGTTATTTCAATATGAATAAGAATCGCATCGAAGCAAATATAATAACTCATTTCATGGAACTGTAAATTCACATAAGAAAGGTTTAGCCTTTAATGATAGTTCTAATTTGTTGTCTTTTTTTTTTTATTATGTTAAAAATTCTGGTTATAAACGTTTGATCAATATCTTCCAACTCTTGTGAAAGTGGTATCTACAACTTTTCCTGTTAACATAACACTCCTTATTATGTTCCTATATAATCTCAAAGCAATATAAAAGAAATATGTATTCCATACCATCGGCGATTCTGAGGCTGGTTGGGAACTTAGCAAATATGCTTGTGTTTACCTTCTATGTTTTTTTCGGTTAGGGCCTGAGTTATCATATCTTATTACGCTTGGAGACAGTGCTCTCCCAGAAAATCTTGGTGTCCATTTAACTCATTAACTCGCTTTCAAGGTACAGCATACAATATGGTATAGTTTAATGTTTTTATAAACGCCTGATGTATAGGACCATTGTACATTTGTCACCTTTTTCTAACCGATCATCTCAATTTTTCACCTAAATTGGCCTCCAGGCACCATTGAGTGCTGCATTTTTGCAAGTATCTATATATTAATGGTCTTTCTGTTTTAAAAATGAATCTACTCTTAATAGCTTTATTTTTTCCCCCATCTCTGACATAATTCCAACTCTTGTGAAAGTGGTATCTACAACTTTTCCTGTTAACATAACACTCCTTATTATGTTCCTATATAATCTCAAAGCAATATAAAAGAAATATGTATTCCATACCATCGGCGATTCTGAGGCTGGTTGGGAACTTAGCAAATATGCTTGTGTTTACCTTCTATGTTTTTTTCGGTTAGGGCCTGAGTTATCATATCTTATTACGCTTGGAGACAGTGCTCTCCCAGAAAATCTTGGTGTCCATTTAACTCATTAACTCGCTTTCAAGGTACAGCATACAATATGGTATAGTTTAATGTTTTTATAAACGCCTGATGTATAGGACCATTGTACATTTGTCACCTTTTTCTAACCGATCATCTCAATTTTTCACCTAAATTGGCCTCCAGGCACCATTGAGTGCTGCATTTTTGCAAGTATCTATATATTAATGGTCTTTCTGTTTTAAAAATGAATCTACTCTTAATAGCTTTATTTTTTCCCCCATCTCTGACAAAAATGCACCATGGCCTCATTGAGTTCTATTATGCGCTGTACTATACACTGTCAAACTAGGTAAATGGCCTTTGTGAATCTGCTCATGCTATATGGATTAATGAGTTCAAAGAATTTGGGGTCCATAATGCAGTCACAGCAAAAATGGATGTACCGTATTCTAGCTAGCACATCACACCTGCAGATAATATGATAGGCGGTTTCATTTTCCATACTGCTAAATCTGCAGATTGGTGACTATTAACCATAAATGTTTATTTAACTGACAGTGTACTGTATAAAATCCTGTCACACTCCTCAGGGTAATCATGTCCATTGAAAGAAGTGCTTCCCTCTTTGTAAGGAAACAGCTTGGAATGTCGCTGTCCAAAAGCTTGCTATCAAAAGCTATCTTAATTAATCTCTTTGTGTAGCTGAGGCTGATACCACAGATAGGCTCTGGTGAGGATGATGCTTGATCTGAATCCTTCCTAGCAAGGCCATCTGCCTTCTCATTACCTAGTATGCCTGAATGTCCAGGCACCCACTCAATCTGGACCTTATTGCCTAGGGAAATTATGCTCAGATTGCCTTTACATTCCTCCACTAGCCTGGATACTGACTGCGCTTAGGACACCGATGGCCTCCTGTCTCCAAAGATCGAAATCTTACTGTCCTCACACCCTTCTTTATAAAGGTTTGGGCACAGAAATTGATTGTCATTACCTCAACTTGAAAGACTGAGGTATGTCACCTAGAGATCCCTTTCCCGGGTTTATCCATTCTTCATATTCCAGTCCCTGAACTTTGTTCTGTTAAGGAACTATCAGTATAACAATTAATTTCATTGCACGGTCTTTATAGCATTAATTATGTGTTTTCAATTTTAACTAAGTTTGATATTCATTTTTTTAATTTTATGTTTAAATGATACCTACTATTTATTTGCAGATTGACACATTTTTCGATGATAACAAGGAGTGCTTTAAGGAAAAGAAAAAACAGAAATAATTATTCCTTCTTAGGAACACCCAAATCTTCTAAAGTGCAGAACAAGTTGAAGTCAAGAATTAAAACACCAATGGTGAGAAGAGGAATGGAAAACCAAGCATTATCAGATGATACAGATATATCTGATTTTTAGTGTACTTCAACAATGAGTATAATTTATGGATTTTTATATATTATTTTATCACAATGTAATTTTAATTAATTTTGAGCTGTATTTATAAAATTTATATTAATTTAAAAACTAATAAATTAATGAATATTGTATAGAATTTATAACAAGATATTTTTCACTATTTATTATAAAAATCTGTTGTTTTAATTTGTACATTATCTAAACTCTTGTATATTATTTAATACCACTAAAATATTTTATGAAGTTCAAAAATGGTGAGAGGTAAATAATTGTTATAATTATTTTTTAATTGCAATACTTGAGTGTTGTATTGAATATTTAACAAGTATAAATATATACCAAAGGATTCTGAAGTTTACAATTTTATAATATTTGTCATTCTAATAATGCCACTGTGAAACATATGCAATGTTATTTTATCTTACATAAATTGTGAATCTATGGTTATTTATTTCAAATAAGTACTGATTTACAATGTGAACATGTCAGAATTAAATTTTAACTCTGTTTAGTTTTTTTTATGCTACAAAATTAGTCTCAAGGCATTTTTTCTACTTTTAAACTAAGAAACAAATTTAATATGTAAATACATCAGAAATAAACTCTGCTTTGTTTTTTATGCTACAAGATTAGTTTTAAAGCCTTTTCTCTATTTTTTTTTTTCATAACCACTTATTTACACTTTTGATAACTTGGTTGTCTGGAGATTCTCCTTTTTCTGCCGATTTGCATTTTAAGGAGGTATATATTACTTCTTCATATTATTTCTGTTAAGTTTTTCTTAATTTCTGATTAATAATTCATTGAAAACACTTACCTTTTATTTTGTATCGAACTAAAATTTAACTTTCAAATAATTTTTGTCAATGCTGCGGTATTCCAGAAGAAAGTATGAGCTCATTGAATGTGGGTTTAGCTAGATGTTTTACTGATTCAAAAAATTTGTTATTCCTCTCAGTTTAGAAATCCACAATTCTTGGCATTTTTCATTCCTAGTGGACCTTTGATTAGTTAACTCTTTGCAATGAAGTTTCTTTTACTATCCTTCTCAATACTCCATTTTGAAAAGTTTCACTGTCAACTTTGAAAAAGTGAGAACAATGGTGCTACATACAATAGGGTTGGGCAGATGATAGGAAATGATTAACCTAGAATATTTTACTTCTTACTATTTTAATTTTTTCTTGCAAAACTGTGCTGAAAGCCTTAAATGTCTGTCAAATGTAATTCCATTTGAGTTATTTATTTTTAACTTTAATGGGAGCTTCTCTATTTGAAATGAAATGTATATATTTAAATTTTTCAACTCTTCCACTATTTTTTGGCAAGTATTTACTGATCGTTTTGTAATATTCATAGAAATATAGTTATTGAATTCTGTGGGTTGCAGACAATAAAAAATGGAATAGCTGAATTTACTTTAAAATGCCATATAATAATTTTGGATTAATAGTATGTTAAAGGGATTCAAATTCTATAATAAAATTAAATCCCATTTAGTCCAGATACCATTTGACCAAACTTCTTTTTTTGAAAAACATTCTTGTAATTCTAAAATGAATTAAAGCATAATTCTACAAATGTCAGCCTTTCATTATTCTCTATTGATTATAGTTTTAAGACATATGTAGTATTGAATGACATTCTAGGTAGGCATCGACCAATCTACCTAGCTATCTATGCATTGGCTCTACAGCCTCTGTAGGGCTTTGGCCTCATACATTATCCTTGTCCACACGTTCCTATCAGCTACATATTTTCTCCATCTCACTCCTATCCGGCGCAAGTCTGTCTCCACATCACGAAGCCATCTGAGGCATGGTCTTCCTTGCGTTCACCTTCCTTCCGGCAATTGATATAGCAGCCTTCTTCTTTGACGATCCACTGACATTCTTTCCACTTGACCAAGCCATCGTATTCTTGCCATTTTGATGACCACCCCAATATCTGGTACACCATGCATCTCCATTAACTCTTGATTTTTTCGGGATCACCACTGTGTCAGGACCCATGTTTTACAGTCATACCACTGGCCGGATGACTGTTCGATATATTACTAATTTGGTTTTGCTGGACAGGTTTTGAAAACTGACTGCAAGTAAACATCTACTGCCTTTATTTAAACTTTAATGTTATTTTTCGCTGTTACAACTGACCCTACCTATTTGAAATTGTCTACATTATCTAAATTCTACAAATTCCAATGTGAGGGTGGTTTTGCCTTTCATTCCTGGTGGACCTCATATATTTGGTCTTTCCGGCATTGATATGAAGACCAAGTTCACGTGCAGCATTCTGGAATTCTTGAAACACACCAGATAATAATGTGAGGGTTTTGCCTGTGATAACCTCACCCTCTGCATAGGCTAAATGCTGAGTTGACCTATTAATGATTGTTACTCCAGGTTTGTCTTGATGGATTTCACTGCCATTTCCGGCCATGATCAGGTATCGGTTAGTATCAAAATCCGATAGACCTATACTTTTTTTTTAATGGGAAAATTTAAAAAATAAATCCTTATTGGCAATAAAATATAGGTAATGCAGAGTTGGGAAGTAATTAATCATATTAGTATTTAATTACATCTTCAATTACAATTATTGTAATTGTGTTAAGTTACATACAATTACTGTAATTGTAGATGAATTGAAATTATCTGTAATTCAAATCATAACAATAATTACTATATATTTAATTTTGTTGCAATTTTTTGTAAATTTTCATTCGATTCATTGAAACTCGCCATTTTACGCATTGTATTCTTAGCAAATTAGTGGAAATACTTTTTTATTTTAGTGACTTTGGCGTTAAGTAACAGCAGTTATCAATTACAATTACTTGGAATTGCAGAAAAGAAATTATAAGTAAAATTAATGATAATTTTATTTCTGTGATTCCGAATTACAGTAATTGTAATTACATTTTGCCCAATACTGAGGTAATGTAGTAACATAACTAATTATTCTTTTACAAGAAATTAAAAATAAATAAAATAAAACTTTATGGGGATTGCAACTGTAAGGTGATAGGATATTTGATTAATATTGGTAATTTAGTTTTGGCAGGCTATGGAGCAAAAACAATAAGCTTTCTACCCTATCAGAGGTTAGTCTGCTATATTTTGCATCATAAATATTACCAGGTTCAGAAAAAAATGTGTTCTCTGGGAACACTTCCAGCTGTTGCTGACGCATATAGTTCTGTGGAAAAAGATTGGAGAAGCTTAATTTATTGTCGTTCTACCACTGAACAGAATTTTTATTTTTAGAAATTACTGAATGACTGATATAATTTAATTTCAGCATCCAGCAAATCAATAAAAGCAGAGATTTGTTTTCGTTTACAATCCGAACTTCCTGTGTTTTCGCCAGCAAAATGTTCGTAAGATTCCCAAAGGAAATCACCCACAGTCTTTGATGTTCTAGAATCCCTCTCCATAGCTAGTATTTTAGTGGCACATTATCTTCCCCATCCTCACTGTCACCATCCGTTATAGTTTTGATTACTCCGCTGTCTCCCTTTTGAGCAATAATTTTCTAGTATTTCATAGATTTGTTTTTATTTATTTTACAGCACCCCGCATCTACCACAGCGGGTCATTAATGGCTAAAGATTTGTCCATCTTCATATTAGAAAAAACTGTTCTTAAAACGTAGATTCAAGAACGTGGCCAGCATAAAAATTTCTTCAGTAAAAATATGGTTGAAGTTTTTTTGTAGATCACACCTAAAATCTAATGTTTTAACTTGGAGGATTACCACCGATATGCAATTTTCTGTTCCTTGAGATTTTAATTATTTCCTCAAAGGTTGATTAGCTTTTGAACAAAGACCCATAGGTGGAACGTTAGGTCTGCCAAATCTGGATTTTCCAAGATAGAAATGCTGATAACCTTTTTTTGTTCTAGTAATCGTTCCAGCATGCAATATGCTGGATTCCATATGGTTTGTATATCTTGGGTAAGATTTTTATTGGACCATTCATTTGTTATTGTAGCTTTTTAAGTTTATCACAGGTAGTTGTGGAGTGATTAAAATGAGTCACAATTCTCCTTACTTTGGTAATAACATCTGTTACTGCTCTTATGCAATCAATGGAATATTTTACTATGAATTGTAAAGTGTTAACAAAGCAACTCTGATATTTGATTACAGCACTGATGATTCTTTTTTCATATCAATGATGTTACCTGCCAACAAAAATTAATTTGGTCTTTGTTCAATTTCCATAGGTCTAATAGATCTTGAAGCATCACAGATATGTTGTCATCTGTATCGATGACAGGAAAACTCTTACAGAACAAATGACTGTTAGTGTCTAGATAAATTTTTTATTCCAAAAATGAGCAGTTATTGAAATAAAAGAATAATTGTGTTGACAAGTCCCATTCATCTGATTGTCAGTATCATTTTTCCAATCATAAGATCATCAATTATTTTTGTATGCGAGATTTGCACTTTTGAAAAATGTCTGGCACTGCAGTTTAACGGAAATAGTTGTCAAATGGTATGGAATAGGAAGCAAATGCTTTTGTTAATAACTAATTAATTATACTAATGAAAATAAAAGTAAACATTTTTAGCTTTTTTGATCACATTTATTTTTACAAATTTTTGCTAAATACCCGAATCTGTTATCTGAAGATATTCCACTGGGTTGTTTTTCGACAGATGGCATCTCATATTGGGCATTCTGGCCGTTTTTACTTTGCCAACCAATAAAACAGATTTATGGCAGAGTTTGAAAATTGAACTTTCGTCTTTCTCATTATTTTTTCAATATTATTTTCAAAAAAATTTCATACAGGGCTTGTTTTCGGCTTTTTGTCAATATAATAATAATTCCACAGCTCAGTTTATTTTAAACATTTTGGCCTTTACTCTGTTCTATACTTTAAAAACAACCAAAATAAAGCATAACATAAATAAAAGTTCGGAACTACAGAAACGCGCGACGATGATAGCGCAACATTTGCATTCAGCAATATGGAAAATTTTCTAAGTGGGACAGTACAAACAACGGAAAGAAATGAACGGCTGATACATCAATTTTGGCTAAAATTTCTAACTCTGGGTGAGCACGTGTGTTCTAAGATCCAAGGCTATCAACTTCCTGAAACTCCTCAGCACTCAATGGGACTGATGTTAGGCTGTATTACATCATGTAGGAATTTGGCTCTCTGCTGCTCCTTTGGCAATGTGTAAGTGATCCATTTTCCTATTGGTACTGTTACTGTGAGGGAACATTAGTCAAGCAAGTGGGCCTATACTTCTTCTTTACCACCCCTGAGGTTGCTACGCAGTCTTAACCTCAGTTTAAGTTGTCAAAATTCATATTGTAGGACCGCCAGAAATTATGTGTTAATCAATCCAAGGGAATCAAATCCACATAGCTCTGGTGTCTAACAGTGTAGATTACTCAAGAATCTTAAGCTTCAAAATCTTAGAAGTGGGGCACATGAAAAGCAGATCCTAATAGGCTAATTACAGTTCTTATGAAAATAGTTCATGCAATTTTTTGTATAAGTCCTCCTTCCATTCTGTTTGGTAAATCTTACACGCAATTAAACTAATGAATCAGTTCATTATTCTCTTGTAGAGTTGGTGCCTACATTTTTTTCTTACTTTTTTAATATTATTGTAATTCAGCAAAATTTGTTTTGGGTGATACATAAAGTGAAAACTGGCAATATGTCCAGAAAAAAAAAAAAGTGGTAAATCTCTATTGAACAAACAATTTTTTTGCATACTTCTGTAATAAATGTCATTAGTGCCAAGAATTTTCAATTTTCTGATCACACCATTTGCTATCCATAGTTTTGCATTATCCGGAATAGCTCTGGCCACATTATTATAGATAAATGATGCCCTGCTATACTTTGAAAACAAGCTATTAATAAATTGGAAACAGATTAGGTATACTATTATAATCAATTGGAGTGAGGGTTAATGCATTTGGTTGACGTGAGGTAGGAAATAATTTAATCCCTAAGTACTTTTAATAATTGGAAAATGAAAAATTAATGTTTATTCTGGGATACTCAGTAGAATAACAAAAATATAGAACTTAAGCAGCATTTGTCAGGCTACACTTTGGGAAAATATTTGAATTGAGCAGTGTTATTAGCAATTAGTTAAAATATGTGTCTTTTTTTCTAAAATACCATTACACTTCATTTTAAGATTGAATCGCAGCCCATAAAAACATGTATGCGTGGAAACCAGGCCTTGTGATCTACAGCTAGGAATGGAAAATAGCAGCTAAAGGTTTTAATTGTAAATCAATAATTCTTTGTACTGCTCTTACTCTTGATTTAGCCTAAATAAATAGAACTCATATTGAGGACTATTTAATTTTAGGTAATATGCATTTTTCATAAATCAAAATAAATCAGTACCACAATAGCCAATTGGCAGAGGGACAAGTACTGGCAAAGGTGCCTGATTCTTGATATTATGGTACTCTTGGAAGACAGTAACCAACCACCTGATTTATACCCTAATGCTAAGTTCTAATGCTTTTTATGGTTAGGTACTAATATTTTTAGGGAACCCAGAAACCATTTATCAAACCACAAATCCATTCAGGTAAAGCCCACTAATTTTCAGTCAAAAGATAATTTAGTGTAACCAAGCTTATTCAGCCAGCACTAAAAACTAGGCTACCTCACCTCATATGTTAACATTTTTTTTTCTGGTTTTAAAAGATTATATAAAGTTGTTTCAGTAAACTTATTTAAGATTATCAAAGAAACTATTTGGAATTATTTATTCCAAGGATTGCCTTTCATCATAAATAAATATATACATATATTTTTTTTTTTTCATGAGCTACTTAATCCCAAAACTAATTAGCAAGGCTTTAAAAATCTAGACTTTATTTCTTTTCATGATGAAAATAAAAAAGGTTAAAAATCTCTAAACAACTTGCAGCTACTAATTGTGTTTAGTAATAGTAATATAAATTTAAGTATGATTAGATGAAGAAAATACATACCAACAGAAAGGTAAGAAAGAAAAATTCATAAGGACTTATAAAGAATAATGAATGACTTGATAAAATTATTGCAATCATATTAAAGATCATTTTATCGATGCATACTAACTCTGTTTAATAATAAGTTTTATTAAAATATCTTTCAACTTAATCTATATCCATAATGCCTATGATGAAAAACAAACAATATGTTAAAAAAGATAAAATAATACAATTAATACTTATAACCTAATTTAAACTTAAAAAATAACAGAACAACTTTTTACAGACTAACATACCTAAAATAGTCTAAAGGAACTTCAATAGTTTTAAAAATAACAATTACTCAAATCATAACAAAAGCCTTCATTCATAGAAATAATCAAAAACAGATTTAAGGGACTGGATCACTCCCAGAAAAGTTACCTATTTTGTAATACCTTTTTTTTAAATTTATATGTTGCCTCTACTATACTTTAATGCATACTCCTTTGACTGTTTCATATGAAAAGAAATATTACTGAAATAAATAAAATACTAATTATTAGAAAAACAGTAAAATAAATAGTATATTTACTTATTATTATTATCAATTTGAGTGAAAAACTATGAATATTTTTTGTTAAACTTCTATGTTCACTTTGCCTGATAATGCTAGAATATTGGAAGGTTAGCAAATGAAGTAGGTAACTTGATTTTGGAGAATTTAACATGCTCAGTGTGCTTACAAGCAGATGGTGATTTTTATATTTTGTGTAATATTATATCTTATTTATTTAAGTTAGAAATAGTATAATATTGCTAATAATTAAATTCAAATACCTCTAAATTATAGAAATAAATAAATTTTTGTGAGTGGCCAAGGGACCTGCGCCATGACACCGGTAGAAATATCTGGAAGATGGCCATGCCATAGAAGTCCAATGTTGGCCAACATGTCACCAGCAAATTTGGTGAATTACGATGTAATTTATAAATTTACTCAAAAAAAAACAACAACTTAGGAATCACAGAATTTAAAGTTGAGGAATTACTACTTCAACATAAAGAGCCTCCTAGAACATCTCACTAAAGGCATTTTTGAAATACCAAAACACAGATGCCACACAAGTGATAACAGAAAGGTGTGAAAAAGACAAAGACAAGATAATGCAAATGAAGGTAATAAAAGAAATAGGGTATTATTCACAGTGCCCTATGAGTAATACCTTTCTTTCTTTACATAATTAGGTCCATAGCTCTAAAAAAAATAAGTTTGATTCTTTGAATAGATTGAATAGAATGACATTTATCCCTTAATAGTTTTAGATTTTTTATAAATATATCAAATCATTGAAGACAGGTCCTGTTTGTATATATAAACAAAATGAATGCCAGAAATTGACATTTTATTTCCCTTCACAAAAACAATTAAAAAAAAAAAATGTAAATTATAGAAAATAAAGAGCCAACGGTGATGGCATTATACTGTCCGGAAAAGCTGAGAAACCTCATAGACAGGCAGTTTGAGGTACCACCTTACTGGTAACGATGTTACAACAGACCACAATACCGGGATTTGAAATAAAATTAAATAAATGTTAAACTAAATCTATAGTTTGAATATGCTAATTTCAGGAACTACCAGTATGATTTGAAATATTCTTTTGCGTTATATATACTGTGGATTGAGGAAGGCTTTAGGATTTATAACATCACACTACGACCCATGGGAACAGAGTAGTAACCATAAATAATTGTCTGAGAAAAAGTATCCAACTTGCATACGTGTTGTCATGACAACTTCATATCCCTGGATGATTAAACAAACTTTTTAATAAGTGGGAAATTACTGTGTGGAAACGTTTTTTATATATAAAATGAAAGAACAATGTAAAAAAAAAAGGTGTGGAGACTTTATTGATTATGAACTTTAAGTACTGATTATAAACTTGATTACTGTTTATAAAATTTATAGTCATTTTGAACATGTTCCTTGAAAATGTCTGCAACAAATGAGGCTGAACAATGTTTTATAGTTTATTACTTAAAAAGATATTTTGTATTTTAGGGGTTAATCAAAATTTAACACAGGTGAAACTGTGGGGCATAGCTAGTATAGTATATGCAAGATTTTAGAGAATCAGAATCATTTTAAAATTAACACGCTATGAAAAAAATTGGAAAATGAACAACCTGACTCCATATTAATTCAACAGCGATGTTAATGGGAATTAATTTCAAGTGATTCTGGATGTGAATCGATTTTAGCATTCCACACTTTTCTACCCTTTTAATAAATATTGTGCGTAAAAGGCATATAATTTTTTCTGGTGCCTTTAAAAGAGCCTTAGATTTATTTCTCAACTTTCCTCACCCTCGTTTTAGTGTAACCCAATATTCTAAAGATGTGCAAAAAATATTCTCTTATACAAGGGTTATAGTGTTTTTAGAAATATTTTTCTATTAAAGTTTTATAAAACTGCAGAGTGATAAAATGAATAAATGAATAACTATTAAAGCTTCTTTTTACACTAAATGAAGAGGTTATTTAATATTTATAAGACTGTAACATAATTAGCCAACAAGCATCATTTTAAAAGATTAACATTGGAATAAAATAATCAATTACCTGCAAATTTTAAATAAACATATCACAACTAAACAAGATTAACGTGAAAATAAAGACTAAGTAGACCTAAATATGTTCTGATGTTTCTAATACTAGTAATATTGAGTAGATTTATTTGATATTTTACAGCAATCTAATAAATAAATATTTTTTTTTTTAAAGAACAGATCTCTAATTTAATAAAAGAAGGCGTGATTATGGGAATATTTATAAATACCTAATAAAAATCATTCTTTTGATACTGTATTAAATACTACATCAAAACATCATCATGATCTCAATAGGATAAAAAGTGGAGGAATAAGACAAACTACAAATTTAAATCTCAACAACAGATCTTTTTAAACATTAAACAGATGTGGGAATTAAACGAGGAAGTACAATTGACACATGTTAAATAATTCATCTTTACAATAAAATATTATGAGGTCAATAGAAATTTGTTTTAAATTTATCCAAACAAGCAAGGTTTTTTTGTTTTTACTTAATGCAATGGCAGAAAGGACTGGTTTTGGATTTATGATACATGTTATATATCATCGAATATATAACATTCATGATCAATCGAAAACTAGTCCCTTTTGCCATTGCATTAAGTAAAAATACAAAACCCATCAGTCATGATGTCATGATTTTGTTGGTAACTGTTTTTTAAAATTATTTATTCTAGAAAAATAAGTTCAATTTATGGACGGCAATTTTCTATTATAAAGAATGACTGAAGAATTGTTTATATTGAAAAAAACATATTTAAAATAGGAGACTGAATACAGGAACTAATGGTTTTTCTCTCTCAGTCTCAAATATCCTGTTACATTATTTCTCATCTAAGGACTTAAAATTTTCATTTAACAATTCTACTATTGTTTTTTTTATTTTTAAAAATTAATTTAATAACGATTTGTTTAAGAAATAATTTGATTTTATAAAAAAGATATCTGTGCAAATCAAATTAAATTTACAATTGCACTTGTATTTTTCAGTCAAAAATATTACTGGCTACACCCAAATTAAAAAAAAAGACAATTAAATCCATAATAATACATAAAATATTAGTTATTTTAGGTGGAAAATATATTAAAATAGAAAATAAATTAAACATAAAAAATTATTAGTAAAAATTATTCATTAAGTGTTATTGTAGCAAATAGTCACACATCACAGTTTAAAAATTAAGATACAATAATTGGACTAATTATTAGTTTGTAAACAAAAACAAACTTATCATTTAAAAAGAGAACAAAAAAACTGTTAAATGATACAAGTTCATAATATAAAATTGACTTTTAAAGTATAAAAGTATAGAAAATATGTATAACAATAAATACACCAACTACCTCTCATAAAATATATCATTACACATAAAATATTTCTAGAGTTAATGACTGAAGCATAGGATAAAAATATTTATAGTGAATGAAGACTTTCATTTGAGAGGTTAAACACAACCATATTCATACCACATATCAGTTTTTTCTCTGGTAGAATGCCGCCGAGATGGAGTCGAAGCAGGGCTGGCTGGAGCTCCAACACTCAGCCTGTTATAAACTATTACAGGTGGTGGTCTGTAATAATTTAAAAACAATTATGTATAAATTATAATATTTCTTGATAAATATTAAATATTTATACAATTTATGATGGATATTATATTCTAATATCAATCTATTTAAGATATATGCAGAAATTGGACAGTTACACAAGTTTGTATAATTTTAAATTGAAAATTCATAGAAATTAAATTCATACTTGTAAATTTTATTACAGTGAACATAATATAAATTAATAGGCAGTCATAATATGTTATGTGGTTGTTTATGTTTTCCTCCCAGAGTAGGAAGCACTAACATATTGTTTATTAACACTTAGTGGTCTATGGTCTGGAGTTTACACAGATTTTAAGAATGTGGCCTATCAGTTAGGCCATAATCCATTCTAAAACTCGACTCAAGTTTATCGTGAACATACAGAGCATCCAAGCTTGGCTTATCATGAAGACCACAAAAAGTTACAGGTAAAATTTGTATCCATGGCTCTGAATGTTAAAGGATTAATTGAAAACATGCATGCATGAAAAATGCAACGAACTTCTGATACGACCCAATAAAATTATTTATATTAATAAGATAACTGAATTTAATGGGATCCAAATAATTATAATTCTATTTCTAGAATGCCTTAGGTTCATTACTTGAAAAGAAAGTTGAGTTTCTCGACTAACAACAGTAGGATAAGGTATCCACTTTATAGAGACAGGGTGTGTCTGAGAGCCGATCAACCACTGATAGAAAATAAATGTTCAAATATAACTGGACTCGACTCTGTGTCAGAGTCCCCTGAGCTACCTCATTTCCTGTATAAGTTTGTTATAACGCTCTCCTAGGGCCCAGTGGAAAAGATAACCGAGAAATCATAAAAAATAACTAATTAAAAAAAAAAAAATTATTAAACTACAAAAAAAAAAAAAATTGAAATCTATATTTTTGATGATTGTGTTTTAAAGTAATCATTAATTTGTTTAGTTTAAGGCAACATAATGTATTTCTAATTAATTTATTTGTTCAAAAGTTATTTCTTGCACTTCAGAAGAGCAAAAAAAAAAAAAAATTGCTAATTGTACATACTGCATTCAAAACATCTGTTGTTTTAACTCTTTCAGTTTCATCATCTTCCTATCCATTTTCTAGCTCTTTCAATAATTTATGATCATAAATTACGGAATCAATGCTTAAAACTTTGTTGGTCACGAGATCGTTATCAAAATTATTAATACATTTTACTGATTTATACATGGAAACATCTCACCCAAATAAAAATTAAACATTCCTAGGAACTATGTTTGGGGAATCAATCAGACTACTGTTTCCTCCTGGTACTGTATTCAAAACTTCAAGTCAACCCATCTCATATAATATAAATATAAAACAAAATGTTATAAATATAAAAAATATTGAAGAAAAAATTCATTCTAAGAGTTATATCTGGGAAATCTGATGGTTATAACAAATACAATTTCATAGGAAAATCACTAACTGGGGCCATAACCAAGGAAAAAGAGTATTATAGCCGGGAAATCGTTATAATGAAGTTTTACTGTATTAGAAACCTAAGAATGCATAAATAAATAAAAAAATGTAAATCTGGATTTTATGCATTAAAATATAAAAGCTCACATCAATCACTTCAAAACACAGATTTCACACTTTTTCCTCCACAAAGGCAATCTTGAACCTTGAAAAAACTTCTGACCAAGACCGAATAGACAAGGTCAGGTGTTCTTTTATTTTTTTAGAACATATTACTAGGTAAAGATACTTAGACCCTGGCGAGACATCGCTTATTGATTTACTAATAAGAAACTTTCTTCTCAAAGGGTACTCTTTTCGAATGTCCCATTAATTTCTCGATTCACATAAGCTTTCAACAGACTCAAAATTCCATTTATCGTATTTCACCCGGTAATTGTAATGATTGACATGAAGGACTAGATTATCCAAACTAATCAATGTTTTGTTCAGATAAAATAGGAAAGTTTTATATAGTTTAGCCTATTTTAATTCCATTGATTGAAAATTAAAATGGCAATTTAAAGCCAATTAGTAGAAAGGAAGTTTAAATTAATTTTAAGAGGCATCTGACACAACTATTAAAAAATCTGTCCTAACTATGTAAAGTCTACAAACCAAATTCCTAGCAACTGTCTTGGTTTAGATGCTAATTGAGAATTACCTATAAAGCCAACAGGACATGATCTAGTTTCTCTAAACAAAGCTCAAAAATCATTTCTATGCTAACACACAATCATGCAGGAAGTACACTACACTAACAGTACTCAACCTACTCACAACCTTTTCCAAATTTACTCACTGAACTGAGATCCAAAGTTATAAAGAACATCCTGTATTCTGTATTTCTACTACTTGATCATAGAAAGTACTCCTAGACAAGGAAAATATTTATATGAGTAATTTTCTGCTGTGCACCCTGTTTCTAAAGTGTTCACTAAGATCAAAGCTCAAAAATTCCAATTTCTTAGTTAATGAATTTTAAAGTTACTAAAAGTTAAAAACATTGATATTTTTTAAAGTTTAAGGTAGTCATTTTCTTACCTTTTATTTTGCACGGAGAAATCTGTTAAAATAAAAATAAAAATATTAAAAAAATAATCATGACCGCAATAATGAAGCCAACTAAATTCATCAAATTCAAGTTCAAAGAATATATACTTTTATAATTTCCCAGAAAAGCAACTACAGTACGAAAATGTGGGAAGCACAATAAAAAGTAATGCAAATACTTTAGAACATTATCTTACAACTACACATAACATGAGTTTGAATACCAAAATATTTGTACTCTGATCTCTTGTTCAAAATTACCATAAGGCTAATAATCAATCTTGTAGCAGTAAAAGCCTGAAATTAAGGAAAAAGGTATAAAATATCTTGAAACCCTTATATAGCATACCAACTTTATAAAAGTTGGTATTTCTTATTTTTCAGATATTTTATTCTGTCTTCAGAATAATTCCTTAATTTTGATTGCCCTAGTCCCTGCCACATCCTTTACTATTCTCTCAGTGATCCTTCGGTCCTCCTTTCTCTCTTTTTCCATTGGGTGTTTCTTCGTACACACTAGTGATCATGTTTTCCAGCAATTATCATCCTTAGGATAAAACCCAACTATATCATCTTAATACACCTTGCAATTTCTTCCAAAATTGTTTCTTTATTTTTTTTGTACCATTTTCTTTCTAACCTATCAAGCAGTAGTGTTGTTCGTTTATTAAGACCAATAAACTAGTTTTATTAAAAATTTATAAATCCTGAACAGGACACTTGCCTTTTCAAATTTAGTGAGACTGAAAATAGGATGGTTACATAAAATGTTATTATTAGTTTATCTGTAATTAGTAATGTATCAAAATCTGTATCAAAAGTGCTCTGTTTACATAATATGACATATACGTACGTAATTATTTATGTTTATTGGCTGGAGTGCATTAAAAAGCATCTCCATGAGGATTCAAATTTCATTATAGACATATAAAGGCTTCTTGATCAAAATTGCAGATTTGACTAAAGGATTGATCTAGTAACAAGAAAGTTGGCTCTTTTTACTTCAGAGTGGGATCAATTTATCTGAAACTGACCCTGTTTAGTAATGTCTATTTTAATACAATATAAAAATAATATCTTGATTAGGGTCCAAAGAATTCAGATTTAGGAAAACATACTTCGAATTGACTCATTTCAAAGAATGGATAAAATCCTCATAAACAGTTCAGTGATATGAACAAAACAACATATATTATATACCGGGACTGAATGTTTAAAAGCATAAATGAATACATACTGTTCTTGGGGAGTTGATGATCTTGGTACTTCAGAAATATGACTTTTGTTTTCATCTTGGTCCTGGAAATAATAAAACTGACATGAAATAATAACCCAAAATGAATTCATGGCACAGATAATAAACTAAAACAATTGTTTTGATTTTTAATATTTTTGATATTCATTTAGTTTTTATTTTGTCTCTCCATGCTTACTTTCTTCCCAGCTTCATTCCAAATCGGTATTTCTTATAATATGTGTTTTTTATTTATGTATGTGATATATGTGCATGTATGTATGTATGTATGTATGTATGTATGTATGTATGTATGTATGTATGTATGTATGTATGTATGTATGTATGTATGTATGTATGTATGTATGTATGTATGTATGTATGTATGTATGTATGTATGTATGTATGTATGTATGTATGTATGTATGTATGTATGTATGTATGTATGTATATATATATATATATATATATATATATATATATATATATATATATATATTTAAAAGAAAAAGAAATATTTAACACTATAAATATATATTTTATTTTTTATGTTAAATATTTCTTTATGTTGACCTAACTATTTACCCACTGCAGATAGTTTTTGGTTTATTATTTTCAATAATAGACCTTTGGAATCGACCAAGACAAACATTTTTGTAACCTCCCCTCAAAATTTGAGGTTTTACGTTTCAAGGTACGTAGAATCCAAATATCAAATAAAAAAAAATCCGTCCATACGCCGTCCGCGGCTTTTCTCCGAGACTACTGGACCGATTTTCTTGAGATTCAGTACCAATGTCACAGGTCTGCCCGGAATGATCCTCGGAACTCGACGTTACCATCCATCTATTTGTTTCAAAATGGCGGCCTGACACAGCCTACTTGCATTGACACATTTTTTTAAATTAACACTCCCAGTTCAGCACTCTCACGGCGATCATTTTGTGACAAGCTTCAAATTTCTTTCTCTTTGGTGCCTATTGCTTAATTTTTTTTACCTGGATAGACTAGATATTTTTGAAATATTACTAAGTGGAAATAAAAAACCATTGTGTAATAATTTGCAGCGTTTTTTAATCTCTCATTTTTCTCCAATATTTAATTTCTATTTATGTAATTACATTTTAATCCTTTACAATTTAATCATCTTCTTTACAGTTTGATTCTGCCAAATTATTTTCATTAATATCTCATATTTGTATCCTTATCTATTTGTATTCCTATTTTTTTATTTTTAAAAGCATATTGTTAAAGTTTTCATACCTATAATTTACACTCTTAAAATAGTCATTTATGTTAGGGCATTGAAGAAAATTTTCTTTTCAGTATCATATCCGTTCCTTTATTTATACATGGATTTTGTTCATTAAACTCCCACAGATGGCACTATTGCTCAAATTTTTGTGCATTAATTCTGATCAATTATTATTTTCTCCTCTGCCCATTTTATATATTTAATTTTACTTTAATTTATTATTAACACTTTTTTTTTGGATTTATCTTTTTCTACTATTTTAAATAATTTTTTAATCTTTTATATATTTTTTATGACTTACCCACATGTATAATGACACCCTTTCCCACTGCCTTCTCTATATAACTATTATGACATTCTTAATTACAACCTCTGCACTGCTTCCTTAATTACTTTGCTAATTTGCTTAATCACCCATTTACCACACTTACAAGGAGAGGGCACCAATGGGTCACCGATTTTAACCAAATTTTATGTGGTGATTATACATAAACAAATATGGGACCCATGTGTCGGCGATCGTTCCAATAGGGCCTAGGAGCCGATAAAAAAATAAAAACATGCTGAAACTGCTTTATTTTTTATCTCGAGTATGAAAAATGATATCAATGTGGTTATTCCACTAAAACATTAAATGAAAAATACAAACTTATATCTAACTAGCTTTATAAATTTTTTCAAACCAAAAATTATGGCAGATTTTGATTCACCGAATAACCCTTACGTTGAAAATATTATCGAAAACGAAAAATAATTTTTTTTTTAAACATTGGAGTGATCTTTTTTTTTTAAACATTGGAGTGATCTTTTTTTTTTTAAATGAAATATATAAATTTATTTCAATTTATGTATTTAACTGTACACGGCCTAACTCAGGATGTCATAGTAAATTGAAATTTAATTTAAAGAGATCACTCCAATGTTTAGGTACTGTTTCTGGATCACAAATAATGATTTTATATTATAATATGTACCAAGTTAAGAGTACGGTATCTTATAGTAAATTGAAATTTAATCTGAAAATATAAAATCGGTTTTTAACTGTTATAAGTACTACAAAAAAATTATTTGTGATCCAGAAATAATAAATTTTAGAGTTATCCAATTTTTTTAAATGCAATAATCAATATAATAATAATAATTTAATAAATCCAATATTCAAATTTTCGGACAAATCTAAAATTAAAATTTTTTTTTACTAAACATTTTACTATTGCAAAATTTCCCATAAATCAAGATCTCTTTCAACGATTCAAACCAAATATGGGTCATCCGTAAAGATTCTTAATCTATTTGGATAGCTTTAACTGTGGTCTTTCTAGGTGTAATAGAACCAATGTTGGCCGCAAAAAACTTCAATTTTATTTTTATTTGGTAATCACATTTTTTTTACACAGAACTTCTAGATAATGCAATAGCTGTTTATATTTATGGAAAGAAGAAACTTCATTCTTTCCAATGAGTCAAAGAAAATCGAAATCGGACAAACTAAAGATGAGATACAGAACTTCTAATCAAAACCTAACTTTTTAGCTTACAAATTTTGAACACCCTCGAAATTGAAAAAAAAAATATTTTTTGCTTTTGATAATAATTTCAACATAAAGGTTATTCAGTGCATTGAATCAAAATCTGCCATAATTTTTGGTTTGAAAAAATGCGTAAGGCTAGTTTACCCAATAATCTAAACATTTTTTTCAATTTATTTGACCAAAAAGCAATAATTTTTTTAAGTTTGTAGTTTTCATTTGATATAGTATAATCTGAAAAGTAATGTTTTAGTAGAAAAACCATGTAGGGATCATTTTTCAAACTCGAGATAAAAAATAAAGCAGTTTCAGCATTTTTTATGTTTTTTCTCGGTTCCTAGGACCCATTGGAACAGAGCCAATATTTTTTATGTAGAATCACCACATAAAATTTGGTTTAAATCAGAGACCCATTGACTGTGCCTCCCCATTGTTAGAGCATAAAGGTACTAAATTTTATTTCTCAATTTTACTTATTTATAACTGTTATTCATTTTTTTATCTATTGTTCTTTCTCTATCAGTTTAATTTATTATTATTATATCAGTTTAATCTTATTACTTTTTACAAATTCATCACTGTTTTCTTTTTTCTCATTATGTCTTTTTAATTATCTACTTTGTTAATTTTAATATCATTCTCTGAATATATCATTATTTTATTTTTAATTCTGTATCTTGCTTATATAGGCCTGATGGACCTGCAAAGTGGGTCGAAACGTCGGTTTCTAATAAATAGTTTTTACTATTTGAGATCCATTCTTTTTGACTGCCTCCCGGACCATCTCATTCCTTCATAAAACAATTGTTTATGTTTATAAATAAATTTCAGATGATACATAAATATTGATACAATTTTTTTTTTTAAATAATTATTTTGAAGAAAACTTATAATTTATTAAACTATATTTATTTTTTAACCAAACAGAAGCATTAGATGATTAAAATTTACTAACAATTATAAGAAAAACCCAGTTCTAAAAACCAACTCAGTACTGTAAAACATTAGTTGGGCTATTGCAGAACTTATTGTCTTGTGACATAGTAATAACCTAATTTTATTGAAAAAATTGACATACAAGTCGCCAAAGGAATACAATAACTGAGATAAAAAAGGGAGGATATTGAACCCTAAGAGCTAAAAATGTTGATTAAAGAACTGAAATGGAATGAGAATTATTCTTAAAATGGAATAAGAACTGAGGCAATAGTACGTATAAATTAAGATAAATCAAATGTAACCGCATTCCATGGAGCAAAAAGACGAGAGGAAGTCGTTCTTTGTGTATTTTACAATGTGAATTCACAAATGATCCTTTCCAAAAATTAAACAAAATTTTTGCCTAAATATTTTATCATTTAGGCTATAATGAACTGTAAAAGTGCAGTGATAAAAAATAAATAAATAAAGAATATTAATAACTTAAAATTTGTTGAGACAAGGCCTACAGTTTATCGAATATTAACACAAGGTTTTTGATGGCCACCTATCTGTAATTCTTCAAAACTTTAATTTCTGTTTTCTTGGCTAAATGCAATATGTACCCATGCAAAAGTTCAGCATAGCACCAGTTTTTCTGTCCTAGATTTTCGGAAACCTTTGGGTAACTTCATTTAATTATGATGCATGATTTTACAACATAGAATCAAATCACAAACGTATATTTAAATCTAAACATAAAGAAGTAAAGCAGATAGTGTTAGGAAAAGCAGATAATAAGAAAATTCATTCCTTAATATTAAGGTATTAGTGATTAATGAATGTTACATACGTTAGCAGATGCCGAGTTTTCATCTGCAGATAGATATACAGTTCTCCTACTCCCTGGATTTCCCAAACCCAAATCTACCTCTGAAAACAAACATGGTGATAAACTAATCTAAACTGAAATAGTTGTCTGGTTTGAAAATTTACTTTTGCATGTTATTAAAAACAATCAACCAACTTTCCAAAATAATGATTTTATCAACTGTATAATGTATGGTGGTTAATACAATAGGTCAAATTGTTTACTATGGACAGACCAAGAAGAAAATTTAAGTGAATTTACTAGAGTAAAATATATGGATAAAAAAAATATTTTTTACAATTTCTAATCAAAAGGCAAAATAATTGGGATATAAGATTTAATTTAAATGCTAATGATATTAGTCATTCAGTTAGTTGTTTAACAGAAAACTCTCAAACCATTAATATTGATTAAAATATATCAATTATTAAAATAATGTACAGTTACCATTATGTTTTTATTCAAACCTTGTTAATAAGCAATTCAATAATGTTAAAAGGGAACAAAAATAGGTTTGTAGATTACTGAAAGCATAAATAATATTATCTTTGTAAAAATTAGAATTAATTGAAAAAAATTCATTTCTGTTGTAAAAATGATGTCTAAAAATATATTAAAATTACCTTGCCGATTTCTTCCTTCTTCAAGACTGGTATCTGAATCAGTACCAGCACCAACTGTACTACCTCTCCTGATACCATCTTCATGCCAAGATCGTCGGCTCTATTATATAAACATTCACTTAATTCTTGTTACATTAATGGTTAAGAAAAAATTACATATAAAAATCAGAAAAATGCATTACCTTACTAATTAGATCAGAACCAGCTTTTCTCACTCTCCTAACCAAACTAGCCCCAAAACTTTTTCTAAAAGTAAAAGAAACTCTCTGAATCAATCATAGATCTTATTATATCAAAATTACAAATATATAAAAAATTAGACAAAATATTATGTTATTAGACAATAATTTATATGTGTGCGAATGCACAATCCATGCCTTAACAACTCTTAGAAGAGACAAGCCAATTTTTTTTTTTTCCCTACCTGATCTATGGGTAGTAGTGGGATATTAGAATGGGATATACGCATTTAACTGCAGCCAATAAACTACTATTTATTTGATAATATTCTTATTGTACATGCTTTAGGAAAGTTTAATTTGGGTACAATAATTCCATAATTACAGAACCATTTCTGTGGTGCAGCCCGGAGCGCAGTTGCCTACCTTATTGATGGGGCTGCACCTTATCCACTGCCATAACCAGCCAACCAAACAGTTGTTCCATTTCAGATATGTTACAGGCAGAGATCTCAATAAAAAGTAATTGATTCATTTAATATAAAACAAAATTATATCCAATCATACTTGTAATAACATTTTGTTAGCCTAAATAACTGTATCTGGAATACCCAAGACACATTAGTTTAAATATGAAAGTTTAGTAAACGACCAGTATTCGAATAAATCTAGTTTAAAATGGGTATGGACTAAAAAAATTGTTATTTTGATCATTAATTCCACCTACTTTTTCTTCAAAAATTCAAATTATAACCTTGATTCTAAAATTTTTGGGTATAAAAAAAATACTTACTTCTTTGAAGGACAGCTGTCCATTTTCCTGTATTGTTCCATTATCTTTTCCTCTAATTTCTCCTTTTGACGGCAGAGGTTGTTTAATTTGTCACTGATAAAGAAAAATCACAAATAAGAAGCAACAAATAAAAGGGTCACATAAGTTTACAGGACTTTTAATCCTCTATAACTATGATATACAAACTTATGATGTTATATACTTCAACTCCAATTTCACTAGCAGACAACATTAATGCATCAGTTTATTTATGTCACAATTACCCTATATTTAGAGGCCAGTAATTCTATACCGAAAATGTTCTTAAGAAGGCTATAGAAATCAGAGTGTAAGTATCAGGAAGGTGAAAATAGTATAGAGGGAACATGGTAGCGAAATTGCCACTATTGTTAGCCTTATTATCACCTCCCTGGGTATTTCCCAGATATCAACTTTGGTTATTTATTTTACTTTTCTGTCTATTTTTTCAAACATGGAGACCTGTGCTGCTGATGGTTGTATTAATGAGACGTGAGGAAAATCGTATAAAAAAGTTGAGCTTTTTTAGGTAACCTTTTGTATTTATTGTATGCCAGCAAAAGCTCGTAAGTGACACTGAATTAATAGAAATTTACATGGTTTTGCAGGTATGCTGTCGAAATGCAATCCAAAATTTATTGGAAAAGTATATAATAACTAAAAATAGGGATTTAATATAATGAACACTTTGAAAACAGTTCTATCTTCGTTAGTAGGCATCAAAATATCAAGTGTTTGTTTACTGTTTTATATTTACAAAACATAATTTATTACTTGTACTACAGATTAGATAGGGTATTTAATTAAAGTTATTGTATACAACCTGATTGGTTAATTACAGTAAATTACAAATAATTAAGTTGTACAGGTAATTAAATTTAAGTACAGCTAATGCTGTAGAATTAAAATAATATTTTTTCTTACTTTTAGCAGGCACTCAGGCGAAAAGTAGCCTGAAAGGAGGCAAGCATGGATAAATGCTGTGAAAAGTGATAAATAGACTCTAAGGAAGTACACCTTTTTATGCAGTTAACATTTTACAGCAAATCAAATTGATTTAACTTATGTGAGTGGACCCGGATCAATTCCCATAGCATATATTGGTTTAAAGTGCAGACGATGGTCATATTTTCCATGTTATAAGATTAATCATAAAATATTACATGAAATCAGAGTAAGTTATTCATGGAAAACTGCATCTGAACTGGTCCAATGGTTGAGTGTAAGGGGTGAGTTATTTATTTATTAAAGAAAATTGCCAACAAAACAGAAGAAAATTGTACAAAATATTATGTTCTGTTAATTTTTTTTAAACAAACAATTGTCTGTTGCATCAATTTTTATTTATTAGCATTTTTCAATTTTATCCTCAATCATGAAAAGTAAAACAGATATTGAAAGGAGAATTTTACAAGTTATTTAGTTACTTATTTATTTAGCTTCCTACCTCGACTATGAAAATTAATGGCCAACCACTCAAATTATATGTTTCTGATTAGCTGTTAATAAATAAGAAATAAATTAAATGTTTTGTTTTTGATTAGCTAAAAATTATCATTTTTTAAATTGACTTTTTGGTGGAATGAATTGAGAAATTAGAATATATTGACTTTTGAAATATATCAAAAGTCAATATATCCACTTTTGAAAAATTATTAAATTATTAGAGGAACATCTCATGGAGATAAGGCAATTTTTTTTATTGATAATGTCGATTTGCAACAGTTATTTGACAGATGAAAATTTAAGACTTGAAATAAACTGAATAATTTTTAGCTGTAGAATATCAATTATAGATATATTAACTTTTCATAAAAAAACTCCTCAATTGTTTTAATAGAGCTTTTAAATAAAAGTTTTATAAAAACTTATACTAAAAATGTCTAATTCCAAAAGAACAGAAAAACAAAAAGAGCATACAAAATAAAAATTCCAGTCATATCGAAATAAATAACAGTTAACTCTTAACTTCAAGCCCTGCTCTCAAGTTATCAACCTGCAAGTATTGGGGATAGGCTACCCGCACAACAGTTAGCCCTACATTTTTTTCCTCACCCAAGACAATGGCAGAGGGGTCTCATGCTTCCTCCATACCAGAGAGGTAATAATTGTTATTATCATCTTCCTGCTCCATACTATTATAACCTTCCTGGTAAGTATAGCTCAATCGAAATATAAATAATTCCTGGTTTATCTTTTTATATCTGCTCAATCCTTTCAGTCCCTATAAGCATATGTTTGTAATCCTGCTTCAGCTTCTAAACTGTTCTATACAGAGAAGATGAAAAACTCTACACTTACGTGAATATTTTTTCCTCCATATGATAATGTTCTTTGTCTTCAAGTGAATGAGTTAATAGTTCATGATATTGGCCAAGAAGAAGGGTAACATGTTCCATTAAAGATCTTCTATCGTCTTCAAGATTTGCTTTAACTTGTTTCAACATCTACAAGCCCATGACATTTAGTTTATAAATATGAAAATATATTACTTGTATATAATTTATGCATCCACATAAAGGAACTGAACAAATCGAAATAGAAATATATTTACCTCACATTGACTATGCAATTTAGAAATCTGTATCTCAAGGGTCCTTATTCTTTCAGACATCACATGAAGTTCTTCCCTTAATTCATCGCCACGAGCAACTTCTGCCTTCATGTTTTTATATTCTTCTTGAGCTGTCCTATATTCAGTCTTTAACTTTTCACTAGCTGTAAATAGGTTTCTGAAATCCTCCTAATGAAAAAGACGATAGATGTAAATATAATAGAAAATGGAGAAGGAAAATCAATAGAATTTTGTACATCCTGCACTATTTAACCAAATTTGGTTCACATAGCTAAAAATAATATAAGGAATATAACCAACACAAAAAATATTTAGGTAGATAATTATAATACTGGAGATCCATTTTCATCAAATAAATATAAGATAACAGTAAATCCTATGCTACCAGTAGTGGACCCAAATGAAAAATAATTAAACTGGAGAAAGCTATCATATAACACTGGAATACATTTTCTTAATACTTTTTAAATAAGAAAAATATACTCCCAACCTAAAATATTATAAAGCTTTTAATTAACTACCATTATACTTTAACATTTTTAATTTATTACTCCTACCCAACAGGAACAAGTTGCACAAAATAACATTAACAGAATCTTGCCTTCATACTCAATACATATTAAACCTTCCAGGAGGCGCAGGCAAATCTAGGAAACAAGCAGGTGCGTGGCACTAAGTACACCACTCTCATTTTTATCACATTACCTTTAGAAAAAAAAAGATTAGCTAACTACTTACAGATTATTATTACTTACAAGGGGAGTGCACGATGTGCCCGTCGCCAATTTTGATCAACATTTTTTGCGTGATTCTATATTAAAAATAAAACAATCCATATCCAACCGTTTTGTCCAATGGGCCCTAGGAGCTGAGAAAAAGAATAAAACATGCTGAAAATGCTTTATTTTATATCTCTTGTTTGAAAAATGATATCAACATGTATTAAAGGAAAAATATAAACATAAAAAATAATTGATTTTTAGTCAAATAAATTTAAAAAAAGTGTTTAAATTATTAAGTAAACTTAGACTTATAGATTTTTGCACTCTAAAAATAATAGCAAATTTGGATTCAGCACATCAGAAACCTTTGTGTTGAAAAAAACATCAAAAACAAAAATAATTTGTTTTTTCGCTTCCGAGTGTGTTCAACATTTTTAAAGCCACAAAATCAGTTTTTGTTTTGAAGCACTGTACCTCGTCTTCAATGTCAATTTATCTGATATCATAGTTCTTGGGCAGGTTAAAAAGAAGGGAGTTTCTTCTTTCCATAAATACAAAAAACTATTGCATTATCTTTGAAGGTCTGTGTTAAAATGGCGATTACTATCTATAACTTAATTGAAGTTTTTTGTGGATAACGTTGGTCCTAAAGCCCATAAGAACATCGCTGTTAAAGCAAATCCAGTAGTTTAAAAATCTTTACTGATGCCCCAAATTTTTTTTTTATTGTTCAAAGGGTTCCTGATCTATGAGCGATTATTTAAATCTTTAAAAAAAATGTTGGCCCAAAAATTTCATTTTTACATTCGCTCTAAAATTTTAATACAGGCATTTTTCACAGTGCTAAAATAAAATCTGAGTTCGGTTTAGAATTTAAAAATTCTGTTAATATACTTCATTCCATAAAGAATACCGTTATCATTATATATAAGTCAATATACTCTTCAGATCGCTCTAAAATTCAATAATTTTGTTTTAAAAAAATTGGATAACTCTAAAATTTACTATTTCTGGATCACGACTAATGGTTTTATACAATATTATATATAAATATGGTCTCCTTAAATATTCAAACTACATTCAATCTACTATGACATCTCAAGCAAAGCTGGGTTCTTAACCACGTACATATCATAATATACAAATATTATTTATGATTACGAAGCACCATTACATTACACTTTTACACCACAGCTATAAACATTATCGTAGTAAAAAAATATTTTTTTTTCTATAATAATACTGTTCTATATTACATATAACTCAATAAACCTGTAAAAACGCTCCAAAATTTAATTATTTCATTAAAAAAAATTTGGCCTCTCTAATATTTAATATTACTTTTTCTTATTTTTTTGTCTACAAGAATATTTACTGCAGTGTTATATAGGTGTAATATATATTATTTCTTGATCACAAGCAATGTTTCTATATTATACTATGAACATGGATAAGAACCTTTCAGTCCGTATTTATGCATAATATAAAAACCCTATTCGTGAACAGAAATATTAAACTTAAGTGTGATCCAATTTTTTAAAACAAAATAATTTAATTTTGGAGCAATCTGAAATGTAAATTGACTTATATGTAATGATATATATGATATCGGTATTCTTTACGGAGTGAAGTATATAAACAGAATTTTTTTATTCAAAACTGACATCAGATTTAGTTTATGACTATGAAAAACCACTATATTCAAATTTTCGAGCGAATATAAAAATTTTGCTAAGGAGGATCCCTTCAAATTTTTTTAAATATTTAAATAATCGCTCATACATCAGGAACCCTTTGAACTATTCAAACCAAATTTGGGGCATCAGTAAAGGTTCTTAAACTATGCGATTTGCTTTATCCGTGATGTTCCTACAGTTTTTAGACCCAACGTTATCTGCAAAAACTTCAATTTTGTTTTTAGATGGTAATCACCATTTTTTGCATTGACCTTCTAAGATAATGCAATATTTTTTTTATATTTATGGAAAGAAGAAACTCCCCTCTTTTTAATGAGTCCAAGAACATTGATATCGGGTTCAAGCCCAAACGCAATTTTGTGGCTTTAAAAATTTTGAGCACATTTGGAATCGAAAAAAAAACTCTTTTTTGTTTTGGATAATTTTTTCATGTGCTGAATACAAATATGCCATCATTTTCGGTGTGAAAAAATCTATAAGGCTAGTTTACTTAATAATTTAAACACTTTTTTAAATTTATATGACAAATAATCAATTTTTTTTTAATGTTTATATTTTTCTTTAATGTACTCTAAAAAAAAAAAAATGTATAGCTGGAAAAAACATGTCAATATTATTATTAAATACAAGATAAATAAAGCATTTTCAGCATGCTTTATTTTTTTTCTCAGCTCCTAGGGCCCATTGGATAAAATGGTTGGATATGGATTGACTTATTTTTAATATAGAATCACGCAAAAAATATAGATTAAAATTGGCGACGGACACATCGTGCACTCCTCTTGTTAATTATAGAAAAATTAAGAGGTAGGAAAATAAAAATGACAGAATTAGAGAATGATAGGCTAGAATCAATAATATAAAAAGTTTTAATAATACTTATTTTTCTACGACTTAGTTCCAACTAAAGCAGCAGTTTGCCATTATTGTTTCAAGGTGCTACAACCTGGTAACAGGTCTTGACCTCCTTCAACTGCAATTGTCACAGTCTTGTGCCAACACCATCCAGTTCAGGAATCCTAGGATGTTGTAAACATCTCCCGCCACACCATCTGACGAGCTCAGCTTTGGTCTCTCTCTTCTTGGCTGTGCAAGCAATATTTTGGAATTTCTTCATCTGCCATCCTAGCAATATGCTCTGCATATCTTAAGTGCCTCAACTTCATTGCTCTGACATCAGCATCCCCAAAAGCGTTGTATAGTTCCTGGATCTTGCGTCGCCTGCGATCTTGGAGGAGAACTTTTCTTTAAAAAATAAGGAACTCCTTTTCGGCACCCTTAGATGTTACCCAACACTCCAATCCATAAAGAAGTAAGGGGCACACCAAGGTTTTATGGAGGTGGAGTTTGGTCTGCCTTGAAAGTATCCGTCTCCTCAGCTGTTTTTCCAGCCCTAAGTAGTATTTATTGGCTGTGGTGACCCTCTTTCTGATCTCAATATTGAGTGATATTCAATATTCAGTGATCACAGATCCCAGGTAAGTAAACTCTCATAATTTGCCATTAGTTGAGTGATAATGTTATAAAATCTAAACATAATTATTTCATGTCATAATGAAAATTTTCAGGTTAAAATATTATCTGAATGTTCCAATTCATAAATTTCAAAAATTCCTAAAATACACCAAAATAATAAAAACATGAATCTTTTATCTATCTATCTCCGTGGCGCTACCGACCGATATGATCCTTGTCTCCTCAATAAGCCAGTTGGTTCTATCCTGTGCGGTCGCTCTCCAATTGCTGGTATTTAGAAGGCCTGCCTCTCCCTCTCTTACGGTACAGTTTTCCGTCCAGTATCTTTCTTGGTATCCCTTCCTCTGGCATTCTGGCAACGAGTCCAGCCCAACATAGTCTTACCAGCTTGATATGCCTCGTCACACCAATATCTCCATATAGATCGTAGGTCTCCCCATTCTTCCTTCTTTTCCAGTTTTCGCCTTCCTTGACTGGTACAAATATATGTTAAAGGATCTTTCATTCGAAAGCAAGTATCTCCTTCTCCTCCATGTTGGTGAGGGACCAGGTCTCCGATCCATAAGTAAGAACAGGTCTAATGAGAGTCTTGTAAACGAGACATTTTGTGCGGCGGGAGAAGGCCAACTTTAAAAATGTATTCTAGAGATACTTGAATGATCGCGCAACTAGGTCTAGATCATTTGTAAAATCAAGTATTTGAACCAGCCTGTCATAAATGGTGTCATTGGTCTGGATTCCCGAATTGTGAATCACCTTTTCTAGAACCAGGTTAAACAGTAGGCAAACAAGCCCCTCACCCTGCCTAACCCCTCTTGTGGTAATAAACTCCGGAGAAAAGTCTGACTGTACTCGAACAGAACACCTAGTGTCGTCCAGGGTCATCTTAATCAGGCGTATAAGTTTCACAGGGATTCCTAGTTCACACAGTGCTGTATAAAGCTTAGGTGTTTAAAAGGCTATTGTAGGCACTCCAAAAGTCAATAAACAGGGGATGGGTCGTCATCGTGTACTCTTGGGATTTCTCAAATATCATCCGGAGACTGAACATCTGATCAACTATGGACCTTCTTCCTCTGAAACTATCTGATATTTACCGATTTCTCTCTCAGTAATCGGGATGAGCTTATAGTAAATAATATTCGAAAGGAAGACACACTGAAGAAGTGAGATCCCACAGTAATTATTACGGACCAAGATGTCTCCCTTCTTGTGCAATGGATAGATCATGCCTTTCTTCCACTGATCGGACATTCTCTTTTCCACCCAAATGGTAAGGATCACCATGATAGAATCTCCTCCTTCTCTGAGATCATGGTACCATCTTCTTTCTAAACGATCTAATCCTTGGCTTGAAGGATTTTCTACTCTCATTTACCTTCCTATAGAATGCCCAGGTTTCATTCTGTCTCCTGCGCAACCCTTATTTCCTCTAGCTGCTTCCTTTCCCAATCCTTCTTCTTCCTATGATGCAATCGTTTCTCCTCCCTTCTTCTATTCCTATATTCCTCAGAGGCCCGTCTCGTATGACGCTTCTGGCCCATGTTTTTATAGGCCTCATCTTTGGTATCTGTGGCAGCCACACACTCTGCGTCAAATCGAGGGGATCGCACTGCTCACTCTTTAAGACCTATTATTTCCTTCGCCACTTCTTTTACTACTGTACAGAGGATATCTCACAGCTCGTTTACTTTACCAACTGGATTGCTTACGTTTACCACATTTTCATCTAACTTCTAGCGATAACATACGCTAACTTCCGGCTTCTTCAGCTTGGATGTCACCATCTTCTCTGTCTCCTTTTCTCTGGTTTTTCGGGCATTGGATATCCTGGCTCTAATTCTGGCGACTACCAGGTAACGGTCTGTGTCCATGTTAGCGCCCCAATAGGATCTGCAACTCATTAAGTTAGACTTGTGCCTTCTACTGATCAGAATATGATCTATATGGTTCACAGTATCTATCTGGGGAGCGCCATGCTCCTTTATGAATTTTCTTTTCTGGAAATAGCGAACTTCCAACAACCAGATCCTTAGATGCAGCGAAGTTAATAAGCATTCGACCATTCTCATTCGTACCATCGTGGAGACTATGCACCCACTCTCACCACAAAGCCCGTTTCAGACATATGGTGATGTTCATGTCAGCTGTAATAAATGGTATGGAGTCGCATTTCCAGTAGGCCTTTCCCTTTATTACAGAGCAACCAAGTCTAGTTTGTAATTGTCAATCTATTGTAGAAGTTGCTGAAGCGATCCCATTCTATATAAGAAAAAATATTCCATAGTCCAAAAGTGAAGTCCTTGTGACGTAGCACGGGTCATTTACGTGAATTCAGTCAGGCTAATTTTTGTTTAGGTCTCATTGCGGGAAATTTGTTTACAGGGTTGGATTGCAAACCCAAAGCCCAACCCTCCTGCTTTATCCGGACTTGGGGCCGGCAGTGGTGCCTAGCAAGCTAACTCCATAGGCAAAGAATCTTTTATAAACAAGTTATAAATTATTATTAGATAAAATTCAAAATGTAGTGGTAAATGAAAACAAGAAATCATATTAGTAGAACTTTCAATCTCACAAGTGTGAAATATTTCCAAAAACGGGAATAAGAAATAATCTACATACATTGGTCTTGTTTCTTCAAATAATGAATATAGTAGAAATAATATTATCCTCTTGAAATGAAATAAAAAAACACACATGCACAAACAAAACAAAATGAAGATTTAAAAACAATGTCATGAACAGGCATGGGGCTTACTAAATGCAGCATTATGTTTTTGTCATTTTCATGAGTAAATGACAAATTGTCAATTCTCAGAAACCACAAAGATGGTGTTGATAAACAAATAGAGAGAGAGGATTAAGATGAAAGTGTAAGTTCAACCACCAGATGAATATGATCCCTATGTGGCACACTTTATATTCCAGCACACATGCTGGAAGGTCAACAAAATAAATAGATGTTTCTGTCTTTATATGGTGGGTAAATTACTACTAGTTACAAAAATAATGTTAATTAATAAGAATTAATAATCCAAGTAGAAATAAAAATTGATCAATGAAACTATCAAAACTATCACCAAATTAAATGTAAACTGATATACTCACATCACTCATTTCTTTTTTTTTATTTATTAGACTTCAATGATAATTGATTAAATGATACATAGAGTAATTTCCAAATATATTAAAATAAATAATGATTGAAGCATTAAACAGAATCATATGTTTATTATTTACCTTCAGTTTTGAATGTTCTCCTTTCAAACCTTCTGCCTTTTCCCTAATAGATCTAGTTTCAGTTCTTCCTTCTTTAACAGCAACCTTGAGGGCATCTCGTTCACGAGCCAAAGTTTCATACTCAGTTGTTAAGCCTTCATGAAGGCTTTGAAGAGTTAGCTGATCAACTAACATCTGATGCTGCTCGGAACGAACACTTTCAATTTCTTTTTGCAACTGTAATGGCAACATGTAAAAAACAATTTATAATGAAGTTTAGGATCAAATGTTTCAAACAAAAAACTAAATTTAGCCTATTTCCTAGATGGAAAACAAATAATTTTACAGCAATAATGTAAAAAGTAATAAAGTAAGTTTATTCACAGTTGAATTAATAAATGTACTATATTGTAATATAAATGTAATATATTATGCAAAGTATTGTATGTAAATGTACCGTACACTTTGGGGTAAAACGTTTTAAGGTTTCATTCAAAATAATTGTTCAAAAGGGTATATAGAAAGAGTCTTTATATTATTCTAAAAATATAATTAATTATAATTGTAATTAGTAATCAAGCAATCCTGTAAAATTTCCACCTCGATCATAAGTATTTTTCCATGAAAACTATCCAATTTTCTTAGTTCATAATGTTAAAGGAATTCATCTAGAACAATCTAAGCAATAATTTTCATAAGATGGTTAAACAAGACTATCATAATACAATAATACGATTTCATTTATTAAAAATGAATCAAAAATAATCTGCTTTATTACTAAATAGGTATTTTTTTTTTATATCCACAGCTATCTAATACAACATTGACAATCAGTGAAAATAGGTATTAAGTACCCACATTTAGAGAGGATCTTGATAATAGATAACTAACTACCTATTAAATGGAATCATCGCTTTCATTTTATTTTTTGTTGTTCTCCTAGAATTCAAATATTTAATTATAACAGTAAAAGAAAAAAATGTCAATCATGTATCTTATAACATAATTGAGATATGGTATGTCAGAAACTGAAAACGGAAATTTGAGTAAAAATACTAAAATCATTCTAAGTTAGAAAATCAATGAAAGATGATTCCTGGGACATGTTCGATCAAAAACTTAAACTCTTTGTTGATTATCTTTTTTGTTCATATTTCAGATTATGAGACTTTTTTGCAGATATTTCCAGAAGAACTTGATAATGTTTGATAATTGCATTATTCATTTACAATAAATACCTCTTCTTTTTCAGCAGCTAATTGAGAATTAGCTAATTGTAAAGCTGTATGCTGGGACTGAAGTGATGCAATTTGAGACTGTAATGTGGCTACTTCTACTTCTAAATGAGCACTTTGTTCAGGACTTGTTTCTTCTCTTGATCCAAGTCTTTCCCTCACTGCCTTCAAGATTTCAGGACTTGACAATATTCTGTAACCATATAGTGATGAGTGCATCAAATATTACTTATATCAAGGGTGATTTCTAAATGTAAGTGATTAGGAAAGTCCTGGTGGAAGAAGAAAAAGTATAGGAAGGCAACTATGTTAATATAATTTTTGAAACTTAGAATCCTAAACCAAGTGACAAAATTCAAATTAAAAATCATTGTCAGTTGACATCCGCTTGATGGTATAGAAGGATCAATCTAATTAGGGATTGATAAATTATTTGCCACTTCTATGAATTTGTTTATAGATTATAAAGATTATACTTTTATAAATTTGTTAACAAATTTATAGAAGTAGCAAATAATTTATCAATCCCTAAAAATCATTGTTATAAAATATATTAAAAAGAAAAAAAAATTGTTAATGATATTTATTTTAAAAGCAAGTAAAAGAAAACATGACAATAAGCAGATTAGAAATATTTAAAAAAAAAAAATGATTTTGTTTTAATTTACATATTTTATTATTTATAATTGACAATTGTCATACTGATTTGTGGATTTTTAACACTATATTGGTAATATTATATAACTATATTACAACTCCTTATCATCTGAAAAGCAACCTGATAATTAATTGTTTCAAAACATAACTTGCCTATCAATAGCAGCTTCGGGATCTGAGAGCTGGTCAAGGGCAAGACCTAATTGTTCCAGACTATTTTTAAGTCCTTGCGTACTGAGTTTTTCTGAAATCAGTTCCTTTTGTAAGGCAGCTAATGTCGCTCTATCAATTTCGTAACGGCTTTCCAGCTCTCGAAATTCTCTTTCGACTTCATGAAGCCTTGAAAATAAATTTTAAAATTACATAAATGAAACATTATCATTAAAAAAAAATTACATAAAATCAATGCATAGACAAGATCACTATTCATAGAAGGAACTTTTGACAGTAGCATCATAATGGAACAGTGTTGTAAGCCCTAAGAAACAAATAAAAAAGTAATCGGTTAGGGAAAGGTCTGGTAAATATGGTAGATGTGTTTCACTGAGTTTCAATTTTCAAGTTATTTGGTCAACCTTATAACAACACCAACAAAAAGCCTTTTACAAAAAATAAAATAAACTATAATAAGATATTGCTGTGTTTGTTTCTCCAAGATTTAGAAACATAAAATGGATTGAACATTACTTTCTCTTCCAAAAAATCGACATAATTTTTATGGGGTGCAGCATCAACATAATTGTTATAGAGTGCCCAGTCATTATTCCAAAATGAGTATAAAGATAAGTATGATTATTAGGATGCAAAGCATCTAAAAATGACAGATTAAACTTAAAACTATCAGTGGATAATAAACTCACAAGTTGAATGTTGCTTAAATGGTGAATCTTGGCCTAATGAACCAGCTGTACACTTGATCTATATTTTACAAACTTGAAAAAAAAAAGAAAGAAAGAAAGAATAAAATATAATTTAATAAAATGTACCTGGATATCTGATTATTATTTTCTTCTATTTGTTTGGACATCTGGAGCTTCTCTTTGTTGAGGTTTTCAACATCAAACTGTATTTTGTCAAGTTCATCTCCTTTAACCTGTAAATATTCATTCTTTATTTAACTTGCATTCAAATAAAAACTTCTCTCTCCCTCACTTTACTTACAAATTTTTACTAGACCAGCTATATCAGAAGGAACTTTATCTGACCCAACCATCCTACACACCATAAGAATTATATAGCTTGAAATAAAATTTAAGTTGGATCAGGTGGATAATAAATAGCTGTTAAGATGCAATATGAAAAGGCATATAATGAGGCAGATATTTAAAAACAAGGTGAAACAATAATATTTTCTTTTTAAGACAAATTGGCCAATTAATTAATAAGTTAGTGATGATCATATTGCATAAAGGTATCTGAAATTCTAAAATGATTCAATAGCGGCCATTATACTTACATTCTTTCCCATGCACTTGGATCGTGAAGGATAGTGTGCGAGTAAAAATGTCCCGTAATCATGTGGGAAAGATTTGGAAACCAAAAAAGTGAGAATGCGGTTTCCCAGACGAAAGCATTTCCACTTGATGGCGTGATGGAAAGAACAGAAGTGTAAAGAGGAATTCAGCACGCAATCCCGGAGCGTGGTGTGGTCCTCAGACAAACATTTTTGGACGGTGTGCCCAGTTTTGTGAGGGTGAGAATTAACCAGTTATATTTTATTTGTTAGTTCAATTTTGTTTTTTGTTCATTCATTTTTACAATAGAACTTCAAAGACGTAACGTCACACTGGTAATTGTTGGAATAATGGTAATTGTAAATGGACTGACTAAAAAAAGAAAAAAGATGGTATGGGTGAAAGAATCCAGACATTGTTTTGGTCATTTGCCGTTAATAAATGAATTACGAGAAAATCCCCCAGAAGATTTTATTAATTACTTGAGAATGAGCTCTTCGTGTTATGAACTATTACATCAAAAAGAAGGACCAAGAATCAGAAAACAAGATATCCATCTGAGGAAAAGTATCAGCGCTGATGAATGTTTAACAGCAACTCTCAGATGGAATTTTTGGCCACTGGATGATCCAAGATGATACGGAATTTGAAATTCTCGACAGCGATATCTGCTCCTTCTTTGAGCCAAATCATGCCAGAAACATGTAAAGCTATCTACAAAATTCTCAAGGAAGACTACATGAAGGCAACAGATAAAATATAGAAACTCTTAATGAATACTTTTAATTATTATTATTTTTATTTATTATTAATTGATTAATAAAAGTACAAAACTCATCAATTACAATAAAAGTACAGTTTCAATTATCATCACAATGAGCATACTGAAAAAATGAATGTATGAATGAATCACACTCCTGTGTTGGTTGTCCAGAAGCAGATTTTGGTGTCTCATTCCACGAACTTTGTGATGTTGAAGGACATGAACTTCTCCATGAAGTCCATGTCTATTATTATAACCATTCTTGTAAAAATCAGTGTTCTCTGTTAATTTGTTCAATAACCCACGCCCAATGATATCACTTACCAAGGACTCAGCATAAATTGCTTGTGATGGTTCCATCTTCACCAATTTACTTTAAAGGCTGCTTCAAAATCATTGAATGGTGGGCATTTGCTGAAGTGCAAATTAAGTCTGAAGAAGTCTGCTTGAGTGTCCGAAATCTTTCTTTTTTTAGGCTGAACTTTCAGATGAGGTATTACTGGTGTTTATAAAAAGATAAATACAAAAATAATTATAAAATAAAAATACAGCAGTCAGCTTAGGAACTTATGAAAAAAGTTTACTAACCCAATGAAAAACAGTAGATTTATCACCGATTATTATGTTATATTGTTTTGTTTCAGTTTCCTACGTTGAAAGATGAGTGGGTCAAAATAGCATCTGAATTTCAAAGGAAATGGCACTTTGGAAATTGTGGAGAATCATTGGATGGAAAATACATTCACATTATTCCACCACCTCATTTATATAACATCGTTTTATTAGCATTGGTAGGCCCCAACTACGAGTTCCTGTATGTTGACATAGGTAAAAACTTGGATGGAGGTATGTTAGAATACACAGAGTTTAACCAATAGCTAAAGTCGCAAAACTACATTTACCAGATAACAGTGAAACAGTCAAAAAGCTCAATTTTGTCTTCCTTAAAGATGAAGCTTTTGCAATATCTGAAAATTGTCTTCATTCATATACCAAACGAGAGCTGAATTGTAACCGAAGAATTTTAAACTACAGGCTGTCACAGGCTCGAAATGTAGTGGAAAGTGCATTTGGAATAATCTCGTTTCAATTTAGAATTTTATATACGGCCTCAAACTTGAAGCCCGAAAATGTTAGTAACATCGTACGGGCAATTTGTGCTTTACATAATTATTTAAGTGTGTCCAGCGTTTCAAGCATAATACGTTCTGTACTTGATAGAGAAGAAATAAATACAGGTACTGTCCAAATAGGAGACTGACATACCAACTCAGCAGAATTGCTCAATTTAGATACAACCACTAATAGAAAAGTTAAATTAGAAGCAAAACAAAACCGAGAAAACTATATCAATTATTTTATTTCTGATGGGAAAGTAGATTGGCAGTATGCAATGATAGATCAAGGAAGAGTTTAAATGTAAGTTATGTGATTAAGATATTTAATGAGTTTAATGTTTAAAATAAATCTGCTATTAATATTATAATATTACTATTATAATTCAATATTAATATTAATATTATAATCTGCTATTATACTAACTTTGAGTCAGGAGACATTTTTTAAAAATAAAATAAATGGTACTCCCTTCTTGTATCATTTCTTCTTTGAATCTATCCTCTTCTTCTATTTCATCATTATCGGCACTTCTTGGTCCTTCATAGCAAGAGCAGGAGGTCAAAGTATCATAACGATGGCGTGTATATTTCATCAGTTCCACTACCACTTTGTTCGCTGTCTTGGACTTTTTTTAACTCCCTTCGAAAGGAGCCACAAAGACTATGAATTTTCGTCGCCATGAAATCTCTGTTCGCTTCTGGGAATCCCCGGGCTTTGCAAAAATCAATAATATTTTTATAAGCACTGTCCAGAAGATTTTTGTTCTTGTCCTCTTCATTTTAATTTTCCACAAACAGGAGAAAGATTTGTATAAATTAATTAGATCCGAAATTAACTCTTTCGACCAGAAACGAACATCTATCTTAGAGAATGCTCGTTTCGTATTTAGACTTCCAGAAAAACCGGGCCCAGGATTATGTGCAAGCAAGCACCAACCGCAACCTTTACACCTAGACACTTTCTCTCGCTCTTTTCTGTTTGTGACGCTTTCCTATTGGAAATAGCCCAAATGTAAAGGCCGCTATTAAATGTTTTAAATAAGAGGACAGCTTGAAAGTTATAAAAATGCATTTTGTACATATAAAATATATTTTATAAAAGAAAAAACTTACTGCTATAGATTGTCTGAGCCTAGCAACATCGCGTTCCAAAGCAGCTACTTTCGATCTTGCTTCAGTCAGATTTTCTTCAGATTCTTCTTTTCCTTTTGCTAATAATTCTTCAGTTTCAGCTAGTCTGCGTTCAGATCGGCACTTTTCTCGCTCCAATCTTTCGACATCTTCCACTCTTGCCTATTGGCATCAATAATTAACATTGTCTATTAAAAAACAGCAAAGATAGTGAATGAAATTTTAAATTTTCTGCTGGGTCTAAAAATGGATATACACTTTTTAAAAAACAACAATAAAAATGTATCAATTTTTTTTTTCAAGAGTGTATATTTTTCCTTAATCACTACAAGATAGATGGACAGTTAAACAAGCAAGGCCAGTTTATATTTGAATTATACAGAGAATGGACAACAATGTATTGATTATGGCAACGCCTACCCTTTTACAAAAAATGAAATATGATATGGTAGGATAAATCATTCATAAGAAATTCATCTTATTATTAACATTTTTGTCACCAGTAGGATCAATTAATTTCAATTTGGCCAACAACACATTTAATCTTATCTCTAGTGCGGACTTCACCTCTTTGCAACCAATCACCTCTTGGTTTTGTGTGCCACAGACATGGTTAGGTTTTCTACTGTTTAATTAATTCTCAGTTAATTTGTATGAAATTGCATTACATGCTGGAGCAATGAAAACTGACGTTTGCTTGTACGAACCTAAATGCCTTATGTATAAGATCTGAAGCATTGAAAGCCAATCGATTCAAACCGCTTGAATGCTTCAAATGCTTTTGGAAAATATCCAATAAACACTCAAGCATACTAGTACAAACAAATTGAACATGCATACCTGACAATATTGCAGTTACATAGTGTGCTGACATTCTTTGTTTTTCTTCATATCTTTCAAATGTCCGCATTTATCTTTCACTTTTTGTTTTAAACAAAACATATTTTCATGCTTGTAGAACAAGTTTATTCTAAATTTATTTTTTCATACATGTAAAAATTCTCTTTTTGACCATTTAAACAATCACTTATTCCATTAATCATTTGATTTAAAACTTCAATAATTTTAATTTCAATAGTTTTTCTCTTTAAAATAAAATTGTTTATAATCCATTTCTTTTGTATAGAATAATTATATTTAATGACACTTTAATAACACTATAACTTTAACTAATTTTATCATTACAGTATATTCCCTTATTAACAGTATTGTTTAAATTTTATCAGTAAAGAAAACATTTGTTTAATATTTCAAAACTGTTTTCAGAAAAAATTAGCTCAACAATCTGGAGCAATTGTTTAACATTCTAAAAATACATTTGTTTCCTTCAAATAACATGTCTTTAAAAAAGAAACAAGGAATAAATTGAAAAAAAAAGTTATTGAAAAATGAAACCACAAACTGGGTGTAATGAAGTATCTACTCACACGACTTTCCTCACCGCTTTGTGTTTTATTCATTTGATTTAACACTTAATTGATTTAACACAAACAATATTTGCTATATCTTCCTTTGTATTAGTCTAATTAAATATATTTTTTTTAATGCTTAGTTACAAGACAACCAAATTATCTTTCAAATGGACATTTGCAATATTTCGGGAAATTCATATTTTTGGAGTTATCAAAAAAGTAAACTAATGTGAACCAGTGTCCATAGGATCGTGTATAGAATACTTGTAGAATAACATGTGTTCAAAGTTCAAAATGCTATATCTCTGTTAATATTTCACCGATTTGGATGATTTTTTTTGTTTTGTAGGAAATTTAAATACCGTTCGAATGATTTTGTAGTGATCATTAAAAAAATCTATACTTTTTGAGTAAATGAAGTTTTATTATCTTCATAAATTTTTATCATGGTTTTTTCTCGGGGATATACTTTATATATGAATATTAAGAGCCGCTGTTACGCTACAGTCCTTAGACACAACATATTTCAAAACTGCACAGCCGGTATTGTGCCCAGGGTACCAGATATAATACATAGGCATCAGGGATCAAAATAAATAAATTAAAAAAAAGTCCACCTGTTCAAGAGATAATTGTGGCACAGACACAAACATCTAAACAGACCAATGGCTGAAAATGAGTTTTTGGATTCAGGAGGTCCCAAAATGCATAGATCCATTGAAAAACGCACATAGAAAATTTCACCCAATTATAATACTTTCCTTACCTAGTAGCGGTAGCGGTAGGAAAGTAAGAAGTAAGCTTAAGTATGAAACTAGTTTCAAAATGAGCCATAAATATTATTAAAATAAAATCAAAGCAACCAAACCTGGAGTTGAGTTTGCAGTGAATCCCTTATATCTTGCATTTTCTTAGTGTCTCTTTGAGCATTTTTAACAGTAGCTTCTAGATCAGCCAAATGGGAAATTAACTTTCTTTTACCTTCTTCTAATTCTTCTACCTAAAATAATAAGAAAACATAATGTTAACACAAACTTTGAAATGACTTAAGCACCTACCTATGCTTACTATTGAAAAAGCTTCACATAATAATGGTGACATAAAGCAATACATTTGAAATACTAAGGCCAATATAAAAAAAATAAAATAAATAAATAAAATAACAGACTTCTTTATTGGATTAAATGATTTAATGAATACAACCCATAAAATTTATTTACTACCAATTCAATGATATTTAGCTGAATTAAGAAATACTGTAACATAAGCTAAAAAACTAAAAGGACTACTACAAGCCATGAAAGATCTTTGGTTCAGTACTTTAAGGACATACTTTTTTTTGAACAATGGTTATACAAGGAGGAGATGCATAATATCTCCTGTCCCTACTCCAAATTTTCCTCAAACCCAGTGAAGAGTTAGGTACCCACTTCATATGGATCTCTAATCCGTGTCATGGTTGATATAACATAAAGTAAATTTTCGGCCACATCCAGATTCGAACCCGGATCTAGGAATTATCAGTCCACTACCTTGCCCTCTGAGCTGGCCCTCTATATTCATAAGCTAATAAAAAATATACGTAAAAAAAAAAAAATACCTGGAGAGAAAGTTTCTTTTTCTCCTTTTCCAATTGTAAAATTCGTTGGTTTGTTTGAGTTAATGCTGCCTCTTGAAGAGATTCAACAGTAGATGCAAGCCTTCTGTTTTCTAATTCCAGTCTTAGGGCACGGGCTTGAGCATTGCTGCTCAGTTGTTCAGATAAACTGTTGTCACCTTCATTCACTGGAAAGTATTTATAGTTAATAAAACAGGATTATATATCGATTGTCAATAACAATACTTTCTGAAGTGAATTTTCTGAGCCTATCATGATCAGTTGAATAAGTGAAGAATAAAGGTACTTTATAGAAGAAAGAAAGAAATACTTTATTATGGAAGAAAGGTACCTTATGATGATATAAATCTGAATTTACAGCTAATGTGAAAAAATAATGCATTTACCACAAGCTTCAAGATGATCTATATCAACCATTGAATTATCTTGATTGAATGATTTACTGATGAGTGCCAATCTAGCATTCTCTTCTAAAAGTGTTTGAAGTTTTTCTTGAAGAGCTTCTCTTTCCTTAAAAAATAAGTAGATTTCATATTAAATGAAGGAACACAATTTAAAACTTGAATCAATTAGAGAAATTAGAACTCACAAGGGATAGATCATTAATAGATTGTTTCAATTTTAGAATCTCTTGTTCGAGTTCAGTGGAAGCTTCTCCTCGTGCCCTAGCTCTTCCAAGTTGCTCTTCTAACATCTCTCTTGTTTCTTCAAGAACAACATTATCTTCTCTTAGTTCTTCTACTCGTGACCTACAAAAATATTAAATTTATAGCATTAATATCTGTTAGAATTTTTAACAATACTATTGATCAATGCAGATATCTCTTCAATACTGTTAGAAAATTGCAAATTAAAAATGTAGCTATTAAAAATCTTCGTAACAAGCCAAGGATTAATTTACTTTCATCTTGCATTAATTATAATTTATAATGGAAAAAACATATCAGCTAAACAATGATAAGCAGAAAAACATATTCAACCAGTGTCTAATTTGATCTCTGTCTATTCGTTAATATAATTCCGTTTTATTCCATTAAACTTTGATCGATTGAAACCTGCATCAAATTTAAAATTGACTATTTTTAGCATAAGGACCTTTGAAGGACACCTTTCATCGAACATCCATAGCTAGTTATTTTTTAACATAAGGTATAAATCATCCAATCATTATATCTAACCTTACAATAATTATGTAGTTACATTACATTCCAAAATTAAAACAAATTGTCATCCAAATTATAAAATCTCGTAACTCCATATACGTAAACATGGAGTTACAAGGTTTTATAACTAGAGCAACAATATTTCATCTAATTTTTAATTTATTTAAAAAATTTCGCTATTGAAAAAAGTATCCATTCTAAATTTTAATAAAATATGCAATTAAAATTTAGTATTTCTAGACTAAAGATAATTAGTATTTTATAATGAAATGCTTACCAATAATTCAGAAATTTTTGTGATTTCAGAATAAATAATTTTCTGAGATTGTTATATATTTGGTTGTTACACAATAATTAAATACCCAAGTTGAAAGGCCTGTTTAGAGTGTGACATTAATAAAAAATGAGTTAAAACCACACCCATCAGTGACTAATTAGCTCTTTTTAAGACATTTTTAAACATTCACCAAGTAGATGAGTATTTCAAACTGGCGATATAAAACAACATACCTTCTAAGAACTTATTTTCTGTCAGACGTTTATGAAGAAAGAATTAAAAAAGATTGTTCTCTAGGAATAAATTGATACAAGCCAAGGAGCAGATTTTGATCAAGTAGTAAAATAAAATCACACACATTCATGCTTTATAAATGGCTTAGTGTAATAAAAAAAATCTACATTTTATATGAGAGAACCAGATAGAAAAGAAAAATCTCAAACATGAAACAAAATTGATTTTTCAAAGAGATATTTTCATTTGTGTAATATGGATAAAGAAACCTGTAGTAGTCCAGATCCGCAAGTCTCTCCTTATATCGAGCCACCTCAGCTTCTAGCCTATCAGCTCGTTCAGCTCTTTCCCTCAGCGCATCAGCTTCATCTCGATAAGCTTTACAAACTCTTACTTCACTCTTTAAATCTGTTATCTAAAAGCAAATTAAGAATGCATTATAAGCTAAAATAGCAATAAATAAAATGGAATATAGGAAGATAACAAACAGCACTGATAATAATGTTATCATTTTCAAGGTAATAATTACATTGAATGAAGTAAAAATATCAAACGGAGATTAAAATATGAAAATCAATGATGTAAATAATTTTTTTTTTAAATAACAAGTTAAAATCAATCAATCAAAATATTTAATCATATATAACTAAGTCTGAAGGAACCCAAAAAAATTCCACATACACAATTATTGCTTATTTTAAAATATATAGGGGATTTTTTAATTTACAAAGACATTTCATTCAAAAATGTCTGGTACAAAACATCTGAATTGGATGTCAGTGCATTAAATGGTAACATTAGAAATAGTTCATATAACAGCATAAATGTTAATGTGAGCAACTGAAAACTAAAAAAAAAAATATTATTTTTTTTAAATCTTGTTCGACATTCTCATCTTTACTTGGTCATATAAACAACTTTAAAAAATTTTCAATAGATGTGAATTAAAAATAAATATATATTATTGGCATATATATTTGTATAGACAGCTCTCATCTTGAATGAACATTTAGGTCGAAGAAGTGACAAAGGAATAAATAAAAAAAATCCTGTAAACTTATTAAGGCCACAAATAATGTGATAATAGAACTGGTGATGCAATAAATAATAGAGAGGGTCATTTATAATAAAAATAAAATCAGTAATTTGCCCTCTTAGGGAAGAGAACCCGAAAATTGCCTTATTTTGCCCAGAAGAAAAATAAAGTTTTATCCAATAGTTTGTTTGGTTATCTTTTACTACTTTTGGAAAGGAAAATTGATTCTATTTTATGCACTTTCAGAAAATGCAAATCCACAAAAGATTAAATTTTCAGTACAAGAGTTACATCATAACTCATCATCTTTAGATGGACATAACTCACCTTACAACAGCATATTTTGGGCCAAGTTATACAAAGCCCATAGGTAACTTGGCTCAATGAAATGAGCTCACTCACCATGTACTCTGCAGAAATAAAGGCAATCCATCGTAAATAAATACTAGTACATATAATGTTTGGGGTATTTTCTGAGAAGAAATGAACATTTTTAGTTTAGGTCCATGAAAATCATTATCAATCCCAAGTTTTTCAAAGCTGAAATGGACTCTAATAAGAATTATATTTAACAGGTTAGTTATGAACCAGACACATGAGTTCAACACAGGCAAAAGAGAGTTTTTACTGAAGGCAGTCACTAGAAGGCTGACAGAAAAAACATCAAGTAACATTTAAAACATTAAAATAATTGTTACTTACTTCATTCTTTAATTTGGATGCGAGGGATTTATTATAATCAAGTTCTTCTTTTGCTTCAGACAATGCTTCTGACTTCTCTTCCCTAAGGACCAAGATAACAAATACATACATGCACACTGAATTCAAGTAATAACAATGAGTAAACAGGAACATAAAAATACATTGGTAAATGCAAATAGCTTTCTCCTATACAAAATATATGTGAAAGCATTACAAAATGCTTTCTGTCTGGAAAGGATTAATTAAGATTTTTATTTGATAAAAAATAACGATGAACTAAAAATTATATGCTTTTTAACTCACAGTTCTTGGCGCTGTTTTCGCAATTTCGCTTTCCAATCAGCAAGCTCAACTGCTAGATGTTGAGATTCAGAACCCCTAAGAGAATTTCCACTGTTTCCACCTTTTTTATCATCTAGAGTTGGTTGTAACTGATAAGTAAAATAAAACAAAACCATTAAGTATTCTAACCAGGGTTGTCAGGAAAATCAGAAAATATAATTTTAAATAAAAAGTTTCATATAATAATACCTGCATATACAAATCTCTCTGTTTTACCAGTCTTTTGATGTGATTAATAAGTATTTCATTAGAAACATTTTCACTTCCTTCTTGAGTTAATACGAGCTCTTGACTTTCAGTAACCTTTTGATAAATTATAATTGTTAACTTTATATCTTTATTTTAATGGACACTTTTAAAATATTGCTACAATGATAAAAACAAAGAGGTGAACCTGTAAGATAAAGTTGACTAAAGAATGCTGTGCTGAAAGTGGAAGAGCTTTAATTTTTTCTATGAAGCCTTGCTTGTTTGGACATTGAACAGCACAACCTAATAGTAAAAGAAGAAGTAGTTTCATCTCTTCAAGCCCTTGTTTCCCAGCTGGTTCTCGACCAATGATCGTAACGTCAGGAAGAACTAACACCAATTGACAAAGCTCTTCCTGAAAACATTTATAATCGCAAAGAATATAAATTATTAATAATATAATTAAATAAACTAATCCATTCCTTTCTTTTAACGTTCATGAAAAATAAATGGTAATATTCCATCACACTGGCTCCTCACAACACACCAAATCATAAACTGATTGATGAATAACAATCTGGACTACTATTTGAGATATTTCAGTGTTTTCTCGCAGCTGTCTACTCATTAAGGTAGCTCAGAAGATAAAGAAAACCCCAAGGAGGCTGTATAGATAAGTATTTTGCTTATTTTATTTTTTATAAAAACAAATGGTAAAAAAATGATGAGGTTAAGTTACTGTGGCATAAGGATAGGGCATCCTGGAGTATTAAGGCATCAATTTAGCAACCTCGAGTCTGAAGACACTCCAGTTCAAATCCGGCTTGGGCAGGCTGAAATTTATTTTGTGAAGTTAAACCCACAGAATGAATCTCGACCTTCTCATTCAGGCAAGGTCAGGGTTGGCAACCTGAAGGAATACCCTTCCTGCCTATCCTAATGGGATGGACGTTAAAAAAAGTAATTGTTTTGGGACTAGACTTAAAAAAGGTTGACATCAAATTTGACCTTACTCCATAGATAAATTTAACGTATGTTCACATAAATAACCGAATATAAGGCTAAATTAAAATTACCATTTGTATTATTTACAAAAATAGAAATAAAAACTTCCGCAATAAAAAAGGTGAGGAAGAAATACTTTATATTGAAAGTAGACCAAATTTTGGTATTTTACATTTGAGACGTATTATCAGTGGCTCCTACCGAAGTTACCAGAAGTTTGCCGCACTAGCACTCCCTAGCATCATTTGTGCTAACTAACTGCTTTGCATTCAATTGTAATATTCTTATTCATTCAAATATTACTGCTTTAATTACATAATTATTAGTGCTGTTGACTTCCACTCACTACATTTGCTCAAGAGAAAAACATAACACTAACAGACTCTTTCCTATTGAGGTTGGGACCCTACCATAATTTCAATTATCACTGCAATAATTAGATCACAGTTGTCGACTTCCGCTCACTTAAGGGATATGCAAACTCCCAAAAATTCTTTTTCAGTTGAGATCGGGCCCTAATCATAATTTAAATTATTACTACAACTTCTCCACGATGTCAGCAACACTAATAATTTTAAATAATATCTAATTAAAGCAGTAATAATTTTAATAATTCCAATGAATTGAATACAAAGCAGTTAGTGGTATGGTGCTAGAAAGTGCTAGCGAGGTGATCTTCGGGTAACTTCAGCAGGCGCCACTGATAATGTGTCTTGATTGTAAAGCTGTGCCCAGATTTTAAATCCATTAGCTTTTCTTCACAGGGAGCCAGTATTAGAAGTTATGTACCACTTTTCTTTGAACTGTATTCATTATTCCACAAATTTGCTAAGGAACTATAATAAATTCAAAATATCAAACTTTTTGCTAGTGTAACTTGAACATTACCTCATAGAGTGCTTTGATGTTCTTAATTATGCATTCTATGTTTTTCATTCTAACTCCTGGATTACCCAAACTTGGGCTTACCCCATGATGTACTGGCTCAGGATCACTAAAATATACAGTGTAATATTACTAATTACCATAGAAATTGGATTAAATTTATATAATTTTTCAACTTACATTAAAAGTAAAACTTCAAAAATCAGCACACCATCTACTAGGTCGTCATAATCCGATAGACTATCTGGATCATGTAGACAAGACCGAAACTAAAACAGTTCAAAATTTTAATATCATTTACGCAAGTAATGTTTGAACATTATAACATAGATCCAATACTAAATAAAATAAGAATAAAGAAATTTATATAGGACAAACCAGAACCCATGAATTTTTTTAATGCATACCCAGGTGACTAGTGGTCCATCCATAAATTCTTCAATGTCAGTTTTTGTGGTCATGATTGGTAATTCTTCAATTTGTATAAGAGGGAGAGGGATGGAGAGAAATTCACCATTGTCTAAAACCAATAAAATATTTCTACATGAGCTCATACGATATAAATGTAGTCCTACATAAGAATTTTAGTAAATCCATATTTCTTTAAAGAGATTTATTTGATTTCTTATAGCTCTAACCTAAAAAATTGAAGGGAATAGCCAATATCCGTATAAATTATATAAATTTAGGTATCCTTCACGGAATGGCATTTTTCATCATAAATATCTCGTTTTGATAACCAAAAGTAACCGAGTTCACACATAAATTTGACAGCCATAAAGTAAACATTCATTCCCACAGAAAACAATGGCCTTCCAGTGTTGAAACTACTCTTAGGAAAAAATATATTTTTATAATTCATGTTATTCCATTTGCAATTTTCGTGTTCTAAATAAATATAATATTTAGTTTTTCAAAAATCGTATACAATTTTTATAATTATACTCTTATGGAAATTTAAACTATCTCATCCTCCCCCCCTTCCTTGTATATCTTAACAACTTGCAAAATCTAAAATTAATTAAGAAAGTTTCGTCTTTTTAGCTTCATAAATGTACATTAAAGTTTTTTTTGTTATGAAACTAAAATTTTATAGTTTGTTTTTTCTAAAGACGGAAACAACAGTTATTTGTAGTTTTAATGGTCATATTTTCTAAAATGAATTTTTAATACTACATCGGAGAAAAAAAAAATTCCAGAAACATGAAACCCTGAGTTATGATTCAATGTTAGGATCAGCCACAGGCAAAAATGGAAACTGATTTCGCATTGAATTAGTGATTGTGCTTTGGATGGAGTTGTTAAACTAAATTGGTTTCTCAGAAGTCTGTACCTTCCTAAACTGAAGACAATTATGCCAACATTTCAAAAATCGAGAACTCCCACATTTTTTTAAGTTTAGATCTAAAACAGCAAGTGTAAATTATGTATAAATGTATCTGGTAATTAATTTTGGAGAACATGTCGCTGACTAATGCATTTGCATTTTATTTATTGTTGTCGATTAGTTTTTAAATTCAATCATTGCTATATTTTTTTTTTATTTCTAATTGTAAATTTCTACTACTTTCATATTTTAGTTTTAGCACATTTATTTAAAAATCAAGGTAACAAATTATCAGGTATGTAGTAAATATGAGTATGTAGTTACTTTTTCTTATTCATATTTATGTGCTTTAAATATTCCCATTTTATTTATTAATTTTTTTTTTTTAATATTGTCAATTAGTTATCCTTTTTAAATACAATTATTGCTTTTTTTCTTTTGTTACTAATTAAAAATTTGTATTATTTTGATGTTTTAGTTTTTATAAAGTGTTTCTTATTATTTTTTTTAACCATTAATATACATTTTTACAGGATTATTTATCGTTTCTTGTTTGTCACCTTATTTTTCAATTATTTTCACATATTGGGTTATGAAAAAAATAGAGAACAAAATTATAAATCATTTTCGTTTAATTTTGAATCCCTTCTCCTTTTTCTTTAATAGTTCGGAACTTCTTGAGGGCACCTGTATCTGAATGTTTTAGCTGCCTTGTAGCATATTTTTAGATTGTCGGAGATTTTTTGCTCCATATTTTATTTATTTTTTTACTACATATTTTCCGGATTATTATTGGATATTCGTATTCTGCGGATTTTAACTGCATAAGAATCCGGGCTCTGGTCATAATATGGACTGTGTGCCGTATTATATTATAGGTTAATATATCGTGCACCCTCCTGCACCTATCTGTGCCTATGTTATTGGAGGCATGTAGGAAGGAAGATACTAATTATCTTCCTAGATTGGGGGGAGAGTGATGTGACGGGAGTGAAGTTATGGAAGAGTAATGAAGATGACACGTCGGAAAATAACTGAGGTCGAGTGGTGGGGGTTAATCTGCTTGGGTGGCCATATTGAGGCGCTTCGTCTTTTGAGGATTGTTTGTTTGGGATTTGGTGTTTTGACTTAACTTTTAATCATTATGGTTACTTGTTGTGTCTAATATGTATCAAATATATCAGATCGGAACCAACGAAAACCTCGAGTTTCATTTCACAAGCAAGTTATTCCATTTATTACTATTTTTATCATTTTAAAATTAGAGTAAGGTACTGAATGTATTCCAACTATATTCTTGATTTATTAAACAGAATTAACAAATCAAAATATGCTGCTTTAAATGTGCCCAGTATCTCAGCTTTTATTTATATATTAACAACAGATTTTTCCATTAATTTGAAATCAGTACATATGAACATATAAGAGATATTGTCAACTATTCTGAACTTTTCTGAACTATTGATAGTTTTCTGAACTGATATCTGAACTATTCTGATTAATCTAATACTTATAAGCCTACTTATAAGTCCTCAAGACAGAATAAATAGAGTAACAAAAATAACACTGCTGTAACTGGCACTTAAAATATTGCACTAATATTAGCTCGTTAATGCAATTAAACTAAATGACGTCGATCAAGTTAATTACTATTGCATGCATGAATGCTCATTGATGTGAAAGAAGACTAAAAGCGGTTACGTCTCTATCGCTTCACCGCTTGTGTGGATTATGTGGATTTTATAAGGAACGTTTTCAAATATTTTAAAGAAGAATGAATGTTCCAGATGTTTTATTCGAAGATTTTTCGTTATTTTTGGCCATTTAATTGTCACTGCTCTTGAAATTTCAACTTTCGTGTGAACGACTTGACAAAATTGACTTTACTGCTGTTTTTAGTATCTAAACCAATTTTTTTTTATTATTCTATGTCTTATGATTCTCTGACTATTCAGCTTTGAAACAAGACAAATTATCGCGAAATTAAACCAAATGCTGAATGACGGCGACTAAAAAAATAAATCGAGTCAAAGTCGGTAGTCCGCCATCTTTGGACGGTATTTTGGCAACTTGCGTCCACTTTTTTTTTCTGGTAACATCGGCTTTTCTTTTAAATTTTGCCACAAGGAACACAACGACGTGCAATTGAAAGGGATGTGGGGAAGAGAGGTGAGGGGTTCACGGTAGGGGAGGGGGGAGTCTGGCCCACCTACTAATAGACCTTCAAATATAAGTCTTATCGATTTTTAAGTTGCGTTCGCAATTTTGATTTTTGGGAGGACTAAACATTAAATATTATACTTTTAGGAATTTCACCGTCAGTTACAGGCTTAAAGCTTGAAAAAGTTTGCCAATTTTCAGGTTTTAGCTCATCTAGTAAGTAGGTTAGAACTTGTACAGATGAACGAGATGAGAGACAATCTGACCACTGCCTGTGAGTCAGTCAGCAAGTCGTACAAGGGGTTGTATAGTATTTAGATTCTAAATATATATATATATAAGGTACTCTCGAAATACAACATTTGATGCTCTAAAAGTTTTATTTGAAATATTTCTAATTTGGAATAGCCGTCTCCATGGTACAGATGTTTAAAATTCAGTATATTGAATTTCTTGACAAAGTTGGTAAAAGTAGTTGTTTTTCGACCGTTGGTTTCGACCATAGTCCTGAACCAAATTTAGAATATTAGATACTCATACGACGTAGAATGTAATGGTCTTTAACTTGAAATATATAAATTTTCGATAAGAAGCACCGTTTTGGAGTTATAAATAAATAACTGAAAATACCCAGAAAAAACTACCATGTTTAATTGGCCGCCATTTTGTATACCGGCGGCTTCGTGGCGACAGACGTCTATCTTTTAGTTCTTTAAGAACATAATTGTCTGAAACATGTGAATCTTCATGTAAAATTAGCCAAGCTTTTCTGCATGGGTTCCCGGACTACTAAGAAGATTCCTCTATCAAAGTTCCACCAAAAAGTGACATTTTTGGCAATTTTAGATGCCCCATATGGCCACCATTTTTGCATGCATTGCCTTTGGAGTGGCAGACAAGGCTTATTTTATTCGGAATGTCCTACACGTTCGTAATTCACATTCAAACCTTCTCTATAAAACAAATAATAAATTTGTTGCAATATATCTTTTTTTTTTCTCTCTTCGAGATTTTTATAGTTTATTTTATATTACAATATAAGGTACACAACAAAAATACATACATTTGTATACAGGTTACAATATAAATTGTCAACTTGTTGCAATAAGTATTTGATTTGCAATGTATAATAATATATATAGGAAATATTATTGTGATTATGTATAATAATAAAATTTAATAATATTTAAAAAAAACCTTTAACTAACTAGAATTATAATGAAAAAATAAGTTTTTATTCCTGGCTAGGTACAATTAGGATTAAAAATAAATATAATATAAATAATCAATACAATATAGATAACCAACATACAGTAAAATAAATAAATTGCCACGATTGCTCATCATCTAATGAGATAAATATTTTTAATAATTAGCAATTGTTAAATTTTTAATAATAGTATTACGAACAAATATATTTAACTTCGAACAATCAAAATGTCTTCATACGTTACTAGATATAATTAGGATGAAAATGGTGGTGGGTGAAATTTTTTTTTTTTTTGATGAATTGAGTGTTTTGAAGATTTGGAAAAAAATAAGTTGCTTAGATATAGTTAATTCTTTTTATTTAGCAATCCTGAATATCCATGGATTATAAAAGGGTAGTGATTTATGAGTTTGAAGTTTAATGGCTTGGAAAAACTATTTAGTGCAAAAAACCGAGTTAAACCACTTGCAAATGTTACCATTCAAAAAAATAATTTTCTGCATTTTTAGGGTAAAATTGAAATTTTATCATTATTCAACATTTTTTTTTGCATCAAGTTTCACCAAGCTGTCTAAAATTTCAGCTTTTAAGCCTATTAAAATAACTATAATGTAAACAAAAATCACGAGTGTTATTACAAAATAAAAATATCAAATTTTCATGTGTTTAACAACGATCCGGTTTCGAAAACATTGTACGATTAATTATAAACCAACATGGCATCTACGATAGTAATAAGAAATTATCAAATTGATCACCCAAAAACAATGAATTCTCTAAGCGATTTTCTAGGGAGAAATATGGTAAAATACGAGCTACGCTGCTAGGAAGGGAGAGTGTCGTAGTAAGAAACAAACAATTGACAGAACAATATTTTATTAAATTTACAGATAAAAAAAATTCAGAAAATATTCAAAAGATCTAACTGACTTAATGCCATTATATATATTTTCAATCATTAAATATAAACATTTTTAGCATTGACTAATGAAGACCTACCGAGAAAAAACGTAACTAAATTCACTTATCTAAAAGTATTTTCAAGTCTTAAAAGTTGCTCTAATACCAACATTCTATTTTGAAAAAAAAAATAGTCTTTCCAAGCTCATATTTATTTTCTAGGTGTCATAACGGTATTATTTTTTCTTTTTAGCGCCTCTAAAACTATATATAAAGATAAATAAATATACATAATCTAGCTTACAGTTTCAACCTGCTGAAGATTGCAGCTGCGGCTCTCATATACTTTGTGTTAAATGTAAAATTAAATTATAAATATTTAATAAGTCTTTCCCTTCTCTTTGTATTTTGTATCCCTTTCTTGATCAAATTTACTTTCTCTCTGTAGTGCTTTTGCTTGTCTGTTGAGCTTAAACTCTGAAATTGGCTTAAATAATGTAAAATTACAAGAATCTTTGAACACACTCTAGAATGTTACTAAGAACGTTACCACACGTTACTATATACGTTTGGTAACACCCGTGAATAGTAACTTTCACCAGATTTTATATTATAACTGTGTATTACTATTTTATAGTGCAAAATAGATTTGTAGAAAGTGCTAGAAAGTTCGAATTTTACATTCGAAGCTGTCTAGCACTGAATTACTAATTTTGAAAGTAAATGAAAAAATGGTAACATTCGTGGGAGTGAATAAAAATACCATAATTTTAGGGTCAGCAACCTTCCACACCGATGCCTGACTGGTACACTAAGGTAAAACTAAACACTTGTAAATTTGATTTGTGTCAGTCCACCCGCTCTATCACTTGAAGCGCCCCTAAACCGGCGGTAACATTCGTGAGATACCTGTTGTGAGAATTATGGCAGACTTCCCTTTAAATTCTGTGCACTTTTTTTAACGTGTAATTGAAGTTAAAATCACCTTTTTTTATGAACTTGCGAATTTTTTGAACGAGTTACACTATTTTTCAAAGTCGATAATTTTTTTTTACATATATTCGAAATGGCTCAAAGTTTGCAAATAGTCTGATGATAGTGAAAATTGTGAGTTTTTTATTTTTAAATATTTTTTATTGACTTAAAAAAAATTCCAATTCGCTTTTAAAAACTCTATAAACATTCAATTTTCAAGACGTAACGAGCCAGTATTTTTTTCGTTTACAAGCTATGATCCATTTCCTCACAAATTAACATGAATGTTTGAAGACAAAAATGTGCTAACAAAATAATATTTTTACCGGGTATAATATAAATATTCAATAAAATTGATGAACAACATTGTAAAATAAATGAATTCCCATTACTTCCCGTCATCTAATGAGAAAAATATGTTTGCTAAATTGTCATTTTCTTTAAAGTTAAGTTTCCTAATTATAATATTTGAAACATAAACGTTTAGCTAAAAACGACCATCAAAGCTCATAATTGAGTAGGTATAATCTGGATTTGAAAACCAAAAAAGTCTCCATATTTGACTAGGTATAATTAGGATTAAAAAATATACCTATAAATTTAAATACAGTATAATCGAAATTAAATAAAATAAATGAAGAGATATATATCCTCTCATCGTTACTATTCGTTTTCTCTCAATTTCCCCTGCAACTATAATACTCTCAAGGTTTCCAGGAATTGGAGAACCTTGGTACCACCGAATAGCCCATTTACCAAATCCCACCCTTAATTTTCTGGAGAAATGCCCGGTAAGGCAATAAATTGGATTCCTTATTATTGTTTTTTTAAAGAACATTTCGGTATGGAAAACTATACTAGTGAAATATATCTTCCTCTGAAGTATAATTTAGTCTCACAATTTAATTTTGTAACTAAATTAACGCAAAACATTTTTTTTTAAGCCATTTTCGACGCCACAAAAATGTGAATTTGTAGAAGCGGCTGGTTGTTCGTAGACGTGAATTTTTATTCTTTACAATATCTTATAGTTTTAAATGACACAAGTTTTATTGATAGGAGTTGAATTTGAGAATTAATATTTTGGCCAAACCAAAATACAACAATAACGCTTCGACAAAAAAAAAAAATTAAAAAAAATATCGCATTTTTTTATAGGTCACAAATTACTGTTATTTCTGGGAAATATTTGATATTTTACAAAATTTTGTAGGAAGTTTTTCTAATTTAGTTGGAAAATTTTGGCAATCATACTTCCGAATTATTAACTTTTATGATCCAATATTAAATATTTGTTAACATTTCGGGGCATTGATCCCCTTCAGAATTTAAATTGGTCTATTTTCGAGGAATATAATTATTCCTCATATGATATATTAAATAACAATTAAAATTATTTTATTATACAATTTAGTTAAAATAATTTTAATTGTTATTTAATATATGACATGAGGAATAATTATATTCCTTCGAAATAGATCAATTTAAATTCTGAAGAAGGGGATCAATGCCCCGAAAGCTTAACAAATGCAAAATATTGAGCAATATTTTTTTTGCTCGATATAAAAGTCAAAACGCTATAACTTGCTTAAAATTGAAGCTAGGGAATTTAGAGTGGTTCTATTTTATTCAGCTTGAAAAAAACATGAAAAACGACCATTTAGCCACTTTTTTACTGATACAATTGATAAATTAACTGCCAACAAATTAATAATTAATAAATTATAAACTGCAAACGTTGATAAAAATTCATAGAAATGATCAGAATCTTTTCGCAGTTTTTGCACTAGCTAGTATATTTTGAACTATGTTCGAAGGCACGTCGAATAATGTTATATTTTTCAAGCCCCATTTGGGTGAATTCATAAGCTCTACTGATAGATCAAGATAGTGTGTAGAAAAAAGATGGAATTGAGGAGAGCATTATATAAGGCTGAATAAATAAAGATATAAATAAACATTTGTATGAATAGAAGTAAACAAAATTTCTTATCAAATTTTGAAACAATAACTAAGGATTAAAGATCAAATAGATATAAAAAATATAATTGTTCACTTTATGGTTTTTTATTTGATTTGTCGGTTTTTATTTTTCAGCCTGTCAAATTAGTAAAAATGTGGTTAAATGACTATCTTTTAATAGTTTTTTTCCCACTGAATAAAATGGACTCTCAATTTACTAGCTCTAATTTTAAGCAAGTTACAGCGTTATGAGTAGAAAAGATAACGCTAAAAAATAAGGGTTATTTTTATTTTTTTTTTCACTCATCACTAATTATATGAGATGATTTTTAATCTGTTGTCAAATAAATCAGAGATATCTTGACAAAAATCAAAAAATGATTTTTAAATTGTAAAAATAAAAATCGAGTCATGATTTGATTTTTCCCCAAAGAAAATTATTCTCAATTTCAATTCCTGTTGATTCAGCCTAATATATACCATTTTCGACGCCACAAAATATGAATTTTGATCAGCATCTGCTTCGTGGACCCGGCGCCCTTAGGAGAATTTGAGACTTAAAACCAGACATAGGTCCGAATTAGAAAGTTTGTGAAAAACTCCGTTAAACCCACCATGATAGCTGGGTCATCAAACTGTAATCGAATAAATTTCTCACACTCTTGCCACTTCTTGTAAAGTCATGTCAGAATTTCAAGTCTCATAGTTATCACGGTTTCATCCGTGGCATTTGTTTCTCATATCAATTAAACTGTCGGACAAAATTAAAGGATCACCTACAAATTTCTGAATATTTTTTGTTAATGAAAATGATAAATATTTCTCTGGTACAAGAGTAGAATTAGTGTAATTCTTTATTAATTGTATCCTCAAATCATAAATATTATTCAATCCTTGAGATTAAAAATATAACTTAAAGCATATTTCTCTCAGTCTTACAATAGTTTTGAATACAGATAGCGTGTTTAAACATATTTCAGAACACCGTTTTTTAACAGTATTTGCTTCCGAGTTAATGTAGGATTAATTTGTTTCTATAGCAAACAGAAGGGAATTGACCAAAGAGGAGTCGATCCGTATTATTACTTCAACGGGAGAAAGTTTGTTACAAAGAGGAATCCATCCCTATTATTACTTTAACGGAAGAAGTTTTGTCAGAAAGAGACATTGCACAGAGACTCCAGCGGTCACAATCCGTGGTTTCCAGGCCGATTATTAAGCATTGTGAGACTGCAGAGCATACCAGGAGACAGAGCCAACAACTACTCGGCGTGGCAACAGATTTGTTCAACTTCACGCTCTTCGGGGTCGCCAATTTACAGGAACAGCCTGCGTTGTCTTAGGAATGTATAAATTTCAGAGCGGACAGTGAGAAGATTACTTAATGAGTTTGGATTGACGACCCATTCTCCAGCAACTGGACTTCTGTCCGGGGATCACCGAGGTCAGCGTTTAAAGTTTGCCCAGTAACACTGAAGGGGAGCCGCATGTGAACACTTAATTGGACTCGAGAAGACTGGAGCCGTTTATTATTCACTGAAGAGTCAAGATTCTGCCTACGGTCCCCAGATGGACGAGAAAGAGTGTGGAGGAAGCATGGAGAGAGATACGCTCCTTGTAATTTTTCTCCAAGGGCTACTTTGGGAGGAGGTTCAGTGAGGGTTTGGTGAGGCATAAATTAAAACCCCAGTACGGAGTTGGTTCTTGTAGATCGGGGCTCCATAAGGTATAATAGGGAGATCCTAGAGCCATATGTGATATCATTTGTCAGAAATAGAGGGGGCAAATTTATTTTAATGCACGATAACGCTCGACCTCATATTTCTCGGCAGATACAAAATTACCTTCAGCAAGAAGAAATCGATGCCATGGGTTGGCCACCCAGACATGAACCCAATATAACAAGTTTGGGATATGTCTGGGAGACGTGGCTGCACTTGAGACCCTCAAAATTTGGCTAGTTTAAGGGGAATTTTAGTGGAAGAGCAGAATAACATCCCGGAAGAAGATGTTAGGAACATGCTAGCTGGAATGAACAGGAGAATGCGGGGAGTGATGAGGGCTAGAGGGGAAATACCTCCTACTGAGTTAGATGACATAATTATCTGCCATTTTTACTACTGAAATCGTTTTCACATTACAATTGTTGTAAGTTTTTATATTTATGTTGTTTTTTTAATTTTTTTTTTTATTGCTCTTTAATAAAGTATTCTATCATACACAAAAAGAATATTTATAAAAATGACCATTACAATTCAGTAAAATTAAAATATTGAAGTAATCCTTTAATTTTGTCCGGCAGTGTAGTTTATTTATTCACGTACCTTATTTTAAAATTATCATTGAACCATTTTTATGAAGAATATATGAATAATTCTTTTTGTTTACTTAATGTTATCGGATAAAGGAGTTTTTTTTTCTTGTGTTTCGGGTTACATTTTCATTATAAGCATAAAATTTGGTCAATATTATACAAAAAAAATCAATTTTAAGGTTCAAATACACCTGTTTGCATCAGTATAAAAGTTAAAAAAACTTCAAATAATTTTGTCCGGTTTTAAGCCTCAAATATTCCTTTGTGCGGCGGCTGGTAGTTGACAGACGTGCGTTTCTAATGTTTACGATTTATATACTTTTAAATTATAGATGTTTTATTCTATCTAAAATAAGTGATTTTCGACCCCGCAAAGAAGTGATTTTGAGCATCGTTTGTTGCGTAGAACCGGCACACTGTGGACTGTCTAAAGGTAGGCTATCGCTGGTACTGCCCGCGGTTGCGGCCGTTAAAGTTTGCAGGCAGTTTACTACTACTTTGACTGAATAGGTAGGGACATATTTCGCTGGCACTGCCCGGCAGTCTCGGTATGACGTCATACCTATACTGCTGCGTCCCTGACCGTTCCACGAGTCATATTGCCTCAGACGCGACGGTTCCCGCTTATCATTTGAAACAATGTTATTTAACAAAAAGGGATTTACTTATTATGACGACGAACGTCTAATAGTTTGTAAATCAGTTTCAGGTTCTCTATGACCACAAACATAAGAACTACAGAAATGTAATAGTAAAAAATAATATGTGGAAAAACATATTATTTTATTTTTATATTCACACATTATTATTATTTTTATTTCTTACAATTTTGGCTATTGCCAGAAACATTCACCTAGCCGGACCAAAGTCAAGGGTTAGGTTCAAATTTTAAACTATATTTAAAAACTTCCTGACGATGCTTGCTGTACTAAGGAGAATTGCTTTCTGCCCTTCCTCTAGTACTTTTTCACGCAGCTTCAAATTCTTAATTGATCTGATGGTATCGTCTGGGATGAGCCCGTTGCTGGATATTATAATCGGATACACCTTTATATGCTCCAGCCTATAAAGTTGCCGTAGTTCCTGGCACAACTCTTGATATTTTCTTATCTTTTCTGAAACTGTTTATGTCGATATTATTATTATCGGTTGGAACATCAATATCGATGACATAGCCATTTTTTACATTTTGATCAATTAAGACTATGTCCGGTTTATCATTTACAATTCTATGGTCTGTAATAATGGAACGATCCCAGTATAACGTTCTGTTTTCAGCAGACAGTACCGGTTTCGGCTCGTACCGATAATAAGGAGCCTGGTCAGCAATCATGCTATAAAGTAAGACCAGTGCTTGGTGGATAATCTTGGCCAGGTTATTGTGCCTCATAAGGTATTCTTTACCTGCCAACGATTGACACACAGATGATATATGCTGGATAGACTCAATTGCACTCTTACATAGTTATTATTATTATTGTATTAATAAACAATAAATAAATCTAGACAGACGAACTTTGTTCATTGTCTAAAATATCTAACAAATATATAGTTGTACAGAACATAACAATATATATGTTGTACATATACTTGCATATATGTAAATACTTGTAAATAAACGTATTCATTTATCTATAATTTGTATTTATCTAAATAAAATATATACTTTTAAAGGTTTTAAGGATATTATATAGTTATAACGATATGGTAAGATTATAAGTATAGGAGAGGCTATAACATTACAGGTTATATTAGAGTGGGCCGCTGCGGTGGGCAGTTTTAAGGCCTTTCGCTGGTACTGCCCGGCAATCTAGATATGACATAATACGATTGACAAGCTCTGCCAGTAGCAACCGCGGGCAGTACCAGCGAAAGTCTACCTTTAGCAATCTAGCTGAACAAAAGTCAATATAAATGAATTAATTGTGTTTTTTAGGTCAAAATTATTTTTACATAGTTGGAAAAAGATCATTTTAATTCAGAATTGTTATTTTACACAATTAACAGATCCCCCGTACATTAAAAAAAAACAGAAAAATGCAAAAAAAAAATTATAAATAAAAGCTGTTATTTAAACATATACAATTAACCTTTGTAATAAATTTATAAATCATCTTATCAAAACTAAACATTAACTTTTCTTCGTTATTATTTGAAAGGGAGCAGTCCTTTTAATGAATGCAGATTCATTAAAACTTTTTGAAGGCCTGCCAAAAGACGTTGAAAGCAAATTAAGATCAGGCAAAGCCAGGTTTGAAATTTCAAATTCTTGATCCAACCATTTTCTATGCTTCCGCTGTAATTTCTTGAAGCTACGATTGCAATGAATCCAGTTTCGCTTCAATACTTTAAAAGACCAAAGTTGTTAAAAAGGATTGAAGCAGTTCCTCTCTTTGACTTTCAGGGGGATCTTGAAGGTTTAATTTATTTTTTAAATATTCATACAATTCATCACTGCACCCTTCATTTGGTCTATTAATTGTTTTTTGGTCTCTTAAAAAAATACAGAGTTCACTTCTTTTAATCATATGTTTCGCAACTGAATGAACAAAATTATTTAATTGCAAATGAGGCAAAATGATACAGTTGAATAAAGTAAATATTTAAAATACATGGCTGGTAAAAGAAAATATATATATTATGAAGTTCTCAGAAGTTCTGAGAATGATAAAACACTTAAAAATTTGTATTTTAGTGATCTTCATTTAAATTTCTACTCAATTGGAAAAACAGCGTACAAATCTAACGCAACTTTTTTGAATTTAGTTCTAACATTTTAAAACAGCTTATCTCTAGGGTTTGAATCCATATTTTAGTAAAAATCTAAACCTAAAGGTGTGGAATTTAGCTGTTGGCACTGGCAATCATAAAGATATACTACCAGCTAAGACGACGTAATGAAATTAGGCTTCGATTCTTTATTTGTTTATTTTTGCAATCGGCTAATAAGTTAGTTTCTAATATCCCTGAACCGTCGTCTTAATTTAGAATTAAATTTTATAACAAATATCTTCCAACAATTTTTTTGACTTAGGTTTCGGTAGATTGTTGGACAGCCCACTGTGCGGCGGCTGGTAGTTATTTGGCAGACATGCATTTTCGTTGGTTATATAGCATCTGCTTTATGATGGTAAAGCTTCGGGATGGCTTAAGATATGTTAGTTTATCAAGTAACTTTAATTTTTGACTTCCCACTATTTTATATTCCGGCTCTTGTTCAGAGACATAATTGTTTGAATTAGATGAAACTTTGTGTAAAAGAAGTCACGTTTATCGGCATGAGCTTCCATTAATCTTGACATGGCCAAAAAAAAAGAGGATGTGCTGTCGCAGCCACTAAATGCGTGAAGAGTGAGAATATCCTCAGCCGTGTAGTTGAATGCTTTTATAGAAATGAAGAGTTCTTCAAGGTTTATAAAAATCAACTATCGTAATTCTGCCCTATCCTCGTCATCAGCGCAAGTATACCTACGACTTCCACAGCTATCACTGCACTCTCAAACTCATCAGCCTTTGAAATAGTAGTGTTTACTATTCTAGACATCTGCACCCTTCTGTGACTGCTCTACCTCAAACACTGCTCAAACCTCTTTCGTTACTCAAAAATGTGTTCTGTGGGACTTCATCAACGTGGTATCATCGACAATCGCTTCAGCAGCAGTATTCATCTTTAACCGACGGAGCCGTAATGTACTCCATGCACCCATATTTTTCCATAATTTCCACTGTCTCTCTTTAAACTTTTAAAGATGGAGTGAAAAAATTCAGATTAAAATACTAAATTGGAATTCCTAATTTTACAATATAAACTTATATATGCACCAAAACGAAATAGTGAAATATAAAACAGTAGATTTAGTGAGATAGTCATAATTTTACTAACATAATTTACGAATCAAAGTTCAAATATTCAAGGCTTCTTTTTGAAGTTATAATTCTTTTGGCACATTGAGGATGAAATATTTATTGTAACGGAAGTGCAGAAATGCTACACCATGATAATTGCTAGCTAACGTCACGTTTACTCCAACATGTAAACTGTTGTCAGTGAACTGTCGTATTTTATCTGCTTAAGCCTAGTACATACTTAGCGTCAATGTATGGGAGATCGCATAAAACAGTCGCCGTATACAGGTCCCATAATGTTTCATACAAATGTCCCGTGTCCACTCCTAGGAAGTTTTGTATCACGGTAGTGCACCATTTCACAACTAATTGCTTTATGTGCAATTAATCTATGCGTTAAAAATTAAATGATATTAATAAGAAAAAAAAACGTAAATGCAATCGTTATAATTTGTTTTTCTTTTCGCAGGGTCTCTCTATCTTGAATTAATTGGTTATTAAATTTTTGGAAGTTTATATGAAGCGATTAGGTTCAAAACTGGCTCAATAAACTTTTTTTGCAAACTGTTTTTATTTTATTTTTCACAAGTTCTTAATGCACTATTACCATCTAGCATTAATTTTTTTATTTTTTTAGGTTGAGCAATTTAGTTCATTTTTCTTTATTGACGTATGTTAATAAATTGATTTTTTTGGTAACAAGTAATATATAAATATTTAATTGTTGCTATTAAAGTTATTACAACATTAAGACTTGTTAATTTATATTACTCCATCCTTCAATTCAATGTAATACCTCTTCCTCTCCTTCTTTCAAAGATTAAAAACATCGATCCCTGATACATCGAAATATTGATATTTTTTATTGACTACTATTTCGATATATTTGAAAATTATCGATACGATGTATATTCGATATTTACATCTCTACATTATATACAAGTTAGAAAAATCTTTTACACGAACTGTTACAAAGTAGCCATATTTTTTAAGTACATTTCTCTCGGACTATTAATTTTTTTAAAATGAAGTTAATGGCTATTATTATATTATTATGGAATACAATGGTTGATGATTTATGGGAAGTGTGCTGCGAAAGGTTGTTCAATAAAAGTTGCGTGAGCCTGGAACGGGATGACCGCTCTCGGATGAGGCGGTGCTGGGGCGGCGCGGGGTGGGGGGCTCCGAGATCTCAGTGCCCTCTCGACCGCCTTACGATCGTCTACTCTTACCTCGACAGGTAAACTCTCATTTCATTTATATTTCGAGAGATAGTCGTTATTATTTATAATATTAAACATATTTCATTAATATCAATATTATATTTACATTGTTCAATTGTTAAACAACTAAAACAACAACAAAAATAACTACACTTTTAATTTTTTTTTTCTTGACTGCACAATTACCTATTGCAATCAATTAAATTATATGCAATATAAAATAAAAAAATATAATTATCATTACAACCTCTACAGAAGCACTGAAATAGAGCGTTTATTAATGCTTTCATTCATGAAATCCTTCCTCCAACCTGTATCCCAGTGGTTCGGCGGCGAGAGCGTTTCTATTTCTGGTATCCCAAAACCATTATTATCATTATAATAATACCATGGTACGAAATTGTATTCAACCAAAAATTCGTCTATTTATAATAATCATCTATTTTCATATATTAATGCTTTATTTTTAGAAGGTTATAATAATTGATATATGTTAATTTAGGAGTATGTTGCCAGTTGTTAAATATTAATGAAAGAGGGCACATCATGAGCAGATAAAAAGTGGACAGTATTGCAAATATAAAAAAATAAGGTCATGCAAACCATTAAGTTTATAAAAATATAGAATGAAATGAAAAAACAAACAAAAAAAAATAGATATTAAATATGATGACAACTGAGCGATTAGAATTTTTCCTGAGGATGAACTGACGGCCCGAAACGTTGGATGATTATTATGATATAATATAGATATTATAGAAGTTAGACGGTGCATATTTTCTGAAATTAAAATATATAAACATTCATTTTCAAGAATAATTATATCCTTATTTTTACATTTTATCATTTATTTTCTTCGTTTCGGATTTTTGTCCATTTGTCAATATCTAAAAATAAATTCAAAATTAGTCAAATTCTTATCAAAAATTGTATATACGTTATATTAAAATCTATGATTATGTTAATATATCAATGTCTATTATTTTATATTTTTTTTTTTTACTTTTTTTCTTTTCTTTTAAAATAAGGTAATTTGATATTAATATAGATCTTATCAAGTTCAAAAATTCATGAAAATTAATTTAAAAATTAAAAAAACAATTATCTAACTTATTTTTTTAGACTTCATCATTCTATATGAATTGTTTATTTATTCATTCGTTTTCTGAATTTAAATTTTTTTATTTTTTTTATTTCTATGACTTCAGAATTAAAGATATATTTACAAGTGAATATTTTGTCTGATCAAAAATAATCTCATTAAGGTAGATAATTGAAATATATATATATATATATATATATATATAAAATAGAAACTAATTTTAAATTAATATTTATGTTTAATTAAATTTTAATTCATTATCTATTTATTTATTTTCACTTTTACTATCACGAATCAATGGCGTAAGCTAAGAGTTAAAACCTTAAAGTTTAACGTAATTATATTTCTTCTCAATATTTTAGCTACCTATATTCAATTAATATATGAAAATTTAGAAAACAGTAGTTCATTTTGAATTTTATATATTATCTAGTACCTTTAGGTAGGTGGAAACATTGATCTTCCTGTTTGGAAATACTAGTTCATATTCCAACAAAAATAACTATTAGTTAATAACCAGATTAATTTTTTTTTTGTAATTCTAAAATAGGAATATTATAATATAAAAGAAAAGTAATATAGGCTTTTATAATCAGTATAGTTTTTAATTTGTATTACAAAATATTTCATTTTAATTGTATAGTAATAGTTTTTCTCTACCTACAGCAGAAAAAATATAAGATAAAAAATAAGGCCAGGATATTATGGAGAATAGGTTACGTATGAAAAAGTTTAACATTTATTGGAGGCGGTGCGTGGCGCAGTACCCCTGCATAAGTTCGATTCCCGTCTCTGAGGATACACTTTTACTTTGGGCGGGACCGGCATGAAAAATCTCGTACTTTACACTCCAGCTAGAAAATTTGGTAACCTGTAAGATAAAGATCTGTTTTTGCCCTGGATGGAACACAATAAATAAACAACAAAAATCCAATAAAAGTTAAAAAAATAATAGTAAAATTTCTGATTGAAAAATAGTAGGGAGAAAATCAAAACACTAATATAAGAAAAAGGAATTGAAGGAAGTAATGAATTATATAAAAATATAAAAAACAATTTAAAAACAAATTAACCAAATAAATAAATGTTAACAATTTTCTATCACAACAGATATTGAAAAACAATATTGGGATACGGATATTTATAAGCACTCTGATTTATATTGTATGAATAATATTACACAAAAATTGTTATATTCATAATTTAATACATGATGATGTAAAAAATAATTGGCACAGATTGGAAAAAAAACACTTTTTGTATAACTGATTAACAATCGATAAATAAAATATCTATTTGGACGAATGAAATGAAGTGGATCCAACTTACATTAACAATGCCATTTTTATCTAACAAGTTTAGTGGCTGTATTGTTCGAATAAAATTAAAAATACTTGGGCTGAATTAATGCATGTAAAAGACTAGTAACGAAATATGCTCCAGTAATTTTACTGGAGACTCATACGTGGTTTGATGATTACGTCAGTGCTTTACGTCATTCAATAATTTTCTGCTATTCATTACTTTACAAAGTATTTGGTACATAATAGGTCTAATCTTCCCTTAACAAAGTCAATAACATATAGATTATGAATAGTATCTTGTTATTTTCAAATAAATCTTCATTCTCGTTTCAATTCAATTTTACTTCCTTGTACGCAGTATTGTAATCGCGAAAATTTTCGGTTTTCAGATTTCAACGGAAATATCCATTTTGAACATCTCTGAATGCATTTGGCTAGTTTCGTCGTGACGTTTGTACGTACGTAGGTTCGTTCGTTCGTACGCACGCTTCTTCGTACGCATCTCGGATAACTCTAAAACAGTTAGCCGTAGAAAATAAAAATTTTGTATTTAGGATTATTGTAAAATCTAATTGTGAACCTCCCTTTTTGGTCACTACATAAATACCGGAAGTGGTACTTTACCTGAAGGTCATGATAGATTTTCATCAAAAATTATATTAAAATATTATGTGAAACTTCTCAAATTTGGTATATAAGACTTACATATTAATATAAATAACGCAATAAATTTTAGTTAAAATTCTGTTTTTTCCTCCCCATTAGTGAGCTGAACATGTCTGCTGCAGGAGAATAAAATATAAGTTAAATGGGTTCTTCCGCTTAAAATGTTGAAACCGCCGATTTCCAATGCTTTATCTACTCATATAGACAGTTCTAATGCTGTCAAGGAATACGAAGAAATCTCTTGGAAACTTGTTACCAACTGAAAGAAACCGATATATAATTACGGAATGAGACCTCATGTGTGAATAGAAGGACGTCACGACGCCGAGTGTCGCTATTGAGATACTAGTAACTACTCGCTATCTTCGGAAACTAGTTACCACATTCAGAGTCACTTTTTGAGCCACCGATTTATAGTTTAAGAGGCGTAAAAGGAAGTCACAGGGTATCTACATAAGATATTTTCTTTTTATACCTAAAGAGTCTAAGAATGTTAAACTACAGAAAGAAAGAAACAAAGGACACTGATCTCGTTTATGATCAACATGGGTAACTCATTAAGATTATTATATTCAGCCAGGTCAGTTAAGCTATTTTTGTTTATTATTAATTTGATACTATCACCCTTATTTTACTGCGAATAAACAGTATAAATTAGACTTTATAGTTAGTTTAGACTTTTTATACTTAGTTTCATTTGTTCACGCGAGATGCCCTGTCTCTAGCGGTTCTAGTCTACATTTGGTGTTATTGTTAAGCCGCGTCCAAACCTGGTGCGCAAAGCTGGGCCGAACCGAACACCAGAATCATCAGTGCACAGAAGCGCACTGAACTGTGCGGAACCGTTCAGTTTGGAGCTAGTGCTACTGCTGGGGCGGGTCTTGTTCGAATGTTCCATTGTTCATGCGTGTGTCCTGGAAAGTTTTCTGTTCAAGTTTTTCATTTAATTTATGTTTCTTTGTTTACAAAATCAGCGCTTAATAACAACCTAGCTAATACAGAATAAATAATTATTTGTCACAGTCGGTCTCGAATCCAAAAGCCGGCTGTTAAAAGAATAGGGCTCTATATTACAGAGAATAAAACAAAACACATAAATAGAGCTCATCATGGAGGGGACCCCTTCATCCATTTTGGGCAATATGCCTTTGAGTGTGTACACTGGCGGATCCAGGAGGGCGTGAGGGGAGCGCGCCCCTCCCTGTTGTGAGCTGAAAAAACAACTTTTTTTTCTTGAAAACTGTTGACTACTGCGTATACAACAGCGGCTTTTTAATCAACTTCAAAAAAGGAGGTTATCAGTTTGACATTATGCTCTGTGTCCAGGCATAACTTCACTGGCCTTGAACATATTTCTGTGATTAATATTTTAATCAAAAGGGTACACCTCCTGATTGGTCCCATATAAATTTTATCAGAATCCGATGAATTGTACGAGTATGTTTGTTCTGTTTATATGTATGTTCTCTCATAAGTTTGCTATTCGTAAACCGATTTCTATTATTCTGTTTTTAATTAAAAGGGCAGTACACCTTGGGGGTAGCTACGCATGAATTTCTCTAGGATCCGATGAAAACTTTTAGAGCTAGATTTTTTTTTTAGTTTTTCAAGTGTTTGCAATTTATATTTTATTACATATGATCATGAACTTATACATGATATAATATGAAACAGCAACAAAAGGTTCTGAATACTTTTTACACATTATAAAATATTTTTTTCAATACTAAAGGACACTAGTGAGACGAACTTATCAATTTACAACAGCTTATCAATCACTCACGATACTTAGTTTAGTTTAGAGGTACATTTCTAAATCTAATTGTTTCTTTTCTTTTCAAATAAATAAAACAATAATTTTCCCAACAGCGGGACACACAATGGGCGATTAATAAACATAGTTAAGTATTTAAAAAATAAAAAAGAAGGCGAATTCAACATTTTTTATTTAATACTAATTAAATAAATAAGCTAAACTTTGCTGTCTCATCGAAGCAGCTTGTTTATTACCTAGGCCTTACCCTATGCATTTCTTATTTTAGGCCCATCTATTGAGGTAAAAGAAAAAAAATAAATCGAAACGGTACACAAGAACCACACAAAGAAATAAATGAAAACCTTTTAGAAAAAAAGACTTCAAAACTGTACACAAGAACCACTGAAGATATAGAAATAATTTTTCTTACAAACGGAAACTATCAAGTAACAGTGACTGTCCCAAATCGACCTCAACAGTACAAAAAGTTAATATGTTTTGAAATCGGTGCCAAGCCGCTCCACAACTTGAGAATTTTTGAGAAAAACTTAAAATTACTTAATATTTGAAACGAACGAGTTGTGCTCCAGTCTTGGTGGCTTGGCACCGACATCAAAACATATTAACTTCTTGTACTGATCAGGTGATTTACTGATTTACTCATCCCTGTTCAGGCTTCATATCTCTATTTCTATTGTTATTGTATCTAAGATCGCCCTGAAGAATCCTATTTATCTTAATTTAAAATATTTGTCGTCCAGATTTACTTATTTTATTTTGTTTTCAATTAATTTATATACATTTTTCCAATGAGCTATAAAATTACTTCATAACACTTTTTACATATTGTTTACAGAAATTCTTACTTTCTTTAAATAATTATTTAATAGTCGAATATTCAGCAAGAAAATAGTTTATACAATAGTAGTACAAGATGAGCGATAAAAAGAGGATAAGGCGAAATCGGCAGAGAGGCTACCTCCTCGGAAACTTTAGCACAATTTTATTAAAATTAAGAATCTAGGATTTTGAAAAAATATTATACATATAAACCTGCATACGACGATTAAAAACACAGCTATACTCGCTGCCTAATTGTTGGCAACATTATAGTTGGTTTTCTTCCAAGAATCGCAGTTGCCTCTTAAACTTTTCAATTTGATGACTTGTTGATCACACAGTTCATTATATTAATTATTATCACTTTTTTTAATGCGTTGGAAATATACCAGTAGAATGAATGGATGTTTTTGAACTACTCTGGGGCATGAAGGTTAACCACAAATACAATCCATCCCCTTTTTACCGGGTTCTCAAATAAACTAACTTGTATAATGATTTGGAACAGTTACTAATGCTACTTATTAATTTAATTTTGTAAAAAAATCATTTCTATCTCTTTAGTGGTTCTTTTGTACAATTTTGAAGTCTGTTTTTTTTTTTCTAAAAGGTTTTTTGTTGATTTAATAATTGAATTTTGATTGATTAATGTGGATTTTATAACGTGAACTATGCATTTAACGCTTTAAAGTTCCTAGGAGGGAGATGGAGTATTGGAGGGGAGGACATTGCAGATTGGTGCGCCACCACTCGGAAAATTCCTGTATCCGCCACTGAGTGTGTGGTAGGATCTATTTGGGATCCCGTGTCAATTCCCAAAACGACATTGTCCAGGAAATTCAGTGCAAGATTGTCTCCACTAACTGATGTTAGTGTGGACTACATGAGGATTTTAATTGTTATATCTAGGAGTTAGAATTATATATAGGAGGCCCACAACCAAGAAACTTATAAAACTGGTAGGTATTAATATATGCTGCGAAATACTGGAAAATGACCAGGAATCTTGAACTGGCTTCGATAAGATTTTATTGACGAATTATGAAGAGAATCAGTTGACGTCCGTGACGATGGTATAGAAGGATCAATCTAATTAGGGATTGATAAATTATTTGCCAATTCTATAATTTTGTTTTTATTGAAAATTAGTTGATAAAAACAAGATGAATGTATAACATTCGAAACTAGTTTTCAATAAAAACAAAATTATGGAAGTGGCAAATAATTTATCAATCCCTAATTATGAAGAGAATCTTTGGAGTGATCTGTACATGTCTGGCGACAGCGGACTAGTACTGAATTAATGGAGCTAAATGGTTAATGTAACCTTCATTGAAGTAATCTGTTTCTGATAGGCTGTACGTGTTGTAAGAATGCCTGAGGATTACATGCTGAAGAAAATCCTTCAAAAAGAGATTTATCATCAATGAAGAAGAGGCAGGCCAAAGTTGCGGTGGGTGGATGGTATGGATGAAGATGCTGAAGGATGACTAAATGGTGGTCAATGTTGCACAAGGTGGTGCTCTCACGCGGGCCGTATAGTCGTATAAGAAGAACAGCAATAAAATTGTGTTGTGGGATGTTAAATTAAATCAGTGCGGATTAATGACGGAGGATTGCACGACCCGGGTGTCACTAGGGTCATTTATCGTTGCTCGACATCGTGTCAAGGGATAGAAGTAAATGCAGCCATGCAAAGACGCTCTCTACACCTGTGGAATACTGTAGCCTCTGGAAAATAAAGGACATAGAGGTCATCATGTATCGCTTGTGAAATCACATTGGTATGGGCTGTTCTGGCAGCAAGAATAATTATCTAGATAAAATAATACCTTGCTAAAAATATAGTAATTTATCTATGACTAGAATCTATCCAACTGTTACATAATCACCTTCTCTAAAAATATAAAGTTTTGAGCATCAGTAAATGCTATTCTATCATGTCATTGTATTTCACGAAGTATGGCAGGATTAAGGATATTTTTTAAATTTTATAATAAAAATATCATCATGTCCTTAGCAATATCTAAAATAGTTATAAAAAGAAGATGGTGTATCTACGATTATAATCGAATTATTAAGTAGATGTACGGCATTTTTAAAATCCATTACATGTTCAGCAGGTGGGTATTGACGTACAGAACAACCTACAGGTGGCTGACCTGCCTGTAGCCCTTCAACTTCTATTCAACTTGCTCACCTCACAATCAATTGAACAGAGAGGATCCAACTGATTTACTCATCCCTGTTCAAGCTTCATATCTCTATTTCTATTGTTATTGTATCTAAGATCGTACTAAAGAATCCTGTTTATCTTAATTTAACATATTTGTCGTCCAGATTTGCTTATTTTTATTTTGTTTTCAATTTATTTATATACAATACATTTTTGCCATGAGCTATAAAATTACTTCATAACACTTTTTATTAATTGTTTACAGAAATTCTTACTTTATTTAAATAATTATTTAATAGTCGAATATTCAGCAAGAAAATAGTTTATACAATAGTTGTACAAGATGAGCGATAAAAAGACGGTAAGGCGAAATCGGCAGAGAGGCTACCTCCTCGGAAACTTTAGCAGAATTTTATTAAAATTAAGAATCTAGGATTTTCTTCCAAGAATCGCAGTTGCCTCGTAAACTTTTTAGTTTGGTGACTTGTTGATCACACAGTTCATTATATTAATTATTATCACTTTTTTTAATGTGTTGGAAACATACCAGTAGAATGAATGGATGTTTTTGAACTACTCTGGGGCATGAAGATTAACCACTATTACAATCCATCCCCTTTTTACCTTTCTCTAATAAACAAACTTGTATAATCACATTAATTAAATTTATCTCACAGCGATGTATGCCTTTTAACATAATAATATAATAGTATATATAATCAATTTTAAGGGATTCCGATGTTTTGATCTATTAATAGGAGGCCAATAGTAAGTTTAATATTGGAGAACTAGAATGTTTTCAATATCTATCAGCAATATGGAGGCAGGTATAGAAGCAAGATTCCTTTGTCATATCATCGTTAGAAATTGACGAAGGTTATTTCACCCATGAATTAAAAGCATACGCATTCAGTGGAGCAGTGTGAAAATTAGGCTTATAATCTAGTAAGCCTCAGGCAATTACGATGGAGAGCTCTAACACCGTGATTAGCTATTGACATCTCATGCATCCACATCAAAAGGCGGAGACTAAAAGCGGGGTACGCTTTCCAGTCTATTCATTAACCGCTAACTAGGTGCATCTCTTAACTGGCTACTAGAACATAAAGCTACATCAAATAAGGATTAAACCTCGGAAAGCAGTTGATCAATGGAAATATGTTTTGACTAATCCTATTAAAGACATAATGAAATAATTCCTGGTATAATGTGACAAAGGTCCGAGCTAATTGTCTTAGAGCAACTATCAGTTAACTTAATATTCATATAATTTTGTGAAAGAAAACTTTTCATGTTATATTCAGGAGCGATTCAGATGTCATTAACTGGAGTTAAATGTAACCATTTATAATAATACCAGTTTAGGGATAGTGAGTGTTTTGTGTATAGCACATAATGCTAACGCCACCGCAGGTAAATTAAATTCCAAATTTTGAATCCAATTAAACCTTAGTGGACAAATTAACACCCTGGAAAAAATCCCCAAAAGTCCTCTGCTACTATTTCTAATTACAAAAGACATGGGAATGCAAAATCCCCCCATCATGTAAGCCAAATAGGTAATGACATACAGGTTTTGTCTGGATTTTCCACTCACAAGAGCCACAGCTTGCTAGCTCCAATTGCCCGACATCGACAATAAATCACAAGCGAATTTACTGGCAGCCCTGCTACAGAAGGACGCATCGGGGTGACCAGTTCTTCTTAGCTCTACAGAAGTGAACTAACTCGCTGGCTTGATTTGAAGTCCTGATAACGACTCCAGTGATTCGAAGAATTTATACATTCCCGAGCGATATAGCGGAAGTTTAACTAACCATATGTGGCTCCAACACATAATGTGACGCGCTTCAAATCCGTCATGTCACCAAACCTTATATAATATTATACCAGCCTTTAAATCAAAAAAGAAATTATGAAGGCTTGATGGATTCGCATTTCTTCCATAGAGCGCCTCATATGTACTAACTCCATGGATTTTATTCTGATTTATTTAAAAATCAGAATAAAGATAATCTTGTTAATTATGGAGAAAAATGTTGTAGAATTCCAAGATACTTTTAGAGATAATAATAACCGAAGTAAAAGCTCTCTAAAATTTGACCGTGAGACCTGAATCAAAACCACAGAACTATAAATAAGATGAGATCTTCTTAAAAATCCTTGGAGGAGCACATGTCGGGAATAAAAACAGGTAAGAGAGATAGGAATCGAAAAGAATGGGGATGGTACACTATGAAGTTTGGTTGATAGAAATAGTGGATAATCCCTCTTTTTTTGTTATTTATTTCCTCACAGTAATCTGTGCGTTTTAGGTATAGTCAAAAACAAAAAAATGTCTCTCTATTTCTAAAAAGGCTCTCTATTTCTTTGCCAACTTCTATTCAAGAACTATGTTTTGCTCCTTTGACAGTTCTAATGGACTGAATAGTCCAAAGAAATCTCTTTTACTGAAATATTCTTCCCACTCCTTGATACTATTTTATTTCATAGAATTCTTCCAAGCTGTTTTCTTTTCTTTTACCGTATGGACATTATACCGTATTGTTTTATGATTGGAGAAAAAGTTTCAAATGAGCAAATAATTTTCAATATAAAAGTCAATCAGCCATTGCCCATTGTATTTCATCACATTTTGGCCACTCCATATCCCCATAGCACTATGAAGAACTTCTTAATCCTTGCCTGTTCTTGCGTTCAGATCACCACATATGACCTTTGGCAATATTCTTGGTAGAAATGAAACTTGTCTTTTACTGAGGCATCTTCTGTTGGTGCATAGGCTTGGATCACTGGACATTTTCCTATTGAAAAGTTATATTTGTGTAGATTAACCTTGATGATGTAGCTTTTACTTACTTTATACTGATGATACTGTCTTCAAGCCTTTCAATTAGATCATCTTTTAATACGAACGCCACGTCTTCCTTGGCATTTCTTTCTTTATCTACCTTAGCGTATGTCGTTATAAATGCTTCCTTTCTGACTTCACTCAGACCAATGATGACTACATGGTACTATTCCAATTTCCACCACTTGAACTTCCTTTTCGGTTATCGATTTTATGTTCCCGGTTGCCATTGTTATATACAAATCGTATCGTTGCCATAAGGACTGTCCAATTTTGTCTACGAATCAGTGTTATTCTAGACCGTAATCGCCCATTGTCAGATGCCACTCAAACTCATGCTCATGCTCTTTCTAACTCTCAGGGACATTGGGGCCTGTTTGCCCACGTGCATTTATTTATAAGTTATTCAGATCACCATGCGCAATCCCATGGCTCTCTAGCGGTCAGGCTCCGTCGAGATGTAATTACACGAATAAAGTTAAAAAAAAAATCTGTTTATATTTAAAGAAGTGTTCTATGTATCTGATAAAAATGATCAATATACACAAAAAAAGTTTTTAGTAAAAATTCAAGCATTATTTTGTCATAAAATCTTTTATGATTCTAGATTTCCATCGAATTCAGTTATGTTTTAAATCATGAAAATCGTAGAAAAATAGTGTTTGCTGTTATTGAAAAAAAAATCGTACAGAAAGTTTTCACAGACCTAGGACCTAATGACTTTAACTGAGAAATTAGGAAAGTAATTTATGACGCGAAGCAAAAAAATGAAATATAATGGTAAATATCTTTGCGAGAAACAACTAAAACTACGGATGCTATAAGCTAAAATTGCTTGTTAAATATAGGCTTCGATTTATTCAATTTATCGTTCAACAATAAATCGAACTAACATTGCCAAAGAAGTTTCTCTGAAAATTTTGCATTCCTTATGAATAAAGACAGAATAATTGTTAAAAAAATGTTAAAATATGACAAAGTATGCAGACAAAAATCCTGAAATATGCATGATAAATGCAACTTATAAAATTAATAATAATTATTATTCAATCAACAAAAGGCTATAATTAGTGTCAAAATTGCTTTATTCCAGTGTTGTAAGTATAATTAATGAATAATGAAGAAAAATATTGGTAATTTGAAGAACAAATTCCGTTAATAAATGTTTACAAATACCTAAATAATTTGTTTAAAGTAAAATAATTACAAAATAAAACTTTTTTTTTTTAATTTGTTCATTGTTCATAATTATACTTAACAGTAAATGGTTTTCAAAATGTTTCTTGGTATCTCCTACCATTATAAAAGACATATGAATGTAAAAAATGATTTATTTATATTCACTTAAGTGATTGGTGCGTATTTAAACTTAGGTAATATAGTTGATCTCTGATTTCGCATGTTACAGATGTTTCGCCACAGGAACACCATTGACCATCCGTAATATTTATGAAAAAACTAAAATTTTTTTTGTATGAAAGTTAAATCACTTTTCTCAATGATGGTTAAAATCTTTTGAATGCTTTGAAAATCGTCTGTAATTTTAATTTCATTAAAATCTTTAATGATTTTTTTGAAATTTTCAGCATAGTATATTGCCGATTCTAAGATATTCCTCCATATCGTTATTACAGGAGTGGCGGTAATGGATTTTCAGGAAAAACCTCTTTCTTCCCATTTTAATTGTCAGACAAATCATTTAAACGATTATTTTGGCCAAATATGCAAAAATATGATGAGATCTGAAAATCAAGGGAACAATATTTTTTTCCGAAGATTAAAATACTCCCTCTATCTTAAGAAAGTGACAAAGGTAAAAATATGAATTTTGTCATGCTTATGCGTTAGAAGTTACTGATTTAAATTAAATTTATTGGTTTTATGACTGTTGTCCTTAAAAATATTTTTGTTTAACTATATAAATGCATCTTATTCGAAAAGTAGTTTACAGCACTTCATGGCATCCCTACATCAATAGATTAAAAACTCTGAATAGTTGTCCTCGAACTTTTTATTATTGCTATTCAAAAGAAATGATTAGGTTTGCGGAATCTGGATTTTAACCTGGATACTGGATTTACTTCATTTCTTGAACTTAGTGATTTTATGCCACTCTCATTCTAACCTAGACCCTATATACAGACACTGATGTTTAGGGACATTGACATTTTTTATAACTTAAAAGCTTTCTATAAAAAGTGGTAATGTTGTTACAGCCTTAATAAGCTTAATGATAGCCAGTTGACCATAAACCTGTAGAGCCGCCCCATGAATATTTCACAGCCCAGGAGCGGCAGCAACAAGTTTGGAAGTTTTATCGTCTAACCTCACTGTATGACTTCATAGAAAAGTTTATTCATTTTTTTTTTCATTTTGTATTCGGAACATTTAAGTTGTAATTTGTTTCCGCATTTCCTATAAGTAGATTGTGACGGAATCAATCACAGGTTTAAAAAATTTTAATAACATATCGGAGTAAAGCACAGAGAAACCACACTTGTTATATTGCTTTCATCGTCATAACTGTTTCAAAATATAAAATATCTGCCTTCTATGAGCTCATTTATTATACACGATCTAATTATATCTAATTATCTCAGTCACAGACTTCAATATCACAGAATTATACAAAGATACTGGTCTAATCTGAATAGAAGGAGACGTCTATTATGAAATTAAGTCCTTTAGACATCTGCCATTCGCTATGAGCAAGTTTAGTATTCCCGACGTCGACCGGGCTCTATTGTAACTTAATCTAATTATATCTGCTTTTCAGAGTATGATTTTGATTGTTTACTTGATCGGTATCCTATCACTTCGAATTTCACAGAGAACAAAGGAATTCTGCGAATCCTCAAACATTTCTGAACATATATTTTGTTACTGCCAACTTTATTGCTTCGATATTTTGATATCTTAAAAAATATGTTCTAAGTTCATCCTGGTATTACGGCATTACCTTTTTCTATGCATTTGGATGCATACGCATAATTACGATTACTTTTTCATTCTAATCCATAGGACAGAGTGGTACATCATAGAAATTAATTTCTTACGATAATTATAATTACAATAATATATAGCATAATAGAAAAAATCTAATAATTTCAAGTCCGCATCGTTCAAAAGGTGACGAACGAATAATCTGGTATCGAGCAGGTTTCAATTCTAATAAGCTCTTTATGATTCTGGGGTGTGCATGAATTTGTGAAGTTTTATTATTATTACTTATTTGATCAATGGGGCGAAAAACTTATTCCGTTATCATCGATTTGCTGTGCTACATTTAGAACTGGAAACAATTATATTAGGCTGTAGATTCCTATTTATTTTGTAAAGTTAATAACTTTATTAAATTTAATAAAATATCGTAATTCTGATGACCATTTAGTGCCTAAGCAAGAGACCGAGGAATTCCAAAATTGGCCATTTTTCTCCTGTACTTGAGACAATCCTCGATAATTAGTCCCGTCAAATTGTAGATTTATCTAGTTATAGATGGGATAGAAGATTTTATTGTTTTAACTTGTTTATAGAGAAAACAAGTTTTTCCTGCCAAATTTATCATTGCTAAATTGTTTGTAGCCTCAGTGTTTTGCTTCTAACTCCTAAACGACGCGTTCTAGCCGAAAACAGACCATTATAAAAGTTACAAAGTATTACATTTTCTACGATTTTCACTGGTTAAACGCTTTCTTAAATGGACTACGTACCGAGATATAGACCTTAAAGTTTCGAAGTTTTTTTTTTAAAATATTGAAAACTGCAGGTTTTCCCCTAGTAAATTTCATCTTTCAACATTTCTATATGAATAACGCTCAATAACCTAAACAATAGAAAGCCTACCCTTTGTGAGATATTTATTTCACAATAAAGAACACAATAATGAGGAAATGCAGATGATGAAACAGATCCTGTGGACAGAGTTTGGGAGATCGGCGACATCGATGAGCAGGAAGATGGATGGCTGGAAGAAGCTGTTTCACTGATTGAAGAATCGACTTCGAAAATGTTTCTGCTGATGTTGCTACTGAAGACAACCCCGAAAACACTGAGAAACCTGGTTCATCAAAACGTCGGAAAAATGTAACTAATCATTGAAGGGCTCTCAAAAGTAAAAGGCGCCCGAGGAATATCAAAAATTCGCTATAAATTACAAGCGTGAAACATCTTTTACAATCTGCAACATGTTCAAAATCAACGTGACTTAAGAGAGTTGGCTTCAGTCAGCCAACAAAAATCAGCTGCGACAAATATAACTATTAATTGGGCAACATTCAATAGAGGAGTGCGCTGTATCACGGCGTAAATGAGAACTAAATATCTGATGTGGACACCCCATGACTTCCTTGTACGCCTATTAAACTATAAATCGGTGGCTCAAAAAGTGATGCTGAAATTGGTTACTAGTTTCTGAAGATATCAGCATCTCAAAAAACGACACTTGGCCTCGCGGCGTCCTTATATTGTGTCACACACACACAGTCCGGGCTCTCCTGAATTGTAAGAGAAAATAGTAGCCGAGTTATTTCCAAGACGGTTGGAAATATTCATTGACAAAGTTCAGGGTTTGATCTGGAACAGGTTCCAGAAATCACTCAAGAAGAATTGGACTTTGCTTGCAAAAGAATAAAGGACTACAAAGTTCCGGGACCTGATAATGTCCCAAATGTTGCCTTGAAATTGCCTATTAAGTCAAGGCCAGAACTCTTCCTGGATATATACAGCTCTTGTCTCCGTGAAGGGATCTTTCCTATCCAGTGGAAGAAGCAACGTCTTGTACTCCTGCCAAAGGGTAAAGTGTCTCCGGATGACCCTGCATCTTATCGTCCACAATACCACGTGAGGATTATTGAGAGTTACTACACGGATAGAATCTTGAGGTATGATACCGAAGCTGGGTTGAAAACCTACAAGATCACGGGTAGCGTACCCCAGGGTTCCGTTTTATGGCCCTTGCTCTGGAATGTAATGTATGACGTGGTGCTCAGGCTCCCTATGCCGGAAGAAACGACTACGCTCGGCTTGACGACGATATGGCAATCATGGTCCGAGGAAAGCTCCTGGAGGAAATCACTTATAATGCGAATAAGGCCGTCGCCGCCATTCGCCAGTGGCTTTCATCGGTTGGCCTCTAGCTTGCTGATAAGACCGAGGCAGTTCTTATCACCGGTGGAAAGTAAGGGAGACCATTACTCTAACCGTTGGGGATTATGACATCCACTCCAAGCCATCAATTAGATATCTCGGGGTTCAGATTGACGCCATTCGTTTTGATGAACATCTGCACATAGTTAGCAGTAAAGCAGCCCGAGTGATTAACGCACTGGCTCGGAAAGTAGGAGAAGGATTCTGGCTACTGTGGCCAGTTCTATACTTTTGTATGCAGCGCCGATCTAAAAGGAAGCCATTCTAGTGAATTCATATTTCCGCAAGGCTATCAGTGTTTATCGAAGGAGCGCTCTGCGAGCCGCTCGAGCGTTTCGCACTGTATCCTATGACGCAGTGTGTGTTATCGCCAATACCTCTGATTGACCTTCTGGTAGAGGAACGGAACCGAATATTTCGACGAAAACGAGAAGATTTGGATTCTCAATGGGCGATGGTAGCGGAACAAGAGAGAAATAATACTCTTGAAAGATGGCAGAGACGCTGGAATGTCACATCCTCAGGAAGATGGACCCATCGCCTGATTCCTGACATTGCAGCGTGGATATCACGGAAACACGGAGAGCTTGATTATTATCTAACGCAGATGCTTACTGGGCATGGTTGCTTCAGGGCCTACTTAGCCCGCTTCAAGCTGGAGGACCAATCATCGTGCCCTACTTGCGCCAGAGTGGATGAAACAGTGGAGCATGCGTTGTTCTGTTGCCCATGCTTTGCTAAAGAAAAGGAAGAGTTAGATAGGAACCTTGGACTACAGTCAGTTCCGGAAAACTTAGTCGCTCTGATGATGTCCAGACTGGAAAACTGGAGCGCTGTTGCAGACTATGCAGCGCGTATCGGCAGGCAGCTCAGAGCACAGGAGCGAGAGAGGAGAGACCAGGCCATGGCTTTATAAGAGGTCCAATGAAGAAGTAGGCGCATGGCCATCCTGCCCCCCGCGAAGTAATGCTTGACAGCAGTTCCGCGGGGTGGCAATGATGAATAGGGAGGTGTTTTTTTAGTGAGTAAGAATCTCACACTGTTGTGGACGTCTTATGATATTTCCCCTAACCCTATATAAAAACACACACACACACAAGTTCTTGTTTCTGGAGGTGTTACTCCGTTTTCTTTCAATTGGTAACAAGTTCCCAAGAGACTTCTTCGTGTTCCTTGACAACATTAAGACTGTCTATGTCACTAGATAAAGCATTGGAAATCGGCTGTTTCAACATTTTAAGCGGAAGAACCTGCCTAACTTATATCTTATTCTGCTGCTGCAGACTTGTTCAGCTCAAAAATGAGAAGGGAAAAAGTATTTTACACTGAATTTTAACACTTAAAACAAGTAATAAAATTGTTTAATTAGAGAGGAAAAAAATTGTGTGTGTAACCTTTATCACCGAACCATATCGATGTCGTTTTTTGAAAAAGGTGTAAGCGCCATTTAGCAAACTTTACAGGAAACATATGAAACGATTTTTCCCCAAATAACAATATATTTTTTTTAAACTTTATTCTTTATCGTATAGAGAAGGAGTTTATAAACCTGGAAAACCTTTATAATTACAATATATTTTAAAGGATTCTAGCATTGGTTAATGCCAGAGTCACGACTGAGAGTCGTTAGTATTTGGTGCTTACGTCATCAATATTCGATTTTTAGACCATATCCAATTTTTTTTTCCATTAATCATGAGCTGGAATCGATAGAGGTGGTCTAGACGTCCCAATATCAATTGAAACCTAAATTTCGAATAATTTGCGCTTAAGCCTTTTTCAAAAAACAACGTCGATATGATCTCTGTATTAAATGCCGATAAACCTTTTGATGTAAGTTTATTATGACCTTCAAGTAAAGTACCCTTTCGGCTCTTCAATTCCAACCAAAACCTATCATATTACATATATTGATATAAAAGTCTAATTTATCAAATTTGAGATGTTTTCAATTATATTTTAATATAATTTTTAAAGTAAAGTAACAGTTCCGGTTTGCCAATTATAACCAAAATTTATTACGTTATTTAAATTAGTATGTAAGTCTTAAATACCAACTTTGAGAAGTTTTGCTCAATTTTTATATAATATAATTGAATCAATTATATTTTAACATAATTTTTTATGAAAATCAATAATGACCTTCAAGTAAAGTACCAATGCCGGTAATCATGCAGTAACCAAAAAGGGAGGTTCACAACTAGATTTTACATTAATCCTAAATACAAAACTTTAACTTACTAAGGCTAACCCGTTTTGAGTTATGCGAGATAAGTATGAACGAACGTACGTACAGAGTAATTAGGGATTGATAAATTATTTGCCACTTCTATAAATTTATAGAAATGACAAATAATTTATCAATCTCTGATTAGTTGATCCTTCTATACCATCATGCGGATGTCAACTGAGTACGTACTGATGTCACGAAACTAGGATTCAGGGATGGTAAAAATGGATAGTTCCGTTGAAATCTGAAAACCCAAAATTTTCGCGGTTACAATACTTTGTTTACTAGGTATAAGGAAGTAAAAAGGTTAAATATGTAAAAGGTGGAAAAACTTCGCGACTATAGAAAGAAAATTAGAAGCTGTTATATTTGAGAAGACTAGATTATTCAAGAAGTTTAACAGACTCATTTCGTTAAATTAATCATTTGAAAATTAGTAGTCTGAGTGTAGTTAGTAGTCTACCACTTTCATAGAATAAAACTAAGTGAGCTGAGTTGTATCTTTACATTTCTATCTTTTATTCGAAATGAGGAAAATCGACTCGTTTTCCAGCTAATTGGCCTGGTTTAATATGTAGTTAGCCTTGGCTGGAAGACGCTCAAGAGGATATCATGGTATTAATTAAACGATGTAGTGCTTAAGTTAAGATAAGAGGAAGCTATTAGAGCCATGAACCTCCGGAACACCAAGCTCGAGAAGTTGCCTCCCCTACCCCACCTGTTTAGCGGACAGGGAGTTCTGTCGGCAACATGTAAATTGTGCTTTACATTATTCATAGGGTATGGCTAAGCCAATACAGCGGGGTCACACCCAGTCCTATCTCGACTGTATTTTTATTCAAATTGTATGACCTAAAAGAGTCATCAAACCCTTTTCTTTACGGCTCTATTTGAATTCCTCGCTCTTTAAGGGAGATATTTATATAATTATCACCTTAACACTGTCAAGTCACGTTTAAATTGGGATCATAGTAATTAATAATTTTTTTACTCTATACTTTTAATTCAAACTTAACACGACAAGCAGCGAATGTGTTGGATATGAGAATCCAAATCCCCTCCCCTCCCCCCAAAACGCTGATATATGAAGCACGATAGAGAACCTTAGCTATTATTACCTCTTTCGGCCATGATTTCAGGTCTGTTTGATTGCATTACGACAACCTTTATCCAACTCCTATTTTCTGATGTCAGGATATGTGGTTGAGCAGCATATGGTATGAAATCGGCTCTACACGATCTATGAACGTTTCGCCGAACGTTGGTCCGAATTTTCGCCTAATGCAGGATTTCCCAGTCTTTATGCCACTGCGTACCACTTCCACATAATATAATTGGGCATAATATAATAACATAAGATAACCTATTATCTGTTATTATATAATAGCACTATCTGGTCTTATGATAGCAGTATTGATGATTCGTCTTAATAAAAAAAATACAAACTGATTCACAAAAGATTATTTAACAAACAAAATAATATGAAAGTGAATTCGCTTAAGCAAACCATAAATCGGAAATAAAGTTCAGAAGTTTATCAATTCCAAATCACTACAGCAACAATACGATTCACATAACAATACCAAAAATTCTGCAAATAAAAGTGTATCCATTAAAAGTAAGGAATTTGGACATCGTGAAGAAAAGTATCAGCTGTTTTTAAGAAAGCGAGCATATTGCTGTTTATTTTAAAATCAGAGTATCAACGTTAGGCTTCATCGAGCTCAATTTGGTTCTAAAGTCCTCTTCAACACTGAGTGCTTTCAAATTACCATCCTGAATTACTATATCCTTTTTATTCAGCTTATAACCGTTATATTCAATAATAATTTTTAAAAAAATCTCATCTTTCATTGACCTTGTTAAAAAGATGATTTTATCCACGACTTTTGTTTGATTGTTCACGTATGACCTTGAATATCCTTGCGCAACACCAGTGGTACGCGTACCACGATCTGGGAATCACTGGGTCTAATGGTTCGTTTAATGTGAGGCGAACGTACTCATTTTTAATTTTTTTTTGTTGTTATATATATATATATATATATATATATATATATATATATATATATATATATATATAAGTTAAGACTTGTTCGGCACGAAACACAAAAAAAAAGAGAGGTTGGGAAGATGAAACGTACACCACAATGTCTAGAATACAACTGACTTTATTTACTTTTCTTACAGCCTTATATAGGATTTTCTGTGTTTATTTATATATTTTTCTCCGTAATCCTTAACTCTCCACTTAACTCCCCCGCACCAGTTCACGAAGTGAACTCTGAGAAAGAATATATAAATAACCATCAGCAAAACAAAAAAAAAAAAAAATAATGAATACTATATAAAATAATTAACTATATATATACGTATGTACAACAATATACAGAAAATCAAAAGATATATATAACTCTTGTAGCAATAGTAGACTACATAATACTTAATCAAGCTAACACAAGCACAACTCTAAAAAAACTCTGCTAAACAAGCGAAAACAACAAAAAAAAAAAAAGGCACACTTATAAACTAGAAAACTATTTACAATTAGTAATTTACAATAATTCATCAAACAGAAATGAAAACTATCTATAACGAACTTAAAGACTAGGCCTGACAAACAAAAATGAAAACTTCGATGAGCCCTGCTCAATGTACAATATATAATTTCAAAGTTCTCTCAATTATTTCCCACATCCAAAGGAACGCGGAGGTGCCTGACGTGGGTATGTCGCACTCTTTGTGCGCCTTGCATCTCTTGGATCGATACGATATTGTGTTCTTTGAGTGCTATCACCCTGAACGGCCCCTCGAACCTGGGTTCACCTTTTGTCCGACGAGAAGGTGGTCGGCGGTAAACGATCGACCCCAGTTTGATCCTATGTGATTGATCTGGCGCGGCCATACCGATCCGTACGGCTCTCGCTTCCTTCCCCTTAGCGATTCTACTGTGGGTCTTCGCTGTAATTTCCCACAACCGTCGCCGCCTATGTGATACCGTGTCACGCAACTGCGTAGTCATCGCCGTTAAGAGATCGCCCCTGTTGCGCAGGGGATGTCCGAACACTACCTTGACTGGTGTGAACCCGGTAGCCGCGTGAATGGTATTATTGTATGCCAAAATCGCTCTTGGCATTGCCGCCTCAGGTCCTAATTCCCTATTGATATGAAAGAGGCGTAAATGCTCTCCTAGCGTACTATGGAACCTCTCTATGGCCCCCCTTGCCTGTGGATTCCCTGGGGAGTTGAAGTGCCAGTCGATCTGAAGTTCGGCGCATTCCGTAGTAGTACGACTATTACGAAATTCCCTTCCCCCATCAGAGGTCACCCTCTGGGGCACCCCGTAGCAAGCGATCCACTGTAATAGCCCTTCCCAAATAGCGTCGGCAGACCTTGACCCAAGTGAATACGCCATGGTCAGTTTGCTAAACGTATCTAAAATCGTCAGCCAGTGTGACCCCTCCCAGGAAAATACGTCCACTTGAACGTCTAATAACGGAGAGTTTGGTGTCGGGGTTATTTCGGGGTGAATAACCGCAGGGTGTCGGTCGTATTTAGCTCGATGGCACACCGTGCATTCTTTCAGCACTGCGCGAACGGAGCGTTTCATATGGTGCCAATAATATCGCCGTTGAAGCGCAGCCAACGTTTCTGGAACCACCCTGTGATTCGTCTTGCCCTCGTGGTAAGCGCGTACCAGCTCCCGCTGCTGTCGCTCGTCTTTGATCGTCTCGACCAGATGCCTGCATAAAACAAAGTTTCTATCCCCCCCTATGCGTTCAGTTTCCCACATGTATCTTATGCGATCCAAAACTGTCTTATTACCGACGTATAAGTGATACGTCTTTCCCCTTCTAGTTGTCGATTCCAGGATCGTTGCAATCTCGTTAGGAGTTACCGAGGCTAAGGTCCATACCGTGACGATTCTATGCCGTCCGTAACGTGTTCCGATTTAGAGATACCTGCGGTTCGGGTTTTCCAGAAAATCTGCCGGGTATGCCGATTAACTGGCGAATCACTTTCGGGGAGCTGGGGTGGTCTCGCCATGGCCGGGGTCTCGTCCGCGTCCACCGTGTCCTCATCTACGTGTACGCTGTCGCGACTGTCTGGGTCCTGCGACGGCCCCCCGCCGTGTAAGGGATTCGCGTATATCGCTCGGGAAAGCGAATCGGCGACAACGTTTTTGCTACCTTTTTGGTGAACAATGGAGAATGAATAGGCCCGTAACCTTTCTTTCCACCGCCCCACCCGTGCTGACGACTCCTTCAGGCCGTCTGTCCACAATAGGGGCTTATGGTCGGTGCGAAGCTTGAAGTGCCTTCCAAAAATGTACGGCTTAAAGTATTCGATCGCCCAGACCACTGCGAGTAATTCGCGCTCCAAAGCGCTATACCGGGTTTCCGCATCTGAAAGTTGTTTGCTAGCGAATGCGATTGGGCGGTCCCCCGAATCATCTTGCTGTGATAACACTGCCCCGAGTGCCTTATCGCTCGCGTCGGTGGTAACGATAAATTCGCGGGAAAAGTCAGGAAAGGCGAGTACCGGTTCCCCCATGAGTGCAAGTTTACACTGTTCGAAACACCGCAGATGCTCATCCGTAAAAACAAACGGCCGCCCTTTCTTTAGCAATTGGGTCAAGCTCGCGATCGTGTCCGCTACATGAGGCACAAACCGTCGATAGTAGTTGACCATGCCGAGAAAACTTTTGAGGGATTTTTGATTAGCGGGTGGTTTTACTTTAGAAATTGCCTCGACCCTCGCTGGGTCCGGTCGTACTCCATCGGCCGACACTATGTGCCCCAAAAATTTTATTTGCTTCTGGCAAAACACTGATTTCACCTCTGACAGCCTAAGGCCGAATTCCCTGATTCTAGACAAAACCGCACGGAGATGGTTCTCATGCATCGCGGGGGATGGACTAAAGACGATTAGATCGTCCATGTAGATTTGGCAAAAGTTTTCGCCCAGGCCGCGTAGAAACTCGTCCATGAGTCTTTGGAAGGTAAGAGGTGCATTTTTAAGCCCGAATGGCATGCGCACAAATTCATAATGTCCCCTACCGAATGTAAAGGCCGTTTTTTCGATGTCTTCTGGACGCATGCGCACCTGGTGATAACCCGCTTTCAGGTCAAGTGTTGAAAACACTCGAGCTCCAGCGAGTTTGTCGAGCATATCCTCTAACCGCGGTAACGGATACCTCTCGTCCACAGTGTTCTCGTTGAGTTTCCTATAGTCAACGACGAGACGGTATGAAGGTCCCGCCTGAGGATCGGTTCTACGTTTTTCTACTACCCATAATGGACTACTAAACGGCGAGGTGCTTTCTTTAATAATTCCTTGACGCAAAAGAACCTGAATTTCTCGTTGGATTATAGCAGTTAATGACTGCGGATATCTACGCCCCTTCGTATACGAAATTTTATTTTCCTTCAAATTAATTTCGTGGCATGTCCGCCCGGTAGCCGGTAATGCCCCCCCCCCCTCCTCATAGAACACATCCTTAAACTCCTCGAGTAACGCCCCTATCCTTCCGCCCCTTGCCCCCATCGTTAGGGTAGTCGTACGAAAACTTGACTGCGCTGTTCGGAACCGGCCCTGGTGTGTCTTATTCCCCAACTGTATTTTCCAGTTGCCGTTACTCCCTTCTAACCGAAAACCCACCGAATCTAGGACATCGCATCCAATTAAGACATCGTACTGGGGTGCTAGTTCACTCAGGACGTGGACAGCCATTGTTACATCGCACCCCGTTAATTCTCGCAAATTCCATTGGTATTCTCCCAGCACTGCGCAGGCCCCGCTCAAAGTGGTTATCGAACATCTACATTTCTCAACCACGTCAGTACACCCTAGCATCCCTTTGCTCACGAGAGTACTCGTGCTCCCCGTATCAATGAGGGCCCTAATCTTCCCCTGACTCCCCTCTACTATGGGCAACCTATCCCACACATTACATACAGTATTTACCTCGTATTTATAGTCTATGTGGTTGCCCGCGTCTCCTCAAATTTGGGTCTCCTTCCTCGCCGTTGCTGCTGTTGGCCGTAGTTTCCTGCTGCTACGTCCCTTCGTGATTTGTGCCCACGAAGTCGGCTGCTCCTCCTCTTCTCCGCTAGAGCTTGATGATGTCGTTTCCCCCGAGCTCGATGATGTCGCATGACGTGCGTGCCGCGTCCGGTGCGTGTTAACTTCCATTGGCTCCTCTCGTGGTCTCTTCGAATGGATCCATGGACATGCCCGTGCTACATGCCCCTTTTCACCACATTCGAAGCATTTCACGGACAGGCAGTTCGCCGCAACGTGCCCTGTCCTACTGCACTCGTAACATCTCCTATCATCTTTACGTGGTTTCCGAGAGGTGAACCTTTGCCCATCTTCCTTTCTACGAAATCCACGCTCGTCTCTGCGTGAGCTGCGCTCCTCTTTGCGGCCGCTGCGCTGTTCGTCTCTCCTTGGCGGAAGCCTCTGAAAGTTTCTCCTTTGCCTGGGTCCCACTTGCTGCCACCCATGCTCCGACTGAACCTCATCTTCTTCCTGCTCCCGCGCCTCGCGATCCATGACTTCTCTGACGCAGTCTAGGAAGGTCTTTTCTGCAGCGAATTTTTCTTTCGTCCTTAAATTTCTTCCTAACTGTACCTTCAGAATTTTATCGTAAATGGCCAACTGTTGGCCTGTCTCTGCCTGGCCGACGGTCTCGACGATCTTCTCAGCAATAGCTACGTATTGGCGTAGCATCGTTGCTGCAAACGAATACCCCGACTGCCCTGCCTGGCGGGTTTCCGTAAACAGCCGATACAGATCTTCTTCCGGCGACCATCTTCCTCCGCCATACGCCTGTTTTAGACGCCGCACCACCTCGTCCCACGCCGTCAGTTCATCTGCCTGGATGTAATTTAGAATACTGCGTCGCACCCTTCCTACTAACGACGCCCTCAATTCTAAGACATCGAGTTGATCTACCAATCCCGCTGTTATCTTGGACTCCAGCAGTACGTGAATTTGTTGCCCTCTCTTCAAGAAATGATTAAGATGGCCTATCTCGCCTCCGAACTTTTCCAGCTCCGCTATAGCAGTTTTCAAATACGTGGCCGTCGCGGTCCTCATCCGCATCCATTCCAAACGCATCATTTCCGCATTAACCGCCTGCATCATCTCAGCGCTCGCTGCTGTTGAGGTGTTACTTTCTTCCGTCATCCTCGCAGACGTCTGAAGTTCGCTTTGAATTTCGCGTACCACTTCGTCTAAAGTACTTGGTCGAAGCGGCATATGCGCTAGCGAAATTAATTTCTGTTAGGACTCGCTAATATCTAAAGGTCCCGGGTTTCGGCACCAGTTACGACTTGTTCGGCACGAAACACACAAAAAAAGAGAGGTTGGGAAGATGAAACGTACACCACAATGTCTAGAATACAACTGACTTTATTTACTTTTCTTACAGCCTTATATAGGATTTTCTGTGTTTATTTATATATTTTTCTCCGTAATCCTTAACTCTCCACTTAACTTATATATATATATATATATATATATATATATATATATATATATATATATATATATATATATATATACTTATATATATTTTAGTATACTTTAATTCAAAACTATAATTATTTATATTTACATGTTTGGCAAGTGCTGTTACATTAATTTTTGTTTGTGTTTTTTAAATTATTAATATTAATTCTTGTTGGTTTATTATTTTCAATAATAGACCTTTGTAACCGACCAAGTAAAAAAGATTTAACGAAAATTTGTGATTTTACGTTTCATAATACATAGAATCCAAATATCGAATAAAAACCAATATGTCCGTCTGCCGTCTGCGGCTTCTCTCCGAGACTACTGGATCGATTTTCTTGAAAATAAATAAAAAATCAGACCAGTATTCGCCCAGGCATAACATAATGAACTTTGTAGACTAATTCCACGGCGCTACAGGTCTGCGTGATCCTATGTATCCTGATTTATCATTTGTGGGCTCCTGGCTTCCTCGCATCTCTCTCCTTCATCCTTCCTTGGATTATTTCTCTACTTCCTTCAGCTTCTTGGTCTTTCCTTTTTCTTTTATCACTGAAGTGCACCTCCAATATTTTCCTCTGTACCATTTCACCCTCTAATTAAATGTCCTCACCATCTTAGCCTACTTGTTTTGACACAATTTCTCCTTAATACTCTCAGGTCGGCACTCTTATGGCGATCATCATGTTATAAGCTTCAACTTTCCGCTCCATAGACTTCTACTGCTTAATTTCTTTGCTGAACTAGGCAGATATCTTTTTTCAAGTAATCTGCACATGTTCCTTTCCCGAAACATTCCAAATGCTCATTAGAAAGATAATCTAATTACCTGAACTGTAAACCAAAGCAATACGGAAAGTCCTGTGAATGGACAGACCAAATATTTTTGAAATATTACAATTTGGAAATTATAAACCATTAATAATTTTCAGCGTTTTGAGTTTTGCAATGCTTCGCTTACATAAACATTTTTGTACATTGGAAACATAAAGCCCTAATACGTATTGCCCTTGAGTGTGGCAGATTTTATTGTATCGTAATTCAATAATAATGATAAAATGTTGGAAAAAGAAAAAAACAGCGGATGAAACGATAAATGAAATTAAATGATTAAAAAGTATAATACTTAAATAAGTAGCCATGAAATACAGATGTGCTAGCCGAACATTGGATTCTTGTAAAATCCTTTGACGCGGGTCAAGACCGACTGCCGGAACCTGCCCGAACGCGAATGTTCGAACTTGGCATTGGGAGCTAATAGGTCGACATTCGCCTATAATACGACCAGACGATGCGTCGAAATATATTCGGAGCTGTTCGTATTATCGTGTATCACAGGCTGAAACGAATGTTCGGCACTTGGCATTCGTGGCTCGGCGTTCGATATATGGTCTCACGATGCGCTGAATTGTATTCACCGAACATTCAGAGAGATGTTCGTCGAATCATGTAACGCCGTCTTAATATGAAAAATTTACATTTATATTTAATATATACTGTATTGTATAACGTAACCTCACCACTATTTATAACAAACCTCCCAAAAAAATAATGACAAATGGTAAGCGTTTTACAAATAGCTTATACTTTGCAATAATAAATATAGTTTCGGCCTAGTCCAAATATAATCAGGAAAGTAATTATGTTACGAGGTATTATAATAGAAAATCTTTAATTTTTTAGCTAAAAGAAAATAAAATATTTTATATTAAGCTCTTATCTGATTTACATCATGAATGCCATGTTGGAATATTTGAGCTGTAATTACAACAAACTAAAATTAATTCATTTAGTCTCAAGTCTACAAAATAGGGAAAAGAGGAGTTTTTTCCCGTTTATTTCGAATATTAAAGAAATAATTAATAATATTAAATGTTTAATTAGCAAAAATATTTAATTTCTGCATTTTGAAAATCTTCGTAATGAAGCAAATAAAATGTTTTCATCCGGGCCCCTCTTGATTAAGCTTGATTATTTGTAAATGGAACGGTTGACCAAGGGGCTCATTAAAAACCTGAAGTAAGGGAACCCTTGAATAACAATGATGCAAAATATAACGAGTAAAATCCATTTTTTGAAGCCAAACGAATAATCAGAAATATAAGGAAAAGTGAAGAAAAAGAAACTCAATGAAAAAAACTCCTTGAGAACAGCCTTGCATTTCCTAGACACAGAATACCAAGGGAAAAAGTAAGTAGAATCAAGTAGAAAATATTATCTGAAACGGAAAAATATTAGGAGTTTAAGAGATTTTATTCCAAAGAATCTTAATATTACAGGCTAAGATAACGCACTGGTGTTTCTCAAACTCAATCTTCAGAACCCTTTTTGTCTATGGATCCTGTTTACGATACCATATCCTATTTCAAAGCCAAGCCATTGGAACAGGTATACACGATTTTTTTTTCACTTTTATCAAATGAGGAAATCCTAAACAAATCAAGATATTTAATAACTAAAATTTGATTTTTCTTATAATGAAAATACCGATGTTATTTTAAATACAAGGAAAATATTATACCTAATTGGTGTTGTATCTATCAACTAGCAAACACAAATACACTACCATATTATGGATAAAGTTTGAATTGTTTTATAAATTAGTAAAAGAAAACAGGTATCGATAGAAATAGTAAATATAATGGTCACTAATGGTTAATAATTTACAATTCTTTAATTTTTAGTGGTTGCCTGAAAAGTATACTGCACTAAATAAATAAAACTTCACTAACGAGTAACTCTCGCTGTGATCTGGATACAATGAAACAACATTCTCAAACAAAATAATAATTAGTAAACAAAAATTATGGTATTATTAATGTCATCATTTTTTTTCTACCACAAATTAGAATAAAATCATAAAACTTCTAAAATCTTTGAGCACACACGATTGATCAAAATAACGCATGAACTGTCAAAAAATGTAGAGTGTCATGGGAAATCAAATTTTACGGTTTTATTTGTTGTTTATTTTATTTTTTCAGTTATTTACTTTTAATCTAGCCATTTCCTCTCTTCCAGCTGTGAGATTCATAGCAGAGGAGCTGCGAGTGGGTGGAGTATAAATAATTCTTCACAGCAATATTTCATTAGTTGCTTTACCTTTCTATCTTTTCCTGTTCTGTTCAATTTATTTAGTTTTTCATTTTTTATTATTTTTAATTCTCTTATTTTATTCATCACCATTCCATCCAATTTATATAAATTGATCGTTTTGTGAAAATTGTTAATACTTTTATCAATGATAGCAACAAATAAAATAAAAAAAAGAGACAAAAACTATACTTTGAGTCCTTTGAGAATTTCGAATATTCTTATCATCGTTCTACATTTTTATTATTAAACAATTTTATTTAGTACAACTGCTGTTGAACAGCCATGTCTTGTAATACAATTTTAACTCCGATAATCCAATCCAGCCAAAATTTGGTACTCATGTATAAACCCGATGAAAATTATGGTGATGATCATCTGCTGATGCTGATGTAAAGCCACCACATGTTCTTCGTTAAGAAAAATGATTTTATACTCATAAAAGGCTCTCTCGATTTCCAATGCTTTATCTCGTGACATTGGCAGTTTTTACTTTTTACCTGCTGAAAGAAAACGTAATATAATAATGGAATGAGACCTCCAGAAACAAGAGCTTGTTTGTGAGTGTCTCAAGAGATGGATGTCGCGATGTCGAGTTGAGAAACTGCAATCTTCGGATCTAGTAATCGAATTTAGGATCACTTTTTGAGTCACCGATTTATAGTTTAATAGGCGTACAAGGAAGTCATGTGTTGTCCACATCAGATATTTTTCTGAGCTAATGCACCGCATATAGCATAGTTACTGGCGTCTGTGGTCAAATAAAAGTCTTTATCGAAGTCTGGGAAATAAAAGACTTTTATTTATAAAAGATGAATTACCTATATTAAATCAGTATTATCGACTAGCCTTAAGATCTACCAGCAGGGGTTAATATACGGACTGTGGAATTGCGGTGTCAGCAAGAAAACAGGTAGTGGAGGTCAAGATCGGTCATTTAACTTACAATCATATGGAAGGTAATTGTATTATCTAGGCAATAAAAAAGGAAATCGAAATGGGATCAATATTAGCAAATATATAGCGTATGGGTCTAACTGGAAATGTCAATTATATCATCTATTTTACACTTTTTTTTTTTACAATTTTCTCGTAAACAGCTTCAACGATTTTGATGAAACTAGTCTAATGTCTTCTCATTAAAGTTCCATAACTTTTATTGAATTTAGTACTTCACCGAGCAAATGCAGAGAAAAAAGTTATAGCAAAATAAAAATAATGCTTGGCAAACCTAAAATATATAGTGTATAGAATTGTACTAAAATTGCTTAAAAAACTATTCCATTGTAGTTTTGTGAGAGAAGGCGTGAAGAAGGGAATGCTGCGGAGTTTATTTATATAGTAGTGTTTATGTGAACTATTTAAAATATTATTATTATAGGGTAGTAAGTGAAAGTTGTGTGATGCGCCAATCGCACCAGATTTTTAAAATTATAACTGCCCTAAGCCCAGTGGCAGATTTCTAAATAAATATCATCACATTGTAAGATCAACTCATTTTACTGACAGAATTAAGGTTGAAACAGTTAAACAACTGAAACTTAGAAATAGAAACATACTTAAAATCATCGAGATTTGATTTAACAATTCTAAAAAGTGGACCAAAGTAGCCCATTGATGGTACTTTAACTCTTGAAGATAATAGACGTAGTATTCTTAAAGAAATAAATACTTAGGGTATCCTGGATAGACTATAAAAGATCTGAGACAATATTATATTTATTAAGCAATTCAATATGAACATTAACAACAAAAAAGACAATAAACAGTATTTAAAAATTCCTAAATCAACCATTATTCATTGACAGAATTTCAAGCAATTCACTTTACAAATTAAACTGTTAGATTTTTGATATTTAATAATAAAGTACTTTATGTGTTTATCTATTTTCCTTGTATCGAAATATTTTTTTGATAATAATTTATTACTTATAAGTTATTCTATTCCAGTACTTACCACCTGTCAGATCAATCACTGTAATACCATATGTGAGGATAATAGAATCATTAATCAAACTTGGGTTCCAGCAAGAATAAAATCCTTCAACTGATTCCCTTGACGAATATTTAAAAATGTTAAGCATTGTTATTTCACCATTATCCATAATGTTATATCTTATTCTCCTAAAAGCAATTCAAAACACAATTATATATATATATATATATATATATATATACATACTTTAAATAATTAATTAATTATTATTATAATTATCAGGGATGTGTTACGTCTGAAAAGCCCCCTGATAGCATTTCTCCTTATCAACTCTGATTTCTGAACGAGGGTAGTAAATATGTTCAAAGGAATGGGGGAGAGAATAAAGAAAAGGCTAAGAAAAAAATAAAGTAGTTTAGTCATGAGAATGAAAGTAGGAATGCTTTTGGAATTCTTTGTAACATCATGGTTAAAAAGAGAAAAATTGAAAACACTGAACCATGGATCAAATAATGATTAAAGCTTACAATACTTGATAGTTTGAATACTTATTAAAATACATCATACTCAGTATTCATTGTTCAAGAGTATAATTTGCCTTTATCTATAGCTAAAAATTATGGTCAGAAAAAACAGAGTTAAGAATGCAACACAAATACACGCACACGCACGCACGCACACACACACACACAAATATGTGTGTGTGTGTGCGTGTGTGTATTTGCTTTTTTACTATATTGCATAATTTATATTTATTTATTATTTTAACTACCTGTTACCAATGAGGGTATTAAATAAAGATTAACTTGTTGGTTCTAAATTAACTGATAGAAAATAAAATAAGAAAAACCAATTTATTAATAATGATAAATAAAAATAATATATTTAACAATTTAATGACCAAAAGATTTTAGAATCTGATATATACAAAAGTATTACTTTTATACAATTTTACAATTATAGATGGATCAGTTTAGTAATGTGGAATATTCAAAGAAGAACAAAATAAAGTTATATTAAACTTAAATTCTATCAAAAATAATATAAATTCTATCTAAAATGTTATTCTGATACACTATTACATGTCTTCTCAAATTCTACTTAATATCCATCTGTTTTTTTTTATAAACCCAAATAACGATGTTTCACAGCTAGACAATCTTACTATTTAAAACTGATCTTTACTCAGTTACCTGCATTTAATTTTACTTTTAAAACACATTAACTGACTTTAAGACATTTAAAATTGACTTTGTTCAATATAAAACACCCACCCATCAAGATCAGGTTCTCACTCCTAAGGAACGACAGAACGCTAATTGCTTTACACAGCACCGCTGTATTCCCCTCCCTGCCCCTCCCCCCTACAAACGACTTGCTATTTTAGAAGGCGTAATCAGAATAGTGCGTTGATATTCTTAGTTTTCCTTAATTTTTTTAAAATGTCAACATATACATTTTACTTTAAATAAAAAGTATGTCTTTCGGTATGTTGGTACCATAGTAAATTTACTTGTTATCATTTAGTCATTATGATTTTATTTACATATTATCCATCAGCCCTTTATCATTTGGAATCAAAGGTGTATCAAACTTTATCCACAAAGGTTCATTTTCATTGCTATAAATACTAGAAAAACTGTTCATTTCTTTATTACAAAAAAGGTTGGAAATAAAGAAAAGAAAACGAGAAGGCTTACATTATTAATATTTAACTTCAGTATGACCCATGGGAGTCATTATTCAATTCTTTTCTGTGGGTTCCTAAGCATTGCGGCACATCATTCTTTCAGCTCATAATTTAAACAAAACTTCTCCATGCTACCGGTTCTTATTTGGCTATGCAGTTTTAATGAGGCCTGTTGAGTTCCATTTGCAGGTATCCTTGGCAGTCTCTCTACCACTAATTTTCCTAAATGGGACACTTTCTAGTTACTATTGTCTGTTATAATCACTCTTACATTCCGAAACGGTGTCTAAAATCCCCCAAAACAGCTTCCTTAGCTGGTAAAAACGAACAAAAGACAGAGAGTCAAATAAACGAAAGACACACGCGTGTTACATTAACCATCCACCTTAAATCCACTCCTAAGCCATTACTCTAAACCGACAAAGCAGTATAACGGTTTGAAACCAGCGAAATACGCGAAAAAATTAAATAATAAACTTTAAAATATAATATGTAGGAGAAGCTTGGCTGTGTGTGCGGTAATGGAAGGACAAAAAAATAAGAAACATTGATTTTATTGAGTGCCAGCGTTTCGGTCTATGATGGAAAAAAAAATTTAACCATCATTTATATTATAAATTAGATCTTTTTTCTTTATACTTCATTTTTGTTTTCATTTACACATTTAATGTTGCTAAAACCATGGAAGTAGATAATTGTGTAATGTAACAGTATTTGTTTCAAAATCAAAATATTGTTACATTTTCCTCTAAAATGACAATTGTAATAATCTTAAGAAAGAATTTTAGCGTAGCGTTAAAAACTTTGCATGCTGCATAATTAAACTTTATGACCAGTATTATAAAGATTCAGAAGGATTGATAAATATTACATCCTGTAGTTGCATGTTTCATCTAGAAATAATTTTCTAACATTTTCCAGCATTAGAGAAACTAAACGCCAGTAAATAGGCTATGATAATAAATAATAAATCAGTTAAATTGCGTGAAAACGTCACGAATTACATATGGCGTGATACTATTGAGTGATTCTATTCTCAATTTTCAATAAAAACTACTGTATAAATATTTATCTTAATTTTTGGGTCTTGAGTCTCGTACTCCTTTTTCCTGATACAATATGTATGTGTACCGTTATCATTTCACCGGAGTGTAATGTTTCCTCGAACAACAACGCAAAGTTAAGTAAGATTAGGCAAAACTTGGAAATGTTATTTGCCGATAAGATAACATGGAAGGGAGACCGAAATTTACTGGGAATGGTAAAACCAACTCCAATAATCTCCATGTTTGGAGCGATGGAGCGGTGAAAGCCCTCGAGCTAGATTAGTAATTTACTTGCAAGTCATAAGACAGAGAATATAATCACAACCAGCATTGCACTATAGTCGAAGGATTTCTGCGCTACAAAGAACAATAACATGATTATACCGTTTTCAAAGTTAGTTGGAAACATGTATTCAATCATTGAGATTAAGTACTTCAGCAATTTTGTATCTTTTCGCATTTCAAGGAAATCGGTGAAGGTTATATGCGAGCGTCGAATCATTGTGGAGACATAATTGATTGGCTAAGTAGGAATTGCCGGTAGATTAATAATCGGGATTTGTATTGACGTCTCCAGTCATTGTAATTACGTATACGAACAAATTATGTTCAATATAAAGGTCTAAAATTATTGGTCAACTTTTTTATCGTAATTTGAGATGTTTATCTCAAATAGGTCCAGGGATTTTGCATAAAGGAAACAAGAGACAATGGAATCTTGATTATGACTATTTAATCAAGATTATTAGGTTGCCATAAAGAAGGGTTTTCACAAAAGATCTGTATGGCTCGTGGCAAAGAAGGGTGTCTCATCCTCATGTGCCCCCTACATAATAATATATTATTGAGGTTGTCATAAACAGAAAGATCTAAATTCCGTTCTTGAGGGCTACTAGTGACCAATAAAATACCCATTCCGCACCAAAGTTTATTGTGACCAGATACAGTAGATCGACAAGGAATTATAGTATAGATATTATAGCTATATCTGTGACAGTATAGATTTTATAGCTATACCTATGATAGTATAGATATTATAGCTATACCTATGATAGAATGAGAGATATAACCCTTCTCGGGTCTCCTCATTTATATGAACATCGCAAGAACATCATAAAATAGACCGAAATGCCGTATATAACTTTTCTCAAAAAGTTATATAACGGCATTTATATATGGCATTTATATTCGGCCTTGATCCGACTAATGTCCCATTTTCTGCTACTCACCTATTCAAGTCCTCAAGTGCCCGGCGAAGAGAACCGCCCTGCTTTTCATCACCATTTCGTACAACGATTTAAGTTTCTTCTCTCTATCCATGCTCTCCATGATGTGATTCGAATCACTCTCGGTATTCCCACTTTCTATTACTGAATTAATTTCTTCTAGAAATCTTAATATCGTCAAATAAGAATCGGATCAAGGTCGGTTTTCCAACCACTTTCTTTCTTAAACATTATAATACTACAACAACCTATAACCTTGATTTGTACCCGTGATCAATATCTTGATGATGCATGAGACACAATAAACGCCTTCACATAATTACTCAGTCCACTGTCCGGTATATTCTCTCATTTTTTATCATTTCAACTTGATTTGTGTGGTGCAGTGCATCTGCTGAGTTCAAGACTATACAAAGTAGGCTTCTGAATTGTGCACGCTGCTTTATCTTCAGTATTTTTGGATAATCGCATTTCTATGGATCCTTCCGAATTTCTAACACGAATATTTTCCTCATTTGTTTTCCAAACTATTTTAATCGTATAATGCATATCTTTGAACTCCTCAATTAAAAATCAGTGACCCACTCTCAAAATACCGTTCTAGTTCCTCATATTTATACATTCCCTCTCGTGAAACTGCTTCGTTTGAGAGAGCCTTCATTATCTGAGCAACTTCGCTTTGGAATTCCATTCCCCTCATATCAGCGCAATATCTCTCTATCTGTAGATTAAAAATTATTTTAATCCCGCTTCTTTTGCTTATCTTCTCTCTCTAATGCTCTGTATACTGTAATATTCTTATATTACTTTTACTTATATTAAATTTTGTAATTTATTTAGAAAATGAAAAAATATAACATTATTATTATTCAGAAGCGCTGGTTCCAGAATATGTAAAACATTTTTCTTTTACTTCCAATTAATAAAACTAGAAAAAACAAAACTATTCATGAAACTAAAACCTTAAAAAATATTTATGATGATTTGAGAAACATTTATAGAAGATCCTTTTGCAAATTGATTGTGGAATATAATAGCAAAGTTTAGTCACTCATAACGCTTTCGTAACAAAGCAGTTCGCTAATTGAGAAATGTAAAAAGAGGAGATTTAAAAAAAAAAATTAATATTTAAAAACCGAAAATTTAAACTTGATGATCTTGTAGTGTAAATTATATTTAAGGCTAGTCTCCTAATGCACTAATTTTAAATTAATAACAATAATATCGTATAAATATTATTTTTAGTAAATGTTCGAAATTATTTTTTCTTCATTTTAATTAATCTGTACTAGTCAGTTTAGCAGTGACTATGTACAGATGAGATGTAGAGTGATAATTATTGGCGAGACAGGTAGATCGGTACTAATCTATTTTATTTATAAATAGTAGATAGATAATAGGTATAGATCAGAACGCTGTACATAAGGACAGTTGTGTCTACGGACATCTCATTTTAAAATTTGGAGACAAGAGATAATGTACGTTGGTATTTCCTGGTGGATGTTAACTGATGATACTCAGTTGCTCAAGAGAAGCCGGATCTCAAGACTAAAGAGAAGTGAAAATGATGTTTTTACTCTTTTCTGAAGGTTATAGTAAACAAAAACAAAAAAAAAATACATCTCATTTCATTTATTTTTCTTGTCTTCTATCATGTTGTCGCATTCCTAGTTTAAAATCAAGATTTTGAGCATTAGTTTTTGAAGTCATCGAAATCATAACCTACCAGTTTCTATCCTCCTTTAGAAAATAATATGGCTTGTTTCGTATCTTCGGACAGTGTAAGATGATTTGCTTAAGCAAACAATTCTTTAGCCAATCGAATTTTATAACATTTTCTGTGAACTTTGCAGGCTTCAAATTGGGTTAATGAATTAACTTTATTTGTATTCTAATTTCAAATTTTTATTGTGTCTAATTTTTATTTAGCATGTTAATATTTGTTTTATTGAATATGTATTATATCTGAATCATTAATAAATCAATAAACTATTTATTTACTGCCTTTGTGTTTTTATTCATGAAAACTGCACTTTGTATCTTATACGCTGGCACACCAAGGTTTGCCCATAAATATATCAGGTGCGAAAAAATAGGCTAAAGTTAGAAAAAAAAATCGTATATGTGTTTTTTGTCCTTAAGTACAATGAAGAAAACGAACTAAAGAAAGAAAGAAAGAAACTTAAGGTAATTATTAAGTCATTGTACCTTGGACAATAACAACATCTACGATCCTTTTGATTTTTTAACTTTCACCTATTTATTCACAACTGTCTAACAGAAGAGTGACAATCTGCAAATATGATGGTGATTAAGGACAGTCATGTCACGAAAAGATAAGCATGGGGATGAGCATTAGTCCTTTAACGCAGGAAAGGAGATCTCTCATCCAGCTCATTTTTAGTATTCTCCTAATGGTTATATCAGTCGTAGCCATTTCGTTTGTCAGTCTATTGTTAAGTTATTAAAACGGAAATAAGGGTTATGCAAGGTTGATAGTTGATTGTTGTAAGTCTGTACGTAGAGTTTTGTTGTTTACGTACCAAGAAGTTTCTGTTATTAGGTTTTAAAATTTTGGATTGAAAAGATTGTAGTTATTTTAAATGTGTCTTTTTTGGTGAACCGTAAATCTGTGAGGCGTATGTCCATAGGAATTTTAAATTTTCAAAAACACTTTATTAAAAATTTGAATTATGTAAAAAAAGGAATTTATTCTCTAGGGCATACAGCATAACCTGAGCATTTTATAGGATGAAAATATTCCCAACGGCTGAGAAAAATATAAATTATGTTCGTAAGTACAGCAGTCTCTTCTACTATATTTTTAAATTCTAACACTCACAGATTTAGTGGCGCAAGTATGGTTTCAGAGGCCCGTTGCAGCCAAGTTTTGAGCTCCCTAAGCTTCTTACTCGAAATTTGAAGGTGTGGTTGTGTGTTGTTCATAATAGTACATTTTTATTAATTGTATGTATTAATTAAGTTATTAATTGTATTACTACGTAAAATATAATTTTATATTGTTATAATGTTGTATTAAAAAAAATTCCCGTCTCCAGTTCGAGGCCTCTATTGGGCCGAAGCCCGTGGCAGTAGCCACCTTGCCTGCATAGATTTTACTCAAGGAGATACCTTTTCCACGTTCTTTTCGACTAAAAAATTGATTTCGGTTTGTTTTTGATTGCATCATCAATATGTAATTCACCAGTTTGCCACTGCAGTGAATGGTAAAATCCTAATTTGATCTTTAATTGCTAGTAATAATTGTTACTGTGAAAGTGTAATTCAAATTTTTTTTTATTCTAATACCCATTTTTTCAGCATTTTTGTCTTTTAAGCTTTCCCATAAATCTATGATGCCAAAGGTCCATTAGGATTTCAATTAAAAGTTATTCAATCACTGTCATTATTCACAAAGTAGATCGTCCACAGAGCAGATAATGTACAATAACATTAGTCTCTTTTTTGGGCTTGCATTGAAGGTAGTTCTACCTAATTTACTGTATTAGTCTGTTAAATAGATTTATTGTTAATGTAAACTGGTGGGCAGATTTAATGTCTCAGTGTACATGTAATAATTTGTCGTAATAAAATACTTTTCTCTCCTTTATATATATATATATATATATATATATATATATATATATATATATATATATATATATATATATATATATATATATATATATTATAACATAACATAACATAACAAAAACATAAACATAACATAACATAACACACACACACACACACACACACACACACACACACACACACACACACACACACACACACACACACACACACAGACACAGACACAGACACACACACACACACACACACACACACAAACACACACACACACACACACACACACACACACACACACACACACACACACACTTGCAATGTAAATTCAATAGCAAATGATGTTCAAAACTAGCACATTATTCAAGAACACACCACATCATTATCTTTTCGGTAAAAAAATTAAATGATTTAGTTATTGTTATTAATTAGTTTATTAGTTATTTCTTTATATATATATATATATATATATATATATATATATATATATATATATATATATATATATATATATATATATATATATATATATATATATAGTATAATATAAATATAATATAATATAATATAATATAATATATATAATAAATATTTTATATATATATATATATATATATATATATATATATATATATATAGTATAATATAAATATTATATAATATAATATAAATATATAGTATAATGATATAATATAATATAATATAATATAATATAATATAATATAATATAATATAATATATATAATAAATATTTTATATATATATATATATATATATATATATATATATATATATATATATATATATATATAAAGAAATAACTAATAGACTAATTAATAACAATAACTAAATCATTTAATTTTTTTATCGAAAAGACAATGATGTGGTGTGTTCTTGGATAATGTGCTAGTTTTGAACATCATTTGCTATTGAATTTACATTGCAATTCATCTTTTATGAGGGTTCAATTTCGGATGATTTTTATGTCAAAATTTGACGTGTCATCTTGGATATGTATAATTGTTGTTGAATCAGACAACATTTTCAATTAAAATGGGGACATCATTTTTTAATAGTTATGGGCTATGTTTAAAATAAATGCGATTTAACACTGCTCATGCATAATTTTTCCAAAATACCACATCTTATCTAAAATTAAACTTGGCTGGAAAACACAGATTTGCTGTTAAATGTAAACAAAATGCCTACTCCTTACCGACTTAACAGAAAGATTATTAAGCTAAATTAAAAGATTCCCATAATTCTTTAAATTCCAGATAACACTCTTGAAAAGTTGTGTTCTTGGAAGAGTGCTAGTTATGGACATCATTTACTATTGAGTTAATCTTTTTTATTCATCTACGGATAAGGGTTCATGGAAAGAAGAATCTTCCCTGTTTCCAACAAGTCCAAGAAAATCGAAATCTGATAAACTGAGGACGAGATACAGAGATTCAAATCAAAACGTAATTTCATGGCTTTACAAATTTTGAACCTTCTCGTAACTAATTTTTTTTTTTTTCCCGATGATATTTTCAACATTAAGGTTTTTTGGTGCGCTGAACCGAAACCTGCCATCATTTTGAATCTATTAGACTATTTTACCCTATAATCTAAACATTTTTTCAATTTATTTGACCAAAAAGCAATAATTTTCTAACGTTTGTATTTTTCTCTCAATATGCACTAAAAAAAAATGTTTTGGTGAAAAAACCATGTCGATACCATTTTTCAAATTCGAGATAAAAAATAAAGCAGTTTCAACGTATTTTTTTTTCTCGGCTCCTATGGCCATTGGAACGAACGCCGACACACGTATCCAATATTCTTGGATGGAGAATCACCACAAAAAATTGGATTGAAATCGGTGACCCATGGACTGTGACCTCTCCATGTCAAAAGCAGTTTTGTCACAATCTTCTAGTAGCATCATTATTCCATAATAATCATTGCATCACATTTTATCTTTCACTAATGTGCCGATTCTGTTAGATAAATATAATGCCATAAAAACGATTTCAATGAACAAATTTTCAGTATTAAATCAAGATGAGCTACTCAAAAAATATGAATATCAATCTGCTTTCTATTTTAGCTTTTTAGTTGAAGGTCTCATAGTATCATCTTCAATAAATGTCTGATGCTAGAGAACTTGGGTGATCGATGGAGGAGTGATGGTCATCTTTAAGAGGCTTCATATTTTATTTTATGCCCTACGTCCCATAACTGTCATTTTTATCCGTTATATATATTTTGTATTAACTCTCAGGTATATAAGTACATAAGTTTCTGGAAAAGGTACAAAATAAAGTGATTCGAAGAAAAAAAAATTAATAAAACAGCTCTGGAACCATATTTTTGGAAATTAGAAATTATTTAAGATTAAAAAAACAAACAAAGCATACGATTTATGTGTTATAAACTATTTTAAAATGATGTTCCCAATTTAATTGAGAACGCTGATTGATTTAACAAAAATATTGTTTTCCGTCTTTTACAAAAATTATACATACCCAAGATGATAATTCAAATTCATACGTTATTGACTTATTGAGTTAACGTTTTTATTCATCTACGGATAATACAATTGCTGTTTATATTTATGGAAAGAAGATACTTCCCTCTTCCCAACGAATCCAAGAAAATCGAAATCAGATAAACTGAAGACGAGATACAAAGCTTCAAATCGAAACGTAATTTTATGGCTTTACAAATTTTGAACCACCTCGTAACTGAAAAATATATATTTTTTGTTTTCGATGATATTTTCAACATAAAGATTTGTTGGTGTACTGTAGCGAAACCTGTCATAATTTTGAATCTATAAGACTAGTTTACTCTATAATCTATACATTTTTTTCAATTTATTTGACCAAAAAGCAATAATTTTTTTTAAGTTTGTAATTTTCCTTTAATATTCACTGAAGCAGTTTCAGTGTATTTATTTTTTTTCTCGGGCTCCTGGAGCCCATTAGAACGAAACCAACGAAACACACGTGTCCAATATTTTTGGATGGAGAATCGCCACAAAAAATTTGGTTGAAATCGGTGACATATTGACTTTGCCCACACCATCTGAGAGAGTTGGAATGCAAGAATCATGGACGGCGGATCGACATACTTAGCCCGCATAACTTGCATGTCGTGCCAAACTGTATTGGAAAAGTTTTAGGGGCATTTCCCAAACTGAAACATAACAAAAATTGTGAATTATTATATTATTGTTATGAATTATTTGTTAACTTATACAAAATATCCCGTAGTCCAAGAATAAAAATTTACTACACCTCATTCATGGGAAATACTTCTACCCTTAGCATGAACGAGTAACATTATTTTTGAAACTCCATGTTTTTTAAAGGCTATGGCAGAAAGAAATAGTTTTCAGTGTTGTCATTTAAGATAAGGAAATAAATAATAATTATTATTTATGTGATTAAAGAAATAGTTATTAATATGATTATGGTAAGTGTTAAGTATATAATTTGGTTTTCTGCTTTTTCTATTTCATTTTTATTTCTGTTTTTAAATTATTTTTAACTGTTATAACGGAAAATGAAATGGCGTGCCGTGGGCCATGGGGTTTTTGTTCAGTGCAACTTGAAGATAGAAAACGTATCAAAAAAAGTGAGACATAACATATGAATGACCCTTATTTCTTCTTCTTCTTTAACTTCCTCTTATTGTTTTTCAGCTTTGAGTTAATCCAACCCAGGATCTCCACCTGTCTCTGTCTCTCGCAAGATTCGTCATCTCCTGTAATGTTTTTCCTCTCACTTGGCCCAACTTGGAAATATAGCTATTATAGATAGCCTAGGTCTTCCTCTCTAAATTTGTGTGGATCTCGATCAGTGCTCATTCCACACACATCCCCGAACCATCCCAACTGTCTCTTCTCCAGATTCCTTTATAGCAGGAATATTTAATTTTTCCCTTCTGGTTTCATTCCTGATCCTATCCCTGCGTGTTTTTGAAACCACTCTGCGCAAGTATTTCATCTCTGCTGCAGTTATTCGACTCTACTTGTGGTCTGGGAGGACCCAGCTCTCTGCTCCATATAACGAAACAGGCATATATACGGCCTTAAAATGTGGAGCTAGACACCTTTATTGACCTCTCTCTTTCCCACGATTATATTGCTAATGGAATAACATATGTTTAGAGCTTTTCTTATCCTATGGGATATTTCTGGTTGTACTTTTCCATTTCCACTCATCACAGTTCCAAGATAGGAGGACGCATTCACGACTTTCAGCCCCTCGTCATTACACGTTGCATGGATGTGTTTAGGCTCTCGCCCTACTTGTAGGATTTTGCTTTTTCTTGCATGAATAATCAAGCCCTTCCTTCTGAATTCTGGGGCTTCCCACTCTACTAGGGCTGTTTGGATGTTATGCGTAGTCAGCAATGAGGACTATGTTTTTGTCATATACCATTATTGTGCCAGTATAGTTCTCATGTTCCAGTGACCATTCTTGATGTTCTTCTCTTACATATTTTTATTACTTCATCCAAAAGATCATGAATAGTAGAGGACTGAGGCTATCTCCCTGCTTAACCCAGTAAGCTCTTTGATTCCAGACCATTAATTCTTACAGTGCCTAGTATGTTGATTGTATTGCGAATAACAAACCATTCGGCATGTTCTTTGCTCTCAGGACTTTATATTTCTTCTCTTGGTACTGAGTCAAACGCAGATTTAATATCCAGAAAAGCAAGGTATAAGCTTTTATTTTGATCCCATGCTTTCTAAATTATCATTCTTAAAGCGAAGATGGGTTTGGCGTCCTAGGCGGAATGCTGCTTGTTCATCGTTCATTGCCTCAACTAATGGCCTTAGCTTCTTTTCTAGAATCGAGGTATATATTTTATATACCTTCTGGGAGAGACATATTGGTGGTCTGGGAGAGACATATTACCACACTCGCTTGTGCTTTCCTTCTTGTGGATTGGTATATTAATGTTGTATTCCCATTCTTAAGGAATTTTCTTTTCCTCATAAATTTTCTGAAAAAGGTTCTGCAGCACCTTTAGTATCTCCCTTCCAGCATACTTAATGAATTCTGGGGAGATGGTGTCCCTTTCTGCTGCTTTCCTAAGCTTGATTCTCTCTCTAGCCGCTTCAGCTTACTCTTCCCATATTATGTCTAAATCTTAGTCATTATCTTTCCCACCTGAATTGGGAATCGATTGTTCATAGCTTGCTATTTGCTCTGAAAATATCGTGCCATAGTGTCTTCTCCATCTTTCCAGACTGCCAGCGGTATCGGTTACTAGGTCTCCATTTTCATTCCTCACATTTTGTGTGTTATTACCTCTTTTTCCTCTAAGGCCTTCAACATTTATCCAGAACTTTTTAACCTTTTCTCTATAATTCTGGCCTAGTTCCTTTCCAAATCGTTCCCAGGAATCCCTCTTAAACTCCCTAACAGCGTGCTTTGAGATATTCCTCTTTTGAACATAGATGGACCATTTTATTGAGACTTATTTACCATATATTCTTTCCAAGCTTTTTGTTCCCCAATTTACATTTTAATTCTTCACTCCACCATTCTGCTCTTTTTGCCCTCATATTTATTTTCTTTATTGTGCCTATCTCTGTAGCAGTCTTCAGTATACAAATCTAATATCCACATGTCATTTATATTCTTTTCCAGATTTATCGATAAGAGCCGATTGTCTAGTAAGTCTCCATACATGGTTCTCTTCGCGGAATCCCGCAGTACTGCCGTATCAATGCCATATATTTTAGGTTTACTCTTGATCGGCTTAACAATCTGGGTATCTGCAACTAGAAGTAAGTGATATGTGCTGAGCTCTAATTACTTTTATATCAGTAAAATAGCATCTTTTATTCTTACTGTAAATGAAATAGTCAATGATGCTGCTTGTGTTCCTTTGCTACGCAGAGAATGTAATTTTATGCACATCCTTATGGGGAATTAACGTATCAACAGGTCAGAGTCTATAACAGTCTCTGGCCAATTCTATTTTTAGCTGCTTCCACTCCATAAAATCCCATGGTACCATACGATCCTCTATTATCTCTTCCAATTCTAGCATTTAGGTCTCCCATTATTATTGCTTCTCTTCCTTCCTCGTGACTTTTGGTTTCTCTATCCAGTTCGGTATAAAATTGCTCTTTGTCAAATATATCGGTATCCTCTGTAGATGCATACTCCTGTATTTTAATTAATATAATTTAACTAAAATAGCAAAATGATTTTTAATTACACATTTTTTAAGTTATTGAACAGCTGGAGCATTGAAGACCACCAAAATTCTATTGTAAAATTCAATTATATCCTTAACGGCATAAATCTAAAATGCGTTATTTTTTCATTGCATGATCCCTTCAAATGTATATTATTTATAGATTTTTTTTTTACATGCATAGTGCCTTTATAAAAATTTCGATGTCATATTTTTTTTTTTTAAGATAAAGACAGGTGTTGGAAATTGGATGCGGTATAAGGTAAATATTTTCATAATAAACTTTGTTTAGCAAAGGAAGATTGAAGTGCCAGCCTCTGTCTATCACCAGGGAAGCTCGAAAATGAATCAACCCTTCTTTGTAAGCTACTAGTCAATTATTCATGAACTCAACTTTAAAGGAGGGTCATTAATTTTGGATCAGTCATCCAGTGGAATTTATATTTTTATATCTGTTGGTGTAGTTTTAAATATCTATTTTAGATCCAAGCACAGTCCTTCATTATCATTTTATCATGGTACGACTACAAACAATCTAACAAAATTGAAATTAGATTTTTTTATTTAATTTTTCCAAATATAATTCATATATCGTTATAGCCTATGAATAAATTTGTTTTGAATACACAATGTCGTTTTAATAATTTTACGATATATGAACTCATTGAAATGATTATATCATATTTACTTTGGACAGCTCAAGTAAAAACTAGAAATGAACTACGTCACATTTGCGTGTGTAGTTTGGAATCGTTTTGCATGAATGACTGCAGGTGGAGTTCTAATTGAGATAAAATTGATCTATCTTGCATGCTAGAAACACATTTTCAAGAAATCGAGAAAATAATGTTTAATTAAATTAGGGATAAGTTTCTTATTGTTTTTTTTTTTTTAATTTTATTTTGTAAGACTAATGGTCGAGACGTGTGATGATTTTAAAATAAATCACATTATTACATCTGTTTCCATCAAATGTAGGTGTCAAGGAACATTATCTTCCTCATGCTAGAATCAAACTCGCACTATAGAAGTGTTCCAAAACTTTAAAATTCTGGAAACTAATTAATCAAAGAAGAAGATTTATTTATTGTTTTTATCTAGAATTCTATTTTAATTTTCCGTATCGGGAATGGTTTCAGTCGACACAGCAAGAGTATCGAACACGCTAAAAAGTACTTAACTTTCAAATACATTTTCTAAGCTAGGTTCTTTAGTCGTCTAACTTTATTCTACTCAGCTATAACGGCCCTTAACCACTGGGGTTTTCAAACAAATTAGAAGGGAAACAAACTGGATACTTCTTTCATTACAATAATATATATTTACCCGATGAATTATATTATTATTATTTTTTTTTTTTGCTGTTTCCCGGGCTTACTGCCGATTTCTGATTTAAGTAGTCAACCTGGCAACTCAAAGTTCAGGCTTATATATATGTGGAAAGAGTTGCCTACTTCACTTATTGCTACGCGGTCACTCATCCCAATAGTGACCAAGATGGGTTGTGCTTTATCTTAGTATCCATAGCTACAGATATCCCACGACATTGCATGTTTTACTTTATTACAATACAACGGGTTCCGTATTTAATGCGATACTAACATTCTCTGTAAATGGAAGGCAATTATTTCAAAGACCATAAACTATTTTTTAACGTAAATTAAAAAGCCGTCCCAAAACCTGGTAATTTAAATAATGTTATAAATATTCATACAACCAATTTCATGCAAGATAACATCGCCTCGAAAAAAGTTCCTCTCACTACACATGGATAGAAAAACTCCAGAATATGATTTTTGAAGACTAATACGAAACCCATTTAAAACCTTATCCTTAATTTTAAGGGAGCGGATTAGCTCAGTGGTAAGGCACTCGTCCTGGGTTCGAGACCGGCTGTGGTAGATAAATTTGTATTCTGTTATCTGACGTGGATCGACCCTGTGGGATCGGTAGACCCTCCTGGGGATCACCCAGCCTTTAAAAATTGGGTATCCTTAATTTTTAATTTCAATGGGGGAAAAACCTGGCGGTTGAGCGTGATCTCGGCCAAATCAACTCCTTGCGTAGCTGTTGGCTTAGAAACAGTACGGGTCTTACCAAATACTGAACCCAAGGCCCTTCATGGGCTCTTGTGGTACAGGTTTTTTTTTTTCCTTAATTTTAGATAGAGTAAATCTTTTGGTGGTTGTAAGGTTGTAATAAACGAAAGACTACCCTATCGGTTAGCTTTTAAAGGCTTAATATAGAAAGTTCTTCACAAGCTAAGATAATTTTATTATTTTTTTATCTTATTTCAGAGATTCTGATAATAATTAAAATAATCTTGTTTCAGGAGATGCTGTGGATCGCTATCGTCTTAAGCATTATCACAGGTAAAAAATTAATCTAAATTATTTATTTTTTAAATCATACTGTTGAAGATATTTCACATCTACAACCTGGCTTGAAAAGGCGTTTTTGTCGCTTCAATTTATTTTTTCCATAACGTTTCAAATAAGATTAGATAATAATACTATGTCCGACTTCTGACAGCAAGAAACTTACCTAACCTGTTGGTGGCATTCGAAGTAAAACCTGGGGTTGGTAAAGGACAGGAATCCTGAAAATAAATGAAGAGATTGGACCATAAAGAATGGGGATAGCCTGGCAAGTACTTCGGTAATTGCTGGTAACTTGAAAACACTTGCACCAATCACAATACAGTGCTTGAATTACACAATATGAAATTAAAACCTAATTGAAAATTGAATTTGATTTAGATACATGCTGCTTTAAAAATGTTGTCGTTCCTAGTATAATATAATCAAAACTGTAATGCCATCCATTGGCGGTACTCCAATAACATAAATTGAGTTTTAAAAACCTCTACCATTCCTGAATAAGTTCACATATAATACAACAAATATTTTTAGTCATATTGATTGTCGGTATAGTGTTTAATGCTGGTAGTAATTCAATGGTTTCCTAATATAATTATGATTTTTTCCTAAAATCATAACATAAATTTAGATATGGTAAAATGTCTATTATATCTTATCATCATAAAAAAAAAAAAATAGCAGCTTGTTTTAATTTGACATTTTGTAATTATTTATAGTTTCATAAATTATCATTAATAAAGTATGAAATAATATGATCGAGATTTCAGCTGTTTTATGTATCGACTTAATAGCCTTCGTCACTTGCTAAAATGTATTTCAGAAGTTACTTTTATAAATATAGCACCACTGAGTCAGGCTGGAGGTAAGATTGGAATGGCTTGCCCGGATATTTCTGTTCCCAGCATGATTTCCTCCGGTAGCAAGATAAAAGTCCGGAAATTAGAATTTTTTTAAGCCAATGATCAGGAAAGTTGGTTATGTGGCCAACGCCTTTAAAATTTTCTTCTAATTTATTATCGGAATTGAAATATTGTTCCGATGGCGAAGAGTTCACATAGAAAGATTTTTTTAATATTCTTCAAATAGTTTTATAGTATTTATCACAAAAATAATCGTATTATTGAATTTTCGACACTTTGGATTTGGCATTATGACTTAATTGTAAACAAAATTTCCAACGATTATCTATAAAATTCTTATTAGGACAATAATATGAAAAGTTATCGAGCCGTCCTATACCTCCCGTTGAGTTACTGCCAAACTCCAATCAAATGTGCTGGGTGCTTGAAAATTTGATGTCCTCCAGACCTTTTGTAAGAATGGCCATGGAAGTAACCATGTTTATAATTCACGCCTTGAGCACCTGCGGCTTATGCGGCCTTGCTTAATCTTTTACTAGCTTTCAGTATCAGTGGTGTGGATGAGAGATAAGCGCTGGAAACCAGGTCATTCTTAGGCCTTCTTAAGTGAAGATAGGAGCTTGGTTTGTAAGTCCCGAGCTGAGTAAAACTGCGTTAATAAAGATTTTTCATTATGCAGTTTGGATCGGAATTCTTTTTATTATTAAAGTAAAAGGACAACTCTACGCCGAATGTAACAAAATAATATGTAAAATCAAATAGCCTTTGTATATGCTGCCTATGTAGAACTGCCTTTGTATTACCGCTTAGTGCTAAAGACAAACAAGCTCTAATACTGAACACTAAAATTAGGTTTGAAACTAATTATTTCAAACTGCATATTAATTTAAAAGAGAAGAAGATTTATGGAAAGAGAATCCCGTTCGTAAAGGAAAATAAAGGAAGAGTTTTGCAAAAGGGGATTCATTGTAAAAGGGCTTTGATTCCGATATAGAGGAACCATCTCACATACAAGTTCATATTTTGAGGTGGGAGTTAAAAAGGATCATTTCCAGAGTATAGCGAAAAGAATATCTTGGATTCAATTGGTATCTTACCAGTTACATTGGATACTGATTTCCTAATTCCATTTGCGATATGCCTTATTACTTTAAGGTTTATTATTTTTTTTCCTAAATATTTTATATTTTTGTATTGTCCTGACAAGACTTAGGAGTGTGCTTAGTAAGTCATGTAACACAATAGCATCGATCCGCCACTCTCAATATTCAACAAACATTATTTTAAAATTATTCTTAATTGAGATAGTTCGTTATATTTAAAATTGTAATTTTTTAATATTCTGTACAGCAATAGATACAATTTAGAAAATAAAATATTTTGAAAATATAAAGTATATTGGATCAGTTCAGTAAAAATTATGAAAAGCGAAAGAAATAACAGTAACATCATTACGTCTTATAGCTACTAGTTGTGTGTTTTATTTATAATAGCTAGGTACATCCATTTACGTTAATACATTAAATTATCTTTGATCAAATATTAACAAGTACGTATACATGAGCTAAATTATCATATGATAAATATAGAAGGCAGTTGCCTGAGGGGACAGAATTGGGTAGTTTCAGGAAATTGAGAGCCTCCTCCAATTCACCAAAACAGAATTCAATTAACCACTGCAAATTAGATTTTATTTCAAAGTTCGGTAAGAGTTTCATTCATGATTTTCAGTAATGATGATGGAGAGACAATTACGAATATTAATTGGTTTTTCAAAGATAATGTTATTCATCGTACTAAATCCATTCCCTGCTTATATTTAAGTAATTTAAAATCGGAATAGTCTACTGTAGTGTGTAAAATTGAATAAACGATGCTAACTAAATACATATGTTATTTAGAAATATAGAAATACATATAGAAATAAAACCAATAATGGTTAACGACCTGACAGTTTGACACTAATGCAAAGCCATGTATTAGAATATAATTATTATTAAATATTTCATGTGACTCAATATATATATATTATATATATTGAGTAAAATGAAATATAGTCTTTAAAATAAAGTCTTTAAAAGTATCGACTTAATTCATGATTTATATGATTATTCTATTTGAAAATTTATTCCATTAAAATTTATATAATAAGTTTACTGCACATTTATATATTAGGGATTAGTAAATTATTTGCCACTTCTATAATTTTGTTTTATTGTAAACTAGTTTCGAATGTCATACATTCATCTTCAGTTCTAAAAACACACAAAAAAAATTTCAAACATAAGCAATTCAAAATATAGTTTGGTATTATTATACATATTAAATTAGATGTAATATAAATCAGTATTATAAAACATTTATGAATTATGAATTTAATTAAGACAAGAAATCAAATACATGTTGGTACTCACCAAGATTTAAATGGATTATATCAAAAAGAAAGGTTTGTACTGGTTTCTTCTCGCATTGAACTAACAATGAAAGAAAGGTAAATAGGATGTTTATAGGTAAACGGTTTAAGGTTCGGGGTTTTTACAATAATGTCGGTGGGTAACTGTTTTTTTTTGTTATAGATGGGAATAAATTTAAGGTTGGACTATTGGAGATATTTATTTGGTCATTTAAGCAAAAATCTGGATTGGATTTGAAGGATTTTATTATTTCAAATGCTTCATATATATTTAATTTGAGGCTGTTTTCAACGGGATGTATTAATTTAACTCTTGAGTCTTGCATGAATTTATTTTTATTCCATTGCAAAGTTGGAATTCTCTGTCTTACAAGACGAAATTCACCTACTTATCTTGAAATAAAAGTTTTCTGTACCGTAGGAAGTGGAAAAAGACATAACCTGTGATAACTGTGACGTGTATCTTTACGTTGAAATGGGTTTAATAAGGCTTTGTTAGAGCGTTAATTAAATAGAATAGTTTAGACTGGGTAAATGTACCGGTTGAGTAAGTCTTCTGTTCCGACCGAGGTTCCGGTGTGGGTCTGGATTTGATTTCGTAACTTGGAGAGTTGGTTTCCTGCCTAATCTATAATTCATAAAGTCGAGTTGTTAACCTATGATTGCCAAGCTTATAATGTGCATTTATTTCTATTCTTATTTTAACTTTTTTCTATTTCATACACTGAATAATTTTGAAAAGTTGAAATCGGCACTTATTATAAATTCTATAAAAAGCAAAAAAAATCAGAAGAATGTGCCAAAACTATTTCAGAAATCATTATTAAACTTAAAATACTTTTTTTTTAAGAAATAAAATAATTACTATATAAGTTTGAATTGCTGAGTGAAATATGATGATATTGATCCTAGTCCCTAACTTTCCTGCAACTTTGAGCCAAATCGAACGAGTCGTTTCGAAATATAGCCTTTCCAAGTAAAATACGTTTGTGCATGCGCAAGTGAAAGTAGTAGACGGCATTATATAAAATTTATACTAAACCAATTTTACAGTAGTCCCAAACTTTTTTCCCACTTTGTGGCAAATCGGACGAGAGCCGTTTTTGAATTATAGGCGTGTCAAGGAAAATGCTTTAGCGCATGCGTTAGCGAAAGTTGTTGATGGAATTCAATAAAATTGATATGGGACCATTTAGGTGTCAACCTACACAATCCCTGGCATTTTTTTCAAAATCGGATTAATGAGACCAAATTTGTTCCTTTATATCTAAAACATAAAACGTGAGTGAAAATTTTCGGTACTGAGGTCATAATTTTTTTTCACTTCCTGCATGAATACAAAGCTTCCTTGCGTTTGGTAGTGAGGAAGCAAAACTGCTGAATTTTGGCAATTTTTGGCCATCTTTTGTATGCATGTATTTCTCGGTCAAATAACCAATTTAATACACATTAAAACTATTATTATTAGTAATGCATATTTTATATGAACTCATACTTAAAACATTATTCAAATTTTTAAAAAATCGAGGAACGATAAATAACGGAACTTGCACTTTACCATCCGAAAAAGAACTTCTTGCCCTATTAAGTGTTATGCGTTCATTTAATCTTTTATTTTTGATTATTCAGCCATTAGCTTGCAAAATTTTTAAGTATTTTTAAGCTGGATAATGTGTATTTGTGTTTTAAGAATCTGTTTATATTAATACATTTATCATGAGAGTGACGCATTTCCCTCATAGCTCAATCTTTTTGATAATCATTTTTGATGATCCATGGTGAACAAGGAAGACACATTCGAAGCAGACAGAACCAACAAAAGTGTTATAGCATAGATACCGAGAAAAGCTATAAAATTCCAATCTCATATATAGCATGTCAAGGTTATTATTACATGCGGTGACGCAAATGGAGATAACACTGGGTAATATAAAAATAGATCGTTTTGAAATATATTGATTAAAAATTTGTTTTATTTTGTTTCGTTTATTTAGAATTTTTTTCTTCTTCTTTTAGATAATATTTATTAATTTTGGTTTCCCTTCTCTATTTTACCTGGTTCACGTATTTTACCTTTAAAAATATTAAGAAAATATTAGTATTTTGGGGTCGTGTAGTAATAACATTGACAAATTAGGGTTTTCCATTTAATTATTTTTAATAATAAAATTATATCTTGTCTATTGTACTTTAGTCAGCTTCTTTTAAGTTAACAGCACATTTTCAGTTATTTTTGTTATTGCAATGTTTGTGTGAATTTATAGAATATTCTTTGGTATTTGTCTTGTAATAATTTATAGTGGACAAGGTTTAATTTTTGGTGGTGCTTATACCCTATAACTAGGTTTACACCAAATCGAGACGCTCTCCTTAAGTCTAACAATGACTAATTTGGGTTTTCCCCCATGTCCTATTTGTTTACGCCAACACAGCTCAATGAGGAAACCTCAATTGTCTTGCACTTGATTTTTTTTTGCTTATTTTTAAATTTCAGAGTTTTAATATTCCCCATTCTTAACCTTGAAATGGCTTTTTCGGGTTGTCGGCCAAGGTTTTGAAGGTAACAGAGGTTTATACTTTTGTTTCATGGTTTGTACCAGGCCTGGTTCGGTAAAGATTTTAGTTCTAGTAAACTATTTTTGTATAATGACTAAATTCCATTATAATGGAGATTCTTACTTATTTTAAGTAAAGTACAGGTTTTTTTCGCAAGTTTGTCAGCTTCTTCATTTTGGGGGATTCCCACATGAGCAGGGATCCATTGGAAGTTTATTTGGGTGTTTTTAATGAATTGTTTGTTTCTTTTATATATTTTTTTTGTGTATTATCTGGAAATGAAAGATGCTGGATCGCAATTTTGCTATCAGTGAAAATCCACACTTCTTCATAAATTTTAGTTATTACAAATAATGCTTCTTTAATGGAGATCAGATTTAAAGTTGGATGACTTATCTGCGTTTGTTGTGCTGATGTGCCTTTGGTATTGAAACTCTTCAAGGTTTGATATGTAATCATAATAAGAATAATTATTAGGCTCTAATCATGTGACTCCTGTTTGAAATAAAGGCTATTAAAAAAAAAGTGTTGATTGTTACCTGATAATATTATATAATTATAAATATTAAATATACTGATTATATATATATATATATATATATATATATATATATATATATATATATATATATATATATATATATATAAGTTAAGATAGTGGATATGACAATATTACATGTAATCCTATACCAGGAATGTAAATAGAGCCTAATGCTATAAATAGAGGATTATAAGGCAGAATAAATCAGTCTTTCTCCAGCACTCGTGTGTGTTATTTCGCCTCCCTATTTCCTTTTTTTATTAGTTTTCGTCCGGGAGAACATAAGTGGTGCCGAAACCCGGGAGGAAAGAAGACCAGTAAGAAGATAAGATTTTTTTTCCTTTGTCGCTTTTCTTTACTTTTCTTTTCTCTTCTTTTTAGTGCATAGAGATAACAAAATGACGGATGGAGTACTGAGAGCGCCACTCCTGACACTACCATCAGAAATTTGGCCACTGCCGACTGAGACCCTGGCATCAGCGCACGCCAACGCGCTGGAATGGCTGAAGGTGAGGACGGCGACATCCCAGCATCTAAGAAAGGCCGTGTTGGACCTGGAACGATTCGACGGCGGCATTGGTGAACTGAATCATTTCCTCAAGGGAGGCGACCGAGTGATGGCGCGGATAGAGGTTAAGGCGGCCGAAAACTTAATTGACCCGATGGACGCGAGCGCTCTGAAAGCCGCTCTGGTATGTCGGGTCAAGAGAAACGTTTTGAACCTAATACTGGCAGACGAGGATACACCATGGGCCGTCGTAAAGGATAGACTGAGGAAGGCATATGGAGGAGGCCGGTGGGCCCCGGAAGAAGATATATTACAGATGTTCCGGGAGACAAGACAACCTCATCAGATGAACGGACAATATGCGGGATCGTTGTTAGCACGGTTTCACCGGATAACAGAAAAGATGAGGGAGACAGTTAATGCAGCCGAGGTAGAGGGCAGGATGGGATTCCTGGCAACGATATCCTTTAGATCGAAACAATTTTAGATTATTTTAAAAATTTAACAAATAAATAACTTTAACATAATATGTAAATCAAAGATAATTTTTAGTTGTAACAGTTTGAAATTTTTTTTTCAAACTAAAAAAAAAATTAAATGTAAAGTTATTAACAACGCATGCTGGGTTCTTTTGTTAATGCAAAGCTTAAAAGAAAAAATTGTAATTGCCAATTTCTTTTGCCAATGAAGTTTTGGAAGCTGCTGATTTTCTAAAATATGTTTCAGTTTGTTTTAAGACGGATTGTTGAATTATAGAAAGCTCCAAGTCTTGAAGCATGGCAAATATTTTTGTGTAGCGAAGAAATTTATTGGTGACTCTCATGGATATATTTTGTATTCGTTTGAGCTTTCTATGATTAGTTGTACAAGAACAGGCATAAGAGATCTGAGGACGGAGAACTGATTTTTACAGGATAATTTTACAATAGAAGTCTGAAAATCATTCATTTAAATGAATTATTGTTTTTTCATTAAAATTGAGTTTATATTTTACAATTTTTAGCTATATGTGGATGACTTTTTTGGTTCTCCCTATGGTTAATGGTATGGAAGATAAAATTATGAGCGATACAAGAGTGGTACATTATGAGCGAAATAAACAGCAGGATACAGAATTAAAAACACGCTCAGCCATAGAGCAATAAACTGGTTGGTTATCTTTAGAGTGATATCGAAGTCTCGAATTTCACGAAAGACGACTAAAATCTTCACTCTGTAACTTGCATGTAAGGTCTCCTGTAGTTCTCAAAAAATAAAGACTTTTATAATTGTAGACACCCTTCATCTCCAGAATCTGTTTCCCCTTCAGGGTCAGTGTCAATGTGTGTCAACACATTCGTTCACAAAATCCATTTCTTTGTAATTATATAAAGATGGTGTGTATTTCTGAAAATGAAGAGAACAATGATAACTAAAAGTTCATTATCATACCATGTCTGTTCCAACTCAACTTCTCATGGACTTTTTTTTTTGTGTTTTTTTTCAAGTAAGTAGCTATGACTTACAGCCTACCACTTTTTTATAATGGCTTCGACAGAAGTATTTTGCCTTAAAAAAAAAAGAAATAAAACAGTATTCATTGAATTATATGTACCAACAACTACATAAAATTACAGCAGTTATGAAGCTCAACAGCACCCTCATTTTTGATAAGGGTGCTGTAAGAAGATTTTGAACGAATCAGGAATTTTTTTTCACGCTTACTGTTTATTTATAGTGTTAATGCTTATAAACTTTTTTATTCTGCTAAACAACATTCTTTCACTATTATATACACTCATTACTGCTTGAACAAACTGAAAAACAGTTGTAAAACACAACCATTTTAAACCTTACACAAAATTTTCCTGCAATAAGAAAAGCTAACTCCTGAAAAGTTTCTGTTTTTTTGGACTTTGCTACCTACACTCAATTGACAATTTTGTGAATTTGTATATGTATTTTATTTTGGTTTTTATCTTGTTTACTGACCTTTGTGTTTGATTCTTAGGTCTATTATTTTTGCTGAATTTTGTTAAAATCTGTGTTAACTGGAAATTGGTTACAAAATAGGTTGCCTAAATTTTCTAATTTAATAATATCTATATAAATAAATTCATAATTGTAATGTAACAAGCAGTTAAAGTGTTTTATGTCTGAGAAGAAAAGAGATCTGATGAAACTTTGTTAGTTGAGCAACATAATTCCTGAAGAGTTCCACCATTGGTTCGGCAGTCTTCTCACAAACTCCAAAGAAGAAGAGTTCTCTTCTGTTTTTTTCTTGAACCATGTGTTTTTTATGAGTTCGAAGATGAGTACTGATTATGAACATACAACTTGTACATTGCAACAGTCTTAATTACATGAGTTTAATAAAGATATTTTAGTCAATTTTACATTGAATTTTGAGTATTTCACTGATTGTACGATTCGTAAGATGTTTTTTCAGAAACACATGATCAGATGCTCTAACGTACTTTCTGAAATAATTAATTGAAAGTTTATTGATATTTGGGTAACTGGTATCTTGGGGAACGACCATAACAAAGTTTTAGAACTAAACTTGATGATCATTTGAGTTAATTTAAAGTTTTATGTAGTGATTAAGTACGGATTACAACTTTTTTTTATTCTAGTAAAAATAATCATCTTACATTTATTCATTTAATTTATTCATGCTCCGTTTAGAATAGTTATTTTTGAGTTAAGTAAACCATGAATAATTTGATTAAACCTAATTTTTTATATGCTATCTGCATTTTCTCGCTGGTCAGAATGTTAGCAAACTTCCTCAAGCTCTCCTGAAGGATTTCGAAAAATGGAGTTTATCACTTTAACTATTGAACCAACGATATGTAGTAAGTATACCCATTAAAAGTTGGAGTTGGTATGGCAGAGAGTTTTTGACGAGTTTTTTTGTTGTATGTTCGAAAGTTTCAAACATTCGTAGTTGTTTTAAAATTCAATTCTTCCATTTATAACGAGTATAAAGTTTCGCAGAAAATTGTACGAATTCAAAAATTCATTTGTTTGCCATCAGCAAATGATCAAAAATGAGCATAAAAAAATTTAAATAAATAAAAAAGGAAGACCCATTTTATGTGCCACTACTGCTCCAAAGGATTCGTAATGTTCTGTAATATTCAATAGGCATAACATATCAGTATGTCGTATCGAGTGCGGTGCGTTTTAAATGTCTAATAAATAATTACATGAACAGTATAATTACTTAATTATAGATGCAAGATATTTAAACAGCTTAAAGTAATTACGCCGTATTACAGAAAGGTAAACTACATTACCAAGGAAGTCATAACCTGCTTCTAAAAACTTAATGGAAATGTTAGCAATAATTGGAATGCAGATATTGGAGCGAGATTAATATTCTAGGTATTATATAATTTCGTTTCAAAGGAAATAAATCCTTATACGTGAAAATGACACGTGGGAATGACGTAACAGACCTGTTAATAGCATTTAAATATTTATTTAATACAGTCAGAGTATCTAACTAATGAAAACAATCTCGACAAAGCAAATTACGGTTTATTTTACATTTGTTAATATTACGTCTAGACCCTTATTAAAAGAATTTTTGGTCACGGAGTCATTTTTTTTACTAATTATACGATTTTAAATTAAATTATTAATGTTTTAATATTTCTGATTTTGTTTTGAGATAAAATTAGTACAAAGAGCGTCAAATGTTCAATACATTAAGGAATACGTCCTATATAAACAGGACAAATTCGACTTTCGCGTTATTAAAGTTTCGGTACAAATATATAATCTCGCTGGATAAACAATACAATTTTTAAATAGGCTGTATGTTAAACGAATATTATATCACATATCCGATGATATACGCCAAGATATTAGGATCTGGAGATTTGAATTTTAATAATGAGAATACACCGTTGTTATTTATTACCCCATTTATACGAAATCAATTACTAAACCAACTGAAAAGTTTATCAAAGTAAACTCTGTAGGTTTATGCATTTAGATTCTACAACGAATCAGTTCTTCACAAAAATAAAAAATAATGTATATGAAGTTTTTCTTATAACATAATTTATTATTGATACCTTATATAAATAATCAGCAATCACTACTATTATTTACATGCAGATGAAGAAATACATATAAGTATATTTAATAGTAGATTTAATAAATTATAAAATGCATACTTAAAAAAAGATTATTCATTTTGAATGGAAAGATGTAACAAATGGAGGGAACTGGCTAAATAATATAAAATTGTACAACCTATATAGGCAGGACTTGACCGACTTTAACAAATAGCATCAACTTTATAGAACAGACCAACTCAAAGGAGGTATAAATGGTTTTGCTCTGACAGCGATTTAGTATTTAAATATTAAATATGGGGAAGATAAAACTGAATCTTCGCACAAAATTCAGCTATAACCAACCATTGAACAGATCATTATTTAGATTTAAAGGATGTTATATTATAATGGATTTATTTAGTAATAATTTTGAGGTAAGAACCCTATACAAAATAAGCCTATTTATAATGAGATAATAATCATTAACATGCACATTAATTTTATTCAAAACTGAAATATTAATATGAAATGAAATAGCCTAAATTTATGGCTGATAAGGCTGCTATTTACAAAATAATTTTATAATAATAAACATATACATAAAATGATTTCCCTTGTTTTCCCTTTTCTTGTAACAGGCCTTCCCTTAAGGAAGTAATAGTCAGAACATCTCTTGTTCACTAGTAGACCTATTTTAGAGGTCTGTAAACTGCAACCACACGTTTTTCCAAACATCCTTGCAACATTCCACAAGAGGAATCCTACCACGAACTTGAATGTATCACTCCATCTCTTCATTTGTCGTCCTCTTTTCCTTTTTAGACTTTATGGCGTCCAATCCGTGACTACATTTGATCATCTATTCTCTTTGCACCATTTGAGATGTCCAGTCCATTTCCATTTAGTTTGCCTGCAGGAGTGTGTCATTGAGACCTATTTCTTTCTCGAGCTTCGGACATCTTACTCTGTCCTTTCTCTTCAAATTAATGATACTTCTTTCGATCTACCGCACTTGGATTTGGCTCTTCTGGTTAATGACCAAGGTTGGCAGCCACTGAACACCACTGGTTTACTGTCAAAGACCTGTCTTTTTAGGTCAATAATTATGTTTCCCTTCATAATGTACTTAGGCAACCAAAACTTGTTCCAACTGAGTATAATTCTCCTTAGGGCTTCTAAGCTCTATCTGAAAAGGACACCGACTCACCTAAATATACATATTCTATATATTTTCAGATGTAATTGTTTATTTTTATTGTAACTTAGATAAACACAAATCTCTTCACAAAATCTTAAAAGGTGCTTGAACATTTTCAGAAGTTTCTGAAATATTAACTTGTGGTAAAATATACATCATTAGAAATACGTTAAACTGAATATTACTTTACTAAACTAGGTATAAAAATCTGTATACTTTAATATGAAAGCTAAAAAGTAATATAAATACTAGAGCTAAAATATTACAGTTAACTGTTTAATTGTCAAAAGCTATAAAAACTGAATCCATCAACACATGCATATACATTAAAAAATTAAAATTATGATTATGATTTCTCTTAATAATAATATTATAATTTCTCTACAAAATTCACCAGTAAGATTAAATGCATTCCGATTAAAATAGACAAGAAAAAAATGTTAGATTCAATTTGTTCAAGTTAAAACTAGTCTTTCTAGTTTTAAATAACAGATAAGAAATGGTTAATTTTTTCCTCGAATTCTGATCGGTAGTTAAGATCAGGTGAGCGAGACGACTGTTGGGTCATATTTCAATTTAAATTTGAATTAATTTTTAAATTACTTCGGTTCGATAAAATTTCCTATTTCTCATGTTACAGCTTTTAATTTTAATACTGCTGTGTGGTGGGACTTTTACTCCATAAGAATTAGTATATATATATATATATATATATATATATATATATATATATATATATATATATATATATATATATATTAAGGTTTTGATACAAATTGAAATACAATAAAACCAAGCTAATCCGACCTCGGTGGGACCAGAGATTAGGTTGGAACAGTTAAAAGATCGGATTAACCTGATTTAAATGTATATAAGTTGTTTGTTTTTTCCCTCAAATCATATTTATGGTGAATTTATAATAAAATGTACATTTTTCAAACAAAATAAAGTGTATATAATTTATTGGGTAGTAGTTTACATTATTAAATATATAATAAGAATAGAATACATAATGATAAGTTATACTAAGCAGTTTATTTAAATACGTATATATATTTTACTTTATGTAAATGTGTTATTTACATAAAGTAAAAAATTAATTTGACATGCTGAGTGCTCATTGGAGCGACGAAAGAGTCGGACTACACAGTGGGTCGGATTAGTGGAAATCATATTAGGGAGATTGTACTGTACTTATAAAACATTGATATAATGTAATGCAAACTGATAAATAATGGTTGAAAAAAAACAACGCGAATCAGTCAATCGACCAAAGTTATCGCTAAGTTAGCAATCTAATCGAAATAACACAATGCTCACAGTCTACTTAAAATAATTAAACACTTTTATTATATTTATTTGAAACTTAAAATAGCTAATATTTTTTAACATAAAAAACTGATAAAATGAAACAACAGTCAGAGCATAAATTATTATTTATCATAAAGCCAGACTAGCATCTGAATAAATAAAATATTTACATTTTATACATTAAATCGTGAATTATCCTAATATAATGTAATAACTTATCAGCATGAAAATAATAAATACCTTGTATGACTCTCAAATTGGACGAGCGATATCGAACGTTCCTGTTTTAATCAAACGAATGCTCCTGATAAGAACAATTTCTATATAAAAAGAATATTCATGTCTAAATTAAATAAAATAAGAACTAATTAGAGCAAATAGGCTGTGACCGAAGAGGTAGTGAAACTTGGAATTACGGGAGGGAAAAAGTGAAAAATGAGGGACAAAACGCGGCTCGGTGGTGGAAGTGGCTTTTATATAAATTTAGGGCGACTGGGAGCAGCCTCTTGAGGTTGTTCTTAATCGCCTTCTCTCTAATTCAACCCCCGGAAAATTTTCACACAAGACTCCTGCTTCTTACAACTTCTTTAGCCAAGCAATGTATTTAGTTTTATTTGATTCCTTTGTAATTAAGATATTGTGAATAATCATAATATCCAATTAGTCAAAAACAAGAAGTATAAAAAGAATATTTTTTATTTTTTTATTTATTCAATTGCTATCACTGAGCTAAGGACTTTAGGATCTCAGCTGGGAAGGCTTCCGGAAATTAAGAATTAGGAAGATATGTAAAGAATATGCTAAAAGATTAAGTTGTTGTAGATACATACGGATCACAACTTGATCAAAGAATGCTTTAACATCAAAGGCTCAGGTATACAGAGTGCGATCTGTATAGTAGATCTGCGATCTGTATAGTAGATCTGCGATCTACTACTTACTACACTAAACATGTCACACAGAAGGCGATCTATCGCAGCGAGTCAGTTTTGATCGGGTCCATTTCTATGCAGCTGTAGCGATCAAGAGAGATCACAGATCGTCGCGACAGATCGCGATCTGTGTATTTAAGCCTTATAAATGTGGGCTGTCAACATGATAGACTTACGAGCAGAAAGCTGGTGCTGTTGGTTTTCAATCAATAAAAACCAGGTTTTAGACAAATCGTTTAAATAATGCTTAAAATTAAATAAAAGAAATAATTGCTCATTGTTTAAACATTTTAAATTTAAATGTTCCCGAGGATACGATGCATTTCATCTCGATCTGTCCGGTGCTCACTCAAATTAGGATGGTTTTCTTAGGAAAAAAGGTACTCAACCCAAATGAAACATTGCAATTACTGAATGGTCTGGATTATGAAGAATTATATTTATATCTTAAACAAGAAAATTCATACCAAAATGAACTAGTTAAAGAATTTAATTACTAATTAATTATTTATATCGAAAAATCTGGCTTTGTTTGTAAAAAATCCTGTAATGTGCTGAATTATTTTATTTTTATTTTTGTATTCATAGATCATTGTATTAATAAAGAATGAAGAAAACTCGAGAGGCGAACTCTGTTCATTGTCTATAAAACGTTGTACATAAAAAGCATATCTGTAAATATTTGTAAATAAACGTATTCAGCTATCTATCGATCTATCTAATGCCTAAAATTCATCATTTGAAAAAATTGATAAATTGAAAAGAAAACATACCGGGTGATAAAATTGGAATAGAAAAAAAATCAACAGGAGATAGAATTTCAACAAATAATATAAAACTTATTCCTATTTTTTAAGCAATAGAATCATGAAGGGAAGATTAATTTCAAGAGGTCTAAAGATAACTAAAAAATAACAAGACGCTTAATAATGGAACTCAGAAGAATTTAGAAAGGAAGCGATACGCGATTATGAATTTGGATCTAACACACTATCAAGCTGGTGTATCAACCTTAAACAGGTGTTCTCATTGAAGATGATCTTATAGAAATGCTTGGAGGAATACACATAAACTATTTGTAGACATCAAAACCGCTTTTGATATTGTTGATAAAAATGAGCATGCTAGTGATTCTGAACGTCTAGGTAACCAGAACTGCATATTTGCGTATCGATCAAGACTCTGAAAAATGCTAATAATGCTGTCTAGTAGTTGTTTAAGGGACACATATTTCAGAATAGTTCATCTTTAATCCTAGCGTGAGGCTAGACGGATTCCTTCGCCTATTCAACTTTGTAAAGAAAAATCAGTAATCATTTTTAACCAACTAATTCAGCCACTAGGTTACTTTGTTATCACGATTGTACTGTTGGCTTCGATATCATGGTGAGATCTGAGGAGTGACTTCTGAAAAGCTTTTATAAAAATGTAGCTTTAGTTCATTATAAAATTTAAATGAACAACTGAAAGTATCTGTCTTTAAGGATTGCTTAAGCTGTTATCATTTGCTTTATATAATACAAATAAAAAAATAAAATAAAAAAGATATATATATTCGAAATTATTATCAAGCAAGTGAATATAGAAGTAAGCGTTGGTAATTATAAACTGCCGATTAACATATCTGTGGACGATATACTCTTCATCTCAGTGTCGGTATTTGTCCCCATTAGTATGCTAGCGTGGACTGCAAAGCCAAACAAGGTAAATGAAGTTTGGCTTGTTGTGCCTAGCTGACATTTTAGAAACATGTCAACATCACTAATAAACTAAGGCGGATTTATTCGAATAAAACTCCCAAACACTCGATTTCTTTACATAGTTTAGGACTCGCAAATAATAAACTGCAAGACATTTGATAAAATCATTAAAAACCTTCAGCAATTAAATTTCGAATTTTAGTTTATTTAGTAAATAAAAAAAAGACACTTTATATCTAAAACTAGGTGCCAAAGTTTTACTAATGATTATAATTAGGTATAATTATTTTATCAATTATTTTACGTTATACATATAATTTGAACTTAATGAAAATAAATTATTGGAATTTTCTCCAATCTTTTGTGAGAACCAAAATATTTATAAATAAAATTGAGCCGTATCTCCTGGTATTTTATTTCAAAAATTATCTTTTGAAACAAAATTAATATTCTTTATATAATTCGGAAAAAGAACGTACCTGATAATTTTACTGAAATTTGTCTTCGAGTTTAACTGTGTAATTACCGTTATTTACTAACTTTTCGTAGAATCATTCTCCCACCATATTTAAATTCCATTTGATTTTAAATCTAATTGGAATATTCAGGACAGTGCCAGGAAAACCAGCTTGGAATTTTAAAGAGAGGGCTAATTACTAAAAAGTGTTGGATAATATGGAATTTATGGGGGAGAGAAATTTTATAAAATTATAGCCACTTTAAAAGTTATTTCAACGCATTTGTGGCTTCTACTAAAATCATTATGAAAATATGTCTTTATCTGTTATTTTGGAATACATAAGTTTTCAAAAATGAACAATAAATAAAAGATACGAAAAACGTCTAAAGAGCTATCTATTATTGAATAAAATAATTTAGCCAAATGTTTTTACCAAAATGACACGGTTCATGATAATTTAAAAATATTTTCATTTTATATAAATTATAAATCAAAATATTATATAGCATAAGACCCTTTGCACACTTAACGAAAGGCTTTTGACGGCCTTGAATTTCGGAATTTGTCATGCGGTATAGTAAATGGGAAACGCCTTATGTTATCCAGAGAAATTCCATTAAAACTTGAAAAGTTATGTACATTATATGACATTAGTTCACTGTCATCGTTTAGTGTGAAACGTATTTTTGAAAATGCCATACCTATGTTGCGAAAAACAAAATGTTTCAATGACTTTTATCTCTGTCATTTGCTTCAGGCATACATACTTAGAAACTATCCTAGACTCAAGCTACATCGAACAGATAATTAAAAATTAGTGACCTTTGAATAATTTGTCGTTATTACCATTATAAATGACTATGGATGTAACTGTGAGCCTACGATTAAGCGGAAACTTACAAAGATCCTACGACAAAAGTCAGGCGCGACAGGGCAGACGATATTTTTGTTGCCTCCACAGTTATTTTAGTTCTTGAGGGGAAGGGGAAGGGGACAGATCGCTCTCGCCCCCTTCCACAGTGCCACCCTTCAGACAGCTAAAACGTAAGTTTGTACCTTGAATTATAACTAATGCTTTACTCGAGGAGCTCAATAACCGTATCACATTTGTCGTAAATTTTAGGAGAAGATGGAAGAAAGTTGAGGTTTATGTATGTCATTGTTCCCCAATTACAACAATGAGATACATAGACCTCAACTTCCTTCCATCTTCACCTAAAATTTACTACAAATGTGATATCTTTATTAAGCTCATGGAGTAAAGCATTGATTATAATTTAACGTACAACCTTACGTTAAAGCTGTCTTAAGATCTAGAAGTAGTTAGTAGTTGATCGATTTCTGTGCTGTGGATAGATACAACTTTTTCAATAAAATCGACTTACCGGAAGTGCTATTATATCTATTTTGATTAAACTCGATTTGTCAATGTGCAATTAAATGGTCTTAAATATCATATCAGCTAGGTCACATCATTATTGAAGATGTCTGACTGGGCCAGAAAGGCATCTTGGGCAAGAAAGGATTAAATGCCAGAATGGCTTTCTCTAAAGCACCTTTAATTTTGTTTATTTGAAATAACTAACCGTTCCACATTGTCAGCAGTATTAAAAAATGGATAATTATAAACTATGAAATAATTAACTAAAGAAGAAACATTGAAAACAACAAACTCACGTTGAAAACAAATTTCCGGAAATAGGAGTTGTGATGTAGATGTATAATACACCGTTGGAAAGCTAAAGATTTTAGCTTTATATTTATTTAGATTCCTGAGGGGAAGAGATTAAGAAAATCACTGCTATATATTATTACGGTAGTATAGATCCCTTTTCCGGCTCTCAGGAGCAATGGATTTTGACGAATGAGGTATCAAAAGAAAGGGAATTTCACGGAGAAGTGACGAATCCTGATTTGGTTTCTTAAATTCTTACTAGGGCTTAAATAAAAGTGATGAAAAAACTGGGAGGTTTCAAAGTTTTGACGACTGAGAGTCGGCGGATCGAGACGGGATAAGTTGGGTTTTAAAGATTTTGACGCGGGCATCAAGATCATATACGCTCCCACGGAGCGTATTGGTCCAGCGTTTTAAAGCTTAAAAGCCTACCGTTTTCGAGATAATGCACGATATAGGTCCGCACGGGCCTAATGCCATCTTGCGTACGTGTCGTCGTTATCATGGCAACTTTATATCAATTTGAGTCTGTTTGCAAAACCTTATAATGAGTTTAATATATGTTTTCCCATGTCCAATCCTTAAGGACACTGTTAAATATGAATACTACACATAGAAAATGGTATAGCTGGATCTAATTGCCTAATGGCTAAATTTAAGAGATGTTTTTCAGTGGGGTAAGTTATTAAGTACGAGCTGTATCTTCAACATAGTCATTACAAACTATTTAGCTTCACCAAATGTGTGTGTTAAATAAACTTTCTTGATAATATTATATTGTTTATATGAATAAATATGTTTCCTTAATATCGCTTATACTTGGAATTTGGGATTAGAAGATATGTAATGCGAGAGTTCTCGCTCGGGTATACTAGTTTTATAATATATTGTCTTAAAATAATTCTCGAACCTTCCTGTGACACTAGATTGTGTTACATGTACTTACTGCTATAGATTGTGTACTAACTTATACTTACCAGATTGTGATACTTATGATTGATTATACTTACTTATATTTACTGTTAATTGTGATACTAATACTTACTAGATTGTGGTACTTATACTTAGTTACTTAGGTGATTTAAACTACATACACTAGGAGATATCATTTTATAGGAGGTGAGGTAGGATTTTAGTGTTGGAAGACTTCTCTTCATCCCCTCACCAAGTTTTCTTCATCAGATGTCTGGTGTGAAACTTCTTTCTTCCTGAACTGCTGTTGAACTCCATTAGGCTCAATTTTCTCAGGGCTAAATACACATTTGCCCCTTTCTCCTTGCTCCAGGAGCTGTGAACTTTTCTTACTCCAAATATTTTTAAATATTCCTTAGAAACATTTCTCCTGTATCCACGTGTTCATCACTCGGTCGGTGGATTATTATCTCTTAGTCCTGGAGGCAGATCGTTTCCTGAGGTATTTGATTCGTCATTTCTTAATTCTTTACCTCTATCTTTACTTATGTAGGTATTACGTGTATTACAACAGACTGCCGACTGCCAATAGTAGTACTTTAAATATATGCTTATAATTATTAATTTTAATATAACTGAGTCTGTAATTTTCAAAGAGAGTCCTAAACTAAAGAAAGGAGAAACATTTTCCCACGTAGAAAACAAATTTCCGGAAATAGGAGTTGTGATGTAGATGTATAATACTGCCGTTGGAAAATTAAAGATTTTAGAAAAATTAATATCTAACATATAAACTCGTACAACAAATTAATGGAGAGAAGACGAAAAACTATTAAATTTAAATGATTGTTGTAGTTCATAATTTCTACTGTTATATTATTTAATGGAAATAAATGTTTCTATTGAATTTCCAATATTTATTTCAAGTTAGGTGGAAAGTGTGTCAATTTCAATGTTTTGTCTGTTACGCTCTTCATAATTAAAATATAAATAAAACTACTTGAAAAACTGGATAATGCCATTTAGGCCTCGGTCTTATATGTGTAGAAATAACTGTTATCAATAATTTCCTCATTAAATAGTATTTGCAGAAAATAAAGCCATATTTTCAAATATAATAATTATTCTGAAGATAAAACCAAAATAGGTTTAATCAGTAAAATGTATAGTTATAATGTAATGTATGAGTAGTACAGTTGTATACCAACAAAGAGCTTCTCAAATCTTGCAGGTGATCCGTATTTTCTAGTCTGAAAATAAAATTTTATGTAATATTAAAAAGAAAGAAGAATAAACGTACTCACAAATGTAATCAGGCCTCTTTCGTAATAACTTTGCAATATAGAAACCTCTGATTCAAAATTTTCACGATCGCAAAACTTTCCCTTACTATATATCTGATATATAGGTAAGTGAAAATAAAGTATAGAAAAGTAAGGTATTGGAGGAAAATAAACAATAAATTCCAGTATTACTTGCAGTAGAAAAAAATATATAAATGACCTTAATAATAATTTTTGAAAAAAATGAAATATAAATATTGAAAATAAGAGGAATCACAGCAAGTTGTGAAATAATTAAAACATATCTTTAATAGTTTTATTTCTTAAACCTACCTAATCTAGTTTGATTTTGGAGGTGAGCTTCGGAGATGATGAACTGAAGGCATCGGTATAACCTGGGCGCGCCAGAACTAGTTTCGAATGTATGCTGATTCTACTTGCAAAAGCAGGCAGGCTTTCCCCCACTAGAGGTAAAGTGGTATGACAAAAAAGTTTGAATTATTTACTTTGAACCCTACTTTTCAAATGTTACCAGAAAAATATCCAAAAGAGAGAAAGGTGCCACATTTTCCTCAGTTATTATAGAACGATATTTCAATTAAAGGGTTAATATCAAACTCTCTTTCTCTGCCGAAGATGGCAAATCACAAGTGACACGTGTTATAAGTTTACAAGCTATTATTACTTATAACATTATTAGTAAATTATGTATATTATTATTATTGTTTCTGTTTAATATATGTATTTAGACACACATACACCTGCTCAAATAATTATAATATTTAATACGAACTAAAAAACGTTTCAATATCATCTTTCATCATTCATGGCGCTAAAATTGTTAATGAGTCAAGAACAGTTTACCATTAGAAAAGTGTGTATGAGTTCCATTAAAATAAAAGCCTTGAATAACCAAAATTTCTTTTACATAAGAGAAATTTATCGGTGCTGATTTTTTCGATGGAATCAGACGTATCCGTGTAAATAAAAAAAAAAAAATCATTGCGCAACATTTTAATCCGAAACCTATAGAATAGTACATATTAAGAAAATAAAGGAAAAAGTAGGTAAAACGTGCCTGGTCAGTTGAAAGCGGAGTTTGATTAAACAGGACCAAATCGATCCCGCTGTATTTCCAGGAGTTGAGCCTGGTCTCGGTTCACAACTGACACCCACGTTGTAACCGCTACTGTCTCATTCATGGGCGTATCCAGGAGGTGAGGGCAATGTGGGGCAGCAATGTGTCCCTTCCTCCTTCCAATTTAGAAAACATTTAAAATTTCGCAACTAATCCTCGCAAAATATTGTTTAAGTATAATTTTATATAACTTTGAGCATTTTTTTTTTTTTTTTTTAGCTTCATTGTCATAAATAAGTCAAGAAAACTTAAAGCAGTAAATATTTAAACATTTGTGAGAGCATGAAAATGGGCCAGGATAGAGGGTGCCCTAAGAAACTTGGATTTGGAACTCTCCAAGTTTCTAAAGTCATTAAAATATTAAAAACATTTCTGGAAGTAAAACTGAACATGGTGACTCATTTTAACATTAAAATTTCTAAATTTATTTGAGTAAAATGAAATTTTCATGATTATAAATGACGTTTTTTAAAAATAGAAAAAATCTTCGCCTGTGCTTTAACTGCTTCATTCCATGCTACTAAAGTCTTTGAAAATCTGTCATAGAATAGGCCCGTTAGCAAAAAAACATTTGCTAGAGGGCAAGTTTAAGTCTCTGAATTTGACCCAGAAAAAGTAAGCTCCACTACAAAATGTCTAAGAATCGATTGACAGCTTTTCTTCAAGACAACAGCTTTAGTTTTTTTTTAAAAACTTTTTATAGGCTTATAAGGATTAGTAATATTTAGGGTCAAATATCAAATAAAACGTATTTCAAGAAATGTGAAAAAAATTTCAATGTTCATTTTAGTGTTCGTTTTTGTTATTATGTTCAATATTTTTTATCTTACCATATTATATTCATTTATTATGCTATTATCATTAAATATTACATCACGTTTCTAAATTATTTTAAATATTTTGTATGTTATCACGTACAGCTACATAGTTTGAAGTAAATAAATCTATAATATCAAAAATGTTATGTTTTTCGCCCTTCAAGTTAGTATCAAGTTTAATTAACAGAAATCTCATAACTTTTAATAAAAAATACAGCACACGATGGAGGAAATACAGTTTTATATTATAGAATCCGTGATTTGTTTTCTGAGGACTATTGATAGCGAAGTGACGTGATCCTGGTATATTAAAGTAGCCACTGAATTCTTGGTCAGAGTGCGAATGTAATAATGGAATTCAGTGTATATATTACATAAAAAAAATGAAATAAGGAATATATTTTCTTAATTGAACTGATTAAAAGTTTTACACAAAGTTTTAGAGTAGAGTTAATATTTTTTTTACTAATTTTGTTTTACTTTAATTATATTTGATCATTTTTTTTTGTTTTATTGATTAAATAAATTAATCTTTTGGATTAGAGATTTCATTTTTTTTTATTAGTATAGGTTTCGTGTAATTTCGTTATTTTAATTTGTAATAATTGAATTTAAATCAAAAAACCATTTTTCATTTTAACATTTTTGAAAAATAATTATGCTTTTAACTTCGTGACAACAATTTTTGAGCTGCACCATTCGGTTCCAAGATGTTCGATAAAGATCCCTCTTTTCATTCCACGACGGAGTATCAGGGGACTAATATGATGCATCGTCAGAGAATCGATGCCTCTGGTTTGCGAGATATCACGGCTTAATTAAGCGACGATATGTTATGCTATGCATTGTAGATACTCTATATGGAAAGGGACTATATTTTGATTAACAATAATAATAATAATAATTAAATATTGATCAGAAAAATTAAACCTTTTCTAAACCTTTGTTTTTTTTATCAATTTCAATCATTATATCAGTCTATTGCTAGTTTTTATCAGTCCTCTGCCATTCCGGATGTCTCCTGTTGGTTTTATCCATACCCTGTTCCTGCTTTTTTTCAAAAAACTCGTTTAACAAACAAAAAAAGATCCATTTAGAAAATTCCAATTCCAAAGATGGATCGTCATCCATAGATTTGAAATTACATAATTCTAGCCACCAAATTTGTTTTTCCTTTTAAACGCAACGAAAATTTTTTTTTTGTAAACAATTGAGATTCAGTTGATATCTGCATCATGGTAGAAGGATCAATCTAATTAGGGATTGATAAATTATTTGTCACTTCTAAAAATTTGTTTTATTGAAAACTAGTTTCGAATGTTATACATTCATCCTCAGTTCTAAAAACACACAAAAAATTCAAAAATAAGCAATTCAAAATATAGTTGATATTATTATACATATTAAATTATATAAATCAGTATTATAAAACATTTATGAATTATCAATTTAATTAAGACAAGAAATCAAATACATGTTGGTACTCACCAAGGTTTAAATGGATTATATCAAACAGAAAAGTTTGTACTGGTTCCTTCTCGCACTGTAATAACAATGAACGAGAAATAGGCAGGATGTTTTAGGTAAACGGTTTAAGGGTCAGGGTTTTCCCAGTAATGTCGTTGAGTAATTGTTTTTTCTGTTATAGATGGGAATAAATTTAAGATTGGACTGTTGGAGATATTTATTTGGTCATTTAAGCAAAAATCTGGATTGGATTTGAAGGATTTTATTATTTCAAGTGCTTCATATATATTTATCCTGAGTCTTTGATGAATTTATGATTAAATGAAAATAATCATAAATTCATCAAAGACTCAGGAGTTAAATTAATACATCACATTGAAAACAGTCTCAAATTAAATATATATGAAGCACTTGAAATAACCAACATGTATTTGATTTCTTAACTTAATTAAATTCATAATTCATAAATGTTTTATAATACTGATTTATATAATTTAATATGTATAATAATACCAACTATATTTTGAATTGTTTATTTTTGAATTTGTTGTGTGTTTTTAGAACTGAGGATGAATGTATAACCTTCGAAACTAGTTTTCAATAAAACGAATTTTTAGAAGTGACAAATAATTTATCAATCCCTAATTAGATTGATCCTTCTACCATGATGCGGATATCAACTGAATCTCAATTGTTTACAAAAAAAAAAGTTTCGTTGCGTTTAAAAGGAAAAACAAATTTGGTGGCTAGAATTATGCAATTTCAAATCTATGGATGACGATCCATCTTTGGAATTGGAATTTTCTAAATGGATCTCACGCAGGAATCATATTATCCAAGAGAAAGCTTATCAATAATGCAAACATTGAAAATCTATATTATCAACAGCGATGTGCAAACAAACGCTTTTCAGGACGATCTAAGATACTGCTAGATTAAATATTAAACCATTAAATTAATCACAATAGTGTCAACACAATTCTTTCGTGTTCATAGTCAAGAGAAATATCAAATTCTCTTCAATTAGTAAACGTAACCATCCAACTTATTGTTGAAAATCACACTTTATGTAACAAACAAAAATTATTATTATGACATGTATGTTTTCTGTTTTTTAATATGCTAGATATAACATTTCATTTTGAACAATTTTCTCAACAGTATAAAGTGGTTTTGTATGATTTTTTTTAATTATGAAACATGACGAGTTTCAAAAAGTTTATACTGTTATCCCGGTGAATTAGAGTTATATACGAGTAAATGGTCTCTGTAAAAAAAGGGAAAAGTAATTTAATATTTCTATACAGGTAGAAATAAATTAGATAATCCCTTAAGAATAAGAGAAATGTATAATTACAGTTGCATTTGTCTGGCTTATAACATTGCTATTAAGTAATAATCTAAATTATAAAATTAAATTTGCAATAATGTGTGATATAAATCAGAGCATTGAAATTATAAACAGATAAATATAAACACATTTCCACTGACAGACATACATATGTTATTATGTTTACGTGATCGTGCTAGATTGATGCTTAAGGAGATGGAGAAATAATTGATTTTTAAATGAAGTGAGAGATGAGGTTTTACGTTTCTGATGGGTAAGGAATTCCAAAAAGTGGCACGAATGATAAAACAAATTTTTAAAGGAAGCAGTTCTGTGAGAAGGGATAAAAAAATTTAAGAGCTGGGATCTAGTACTTAGAAAATAGACAAAGGAACGAGGACTGAACAAATTGGATCGGAAAAGATAGACTCCTAGAAAGTATTTCCATCGAAAAATTGGGTAAAACCATCTCAACTTATATACCACTCAACTGGTATTCCAACTGGAGACGTAGGAGCGCCTGGAGACCCCGAAGATGAATCTAATGAAACAATTCATTAGTCTCTTTAGTCTCATCTCATGCACACCAGACAGTCCCCCGTATACAAGACAACAATATTCGAAGTAGAGGAATATGAAGGATGAAAGTAGGATCTGATGAGTTTTTGAGGGGATGGATCATGAATCATGAAATCTTAGGAACTTTAAGGATAGCGATGGGTTTTCGGTTTATTTGGGAAATATGGTTGTCCCAGGGTAGGTGCTGGTCAAAAATTCTCCAAGGTTTGTAACAGAGGTATAGAAGTGAATTGTGAATTGAGATAAATTAGGGAATAATAGGGAAGGGGATAAAGAAGATGCTTGAAACCGATAACGATAGCCTTGGTTTTTTCAATATTCAGCCTAAATTCGTTGTTTCCTGCCCATATGTTGATATTATCAATGTCTTCTTGCAGCTTTCGAATTGCCTCTAGCATCTCGGTGGGATGAAAGGATAGGTAAATTTGGAGGTCGTCGGCATATAAATTGTGAGTCCTTAATGGAAATTAGAAGATCATTTACATAGATAGAAAAAAAGGGTTGGTGAGAGTGAGGACCCATGAGAAACACCACGTGTTAGTAAAAGAGAAGCTGAAGGAGGCTTATTAGGAATATTAACTGTTTGGGAACGAAGGAACAAGAAGAAGAGTAACCAATTTAAAACGCTATTAGACATGGAGAGGTTATGAAGTTTGAAAAGGATGATCTCATGGTTAACTAAAGCGAAGGCTTTTGAAAAGTCAAAGAGAACGAGTGATTTTTTGTTGGGCAATGGGGAATGTTAGGTCTTTTTTCAATAAGGCAGATTGCGGGGAGTACTGAGATCCAAAACCAGACTGGGGAGGATTGAGGAGAGCTTTTTTCTCGAGGAAGTTATTAGGCTGTGAATGAACTATTCTTTCGAGTGGTTTTGATAAGTTGGAGAGGATGGAGATTGATCTGAAGTCAGTAACTATGGAGGGAACAGGGAATTTATTCAATTAACGAACTATGACTTTTTTCCAAGCTGTTGGGAAAATGGAGTTTTGAAGGGAAACGTTATAGAGTTATAGATGCTGGAGAGCAGGACAGTTGACAGGAAGAGATAGTTTAATTATTTTCACAGGAATTTTATCGGGCCGTAGTCATTAGTTCTGGACTTAAGGATATAGGAGAGCAAGTCTTCAGAGGAAATATTTAGAAAGTATAAGTTTTATGGGTCAAAATGAAGTTTGTGGAATGCAGTATTGGGAAGAATGTGATATTGGAAGAGAATTAGCAAAATAGGAGTTTAGTTCATCACAATCAGCGGAGAAATAAGGACAGGCTTTGGAGTTAGCTACTGATAGTTTTTTAAGGATTTTCTTAAAAAACTATCTAAAAACTAATAATCTATCTAATAATAAACTAATCTATCTATTATCTATCTAATCTATAAAATAATAAACTATCTACAACTAATAAATTATCTGAAACTAATTAAAAAACTATTTAGGATCTGGAGCTTCTGATAAGGAATTATGAAAATACTGTGCCTCGGCACAGCGTAAGGAAGATTGGATGAAGTTTCGTGGAGATTTGAAAGAGGAATAATCAACAGATGTTCGGGTGCATTTAAAAGGTTTCCTGGTAGCATCTCTTCTCTTCATCAACTATCTAATTTCTGAATTAATCCAGGGAGCAGAGGGACGCCTGAATGTCTTTAGGGGAGCGTAGTGATTTAGGAAAGGTAAGATGAAAGGCATTCCACTGTTTCATCAATGGAAGAAAAGGAAAAATAGGTTCTAGGGAATGAGATAGTGAGGCAAGAAAGGGATTTAGATTTTGAGTGGTTAGGGAATCGAGGTCTTGCCAGGAAATCTTCGTAGGAATGAGTATAGGAGTTGGAATATTACAGGAAATCTTGATTAGGTCATGGTATGAGAGGAAAGCACGGGATTCTGAGATGAGGATAATAAGTTTTAGGAAGAATCTATCAAGAAAAGGACAATCCATGTACTTGAGAACCGGGTATCATAGGCGGGATGAAAGGGTACTATATAAAGGCCTGGATCAGGAAGGAAGGTCTACCATTTGTCTGTACCATCTGATCAGGTTTGATTTATCAGGAGAGTCAGAGGACTTAAGTGTTGAAGTCACCGGCCATTATGTTATTAAATAAAGGAACACAAGTATAAACTACGATTCAAACGTAGGATCAAATGTGGCCTATGGAGGGCGGTAAACTATGATTTAGATAATGGGAAAATGAGTCTGAGGAAATTTCCACATACAGGTATTCTAAATGAGAAGGATCAAGATTAGGAGATTTTACAAGGATTTTTATCCTCAAACTATCATGAACGAAAAGACCTTAGACCCTCAATAGTTCCGTCCGTCCGATCATGATGTATGAATGTATTATTAGAAATGAATATAATGGAAGAGGCAATATTTGGTTTGAGCCAGGCTTCCGATACGGCAATATTATGGTAAAATTTGTGGAGGCAATAATCAAGGAATTCATCAAAATGTGCCGGAAGGGATTGGGAGTTAACGTGGTAGGACAATAGGATATTAGTCATCTAAGAAATATAGGGGATATTGCAGTGAGGAGTAAGGAAATTTTGGATTGGAACAAAGATGTACAATAGTTAATATTTTAAAAAGAGATGCAAAGAGAAATAAAACTATTACTTGTTACGTGAGAAAGAAAATTTGATACTATCAAAAAAGATGCCGATCACCAGGGGTCATCTCTTCGCCGACTACGTGGTAAAGTGCAAATATAATTTTATGAATAATATAATTAAGTATAATATAATTTTTTCAAAAATATTATTTCAAATAATACTATTTACAGTAACGGTTGATGATTTGATTATAATATAGAAATGGAGATCTATTATAATCAGCATCATGATCAGGGTTATTAAATTACCACCTAATTAAGCAGTATGTGTGATATAATGATCCGACTTTATATGAGAGATATAGGCATTACCAGATTTTCATTTAATACAAAGTAGAGAACTCTGTTAAACTCCAGTAATGGGATATTTGATTTGTTATTTCGTAGGAGGAGTTTGCTTCAACGTGAAGGTGCGGGGGCCTCATTACGCCACCGTTGGCTCATCAGTTCGGCTTACCTGCGAGCATGGAGTCCAGCAGGAACTTCTCCATAAAGTTGACTGGCTTAAGGGAAATCATAAGTTTTTCCAGTACATCGAGGGCAGGAAGCCGCCATTCAAGAACTTCACCATTAACGGTGCCACAATTGACGTGAGTATCTATGCATTTAACGTTATATTTTTTTTTTAAAACAGTAAGTTATTTTTCAAGAAAAAATACATCCCTCTTAATTCTTACTATATCTACTTATATTCTTTGATAACGTTTCGGACAATCTAAACATTAATTTTAAAAAATTAATATTTAATTATTAAAAATGTTTAATCAAAATGTAGAACAATAAACAATAGTAAGAATCTAGAAGAATTAGCAACAATAACAAACCAGACTAAGTGGGTCAGTGGAGTATCATATTTTAAATAGTCTCTATATAGAAGAGAGATGCATAAGAAAATAAGTAAATTTTTAAATTGTTTTTACATTATTTGTTGTAATTTAAACAATTAATAATACTATCATATTTTGGTTTATTATTTTCAATTACCGACCTTTGAAATAGACCATGGAATTTTTTTTTAACCCTTCCTCCTCAAAATTTGTGGTTATAAAGATAGAGAGAAAATGTAAGGTGTTTTGGAATCGGCTTATCAAGGCATTAAAAAAAAAAAAAAAAAAAATATATATATATATATATACATATATTAAACAAAAAATCTAAATAAATACTTTCGGTTTATTATTTTCAATAATAGGCCTTTATAATCGACCAAGAAATTTTTTTTAACCTCCCTCTCCCCTCTTCCCCCTCAAAACTTGAGCTTTTACGTTTCAAGGTGATGAAATCCCCTACTAACCCAAAAAAAAATATTTAAATCATTCCAATATTTGCTGGGATATAGTGTAATGAACTTTGTACACTCCGCCGCTACAGGCTTCTGACTTCCTCCCATCTCTCTCCTTCATTCTACCTTGGATTATTTCTGCACTTACTTCAGCTTCTTGGTCTTTCCATTTTCTTTTTCCACTTCCTAACCATCTCAGGCTACTTGCATTGACAGTTTCTCCTTGACACTCCCAGTTCGGCACTCTCACGGCGATCATCTTGGGACCAAGCTTCAAATTTCTCCTCCATAGGTGCTTACTCCTTTATTTCTTTTCTGAACTTGGTAGATATTTTTTATAAAGTATTCTGCACATGTTACTTTCCCAAAACATTCCAAATGCTCATTTGAAAGATAATTAATTTTATCTATACTGTAAACCAAAGCAATACGGAAATTCCTGTTAATGGATTGACCAGATACTTTTGAAATATTACCATTTAGAAATAATAAACCATTATGTAATAATTTGCAGCGTTTCTGGTATTAAATTTGCAGATTTTTTTAAATATTGACGAATGATGAAAAAAATGCTGAAATTAAAAAGACCAATAGCATATTTTTACTATACTAAAATTAAAAAGGAATAAAAAACAAGTAAGATTTATTCATTGTTTATGGTTGGCTATTTCTCATTATATTTTGTTATACCTCTTTAATTTTAAAAAAACACAACAATTTGTAAGGTAATAGATTTGTCTATTACTATATTAAAAAAAAATTTATATGGTATATAGTAATAAAAGTATTGGATAAGAAATGTAGCTATTTTCTTTTAAATGTAATTCTAGGTGGATGAATGGAAAGGCTTGAAAATGGACAATAGTCGTCCGAAACGTTGCCAAAGAATGTAAGAAGATAAAGTAGGAATTAAAAGGGTGTATTTTTTCTTGAATAATAAATGACTGCTATCAAATTTATATTTCAACCCTTGAAAATAAAGAAGGCTTATAGAAGTTATATTTTTTATTATTTTACGATTCGAAAAATTAAGGATATAATGTGCATGGTATTAACCGTCAGTTATGAGTTAGATGTAAGGAAGGCATAAGTAGAATATAAAAATTAGGATGAATTAAACTCAAAGATTAAGATTATTTTATGACAATAGAATGTGGTCAATAATATAGTATATGCAGAGATAAAAAATAATTGAATAAGAATATTATTATGTAATTAAAAAAGCAAAAGATTGATTTACAGATAGACGAATTTTGATAATGGAAGAAATGTCCGAAACGTCTGTATGTGAAATGAAGAAGTATATCTGAAAGCATATTATTAATCTTTCTACATTGGTACATTTAAATATTTTACTTTAAGGCTTCGTCGTGGAAAGGAGACTAACTTATAAATTGGTATATTTATAGATGTAAATTAAAGTATAAATGTATCACTAAAGCTATCTCGACATCATTTGAAATGCACAGAGAATTATTTTTAAATGATCAACCAATAATAAATTAATGTGGATATGTGGACAATTTTATTATAAAATCTAGAACTAAAACTACCAATTTATAATAAAAATAAAATTATACAGAAAGAGCAAAAATAACTCGATGGACTTGTATTTTTAATTATATTGATAATACAGGTTTGATATTAGGATTAATATTTTCTCGCGATATCGATGCTTGCGTAGGAAAGTAGAGGGATATAATGAAATTTGATGCACGCAAGGCATAGGAATGAGGCCAAGAGGTAGACCGAGAAAAACATGTATGGAACACATCCGAAGGTTAGGATAAGGAATATAGAAATCCTAATCCAGATGAAGGTGCAAGACAGGAGACCGAAAAGTCCTAGTCATTAGGGGCACCTAAACACTGAAAGGAACAGTGGAGGGAGAGAAAGAAGAATAAGAAAAGATACCTTTCTTTCAGGGTCTCGCTTTAGTAGTTTGTTATCTTTAGTTGTATATTTAAGTGAAGAAGTACATTCGTATTTCTGAACGTGTTCAGTCAGTAAATAGCCAGGGCTATATTGTTTTATTGGGAAAGTTGTAGAAATAAATTAAACTGTTACTACTTATAATAAATGTTCAGAATGTACATTAACTTTCCAATAAAAATATAATCATATCTCATTACCAGTGAATGAGAGTAGCAGGACTCCTTGAAATATTATAAGAAAATCATTAGAACATGAATAATTCAGCCTTACGAATTAGGATTCGTACCCAATTTATTTGTTTTCATAAACTTAGAATTACATATTTATGTTTGTACATATATTTTATTAATCTTTGAATTACTATTTGTATTTGTACATTATAAAAATTAATATTTTTGTATTTTTTTAAAAACAAAGTTAATTTTAACTCATATTTTATAACCACATACAAATTCTATCTTGTTGCATTATTCTATATTTCGCCATTTCAGATTTTTAAATGAATAATGGACCCAAAATTAACGTCTAAATTGTGACGACTATACTTCACCCTAAGTCTAGTTTTATGGCTCTAGAATAAATCATCAGCTTCTAAACATGTTTGCTTTTAATCACTACAGGAAAGTTTACTTTAGCCAAGTTCTATAACCTTCCTTCATTTAACTGTGGCCTAAAAATATGTCTTTTTAGAGGCTAGCATACTTTCCACCTGAACTCAGATCATATCTTTTATATTTCTTGATATTTTTAATTTTATGATTCCAACATATTATTTTTTTTAAATAATATTGGATACCCAAATTTCTATTTTTTAAAATTTTATTTCATCTAATAAACACATTTATGCATTATGATTAAAAATAAACTCTTGGCTCACAGCAACACTAATTTATGAGGGCCTATTGATAATTCGAGTTTAAATTTTGATACATGTCATAAATCTTCCAGTTTTAAGGCATGTTATCACCAGAATAAAATTTTAAAACCATGTTTCATAGTAATTATAAAAAATATAATTTATTTTATTTAATTTAATTTATTTTATTAAAAATTTAAAACCCATAAGCTTCTATGCATAAAATATTCAGACAGCATTAAGATAAAAGAATCATATTGATTTCACATTTTTGTCTCTTGTATAATCTTAGCCTCGTTATAGCTTATAAAAACACAATTCAAAACAGGATTATTATTTCTTCTAATTTTATAAAGTATTGTACTTGAAACGAGGCGTTGCAGATAAAAGAGTAATCGTGGCAGAACTCTTGCAAGTACTTTCTTTGGTAACCACTCGAAACTATATGACTGCCATCAGAGCAGTACCACTTAAGACAGCGCCTTTCATTTATAAGGCCTGAAAGAATTCACAATGATCCCCAACATATCGTGTAACATAATTATACTACACGATGTGGAATTGCAGAGAGTCAGGAAAATTGATGACCTCCTGGAACCTGACTGTTTTTCTTCATGGAATTATTCTTCCATAGCTTCTATAGCCCCACTTTCAGCGCATTCTTAGGCATCTGTGAAACAGCTAAATATATGCATATATGTATTGGCAAAAGATGTACCTATATCTACAGGCCAATGAAATACATCTACAGGCTAAACATATACATCTAGAGAATAAAACTATATTTCTATAGACAAAATATGTACAATGGACAAAAAAGTATTTGTACACTTAGCTTTTAGGGTAAAAATATGATTAATTATATATTGAACATAAATTAACTGATGGATGTGATAAAAAACAACATTCCGCATTAATTTTTAGAGATAAAGGGAATTATGAACCCGTACAACCTAATTAATAACAAAAATTGAACAATTATTTTTTTCAGACAGAAGTTCGATTTAGATACGCTCCATTTTTGGGTTAATGCGTTGCTAACCTTATTAACAACAAAAATTGAAAATTTGTCATGCAAACAAATATTTATACAATAACAGTTGTGAAAATAATAATTCAAATTCATCAGTAAAACTAAATAATTCCAATTTACTACCGGTTTTGGTGGAATTATCCTTCAATTCGGATCATTTGGTCCATTTTGGATTTGTATTCGAATAAGAAATTATGAATTACATTCATTAGATTGTACAGATTTCTAATTTCCTTCACCTGTAAAAATTAATGCGGAACATGTTTTATATCATATCCATCAGTTAATTTATGTTCAATAAATCACTACATAATTTTTTTTTCCGAATAAGCAAGTGTACGAATACATTTTTTGTCCACTGTACATCTATAATCCAAAGATATACATATGTAGGCTACATATAAAAACCTATAGGCTTATATATACATTGTTATATATACATATTCTGTTCATCATAACTTTTGTATAGACGGGGCAGCCAAGATGTATCTATTTAGGAAAACTTTCCGTAGACTATTTCGATACTAATTATAAATAGTAATCATTAAAAATATTTAGTGGTTGCATTAGGTTTGACTTGATGGCTCAATTTATTACTTTTTTGCCATATTTGTTCACATATTTAATTTTTTCATTTAATTTCTCAAATTTAAGTAGGAATTTTTGTATATCATGAGAATTTTGCATCCTCCAGCAATTTGAGCATTAGGTTTTTAGTCTCTAGTAATCCTTTCAATTATTTTAAACCCTAATTATACAACCACCTATAACCAAAAACTCCTTTTATGTCCGAACTGAAAGCAAATAGATGCTGATTGTAGTTTAATTTCCAATAGTAGTTAGACTGAATCGATAATCGATTAAAAGTTAAATCTTTTTAAAAATAGTTTTACTTCTTCTTCTTCTTTTTTTTTTTTTTGGCACTATGAGGATCTTTGGCCGAGCGATGTGGTCTTCTTACGAAAATTTTATCGCTTACGGCAGCACAGAGAGCTTGGAGGGGTTCTCCCAACCTCATGTTACTGCAAACCATGGTTTCCATGGTACAATAGCAGGCTACCCATAGCTCCATAACCGGTTCCTTTCGAGCCGATTTGCCAGTGTTCTTCCCACCTACCGACTCGGGCTCAAGGACAATGGCAAATCGGTCTAGATCCACGGATTATGACTGTTTGGGGTCAGCAGGCGCACGAGGACCAATATTTCTTTTTCCAGACCATGGATCAATCTTAGGGGCAGCTGATATGGCATCATGGAAAGTCACCACGCGATTCGCAATTTAAGTAAACTGGGTTGGGTCATCACTCTTATTCTCGGTCTGCGTGTTACCTCCAGTAGGCTGACGGGCCTCACATACCCGGAGGGGAGGGGGAAGAATCGCAGGCTGCATGGCTTTGCCCGGTAGGTGGTCACCTAATTCCGGCGGTCACCCATCCAAGTACTAACCACGTTCGACGTTGCAAACAGGTAAAATAATTGCAGTCGATTTGTCAAATAATAAAGAAAAGAAATATAATAAATAAAAAAGAAAAAGGAATGAGGAAAGTTTGTAATTTAACATTTCGTAGCTTTGCATTGAAGATTCTCTTTCGTACAGTATGTGTCTGGGCTTCTTGAGGTTTGGTGCTGTCTCTGGTTGGTGTATTTTTGGACTGTATATGGACTGCATACGAATGTTGTTGTTTTTTTTCCCTCCCCTTCTGTCCTGAAAATATATATAAAAGCATGTTTATTAATCTTGATGTGTTTCTAAGGACTAAATCAGCATCCCTATATATATTTAAGATTTTTATGCTTACCACGAAAAGAACGTTCATGAAGATCACATAGATAGTGACAGCGAATATTGCAAACTTCAACAATCGGTAAGTTTCGCAGGTTCGTTACCTCCAATTAAATGAAGGTGATACAGCCTTAGTGCACATAATCATCCACTAGTTTCTATGACTTCGTCCGCGACTTAGTTCATGCCGTATAAAGGAGTCCGATTAGATAATGTTATTTAAAACAAACTTTGCTATCTCAACTGTCGTAAACCTTAATAAGAGATACTGTGGTGAGATATTTCCTTAATGTAGTGAGATTCCTTTCCACTAGGTAAATCCAATAAAAGATAAGATTTAGTTTATTTAACATGTGATAAATAGTGGAGAGTCATGACAACAAAAATTATTTTTTGTCCCGCTTGTAGATGATATGGTCATTGTACTTAGGCCAGAAAACGCAGGAAGAAGACTCGATAGAAGATGTTTTCAAGATCTCATTGAATAACGTAGCTCTATAAATCAAAATATTTCTTTTTCTTGGGAAGGGTTTCCTAGTTTTTAATATTATATACTTTTTTTTACTACTGCTTTTTAATATATAATATATAAATATGATGATATAGAGTAATACGACTTGAAAATGACTTGAGAAAAAACTATCCATGACTGGTCTATGAATGGAAATCAGAACCTCTTCAGACGTCTCTCAGAATTTTCGGGCTTTTTCTGCGGAGCAGGATTAAAAATTATACATATCTGATTTTTAAGTTTCAAGTTTATTATGATTGAAAGCCTTCTATAAAATAACGAGTACTCTGTTTTCGCAAAGAATTTATAATTGGTGGCATCTCTTATAGAAGAAATTTATATGGGTTAGCTTAAATTTCAATATTGAATGCCAAATATTTCTGATTATAGGCACGTGCTTTTTGCAATAATTTGGAATATATAGCTCTAATTAGGGAGTATATAGTTTTACAGGAAAACGTGAAGGTGTGTAGGAATAGGAAAGTGTGCATAAATATCATCTAACACAGTGAATTATTATCATTGATGTTAATTATAAGAGCTACACTGTGTGGGCAAAGAGATATTAATTGTGCTATGCAATGTATCACTATCGACCTGCGGCGGTGACCTGATCCCATCGCTCCTGTTCTACCTTGAAAAGCGATACTTCGTCCCATTCTAATTATGATCTAATAAAGCATTTATCTGAAGGCATTTTAGCCCAGCCAAGCGGTAGCGAAAAAGTCCCTTTTCAGGAAAAAAATCAAATGATCGGTTTCTCTTGGGTTCGATATGTTTATTGATGTTGAATCCGAATTTGAAGCTTTATGGGAATAATTTATTTAGGGTAAAGGACTGTTACTACATTAAGGAAGTATCTCATCACAGTATCTCTCTGTGGCAAATTTAGTCTAATTAAAAAAGGGAAGAATATTTTTTTCATTAGCACACATACTTTTGAAAATGTAAGCTAAGAAGCAAAAAAGTGCGAAAAGTTCGCTGTTTTTTTGCGTATATCTCAAAACGCTTTAAGAATTTTTTTTTTCGCAAACTTCAAATTCAGATTTAGCACCTCAGAAAACATATAGAACTGCAGAGAAACGGATTATTTAAATTTTTTTCCACGCGCAACTATCATTTATTATTATTTATTGTGGGTCCTGCAATTTTGTTCATTCCGATACTCGAAATCAGTACCTCTTCTCTCCAATGATCTCTGTCAGTGCAGTCATCCTCTGTCAGACCTCCAGTCGTCATATCCTCTCTCACGTCCTTCCTCGTCTACATCTCTTCTCTGGACAGTACTTGAGTGTTAGAAAAGGCCAACGCGTTTCTTCCTCATGAGGTGTCCGTACCATATCAATCTTCGTTTGTCAATTTCATTGAGAATGATTACTTCATTTACTTTATTTACATTTGGTTTCTTCTGCAACCTTGATATGCCACAGCTTCTTCTCCAATAATCCATCTCTAGAGCCAATAATATATTTTCAAATGCTTTTGTCCTCCATCCATGACTCTGACCCACATAAAGTTGTACCTATGAGAATAGAGGGATTCTTATTTTTTTATTGAGAAAGAAACCTGTTTATTCCGTAGTACACGGTTGAGTAGACCAACTATCTTTTTCCAATTTGTGATCTTGTTTTCTATATAAGTTTGCTCTGTATCAAAGAAGTCTAATATCGCTCCAAGATAATTAAAAATACTAGTTTGTGAGACCGTCTACTCTTCCACACAGATAGTCGAAACTTACAAGTTGAAAGGCATATATTCGGTTTTATTGGTACTTATCTCATAACCGCATGGTGCATAAACCTCAATGAGTTTCCTCATCATAAATTCTATATCACACCCAGCTGGTCTGCGAACTAAAGGACGAACAGGACATCATCACCAGCCTCAACGCCCATCCCTCGGTATCGCTGTTTCCACGATTTCAGCAACTGCCATTTGCCTTGACTATTTTACAGATTTCTGAATTTCGTTATTAAGATAAATTTTATTGAAAAACAAAATAAAAACTCAGTTTATCTTTCGTTTTTTTGTTAATTTTTAATTAACCCTAAGATGATAACTGTCTCAACTGTACAAATATATAAGTTATACGTATTACAAAAACTGACTTTTAAGCTTCTGAAATATTACGAAATCACGCCAAGAGATATATGTATATGAACGTGTCTGCACATACACACACAGAGATACATATATATATATATATATATATATATATATATATATATATATATATACACAGCAAAGCTAATGAAGAGCCATGAATAATGAAGGAAGGCAAAGGAGGTTCGATAACCCATGATCCCTAAGGGTTTTTTCCGAATGGTAGGTCTGGACGAGGGCAAACTCAGCATTGTAAGGATAAAGTAAGTGCTGTTTGAATAAAGTCGGAAAGACCTTGCATAGAACGGTGGTTCTTAACCTGTTTTGCCTTTCGGAATCCCGCGGTTCTTTGCCATCCATTTATAGAAAAAGACACATTATTGAAGTAAACCTTTAATGTAGGAGTATGATGCCATTTATACGTAATTCATTGTCAATATAAATAATTATTGCCACTTTCTGAGAAAAGGAAAATCAGATGAATACTTTACATATGTTATTTGTTAAATATTGTATATATTGTAATATTGTCCTTTACTATTTTTTTTCTCAAGAAGTTTTTCTATACGAAGTTCCTAGACGAAATTCTTTTCATGCAAGGAGATATCTCTAAAAAAACACGGGCTGTTGAGGGTTTCTGAGTGAAACAGGGCGTGAACAAGATGGAAAAATTGGCACTTATAAGACATTAAAAAAATACCGTTACCCGATATTTTACAAAATAATCACCTTTTTATTCTTATATTCCCTATTAAATAGTCCTTAAGTGGAAACTGAAAACGATTACGGCATAGTGTGCTTTGACAAAATTCTTAAGCTTATTTCTAAATGAGGGTTCTGTTTCTTTCCTACAGATGCTTATATCTGTAAATGCCGTACTAATTAAATGCCGTATGTAAAATTTCAAACTTTTACAGAAAAGCAAAAGGAAGTTTCAGACCGCACTGTGTTATTTGTGCACAGTGGTCAATCTTCATATTTAAAGTGTCGCATTTTTTATTATCCTTTTGCTTATTCACCTTATCCTCGAAAAATATGGCCAGAATACGATTTACGATAGGATGGAAAATACGATAGTAAAATCAAAATCAGCAAAGTTTGACTTACTTCAGTTTACCTCTGACGTACAGATATCAAAACATTTTCCCACTGTAAATTAATAAATATATCAAGTAAACACAAATATACTGATATTTGCCATCCCAAAGAGTAACATTAATTAACTAATTAGACAATTAATTTCGTAGCCATATCACTATCGTACGTTATAAATTATAAAGATCAAAGGGTGCTATGCCTATTAAAACTAAACAAAAAGAAGAAAAAAAAAGAAGAACTCAGAAACTAAAAAAGAAATATGCCATTTACTTCTGTATTCTGAAACGAAGAAGGTCAATTAATGAAAAGAAGTGTTACTCTGCTTTATGCGTAAAACCTAATGATTTTTTGTGTATTTCAAGTACTTTAATAGGAATAGGGATTCTAGATTCGTGAGAAAGATCCATGTTTAGTTCTATTTTTTTCTTTAAAAAACATAATTAGTTTTTTATCTTAATAATTGATGCATATTTATATCCAAAAAATAAAAATATTTTTAATAAAATGCGAGATATTTTAAAATTAATACTCCAATTATCACTAAGAATATTCAAACTACTAAACAATATATGGTCAAGGCTTCCAACTAGTAAAAGATATCCCTTGGGAAATGTGTCCAACACAAAATGCTCCATAAAACCCAACCACCGCAGAGAGCAACAGGCGAACTATCATAAAAAAGGACTGCTGCCCAACATTCTTCAACGCCCACATTATCATAAATTGAACACAATCCTACAAAATATTCATGTATAAATTAGTCAATAATGGTTTTATGGAATTAAATGCGATTGATCTGTTTAACGAATAATGTCAGATTAATACTTTGAGTACCAATGGAATTTTTTTTAGTAAAAACATTTTATACAGTTTAACTGCTACCGGACAGTCACATTTTGTAATCAAATTTACAAGAACCCGATGGCTACCATTGAGATGATTTGATGATGGAGACGGAAGTTAGTTACAGGATTTCCGTTTTTGCAGTCCTCCTAAGTTTGGGCTTGTAGCATACTCTCGATGACCAATCTGGTTCTCCGACGAAAAAAGAAAAGCGTTCGCACGTTTTATAAAATAGATAATGAAAGAAAACCTCAATATTTTTTTTTTTAATAAATTATTTCTGTGAAAGTCGTAGACTAAACCGTTTTTTTATAAGTTTTTAACCTATTCACAGTACATTACCTCATTATAAGCTATAAAAGTCGTAGTTATAGTAGGTGCTTTACGTCAACCAAATTAAATACCGGTAAAAAAAAGAACGAAAAATAGTGACGGATATAATATAGACATAACGGATATAAAGGATTCAAGTTCTAGATCCCTTTTTTGATAATTATTTTCGGGTTGCCTCGTGTGCGCTTGCATTGTATGGTATGATTCCAATGGTAGCATCGATTGCTGAATGTATTTAATTTAAAAATAAGTAATATATTTGAGAAATATATTAATTCATTTTTTAGTTATTCTTCATTGAATTAGAGTGCCCACAATTTTATAACCGAAATAAATTAGCAAATTAGTAATCTAAAATATGAATCCATGCTATTTCAACATATTCTTTTTTTACCAAATTTTTGTATTGTCGGTATAGTATACAATAACTTCACTTTTATAGCATATAATATGATAATGCAGTGAGACGTTAGAAAGTTATTTTATACCGACTTTTATGAAATTTTTTTTGTTAAGGTCTCTCGATAAGTTTTTAACCTATTCACAGTACATTACCTCATTATAAGCTATAAAAGTCGTAGTTATAGTAGGTGCTTTACGTCAACCAAATTAAATACCGGTAAAAAAAAGAACGAAAAATAGTGACGGATATAATATAGACATAACGGATATAAAGGATTCAAGTTCTAGATCCCTTTTTTGATAATTATTTTCGGGTTGCCTCGTGTGCGCTTGCATTGTATGGTATGATTCCAATGGTAGCATCGATTGCTGAATGTATTTAATTTAAAAATAAGTAATATATTTGAGAAATATATTAATTCATTTTTTAGTTATTCTTCATTGAATTAGAGTGCCCACAATTTTATAACCGAAATAAATTAGCAAATTAGTAATCTAAAATATGAATCCATGCTATTTCAACATATTCTTTTTTTACCAAATTTTTGTATTGTCGGTATAGTATACAATAACTTCACTTTTATAGCATATAATATGATAATGCAGTGAGACGTTAGAAAGTTATTTTATACCGACTTTTATGAAATTTTTTTTGTTAAGGTCTCTCGACTTTGTATTTAATTTTGTTAAAGTAACAATGCATAATGCATAAGTAACAATTTATATTATTTATTAACTTCCAAATAAATAATAGGAGGCTTGAGGAGATAAATAAATCTTTCCGGAGTTAATTTTTTTATTTGAATATTATTAACGCTGCACAGATAAGTAGGAAAACACAGTGATTTCTTGGGATCACGTAGTGGTCCGCTAGGTCAAATAAAAAAAAAATATGATCCTATCACCGAACTTCCACCGTTGATTATTATCAAATCCAACCATCGTCAGAAAGCAATCCAAATATTAAACCACGGGGCACTGATTAAATATATTTACATTGGCCCTCAGATTGAAAATGCTCCGAACATATGTCTGGAAACCGGATGGTTCGGAGACCTCGCAATTATCTTTTCTAATTATTAATATACAAATTTAAATAATAGAAGTGAACTAATTTCATTGGAGGCAGGGCACTACCAGCAGTTAGTTAAATAGCCATGTAAAGAATATTTACTAGCCGTATCCTCTAAAAAAGTGGTCGTTAGGGATTCAAAAGGAATACTTGATGCCTGGAACGTCGAGTGGCTCCTGCAAGATCTGATTAGACCCACTGCCTCTGCAACTATTTTATTTTCTCCTCTTATCTCTGAGGTTAAATCAATTATTCCATATGTTCGGAAAACGGTTACATTTCTCAAAGACCTTGACTAAGTAATCCATTTTTATTGATTTTTTTCTATCTACATATAGCTTTTTATAAAATGAATAGTGAATAGTAAGAGGAAGTATTCCGATCGTGAAAATTTTTGAATCCGAGTTTACAACAGAAATACACGTTTTGAGGTCTACTGAAGTCACACAAAATGGTCTATATGCTTGTGGTAAACCTTGCTAAAGAAGCGAAAAGTTGTGCGAAACTGAAATTATCTATTTAAGGTAGGTATGTATATATCTTGGATGTTACAGCAACTTTTTCATCAAAATTTACCTATTGGAAGTGCCATTTTATATCATTGATTTTACTTTTTTTACAATTTTCTCGAAAAAGGCACTAACAATCTTGAACAAACTCGGTATATCAATGTAAAAGTAAATGGTTTTTAATATCGGCTAAGCCTTATTAATATAGACTTATTAAAATAGACTGGCAGGAATTAAATGCCGAATTTTCAAAATGGCTTCCTCTAAAATAGCTTTAATTTCGTTTATTTGAAATAATAAACCGTCTTCGTTGTTAGCGGTAATGAAAAATAGATACATACAAAGTATGAATTTGATAATTAACTAAGGAGAAATACTTTATCAAACAAATTTTCTGAAAGAACTGTAATCATTTTTATTTTTTTAACCTCTGAAACTAAGTCTTTTGTAACTTAAAAAAACTTTATAGAGAATGTTATCGTAAATGTGTTTAAAACAGTATTTTCAAAAGATTTCTAAAGTTGTTTTGGAAAATGGTTGCCTAATATGAGATACTGTGTATTCTTTATAAGAGGCATCGGATACCTAGTGTCTTTTATGTTTATTTTATAACAAAAAGGAGTAAAACGCTTCTTTACAGTTTTAATTATCTATTTGTATTAGTGCCAAATTTTGCCTAAATTTGTCATTTTTGACAAGAGATGAACTAGATATCTGTATTTTCGTTGTTTTAGAAAAAAATAAGATAATTTGTCATGTAACAATAAAATAACTGTTAAATGTTAAAAAACTTAAAAAACAAAAACTAAAAAAAAAAGATTACTCAGAAAAATGTTGATAAAATGAAAAAAAAATCCTTTAGGAACAGCCGTTTTTTTTTATTACAAGATCAATTAATCCAATAAAATTAGAAAGTTTAGGATTAGTGACTAGTGACTAATAAACTATATAAAAAACTGATTCTAAACAGTACAAATAATTTTTAAAAACAACGTACATTGTGTGCCAAACCAGCGGTCAAGCATAAATTACGACATTTTTTTTTTAACAAGTGTAGAATAATTGGAATGTTCTGAGCAGGGAAGGCTCCGATTGGGAAGTATTTTACTCAGTAACACATGTTGAGGAGATACAGGGGGTATCTAATAATAGGCAAGTATCTCATAATAAGGAAGTTCTCCTCCCTATTTATGTATAATATACAATAATAAAAACACAATAGGAAAACTAACGATTTTAGAAAAATTAATATCTAACGTAAAAAGTCGTAGAAGGTAATGGAATGCGAAAAACACATAAACATAGGTGATTGTTGCAGTTTATAATTTTAGGCATTTACCTTTAATTGCTGTACCTATATGTCCAGTCTCTTGATGTATAAATATATTTTTCTTTTCCTAGTATATTTCGGTATTCGAATCCGTTGATAAATTCATCCGCCTGTGTGATGTATAAGGGCTGGTTCGATTCTCGGTATTGCTTACAAATTTTTCAAAAGGGTTAAGGTCTGGAACGGGCTCCGTTCAACCTCGTGAGGGTAATTGGATACCTACTTGAAAAATGAAGTAGTGGTCCGGTCTATAGGACCGAAATTAAGGTACCGCTCCAAGGTCTACTACCTTATTGGCAGCAACAGATTTAGTAGCTCTTGTCGCTTTCTAGAGATGTTGAGCAACGTGTTAAATAATTATATAAGTATGTATGCGCATTTGATACACAATAAACTAAAAAATACTTTGGCATCTAGTTTTATAGATATTTTATAAATATTTATATATTTATTTTAGAGAATTTACAGAAATATTGCGAAAAGGTTCCAATGTGAAAGGTATGGATGCCTTTAAAAAAACACAGGGACAGGTAAGTAATTGAATACAAGTTTGGAATTATATCAAAGCTTGGAAATTAAATCATAAGATAGAATTTTAAATGGAGTAGGGAGTAACCACAACACATTCTTTGAAGTAGTGCCTTCTGCTTTACATCTGATATTGCCAGATTTTGTTTGGATGTAATTTCCCTGGAAAAAGGAGACAAGACATAAAAACCGGACAGGTTTTATTGGAAGTATGAGGAGGGCAAAGAAAATGAATACGATATGTCGCAAAAGATATATCGATACCGTAGGACAAGGGTCAGAAAACTTTCCGGAACAAAAGTTAAAGTCGTATAATAGGATTCAGAATTTTCGGCAGGCTGCATATTAACTCCAATAATTTCTTTCCCTAAAAAAAAAAAACTGAAAAATTATAAGTTGTAATTTATTCAATCAATATTGTAATATCCAAAATGAAACAAAAATAAACGAATTGTTAATCAGAAAATTTCAATGATATTTGTATTTCTAATGAAATGAAAACGGAGGCTTATCTGCAAATCAAATAAATGGACATTATTCAAATTTTTCGACGTTGAATATTTTCTGATGACTTGGCAATTTCAAAATCAATTTTGGTTGTTTCTTTTGTAAGAATATTATGTAAATTTTCCTGAATAAACAGTGTTTTGATTTAATAAATTCCATCAGTGAAAAGGGCTATATTTACTTCTAAATGTGAAAATCATTTATTGGGAGATGCGTCGTAATCTGTAACTACATTTACTTTTCTATTTTCTATTTTTAATGTTGGATATAACTTTAGCACCCCAACCCTGTTGTGTTCAGTTCAGCCGGCTCGTGAAATCGGGCATAGTGAAATTCCATGATAATTCTGGCATTTCCATTGAGGGTGGAAAAGATTTTTGTTTGTTTCATTACCATGACTGGTTATCCAACCTATTTATTTTATTTTATTTATTTAAATATTGTTTTAGCATGTAATGGAAATAATCTCTTGCAATTTATCTAACATATACTTCAGAATGCCATTGCAATGTTATGTTAGTAGGAATCATTGGCAGGGGAGGGATCAGAGGAATATATCCCTTCCGAAAATATACGAAAAAATATAATTTTCATACCCACCAACATAAGATTTGTATTTTGAGTAATATTTTTGGTAGAGAGAAACACTTTATTATAAAAGGGGTGTTGCCCAACTATATTTGGTTGCCATGCACACAGCATATTACTTTATATCTTAATAGACAATTCTTAGCATTTATAATAATTATACAGTATAAAACATAACATTATTTTATATAAAACATTGTTTTTTTAACAATAGTTTTTGATCCAAATTAGGTGATTATATAAATTTAGGTGATTAATTGCATTCTTCTTATTAAATCAACCCACGAAAAAAAATTCTGTTTGGGCCCATGGTAGGAAGAAGAAAAAAAAAAGTGAAAAGTTTATTCTTAATATAAAACAGCAAAAACTAAAAAGAGACATAAATTAATTGTTAGAATATAATTGGAAGATTCCAAAAACAAAGCTTGAAGCCTCTCAAATATCAGAAATTAACTAACCATTGGATGTTTCATCAATTCAGGTATCATCAACATAGAAAAAATACTGTATTTTTCATAAATGCAGACCAAAGGCAGCACATCTCACATCAACAATCCGAAAAACACCCGTTAACCTAGTGCAGGTGTTCCCTACTGTTTCCTTACCACTTTTTTTTTTCAGATAACTCAGTGTGCCAATGCCGGGCCTTATGATTTTATTATTAAAGGTTCGTCTTCTTAAAAAATGCAAACTTATTTATAATAGTTTATTTACTTAGGGAACCCCTGTTGTAGAGAATGAGTTTGAGTTGCGTAGACGGCTTGCAAGTAAAACAAAGCAATGCTAGGCCTCGAACATAAGTTGAAAGACAAATAGTGAGAAGTTAGAAAAAAAATATTTTCACCCTGATCCAAATTTTTCCAGTTTACCGATTCTAAATTCCATTGACAGCCAGGACCAGTCGATTTTTGGGGCATATGCTTTGGTTGGCTTAATTGATGGAGCTCGGGCCAAAAATAGGAACAGATATGTAGATGTTTGTCGAAACAGGAAAAACTCATGAGGATGGTACTAGAAGACATTGCAGTAGTTTATTTTTTTCATATTTAGTTTTTAATTTAGCCGCAGTTGGAACATTTATTTTGAAAATAATACTAAAGAAAAGGGTAATTAAAATTAGAACAGCAGAGAAAGATTGCATTCCAAAACAGTTTATAAGCGAAACCAGAAAAACTGAGAAACAAACACTGCTAGCAAAAACATATAAAAGGCTATCTAGTAAGATTTATCTTAAAAGCTTTACAGAGTAGGAACTATTAAAATTTCTACTTCCAGTCTTATAATTTATTTTAATATTAAAATTCTGTACAATGTGCCTCGCCTCTAATATCTTTTTCTTTGAGTCATTCTTCTGTTTTTGAATTAATCAAGCCTTATCAAAATTAAAAACAAATTAAGCAAAATTAAAGAAATGTTTTCAAATGGTGTGATAATCGTGAGAGGAGCTAAACATTTGTCTTTTTCTGTCCTGACGATGTCTGAATTGGGTGAAACGTTGACTGTTTAATTATTTACTAGTATTTAAGTCTCTTACTAGATTTAAAAAAATACTAGATGAGACTTAAGGCCTTGTTTTTGGAATCTTCCAATTATATATTCATTATTTACCAAAAGAGTTGTATAAAAAATATATTACAAAACATACTTTGCATCTGTCCAAAAGATGACGAAAAGAATTTATGGAAAAAGAAATTATAAAAAAAAAATCATGAATAATGGAAATAATTCAATCTGATACCAATTCACAAAAAGGGTTCGAGAACGGATTTTAATCTAATCAGAGAATCTCACCCCTTTCAACGCATTATAAAATATTCATGCTAATTTCAACCCGAATCACGGAATACGCCGGGAAAATAACACAGGCTATCAATGGTTATACAGGCAGGAACGATCATCTATTGTCTGTCTGGCGAATAATAGAAAATAAGTCAAAATAAACAGTTGGATTTCGTCTACTAGTTGTAAAGAATAAAAAAGCTCAATATACATTCGTTTCTTTCGGAACAGCAGCTTTTATGGTTCATTCATCGAAAATAGGGAGATTTTCTAATAGTTTTCTTATTACTTGAGATAGCTCAGAAAGTTTTTTTTTTAAATTTTGTATTGGTTTTATTTCATCTCGGTTACTGTTATTGTTTCTAGAACGGAAGATAAATCAAAGAGAGTGAGCATAGTAGAGTGGGGGAGTTGGTATATTACAAGGAAATAATAACAATAAAATACAAAAATTATAATTTTATTGAAATATCTTTAGTTTCAATAATTTTATTTAAATTATTACAAAACTTATGAGATAAATTAATTTTAATCTATTGATAAAGCAACTGAATTAGAGACATATTGAAAATTTATAATAAATAAGTAAGGCAGTGAGGTGTGAGGGAATGAGGTTTTTGTGTTTATTCATTGTTGATTGATTGTGCCTTAACTTTAGAGCCTCCATATTTATGCCGCGCCACCAATCCCATAAAATCTGAAGAAGTACAATAGAAATTCATCAAATAGTTAACTTAATTTCTCCTTCTGTGAGCATGTGAAGAAGCGAGGATCGCCGAACACAAAGGGCATAATGGTGGTTTCTTTCAACATCGGTTAGAATTTGGTTTGGAGGGAACTGGAAAGGAACTGGCACACATTTCTGAAAAAGGTGAGGGAATGAGGTATATGGCCAAGGGGAAAGCAATTATTTTAAGTAATTGTTAGCGTAATTATTAAATGACGAATTTGTTTTTCTTTTCTGAAAATACTAAACTTGTTTGCACAACTAATTTATTTTGATAGAGATAAGTTAGATTTTCTGGCAGCTGAAAAAAGTCAATGTAGAAAATTCAGCAATGCGACATGTGAGAGAGTGAGGATTTAAATGTTTAAAACATGTTTACCTATATACAATTATTATTAACATGAAAGCTAACCCCTGATAAAACAATCGAAGACCGTGCATTATCAAAATCAATGAAAACAATTTCCGCCAGATGCATCAAAAAAGCCCTGTTTCTTCATGGGGTTGTGATCTCGTATTTCCGAAGACTGGCCCGTATACATATAGTGTTAACATAAAAACACATGGAGTTAATACAAAATATCATAAAATTAAGTAATATAGCAAACTGACAGTAATTAAACAAAGTTCAAAGTTATACGTATGCATTATGACAGGCCTAATTAAGAAATTAAATTGGGAAGAATGGGAGAAAAGTGACTTAGAACAATGTTGGCAAAGTTTCCTCTGTATAAGCCTAAACACATCATAAAGTCGGTAAATATTGTACTTGGCTCCTTATTAATTTACAAAGGGTGGGCTGGGACTCTGTGGAGTTAGTGAGTTTCTTATCAGCAAATGAGTTATTTATGTAACAAAACAACACAATAATGCGTTTACAGATAGATAAATTTCATTTAATTACATTAAAATATTAAAACTAATACTAATAAATAATGCACACAGCTCATAAACATAAACAAACTTTTTTTCTGTTTGCAATAGTAAATTAATTAATTATATTGACAATTTATGTTATCATTGTAGAATAAAGCAATGCAGGACAATTAGCTGTAAAATATAGTCTTCCGGCAAGTTCAGGTCACAATGGAAACAAGGGATGTTGGGGTAGTTATTGCTTTTTTCCAGCTATGGAAAATTGGGTAGCTTTCCTCTGATTTCGAATATTAAATTTAAAATCGATATTGAATAAGAAACAACAATTTAGATGCCATTATTATGATTCAATCTTGTACAATTACAAGTCAATTCAATAATTGCAATACAATTATATTTCAAATAAATACAAAACTTACCATAAATTGTAAATTTGTTTATTATGTAAAATAATATATTCTTTTCGTGATAACTTTTTTGCCCTACTTTTCCTCTACTACTTATTTATACTTTAGTTATGAATATTTTATGAGCTTTAAGTGGATTACATTAGCCCAGGAGAAATGTTCATGAAAAACGGTGTTACAAAAGCTCGGGTAAAAGATGTTTTTTTCTGACTTGTGAGTCCAGCATGGGAAACCCGAGTTTTCCAACAAAATTTCCTTCGGGATAACTTTCTGTGGCCTAAAAACCTCGACATTTAGGACTTTTTTTTTGGTATATTCAAGATATCTCGCCAACCGGATCATTTTTAAAGAGAAGAAAAATCTTTACCACTTTTATCAGCATATAGTTTTTATACATGAAATACTAAGGGCGTTACCAAATTTCCAAAATAAAGTAATTACTGAACTGGAGACCTGAAATGGGTCTCGGTGGAAAGTTTTGGGGATGTTGTGAAAATCTGCTCATTTATGCTTATGTTTTTTTTGGGGGGTGCTGGTTACGAATTTCAGCTTTGTTACCTCGATTTTTAACGGAATATCATTTGAATAGAAAAGTCAATAAACGTTTCTACAAAGGAAGAAAGATTTTTAAAATTAAAAAAAAATATATATAACTACTTATTACTAAAACATTCATTTCCAAGATAGTTAAAATATTAATCAACAAATCACCGAACGGAGCTTAACATAAATAAAACATCAAGGCAATGTTTGAATATGAGCATCGTGAAAACACACATTTTAATCATTCTTTAATGACCGCGGGGCAAATGTAACAAGCTTTTAAAAAAAAATGCTTTAGGATAACGATGTAGTGTGGAATGAAAACCAGATGGTTCTGGTAGATTGGTAGGTTCCTTATCAATTGAGCCAGGTTAACAAAAAAGTTTCTATTTCTTTTGTATATATTATTTGTCTTTATTTTTACTTCCTTGTACGAAGTAAAGGAAGTATTGTAATCACGAAAATTTTCGGTTTTCAGATTTCAACGGAAATATCCATTTTGACCATCCCTGAATCCATTTTGAATAGTTTCGTCGTGGCGTCTGTACCTACGTACGTTCGTTCAAAGCCGTAGAAAGTTGAAATTTTGTATTTAAGATTGTTCTAAAATCTAGTTGTGAACCTCCCTGTTTGGTCACTGCTTAATCACCGGAAGTGGTACTTTACTTGAAGGTCATAATTGATTTCCATCAAAAATTATATTAAAATACTTTGCAAAACTTCTCAAATTTGGTATTTATAACTTATATATTGATTAAAATAACATACTAGATTTTGGTTTAAATTGGAAAACCGGAAGCGGTACTTAACTTGAAGGTCATATTAGACTGATCAAAAATTATATTAAAATATGATGTAAAACATCTCAAATTTGATAAACAGGAATTTTATATTGATGTGAATGTATTTACTATATTTTGTTGAAATTGGTGAGCCGAAAACGGTACTTTACTTGAAGGTCATAATAAGCTTTCATCAAAAATCATATTTAACTTAAATACATAAATCATATGTTTCGGTAATAAAGGTTACAAACGCAATTTGATTTCCAATCCAATTAAACATTTTTATTACTTGTTTTAAGTGTTAAAATTTAGTGTCAAATACTGGTTTTCCTCCCTATTTTTGTGTATGTGTGTGTGTCAATAGATGGATATCGCGACGCCGAGTGTTGTTTTTGAGATACTGCGATCTTCGGAAATTAGTAACCAAATTCAGGATCACTTTTTGAGCCACCGATTTATAGTTTAATAGGCCTTTAAGGAAGTCATATGTTGTCCACATCAGATATTTTTATTTATTTTTACAGCCATTTAGTATATTTTTGGTGGTTTTTTGTATGTGTAATTTTTTTAAATCTATTTTCTGCTGATCAGCTGCTTTTAATATAACCTTTCGCCGCTGTTAGGTATTTTGAAGTCCGAACATTCTTCTTCCGTTTACTTTCTTTTCTAAGCAAAATAATTGCATTTAAAGATAATCAAAGGAAACATTGAAGCATGGTGAAAAAGTCCAGTTAGAATAGTATCATTGCGAAGTTTTAAGTAAAACATTTAAAACTTTGTTTTCAACAAACTTTTTATAATTTTGGCAATTCTGTTTCATTACAAACGGATCCACGGATTTTTATCCAATTTCATCTGATCAGTAGTTTTAGGGATGAAAAATATAATTTCAAGCATTTTCTAAAATTATTTTTGTACCAAAGTTTGAGGTAAAAAAAAATATTTTGTAATTAATTGGTTATAAAATTTCGGATATATATGACCCATCAGTGTATATATATCCAAAATTTATTAACCAACTAAAGCAAGATTAGAACCGTCAATTAGAAAAGTGAAAAACTTCGTAAGTTTTAATAAAAGTAAAGCAAGGACAAATGGCATCAAGGTTGGCATAAACATTAAGTTCTTCTTCGTTGAATCCTTAATCAATGATTTGAGCTATGAGTATAGGAAAAAATGTTTTGACACAACTCAATAAAAATATTGTTTTATATATTTATCATCTAATTCAGTTGTAAGATTATGTTTGTGGATTGTTCATAAAACTATTCTTTTTTTTTTTTCTTTTTTGTAGCAAAAATTTTGTAGCAAGCCTCTTGTTGAGAGGTATGGAGGAGGGGCACCAAGCCAAGGAAACATAAAGTCACTTGTTTATTGTCGGAATGTGGTACTAAAAGTAATCCAGCGCACAGTTAAGAGATCCAAAATCTCGAAAACGTGAGTGAAATAGGAAAAATAAATATAGACTGATCAGTTCCGAAATTTTACCTCTCATTCTAATGTTCTCGAGGATTACATGTTTTGTGATGATACATGTATGCATGTTTTGTATATATCGTATAATCTAAAAACCATTAATTCGGTCTAGCAATCTCGAATGAGAATTAATCGGGAGCTATTTTTAACAACTTTTATATTATATATATATATATATATATATATATATATAAAATCTTGCTGCAGAAACGGTGTGTTATTTTTTTGTTAAGTGAAGTGATATGAATTGGGAGGAGAACTTTTCAAGGACTTCCACCTTAAGTTGTTATAAATGGCAACAGCTCTGAGGTTACAAAGCATCTTGCTCTTTTTGGAAGAACAATCTAAAGGTGATGGTATGTCATAAGAATTGATAAAATGGTTCATATCTCACTTTTTCTCTCCTTGGTTTAAATATCGGAAGGAATGTGCCCGTCAAGCTGAATGGTATGCAGTAAATAACCAGCTATGGCTTTCAGGTGGACTTGTTTTAGCTCGTGAACAAAAAACAACACACCAAAAAAAAAACAACACAAGATTTAAACAAAACTAGTTCCTGATTCTCTTAAAATTAATAAAAGCTGATGACAATGTGATTGCAAGAAGAGATCAAGTTCCATGATATGATTCAGATAGGATGAATATCATTCCATCAGGGAAGGACTGATTCGCAGTAAGCTTAGTGTAAATATTTTCAATTTGTATATAGTTTAGAGTATTTACTTCTTTTCATTAATTTGGAAATATTTTATTTGCAAACAAACTTTCTTCAATAATTTATTTTTAATATAAACTTTTTCAGGAATTTATTTTTTGCAATAAATGTATATGGGTATTGTTAAATTCTTGTATAAAATGTATAGGTATATTGTTAAATTATCTATACCGATTTCGGTTCATGTAAAGTGATTTTCACAGGAGTGATTAATTTTGTGCACATATTTTTCATTTTTGACCATTGTCGCATTTTGGCACGTTCTAGCTGGTAGTAAAGTAAATTAATTAAAATTCTCTTGTTAGGAAAAGAAATTTTCTAGGGAACGCTTTGAGGGGACAAGAAAATACTCCTGTGAGTAGGAAATAGGCTTCACTGAAATATAAATTAACTGAAACATTCTACAAAGAGAATAGTAACTGAGCTTTTAGGACCCAATTTGGTATTTGATATTAACTTTTATAACATTATTATCTTCTGAAAGGATTCTAGGGTGTTGGTCATTTGAAAAGGAATGCTGATAAGTTCTGCCGAGTGAATTATATTCCAGTTAATTTGCTATGGACTTTTCATAACAGCATATTTACTTCTTATAGCATACTATCTAATACTTCGAGTAATAGCATACTGATGCTCACTTCGAGCAAAGAGATTCTATATAAAAAATGATATAATGATCATTAAAACCATCAAATTTTCCTTTGAGACATACTCTGCCAGCATTTAGGCTGGCATATTACCAACCTCTTCTAGCTTAAGTACGAAGGTCGAAATTTATTACTACAGTCTGCAAGGAGATATGTTCATTCAATCCTCACTGAGCGGATTTGAACCTCTGCATCCAGCACGTTCAGTCATTATAACTTTGTTTAATAAAAATATGTAAAATGTAAAGATGAAAGAAAGAGTGTGTAAATTAGAAATATTTAGTATAACAATAGTCTCAAAATACACAATTTTTGGAAATTAGTTAATAAAATTAAGACGTTCCAAACATTGGCGTACGCTACCGAAATTTTTGAAAAAAATATGATTTTCATACCCACCAACATGAGTTTTGTATTTTTGATTATAATTTTTTATCCAATTTTCAGTCTTATCCTTAAAACTTACGTCCGATTCGGCAATTATAGACACTTAAGTGATTACTTTTCTGTACTGGAAAAAATTCTGCGCCTGATTCTCAGAGAATAGCCGTTCAATAAGATTTCTCGTATGACAAGGTTGCCTTTCAAAGAAATTAATAAGCAAAAAAATATTCCACAAGGGTGAGCTTGCAGTTAACGAGGTTCTGAAGGAAGAATTTTACCTAAAGGGGTCAGAATTTCCTGGTATCTAACTCCTAGGAAGGAAACCCACAAATAACAAGGTCTAATAAAACAAGTTATAACTCCAAGCCTCTAGAATAAATCAGTTTGTTATATGATGCATTGCACCATCTAAAGCAATTCTGACATACATTAAAAAAATTATAACGCCTAAAGGTATTAACATTTAATGGATGAGGTAGAAACGAAGCACTTAGCCTAAACGAGAGATACCAGAGACCATCTCTGGAAGTCAACTCCGCGACAATGGTTCCAAAGTTATCTTCCGCTCTTGATTCGCTAAATAACATCCAGAACTCGATCCGTTACTTCGTATTACAGAAAAATATACTTCAGAGATAAGTTTTGTTTGCGATTATTAATGTGATATTAAATAAGCTGGATTAACATTTATCATTCATTATATTTATTGTAACATCAATCAATGCCAAGCATGTCCAACTAAGTAGATGTATAAGTAGTAGAGACTCAGTGATTGCACTAAGTGATCTTAATAAAACAAAAACCTTCAGAAATGAAATTCAAATACTTATTTGTTAATGGTAGATTAGTTTAATCAGTGTGTTATATAATGGATATACCCTACTCTGTTCTGTGACAAACGCAGAAAATAGATAAAAATAAAAATATCGCTTGAAAATAAATGAAAGTAAATGAATACCTTAATTTATTTTCAAGCGATATTTTTCTTTGAATTTCTTTTTTGTTGAATGCATTGCTTGTAACAGACTACGGGATGGCTTTCAAATATCGCGCCCAAATAATTTTTATCAATCAATGCATATATATTATTCTTTAAATAAAAACATTATTATGTTTTATTCAGTTGATTAATACCCCAAGGTGATATTTTATGAATAATATTTTAATTAATTTGGATAATGATGTACCACAAATTAATGGCATCTGGAGTAAATATCCCTCCAGACTACAGGACCATTCATTATTGTATTCATTCATGGAAGAGGCCTTTGTATATTGACTATAATGAGGTTCCGTTCCGGGTTTTACCTCAGTAAACCTGGTATTTAATTGCTTGCCCTGTAGGGTCGTTATATTTTATTTTGGGAATATCAATTGTATACTCTGTGACCCTTTTCATCATCAGGGTATAGGTCAGCTTCCCATATCTACAATGGGGACCAGTATGAGATAGATATATTTATCTCAATTGTAGAGTAAGTAAAATATCTTCAAAAACGATAGTGGGTGTTATTTGACTGTATACATATTAAGAAAAATAAATAACAATCAGATAATATTTAACAAAATAATAATTAAATTAAAACGCAACGAATGACCGCCTTCACGAAATAATAATAAAACATTTAATGATGAAGATGTAGTTAGCCTTAGATGAAATGTGTGTTTTAATGTATATTAGTGTATTAAATATACATTAAAACACACATTTCATCTAAGGCTAACTACATCTTCATCATTAAATGTTTTATTATTATTTCGTGAAGGCGGTCACTAACACAGAACTTAATGACCTATATGGGGAGCCAGATATAGTTTCTTGTATTAAAAGGGGAAGATAAGATGGTTGGGTCATGTGCAACGTATGAATCAAAAAAGGCTCCCAAAGCAGATTATGGAAGGGCGTCCAGGTGGAGAAAGAGGAAGAGCTAGGCCTAAACTACGATGGCTAGATGATGTAGAGGCCGACCTTAGATTCTTGGGTATGCGTACATGGAGGAGGGCCGAAGAAGATCGGTCTGAATGGAGGAGAATTGTTGAGGAGGCCAAGGTCCTGCATGAACCATATCTCCGGAAGACTTAGTTATTCACTAGAAATTAGCAAAAAAGTATCCAAAAATATAATTCGTTGTAATACATGCTTGGCCAGTAAATTATTAAATGAGAATAAAGCTGTTATTATCATCATTAATTCAAGCGTCAAATCCATTATTTAAATGTATAACAACGCATCCTGTTTTGAATTCATATATCTATGCTAGGAATGATTTGTTATCGTATGATGATTTGATGATATTCCAGTCAACAAGTTTGTTGGGCTGCAATATACAACAACGTACTAATTTGCAGGTCACGTAGTTTGATCAGTTTGTATTAGTGAGCAGTATGTTGTCGATTGGGAAGGATATCCTACAATCAACAGTCATTTTTGGGTATTACTGTCATGCTGCGTTAAAAACCCCCAAAAAAATAAAAATTAAATAAAGAGTTGAGCAGAAATAATTGACGCAGAAGAGCTGCAAAAAACTAACCAATGTCACTAGAAAAAAAGGGTTTTATTTTCACAAAGTAAATTGAAAAGTTTTATTTCAATGGGTTTTAAAATTACACCTTCAAAATGTCGGCCGTTGTTTTTGTTAATTAACGGAAATTTTCTGCCATTCTTCTAGTAATTTCTGGTAGAATAAGTGGTTTCTTGTCTAATATTCTCCTTCAAATCATACAGAGAACGAGGTTGGTTTTAACCGTTTCAGTGCAACCGAAAGTATCATACATATAGCGGAGCAATTTGATGAGGAAGATCAAAAAGTAGTCCTCGTAGTTGGTTTATAATTAGTTTAGTTGAGGCGGTCCCTATTGTTAGCGGGGACGACTAAACGGTCACTGACAAGAGAGGTACTCTACTTCCTTCGGGAATCTAACTTACTCAATTAGCTAGTTCGGTTTCAACAGTTTTAACAGGGTAATTACGATTAAGTTGTTATTTATAGCCACAATAACACCGGTTGTTATAGCTTTAACGGTTAATACCAAGTAGACGATTAGTGCTGTTAGATGTGGCTTTGAATATGACCTACAGCACCTATAATTATAATGGATTTGACCTATTATCAATGCTTATTATGAATTTTGTTTATTTCCTTTAAGAAATTATTGCTTTGTCTTAAATAAACGAAATTCACCCCTCGATTAAATTCACAGCAGAACTGGACAAAAACAAAACTATAAACTTTTTATATTTAGAAATCTCAATAAAAAACTACCGAATTTTAAATTTGCCGAAAACCCACCTACACAGATGTCGTTATAAACAATGATACCAGGAGACCAACAGCAAATAAAGTCGCAGTCTTTAATAGCATGATTTACCGTCTTTCGAACGTATCGTTAAATGAAAAGAATTATAATGAAGAAATCGAAACAATGTATTCCATAGAAAAAAATAACGGGTACTATAAGACCACTATTAATCATATTTTAAAAACCAATAACAATTAATGGCATCTATCCAATAACCCTGTATTTCTATTCTATTATATTAACTCCTGTAGCTCCCAGAGGAGCAAAGGGCCTCAACGAACAACTTCCATTCATCTCCATTCCCAGCCAGCGCCTTTACTCCATGTGATGCTAGATCGTCCTTTTCGGCATACTCCTTGGGGGTTCCAATCAAGTGGCGACCTTTCCACAGCTCCAGGCTGTTTTCGGCGTATACGGCCCATCCAGTTCTACTTCCTTCTTCTTATGTATGAGGCTCAATCAGCCTCTGCCAGGCTCTGCACCAAAGCTCTTATTAGTCGGGTCATCTGATGTTTAGGATACGGCGGAGACAGCGATTGGTAAATACCTGTAGCTTCCAGGATCACGGAAGCGATCGAGTCAAGACTGGTTTCAGAAAGCACCGAAGCACAATCAACACTCTGAGGATCAACGTGGAGCAGAGTGGTGATTGGCACTCCTCCTTATACTTAGGCTTCATATAGTTCGAGATGTCCTTCGATTTGGTGATCAGAGAATAAATGTGGCTTACCCTGGAGAAGTACGGAGTTCGCATGTAGATCATTAGGATTATTAAGAAGATGTACTTGGACTTCGAGGATTCTGCATAAGGGGAAACTGTCAGGCCCCATCAAGACAGATTCAGATGTGCGGTAGGAGTCCATACTATCCCCAACTCTGTCGTGCTCGACGCCATAATGAGAAGAATAATGGATCGACGGAAGCGGGGAATCCAGTGGGCACTAAGAAAAAGGCTAGAAAACTTGGAGTTTGCGGATGAAATCCTGCATTTGAAATAGAAAAAACAGTATCCTCATATTTCCGTTCTCCTAAAGACAAAATAGACCCTTTCCAAAAAAGTGGTGTGCACAAACTAAATTGCAGTCAAATATACGGAAAAACTGAAAGATCACTAAATCAGAGATTAAAGGAACATATACGTGCATATAGTAATAAGACAGATAATTCCAACTTTACAATTCATTTAAATGAAAAAGAAAAAACATAAATTCATCAAACACTCAGGACTTAAATTATACATCACGTAGAAAACAGTCTCGAATTAAATATACACATGAAGCACTTGAAATAATAAAATCCTTCAAATCTAATCCAGATTTTTTTTTTAAATGACCAAATAAATATAATAGTCCAATCTTAAATTTATTCCCATCCGTAAAAGAAAAAACAATTATTTACCGGGGAAACCTTCTTCCTAAACTGTATCATTTACATACAAACACCTGACCTTTATTCCATTATTCATTTCCATTACTACTTCAGTGCGAGAACAAACCAATGTAATTCTGTTTAATATATCTACTTAAACCTTGGTGAGTACCAACATGTATTTGATTTCTTGTCTTAATTAAATTCATAATTCATAAATGTTTTATAATAATAATTTATATTACATTTAATTTAATATGTATATTAAATGTATAAATATGTGTATATTGGCGACATATAATTTGATATGTATAATAATATCAAACTGTATTAATGATTTTTGAATTTTCGTGTGTTTTTAGAATTGAAGATGAATGTATAGCATATGAAACTAGTTTTCGATAAAAATAAAATTATAGAAGTGACAAATAATTTATCAATCCCTTATTAGATTGATCCTTCTGTACCGTCAACTGAATGCGTGCCTCAACTGAATAGAAGAATTGCCTCAAGCTTTGGAAAACTCAAAAAACGGAAAGGCCACCGGGCCAGGCTTCGGTGGATTTAGATTTCGGTGGAGCTGCTAAAGGCTGGAGGAAATAAGATAATGAGCATCCTCCTTGAAATAATTAACCTGGTACTGGGAGGGGATCCTGGTACCTGAGGATCTCCGAACGGGATTTATATCAGCCATCTTCAAGAAACGTGACATAATGGTGTGCTGGAACTACAGAGATATCTGTGTACAGAGTTCTATGAGCAGAATTGTTGGAAGGCTACTCCGAGACAAATTAGAAGATACTTTCCTTAGCCATGAGGAGCAGCGTAATGATTTTTTATGAGTTCTATGTATTTTTAACTAAACAGGGAATAAAATAGACATGAAAACTACATTACACAAATTATAGTTTATTATTTCATTTTTGCTAATTCCACCCGCAGTTCGTCAATATTAATTGATTGTGCAACATCGTATTCTACTGAAATAATTTCCAAACTATACAATTTTTCCTGATTTTTACTTAATTAAAGATAATTCTTAATTATTATTATTCTTAAAGTTCTTTCAGTCTTGGCAACTAAAACAGGTAGAATCAGTAGAACTTTCAATGCAATTAGTATATTTGAAAAAAGTTTATTAGTCATTAATTTTAATATGAGAATTTATATTATATGTACTTTGCGCAGTGTGCACACGCCATGCAGCGGTCCTGGCTATAGATAAATTAATTATAATAAAAAGTAAAAATTGAAATATTTTGTTTGATGATAATATATCTCAGCGACGAGTCAACCAAAAATTATACAATTCAGTTAATCATTGAATTAATGAAAACTGATAAAAAAAAAATATATTCATGATCGGTTTTTGTTCGACTTGGATTGCCTCAAATAATGGATTGGAACCTTTCAAATCATCCAAATCCTCTGGCCCAATCTCAATCCAGTTCCACCCAACTGTTTAATCCTCCTCTAAGGTTGAAACGGCAGTGGCCTATTGTAAAATATTACAATTGGAGCCCTGGCAATGGCCAGATTCCCCACTCAAGTTCAGAGTGCTTGTGGATTTAGCGCTCTCACTCAGCCTCTATTGGCTTTCGATACCAGTGACAAGGAGCGCTAAACTTTTCGTAAACCCTGCTTTGTCTTTCATGTGGAGGGAGATACAGAATCAGAAACATCTGTGATTAATATGAATATTGTAAACAAATATGTATACGTCTTTAGTATTTTTATTTAATTTGTATTCTTGTTCTTTAGTTCGAATTATTATAAAATAATATTTTATTAGGATTCATTAATGTTTAATATGACAGACTGTAATGCTCAAAAATAAAGTGAAGAAGTTTACGTTTTAAAAAACCGAACAATAAATTTGAGTACTGCCGGCAACTCCACTATAGAAGGTATTTTTCTTGAAATTCTTTGTGGTTCTCATTACAGCAGAACACCACTTATCCGAAATATTTTTTTTGTATTTATGGTATTTGATTTCTTACCAGTAACCTACTTATAGGTAGGTACATTATAGGTTGTTTTAAATTTCGTAGAGCATTGTGCTATTGCACAATGCCATGCTGTGCTATTGCACCTATTGCTGCAGATGCCTATGGCCTAAATACTGATAAAACGGTGGCTAACCATTATCACTGGAAAATCGAGCGATAAACAAAAATTCAGGAGTCTGCAGCATTAAGAAGGTCCGCACCATTCTAAGCAATTATGCTAAATTAAAAGAAACGTTTTTCAAATTCAGTTTTTGAAATGTCTTTTTATCTATTTAAATAAATATACTAGCATTAAGAAATCACACTGGGTTATCTGGAACCTGCTCTACTCTTCTTAAAGTGGAGAAGGAAGCTTAAGAGATTGGAGCTGACTCCTTATTGCGCCAGCCCTCGAAATAGTACAAAAAGTGTAAGGAACAAACAGATATAGGCAGAACTAAAAGCTGAAAAACTCTTTAATTATTTATACAAAACACTATTTACACAATGAAATTGTAAAATGGAATATTGTAATGGGAAAAGACTAATGATCCTTTAGCTCGGTATCAATCATATCAGTTTCTGTTCCTGAAGAAATCTCAGATTTAAGATTCTTGTAGTAGGTCATCCCGGTGTCTATCTTTGCCACAATTATCTCATAAACGGGTTGACAGATCTTGTTGTTTTTTTTTTAGGAAATTTTGTTGAAGAAAATAAATCAATATTAATATTAAGCTAAACCGAAACTCACATCAATGAAAAATTAACCAAGACAAGAAACATTCAATAATTTAAAATTAAATTTAGAAATACTAAAGTTAAGACATAAATCACAAATAAGGACCTATAAGACACCCAAGTAAAATAATATAAGTAATAAAATTTAAAAAAACATTATTTGCTAAAAACTAACTACAACGACAAAATGATATCACTTAATTTAATGATATCGCAGCGTTACATGTTAAAATTTATAATGTCATTGAAATGTATAAACTAAATTAAAAACTACAATTATTACAAACCAGGCTAAAACCTATTCTACTAAAACTATATAAGTTTAATTAAAAAATACAAAGCCAAAAATTATTATATAGTCATTTTACATTGAGATAAGAATATAACATCCTGCGCATGTTCCCATGGAAACACGTTTTTTTTTTGGTTCGTTTTTTAATTAATTTTTCGGATATCTCGTAAATTACACATCTCTTGGAATATTCCAATTGAAAGGTAACGAAATGGCCTAGAAGACTAAACTAAAAAAAAAAATTTCTTATCGGACTAATATCAGCGAACATACAACAAAACATTTTTTGTAATGGGCATTGCACCCAGAGCGATAAGGAACGTCGTTTGAGTGGACAAACCAGGTATTTTTTTTACTGGGAACTCTGCCTAACTGAAAAACGGCCTAAAATGGAACTACCTTCTTATTGGTGCAGACTCCTGAAGTTCTGATTAATCTATTTAAAATAGATTTAAGGTTAAAACCTGTTAAAATTACATTGTATTAGATTATGTATTCCATTACATTGATTAAATTACATTGATGTATTGCATTATTAAGTAAATATTTATATTTGTTCGTAAATTCCTTCAATGAATGTGATTAATATCATTATTATTTTATTTACTATTCTTTCTATCTCTTATCTAGAATTTCGAGTAACCCTGGCCACTTTACTCTGGATAAAGTGGGTTCTACTGTAATCTGAACCAGCCAGGACGTTTTGAGGTTAATGGATAGTTTAATATAATGAAAGGACCATAATAAAAAAATGACGACGACAAACCTCGCTTGTTTTTCAAACCTCTTAGTTTTGACTCAGGGAATCCTTGAAATTTAAGTATAATGCAAAAAATTAAAATTAACATTGGAAGATGTCAAAAGCCGAATCAAAAAAGCTAATAGGGAAGAACAAGAAAACAAAAATAAGGTTATTCAACACCAACGTAAAGTCAATCCTCCTCCATGGATGCGAAACATGGAAAGTGACCGAAACCGTTACCCGACCCCTTCAGACCTTCATCAACCGCTGCTTGTGAAGAATCCTAAGGATCTGATGGCCAGAGAGGATATCGAACGAGGAGCTGTGGAGTACGACAGAGTAGCTTCCTATACACCTCGAAATAAGAAAAAAGAAATGGAGGTGAATAGGGCACACATTTAGGAAACCAGATAGTGCCACCGAGGAAGAAGCTGTTCAATGGAATCTTCAGGGAGCAAGAAGAAGAGGAAGACCAAGAGAGACGTGGCGCAGATCGTTACAAAAGGACCTGGGCCGGACCGGCAAGACTTGGCAAGAGGCGAAAGTGATTGCAGCAAAAAGAAAGGAATGGAGTGCAATTTTAGATGCCCTATGCTCCTCTAGGAGTCAATGGAGATAATAATAAAATAAATAATAAGAGGATGCTATAGTATGGACATATTATATACATACTCTGTATTGTACCATGTATGTAAAATTTACATATATTCGATTACATAAAATTTTAAAAAAAATCTTAATTGCTTTCAACGTTCAAAAATAGGCTTTTCTTTACCGTGGTCCGATGGTTAATTACGGAGCAAAGAAGGCAATTCGCGGACAGGACTATCGACTAGAAGCTAATTATAACAGTTTTTCCCCTCAGCCCTTTCAATTTATCCACAGTGAGCTGTGTAAGGGGTCGATATCTGGTACTTCTTTCTTAATCACTGGATAATAAATCTCCGGTCTATTACCAACCTTTCTTAGCTCCAATATCCCCTTATACCTCTTTTTGTCATTTACTGTAGTCTGCGGTAATTATTTTTTTCGTAATGACATAAGAATTAAGAATAGAAATAAAAAAAGTACAAACTGTGACAAGAAGATAAATAAAAATCTTTAAAATTATTCAGAATCTTTTATAAGATTGGCTGAAAAAAAAACAAACACAGAAAAATATACGTCTCATAAGTTAGACCAAGGTAGTCATTAATTTGAAAATTATATTAGTTCTAAATAGTAAAATGAAATATTTAAAGTCACTAAATAATTTATTTTAGATATGAATAATTTTTATGTAAATGTTCCGAAGCAGATTTACCTCTCGGATATGGAAGAATTTACTATAAATTTCATCTCCCCATTATTTCCGCAGACAGACCCACCATACGCACAAATATGTTAGTAAAAATTCTCGACAGTTTTTTCGCAAAAACCAAATTCAACTCTTCCTCTGGCAGAAAGAATCTCTACGGCTATTTCAGCACATAAAGCGATTACGTTATTCAAACCTGAAATTCAAAATTCCATCTTGGACTATAGTAATGCTAAATCTCTCCCATTTTCCTAAAAATAATGCCGCTCCTTCAGAATTTAAAGAACGGTTGTCTCGCCTCCTCCAAAACATTCCGGAACATTTTTTTAATTTATGCCGATTGATCCAAGTCAGAAAACTCTACGGATTCTTCTTTTGTATCCCGCGACTTACTTACTGGACAGCACTACTGCCCAGGATGGGCCTTGGCTTCCCTTACGAAATAAGACCACTGCTCTCTGCATAATGCCTTTCTCTTCCGATTTGTTATTCTCAGTTCGCAAATCTTCTTCTATGTCATGCAACAATCGTCGTCTCCGGCGACCTCTACCTCTTGTGCCTTACATTGGGGTGAACAAGATCTTCATTGGCTTTATCTATCACCTGGCATTCTCATTATATGGCCTAAGCATTCCTATTTGTACCGGAGGCTTTTGGTCCGAGTCCGGTTGAACATGGTACAAAACCTGAGTTCACACACGACGGAGCCCGTGCAGTTCCGAGAAATTTCGGATAATAAACCATATGAGCCGTCTCCTTTGTTGTAAAGAAAAATATTACCAATAGTCCAGAGCACGATTTTTTTTTTCTATGTTGGTTTGTTTTCTTTCCAAATTTAAAACATTATGAATTAGGGAACTACAATATAAAATCTTACAATTATTATTGCATTATTAAAAAGTGCATCAATATTTTTAATCATATTGAATATATGTTTTGGTCAAATATGTTTAAATGTTGTTAAATAATATAGTTTACAATTTTTTTCATTTTTTATTTGTTTCAATACCGCTAACCTAAAGGGTAATTGGTATCAAGGGATAATTAATATTCTGTCATAGTATCCAGTGTTTTTCAAGAATTTAAACAAAGTGGTGACTTGTGCTTCCTGATCCATCACCACTTCTCTTAATGTTTTCGATAGTCCAAGCTTTTTTTCTTTCAAACTGGGTACACTCTAGCAGTAAATGTTTTATTTTTTTTAATAGTTAATATAGCTAGTTTTTTATTTTTATTTTAATTTGGGTGGTTTTCGATTTATTTAGGTGAATTGATTGAAGAGATCAGGTCTACATTTTTTTTATAGTCAATAGAAGCTGTTTTTGAAAAATTTTGAGCTTCATCCCAAAAACATGCCATGAAAAAAGTTAAAAAATGAGCTCATATTGTTTTAAATAAGTATTAGAAAATCCTCAAGATTTCTTCTTTTATTATATTGTGTGAATGAAATAAAAAAATCTTTGTTTATGATTCGTATAAAAAATAATTATAACAATATTATAAAAGAAACTGAATATATTTGAGAGTTAAAGTTGAATAAGTTACTAAACTTTTTTTTTTTTTTTTTTTTCAAAATTGGAATTAAAGCTTCTAAAGGATTGAATTGTATTCGTGAACCGAGCTGCACCATAGAATACCCAAATATTGTTTCCATAATTAAATTAAATTATGTATTAGAATAATAAATAAATAGTTTAAAAAAGAAATAAACAAAGCTGAGTTTTATCAGCGATAGTGGCACACGTGAAAAAAATATCAGTTTTAATCAAGATGGTCAACCACGATTAACACCATAAAGAAGTAAACAAATTATTTATCAAATGCAGAAATTGCCAACATTGTAGGTCTTCTCCGCGGCTACAAAAACAGGGTAATATGAAGTTGAAAATCACAGAAGTATACAAAATTCAGTATAGGACTTCAATGGAAGTCTTAAGCCGGAAAAAAAGTATACAAAATTAAATTATACAAATGGTAGAACTGAATGGTATGAACTGAATACTGGAAATAATCTCACATAAAAAAAAGAACTATAGTAAAAATAAATAGTATAATAAGAAAAAAATAAGATAAACATGTAAAGATAAATGAGCAGGAGTAAATGAATCAAATAAGACAGACGAGTGATTAAATGTTGATTGAAAGTTATGAAACATCATGTAAAATGAAATGTAGACAAACGGTAGAAATATAAAATGATAAATTATATAATACAATAATTAAATAGAAAAATAAAAACAAATAATAATAATTAAATAAAAATGAAATGTCGGCATTCAATAAGTTTTTTTCTTGTTCTGACCAATACAAATCAGCCCAGACCATTTTCTTCTTGATAATTAACCCGATTAACTATTTCATATATAATATCAGTTTTATTGTTAGTTTGAGAAAATACTGTCAAACATCGGGCACAATTTCCGATCTTGTGGAAATGGCCTGCACGAATTTAGATCTAAGTATTTGATTATTATAATAAATTGATCGTTCTATACATAAATAGTATAGACAGTAAATTATTATTATTATTTTTTTTTTTTTGGAATACTCTACTGCAATTCCAACCCATTGAAAGTTCCGTTCGTTATTATATCTGAAATTTTTAATTAATCATATGTATTTTTTTTTTGTTTCTAGCTATTAAAGTTTTATAAATATATATTTTTTTAAATCATTAGGGACTAATTTATTTTGTAGCCAAAAGTTTATCGTGAAGATAGTACGATAGGGTGAGAGTGGGATAGAGCGTTAGAGGGCAGCGCAAACTGTTGCCCGGGTCACGGCCGTCTGTTTACTAATTACAGAAAGCTCAGGTGGGTTATCTATCGATTGTCTCCTCATTCCCTCTCCTTTCTCTTCCGTATAGAGAACAGTACATTATTATGGTGGTTCATATACCACATTTAGAGTTAAACCGGAGGTAATCTTTTATATTAAAAATAAAAACATTGCGTCTGTTTTAGGTCAGATACTATAGATCATTACAAAGCTACAGGATTCGATTTCCTACCGATCACTTGGAACTTATCCAATCAATACATTTTAGAGGTTAACAAATTTATGTAAAAAGAAAAATTTTAACATGGGTGTACTCCGTAAAACTTTTGGCAGTCAAAAAAACTCGAAATTTTAAACCGAAAAATGGTCGAAAAACGACAATTTTTTCCAACTATGTCAAAAACTATGTATGAATCAGCAGCTTGGAAATGAGTACTCTGAGAGAAAAACCCATAAAATAAAAGTTGTAAAATATCGAATTCTGCGTCCACTGGGTTCTAAAAATGTACGTTCGGTTAAGTACACCAGTCGATCTTCCGATTTCCGGCAATTAACATATTTGCATAGTACAGATAATCATCATTTTGGATTGCAAAAGGTAGTAATTTTGATCCTCAGATATGTCGTATGTACTTCCATCCTCGTAAAAAATCTAAATTTTCAATCTCTGTTTTCGTCCTTTTTTTAAAATTTTTTTTAAAATCTCTAAAAAAAAATAGGCACTTTTTTCAGTTTTCCCTCAGCAACTCACTTCCAGTGCATTTCAGGTAAAAATTTGTTATCACGACTTTTAAAAAACATTAAATTTCCTGCAAATTTTATAGCCAATACTTTGGAAAATTCGGCTCATTTCCAAGTTCAGCGAGAAAAGTCCATTTCTTTTGACAAATCTTTAAAACGGAGCTTGATCATATGGATAAATCGATTTCCATTTGAAATAAATGGTTGAATAATAATATGAGGAGCTAACAAACTTCGATGAGTTCTGATAGATATCCGAAAGCTGTACTTAATATTAGCTCCAATTCTGTAAAATGTGTTTAGTCCCCATTGAAAAATTAATGGAAAGTTTGTTTTTTAAAGTCAAAATGAGGCTCACAATTGTGGAAAAATTAGTTGTTGTTTTTTTAAAACCTCATATGATCTTAAACCGAAGATTTCTTACAGAAGAAATTGTCATATGGTTAATAAAAAAGAATTATTTATAATTTCATAATTTAGGCTCTGTAAATTATAATTATAGCAACCGCCTTTTGTCTGAAAGTATAAAGAAGAATGACGAACTAAAGTTAGAAGTTTGTATGGCATTAAGCGACTCATTTAAAATGTTGAATAATAAACTTGTGTCACTTATCCGAGCCAAAAGTTTGTTCAAACTTTAGCGGTTTCGTTTTTATATAGCATATTATATTTTAAAAGTTATTAAATGCATTAATAAAACATGTTCTTCGAAAAAATTCTCTTATAAAATTTTTATTATAAAATTCATTGAGGTGTACATACTCTTTTGCGACCTAAAAAATATTTATTATAAACTAAGGAAGCACTACAGATTTACTTTAGAAATCAGATGTAAGAAAAAATTGACAAAATTCTAAGTGGGTTTGATTTGATATATGAATTTCAAAGTGATTGGATTTGATACTCCCGGGAAAGACATGTCAAAGTTATTGTTAGGTTCCGAAATAAATTAATTAATAGAGAAACTATTAAATAGAATCATTTGTATTAGAATTTTTACTTTCCTACCGCCACTACTGAGGAAAGTATTGTAATCGTGTCAAAATTGCAATGTGCAGTTATCAACGGATCTATGCGTTTCAGAGCCACTAAGTTGAAAAAAAGCATTTACGGCAATTGGTCTGTCTGTGTCCATGTGTCTGTGTGAGGGCCTGTTTCACCATTATCTCTCGAACAGGTGGACCGAGTTTAATACTTATTTTTTTGTTAGGGTTTTGTCCCCCAATACATGTGTACAGAATCTGACACCCTACATTCTATAGGCTGTAGCGCAAAAACTATTTTGATGAAACTTGCCTTAAATCTTCTAGTTAAAGCTTTCTAACTATTCATAAATAAGGTATATCCCACAGAAAAAGCTGGAAAAAAAGTTATGACGGAAAGAATATTTTATTTGCGCATAGTCGCATACTCGAATAGTATGCAGTTTTAAATGACTACTGCAAAATCATTAGAAAGTTAATTAAATTTCTTATATAACAAAAAAAAAAAAAAATCCAAATCGGTCCATTATTAGCAGAAAATTAGCGTTTTGAACTTCGTACACATGTTATAAATTATTCTTCCCACGTTCCTATGGATACCAGTCCACCTAAAAACTCTACTTTTCCTGGAATATTCTAGATATGCATTTGAAAGATAATTTGATTGTTTACAAAACTAAACATAAAAAAAAAAAAATTAGTCGGGCTAATATATGAGATGATATAGCAAAAATTTTTTGTATACGACGCTATACGACCAAAGCGGTAATGAAAGTCGTGTGAATGGGCGCACCAGATATTTTATTAGGCATCGTGTTTTTGTTATACATTATTTTACACCATTTCATATTATTTTGTTTATTCAGCTTAATTTAGCGGTATTAACATACCGCATTTAGTATTTTTAGGATAGTGCTCCAATCCAAAATTAACTACTTTTTCTCTTCAGATCCATTTGATAGGGTGTAATCTATTTCAAAGCTGGTATCAATGGCTTATCTACTTTGCGAACATGTTTCCATTTCTCGTGCAAGCAAACATTTCCCAATATTGTGAGAGCTCTTGTCTACTCTGCAAATATTTATTTTCCGACCTCCTGAGCTCTACGCTTCTTAAACAACCTCAGATATAACCGGCTAAAGTTATCCTGTTTTACTCCACAATATATCATTACTTCGGTTAATACTTAATGCCTGTAACTATGTCTTAATTTAATGTGTAGGTATAAATGTGATTGATTGTTAATTGTTTGGAATATCTTAGTGTTTTTAATATTTGCAACATTTATATGATTTAATCACTTAACTTATGCATGCACAAAAGATTTATATAATGTCAACATTAAAATTAAAATATTAATGGCCATCAGTCAAGGAGAATATTCAATATGCGTAGCCAGTTTCATGACATCATTCATCATTGATGACTTCATTTCAACATATTTATTTTTTAATTGGTGAAAAAATTAATTTTTAGACTATTTTGGAAGCAAATTACGAAAATGTTGGCTACCGTATGTCGTCTGTTATTTAAAAAAAATGTGTTTCACTCTGAAAAGAGAAGCGATTTCAACAAAAAAATCTGGTGCGGTGCACGCATCATACAACTTTCCCTTACAACAGGTAATAATAATCTCTTAAATATAATTTTAAAGAGTTCACATAAACACCACTTGAAATAATCTCAGCAGCATTCACTTCTGTGCATACGTGAGTCTTCTCTGATAAAAGTACAATAGAATAGTTTAAACAATTTTATAATAACAATTCTGTACACTATATATTTTAGGTTTGTCAAGATGAAAATATATTTTTAAAGTTCAGATTTCATGAAAGTTCCTTTCAGTTTCCATGGAAACATTTTGTTTTCATAAAATAATATAAAAGTAGAAATTATTAAGTTAATTTCTACTATTATATTCTTACATTACATTAATAGACAGCGTATTGTTGACAACAGGTTGGAGGCTTGGTGGGAGGAAGATCGGTCGTGTCCGTCTTCTTTCGGCCGCGCTCGGCTTTCAATCTAGGATCACCTAGTACTTATAAATATACGCTGTACTTTAGCTAATACTGGTCTGATTTCGATGATTCCTTTTTTATTTTTTAGAGAATTTAATTATCCTGCATATTATAGCAAGTATAATTTACCATAAAATGCATACTTTTTGAGATATGCAAAAAACTTCTTCTTTTAGCTATAACTTTTTTCATTAAATTTTCTCAATGATGTACTTATTACATAGAAATTTAAAGAACTTTACGAAAAATAATTTAGCCAAGTTTCATCAAAATCGGTAAAGCCGTTTTCGAGAAAACCGTAAAAAGGAGTAAAATCGATATAAAGTCGCATTTCCGATTAGTCGATTTCGACGAAAAAGTTGCTGTAACATCACATGTATATACTTACTTTAAATTGGTAATTTCAGTAATGTATAATTTTCGTTTTTGAGTTAAGCTGTTCACACAGACCATTGTGAGAGACTTCGTATTTGGACTTAGAGGACCTTAAAATGTGTATTTCCGTTGAAAAATCGAATTCGAAAATTTTCGCGATTGCAATACTTCCGCTTACTATATACCTCGTATATAGGTAAGGGAAAATAAAAAAGGGCAAGTCTATTACGTACTTGTTCCAATAATGATTTATTTTAATCTATTTAAAGAAATATTTTTAAATTTTCAAAGCTCAATTTGTTTTTCATATTTTTTTTTTTTGTAATTTTGATATTCTTATTTTATTACAAATGGTACCAAATATTACCATCGTATTTTTTTCGATACTTTCGGAAGAAGACTTTTTTGAGACTTTTTTTTTCGAGACAAAACCAATAAAATTTAGTATAAAAATAATTCCAGTTATTTTTGTAAAATTGTATGATAACATATGTATGTAATTATTATTTTTTTGTATCATATTTAGGCGTTAAGTCAACTAAAAACCAACAAAATTGTATTTATTATCTAAATAATACTTATATATATATATATATATATATATATATATATATATATATATATATATATATATATATATATTCATTAATCTCGAAGAGTTGTTATACAATGAAATGAATTTTGACTGTCTCCATCATGGAAGATTTTTTTCTCGATACTCATTTTGTTAGATACAATTAAAAAAAATAATTAAAGTTGTAGGGTTCTTTTTTTCTATTTTTATAACTCAGAGAAGGGAAACAAAAGATGATACAATTCTTCGTGATTTCAGAATAAAACGCCATAAAGAGCCCTATGGGGATATGTTGTGATAAAAGTACGCGCGGGACAAAAGTGCGCAGTGGTGTTTTGAAAATACAGTTTTGTTTGGAGACATAGTGATGTTTAGGAAACATAGTTTCATAGCAACCAGTCTCTGTGTTGGATCAGAGTAAAGTAATTTACAAAATAATGAATTTATATAATCATGATCGTTCCAGATTTCAAAGCATCTCATTCTCCTGAATCACTCAACCGCTATTTATAGCATCGTAAAACGGAATTTCGTGGTATCATTATTGCAGTGAGCCACAAAAATGAGGTAAATCTCTCCGAATTAGATCAGGATGATAAAGAGGATGATGCCTTGCTCCAGAAAGGCAACTTTCTTCTCTTTAAGATAGAAGGGAGAGCCAAGGATTCTTTTCGGCTTCGTGCATTCAAAATTAATTATTTTTATCATGATTTCGTGTCACTACGATGTCGTGTTCCCAAGATACCGAATAAGACGATTAATTTGACAACAACGACATAATTTAAACGCAAATTTATGTTTAAACGAACTACACACTTTTGTACCATCGTATGTGATAAAAGTTAGCAATGAAAGGGTTTAGAAAAATTGCGATATCTCTGTTGACAATTCTCCAATAGAAGCGGCTCTTGGACAGGATTTAGTGAAGGTCGTAATGTATAAATTTCATACTGAATATTGGGAAAATTAATGACCAATTGTTCTAAATATAAACAAAATTGCATACTTTTACCCGCACATACCCATTAAGGTTTTTATTAATTAATGTAATTTATCTAGGACAACGAATTGTACTTAAGCTACTTTTGTTCGCTCCCTAATTTTTTTTGTATGTACTCGATCTTCACGACTAAACTAGCTAAAATTTTATAAATAGCGGTTGAGTGATTCAGAAGAATGAAATCGGAAAAGAACACTGTGCCAGATCATTTTTTTATAAATTACTTTCTTGGACTCATGGGACTCTAAAAACATTTTTCACCCATTTTCATTATTTTCTTCCATCTTTAGTAGCTAAGAAAGTAAAACTAAAACCAATAAATCTCCAAAATAAATTTAGGACTTTGTTCAAGATAAGCAACTCTGTCAAACTTAGAACTGTATATACATTCTGTTTGTCAGCGGCGAACTCATTATTTGTATTATTATATTATTCATAAAGGATATGTTACCAGAATATTTATTTTTTATTCTCATTCAAATTTAAAATAGGTAACAATATAACACAACTTATAGACAACTATCATGTTCGCCGTTCAACAGAAAACAAACGCCTTTTAATTTATTTATTTAGGAACTTTGAGAAGGCATATATAGGTAAGACATGCGTTTCACCAACGAACGAATTCACTCAATTACGAAAATACAGTCCAGAGAAACTAAGGCTCCAATTAATTTATGTTACAGTTAAACTACAGATTGTAACTAACTAATTTTTACACGCTCCCTATTTTTTTTTTTTTTTATTAACTCGTTCGTTTCGATCTTAGGTGTAGAGCTTCATCAGGGTTGATTCATCTTTAGTTACGACAAAATGTTCTCAACTTACAGAACAGAACATTACATTATCAATTGACAACGAATCAATCCTGAAGTAAGTCCACAACGTACCAAGTACCTTGGTCAAAACGTCGGCAGACGCAGAACAATATATTTCATTACGGTATGTTTTCTTTTTGACTGCAACCCAACGATCATCTCATTGATTTCATCTCCGCTTAACAATGTCTCCATTATCAAAAACCTGTTAAGAATGATTGTAGAATTATCTTTAGAACTAATTAAACTTTTATCCTTTCTTGACACTGTAATGAATTCACTTCATATTATTTTTATGTAATTGAGTAATCCTTCAGTATCTAAACTACTAAAAAAGATCATTCCTCCAAAAATTGCATGCAGACCAAGTACTCTATGCTCTGTCATACACGACTATAATTATCGTTGAATATACGATTTATTTCTAATTTTATAGAAAATATGTAAGATGTATATTTTAAAAAGAAATTTTTTTATCGATTATTTAAATTACTCAGAAAACCGGATAAAAATATCTTTTAGTAAATCAATAGGTAGCAGTGGGTCATTTCATGCTCTGTTGCAGAGCCATTTCTAACATCACTTCCATCAGCAAAATTGTAAATCATCGGTCTTGAGTAGATCCCTCGTACTGTGACAATTCACTTAAGGGGTGTCAACCCGCCATTCACTTACATTAGGAAAGGGCCTACAGTTTCACTGAATTTCGTTAGTGTGTCTTCAAAAATACTGGCTATTGCTATGACGGAGTCTCTCGCAAATTATTAAAATAATTAGATGATTATTTAAGAAGATTATTATTATATTTTTTACTAAAGACAAAAAGCGGGGACTTAATAAAATTAACTTATAAAAACATTTTTGATTTATTAATTTACATATTTGTATTTCTTCTAGATAAATAGAAATATAAATTTATATATATATATATATATATATATATATATATATATATATATATATATTTATATGTATATATGTGTGTCATTCTCATCAGGCTTGTCAAATTGGTCCTTCTGGCAAGATGATTTTTAGAAAAAGTAAAAAGAGACATACCATCCTTGTTTGTGTATGCTCTCTAGCGTATCTGCTTCTAAGATCAGTATCATTTTTGCGAGTTTTTTAATTTTTAATATTTTCATTACTTTTGCTCATGTATTTAGACCATAAATTCATTGTTACCGTTTGATTAGAAAAAAACTTCTTTTTGGTGATGATCCTGGTAGAGGAAACTGTAAGCTATTCAATTCAAGATGGATTTTGTTTCTTAAGCTTTTCAATTTTTTGAAAGCTAATTATTTACCATTTATCTATGTATGGTCCATATCTTCCTAATAAGTCCTACAAATCTATTATGCGTTACTAGATTATGTCATAGGTGGCTTTGAACTTCATTCACTAAGGAAAAATATTTTTCAAGAGATTGTCTGATCTAAAGAAGATTGTCCAGATAGCGGTCAAGAATAAAATAAAATAGTTGTAACTATTTATTTATTTTACACATTGTAGTTCTTAATCAGGGCAAACAATAAAGATGCAAAGGAGTAATATAGTGATAAAACGACATAAAATATTTTTTTTTTTAATTTTTTTATTTTTCATCCTACATTGCCTCTCGGAATTACGGGTTTCGGAAGAATTACCTAACGATGAGTCTCTTCATCCTTACTGCGTGTCCGTTCTTAATTGAGTCTATTAAAATAGTTTGGTCCTACTATTTCTTTCCAACCGTATACGAAGGATACAAAGTATGAATAATTTTCCTGACCAACTAATTGAGGAAAATCACTCTCTGTAATGACATAGAGGATACGGATTTTCTTCCGTAGTATTGTTCTTATTGCCTCAAACGCGGTGCAGATTACAACTATTTGCTGAAACAACTATTTTATGTTTATATTATATAATATATATATATATATATATATATATATATATATATATATATATTATATAAAATAGTTGTTACAGCAAATAGTTAAAAAACAGATGTGGGAATATATAGACAAATAATAATTGATAAAGTAACGAATTATATAATTATACAGCAATTTAATTTAAAATATTATTATATTTGAATTATCAATTATTATTATTCTATGTATTCTTACAACTGTTTTTAAACTCTTTGCTATAACAATTATTATATCAATCTATATCATCTTAATATCATACTTATTAATCCTATTTTCTATCTGTTCTATTTTAGTTTTAATTTTTATATATATTTTTAGCCCTGATGAAAACCTACAATGGGGCTGAAACGTCGGAATTAAATAAATAGTTACAAATATTTTATTTTATTATTTGCCGCTACCTGGACCAACTTATCGCACGGCCAACTTATCAAAACACACAACAAAAAAAATTAAAAAGAAAATATTTTTCCATTGTCGGCTTATGGCAGATAATATAAGGAGGACATGAATTTCCCATCAACCCTGCACATAGCTTTCTTGCAAGTCTGAGGATCATAATTAACATGTAAATTATAATAATACTGCACATGTAAAAAAAAAACTTTTTTAATCATTAAAAATAAAACAAAAATATTATTACTCACTTTAAAAAATGAAAAATAATAAACTTATTATTGAAAAACACAAATGATCATTGAAAAGTAAAATAATATTTCTTTAGTTAAATTCTTTAGTTAAATTAGTTCAAGTAAATTTAAATTAGTTAAATTCTTTAGTTATTTCTTTAGTTAAATTCTGATTTAAAAAAAAATTACAAATAAAAAACAGTAATACCCAAAATCTGGATAGGAACTCACATCACACTCAGGCACGGTGTGTCCGTCTCTGATTTTGATAAAAAATATTTCGAGTGATTCTACATTGGAAAAGAGTTGAACCATATCCTTCCGTTTCATCCAATGGGCCTTAGGAGCTGAAAAAAAAAATAAAACATGCTAGAAATGCTTTATTTTATATCTCGTGTTTGGAGAATAATAACGACATGATGTTTTCAGCTAAACATTTGTTTTTTAGAGTATATTAAAGGAAAAATATAAACATGAAAAAAAAAATGATTTGTGGTCAAATAAATTTAATAATGTGTTTAAAGTATTAAGTAAACTAGCTTCATAGATTTGTTCACACCAAAAATGATTGCAGATTTGGATTCAGCACACCAAACACCTTATGTTGAAAAATCATTTTTTTTTTCAGTTCCCAGTGTGCTCAAAAATTTTAAAGCCACAAAATTACGTTTGGGTTTGAAGTTCTGTATCTCCCCTTCAATGTACCCGATATCGACGTTGTTGGACTTTTTAAAAATAGGGGAGTTTCTTCTTTCCACGCATACAAAAAACTATTGCATAATCTTAGATGGTCTGGGTAAAAAAAAGGTGATAACTATATAAAAATAAAATTGAAGTTTTTTGCTGATAACGTTAGTTCTAAAACACGTGGGAACATCACGGTTAAAGCAAATTGCGTAGTTTGGGAACCTTTACCGATGACCCAAATTTGGTTCGAATTATTCAAAATATTCCTAATTTATGAGCGATTATTTAAATATTTTAAACAATTTGAATGTTATTTACGCTTATTTACAATTTTTAGAAAACTTTACAATATTAAAATTGATAAAAAAAATATGTGTATTTTGAAAATATCTATAATAAAGAATATTACTTTTTTAGGATAGTTATATCATCTTGCTTTGGTTTTCATTAGATCCAGCGAAAATAAAATGCTCAAAATACGTATGTATCATGCGAAATATATTACAGAGTTTCATCAACGGAACAATTATTTTTTTTGGTTGTGCTTTTGGTGCTTCTTTACCAGTAGAACATATGTTAACTTGAAAACGAGTCCTTAGTTATATTTCATACATAGCTTTCAAAAATTTTAATTGGCAACAACTTTATGGTACTTATTAATTAAAAGTTAGATACTTCCATTTCCGAAGATGGAAATTATTTTTTCCGGTGTGCAATAGGATTTCCACATTTATATACGTGACAAACAATTTTTTTCTTAAATTAATTTTTTTTAAGTAAGTAAAATAAACAAAAATCAGATTGCAGCTAAATAATGCTTCGAATGTCACAAAACAAGAAATATTCATTTAAAAAAAATTGAATTATTTATAATGAAAAACAGAAAAATAATAACATCTAATAAACTAAATCATCTTACAAATGATTGTTTCGCTTGCCAAAGTATTTTTCTTCTTTGTGAAAACTAGAATTTTTTTAATATGTATTGTTTCTTTATTAAAAAAAAATAATACTGAATCTGGAATGAAATAAAAATTCTTCGCAAAATAAAAATGATTCCCTTCTATTAAATGAGTTTTTTTAAAGCGACTTTACCTAAATGTAATTATCTGAGAAACCATTAATATTATAATGAAGCACAATATTCCAAAGAAATTTATGTCTCCGAGATTAAAAGACTGGGTATCATGATTTAGGTGGAAATTGAATTGTAATTATCATAAGTAAATAACCACCTTGTCTTTTTAAACATTCAGGGCCAATCCGTCGTCTAAATGCTTTTAGGAAAATTAACTTTCTTTATGATTAACAAAAAAGACAACCAGACCATTGACGAATAAAAAGACATCTTGGGATACCATTATAACTTAAAAAATTTCCAGTTGCTACTAATTTAAGTGCTTATTATTTCCGTTGATCAATTTAAATGACTATGTCCTACCATTTTTCTAACAATCTTTTAAAAAATATCCACCTTTTGTCAAGCCAAGTAAGTTAGTTCATCATCAGTTCATAGATTATAAAGTATCTTGAATATTCGTGTTCTTAATAAAAAATTCGGTTCTTATGTTATTTTTCCGGATTTTTTTTTTAAATATAATAAGAATGTTAATGAAATCATAAAGTTTAGTTAAGTATACCCGACTAGAAATTTCACATTGAAAAAAAAATTAATGAAATATTAAAAAATATGTATTTATAAATATTTCACATATATGTATATTTCTCGCATACATGATTTCGAAACTTAGATTAAAACGTGGGTTCGATTCCCGGGAAGATGCCCGCTCTGCCTCATGAGAATAAATGAGTAGCTGCATGAATAATAATGTGGCTGTCCGGTATAGAAAATTAAAGTTTACGTCTGACCACAATATTTTTAACTCGTAATATTTATATCACGTAATATTTAACTTCCATCATGTTTGTAACTGTAATTATTTTTATTCTTTATTTTATTTTTATTTTTTTATGCATATACATACTTACATTTATAACTTAACTTATCCCCATTCTCTATGGTATTAGTTTCATTAGTATTTCATTAAATACATATATTTCATACAATCAGGCTTACATGATTGATAAATAATTTATTAAAACTAATTCCGGTGTTGACAAAAGCATTTGCGACACAAAATCAAATTTCACAGCACTAACAATAAATTTTAAATAAATAAATGTTAAAGTTAACCGTACCATGTCCATATTTAGACATATAGAAACTAAACCATTTCTTTTCGACACTTACTGGCATTACTGTACAACTGGAAGGATCTTTAATATTTCATACATCAAAAACTAATGTTCGACTATTTTTTTATATAAATGTTTTTCCAAGTAGGTTATTATTTTTTATTTATTTTTTTAATATTGGTAGTTTTAAGTATTTTAATAGGTTGCAATGGATTTGTGGTCCAGGAATAAAAGCAAACTTTTCTGATTCCAAACAACTCAGTTTACAGTCTAAGTATTTTATAGATTATTAAATATTTCTGAATATTCCTTCTGAAAGAAATTAAATTTTTGTGATTACAATAGTATATTGACAAATAAATACATTGTTGGACAGTGGGACGGTAGTTCAGAGCGAGAGGTGCTGCTCAAAGACATCGGGATGGCTGCTTCAGGACTCTACTCCTGTGAGGTATCCACTGCCACACCTATCTACACAAAAGGATCCGACTCCCATGAGCTTGTCGTCATCCGTAAGTAATTTTAATTAAATCATTTATATAGTTATCGATAGTTAACATTTTTTTCTTTTAATAAAATAAAAAATAAATTTAAAAAATAATTTTAATTAAAATTATTTTAAATAAAAATAGATATGAAGTCGATTTTATTCATTTTTATATTATGCTTTATTAAAATGATTATCACATTTTGACACTAACATTTTTATCAACGTTTCGGGTAATTTCCTCATCCACAGGATAACCCATTCTAAAAATTACAGAGCATAATTTTCACCTCGTAAGTTACCAAAAAACTCTAACAAATTTACCCAAAACTATATTAACCTTTTTTCAACATTTATTTAAACAAAAAAAATACTGACTATTGTCTTAATTCTCCACCCTTTTAGTCACATTATCAATAAAATTTTATTATATATTTTCTTATAATAGTCGATATTTTTTTTAAAACTTAATAAAAGAGTGTAAAACCTTGCTTTACGATCATTCTCACAGTATAACATTTCATGGAATTAGAATTTGTTCTAATCTCTATTGTTATTATTTTATCCCCATATGTTAGAGTAAAAAATGTTATAATGATTTTAATAAAACATAATATAAAAAGGAAGAAAATCGACTTCATACAGAAAATTAAATTTATTTTAAAAATAAGATTCTTCCATAATAATAAAATTAGATTTTTTAAAAATATAATAATAAATCTTATTTATAGGCGCTGTTAGGGATATTATCATCCAAACAGAACATCTAAAGTTGTTGCTGCCACCCAAAAATAGTTAAAAGCATTCCACGATCTTTATCATAAGCCATAAACATAGATAGATATAGTTTCTGAGATACAACTTTGATCCCAGTTACAATAATCTTTTGTTGCACTAGCGGATTCAAGGGGAGGAGGAGATTACGGGCTGAAGCCCCTTCCAAAAGAAAAAAATAATTTTTTAATATTGGTCCATTTTTGTTTCCATGAATGATGCCAACTGATTAAGCAATATATAAAAAAAAAAACAGTTTTGATTAGTGAGCTTCAAAAATTTCCCGAGGTAGGACTCTTCTGTTGATATGAGGTATCTCTATCCCCAGAAGCCCAGTGTTACCCTTCCCCTCCAAAAAAAAAATTAAATCCTGGATCCGTTACTAGTTTGCTATGTCAGGTATGAAAACTATACGTCCATCCAAGGACCTACATTAAAGAAACCCACCCCAACCGTGGATGGAAGGGAGCCCACTTCCTATGTAATATTTTCTGTGCATGGGTATATTATTTAAAAAATAAAATTCAAATAGGTTTATACAATTCTTGTTTACAGATAAGAATAATTAACAGAATTTTGGGAATGGTTCGGATCCTGTGGACCCCCTTCTGGCTATGCGACTCACATAGATTAGCGCTATTCCTTCTAACCAGCGACTCACTCTGTTCCGAACAAGTCTATCATCCTCCGACTTGATAGATTTTTACATTAATACTGTATCCACTCCTGTGCCCCAATGAGGCGAATTTGGAAAATGCGTTTTTATACTTAGCTTTACCCTACTTTCAAAGGACAGCGTACAATTACGAACGCAAAAACTAGTTTAGGATTAGCAGGTAAGACCTTCAGTTGTAGGAACGCGTTGGAACTCAAACAGGGTCTAGCCTTGTTGGAATTTAAGATTACGGAGTACATTTCTGAAGTACTTCCATTAATTTGTGAGACCATTAAGCCCGTTGCCAAAGGGAGCCCTTAATTAGAAACCTCCTCCTCATTACGGTATATTTGGTGTATTCATCCCTGATATAAAGTCCCGCTGCCTCACCGGCTTCCTACCAACTTTGTGCTTTTGCCGCTGTTCTGTCCATCGTCTATTTGTAGGGCTGTTTATTTTCCAAATTATAGTGCATAGTGCGACTTGAAAATGTGTAAATACATCAACATAATAGAGCTTATATGGGACGTTTAGAAATTAAATAAACTCTGTCAATATTTGGCTCAAGTGAAAATGGATAAAAAATGAAGTTTTTATTTTAAATTATCTATTTTTGAAGAAACTAGAAAGGAAGACTGGAACACCGCATTTTAACAATAGTTGTAAATTTGTTTTATAAAAGTGTAATTTTCATACAAATAAATTGTTGAACAAAAAGTTAATGCTAACCTAACGTTTCTTCTTAAATACTATCCCTTATTATTATTCTTTATCCATACATACTTATATTCTTGCCCATACATACCTAATAACAATGATTGCATATACAGAAGATACCCGTTTATCCATATAAGCAATATCCGAAACCCAGATAATACGGATGTTTTTTTTTCCTTTAAGTAGGTATTTTTTTTCTAACAATATAAAGTTTTTCCTCACAATAATGTCAATAGAAATTAAAGTAATTTAAAACACATTTATCAATAATTTTAGCCTGTAAATTGTTTTTAAATATTTACATAATTCGTATAAAATAAAAATTATGTGAAATTCTTAAAAGTGTGGCAAAATATTTGTTGGAAAATTATTATAACCTAATTAAAGCTCTTCTGAAAATGGGGATTGAAATTTTCTGATTGTGAGTGCATATTTAAAATAAATTATAAGTTATTTTTTTTTTTCAAATTATATACATATGTCTTTTTTTGTACCCCTATATATACATATGTACCCCAGATATGTTTGTATACATTTACATATCGAAAGTGTTGAGGTAATACGAAGTAACCCTCAATTTTTAAAAATTGGATTTTTACATCATCCAACTCTTTTGCAGTCATTCAATCCCCAGATCCTTACTTTTTACAATGTTATTTGAAGATTGGATGATTGAAAAAATGCAGTTGAATTGCTGCAAAAGAGTTGGATGTCGCAAAAATTCTATTTTTGAAAATTGAGAATTACGTCGGTTTAACTTGACACTTGATATTCACTACATACCAATCTTAATACTTAATAAATGCCATTAATATCAAGATTTTTTTTTTGTATTTACTAATCATAATATATATATATATATATATATATATATATATATATATCTCCTAACCCGAATTTCGCGTTTTTCGCAATATCTCCTAGTTAAAGTATTCCCATTAAAGGGGTCTACCGTAGTATCTAGTTAATTAATTAATATACAGCTTGTATATCACGTTGTCTAATGTCGCATTATTAACAAGATATGTTCTTTATATAACAAGAGTGTGAAAACTAAGTAGATATTCAAATTTCCTTTTGAATACCTATCAATAACGCGACTTGAAAAAATACAATTTACAGTACATGAAGTCAAAACAGAAGTTTATACCAACTATTATCAAATGGTTCAGAATATTAAACAGAGACACCACACGACGAAATACAGCAAAATGGGACCGCAGTATCTAAGAACAAAAATAATATTTCTATTTGTTACAGCTATTGCGAAAAATATTTCCACTTCCATTAGTACAAATTGTTTGTTTTTTATTATTAAAAATTTTGAATAAGGTATTTATGAAAATTCAAAATTCGGAGATGTGATTGTTGTCCTTTAATACAACAACCTGATATATAGTACTTATGGACACGCCTGGACATACCTGCAGACATAGGATATAATGTGCAATTTTCCTGAATAAAAAACACAATGACTCTAAATAAACAGTTTATTGATTTATAATGTTTCAGATATAAGTATGAAACATAAAATAAAAGTAAAATTATGTGTTAAAAAATTTCGATTGGTAAATGAGTGGTATCCTTGAGTACATCACCATACAGTGTCCGAATATGCAACACAAGCCATTTTATTTTCTAAATGGAGATAGTAACAGGTAGGTTATAATTTCGATGACTTCAAAATCAAAAATAAATTTTCGAAACCTTGATATTAAACGAGGACTTTGACAAATAACCATACGAAAATTAGAAAAAAATAGAGATGAGTTATTTTTTTTTTTTACTTCTGCCTTTACAAAAGAGTAAAACAAGGATGATATCTGGGCAATGAATCTTAGTAGCTAAGGCGATACAGGGCTCAATAAATCATATAATTATTAACAATATTTGTGTAGGCATTACAGGAACGTATCAAATTGTCATTTTTAGTTCACTAATTACATAGCCTGATCAGAGAATAGAGGGACGAACAAGATTGCTATGGTGTTTATTCTGAAGGAGAGAAAATAGGATATCGGCAACAGGAGGTCGATGTAACCTCAATAAAAATATTATAACACATTTCTGACGAATTGACGTGACCTCTAGTCCTCAAACGTGCCTCAGAAGAATTCAAATATACGCTATCTCCCACAGAGGCTTCAATATACAGAAGCCGATAAGGGAATTGCATTTGATGTTTCATTTTTAGAAATTAAAGATCGAAAAAAATATGTTGATGTACACTGAAATATTTTTGATAATTTGAAACAACTTAAATCATCATTATTGAATTATTTTGGTTTGGATTATTTTCGACAAATCTTGAAATTACCTTTACAAAATCTTTTTAGGCTTCATAGTGTCATTAATCATGCTATAAAATTAATGGAGATTTGTCACAATGTAAACAAAGGCTAATTGATTTCAACAAAATGAATCTAAATTCTTGCTAGCATTGACTATAAGCAATATTCTAGTAACAGTTGGATTATTTCATTTTAAAAAACGATTGAAAAGAATTTATTTGTAATTCGCAATAAACAAATAATTTTGATTAACGTATTGATTAATTATTTTAATAAAGAATAATTATTCTTGTTAATTACTATTCGTCATTCGGATTATTAAAATACCAAATAATTTACTGGAAAGTAATAAATAAGACTAATTATTATTTCCTGAACACTTAATAGTTGTTTTTGGAAAAAATGAAATGAATATAAACAATTCGCTATATAGGTTTGACTAAGTTATAACTGGCATTTTTGGCTAAAATAGGATTATTGGTGATTCTGACTCTCCTTTGTCTAACGGTAAAGAGAAACTAACTCTAACTGATCTATTGAAAAATAGCCGTTTTACTCATTTTTTTTTCCATTTTTTTTTTTATTGGTTTATTGTTTTCAATTATGAACCTTTGCAATCGACTAAGAAATAAATAATTAACCCCTAAAGTGGTTCCATCTTGCAATTATAGTTCATTTTTCTTTTAATATAGTTTCAAGTAACCAGATTGTTAATAAAATTTGTTTTGTATGAAATACAGTCATAATATTTATCCTTTGTTTTGAATAAGCATAGAAGCATTGATTCTATCTCTCACAACTATTTTTGTCAAACAACGATTAAAAATAACAAATAAAGGAGCAAAGAAACAAATCAATAAAATTGACCAATAATAGATAAAAAGTTATTTCTTAAGTTATTATTCTAGTTACATTAGAATACATTTAGAATATTAATATATATAATGAATATATATTAGAATAATGCCCAACTCAGATTCTAGTCAAGTCGTTTTTTGAAAAAGGGTTAAGCGCCAAAAATTCAAAATTTAAGTTTCAATTTATTATGGAACACCGCCTTCATCGATTCTCACTCACGGTATTCGAAAATAAAATTGGAAATGGTCGAATAATCGACTATAGATGACGTAAGCACCAAATACTGACGACTGTAAGTCATCAATCTGGCCTTGACCCGTGCTAGAAGTATTAAAAATCGAGCCTGCGCATGTTTTAGCTCACAAAACTCGAAAAATATTCGGTCGATTTTGATACGGTTTTCACTGTGATTTAGAGAATTTCTTCCGGAAGGTTTATATACATTAAATTTTTCGAAATACCCTTCTGAATGGGAGAAATGGAGAAAATTATATAAATAATAGGTAATTTTGTAATCTTTGTCATGACAACTTCATGCATGTGGAAGCAAATTCATTACAAAAACATTTTAACAAGAGTTAAATTATTGTATGAAAGCGTTATTTGATAATACAATTGGAGATTAAGTGAAAACAAGTGTAACAAAGTGAAGCTTTATTGCCGTTTTGACAAATGTGTTATCATTTTGATCCTGTTCCCAGAAAACGTCTAAATGAAATGAGACGAATTCTAAACAATACAGTCGATTACCGAATAAAATTTCATCCCTTTGGCCTTGAAATATTTAGAATCAAAATTTTTGTTGGTAACCGGCTGTTTCGTTGAAAGTTCTGGTAGCCCCAAAGAGTTTCGAATCTACCGAAATTGCTCAAAATCAAAAACTGAGACAACGGAGTATTTCGCTCCCCTTTTTAAAAAATAATATTATAGTCATATATGCTGATATAGTAGTTTGTATTTAGAATATTACTTGAAAGTTGTAAACAAAAATTGTATAAACCTATTTGAATGTTATTTTATAAATAATTTATCTAGGCATAGAAAATATTATATAGAGAAAAGGCCCTCTCACATCCCCGGTTGAGATGGGCTTCTTTAAAGTAGATGAACTCCCCTCCTTCCTGAAATGGCTACGCTACTGTTGGAATGTTTATAATTAGTTTATAAAATTATATTTTATAACATTGCTTATAAACAGGTCTTTCGTTTGCTCTGTAAAATGATGTTGTTGATACATATGAAGTTTTATGTATATATACATATAATTTCACTATTGAAGCAGCATGACAATTATATTCAAACTTTCTCGCCGAACCTGAAGACAATATTATAGTAGCCGACACGAAATTAGGCGGTTGAGTATTTTTGCCATGTTGCCGTACTCCTAGTCCCAACATACCCACGAACGGATGAGTTCAACCTTGAAACCGCTAAGGCGCGCTAGTAGTTTGGCTACGTCGACCGTCCCTTATTGCCTAGCGCTCCCCTTACTAGGCAAAATTAATTTTAATTTTCAACTTGTTTGTTGTTAAGAATATTGATAATATTAATCTAATTGATATTAGGTTTTACTTAAGAATAGTGAACGCATTAAAGTAATTGGCTTGAGTACGCTTTATTTTATCACGACTAAATGTGAAAGAACTTAATGATTCCAAACCTTTTGTCATTGAATGATGAGTTAGGTCGTAGAGCAAGATTTGGCAACGCCGCAATTTCTCATACCTGCCTAATTCCTAAAATACATAGACATTGTAGCGTATTTTTAATAGCTACTATGTCTACTATAGTATAACAAAATTCAAATTAATTTAATATATATAATACACATATACGATATATTCAAATTTACATATGTTTTTTTACTCTCCTGATAAGTTGACAATTATTTTCCTTGTAACTTTATATTTTTCTATCTGTCATACAGGAGTGAGACTCTCAACTTGTTAATTTTTTTTATTATTTTCTCTCTAGAGAACCAGATGGAGGAGCCAAGGATCTCGTTTGCTAAGCCTGTCTACACGGTTGGTGATTGGGTGCGTGCCAACTGCACCTCAGGTAGGGCCACACCGACACCTCACGTCACCTGGCTGGTCAACGGCAAGAAGGTCAACCCAACCACATTAACTCATAGTGTTTAATATATAAATATATTTCAAAACTTTAAAGGATATATTTATTGTAAGAAAAATAGTCTCAGTTTGCAACAACAATAATTTATGTATATGTATTTAGTAAATACTCGTAATGTGTTTTGTTGAAAATTTACAGTGACCGTTGATTCGGTCAACGAAGACAGAACAAATTCTTCCATATTGGATAAAGCTGGACAAATACCCCATTATCTTTTTTGATTTGGCTTTTGACATCTTCCAACGAGTCCCCTTCTTTAGTGACCACGCTTCCCAAGTAGACGAATTATTCCACCTGATCTACGGCCTTTTCGCTTGGAAAAAGTGGATTCCGACATCACTCGTTCACTGGTATTTTTTTTTGTTTTACTGATGTAAATCCGCAGTCCAACTCGGTTGGCGATTCGGCTTAAAGCATTTAACTTGTCCTGCAGATCGCTGAACCGATGTGCTAGAAGAAATAGGTCATCGGCGTAGCCGAGATCCTCCAGTCTCTCTCTTCACCCCACTGGATTCCACGTCCCCTAAGCCTAGCTCTCGTGATCGCCATCGAGAACAACAATGAAGTGAGTCGGAGAAAGCACACAACCTTGTTGTACACCAGTCTCAATTATAATTGGATTCGACAGCAACCTCTTATAGATGACTCTGCATTCATATCTATCATATGAGCTCCTAACAAGGTCGATTATCTTTTTAGGGATGCCATATCTTTCGAGGATTCTCCACATGATGTCCTGGTTCACTGAGTCGAAGGCTTTTTCAAAGTTTATTAACGCATGTTTAGGGGGCTTTGCCACTCGACGCTCTGTTCCAGGATGATTCTCAGCGTGTTTATGAGATCAGTGCAGCTGCGTTTCCTCCAAAAATCTGCCATTTCTTTTCTTAATCGAGCCTCCAAAGCTCGTATAGTCCTTATGAGGATAATGCGGTTTAGCACCTTGCTCACAACTGGAAGCAATGTGATCCCACGCCAGTTCGTACACTCGGATACGTTTCCTTTCTTAGGTATCTTTACAATCAGGCCCCTTTTCCATTCAGCCGGTACTTATTCCTCCTGCCATATCTTCTTGAAGAGGGGTTCGATAATTCGGGCTAATGCTCGAGTCGACTTTCAAAATTTCAGCAGGTATGTCATCGATTCTGGGTGCTTTCCCATTCTTCATGTCACCGAGGGCCACAGTGATCTCATCCAGTCAAGGCGGGGATTCGTAAACACTAGGGATGTCAAGAGCCGGCATACAGAAGTGTGGTTCCTCAGCTTCTTCACTGTTCATGTTCCACACCACTGATAAATGCTCTTCCCAACGCTTCAGCTGGTCCGCTTGAGAGGTAAGGAGTGTGCCATTCTTGATTTTAATTGGCCGGGTCTTTTGGAAACCAAAAAGATACTAACAACTTTTTACTGATCATTATTTTTTGTGGAGAGAATAGCGAGGGACAGTTAAAATAAAAGCAGAACAACAACTTTTTAGTAATAACCGGTTAGGTATTTCGCAAATGATATATGTCCATATTTTTTACACAGGGATATGTTGTTTCTGAAATAACCGATTTATTAGTTATTGCTCTGTTTACATACTTCCCATTTCTTTCTGATACTTGGTTTTTCATTTAGTCTTTCACAGTAATTAACAATTGATAGAAAAGAATTTAAAAATATAATTAACGATTTGTATTACCATTTTAATTATTCCTCGGTTTTTAAGTTTGGGTTTAATTTTATTTAAGAATACCGTTTTTACTTAATTTGACTAGGACTAAGGACTTTTCGCGTTACTCCTACCACCAAACGCACTTAACCATTCGATTTAGTATGACAAAATACATAAAATATGACAATTTTCATTTAATTTTTTACGATATTTGCACAAATAACTTTCTAATGACATCTCGCAATCTTCCTAAAACCATCTTTCTATTTCTCTAAAGAGGGCTGCCATCTATGCGAAAATAGTTATTATTACAATTCACTGTAAAAGAAACTACCCTGGAGAATGAACACCCTACCTGGAAAAAGGCTCTAGCCAAGAGAAAGCTTTTCTATCTTATCCCATTAGCTCCATTGTCAACTAGATGAGAAACAAAGCTACTCTTTGAGAGGGAATAGAAACCGGAAAGAACGTTTACTCTAGTACCAATCTGACAGAGTGGATTTGTCACTTAATTGCTGGACAAGAGAAACCTAGGACCTAGGCCCTATTTCATAGTAAAGTACAAGTGGAAAAAGTTCGTTTTTAGAGGATACACGTAACTTGTTTATTAGATAATAATAATTGTATTAATTTTTTTTAATTTACTGTTTTTTAATATAACTATTTTAAATTCTATAACATATTATAGGCACGCTCTGTTTCATAAAAAAGTACAAGTGGACCTATGACTTACTACACCTATGACAGTAATCAGTAAATTAAAACAAAAATGAATAAAATTATTATGATCTAATGACGTAAAAAGTAGCCTGTAACATCTAAAAATGAATATTTCCACTTGTACTTTTCTCACTTGTACTTGTACTTTTGTACTTTATTGTGAAGTAGGGCCCAAGTTTTTCATAGCAAAATAAACACAAATATCCTTTCCTAATTTCCTACTTTCAACGGTTTGGTAGAAGGCTAAGCATCACAAAATAGGAAGTATGGCAATTTTTTTTTTTTTTCCGGATCCCTCAAACAAAAAGAAAAACATAAAATTAGTAACATTATAACATCATGCAATTTAAACTATGATTCAGGGTACATACATTACCTTATTCTACCTGTGGTATTTGAAGGTGGGTCAACTATTTACAAACCTGTGGTCATCTTTCCTATATAGGTTCCTCTAATGATTCGGAGGTGAGGGGCCTCCTCGTGACAAGGAAGTATGACATCATTGGTTTGTGTTCAGTTAAAGGTCAAATTTAACAGTATTGACCATGCATTATGTCTAAAATTCAGTTGATTTGTAAATAATCCTCCGAATATTATTTAGTCCTTACTAAAAATGTAATCACAGAATGATTGTTTCGCATTCATTTTTCGATGAAAATGAAAATAAGTATAGACACACAAAAACAACAGATGTCCATTAAAAATGTTCTTTAAGGCACGCTATTATCGTTGGATGAATACAAATTAACCATTGTCTTCTTCTTTTATGTCTAAAACAAATTATTTAGAAATTTCTATGTAATATTCATTCCATAATTCTGCAAAGAAAAATTAATTTTTTCTAAACCAATAACGAAAAAAAAGAGAGATATATGACGGGAGGTTACATGAAATGGCGCCAATGAATGTAACATTCTGGCAAGAGATGTTGAAAAAATATCGATATTTTAAAAAACATATATCAATATTTTTTATCATTATTTTTTTCCCGACACATCGTAATATCGATATTAAATTTTGGGTATCGAAAACCGATATTTAAAAAAAAAAAAGAAGGAAACTAAATATAAAATAAACAATTCGACAAGGACGGCGGGTTCGACAATTCGAACAAAGAACCATAAAAACTTTTGGCGTGGTGTGTTCGAGTTATTATTGATACTATCTATAGTATCGATAATCGGATGTCGAAAGCAAAATATCGATATTCATATTGATATCTATATCGGTTAACAATATCGATATCTTGAGAATATCGGCATACAAATATCGATAGTTAAAAGTATCGTTGATATTTTTATTTTAAAAAAAGTCTAAACGAATTGAAGGAAGATTAGGAGATAATCTGTTTTTTCGATATTTAAATTCTACTGGAAATAGACTTAATAAAAACAATATCTTATTTATATAAAATTTAAAAATTAAAAAAAATCCCAAACGAACCTGAAAGAGACTAAGAAATAACCTGCTTCTTAAAATTGAAATCCTGCTGATAATAAATTTAATTAAAACAATATCTTAATTGTATTGGCATAGAAATATTGATATTATAAAAAAAAATATATCAATTAAATCTGCACAGAAATATCGATATATGTGTGTCCCTTTAAAAGATCCTTTTTAAAATTAAAATATTAAAATTATAGAGACTCGAAATATCGATATTTTTTTTTTTTTCGGAATTCACATCCCTGATTCTGGCCATATCATATGATTAGTTTAGACATAAAGTTTTCTTGCGTCATTCAGAGTAATACGGCCTGAATTTCTTAGAGAAGGAGCAACAGAACAAGGCTTGGTTCTTCAGTCTGGAATCGAATCCTGGTATATATTTCCGAAATTACTATTTAATTTATTACCAATAAAAAGACGGATGATTTGTTTAATCCTTACTGTCTTTTATAATTGAAGACATGAGTGAATGAAGTACTATGTAATATATTTACTTGGTGTTATGAATATCTGACAATCTTCACTTTGTAGCTTTAATAACCCAAGATTATAGTCGCATAATCTCTCAGTTGAATGGATGCGTTAGATTATATCTTTAAGAAAATTACATACACAAAAATTATATTAAATTTTTTCAAAACTTAAAATTTGTAACATAGCAGCTTCATCCACTCATTTCTTCAACTATAATTACTCAATTAGCATACTGATTGAAGAGAATGGATTTTTGTCATCTATAATTCAATGAATCATATTTATTTATTTTACTTGAGGTGGCGTGAGCTGCAAGATGCACACGGTAAAAAAAACCTTTTGTTTCAGGCGGAGCCTGGGGTAGTGAAGGTCCACCGGACGGTGGGGAAGATCGGACGAGCAGAACTCCAATTGCAGCTGCTGCCGAAGCACCTCCCCGGGGTGCAGCTCACTTGTCTTGCCACCATACCCGCCTATCCCACGGACAAGTATGCTGACAGACGGGCTTACACCATATCAGGTAAAGCGGTTTTCTCTTAACAATATTAAATCAATCGGTTGTTAAATAATTCAGAATCAAATGGTGTCAATTTCCTCAGTATTTAAAGATTTATTTCTGCAATCTAGACATTCTGAAAAGTGTTGTTGTTAACCTAACTAAATGAAAATGTTTCCAAGTATTACCGTTAACGTCTAGGATATAATCATTTAAACGATTCCTCTCTTCCTCTCTATACCTCTCATATTTCAAAATACTACAAACGTTAATCATACCCATTTCCTCATGTTTAACTTCACAAGACTAAATACCACGTTATTCGAGAAATAACTTGTCTTTAGCGTTCGCCAATGGAGGCATTCGACTTGTCAACTACTGATCAACAATCAATTCGTATCCATGTCCCTCAGGATGGGTGCGTCGAATTAAAAACAAGTTTCTCTCGTTTAGTGTAGAATTCGTTAGGAATTCATAATAACCAACAATACTTTATACACAAATCATCAATTTTTTGTGGCAGAACAATTTTCTTTTGGTCTATTACCCGTGTTCGTTATAAAAGCACAAATGCAAACTTTCAATTTAATTTTTAATTTCTTTTAAACTTAAGAGGTATTTTTCTACCAATACTTTTCGACAAACACGTTTATGGATTCGTATGTAAGTCAAGGTTTGCACCCCTCTCCCTACCCCCGACGTCAGTAAATTTCTATTATTTTCAATGAAACATAATATTTTAGGAAATTATATTATAGTATCCTCTAGAGACTTTGAGCATGAAATATATGCTTTCAACAAGGGCGTGCAATAGTTGCAAGAAAATCCCAAGGTGGAAGAAGTACTTCCACTTGTGACACTACGTAGAGATATATAATAATTTTTAAAACCCGGTCATTCTATTTGCGTCAGGAATGCAACTCCGCTAAAATTTTGAAGAATAAAGCTTCTGAGCCTGGACATACATTTTAAGTTGTATTCAAGGAACGATTTTAAAATACAAATAGAAACCTAGTTCTAATATTAATTTCTCAACATTATTAAAATCTTCAATACTTTCTTTGCCATTTTTATCCTGTACTCATATTATACAAGACTTTTTTTTAATGTTGTTAATTTTATCAATAACCTTAACGATTTTTTCTGCTTATAACTGTCATTGTTTTAAATGTTATAACGTTAAATTATAACAATGAAAAATCAACTTTTTGATATCAATGCAGCATCTTTATAAATTATTTAGTTATTGGGCTGTAACTTTTGGTTTTATATTATTTAAATGCTGGGCCGATTTTTTTTTTTAATTCGACATTAAAGTCAAAGGTACCGCAAGACGATCATCGGACTCGATTGCCATCAGCATTATGTCCCAAAATGGCGGCCGATCAGATGTTACAACAAACGGATGGATATGACTACCAAGCTCTTCGATCTGATTATAATTTATGAACAAGATACTTTTAGGGATGGAAGGATTAAAGTATTAGTTTAAGTACATAATAACTGCTCACCACTTATAGAAATTTAGATATGACCAATTTTCAAACTTTTTGGGGGAGTTATTGGGTTAAAAAAACCATACCTGAACGAGTGTTAAAAGAAACGATTCATTCATTGATATTTAGAAAAAATCAAATTTACATTTTTATAAATAAAAAAAAAACAGGCATTGCTATTTAATCATTTTAAGGCGTCTTTAGTAGAGTGTTGGACCTCCTATGCTTCCAATTAAAAATTCGCATCGTTGTTTCATAGTTCTTATAAGACTATAAATGTGATGTTGGGGCAAAGAAGCCCATCTCTCAATTAATGCGTCTACCAGTTCATCCAAGTTATCTGGACAAGGCGAACGCATGTGTAACGCGTTGAAGTGTATCATTGGATTCATGTCGGATGAACAAGATTTCTGAATGATTTCTTGTTCCTCTAAATCACGTTCGACCACCTTTGGTCTATAATGTCGAGCATTATCATCAACAAGAATGAATTTTTCCCCGATTTTCAGAGATAAAGGGAAAATAATAGGCTCTCTAACATTTTATAGTTATGATTGTGCGGTCACATGCTCATTTCTGAACAATTTCAGCTGAGTTTTTCGATTATTCGATATCCCTGGCCAGATCATTTGTGAAACTCCTCCATAAGTCCGTACTGGCTCAGTCATACCTGTTGTATTGTTCTCTCCACACTCTAAAATGTCTATTGTGATTTGTTCTTCATAATATATCATAATCATATATTATGAAGAACAAATTTCGATTCCTCAGTAAATAACCAACAATCTGAATCCTCACCGGTCTCCTCCTCATCGAAGCAACATGTTCATGAATCACGAATGTCTTCCCATGGAAGACGGGCTTCTGTTATCTTGTTACAAAAAAAACTCCTCGCTGGGCGTCTTGCCATCATACTAACTTCATGAAAGCGGTTTCTAAATGTTTTTGTTGAAATGCGGGCCCTTGTTGTCGAGCTGTTTAACTTCGTTGTCGAGTGGTATGGATTTTCAAAAATCGGATCTCCTGAAGGGTAGTTTTTCGAACTCGGTATGCTCCATGAGTATCCTGAGCACAGATACAGTTCCCTGGGATTGTGAACAGACTCTTCTGATAACAGTATGAGAGGAACCAAGTAAACAGCCCACATCACGATGACAATGGTCTGACTCCAAAAGAGCCCTATTAGTCCAGGAGAGATAGACTTTCTCAAAGTGATAATTAGGAGAAAAATATTAGAAACAAATTGAAAATGCTTCAGGTAAAATCAGTATATGTCAACATAGTGAAAAAATCATTAACGTGCCGAAAAGCGGTTTTTTAACGTTTAAGTAAGATGTGGATTTTTTTTTTATTAATGATAAAAAAATAGTACGAAATGGCGTTTAAAAATAAGTAAAAATGAGTTTTAAACAATTGAAGTCGGTCAACGACTTTTCGAGAATAAAAATTAAAAACCACGCAATATGATAATTTTTAGACATTTTATTGCATGGTTTGTAATTGTGCAGGAATTTTTTTTGGGGCTTAAATTGTGGCTTTTGTTAGGCCCTATCTATTTTTAGGTATTAAATCGGACCAGGCATAAATTTCATGAAAATAGGGTTGTAGAGAAACTCCTCGGGAATAAGTTATTACATTTTCTCAATTTCCGAGAAAAGTTTTTTTTTCCATACAATTTTTATAATAGATAGGCCCTAACAAAATCCACAATGTAAGCCCCAAAACAAGTCTCTACGACAATTACAAACCCTTTTATAAACTGTCCAAAAATTGCCATATCTCGCGGTTTTAATTTTATTTTTGCGAAAGGTTGTTGGCCAACTTCAATTGTTTAAAACACATTTTTTTCGTATTTTTAAACGCTATTAGGTACTATTTTTTATCATTATTAAAAAAATTAAAAAAATTCACATCTTAAACGTTAAAAAACCGCTTTTCGGCACGTTAATGATTTTTTCACTATGTTGCCATATACTGATTTTACCTGAAGCATTTTCAATTTGTTCCTAATATTTTTCTCCTATCACTTTGAGAAAGTCCAGTGGAAATTTATTTCAAAAAATGAATACATTTTTTCTATCGCACCTCTGGACTATATTTATTCACCATTAAGTATTCGTAAAGGCATTTTAAAGGTGTCTAGTGAACTGGCTGAATGAGTACGAATATTTATATCTTTAGGTGATAAAATTATGATTAAATCCCAATTGGGTAAACAAAATTAATTTGTTTTTGTTTATTTTTCATTAATCCTCATGGTGAGTAAGATTAAGATAAATATTGTGTATATGTTGTAAAAATAGTTTATTTTTCTGCATTTGTGAAAGTGGTCCACTTCAATTTGTGAGCAGTTAATATTAAAATAATTAACAATAATGCAGCTGTTGCCGATTATGTTGGAACAGCATTTGAAATACTCCGGCCGAAAAGGAATACCAGTTTCATTCTGGTTGAGATGGCTATTATTTTTTTTTTTTTGTATTATATTATATTTCGGAGCAACAGAATAAATGTTGGTCTTCCAACATTTGAAAAATGTGCTGATGATGGAGTACCAACATGAACTGACAAAACGGCAATAATAGTTGCTTTTATTATATTAGCATCGATTAGTTTCCGATTCATAAAATGATATTCAATATCTAAATTTAATTTTTCATCCGCTTGATTATATTTTTTTTAGTGGACGTAGTTCCAATGGGCAGGCCAAGAACCGAGATCCAGAAAAGTTCATCAACTATGCAGGGTGGTACATTATTTCTGTTCACAACGATCTTGCCTTTCTTCAATCGTTGAAAACAGCAAAAGTAAGTTGGTTTTGTATTTATCCAAATGGTTTTGTATTATAATTTATCCAAATTATTTTCAATTTTTATATTGATATCCAGACCCTATTTCATAATAAAATACAAAAGTGCATGTACAAGTGAGATCAGAACAAGTGGAAAGATTCGTGTTGAGAGGCTACAAGCTACTTGTCGTCATTAGATAATAATAATTTTAATCTTTTTTTTTAATATAACTATTTCATACGCTATCGTATTTCAATATATAACATCTTGTACTTTACTTTATAGACACCCCATGTTTCATAAAAAAGTACAGAAGTACAAGTTAGCCTATGACTTGGTACGTCTATGACTAACATTGTAAAATGTTACAATACGATAACATTTAAAATAGCTATATTAAAAATAGTAAATTGAATAAAAAAAAAAATTGAAACGTAAACATAAAGGCGAAAAATTCGAAATTTAGATTTCTATTTATTAAGCGTAGTAAACACCACCTCTATCTATTCTTGCTCACGAAATATCGAAAAAATATTGTTAATGATCTAAAATCGAAAATTGATGATGTCTCAGTCGTCACTCGGGTCTTGGCAAGTGCTAAAAACATTAAAAATTTATTTTAATTATAAAAGTTTTGCCACCTGAATAAACTACTCTAAACAATAAAGAATAAAATTTAAAATACATATATTGTTATTTTGGAAAAAAGGTTTCTGTAATGTTTGCTAAATGACGCTTACGCCTTTTTCAAAAAACGATGTCATCATTCAATTTATGGCAAGGTCTGAAAATTAGAAAACTTTTTTTTTTTACAATTTTCGTATTCACAATGAAAGCTTAGTTCATAGCTGCAATTAATCGTTACATATATGACATTAATCATCGTTTAGATTCTGAAGAAACACCGAAGAAAAGTTACTTACTGAAAGGATATACTTTCTGAGGGGAAAATCAAGTGATATTGGTGCTAATGTGGTAAATCCTGGTGGAAAGTTACTGAAAAGCATGAAGAAAAGCTTTGAATAAATGCACAGCAAAAGAAAGAATAATCTCAGGAGATAATGCTCATTTTAGTGTTTCAGGATAAGAAACATAAAGAAATACGAAATGAATACAAATTTGTATACACTCAAAATGTAGTCATTCATTACACCTGACAGAAATACATGAAATTTTTTTTTGTGGAGGAAGGGTCCTTGGGCCATTTTATACAGTACTGTAAAAGACCAGTTCCAGGTCAGAAGTTAAGGTTATTGTTAGTTCTAAACTAGGTCTACTCTAACCAGTCTGCAAGTCTCGGAATTAACTGTTCTCAGGATAGGGTTAAGTCTAGAATAAAATTAACCCAGATTTTGGTTACTCCTAGACTAAACGGGAACTAACAATAAATTCTTAGCCTCGAATCATAAGGTCCTGTAGTAATAAAAAAAAAAAACCTGTACCATTACATTTGTCTTGTGTTCAGTTCAGTACCAAGGAAAGAACTGTTCCTGGACTATTCGAGCTAGAAACACATTCGAATGCCAGGTTTTTCATTAAACCCATTGACCGATCAGGTACTCACTTTATAGAATCAGGGAGTGCACCAGGAGTGTTTCCTGACCCCAGAGTTGTTCCATGCTGATATAACAAAATAAATACATTATCTGCCATAGCTGGACTCCAAAGTGGGCCCAGGAACTAGGGTCAGTGCCTTATCATCTGAGCTACCAGGTAAAGTTGTTTTTTCTTTTGTTCATTTTTGTTTTATTACTTCTTTTTTTTCAAATAAGAAGGGAATGTTCTATTCCATGCTCATTAATATTATATATATATATATATATATATATATATATATATATATATATATATATATATATATATATATATATAAAATTATTGTTTTTGTAATGTTTGTTCCAGATTTCAAGATAACCAGAAAATATTCAGTGCTCTTTATCATACATATCAGGGATGTTTCCCAATGACTTTGTAAATATTATACTTGTATATAAATTTATTAAGAATGTATATATAAATATTTAGATTTGTTTATATTTGGTCTCTTTAGTTTAATCTCATATGTAACTTATTTAAAAGACTTAATTTAGAACTCAGATGAAAACAAAGATAATTTAATTAATGTTAATGTAATATTCATTCTTAAACATACAAATGAACAAAAATTAAACATTTTGGGCAACAAATATTTAACATTTCTATTTCATACAAAATTAATGTCCAAAACTTTTAATCTATTAAACTCATCATGCAGATAATTCCAAAATTAAATATGATTTTATTAATAATAAAAATAAATGAGCTTCATCATTTGTTTGTATTTAGTTTCAAACAATTATCTGTGATGAGGGGCAAAATATGACCAATCTATTAAATCTTTGAATGTTTTTATGTGATAAAGAAAAAAAGTACCTGTACACTAAGCAGTAACTTTAAATTAAAACTTTAATATTAATTTATTATAATATAATACATTTTAATGTTAGTTTACAAATGGTTATGTTCCCTACATATCTTTCTCATCTTTAATGTTCAAAATGATATAATATAAAATAACAATTGAAAAATAAAATCAGAATAACTTTATTTTATTTTATTTTGTTTTTTACAATCCTAAAGGACTGTTTTTTTATAAGAATCAGACATAGATAAACCCATTCAAGACATGTCCAAAACAAAAATGCTTCATAACACCCGTAGATTGAAAAGGGACTGGATGGAAAATAATTAATTAATGGAAAATAAACACAATAATGATGTTTCCAGATAGAGCACTTACCTAATTGTTTGCTGTTTCGAGAGAAAGAAATGCATCATATACTGCACCTCTGTGCCTCCCAATAATATCCAATTAGTATAACCAAGAACTTCAACTGATCTGCTAAATAAAGTGTTAGCAGTTTGGATTTCCTATCTACTTTCCTAACTTCATTTGTATTTAATTCATCTGAAAATTACCTTAAACTCTTAATGCACATATGTTTAACTTCAGGCATGATTAATTAAATGATACAGATGAGCATCATAAGAAGCATCATATTCCAGTCTTGTTGCCTGATACTATGAATCCGGAAACACAGTGTCATTGTCTGCCTTTTAATCCAGTAATAAATAATGTTTAAGGATTCCCTGCTTTCTACTATACTCCAAAATAAAATGAAAGAAGAATATTTGGTCTCTCTTTAATCTTCCCAAAAATTAAATTGAACAATAAGATAAAAATATGAACAGAGCAAAAGTAAATACAGTCAAACTCTGTATATCAAACTTGCATACATCGAAAATTTATCGAACTATTTTTAGAAACCTTGAATTTTTATTAGAAAAAAAAATTCTGTATATCCAATAAAATTTCTAAATATCGAACAAAAAATTCTCATTTAAAAAAATATAAAATGTGATTGTCATAAAAAAGAGTTCTTAGTTTTCATACATGAGAATGTGTAATAATTAAATAAGAAACAAAAATACTGCACTGGTTTGCAAAGCAATGGAAATTCAGAGATTTTGTTTCAGAAGAAGCACAGGAGTACCTAAATTATCTGAATCTCTTTCCTAACATACAGTGATATTTTCATTTTAAATTCAGTTTAACTTTTTCTCTCTTGTTGTGTTTATTGCTCCCAAACATGACTTCGGTGGTGATGAATTATACACAAAAAGATGTTCGAAACAATTTTCCGTGAAAACAAGAATAAATTAATTTGTATGTATGTTTGCATGTTATTAATACATGTCCTTATTAATTTACATTTGGAAAAAATCTGCAATCACAGATGTAATTTGTACAATTTTTCGAAATAAGTGTTATTGATCGTTCAGTTTTGTTTTTCTTTAACCTTAAAAAATTTCCTTTGTTGTAACAATGTATCATTAACCACCAAAAATTGCCTTAGATACTTCTTTAACCCAAAAGAATAGCTGTAATTGTTTTTAGCCTGAAAGGGGTGTAAAATTGCGATCTTTCTATACATCGAAATTTCCATATATCGAATTATTTTCAAGGAACCTTCATGTTTGATATATAGAGGATCGACTGTATAAGTATGCCTTATTACATTTCAAAATAAATAAAAAGTATCAAACTATTCAAATTTAAAATTTCAACTGTTTTTCAATCAGTATATTTGTATCGTTAACTTTACCTCATATTGCCATTATAAATATTAAAAATATAATGAGAATAAATTAGAATAAAAAAAACAGGTTATTTTCTAAAATCTATTTAACAGTAACTATTTTTTTATTAAAAAATACATACGAAATTGGGATCATATACTAGATTTGATTGCATTTGATACATTTATTATAAAATGTTGAAATAAAAATTCAATGAAAAACAAGGCAAGTTTAAGTTTCCAAGCAAGAAATAAATAAAATAAAGAAAGCATGAAATAGACATATATTTAATCTTTTTTGTGTAGCTTGGAAATAATTAAAAAAACAGTTCCATTCCACCTTACTTATTATAAAGTTTACCATTGGACTAATTTAACTACTAATGGCATGAAAACAAGTAGGTATAAATCCCTTATTATTATTTAGTGTTATTTTTGCATCATAAATAAAATAAACAGTCAATTTTACATACACATTGTGACTTTATATTAACAAATACACATAAATGCATTGATGAAATACCTTTACAAACAACAATAATATTCAGCAATAATCTTAATGAGAAATTGAATCATAAAATAATAATTGCAATGAAGACAAGCCATGATTATTTATAACATTTTTACCTTTTTCACAAAACAAATTATAACAAACAAGACAACTCCTGATACTTAATTTACTCCTGATAACCAAAGAACAAACATAAAATGATAAATAAAATTTATAATAATTATTTCTGAGATCATTAGAAATGCTAATTTAAAATCCTTTATTACTTAAAATAAATGAGTAACTTTTTGTCAAATATCAAACTGAATGCAATAGGATCATACTTTTGTTTTAATTGTGAGTATAATAAGAAAAATTTGATAATATCTACTTCTTAGAGGAGTTCCATCAAATTGGAGGTGAGATACAAGAAATGATAAGATGGAAGAGAAGAGCAGTGAAAGCAAACATCTGTCACACTAAATTAACACGCATAATGAAGGAAGCAAAGAAACAATGAGAGCTCCTTTGAGGGTAAACATTGTGAATGAACATATTTCTATTGATGGTTTGCTCTATCCAACTATTAATTAGTTAAGTCTATAGAAAAAAGTAATAGTGAGACCAAAAGGTGATTAGTGATATCTAATAAAAATTTTCTTTTAAAAAATAAAAATACATGCTCAATAAAATAAATAAATCTTAACAACAAATTGTTCTTATCTGACATTTCCCCTTCTTTTTTCAGCATTTGTAATATTCAGTTCACTATGAAAATAGAAACTTAGATTTTTTATGAACATTTTTCTCTTATCTCTCACAATAGGAGACATAAATACAAAGTGAAATCTAACATCAAGAATAGAGGAGATGGAATAAACACAAGCCAAACTTTCATTTCAGTTATATAGCATAAAATTCCTTATTTTCAATAAGGAAGTTTCCATTAACATAAACTTCGGTGAGTGAGAAAAAATAGGCATACAGACAAAACTAAATACTGCAAAAATATAATCCTAGAAAAACAGGATACAGTTGTAACTTTTATAGCTGGTTTACTATTACATATAATTTCTTTCTCCCAGCTCTGTTTGAACTGCTTCCTGTGCCTTCCTTCTTATCATTCCTTGTACCCCACCCCGATGCACGTATATCCTAATGCAAAGCCACAGACAGGTCATAGGAAGGTAAGTTACCACTCCCTGATACTAATAATTCCAAGCCCGGCCTATTTCAGAAGCAGTTATTAGTGACCACAGAAAGAGTAGTTAGCATAGCTTTTCTATTCAAAATCAACTTAACTCAAATAAGATTCTCACATAAATAAATTTAAGATATTTACAATTTAATAAATAAAATAAATAAATAATAAATAAATCTGATAAAATAAATATATCTGAAATATATATCTAAAAAATAAATATAATATATCTGAAAAATAAATAAATCTGATTGCACAAGGTTTGATATTGAAAAATCTTAATCCCCTAACATAAACGAACGAAACAGAAAAATTAAATCAGATTAAAATCACAAAAGCATAATTTTTTTAATTATTTTTTTAGAAAAAGTATAAAAATTCAAAGCAGAGCTTAAAGTATCTCTCTTCCTTTCAATGCAGTTTCTATTCAAATGAATGAGAGAAAATTAAATAGACTAATTTGCTTTGTATTTCTGCTATACAATCTTCAGTAACTACTATTCATAAACTTTTTTTAATGCAATATTTACTCACTATTTTATGAATATGTATTCACTTAGCATTTACTTATACCGATTAAAATAACTCAAAATCATTAACAACCAAAGATGCTTCTTCCATCAATGTTATCACATATTTGATGAAAGCTAAGACATTTTTCTAAGTTTCTAAAGGATATAAAGGAAAAGCTTCATATATTTATAAAATCTAGACTGAAAAATAAATCAGTAATAAATTTATTTATATAGAATTGTAAATTTGATTTAATCAATGCATGTACAATAATGAAATTTTAGTCTTACTATACAACTTGTAAATGCTTTACCTAGTAGTTTATAAAAGTATAAATAAATTACTGATGTTATTCAACAGATCATACCATAAAAAATCATGATTTTCATGGTATACACAAATAATTATAAAAACAGATATCATATATTCATTAATAAAGGCCTTTATTACATAAATTCATAATATGGAAAGCTATTAATAGGTCATTAACTATTAATAGTTTTTTCTTACATTATCTTAATGGATTAATTTCGATTACACATTCAGGAGGCTATATTTTTTTAATATACAACTTCTGTGAAGGCCTAGGCCCTGTACAAATAAAGTCTGGCTTAGAATGATTAATAAATACAAATTTTAACACAAAATATAGAACATTACAATCAATAAAAAAAAAAGAAGTAAATAACTGCTAATTTAATAAATATAGCTAAAATTATCATGGAAAAAAAATTGCCCGATGACTGGATATTTTTTTAAATTATTATAGATAGGGCAGATTATCATTACCAGACAAGGGATTCTTGGCATAGAATATAATATTTTTATTAAAATAAAAATATCTCAAACTAATTGAGATCAAATTAGAAAAACATTCAAGAGGTAGCAAAAAATCTAAATTGATGGCACTCTTAAACAAAATAAAACTTTAATTATTAATATCTGGCATTAAAACCAATAAATCCGAAAACAAGAAATGGAATTAGTAATATGATGGATGGATCAAAGCAACAATAATTCATAAAAATAAAAAAAACTAAAGAAGTTAAAAGTAATGTACATATAAAAAATTTAAGCTTTCGCAATACAATAGAGTAGACTCATCTTTATCCAGCATAGCTATAACCAAGAAGGAGATAAATAATGGAAATCATCAGTACAAATATACTAATAATAACATGAAACCATCTTTTTATCCAAGAAAAGAAATAAGAAAGATATACGAATACAATTTTATTTTTAATAAATCCTAACATTGAACAAGAGAGTATTAAATGTATACTTGGCTGTAAATGTATTATTGTGAATCTCCTACATTTTATTTTACTGTTTTACCAATATATGTGAAAAGAAGGAGGTACGAAGTCAGTAATTTGAAAAACCTAAATTTGAAGTAAAAGCTAAATTCCAAATTGAGCTGATGAATAAATTTCAGAGAGCCCCACGATAGACCAGCACTAGGAGGCATTAGAGACAGGGCTAAAAGAAGCAGCTAAGGAAGAAATAGGTATTTAGGAGAAAATAAAAGCCAAGAAGTGCTTCACAAAAGTTTGTGAAAAGGTGGTGGAGGAAAGAAGAAAAATAATAGTCCTCTGCCTAGCCAAAACTGATCAACCTATGCTGCAAAAACACATAGCTTATTAGAACTAATCCAGAAAATATGGTAGGAGGAAAGGATACCAGTGGCTTGGAACTCTGGAATGAAATGTACGCTCCTTCCTAAACTGGATGTATTCGTACTATGAAAATATAATAGGCGATCAACAAGAAAGAGAGGTAGGAGCACTAAGACCACTAGGCCAGATCTTCATCCTAAAAACTAAAAAAACTTTCGTGAGATTGACAAAGACATGAACAAATGACCCTATAAGTAGATTCCTGATGCCTTTGAAGTTAGAACAGGTTTGAGGCAGAGATGGACTCTCACAGATGCTGTTCAACTTAGCCTTTGATGATAAGAACAAGATCACATGAAAATGGAAAAGTGAATGTCAGAATAATATAGCTGTCCTCGGAAGTAGTGAATGTCAGAATAATATAGCTGTCCTCGGAAGTAATCAAGAGAATATTGAGAAACTTGCTAAGTTTCTTCCGATTGCGAGCAAATCAGCTTACAAATTAAAGAAGATAAAACAAAATACATATATTTTGTATTATTATAATAATAAGCTAAAAAATCCAAAACTACACAATGTGAGCAGATGGCAAATCATTCTCGATAATAGACAGATTCAAATACCTCGACTCAACAAAACTTCAGTAAATGACCAACTAACAGGGATAGATCGGCGTATACCAAGTGCAAGCAGAGCTTTCTTCTTTCTTTCTAGAGTGATGAAATCCCGAAAACTCTTAAATTAAGGCTGTGCAATCCCGTGATGAATCCAGTTCTGATATATGGCAGCAAGACGTACATCTTGCACATATATCCGGCACATGCCGGCCCCATAGAAAGCAGAATTGAGAAATTTTAAAGAATTTGCATTAATTAATTGATTGAGGAATCTTCACAATAAATACAGACCAATATAGGATCAGAGTCTTAACACATGGAGAAGGAGTAATAAAGAACTGCTTACAGAAAGTACTCAGCTCGGCCTTATTGTACTTTTATATAACTAAAAATAAATTTAAATCTCCCATGGTAAACACCGGATAAGAGAGACTACTCTACTTAGAAACATCTATCCAATATTAGTTAAGTACAAATAATCTGTAGGTTCATAAATAAGTTTTTGATTTGAACAATTACTCCAAATTATAATGAAAAATAAAATGAACAATAAAATTAATGGAATGTAGCATGAGCATAGCACAAGAATGAATAATTAAGATTAATTCTCAAACCATTCTTTATAATGCAACCAGTTCAAAACAGCTTATAATAAAAACATATAGAATTATATTTAAATGTTTATAATTAAAAAATTAACAAAATAAACTTTAAATAACAGAAAAAAAATAAAGCTTTTAGTAAGATACAGAAAAATTGGTAAAAAGAATAAAGGAAACATTTATTGGATTCTAACAATAGACCTTTCATTTGACAAAAAAAAAAAAAATAAAAAAAATAAAAACTTGAAAATATTGATATGGCATTGCATAAAAACCAAAAATATTCTATTGAAAAACAAAACAAAAAACAATACTTGCAAGTACGCCAGAAAAAAATATGTACGCTCCAAAATCAGGTAGATTAGCCATATTTTTTTATCTTCAAACATTCGAAAATATACTGAGAAATACATAATATTTCAGATGAATCAAGATTACCTAAATCTTACAAGGAACTATGATTTAAAGAAAGTTTTATCATGTTCAAGAGATCAAGACAACTGAATGCTTCAAAAATTAAACAATAGGGTGTGGTGGATAAATTAATTGCTATCTATGCTTTGCATAGAGATTTATTTAAGACTAAACTTACTTTGTTTCAATGTTTCCAAAATATTACCGCAACTAAGATCCAGTTTAATGGCAATAAAACAATAACAATAGATCCGCCCCATAATTTAACTTGATTTTTAATATCACTAAGCGTTCTCTAGTCTTAGACATCTAATCTGTGTTCGACAAAATCAAAGACACAGTTTTATAATTAATTAAGTATTATTATCCATCCATTGTTTATGCTTTAAAATAAATTGATTAATGGAGCTGAAAATAAGCAATATACAGTGCCAATACTGTTGACCTTTGCAATTAAGATTTTTATGTTAATTTTGTCTAACCTTTTAAATTTCCATAACTTTATGCCAACCACTATATTAGTGTTTTTATACTATATTAGAATTTCCGAATAATAATTTTAATCTGTAAGAACAAAAGAAAAAATATGAGGTATGCCAAAACATTTTATAGCTATTGTATATGCAGATTTCATATAATGAAAACAGTTCACTAGAGAGACTAAGACGCCCAATATTAATTACAAGAGACAAAGAAGTTAAAGTAAAAAGCATAGCCCCCTCACAATAATGCAATGGAATCAATAAATGCAATTATAGTCAGGCTTCAGATGAGTGGTACTCAAGCTATAGAACAAAACCATACCTATATAGACCACCTTCAGGTCCGACTTGGGGATAAGGATGCTTAAAAGTGCATTTTGAGACACTTTTAGAGTACATTTGTCAGTTAAAACTTTTCAATTCAACAATCAAACCTTAGGAAAGATAAATAATAAAACAGTTCTAACAATAAGTCCTCACAAAAAAGATACAGGAGAGTGCTGTCGGACCCTCCTGTAGATCACTCGGAGGCTCTCGCAGACCACCTATGGTCTGCAGACACCTGATTGTGAACCACTGTGTGTGTGCTTTAGACATATTTAAAGAAAGAGTAAAAGGCAATAACAATATTGATGATAAAACAACAAAGCTCAGTTAGATAAATTAACAAAGAGCAGAACATTGGTTGGATCATGTAGTAGATGACATAAGAAGCCAGTCATGAATAGCCACACAACAGAACGACGCATAGTGTTTTCTTCTAAAAGAAACGAAAACTGACTAGATCATGCACTTGTGCAATAGAATAATATATAAACACACATTGCTGTATGTACATAGATATAATTATCTATGATATAAATAAAAAATAGATTAAATCTTAGTTAATTAGTCAAAACTGATTAATAGTGTTGGAAAGCTTGAAAATTATACACAAATAATAAACTGAGACACTAATGACAAAACATTAAATATGTGGATCTCTAAGTAGACATACATCTTTAGAACACAGTTAAAAATGGATCATTAATAGTATCTAATTCAAAGAATGTATGTAACTTTCGTCCAAGAATAATAAATTGTGCCAAAATAAAAAATATAAATATAATTCAAGAAAAAGTAAAAAGAGGAGATTGAATTCTTCATGAGAACTAAATGATCCAGTTCATTCATTCATGAATCCATATACTTGTTACTTTGCAGAACATCTTGTGCAGTATATTACTGTGGTAATTCATCATGAGAACTAAATGATCCAGTTCATTCATTCATGAATCCATATACTTGTTACTTTGCAGAACATCTTGTGCAGTATATTACTGTGGTAATTCATCAACCTTATACTTTTGTTTGAATAGCAGAAAAATAATTTAATTCCTCACCATGATTATGACACTTTATTTGGATGTGGTGAGAGTATTATGTTCTCATTCAACTGTTTGTAAGTATTTTATCTTAAGGATCAGAGATGTGCTACTAGCAATAGGCAGAGACTCATGATTCCATTTAACTAAAAAATTAACTGCCTACAATTAGCAATTAGCAATTTTTAGATAAAATTTGTTTTTATTTTATTTCAAAACATTAAAACTGAGAAAACATTTATACTTTATATCATTAAGTAAGTATTTTTCAATACCATTAATTGTTCTATTTCAAGATTCAGTCAGCAATATAATCACAATCAATTATTGTTTTCTAAACATATTTTTCATTCTTATTCTAATAAGCAAAAGAAAAATAAATATACAAATGTAAAAGCAAAAAATTAATACTTATCATTCTTAACATTTTAATAAATGGTGTGCTCAATAATATAAAATGACTAGATAAGGTACCCAAGTCAACAATGACTACTTTACACTAAATAGATCTTGAATGTTACAGTTAAAAATATAAATCTAAGAATAACAAGTCAACAAAATAGAATACTTTTTCTTTTTAACTTGTTTGTTCAGAGTAAATTTCTGGTCTTGTTTAATAAAATATCAATACTAAAATAATGATTTTTTTATACAATCTACCGAGCTGTTCAATGTTTTAGTAGTTGATTTTAAGTATATTCAAGATTAAAACGTTTGAGGGATGACGGAATCACAGAATAGCCACCATGCCCTGTTAATAAATAGAATGACTTCAGTATTAATAGTTAAGTCATTAACGTACTCATGGTCAATCAAACATTATTATAAGATCTTGCCATGAGGACATTGGTTAGCCTGGACTACTGCTCCAGCCATGAGGGTAAATTTGAATTCGGAGACTTAACTTTAATGTTGAACTGCTTCAATGTAGCTTCTAAAGACTGTTGATTACCAGAAAAATAGGCCGAAATAGCATTGTGGAATAGCAATAGTTGTTTATGCATCACTTTTATCTGGAAAAAAAATAAATATAAATTTATCAAATATAAATACATTTTAACAATTATTTGACAAGGGAAAATTCAAGTTTTGGAGGAAATTACAATAACCTACAGATACAGAACCTGTTGATTTAATTAGCTATCATTTTTTCCTATTCTTATAAACTACTGTTTGTGTTATTGCCTTTGATTTTTCCAAACAATTTTGAATACACGTAGCTGGCAAATTTTTGTACAAATTTGTTGAATATTTCACATTTAGTTCATTTATAGTAAAAATTTTGTAAAACTTTTATTCCTAGAATTCCTGGTCTTAGGTCTTATAATTAACTGAGAAAATTTAAGACTTTTGGGCACTGGTTTAACATTTATATAGAGTAAAGGCACCAATAGTTGACAGCACACCAGTGATTGACACTATTAAGTTATGGTTATTAAAATAAGGGTCTAGGAAAAAAAATTGATTTGTTAATATATGTAAACAAAGACTCACCTTTGATGTTTCGAAATTTTTTATTTTAAAATTTTGCTAATTATTACACAATGGTTTATTAATTCCAAATAGTAATATTTCAAAAATATCTGGTATGTCCCAGGACTTTCCTTATTGTTTTGGTTTAGAATTCAAACAATTACATAACCTTTCAAATGAGCATATTAAATGTCTCGGGAAATGTAATGTTTTCGAATTATCAAATAACTTAACAAAGGTGAACTGGTTTCCATAGGAATATGTGCAGAATGTTTTATAAAACATATCCACCTACTTCAGCAAACAAATTAACAGCACCATAAAACCAGTAGGCATCTATAAAGCAGAAACTTGGGGCTTGTTCCAAGATGATTGTCATAAACTAAGTGTTCTTAGTGTCAACTGACATCCACGCATCTACACTGTTAACAGACCCGGACGACTCCAAGTGCCACTGAATGAGCTCCGTGAGATCCGTTGGACTGGCAATGGACTCATTGAAAAGCGATTTCACACAATATATTACAGTTGCCACCCGAGAACCCATATCTTTGAACACGGTTTATCGTGAGAGGCTATTTGAGACGTCTCATTGGATTTGACCCTATAAATGAATGCCTATACACACTTCGAATCAGGAATATTTTATAACTACAACCTTATCAGTTGTCAAGTCCCGACGGAGAAATCAGCAGAGGAGGACAAGGAGGTTTTTTATGATACCCTTGAAAGAGTCTTTGATGGTTGCCCTCGGAGTGACATCAAGATCTTGCTGGGAGATTTTATTGCCAAGATTGGGAGGAAAGATATCAGCCAACTATTGGACTTCATGGCCTACATGAAGAAAGTAACTGTAGCGGGAAGAAACTGATTAATTTTGCTGCATCATGAAATCTTGTTATTGGAAGTACACTATTTCCAGGATGGACAATTCACAAGAATACCTGGAGATCCCCAGATGGTGTTACATTCAATCAAATTGACCACATTCTTATCAGTGCAAGACACTTATCAAACCTACTGAGCGCAAGAATGTAAAGAGGAGCCAATGTTGATTCAGATCATTACCTGAGTATAGCAAGAGTTAGATATAGGATCTTAAGAATTAGGAACGTAAGAGCCCAGACTCAGGTGCTTCATCGTGACTAAATTAAAAGATCCAGATACCAGATAGTCTTTCCAGTGCTATTTGGATATGAACTTAGGTGATGCTCTCCACATCACCTACACTGAAAACACAGTTCAAGATTATTGGGATAAGCTTGAAATGGCCATGACGATTCTGGGTACCAAGGAAAATAAAGAGATATCATCGTGATTCGACAAAGAATGTAAAAGTGTCACTGATGCTAAAAATGAAGCATACAAGTACATGATCCAGAGACATTATACCAGGAGTGCAACTGAAGAATATCGAAGGAAACGGTGTGCGGAGAAGAAAGAAGAACTTAAGGAAATAAAGGTCCATAGAAATGCACACAAAAGTTGAATATTCTTCCAAAAAGTTAATACTGGAAGGACCCTCTATAAGCCCAGATTTCAAATCAATAAGAAAGAGGACGGAAACCTTCTTACTAGCAAAAATGAAATCCTAGATCGATGGATTTAACACTTTGAAAAAACCATAATGAAGCATCTGCAGTAGAACCAATACAAGATATCTGTTCAGATATAAGAGGCGAAATAGATTGATGATATTGAACCCTCTGACCTTGAAGAGATCGAAGACACGATCAATAAGATGAAAAATAATAAGGTTCCTGGAGCAGATGGATGGCTTGCTGAGCTTTTCAAATATGGTAGCGAAAGTCTCCACTAGGCTATTTACAATCTAGTCCTAATGATCTGGGAGGAAGAAAGAATACCTCAACAATGGTGCAATGCTGTGATATAACCTCTACACAAAAAGGGAGAATGATTGGACTGTAGGAACTATCGTGGTATCTCCCTACTATCCTGCGCTTACAAAATATTGTCTAATAAATTTTTCAATGGCTTCTCACCCTTTGCTGAACATGAAATCGGAAAGTACCAAGCAGGTTTTCAAAAAGGGAAAATCAACCATTGATCAAATATTTACACTATGCATGATTCTGGAAAAAGGCCACAAATACAAACTTCCAACACACCACCTGTTTATTGATTTCAAAAGTGCCTATGATAGGAATATAGAAGGATCCTATGATAAATAAAATAAATGCCTATATGATAGAATAAATTCCTATGATAGAATGACCATGCAGGATGTTCGATTCAGAGTATGGATTCAATCAGACTGCTCCTCTGAGTTCTACTCCGACAAGGGAATAAGACAGGGTAATGCTTAAGGCAGCCACTGACGATCACTCCACTTCATTGTTCCATTTTTTTTTTTCAGTGCTGCCTATATCGATCAAAATGATGAAAAATAGAATCTTTTTTATTTTTTTTAAACTAAAAGTCCTAACTGAACATTTTGTTATATTTTTCTGACGACTAGAACAAAGTTAAAATGCTCGTGAATAAAAACAAACCAATAGTTTTAAATAATTTATTATACAATGTATTAAATAAATAAATTTTTTCGGCTCTCCTGAATAACTATGTTTTTTCATTGAAATGTTCCTTTTTTTTTTTTTTTTTAAACAATTGACTTGAAACTTTTTAGGTTTATCAGAAAGAGTTTGAGAAAGAAATACACGGAATGGTTTTTACAGATTTTAAATTACATATCAAGATAAAAAAAATTTGAATCTTGAAATTTTCACCAATTTTTTTTCCTTTTTTATTTTTTCATGGGGAATTTTGAGTTTCTATACCATCAAATTGATTTTCCTTGTGTCGATTTTGTTCAAATATCATTAAAAGTAAATTATGAAAATTTTGACAACACTATATTTACTGACAAACAATTTTTACTATTATTAGTAAGACCCACCAAGGGTTGTAAATAAAATATAAAATAAGTTTTTGATTTTATGCCTTGGTATGCTGATTCCAAAACACATTACATTTTTCCTATATCTTCATAAAAAGCCGTGTAATGGGCATATAAAATATTGAATCAACCATCATTTTGAAACAAAGTGTCAGAAGATAGTGTCAACTTGCAAGGGCCATTCTGGGGTGGCCTGTGGCTTTGGTGCCAAATCTCAGGCAAATCGGCCCAATAGTCTTGAAGAAAAGCCGCAGACGGCGGACGAATGGATTTTTTTATTCGATATTTGGTTTCTACATATCTTGAAACGTAAAACCTCAATTTTTTTCCCTTACCATCCTGGTTAAGGAGGTAAGTTTGTTTAATTAATCATTATTTTCTTATCAATAGTGATTATTAAACTTTTTAAAAACCAAAATGCTGTTTGAGGTTTGCCAATTACTACTTCTTGTTATTTTAATCTTATTTTATAAATGGCAACAACAAAACAAATATGTCAACTTTTGGTACACCAAAAGGCAGTTTCTACCAAAAGTTGGCATTAATGTTACTTGGCATTAATATTAGAGTCAACTACTGGCAAATTGAATAAAAACTTAGCTATTTACCTTACTGTATTCTAAAAGTTAGAATTCAATAAGAGTAGGTTAACGGACTACGTTTACTTTGATTTCCTTGATAAGAACCAATAGTTGACAGGGAGTGTCAAGTTTTAGATTTGAATATGTCAACTAATAGAACTGGTATAAAACTTCATTTATATTTAATTAGAATTGTTTTCGGTAATCTCTGCTAGTAGGCGTGTAGAACTTTACCCACTATCAAACAGTTCGATTATGATACCTATTAATTATTAGATGATAAAGAAATAATAACATTATTTTATTATTTAATATCGTCTATCTGTAGCAAGCCATGTGAAACAGTTACTGATCACTGTTACAGCTTATGTTAGGTAGGCACAATTTTGCCAGTGGGCAAATGTGATGTCAGATGGACAAAATGGTGCCTGCGGGCACACGGGTGGGGATTCCTGCGGTATGGCTAGTCTCCATGAGCTTGAATTTTTTTTTTTTTTTTCCACATTTCGAAAGTTGCAGTTTATTTTAGAATGGCCCTCTTAAGTTTATTTAGATTCCAGTTATCATGCTTATATTTATATTAATTCTGTGGCCAGATAGAAAAATATTCTAAGTTACTTTTTCATCTTATCATTTTTCCAAGATGTGATTCTGTGGTTTTTGACTTACTATAATTTGCCATTCTCATAAACTATAAGAGAAAGACTAATACAATCAATCAATCAATTTGGCGCTACAACTCGGTGACGAGTCCTGGTCTCCTCAACCAGCTTCCTCCAAACGCCTCTGTCTCTAGCAGCCACTATCCAGTCCCTGATGCTGAGCATAGTTCGAGTGTCACTTGTCACTCCATCAGACCATCGAAGCTTCGCTCTTCCTCTCCGTCTTCGCCCAAAGAGCTGCTCTGTCAGCAGCTTCCTTGGAATCTCCTCGCCTCCCGTTCGGATCACATGTCCAGCCCAGTGTAGCCTTCCTGTGCGTATAACTTGGGCAACATCGGGCTCTCGGTAGATATCTAGGAGTTCCCGGTAGATATCTAGGGCATATGATGGTCTTATATAGCTGTGTCTTCGTTTGTCTGGAGATATAGCTTTTTATAAGGCTAAATTGAAAAGTAAACAGGCCAGAGCATCTCCTTGTCTTATGCCTTTCTCTGTCCTAAATTCTTCAGTTCTATCGCTATTAATCCGTACCGAGCACTGCACGTTCTTCATAGTGAGCTTGGTGAGCGTAACAAGTTTGGCAGGTCCAAAGCTATCTAAGGCTTTGTACAGCTCTTCTCTATTGATGCTATCATAAGCAGCTCCAAAGTCAATGAAGAGGTGATGAGTTTTTAAATTATATTCATTTCTTCTTTCCAGAATAGTGCGAAGGCTGAAGATTTGATCAATAGTTGATTTCTCCTTCCTGGACCCAGTATTTTCTCTGCATAGGGCAACATACGCTGAAAGAGAATATTTGAAAACACCTTATATGAGGCCGGTAGTAAGGAGACACCTCAGTAGTTACTATATATCATCCTGTCCCCCTTTTTGTGGATTGGGATAACTACATTTTTATTCCAAGTCAATGGCAGCTTGGTGAGCTCACTGCCCCCATATTTCAGTAACTCTGCTGGAAGTCTATCTATGCTTTATGATTTTTTAATCTGTTGATGGCTTCCTCTATTTCTTCTTCATCTGGAGGTTCAAGGTCTACATCTGGAGTAATTTGATTTATTTCAAGTATTGTATCTACTGTCTCTGCCTCTTTGTAGTTAAGAAGGCCTGAGAAGTGATCTAAGAAGACCTGAAAGACTAATAAAAGAACATTAAAAAGAGAAACATTAATGAACAAGACTCCGGAATGTGAAAAATCCTTTTTTAGGAAAAAGTGACTTATAACACTTATAGAATTATAAGTAAAAAAAAAAGAATGATAAATATAATTCAGATAAAGCAAATCTAAGTTAAATAAGAGATTAACACAAATAAGTTAAATTAATAAAAGAATGTAGCTCAATAGCCTGATATCAACCATGACTGGGTATCATTTTCAAATAGGTAAAAAAAACTTACTCTATTTTCGTCAAGAAATCTAAGTTTTACAGTGAGATCTGCTCTAAGTTTTTCGAAAGCATCCCTATGAGCTTCAAAAGCTAATTGTGCTTCTTCAAGCCGAGCTGAAGTAGCTTCACTTCTAGGAGCCTGTGCCAATTGTTCCAAGTCAGTTCGATATGCATCATACTCAATTCTAGAATCATAAAAATATGCACATCAAATTAAATTCTGAAAAAAACAAAAAAACAATTAGATCAAGTAGAATAAAATTAAAGTATTTAGTAGAGCATTAATCAGCTGAGAGGAACATGTGACAGATCATAGTTTTTACTGGCACATGTAAAACTAAAAATGCTATCAGCTCTTAGAAAATGCCCTGAACTTTATATCAGGCCTGGGAAGAATTTAAAATAAATCATCTGAAATAATAATTAAATTTTTCATTTTTTTATTATTTTTTTTTCATAATAAAGGCCCGTAAGTGTACAAGAAAACTAAAGCTAAATTACCCTAGTTATGTTTTTACACTGCAATATAATATCGTAAGCTGTAACAGAGATGGAGAACACTATTGAAGAGTCTAGCTCTACCTGAGCTCTAGCTTGAGAGGAACTTTCTTTGTACTCAACAGTTTACCAGTTCAATGTGGTTTTCTGAAGAGAGCATATTACAGAATATAGTAAACTACTGAGTCATTACACTCTATCCATTCTTTAAGTATAAGTATTAAAACAGCAAGCTGTAAAAACATCATAACACTCAGGTAAATTGTAATAAGGTATACATATTACTAATGTCCTTCAAAGATTAATACAATTTTTTTTTTTTTAATGTTCATAAGAAAATTTACAAGTTCACTACAGCCTATTGACAAAAGTATATGAGCCTTTTAAAACATGGTAGATAATTATTTTCCTAGCATAACACTAAAAACTCACAACTTCTTAATGTAATAATTTTGGAAGAGTTTCCCCAAAACATTTCTATTTCATGAAAATAGCAGTGTTTTGAACTTATAAATGTTATAAAAAAAGTTCTAATTTGAAAAATTAATTCATGAATGATTTGAACTTTTATTTTTTCGAATTTTTGAACTAGTAAATTCAAAATATTAAAATTAATGAAAATGGTACAATCAGGAGGTGAAACATTGATAATATCAATAGGTTGCTTTTGTTTTAATCTAAATTATTGACTATGGCCCGACCTTACTCCCTGCATCTTCCCCTCCATTGCTTCTTTATTATTTACTAATTTACAGACTTTAATAAGTTGAGGGGGAAATGAACTAAGATTAAACACTATTTTAATTCTATATCTTTCACTTTTAGAAAATATATAAAGATCAAAATATAAAAATACACAAGGAATTCATGTTTTATAATAGAGATATTTAAATAAAACTGATCAAAAATATAAATAAAATAATCATACAGACCTGGCCGACTCATACTGTCTAATAGTGAGAAGAGTGTCTTCTATAGTCTTGTTACAAAGTGTATTTACTGACGATACGAAAAAATTAAGAGCTGACAAAAGGGTTTCTCCATTCCTCGTTAAATTACGTTGAGTTTCGGAGTTATACAAAAACTCTTCTTGAAGTTCAGGAGATTTCTGAGCCAAATCAGAAAATGCTTCTCCCAAAGCGTGCTGTAAAAAAATGAAACATTTCACATTCAATTTCATATCAATAAGGAAAAAAGAATAAATACTTAAATTTATGTAGAGAAGTAAAAACAAATTTAACTAAGAGCTTTTGGCAATATATATATATATATATATATATATATATATATATATATATATATATATATATATATTCCTATAAACTCCATAATAAATGAAGATATTAAATAATCAGTAGTAACATCTAACTGGTAAGTTAGATACACATAAACATACAATAAAAGTATAAGTTTAAGAGAAGTCTAATTGCAATAAAAATAACAATTCATAATTTGATAATTAAATTAAAGGTGTTACATTACAGACTGGATTATATAAACCTTGCAATTGAAATTAAAAAAATCTTATGATTATGGAAGGACACTAAAGACCGGAGCTGTTGAGTATCCATAAGAAGCTTATGATAGCAAATAAATAAGGAACATAACATTATTTATCTAAAAGTTGACAAAGGTATGTCTGTTTGTTCTAGCATCAATTTCTGGAGGGATTTAAAAAAAAAATCAGCATATATTTTTCAAGAGAAAACTACAAAAACAAAATAAATCTATCTAAACCCAATCATTTTAGGTTAGTTGGTAATGGGGGAATGCAGGATAGAAATAATGCTAAGTAAAAAGTAATAAGTGAAAATATCTATTTTAACTAAGAAAAGACACTTTTACTTAAGGAAACAATGGTTCAACTTTACAATCGCGGCCCATTAACAGTGGCTCCTGCCGAAGTTACCCGAACTAGCACTCTCTAGCACCATTTGTGCTAACTAACTGCTTTGTATTCAATTCCACAATTTGTATTCATTGGAATTATTAAAATTATTATTAAATAATTTAAATTATTAAATTATTAAATTTAAATTATTAAAACTGCTTATATTATATATTATTTCAAATTATTAGTGCTGTCAACTTACAGTGGTCTGGGGAAGTAGTCATAATAATTTGAAACAGTGATAATTTAAATTACAGTAAGGGCTGTTCAATTGAAAAGGAACTTTTGAGGATTTGTATAACTCTAGAGCGAGCGTAGCGAGCAGAAGTCGACAGCTCTGATCTAATTAAAGCAGTAATAATTGAAATTACGGTAAGGACCCAACCTCAACTGAAAAGGATCTGTTGGTGTCTTGTTTATCTCTTGGACGAATGTAGTGAGCGGAAGTCGACAGCACTAATAATTATAAATAATATGTAATTAAAGCAGTAACAATTTTAATAATTCCAAAGAATACGAATGTTACAATTGAATACAAAGCAGTATGCTAGCACAAATAAGGTTAAAGAATGCTACTCAGGTGACGTTCAGCTAACTTCATTAGGATCCACTGACAGTGCATCCTTGTAAAGTTGTACCGAAACAATTAAGTATTTCATTAGTTGCTAGCTTGAAATTGATGATTCGTCATTTTTAATTTGTCAATAGTAGGTGTTCTACAGTGTTGTCAAAAATGTTTTTCAGTTCTACACTATTAAATAAATAAATTTAAATGTATAAAAGACTCAAATAAACTAATTAATACCATTAAATACCTGAGTCTGAACTACATGATAAAAGTGGCTTGCAAGAGCTCGTGAAAGACGAAGGATATTAGAGTATTTCCTCTGTGTATCTCGCAATAGTTCTATTTGCCTTTCTAAATCTGAAAAAAAAAATTAAAAACTAGGTTCTTAACATTGTTATTGATGTCTTGACATTTATTTTTTAACATTGTTATTAAATACTTGTTAAATCAAAATCAAGACCCATGCAGAGCCAAAGGGGCATAAATATCAGGTGGCAAGGTGGCAAATGCCATGGTTAAGGGGAGACCTCGAATTAGCATTTATAATAATATAATGCAATATCAAATTATATTATACATAGTAATACAGTTAATAACTATAACTGTATAACTGGTATAACAAACAGCTTCAAATTCAAATTCTTCAAATTTTGAGTAAGAAGCTTCAGGAGCCTCAAAACACGGTTGCGACAGTCCTCCAAAATCATGCTTACGCCGCTGGTTATGCAGTTGATAAAAGATTAAGCAGTATTAAGAGTATTCAGATAATGAAAAGAGAGAAATATTGGCAAGAAAGTTTTCCAATCGTACATGAGACTATGTAAGGACAGGCCATTACATAAAAAAATAAATCCTCTTCAACTTGAAATTACGAGAATTGCCATTTTGCAGATTCTGCAAGATAGGATAAAGCTCCATGCTACATTATATGTTGAGCGAGAGCAAGTCAGCAGCTGTAATCTGCATAAAATAGCTAAATTAGAATGTCAATACTTTTTATAGTTTTGGGCAATACTAAAAGTTTTGGTTAGATCCTAACCACCAACTTAAAGAAATGATGCCCCCAAGGTTCTTGTCAGTAGAGGTTAGACAGAAAACAATTGATTTCATTATATTTTAAATAAAAAGGCTCCTTAGATATAAATAAAAAATAATTTAGTGATGTAAGCTAGCAAAACATCTAAGGTAATGAAGAATCAGTTCCAATTATCCAAATAACCATTTTTGGTTAGTAGCGGGTCAGAATTAGTTATTCAGAACAATTGCCCAGCTTGATTCAGAAATGAAGACTGAAATTACAAAAAAATGAAAGTTGTTAAGTATTTACTTGAATTAAACATTGAGATCATTTACAAAAGACAATTTGAAGTATTTTAGAGAAAAATATATGATTTAATAAACTCTGAAGATAAATGCTTCTTAAAATAAGAAAAAGTATACCAACAAAACCAAGCTATTGTTTCTGAAATCAAATCAATAATATTCCTTAAAAACAAAGCCAACACAAAAATTGCAGATGGGCATAACTTACACCAAAAACAATATTTGCAACTATATGATCCATTAAGAAATTTTAAAACTGACAGAAAATGACAAACTATGATGCTACTATATATTAGAGAGGGCAATACCTGTATCAACAGTTCTTGACGTTTTTCCCAATTTTTCAAACATAAGCTGTTTCGTACATTTATATGTTGATATACTCCAATTTTTTATAGTTTCTATTTTAGATGCTTGAGATTTCACTAAATGTGAATCACCATTCTGACTGGGGCTACCTGGGCTCATCGGTGCTGAAAGAAATATAATTCATGTCAAATTTAATCCATTCTACTTCTTAGTATTTCTTAGTACTTCTTCTATTTGATCAGTTATATTCACCAGCAGTGTTTGTAAGAGGAAGTGAAGTAGGATGCTGAAGACTACCTGACCTGGAATGTGGTACTTCCATACTTTGGTGGATGGCTTTGCTAACGTCATTCATTCCTGAAGTTTTTCAAACAATACTAAAACAAAGAACAGACTACCAAATATACACAAAATATATGATTAATGTATTAAATGCTAACACATAAAATTGGTAACAATAAATATAAAATAATCAATATATCAACCAATAACTACTTATGAAGTGATAAGCTATAACTTATTAAACATAACTTTAAACATGACTTTAGTACCATAAAGAAAACAATGTACATGAAGTGCATAAAAACAAGAGTAATTTTTTTTTTTCAAATAAGATGAGGAAAGGTTCATTCATAAATTTCCTTACTGAATCACACTTCAGGTTAGTTCAGAAATATTTGACAGTATATTTTCCTTAATTAAAAATAAAAAATCACTTATTAATCATATCAGCCTTGCAATTGCTAAATTCCAGATGAACTGTTAGACCCATTCAGTGTTAGGCCAATACTTGGATGAAATTCGCAAATCAATAAAAAGTTAAATTTCAGATAAACACGAAGTAGTAATCACATATACATTAGTTAAAATGAGATTTTAATTTGTATAACAAAGTTTATATCAATTTAATAAACAACTAACCCATTAACAAGATTTTATAACTCACAAGAAAACTTTATATTGTGGTTTAGTTGGCAATACAAAAGATAGGGTTGGAATATCGATGCTCTATCGTCGATGTATCGTTAACAGTGTTTTATTCAATGGAAAAATAAAAGTGCCTTCACTCCTTTGCCAAACCTTAGCAAATCAAACGTGTTAGAGGGTAGTTTGTTTGGTTTAGATTGGCTTCTCTGAGTTCGATCCGGTTCTTGCGGGAAGTATTGCACAAGCGCTTTTTTTGCATCCACATATTGGTGTATATTTATATATTTTTAAATGTTTCTTTATAAAATAAAAACAGTTTAAACCGAAATTAACAACTGATATTAATTGGAATAATCGGAACAGTAGCGTGTGGATAGGTTAGTTTGCTAAGCTTCTGTGATCCCCTCTATAAATTTGCCGCTTAGCTTAGCGTTTGATTTGCCTAGACTTGGCATTGGTGAGAACAAACCTAAATAAATAATTATATTTTAATATCGACAAGTATTTATTATATGACAATTATATTAGGGAACAAATGACAAGTATTAGTTCAACACAGTCCATTCTTCAAGAGAATGCCTTTGAGTAGTGGGGTAAGACGCAAATAAACAAGATATAGGGCTCATAAATTCTAGACAAGAATGATTTAATGGCAAGTTGATCTAAGTTAAATGGCAATGAGGATGAGTTAGATTGATAATGGAAGACATTTCAGGGGCATTCTCTTAGCGAACGGAATCGAGCAACTATCCTTTATTATCGATATCCTTGGTGTCTTCCCAAACAGAGTTAGTTGGTAGCGAAGGTCGGACAGATGACTTCCCTACCAGTGACCGATAGCTAATTTGCGTTATCATCTAGTTTTACACATGAATTTGAATGAATTATTCGACATATCACTTGATAGGTTTCACAGATGAACTTTGAAACATTGGCAAAAGTTTAATTTCCCACAAGACCCCATAGCAGTGTCTGCTAACCCATATAAAAAAAACATTTAAAAATTAAATTACGTACGGTGAGACCACGATGGCCGAGCTTGTTAAGCCATCATCTCGACGCGCTCTAGACAAAACGGCTTTCTTCTGATTATAGCTAATAAAGGATGACTTTTATATCGGGGAGGATCAAGGAAATAATATTTGTCCTTCTTATTCTGGTTATGATAGATATGGTAACCTGTAGGATAATCTGTCCTTCCTGTTTTGTTGCTGCACTGCGGACGTTAAAGCAAACCAACAATCTATGTGTTTTACCCAAAGGGTATTGAAATTATTATAATTATCCAGTGTTAATGTAATATGAGAATACTAGTATACTCGAGCGAGGACTCTCGCATTAGATCCTAATACATTAGAAGTATAAACGATATTAGGGAAACATATTTATTCGTGTAAATAATATAATATTATCATAAAAGTTTATTAAACACACATTTGGTGAAGCTACATGGTTTGTAATGACTATGTTGAAGTTACAGTTCATACTTAATAAGTAATTAGCTTGCCCCACTGGAAAACATCTTTTCAATTTAGTAGTTAGGTAATTAGATCCAGCTATAACATTTTCTATGTGTAGTATTCATACATAGCATTGCCCTTTAGGGTTTGACATGGGAAACAGTATATAATTTCTTACTCATTAAAAGTTTTTGTAAACAGACTCAAAGTGATATAAAGTTGTCATGACAACGGAACGTACGCAAGATGGCATGAGGCCCGTGCGGACCTATATAGTGCGTTATCTCGAAAACGGTAGGTTTTAGGGCTTTAAAACGCTGGACCAGTGTGGTCCAATGGACCATACGTGATCTTGATACCCGCGTCAAAATCTTTAAAACCCAACTTATCCCGTCTCGATCCGCCGACTTTTAGTCGTCAAAGTTTTGAAACCTTCCAGTTTTTTCATCACTTTTATTTAAGACCTTGTAAGATTTTAAGAATCAAAATAAGGATTCGTCACTTCTCCGTGAAATTTCCTCTCTTTTGATACCTCATTCATCAAAATCCATCGCTCCTGAGAGCCGGAAAAGGGATCTATACTACCGTAATAATATATAGTAGTGATAGTGATTAATTGGTAAAGACAGGATTTGTTATCTGCAATACACTTCCTAAATTTGCGCAACCCCAAAATAAGTGGCTGACGTTCAATGATAATTGTCTCTCACTGGTGCACTGAGAAAATCAGTTTATGGTGTTAAGTTATAACCTCAACATATGGAAGACCGTGAAATATGTAAGTACCAAATATTTTTTATTTCATTATCGCATTTTTGATCGCGCATGCCCATTTTGGTTTACCATTGCTGTTGAAGTTTTCTTTGAAATAGAGATCGTTTATTAGGTTTTTGAGGATTCTGATTCCGTTTTTTAATTGGATTTTTTATCGAGCTTGCGTATTTCGAATTACCAACACATTTGATATTGTTTTTGCGAATATCGTCCTCATCGAAAGCCTAAGAGCCGATTCCTATATGAAAAAATCTGGTGCGGTGCGCGCATCACACAACCTTCCCTTACCGTCCTATAATAATTATCTTTTTAATATAATTTTAAAAACTTCACATAAACAATGCTTGAAATAAACTCAGCAGTATGTACTTCAATCTTCACATCCTCTCCCACTTCAATACAATAAAACAGTTTTTTAAACAATTTTAGTACAACAATTCTGTACACTACCTATATATTTTAACTTCGTCAAGTTGCAAATATATTTTAAAAGTTTCGGTTTAGTTTTCATGGAAATATTTTCTTTCCATTACATAATATGAAAGTAGAAATTATTAAGTTAATTTCCGCTTTTGCATTCTTAAATTACTTTATTACAGAATATATTGTTTATAACAGATTGGTGGGAGAAGGTTCGGTCGCATCCGTCTCCTTTCAGATGCGCTCGGTTATCCATCTAGGGTCTTGTGCTCCTCATAAAATACGCTGTATCTTTGCAAATATTGGTCGGATTTTGATGATTATTTTTTTGTTTTTTAGATAATTTAATTACCTTTCATACAAGTCTATAGATAATTTACCATAAATTGCACGCTTTTGAAGTTATATGTGAATAAAATATTCTTTTCATCATAACTTTTCTGCATTTCCTCGATGTATCATATATATGAAAAGGAAAAGGTCTTTATGAAGAATAATTTAGGCGTTTCATCAAAATCGTTGGAGCCGTTTTCAAGAAAATTGTAAAAAAGTGTAAAATCGATTATATAAAGTGGCACTTTCGATTAGTCGATTTTGACGAAAAAGTTGCTATAACATCACATGCAGGTACCAACTTTAAATACGTAATTTCAGTATCGTACAACTTTTCGTTTTTGAGCTAGACTGCTCACGTACACGCAGACCATCTTGCGAGACTTGGTCATTTGGACTCAGGGGGCCTTAAAAAGTGTATTTCCGTCGATAACTCGAATTCGAAAATTTTCACGATCCCAATACTTCCCCTTAGTATGTATATACTTCGTATATAGCTAAGGGAAAGTAAAAAAAACTACAACAGTAATATTGAATAGTTGACCGTAAAAATTATATGAAGGAATGAGATGTGGTCTGGGAGGAGGTAAAAAAAAAATAAAAATAAATAAAAATAAAAATAAAAAAAAATCCGATCACAAATAGTAAAAACCAACGTTTCGACCCACTGTGCTGGTCTTCATCAGGACTGAATAAATCAGATACACAAATAAAAATGATATATACAGTGAATAATATTAAAATTGACAAAGTAAATAATTAAAAAGACATAATGAGAAAATGAGTAGCACTTCTAGAGTTTTACCAAAATTAAAACAGTGATGAATTTGTAAAATATAATAACATTAAACTGATAGAGTAACAACAACTAAAAATAAATCAGTTAAGGGAAAAAACCAAGTTAGGCTGGAGCTAGCTGACAAACATGTCTAAGCCTTCAAACGTATTTTCCTATAGATTAAACTGATTATTATTATTAAAACTAACTACTAATTTTAAATTGAAATTATTTACCTAATTTTACTTAAAAGTTTTCAATTATTTTCCGATTTTAACTGAACTTCCTTTTATTAATGGTTTAATTTATTTCAATTTCAGTTGAGGAGGACAAGGACAGGAGCCTCCCCCCCTACTCGCTCGATGCTAGGCTTGTGCTGAATACTGTAGGAATCTTTGTTTAAAAAAAGGGGATTATTAAAAATTATTTAGCAAAAAAAAAGTAAACAAGAAACAATGCATCCTTAAATTAAAAAAAAAATATGCAACTTGAACTGAAAATAAAAATACGCTTTTTTTTAACCTATGATTCGCCCCACCCCTTATCTCCATCGGACCAATCAGATTCAGTTGTCTGATGCAGTACAGAGGGATTGACTTGTGCCTACCTACATAGGTTAGTTGTTTTTGTGTTGAACTTTAAAGATGTGGAATCCGAATATAACATTCCGACCAAGTAGCAGCAAACGGTGTGGACTAAATACTTCTTGTAATATTTCATGGTACAATAAAAGGAAAATAGAGCCAGATCCTGCTGATTATGAACTTCATCCTTCCAAAATGTTAATAACCGAAGAGAAAATGGTTTCCCAACTTAAAGGTATCCATCTTAGTAAAGATTTTACGTCTCATGGTAATCCAGGACCTAGCAATGTTGAAATAGACATGGATGAACCATTGAAGGGTATAAATCAAAAGTCATCTTTACCTACTTTAGTTATGTGTGATGAAATAAGAGAACTCCAAAAGAATGTCCAGTCACCACTACCACAACATATCTTAGACAACTTCAAAAGGCCGACTAATGCCTTGGTTCTTTGGAGGCCTCCTGCTGGTGAATTGGGAAAATATCTAATGAATATTCGAGATAATCTCAAAGAAGATAACAACAAGGAACCACAACAGCAAAACATTTCAGACGTAGACATGGGAGAGGATGATGATAATAATAATGGATCATCCAACCAAAACTTCAATGGTATTTTTGCCAGGACAATTTAATTGATTGAAAAAGTATCTTTATTAAGACTGGTAGTGCTAAGTTATAAAATATGAAACTTTTTTAAATGTGGAACTAAGTATACATTTTGTAAATATTTGAACTTTTAGATGTAATAACTACATTTTATAACTCTTAAATTTTAATAGAACTAGTTTTTTAAAAATTATTTCTACATGGTAAAATGTTTAATTGTAGTTATATTCTTTGTAAATAATAATATAATTGTTGTTTCTATTCCTGTGGATTTTTTTGCTGTATTCACTATAAATTCTAACTATTCCAATGCTTTGTTAAGAAAATAGAATGGGATGTCAACATCAAGTATGTTTATTTTTATAACCTTTCTGTTGGTATGATCAGGTTATATATGATAAGGCTTGAGATTGACTGCATTATGGCAGACCCCCAACTGAGACAGGTCAACTTTAAGTTAATGTAATGTTTAATTAAAAATGTTCTGGTTTTTAAATTCTGTTTTATTTTAGGTGAAAGACTTCTTAGGAGTTTTTAATAGAATTTCTGAAACTTGTTTTAATACATGTGTCAATACATTTGTTGATAGAACTACAACTGATGAAGAGGTTAGTTTGGCTTCTTTAGTATAACATGTATTAAATTTAGTTTGACTTTAGGCCAGTAGGAAACTTTCCTTTTTGCAAAGCCTACAGTGATTTAAGACAAAGAATGCTGGTAGGTACTAAAGTCTGTTTAAGCTAAACAATAATCTGGTCGGCTAAGTCTATAATGCCTGATTTTGCTATTACTAATTCTCATAAGTTAAAAAGTGATAAGAATCTACGAATATTGTTTTTATTTTGTAACCTGAGTTTTAGTTTAAATTCTGCATTTAATGTTCAAAGTACTCCAATAAATCTGTGGCCGGCAGTATGTGCTGGGCATGATATTCTTTCCCGCTTTTTTCTTTAAATATTTTTTTTTACCAATAAAATGTTTTTCTCCTGATTTTTTTTTAGTTGTCATAACTTTTAGTAAAATATTTCTCCTAATACAGATTTTATCATTTAACAGTACTAAGAACCTTAATTTGTCCCAAATGTTAAACATGATTATAAAAACAGCATATTGTGAATAATCTTGACAAATCCACTTGCCAGTTTGAATAGTTCATTTTATAATATTAACAATATTTTCTGATGTGAAAAATCAGCAATGCTCGAGTTTTAATTAATTTAATTTTTACTAGGAAAACGATGCATAGTTTTGTTTCATTGATTCATGCTTAATTTTGTTTCATTGGATCCAAAGCTGTCGTGGAACTTTTTGATGTTTCATATTTTGTTTCTTTCTTTTGAGTTATTTTTATTTATCAACATTTTTCACAAAGTATCTTGATCAGTTTCATTGTGTGCTATAAACATGTTTCGCTGTATTTTGAAACATTATTGATTCTGCCTCTTTAATTACTCCTGGTGAAATCTGTAGTCCAGAGTTTCTTCGATGTTACTAACCATACATAGCAGCTATGAATTGCTTGTGTTCCTGTTAGATTCCAAAGATTTTTATTTAATTTATGTGATGGCAAGATTGTTATTTTGTTTATATCAGTATAGAAGATCTAGAACAAGTTATTGACTCATTGAAGAATAGCAAGTCCGCAAGATACAATGATATCGCACCAGAAATGCTAAAATAAAGGGAACATAAATGATACAGAACTTATTAAATATCAGTTGACATCCGCATGATGGTATAGAAGGATCAATCTAATTAGGGATTGATAAATTATTTGCCCCTTCTATAAATTAGTCTTATTGAAAACTAGTTACGAATGTTATACATTCATCTTCAGTTCAAGGTTTAAATGGATTATATCAATTTAGGCAAACAAGATAAAGGTAAAGAACTGTCCGCATGCTTTATTGATCTCAAAAAGGCATTCGACAGAATAAGAAAACAAGACATAAGTAAAGTCTTGAAAGAATACGATATTGATCAGGGCCTAATACTTGCTATTGATAGGACACAATATAATCACATCAAAGAATTGAAAACAAAATTAGGCATCTGACAAGGCTGCAGTTTCAGCTCTTTGATCATATTAACAATTATTTATATTAAAGAAGAAGTTGGTCGGGGGATGCGGTCAAAAAGTAACACTTTAATAAGTAATACTCATTTATTTTGTGCCGTTTCGTCCTAAGTTTTAGGCCATCATTAGGGCAGAGAGGTGTGCAGTCGAGCACCAACTGAATCGTAATTACTGATTACGAGAGTTAATACATCTGGATTACGATTCAGTTGGCGCTCGACTGCACACCTCTCTGCCTGGATGATGGCCTAAAACTTAGGCCGAAACGTTGGCACGAAATAAATAAATATTACTTATTAAAGTGTTACTTTTTGACTGCACCCCCCTCTCCCCCCAACCAACTTCTTCTTTAAGTATATCTACGGTCAACCAAAACTCACTCCAATAATTATTTATGATCACTGTAATTACTGAAAAGTAACTGGTGTACCTATTCTACTCAGTTTGTCAAATGTGCTATAAGTGCTCTACAAAGTATTGATAATGATCCTAAAAAAATGATATCGCAGAGTTATGATCGTTCACGTGGGGGTTCAAAGGCTTTTGAAAGAATTGTATCCCTATGCTTGTTTTGTGTACACACCAATTAAATTTCATAATTTCTCAGGCTGCAAGCCAAAACCAACAGGTTAGAATATTTTTCTATGATTTGAGTGACTTAATTAACTTTTTTAGTAATTCACCACAAGAAAGGAGACCCTGGAAGGAGCAATCCTTCTAGGGTAGGTTCTAGGTGCTTCTCTGCCAAGACCAAAATTCCTGGCTGATAGAATCCTTCTTACTGGGCCAATTAAAATAGAAATGGACAGAGACAAATAGAATTCTGTATAGACTGATTTGTTAATAGGCAATACGTTCTTCCCCCATAAAGATGTGCATAAAATAACGTTCTCTGCACAGGAAAGAAATACAAACAGCATCATAGACTATTCCATCTATAGCAAGAAAATAAGAGGACATTTTATTGGTGTAAATATTTTGGGAATGTTTTGGAAGAGAATTAGAGGGGAAACATTAAAAGGTTTTGTGGGAAAGTTAAGTGTCTTAATTAGGTCATATACGATAAGTTAACCAGTCTGGCTTTCTGAAGCCAGATGAAAATACTGATTGATCAATAAAACTTACTGTATGTTTTTTAGTTATAAATGTGCGGTATACAGTTTGAAAATGAAATTGATACAGAGCTAGACAATACTTTTTAACATTTATTAGTTCTACATAAAAATTATGTAGTTATTGTAAATAAAATAATGAAATAATATGGATAAAAAGACAAATAAGAGTACTAGTTAATAATAAAATAATGTATAATTAAAAAGTACAGATACGAAAAATATCGTTTGTGAAGATATTTCCCCAAAAGCCCGAAATGTTAATTGTACTATGTTATGATTGTTTTATATAATAAAATAATTAAACAAACATAACCGAACTAAGCATATTTTTCTTTGAACATGATCCAGTGCACTACAAATATTGTTTGTGTTTTATTTAATTTAAATTAAAAAAAAAAAACTGTGTTGTTTTTTCTCTTTTTTATTTTTACCTATAAATAAAATTATATTATGTTTTTAATAAATTGTAAAAAAAAAAAATGTATTGTACAAGGGTATATACCGTACGGAATATAAAAATGGCTGTAATACTATTTATGAAATTAAAATAACATTTCTAAAAAATAAAAAAAAAATTTAAAGGAAGAATTTCTCTTCACAATAAACTATATAATAGTTTGATTTGTTTTTTAGAGAATTATAAATATAGGTTATGGCATAATCAGCAAAAATCAGCAATTTCTTTGTTGTTGTATATTTATATAATATAAATAAATTTATATAATTAAATATACAATATATTTCTGTTGTATAAAAATATATTTTATTTATATTATATAAATGCAAGAGAAATGAGTTTTTTCACCTCGATTGTGTAATGCAGACAGACATTATTTATTTTGCTGGAGATTTGTTGAATTTTTTTTTTTAAATAAGACTGCTGGATGTTGTATTTTTAATTTTTAAAAACCAACAGTAAAAAGGGTCCAAAATTAGTAATTTTTACAGGAAATAACGTAAAATATAGATTTTAAGACCTTCGATATTTTTAATGATAGAATGTATGGAGTGCACCCGATAGGAAACAAAGTCCGTCTGGTTGCACAGTGGGACGAAAATGACAAAAACCGGTTAAATTTAACTTCTTAACAGAACAACCTAGAATCTTCAAATTTTGTACATATACTATTCTTCCATTGTGAATTCAACCTGTCAATAGTATTATTAATAATTAAAAAGAATAAATTATAAATTATGGAATGTATTGAAATCAAAGCAACAAAATAAATAATACTTATGTCTGTCTGCATTACACAATCGAGGCGAAAAAAATCTCATTTTTCTTGCAAAGCCAGATGGCCAGATGAAACGCCTTCAGTTATCATTCAAATATGAATCAGACAAAAAACCGGTCCAGCTAAGTGATCGTGTATGGCCCATTTCGAATGCTTTTACCTATAAAGCTATTATAGGTAAAAGTGAACTATTTTTTTTAGAAAAAGAACAATTGAAGACTAAACTTTCAGCGGTCAACAGATGAAAAAACTTCCAAAGCATGAATGGTGCTGTCTCTTTCTTACAGTTTATTTAAAATAACTTACAAACTCTGCTTTCAGAGACACACAAACTTTTAAGTATATTGCAACAATCCCTAGGATAACCAAATATTAGCTACTATTTAAATTAAATACATGGATAACATTTATCAGTAAATTGAGACTTCAAATATTGTTGCTAGTGAATAAGAAACAGAATTGACGGAATCCAACAGAATTTTCAATTTAGTTTTTCTTAAAATAATGATTTTGCTATAGGCCCTTCTTCCAGAGAATGTCTCAATCCATGTATAAACAACTTACTAATCTTGTAATTATATAGCTTTTATGGTATCAGTAAATTATAAAAATCATTCATCATCATATGCAAGTGCAGTGATCAAGGTGGGTTCCTTATTTGCTCGAGTAGGTTTGAACATTTTTTATAATTACAAATAAAATTATGGGATGCCAATCAGATAAACGGATCACTGCAACTTGAACTTAGAATCCTATTTGTTTATTTAGGTTCACCTTCAAGACTTTTTTTTTACCTTGTACCAGACTACCTGCTTCGTTTGCTCTCAGAATGTCAAGCCTCATGTTGTTGGTATTTTGTCATTTATAATTTATGTTCTATATTCTGGACTGTTTAAATCTTGACCAGAGTCCATAACATATTGAAGCTAGTTTAATTAGTATTGAAAATTATTAGTTGTTATTAGTATGGGAGTAAATATATAGTACATATGAATATAGTTTTAATTTCTGTTTTACATTACTTTTTACTAGGAATAGAATAGTTTTATCCATAGTTATAAATGGTATTTAAATAAAAATGTCGATGCTACAAAAAAAGGTGAGGAAGAGCGAAGTATATCAGAATGATCAAAATCTAAATAATTTGCCAACAATAAAGCACTTTGGATAATATTGTTTTCACGTCAAGGGGAGTAGAAGGAGAGAGAGACCTGCTCTTCACAGTTGAGAAGAAATGAAGTCCTAATTTATCAAACTGATTCCCCACTTGTGACGGAAGGTTAATGCCTTGTAGTTGTTTGGAAACTGTCTGCTTTACACTGACTTAATCGGAGTATTAAAACGATAACTGAAGGCGTCTCTGTTTGTGACGGGTATTTTCCGTTATATTTTTGATTTGGAGAAGTAAGTTTTTGTAAAATCTTTGGCCATTGTAATTTTATTTGTGTGAACCCCTGCCACCGCTATCCAGGAACTACCACTGCACAAACCTGTCAATATATAATACATCTATATTGTTTAGTCATTGATTAAACTTATTATTTATTGTTTGATTAAATAATAACCCTAAGTTAAAATGCTTAATTTATTCTCCTAACTGATGATGATGTAGGAAATTTGTTTTCCAGATCCAGTGCTTGGACAGGTGTGTCACTAAGTATTTAGGATTAAATCATAAGCTGATGGAGGTTTATGTTGAAATACAGCCAGAAATAATACAAAGAAGAATGAATGAACTTAGCAGCCTCAATAATCAAACTTCTAATGAGGAAGAAGTGAAAACAAATGAAGTTCCTGTTAATTAAATAATTATGGCTTATCCAGAGGTATCAATTTTGTGTTTAATAGGACTTCCAGCATCTGGCAAAACATATTTAGCTTCCCTGATAGCAAAAAATAAATTAGGTTTTACTGATGTTCTACACTTGTGTTACGATGATTTAATTAAGTGGAACTCAGAAAATATTGTATGGAAAGAAGAAAGAAAGAATATCTTGTTAAATGTGGAGAATACAATAACCAGTTTTTTAGATAAAAAACTATCAATTCATAGATTGTTAATTATTTTAGATGATAATATGTTTTATCGTAGTATGCGCTATGCCTTCTATCAAATTGCCCAGAAATATAGAGCAAAATTTTGTCAGGTTTATGTTAAGACATCATTAATAAGATGCTTAATGCGTAATTATAATAGAGATAAGCCACTTCCAACAAATCAAATTTTAAATGTTAATGAAAAAATGGAAGTTCCTGTTTATTATAATAGTTGGGAGAAAAATACACTAATAGTAAGTGGTGAAAACAATGAGGAATGTTTAGATGCAGTTAAAATTCTACTTGATTCTGCTGTTATGCCTGTTGAACTTGAGATTAACAAAGAACCTTCAAAAATAAATGACAACCCTAAACATATTGCTGATATAGCTTTAAGACGGATTATTTCATTAATTGCCCACGAAGCAAAATCAAAAGATAAGTGCAATATAACTGAGAGAATGTTTCAACTAAATAAAAAAAGAAATGAAATCATGAACCTTATTAACAAAGATCAGCTCACTCTTCCATCAGATGGAAGCATAGATGTATATATTAAAATATTATTTCCCATTATGACTTCAGAACAGGTAAACAGTTAATATAATCAAAGGTTTCTTTGAAAACATTTAATATTCCTAATGACAGTTTCACTTAATATTAATCCTTATGTATAATTTTACAAATATATTTTCTTGAATACACCTGTTTGTTCTTGTTTTTTTTTTTTTGTAAATATAAAATTACATAATTTTGCTAATATGTTTCTTGGCTTCACATGAGAAGTTGAGATAATTCCTGAAACTGAAATAGAAAATATAAAAATATAATCCACTGTAATAATACATGAGGGCAAATAAAAACAATTAATACCTCTTGTTCTTTATCCAATTGTTCCTGTATCAGTCCATCTAAGATCTCTTGAAACCTCTGACGAAGAGCAATATTCTCTATATTAGCAACCTCCATTTCTTGTTGACTCCTTCTAATTCTTAATTCATTTAATTCACTTCTGAGTTCATCAAGCCGAGCTTGTATATCTTCTAAAAACATATGAAGTGTAACTAAAGTCAAATCCAGAAGAAGTCATAAGTCTCCAAGTGCACATATTTGGATTTTAAAGGTACAGTGTTACAGTTAAAGTGTTATAGCAGTAAAGGTTTATGTGTGTAATACGCACCTAAAATTAATGAACCTCGTCAGCAGAGGGAGACAGCATTATAATTTTTATAGAAATGGTCTAGCCAACTTTTACTTAATTATCATACTATTATGTAGTATATGCTTTTTGTTTTTAGGTGCTAACCACCAAACCTACTGAACCAATCTTTATCAAATTTTAACAATATCATCTTGGTTCTTAGATGGTTTTGTAATAATGCTTATTTAAAAAATAATTAAATTCCCAACAAAACAAAAAAGAAATTGAAATCAGGCCGCTATTAACAGATACAGCACATTGAACATTGTAGTAATGTTTTTATTTTCCTAACGCTGCAGATCGGAGGTATTGCAGGACAAACTCACTGTTAGGTAAGGAAAGTATTGTAATCGGATCAAATTTTCAATATGCAGTCTTCAATGCATTGCAGAGCCCTCCCCCCAAGTAAAAATAAATAAATTTTTGGCCATTGGTCTGTTAGTGTCACGATTATCTCTTGATGGGGTGAACTAATACTGTTTTGAACTTCAATTTTTTAATACTACATTTATAAATACAAAAATTGTTATCAAATTTTCAATTGTGTTCACTTAATCTCTATATATACTCAATTCAAGCAATAGCGAAGCATTGCCGGGTCAGCTAGTATTAAATAATATTCCTAACTAGACCAATGAACAAATATCCTCTCAGACCATATAGGAAAGTCACATATTTGGATTACTACAAAAATAAGCAGTGAATAAATGGCTGTGAACACCCATAAAAATTATTCCTATCATTTTGTGATTTAATATTTTATCTTTAACTTATTTTTATGTTTCTTTCTTACATTAAAATATTTTTGAGTTTAAGATAAAAAATAAATGGAGTTTTCTAGTTTAATAAACAAAAAACTCGGCAACAAAGATATAGGGACTGTTTTGGAGCAAACTTACATCGCTCAAATTTCTGTCCTTTATTTCTTGGAAAATCTCAGAAAATACAAGTCGTAAGAGAAGAAATTATTTCAAATTATTAATCAGAGGTTTAAAATCTAAAAGAAATAGAACAATTTTAGTCAAATCTTTGTGCTTTTACAGAGTTGTTTAAATGTACCTTTAGGAAAAACTAATCGGGCTCCCTCAAATCAAACCTGTGTTCTAATATTTCATAATAACACACAACTATTTAAATTATCTAATAAATATTAGTACATGTTAGTAATTACCGTTTGTGAGCCCGTCTTTAGTGTTCCTCATGTAATCCCTATCATCTTCAGGCTCTGTCTTAACAGGAAACATTGAGCCAGAAAATTCAGTGACAAGCCTTTCATCACTTCTTTCTCCTCTGTCAGACATCTGAAAACAGAAAGATGTAATAGGTTAATGCTGTTAGAAATATATTATACTTTAAAATTAATTAAGATAGAATATAAAATATATCTATACTTGCAAAGACATTGAATCTGATATTCTAGAATCATCAGCAGACAGCCTCGAATTTTCCTCAATTTCCATAAGATTTAAATGTGGTTCTTCTTCATCTGATTCAGAAAGTGCTTCTCCAAATATGTCATGTTCAGCTGTGTAACAACATAATCACAAATACTTTGATGAAAAAGTTTGAATAAACAAAATTACTCTATATAGCTTTTAATTTCACTATGCAACATTTTAAAACTTTTGAAATGATATTTTACAACTGTAAGGTGGTCTCTTAAAAGTATTTTTCATAATAATTTTAGTTTTCCTGTATCAAGTAAGGTGTTTATTCAAATCGCTTTTGGAGTTTTTAAAGAAAAATCGCCATTTTTTTTTCAAAATTTTTTTTTTTTTAAATACGTAAATATATTATTGCGTTTTGATTTAAAGATTGTGTTTTCTAGCTCTGTATAAAATTACAACGCACTTTATCAGAGTATACAACTCACTTAAAAAATGTTAATACGACAATTTAATTCCTCTTCGCTGATTTCAACACTTCAAACTCTTTTTAACGTGGGATGAAACTTATTTTCCGTCTCCTTTCAGCAGCGCCATCTCTTTTTTTGCATAAAACAGTAATCAGTTATCATGTATGCATTCCACCTTCTCTGGTATGTCCTCTTTTCCATGCCCTAGAAGAAACGTTCTCCTTGTACTCAGGAAATAAAGCTTCACATTCATGTAAAATCCTGATTTCATGAAACTGCAACACGATCCCTTCTTGAAGTTTCTCATAAGATAATTTCAGAAATTTGCCAAGTACTGAAAGCAGTCACTATCTTTTGGAAGAGCTTTAGTGAAGTTCCATTAATCTGAATTCCATTCTTTTGATCCAACCAATAGGTGGGTAACACACCAATGCTCATCTCTGGCTCAGCTGTCGTATTCACTAATTACATGGCATTTTTGTGTAGTCAGATTGCTGATCAAGTAACATACCAATTACTTTTAATCCTTAAATATTGTCCAAGAATGTTTATCATAGTTCACGTATTTCAACCGAGCTTTGAGATTTTCAGATGTCTCCTTGAAATGTACAATGGGTGTTGAGCCAAACAAATTTCCATTATGTAAAAGTACACCTTTGAGCTACGTTTTGACGAGCCCATATATAGCCTCCACTGACTTGGATTATAAATGACACTAAATAAATTCATCAATATTAATATCGTAACGAAAACCAGTCTTATTCTTTAAATTTTTTTTTATTTATTTCTTCTCTATGGTCCGGATAGAGAACCAGGAGAACAAACTAGTAGTAGATTTTTTACTTTCAGTCTTGACCCAAGCAATTGAGTGGCATCTTTTGTCAGATTAAATCATTAAGTTCATTTGGACTGCTCTCCTGGCGCACATCTTCAAGAATAGGAGGTGGAGCTAGAATAAAGAGTGATTCACTATGCATAACTGGTTGTGAGGCTGAAGAAATGTTCGGATATTAGGTATTCTTACTCTTTGTGTTATGACCTTGAACATTAACTTAAAAAACAAAAAAAAAACATGATTTTGTGGCTCTCTCTAAACCATTGAGATTACCCAAGGTATTAATTTTTAGCACCATTTGTTCACAGCAGTCCTTCTATACATGAGTCCAGCTTTTGTGTTCATCACCAAACCTTACAGCTAACTATGCATTATAGACTTTTCTCACAATACAATAGATGTTATGTCTTTGTTTAGCAATTACATAGCAACCAAAAATATAACAGAACACATTTAAGTTATTCAAACACTTGCGGAAACTCATTCCAGAAGAAACTGCATATGACAGGCACAAAAAGAACCTCACATCACTATAGCGTGTTGAAATGAATTACATTTCCCGCTTAACAACAGGGCCAGTTAATCTCTCTAACCAAAATAAAATTTCCCTCTCTCCCAATAAAAGTACCCTTGGTGAAATTTACATTTAAATATAAAATGAGTTAAAAGAGAGATTTTGCAAAAAACTAATTACAGATCTGAAATCAGCACATAAAAGAGTGATGTAACGTGTAAAATTACAGAAATATAGAAAATAATGTTGCATAGTGTTATTAACAGTACATCAACAAGTCATATACCTTTATTTTATTATTATATTATATATTTATTACTGCCTATTATGTCCAGTATGCTTAACAATATTACTTGAAATTCATAATAATTATTGTTGATCATAAAATTTCTCAAAATTATGTTCAACAAAAAAGAAAGATATTATTAAAAATGGTACTTTATGCTTTGTCAGAAGGTGGGTGAGGGCCAAAAACCAATACTCAGTAAGGATACCTTATTAATTGAAATTGTCACTGATTTCTAGAAATGATTATAGATTACAGCAGTCATCTTCTGCATGCTAAAGAGATAAAGAAACCCCCAACAGATCATTATCAATAAGGTGCAGATTGGGTTCTTAACAAGTAAGGATCCTTATAAGCGGAGATGGGATAGGTCATTGTCTGACAAAACCTTAGGTATCTTAAAATTAGTATTTATACTTACATACACCATTCATAGCTAATAATCTAAATTATATCACCAATATTAATATATAAAGACAACTATTCACGGTCGTACACGTGAATACTAAACTAAATATTGGACTATCGATGGTCTGTTAATGGAGGTATAGAACTACATAGAGCATGTAGAATGTTTGTAGGCTTCTCTGATCATCCTACAAGCATTCCTTCCTCCTAACATCTTAGCTCGTTGGATCATGAGCAGGGTTATCGTCCTACAAACTCCACTTATTGACTACTTTGTCATTAATTGTTATAAATATTTGTTTACTATTAATCAACAACTGCCAGGTCAGTTGAGTTCGGACAGGTTCTAACAGATGAATAGATTTTCAAAAGGCATTTTTATTAATCTAAGTTAGCTTAATAACCAGGCTCATTTTTACAGTTATAATCAATATAAACCGTATAAATGAAGAAAGAATATATAATTTACATCACATCATAAACAATCAAATAAGCAGAAATAGTCAGCATTTAGAAAATTCAAGAATACCAGTTCCCTACTAGCTGCATATATAAACGGATCATCACCTATTGATATGAGTTTCTGAATACTTAATTATAGTATGATGGTTTCATAACAGTAAGAACCTTTTATCAAATGGAAACTGTTGTTCTAGTTAGTCTCTGCCACCATGATGTACCCTCCTAGTAAGGTTATGAATTATTGCTAGGGATAGTTACAAATTATTTTTATTAAAAATAAAACAAACACAATAGTCCGACCTCCCCAAGAATTCTCTTGATGAAGAAGAAAACAACAGTTTTGATGATGGAAAAAGTTATCATAAAATTCTAATACTGTTTTTGATATTTTTAAAGATTTTGGTCATTTATACATTGCCAGGTTGATCACAACTATTGACTTCTACTTGCTCCAGAGATAACCCAAGTCTTGGAGTCATTGTCAGTAAAGGTCAGACTGATCAGAAAATCATTGTATTTATTTATTTTAAATAAAACTAACCCAAAACCATTTTAATGAATAATATTCACCATAATTATAGAATAGATGAAGAAATGGTGGGAACTAAATGCAATAAAGAAGTTTTTGTTACAATATAAAGCGGCACTTATTTTTTTTATGAGGTGGAAGAGTGTCCGGAGCCATTATTGAGGATTATTAAACAAAATTTAAATGCACATGCACAAATAATAATCCAAAGCTTAATTGTTATTCAATACCATAAGAAATCAATGATTACCATATCAAAGTCAAATTAAGTTAATTTTGTTGATAACTATCTTATCTAACACAAACTAAAAAAATCATGTGTCAAAGAAAATTGTTATACTAAGTGAAAGGATTATAAGAACAATTAACAAACCTAACGTATTTTGGGTATTATTTGCTGAAGTATCCTGACTTTCATCAGGACCTAAAGGTTCCTCCTTAATGTGAACTTTCTTCTCTTCCTCTTCAGTAATGACTTCCCATTTGACACTTACTGCATCATTATCTCCTCTCAACAATCTTTTCACCTAGAAAAATGTTATGTTAGTAAAATTTCATTTAGATTTTAATTTATTATAAAGTCTTCAGCTAACGATATTAATGGAATGCACAGGAATTTCTACTCCAATAAACTCTAACAGTGATAATAATTTAATCAAACAGAGATGATAATACAATTAAGATTAGAGAGATAGACCCAAAACACTATTAAGTCAAATAACTTAGTTTTTTGTCAATAAATGAGACCTTAAGAGTGTAAGTGCTGAAATCATCCACCAATGTAGTAATACCCAACCAGAAATGTTGAAACACGGGTGACTGGATAGTAGAAACTTTCATAAATATAGGTAAGTATTCTTATTAAAAAAATACAAACTACCCTATTATTACTTTAGAAAAAATAGAAATACCCAGTAAAGATACAGCTAAGATGACATTGTTTTGACATGGAACACTAATATAAATAGATGCAGATTCAAGTATCTCTAAATAAAAATAACCCAAGTGAAGAAAAACTAAAGAAAATACCGGAGTGAGTTTGGCTGACCATAGATATACTTAAGCCCCATTTAGACGGGCAACAAAAATTGCAGCAATTCGACAATTTTTCGTAGATAGGAATTGTCAGCAATTCGGCAATTTTTCCCTCTTCCCCTTTTTGAGAACCGACAACTAATTGCCGGCAATTTGTCGTCCGGAGTTGCTCCACTTTATTGGGGCAATAAAAATTGCTCAATTTTTGCGTTTAAACGCAATTCATCAGTTGCTTTTCAAATGTTATCAGGTTCTCACGATGTGGGAAGAAGAAGAAATTGCTGCAGCTGTAGTTGTCCTGCCTGCAGCACAGAGGAAAAAAAGAGAGAACTATTTGGCAGAGAGACTACTTCACCCAGCGAGATTTGTATATAGCAGTCACTTCAGAAGTTCTGCTCGGTAACTGGCTGTTTGTAAATTTCGCCAGTATGTCCAAATCTGACTTTGAAATTCTCGTGGGATTAGTCAGAACGAAAATTCAGAAAAATGATACAGTTAAGAGGAATGCAATACCAGTATCAACAAGGCTCGCCATCACACTGAGGTTTTTAGCTACTGGCAATTCATACCACAACTTGACGTAGCTATTCCGAGTACATTACTCAACGATAAGATTAATTATTCCAGATGTTGTACAAGAACTCAATGAAAAATTGAAGGAATACATCAAGGTCAGTATTGTTCCTACATATATCTGTTTTTGTAAACAGGTAAAATCGATTTTAATTGGAATTGGAATCGATATCTGCGTAATATTTTTATTACTATAAGTACCTAGTGTTTACTATTATAGTAATGTTTATACCTGGTACAGAGAATAAATAGGTATAAATGGTAGATTGTATAAAAGAATAACAGGTATAAACGCCAATTATATACCTATTTATGATGTAAAATAGTAAATAATGATGTCATAAATTATTAAAAGTAAATAATTATCATAAATTCGTAAATAATTATCGAAGTTCCATCCGAAACTCCTGGTATCTCATCCCCTCTCCCTTCCTAACTTCTTCCTAAAAGAAAATACCCAGTAAATGTTATTTTTTTAAATCTCTTGCCATCTTATTAATTTAGCACAAAGCAAAATAATATGCAATTATGAGGGACCAGAAAATGTTTTGAGAATTGTAATAAGAAAAAGTACCAGAACATGGTAGAAGTACAAAAGTGAAGATATATTATTAAATTTTAAATAACAATTAATAGCAAACGAAAACTAACAGATATTTTGTGCACAGGCAGGTCTTACAGTTGCTATACTGACGATACTTCTTTTAAGGGCTCTATTGATATTTTGAAATTCTGAAGTTGTTCATGCATTTGATCTTTCACTACCATCTTATTATCTTCAAACATTTTTACATACTTTTAAATAGTGAAAATAATATTAATTGGCTTAAGTTAAAATACTCATATTCCGTGAAGTTAAGCAACGGTAGAAGGTTAAAGTATAACTATCATAATAAAAATTAGCAAATTATTGACATAAATAAATACACTGCTTCATTATTTGATGTTGATACGTCTATATTTGAAGCTCTGTCAATACCTATTATACGTTTTTTTATTAAACTGTGAGATATTATCTCTTAATAGAATAAAGCTGAACTGTCCATTCTAAAAGTATGCCATAAAAAAAAAAAAGCAATGCAGCGAATTAAAGCTTACCTCTTTTTCAACTTCCGGGGCTTCAACATACTTCTTTTTAAGAGTTTTCCTAAATCTCCTCTTTCTGACGTTTTTCAGAGGAGGAGTGACTCCATGAGGCCAAAGAAATTTTTTTTCAACTTTATTAGGATCTTTTTTTTTGTGCTTAGTTGGTGACTCTTCATCCGTAGTAACTTGATCATCTTCTTCTTTGCAAATCATCAGCTAAAACATATTTGAAACGAATATCTCTTAGAAACAGTACAAAAAGTCTACTCGATAATTTGAAACTTAAGGAACCAGAGAAAAATTTCAAATTACCGAGTTCAAAATAATAGGAGTTTAAATAATCAAGAGGGAGAGAGGAAAAAATTCAAAAGAACGAGTTTGATTAAAAGTATGTAGTATACATACGTGTGTGTGTGTGTGTGTGATCTTTATTTCAAAATTTACAAAATGATAAACAGATATGGTATATATGACATGAATCTTTATTTTAAAAATTAACGACAAAGTAGGTGGTAAAATATCGAACTGTTTTGCAACATTTTTTTTAGAGATTCCATTCTCCACAGCTTCAATAACAAGACTTTTTTCATTAATTGAAAGTCATTTGTTCTTTCTAGAGCTCATTTAAATTTCACAGATTCAAAAATCATGGTTTGAATTAAACAAGTATGAAAGCTGACTGCAGCCAAATTATATAATCCAGTGTTTGTAAACAAATGACAGTATGTGCGTATTCAAAACAATCACAGAAGTGGGGGATTTCAAATTATAGAGTTGGGGAGCACTGACTTCAAATTATAAAGTATTGGCATGCAAGATGCCATTGCTACAACTTGAAATTACCAAGAGGACCAAAACACATTGATATTTTTCAATTTATTGAGTATTTTCAAGAAACCAGGGAAAGACTTCAAATTATCAAGAATCTACTGTATAAGAGAAGTGAATGATACCAAACCACTAATCATTGGGCACTCCATGGGAAAAATACAATAGTAATACCATAAAGTAAATATAATTTTTAATGACTGAAAACTTCGGTTTACTAATCCATGGAGTTAAATAAAAAAAAATATATAACACTATTGGAGTTATCAGTAGCAAAACATGCCAATGAGAATTGACTTTTATTTAGTGGCAAACCAATAGAATAAATCTCGATCTTTCCACTCAGGCTATAATAAGTAAGTAACTAATTTACTCTATAGGTGGTGATGATGGGTCCTAAAAATTTTAAGCAAGAAACTAGTCACACTCAATCACTCTAAAAACTAATTAGCAAGTAAATAACACCCATCTTATTTTTTCTTAAATAAAATTGAATTACCTGGCATATGTCAGCAGTTTTATAAAAACTTTTGTTGTCAATAGTCTTTAATGATTCCACAATTGTAGGTAAATCAACGACCTGAAATATTAAATAATAATATTTAAAAACATAATAAATATTTCTAAAAGTATGAAAAAATTTGAAAGCAAACAAAATCATTAACAGGCTTATACATTAATGAAACTATATCTTACTCATTTCAAAATATATTTGTCTCTCTCCAAATTCTGTAGAATACCCACTAAGAGACAGGATCCTACAACACGATTTACGGTAAAACTTTACAATTGGCATAATCAGTGTCTGCAGCCAAAGTACTAGCACTCTCTATTGCCATTTGTGCTAAATAACTGCTTTGTATTCACTTGTAACAGTAATTGTAACAATTATTAAAATTATTACTGCTTTAATTAGATATTATTAAAAATTATTAGTGGTGGGGAAATTGTAGCTAAAGCAGTAATAATTTAAATTATGGAAAGTCCCCGACCTCAACTGAAAAGGGTCTGTTGGGGCTAATTAAATCGGTAATAATTCCAATGAATACGAATGCCACAATTGAATACAAAGCAGATAGTACAAATGGCGCTAGAGAGTGCTAGTGCGGCGACCTTCGAGTAACTTTGGCTGTAGACACTGATAATGTGACCCGATTGTAATGTTGTACCCTATTTACCCATAAAAAATGGACTGTCATTTATTTTGTGATGTGAACTGCAACAAACTAATTCTTTTACCAATTTCCAACCACCTCCTTTGCTTAACAATTTGAACTGAACTACTTTAGTAGTTTCAAAGCAAATTTCTAAAATAGAATTTATCTTAGACATCAATAATAATGTACATTTCATTTTAATTATGATGATATTTATAATAGAGTAATATGACTTCTATATTTTATTTTTTAAGTTTAGCGAAACAGCACACAGGACGTTCAAGCCAAATGCAGAGCTTATTCAATTCTAATTAAGATTCACATTTATCATGAGGTGAATCTTATAAAATTAAATCCTTAAACACAGTTACTACAATAAATTAAATAAAAAATTGAACAAACAAATAATTGTAGAGTAATTTATTGCAAATAATAAATGAAGCATTGCAAGTGGAAAAGTGATCTAGGTGCCAAAAAAAGTTTTTTCACACCAAAATAATCTAGGTATGTGCCAAGGCTAATGTTGTACCAACAGATTTAACTCCAGAAATAATATTTATTCGATTGAAACAAGTACCAAATGATGGAGCTGTTTGTATGTCAACACCTGTCCGTTCATTCTAAATGATATCTTACAAAGAAGGATCCCATATGTGTCCCCTAGATTTTGAAGAAACTTTTTCAGGTGAATTTAGACCTTCAAATATTGGTCGCAATGTGTGTGTGTGTGTGTGTGTGAGTGATTGTGTCCGAGATTAGCCATCAAAGTGGCCCAGGAAGCCTCAGAAAAAAAATCGGGAAGTTTGCATATGCAAAACACATATTACTTTATATTTCTGGATCTTATTAAGGTAGAAAAATAAGTTTGGTAACAAAATGTCCCTATTACTAAGTGGAATAATTAAAAAAAAAACCCTTCAAAATATTCAAGTATTAAGCTTGGCAAGAATCGTCGCCAAAATGCCCCAGAAAAAAAATCGGAAGGTTCGTATGTGCAAAACCCTTATTACTATATATTTCTGATTCTGATTAAGGTAGATAAAAAATAGGTTAATAAATGATAAGGTTAATAAAAAATGCCTTAAAAATAGTGAATTTTAGGGAAAACTATATTTTCTCAAAAACCAAGCTCAAATTTGGATTCCCAACCCTCCAAAACAGTTAATTTTTATGAAAATCAAAGAACAAAAAGTTTTTCGCTAGAAATTCGTCTAATATATTTTTATTTTTTTTTAAATGGATTTTCCAGTAAAGAAGTAAGTCCAAAATAAATTTTACATACTATTTTATTTGTAACAGTATACTTTTTCATAAGTGTGTTTAACCTTTGAAATTGGTCGATTTATTTAGAAGTTATAGCTAAAAATATGAATTGTGATAAAATCTTATTCACTCTTCGAGCTGGTATTTATTATCAGACTATTATAAATGAAGAAACATTACATTTTAACAATAAATAACATGAAAAAAACCTTTAAATATAGTTGTTATTTTATAAAAAATGAATAAGATACAAACTTTTCTGCAATTTACAACAAATAATTTTGAATAACAAGCTAAAAAAAAAAAAAACATGTAGAGAGAGAAAGAAACACTCTTAACTAACAATTTATTTTTTGCTCAAACAAAGGAATATAGAAAAGCAAAATTTCAGGCAGAAACATGTGAAGCAGGAGAAACATGTAACTATTTGGAAAAACATCTCAAAGGGATATGTTGGGCGAATTTTTAGTGGAAAACTAATAATTTTCCTATTTAAATAAAAATTAAGGCTGAACGTCTTTTTGGGATGGAGAATCTGCACTAGGTTTTTGAGAAATCTAAAATTATACCCGAAAAATCATTATTTTGAAGGCGTTTATTATGTTTTTAGTATTCCTACCAAGCTTAATATTAGAATATTATGATGGCTTATATATTTTTATTATTACGTATGAGAATAGGGACATTTTAGTACTATTCTCATTTTTCGACCTTTGTCAGAACTAGAAATGTAAAATAAAATGTGCTTTGTGCATGCAAACTTCCCTATTTTTTTTCAAGGCTCATTCATCCCGGACACAGTATAATATTTAAGGCTTAGATTCATTCAAAAAAGATCCATCAAAATCTAGGAGATACATTTGGGATTCTCTCCTTGTTAGATCACTTTACCCTGCAAAGCTTCAAATACATTTTATATCACAATACAACTTTACAAGCTAAGCCTTTAAGCCTGATGCTTAACGATCAGTAAGTAGAATTTAAATCCATAAAAAAGAGAGAAACTTCCTAATAAAACAATCCATAAACAAAGACTTAAAATTTATAAGAGCCCGAGTATCAAAGAAATAATAATTTATTGTGCTTACACTATATATTACATTGCATAATTAAAAAAAAAAATTCATGACATTTGGATTACTTTAAACTTCTAGTCTTCCACTGGGTATCATTAAATTCAACATGAAACCATCAATGAGAGATCTAAAAACATTAATCAATGCTTTCTCCTTTCAAGAATATTAACATACTTAATGATAATCCACGAAAAAATATTTTTCATTACACAGTTAATTAAAAAAATTGTAATTGTAATAATAATTCTAATGATTACCTTAGCATGTAAATGCCAATTGTCAACTTTCACTTCACCATACCTAACATCATTCTCCAGTTTTATAGTGAACCTGTCTTTAAGACTAGTGCTTCCACTTCTAAGCATTTCACGGAGTACCCTGGCTGGCTCCTAAATGAATGAGAATGATGAATAACTGTTGTTTATTAAATAAATATTGAAAAATTAAAAAACAAAACAATATTCACCTCTGGCAAACGAAGAATAAACTGGCATTCTAATTCCACAGGAGCTTCACTTTCTTTCTTCGACATAGTTTTAAACGCAAATTAATCTGCGATAATATAAATGTTGAATCTCAGAGTTTGTGAGCAAACTCAAACGGATAGACCCAACCTGCAAAATTATTTACAAGGATCAAACCCACTGTAAACAAGTCAGAAAATGGCAACTGGGTAGGTTAGGAAATTTGGCCATAGAAGCTAAAAACGATTTGTTAAATTAAATTCATAATTTAATCCATCCTTCCTATCAATTTCATTTAACATTTTCAAATTAATAAACATTTTTTCTGTCCAAACTTTCTTTTTCCTTTTTTCCAATAACGTCTTAGCAAGACAAATTGCCGGTGTTTTCGTATTTTTTACAACATTGACACTATCTAGATCTCTTCGCTAATGAATTAAAAACCAGAGAATGAAGAGAACAGACGCTCTATGTTGCCAGTGAAGAAGCCATTCATGAGAGGAAATAGAACCTGAGCAAATGAAAACAGGCAAGACTGCAGGCAGAGACAATACTGCCCCCGAGTTCATAAAGTATAGCGGCCATGAGCTCATTAAAGCGCTAAAAGGGCTGTTTCAGAATGTTTGGGATACCAAGACAATCCCGAAAGATTGGTAATACAGTGTTATAATCCCAATCTACAAAAAAGGCAGCCAAACAGAGTGTGCTAACTACAGGCCAATTAGTCTCTTGGCTACAAAATGCACACATACATTCTGAAGAAAAGACTAGTACGGATTGTGGAGGAGAAACAGGCAGGTTTCCGCCCGAGAAGGTAGGCCCAGGACCATATTTTCGTCCTACGAAACATATTAGAAAAATCATGAGACAGAGACAAAAGCACCTACCTAGCTTTCCTTGACCTTAAGGCTGCCTTCGACTCGGTCCCGCGTTAGGAAATATGGATTGCTCTTGCAGGTAAAAATATTCCTAGGGATCTCATCACTGCTATACAGTCTGTGTATAATAATTCAAAAGGAGTCGAGGTGATCAATGGAACAGAGTCTGCCCCTTTTCCTATTGATAGAAGTGCCAAACAAGGAGAAACTACAGTAAGCTCTGCTGGAGTGATAGAAGGAACTGAGAAGAAAAGGAATGACCACCATTGCCTCGAAGTGTAAGATACTGGCCTTTCCCGAGATTTGAGGAGGCAGTGGAGGCTTACTGTAACGATGAAGTTCTCGAAGTGGTTGATAACTTCGACTACTTGGGAATCAACATTAACAGCCAGGGCAGAATAGATTGGGAGATAGCAAATAGGATTGCTAAAGCAAACCAAATCTATTATATCATATGCAACAGCATCGTTAACCATCGGGATGTGGGACAGGAGTCCAAGCTACACATTTGCAAGTCCGTGTACCTCCCTACTCTTACTTACGGAAGCGAGAGCTGGGTTATACTCGACAAACAGATTAGCCGAATAACTGCAGCCGGAATGAAGTTGCTGGAAAAACTAGAAGAGAGCGCGTAAGAAACGAAAGCATTAGGGAAGAGCTTAAAATTCCTGCACTAAAAGCCACCCTAGAGAAACGACAACTTAAGTGGTTTGGCCACGTTTGTCGAATGAGCGAGGACCGGAAAAATGATGGAAGAGACCACAAACAGGCACAAACAGAGAAGGCCTAGGATTTTGTACCAGGAATATATCCAGAGGATTGGAGGGAAGGAAAAAAACACTCCAACAAATGAAGCAGCTCTGTAAGGACCGTGACGCCTGGCAGCGTTGGATTGAGGCTCCTCCACGCTAGAAATGGCACAGGGAGAAGAAGAAGAAGATAAACGATGAATATTGGTTAGAATAGCTGATTGGATCTTTTGTAGGATGTATCAATGAATCCAACAGTAGTCCTACAGCGTAGACCTACTAAGTTGGACTAAAGTCTACTAAGTTGGACCGTGAATGGTTAGCTTTAGCAATCGTTATAATTTTTAAATAAATTTAAAAATATCGAGTTCAAAGTTTATGTTTGGTAATTTCGCCTCCACCTAGTGAATTTATAAAAATATATTAGGGCGATTCTACCAAAATTGGGCACTGCGAATATTGGAATTTCATTAAATAAAATGTTACTGGCCTGACCTCGACCTTAACTGCCACATGGTCTCACCTCAAACTAATCTTAACTATTAGTCCACGCCCCTATTTAGGTCACGTGATCCATGGCACCTTCTGGCCTATACTCCGCCCTCAAGTTTTAGTTACAGGACCCATGACGCCTTATGGCATATGCTCCGCCCACAAGTTTTAGTCACGTGACCCACGGCGACTTCTGACCAATGCTCCGCCCGCATATTTTAGTCACGTCATCCAGGGCGCCTTCTGGCCTATACTGCGCCCACGAGTTTTAGCCACGTGACCCATGGCATCTTCCGGCCTATGTTCCACCCACATATTTTTGTCACGTGATCCAGTCGCGTGACCCAAGACGCCTTCCGACCTATGGCGCCACCTGCATATTTTAGTCATGTGATCCAGTCACATGACCCATGGCGGGACATTTTGTTTACGATGATGTGGTCAGCATCCACACTTAACCACCAGGGCCCTACACCCATTGAAGGGCCACGATAAATTAGGATAAATCGGGCCAGATAACCACCTTATACAGCCTGAGTGTACCCGACCACTATTTTTTTTTCGGAGCAGCCAATGAGAAGCCAGCATTTAGTCACGTGACAAGTCACCTCCATCGGTTCATCTTTCTATCGTTTCATTTTTCCATAACTCCATCGTCCCATCCATCTATTTGGTCACGTGACCCAGTCACATGACCATGGCGCTTAATTTGAATTTGAATTTAAACCTCGAACTAATCTTAAGTATCGGGCCTTGCACCTTTTTAGTTACCTAACCACGGCCCTTGCGACACCATTGTTTTTCTATAACTTGAAAGACTTGAGGCTTTGTCAAAGGTTCAAGTTACCATTTTATAGTCTGTAACCTTTCCGATGGTTACATAACCTTTACATTGTTTTCGTGTTTTTGCAACCTTTTCAGTGTTTTCATAACCTTTACAATACTGAACTTTGCCTAAATATAAACAAATTGGATCATGTATAAGCAAGTTGGATGATGTTCAGGTGAAATGTAAACATGGACATTGGTCTTTTAATGCTTTCATGATATCATACATACATACATAGATGGTTCTACATCCCGTCACCGAGACTGGGCCTCCTCCAAAAGCCTTCGCCAGTCAATACGATCAGCTGCAGCAGCTCTCTAGTTTCGGACTCCCAGCAGAGCCCGTGCGTCCGATGTCACTGAGTCTACCCATCTGGCATTTGGCCTGCCAACCCTTCTTGGTCCATGCATCTTTCCGGACAGTATCCTCCTGGGTATCGCCGAATCATCCATACGTGCGACGTGTCCGGCCCAACGAAGTCGTCCTATCTTGATAAACTTGACCGAATCTATATCCTTATAAAGGCCAGCGAGATCAGCATTTCTCCTTCTTCTCCAAATTCCACGCTCTCTAACAGGGCCAAAAATCCTTCTCAAGATTGATCTCTCAAAGATCAGAAGTCTATTTTCATCTTGATTCTTATAGGCCCACGCTTCCGATCCATAAGTTAAAACAGGGCGGACCAAGATTTTATAGAGAGTGATCTTGGTCCTGTTCGAGAGGAATCTGCTTCCAAAATGCTTCACAAGACCGAAGTAGCACCGTCTCGCCGCTGCTATCCTCCTTTTGACTTTTCGAGAGATGTCGTTTCCGTAGTTGATCTCAGACCCGAGGTAGACAAAGCTGCTTGCCTTTTCGAAATTATATGGTTCAGTCTCAAAAGTACCAGTCCCTGGCTCATCTCCTCCGACTCTCATGTACTTGGATTCCGGACATACGTACTGCTTTCTCTGCAGCGAAGTTAAAAAGAATACAGGCAAGAGCATCCCTCTGTCTCCCACGGCAGTTAGTATGGAAGTCCTCCGAGAGGTCACATCCTACTCGTACTGCACACTTCGACCCTGACATCGTCATTTTCACGCAACGTATCAGTTTAGTTGGGACGTTCATTTCCAACAGGGCTTGATAGAGCTCCAGCCGAGTTACACTATCATAGGCGACTTTAAAATCAAATAAGAGGTGGTGGGTAACTGTTCTATACTCTTTGCATTTCTTCAGCATCAGCCTCAATGAGAACAGTCGGTCCAATGTGAACCTTTCTTGCCTAAATCCCGCCTGATATTTGCCTATCTCCCTCTCGGCATGAGGAACTAGTCTCTCGAATAGGATGTTAGAGAGAACTTTATAAGCACATGAGAGGAACACTATGCCTCGATAATTGTCGCAGTCCAGCTGGTCCCCCTTTTTGTGCAGTTGGTAAATAATTCCCCTTTTCCACTCCTCAAGCAACTTCTCTTCCTCCCATATCTTCAAAATGAGGCTATGGAGTTCCCTTCTCAGTTGCATTCCTCCATAGCGTATCAGCTCTGCTTGGATTCCATCCAAACCCGGAGCCTTGTTGTATTTCAGTTTCACCATGGCCGCTTCAACAAGTTTCAACATTCTAAAATAATATCAACTAGAAATAATACATCACCTCATAACAGTTTTATTAAAGTTATAAGAGATAACAAAGGTATCCGGTATGCAAAGGTAAACATTGAGAGGGTTACAAATAAACAAAGATTTTGAAGGCCACAGAAAATTTATACATTAGGGCTTGATTAGTGAGTGCATAGAACTTAGCCGGGAGGAATTTTCAGTTTCGTAATATTTTAATATTGCGTATTCTAGTTTTGTTTATATTTCAACGAAAAATATCTGATGTGGGCAACACATGACTTCCTTGTACGCCTATTAAATTATAAATCCGTGGCTCAAAAAGTGATACTGAATTTGGTTACTAGTTTCCGAAGATTGCAGTAAAAACGACACTCGGCGTCGCGACATCCATCTATTGACACACACATACGCACACACGCACGCACGCATACACACACGCCACTGGAGGTCTCATTCCGTTATTATATTTCGTTTTCCTTCAGTAGATAATTAGTTTCCAAGATATTTCTTCATGTTCCATGACAACAATAAAACTGTCAATATCAGTGGATAAAGCATTGGAAATCGACAGTTTCGACATTTTAAGCGGAAAAATTCACTCAACTAATATCTTATTCTCATGATGAAGACTTGTTGATCTTACAAATGGGGAGGAAAACTAGTATTTTAGACTCAACTTTAACACTTAAAACAAGTAATAAAAATGTTAAATTGGATTGGAAACCAAATTGCGTTTGTAATCTTTATTACCGAAACATATGATTTCTCTTTTAATTTAAATATAATTTTTGATGTAAGCTTATTATGACCTTCAAGTAAATTACCCTTTTCCGCTCACGAATCTTAACCAAAATCTAGTAAATACATTTATATCGATATAAAAGTCCTATTTACCAAATTTGAGATGTTTTACATCATATTTTAATATATTTTTTGACGAAAGTCTAATATGACCTTCAAGTAAAGTACCACTTCTGGTTTTCCAATTTAGACCAAAATCTAGTATGTTATTTAAATCAATATATGCGTAATAAATACTAAATTTTAGAAGTTTTGCATAGTATTTTAATATAATTTTTGATAAAAATCAATTATGACCTTCATATAAAGTACCACTTCCGGTGATCAAGCAGTGACCAAAACGGGAGGTCCACAACTAGATTTTACAACAATCCTAAATACAAAATTTCAACTTTCTAGGGCAAACCGTTTTTGAGTTATGCGAAATACGAATGTACGTACAGACGCCACGACGAAACTAGTCAAAATGGATTCAGGGATGGTCAAAATGGATATTTCCGTCGAAATCTGAAAACCGAAAATTTTCGCGATTAGAATACTTCCTTTAATTCGTACAAGGAAGTAAAAAAAACAAAAGACCAAATTAGTAATGCTGGATTCGACAAACTCGGAAATGATAACTTGAAAATGGAGGAGTGATGGTAAGGAAGAGTGTGGCTGATGAAGAGGGTAGCACATTCGCAACTAGTGTAGATTTATTCTCCATTAATAATCCACAGCGAGTGGCCTGTTACTGTATCTGTTTAATGAAAGAAACTGTTTAAAATAAATAGATTGCTAATTAACACCCCACTACTACAGAAGGATTCATTTTTGTTCTAGCATCCTATCTAAAATCAGATCGTCATCTCAATCATTATTTTCGTAAGTATATTTATTGCTTTAGCCATTTCTTATTTTTATGTAAACCTGATTTCTTCTTATGTAAATCTGTTTTCTTCTTAGTTCTATCAGAGGTTTTAAATCTCTCTTCAACCAATTAAACGATGACGCTCGCCTTGTGCATAAACTGAATTATATTCAAATCGGACGGCCTTATATTATCATCGGAAGACTGGAACAAGTTGAAACGAAATTGGGATTAGCGCTGGTCGCCACCTTTTCTTAAGCTGTAAACTTACAATTTTTTTTTTTATTATTTGTAGCCTATGAATCTGGATGGAAAATGTTTCATCAACAGATCAAAGGACAAGGAATCTCAGAAGAAAATATTTCATAAAAAATAATACAAAATTTATTTCTTGTATCTAATATTTTGATGGAATAAATCTTTTTCTTTTCTTTTACTATCTATATTTTAATACTGTTACAAACATGATATACCTAGGATATGATAAATGGATTTAGAAGACCTATATCCATTATGTCCTATAGCATTCATAAATGTTTTATATTACTAATTTGAATTACACTTAATTTAATATGTATATTAATTCCAAACTATATTTTGAATTGCTGATTTTTGAATTTTTGTGTTTTTATAACTAACGATGAAACTAGTTTTCAATAAAAACAAAATTATAGAAGTGGCAAATAATTTATCAATCCCTAATTAGTTTAAAATAATGATGTTTAGCGATTTTGAGATTAAAAAATTAATAAAGTGGTAGCTTTTGACATATATTGTCATAAAAATTGACAACCATAAAATGTTGATGTGAGCCATACCAGGAACCTTTGTGCCCATTTTTGGGATAATTACCCATTAGTTTTTTTTTTTTAATAGGACCTCCATACTGTGATTTAATGGCACTCAAAAAAATGATAACTTAAAGACCCAAACGGGCAGAATTTAGATCAAGAGGAATATAGTGGACTTAGGTGACATGTAAACAATCAATGTGCCTTTAACGTATCCAATCTGGAGATCAAACAACAGATCTAGCAGGAGTTCTGATAGCTATATGCTGTGCAGAGAACTGCCCTCACTAGTGACTATCAGGGATCCAAAGATCCACTGCAAAAATGTCTGGCTGACAGTGGACAAGACAACTTGGAGGCAGCTATATAAAAAGGAACCTCACACTGAACAGTGGTAGAGAGGCCTGGAATATGTATATATGATGTAATAATAAAAACCCCTTTCTGGGATTCTAAATAATTTTATAAACAGATGTAGGTATATTACCAGTCATTTCAGCCTTTCTCCAGTGTCCTGAGTTTCCTCTGTTGGTTAGGAGGATTATGGAGTATTCTTCTTTCTCCTTTCCAGCTGTGGTGAATCATGTGTATTTCATTTTATCTTTAGTGTACGGCATCTGTTTTATCTATTGCACATGTAGCATTTTTACATATGAGGGAGTGAGAAGCCAAAGGGTACAAGTGTGATAATTTAATCATTTTGTGAAAACAAATTTTGAAGTTGACATTTTGATAAAACCTAAAACGTTTAAGTTTGTATCATATTATAGCTCTACTGTATATTCCTTGAATATTGAGTAGTATTGCTTTTGTAAAACTTTTTATATGCATTAAACAATCTATAACTGCACTTAACTCTATCTTTGAAAAAAAAGTCACTTGAAATCCTTGACTTCTCACCCCCTCATATTTAGTTTTACCTCCTCCATCTATTTATACTTTACATTACAGTTGTTTATTATTGATATTGTTCGAGTGATTGTGCTTACTACATTTTATTTATAAATTACTACATTACGTTTTATAAATTTTCTATTTTGTGTTATTTTATGGTATTTGTTAAATGTACTTCCTGAATTCCGTTATTATTATTATTCTCGATTTTTATTTTAAGGGTTAATGCTACCCAATTTCGCTTTATTTCATTTATTATGTTTCTTCTTTATATAATGTATAATATAATATATACATATTATTTAATATAAACATATTACCCTTTAGGTTTTTCACATGTGTTTGTATCCCTGAAATGTCAGCATACATTAAATATTTTATTTTGACTACTCCCTCCATCCACAACCATTATTTTCTGTATTGTACCTGAGGTCAACTATTTCATACAGAATTCAGTAAGCATAAATATGTAACTGAAGATGAAAATAACTAATACTTAATGGTGCTACAGAAGGCATATAAATAATAATAATTGCGTTTTTTTTTTGTTTTTAATAAATACAATCCTAGTAACAAATGATAATTTGTTTGAAAAAAAGAAGCTAGCAACTAGTATTCATTTCTGGTTAGCTGTTTTTTGTGTATTGCAGGTATTCAGAAGTATTGCAAAAAAAATTAAAAATTAACACTTAATATCTTTATTCTAGTATTTCAGTGTTTTCAAAAATGCACTACCTTCATCTGCTTGTTCCTTCAAATATAAAAATATATAAATTGTTCCTCTGAGTATAAAATAAAATAAGGAAGTTTGAAGGGTTTAGAAGATTCTTAAAAATAAAACAATTTTGCATAAAATAAAATAATTTTCACCAGCATATGTTATATAACTTTCATGAACACACCCCTTGCATTTCATTATATCCTCCAGTTTCTTTTACTATATTTTTTGGTTCTAAGATTTCCCTCTTGCGCATCCATTTTAATCATGTTATATATTATGTATACTAGAATAATAAACATTGTTCCTAAAGTTCATGTGCAAGTGCATTTGTTGAATTTTTAATTCTCAAATAATTTTTATAATTTCCTTTATTGTTTAATTTGATTTGTACTTTGTGTGTACCAGGGAGCACATGAGGCCAAATTTCATACATCCCTCTCCCTGTCCCTCTCTCTCTCCCTCTACCTCACTCTCTCTCTCTCATGGCAATCAATATGATAATTTTATTAATTTTAAATCATGAGGTATTGATATGGAAACAACAAAATAAAGAACTTGTGAAGAGGAACAAATATATTTTTAACAACAGATTTAAGCATTAAGCATATAATTTCTATTTTTATAAATAACACTGTTCATATGAATAGACTGTAATTCAACATTTTGTTAATGATCTAATATCCTCAAATTGCCTGATACAATTTTGTTTTCGAGGATTGCTCCAGAGGGTATATCTATTCTATCACCATGATTTGCGATGATGATCACTGTCCCCTAAATAAATAGAATATATTAAAATGTTATGTATAAATTAAAAAAGGACTAATTAATTTTAACAGGGATTAAACAACTTTAAACTATAAAAATCAGTTAAAGTGAACAAATAAAGAAAGGAAAACAAATTAAAGTATAGAGGATAAATGACTTATTCAAGTGACATTAGTCTTATATGAAATCAAATCAAATTAAAATGGCAGATTTTGTAAAACATATGATTATGAGAAACAATTATTAAGTAATGAACAAGAAATAAGATTTCAGGGAGAAAATTTCTAAAACTTAATTCACACTCAAACAGTATTCTATCTAACATTGAAAATCCAACTTTAATAGAAATATTAACTACGAAGTCTTCTTTTTGAATGCTCAGAATCTTCATAATGATTTGTGATTAGAGACAATTAATAGAATTATGTTATTCATAAATATATCAAAGGTAAAAAGGTCAATGGGCATAACCCTCAAAATGAAAACTTCACAAGAAACACAATCAAAATTTTAAACTGTTTTCCTGTGATTTTCACTCAATAATTTTAATGTTTTAAGTGATAAAAAACATTGTGGGACACCACCCAAAATTTACGATAATTTGCCAAGGAATGGAGGAAATTGAGAGGAACCTTTTTTTTTTTTTTTTTTTTTGGTTATATTATGAAAATCACATACTATATAACTAATTAAAAAGTGAATTCTTTCTAATTTAACATTTTTTATGGAGGATAAGATGGTTCGGGTGACAGTCAAAAATTGAATCTCAAATAGTATAAACTATTTATTACACACCAACATTTCGACCCATAGTGAGGTTTTCATCAAGGTTTGACATCTCTGAGTGTAGGAGAAGACTGAATCACTGACAGAAATGACACAGTCTTCTCCTAAACTCTGAGCTGTCAAACCCTAATGAAGACCTGCAAAGTGGATCAAAACATTGGTGTGTAATAAGTAGTTTATACTATTTGAGATCCAATTTTTTACCACCATCCAGAAGATCATCTTATGCTCCATAATAATTTATATGGTTAACCAAAAGTTATTTAATACCAACATTTTTATCTTCTCCCTTTGTAACTTAGGGCATTCAATTTACTACATAAAAATTAATGAATTATTTATAAACACATCAAAACAATAAACTAAACTATAAGATGATAAGACACTAACTTTAAGAATAACATTTCGTCCAAAAGTTACATCGCCAGAAACTGTAAGATGATCTAAATCTAGTATATCAGGAATGGAAGCGAATCTTTTGAGAAACTCAGCAACCTATACAATAATAAAACATGTAAGTTTTAAATGCTTGATTAAAAAAAATACTATTAAATAATTATATTTTTTACGGTACCTTGGAAAAATGTCTATCTCCTAACTTTACTAGAGGAGTAGTAGGAAATAGTCGATCAGGAGACATTGCTAAATGGCCATTAGACAATTTGTAAAGATTGCTCATAACAAGCAACATATCAGATGTTTTTTTCACAGGAAGAAATCTCCTTCGGGGAACGTTTATTCCTAAAAGATAAAAAAAAATATATATATATATTTTCTATAGTATTTAAACCATCCAAGAATTAATATAAACATTGTATTTACCTATGCACCCATTGAAGGACTTCATTGCCGCTCCAACAGCTGTTTCAAGTTGAATAACACTTATACCATTGTCCAATGTTTTAGGATTCACAATTATTTCCATATTTAAAAGACCTTGATCTAAGACTTTTTTTATGGCTGAAAAATTAAAAAACTGATATAAACTTGATGCATCCTATTCTTCATTACTGAGGATTCCTTCTTAATAGTTATATTATAGGGCAGTGTTATAGGGCAGTGTAGTGTTATACAGGGTAGTGTTATAGGGCAGTGTGTGTGTACAGGGTAGTGTTATAGGGCAGTGTTTTAGTCTCTTTAAACTATGACTATATTAATTTGTGAGTCCCAAATACAGCAGATATCAAATGCAATGTAGTAAACCTAAAGATAATCCCATACATATTATCCTTCCAGTTGGCGTGTTAGAGTATAAAGTGCGCCACTTGAGGGTTTTTCATTATATTCATCCGATGGTTGAAATTTCACTTTCGTCCCCTCTCTCTATTCGTTCATCAACTCCTTCTAGATGTTTTCAATGAATTTACAGTTTTTCAGTTACTCTCATTATTTGTTTTTTCCATGAAAACAATGAAAAATATAGTGGTGCATTTAGTAAGCCGCATGAATTTTTTTTAATTCTTCAGTTTGTATTGCTTAAGCATGTGTTGAGTTTTTTATGTCACTTCAAGAGAAAAATATTATTTCTACTATATCTATTATTTAAAGAAACAAAACGGACATAAGTAGATTATTTCTTATTTTCATTTGTAAGAATATTTCACACTTTTGAGATTGAGCATTCAACTGATATTTCGTTTTCCAGTATATTTTAATGATATCTAATAATAATTACAAACTAATGGCAAATTGCTGCTTTAGTTTGAACTAAGTCTTAATATTGAGTTGTAATACAAAACTTCTTAGATTATTGAGTCTATTAAATTTATATTTTTTTAATTGTCATTTTTATTTTTCTATCTCTCACAATTAAATAATAATCAGTAAGTAATAAGATTATTTTGTTTAATATTAATAATAATTGTTTATATTAATAATAATAAGATTATTTTGTTTAATATTAAGGAAATGATATGAAAATAAGGGTGGCGTACTAAGTACGGTGCATGCCTGTTATGTATCATGGATGTGGAAAAGCCTAATGGAAGATTAAAAATATCTAAACCTAAAAACATTCAAATCCTGACTGATTCCAAACTCTTTTCTAGATAGAAAAGCAGTGAGTTTGTCAGGGTGAGAATCATTCGTTTGACAGACAATCTCGGATTCACTCAGCCTAAAAATGAATACTTTACATTAGGTGATAAGCCAGGCAGAAAGGAGCACTTTATAAACCACACAGGCTCCCAAAAATACTGTTAGATCTAGAATTAGGCACCTCAACCAGTTCCTGCCTCCCGAGGTTTTATATATTTTTAAATTGAAAGGTTGATTACAAACACCAGACAAATCAAAAATAATCATTTTTGTTTTATATGGCTGAGATTTTGTTTTTCCTTTATGATCTTCACCAAAATCGAGAAAAGTATGGTTTCATCAGCCATTAAACTTTGCGTGAATGAAGTGATTTTACCAAAAAAAAGAGAAGCTAGGCAGGTTTCTTTTTATTTCTCATTAATGTCAATTTTTAATGTTTAACTTTTGTAATCAACCTCTAACCAATTTTACTAAATAACATAATTACAGATTATTAAAAAATGTGAGTTTATTAAGCATACTGGTTATCCTCATTATTTTTATTATATAAGTAGTTTTAATAATATATAAAAACCTGGGAGTTGAATCCAAATGTTGTTGGTATTGAAATATCTAAAAGTTTTAACTGATTTAAAATCATCCACATGCTCTTTAGGAACCTGAGCTATCTCAAGAACTCTCAATTTATCTTGATATTGTATTAATGTTCCACCCTATAGAATTAAAATTGAAACAAAAAAAAATTAAAGAATAAACTTGAATAAAAAATTAAATTTTAATAAGAATCATATAAATTAAATTAAATTAATCTAATTTATATTATATCTATCTCTTTCTCTATGGTCATTTTGTTCACACCAGTGTTGAGCGTTATTCGAACAATTTTAATTTAAATAGCAAATAAAAATTTATTCGTTCTTTGTTAGTTGCATACAATTGATTTCTTCGGTATTCGACAAATGATTTGAATTATTCGTTATTTGAATTTCATTTGATTAAAGTAAAATGACTGAAAATTCCTCTTATATCTCGTAAACGGATAATGGATTTTTCCTGTTCAAACGATTTTCCGACTACTTAGAGGTAGGCTAAAAGTAAAATGAGTGTGAAAATTTTCCAACTTTTCTTTCACTTTTCCTCATTTATCTCGTAAACGGACGAATGGATTTTCACTGTTCAAATGATTTTCTGACTGCTGAGAGGTAGGCTAAAACTAAAATGAGTGTGAAAATTTTCTGACTTTTCTATCGCTTTTCCTCTTCTATCTCGTGAACGGGTGAATGGATTTTCCCTGTTCAAACGATTATCCCACTGCTTAGAGGTAGGCTAAAAGTAAAATGATTCTGAAAATTTTCCGACTTTTCCTCTTATATCTCGCGTACGGGTGTTTTGATTTTCATAGTTCAAAATATTTTCTGATTTTTGGGAGCTAGGCTGAATACAAATTATTTTTTTATAATATTTTTTTGTTGGAAAACTATTTTTTAATTGAGCCAACAGTTGAAAAAACGACTAACTCCAATTTTAGCATTTTTCGGGACCGGACTTTTAATATTTTTCGTTCCAAAGTTTTCACACTTTTCTTTTACAAAATAATATCAAAAATATTGAAATTATAACTGTTTAATTAAATTTACATTCTGCTCTGAAACGTTTATTGGATACAGGATTATTACAAAATCAATATTGAAAAGACATACAGTAATTTTATGTATTAAGTCACTTAGTCAACTGAAAACCGAAACAATTTTTGTGTTTACTTATTAAATGAAACATAATTTTTTTTATTATCTACAATGTGATTTTGTTCAAATAAAATAAGTATATTAAACCAAAAATTATTTATTTATTTTTTCACACTCATTATACTTTTAGCCAACCTCTAATCAGTTGGAAACTCGTTAGAACAGTGAAAATCTGTAGTTGTATTAAGGTTAATTTAAAATAAAATAGTTCTCACGTTTAACTAACTTACTACAATAAAACAAAACTTTTATTAAATTTCTTCGTGTACATCAAGTTAACACAACAACCGTCACATGGTGTGGCCTCCACAAATCCATTCACCCGAAATAGAAGAGGAAAAGTGAAAGAAAAGTTGGAAAATTTTCAGACTCATTTTACTTGTATCCAATCTCTAAATAGTCAGAAAATCGTATGAACGGAGCAAATCCATTCAATCTTTCACTAGATAGAAGAGGAAAAGCGAATGAAAAGTCGGAAAATGTTGACACTCATTTTACTTTTATCTCACCTCTAAGCAGTTAGAAAATCATTGGAACAGTGAAAATCCATTTACCCTTTCACGAGATAGAAGAGGAAAAGTGAATGAAAAGTCAGAAAATGTTCATACTCATTTTAAATTTAGCCTACCTCTAAGCAGTCAGAAAATTGCTGTTTTTTTGCTACAGCAAAAATCTATTCACCCGTTCACAAAATAAGAGGAAAAGCGAATGAAAAGTCAGAAAATTCTCACTCATTTTACTTTTATCTTACCTCTAAGCAGTTAGAAAATCATAGGAACAGTGAAAATCCATTCACCCGTTCATGAGATAGAAGAGCAAAAGCGAATGAAAAGTCAGAAAATTTTCACTCATTTTACTTGTATCGAATCTCTAAATAGTCAGAAAATCGTTTGAAAAGAGAAAATCCATTCACCCGTCTGCAAGATGAAAGAGGAACAGCGAAAGAAAATTCGGAAAATTTTCACACTTGTTTCTCCATTTAATTTACCTGTAAATAGGCGGAAAACCCCTTCATGAGATATAAGAGGAAAAGCGAATGAAAAGTTGGTCCGAATAATTATAATTCAATTATTCGATTTTTTATTTGAACAAGTCGAATAACGAATAAAAAGATAACAGATAATTTCATTTTATTAGTTCTTTAGAATAACAACTAATCATTCATTAGTCAAAAAATTAACTAAATCATTCGTTATCTGATATTCGTTAGTTGAAATAAATTTTGCCCAACACTGGTTCACACGAATATTTCATTTTTTCGTTTGATAAAGCTTTTAAACTATACAAACCAAAACTTTAGGAATATACATAGATTAGAAACATACCAAAACTTTTTTTTTTTTTTATCATCCTGTTCCTTTTTTGGTAAAAATATTAAATATTAAAAAGCAATAGTGTAACTTTTAGATCAAAACAAAAATCATTCTAATTAATTTATTTAAAATTTACAATGGTAATATTTTTTCCATACATTCTTTAATCTTCCATTTACTCCACAAACTTTACGATTTCGATGTTTATATTTTATTAACAATCCAAAAATTTTCATCAAACACAGTCAGTAGTTGTGGAAAAACAAGATATTCTGAATATATTTTTGTAGTATTGGGACAAAAGAAGGATAACATTAATTAAAGATACAATAAACACGGAAAGAAACTCAATTATAGCTATAATAATAATTTATTAAGTAACCAATGAAGTTTCACAATTGAATTACTGAATGATGAACATCAATCTAATAATAAGTTTACCAAACAAAATATATTTTTTATAGTATGAAAAAAATATTGATTTGAAAAAAAAAATTCTCTTTTATTCAAACTGACATTATTGATTCTTATTAGAACAAAAACTTGCTGATATCCAATAGGAAACAATTGATCATTTGTATAAAAGACAGAATATATATACCTTGACATCGGCCTTGGTTTTGTCAGTCACTTCTAGCACAAATTCTGTTTCAACTTTTGAACCGAAGATGTGATTTAGAATATTTAAGTCAACTGTAGCACCTAAGTTATCAATATTAGAAATGAAGCAATAAGTTCTTCCCTAAAATAAGAAATACATGATACACATTTTATCACAATATGTTAAGTAATAACTTAAATTTATAAGAAAAAAAATGAATGGTTGCTTGACCACTTCAGGAAAAAATCATACTATATTTAAGTATACTAATTATATTATATTTTATTTAAGTATACTAATCATGCTATATTAGGTTTGGTGGTTCAAAAACAACAAAAACAAAAATCAACTGGTAGTTCCTGAAACAATCGTGTTATACAAACAAACTCTTTAGCTTTATATAAAAGCATAGATATGTAGAGTGGTACATATATAATTTTAAAGCATTTAGGATGCGAAGTTTTCTTCTTATTAAAATAAAAGTTATCATTGTCCCAAGTTATACTAGCTAAATATTGCAAATTATTCATAAAAGATATTATAACATTAATTCATTGTTAAAAAAAAGGCTGGATTTATGTAACCATTAATCAATAAGTTGGTTTAGATATTTGTAGAAATAATACAATAAATAAAAACAAGTAATATCACTGAAATGAATACATATAATGTTGACAACTGCCTCAAAATAAAGACATAATTTCGTGTTTTTATAATGACCCAGTGGTGGGTTATGGAAATGAATAGCATAGATGATCGGAACAATGATGTCCACATTATATTTTATCACCCAACAGGAACAAGAAGTTTATTAATAGAAAAAGAAAAGGAACAAATTTGGTCGTCCATAAAAAATATATTGAAGAAGCTGATTCTCCTGGAATTATTTATTTTGTTCCGTTTCTCAATACAACAGAGATATTACAGCTGAAAAATTAGAAAAAATAAATACATCAAATATTATTTATACATTATTTTAAAATGGTAAATTATTCACCATTGATATAAAATATGAAGCAAATAAGCACTTATGTTTATAAGCACAAAAAAAAAAAAAAAATGATGTTGAGAAACTGTTCCTTCTTTAAGAAATTGTCCTGACAATTGAATTTTGTTCATTCTCATTTTATAACTTTGGCAATATACAGTACATAAACAGAAACATATCACAGGGGTAAACACAGCTTCGTTTTAAAGGCCAGAATCTACTGAACATAATGCAATTTATTTAAAAGGTCTAGTACAATCCAGTGTTGAGTAATTTAGAAAATCGTACTTATCTGCGAACACAAACAATGGTGAGTGGTCTAGAACAAAAATGGTCTCTATTTGGAAACCAGATACATTAAACATGTTTAAAAATTGTTTTTGAACTACTACAACATCAAGAAATGGACCTACAAAGTATGAATTTTTTCTGAAGTGGTCTAACAACCAGTGGTAGACCACTTGAAATGGATAGACCTGAAAGACTCAATACTATGATAAAGAATAACGAAATGAATAGCTCAAAATAACTATTAAAAAAACAATTAAACTTTAAAAGTATATTTTATATTTACAATATTATATTAAAAACGCATGTTTGAAGTAAAATGAATATCCATATAAGGTTATTGACAAACAAATGAGGTTTTACTGGCTTGTCAACAAACAGTAATAGTTTTATAAATTTTCTCTAAAATATTTATATAAATTCATATTTTATTTTTTAATGGATTGTAGACAAGGTCAAACCAAATAAAATTATACAAAAAGTTAACATAAGATATTTGACAGTATAAAAGGATCAGAAACAGATAGCATATATGTTAAATCTACTAATATTTTTTTTATTTAAATTTTTTGGTCGAGAATAGGTTTTATTTATTAATAAAAATTTAGATGATCCTTATATCTCAACTTACTTATTAGTCGTTTTTTCCCCGAAAAAAATAGACTATTGCAGTGGTTCGAAGGTCGGCGGTGAGCGGCGGGACTGCGATTTCTATCCGTTTCATAACCCGTAGTGCATGATTATGGAAAATTTGGAGATGTCTGATATATATTTATATATATATTTTTTTCCCCGCTACATTTGAGCACCTCCAGCGGCCGGTCCCCTTTGGGTCAAATGAGCTGAAATTCGGTATGTAGGGCTTTCTTCAAGGCAGAACGATACCATTAAAGATTGGGTAAATTCCAGTCAAAATTTCGGCATTTTTTAAGTTTTGCACATCGCTACAGCTCCACCATATTAGTTTATAGGGCTGAAAATTTGTATGTGAATTGAGTTGGTGTCGGGGAAGTTTCCTTTGGGGGTCTCGACTTGGTCCCCCCACCCCCCTGGATTTTCCGATTTTTTAAAACATTTGCGCACCCTTAAAGCACCTCCAAGTTGAGTTAGGGAGCTCAAAACCTGTTCCATTCGAAAATAAATTAAATTACCTATAAAACAAAAGAAGTTTCATCAAAATTGAACGGCTATTTCAACTGTTTCAATGCCTTATTAGTCGTTTTTACCCCGAAAAAAATGTTTTATTTTCGGTAAATTGTCATTTCATATGTAAATGTAAATAATGTAAATGTAAATGGGACTGCCTTTTGTGGGAAAATACGACTTTAGTGACGGAGTTCTACTGCTCACGGATTTTTTATTTTATATTATAACTCCTTATTAAGCTTTGAAAACAAGCTTAATAAGGTGCTTTGTTGATAATGGTCAATAGAACCGAAACGTTGGAGTTATAATATAAAAAATAAAAAGTTGAGAAACAAGAATCCTCTGATTTTTTATTAATGAATTGAATATATTATCAAGGGAATAAATGACAAATAAATAAATTAATAATAAATACAATTAATTTTATAATAATTAATATATTTTTTCCTAATTAGATCACCTCTGCAATAAATTTATCCAAAAGGCCTGAGTTTTTAAGACTCTTATAAAAATCTCCATGACCCGGAGGATACCAACTGAAAAAATAAAATTTGCAGTTACTGTAAGTTTTTATAAATCAATTAAAATAATACTTAAGCTATGAGTTATTTTGATTACTTTATAGTTATTTAGTTTTATTCTATTTAATTGTTTTATATTGAATAAAAACACATTTCTTTGCTCTTCAATCTGCAAAAGTGAGATGTTTAATTTTCCTTTCTCTGCCCCAAAAAGATATTTAATAGTAATACTAAGCAAACTGCAATTTTCATACAAATAGTATTTTTAGAAACAGTTGCATATTGATTATATTTTTATTAAAAGTACATACCCTTGAGAATCTTTATCAACCACACAATTTTTCGGTACTGGAAGTAAAGTATCCTTATATATGCGAGGATATGCACTTTGAGAAAAAGTATAGATTTGTAATTGAAGGCCTTCATATCTTTGTATAATTTTAGCAGTTTCCTCAGATGTATTAAAAGAATTCATTAAAACTAGAGGCACGTTTGTATCATAAGTCTTATTCAAATGCTACAAAACACAACAAAAACAAAACAATTAATATATTACAATAAATAAAGCAAGCAAATAAGACAAAAAAAAAATATAACTATATATATTGCACATTTGAAATGAAAGGGGTACAACCTAAAAAATATGTATTTGTTAGAACAAAAATTAGACACAGGCTAAGTTCTGCATAGAAACCCCTATAGTGTTTTCTCTAGCAAATGTTGCTGGTAGATCACCTATTTTGTCTATTGGTTAGCCTGATATTTGAGGGCTGGCTGCTCTGTAGGATGATAGGGGTCTGACGAAAAAAAAAAAATAAAAAAAAAATATATATATATATATATATATATATATATATATATATATATATATATATATATATATATATATATATATATCTGAGTCCGATATAGGCACATATATGTATAAATACAGGAACTTCTCTTAAACGGACGTCACTGGGGAATGATAATTTGTCCGGTTACTAGAAGTGTCCACTTATGAGAAAAAAGTTTTTAAAATGTGAATCTGACTAAAATCTAAAACAGCATAAAAAATAAAAATGAAGTTGAAGTTGGAAAATGCAGCAAACTATATTATAAGAGTTTGTAGTGATTTAATTGTTTATAAATAAATTGTATATGTTTTTACAATAAATATGTATATGTATTTACATTAGGGTGGTTCTTATTTTTTGATATTTTAATTTCTGATTGCACTCTCTATTTTTTTTTCCTTTTGATATAAGAAAAGATTAGAGATCTCTTTTTCTAGAATCGACTGTCGGAATCCCATGCCACATCGAGCTTGAAATGGCACATCCTCTGTGCTTCCCAGTCCATCCATCCTGGTCCCTGCATATTGCGTATTGTCCATCCACTTATAATATTTTTTAGCTATCAGTTTATCTTTAGTCACTGTCTGTATACAGTTTGAGAGCTAAAATGCCCTGTCATTTGAGTACTTGTGATCCAAATATTTATTTAATTGACTATTGGAGTCAAATCAAATTACAGAAAACTTATTGCCGTCTAACCTACAAGTATAATCACCACTATTTCACAATTTACCAGATGTTAAATTGACTCTGAAAGCCTATGTCACCTTGTGTTGAAAGAATGTGAAAGCATATTCCGATTGAGAGGACCTTGAAAAAATTGCTCATCGGTCTTCAGACTAGCATGGGGAATGTCAATATAAATCTATTTCAAGTTTAAATTATTTATTTGTTATCGCCCATGCCGATGCATTGCACTAAAACCCATGAAGGGTCTTGGGTTCAGAACTTAGTAAGGGCCATACTGTAGAACATAGTAACGACCATACTATTTCTAGGCCAACGATTGTGCAAGGAGATGATTTGGCCGAGATCAACTGCCAGATTTTTTCCCTATTTAAGAATACCCACTTTATAGAGGCTGAGTGATTCATTATTTCAATCAGTATTTAGTAATTAAGTATTTCAATCACACAATTATCACCTGAATCTGTTGTACAGTGAGGTCCAGAAATGTGAGATCATTACGAACAGTTATTGATGATTTCGGTCCATGACAACCCATAGATGTTCCCAAGCCTCCATTCAACTTGATCATCACTAATTTTTCTAACATATCCTTAACTTTTTCCAGGGGTGGCGACGGAAGATCAGCATGCTGTAAGATCTGTTTTAGAAGAAAAATATGATAAAATAAAGATACTTTATTTCAGAGTATCAAAATAGAAAAGAAAAAAAGATATAAGTGTTTTAAAGGAATCAAGTATTTAATATCAGCTGGCAGTTTAAAGAAATAAACTGTTTTTATACAAAACAAAATAAATAAATGGTACAAAAATATTTTTATTATTATTTTATGATCAAGAATTACAATAAAACGTCGTTTATTCGGACCTCCGAATTATCCAGAACAGATTTTGAGACATATTTTTAATTTAATGCTCAGATTAAATAATTTAATATATATATAATAATAATTTTAAAATATGATAGCAAGAACGTAACTATGTATTAATACGTCAAATATTCGCTTTTTAGTTTAATTCAATGTACAGTTCCTCCATAGATTGTACAATTAATTAATGTAATAAAATGTTTTGTTTTTTTAATTTAAGAAAGGTTTACGAGAATGTCATAGAATGTTGAAGTTGATTGACTCATCAGCTATAAATAGTTTTTATTGTAAGAAACGGTATGTCTGATTATTTGAGCATTTTGTTGTTTATTACCCGGATTATCTGGATTTTCGATTATCCGGATTGCCTTTTGTCACAATTAGTCTGAATAAACCAGGTTTTACTGTACATTATTTTTGTTTTTAATCTATGTACAATTAATAAACATCAAAAGGGATGAGAAAGATATTTAAATACATAGCTACATCCTTAAGTGAACCTACATCTATTATTTCATTTTAGATAAGTTTCACAGGTAATTATTTCTGACCTACATAATGTACAAGTAATATAACAAGATACTACACATATACTATTCATACATTAGATGATTTAATTTTATTCAATATCATAGAAGCCATGAAATTTTATTCACTATTATTGATCTTCATTATGATCTGTTAAAAGATGAGAACTGTTCTAGGAGAAATACATTAAATAATGAAAACTTATTTAAGACAAAAAGCTAATATGTACTAAGGGTCAAGAACAAATGAAATAAATTTAAGAAATAAATTATACAAATGAATAAATAAAATGCCAGACAATATTGAGCAAAACTTTTTATTATGTCATAGCTAACATTTCTATTATTACCATTTTTAAAAATTCATTCATTTCAAATAAAAATTACACTAAGCATCTTGATGATTTCAATCACAATCATAAACATCTTTCAAGGTCTTTAAAGTAAAAAATTATAAATGATAAACAATTTAATGTCATGATTTATAAAATGTCCTATGATATATTTTACGAATGGAATTTATATTTTAAAATAATCATAATAATTATTGCCCCATACATACAGAATTTGGAGGTAACTTCTGAATGGCTTCCCATTTTATTTCGGTTGAACTTTCGGACAAGTATCTGCCAAAAAGCTCAGCAAAACCATTTAATTCTTTTCTACATTCTTCCCTCAATTGCTCTGGGTGTTCTTCTATAAGTTTATCTAACTCAGATCGAAGTCTGGCGGGAGCATCACGTTTAGTAATTTCATGAAATTCTCTGCTTCCAGATGGTTCTCTTTTATGCTTTTGTTCTCCCTAAAACAATAACAATTATTGGTAAGATGGTGAGTTATGTACACACATAAAAATTAATCCAAATATACTAATGATGTTAAGGATCTAAATTAAAATGCGAAATTGAAATATTCATTAAAAAATAGATATGGATGAGTTGGATTGTGACATTGAACAACAACTAGAAAAAAAATAAAATAAAATAGAAGACTGAAGAAACTGGATTGGATGCAGCAAAACCATACCCTCTGAAAACCTGATACAGAACATTGGCAACTACAATTAAGCGTCACTGCATGCCCACAAAAGAACAAAACATATGCTATTAAATTAATATTGTATTTTTGTTTTGAAAAGATCTTTTGTTACAATTTTTCCTACTATGAAAAAAATGTGATTATCTCCAACCCAGTCGTTCTTAAAACTGTGGAAAAGGATCATCCGGAATAATGTACATAAAATATGTTTGTACTATAAATATTGTAAATATATTTGAAAAAATTGTTAATGGTATAGGTAGCACCAAGTTTTGATTTAAGAAAATAATAGTAATCGCCTTATATTACTGTTTTAAGATAAAAACTGGCTGCTGTGCTAGTTAGTTGTCTGTTAATATTTAACTGTTAATCGCTTTAGATGATAAACTTGTCTGCTATCATAGCTATCTAGATTTACAAAAATAATTTTCAAACCACAAGGTTATCAAAATGATTAATCAATGAATTATTTTTGCATTATTTGCAAATAATTTATGCAATGAATAAATTATGGTTTATAAATAATAATAAAAGTTTTAACTATGTTTTGTAAAATATTAATTTATATATTTTAGAAATACTAAGTCACCAACATAAAAAACTAGACCTGAATGAGCAAAAAAAAAAAAAAAAAAAAAAACATTTAGGAAAATCAGAACGTTAAATAATTTTAAAACTAGTACAGCCTTGAGTATATTAAGAATAATTAAAATTCGACTAAGGTGATAGCAAGATAGATTGAAAATGGCCAATCATTTTTTTTTTTTTTTTAAAAGATGGCCGAAGCATAACAATAGAATAATGTATTCAAATAAAGATTTTGTAAAAAAAGGTTTTATTTATAAAATAAATGCGAGACTAAGTGGTTCTTTGACTCCTTCCTCTTAATTGATTAATATTATAAAGTAAAAATAATATTTATTTTGGTGTTCCATGTAAACTGACATAAACAGTCCTTTGCTGTAGAACTATAAAAAGACCTTCAATAAATAAATGAATCGTACATTATTTTGGTAAAACAAATTTACTACATTAGGACTAACAATTAAGTAACACATTTAGAACCCAATAAAGATTAAGAGTAATTTAAGGATAAACATTCAAAATTTAAAAAAATGATGCACTATTTAACAAAATATATTCAATATAACAGGCAGTTGGCCAAAAATACCTTTTCAGTATGTATATCGGCTTAGAATTGTACTTTCTAAATAAAATCTCTATATCTTTAATCTAATTTTAATCAAAATATTTTAAAATAATAAAAAAAAAAAAAAAACCTGTACCACCTGTACCAAAACTCATGAAAGTTCTTGGGTTCAATACTGGGTACTGTTTCTAAGCCAACAGTTGTACAAGGAGGTGATTTGACCGAGATCATGCTCAACCGCCAGATTTTTCCCCCAATTAAGGGTACCCACTTTATAGAGTACCCACCTAGGTGAGCCCCAGGAGGGTCCTGATCCCACAGGATCGATTCACGGCTGAAAATAGAATAAATAATTACCTGCCACAACCGTTCTCCAACCTGGGACCTTGCGATTAGTAACTACCCTGCTCAGGTTAGAGCTAGTCGTCAATGGATACATTGCAGAGTGCATGGAGTATACAAGAATTTTTGACTTCAGAACTTTGTTTGGAGTAGTTAATCTGTAAACATACTAAAAGTCCCCTTCCCTGGGAGGTGAGCTAAAGGCGGGAGGGAGGCGGAAAGATACCATTTTTTGGATTTCGCTTTTATCTCGAAAACGGTGTCCTGAAAGAAAAAATGTTTCAAATAAAAATGAAAGCTAATTAAATTTACTATAAAATTGTTTCTATACATATTTGTCAAATATCCAACGGTTTAAGAGATATACGTTTTTGAAAATCGATAATTTTCGAAAAAATCATTTTTATCTCACTCTTTTTGTCAAACATTTGCTTCTAGTGCCTCCCACGATGGTTTCTCAGAAAAATTTACAGAAACGATGTTGTAGAGCATTAAATTTCCTTCAATTTGATACACAGGTTTGCAACCTGTTTTATTTATCTTCAACCAATCAAAAGTTATAGAATTTCTAAGATGTATGCTCAATCTCGATATTCCTCTAAAAATGAATATGTTAAGAGCCCGTTGCATTTTAACTGCTGTAACTTGCTATCACGATGAATAACAATACTTTTACAATGGAAATAAGGTAATTGCAATTGAAACATGACACTTTTTTTTATAATTATAGCTTTTATTATATTATTACGAATCATATAATTGAAGTATTCACATGGACTGATAGTAATGAAAAAAGTGTGCTTTCAAGACATCTTGTTTTTTTGAGGCGCAAGGGTCGATGTTCATTCATCTTCGTCAGCTGTGGAGACGTCGCCCAAAGAGATTGGTAGAGTATCGATGTCGTCGCAAATTAAAATTGCAAATCCGTTGTCGCAATTGCCCTTGAAATACCAGGAGAAACTACTCATGATCCCAGTTGTCTCCAACTGAAGGAGCTGTTTAGCAGCTTGCATTCCGGAAATACCACCAAGCACACCTATGGTTAGGAGGAACTTAATTGTGGGGCGCCGAATCTGGATTGGGAGAGGAGGAATGACCAACTAGTTCCGAAACTCTGAGTTGGATTCTGCCTTTGAAGAAATCTTGAAGATGATTTTTTGCCGATGCACAAAAGGTGTGACAGTGGCAGATATGGTTGTAACCGCACAAACTCATTGGCAATTGCGAAATATAAACTCCAGAAAGCTCTTGATACCATCAGCAACTGGGCAACGGATTGGAGAATGAAAATAAACTCTCTTCACCCTCTCCAAAAATGAATAACAGAGACTTAAGCTCAAAATTGGACAATCAGCCATATAACCCGAAGAAACCCCTAACATATCTGGGAATAAATTTGGACAAAAGACTGACGTGGTGACCGCACATAGAATCATGCACAACGAAGAGCCTCAAAAGACTGTGCCTCATGAGAAAGATCACAGGCTGGAGAGCACATCATAAAACTCTGCAAAATTTCTATGCGGGCTACGTCCGACCAGTACTGGAATATGGCATCAGCAACTGTGGTACATCCAATAACACCAACTTCCAAAAAGTTTTCACAGTTCAAAACCATGGTCTAAGAATAATTATAGGATCGATGAGGTCAACACCCTTCAAAAAAACCCTGACCAAATTACCATCTCTCACAGACAGAAGAAATCTAAAGTTCTTAAACTTGGCATCCAAAGCCAAATACATCCCAGAACATCCGCCAAGAGAGAGAGATTACCCTCGGATACTCAGCCCGATTCAAGAGGAAGAGTCCTGTTACCATATCAAAATCTTACAAAAAGAGCTCAACACACGAGATATACAACTGGCGCTATTTGACTGTGCAACTCTTCCACCACCTTGGGAGGTTGCCACAAAGGCAAGAATAGTAGCAAGAAAACTAGACGTAAATAGAAAAAACGAATTGCTACCTATCGAATTGTTAAACCGAACTCTGGTGTTAATCAACTAGTACCTACCGCAGGATTGGACAAGAGCCTTCACAGACGGTTCGGTGACGGAAGGAAGGAAAGGCAGTGGTTGCGGAATTCTCATATAGTTCCAAATGGCACAACTGTGCAAAAGTCTATTGCCATAGGGCTAAAATCAAGTACTGAACTGGGCAGGAAGCCATAATTGAAGCCTGCAGGATCATCTCTACTTTTTCTTACAATCTCCACAATATGGTATTTTTTACTGATGCACGCTTTGTTCTCCAAGCAATGCTAGACAGAATAAAGCAGTAGTGGGCTTAAAAAACCTAATCTCTGCTATAAACTTGGTGACAAACCTTGCTGAAACAACAGTCCTCCAGTGAATTCCGGGGCACTATAGAATCACCCATAATCAGGGAGCGGACATGCTGGCGAAAGCGGGATCCCTGATGGCTTAGCTTAACCCCCAATCCAAATTGACGAGGTCAAGACACTTAATAAAAACGATGATCAGACACGCATTCCGCACAAGGTTTCCACCATAAATATTTCAAATTATGAAGAAAACAAGTAGTGATACTCAGACTTAGAACGGGGCACAATCGGCTCAACTCGCATATGTTTAGGAAGTTCAAGATAGGAACGATCCCCCTATGCGATTGTGGTAAAGGAGAACAGACAGCTGGCCACATGCTTCAGTCCTGCAGACTCCTTGATAAAGTCCCCACGAAAATTTGAACAGAACCAGTTTCGCTGGAGGACCAAGGTAAAAAATAGTTTGTTATAAAATTATCTATTTTCAAAATCGTATACCTCAAAAACTCTTGGGTATTCGACAAATATGTATAAGAACAATTTTAAAAGAAATTTAATTATCTTTCATTTTTATTTGTAATTTTATTTTCCACAGAACATCGTTTTCGAGATATAGGCGAAAAACGGGATCTTTTCGCCCCCATCACGCTCCCGGGAACAGGGGCGGGAACTTTTATTATGTTTACCAATTAACTACTCCAAACAAAGTCCTGAAGGCAAAAATTCTCGCATATTCCATGCACTATACATCCCTCTTTTGAGCACTCATTGACTGGATTAAAAGTCGATTTAATGCAACTCATGTCAAAGAAATTGCCGTTAGTGAGCACCCAAGTCGTGATATAAGTGAAGACATAATTAAAATTAATATTATTTTAACTCGGATTTTACATCAAGGGGACGATTTCATAGAACATAAATATAGAATATTAAAAAATTGAAAGTACCGGAATAATTACGGTCGAAAAAAAATGATTAGAACTAATTGCACTGGCCTAATATGCCAATGTACCATTATATATATATATATATATATATATATATATATATATATATATATATATATATATATATAAATATATATATATATATATAAAAATTCAGCCTACGTATGTTTGTGATAGCAAAACTAGAAAAGTAGTCAGCCAGTCAATGAGGATTTGATGAGGTTTTCACTATCATTTAGAGAATTTCTTCGAGAAGATTTATATGCATTGAATTTTCCGAAATGCTCTCCTTGAGGAGAGAAATGAGAAAAACAATTAAAAATATACTCAATTTTGTAATCATTGTCATGGCAACTTCATACACGTGGCAGCAAATTCACAACAAAAATATTTTAACACAAGAGTGAAATTATAGTTTGAAAGCGTCATTTGTCAATAAAATCGGAAATAAGGAAAATAAAAAAAGTATAAACGTGAAACCTGATTGCCGTTTTGAAAAATTTATTATCATTTTTATTATGTTCCATAAAAACGTCTAAATTAAATGAGAAACGAACACCGAAAAAAAATGTTGACCACTTTGGCCTTGGAATATTTAGTCAAAAATTTTGTTGGTAACCGGTTGTTATGTTGAAAGTTCTGGTAGCCCCTTCCCCCTCAAAGGGTTCTAATAATTGAAGAGATGCAAATGCAAAACAGTCTAAATGCCTTTAGGAAATATTTTCAGAATTCAAATTATAAAGAAAAATATTAAAGAAATATGACTTAATTAAAAAAAACACATTTTTTTTTGTGATAACCTACAGTTGTATAAGTAAGAAAATATCATTTGTAATAGTACTAGCTTTACAATAAAAAAATTATTTTTTTGTAAAAAACATATTTTTTCTTCCTTCCCTTTCAATCCACATAACCACGGCAAATCAAGGCTATCGAATTGAATGATGTGTTTTCTTGGTGAATCTATGGTCGCTATATTACTTTGTTTACTTTCCCATTCATTTCATATAGTAATAAGCATGATGAAATGTGCAATATAAAATGAATGTCTTAAAAATAAAATAAAAATCAAAATTAAACTTAAATGTTTTCTTTTTTTTTAAAGTTGTTTGTAAACGTTTTGTACAAACGAAAGTATGATGAACGATGGTTAGGAATGATAAGAACAATAGTTCTGTCTTCTGTTACTTTAATCTTTTAACAGTTAAACATAAAAAAACTTGAAATTTGGAAGGATCATTGAACTTGCAATTCTTTTCCCGAGCAATGCCGTGCCGCTACAACTAGTCTACTTACATGGAATGCAAAAAGCCCAATCTTTCAACGAATAAAGTAACTCCGGTCAATGGTCATGAAGGAATATTCCAAAGTGGCGCATTGGGACGGGTGTATACGGTTCATCTAAAAAATGCGCAACAGGCCAAATTGAACTTATGAATGATTCAGGTAATAATATTGTACAATGTTAGACAAATTCAAATTATTTATTTGAAAGAACAGTAATTTTAGCAGTAAGATATGAAGTAGTAGTTGACGATATTAATTTAAAAATTCCTGGCGACGAAAAAACATATATATCAGTCGATTCAATGTTTGATGCAAATGAAAGTGTTAATTTTCCTACTAAATTTTTGAATTCGATGCAAGCGCCAGGAATGCCTTTACATTATTTGAGATTAGCAATCGGATCACCAACTATTTTGTTGATAAATTTAGATTTCCTATCACCAAGGTTTCATAATGGATCAAGAATGATCGTAAAAAAGTTATCAAACAATATAATTGAAGCAACAATAATATCAGGAAAAGATAAGTAAAAACAGCATTTATTCCAAAGATTCGGCTCATATCTACTGAGCTACCGTTTCAGTTAAAAAACTGAAATTTTCAGTAAGATTGGCATTTAGTATAACTAAATATAAATAAGTCACAATGAAAAACGATCAGATATTGTGATAGTAATTTAAAAGAATCACGTTTTTATGGCAGTCAGTTATATGTAGAGAATTTATATATCTACTCAACAAATAATAAGATGACAAACGTAGATTATAAGCAAATATAATATAATAAATATAAAATGCCTTCTTGTCATATCATCTCAAGCTAGGTTTTATCGTATAAACGATAAACTTAGTTGTTTTGAATGCAAAAAGGAAATTAACTTAAATTGCTTTCTATCTTATCACAGAATTCCAATGTACGCGCGAAAAATACAATTAAAATTTGATTTGGATTTGAATTCGGCTTGTTAAAGGTTAAAATACACTAAACATGCGTAATGCTCAGCTGATGTGTGAGCCAACTAGTATTATCCTTGTATTCTAACATAAGTACAGAACTGGCTACTTCCTCAATTGAATACTGTTGTTAACTCAAAGCTCGAATTTTTTAATTTATTCTTTATTCTTTGGGGTTATATGCAGAAAATGTCACGATAAAGGAGTAATGCTTTATTTATTTCAATTAATTGAAAGGTTTTTACCACCCTGTTGCTAAGAGGTATCTCTATTCCCAGACCCTCGGTTTCAGCCCTCTCCCAAAATTAAATCCTGGATCTTCTAATACCTAGGTTCCATGCCAAAGCTATACCCAAAACCGACCTTTCTTATTTATTTTTTTTAATAATTACTCAGCATCAAAAATAAAGAAATGTATCAATATAAATCGTTATTAATCAATAATAACAAATAGCTACTTATAACAACCACAAAAGAAGAAATAACGACATTAATCAACTTGAATAGGACTTCTAATGCTTTGATATACAATAATAAACTGACTAGACAGAAAAGCAATAAAATATACTTATTTCAAACACAAACGCTAATAGTTGACGTCATTTAGCAATCAATAAAGCAGGAATAGATTATTATTAGTAAATATAAATAATAAAATGCAAAGCATAATAGAAGAAAGTTAAAGGTCTAATAATTTAGATTGGTAATCACAGCCATTATGATCTTAAAAGGGGTCACTGAAAACCACTCCTGGCCAAATGGAACGTGGAACGACAATCAGTGAGAAATCCTGTTGGAATCTTTTGGAGTAATGTGGAGCGGCTGGAATTCCAGCCGTTCTAAATTTCATCAAGCCAAGCTAAAATCCAAACACTCCAACCGACGTGAAAGTGGAAAACTGATGGAGTGGAACGATGGACTGTATAGCTTTTCACACAGTATAAATAAAAATACAAGACATTAAGCAAAATGATTATGATATTGAAAAATAACCGTATTTGCGTGACTAGAACAGCGTAGCACTCTGTACCTTCAATTTATTACAGCTTTTTTGGAACAGAATTTCTTTAATTTATTGAAAATTAGCCGCCCTGGGCTGCAGCCCCTCTAGTCACCCTCTAAATCCGCCAATGTTTCTGAATTAAAAATAGTTTTGAAAATGGCCTGCAGGAGCGAATCAACGAAAAGTGTGAAAATAACGATGGAGTGGAGTGATCGTCAGTCCCTGAAATCGTCTTCATTCTAAGCTCTACAATCTTCACACTTCATCGTTCCGTTTGGTATGGTCGGAACTAGAAGGAAGGGAATAAAAACTGTTTGTTTCTACTTTTCTTGAGTATTTAAAATTTTTATCAATTTATAGGACCATAGTTATATCAGCTTTAAAATGTCCAAAGTGCCAATAATAACTTTATAGTTGCATGAAAGAAAATGAATAGTATTCAAACAAGTTATTAAGTTGACATCCGCATGATGGTATAGAAGGATCAATCTAATTAGGGATTGATAAATTATTTGCCACTTCTATAAATTTGTTTTATTGAAAACTAGTTTCGAATGTTATACATTCATCCTCAGTTCAAGGTTTAAATGGATTATATCAAACAGAATAGTTTGTACTGGATTTCTTCACGCATTGTACTAACAATGCGACAATTGTTAGTACAATGCTTGAAGAAACCAGTACGAACTATTCTGTCTGATATAATCCATTTAAACCTTGAACTGAGGATGAATGTATAACATTCGAAACTAGTCTTCAATAAAACAAATTTATCGAAGTGGCAAATAATTTATCAATCCCTAAGTTATTAAGTTTTATGTAACCAAACAAACCAATAAAAAAAAGTAATTTTAGACAAGGTTATTTGAAATGAGTGAAATTTATACTTAAGTTAGGTGCATGAATATAATGGAAAATTCAAAATTTCAGTTTTTTCTCATTTTTAGTTTTTGAGTTTTCGCTAGGAAGCGCCTTTTTGGAGTTATAAATAAAAATCTGTAAAACAGTTGAAAACTTGTCGTAAATTTAGCTCCATCGAATTTATAACCGATGGAGATACGACAAAAAGTCATAAGACCAAAGTTGAATATTTGTTTACTTCGATATGCCTGTCAAGTTTGAAGTCCGCCAGTTTCCATTAAGTGTGGAAATAAATGAAAACTTGGCGAAAAAGTACAAAATTTGGTCTAGACGTAAAAAAAATAGCTCTCTTTTAAGGTTTTGACCGATGGAGATAAGACAAAATTTGTTAGGAGCAAAATTGCAGATCTGACAAAATCAGTAGCTGATGGTGCAATCGGTTTGTTGATAGGTATTGCACTGTTCATTCATAACAGACCTTCAAATATAGGTCTTATTTTAATAAGAACGAATTTATAATTACGAATTTTAAATTAAATTGTTCTAAACATGACTTATAAAATGTATCTACATTACAGTTTTTAAAAAACTTGGCATAAAAATACTTATTATTTTTTTACAATAAACCTCCCCCAAAAGAATGATGAAATTTGGCCTATACATTCTTATAATATGTATATTTTTCAAAAAAATTTCGTTTTTGAGGCAAAAAAAATCTTTTGTGGAAATTTTTAAATAATTAAAGATTGGTTCTGTCAAGTCAAGATATATTTCAAATTAAGTCCTCTGTAATTCTGAAAAAAAAAAAAAATGACAACTGAATTTTCTAGGGCAAATAGAATGGTCTGTAAGATTTTGAATAATTTAAAATGTGTCAAAAGACAGACTTTTTTTTTTTAATTTAGAACTCAAAAACTAAAAATGGAAAAAATCTGAAATTTTGCATTTTTTATCTTAACTGGTAGTACTACAGATATAGAAAACATTATTGAATTCTGAGACATCAAGTTCCAGACCATTGGTTGATTTGGCATGGAATGGCCTTATGGCAAATTCAATTCAACAGTAATGCTGTACCAACTCATTATGTTATCAGTGATTTGAATTAGTTAATAATGTCTCTTATTTTTTTATCAATGATTCTCTATACCGTCTTCTGGAAACGCAAGGCACGCTATTGATACTATAAATTGATAGACTACGAGGAAAAGGAAATGCTTTTCAGGAATGACTGACCAGTGAATGATAATAGTCGCTCTAGTAAAAAACAAACGCTCTGAGAATTTCTTACTTAGAAAAATAAATAGTATCTTGTAATTTAATAATGCAATCCCGCAGTCAGAAATGTTTAGATTTTAAGACCTGAAACGATCTGGTGGCCACACACGGTCAAGCATGCCTGACCAATCGTTTTGTATAAGTATGTTTGAAATCCCCTTCGACCACACACGGTCAAGCATACTTGAACAAGCATCACTTTGTTTAATTGCAAACGACATTAAATAGATAAGCTGTGCGAGTTGTACTGGCAAAGCATAATTGCATGGACGTTTTTAGAAAGAAGCTATTATAATTAAATAAATGACATGGCCTCCAATAAGCTATAAATAGCTGTTACAATCGACTGCTGAGCCTAATGCTGCACTATTCCAGAACAAGAAATTAGCTGGAATGTAAGCGTAACCAAATCGTATAAATAAAATAATCATATATTAATTGGATAATCTAATCATTAAATAAATTATGAAATATAAGAGTACTCATGATTATTTAAAATAATTACGTCAATAATTTTTACGTTATTATTTATTGGTTATCAATAATTTTTAACAGGATTCCTAAACCATAAAAATCAAATGACGAATATAATTTCTCTATTTTTAGAAACATATTATTACATCACTAAGGCTTTATTATTTGCCTTGGCCCCATCGCAGACATCACTACGTAATAGAGGTCATTTCCTTCAACGTTTGATTCAGGTTTGTTAAAGGCACACATTTCACTATTCAATCATTGTTTTTAATAATCTTAAGTTAAGTAAACCAGCAAATTTCGTCCAACAAACGCACTTTTGTAAACATTGCTATTACAAAAAGTTGTAATCTTATTATTTATTTTTCCAAAAAATATTATATTATACTATCAATACATTATTTATATATATATATATATATATATATATATATATATATATATATATATATATATATATATATACGTGTTTTGATAATATAATATATTTTTTTAAGAAAAATAAATAAATAATAAGATTACAAAATATATATATATATATATATATATATATATATATATATTCATTTGTATTCCAAAACTATCCAAAAACAGTATATTTTTTGTTTTTTACTCGAGATATTTCAGGCATATATAGTCCATTTATAAACATAAAAAAAAAAGATATGCTTATAAGTAGTATTATTTCATTACCAGAATTAATATATTTGGCATAACTTTCTAATTTCAATTAATCTTATTTATTAATTGATGAGATAACAAACAAAACAATATCTTTATTCGGTAAAAAAGTGGCAACAAACAATTTCATTAACAATGTATTTCATGTAACCCCGTGTCCCTTTTATGCTAAACTGTGCATGTTAAACTGTTTTGCAGTAATGTTCTGTGTATATTTTGTCAGCCTTTTTATAGCTGCTGATTTGAGATGCGCTATCTCTGGCCAGGATTTATGTGATATCATGTCTTTCAGTCCTGGTGAGTCGTCTACTAGTTAGTCATTTACTGCTATTTGAGAGACTCAAGGATTTCCCCTCCCCTTACTCCCCAATAGTATGCAAACTGTAGATTTCATCTCTCTTTCTTATCTCATTAATTAATAAATGCGATTAATTAAAATTAGAAACTAATGCCAAATATATCTCTAATGAAAATAATATTATAAGTAAACCTTTATTTTTTATATTTAAAAATGTCCTATATATACCTGAAATATCTGAAGTAAAAAAGCAACAAAGCAAACAATATATTGTTTTGAGATAGTCTCGGAATACAAATGAATTATTCCTTTAAAAAAAAAAAAAGTCGAATGAACAGGTAGTGATTACCTACTATCACTTAGAAGTGAAACTACCTATTTCATTATTAAATGAAATAAAGAAATAATTTATACAAGAAACTCAAATTTTAATGGCATCGAGAGGAAAATAAAGAAATAATTTATACAAGAAACTCAAATTTTCATGGCATCGAGAGGGTTAGATAGCGATGTCGCCTGGAAAGTCGCATCGAAAATCGACCAGTGTGAGCATAGCTTTAGAATTGTATATTTATTCGAACATTTAAAGAAAGCGTTAAAGTATTAATTCAAATTCCATAGTGTTAGAATATTAAAAAAAAAATTCATGCTTTAGCTTTAAAAATAAATATATATATATATATATATATATATATATATATATATATATATATATATATATATATATATATATATATATATACCCACACACACACACACACACACACATCTATATTGTGTTCCAGATTAGGTATTCATTAATAAATTTCAATCTTAAATCATGTCATATAAAGAGCGGACATTTAAAAGTTAACTATTACGCCATTATTGCGATGAAATTAACAGAATAATAATCATTTAAAAAAAATACAATTATAATGTTATATATTAAAACAGGAACTACCCATATTAAATTCTTAAATATTAAAATAGGAACTACCTACGTATATTTTTTTTTTTTTTTACGAATTACCTATCATCGGGACATTAAGTGTTATACAATCTAATCTTGAACTCGCCCACTCGAATCTAGACCGATCCCCTTTTTTATCAGGATCATCAATAGTTGAATGATAATCTTTATCAGTAAGGTCTAATTTGAATAAATTTATGATGGATTTTGTTACATAAATGAATGAGGACATGATGGCCGAGCACGTGGGGCGAAAGTCCCAGTTTTTTCGGAATGGTGTGTGTTCGATTTCCACCTGGGTCAGTTAATATTTATTTCGCGGTAGTCCCGAGAAATGATTCTTAGCACACCCACTCTGGTTAATATGCGGCGGTATCTAAGGGTAGATTTTGCTCTGAAAAAATCTTGTACTTACACTTTTTAGAAGCAACTTTTACCGAACTTTTTTTAAACAGTTCATGCAAGAACCTTTTATTGTAAAGTTCTTAAGAGAAACTTTTAAAGTCCTTTCGAAAACTTTATCGAAAAAATTTTGCTAATAAAGCCTCTTCCTAGAACTTTTTGTCTACAAAATTTTGTTTAGAAGTTCTATATTATAAAAGTTATCTATAAGTCTCTTTAGTAAGAACCTAATAAAAATCATAATAAAAAAAAGAACCTAATAGTTGTCACTAGTAAAGTTTTCATTTAAATGTGGAGAATTTTCATGGAATTGTGTCTTGAGTATCTGTCTGACAGATTTTTCTGGTCATCTTTGCATTTATTCAAATGATCTCTAAAAAATAAGCTTATAAAAAAAGAAGATGAGCCCTATAGGTATGTAAAAATTTATATTTAAAATGTTTTAGAAGGAACTTCTATTATCGAAACTTTTATAAAAAAAAAGTTTTGGAAATAACTTATATTAACAGAACATTTATAAAAATCTTCTTATGATATAAGTTCTAAAGGAAATTTTTATCAGAAAGTTCTTTTGTGTTGAATTTTTATGTAAATACTTCAATTGTAAATGTTCTTGTAAATCAGTTAAACTGAAACTTTTTGAAAAAGTTCAATAACTGTTGCCTGCCCTGCTTAAAATTCCTAATATGTATCCTAAGAACACTAAACGATTACAAAAAAAAAAATCACAAATAATAATTTTTCAGTCGCAGAACAAAAAAGTGAAGCTGAAAGGAACAAGAAATAATTGTAAAAGGAAATAGAAAACAAATCTAGGTATAAAATATTTACTTTTGGGGATACTATGGTGTGAGCGGCGAACCCAAATTACGAAAATGGTTTTTAGCACCTCTCGTCATAGGACGATACCGTTGATAATATTACCAAGGGTAGTTTCATTGTTCAAATATTTTTCCACATTATTCAAACACACGATATAAGCCAAGTGATTCTGGTCTTTACATTTTTATTCCCTTTTACGCAGTTAAGAAGATATTGAAATCGCGTAGTTTTCGGTTTTCAGATTTAAACGGAAATATCCATTTTAACCATACCTTAGTTTTTTTTCTCAACGATGTTTTTTTGTGGTATTGAACCGAATTTTAGTTATGCCACCTCGCCAGCCGCCAGTTCACAACGAGAATAGAATACAAAAATGTTGGAACTTTTTTCGGTTTTTGCGCTTATGACTAAAAAACAGTATTTTTCTGATATGAACATTCATATAATATTAAAGTATTAATGGATTTTGTAAAAAATTTTGTCTGCTTTCATATTGTATAAATGTTCATCTCAGAAAAATGCTTATTCTTCTAGTTATAAACGAAAAAATAAAAAAGTTCAATTTTTTTTTGTTTTCTACTTTCGTTGTGAAGCCGACGGGTGGCGAGATGGCCAAATTCGGATTCAGCACCCAAAATATAGAATCGTTGAGAAAAAACTTATAATTTGTTTTCCTAAAAACACCCTTTCTGAACCTTTGATTACTTGATTTATTTATACAAAAAACAAATACAATTAATAGAATTTTCTTCTGCCGATTTTCTCATTTATTTTCTAAATCTTATAGACAGACACATTATAAGCGAAATACATTTTTAATTCTTAAAACATTCGCAAACATTTTGCGAGTATAAGAACATATTTCTATACCAGTGGCGCAGCCAGAATTTCATTTCGGTGATGGTCCATCCAAGGATCTACTTTAAAGAAACCCATACCAACCGGGTATGTATGGGAGCCCTCTCTAAATATATTTGATATGCCTAAGTATATTATTTATGAAATAACATTTAAATAGGTTTATACAATTTTAGTTTACAGATAAAAATAAGTAAAAGTAATTTGTAATTTCGGGGTAGGGGAGGGTCAGACCGGCGGACTCCCTCTCCCCTCTGGGAGACCAAAAATATGTTCAGATCACACTGTATAGCTTGTTGTGGATAGTGGTCAATCTTCATTTTTAAAGTGTTGCATATTTTATTACCATTTTAGATTCTTTACGATGATTATAGTCGGAAATATGGCCAGGATAATGGAAATACGATAATAACATCAAAATCAGCAAATTAGACTTACGATTGTTTTCCTCTGATATACAGAATTACATTATTGGTTTAAAAAGAGGAAAATTAAACTCAACAACGAAAAATCACAGCACATCACTTTTACGCTCTGCCCTGTTCCCATCCCAAGCTGATTAACACTGTTCATTACTTAGGACTCATGAACGACAAAAGGATGGCCAGCGGCCTACACCTTAAACTGATAGGACTCAGGCTTTTTCAGTCTCTTATGTACAAATAATCAACTTCAAAAATTGGACAAAGGCTAGCTTCACTCACTAAACCCATATGGACCTACGTCTCACAACTTGACTGGGCAGTTAAAAGGACTCGCATTCATAAAAGATGAACTTTCCAACAAAGAACGTTAATATTTCATCACTCGTTCACCTCAGTACTTCAGCACATTATTCTACTTCATATGAAAGATGGCTATTCTACGAATACGTGGGCATAACAATAAATTTAAACAAACAACGATATGCGTGCCAGAAGATTCTGGAATAAAATCTTGAAATTCAAGTTGGGAGTAGATAAAAATGGATAAGACCATCCACCGAAATATCGGGCCCCCGACAGATTTTAACCCTAAGTAATAATACCCTAGCCGGGTATTAAATTTTATTATTTTAATATTGGTAACTATCTGTATTACCAACAAATTATTACTTAAAATAATCAATAAAACACAGACATACTTAAATAGGTTGTGATAAGCTCTTTCCCAGTACCCAGATCCCTCTAATAGTCAGGCCACCTCGACTGTTGGAACCCCCGAAAATTGTCAGAGATTCCGGCCTTCTGGGCCTTACCAATTATCATCTACATCTCATACAATTATAATTAGGAGCTCAAAAACAGGTGTTGATGTAGAATTTTAAAAAACAAAACAATTAAAAAAATCAATTTTTTTTATGCCAGAAATGACTAGGCAGGGGATCCATCAGAAAAAAAAAAATATTTTTCCTGGTGTGACCTCTTGTACTATGGTGAGACTGGTATTATAATATTGTAAAAAAATAAAATATTTTTTAAAATCTTATTTTATAAAAAAGTCAGTTTATCTATCAACCTAATTATATTCAAATTTTACAAAATCTAGATTCTAGATAGAAAACAAGTCAACATTGATGTTCTCTATTCAGATGTTTCAGAGCAGTAAGTAAAATCATTCAATCCACGCGGGTCGAGCGTGGTATGGCAAGGTCCCATTGAGTACAAATTCCACTATCGCGCGACTGATATTTCAATAAGTAAAGAACATGCTTTAAGATAACTGGCAATGAAATGGAATGTAAGAAAATTCACTTGAAAATAATAAAATGGATACAAAATAAATCTGATTGGTCTATGTATTAGGCAAAATTATATCTATATAAATTTAAATTCAAATTTTTCTTCTTCTTTTTTTTACAGTTTATCTTAATTCGATAACAAGTTTCATAATACTTATTCATGATGTTTTAAACATATAAAAAATATCGTCTTTTAATACCGCAAGTAGACGTAAATGATTTAATTTGATTAAAGACACCGACTAATTAAATAAGACGATGTATATGATACTTGGCGCCACCAATACACAGAACATGAAAACTTCAATAAAAAGGAACACATAAGTTTAGTTCTTAACTATCCAAAGAAATAATTCTAAACATCATAAAAATGATTAACATCAAATGCGTCAATCAACTTAAAGGTGATTTTTTTTTAAAGCTAGTTTATGAATATTTTTTTAATATTAAGACACTATGGAATTTCAATTAAGACATACAGCTCTCCACAAATATTCGAATAAATATAAAATTCTCAAATGGAATAAGATTTTTTTCTTTATAGTTATAAACGCCAAAATGGAAAGTATAAATTAATAAAACGTGTAAAATTAAACATACCTCGTCCGATGCCCCATTCTGGAAACCGGACACATTGACACCCCCATATCCGCTTAAACCAGTACCAATCAACATCTCTATTTGACGACAAAAACAAATCTACTAGTGCCATGAGTTATCAAGTTCGATAACGGCTCCCCACTACGTCGGGCCCGTCCTCAGCCTCAGCTCTTCCTTAGCTTAGTACAAGCAACACACTGACTCATTACCTTCTGCATGACCTCCATCAAGGTATTTAAATCAACATTTGAGTAGGAATTGCCACAAGATAAGCGTCAAGCATTCACGTTGTTCCTGAAACTACTTTCTACTAAATAAATAAAAAAGCACAGCTGATATGTCAACATTGACCTTCATTAATTTCACAGGAACGTACGTATTAAACAATTATAGCTACAATTTTCATTAAAATATTAAGTAACCTAATATAAACAGAAATTATGATGACATCCTACATATTTATAAAGGTTATTTGCTGTTGCATAATATTCTGAATAACTGTAAAAAATTCGGAATCGGTTTATTCTTCCACTTTCTACGGGCGGCAGATTTGAGTGAAATTACATTTTTCAATTCAAACCAATTCGTAAAACACAGAAATTATATTATTATACCAATTCGTGCTAAAAACAGCTCAATTGAGCACACATAAATATAAAAATTATCTCCATCTAGTTTATAACTATAAAGTAATCTACAGCCGGAATAGAGTAATCTACAGATGGGTGAACGGAGTTTCAAGAATCCAGTACCTTGATCAATGAATTAGATCAACTCCTGAATCAATGGAAAATATACTTTTGGGAAGAAAACGAAAAATGTACTCATTAATTTCTTTAAAAAGGAATTTATCAAATATTGTAAAATATATTTAATCTAATAATCTACTTTTTCGCTCCATGATATCTTATGGTATGCTTTTTCTGTAGTACGTTTTTAATTTGAATGTAAATATCACTTACGGTGCTAAAAAACCGATTAATATAATGTCATTGAATTACATAGTAAAAAATAACAATTTGGTAGGAAGGAGGAGGAACGAAAAAATATAATACAATAGTTTCTTTAAATTGGCTTATAGAAATTCTTTCAGTAAGGCATATATACAGGCCTGAAAATGTCTTTCAGTTATAGTAGAAAGTAAATTATAATGTTTCTCAATAACTCTTTTTTCTTGAAAGCTGTAAAAACTGTTCTTATCATTTTTTTGTGGAAGTTTTTATTACACCTTCATACTTGTTATGCTGCATTTATTTCATTTTATGATGTCTCTGAATACACTTTGTCCATTATATAAGATGTTAGTAAAAACTTAAAAAATTAAATAAAAAATTGATGAATAAATTAAATTACAATGAGTTGTATCTGTACATTATTATTTAACTAGGCTATCTTTTCATATGCCTTAGAATTGATTAAATTCTAGGTAGGTATTTCCTACTTATTTATTATAATTACCAATAATTATAGGCAAGGTTTCTCCTTTGTAATAACTAAGCTGGAGATACCATTTTCATATAGCTAGCTTACTTCTTCTTAGAGATCAAACAATGGATTAAAATTAGAAACCATTGTCATCAGCAAGGGGTAATTCATCTATTTTATTCAAGGTTCTCCGACTCCCTTTGTACCAGAACACAATGAGACTACCGATTTATTGTACTAACAGCAACATTTAAAAAATTCAATCCTAAAATTGATCTCTTACTCCAGCCATACTCGGATGAATATGCACTTGTTTATGGAACACAAGTAACCTTGGACATAAGACTATTTTCATTAGCCGTTATCTTATCAAGGCACTGTAAATAACGTACATAATAACGTATATTTAAAAAAAAACCTAAGATAATGTAGTTAAAGAACAAAAAGACACAATTCAGAGCGCATTATGCAACCTCAAACATCGAGTGAACAGCAAATAACACTCTCCTTGACCTTCAAGTCGTTGATCCACTTTGCAAAACGTCATGCTGCGCCATCGTTTACTATTTAACGTATTGGAGAGGTGAACCTAGGAGATCCTAACCAGACGGAGGCCTTATTTTTAATTGAATAACTTCAAAAAAATTAGGCACAGATATATATATATATATATATATATATACATATGCAAGTATGTAATGAAGGCCAATGGAGGTCAAGAAATAATAGAGAGCTTCAGGACCTATACAATGAACCAGACCTAGTCACCTATGTCAAATCAACCCGTATAAGATGGCTTGGGTACGTAGAAAGAATGGGAGAAGATAGGTACCCGAAGAAACTATTATACGGCAAACCAGGAGGCAACAGAAGAATGGGAAGGCCCAGCTGCGATGGTTGGGTGATGTGCAGAGCGATCTGCAGAGGATGGGAAACGGACAGTGGAGAGGTCGAGCTGCTGACGGGGAAGACTAGAGAGGCGTTGTTGCGGAGGCCAGGGCCCTACAAGGGCTGTAGAGCCATGGAAGAAGAAGAAGATATATACATAGAAGAAGATATATATATATATATATATATATATATATATATTCTTTTTTTTTCCAGTTGGCGCTACGAACATTATAGCACTCCGGCCGCCTGAACCAGCCTTCTCAACCTCTGCCTGTCTTGGCCTACTGCTTTCCACTTTTCTACATGCATCTCTGCCCCATCTTTGGTGATCCTATCTATACATCTGGTTTCTGGCCATTCATTGTTATGAAGAGGCGTCCTGATGGATTGCTTCGAGCTACTTCTCTCACCCATCTTAACCTCCTTGCCTTTATATAATGAGGTATTAACTGATCAGTTTCTGCAAGCAATTCTTCTATTCTATTAGTCTTTCTTCTCTATGAGTTTAGATTCTGATCCTGTATTGCTCAGATTATCGTGCGGACTTTCCTTTCGAATCTCTCAATTCTGCTTTATAGGGTACCCGTTAGAGGCCAGATCTCACAGCCGTATATCAGAACTGGTTTTATCACGGCATTGTACAGCCTTAATTTGAGATTTTTCGGGATTTCGGTACGCTTGAAAGAGAGAAGAAAGCTCCGTTTGCGCTTGTTATACGCTGGTCTATCTCTGGATGCTGGTCATTGACTGAGGTTATTGTGGAGCCGAGGTATTTAAAGTGGTTTACTTTTGGGAATGTTTTGCCATCCACGCAGATACTATTGTCAGCGAGGATTTTTCGGGTAGCTATAATATATTTTGTTCTATCTTCATTTACTTGCAAGCCGATTTGCTACGCTTCTCTTAACAGAGTCTTAGCGAGTCCCTGAAATATCCTCTCCATTGCTTCCAAGGACAGCTACCATATGTCATCCGCGTACGCTAGGATATTATGTTTCATTCCGACGTGCACCCTCCATTATCGCGTAATGGTGTTCTAATTACCTTCTCAAGGGCTAAATTAAACAGCATTGGCGAGAGTCTATATCCCTGCCTCAGACCTGTTCTAACTTCAAAGGCTTCAGACACATCTCCTTGAATCAGAACTCTCCAATTGGGGTCGTTTGTACACGCCTTTGTCAATCTCTACAATTTCCCGTGAAAACCCAGCTCAGTCCTGATTTTTCATAGGCAGTTTCTATCCACGGAATCATAGGCTGCTTTGAAATCGACAAATAAGGCGTGCCCATCCTGTTCTATTTCCCTTCGTTTTTCGAATATCTGTTTTAGTATGAAGATCTGATCAAGTGTGCTCCTTCCTCTTCTGAATCTTGCTTGGTGGTCGCCATTATATTTTCATAGTGGGGATATATCCGATTTAGCAGGATATTGGTCATTATCTTATAGGCAACTGGATGGACCTCTGTAGTTACCACATCCATACATGGACCCCTTCTTTAGGATAGGACATATTAGGCCTGTTCCAAATCTTCAGTATCCTTTCCTTCTCCCATATTTTCTGGAATAGTTCTAATAGCTTGGCTCTTAGAGGTTTCCTCCTCTTTAAACAGCTCTGATGGCATGCTGTCCAATCCTGGTGACTTTCTTTTTTTAAGCCTGTCGGTAGCTATTTCTACATCCAGAATGTCTGATTTTTCAACCACTTGTGGTTCGAGATCTTCCGCGTGGTGCATGTCTTCTTCGTTTTTGGGTTTCCCTTGGTTGAGAAGCTGCTGGAAATGTTCTTTCCAGATGGATAATACCTTTTCTTTTGATGCTCTCAGTTTGCCATATTTTCCTCGCATTTGCGTGTTTTTCATTTTGTATTCTACCATTTCTTTCCTGATGTCTGCGTAGAATTCGCTTATATTTCCGGCCTACCAGTTTTCCTCAATATTCTTTCTTTGAGGAATTATCTTTTTGCTATTCTTATTATCCTGTTTGTCTTTGTCCTGGCGGCGGAGTATATTTATAAATGTTCTACCTAGGTTACTTCATTTGGTATCTAATGTACTATATCTGTTCCATAAAAGCCGTGCCCTCACTCGAGAAAATGTCGTTTCTGATCTTGAAACTCTAGATTGCAATGGAGTTATTCCTATTTCTCTATTGATTTAATGGCGGAAATTCTCAGTTTCAATCTTCTCAACATCCTGAATGCCCCACTCAAAATCTCCACCTTTCGTCGCCAGCCTGCACCTTGGATGTGACATGAAATTAAGGATTTGCATAAGAGCCGTGAGGCTGCCCACAGATGCCTAAGACGTACTATACTGGCAGACGATTACCAAGCATTTAGGGTGCTCCATAATATGACACAAACAAGGATTCGGCGTGCCAAATCTATCTCAGCTCCTCATTCCAAATAGAAATCCTTTGGGACATCATTTCACGATAGACTTTAATTTTTCCTATATTTCCACCACAGACCTTTTATCAGCCGTAATGAAATCACATACTACTTCTACTGGCCCAGATAGTATTCTCGTAAAATAAAAATAAAACTATAGCTTTCTGAAATCCTTTTGGTTCTCCTTTTCATCTACAATGTCTCCCTTTAGAAATCAGTATACCTTACCTCTTGGAAAAAAACCAGTGTTCATCCTATAAATAAAAATTCTAACCCTTCTCCCGACGATTTCCGCTCAATTTCAATTATTTTCAACCCCTCAAATTCCTTAGAAAGACTAGAGCAATCACAGTTTAGATTTCAATCAACTCGATCCTCTCCAATCTGGCTTTCGAACCGGCAATTCCACACAATTTGCCCTATTTAAAATTATCAGTGATGTTCAGGTCGCCGTAGATGATAAAAATTAACTATCCTTGACTTCCTTAAAGTCTTTGAATCCATAGACCATTCTATTCTTTTTTCCAAACTAAAATCATTATCCTTCTCCAATAGCTCTATCTATTGGTTTCAATCTTTTCTCTCTCAATGTACCCAAACAGCCACTGTTCCTAATCAGCCATTATCTTCCTTTTTAGGGATTGATAAGATATTTGCCACTTTTCCTAATTTATCAATCTCTAATTAGATTAATCCTTCTATACCATCATGTGGAAAGTGGCAAATAATGTAAAACAAAGTGATAGCCTAAGCCCTCTCCTCTTTATAGCATTCAATGATGAAATAATCAAGATATGCAAGAGAAGATCACCCTGGACTATTGTAGGATACAGGAACCTTATCCCAATTTTGGTACAAGCATTTGTCTTTGCAGATGATATGGTCCTCATCGCAGATTCTTCACAGAATGCAGTTGTAGAGTGGAAAGAGAAATTACTTCGAAAGGGGGTGGAGATCAATGCAGCAAAATGATGCAGATTGGAAGAAATGATGAAGAACTGAATATCACCTGTAATAGGGTTAGCATGGAATGTGTAGATTCTTTTCAATACTTGGTTACCCTTAAAAAGCGGAAATGGACGCATTGACCAAGAAATCTCAATTAGTGTTAATAAAGCAAATGGAGTCTTCTACCAGATTAATAACACAATAATTGGCAAAAAATAAGTTGGTGGAGACACTAAGCTAGTTATCTTTAAAACAATATCTTTGCCTGTGTTACTTACTATGTGGAGCAGAACATTGGACGGACATATAGAGGCATTTCTCAAGAGTAACCGCTGCAGAGATGTTAGGAGAATTAGAGATGAAATGTTAGGAGAATTGTAATTGTAGGTAAAATCAAGAGAGACTGCACCCGAAATGAAGCCATTCATGATAAGCTTGATATAGTCTCTGTAAAGACAAAAATATGGAAACACCCACTTAGGTGGTTTGGACATGTAAGCAGAATGCCTGAAACCTGGAAGCCAGACCAGAGGGGTGAAGACCATTAGGATGAGCTAGGGTGACATATATGGAGTACTTGGAAGGATTGGGTAGGGGAGGAAAAAAGTGGTCCCGAATGCACCTAATGGCCGGAGATAGGAATGAGTGGTGGAAGTGGACCGAGGCTCGTGTTCTACACTCAGAGGTAACAGGAGCAAGAGAAGGAAGGTACAACTTTAAAAGAGGGAGCGTTATCATTGGTTCCTCCCGAACTTACCTGAAAGTAGCCGGAATAGTACACTCTAACACCATTTATGCTAACCAACTGCTTTGTATTCATATTCATTGGAATTATTACTGCATTAATTACATATTACTTAAAATTGTTAGTGCTGTCGACTTCCAGTGATTCTGGGGAAGTTATAGTCATAATTTAAAGGAGTGATAATTTAAATTATGGTAAAGACCCAATATCAACTGAGAAGGAACTTTTGTGGTTTGTTTACCTCTTGAGCGAGTGGAAGTCGACAGCTGTGATCTAACTAAAGCAGTAATGATTGAAATTATGGTAAGACCCCGACCTCAACTGAAAAGGATTCGTTGCCGTTTTGTTTATTTCTTGGCCGAAAGTAATGAGCGGAAGTCGACAGCACTAATAATTTTAAATAATATCTAATTAAAGCAGTAATAGTTTTAATAATTCCAATGTACACGAATGTTACAATTGAATGCAAAGCAGTTAGTTAGCACAAATGGCGCTAGAGTATGCTAGTCCGGCGACCTTTGGTTAAGTTTGGGAGGAACCAGTGATAACGCGCCTCTTGTAAAGTTGTACCAGAAAGGAGAAGAAGAAGGCTCAACATACACCCAGTATTATATTATATTTAGCCAGTATATTTTAGACCATTAATGAGAGATAAGTGATATCTGGGTTGCATTTATGTTGTCTTACATTTTTCAGTCCTGAATGACGTGTGAATTGGCGAAATGTTGACTGCATTATAATTAATTATTATTAACATTATTAACGACAATTAACTGCATTATTTACTGCTTGAGAGAATCAAGGCTTTGTATTGGAAACTTCCAGTAATATTCAACTATATTTTTTTAAGTTTAGAAATAACCGTCATAAATAATTTCTTTAATTTCATTTAAACTATTTTAACAAATCCAAAAATAATAAATAATTACTGTTCATAGGTATTCATAAAAGCATTCATTAAAATATTTGAAATCAATCTGCAACAGATAACGGTGTTAAGTTATTTTTAAGAGGATAATATAATTTTATAAAGGTAACCATGAAAGAGTTATATTAGTTGATTTTTAAAACTCAAGTAAATAAAATAAAATAGGTATTGATTTATAGTGTACCTATTTAAGTTTCTTTAAAAACAATCTTATAACAACCCATTAAGTCAATTATCCCCTTAACCATGAGTTATTACCTTAGCACTTTTATCCAGTTTTATACCTGAATAAACAAATAAAAACTTTAAAATAAATAAAAATGACCAATGATGGACTGTTTTTAGAAGATAAAGGATTGAAAAAAACAACACTCAAATGCCAAAAAATCATAGACATTTTAAATAGAATGAAAGCTATTTTCTTAATGCTTCAAATGGTCCACAAATTAATTGTTGGCTTGTTTATAATTTCTTATGATCTTTTAAATCAAAGACCAAAGGGAACTTTTATCTATAAAAGTTCACAAGGCTAATTCATTTTTCATAAGCTTAAAAAGACAGCTGATAATTTATCGGACTATATAAAACTGGACACATACTCATTCCTCAAAAAACTGAGCAAGTGCTCTGGTTAGATGTTAATAAATATAAGTTACACAATGAAATACAAAAATACTCTATTATTATTTATTTAAAACCGATTTTCGTTCAAAGATAATTTTCTTTATTATTTTACTAAGTGTATGGAGCACGTGCTCCACAAATTGGATTGATTATTGATTTGGGGTACCTGCTCACCTTTCTAAGTGAACAAAACGTGAGAACGCATACTATGTGAGCAGGTACTCAGTAAATAGTTGAGTCAATGAAAGAGTAAAAAATCAAACGATAAAAATCTCTATCATTCAAAAATCTTAGGAGGCTGTAAAATCTAAACCGTTAGAAATAGAGCAAAATAATTTTGGTATGGTTACTTAAATTGATTAATAGAGCAACCATACCAAGTTTCATCAATCTAAAATGGTGGGTATCAAAAACATTTTTTTGGTGTTTGATGCGATATGGAATGACCCAATGAAAAAAGGTCTAGTGTTGTTAATAAAATAAATTCAGCAGTGAAAAACTCATTACAAATAGCCTTCTTAATTTTAAGTCAACAAAATAAATTGTTTGTATTAAATTTAAGAATTGTAATATTCAACAAGAAAGAAAGAAGAAGGAAGAAATAAGGAGATAGCTCCAACTAGGCGAGTTTGGCCTTGCATGTACTTTTCGAGACAATAAAAAATTCTTTCGTTCTAACTCCTATTTGCAGCAAACTCTTCAATGAACGGTTTGAAGAGAGTTGCAAAAAGAGGGTAACTCAAATGAAAGATTCTTTTCTTGCCACAGAGTAATATAAGTCCAAATTCTCCCAGGATAGAGCTACCTCCTTTTAGTAGAAAACTCTTCAATTACCCACAGATATTTGTAAATTAATCAAAAATGAAATAAATGCATGGCCTAACTAACACACCAACTTTAAGTTACTTATAATCATTGAAAAAAATATCAATTTTTAATTCCATGAGACTTTGTTTTAAAAAAGAAAAGTTGGAATACAAAACTGTGATGAGGGAGAAGCATAATAATGTTGGACAATGAATGGTTAATTAAATTATTAAGTGTTAACTTGGTGAATTATAAGCAATAACTAAAAACAAGCAATACAAAATAACTTGTGAAACACTCTTCCTTTAATATTCAATTTTTATTAATTTATTCTTCAATGTTTTGAGGCTCTCTATCTCATCTTTAGGATCTTCTAAATAAACACAATATTTATCAACTATTGCACAATAATGAATGCTAACAAGTAATTAAATCTATTAAAAAATGATCCTCACAGTCATTAATATATAAATAACATGTATTGAAAGTCAATATATAAAAAGGAATAACATAAGTTACATATTGTCAGGTCTAATAATACGCAAACTTTTGACTCTTTGCTGACTCCAATTATTATAGATATCTTATCCCCATTCTAATACCAATAGAAATTAGCAGATGGTCAAAGTTTGTGTGATACTAGACCAGGCAAAATATAACTCCATGTCCTCATTATGATTTATATATATATATATATATATATATATATATATATATATATATATATATATATATATATATATATATATATAGACTTAATATATATTTTATATCATTGGTTGTGAGGATTAATATAATAACCAACAAAATATGTAATCCAATAGAGTAAGGTAATCATTTTTTAATAAATTTTTTAATTGTTAATATATTGTGTTTATTTAAAAGACCCTAAAGATGAGGTAGGGCTTGAAACGTTCGAGAATAAATTAACAAAAAAAAAAATCAAAGAAAAAGTGTTTTACAAGTTATTCATAAACTTAAAAAAAAAAATGTATACTTCCTTAAATAATAAGATTATTATCACAAAATAGTTTAGTTATGGAAATCAACAGAATTAGGCAAAACAACTCTAAAAAATGGCTAGATAATCTAAACATTCATTAGTTCTAAACCATCATAAAAAAAAAAAAAAAAAAAAAATCTTAAATGTAAACAGGTTACACAGTTCTAGTTTATATGTGTTTTATTATTATAGCAAATATTCCTAAAAATTCGTTATAACCATAATTTTTTTTTTAATTATTGATTTTTAACATATTAATGGTTTAAAAAATACTTTGAATCAAACTCAACATGAATCGCCTCAAGATAAACCATATTGCTTCAAAACTATCAATCACTTCTCCATTATTTCAGAATTCCATTTATTCACTTTTACATTACAAAACAGGAATCTATAAAATTTACTCATACAAATTAACTTAGTTCATATCTTACAAAATTTTTAATACCAGAATCCTCAAGAGTCAGAAATAAGAATATGAATTGCTTTATAAAGATTTAAAGTTTATCATAAAACAAAATATTTAATTACATTAAAATATGGAACTTTTATAAAGTTAAAATAACATTACTGTGTTCATAACAAGATTCATTACTAATAAAATATAAGTTACCTCAAAAGGTGGATATTTTGAATGTAAGGCTTTCATCCTAGTTAATAAAAATTGCAAACCAGTAGCATATTGAAATACAACTAATGATAAATAAACATATTTATAGTAACGTAGTTACTATAAGTGATAAAGTAAACTAACCTTGTCTAGTGAACTTAAGCAAAATTTATTAATTTCATATACTGCCTGCTCCTTATTATTCATAATTGACATAAATGTTTAAGTTATCACGCAGATTATAAAGGAAAATTCCGAAGTAATATAACCTTGGTAAGACAACTACATGCTTTGAAAAAAAAAAAATAACCAAACATCCAGTTATGTTATTCCGAACCTTTGCTCATTACATTTCTCTGTTAATACAATAACAGAAGGAAGAAAAGTATTAAAAGATACCAAGTATTAAAAATTGAACTAAATATTTAGGATTGCAGGATTAATCCAATATTAACCGAGAGTAAAAGCTCTTAAAGCGCCAAGCTCGGTTTTACAAACCTTGCATTGATATCAAATAATGCGAATTCTGAATTAATATAAATTGCGAATCACCAGAAGTTGAATTAAGCACTAAAATATTTTCGATATGATATATAAGTATTTATCATTCTGGAAGTGAATAAAAGTTTATTTGTATTCAAGTATTAAGATGGAAAAGAAACAATTAGGGTTTTTTTTTTTTTTTATTCATTATATATATTCTGGGACCTAGTAAAAGGGTGGGATTCCAATAATTTGAAAATCCACCAATAATTTGAAAACCCAAAAAAGTTGGGAAATTGTAAGAATGAAATTGTGATTTGAGGAACCCACTTCAAACTGCGAAAATTATGGTTAAACATTTTACTCAAATAGTTAGTCAAATTTGAAATCAATTCCAATACCTCGTAAGTAAAGGCCACTAGAATTTTGTCGATGCAATACTGCATTTGAATAATAACAAAATCTGGTGCGGTGCGCGCATCACACAACTTTCCCTTACCGTCCTATAATAATTATCTTTTTAACACAATTTTAAAGAGTTCACATGAACACTGCTTCTAATAAACTTAAAGCATACCCATCTTCTCCCACTTAAGTACAATAAAACAGTTTTTAAACAATTTTAGTACAACAATACTGTACACTACCTATATATTTCAACTTTGTCAAGTTACAAATATATTTTAAAAGTTTCTGGTTTAGTTTCCATGGAAACATTTTCTTTCCATTAAATAATGTGAAAGTAGAAATTATTAAGTTAATTTCCGCTTTTGTATTCTTAAATTACATTATTACAGAGCGTATCGTTTACAACAGATTAGCGGATTGGTGGGAGGAGGTTCGGTCGCATCCGTCTCCTTTCGGATGCGCTTGGTTATCCATCTATGGTCTTATGCTCTCATAAAATACACTGTATCTTTGCTAATACTGGTCCAATTTTGATGATTCTTTTATTATTTTTTTAAATAATTTAATTACCTTTCATACAATACTACACATAATTGACCATAGAATGCATACTTTTTAAACTATACGCAAATAAAGTATTCTTTTCATCATAACTTTTTTTCCCTACAATTCCTCGGTGATTTACTGTATAAATGAAAAATTAAAGGCCTTTATGAAGAATAGTTTAGCCAAGTTTTATCAAAATCGCTAGAGCCGTTTTCGAGAAAATTGTAAAAAAAGTGTAAAATCCATGATATAATAGCTATTTCCGGTTAGTCGATTTTGACAAAAAAGTTGCTGTAACATCACAGCCATATACCTACCTTAAATACATAATTTTAGTATCGTACGACTTCGTTTTTGAGCAAGGCTATTCACGTACACGAAGACCCACACACCATTTTGCGAGGCTTGGTCATTTGGACTCAGTGGATCTTAAAACGTGTATTTCCATTGAAAACTCGAATTCGAAAATTTTCACGATCGCAATACTTCCCCTTCCTATATACTTCGCATATAGGTAAATGAAAGTAAAAAAAAGAAAAAAAAATTATTTTCAAATATCAACATTCGCAACAGGAAAGTGAAAAGTTCAAATACAAAATAGTTGGTAAAAATTAAGTATTTCATAAGATAGTTAGGGAATCCGCTCAAAATTGCTGGAAAAATTTAGATTTTGCCTCCTCTCTCTACTTCCGACCCTGAGACACCTCGATCTACTTTAGTTGCCATTTCTCCTAAGTCGAGACGCAAAATGCCTAGGGACGCATTGATTAATTGAATAGATGGATTCATTAAGGGCGCAGTCACACAGTCAAATGAATGTCAGAGTCGGATCCGACACAGATTTAATTTTCGCAGAATCCTGCGTTCCTTTCACCTATTTCTATAACTATCGGAGTCCAATCCTGCTATTCCTGCATTCGGATAATCCATCGATAAATCGGATGTTGGTTCATTTGAAAATGCTCTAACGGTCGTCATTCCTTAAATGAAAATGATTTCTACTGTAGCGTTCAGTAATAAACTTTATTTAACATTATAAATACAACATTATTAATAGTAATAATAATACACACAACCCATATTTGCACAAGTTATCCCCAGAACCTTCTACCAAAGAGGTAAGTTCTTCCCACGACATCCTCCTTTTTCTCTGACAACAGGATCTTCTAATCGCAACAGTTCCTCAAACTCCATCATGGGAGCAGGAAAAAGAAAGGTTCTTTTTTTTACCATGGGGTTCAACCAGATAATCTCTATCCGTCGCACCAAATGAAATTACCACACCATATTTTTTTTTGTCCTTCACATACACCCGCTCACCCACACTTGATTGGCGCAGATGGCCGGCTCTATAATGCTTCGAAGTACGCCTTCTGCCTTCCATTCGCTTCTTTAAGAAATTCTCTATGCATGCTCAGTCGTTTCCACGATGGTTTAAAAAGCCTCGGTTCAACAGGCAATGCTGTCCTTCTTTTTCTTCCTAACATAATTTCCGCCGGGGAGTGCCCGCTCTCCAACGGAATCGATCGATGCGCTAATAGCCCAACAAAAGGCTTCGCATTCTTCTTGGCAATTTTTACGGCTGTCTCCGCTTGACCATTAGACTGAGAAAATCTCGGACTCGGCATCACACATCTAAAGTTCCAAGAGTCAGCAAATTCACGGAACTCTGCTGAGGCAAACTGCGTTCCATTATCCGATCGCAGAACAAAACGGATTCCTTAATTTCTTTCATTGCTAGGATAATCTTAGAGCATCGAATTGTAGGTAGTAAACGTCTCAATAAATTTGGAAAAATAACCTTCAACTACTAAATAATAATTTGATTTAAACTCAAAAATGCCAGCACCCACCATCTGCCAAGGAACCTCCGGAGGTTCAGAAGATCTTACGGGTTCTATAACCTTCGATTTGTGCTCCAAACATTTGGCACATGACTCCACCTTACGTTTAATATCGACCATAATTCTCGGCCATCAAACCGACGTCCTAGCACGTGCCAAATACTTGACTATGCCCAAATTCCCGCTGTGAATGAGAGGCTCAATTTCAGATTTGTTATCCTTGGGAATAAACATACCACGACTCTTCAAAATAAGGCCATCATGGCACAGTAAATCTCCTTGCTCTTTTTAAAAATCGGTGTGATCAAAGTTCGACCAATTACCACTATCGATACAATCTTTTCATTTCCTCCGTATAGGGGACTTTTTCTGATAAACGGATTTCTCCATTTGTCGGGAAAATCAATAGACTGAATAACATGTGCCACATTTAATTCCCATTCATCTAAAACGCCATAATGCACCCTCTCTGAATCAAGCGGATCTCTTGACATCAAGAGAAGCATCTGCAATTACGAAATCTTTTCTGGAGACGTACACCACAGTGTAGTAAAATCTAGATAACCTCATCCGAAAGCACTGAAGCCTAGAAGTTATGTCTTGTATGGATGCATACAATATAACAATGATCTTTCCACAATGTGAGCTAGACCCCGAGAACAAATTGAGCGAACCTCTCACAACCCCAGGTCAATGCTAATGTTAATGCCACCTTCTCCAATTGGGCGTATCTCCGTTCAGCTGGACTCAGCGTCCTTAAAGCAAACTGAACTGGATTCCATACTCCTCGTACTTTCTGTTCTTACACTATTCCTAGTCCATTGTTTAAGAATCAGCCGAAATTCTAAGTGGACAATTGGGATCAAAAAGAACTAAAGCTGTCGCCGCACTTATCTTCGTCTTAGTCTGCAAAACATCTAACATCTACTTCCGACGAGAACTACTCGTTCTTTTCACTAAGAAGGCTTTTCAACAGTTCAGTAACTATGGGCAAGTCGGGGATAAACTTCATCAAATAATTCGCCATACCTAAGAAACGCTGCAGTTCATTATTCACTATAGCGGATTTTCAGGCAAAGGCAAATCATTAATCGCCTTCGCTTTGTTTGGATCCGGCAAAACTTTACTATGTGTAATTAAATGACCAAAAATGATATGCAAGCCACTTTACACCCACATTTATCAGCACTGTCACGCCATTGCTTTCAAGTTGCTGTAATAATCGTTGAAAGTTTCTATCATGTTCTGTCTCTCATTCGACCAAAAAATCAACTGATCATTTGGAGATTCCCTCTAAACCTTTAATAACAATCGATGTCCTTTTTTGAAAATGTTCAGGGGCCGAAGTTATCCCGTAAGAGCTGCGATTAAAGTAAAATCTCCCAAAGGGGGATATGAAAGTTATAAACTTTGTCTTCAAAGGTTCTAAAGTCACTTGCCAGAAGCCATTATTAGAATCAAGTTAACTAAAATAAAATATGGTAAAATGGTTTCTGGCACGTGCCTTTAGAGCCTTACCTATCGACGAAAGAGACTCCTCAACTGAGGGCAGCTGGAGTTTTTCCCTGTGGACATTTTTGTTTAGCTCAGTGTAATTGACAGTCTGTCGAACACTCCATTTATTCTTCGGAACGAACATTATTAGTGAGCACCACTTGGTAGGTTCATCAATCTTCGTAATAACCCATTCTACAACATTCGTTCTAACTCGTTCTTAACTTTGTTCCTTAAATACATAGAAATCCGACGAGGACAACTAACAGAAAAAGGTCAGGCATTAGGCCTCAACTGAATACGATAAGGTGCCCCTTAAAACTTATCCAGTCCCTTAAAAACTTTAGGGAAAGACTTTTTAATGTCTACAAAACACGAAAATGAAGCTTCCTCAGCATTGTCAGACACCAGACCAAGCTCAGAGTTAAATCTCTACTCATTAATGGCTCCTTCTAGCTCTTAATAACATAAGCTATCTCCATATGGACTTTTTTCTGCTATTCCAATTTCATTTTAACCGAACCTAACACCTCTAATAGAGTGTAACTAGCGCCCTTCAGCTAAATAGATGTCCTGTATATAGTTAGACTCAATTTACTAGCCTGTCTTTCTCCTAGACACGTAACGTCAGCCCCAGTGTCCAATTTAAAATTGGAACTTAAACGGGAACCAATTTAAAATTGGAACTGAAACGGGAACCAATCTAAAATTGGAACTTAAACGGGAATCAATTTAAAATTGGAACTTAAACGGAAACCAATTTAAAATGGAAACTTCCTGAACTTTGCATGTAACAAATTCTCTTATTGCGGCTAGTATCCTTCTTATGTTTTGAAACATGCTGTTGTGAAACCAGATTATTATCAATGCCCAGGTAACTTGCAGAAGGCCTGGAATACGTAGAGGAAGAGTCAGAAACTTCAATGACAAGCTGACGATTACGGTATACGCTTAATATATTCCAGCTGATGACATTCTATCTTTTTAGCTCAACATTTATTGGCTGAATGCCGCCTTTGACTCCCGCAATGAAAACATTTAAATTTGCCTTTTTCTTTCTTGGCATCCGCTCTGAACTGCCTTACCCTGGGTCGAGCATTGGTCGTCTCAACATGGGATGGCCCTGCATCTGCCCTTGTGTTTGCTATGGAACTCCGAAGTCTCTCCATTTGGCGAACTCTGTCAATCAGCTCTTTCAGTGTCAGTTCATGCAGCTGCAGCTGGACACTTAACTGCCGATCAAACAAACCTATAACAAGCTTTAACAAAATCATTACTACACTGTAACTGGCATTGCAGCTGCTACAGGTCCAATCGCAACGACCAGCCATATTATATGGAGTACATAATTATACGTGTCCACACTAACACCAGCTGTTTGCTGGTAAACTATGAACCGATGAACCGAGTTCTATCTAAGAACAAATTCTTCTTTACAAAATAAATGTTCTGATAAAGCCTTGGCAACACCGTCTTACGATTCCCTCTTTTCTGCTGGCATACCAATCACATTAAGAAGATCGCCAGAACCAGGCCCCATAAAGCATATTAACATATCAATCTGCTGGGGTTCACGTCGTTTACTAAGGCCTAATGCACTCTGAAATAATGTTAACTGCCTAAGCCAACTGGGCCATCTGCTGGCTCACTAAGTTTAATTTTAGGAGATTTTATCTGAAATGCTACAGGAGCTGTCGGATCATTCCTTTCGGCAGCAAATTGTTGCCTAAAAACTTCCGCAACTACGGCGGTCATGACTTCAATCATCTCTTTATCCAAAGGCATCTATAATTCAAAGTTTTACGCTTCCAGCATGTAGCGTTCAGTAATAAACTTTGTTTAACGTTGTAAATACAACATTAATAATAGTAATAATAATGCACATACAGCACGAAATGCCTAATTTAACAACACATATTTGCACATATATTATCGTTTTACCAAAGATGTTAGTTCTTCTCACGACACCTATTTAACCGAGGCGTAAAGCGTAAACCGAGATACAAATCGGCGAGGCCCTTTTCCTGGTGGGGCAGCCTTTTTGATATCACTTCTTTTTATGGCTGACAATTTTTTACTTCCTACTTTTTGGTATGTTTGGTGGGGAAATTTTTATAACGGAGATGTTTTATGATGGATCTTGCTTTATATCTTCAAGTTTACGAAATTTATTTTACAGTATTAAATTGGATTTAATTAAACACCATTAAACTAACAAAATATATCAATATTACATAATTAAATTAAGACAGGATTTATAAAAAAATAAATAGGTAACAAGAGTGTTTTGAGACTAGAGCTTTCCCAAAAATAAACAAAACTGTTGCCAACATGGAATAATCAGCTGGTTATTTTAGAACTTGGAATAACCAATTAAGCTAAAGAAATCGTATTCTGCATCATTTTTTTACTAACCTTCAGCCCAAAGCACTGTGGAGAAAAAAAAATCAAGGAATTTACTGTTACAATGAAGGGATGACAACGAGGTAGGCCGAGATTTTAGTACGCCAGTGAGACACCTAGGCTTCATTCAGCTGAATATAACGATGTCGTTTTTTTAAAAAAAGGCGTAAGCGCCATTAAGCAAACTTTACAGGAAACACGTGAAACGATTTTTCTCCAAATAACAATATATATATTTTTTTTATTCTGTATTATGTAGAGTAGGAGTTTATAAACTGGCAAAATCTATATAATTACAATATATATTTTAAAAGATTCTAGCACTGGTTAAGGCCAGAGTGACGACTGAGAGTCGTTAGTTTTTGGTGCTTACATCATCAATATTCGATTTTTAAACCATTTCAATTTTTTTTTTTGATACATCGTGAGCGGTAATCGATAAAGGTGGCGTTTACGTCACAAAATCAATTGAAACCTAAATCTTGAGTTTATGGCGCTTAAGCCTTTTTCAAATAACGACGTCGATATGGGAGAAAGTTGCCTGTAAATACAAAGTTTTTTTTTTAGTTTTTTTAAAGTAATTTTCAGCTCCGAGGAAGTCCAATTTGACATCAGCAACCAAATGAGTATTCCGAGTTGGTCAGATGTTTGTGGTTCCACCTGTGTACCATCAGCAAGAAAAATCACATTCATAGTTGGTCCAGGCTCTTCAGAAGCAGCAAGAGTTGTCAGATTACATTGCCATTCTGATTAACCTTTATTCAGGTAAAACTGGTACTGGGTTCAGGCCTGGTGTTTTCGATGTCATTCTCTTTGAAATTGTGTACTCTTTCCATGCATACCGAAATTATGTAATAACTAGTATACCCGAGCGAGAACTATATCGTGCATTCTCTCAAAAACGGTAGGTTTTTAAGCTTTAAAACGCTGGACCAGTATGGTCCAAAGGACCATACATGATCTTGATGCCCGCGTCAAAATCTCTAAAACCCAACTTATCCCGTCTCGATCCGCCGACTCTCAGTCATCAAAGTTTTGAAACCTTCCAGTTTTTTCATCACTTTTATTTAAGCCCTAGTAAGAATTTAAGAAACAAAATTGGGATTCGTCACTTCTCTGTGAAATTCCCTTTCTTTTGATACCTCATTCATCAAAATCCATCGCTCCTGAGAGCCGGAAAAGGGATCTATACTACCGTAATAATATATAGTAGTGATACTGAAAGCATTGAACTGAAACTTTTGACTCTGAAATTATCAAATTTGCAATCTTGTAATTATTGTTGTTTGAGAAACATATTTGAAGTCCAGAAATAAAACATGTGCACTCCTCTTAAAAATAACATTGAATCACTCGAATCGGGTAATTAGTCTCTTGAGATATGAATCATATGTAAATCAAAACTCGCGTATTTAATTGGTGTATGCGCTGTGCCTGACATTCAAATAGTATTAATATTGGAGAGGTACTGAGAAAACTTTCATTCTTCCTCTTTTAGACAAGACCATAATGGCAGTGCTATGTTTAGTTTCATCTGGTTCAAATTTCTGAAATTCACGTTAACATGAAGTGACCAGATATTTGACAATGGTATGTGGTACAGGCGAGAAAAAAAAATGCATTTTTTTATTATCAATTATATATTGTAAATTGACTTTATAAAGATTTAAATAATTAATAAACTTTAAATTTTGCTCAGTATGGTACGGTTTGTGGAACGGTTTTCGATGTGTCCTCCTCCCATATCGAAAACTGTCCTATATTAGGTAATCTCCTATCTTTTGGATTAAAAAGGATTATGTCCATTAATTATTTATATTTTTACAAAGTCTATATACAATATACAGCTGATAATTAAAAATAAAACATTTTTTTTTTCGTCTGTCCCAAATACTTTTACAATGGTATACTTTTACACCTGATCATTTTACATTAACATTACCCGTACCACAGACTAATCAAAGTTAGCAATCAAATAATCATATTCAGCATGAATTTCTTCCCGTTCTCAATTCACAATTTACCTACAATTTTCCTTTATAGTGTTAAAATAGGACTGAAAACCATTGTCTATTAAATCTCGTTAAGAATATCTAATACTGTTATCCGTTCAGTTAGTTTTCTTTCTGTTAACATATATTTCTTAGGTTTTTGTTTGTAATGTTGTTCCTAATACCTGAGCGCACCAACGTCTGCTTGAGGTTACTTTGGTAGACTTTTTGGCAAGATTTGTCTCATTCCTCCAAGTCATGAACCATTTTGATTAAACCATATTTTTTTCTCTATGACTGTCCTCTTCGTGGTATATATAGAAAATTCAAAGAAGAATGAAAGTGAGGACAAAATTACATTTATTATAGATTCCGGTGCGAGCAATCATTTTGTGATGGAGGGCCCCTAATGACCAACATAAGAACATTAGATAGAGATATCACAATTTTTGTTGCGAATGGACAAGCTCTAAGATGTGCCAAAATTAGAGGACTAGAGGCTGAGTGTCATGGGATATATCTTTATATAGAAGCGGTAATTGTTCCTAAAATCACTCACAATTTACTATCTGTCACATAATTAAAAATAAATCAAAATTAATAAAGTTTCCATTAGAGGAATTAATTTTTCATTGTCTGAGCAGGTCCATGGAATAAACACCCTATCTGTGGCTATTCCAGCCAAAGAGAGAGGATTGTTTGACAGTAGATGACGATTCGTGGAATCGTTTTCTTGGATACCTTAACAACAATCATTTATCTGACTTGTGACTGCCAATTGTTAAGAGAACATGTTCAATTTGTGCAGAAGGGAATTCGGAAAGACGATATTTTAAAAAACAAGATAAGAGCACAAAATCTTTTGGTGACTTGATTCATGCCAATGTATGTGAGCTTATTGCACCAACATCTATGAACTGTGAAAAATATGTTTTGACAATGTGAGACAACCATTCACATTTTCTTATTATTAAATTATTAAAATATAAATATGAAGCAGAATAAAATTTAATAAATTATATTAAAAGATTAAAAACGCAGCATAACATCAATGTAGAAATAATACGGCTAGACAATGGAAGAGTGTTCAAGTCTAAATACTTCTGCACATGATAAAGGAATTCTTCTCGAATATACCTTGCTGTATAGTCCTCAACCTAATGGTAAACCTGAAAGGATCAACAAAAATCTCACGAACATGATTAGAACTAAAATAATAGATACAGGAATCCATAAGGAATTATGGAGAGAAGCAGTGAAATTATTAGCATGAGTTAAATCGCTCACCTACAGCTGCCCTACCTAAAAGAAGGGCACTACTACTCCATCAGCAAATTGAGAATTTTCGGATCTCGATTAGGGCTCACTTTTCTTCCAAGGCACAATAAACTCTTTACTTTAGGTAAACGAGGAGTCATGGTCGGATACTGCGGTGGTGGATATATAATTTACTTGCCAGAAGAGAACAACGGTTGAGAGATGTACGTTTTGAAGAGAACGTAATAGAGATAGAATTGAAAAATGATGAACTTATTGTAACAAATAATAAAGAAACACAAGGTCAAGACTAAGTGTACTCAGAAGAAAAGAAGAATATCTGAACCATCGTGACAGATATTCCTTGACACCAAACGGGCTTTCAAGATTAAGGAAGAAAGAACGCACGGTTAATTTTAAGAGATTTTCAGATTCCTTATACAAGCAGTGAATGGAGCTAAGCACCAGTTTGTAGGATGAAAACTATAAGATTATTGATATCGATCGCAGTACACAATAACTGGAAACTTTGACAGATGGATGTCCCAAAGGCATTTTTACATGGAATTCTGGATACGAAAGTTTATATAAAAGTTCCAGAAGGTCTTAATTGCCCAGCAGAGATGCTCAAACTCAACCGAGCCCTTTATGGTCTCTGGAATGATCGCGATTTCACGTATCGATTTATTTTAACAATACGGATATCATCGATATTGAGGTCCATTGTTAGGTTACCAAGGGTACTACTGATTATGAAAAAAAAATGTCGATTTTAATATCACCACTTCACGTATTCATTTATTTTAATATTGGATACCATCAATACGAGAGCGTGCGATTGTAAAATCGATAGCTTTTTCATGATCTGCACCCTCTGTAACCTAATAATGGGTCCCAAAATCAAAAATATTTGGAAACGGTTTATATTCATAGTCAAATAATAAAAATTTTACATTGCCTCTTTTTTTTAATTTAAAGCTCAAATCATGACCTTTATATTTCAAGGCCAAATATAAAAGTCATGATAGGACTTTTTTTTCTGATGCCAAATATAAAAATCATATCTGGACTAAAAAATCATATGTTAATTAGATTATACTATATTTTTTTTTCGAAAATAAGGTTAACCAAAATTATATTAATACTTAAAACATAAAGTCGAAACATAAGTACCTCTTCTTGTAGTCCTCTTTTAATAACATTTGCAAACAAATTATAATTTCTTTTAATACTTTGGATAAAGATAGTATTCTTCCTCATTTAAATAACGGTATACAGCTTCATGACCTTCGGTACTAAGGAATTTAATTACAAGGCTTGTTAACAGTAATAATGATAATTATTGTTTTCACTTGTTTTGTCCCTTAAAATTGAGAAATTAATTTATTATGTTGAATTAGTCTTTGTTAATCGCCTTAAGGACTTGTTAAATCACCAGAATTGAAAAATTCTAATAGAAATTATGTCTCGAATTATTGGCTAAACAGAATTTGGATGAGTATCGCACTAGTGAAAGTAAGCTGAAAGAAAAATTTTAAAGCTCCTTATTATAAAGGGATTTTAAAAACCCTTATCTATTTTTGTGAGTATAAAATTGGTTCGATGCATTCAATGAAACGAGTAGAAATTATGATATCAGAACATAAATTATAACGTAAATTTATAACGTAATAACTGTTATCTTCTTATTAGGGATTGATAAATTATTTGTCACTTCTAGAATTTTGTTTTTATTGAAAATTAGTTTCGAATGTTATACATTCATCTTCAGTTCTAAAAACACACAAAAATCCAAAAATAAGCAATTCAAAATACAGTTTGATATTATTATACATATTAAATTAAATGTAATATAAATTAGTATTATAAAATATTTATGAATTATGAATTTAATTAAGATAAAAAATCAAATATATGTTGGTACTCACTAAAGTTTAAGTAGATTATATCAAAGAGAAATGTTTGATTGGGAATATTTATTTGGTCATTTAAGCAAAAATCTAGATTGGATTTGAAGGATTTTATTATTTCAAGTGCTTCATATATTTGAGACTGTTTTAAACGTGATATATTAATTTAACTACTGAGTCTTTGATGAATTTATTGTTGTTGTTGGTTTTTTTCATTTAAATGAATTGCAAAGTTTGAATTCTCTGTCTTAGTATTATATGCACGTATATGTTCCTTTAATCTCTGATTTAGTGATCTTCCAGTTTTCCTTTGTATTTGGCTGCACAATCATTACAATTTAGTCCGTATACTCCGCTTTTTTGGAAAGGGTCTATTTTGTCTTTAGGAGAAGGGAGATATGAGGATAGGGTTTTTCTATTTTAAATGCAGGTTTTAATCCTAATTTTTTCAATTCAGTTTCGACTTTGATGATTATAGGGTCGTAATATGGAATCAACACATAATGTTTCGGGATGGGTCTGTCTTCGGGGGTTGTTGAATAGATATTAATTGTCTTTTTTCCTATTTGTTTTTTTAAAATGTGATTGATAGTGGTTCTATTGTGCCCGTTATTTTGTGCTATGGAATATATTATTTTCTTTTCTTTTAAATTTATATTATTATAATTCTTTTAATGGTACGTTCAAAAGACGGTAAATCATTAAAGACTGCGAGTTTATGTGATATCGGTCTCCTAGCTTCATTGTTTATAATGACATCCGTGTGAGTGGGTTTCCGGTAAAATCAAATAATTTATCAATCCCTAATTAGATTGATCCTTCTATACCATCATGTGGATGTCAAATATTATTTCCTTGTTTTCTTGTTACACATTTTTTTATCCTATTTCATTCTGGCTGTTATCTTCTTTTTTTTATAGTAGGCGAACACCTAAAAGTTACGCCGAAACGACGTTTGCCCGACGGATCACATTAAAGTAAGTCTTCTTGTGCTTTCTTCACTGACCGTACCCTCCAACCAACTTATTCTACAGTTAACTTCTTCATCCCGTTAGAGAATTAGGACGTTATTTTTCGAGTTGATGTTAATAAACATTCCTTTCCGTAGAAGTTCCTTCCATTCTGTGCCGGTTGTAGCTTTTCTTTCGAGTCTGAAATAAGGACTATATCGCCTGCATATAGGATACACATTACAAGGACTATCCGCGTCTTCCATTTTCTATTGCAGTTCATGGTGCTCTGCAAAATGATGAACAAGAGAGGATAAGGCTGCCTCCCTGTCTAACTCCTCTGTCAAGAGGGAACGATTTGGATTCATTGCCATTAATCCTTACGACTCCTTTCATATTTCTGTATGTCAATTGTATTACCTACAATAAGCAATGCAAATCTGTTGATACATTTGTATTTTCTGAACCCGTGTCAGTTCGAATTTCGATTTGAAGTCGGTTCGACCCGGCTGGACGGGTTGAAATTTATTTCATGGTGGTTTGAAACTCGAACTTGAAACCCACTCAGGCTCGAATAGGTAGGTAACCTGTAAGATAACCCGTCCTGCCTTCCTTAATTGGCATTGGTAAGGATGACAAATCCCAAATAAAAAAGGTGCATTTTTATTTGAGTCTGTGGTGACTGAGAGCGTTAAGCGTTAAGCAACCTTGAGTCTGAATCGTGCAACAGTTCGAATCCCACCTGGGTGGATTAAAATTTATTTTGTAGCGCTTCCAGACTGGCTAGAATAGGTTGATAACCTGTAGGATAATCCGTTCTGTCTGTCTTAATTGGAGTTGGTAAGGACGTTAAACTCTAAATTAAGATATAATGTAACGAAAAAAGAAAAGTACATTTTTATTTGAGCATCCGCCATGCTTCTTCTCTATCCTCATTCAAATCTCTCCTTTTCCAACACCTTCTTTCAAAATGATGCTCTCTAATTGCGAAATTCCAGTTTAGGATTAACATCTGGATCTGAAGTGAATAATAGTTTTTTAATGTACAAACTTCAGCTTTGCTAATCAACTCATTATTATTGAATTTTTCATTTTCTCTCGTTTTCTTTTCTTTTTTTCTCTTTTTTTTGTTCAAATTAATTATATTTTTCGAGAAAAGAATTTATTTTATTCCCTTATTTATTTTACTGAAAATACTGTAAACATTAACTGATCTGTATTTTGTAGTCTTATGGCCAGATATTGTTTCTGTTTAATTTGTTCAATCATGTTATTCTGAAGGGACCTAGTCCCAGAATAAAGTTCTTCTTCTATCTATCTATCTATATTCCATCAAGGTGACCAGATATCCCACATCTGGGTCCTCTCTTTTGTTCCACAAAGTGTCCCACATAGTGCAAAATTTTATATTTAGAAATTATTTATATATTCACAAAGTCTATGCACAATATTTAGTTGATACTAAAAAATAAAACTTTTTTTTCCGTTCGTCCCATAACCACTGTAAAACATCTAGTTACTTCATAGGAGTACTCCCAATCCTCTCATTAAGCATGCTATAACTCGAGTTCCATCAATAGCATGTAGTAGAAAATGATTTAAAAAGCAGGCTCAGTATACCAGACTTGATTGTATGCTATTAGCAATGTCAATTTACTAAATGGCATATTGTTTTGTCAGCTCACGGGTTTCAAAGTAGGTATTAGTTTACGCGGTTAGGTATTTGTATTTATACGGGGGGTTAAGCATTTCTTTACTTACTTCAGTAAAATAAAAAAATGTGCTATTTCGTTTTACATCAATGGAGAAGCAGGAAAATAGAATACGAAACAAGGGTAAAAAAAAAAAGCTGGACGAAGGAAGATAAACTCTTACCTGGCAGTCATTCCAAGTTGATTTTCGGTGGTCTGGGGAAGTTGTGATAATAATTTAACGCAGTAATAATTTAAATTATGGTATGGGCCCGACCTCAACTGAGAGGGAACGTTTGGGGGTTTGTATACCTGTTGAGCGAGAGTAGCGAGCGGAAGTCGACAGCTGTGATTTAATAAAAGTAGTAATAACCGAAATTACGGTAAGGCCAAGACCTCAACTGAAAAGCATTCGAAGACGAAACAGTGTTTCACAATGGCGTCTAGCTAACCCATAAGTACCAACGAATTTGAATAAAATAAAATCAATTTATCAATCAAAATCATTCCATCTTAGACAGCGCCACTGTATCTATCTAGAGATACGATAGTACTTAGAACTGATAGGACTCATAATGCTAGTTTGAGGATTTTAATCATATAGCAAGCTTAATAAGATCGTCAGAACCAATTATTTCCATATAAGTAAAATAATCTTCTTTAATTTTTACCATTTTATGGTGTTTCTATATAGGTGATGAATTTTATCATTTTCGTTGTTCTGATCCCTAATTTTTCTTTTAAAGCATTTTATCTCTGCAGCTAAAGTGATTCTTATAGTTCTTGTATTGTTTTAAACCATGTATTGTTATTTGTAATTTTTTACATCTTATTATTTATTTGTAAGTTCCAAAAATACTGCTTTTGGCCATTATGAATATTTGTTATGTTGTTTACAAAGCATGGAATTTTCTTACTTTAGAAAGCTGTTTACATAATTTGCAATAATAAAAAACAAGATGTTTAAATGTAATATCTACTATTAGAAGATTTATAAGATGTTAAGAAAAAGTTTCACTCAGCCAAGTACATGATTCTAAACGAAAAAGTAAATAAAAACAGATAAAATACCTCTAAACCAATAATGCGTCAGCAAGTATTGTGCTAATGACAGTAGTTGCTGTGCGACAGCCAGTTAATATTTCAAGGCAATGAGCACTGGCAGCAAGATTGTTATTTAAATATTTGTTTTTATTATATTAAAAGTTCTATCTATTCTATTAAGATTATTTATATTGGCTTGTCGGTACAGCCGAATAGTTGGAACGTGATAATAGGTCATGCTGAGTTCGGATCCAGGCATGAATGGTCCTCTCGGGAAATTTGGCCTATGTATTAAGGGCTTGTCAAAAGGATACGATATTACCTTATTATTATATTTTATTTATTGAACGAACTTCGATATTTATCAACAAAAAAAAAGGCCACTCCTGAATTTTGTCCTATGAATGAAAACCAATCTCCAAATCCACGATAGTTGAAAATAACGCTTGTAGAATGCTTTATTATTCATTTTAGCTTTTTGAAAGAGATGGTAGGGAATAAAGGTTTGCCTTACCAACAAATCAGATTTAAACTACTTTTAAAGAACGGAGTTTTAATCACCAACGAACGGTTGAAAAATATAATTTTGAACGAATTTTATTCAGACAATCTTATGTGTAGATTCGATTAATAAAAAAAATGATGTAATGAACAGCCATAATAAAGTTGTTGATCATAAAAAAATAATAAAATAACGTTTATTTCATCAGCGTTAATTGTCAAAGTGAATAATTGCTTATAAATAAGTATATTTTTCAAAAAATCTCACGTTTTCTCGTGCTGAGGTCAAAATTGTTGAGATAAGAATACCTTATCGCGATGAACTGTTTATCTCAAGAGCTAGATTTCAAGAGCTTTCAAGACGTTAAAATTATTTATAAATTGTTTTGTGAAAAAACAAAACAAATATATATACAATGTGTTTCATACTCCCTGCCCATCCCCCTTATTTTTGAGAGTTTTGGGTATTTCGAAATGAAACTTAGTCCTGAATGAAGTTTCTTTTAGTGGTGAAGTCGACCGTGTAAACTCTTCCAGCGCTCTTAACTCTGGAATTTGCAATGGAAAGAGTTATTTCCAATGAAAGATTTTCATAGAAAATCTAATTGTAAAACGATTTTATGTCGGTGATTCTTCCGATCAGACGCGCCCCAAAAGCGTAAACCGCCAGAAACCGGAATAAGGGCTTATTCAGTCGACGGTTGCTTAATTAAATAGTTGAGCGCTTAGTTGTATATACCTGGCTATTTCTCTAATACTTCTATAAGGGTATGCTTCAACAGCGGCTAGGACATAAATAATATTTGTTTCATTACGGGTTGGGCGATGAATGTTCCCCACGCTTGAAATATTTCTAGTCGACCAGTCATTCTCACTCTTCGATTAATCGGATAAAAACCAAACACGAAGGGGGTACTCGATCCGTAAGCCTTTCCGCATAAACTTAGGTAACTGTTCGTTTAGAGACTGAACACTAGTGGTGTCTTCGTTTACAGATAACAAATACGAATAGTTCTGTGTGTAGGGATTATGGAAGCAAAGGGAGCCCTGAAAGGATTTCACTTACTTATTACAACATTAATTCCTCCCTTCTCCTCCCCTCGCAAGCAATAGGTAGTTTACCGACGCATTATCAATAAATATTAATAATTGTTTAGGTAATTTACGTCGGTTACAATATTTCTTTCTGAAGATAAATGACGATCTGTTTGAAAAAGTATGATTTTTATGTTTTTTTACCATGCGCCCAAACGGTGCGGAAAATCGAACAAACGTAAAGGACAAAATTGTTTGAGAATTCAATATCCCTTAAGAATCCGTCATCATAACTTGAGTCTCCTTAGGCGGTCGGAGGATCAAATGACAAGCATTTTATGTTCAAACCTCATCATCTCGGTTAATACCTGGAATATTTAAGAGGGCCTCATTTTTCAGATAATTTTAACCTTCAATATTTATGGAATTATTTTTTTTATACAATGCTTCTTTCTGGAGATAATTAAAGATTAAGCTGCAAAAGTGTGGCTTGGAATATTTATTTAACAGGGCCTCATTTTCAGATAATTGAAATAGAGATAATTTTTGATAAAATACCTCTTTCTGATATAATTCTGGAAATAATTAAAGATTAAGCTGCAAAAGTGTGATTTATTGCGTTTTTGTGGCGATTTACACCCTCTAGAGCCGTCGAATCGAAAAAATCGGCGATATAAAATCTTTTTAAAATTAGAATTTCTATGAAAATCTTTCATTGATAATATCTCTTTCCATTGGAAATTCCAGAATTAAGTGCGCCGAAAAAGAACTGGAAGAGTTAACAAAGTCGACTTCATTACCAAAAGAAACTTCATTCACAATAACTAAGTTTCATTTCGAAATTCTCAATTCTCGGAAATAATAAGTATTACCTTATTATTTGAGCAGGGAGTATGGAACACCCTGTACATATATATTTAAACAGATGATATTGCTCATGGCTTTTAAAATAGACGTAGAAGAAATGATTAAATGGACTAATTAGCCATACCTACTCATTTTGAGGCATTTATCAATTACCTTCTTCTTCTTCTTTAGCGCCTTTCTAGAGGAGCATTCAGCCAGGAATTCCATTCTTCCCTATTTCTAGCTAGGTTCCTCGCCTGTCGGAGGTCCTTCCCCTTGCCCTACAGAGTCGTTCAATGTAGTCGAGATAGGACATCCTAGGGCGACTCCTAGGTTTTCTGCCATCTGGGACATATTCCATGGTCTTTAGAGGACCTCTATGGTCGTCCATCCTGATAACATGGCCGAACCACTTTAGCTGACGAGTTTCTATAAGCTCTTTCACTGGGGCGATCTGCAGTTCCTGACGAATCCTTTCATTGCGAATTCGGTCTCTCCTGGTTTTCCCAATCGTCCTTCGCAGAAATTTCATTTCGGCAGCGGTGATTCTGCTCTCCTGTCGGTTTGTTAATATCCAACTCTCCGCTCCACACAAAAGTATAGGTAGATATACTGTCTTGAAGATGTGTAGCTTCACATCTTTGCCTACTTCTCTCTTCCCTACCACAGTGTTACATATCTGGTAGTAAACTGCATTTGCCTTGTTAATCCTGTTAAGATATTTCTTTGTCTGCCTCCCCAGTCCGTCTATCACTCAATTACCAAGTGATAATAAACACTAAAAAAACAGCGTATTAAAATATTTCAAAAGAGATTCGTTACAAGTCCATTATATTAATTTTAAAAGTGATGATGCAAGCTTTATTAACATTTTTTTTTCAGACACATATTTGCTTATGACCTCTTAGAATTGATTAGCATACGTTTAAGCAACGAATGTGAATTTATGTATGTAGCTACTTTTCGAGAGACCAAAACAGAACTCTATGTATGATTTTCATCTTCCCCATTGCGAATAATTTTGTTTTTCTGTTTTTAAAAACTAATGAGGTTTTTGAGTTAATCTGCATGAATGGCAAATCGTAAGGCATGTGCTTAGCCTTGATGAGTGATGTATATTAAAAATTGTAATATACAAACTTGCAGTAAATTTAACGTTCTTTAAAATTAGGAATGACAAATTTTTACGTCAAATGCAATGGAAGCGAGATATTTTGGAAAACTGAAAAATAGTTTTTCTAAGCGATTTTTCAAGATCGCGAAAAACGCACAGAAGAATGAGGTCGAAAATTGGATTTTTGACAGGAGCGGCAATACATACAACGTACCTGAAAATTAAAATTACTCCATTTTTTGCAAACCTAATTGATATCTCTACTGGGCTAAAATGCCAATCGCCGATTGGAATGAGATCGAGAATTGCGAAATTGAAATTTGGAGAGGTGCATTTGATCGAATTTAAAATCTTTTGTGCCCAAACTTTTTTTTTTTTTAATATAGATAACGGTTATTACCAATTGAAGCCGGAATCCTCATTTCTTAATCATTATTATTTTAACTGGCAAAAAATGAGATACCTGAGGGCCTTATTGTACTTCTGCAGCTCTCCAGTAATAGGATATCCCAGGCTTACTTATTATTTACTTGGAGGAATGGCTTTATTTTAAAAGCGTTATATTTGAAAAATAACTAGTAAACAAGTTTTAGACAGATTAAGCAGCCCAAAATCTACTTTTAAGGGCATCCCAAATATCAAACAAAAATAATAGTTCCAAAGGCAAAAGTATATCTATTATTTGATATTTGAGAAAAACTTCTATGAATGAAATTTGGTAGCTAAGTATTAGTGAACATGCCAATAAATGATTTTGGTGAAAAACCACCGAATTAGTAGCATTTTATTCAGTAAAATTTCAACATTCAAGATGTCCAGTTTTATGAGAATCATATAGGTATAAATAAAAAATGCACATTAAATGTAACATTTAATTTCTTATTATCATTTAATTAACAATAACCACTTATAACTTATAGGCGAACCCATTTTAATTTAATTTAAGCAATAACTTCATAAAACAAATAATGTTGAATTTTCAATACAAAAGCAGAGAAAAACATCATGCAAGTTTTATATAATGTTAAAATATCATGCATTTTATTAGTTTGTTGGCTTATAAATGAAAGATTAAGTCAAGATTTTTTAAAAGTTTGGGTTGTTTTCGATCTCAAAATGTTATTAGTTTTACAACACATGGCCATATTTTAGTTTAAAAGTATTGCTTTTCATTATTATGTAAAATAACATATGTTTCACTAAAAGTCAAAAACAGAAATATTCTCACAATTAAATTAAGAGCTTTAATACTTCATATACATACAATTCATACAACTTCATACAATTCTGTTTATTATCTATTTTCATTTTTGAGGACTTTGGAGAAATTGACAGTTTGATATTGGTATAAGACATGAAGTATCCTGAAAAACTGAAATGTGAAATGAAATCATTTATAAAAAACTTTGTAAACCAACATTTCTATTAAAGTTGTTGATTAAAAAAGTGAATGCAATAAGGATTTGGTCGTTTATCAGGCAACCTCAATATCTGATAGATCAGAGAAATTAACTGAGTCTTCAGCTCTTTCTGCACTGAAAACTTGTTTCATAATAGAAGGAGTGGTATTTGTTTTAGATTTGGCTGCTTTAAGAATTTCATTTATTGCTTCATCTTCTTCCATCATATGCTTATGTTTAGGACTCTTATTGGGTTTTGTCTTTGGTTTTTTATTCACCTTACACATTCTCTTTACTACATGACTGTTCCTAAAAAAAAATAATTAACAGACAATGATAAATGAAATAGATGGGACTATAAGAAACTGTCTAATACATTTATTGTTACTTAAGAGTAAGACACTAAAACCAATTATATTTAAAGTATTTGAATGTAGAACTACACAAAAACATTTTTTTTTTTAAATTGGAAAGTATTTATAATAACTTAGATTATTTTATACATTAACTGTAAGACATTAGAAGAAGTAAGTATAATTATGAAAATAGGGATTATCATTCAATGAAAGGAGGGTTTGCTTATCTTAAAAGCAGGTAAACAACTTTAGACAGACCAAGTGGTCTAAAATCAACCATTTAAGGAGTTTTTTTTATCTCCCCATCAGATTTATTTCAATCAATAAATAAAAAGAAAGAAAGCAAAGGCATGCAGAAATGATGAGAAGATACTGGTAGAAAAGAAAAGCGAAAATGAGAAAGGAAAAGTTATGATATTCAAGTGGTCTTAGAAGGCCGTTTTGTGAAAAAAAAAGAAAGAAAAAAGATCCTAATTAAATGGCAATGGACCGGGACTGCACTGGAGAACAAAAAATTCAAAATCATTAAACCGAAAGTCAGTTGCTCCACATCATCCTTAAGGCAGTGCAGAAGACGTTAGGCATTAAACGTCTCAGAATTGGACTTTGCCATTTGACCCAAGACTATTAGATGATGAGGAGGGATCAACCACGGATCTGTAAAGTACCACTCACAGTGAGTCATAGCTCTGCACAGGACAGATGGAAAAATGTGATGAGCCTCAGCAGTAATAACGATAACGAATAATGTATCAATAATACCATTGCATTCATTACAAATATTGGGATGTTTCTGCTAATTTTAATTCAGTTATATCTTGACTAAATTTTTATTTAGTATTTCATTATTTTTCACATATATTTTGATTTAATTTGCAATTTGTTTTTATAACTTTAATTTTTTTCTCTTTCTCTTTTTGTTTTCCTCTAAGTTATCAAAAATTAATAAATAAATTGTTTTTGTTTGATTATGAGAGCAATAAAAACCAGGAATAGTTTTTTATCCTTAAAATTAAACAACAAATTATGAAAACTAAAAACACTAGAAAATGCTGAACAAATAAGGATTAAATTAGTGAAAAACCTATAAAATTTCTAAAAAGATAAAAATAATTCAATAGGAAATATAATGTTTACACAAAAACATAAAATAGACAATGGCTCTATAGAAACTGTAGGCTTGGAACTTAAAACTAACAAAAAAAAAAAACAACTAAAAAAATCAAAAAAATGGCTTTGAAAGGAGATCGAAACCTGGTTGCCTAGACAGGAAATGCTTTGAGAATGAAAAATGTTTTATTATATGTCATAGATATAACAAAAGAAAACAACGATAGATTAATAAAAAAAGACTGCTTAAATAAAATGAGACCATCTTTTGAATCAAACAAAAGCAATAATTTATATATGAGCTGTTAACTTGCTAAATTGATCAACTCTATAAAAAAAAAAAAAAAAATAGAAATGATAAAATAATATATTTTATAATTTGTTTTGTAACGAGAGAAAACTAAATTAACCGTTATCATCAGGTATATTCTTCTGTTTGAAATGTATTATTGGATGTTGTTATAACATTAGAGGATGTTGTTAATTAGATTAGCATCTGAAATAAACTATTTATTACTATCGACCAAAATAATGTTGTCGTTTAGTGTTTTTAATCCTTATTATTAAGAAAATATGTGTTTAATTTAATAAAAAAAAAAAAAAAGTGGAGTTATAAAAATTTGGTTCGTGAATTTCTCATATATTTCTAATCCAGAAGAAGACTGTGAACCAAATAAAAACTATAAAGTGAGGTTGGGTTTTAAAGAAACTTATGAAACTGCAATAATTAAATGATCATGAAATATAACTAATGATAAATTTACAATAAAATTTCACATACTTCATGCCAATTTCATCAAAAGATGTGTTTACAGATGAATTATTATCACTTTTAGTTCCATAAACATTATCGAACATAGAAGTGGGAGGAGTGTAACGCCCTTTAATTACATTTTTCTTAATAGAGCTAAGAAGTCCATTAGGTGTTAATGACTGGAACATAAAAATATATTTACACATGATAATAAAATAATTAAAAAAAACCTAAAAAAAAAAAAAACCTGTACCACTACAACCCATGAAGGGTCTTGCGTTCAGTACTTGGTAAGGACCGTACTGTCTTTAGGCCAACGGTTGTGCAAGGAGGTGATTTGGCCAAGATCACGCTCAACCGCCAGGTTTTTCCCCCAATAAAGGGTACCCATTTTATAGAGGCTGGGTGGTTCCCAGGAGGGTCTCCCGATCTCACAGGGTCGATCCACGGCTGATAACAGAATAAATAATTATCTGACACAGCCGGTCTCGAACCCGGGACCGGGAGCATTGTAACTTAGTGCCTTACCACTGAGCTACTCCGCTCCCCAATAAAATAATTAACTTCATTAAAATACAAATGTGGACTACATTTTTTTTAATTATTAATTTAGTGAGTGTATAGAAGGTTCTTATAAATTATAGATATATAATCTATACAAATTACAATATTAAGAATCTGTTGCCAAAAAAAAATAACTGAAGAATGAAGAATGAAGAAAGCATACAAAGCAAGAGATTCAGTACACTTAGGAACGACTGTTTTTTAAAGAGCTAGAAACAATAACGATTCCTTAGGGGGTAAATCAAGTCCTTTTCACGAGTAGAAAGGTCATCAGACTTTTCAAACTCGGCACCCACATTTTTTATATGCTTACTGATGATTCCAAAGGAATAAATTACCTTCACTACTTGCTGGGATTCATTCCTGAGGAGGTTAATCAGCACCTTTAGCACAACTTGGCACATTTCAATGAAACTTAGTACAAATGCAGTAATTCTTTCAAAAGTATTGAATGCATGCTGTTTCCAAGGGAACCTGTCCCCTTACTGTTTTCAATTTATGAAAGCTATATGTATTGCAATGTCCATGAACAATGTTTCAGCCTTTTGGTTTTTCTACTTTGATTTTTTTTAGTTGTCAGTTTATTTTTCAAGTTCTACTGGAAAGACTATGAACAGATTAAAATACAGATCTTAACTACATGTTTTGAGTTTATTTGAGTCCAAAGAATGCTAATTAAATCTTTCAAATTAAATTTTTGAATTCAGTTTCAGTTATTATATTTAAATACTGGAGTAAATACTTAGGTTCACAGCTCAGCTAATATTGCGTATTTTTTTAATAAAAAAAAAGAGACTTTATAAAAGTTTTATTTGTTTCCAAGTGAATAATATCATATTAAAGTATTTTTTAACTTACAGATGATGGAAAAAGCATTAAAGATTCATCTTCTAGAAATTCTAAAAAAGGCCCGCGTTCATCTTGACCTTCTGAAAAATTATGAAAGAAATAAACAACATAAAAATAAGAAGATAAAATAAGTATAGGCTATTTATGAAATTATACCCACTCCCTATGCTCTCAAGAAGAGTTAGGAAAGTAAGGAAGATGTTGGTCGGGTGGTGCGGTCAAAGACTAAGATACTAATACGTATGACTTATATTATATGATTTATTTTTTACTTATTTAGTCATACTTATCATACTTTGACCGCATGCTCCAACCAACTTCTTCCTTAATTATATCTACGGTCAACCAAACTTACTCCAGTAAGGAAATTAGATTGATTGACTGAAATGAAGATAATTTTGTGAACAGCCATATATGGTAACTTTTAGCAATCTCTTTTGCTATCCTTCAGAAGGTGATATGAGATGTTACTCGAAAATGAATGATAATAGCTTTTAAGTTTAACAGACAATTAAAAAAGTTTTGAGTTGATAGATAATAATGGCAGTGAAATAAAAAGAAAAAACAAATCACTAATTATTACAGAAAAAAAATGTGATAGGTGGTGTCATCAAAGATGTGATGTTTGGGTAAAGGGCTACAAGTCATTTTTTTGTGTCAATGGGTCTAAGTTATATTTTGTTCTGTATAATGAAATTTACTTTTGAGAAAAAGGCTGTTAGATACAGAAACAGTGTTCACATGGAATGTGAATACAGTCCGATTGACTTGTTTCCTTTTTCTGTAAGGTAAAGTTAATTAAAAAGAACAAAATAAAACTTAAACCCATTGTGGCAAAAAAAAATTTGTACTCTTACCCTAAAGCCACATAAATACTTACTATTGACATGGTTTCGATATAATATCTTTGCTCAGTATTGGATCATATGTTTATAATTAATAATCAATGTTGAAAATAAAGCATCATAGAAAAGGCCATGCTTTTATCAATTCATTAATTTATTGGATTGCATGAATATATTTTGCAAATGTCTAAGTGATGAAGAAAATAGAAATCTTATCGACAAGTAAGTTTAAAGATAAAAGCCTGAAAATTACAGTAGTAAATCCAGACGACACGAAAAAGCATGGGCCACAAAAGATCTAAACCAGTTTCATAGAAGATAATATAGTGAAAATTCATGTCAGTAGCATGGTAAAACCAATAAATCACTGGAATAATTTCATTTTAGTAAATTTCTAAATATGATGAGAGAAGTAAGTAGTAATATTGCAAATAAAGTTTCCTGTTTGCCAGATAAAATTTAGCTTTTGTGACATATACTTTTCCAAATCAACTTAAATTTCAATTCTTAAAATCTTGATAATCAGACTTAATATGTGTGCTCTGATTGCAAAATGTTATAAGTCACTCTTTCATAAAAAAAAAAAAAAAAAAAAAAAAAGGTTTTCCACATTTCGGAATCTCATTTGGTTAGGCTTAGAAGATGGCAAAGTTTCATATGTTTTTCTCTTTTTGTTTATGAGAAAACAATGGTGGAACACTGTGATAAGTCGAAAGTCACAGAACCGCATCCTGACAAAATGTTATAAGTCAAGTTATGGCATTTAACCACCTTACATGTTCCACGTGCAGTTGTGCATATAACTTTACCAAGATAATGATACTCATATGGATAGTGTATGTATTTTGATTAAAAGTAATACTAAAACAGAGTTAATTAAATTTATTAGATAAATAAATATTGTCAATTTAAAACAGAGAACTATGCAAACCTGGGAATATCTGTGATAGCTTACCGCCCCTATCGGTAAGGGTTTAAAGGACCTAATAAAACAGACTTTTGATCAAAAAGCCGACGAGGATATGCACCATAAAATCAGGTTTCTCAACCCTCGGAATTTTACAAAAGTTAGTAGGAGATAAAACATCTAAAAAATAGTTTAAAATATTCTATGGAAATATGTCTACAGAGAAGACAGTTGTAGCACTCAATTCATTCGTGTAATTGATCAAAAATTTCTCTTGCCTGGCCACACCAGATTGAAGTGTAATAGTGACCACGCAAGGACCAAAAGTTGAAGAAACAAGCAGAGCAAGCAGCCACCTAGGCCAGTAAAATGAGGATTTTAGGTATAAAAAAACATTGGAAAGCAGGAGATGGTTTTGATTGCTTTAAAACCTAATAAACAATCCCTATTAATTGATAAATAATTTAAAATGTTTATGCTTGAACAAATTTTCGATGGAGATCAAAATTAGCAACTTTGAAAACCTAATGAACAATCACTAGATTGATGAAATTCACACCGCCCTGCAATAAAAAAAAAAAAAAAAAAAATATATATATATATATATATATATATATATACACACATATATATTAGTTTATATACATATTAAATATTTAAAGATAAATAAACATTTTTTTTAATCTTATAACTATTTGAAATTAGCACGTATCAGTTTAAAAAAACATCAAAAGAATATGCTAAAATTATTTCAAAAGTCGTTATTGAACCCAATATAATTATTTTTAAATACAGAAATAAATAAAATATAGTGTTTATTATTAAAAGTTTAAAAGAAGATTCTTCAATTATTTTTAAAAAAAAGATTTTTTTAAAGAATTAATTCAAGTCCAATTACATTAATTTGAACTGTTATGGAGAATTTGATACTGGATCATTCATTCACTAGTCCCCAATTTCCTTTCACTATGGGCCGAATTGGATGGGCCGTTTTTGAAATATAGGTGTGTCAAGGAAATGCGCATGTGTACGCAAAAGTAATAGATGGAATTTGATAAAATTTATAATAAACCATTTTTTCACTTATCTGTTTTCGAAATACAGATGTGCCAAGGAAAATGCATTTTTGCATGTGTAAACAAAAGAGCTGGATGGACTTTGATAAAGGGCCAAATTTGTTCCTTGATGTCTAAAACGTAAGAGGCAAATGGAAATTTTTGATTTTAAGGACATAATTTTTTTTCAAATCCTGCATGAATATAAAGTTTCCCTACCTTCGATAGTGAAGAAGCAAAAAAAAGTTGATAAAGCTTTAGATTAGTCAGTAATAGACGGAACATTTTACCGATAAAAATAACGATGTGATTTTTTTTTCTCCATTTAAATTAGTCATGATTTCACGTGAGTCCAATGACAGACTCGAGTTTCCTTACTTTTTCTAAACTTTTGGACAAAGATAGCATTTTAAAAAAAAGGACTATTAGCTTAAGTGGAAACAAGGTAAAGTGGTTGAGAATAAAACAGTTGCGCTATGAGTCAACTTTTGGATTGATAAAATATAAATACACTTTGGATGAATCAGTGGAATTTCAGTTATTAGACTTTAGAAGATAAAAAAGAGGAAGGCCACTGTCATTAGATTCCATCAGCATACTACTCTCTTACATTAGGACACTGCCATGATTTTTACCAGCATACCAGTGATGATGCTGCAAAGTTTGACGAAGTTGAAAACCTAATAACGGCTGAAAATAAAGTCTTGGGGATGTAAATATCGATATATATAGTAACAATAGGTTTCAAATATATTGAAAAAGTAGTTTGATATATCAATAAAAAATATCAATATTTCAATATATCGGACCTCAATATTATTAATCTTTGAAAGGAGGAGGGTTTACATTGAACTGAAGAATAGGATAATAAAAATTAACGAATCTTAGATTTCTAATAGCATTACTAGCAACAATTCAAAAATTTATATGTTGCTTATTACAAAAAAAAGGTATCAACATTTGTCAATAAAAGACAACTTATTACTAGGACTAGAGGAAAAAATTAATTAAATTACTTAAATAAAAATAAAAAAAACAAGGAAGAAAATCAATATCGAATGAATTACTAAAAATCTATTAAAAAATTAACTTCTATTATTAAGACTTATTATTAAGAACAAGAGAAAAATTAATTAAATTGCTCAACATACAAAATATAAAATATCTGATGTGGACAGCATATGAATTCCTTGTATGCCTATTAAACTATAAATCGGTGGCTCAAAAAGTGATCCTCAATTTGATTACTAGTTTCTGAAGATTGCAGTTTCTCAAAAACGACACTCAGCGTCGCGACATCCATCTATTGATACACACTCACACAAAAACACACACACAGACAGACTCATGTTTCTGGTGGTTTCACTCCGTTATTACATGTCGTTTTCCTTCAGTTCCTAGTTTCCTAGAGATTTCTTCATGTTCCGTGACAACATTAAAACTCTCAATATCACTAGATAAAGCATTGGAAATCTACAATTTCAAAATTTTAAGCGGAAAAACCCACTTAACTAATATCTTATTCTCCTGCTGCAGACTTGTTGATCTCACAAATGGGGAGAAAAACCAGCATTTAACATTCATTTTTAACACTTAAAACAAGTAATAAAAATGTTTAATTGGATTGGAACCAAATCACGTTTGTAACCTTTATTACCGAAACATATGATTTTTAATTTAAATATAATTTTTGATGTAAGCTTATTATGAGCTTCAAGTAAAGTACTCTTTTCGACTCACCAATTTTAAGCAAAATCTAGTAAATACATTCACATCGATATAAAAGTCCTATTTACCAAATTTAAGATGTTTTTCATTATATTTAAATATAATTTTTGATGTAAGCTTATTATGAGCTTCAAGTAAAGTACTCTTTTCGGCTCACCAATTTTAAGCAAAATCTAGTAAATACATTCATATCGATATAAAAGTCCTATTTACCAAATTTAAGATGTTTTACCTTATATTTTAATATAATTTTTGATGAAAGTCTAATATGACCTTAAAGTAAAGTACCGCTTCCGGTCTGCGAATGTTAACCAAAATTTATTATATTATTTAAATCAATATATAAGTTATAAATACTAAATTTGAGAAGTCTTTCATAGTATTTTAATATAATTTTTGATGGAAATCAATTATGACCTTCAAGTAAAGTACCAATTCCGGTGATCAAGCAGGAACCAAAAAGAGAGGTTCACAACTAGATTTTATAACAATCCTAAATACAAAATTTCAACTTTATACAGCTAACCGCTTTTGAGTTATGTGAGATACGAACGTACGTACGTACAAACGCCACGACGAAACTAATCAAAATGGATTCAGGGATGTTCAAAATGGATATTTCCGTTGAAACCGAAAATTTTCACGATTACAATACTTCCTTTACATCGTACAAGGAAGTAAAAAGAAAGAAAATCAAAATTGAATAAATCATTACTGAAACCTATTAAAATTATTATACACTTTCATTAAAAAGAAAAACAAACTTATTACTAAGACGAAAAAAAATTAAACCAATTTTACTCGGGTATTGTGTTTGAAAATACTCTCATTTTGATGCACTCACTAGTCCACTTTCAACAAGTTTGTTTTGGTTCTTTGGTTGTCGAAACTGCCGACCTTGTAAACATTTTTTTTATTTTAAAAATATCAGTTTTCGATACTCGAAATTTAATATCAATATTATGACATATAAAATTAAAACTATCAGACAAAAATATCGATAAAATATTGACATTTTTCCAACATTCCTAATTAGATTACAGCAATATTTGTGCAGCGACCATAAGTATTAGCCAACTATCTTTCACAAACATTGGTAATATGTTATGCATATTAATGTAAAACAACTTGTGATACCTTGAATTTTAAAATTGCTGTCTTGTAAAATTAGAAAAAAAAATACTTATAACACTTTGCCATTAGACCACAGATATTGTCTTCAACTAATAATATGACTTGGAAATCAGAAAGAGATATTTACCATTTTCTAAATTTTTGTTGGCTCCATTTTTTTCAAGGTCATGCTGAAATAAGAAAAAAATTAAAAAATGCATATCTGAAAGTGACATGTAAACCATGTTATTAAGAGTATATCAATGGTCAAATTCGCAGATGTAAGTACAATGTGTATAGTTACGAGTAAAAAAAAATTACTTTTGTTGTTTTGTATACTAGGATACTTCAATATTATTATAGCACAAGTTGCAAACAGATATGTGATGTAGATTAGACATTTTCCAACTCATAGTTTCTGTAATGAACACATTGTTCTTACATCTGTGAAGTTGATATCATCGAATCGCAAAGGTTTACAAAAATCCTTTTTTAACATGAAATTAAAAAAAAAAAAAAACAGCATCAAAACCTTAAGTCAAAACCCCACAAAATAGAAAAAAGATCTAATCAAAATTTAATGAAAGGTTGGCAGGTGTATTTTGATAAGTATGCAAATGTTGCTAAATTTATATTAACAATTTAATTTATAATTTATAAATAAAAACCCTGCTAACTATTATTGAAAACTTTGACTAATCATTTTATTTCGTGATGTTTTGAGTAAATTTCTTCATAAATAAAAACCCAAGGTCTGTGTGTGTATTTAAGAAATGATTTTCATGACCATCATTAATAAATGGAATCCATTTTTTATTATGAAAATTATATGAATGTACTGTAAAATTGAAATTCTGCGAATCAATCATACTACTAAATGGAAGTTTGCTAACACTATTGCTCTGTCTAAAGATAGATTGTGATGTAGCATAGATCTCCTAAGGCTGCATTGCTATTTATTGTACCCATAAGGAAAGATGAATAAATGCATTTTACTTCTCATTACAAATATTTAACCTTCCTGGATATACTTACAGATCATTACTTACATTATCAGGATTCTGTGAATTGAAAGCTTGCTTATTTTTCTTTGAATTGCGTTTTGATGTAGCATTGGTTTTCTTATTTTGCTAGAACAACCACACAAGTATTAATAAGCATAAAATACACATACTCAAGCACACAAACTAATTTAAATAACTAACAAACAGTTTTTATCATGAACAATCAATAATTTTATGTAAAGGTGTATATTTGTAATTTTAATTATATACTAAAATTTTCAAGGTAAAAAATACAATGTTTTATGATTAACAATGTTACTGTCTTAAATGCGGTTAAATAAATTTGTGATTTTCCGAACCGATAAAAGCTTTTTTTTTTAGTGAACATTTAATGAAGAGAGGTAAAGTGATAATTAGAGTAGAGGGCCACTGAGAAACTAAAATGCTCCTGGATAATGTAAATGCAACAAGGAACAACACAAGTGCAACAATGTACATGGCCCCAGGTCGTTAGACTGTGCCAGCAGTATCTAATTGGGACTGGAGAAGCAAGAAACAAGCAATGTGACTGGTCCAAGATCATTGTTGGCTGTACCAGTTGTAACAAGCTGGAATGGCAGGAGGAAGGAGCAATGTAGGTAACTGAGACTGAGGCCAAGGCCAATGGCTATGCCAGCAGTCTCAACTTCGGACTGAAAGTACCTGATACTTTCAGTTTGTCACATTTTGGTGTACCTGTTACTTAAAGAATAAAGTTGTTTATTTAACAAAGAACAACAATTCTGTCCAACCAGATGGCAACATCTATTGGTTGGAGTTAAGGCTAAAAATAACATAAAAAATTGCAAAAATAAAATACAGTATTTTTTTTAACAATTTTAATCAGTCAGGTGTTGTGGTGGCTGCAATGTTAAGATAGCCAAAATATTAAGAATATACGTTAAATTATTAATCATTACAGTTTAAATAATGATCCATAACTATTACAGAATATACTTAACTAATTATAAGAATTTAAAGTAATATAGAAATAAATAAAATAATAAAAGTAATTATATGTAAGTAATTAGTAGACAAATAATACTGTATATTTAATGTGAGTCACATAATCTTGACCTCAGTGAATTCTACAAAACCAATACCAAGATTTTTAACAGCTGCTTCAGATCATCATATCTTATTTAGTTATCCAAAACCTTTCAATTGAACAATGAAACCGTTAGAAAATTAATTTTTCATTTTTATTATAAATTCCATCCTCATTTTTAGATTGTTCATTTTCAACCTTTCCTTTCTTTTATTATCCAAATAAACACTTAGATATTGTTAATCAATCTAATATCATTATATTTGACAGAATTTAATTACTTATTTATTTATTTAATTACTTTCTGGTGTTGGTGACTTTACCATTTTAACTTGTCATGATAATATTATAAATAACATAAAATACAGGGAAGGAATCAAGTGGTTGATGAATGGTAGTATCATCAGAACAATACTTTATAATATACTGTGCATGATTTTATTTTCTAAGACTCATTTATTTTTCGAAAAAACATACCAGGTTATTTATGAATCTCAGTAGGTTCTTCAGAAACCTCCATAAATTGACTACTTGAACAGACTCATGTTTCTGGTGGTTTCACTCCGTTATTACATGTCGTTTTCCTTCAGTTCCTAGTTTCCTAGAGATTTCTTCATGTTCCGTGACAACATTAAAACTCTCAATATCACTAGATAAAGCATTGGAAATCTACAATTTCAAAATTTTAAGCGGAAAAACCCACTTAACTAATATCTTATTCTCCTGCTGCAGACTTGTTGATCTCACAAATGGGGAGAAAAACCAGCATTTAACATTCATTTTTAACACTTAAAACAAGTAATAAAAATGTTTAATTGGATTGGAACCAAATCACGTTTGTAACCTTTATTACCGAAACATATGATTTTTAATTTAAATATAATTTTTGATGTAAGCTTATTATGAGCTTCAAGTAAAGTACTCTTTTCGGCTCACCAATTTTAAGCAAAATCTAGTAAATACATTCATATCGATATAAAAGTCCTATTTACCAAATTTATGTTTTTCATTATATTTAAATATAATTTTTGATGTAAGCTTATTATGAGCTTCAAGTAAAGTACTCTTTTCGGCTCACCAATTTTAATTATAAGAATTTAAAGTAATATAGAAATAAATAAAATAATAAAAGTAATTATATGTAAGTAATTAGTAGACAAATAATACTGTATATTTAATGTGAGTCACATAATCTTGACCTCAGTGAATTCTACAAAACCAATACCAAGATTTTTAACAGCTGCTTCAGATCATCATATCTTATTTAGTTATCCAAAACCTTTCAATTGAACAATGAAACCATTAGAAAATTAATTTTTCATTTTTATTATAATTTCCATCCTCATTTTTAGATTCTTCATTTTCAACCTTTCCTTTTTTTTATCATCCAAATAAACACTTAGATATTGTTAATCAATCTAATATCATTATATTTGACAGAATTTAATTACTTATTTATTTATTTAATTACTTTCTGGTGTTGGTGACTTTACCATTTTAACTTGTCATGATAATATTATAAATAACATAAAATACAGGGAAGGAATCAAGTGGTTGATGTAGATGGCTTGGAATTCACCGATCACAAAGTACTTTGAATAAAAAATAAATAATTATGAATCACTTACTTGTTCAAGTTGTCTGAGTTTTCAAAATGTAAAAAAAGTTTCACTAACTGTGACTACCCATAATTTTTACTGCCCAAATTTTACAAAAAAATTAATTTAATATATCACAATCACCAAAATAGAATTAAATTTTGGGAGGTGTTTACTAGATAGTTTTAGCAAAACTGCTAGAGATTTCGAAGGTTTAGCTTTATGCCTGCTCTCCCTCCCAAATAAAGTATGGAAAATCCCATAGTGGTAAAAATTATGATGATCATAGAGAGTTAAGCTGCAACATGGCATAACTCAATTTTTACTCAACATTCCTCTCGAAGCTGAGAGTGGAGTGAGGATTCATTTTATTTTATTGAAGGGGTTGTCGGGATACATTTTATTCCTATAATTATGATTATTTTGTTTTGTTATGTTAAGTAAAAAAAAAATCATGATCAAACAGGAATACAACCCTTATAATTATTCAAATTCATTATCAAGTCCAAATTATACTATTATTATATTATCATAGTCTGACCATATACTACATTTAATGATTCCCATATTGTTTAAAATTTAATCCAATAAATTGACATAAAGAGCCTTGAAATCCTTGAATTATGCTTGAATTTTTTCTTGCTATATCACTAGACACATTGTACATATTTTACAAATGAAAGGAGTACTGCCGGATGATAACTTGCATACTACATTTTGGCCTTTTATTGAAGCAATAATTTCTAATAAATCAATAAGTAATATTGGATGAAGCATGCTGCTTACAAAATAACACTTTTTTGAAGTTTTTTTTTTTTTTATATCACTTCAACTCCCCTTAATATCCAATCCAATTTTAGTGCATCTTTCTGCTAAATTTTTCCCTTATCTCTACTTATCTGCATAATTAAAGTAAATACAGTGATACCCTGCTTATCCGTCCTTGTCCGGACGGGGACATCGCAGTTTAAGCGGGAGAGCCATTTAATTTAAGTTGAATACAGGAGAAAAAACCAATATTATTTAAACTTGTATAATTGGTAAAACAGTATATTACAATATAAAAATTAATCTATATGTCATATGTATATTGATATATGATAAAGTTAAATTTATTAGGCCAATCAAATATAACTTTAAATAAAAATGTCTTTTGATATAAGGTTTAATTAAAGTGAAAAATTATCATTCTGTTTGAATAGTAGGTACAAATTTTGTTATTTTACTTTTGTTTAACCAAACTTAGTTTTATATCAGTCGCATAGTCTCTCCACTTTTCTGTTACCTAGTGATTTTTTAGTTTAAATAATATGGCTCTGATGATAATGTAAATGCTGAAACTAGTTAACTTTGTGAAAACATTTATTTATTTACTTTTCTGTTTACCATCGTTTAAGTGGGGCTCTACTGAATTATTTCCTGATACTTTAATTTAATTTTATTTTTTTTAGCAAAATGTTCAATCGAAAAAAGAAGTTAAGGCATCAGCTAATAAGCTGAAATCACCAGTTCCATCTGCTTGTAAACATGAACCATCAACAACAGGAGTAAGTTGTTATTTGTTTTGTATTTCTAAACAATAATGATTCAATTGCTTTAATAAGTATTCATGTTTTAATGTTATCATTAATATAAATTTGACTTTTATCATAACTACTTTAGATCAGTTAAAATTGATATTGTGTGATTCATTTTTTATGATATGAATATAGAGAAAATCTTTGAGATACTTATGCTAAAATTCTACTGTATTTCTTTGTTATCTCAAGAAACATGTTTTAATTAAATCTTTTTTTAAATTCAAGTAGTCAATTTATGGAGGTTTCTGAAGAACCTACTGAGATTCATAAATAACCTGGTATGTTTTTTCGAAAAATAAATGAGTCTTAGAAAATAAAATCATGCACAGTATATTATAAAGTATTGTTCTGATGATACTACCATTCATCAACCACTTGATTCCTTCCCTGTATTTTATGTTATTTATAATATTATCATGACAAGTTAAAATGGTAAAGTCACCAACACCAGAAAGTAATTAAATAAATAAATAAGTAATTAAATTCTGTCAAATATAATGATATTAGATTGATTAACAATATCTAAGTGTTTATTTGGATAATAAAAGAAAGGAAAGGTTGAAAATGAACAATCTAAAAATGAGGATGGAATTTATAATAAAAATGAAAAATTAATTTTCTAACGGTTTCATTGTTCAATTGAAAGGTTTTGGATAACTAAATAAGATATGATGATCTGAAGCAGCTGTTAAAAATCTTGGTATTGGTTTTGTAGAATTCACTGAGGTCAAGATTATGTGACTCACATTAAATATACAGTATTATTTGTCTACTAATTACTTACATATAATTACTTTTATTATTTTATTTATTTCTATATTACTTTAAATTCTTATAATTAGTTAAGTATATTCTGTAATAGTTATGGATCATTATTTAAACTGTAATGATTAATAATTTAACGTATATTCTTAATATTTTGGCTATCTTAACATTGCAGCCACCACAACACCTGACTGATTAAAATTGTTAAAAAAAATACTGTATTTTATTTTTGCAATTTTTTATGTTATTTTTAGCCTTAACACCAACCAATAGATGTTGCCATCTGGTTGGACAGAATTGTTGTTCTTTGTTAAATAAACAACTTTATTCTTTAAGTAACAGGTACACCAAAATGTGACAAACTGAAAGTATCAGGTACTTTCAGTCCGAAGTTGAGACTGCTGGCATAGCCATTGGCCTTGGCCTCAGTCTCAGTTACCTACATTGCTCCTTCCTCCTGCCATTCCAGCTTGTTACAACTGGTACAGCCAACAATGATCTTGGACCAGTCACATTGCTTGTTTCTTGCTTCTCCAGTCCCAATTAGATACTGCTGGCACAGTCTAACGACCTGGGGCCATGTACATTGTTGCACTTGTGTTGTTCCTTGTTGCATTTACATTATCCAGGAGCATTTTAGTTTCTCAGTGGCCCTCTACTCTAATTATCACTTTACCTCTCTTCATTAAATGTTCACTAAAAAAAAAAGCTTTTATCGGTTCGGAAAATCACAAATTTATTTAACCGCATTTAAGACAGTAACATTGTTAATCATAAAACATTGTATTTTTTACCTTGAAAATTTTAGTATATAATTAAAATTACAAATATACACCTTTACATAAAATTATTGATTGTTCATGATAAAAACTGTTTGTTAGTTATTTAAATTAGTTTGTGTGCTTGAGTATGTGTATTTTATGCTTATTAATACTTGTGTGGTTGTTCTAGCAAAATTTCTTCTTAATTGAAACAGTGAACTGATGAATTATTATTTTTATTTATATTGTCCTGTCGTTTATAGGTATAGCCTATTAGTTTATAATTTATAGATTAAATTTTATAGTTATTATAAGTTTTATATCAATATTACTTATTGTTCTAAGATAGGAAATGGAAATATTAACCAATAAAATAGTTTTAAAATTATAAGTTAACCATAGTTTATATAAGTTAAAGCAATCAAATGTTTGCAAATGCTATTTTAAATAATTTTTATTGCTATTAAAGTAACTTCGGCTTCCTCCTTTATATCATTTATTTGTATACTACTAAAAAATGAATAGACCTATGTGTGATAAAAACATATTCCTTTTATATTATCCCTTTTATTATTTTCATAAAAGGCATACCAGGTTATCTATGAATCTCAGTAGGTTCTTCAGAAACCTCCATAAATTGACTACTTGAATTTAAAAAAAGATTTAATTAAAACATGTTTCTTGATATAACAAAGAAATATAGTAGAATTTTAGCATAAGTATCTCAAAGATTTTCTCTATATTCATATTATAAAAAATGAATCACACAATATCAATTTTAACTGATCTAAAGTAGTTATGATAAAAGTCAAATTTATATTAATGATAACATTAAAACATGAATACTTATTAAAGCAATTGAATCATTATTGTTTAGAAATACAAAACAAATAACAACTTACTCCTGTTGTTGATGGTTCATGTTTACGAGCAGATGGAACTGGTGATTTCAGCTTATTAGCTGATGCCTTAACTTCTTTTTTCGATTGAACATTTTGCTAAAAAAAATAAAATAAAATTAAAGTATCAGGAAATAATTCAGTAGAGCCCCGCTTAAACAATGGTAAACAGAAAAGTAAATAAATAAATGTTTTCACAGAGTTAACTAGTTTCAGCATTTACATTATCATCAGAGCCATATTATTTAAACTAAAAAATCACTAGGTAACAGAAAAATGGAGAGACTATGCGACTGATATAAAACTAAGTTTGGTTAAACAAAAGTAAAATAACAAAATTTGTACCTACTATTCAAAACAGAACGATAATTTTTCACTTTAATTAAACCTTATATCAAAAGACATTTTTATTTAATGTTATAATTGATTGGCCTAATAAATTTAACTTTATCATATATCAATATACATATGGCATATAGATTAATTTTTATATTGTAATATACTGTTTTACCAATTATACAAATTTAAATAATATTGGTTTTTTCTCCTGTATTCAACTTAAATTAAATGGCTCTCCCGCTTAATCTGCGATGTCCCCGTCCGGACTAGGACGGATAAGCAGGGTATCACTGTATTTACTTTAATTATGCAGATAAGTAGAGATAAGGGAAAAATTTAGCAGAAAGATGTACTAAAATTGGATTGGATATTAAGGGCAGTTGAAGTGATATAAAAAAAAAAACCTTCAAAAAAATGTTATTTTGTAAGCAGCATGCTTCATCCAATATTACTTATTGATTTATTAGGAATTATTGCTTCAATAAAAGGCCAAAATGTAGTATGCAAGTTATCATCCGGCAGTACTCCTTTCATTTGTAAAATATGTACAATGTGTCTAGTGATATAGCATGAAAAAATTCAAGCATAATTCAAGGATTTCAAGGCTCTTTTTGTCAATTTATTGGATTAAATTTTAAACAATATGGGAATCATTAAATGTAGTATATGGTCGGACTATGATAATATAATAATAGTATAATTTGGACTTGATAATGAATTTGAATAATTATAAGGGTTGTATTCCTGTTTGATAAGATTTGATTGCTTTAACTTAAACTATGGTTAACTTATAATTTTAAAACTGTTTTATTGGTTAATATTTCCATTTCCTATCTTAGAACAATAAGTAATATTGATATAAAACTTATAATAACTATAAAATTTAATCTATAAATTATAAACTAATAGGCTATACCTATAAACGACAGGACAATATAAATAAAAATAATAATTCATCAGTTCACTGTTTCAATTAAGAAGAAATTACCATTTTCTTTTTAGGAGAAACGCTTCTCTTCCTTGTGCTGTCATCTTTCTGGAAAAAAAATTAAATAATGCCACTAAGATTTTATTATATTAATTTTTATAAAACCAGAGTTTACTAAAAACTTCATTTTCAACAATTACATAACAATAATATAAATACAAATAAAAATTCATTAGTTCACTGTTTCAGTGAAGAAGGAATTACCATTTTCTTTTTCGGGGAAATGCTTCTCTTCCTGGTGCTTTCATCTTTCTGAAAAAAAAAAAAAATTAAACTAATATCGCTACAATCTTATTCTATTGTTTCATAAAACCAGAGTTTACTAATATTAAAACTTTATCAATAACAATGACAGAACAACTGTTCATTATTAATATTATAATTCATAATGTATGAATTATATAAATCATTATAAATCATTATAATGATTTATATAATTCATTATAAATCATAAGCCATCAATTGACTACTTCATTGAAAAATAATTAAGTGCCAGGAAGAGAAGCATTTCACCAAAAATGCAAAAAGTAACATTATTGGAGAAATCCTTCTTTTATAAGCACATTCATCTTTCTGAAAAAAATAAAGTGAAACTAATGTTGACTAAGATTTTATAATTTGTTTTGGTGAAAACAAATTAATTAAATAATCATAGCTACTAAATTTAATCTATTAATAATTAACAAAAATTAAACCTAGCTTACAACAATTAACCTAAAAATGTCCATAAAAAAAATCAAGCATCAGCTAAATGTTTCTTTCTAATAATAATTTACCATTTTCTTTTTCGGAGAAATGCTTCTCTTCCTGGCACTTTCATCTTTCTGAAAAAAAAAAATTAAACTAATATCGCTACAATCTTATTCTATTGTTTCATAAAACCAGAGTTTACTAATATTAAAACTTTATCAATAACAATGACAGAACAACTGTTCATTATTAATATAAATATAAATCATAAGCCATCAGTTGCCTACTTCATTGAAAAATAATTAAGTGCCAGGAAGAGAAGCATTTCACCAAAAATGCAAAAAGTAACATTATTGGAGAAATCCTTCTTTTACAAGCGCATTCATCTTTCTGAAAAAAATAAAGTGAAACTAATGTTGGCTAAGGTTTTATTATTTGTTTTAGTGAAAACAAATTAATTAAATAATCATACCTACAAAATTTAATCTATTAATAATTAACAAAAATTAAACCTAGCTTACAACAATTAACCTAAAAATGTCCATAAAAAATCAAGCATCAGCTAAATGTTTCTTTCTAATAATAATTTACCATTTTCTTTTTTGGAGAAATGCTTCTCTTCCTGGTGCTTTCTTCTTTCTGAAAAAATAAAGTGAAACTAATATTGGCTAAGGTTTTATTGTTTGTTTTTGTAAAAACAAATAAATTAAATAATAATAGCTACTAAATTTAATCTATAAATAATTAACAAAAGCTAAAACTATAACTTAAAACAAATAAACTAATAATGCCCATAAAAAATAAAGCATCAGTTTAATGTTTCTTTCAAATAATAATTTACCATTTTCTTTTTCGGAGAAATGCTTCTCTTCCTGGCACTTTCATTTTTCTGAAAAAAAAAAAGAGTGGTGAACCATTAAAAAATGTTTTCACTAAAGGACATTTGATAAAAATGTTTTCACTAAAGGACATTTGGTAAAAATGTTTTCACTAAAGGACACTTGGTAAAAATGTTTTCACTAAAGGATATTTGGTAAGGTTTTTCTTGTTTTATTTTTTCTCAAACCTGTCACAGACAGATAGAGCAATGTCTGAAAATACGTTTTTCCGACTAAGGGGGCTCTGAAACGCATAGATATGTTGAAAATTGTATATCAAAATTTTGACCCGATTAAAATGCTTTCCTTACTTCAACAAAATTTATATAATTTTACTGTTTAACTTAATGTAAGACTTCAGTTATCTAGTGCAACTCATAATTACTTTTTCTTTATATGTAAAATCATCTCCAAAATGACGTAGAATAAGTTGAAAATAAGGTGAATCCAATGGATCGCAATGTTGCATACATTTTGAAAATAACCTTGTATGCTTGAACAAACTAATTTCAGAAACTGCTTGTCTGATTTGAAAAATTCTTTTTGGGTTAGATAGGCCATTAATTTAGGAAGGCTTGAAGCTTTTAAACATCATGTTACAATACATAGGAACGGAGCAGTAACCATAAATAGATTGCGGAGAGAAAATGTACAACTTGCGTACGTGCCGTCATGACAACTTATTACCCGTAGAAGCAAGTTGACTACATAAACATTTTAATAAGTTTGAAATTATTGTGAGAGAACACAATCACCAGCAGAGTGATCCCTCCTCACTCTTCAGAAGGAAGACATGGCGATCTGCCCACTGATGCCACTGCTGCACACAGCAGTCCAATAGAACCGTCCTTAGACTGCCTTCAGTAATAGAAGTATCTTGCATCCATCACATTATTGTGAATTTTGCTATTTTTAATATTTGGGGGAAGGCTAAGAAAAAAAATTGAGAGAACGTTATTTAGTAAATAAAATAGAATGGTAAGGGGGAGGGGGGAGGAGTATGAAAACCTGAAGCTTATTTAAGTGGAACTTTATTGCTATTAGTTTTAACTAACTAACTAACTAACTTTATATAAACAATTAGTTTTGTTTTGACCCTCTGGCTTCAAAATAACTGTAACAAGTGAGACTGAACAACATATAAAGGTGCGTTTACACTTTTGTCAAACAATGACAAGTCCCAAATCAAATGGCAAACGTATAAACGCGGGTTACAAATGCTTTACAAACTAACAAACCATTAGTAAAGCAGCATGGTGGACGTTGAACATTTGTCAGCTATTATTTTCAGTTTGAACTGTTTTTATTTTAAAAATAAACAATTAAAAATACAAAATATAAATATATAATTAATATAAATACAGAACTATGTGGATGCAACACTAACGCTTAAGTGGCACTTCCTTTGATTTGTGCCCAAAAACCGACAGTAAACAGGATTGGATAAAAGCACAGGCATGCATGCAAAAGCCAATCTTAAGTACCCCATTTACACATTTGATTTCCCAAGGCTTGGCAAACATATAAATACATCTTTGTAGGTTATTATTTTAAAGGATATTTTTTATTCTAGGATCTAATCCAAATTTAACAGGATTGAAATCACCTGGCCCAACTAGTTGATAATATAATACAATTAAAGAACTTACTATTTTCTTCTGAGGAGGAATTTTCTTCTTTGACTTTTCTTCTTTCTATGAAAAAAAAATTAATAAAGATAAAAAAATAATAAATTTAAGAATAAGAATAAAAAGATGTTGTCTTCCTGTACAATATTTCTTTCTTTCGAAACCGGTTTTGCTCTCTAGACCTTCATCAGGCTAATATTTATGTTAAACTTGCAACAGCCCTCCTCCAATGCTTGTCAACTGAGGACATGTTATTTATTTTTCACTGACATTAGGCCATAAGCTACTAAAACTGAATGTGTAGAAATTTTAACTATTTAATCTTTCTAGTTCCCTAAGAATTAAATATCTATTTTAAATTTAGTTTATGCTTATATCAATTTAACAAGGTTCTAAACAATCTTTGCAATGGCATAGTTAAGTATTGAGATTCAGGCAATTGCTATAAAAAAATTAAATAAAAAGCTATAACGCTACAATCGACATTTCTGAAATTAGTTAACTGGAAGGGAAAGGAACGAATTCTATACATGTTGAACAGATTTGGTTAGAAAAATTTAGAGAATGTGATATTAGTCATAAATATTATTGAGGATACCCGTAATCATCAAATTGTTAGCTCAAAAATCAAGTGATGGAAAATAATTTAAGTCCCAGTGTGATGAATATCATGTTTTAAAGAGAAGGTGAAAAAAAAAAGAAGATAACTAGCCTTAACTCCAATGTAAGAAGAGCCAATAGATTTTAAAGATACAAAAAGAATAATTTTGTAAATCAGAGCAGTTATAAATAAAGGCATCAAGAATCTAAGTCAAACCATGTAAGATTCTAATTCTAATAAGTTTTCATGAAATAACATTAATTTTTTTTTTTTCAATCATTGTCATTACTAAAAAGTTAAGAAAGTCCCATTAACATTAACAATCCAAGATTCTTGGTTAATCACAAGATTTCTCAGTGTATCTATTCTTTAAAAAAATACATTAACAAAAATTTGAACTATAATTTTCTCAAAGCTTTAAATTTGTAGCATAGCATCAATTATTTGTAGCACTCATGTCTTCAATTATTATAATAAAATGCATATTATTACTTTTTTTTTTTCTTCGAGTTCAATCCACAGTCTTAGTGCCTGCCTCCAATTTCTTGGAAATGGCTCATTATCAAAATACTGATTTTTCAACTCGATAGGAATTACTGAAATATAAAAAATATAAATATTAAAAAATCTGTAAATCATTTTAATTTTTAAAAAATTTATAACAGAATTTTCACATTAATTTATCAATAAATGATCATTTTGTTTTGTTCCTAAACTATTTGATATTAAACAAAAATCAACAAGTAATAAATAAATTCAACTAAAGGATATGACATTCAATAGCGAGAATAATTAGAGAGCAGCAATATACGATCTACAATATATCAACCTATCCTGAGGTATATTACGTATTTGTATTGTCAGTCTCAACTAAAATTCATTAAGTGGCCATACAGAGACGGATATTTTAGATGGCCCACGGATTTTTCATTGAAAAAACTTTAAAACACGCAATCCTTACCTATTGCCTGTTATTGGCAAGAAATCTGCCAATGGCCTGGAGAAAAATCTGTGAATCAAGAAAACCTCGGTCCATCAACAAAAAAAACCATACATGTATGGCCAGCTATTGTTTAATAATTAGAACTAATTATATGTATATATACACACACATGCACGCGCCCGCACGCACACACACATATTTCCCGATACATAAAATGTTGGCTCTATACCTAGTATCATTATTCAGGGATCTAAATAATAAACTCAAATCATTGAAAAATAATCGAATCAACATTACTCTTTTAATTTAATTCCTTATTATTTTATTTTTAATCGACTTCCCGATCTGAGTTGGAACCCACTTCTATTATTATTTTGTCAATTTCTTCATCAATGAGTCCGTCTCGTATCCAGTATTCATTTTCAATTTTCTTCACATGTGCACAGCAATTTGACCATTTATCGGGAGTAAAATTTCCTCTAATAAAATTAGTTTTTCTTCTAACGAGGTCTTCGTTATTTTTTCACCTAATAACCTTTTTACCTCGACCCAGAATAATTCAATCGGATTCAAATCAGGGTGGTAAGATGGTAAATCAGTATAAACATTCCACTATTGACATGCATATTGCACATATTCGTCACATTAGAAGCACAATATCTTTATATTCAGTACTTTTACCACCAACCAACCAGAGATTAGACATCTAGCATATATTATATCCAAAAGGTTTGCATATATAAAAACCAGAACTATCATGATAGAAGGAGAGAACAAGTACTAGAGGAAGGGGCGTGCCTTCCCCACCATGCACAGCTGCAGGTCTCTATCTTGCCAGGTAATAGGTCTCCAGCCCTCTTAGGTTATATAATTAGAGTATAGAAAAATCAAACTAATGAAAAAAAATTTCAAATTTATATACAGGTGTGTAAAAATGAAACATGAATTCATCCATAGATGGCTCTAGTTGTTAATGTAGTTATCGTTCAACCACATTATTGGCACCATTTTGTTTATTCGACAGCTGGCAAAGATTTTCAACTCATAACAGTACAAGTTTTATATAACAGTATCGTTTTAATATTGTTGAACATTTCGAGTTTTGTGCCTACAAACTACGATTTACAGACAGCATTAGTTTTCTGTTACCATTTAAAGAAAACTGCTGGAGAATCGGACCAAATGCTTGTTGAAGCTTACGGTGAGCATGCTCTAGGTAAACCACACTGCTTTGAGTGGTTTAAAAAATTCAAAAGCGGCGATTTTGATGTGAGAAATAAAGGACGTGGAAGACCACTGAAAAAGTTTGAAGACTGCGAATTGCATTGGATGAGGATGATGATAGAACCAAACAACTCGCGGATCAATTGAATGTAACACGGTAAGCTGTCTCCATACATTTGAAAGCCATGGGAAAGATCCACAAGATGGGAAAATGGGTTGCACATGAATTGAATGAAAGAAAACAAGAAAATCAGAAAACCACCTCCAAAATGCTAAAGGTACAACAGAAAGTCATTTCTGCATCAAATTGTGGCAATTGATGAAAAGTGAACAAATTTTGAGAATCCTAAGCATCAAAGATCATGGACAAATCCAGGCGAGCCATGAACATCCATTGCAAGGCCAGATTGCTATGGAAAGAAGACAATGCTCTGTGTTTGGTGTGATCGGAAGGGTGTGACCTATTATGAGCCGTTGAAACCTGACGAACCATTAATACCGAACGTTATCGACAACAAATAATCGTTTTGAATCGAATATTGCATGAAAAATGATCACAATATCAAAAAAGACAACACAATGTGATTTTGCTTCATTCTAATACACAATAAAACACAGCAAAACGAGTGAAAGAAACAATTGAAGCGTTTAATTGGGTAATATTAGCTCATGCGGCTTACTCACCAGAATTGGCTCCATCCGACTACTATTCATTTGCTTTGATGGGGCACACACTTGCTCAGCCGCGATTCACTTCTCATGAAAATGTAAGAAAATACCTTGATGACTGGTTCACCACAAAACAGAGCAAAAGGGCTTTAACTTTTTATTTATGTAGTACATCACCAAGGAAATGCAGAGAAAAAAGTTATGATGAAAAGTATATTTTATTTGCGCTTAACTTAAAAAGCATGCAATTTATAGTTAATTATGTATAGAATTGTATGAAAGGTTATTAAATTATCTAAAAAAAAAAAAAAAAAAGAATTATCAAAATTGGACCAGTATTAGCAAAGATACAGTGTATTTTATGAGGAGCTCTTTTGCCTAAATGAATGACCGAGCGCATCCGAAAGGATACGGATGCGACCGAACCTCCTCCCACCAATCCGCCAATCTGTTTTAAACAATACGCTCTGTAATAAAGTAATTTAAGAATACAAAAGTGGAAATTAACTTAGTAATTCTACTTTCACATTATTTAATGGAAAGAAAATGTTTCCATGGAAACTAAACTGAAACTGTTAAAATAAATTGCAACTTGACAAAGTTAAAATATATAGCTAGTGTACAGAATTGTTGCACTACAACTGTTTTATTGTACTTCAATGGGAGAAGATGTGAAGAAGTGAATGCTGCTGAGCATTTCAAGCAGTGTTTATATGAACTCTTTAAAATTATATTAAAAAGATAATTATTATAGAACGGTAAGGGATAGTTGTGTGATGCGCACACCTCACCAGATTTTTTTAAAATTAATTTTTATCCTTACATTAGTAACATGGTCTTTACTGTTTTAACTTTTTATTTGTTTCCTCAATTTAGTCATTTATTATTTTAATTGAATTCCTAACTCATAATTATTGTTATTCGTAGCTTCAATAATTTTTACTCCCGAAAAAGTACAGGAGATTGTGATTATCGTAGGCCGGAAACATGATAATTGTTTTTATTTTGATACTTATTTCCTAGAAAGAAGTGAATGTAGTGTATGGACCACAACTGGCGAACTTTTCCCCACCTTAAAAGCCAAATATATCAGTCATAGCAGATCAAATATGTCTCGATTGTTAATGAATCAGCTCAGGTATCGCCGACACATCAGAGCAAATAAATTAATGTTTTACCTTTACTTCTATCGACGAGATTTCCTTGCAGTACAAATTCGCCGTCTGAAGTTTTTACTATATCTTTTTGCTTCCTTGAAATGACCTTTTTAGAAACAAAATTTTTCACCAGAATTTCGCCTTTCCTAGAAAATTATTATACAAATAAATTAAATAGATTATTAAATTTGTAAAATATCATATGTTAGAAAAATAAATTAGCATATCATCTCTGAAGAGACAAGGCTTAGCAAATCAGTAATCATCCTGATGGTAGTAAGTGTTTTTTTTAGTGCTTTACATTAAAATGAACATAACCATTTGTGCAGACCTTTCGACCTAAGTGATAGGTCTTTGAGGGTTTGATTCTTGCCAATTAGCAGAAGCATTCTACTATGCTAGGTTGAAATTTCAGCACAAATTAAACATTATAATAGATTATTGTGGGTCTTATTTCTGATTGCACTGCAAATCATCAATGGTCAACTAGGTCTCTTTTATAATAAATTTTATTTATAGTCCAATTTTTGTAAATAATAAAATAAATCATAAATAGCACTTACTCATTCATTTTAGTTCCAGTGAGTAAAATTTCATTGTCTTTTAACAAGATAGACCAAGACTTAAGAAAGAAATAAGGACTTTCCTCTTCAGCTTGATCTTCTGAATCACTCTCTGCACCTGACTCATCTGCCTCAAACCTACTTTCCTCAATAATTGTTCCCAAAGATACATCTATAAAAAAATAAATAAATATATTCCAATTTAAGATTAGAATGATAAAAATTATGAAAAAGATAATGATCACCAAAGAGCAACTATCGCATAGCTTTATTCAATGAGCATTCGTACTTCAATATTATTTATCTGTCTTAATAATGGTAATTTAAACATCAATTTTCATTTGCTAAATATTTATAGCGAGAAAATGATAATATTAGAAGTCCTGGAATGCAGGAAAACTTATTTTTCTCCAGGAAAAAGTGACTTCTCTCTTTCTGTTGTGCATGCATGTAATTTAATGGTTAAGAATTTGTTTAAATTCACACACCTTGTACTGATCACAATCAATTATATAACGATAATCTTAGACACAAGAAATAAAATGGTGCTCTATTTGTATGGCAGTATTCATTGCCACGTAAGTCGTGATATGTTTATCTACATATGTAGTCCAATGTTTCTGCGTAGGGGGTTGGCGGCCTCATCGCCCGGTTATTACCGCAAACAGCCACTGGTCCTCCAGATTGGGGGAACATCCATACTGACGCCACACAATACACTTATAACAGCACTCATTAACATTAAGGTCATTAACAGTACAAACCCCAGGACTACCTCTCCTGGATAGCTGTCCCGGATGGGGAAATAGGTCAGGCTGCTTCGAGGCGATCTTCTCCTCCTGACTCTTAGTGCCAGGCTAGATGCGATACAGCTCATTACCGCGCCCAATTACAGAACATTAGCACACAAAGGTCACTACATCCGCGCCTTACCGTCACCCAGGCGGCTGGTCCAGCCCTCCTGGGGGATCGTGCCAGAGGGTACAGGGGATAAACGAGGTATGGCACGCCTCGGCCGCTGGGATAGTACAGGAGCCCGCTCATCCTAACCTGGAAGGAATGACTGCTCTATCAGTCCAGTGTAAAAGTTCGGACGCTGTAGTAGTGCCAGTTGGTGACTGGATGGGATCCTGCTGTACGGACCGGAGTTGCACTCCCGAGGCCACTGGACTTCTCTCCTGGGAACTTACCTGTTCCGGCCAAGTGGGGAAGGCGGCGAGGACGGATGCAAAACTATACAACAAACAACACCACACAATAAACAATACAGATTTACAAAACCTTTTAACCATGGATGAATTAAAAAATTATGAGCGCCGGTTGAGGAAGAGCGGTCATCTCAGACCGCACCAAGTTTTGAAGTTACAACTGCAGGGGAGCCAGAGCAGGTGCCCACACAGTCTAGGGTGCTTAGATCCGCTTCCCTCTAGCCTTCCAAGCATAAGGGAGAGCTCTGATGAAGAGCCCTCCCACTCTCGGTCAACTCCACTGATCGAGCTGGAACGGCTAAACCAGCCAACTACTAGCGGCAGAGCACCTAGAGTGGAGGGAGAGGAGCTCAAAGCCGCTACCATAGCTAGAACCAAACAAAAAAAGAAATTATATAGGCAGAAAAAAAGGTGGGACGATGCTATCCAAAGGCAAGCTGAACGGGAGGCCATCAGGATGAGGCTTCAAAACCACTTCTCTGGCCTGGCTATCCAGGCCTAGTACCAGTGGGCGCCCCACGGGCCGTTCTCCTGTGGCTCGGCTTGAGGGGTGCGGCCTGGGGACTGTCCTTGAGCCGATTCGGGAGAGGGGGAAGGAGGCTCAGCTCTTCCGAAGGCTCCTCATAGCTGAGATTGAGATGAGGGCGTATGAGCCACGCCCCAGAAGAAGGCCTCTAGAATTCATTAACTCAGACCATCAGGCGGAATCGGGTTGGTTCCTCCTAACCTGTAAAAATGAGGAAACCAGGAACTGGCTTCTCAAATGTGTACCTACTACGGACTGCAGGTTTGTAGTGAGGCGGTCCGCCGAGGCTCCCAGGCCCATTAGAAGAATTGCTATTGGGCTGGGGGCCGAGGTAATCGAACCCAACAGATTGGTCATCCTCCTGGAATTTCAGAATCCGGATCTGACGGGAACAAACCAGTGGCATGTTCCTGGGAGTGGAAGGTGATCCGGAGCATCTTCAGAGTCCCGGCAAGCACGATCGTCAGGCTGGAGGCGCACAGTTGGCAGATCAGCTATGAGCTGATGTCGCTGACTGTCTGGAGGGCACCTTCGGCACCAGCTAGACCACAGCTCTCACAGGAGGATTAAGGGAGGAACAGGTGCTAATAGACCCCTGCTCCTCCCACTTCCTTCTCTTCCATCTGCCACGATTATGGTGAACGCTGCGATCGAGGTAAGACAAATTAATTTACAGCATAATAAGTTAGCTACGACTGAATTGGCGAAGCTTCTTTCGGTGGTGAAATCCACCCTCGTCTTAATACAAGAACCTTATTGTTTTAGGGGAATGATTAAAGGACTCGGGGATATCGGCGGAAGAATCATCTGCCCACCCTTATGTGAAGCACCAAGATCATGTATCTGGGTCTCTAAAGACCTGCAGATACTACCTTTGTCCCAGCTAAATACGAAGGATGTGGTGGCCCTGGACATAACTATCAAGGTCAGTAATATAAAGCTTTAAATGATTATTGCCTCTATATATGTACCCCATAATCTGGATCCATCTTATCATTACATAGATAGTCTCTTCTGTTTTGCAAGAAAGATTGATCTTTCTCTCTTAGTAGGCGGAGACATTAATGCCCATCACCTTACGTGGGGCAGTTCAGATACGAATGAACGAGGGGAATCCTTGCTCGAATGTATAGCCTCTACAAATTTAGAGATACTAAACAGAGGTATCGAAGCTACTTTTGTCACTCAAGTCAGAAGCGAAGTTCTAGATATCACACTCACTTCGTCAGATTAAGGACCTTTGTAAAGACTGGATGATCACCTCGGATATCACACTGTCTGACCATAGGATGATCTCATTTAAGATTAATTCTGAACAAACCCCCCTCCCCCCTCTGAAAAGAAATCCCAGAAACACTGAATGGAATCTCTTCAGGGAAAGCTTGGATAGATGCCCATATCTCCCTATGGGCAGACTTCAAAACAAAGCTCAGATAGATGAAGAAACTAACCTCTTAGAGAGAATAGTACAAGACGCATATGAGGTAGCCAGTCCCTTTAAGGCAGAACCTAGGAAAAAGATCAGATGGTGGTCCACTGAGTTGTCTAAGTTACAAAAAGCTACAAGAAAGGCCTTTAATAAGGCATATAAATCAAAGCAGAAGGCTGACTGGGATTTGTACCGTGTCGCTTCTAACTTATACAAAAAGGAAACAAGCATAAACGGGATGGCTGGCTAAGTTCTGTAGCAATATAGAAAGCACACCAGAAGCCTCTCGTCTTGTTAAGCTGGTTGGGAATGACGCCCAGCAACCACTGGGAGCCTTAAAGAAACCCAACGATCTCTGGAACTCTAATTTGGTGGGCACCTTGTCCCACCTAATGGAGACCCACTTTCCAGGTTGTACTATTACTAATTTAGTCAGCCCATCCCCAAGTATCTACCCTGGCAGTAATACTAATGATATAGAGGAGGATTGGGCTCTACCGGAGTCCATAGTCAGTGATGGGGCTATTAGGTGGGCTGTCGGGGAGCTCAAGCCGTATAAAGCCCCAGGCACCGACAGTATCCTCCCATGCATGCTCAAAGAGGGCCTCAATGCTCTGCTCCCCCAAATCAGAGCACTACTAGGAACCTCTCTAGCTATCGGGTACACTCCAGAATTACGGAGGAAATCTCTAATAGTTTTTATCCCGAAGAATAGTAAGGAGGATTATAGTGTTGCAAAGGCTTTTCGGCCTATTAGCCTATCCTCCTTTCTTTTTAAGATCCTGGAGAAGCTGGTAGCACAACATCTTACAAGTAAAGTTCTACCACTTCATCCCCTTCACCCTCAACAGCATGCTTACCTCCAGAGAAAATCAACAGAAACTGTGCTACGTTCTCTAGTAGGAAAAATAGAAAAGGTCTTAGTATACAAAGAATCCACCTTAGGGCTCTTTTTCGATGTTGAAGGAGCATTTGACAGGACCAGGTCTGAGGCAGCTTGCAAAGTCTTAAAAGAAATATCTGCCCCAGCTGCAATAGTCAGATGGGTCGGATTTGTTTTGAAGAACACAACAATAGTCGTCTCAGAGGAGAGCACCAGACTAGAGGTGCAGGCCTTCACAGGTTGCCCTCAAGGGACTTGCATCTCCCCACTGCTCTGGTGCCTTGTAATGGATAAGTTGTTAAGAAGACTATAGGATGCCGGATTCTCTGCCCAGGCATTTGCAGATGATGGAGCAATTCTCATAACAGGTAAGTTTATTGCCACCATTTTTGAGCGCATGCAGGTTGCCTGCGATATTGTTCAGACTTGGTGCAATGAAGTTAGACTTTTGGTAAATTCAACTAAGACTGAGTTGATTCTCTTTACCAAGAAACGGATGCTTTTAGGACTCCTACCTTTTTTAGCAAACAGCTCCAATTAAGTCAACAAGTCAAATACCTCGGGATTATTTTGGATTCCAAACTAAACTTGGGCCCTTATTTGACTGAAACCAAAAGGAAAGCAATAGCATCCTTTTGGCATGTTAGACGCGCTGTGGGCACAACCTGGGGCTTTAAACCTAGGGTCATGCACTGGATATACAAAGCGATTATTAGACCTAAAATTCAATATGGAAGCATAGTGTGGTGGACAGCCCTGAATAGGGCCTCCCATGTTCGGACACTCAGCCGCATTCAAAGGATGGCATGTATGAGCATTACGGGAGCGTTTCGTACCACACCTACCAAGGCTTTAGAAGTCCTCTTATACCTAACACCGCTTCATCTATAGCTGAGGAGCGAAGCGGTTATGGCCCATCTAAGAATTAAAGAAAACAGACAGTGGCAAGTGCGGGACGAACCCACAGGCCACTCAGTAATAGCCAAAGTGGTGGACAAGGAGATTCCTATCCTTCAATACTGTTGTCCTCCACTTAACAGAAACCTTGCTCTAGACTCTAAAGTGAGCTACTCATATCCTAGTATATCCGACTGGGAAAGGGATTCAGTAGCCACTCAAACAGGCAACCTATCCTGTTTCACGGATGGATGAAGGAAGGACTCAACCGGCTTAGCAGGATTGGGTGTCTATAGAGGATTTAGGCATTAACATAAGTCTACCACTGGGCAAACACTCTACTGTTCCAAGCAGAAGTGTTCGCGATACTGTCTGTGGTCACATGTTCGGAAGTTATCGGTTGTGATTGGGCTGGAATTACCATCTATTCAGATAGCCAATCAGCTCTCCAAGCCCTGGAATCATCCAGGGTACCATCCGTTCTGGTAAAAGAGTGTAAACAGGCATTGGATCTACTCGCCTGTTAAGATATTGGAATTAGTATAGGTTCCTGTACATAAAGGAATCAAAGGCAACGAGATAGCCGACCAGCTTGCAAGAAAAGACGGTGAAAACCCTATCTTTGGGCCAGAACCTTCAGTAGGCATCTCTAAAAGGTATCAACGGAAGAAGGTCCACGATTGGACATGGAAAATAGCAGGTAAGGAGTGGAGGGAGTGTGTGGGCCTCAGACAGGCTAAGGAATTAATTAAAAAACCCTCTGTTTCTAGAACCAAGTGGCTGCAGGGCCTCAACAGAAAGGAACTCCAACTGCTTATTGGGGCACTTACAGGTCACTGCAGGCTTAAAAGACACTTCTGTGGAAGATCTGTGGAATAGCAGAGGATGAGACCTGCCACTCATGTGGGCGGGCTCCTGAAACTGCTCTACACTACATAGCCGAATGTAATAGATATGCGTCGCTAAGATACAGATTGTTAGGATCTGATAGAATCAGAGAACAAGAGGCTCCCTCCATTGAATAGAAATCCCTTCTGAATTTCATCAGGAAAACCAGAAGGTTCAACATGGAGGGCCAATAAGCAATCTCTATTGGTGATCACCCCCGGGGTTGGCAAAAAGGACCATTAGGCCCACTTGCTGAACTCTGTCCCCCCACTCTTGCCAGTACCAGTCCAATGTTAGAAGAATAAATGATTGTTAGGAAAGCCTGTCCTCCCTTGACAATCTTCAAATAGAATTAAAGCAGAATAAAAAGAAAAACAAAGATAATTCAAAATATAATAAAAAAAATAAAAGGAGAGATGAAATGACCTCAACCATGAGTAAAACATTAAGTTTAAAATACAGATCAGCTTTTAATTAGATATGAATGAGTCACGCCCTAGAAAGAAATGATTCAGCTCCTGGAGACCAAGTAGACTGGACCATTGGCAGTTAACAGGGAAAGAAGGCGAACCAGAGCACCTAAGGGTAATTTTCCGAGTGTCGAGCAGCTCCTTTGTCTGGCTGGAGACAAACAAGCGGCACATCCGGTATGAACTGATCAAATTGACTATCTAGAGAGTACCACAATTACTAATACCACCTCCCAGGATAATGGAAAGACAAATTAATATTCAACATAATGAGTCGGCCATAGCTGAATTGGCTAAGCTACTTTCGCGGGTTTAAGTTAAATAAATCCACCTTCGTTCTAATTCAAGACCCTTACTGTTTTAGTGGAATAATTAAAGGATTAGAGGGAACTGAAGGAAGGATCATTAGCCTTCCTCCCTATTTGAAGACAACCCGAGGGCTTGTATTTGGGCCTCTAAGGACCAACAGATATTGCCTCTACTTCAGAAGACTATGAAGGATGTTGCGGCTTTGACCCTAACAATAAAGGTTGTTATAAACAATAAGAAAATCATAGTTAGATTCACTTATATTCCTCATAATTTAGATCCACCATCACCTTGGAATACCACACTGCTGATCATAGGATGATCTTATTCAAGCTCGATGCTGTATAGCCCTCTCACCTACTGGAAAGAAATACAAGGAATACTGAATGGAACCTTTTCAGGGATAGGATGGAAGGTCTATCACTCCACTAAGTGAGAGTATTTCCCAGATCTCAATTAGAGCCTTAGATGGAAGCCAGCCTCCTGACTCATAAAGATCTTAGGCAATGGTGGTCAGCAGCCACTAGGTGTCTGAAATAAACCCGATTGTATGTGGACCTTCAATCTTGAGGAACTGTACCAGGCAAATGGAGACGCACTTTTGACGCGATAAGACCTTTAATTTAGAAAACTTCCAAGCCTGGATTCCTATAGAGAGGCTTCTAGAAATGAGATAGATTGAGTAAAAGTGGAATCTATCAATACTGACAGGGAAATTAGGTGAGCCAATTAAAATTTTGCAAATCAATCTAGTTTTTATACATCTATATTAACCATAACTATAGGGCCCTTTGGTTATGGTCAATACAGAAGTATTAAAACTAGATAGATTTGTAAGGCTTTAGTTGGTTCCCTTGTACAGAAATCATTTTTTGAAATCTTCTTGTTCCAAACAGACGAAATGTAATGAGCTGTTAGTTAACAGTATTTTGGAATTAGAAAGTATTAGAGTAATGAAGGGGGGAGGGGGCAGTCACAGAAAATCTATTATTACTGATAACCTATGTCATTCGACTAATATTTAGATAACCTAAAATTAGATTGCTCCAAATAAAAAATAAAATTTTCAGGACTAATAGTAATTTTTAGTTTATTATAGAGTTACTAATAGTATATAGAATTAAAATTCTAATAGTTCATAGAATTACTAATAGTAATTCTAATAGTTAATTTCACCTGATGTGGTCCTGACCATGGGTCTGAAACTAGAAGAAAAACTGGTACATAAGTTGTCATTTTTAGAACTGAAAAATGATATGGTACCATTGTTTTGTTGATGATATTTAGGTGCCGATTCTTTGTTTTCTGAAAAAAAAAAAAAAAAATGTAAACAAAACTTTTGTCAGTATTGTACTCATTATCGTATTAAATTATTTATATACATTTTGAACAAAGAGTGAAAATGCAAAGTGTAAGTAAAAAGAAACAAAAAAAGATGTCTGAAAATCTGAATAAACCTCTAAACGAAGAGAATTTAAAATAAAAAAGAGGTTTCTGTTAACTGTATACTTTTAATATCACTAGTACTTTTGTTCCAGTTCAATGAATTACAATAATGTCGATATAAAGTATTTCAACTTTATAATGCCAGAGCAAATATTATAAAGAAAAATTTTCAATGAATATATGATGTATATTATATGTATAACTGTTGGATGAGTGTGAACGCTAAACTTAAGCATGCTCATTGCTCGCCTACACCAAATGTGGCTAATGAGCAATCATATACCTTGTACTCCAGAACAAACTAGTAGTCGCTAAATGTGTTGTTACAGTGAGAACTATTCTTTTTTAAGAAGGAATGAGATGATCCGGGAGGAAGTCAAAACATGGAACACAAATAGTAAAAAGTATTTATTAATGATCCGACGTTTCGACCCACTTTGCAGGTCTTCTTCAGGGCTGAATAAACAAGATACAAAATAAGAATAAAACAATGTTATGAAGGATGTTGCGGCACTAATTTATCTAGTTGTTGTCATTACTCTACCAGTTTCATTTTACAAATTCATCACTGTTTTCATTTTTTTTTTCTCACTAAATCTTTTTTATTTATTAGTTCATTCACTGTATATAACATTGTTTTATTCTTATTTTGTATCTTGTTTATTGTAATATACACATTTTTTCAGATTTTATGTACCTAGTAAATAATTGTTTTTGGGTGTCTTAAACTAGATTTGGTATTTGGAAATGGAGATTCTCAGGAAAATAATAATACATTTATTTATCCTGACTGCAATCATCATAAGTTATAATGAAAAGTGTGTTTGTCATCATAAATGGAAACAAAATAGACGCTTTCATTTAAAAACATGGCGGCTCTATTTTGGACTTCAACAGAACCACTGCCATAATGATCGAGTGGGTGAAGATGATCAATTTGTCAATACTTTGAAAATAAATCTAATATAAGAAAATAAAAAGAAGTTAAAGAGATTTTGATCAAATGAAAACTTCTGAAAATAATAAATGGTCCATTCGTATTGGAGAATCAAAATGGAAGTTCGCCATTTTGAAATCTGTAGGTGGTGTAACGGACAACAAAAGGAGTAGCTATTGTTGCTGTGGGGCCAGGGACCGGAGCAGACATCTTAAGAGTTCCCGTAGTACTTCATCCACATTCAAGATCCACATCATTTGGTAACACACTTTAATTAACTCCCGTAAACCATCGTCATCATTCTACAAGAAGAAAGTGTTAAATTTAAGAAATATTGACGCTTCATGTTTTATTATGTTTTGTATTAGTAATAGTTCCGTGTGTCTGTGTCTGATTGTCTAGTAACCCTGCCCTGAGAATAGAGTCAAAGTTATATAAAATAAATATATATATAAAAAAGTGAAAATAAGTTAATTTGTTTATTTTCCGAAAAATCGTGACTTTACATTATTCAGCCCTCAAGAAGACCTGCAAAGTGGGTCGAAACGTCGGATAATTAATAAATAGTTTTTACTATTTGTGTTCCATTTTTTTGACCTCCTCCCGGACCATCTCATTCCTTCATAAGTTCTACGGTCAACCATTGATTATTCAATATTCTTTTTTAACCTTGTTTCCGAGGATTCAGACACAAAAAAATCTTTCAAAGGAGCATCAACGTCGGTAGCACTCATATCTCAATGTCTAGAAGATTGCTGTCTGTGATATCTACACAAATACTAGCAATTTTCACCAACAATTTTTTATAACCTTGGTTTAAAACTTAACATGATATATGATTCAAATATATGTAAGTAGCTTTTTTCACTAAACACCCGTGGACAAGCACAAACAGGCACACCTTGGATAAACTTCTCAGCTTCCCCACATTTAAGGTACTCAGCAGTGACAAAAAAAGAAGTAGCATAAAGTTATAATTAATTCTGCAAGTCAGAAGTAAACTGTAATAAGTCAAATTTCGCTGATTTTATTATCGCATTTTCATTACTCTGGCCATGTATTCAGAGTTTAAGTATCATAAATAAGCTAAAAGGGTAATAAAATATGCAACACTTCAAATAAAATGATTGACCACAATCCATAACAAGCCATACATTGAGATCTGATGTTCTTTTTGTTTTACTATAAAACTTTGAAAATATTATTTATGACAGTTTACCTCTGATTAGGGATTGATAAATTATTTGCCACTTCTATAAATCAGTGGCAAATAATTTATCAATCCCTAATTAGATTGATCCTTCTATACCATCATGCTGATGTCAACTGTTTACCTCTGACATACAGAACTGAGGTTCCACTAATATTAGAGTCTCAAGAAAATGGAGTTCAACAATTTCTTAAGACTTATGTATATCTTTTTAGAGTTTCTGTGTAAAAATACAAGTAGTTAATTATTCAAACTGTTAAAGAAAAGGATTTGAAGAATGCTGAGTCTATAATGAATTCTGATAAAATCAGTAACCAAAAAATTAGCCAAGATTACTAATTAAAAATGTAAAGGAATGCATAATGACTACCAATATTTCAAAAAACTTAGTCACCTGAAACGAAAAATTTTGTTCTATAAAGCTAAAAATTCATTCAGTCACACTATTGGCATAGTAATAGATAATGCTAATAGGAAGTTACTTCTACACAATAGAATCAGCTTTGGACACCAAAAGAGAGTAGTTCTAGATTATTTAAGTATAAGGCATGGACATTGTCTAGAGCTCATAACAAATCACTGTTGTAGTCAGGAATACATAAAATGCTCAAAATAGGCATTTGTTGAATGATTGTACTGCAAAAACTCTTAAATGCCTGTAATATAATAATAATACTAGAAGACAGAAGAAACTTGTAACAGATCATTCTGTATTCGTCAACCATTGCTCTTCTTAACTGAAAGATGAAGGAACATTGGTATCATTCGCTAACTATAATAGTCTTCCTTATTAAAGAAAGAAAGTCATGAAAAAGAGAAGCAACCCAATGGAAATTCCTTGCAGTTGAAACTGAATAGGAAATTGATTACGACAAAGAAATACTAGAGTTACTATATCAACAGAAGGAAAAAAACATGTACTGAAGGAGGATTTTAAGCTATTAAACTGATGCCCACCAAAAAAAGACAGAATTTCTACAAAAAATAGAAGCTATCAAGAAAACAAATACAGTGTTAGTAATTAGTTTAATCATTCCTTATGGCGAGCGCACCCATGCGTTCATCGAGTCCCTTCTCAATGACTGTGTGCGAGTCTTGAACTCCTGCAACAACCTCCTCCAATTGTCACGTTCTCGCGCAGCCACCATCTCTTTGTTGACTCCTAGAATACTTAGAGCATCAGCAATAATGCCATCTACCCATCTTTCTCTCGGTCTTCCACGCCGCCTCTTACAATAGATTGGTTCTCTTGGAGCTTTTTTGGTATTTCATTGTCTTTCATCCTGGCCACATAAGCAGCCCACCTCAGGCGGTTTAGTTTAAACAACATTATTACATCAGGTTCATTATATATATTATACAATTCCTGATTGGTGCATCTATGCCACTCATTTCCAACTTGCAATCCTCCTAACATTCGATGCAGAACTTTCCTTTCGAAAATGCTGAGGTCTTGCTCTATGGATTTAGTGGTTGCCCAGGACTCTGGTGGATACAATCGGATCAGAGTCTTGTAGAGATTTATTTTATTTTTTCTAAATAGGACTCTACTTCTAAAGTGCCGTAATAGCCTGAAGTATGCACTGTTTGCAGCCTGAATCTTTTTCTTTTCCTCGAAATGTGTTGCATCATCTTGAGCATTACATTGAGCATTGAGCCCAGGCACACAAATTGAGATACCTTCTAAAACTTGTACTGGTCGAAGGTAATCATATATCATGGATTAGGGGTCTCCTCCGCTATCATATATTTTTCATGACATTGACCTCAAGTCCAACCTTCCTAGTAGGATCAGTCAGGGCTTGAAAAGCTTCAAGTACTGTACCGTATGAATTATCTACTATGTCTAAGTCATCGGCATAGGCGAGGATCATAGCGGATGTATTAAATATTGTTCCATCGATATGGCTCCAGGACGGCACAGTTAGGGCATAGGGGGTCGATATCCTTCCCAAAGCCATAAAGCTAAGCCTGAAAGTCCCCATGCCTGTGAAAAATTTGCAAGATCCAGTAGTCCGACCCTTTTCTCTTCTAAGCAAGACTGGACGGTGGAGAAATACTTCCTCAATTTAGCCCCTTTCGGAATAGTCACCGATTGCCAGTTCCACTCTTCTGTCGCATCCTCTGAGATGATGTTTTTCCATTTCCTGGAATTGTCAATTCTTACATAAAGATCCACTGGCAGACATGCTTTGCCTTTTTCTGGATTGTCACAAACCAGCACTTCAAGCAGTGTCAGAGATTCATGTACATGGGAGGTAATACATGGGAGATGCATATCTAAGAATACGTAAAGTCAAACTTTTACATATGGTCAACAAAGCATCTGAGGCCCCAGATGGCGTCTCTCTGTCTTTTCTCTCAGGATAATTGCCTTGGTTTTTGAAGCAGATATTCTTAATTTATGTTTCTCAATCCATTCTCCTACCAGATTGGCACACTGTTCTGTTTCTTGTTTTAATCAGTCAGCTCTTGGACGACACCAAAGCAGCCGATTCTTGGAGTAGGTCATAGTAGGGAACCGCTCATCTTCAAGTACTCCCAGTAGCTCGTCAAAAACAAGTTTCCAAAGGCCGGAATAAGGACTGAACCTTGATTTCTCATGATGAAATCGGCTGTATAACTTATTTTTGGTTCATCCAGCAGTCTTATTTTTTAAATCCAATAAATTTTCATTTCACATAATATAGCCTTTGTTAAAATTCGGTTAAAAAAAAAAACTATTAAAATTTATTAAAAATTTAAGTAGTTTGGTTTTGTAAATAATTGATAAAAAATCTGGTGCGGTGCGTGCATCACACAACTTTCCCTTACCGTCCTATAATAATTATCTTTTTAATACAATTTTAAAGAGTTCACATAAACACTGCTTCTAATAAACTCAGCGGCATACACATCTTTTCCCACATAAGTACAATAAAAAAAAAATTTAAACAATTTTAGTACAACAATCCTGTACACTACCTATATATTTTAACTTTGTCAAGTTGCAAATATATTTTAAAAGTTTCTGGTTTAGTTTCCTGGGAAACTTTTTCTTTCCGTTAAATAATGTGAAAATAGAAATAATTAAGTTAATTTCCGCATTTGTATTCTTAAATTGCTTTATTACATAGCGTATTGTTTACAACAGATTGGCGATTGTTGGGAGGAGGTTCGGTCGCATCCGTCTCCTTTCGGATGCGCTTGGATATCCATCTAGGGTCTTGTGCTCCACATAAAATACACTGTATCTTTGCTAATACTGGTCGGATTTTGATGATCTTTTATTATTTCTTAGATAATTTAATTACCTTTCATACAATTCTACACATAATTACATTAGAATGCACGCTTTTGAAGTTATGCGTAAATAAAATATTCTTTTCATCAAAACTTTTTTCCCTGCAATTCCTCGGTGATTTACTACATAAATGAAAAGTTAAAGGCCTTTATGAAGAATAATTTAGCCAAGTTTCATCAAAATCGTTAGAGCCATTTTCGAGAAAATTGTAAAAAAGTATAAAATCCATGATATAATTGCTATTTCCGGTTAGTCCGATGCGCTGTATCTTTGCTAATACTAGTCCGATTTTCATGATTCTTTTATTGTTTTTTAGATAATTTAATTACCTTTCATACAATACAACACATAATTTACTGTAAAATGCATACTTTTTAAGCTATGGGCAAATAAAATATTTTTTTCATCAAAACTTTTTTCCCTGCAATTCCTCGGTGATTTACTACATAAATGAAAAGTTAAAGGCCTTTATGAAGAATAATTTAGCCAAGTTTCATCACAATCGTTAGAGCCGTTTTTGATGATTCTTTTATTGTTTTTTAGATAATTTAATTATCTTCCATACAAATCCATAGATGATTTACCATAAACTGCACGCTTTTGAAGTTATGCGTAAATAAAATATTCTTTTCATCATAACTTTTTTCCCTGCAATTCCTCGGTGATGTTCCCTTATATATGAAAAGTTAAAGGTCTTTATGAAGAATAATTTAGGCAAGTTTAATCAAAATCATTAGAGCCGTTTTCGAGAAAATTGTAAAAATGTGTAAAATCGATTATATAAAGTAGCACTTCCGGTTAGTCGATTTAAATTTAAAATATTATTTGTTTTTTTAGAATTTTTAATAAAGGAAATGGATAAATGAAAATTTAAACCAAAAATAAATTGTTTTAATAATTATTTACCAGCAGAAGAACATGATCTAAATTTAAAAATTTGAAAATATTGATTTTTTTTTTAAATCTTAAGGTGGAACTACAAAGAACTAACTAACCACCTATATTAATAATACCATTTTATACATATATGAAAAGGTATTATAAAATTTCCATCATTAAAAACATGAAGGTTAGAAAACATTGGTCAACAAACATCGGTTTGAAAAAACATCAATGTCTGTTTGGCATCTCTACCTATGGCAAAATGATTGAGCAGACCTACAACTGCAAAATGATATATTAACTTAATATGTCTATCAAGTTTCGAGGACAAGAAGAAGTATCATACATATAAATCAAGTATTTATACCTTCTAATGTATTAGCAAAAGAAGGTCCATTGACTATTTCATTCTTAGCACATAAGTATGAAATATTGCAACTAAAAGGTTGTAGACATTGTTGTCTTCCAGATATATTAGATTATAAAAATTAATAATAATAAAATCAACTCACTGATGACCTTATCAATGGCACCATAAATCCATCAGACTGTCTCTAAGCTCATCGATGGAAACCGTGATCAAAAATTAAATCAACATTGACCAATCGGTCCCATCCACTGTTTGGGACGATGGATCGATGGATGAAACCTCCATGTTGTTATTTCAGTTTTTAAAATCAACAACTGATCTCGTACAGTACTTTGTCTCGAAATGCTATCATTCATGCGAAAGAAAGCACAAGCAGTGATTTTTCTTACAGTGAGTGCCAGAGTAGTAGTGAAGAAGAGGAACTTATGAGGAGAGATTCTAGGAATTCTAGCAGATAAAAATTAAAAACTACGGGACAAATATACCTACTCAGACGTTTGCACAAAAATAAAAAATAAAATTGTAAACTATATTGCTGAATAAAATTAACTACAAAGTCCATCTATGTGGTTTGTTAACCTCCGAATTGTAACCTTTGACTTGAATCAAACAGGTAGTCAACGGACATCCCTGTCCCATTGTAATAGATTCAATCGGTTGTTGGATTTCATCGATGGAATAAGTGTAGAGTTTAGAAACTTACCCTAACTGCAAGGTTGTTAAAAAAGTCCTTGTGTATTAGTATAGCTTTATTTCAGATTACATATTTTAAACATTATTGAATATTACTCTTCAAAGTAAAGTCCATTGTTTTCAACTACTTTCACACATCTTTCTGCCAGTAATTGGATTTGATACCAGTACCATTCCTTTGATTTTGAGGCAAAGAACTCTTCACATCCAATTTGTATGTCCTTGTAATTATCAAAGATATGACCTTTTAAAAAATGAGCCATTGATCTAAACAAATCATAATCTGATGGTTCAATATCTGGGCTAGACGAAGGATGAGGCAAAACATTTATTCCTTGGAGTTCTGATAAGTTTTCGTTGGTCAAACGAGAACGATGTGCAGGGGCATTGTCATGTTGGAAAATGGCTTAGTTCCTGTTGACCAAAGCGGTGTACTTTGCACTAAAAAACTGCATAAACTCTGTCTAGCTGTTCACAGTAAAGGTTTGAGGTCCTACTCGGCTGATAAATCATGAGTAATTGCCTGTGGGTCCTGGTTCACACATTCAAGAAGATCGTCATCATCAACGACCGATGGACGCCCTGATCTGGGTTATGCGGCAGTATTTCAATGGATAATTGACTCTCCTTCTATGGCACTAATTTCTTCAGTGGCTGCCTTTGCGCTTAAACCTTTATTCAAGTAATGTCTCAAAAGACCGCGAATCACAATTTTTTCTTCTGGCATTGCACGAGCGTTTTAAACATGTAAATGACCCCATAAAGCCAACTCAAATCACAAGGAATTAAAGTTATTACTCAAAGCAACCATTGACATAAATAGTAAGAACAAAAACATTCTTATGGGATAATTATGAGAGTTGGAATTAAGTCTTTTGTTCATGCACAAGTACTTTTATAACAACCTAGTATAAGATATAAACTAAAACTACAGACTGTCCATTTCACCCACAGATAGATAGACATAACTTGAATGACTGTTTGTTTCTCATTTTTTAAACAAAATGAGAAACATAAAATAAAATATCCTCTTAATTAAATAATGATAAAAATGTTATTATAATATGGTTTAATTATTATATACATACGTGAAATGAAATTATGGTTTCCTTTAGTTTTTACTGTTGTACTAGTAGTATCAAGTTCACTGAAATGAGGGAATCTATTCTGAAAAAAATTAAAACAATTGTTAGGATCTCATTAAAAGATACATTTCAATCATCCTAATTTATTATAAGATACAAAAACAAAAAAAGATTGAAATTAAACAATTAAATAAGTGTTTATGTTGTATTATGTATTCCGGTCAATCTGTAGAAAATATACTGAAAAAGTAACAACTTTTAAAATAATAAATGTTGATTCCTTTAATATGCATATTATCCTGTGCAATATTTCCTTTTCTCTCTCATGAAATAATTTTCACCCAATTTTGTGGAGTTGTATTTATTGTACATTATAACTAGTTTTGTTAGGAAAATTTTAGTATTTAATTTCACAAATGCTTTAATTTCAATTACCTCCTTAAATGCCCCTCTATTCCTGTTCACTTTTAAAACTTTGTCCACATCACTACAAATCCTCAGCAACTGGTGAGAAGCTGCATCCTAGAATAGACAAATATATACTTATTTAAAATAATTATCATAGATGATGGTTAGACAGGGTGTCCAGCGATAAGGCATGAAAAAATTCAAGCACAATTCAAGAATTTCAAGGCTGTGAACCGTAAAATTCAAGGAGCTTTTCATCAATTTATTGGACTAAATTAAAAACAAAATCGGAATCATAAAATGTTGTATTTGGACGGCTTCTGATAAAATGAACAGTTTCGGACTTGTGAATGAACTTGAATGATTATGAAGGTTGTATCTCTGTTTGATAATCAAAAAATTGTTTTATAATTTCTTAAACACATATAACTGAGCTGTTGGTGATACTGTGAAATGCTGAGCTTTTAATAAATGTCCTATTAAAAAAAAAAATATGAGCAGAAGAAAGGGGATTTCTATGAAAACTACCGAGAAGCCAGGAGAACAAACTGCTAACACTTCCTGGAAAATTACTCAATCCTACCGGAAATACTACACAGAAGAATAAAAATGAATAATTTTTTTCGATTTTATGACTGTATTCTTGCTTTAAATGTTAATTAACAATAAGCAAAATTTACTTAAATGACCAAATAAATATCTCCAATAGTCCAATCTTAAATTTATTCCCATCTATAATAAAAAAAAAACCATTACTCACCGGCATTACTGGTAAAACCCTGACCCTTAACCCGTTTACCTAAAAACATCCTACCTACCTTCATTCATTGTTAGTTCAATGTGAGAAGAAACCAGTAAAACTTTTCTGTTTGATATAATCCATTTAAACCATGGTGAGTACCAACATGTATTTCATTTCTTGTCTTAATTAAATTCATAATTCATAAATGTTTTATAATACTGATTTATATTAATCTAATTTAATATGTAAAATAATAACAAACTATATTTTGAATTGCTTATTTTTGAATTTTTTGTGTTTTTAGAACTGAGGATGAATGTATACCATTCGAAACTAATTTTCAATAAAACAAATTTATTGAAGTGGCAAATAATTTATCAATTCCTAATTAGATTGATCCTTCTATACCATCATGCGGATGCCAACTGATATATACATTGTTTACATCAGTGTTGAATAAAGATTCAAATGGAGACTTTAATGTCAGCAATGAATTAATGCACATAGCTTTTTGTAACAAACTAGCAGAAGAAATAATACAGACAAAAAACAACAACTTTGTAAAATTATCACCCTAACCGTAATCACTTACCTCACCAATATCATTTTTAAGATTGTATATTAACGAAGAAACTCTGCTAAAAGCTAGTTTTACAGCCAAACTCATTTCTGGTGACTGTTCACCATGTTCGTCTATCGGTCTAAGTTCCATATTCATCCTACAATATTTATTTCACATAAGTTTCAATAAATTATACATAGAAATATAAATTAATTAGTGAAAAGTACACTTCCCATAAATACTCTGTAGCAATTATTCAAGTTAAATATATTTGTTAGTCATTTCTATAAATAACTACCCAACAATGTTTTGAGTCAAGATAAGTTAAAATTTCAACTCTAGGACAAAGACATACCTGGACTCAAAAATTTAGTTAAGAGTAAAGCATGTTTATTCTGATCCATTGGGACTGTTATGTGTCTAATAGAAATTATATCGAACTCCCATTATAGAGTTATTATAAACATTTAAACACTAGGCACTTTCCTAAGGAAAACCTGAGTGCACACTGTTATTACTATAGGCAAATATCATCAGTCCCATATTAAACTTACAAATGTGAAAAATTAAATTTTTTGTTTTTATTATTTTTCGATAGTATTTTTATCGATACAGCCTGTACTAAAGTTACAAATCTGTTACAGCATTAGAAAGTAATGAAATCGCAGTTTCATTTTTACAAAAAACGTCTGAAAGTCTGAAGCTTTCATGTTAAAGTAATGAATATGCTTATTACTATAAATGTATAAATGAAACTATGAGGTGCACAGAAAACAACACCAGCAAAAATAGTTTTAAAAACGAAATCAGCCCTAATACACAAGACAAGTGAATGTATTTTTTCACTCCAGAAAAATAGTGATTTTCACATTCGTACGTTTACCATGGGAACAACTATAGGTTTATATGACTAATAAAAACAAAAAAAACCTGTACCACTACAACCCGATGAGGGTCTTGGGTTCAGTACTTGGGGTAAGGACCGTAATGTTTCTAAGCCAACAGTTGTGCAAGGAGGTGATTCGGCCAAGATCACGCTCAACCGCCAGGTTTTTCCCCCAATTAAGGGTACCCACTTTATAGAGGCTGGGTGAGCCCCAGGAGGGTCTCCCGATCCCACAGGGTCGATCCACGGCTGAATACAGAATAAATAATTATCTGCCTCAGCCGGTCTCGAACCCGGGACCTTGAGATTAGTAGCGCAGTGCCTTACCCACTGAGCTACCCCGCTCCCAAAAAAAAAAAATAAAAAAAATAAAAAATAAAAAAATAAATAAATAAAAACAAAAGTAATATAAAATCTAATCAATGTTTTGAAATTCCGAACTTATTAAGATATAATACTGACAAGCTCACCTTTTTTTATTTTATTTACAGAAAATGACAATTATTTTAAGTGCTATTATTTGCACCTGAACCATACTTACAAAATGGTTTTATCAAGAATTACAGACCCTTTGCGAATCAAAGCGGTACCAGTCATTATGATTATGGGCATCTGTTATTGTAAACAAAATTTCATCCGACAAAAGAATTGCTGAAAGAATTTAGATGGAAAAGAAGAGTAAATATGTGAATAATAAATATATACATCAAATAATTCTTTGAACCAGCAATTGATATCATCTCTAGAAAAACTACTGTTTAAAATTCTTAAACAGAATTAAATGATTCTAGATATGAATAAAAGAAGCAGGGAACAAAAAATCTTATACATCTAAGATGTAAGTAGTAGTCAGGATGAAGTAAACATAGTATTTATTATTGTAAAAGCCAAAATGTTGACTGCATCCTGACTATTCCATCATAAACATCTCAGTTGACCAATTAATATCAATAATTCCTAATACATTGAAGTAGATTCTGAGAGAACTACCAAAACTAGTTTGCAATTACCAATTTATGAAAAGAAAACAAGCAGGTAAACTTCATTTACATATTATTAAATTCTTAATTTTGTAGACTACAATATCAAAAGATTGTAAAACGATATCAAATTTGAGTTATAATAAAGCACTATAAAGAATATTTCTTCAAAAAACTATAGTACACTTAGTTATTTACATACCTTGTTTATTAATATCGTACTCTGTTGAGCTAACAAATGCTTATTTCATTCCATAACCAGATTCAATTGAAATGCTTATCATAAATTATAAACCATTCTACATTACAGTTTTCGGATTCCAAAGTTCATCTCAATCCTGTGATCAATGATTAATCCTGAAGTTTAGTATTACTGACGATCTTAAAACATAACATTCACGTCAAAATCAACTTATCCCAACTTTTTCCCGGGTTAAGTTAAAAAAAGCAGAAATTACGCGCGTTATCCAAAGAAGATAGATTCACCTGTGGAGAATCAAACATCAATGTAGGAAAAACGTAAAGACTTGAATGAATGAATGAGTAAATGAAAAATGTATTTATTTACAACTAATTAAAACATTTTTTTCTCCTTCATGAATTATACTGCATAAATGAATCCGTCCTCCAAGAACGGATACATGATTGGTGGATGAATCCGTCTCTGGGTGTTTTTGCTTGGGTGGTCGTCAGTGTGCAATGTGAGTAAATACTAAGCTTGGCTCACTACGCAAGGGACAAATAGTTACAATTGGATGCGACTAGGGAAGGAAGTAGTAGTGAAGACTGACATATCCCATCCATATCCAGTGAGATATATCTCCTACCCATCTAATCCCTGCTAGTGAGAGTATTTGAGTAAATTACTCAGTACCCGTTACTTTTGCCCCTCCCTATGCGGATGGTGTCAATTACGGTACGGGATCTTGCTCTCGATTGATGGTGCGCTATTGACATCAGGTGTTTAGATTGTTGCCTGTTGTATTCTTTGTTTTGTAGTATTATCAGTGAGTATGATCCATGGGGGCTTTCGGGCCAAGCTGCATAGCTTTGACAAGGACGTTGATTACCTATGCCTAACGTGTGGCGTTCCGGAAATTCCCGAGTATATAGTAACAATCTGCACCGCGCATGAGGAACAACCTCCGGAGGAAGACATGCATCTACGTGTTCACTGAGAGCGATCTTCCCCTCCTCATGACTTAAAAGGCACATCGAAGAATTCGTCTACGGGTGAAAGGCGAAAGTGGGACCAGAGTACTTCAATCTTTGAGCCCCTAGAGCTAGGCCGCATTCAGTTGACTGAAGGAACAATTCCCGATGGGCGGGGATGAAGATTATTGACAGAGGTAGCATAACAGATGCATCTATGACTGCTACCTTCGCCAAAATCCGTGTTTGTTTCCGAAAAGCAATATAGGGAGTACCTATAAATAAAATAAAATGTCTTTTTATTCGTCGTAGGTCGATACGTTATCATGGGGTTGGTTTGCTCTACAAGAATGTATAGAGGGTCTTCCTCTCATCTGCATTTCCAGAATTGTGATGAAGCCGTTCATTTATCTCAGGACGTCTCTAAAAGTCGACATTAGTTCCAAGCCGAGTCTGCGCCTGCGCATAGTTTAGAGTACCCACGTTTTACACCGCCTCTCTGTTTTCTTCTCGTTATTACAGAAGATATCAGAGTGAATTTATATAATTGATGACCACAAGTAACTGTAGCTGAGAAGCATCAGTAAATACCTGTGTAATCCCACAGTAGGTTTAGTTTATTTACTGTATCAGTGAAGGACAGTGTTCAGTGTGTTATCTGGACAGCCAGCCATATTTGTCCCCTCCACGCTTCCAGTACACACGGCAGTGCTCTGGGTGCCATTATGGGCACAGGTTCACGTCTTCCCTGCGCTCCAAGGTCAAGTTCACGCAGAGACGTCTTTTAATTTTAATTTTTGCTTTCATTTTCTTTATTTATTCCTTTATTATTTTATTTATATTTTTTTCTCTTCTATTGTTTATTATATTCAATCCTATTATGAAAAAATGAAATATTTTCATCAAATTATGTCAAGCAAAACAGATCTCGTTCAACCCCTCCAAAGCAACAAAGGCCGCGTCATGGTAAGAGACAAACTCCGCCAGTAACACCAAATTCAGCTGAGGAATCCGAACCAATGCCCGGCACATCATCAGAAATCACTCACGACGAATCACCCTTCTTCACCCCTAATTCTTTTCAAGCTATATAGCCGAAAGATAACGACAGAATGGAAGTTGCACCTACAGCTAGGAAACCCCGGCCCCCTCCAATTTTTGTTAAAAACATAAAAAAATTTCAACTGCTTTGCGCCCAATTGAATAAAATAACGACCCCCAGAGAGCTACTCCTGTTTAAGTAGAAAGAAGTAAAGACACTAAGATATCGCCAGACACAGCCGATACCTACCGAAAAATATTTAAATATTTAACTGAAAACAAGGCGGACTTCCACACTTATCAACTCCGCCAAGAGCGATCTCTTAAGGTAATTAGAAACATACACCCCTCAACACCAGCCGAAGTCATTCAAGAAGAACTTACGGCCAGGTGACTGACGTCCTGAAAGATAATTCCGAGGAAAGTAGAAAAATAGCCCAACCTCTATTCTTCGTAGACCTGGAACCTACACCAGGGGTCGAAAAAATATATGGTTTGAGAAGGCTTTACTATACTACCATCAAGGTTGAAAAAACAGACACCAAAAGGAGCACAGTTCAGTGTCATAATTGCCAGGCTTATGGCCACACCAAAACCTATTGCCACCATGCACCAAGATGTGTGAAATGTGACGAGCAGCACAAAACTGAAGTATCCACCAAATCGAGACAAACCCCAGCAGTTTGTGCCTTGTGTTCAAAAGATCATCCGGCCAACTATAAAGGCTGCCAGATATATAAAAATCTGAAGAACAAATTCCAGAAACCTGGATGCGGAGAAGAAAACACGAAGCCAAGAAGAGAACCTTCCAAAGTCATTGATCCAACGGTGTCCTTCGCCCAATTACTCGGAGGAAGAAACCAGGAAAACAAATGTGAGGCCTGCCGCAACAACAAAGTCCTCAACATCCTCAACAACCCATTCCTCAAAACTTACCAAATCCTCAACAATCCTTTCAACGCCAAATTTCCCATATTCCTCCACCTCCAGTTGTAACTGATCTCACCAGTATGTTGATATCCTTCCTCTCCGAACTGAAATCCATTGTCAACCCGTTAATATCACTCCTCGCCAATCTTGTATCCCATTTTATTCCTCCCTCAAGAAACACTTAAATGAATTTCATTAAACCCTTATCCATCCTCCTTTGGAATGCGAATGGCGTTCGAAACTATATCAACGAACTATCAGTCCTACTAAAAGACAAAGACATTGACTTAGCACTAATAACTGAAACCCGACTAACCAACAAACGACAGTTCTGCATTCCCGGTTACCAAATCTATCGAACTGATCATCCCGATGGAACTGCGCACGCTGGCACCGCAGCCATCATTCATCAATCCCTCTCCCATCACACGGTCCTCTTAACAAATCACAACTTCCTTCAGATCACAGCCGTATCAATCCAAACGTCACTTTTTCCATTAACATTTGTTGCAGCATATTCCCCACCAAAAACACAGTTTTCCGAATCGCAGGCCAATTCCTTCTTGAACTCCTTAGGCCATCGATTCCTTATAGGCGCAGACTTGAATGTCAAGCATCAGCAGTGGGGAGCCAGAACCACAATCTCCCGAGGGCTAACATTGCTATCTGAACTTAGTTCCCATTCCTGTAACACCCTTTCTTCCGATACTCCTACATACTGGCCAACCGATCCCAACCGCAACCCCGATCTCCTAGACTTCTTTATGCACAAAGGTCTAGGACCACCAAATTGTTCCGTCCAACAGCTAAATGACCTCTGCTCAGACCATAGCCCTCTGATCCTAACCCTTTCTTATCACCTATTCCAAAATCACTTCCGCCTTCAATCATCAGAGGTCCAGTTAACTGGAACCGCTTCCGTCAGATCATAAACCATAAAATAAACCTCAGAGTCTACCTAAAAACCCCTCAAGACCAAGATGAAGCTGTAAATTCCTATACCACCCTGATCCAACAAGCAGTTTGGTCAGCATCCCAACCTCTTTCTTCCACTAAAGACCGGAAGAATCCTTTACACCGAGATCTAATCCAAAGCAAAAGACGTTCTAGGACCGTCTGGCAAAGAACCAGGCATCCTGACGATCGGAAATCATATAATTATTATTCCAGGCTGGTTAAAAAGAAACTAGCAACCCATAGATCCCAATCCTACAATTCCTACCTTTCCTCATTATCTGCTACTGATAACTCCCTCTGGAAAGTAACCAAAAAAATCCTTAAATACCACTATATTTCCCATCCCCTCTGACGTGATGATGGCTTCTGGACTTCATCAAATGAAAATAGAACAGAGGAATTGCCAGGCATCTATCCAATATATTCACTCCCCATCCTGAATATCACCCCACCCATACAGCTGAAGTAAAAGAATTCCTCTTCTCACCAATCCCACTCTCTCCACCTCCTAAAGCTGTTAACCGCTCTGAGGTTAAATTCCTTATAAATAGATTAAAATCCCGAAAATCCCCTGGTCACGATCTCCTCAGATCCCAAATCCTGCGACAGCTTCCAAAAAAATCAATTATATTCCTAACCTACCTATACAACTGCATCCTTCGCACAACCCACTTTCCTCTAATATGGAAACACTCTACAATCATCCTTTTCCTTAAACCAGGCAAACCTGTCAATAATACCTCATCTTATAGACCAATAATCCTGCTTCCAATCCTTTCAAAAGTATTTGAAAAAATACATCTCAAACGCATCCTAACCTTCCTTGAACCCCAAATAATCCCTTCACACCAGTTCGGATTCCGCCCTAGACATTCCACGGTCCAACAAGGTCTTCGCGTTGTGGACCATATATCCTTTGCACTTGAAAGCAAGCAATATTTCACTAGTGCCTTTCTGGACATAGCGCAAGCTTTCGACCGGGTGTGGCACGATGGCTTGCTTTTCAAGCTCAAAATCCATTTATCTCAATACTTATACTTAACCCTCCGATCCTACCTTTCCAACCGAACCTTTAGAGTTCGCTGTGGCACTGAATATTCCGATTTTTACCCAATCAAAGCCGGAGTTCCACAAGGCAGCGTCTTAGGTCCTATCCTCTATATCCTATACACCGCGGACATTCCCACAAACCCCGATACCTTTCTAGCAACATTTGCTGATGATACAACCATCCTATCTTCTCACCCAGACCCTGAAATAGCATCCTTTAATCTCCAAAAACACCTCTCCTCGATTGAAAAGTGGTGCAACCATTGGCGCATCAAAGTCAACGAATCCAAATGTAAAAATGTCACCTTCACATTCCGTCGCAGACCCTGTCCTCCAGTCCATTTTAATTCCATTCCACTTCCCACCTCCTACACAGCCCGGTATCTTGGTTTTCTTCTGGACAAAAGACTGACATAGAACCCTCATACCAGCCTTAAAAGACAAAAATTCAACCGAAGCTATGGCCAGTTATATAGACTATTGAACAGAACATCACATCTTTCAATAGACAACAAACTATTAATCTACAAGACCATACTAAAACCTATTTAGACCTACGGACTTGAACTGCGAGGACAGCAAAATCTTCTAACATCAAACGTATCCAATCCTTCCAGTCCAAAATCCTTCGAACAATAGTCAACGCTCCTTATTATGTTTCAAACAAAACCTTACATCATGACCTAAACATCCCATTTCTACTTGACCTTATTCCATCCAAATTTTCAAACTTTCACCAGAACCTTAGCTTCCATCCTAATCCCTTAGCACAATCCCTATCCAGTTCAAGCCATCTCTCTTATGCTCCTCGTAGGGTTGAAGCGGCAGTGGCCACGAGACCTTCTGTAAATATGCTATTGGAGTCCTGGCAATGGCCAGATCCTCCACTCAAGTCCTGAGCGACTGTGGTCTCACTAGTGCTCTCACTCAGTCTCCACTGGCTTTAATCGAGTGATGTGGCTCAGAGAGAAGCGCTGGGACCTCTTTGAGTCTTTCCTTGTCATCTACAAGTGGAGAGCAGGGCAAGGCTGGGAGTTCCCCGGGAAGAATGTAAATATGTAAAGATGTATGAATGTAATCTAGAATTTTTATTTATTTTATTTTATTCTATTCTCTTTATTTTATTTTATTCATTTATTTTATTCTATTTTATTTTTTTAATTTTATTTTATTCTTTCTTCTTTTGTTAAGATTGTATATTTATTTATCTCCAGTGTCCTTTATTTTATCAATTTATTTTTCTTTATATTTAAAGGGAGAAGTTGGTCGGGGGGTGCAGTCAAAGAATTACACTACCATAAGCGAACTTATATATTTGTGCCGACGTTTCGGCCTAAGTTTTAGGCCATCTTCAGGGCTAAAAGGAAAACAAAATAACAACAATGAAAAAAGAGACAGAGGCAGTACCAGTAACAGTAAAAATGATAAAAAACAGAAAATACAAGTAAGATAAAAAAGTATGAAGTATAAAAAGAAAAAGATAACACTAAATTACATAATACAAGAGACAAATGAAAAAGTAAAATAAAATAAAATAAATGAAATAACAATTGTAAAAATTAATTTAAAATAAAAATAATGCGATATTTACACAGGGAATAGTGAAATATATAAAATCTATTAATTAAAAAGACAAATAGTATGAAGGTTTAGTAATGTGTAAAGCATACAGAGATAGTTGTGATGTGTCAAGTTATGCAAAAGATGATAATGATGTTTAAGAAGTTGACATTGTTGTAATTAAATAATTATGAGATGAAGGAGTAAAATATAAAGTAATGTAAGCCCCAAAACAAAAATAGATAAAAAATCCTATGTGGTGAAGAAAGAAGAAGAATAGAAAACAATGAGGAGGAGGAAATGTAAAGAAAACGTGATAATTACATACCAGAGAGGCGTGTGGTCGAGCGCCAATTGAATCGTAATAATGGATTACCGCGAATTAGAAAAACCGTTAAAACAATGTTACCAACTCACTGACTTTTCTATATATTTATTTTATTGTGTAAATAGTTGTACATACATTGTGAATGGGTACTTCAGCCCTAATACTCATTGCTCTTGAGTGTGGCAGCTTGTATTATGTTCAATAAATAAAATAAAAAATAGTTCCAAGCCGTGCCGAGTATACGACTTCATGGCTGTTGTGCTACTGATGGTGCCTTAGGCTAAGCTTCGCTATTTATATGACTGTTTCAACTCCCTAAGGTGGGAGTCTCAGAGAACTGTACATTGTCCGGCCACATTGGGTTCGGTAGGATTCCTCATCTTTGATGGGATTGTTTGTATTCTTGTCGTGGGCTATTGTTTTAAGTGGCTCTTCAACATAGATTTTAGTAGTTCTGGTGTTTTTTTGGTAGGCAACAAAGCTGGTTTCAGCCTGTCAATGGGAACTTTTGATGCTCGTCCTGGGAGTTTTACCAAAAATGTTTCTCATGTCGATTCAGAATAGTCAACACACATCCGTACACATGTCGTACAGGGACTCTGCAATCCTTGAGGAGGTATGCTGGAATATCTGATATGGTATGGTATCTGGTATGCTGGAACGTAAACCTAGAATTGCAGAGGTAATCCTTATCCAGATGAATATTCTGATATCGAGCAGTTGGTTAAAATTTCCCGAGGGGAGGAGATGTGAGGGAGGGAGGGGGTTAATGTGTGTCGGTAGATTTTCGACTTTTGGGAGGCTATGCAACAACTTGACAATTCAGCAACATCCTTGTGCATATTAGACCAGAAAAATCTCAGGGATACCAATTTCTTGAATTCTTCGTGAAGTTCTAATGTTTGGGTTGATCAGAGGAGACTTTAAACTCTAGCCAGTGAAAGTTGTGGCGGAAACCAGAACTGCACCACCGCCTTTTCGACAAAGGCAAAGTTGCAAGCAATCTATTCTTAATTGACCCAGGAGCATCTATTTCCCTGCTTCCAGTCCCGAAGGAACGGCGAGAACTCCATTTGACTTCACTCTTATAACTGCAAACAGCTATTAAATCGCTACCTATGATGAAATTACCCGTTATGTGGACTTAGGCTTCCAGAAACCTCTCCGATGGGCCTGCATCCTAGCTGAAAGGTGCAAAGCAATACGAGGTGCGAATTTTCTCGACTGGCATCAATTAACAGCAGACCTCAAGAACGGGCGGCTCATCAAGCAACAGTCCTGTCATTTGACGTCAGGGACTATATCTTCAGAGAAAATTCCTATTTCTGAGTAGTGCCTACAGATCAATGCTTCGCGCGAATCTTAAATAAGTTTCTTACCATCACTAATAGCGCAATTATTCGTGAACCTTACAATGTAGTAGTCTAGCATTTCGAAACCAAAGGTGACCGCGAAGTGCCAGCGCTTTCCTCGAAGTATCTACCAGGACATCAAAAAAGAAATAGAACACAAATAGAATAAAAGAAGATATTTGTCGCCCTTCGGAAATCGCCTGGCAAGCTCACTCCACGTAGGTTAAAAATATTATTATTAAAGGGTGGTAAGGGAAAGTTGTGTGATGCGCACACCGTTCCAGATTTTTTTTTCTTTGTCGATAACAGAAATTCCAGGATACAGGGCCCCTTTTTACTTCCTTGTACGAAGTAAAGGAAGAATTGTAATCGCGAAAATTTTCGGTTTTCAGATTTCAACGGAAATATCTATTTTGACCATCCCTGAATCCATTTTGATTAGTTTCGTCGTGGCGTCTGTACGTACGTTCGTATCTCGCATTACTCAAAAACGGTTAAGCGTAGAAAGTTGAACTTTTGTATTTAGGATTGCTTTAAAATCTAGTTGTGAACCTCCCTTTTTTGTTACTGCTTGATCACCGGAAGTGGTACTTTATTTGAAGGTCATAATTGATTCCCATCAAAAATTACATTAAAATACTATGAAAAACTTATCAAATTTAGTATTTATAACTTATATATTGATTTAAATAACATACTAGGATTTTGGTCTAAATCGGAAAACCGGAAGCGATACTTTACTTGGAGGTCATATTAGACTTTGACCAAAAATTATATTACATTAAAAATGTAAAACATCATATATATATATATATATATATATATATATATATATATATATATATATATATATATATATATATATATATATATATGATGTTTTACATTATATCTTAATCTAATTTTTGGTCAAAGTCTAATATGACCTCCAAGTAAAGTATCGCTTCCGGTTTTCCAATTAATTAGTATATTTCAAATATATATATATATATATATATATATAATATTTTTTCCCTAAGCCCCAAAGGGATGTAGGGTTGATCTCTACTGAGTTTATCACTGAAAAATGAATCCTAATGACTAAATTTTCAACAATTTCCCATAACTTGTCTTCTTTGCAATGCACTTACTATTCAATAGAGGGATCCTGTTCCACCTAAATCCATAACGAGATTATTATATTAATTATTATTAGTCATAATTATAATTGATAGGAAGGAAATGTAAATTTCAAAATACAAAAATTATCACATTTATTTTCATAACAATGATTAAAAAAAATATATAAAGATTTTTCAATAACTGCAAAATATGTCTCATTCAGTTGTAGTAATATTTTGTGCAGCAGCTAGCAGCATACCATGCATTTCTTTAGCAAAACTAACTTGAGTCCTTACAGTACTCAAATACAGAGGATATGTGAGACTAACTAATTCCTGATTTGGTATAGGTTCTGTTCTAGTAGGTGTAACTGTCATAGATAAATAACGCTGACTACTTGCATTCTGGTTCATACATTCAATAGAAGTTTTCTGAAATATTGGAAATTTATATAATTAGTATATTTCAAATTAATAAGATATGAAAATAATTAAAAACAAGACAACTAAAAATAAAAATAAATAAAAGTTTTGAAAAGTTACTCTATACCGTGGGCTCACAATATGGTGTATAACTAAACAACCACAAGGAGAGCCTTTTAATGCACATATGCCTAACAATAAACTTTTGTTATGGAAATAAAAATCAACTTATGAATTAGTTTACGCATTTGAAAGAATACAGAATCTACTTTGAAATCAAATCAAAATGCTAAAAATAAAATTCGCGATGGTAGATTTGACAATTTATCCCAAGTTAAGCAGAGAGAAAAGGCTCTCTCCTAGAGGTAAACCATCTGCCCTAAGCCCCGCCTACAAGGTTCTTTCTTCATGAAGAGTAAACCAAGTAAAGGAGACACCTTTAAATGATACTAAGGGAAATAAAATAATGTTGTTAATAAAACCCTCTAAAATCATTTGACTTATATAATTTGAAAAGGTGAAGAAGAATCGATTATATCGAATCTGGCATAGGTACTAATCAAGACACTTCAAGGGTAATCTGGAAGAAAGAGATCATCAAGGAAATGACCCGATTGAGGAGGAGGAGGAGAAGGTTGAGAAGGCTATAGTGAAAATTAAGACAGGAAAAACAGTAGGATGAGATATATTGTATATATCTATATTGTCAGAGTTTCTTAAAAAAATTCCTCAGGAATGGGAATACAATGTTATAATCCCCATCCACAAGAAAGGAAGTCAAAGTGATTGCTCCAATTACAGACCTATTTGCCTGCTTTATAAAGTGAATACATCTATTCTAGAGAACCGGTTAAGACCAGTGGTGGAGGCTGACCTTCAGGAAGAGCAAAGTACTTTTAGGCACAACAGGCGAACTCAAGATCAAATCTTCACCTTGAGGAATGTGATAGAAGGGTCCTGGGACCGTGACTAGAACATCTATCTGACACTCTTGGGCCTGAAGGCAACGTTCGATTCCGTGCCCCAAAAAGAAATTTGGAAGTCCTTGAAGGCAAAGAACATTCCCATAAAACTTCTGAAGACTATAAAATCAACTTACCAGGAGCCGAAGGGTGTTGTGCACCTAAATGGCCAGGAATCAGGTGTGTTTGGACTGGAGAAGGGAGTGAAACAAGAAGACTCTATGAGCCCCCTTCTCTTTATTGTATATATTGATGAAATCGCCTCTATTTGCACAAGGCGCACAGCACGAATGCATTTAGACCAATGGAACTTGTCTCCTGTTATAATACAGTTTCTCCTGTTTGCAGACGACATCGTGCTTATTGTCGAGTCCTCCGAGCGACATCAATAGACAGTAACAGAGTGGAATGAGGAATTGAAGAGAAAGGGAATGACTATTAATTCCCAAAAAAGCAAAATCTTGCAAGTCAGTAGAAATCAAGAGAATGTCCAGATTATCTGTGGTGAAGAGGTGATGGAAATAGTGACAGAATTCACCTACTTTGGCACGGTGATCAGTAGTTCTGGTAAAGTGGATTCAGAAATCTCGAGCCGAATCTCTAAAGCAAATTCTGTTTATTACCAGATCTGTAATTCTGTTATCGAAAAAAGAGAGGTGGGGCAAAATGTAAAGATTCACTTATTCAAGTCTGGTTTTCTACCAGTACTTCTCTATGGAGCGGAGAGCTGGATTCTGAATGAGAGCCATGTCACTGTAGCTGAAATGAGATTTCTTAGGAGAATTGTGGGTAAAACACGGAGGGACAGAATTAGGGAAGAGCTGAAAGTATGCCCGGTGACGGAAACTCTTGAGAAAAGGCAAATACTAGGTTGTTACAAAAGTCCTTTTGCATTAGTACAGCTTTATTTCAGATTAAATATTTTAAACATTATTGAATACTACTCTTCAAAATAAAGTTTTTTTCATCTACTTTCACTCATCTTTCTGCCAGTGCTACTACTTTGGTTTTGAGGCAAAGAACTCTTCACATACAATTTTTACGTCCTTGTAATTATCAAAGATCCGACCTTTTAAAAAATGATCCATTGATCTAAACAAACCATAATCTGGTTGCGCAATATCTGGGCTAGATGCAGGATGATACTAAATGTTTACTCCTTGCAGTTCTGATAATTTTTCTTTGATCAAATGAGAACGATATGCAGGGACATTATTGTTTTGCAAAATAGCGTTGTTCCTGATGACCAAAGTGGGGTACTTTGCACTCAAAATTACAACTCTGTCTAGCTGTTCACAGAAAGATTTGAGTCCACTGCCCGATCATCAGGAACCAGCTCAAAATGCAAATTTCTTCGAAGTTCCATCAAACACAAAGCATCACTTTTTTCCCAAACCAATCTTGGCGAACCTCTGGTTGTGCAGCTTCATCAAGGGCCATATCTTCAAGGCCGTATCTCCTTCAAGGGCCGTATCCACTGCTTATGTTTGCTAGGTTTTTTTAAAAAATATCCACTTTTCATCACTAGTGATAATTTTTTTTTAAAATTTAAATGATCCCATAAAGCCAACTCAAGTCACAAGGAATTAAAGGATTAGACAAAGTAAGCATTGGCATGAATAGAAGGAACAAAAACATTCTTATAGGATTAATTATGAAAGCTGGAATTAAGGGTTTTGTTCATGCACAAGGACTTTTCTAACAACCTAGTAAGATGGTATGGTCATGTCTGCCGCATGGACCACCACAGAGACCCAATAAAGACCATGGAAATGAGATCAATGGGAAGAAGACCAAGACCCTCCTTTATCAACCACTTGGAACGATTAGGGAGACGCAGAGGGAAGATCAAAGGAGAAATGAGGAACCTTGCCAAGGACAGAGATGCATGGCACAAATGGCTGGAAGCACTCCCACGCTAAAGGACAATTGGGTGGAAGAAAAAGAAGAAGCAAAATTATACTATCACTAGCATTAAAATTACTATTTGTTGAGAAATTATATATGTACAAGAAACAACATAAGTTGCATTGAAGGGTTTAATATAATAAAAACATTTAAAAACTATACATCATAACACTTACAAGGTGAAGTTCAATTTGATCACAAATAGAATAAAATTCTTCCATACTTTTGTCAAATCTTGGTGGTGTAACATCAACGGGAGGAACATTTTTCCTATTAAAAAAAAAAAATATATCATCTTGAAGTTATTTTATGATTTAGGTGAAGATTTGAGACAGTTCATTTTAAAAAAATGCTGCAAATTATTACACAATGGTTTATTATTTCCACTTATTTATTCCACTTGTTTATAATTCCACAAAAATATCTATTCTGTCAAAGTAAAAAATATGAAGCAGTAGGTACCAAAGGAAAAGAAATTTGAAGCTTGTCACAAGATGTTCGCTGTGAGAGTGCCGAACTGTGTTAATTAAAAAAACTGCGTCAATGCAAGTAGGCTGTGATATAAAATGATACAGAGGAAATATTTGATGTGCACTTCACTAGGAAAAAATAAAAACGAAGTTCATAAAGCTATATCTCAGCTAATAATGGTCCGATTTGGGTGATTTCTAGTTCGTATTGTAGGGATTTTCGTTAGCTTTCGTTTAAATACAATAAAAACACCAAACAAAAACGGACGGACGGATTTTTTTTTATTCGATATTTGGATTCTACGTATCTTGAAACGTAAAACCTCAAATTTTGAGGGGGGGTTACAAAAAAATTTTCTTTGGTCGATTCCAAAGGTCTATTATTGAAAATAATAAACCAAAAGCATTTACAGATAGAGATTTTTTTATTATTCTTTTTTTTTATTTTTTATTTTTTGTTATTTTAATGCCTTGTTATGCTGATTCCAAAACACTTTACATTTCTCCTCTATGTTTATAAATGGCCAAGTTATGGGTATATAAGATCTTTAATCGGCAATTATTATAGATTTTTCGTTTTTCAATTTTTTTTTATTTTTTTGGTTTCTCGTTATGCTGATTCCAAAACACCTTACATTTTCTCTCTATCTTTATAAATGACCGAGTTATGGGCTTATTAGATATTTAATCGGTAATTATACAGATTTTTTATTTTTCAATTTTTTTTTATGTCTCGTTATGCTGATTCCAAAACACCTTACATTTTCTCTCTATCTTTATAAATGACCGAGTTATGGACTTATGAGATCTCTAATCGGCCGCCATTTTGAAACAAACAGACGGATTATAATGTCGAGTTCCGAGGATCATCCCGGGGTGACCTGTGACTTTGGTACCGAATCTCAAGAAAATCGGTCCAGTAGTCTCGGAGAAAAGCCGCAGACGGCATACGGCGGACGGATGGATTTTTTTTTATTCGATATTTGGATTCTACGTATCTTGAAACGTAAAACCTCAAATTTTGAGGGGGGGTTACAAAAAAATTTTCTTTGGTCGATTCCAAAGGTCTATTATTGAAAATAATAAACCAATACAATATTTTTAAAAAATTTATCAAACTCATTAAACACTCTTAAATTACAAAATAACTTATACAGCTATAAATATAGTCACAAATTAGTAATCAGTGTTATGTATAAGGTGTACAATATCACATAAACAATATGCCAATAAAGTAACATTTAACAGACTGTAATCAATGCTACTTCCATCCATTTTACTTGGATGCAATTAGACTTCATGTTCCTGATTCCATTTTCTTTGTTTGCAATCTGTTATTATGCTTTTTCTTCTATTCTTGTTTTTATTTTTGTTAATTTATTTATTCTGTACAGTTTTTTATATCGGTATATTTGTGTATTTTTTTAGATATTTTGAGTTTGTTCAAACTAGAATACTTGTTAATCAGTATATTCGGATAAAAATGAATTTTTAATATTTATTCTTTTCAGTAATTACGAGCAAATAGTCTATATATTTTGTTACTAATATAGGATAGGTTTCCATTTTGTACATATGCTCTTCAATTTTGTTAATTAAATAAAAACTACTTATAGTTACTGCTAGTCTACTATCCATTGGTAAACCGTCAACTTGCCTATAACAATTGCCATCATACTTGAAACAACCTATTGTTGATATTAGTGCTGCTTTTAATATTTGATATGTTCTCTTTTTCTACTATAATTTCTCTCACAGGGTATTTGTAAATAATTTTTTTAGATCAAATCTGGCCATTACATACAGTGGAGTGTCGATTATCAGGTCAGTTATCCGAACGTTCGATTATCAGAACGCTTTTTTTTCTCTTTTTTTTTATGTGTCTAATTTTAATTAATCTGATCATGTAAATTACTTATTGGTATTGCTAAATTTATTGTTATTTTGAATAAAATTAAACGAAAAATAAAATTATTTTTCCCAGAGCGTCTATAAAGGAAGCCATCCTTAATTATTTCTCAGAAACTGCTTCGTTAAATAGTATTTGTATACCTAATTAGTTCATTGCATTTGTTTTTGTGAAACCTTTTCCGTTCATTTGGCTGGTGTAGATAACTTACTTTCAGTTTTAAATCGTTCTTTGTGAGGTATATGCCGCATTTATGATCACTTTTTTTTTTTTAATTAAAACGTCAACAAAAAGAAAGCGAGTGGTAATTTCATTAAAAGATAAAATGGAAATTATTACGCGGCTGAAAAAAGATGAATCGGCTCAGAAATTAGCTATCGAGTTCGGTGTTGGTAAATCAAGGATAACCGGAATAAAAAATAATTCAATTAAAAATGATTCAATCTTTCAGGTATGCTCATAATCTTGACAGTGAGGCGGGCAGTTCAAACCGTAAAACTATGAAAAAAGGCACGCGTCCTGAAGGAGCTGACAGAAGATGACTTCCAGCACTGTTTCCAATAATGGAAAATTCGCATGGAGCGTTGTAGGGATAGAGAAGATGTGTATATTGAAGGTGATAGTAAGTAATTATGTATAAAATAAATTTTATTGCAATGTCAGTCTCGTTATTTAATAGCCACATCTCGTATAGCTCAACCAATGTATGCTAGGAAGTATGACCGTTTTGTTTATAAATTTCTAGTACATTAATCAATTTAGATCGAACTGTCTCAAAAGTCTTATAGACCTGACAATGCAGTACCACATTCTTATCTTTGCTTGAAAGCATTTTCTTGATTATTTTACCTTCCTTATCAATAAACTTGATAGTGTCGAATATCAAGTACGCTAAAGCTCGACATACCAACATATTACCTATATGTTAAATGATAAATACATTTAAGCCCTACAAAGCAGCTGGGGGAGATGGAATAATACCAGCCCATCTGATACATGGGCAAGAAAAGTTAGTTTCAGCCCTGATTATTCAGAGCTAGCTACACCATGGGATATATCCCAACACTACAGAGAGAGACCAAATTGGTATTTATTCCAAAAATTGGCAATATGCCTAGGCATAATCCAAAGGCATACAGGCCAATAAGTCTCTCTTCAGTAATACTTAAGACAATAGAAAATGCTATGGACGTATATCTAAGAGACATAATGACGAGGAACTTGCCATTACATCCATATCAATTTACCATATCAGCATTACACTGTCTCGTTAAAAAGATAGGAAACTCTTTTGAGAATAAAGAGAAAGCAATATGTGTATTCATGGACATAGAGGGTGTCTTTGACAATACCTCATATGAAACCATAGAAAAGCTAATAAGAGAACAGGAACTATCTCTGGGATTAAACAAATATCTCTGGACTATCTCTGGGATTAAACAAATGCTAAAAAATAGAAGCATTACTGCCAAGATAGGAGAGACAAAAGTCAAAATAAAAACAACAAAACGATGTCCACAAGGGGGTGTTGTATCACCTCTTTTGTGGAAAATTGTAGCTGACAGTCACCTTAACAAACTAACCAATAAAGGTTTTGAAATAATTTGGTATACTAATGACCTAACAATAATCATAAGAAGTAAGCATGAAACCATATTAAGGGAAAGAATGGAAAAAGCCCTAAACTTGTTTGGATATGGTGTCAGGAACAAGGACTAAATATCAACCCAAGCAAAACCAATATTGTACCCTTTACCAGGAAAAAGACCCTTAACCTACAACCACTTATGCAGGAAGGGAAATACATTAAAATAACAAATAAAGTTAAATTTCTAGGAGTTATCCTGGATCAAAAACTCACATGGAATATCTAAATAGACAGAATCATAGGAATAGCAAATACTTCACTTTGGATCTGCAAAAGTTTATTTGGAAAAAAATGAAGTATCAAACCAAAAATGATAGAATGGTTATATACTAGGGTCATTCGACCCATAATAACCTATGCATCAGTAATCTGATGGCCAAAAACTAAAGGGAAAACTATACAAATGAAACTGGAGAAAGTTCAGAGGATGGCTTGCCTGGGAATCTCAGGGACAATTAGAACCTGTCCCATGGCAGCCATGGAAGTATTGCTGAAGATAACTCCATTACACATTTGGATTCAAAAAGAGGCACTATCAAGTGTCTTTAGACTACAACATACCTGAAACTACAAGCCAGGAAACTATGAAGGGCATATGTAAATACTAAGTGAGGTGAAGGGTAAGGAGTAGGATTTGTTCAATGAGAGATCATTTGCTCAGGAAACTTGATTTCGATAAGAAATTCAAAGTACTTATTCCAGACAGAGAAATATGGAAAGGAGGACCCAAATTTGAAAATGGGGCCACTGTCTGGTATATAGATGGTACAGTAAGGAAGGAAAAGCAGGGGCAGCCATATTTGTACCAAATGTAAAAGAGCTCTTGCAATAGGAACATACCCTACAGTCTTCCAAACTCAAATACATCCAATAGAAATAGCAGCACAAGAAAATCCCTATAAGAGACCAAAGATAAAAAATATATATATTATATCAGATAGCCAGGCGGCCATAAAAGCCCTAAACTCTTATACAATCACATCACAGCTAGTCTGGAATTGCCTCGATATCCTAAAGCTATTAGCTAAGGGCAATAAACTTACCCTAATGTGAACCTCGGGACATAAAGGAATCAAAGATAATGAGATAGCTAATGATCTAGCACGAAAAGATTCAGAAATTATTCTAATTGGCCCTGAGCCATACTGTTATATAGTGGGATCTACTAGCCTGATCAGGAGAGACATTGGTACATGAGAAACAAAGAAGAAGGAAACATACGGGAATTCCAAACCGAGTATGAAACAATCCAAACTCTTCATTAATATGTCAAAGGAAAAGGCAAAATTTTATCTAAAATTGACAAAGAATGAGTTGAGAACGATAGATAACCGGTCTCCTCATGGGCCATTGCTAAAATATCATCGCAAAAAGATGAAGATAGTACAAGATTCTACATGCCGTCGGTGCCTAGAGGAAGAAGAGAAAGCAGAACACATTCTTTGTGAATGTGTAGCTCTTGCCTTTCAGAGGCTACAATACTTACAACAGGCAATAATTAAACCTGAAGACATTACTAGAATTAACCCTAAGGAATTAATGTGCTTCATAAGAAGCATACGATTCCTTTGGGATCTCTAGTCAGAGGGGTATCTCACAAAAGATCCACATGGATCATGGTGAGGAAGGTTTACCCAACCCTCATATAATAATAATAATAATAATACTAGCTTTTTAACCCAATATACCTGTTTAATTTCCAATTTTTAAATATTGTTAATCATTATGTTACAGAAAAAAACTTTGTCGTTTTTTATTAAAACTTCATTAATAAATAATTCATCAACTTTATTTATAATATTGAAAATATGTTTTAGCGCATATATTATTTCTGTTACATCCAATTAAATAGAACTATTGACTGTCAATTTTAGCTTATTTTTTTTTATTACTAATTTAGCTAATATCTTAACAGTTTCATTATAAAAAAAAAAACTGTTAAAAAATAGCCTAATTAGTGATAAAAAAAGTCTATAATTGACAGCCAATTGTTCTTTTTAGTAACATTTAAGGGAAATAATGTATTGTTAATAATGCTAGATAGCATTGAGTTCTTACACCATCTATTGCCTAAAATAGATGTATGTATATGTGTAGATAACATTAGGAATATCTATTTTATGGGCTCCTTACTTCTCCATTATTTAAAAAAAAAATTTTCTTCTAAAAAAACATGAAGCATGAAGGGCATTTATTAATTTCCAGAAAATAATACCCAATGTTAATACATTTACCTATAGAAAAGAAGGATGAAAAAACAAATTAATTAATCAATTATCAAATAAAATTCAATAATTAACAAAGAGTCGAAAGCATATAAATAGAAACATGTCCTAAAGGTAAAATGGAGCAGCTGAAAAAAATTAAACAAATAAATCAATAAAGTTAACCATAAACCATAAAAATATAAATGGGAAATACTGAAACCCAAACAACTAAACCTCAGATAAAACTACTTACAGTGATCCAACATCCACTAAACTGTTTTGGTGCAAAGTTTGGGCTGCTGTTTTTAATGTTGCCTGAAAATAAAAAATTACATAAATTTGATAAATTTAAATTAAAAACCTATATTTAAAAAAATAATTTTAATAAAATAAAGTTCAATTTATTAGTCTCTCCTATTACTAATTTACATTAAAAAGCCAGAGCTAATAAAATAAAGTATCAGCCAGTTATTCACATGATAGACATAAGAAAGATAGATAGAAGAATGGAGTCTTGGGTTCTAGTTGGCCTGTAGAGCCAAAAGGTTGATTGATATGATTAATTTTAAATATTCAAAACAATGACAGGAGAAAAACACTTTTTGTGAACAATCTGGACAATGAAAGTAATTGCTTAAATTCTTTACATATGATCACTTATGAAAATTGTTATTTTTTTGTTTGTACAATATATTTATTCTTAGGGGACTTCGACCCAGAATAATTTTCTTACTATTCTATGAGCTCTTTTTTTTTTTTGTTTCATAAGTCCACTTTTTGAAAGAAATTAAGATATAGCTATCCTCTTGTTATGTTCAGTCATACATTCTATAGAGCGGAATTTTTTGATAAATTAATCAAAAGATTTTTAGCTACTAAAGCTTTACATATCTTGATATGTGAGAAAATGGACTAATGGCACTTTCAAAAATAATGGCTCAAATAAGCAACATAAAAACAAATTAAAAAATAATTTGCTAATCATGGTTGACCACATAAGTTCAGGATGTTTGCTAGAGATAGGTCAAGGAGAATAAACCATACCTTCCAACATGTTTTTAATTATTTTATTGCAAACATTTCGACCCACTTTTTATGTCATCAATGGCCAATTTCATTAAATATACCATGAAGAAAATAAACAAATCATAGTTCAGTCTCCCAATAATGAACCCAGAAGGGTGTTGAAATTCTTCGTAAGTTGATCATCAAGGGACTAGTTCGTTAGTTGCTCGAAGCTCCACAAAAAATCAAATCACTCCCATTCACTCACCCAATTCTACCAAAGAAGTAAACTACCACTCTTTTTTCAAACATCACTGATTGCTCGCTCCATAATAAAAGTAAAATTCTGAAAGGTCAACTTTAAAGAACAATATGACATCTAAAGGGAGAAGTTGGTCGGGGGGTGCGGTCAAAGAAATAGACTACTATAATGCGAACTTATATAATTGTGCCTACGTTTCGGCCTAAGTTTTAGGCCATCTTCAGGGCAGCGAGGCGTGTGGTCAAGCGCCAACTCTGGTTGGCGCTTGACCACACGCCTCGCTGCCCTGAAGATGGCCTAAAACTTAGGCCGAAACGTAGGCACAATTATATAAGTTCGCATTATAGTAGTCTATTTCTTTGACCGCACCCCCCCCCAACCAACTTCTCCCTTTAAATATAAATTTACGGTCAACAATAACTCCCTCCAATATGACATCTAATATAATTTAATAAAAAAAACCAATTAAAGAGTTTTCATTTAATTAACCTACCTTTCGGCCAAACGAGGTGGACCAACATCAGAGATAGAGCAACCAACCACAGGAAACTAGCAATAATTCAGACATTAGGTAGCCAAGTCAGTTGGACAGTGCCCTAGCCCTGCTGATAGTCTACATCGTTTCGTTGAAACATTGGTTAATAATAATAATTAATTTTAAATTGTTAATTTTTGTTATTAATGGCCTGGATTGATCCAAGTTAAAAATAAATTCTACCATCATAGTCAACTATAATCCAAAATTTACAACTAAGCCAGTCGTCAGGAAGGCAAAATCTCTAGGGCCAGGACTTCATGGGGACCTGATTTAATTTAGATTTTATTTTATGTTTAAGAAATAATCTTTTGTTATAGGAATGTACTATGATTCGTTTTCATAAAAGCTTAATCCATACACTAATATTATTGACGAAAATAAACCACATGAAATATTGAGTGAGAGAGGGCCTGCTGAATTATTTTGTTCTTGGCCATGGCTCACCTAACAGCAGCCTTGTTTGCAACGAATTTTACAACTAGAAGTGATGGATGATGGCTGGCGATGACAGTATAAACAAAATTTCTCACTTAAGATTATATTCCACCTTGACTGATCTCAAATTAAGAAATTGTCATGAAATATTTAACTTAGAGTTATAGTAAATTAATCTATGAACAATAATAAATCAATATAATATCTTAAAACAATAGAATATTGCTTAACATAAAATAAAATCGAAATGAAATCAGGTCCCCTGGAAGCCCAGACAATAAGGATTTTACCTTCCTCACGACTGGCTAAATTGTAAATTTTGGATTAAAGTTGACTGTGATAGGTAGAATTTATCTACAATAAAGTATAACAAGCAATAAAGTAATAAAACTAACTGCGAGAGATTCTCTTAATGGACCGATGAGACTTTTAACTTTAGATATATTATTTTCTTGTGCCTGAGGAGGTCCAGTCAACGGCTGTCCTTGAGAATTGACCATTACAGTATTGACTACTGGTTGCTGTTGCATTGGAACCTGAGCCATTACCACTGGCCCTTGTGGCATTACTTGTGGTATGTTCATTTTATCTATAAGACAAAAAACATTTATCCATTAAGTTGCATATTTAATAAATTTAGTGTTCACAACTAAAAAACATTAAAATTATGACCATGGAAGATAAATGTCAACTAATAATTAACAAATTGTAAAAAATAAATTCACAAAAGTAAATAGTAAATAATTTTGGCATCACCAAGTATAACAAAGTATTATAAAATCATCTAACGCTATCACACAGTAAATGTGTAATGCATACTTTTCATCAGTAATTTGAAATTAAGTCTTATGCCATCAAACTAAGAAATTGTCAATAGTTGAAGAGCTAAGTGGAAGTACATGTTATGTGGCATTTTTGGGAAAATAGAGATTTTTGCTTGGTAGAATACTTTAAATACTCCTTTCTACATATCATCTTCTTTAATTTTTCTAAACCTTAAATTGTGGTAGTTTTCAGAAGTTGAAAATGTAGTGATTCCATCAAAAATAGGATTAAAAAATCATTAATTCAATTTCTCTCAGATTCAAATAATTACAACATAAGATCTTCTTCCACTTACCTGTACAATTATCAAATGTTAAACAGGACAGAACACTGTTTTACTTCTGTATATATGTATAAATTAAATCAAAACAAATACAAATAAATACAACCTCAGCAGGCTAGAAATCACCCAACAAGAAACTTTTAACTTCAAAACAAAAGCAGAACTAGTGGTCATTCGTAATTAGAACTATTCACTAATCTTGAACCATAGAGGTTATACTAAAATGGAGGGAGCATGATACACCTCTCCCATTGTCTTAGGTGAGGTAAAAATGTAGGGCTATCTGTTATGCGGGTAGCCTATCACCAATCCCTTACAGGTTGATAACTAAAGAACAGGGCTTGAAGTTATGAGTCAACTGTTATTTGTTTCCATATGACTAGAATTTTTATTTTTGACTGTTTTTCTGTTCTAAATATACATAGAAGTGTTCTAATAATTAATGGCATATTTTAAGTTTTATCGTGTTTCAGCATTTCACAGTATGTCTTATGCGTATTAATCATAGGTCTACTTGCACTTGTTCTTCTAAAATTCTTTATGGGATTCTTAGTAATTCATATGTCAAGTGCTACGTCCAAGGGTAATGGAAACGAAAGAGTTCGTGGAGTCCGATAAAGTCAGACAAACCGTCCGACATACTGAACTTCTCCACACACACCTCAAATTCAATTACAAGGTACTAGAGCAAGCCTTCTCTCAGTCCTTTCTGTACCATATTTTCGCTCAGAGTATTACTATTTACAAGTTATCTCAAACTTCTAATTTTTCTCCTATTATTCACCGTTAAAGTAAAATATTGGCATACACTTCAAAAGAAATTTACTTTCTTATATCGTAAAATTTTGTCTTGAATGAATTGTTAACAAAGATTTGAGAAACTAAATTAGAGAATATTCAAGTTTAGAATTATATAAGTGACTCTACGAATAGTGTTGATATTATTGTTTATTATCTGTTTTACTACGATTATGATGTTCCGGTTTCTCTTCTGAATAAACTTAGTATGCCTATTAAAGAAGTTAATTTTGTTTAAATATGGTTTAATGTTAGTTTTTTGTTCTTTTCTTGATGAAAGAACTGGTATTTTTTATATTCAGTAACGTATTTAATTTTATTTGTTAATTGCTGTGGTTTTAATTTTATTTGTCAGTTAATTGGAATGTTAATAAAGTTGCCATAGTGATAATATCATATAATTTTATTATTATAATGAATTAAAACACAAGTTGAAGAAAATGTAGCTTAATTTTTAAAAAAGAAGTTGTTCTGAGAAAGAGTACTTTTGCTAGATAATTTTTAACAATTATTATTTATATTTGCCTTATTTTGTTCTCATGAATAAAACAAAAATTATTAAACCCTCATTCAGAAAATATTTGGTATTTTTATCCAACCAGAATGGCAAAATTCCTACAAATTGTGCGTCGGGAGCGTCGGCCATTTGGGAATTGTAAAACCGTATAAGATAAATTAATTTTAGCGTATTAATAAAGTAACTGAATCAGTTACTATATTACGGTTTTTCATGATGAAATTATGTGAGGCAAACCATTTTTTTGTTGTAAATTTTATCATTTTAAAAATGATGAATGCCCTATGTTGGGGACTTGGTACCTACATATATAGAAGGAAGCTAATTAAAGTACGAGCATAGAAGCATTTAAATACGGAATTCTATTTGAAAAAAATACAAATTTTAGATAACACCTTGAAAGTGTCTTCCAATTAGAGTACCAGAAAATTCTATTCAGCCTACTGTATTCTTTAAAATATTGCTCCTTCGCATTATCATTTGTTTCGATACTTACAACCAGTCCTTTTCTATCTGTACCGTGTAAAATGATGCCTTTTTACAAAATATACGAGTACCATTAACTACATATTTTTTTTTTCATATCATGGAAATTCATAACATATTTTTTTACTCTGATACTGTGCATAGCCATGTATATATATATATATATATATATATATATATATATATATATATATATATATATATATATATATATATATATATGGCGCGTGTGTGTGCGCGAGCGTATGTGTGTGTGTCTCAGTAGATGGACGTTCCGACTCCGAGTGTCGTTTTTGAGATACTGCTATCTTCGGATACTAGTAAACATATCCAGGGCCACTTTTTGAGCCACCGATTTATAGTTTAATAGGCGTACAAGGAAGTCAAGGAGTGTCCACATTAGATATTTTTTATTGTACACCAAATAGTTATTCTTGTACTTTATGTATATATATATATATATATATAAACTGAGACACTACCAGACAGTTATCCGCCCAGAAGCTCTATACGCTGCAGAGTGTCTGATGCTGAATAGGAAAGGATTGTTGGACAAATTGGAGGTCCAGGAGAGGAAAATCCTGAGAAAGATACTAGGACCAATCAAAGTAGATGGAGAGTACAGGAGACGACCAAACCAGGAACTATATAGTTATACTGAAAAAATCACAGACGTGGCCAGAAAGAGGCGTCTGGCGTTCTATGGACATATCACGAGGATGAACCCAATAAGGATGACCAATAGGCTTCTCAACTGCTGGAAGAACAGGAAGATAGTAACACCATGGCTGACAGAAGTGAGGAAAGACTTGCAGGAACTGGGGATAACGGATGACGACATCAGAACCCGATCACCTCTCAGTAGAATAATCAAACAAAAGAGGTTTCAGGATAGACCACCCCTTAAGAAAACAGGCGCCCTCTGGATAAAGGAGAGAAGGGAGAAACACAGCCAGAGAATGCGTGAGTACTGGGCAAGCATCAAGTCACTCTCCAAGCGGAAAAGTTGAACAGCGTGGTCCTTAGGAGACCCATTCGAAATAATAATAATAATAATAAAGGCGGTGCGAGCGGCGCCCCGATGTCGCAAGGAACCGCAAGACTGGATCTTCAAGGACTAACCACTAACTCTGCTTCGAGCTTGGAAGCTGTTCTGCCTCCCGCACGAAGTAGAGGTCCTAATCGTCAGAGAGTCGAGCACAGACGTTTGAGATGGACACGAGAAATGAATAGAGCAGCCATCCGTGCTTACTACCTGGCTACAAACACAGGAACTAATAAAACAGGCTACCGCAGCAAGATTGTTGGATACTGGAACGAGGTTTTTCCCCAGATTTCCGTAACCGGGCAAAGACTGGCAGATCAGGTTAAGCAAATCATTGAACGAAAATTTCTTTCAGATGCTGAATTGGCTGATATAAAGCAGGAACTGGGTAATAGTCTTACCCCTATTCAAGATGTGGTAACCCAGCAGATAGAGGTGAGTGTTTCGAATAACTTACAAGAAACTGAAGTTAATGAGGACAGCATAGATACGCAAAATAGTAAAGATATTATCAGAACGTTATTGCTAACAGAACACACGAAATTTGAAGGTATTCCGCTAGAAAATAGACCTATTGTTCCAAAAGTGCCATATAATAAGAAAACATTAGACGCTGTCAAAGCAGTCGACCTGATTTTGCTAGAATACTTAGCTCCTGAATCCGACATAAATGATATCCGTCATTGGATATATGTTGGAGCGAGGTCAGTGGCTAACAGATTAGGTCTAATCAGAGTTTTCATCATTAGAAACTCGAGTAAAGAAACAGGAAGGAAGTAAAAAAATAGCACCCTGGAGAAGAAGACTAAAAAATAAAATTGAAGGGATCCGCAAAGAAATTGGAATATTGTCAAGTTATTTAAGAAGCCCAACTACAGCTACGTTTAAACTAAAGAAAAAGGTGGACGAAATTATAGTCCTACATATAGGAGATATACAGAAGTCGGAATTAAATGACAAATTAAACATATACTTAGACGGAAATAAGCAAAAATTGGCGGTATACGCTAATAGGTTAAGAAGATATACTGAGGCTGAAAATAGACGAAGGCAGAATTCGAAGTTTTTGTCAAATCAGAAGGATTTCTATAAATCATTGAATCATCAACCAAAAATTAATGCTTTTCATGACAATGAGAAAGCATCGGAGGATTTCTGATCGAAGATATGGGAAGCTCCGAAGCTAAATAATTTTAACGGTTGCTGGATTGACATGGTAAAGAAAAAAGCAAGCTCAGTTTCGCCAATGGATGAAATTTCAATAAACCAAGATAATATCCAACAAACAGTTAAGAAAATGAAAAATTGGAAATCTCCTGGCCCTGATCGAATTCAGAATTACTGGTTAAAGTATTTTACTAGTACGCATCCAGTATTAGCTTCTTAATACCAAAAATTATTAGCCAATAATATAATCCCTAAGACTTCTGTAAAGGAATAACTTACTTAATCCCTAAATCAGCAAAGGACCATCTTGATCCTAAAGATTATAGGCCTATCACATGCTTAAATGGGGTTTATAAGTTATTAACATCTGTGATCAGTTGTAAAACAACAGAGCATGTTAACAAGTATAACATCATCGCAAAAGAGCGACTAGGATGTAAGAAAAATGCCAAAGGATGTAAGGAGCTGTTAGTAATCGATTCGTTCGTAGCATCCCAAATATCAAAGAAAAAGAGAAATGCCTCTATTGCCTGGATAGATTATCAAAAGGCGTATGATTCAGTGCCCCTCAAGTGGCTTTTGGAAGTATTAAACATCTACAAAATAAATCGTAAAATTGTAGATCTATTAGAACGTCTAATGAAAATTTGGAAAGTGAAGTTGCACTTGCCTAAATCTAGTAGTTCCAAGTCGTGCATATCCATAAATAGAGGAATATTTCAGAGAGATTCTTTAAGTCCATTGTTGTTTTGTTTGGCTTTAAACCCGCTAAGTGAATTACTGAATGATTCTAGGATGGGTTACAGACTTGATGATAGAGGAACCGTAATCTCACATGCTCTATATATGGATGATTTAAAATTGTACTCTAAAAGTGAAAAAGAATTGGTGAACATGATCCAGATGGTAGAGTCATTTAGTAAAGATATGGGCATGACTCTAGGAATAGATAAGTGTGCTGTCATCCATATCAAAAGGGGAGAGATTACGAATAAAGCAGACGTGGAGCTCATTAATAACTCAACAATTAAAGAACTGAGCGAGTCAGACTCTTATAAATATTCAGGTTTTGGCCAACTATTGAAATTCAAGAAGAATAATAAATATAATTTTAAAGAAGAGTTTAAAAGACGGATTAGAAAACTCCTCAAAACGTATCTGTCAGCTGGCAACTTAATTAAAGCAATTAATACATGGGCTATTCCAGTACTGACTTATACTTTTGGCGTGATAAAGTGGTCTAACACGGAACTTGAAGAAATGAATCGTTTAGTAAGAGTTCTTTTTACCTCAGCTAGAAAACGACATCCCAAATCTTCAATTGAAAGGATGTACTTGCCACGAAAGAAAGGAGGAAGGGGGCTTGTTTGTCTGTTAAGGAGCTGCAGAGAGCAAGAAAATAACTTAAAATACAGCTTTCTACAATATAACTCTTCTTTGTGGTCAGCAATAAGAACATTGGACAATGGATACACAGCTTTGAACTTAATTTCATCGGAGCATAAAGAGTATCCTACCGAAGAAATTCTGATCGAAAATTGGAAAAATAAATCGCAACATGGTCGCTTTTACCATTCTCTTTCACACTCAGGAATAAACTGGGATGCTTCTACTATCTGGCTTAAAAAAGGATATTTATTTCCTGAAACGGAAGGGTTTATTTTAGCCATTCAGAATCAGGTAGTTTCCACCAACGCTTATAGAAAATTCATATGTGGAGAAGACATCAATGACCGATGTCGCCTATGTAAGAGTGCAATTGAGTCTATCCAGCATATATCATCTGGGTGCCAAGCGTTGGCAGGTAATGAATACCTTATGAGGCACAATAACCTGGCCAAGATTATCCACCAAGCATTGGCCTTACTTTATAACATGATTGCTGACCAGGCTCCTTATTATCGGTACGAGCCGAAACCGGTGCTGCCTGCTGAAAACAGAACGTTATACTGGGATCGTTCCATTATTACTGACCATAGAATTGTAAATAATAAACCGGACATAGTCTTAATTGATCAAAATGTAAAAAATGGCTATGTCATCGATATTGCTGTTCCAACCGATGATAACATCGAAAAAACAATTTCAGAAAAGATAAGAAAATATCAAGAGTTGTGCCAGGAACTACGGCAACTTTATATGCTGGAGCATATAAAGGTGTATCCGATTACAATATCCAGCAATGGGCTCATCCCAGACGATACCATCAGATCAATTAAGAATTTGAAGCTGCGAGAAAAAGTACTGAAGGAAGGGCAGAAAGCAATTCTCCTTAGTACAACAAGCATCGTCAGGAAGTTTTTAAATATAGTTTAAAATTTGAACCTAACCCTTGACTTTGGTCTGGCTAGGTGAATGTTTCTGGCAATAGCCAAGATTGTATGAAATAAAAATAATAATATATATATATATATATATATATATATATATATATATATATATATATATATATATATATATATATATATATATATATATATATTCACAGTTAATAAAAACTTAATTCTTAAATTAATTTAAAAATCATTCTGTTTCACTGCCGGGTTCTGTATTTATATCAGAGCATCGGTTAAAGTATGTCTATTATTTCTATCATTGAAAATATATTGATCGCAATTGTAGTGGGTATAGAACTCTGTTCTGCAAGTATATTATTTGTCCTCTTAAACTACGTGTCCACTTAAAAGTTTTTACTCTCGAGAGCTGTATTCGCTAGAGAATACTGCTCTGAGAGTCGGACAGGTGCTGGTGGCCCACTCTTTAAGAGTTAATCTCTAGATTTCTCGTTCGATTTGGACACGTAGCTTACCAATAATTACTTCTACTTCTTCCATCCAGCAATAAACCTAACCTGTTTATTGTGGTAACACGTCTAGAGGTTTCACAAGTTAATTTCATTTTTATTTTTCAAAAATGTAATTTTGTGATGACAGCTGATAGAAATAAAAAATTATGAGCTGTTTTGTTAATATATAGATTCTGGTGCTAATCTATGCTAATACTTAGAAAGTAGGTGACTATGCTGGATTTAGTTTAATGTTATTTTTTTGTTTATTTCACTATAAAATGGAGCAAGTTCAGACAAAGGAGCCTTTAAAAGTCGAAAAAAATCCTACAGATGCTAAAGAACCAGCAGAAGATGAACATAATCTAATCGAGGTTTCCAATGACAATAAGCTATGTATTAGTGAAGAAAAACTGAATCGTACTCTGGATGTTATTTTAAGTCCATCAGTCAGAACCAAAGAAGTTTATAAAGCATTAACTTTCATTCGTACTAAAGTAGTAGAAGATCTTGAAGGAGTAAAACTTTTGCTTAAATTGGGAGGTTGTAAGTCTTTAATTAAAGCACTTTCTAATAATAATGATGATATCCTCAATATCACTATTAGTATTCTTGGAAATTTGTGTAATCATTTATTAATGAATGAAGATTTTCGAGAAGAGGTGACTTTACTTATCAATATATATATTGCTTAAATTGTAGGTATAGAAATTGTCGTTCATGATTTTTTTTTTTTTTTTTTAGATTACAAAAAACAAAGTCGCTGGCCGCCTTGTTTCAATTCTTAGGAAAACAACTAAAGAATCTATTCAAAAACGATTGTGTCGTTTTATTGGTAATTTAGCTCAGAGTCATTCAATATCAAAAGATTTACATTCTGCAGGGGTCACTTTAGCTATTGTTCATGTTTTAAATACAACTGAAGATTCAGAAGTGCAACATATGGCAATCAGAGCTTTGAGGTTGGTTTATATTTAAAATTTTCCCCATCCTGAAAGTTTGTTTTCATCATATTTATTTATTAATATTATTGTATCAAATAGATGCTGAATTTTGTTTTTTTCAACTACATATTTCTGTAAGATCCCAGAAATCCTTAAAAATTATTTGATAAAAAGAATGTTTAATGGTTTAGTTACAGATATATGAGAAATAGCTGGAAAACTTTTTTTCCGGGGTATAGTGGAAACATAAAAAAAAAAGTTTCTGTTTTAGTGTTAGTTGTGCCATAACACTCAGCTTAAATAATTTCTCCAAGCCGGATTTAATATGGAAAAAGCTTTAAATTGATATTAAAAATGTTACCTTTTTAAAAATTGTGGTAATGTTTTTTTTAATACTATAAATATTTTATTTTCTATTAGGAATTTAGTTGATTTTGTAGAGATTGATGTTTGTAGTTCATACAAGTACTGCTGAAGGATCATTCTTATATTGTTTGTTAATTACTGTTTAACTAATTTGTTGTGCTTAGTAGTCTTAAGATATTATCTGTATTCTTGCAGATGGCTTTGGGAAGTTGACAAGCATCATAATGACATGTTAAGGAATGGGGTTGTCATGGCTGTTTCACTGCATTTGACTTCTAAAGATGATCTAGTAAGTTTTTATCTATCCTAAAGGTTTTTTATGTTCTTATATGATATCATAATATTATTCTGTTCAGGTTGTTCTCTTCTTATTATTTATTAATATCCTCACTTGCATGATTTGGTTTATTTTGTTTTAAGCCACACCTCTAAGAAAAATTCAGAATTTTAATTGAAAACAATTAATATATATAGGAACATCATATAACACAGAGGAAGCAGTTCTAAATTACAATTTTTTTTTCTCATAAAAAACTTCAGCTTACAGTCAAGGACAAAATGGTTTAAAATTTGTGTTTGTGCAAATCCATTCAATCCCAAAATAATCAACTATTTGTTCTTGGAAAGCTAAGGAATCATTGGCTTTTAGAATAGATGAAGAACTTTATTCCGCGACTAGGTCACTTGAGAATAACAAAAATGTAAACATAGAATCGAAAACATTTCTGGCCAAAAGACTACATAGTAAAAATCAATTAGTATTTACAATACTGTAAGTGAAAATAAAAAAATAAACAAAAAAAAATTCTTGTGAAAAAAATAATAAAGTTAAAAAAAAAAAAAAAGAAGAAATGAAATAAAAAATAATGAATTGATTCCCGAAATTGAAACATAAACATTGAAAACCATTATTTACTTCTGATCAAGATTTTGATCTTAAATCAAAATTCCATGATTAAGATAGCATGTATTTAAAAAGTGAGAAGGTATTGGAGAAGGAGGGATTTAAATGATGATAGGAAAGAAATATGGCGATTATTAGAAGGGAAGGAATTCCAGAGGATAGTGGAGCGGGCAAGAATGGACTGTTTGAATGTTTTAGTTTTGTGGGTAGGGATATATAGCTTGGAAAGGCATGATCTTGATCCTATGAGTGGACTAAGGATTTGAATTGTAGGAAGGATTTGGAGGAATATTGTCTACGGGTGGGGTGGAACAGCCGCTTTAACTCGCCGTTAAGGTGGGGCACATGAGATCACCTCGAGGTACCGAAGATAAATTTTAGGCCTCGTCCACAACGGAGCACTGCCCCTAAAGCCTAGCACCAAGAAAAAAATAAACATAATTTCCTATGGGACTGGCCATAATGAAGCCTCGCCTTGTGCACTTGGAGTGGAGTCGCAGGAGCGGTTATAATTTTTGTGGGGAACTAAATAGATTAAATATGGTTAGACTAAACATGGTGTCTCAGGGTGTTTATTTTTATTCATTTATTACTTCCTTGTACGAAGTAAAGGAAGTAGTGTAATCGCGAAAATTTTCCATTTTGTCTAGTTTCGTAGTGGCGTCTGTACGTTCATACGTATTTCGCATAACTCAAAAACGGTTTGCCGTAGAAAGTTGAAATTTTGTATTTAGGATTGTTGTAAAATCTAGTTGTGAATCTCCCTTTTTGGTCACTGCTTAATCACCGGAAGTGATACTTGAAGGTCATAATAGATTTCCAGTAGAAACTATGCCATCTTTTACAGTGGTAGTACTGAAAAGCATGCGTTTGGAACAGCCTTTGTAGTGCTTTCAAGATTTAAATCAGCTGTCATGGATTTCCAGCCCATCAATGAGAGGCTTTGCAAATTAAGGATAAGAGGGAAGAAATGCCATGTGACCCTCATAAATGTACATGCACCTACGGAGGAGAAGAGTGAGGAAGAAAAAGACATTTTCTATGATGAGCTGGATAGAGCACTAGCAGCCAGCCCTTCCTCTGATATGAAAATAGTGCTGGGAGACTTCAATGCTCAGGTTGGGAAAGAAAGAATTTTTATACCTACCACAGGGAAAAATAGTTTGCACGCTAAAACAAATGAAAATGGAGTGCGAATGATAAATTTTGCTGCATCCCGAAGCTTAGTAGTGATGAGTACAATTTTCCCCCACAAAGATAAGCATAAACAAACGTGGCACTCGCCAAACGGAATATTCACCCAAATCGACCATGTGCTAGTCTCCAGTAGGCATTTTAATAATAAAGTCAATGATGTTAGATCATATCGAGGGGCAGATGCGAACTCTGATCATTTCCTTGTTATAGCAAAGACAGTGACCAGAATAACATATACACAACAGGGACACCTCAACCAATCGAGCAAGTGGAGTATAGATAAATTAAGGGATGAGGATATAAGGAGGCAATATAAAGAAAAGTTGGAAGAAAACATAAGGAGCATCCCTGCTGTAAATGGTGACAAAGAGGTAGAAACTCAGTGGAAGGAGTTGAAGGAGTCAATCACTGGAGCAGCAAAGCAACATTGCCGAATAGAGAGGAAGCCTCCAAATAGATCTTGGTTTGATACAGAGTGCAATGAAGCCATCAAGGCTCGCAATATACTAAGAACCAAGTGGCTGGGTAAAGACACACGGCAGAGTAGAAAAGATTTTCATAACGCTAGGGCCCACGCTAAAAGAATCATCAGGTCTAAGAAGAGAAACTGGATGAATGACAAGGTTAGAGAAATAGAAGAAGCCAGAAGCAACAATGAGACTAGAAAATTCTACAAGGAGGTCCAGCAGCAGAAAACAGGCACTAGAAATAACAACCTGGTTATAAGGGATGAAAATGGACGCCTATTGGTCGCAGATGTAGAGCTGCAAGAACATTGGAAGAAATACTTTCAAACACTCCTGAGATCTGAGCATGAGGTTGAAGCCACGAGACCAGTAAATTATGCGAGTGTTGGCGATGACGACAAAGATATCCCACCAGATAAAGAGGATATCGAAGCTATTGTGGAAAAGTTAAAAAGCAATAAGGCTCCTGGTCCAGATGGAATACATGCAGAATTCTTAAAAGTGGCAAATGGGTCATTAGCTAGTGAGATGCATGGACTAATTTCACACATTTGGCAAGTAGAGAGGATGCCGAAAGAGTGGTCAGAAGCAACAGTCGTTCCACTCTATAAAAACAAGGGGGATAGGACGGACTGCAGGAACTATAGAGGCATAAGCCTGCTGAACACAGCGTACAAAATTTTCTCTATAGCTCTCTACAACCGCATACTGCCATATGTGGAGCGTAAGCTGGGAGATTACCAAGGAGGTTTTAGGCCTAACAGATCAACCATCGATCAAATCTTCTCCTTGCGACTGATGTGTGAGAAAATGAAAGAATTTCAAAACACTATGTGGCTACTGTTCATTGATTATAAGGCGGCATATGATTCGGTTTTGAGAGAGGAATTGTTCCAGGCAATGAAGGAGATGAATATTCCCTTAAAAATTATCAGACTCGTAATATGCACAATGAACGATACCAGCTGCAAAGTTAGAGTCAATGGCAAGTTAACCAGCGCATTTCAGGTAAACGATGGACTCAGGCAGGGTGATACTCTAGCCCCGCTACTTTTCAACATCATTCTTCAAACTATAATAGCAAGAGCCTATCTGGATGAGGGAGGTAATATCTTCTACAAAGGGGCCCAATTATTAGCATATGCCGACGATGTGATGATAGCTGGAAGATCTCTTGTTAATGTTAAAAATGCTTTTGGGAAGCTGGAAAGGGAGGCCAGGAGATTTGGCCTAGAAATTAATGAAGAGAAGACAAAGATTATGATCTTGAGGAAAAAGAAACCCATGCGACCCCAGATGTGCTATACAATTGGAAACTATACATTCCAATGTGTTGCTAGTTTTAAGTATCTTGGTGCACAGTTTAATGAAGCATTGGAGGAAGAGGAGGAGATCCAGGCACGCATTATCGCGGCTAATAAAGCTTTTTTCGCAATAGCTCATCTTATGAGAAGTAGATTAGTTAGCCGCTTAACCAAGTTAAGGCTATATAAAACCCTCATTAGATCAGTGGCAGCATATGCAAGTGAGACATGGATATTAAAAAAATCAGCAGCTGAAAAGATCGACATCTTTGAACGCAAAATATTAAGGCGCATTCTGGGACCTTTGAAAGAAAATGGGGTATACCGTCTTAGAAAGAATAGAGAAATATATTCCCTATATGACGATGTGAAGCTCTCCGACTATGTCAGATTACAACGTCTAAAGTGGTTGGGTCACCTCCATAGAATGGATGATGGCAGAACCGTCAAAGAGCTATATAAGGATTGTCCAGAAGGAGTGAGAGCTCGAGGGAGGCCACGAGGCAGATGGAAGGACAGCGTCTCAGAGGACCTTCGAAATCTTAACATGTCTCTGAGACTTGCTACGGACCGACAAGACTGGGCAAGAGTGATTGAGCAGGCCAAGGACCGCCTTGTGCGTCTGTCGCGCCTATGAAGAAGAAGAATAGATTTCCATTAAAAATTGTATTAAAATACTATGCAAAACTTCTCAAATTTAGTATTCAAAACTTCTATGTTGATTTAAATAACATACTAGATTTTGGTCTAAATCGAAATTGTCAATTTCCAATGTTTTATCTATTGATATTGAAAGTTTTACTGTTGTCATGGAACATGAAGAAATCTCTTGAAAACTTGTTATCTACTGAAGGAAAACGACATATAATAACGGAATGAGACCTCCAGAAAAAAGAGTGTGTCTGTGTGGGTGTCAATAGATGGATGTCGCGGCGCCGACTGTCGTTTTTGAGACACTGCAATATTCCGAAACTAGTAACCAAATTCAGGATCACTTTTTGAGCCGCCGATTTATAATTTAATAGTCGTACAAGGAAGTCATGTGTTGTCTACATCAGATATTTTTTTAAAAATTAATTTAAATAATTAGTTTAAATAACGAATAATAGATAACGGATTATTCAGATTATCTGTTGAATAACGAATAAATCAGTTATAAACAACTAACGAATAATGTATAAAAATTTATTCTTTATTGGTTAGTCAGATAAAAAATTAATCGAATAATGCCCTACACTGCCATACAAACATCAATTGATTACATTTTAATTCAACAAAACTAACTCGAAGCAATAAGACAAGTAAAGAAGAGATACGTTGTTGGTTCCTGATTTAAATATTTCTAATGTAGGATTTTGTTGTTATCCTATGAAAACAATTCAAAGAGACACTTATAAATTAAATAAATAATTTCTTGAAAAGTAGGCTCGTAGTAGGCTATCTTCAATTCTTAATAAAATGTCTTATAATTTTAAAATTAAATTAAATTAAGATTAAAATTTTGTCTAATCCACGCACCGATTATGCCAACTATTCAAAAAATGAACTCTGATCATTTTCTTTTGCGGTAGAGATAATAATAATTGGATGACATTGAATTCAGCCCAAGATCTTGATCAGAAAATGTTACGTTAATCATGATGCTTAAAACCAAACCGTAGTGAAGCAGCAGATAAATACGTTTGGAGAGGTTAATAGTTAGTGCTCTGATGTAGACAGACCAAGGGCTAGGGTCGAGGGTACCTGGGTCGGTGCGAGGGATTATCCTTAGTTCCGGTGCGAAGGGCGGTGCTCCATTATGGACGAGGCCATAGAAAGCAGTTCATGATTCGCTTCTATCTTTCCTCGAGTATAATCAAAAGGCCGCCATATACCACACTGCCGTAATCAAAGTCAGGATATGAGGAGCTTAAGAGTAGCTTGTGAAAGATGTCGAGAACAATAGAATTGCTTAAGGCAGGAGCCCCCAACCCAAGACAATGTGGTACGCTGGGGGTTCAGAATTGGTACGTGGTGGCCAGTAAATGTTTTGCTTTTAATTCTGCTAAAAATTAAAAATTAAAGTTCTCTCCCTGGGATTTTAAAATTAATAGTCTAAAGAGGGGAATTAGCAACTTGCTACCCACAATACCTGATTGATAATCTTTTAAATAAAATGAGAAAGTTGGAAAACACCTATTAGGATCTATTGAAGCCTGTATCAATGTTAAAACCGATTATTTTTGTTATAAGGACCTCTCGAAGGATCTCTATCCTCGCCAAAGCTAGTATTATTTGTAGAGCGTTACAGGATATGTGTAAATTTTTATTATATAAATAATAGTCATTACCTTATTTCATTATATTACATTAAGGGAAACACTGTTTAACAAAAAAGCACCTGTATAATATCTGTATGCCAGAGGTAAACTGTCGTAAGTCCAATTTTGATGATTTTGATTTATTATTATAGTTGGATTATTTTGGTCGTATTTTTCGAGTACAAGTATCGTAGATAGGCTAAAAGAGAAATAACATATGCAGCAATTCAAATGTGAAGATTGAACATCATCTACAACAAGCAATACAGTGCGAAATCTGAAACTTCTTTTTGCTCTCCTACAAAACTGAAAATGCTACTTAAGACAGTTCACCTCTACCTTACAGATATAGAAATAATTATTATAAAAGTGGCAAGGTGTAAGAGAGAGGGAGGGAGCACAGTTGTAGTACGCCTCAATATAAGGAACCCTTGGCTGTGGCATGCGTTAGAAAAAGGTTGGGCCCTCCTGGCTTAAGGGTACTTATTGACCGCCGGGAAATTTGGGAGATATGGGTTTTCAATTAAAGAGTTTGGCGAATATTAATACAGAAGTATTTAACAGGGGAGCTGAAAATAATAGGGTGATCATTTAGGATTAAAGCAGGAAAGGTGATGTTGTATCTGAGAAGGGAATTGGAATCTATAGCAATATCCTGAGTTTTCGTAGCGTTTAATCTTAACCTTAATGAGGCTTTTAATCTCTCAAGTTCCTGCACATCTGCCAAGAAGTCCACATGGATTTTGATACTTAGCCTGAGAATGGTTTAAAAATCATTTTATATCTCTTGTAACAAGATATTTACATTAAATAATTTTTTCTTTTAAGGCTCATTTAATATTTAATTATATCTCTTCACATTCTCCTGTGGAAAGTTTTGTATAATATTAATTAATGCTTGACTTTTTGTCATAAAATGTAATTACATTAATTCAGCCATATATCGATGTGCAATCGAGTCATTTGATAGGCTTTAGATTAAGAAATTATTTGATTTAAAAATAATAATAATGTTGGTGTTATTTACTCTGACTAATGCTTTACTGGCATTTATAAATATTACTTGCTACATTTCTTCTATTATTTCTGGTTCTTGTAATTCCTTGGCTTTTGTTGTTGATAGCAGTTATTTTCTGATTAATAGTTTTGTTTTATTATTTTCAATAACTCATCCCAAACCCAATAAATTAGCAACCGCTTGTACATTATTTTCATCTATTCATCCCTAATAGTAGTATTTCATCCATTTGAAGTATTAATTGTATTTTACATTACTTTTGTTGAACAATGATTATTAAACTTTGTTCACTGTTGCTTTGATTATCACCAGTGCCTTACAATCTCTTACTGGAAAATAAATGTATTTAAACCTATAAGTATTTATTATATAGACAACAATTAAAGTTTTGTTTATTTATAGTATGGGGGAGCGGAGTAGCTCAGTGGTAAGGCACTAAGTTACAATGCTCCCGGTCCCGGGTTCGAGACCGGCTGTGGCAGATAATTATTTATTCAGTTATCAGCCGTGGATCGACCCTGTGGGATCGGAAGACCCTCCTGGGGACCACCCAGCCTCTACAAAATGGGTACCCTTAATGGGGGAAAAACCTGGCAGTTGAGCGTGATCTCGGCCAAATCACCTCCTTGCACAACCGTTGGCCTAGAGACAGTACGGTCCTTAACAAGTACTGAACACAAGACCCTTCATGGGTTGTAGTGGTACAGGTTTTTTATTTATAGTATAGTAATATTTAAAGTTATCATTTTCAGAAAATTTATGTAATGTAAATAATTCTTAAATTATGCCTCGGTATTACAGGATTATCTATATAAGAATAAGAATAAGTCAGTCCTCAATTTACAAACAACGGCGGAGGGCTGTCACAAGTATAATACTACATAATACATAATACTAGTATAATAGTACATCAAGCCTGATGAAGGTCTAGAGACCGAAACCTGTTGCAAAATAAATATTGTACTGGAAGACATCTTTTTATTCTTATTCTTATAATTTAAATGATTTATTAATGTAATGATGAAATTATATTTTATTTACAAATAAATTTAATTTTAGGTGTTAAAGGCTGTATTACGCACACTTGTAAAATTTACCCAGCATTACTCTATGTACACAGCAGAACAGGTAAACTATTTTATTTGATATTCTTATGTTTTTTTTTTGTTTTGTTTTTCATTTGGCTTGAATATTTCTGTTTTTTAATAAATTTTGAAATAACCAAGTACTTTATTGTCTGTTGTCTTGCATAAAAAATAATTTATTTCCTTGTAATTAACTATTTTTTCTTGAAAGTTTTAAAAGTATTTTTACCATTTTTCTATTTTTTGAAAGTTTTATATACTTCAAAAGTATAAGGTATAATAATAAAAAGTTTCCAAAAAATAAAAAAATGATAAAAAAAAAAAATTATTCCCTGTTAAATGGGGTGATCAATCAGACTCTTGATCAGCAACTTATATGTATAACCTGTATAGTGTACAAATATATCTATAATAAATATAAAAAACCTGTTCTATAAAAATAGATATGTGCCAGTGTATAATTGCTTGTGTATATTATTATGGTACTTCCAATGCAGAGTTGGGCAAAAATTGTGAATCAAAATGCTTTTTAAATAAGTATATTAAATATTTTGAAAATAAAAAGTATTTCAAATACAATATAGCTACTTTTATTATTTTGAAAGAAAAAAGTATTTCAAATACAAATTCCTGTTAAACATTTTGGAAGAAAGGTATTTCAAATACAAAATCCTGTCAAACATTTTGGAAGAAAGGTATTTCAAATACAAATTATACTCATACATTTTAGAAGACAAATATTTCAAATTCAAAATAGTCCCAAGTATTTTTCTACAAAAGTATTTTAATTTTTTGAAAATATGGAATGATAAAATACCACATAATATTGATTTTTTTTGAAGAAGCATGCATTCTTTTGACTCAAAATTCGGATTTTTGGTGCCGCAAAAAGAATGATCTTTTTTTAAATAAATAAAACTTCTTGAAAGATTGTTAAAATAAGTTTTTTAAATTTACATATATCAGTTCTGCAGTTTACCCAATCTTAAACGGAATCAGTTATGAACAATAAATCTTCTGGGCATCAAGAATGTGAGAGTATTAGATTTTCAGATTCCTCGTCGCTCCGCTAGTAATAAAACTTCCAAGATTGTTAACATAAGTTTATAAAATTTACATATATCAATTTTATAGTTTACCCAATCTCAAAAGGAATCAGTTATGAACAATAAATCTCCTGGGCATTGAGAATGTGAGAGCATCAGATCTTCAGATTAGTGCACTCCAAATTTCGATCTTAGCTGTCCATTATTACAGAGAATTATGCACAGTGTTCTTAAGTTTCATCTGTAGTCAGAGAACTTTGAAAAAAGAATTTTAATGTGCTTACATGAAGAAGGACCCCATCTTTCGGAAGTGATTTTCTGTACATAAGCAGTATTATTTTTTAACTTCATGTTCGAGATTGGGTGAATTATAGAATTCATATACGTAAATTTAAAAAAAATTATGTTAACAATCTTAGAAGTTTTATTTGTTTCAAAATTGACCATTCTTTTTACATCATCCTGTATTTCTCATTATGAATTTTCTTTAAATGCAAATTTTGATTATTTAGTTTATTCTATTTAAATTCCAAGATGCTAAATAAAAAAATAATATTTTGTATTTTATCCCTCGAAATACAAAATACTTCTTTGTATTTTGTTGCTTAAAAATACCAACTACTTTTTTGTATTTAAAATTTTGTTTATTATAATACATCGTATTTTTTGTACTTTTTATTTTGTAAAATACAAGATACAAAAACAAATTTTATCTTATATTTTGAAATACTGCCCAACTCTGTTCCAATGTAACAGTGATTGGATTATTAATCATTGTCTGTGTTACTAATCATTAACAGCCTTTGCAAGATAATTACTTTTATCATTAGCATTAACCTAATCAATCATTCATCATTATGTTAATTGCTCATCATTTTGTGTTTCTCCAGATTACTGGGAAAGGTACAGGATATAGTGAAATTGTATCAAAGATCGATATACCAGTTGTTCCTGTTTTAATATGTAATCTGAGCTATGACCCTCGTGCTCGGATCGAGCTTTGCAAAGCAGGAGCAGTAGAAGCTATTATCAAGCTGCTGGAAGAAGGCAAAACCAACTCTTGTATGTAATAAGGAATTTGGTTTATCAGTTTTATTTTAATATTAAATGTTTTAAAATATAGTGGGTGAAATCCAATTTTTATTACTATACAGATATAGTTTCCTGCTGTCCAAAGAGAATAATTATTAAGTAAGCCACCGATGAAGCGAATAAAGAACTTTATCTTTCAGTGTGTGTGATATATTACAATTATTTTTTCTTAAAACATTACCAAGTTCTATTCTATGATATGCATTAGCAAATAAAGCAGTAACTGATACAGAATATTTTTTCTATAAGTTACATTTTTTAAATAATGAATTTTTTTTAGCCTTTTTTTACAAGTAGTTAACCTCTATTCCCTAATTAAGGGAGTATTGTTATATAATTATTACTTCTTCACAAAGTAAGGGCAATTAAATTACTATTGCTGTTCTATATATTTTGTGGACAAGCGTCTGTTATAAAATTTACTTACAAAAAACTAACAATACTTTGTCCAAGATAGATCCTAATCAAACTTCATTTATTTTTCTGAACTTAAAAAAAAAAGTATTAATGCGATAATATGCGATAAAAAGTATTAATAATGTAAAAGTTAATGATTAATTAACTTTTTTTAAAATAATTATAATCAGCAATTACATTTAAAAATATTATATTTGCAGATTTGATTACTGGATTATGCCAAATGTGTCGGGAGTCCATGGTAAGGGCAAGTCTAAGGCTTTCTGCTACTGGCTTCAACACATTGCTATCCTTACTTACAAATAAGAAGAGTAAACATTTCTATCCAGAGATATTAGACGCTATTACTCAATTCAATTATGATCAAGCTAGCTTAATGGTAATGATTATAGTCATTTATTCTAACTCTTTATCTAATAAAATATAAAAATGTGTAAAATTAATTGACCAGGGTTTCAGTGTGTGAGATGGGGAGAGATGATCAAAATATAACGCACATTAAAGATTTTCTTTTTAATATATATATATATATATATATATATATATATATATATATATATATATATATATATATATATATATATATATATATATATATATATATATATATATATATATATATATATATATATATATATATATATATATATATATATATATATATATATATATATATATATATATATATATATATATATATATATATATATATATATATATATATATATATATATATATTTCTGTCCACTTTTTTGGCCTTCTTTGAGAAGTCAATGTTTACTGTGTATTTTATTTTGAACCCTCTCTATCCCAACTCTCATAAATATAAAAATAATTTCAGTAGTGTCTAGCCGAAGATAACTGGTTCTAATATCATCCAACCTGAGTTTTTATCTGGGGAATGTAATAAACATTTTTTATAAATCTTAGTACGCCATCTTTCTAAAAGTTTTTGTGTCTTCTAAACTGTAAAAAAAATATGGATTTTAAAATAGTACTTTGATATGATAAATATTAGTCTTGTTATGAAAAAAAAAAATGAAAAGTTATTCAGTCTTTTAACTTATAAAAAATATCTGATGTGGACTTCCTTGTACTCCTGTTAAACTATAAATTGTTGGCTCAAAAAGTGATCCTCGATTTGGTTACTAATTTCCGAAAATTGCATTATCTCAAAAACGAAACTCGGCGTCGCGACACCTATCTATTGACACACACACATACTCTTGTTTCTGGAGGTTTCATTCTGTTATTAAATGTCGTTTTCTTTTTTCAGTAGGTAACTAGTTTCCAAGAGATTTCTTCGTGTTCCGTGACAATGTTAAAACTATCAATATCACTAGATAAAGCATTAGAAATCGACAGTTTCTAAATTTTAAGCGGAAGAACCCACTTAACTTATATCTTATTCTCCTGCTGCAGACTTGTTCATCGCACAAATGGGGAGGAAAACCAGTATTATATGCCGAATATTAACACTTAAAATAAGTAATAAAAATGTTAAATTAGAGTATAAACAAAATCGCGTTTGCAACCTTTATTACCGAACCATATGATTTCTCCATTTAATTTTAATATAAGTTTTGATGTGTTTATTATGACCTTCAAGTAAAGTACCGTTTTCGTCTCACCAATTTTAACCGAAATCTAGAAAGTACATTGATATAAAAGCCCTATTTACTAAATTTTAAATGTTTTACATTTTATTTTAATATAATTTTTGATGAAAGTCTAATATGACCTTCAAATAAAGTACCTCTTCCGGTTTTCCAATTTAGACCAAAATCTAGTATGTTATTTAAATCAATATATAAAGTATAAATACTAAATTTGAGAAGTTTTGCATAATATTTTAATATAATTTTTGATGGAAATCAGTTATGACCTTCAAGTAAAGTACCACTTCCGGTGATTAAGCAGTGACCAAAAAGGGAGGTTCACAACTAGATTTTATAACAATCCTAAATACAAAATTTCAACTTTTTACGGCTAACCGTTTTTGAGTTATGCGAAATACGAACTTACGTACATACGTACAGACGCCATGACGAAACTAGTCAAAATGGATTCAGGAATGGTCAAAATGGATATTTCCGTTGAAATCTGAAAACCGAAAATTTTCGCGATTACAATACTTCCTTTACTTCGTACAAGGAAGTAAAAATGATTTTGTTTGTTTGTTATCTGTTATTTAATCATTAAACTGATAAACAATATTTTACCAAACAAAATTCTTGGATATGATAACTCTTAAAATAATGATAATGTAAAGAAAACTATTTTTATGTATGAAATTGTGCTTTCCTATGACCTTTACTTTTATTTATTTCAAATGAATTAAATTATCTGTTTGACATTTTGAAATGATTTAGCTATCATATTTTTCAAAATATTGTTTCATTAAATGTTAAGATATATATACGTGGAAAATCACACACGTGAAGCCTTGAGTATCTAAAATACTGCTAAACAAATAAGCAGTAAACTTTCCGCCAATTCAGACATTATCAGGACAGAAAACACAAGATCCACATATATGCAGACAAAATGCAGCACATCTCACATCAATAGGCTGGCAAGACTCAGCAACTAGAAAATGTACTTTCTCTAGTCAAGATACTCAAGGCTTTGTGCGTGGGATCTTCCATTTATATCCTTAAGGCTAGATTAAACTGCTGAGTCACTCGCTTTGCCTCGGCTGAGAAAAAATATTGAAGACGGGAGGTAATCACACCTGGAAGAGACAGTGGGCGAATCAGTTTGAAGGGTTCAGTAAAAATGGTTCCGTTTTGGGAGAAAAAGAGAAAAATCAAAACAGTTTTCAAGCAATATTGCAGCTGATAAAAGAGCAAATCCAAGATGAAATTAGCAACAATTGAAAACTATTATAAACAAGAGCATGGCTATTAAGAAGATATATTTAGAGGAATAACTGCTACTCTGTTAGAGAGAATTTGATGGTGAAAATCTTAAGGAATATAGAAAGTAATATCTTTTATGAAATTGGAATTAGATAGATCAGTTTGCTTCTTTGCTTGAAATGATAACTCATCATGCAACATGCATGTATCTGTCTTTGTAGTTTGCCGATTTGAAATTTCATTAACAGTTGTGCAAGTTAATGCCAGATTATAATTATGTACTTTTGTATGTTGTAAATAGTTTAGTATGAAATTTAACTAGACTTAGTTTTGTTATTAATTATTTTAATTTAATTATTATTTAGTTTAATTTATTTATTTTTAGAAAAAAATCATTTGTTGTGTTTAATTTATAAAATTGGTTATACGTGATTAAATATAATTGTTGCAAATAAGTACTCATTAGGCCGGCATTCCCTATTAACAGAACGACCGGTCGACGTTGCCTTGCAATAGACCAGGGATCTACATTTTTTGTCGTCAGTTACGCTTCATTAGCAGCTCATTATAGTCCACCACCCAGATTCTGTCTGTGGTGCACTGAGTGCCATTGCGGCCTTGTTTTTTGTTGAAATTCGACTATTTATTGTGAGTTAGTGTAGACTTGGAGGTCCATCAATTCTTCGATCTTTCGAGAGTCACTGTGGCGTCTACATCTTAGAACGGTCTACAATCCTATTGCAGTGAGGACTAACTTCTGCCTCTGAACTATCGGAGTAGCATCTCTTCTCTTCAAGATTTCTTCATTGAGTCTCTGACCTATTGGAGTTGCTACAACCAAGTACTATTTTGGTTATGTTTAATATTTATTTTACAATCACAATTCAGCTATCTTTTCTGTGATTTTCATGTATGTTCATTTATAAATTTTGTTAGTTTTATTTTTATCCAAAGGTCTTTTATTTGTATTAATATTTCCATTATTATTGCTAAATGCTATTTTTTTTTTATATAGTATCAGTAGTTAGGTTTTCCAAATAAATGTTTATATCTGAGCTGCTTTATTTTTTTTTTTGGAGCCTCATTCGAAAGAACTAGTTATTTTTATGGTGGCTTCAACAGTGCATTTTATATTCTTGTATGAATTAAAATATTGTTTCACTGCTCCATTTAGTTATTTTTTACTGAAGAAATCGACTCAAATAACAACACAACTTGCTTTGTTTCCTTCACTTGATTGATCACAGGGAAGGAGTGAAATCCTGAGGCTAGTGGGCAGGTAGTGGGAAACTTATTGAGCCGAGAGGATAGCATGCCCTTCTATCCACTGTCTCACCTGTATCTCTCCCCTCCTACTAGGCTGAGAACTGATTGCACTGATCGCATTAGCCAAGCACTGGGCTGGATGTACTGTCTAGGCCCAGCACTCAGCAGGTGTAATTAAGCCTTAACGTTTAATTTATGTCTCTTGTTGAGCTCTTCTAAATTAATATTTTATTTAAATTAATTAAATAAATTCTATATATTTTAGTAAAATATCAGTATATTTTCTGTAGTAGTCTAACTCTGAATATAAATAATGTCATGATTGCACTTGTTGTTTATAAAGAGAAAAGATAGACCCCGTGATTCCCTGATGCGTGATTTATTTTTATTTATATTGTAGTTTATTAATTATTAGAGGTAATAATGAATTATTGTAATTTCAGAAAATGGTGCGATGTGGACTTATAAATGTATTGGTGGAAAAATTATCTGAGTATGCTAAAGTTCACTGCTCCGGTCACAGCGAGGCTGTTGCTGCAGAAGCGATGGGACCACTCTCTCCCCAAAGTCCTGCTTCCTGGGCAGCATCCCCTTCTCCCCCTCCTCTTTCACCCACCTATCAACTTACTTCTTCCCAGGATTACTCACCTCGATGCTCTACTCCTAACAGTGACTCATCTTCATCGCCAATCCCCTCTGTAAGTGCTTTGTCTTTGACTTAATAGAAATTTCACATTGTTGCTTATCGCTAATATATTTTATTAAAGTGAAGTATTACTTCATATATTTTTTGTTTCTTCCTCTCATAAAATCAAATGATTAATTTAAAAAAAAATTAATACTAAGTAAAAAAATACTAAATACTAAATCGAACTAAAAAATACTAAATCGAAGAATTCCCAAATTTTTCTGATCTAATGGCTTCCTCTGAACCTCCCCTAATATGTTATGTACATATATAATAAATAAATAAATTCTTTATTTATTCTGGAACACCATGCTCATTACCACTTAAAATTAATGATTTTATAAGATTAATTTGTTTTTGTTATATTTTTATGTAAAGATGGAACGCCCTGATAATTTAGAAAGTCCTGTTGGATTGGATGGCTGTATACTGGAAGTACTTTCTCGGCTGACTTATCAAGGAACTCCAATGCGAGCCCTTGCCAACCGGACAACAGTTACAACATTCTTGGACTATCTAACTGGTCTTCCTTATCCTCGATATAGAAATAACTTTGTCAAAGCAACACGAGCTCTAACAGCTATCGTTATGTATGTATACTTATCTTTTATTACTGTTTGCTTACTTTACTTTGTATTTGTAATGTATTCATTTATTTTTTCTTTAAGAGTTGTTCAAATTCTGGAATTACAAACAGTTTTTTTAATTCACTAATGTTTCTTACAATTTTTATTTACTTATATTTTCATTAGATATGGTAGCTCTGAGCTTGATTCCTCCTACCTGCATCAGTCATATGAAAAGAAGCTTGGTTAAGTCATTCATGCTAAACAAGGATGACTTCTATGTAACCAAAATAGGCTACTGTGGTCTCACTGTTTTATGTCTCTTCATGCGATGATGTAGGTTAATTAGACTCCTTTCGAGAGTTTCATATTCTTTTGATGTGGTCCTTTTAAAAAATACTTCTTACTACCTAAAATGTCTAGATTTTATTAATATGTACAATTTCCTGTTGTTCTCCATGTTTTTAAAATTTATAATTTGATGAATCTGACTTATTTAATCTTGTTCTAATGTCATTCTTAATTTGGATAGTTTTCAATTCAATTTCAATAGCACTCTTTGTTAGCATAGCTGAAGTGTTGAACTGTTTTTAAAAACTCATTTTTTTTTTTTTTTTTTTTTTTTTTTTTTTTTTTTTTTTTTACCAATTATCATTGATGAATCCATTTACTAAATTGTTTTACAAAACTAAATCAGTTTATTTTTGATAGAGGATTTTAAAAATGGCCTGTCCTTTTTGTACATTGAAACCTGTCAACCAGCTGGTGCTTATGAAATCATTTAAAAATTCATTCCTGATCTTTCCTTTCCAAAGGTTAATCATTAGGAGAGTAAAAGAAAAATAGTTTGGAACATAAGTCTTCTTTCTTCTTTATTTTAGTTTCTTTAGCCACAAACCAATCGGATTGATCTTAATTCGTTCTGGTAAATGCATTATTTTTTTTTTCACATTTAGCTTACTTATTCTTTGGTGTTATAAAAGGTGAGGACTGAATTTAATGAACCTGTTGTGATGGTAATTTTTAGGTAATTTTTTATTTTTAATTTATTTTTTTAGGTAATTTTTGTGATGGTAGTTTTTAAATTTAATAGTTTGAATATAATGAATAATGAGTCACAAGGAACATGTTCTCATTATTTTAGCTCAATTCATCTTCCCCATTCTCTAGCAAAATATTCAGAAAGACAATATCGATTATTTCGGCTTTCATAAAAATGTAATATATCTTTTCAACTATGTATGATAATAAATCACAGACTTGATTTTTTTTTTTTTTTTTTTTTTTTTAATGATGTTAATTACACTCTTGAAATTCAGAATAAGCATGTCTAGTATAGTTAGTCGAGCGCATTCGTATTTTAATGCCTCAATGTCTATTTAAAATATTTGATTTGATTGATCTTTGACATACCATAGACATTTAGATTTTTTTTTATCCTTTCCATTTTGCTATTTTACTTATTAAATTATTGAAAGTTTCTTGTCTTTAGTCAAAAATAATATCAGGATCTATTGGTGAAATTATCATGAAAACAGATTAAAAGAAGAGAAAATAAACAATATTAAAAAATAATGTTGATAATATTCTATAATCGATATTGTTTAGTGTAACTTCTTTGTCTGAAACACTTGTGACTTTTTTTTCTTTTCTTGGATTATTTCAGGTGTAAGCATTATTGGAATACTATTTTGGATGATGAAAGTGTTCTTGATATCCATAGACGACTTTGTCGTGCGCAACATGAAGATTGTTGGGAATGTAAACGACTGCAAGTATGTAAACTACCCAAATAGTTGCTAAGTAATTTCAAAAACTTACTTATAATAATATCAATCTTTCTACTTTGATATCATGTTATTAATCTGTGCTTATAACAGGATATTATTCGATTTCCTAGACAATAGTGGCGTACCAATTTTGTAAAATACAAAAATATACTAATTTTTTCTAATATTGGTTTGAAATTCCAATATCAACCTGAGCATTCCTGAGACACCCATATTAATTTAGCATTTTTGGAGGCATTAGAGATTTTTGGTAGCATTTTGATACTTTTTTTATAATTTCCTTCTTACTTCAAGATCTAATTGACTAGAAAATTAATTTATCTGAAAATTCTAATCTGACATGGAAATGATATGCTCTTGGGCCAGTAGTAGCTCATTGAAATGAAATGCACTCTTGTCAAACGCCTCTCTCATAAACTCCAGTTCTCTCCTAAAATTCTTCTCTAGAATTTATTTCTCCAATGAGTCCTGAACCATCTGTAGTGAACTTTGGTATTATTCTAGGAATAATGACACCCTTTCATGGAGAGACCACGTAACCTTCAAACCAAATGAACCATCTCCACTCTTTGACTCTATTGATTTTGATATTTCCTTTCCTTATTCAACCGGACAACTTGTTTTATCAACCATCTTTTAGTATGGTGTTTCTTTGGTTTGTTTGTACCTTTGTCATCTTCGGAACAAACTTCAAATATTATGCTAAAACAAGCAAACTTCAAATACTAGACTAAAACAACAGGAAAATGAGATGATTAAATGGTAACCTGTTGTGAAAAAGGAAGAACCCTAAAGGGCATTGATGTAGATCTTATCATGTCTCTAATATTTGTTATAAAACTCTCATTTTAAGTTGTACAATTTTTATTTTAGATTTGTGATTTACTTCATTATTTTCTATTTTTTTAAACTAGCTGGTCATCCTCCTCCCCTTTTGTACAGAAATGATAACATTGAGTACAGTTTGAAGAGTTAACCTAGAAATACCGGGAGAGCTTTTATAATTTGTATGACCGTTCTTTGCTTTTTAATATTTTTACTTCCTTGTACGAAGTAAAGAAAGTATTGTAATCGCGAACGTTTTCGGTTTTCAGATTTCAACGGAAATATCCATTTTGACCATCCCTGAATCCATTTTGACTAGTTTTGTCGTGGCGTCTGTACGTTCGTATCTCGCATAATTCAAAACTGGTTTTTGGTCTAAATTGGAAAACCGGAAGCGATACTTCACTTGAAGGTCATAATAGACTTTCACCAAAATTTATATTAAAATATAATGTAAAACATCTCAAATTTGTAAATAGGTCTTTTATATCGATATGAATGTATTTACTATATTTTGGTACAAATTGGTGAGCCGAAAAGGGTACTTTACTCGAAGGTCATAATAAGCTTGCATCAAAAATTATATTTAAATTAAATACATAAATCATATGTTTCGGTAATAAAGGTTACAAACGCAATTTGGTTTCCAATCCCATTAAACATTTTTATTACTTGTTTTAAGTGTTAAAATTGAGTGCAAAATACTAGTTTTCCTCTCCATTTGTTTGTGTGTGTGTGTGTCAATAGATGGGTGTCGCGACGCCGAGTGTCGTTTTTGAGATACTGCAATCTTCGGAAACTAGTTACCAAATTCAGATTCATTTTTTGAGGCACCGATTGATAGTTTAATAGGCGTACAAGGAAGTCATGTGTTGTCCTCATCAGATATTTTATGTAGTAGAATAATGATTTTTGTTATAAGTATTAATAAATAATATATTAATTCTAGCAAGAATAGATTGTGCTCTAAATGCTGTAAGTAAAAAGCCTCCTGATAAAATATTTTGGATGTCTGTTCTTCTAGGTCATTGAGAAACAAACTGTTGGTTCCCCTGACCCTTGAGCAGACCAGGTACCGCAGAAGTATCCTGACCTGCACAAAACATAAAGTTAAAGTAAAATTATTTGATTCTGAGGCTACAGAATGTTAAATATCAAAGTTGTGCTTTTGGAGTATCGCTATCTAGTATCCCTCACATACTCTACGTTCATCTGATACCCGGGTGTGGCAGGTTGTAGGAAGGTTGTAACTATTCAATGACAAATCACCAATTAACATTGGGTATTTTGATCTGATTTTTTTATTAATATTACAAAATAAAATAAGTGTTGGTACGATCACCATTTTGTCTCAAGATTGGGAATAACAGTTTAATACGGCTTAAAACCTTTCTAAGGTTTTAAATAACAACAATATAAAGTTTGGTTTAGCCGTTTTTCTATGAAAAGCAGACAAAATATCTAGGTTTTTTCATTCTTCCCTATTTTGTTTTTAAGTGGCTGATAGTAGGTTGCTATTGCTTAAAATCTTCTTCGGCTCTATATCACAATGGAAAAAAGTGTTGTAATGAATTCAGTCATTTTATCTTGAAAAGTGTAGAAGGAAAACTAACAAACATGTAATAATTTATAAGATTAGCTAGCATCCAAGAATTTTTTTTTTTTCTCAGGAGACTGGACTGGGCATTCTAAGGGAAATAGGTCTCACTGCACAATCAGGATTGGGTGAAGGAGAAATAACTTATCGTTTGATGGGTATTTCATTATCGAGCCGGGTCACTGCAGCTCTTACAGTACCACATGTAATTAGGTTAGTTAATAATAAAACAAAATAATTTATTTTATACAGTTTAAACAATAGGTTTGGTAGAGATTAGTGTTGTTATTAAGATATGTCAAAATAAATTTTTTTCATAATAAAATATGGTCTTAAATTAGGTGTGAATTTCCTATCCACTACTATTATAAGAGGAAATTGACCATTGGTGCACTTTCATTAAAAACGAAAAAAATCAAACAGCAGAAAAACGTTAATGCTGAACATATTTATCAGAGAATGATCTGATCAAGTTTGCACTTTGCATGTTTGTATTAATGTATGCAGTACTGATTCCATGAATTTTTTATTGCCTCTCTCCTAAAATATATATGGCAGGCATAAATTTGCTATTAGGTGAAGAGATAATTTAAAATATTTGAAATTGGTACTTGATAGTATTCATACTATGTTTAAATATCTACTATTTAGAGATTGATAAATTATTTGCCATTTCTATAATTTTGTTTTTATTGAAAATTAGTTTCGAATGTTGTACATTCATCTTCAGTTCTAAAAACACACAAAAATTCAAAAATAAGCAGTTCAAAATACAGTTTGGTATTATTATACATATTAAATTAAATGTAATATAAATTAGTATTATAAAACATTTATGAATTATAAATTTAATTAAGACAAGAAATAAAATACATGTTGCTTACCACGGTTTAAGTAGATTATATCAAACAGAAAAGTTTGTATTGGTTGTCCTCGCACTGAACTAGCAATGAAAGAAAGGTGGGGTGTTTATAGGTAAACGGTTTAAGGGTTGGGATTTTTCCGGTAATTCCGGTGAGTAATTGTTTTTTCTGTTATAGATGGGGATAAATTTAAGATTGGACTATTGGAGATATTTATTTGGTCATTTAAGCAAAAATCTGGATTGGATTTGAAGAATTTTATTATTTCAAGTGCTTCATATATATTTAATTTGAGGCTGCTTTCAACATGTTATATTAATTTAACTCCTGAGTTTTTGATGAATTTATATTGTTTTTTTTTCATTTAAATGAATTGTAAAGTTGAAATTCTCAGTCTTATTATTATATTTTTGATAAGTTCCTTATTAAGTTCCTTTAATCTCTGATTTAGTGATATTCCAGTTTTTCCCGTGTATTTTGCTGCAGATAATCATTATAATTTTATGATTTGTTTCAATAAAAACAAAATTATAGAAGTGGCAAATAATTTATCAATGCATAATTAGATTGATCCTTCTATACCATCATGCAGTTGTCAACTGAATATCTGCTATGTTAAAGCATTATCAGATTATTCATTAAATAACTGAAACCATGTCCAGCACTTCTCTTTTTGATCCACTATGGATCACGCACATACAGTATATCAGCCAAACAACCTCATTTTTTTAAAACAGTAGTTTTAACACCCAATGAGCCTATTTTCCATGAAATTTTATTTTAATGTGTTCTTAATGCTTGAATATATGTTTAAACTCCTTCATACACCACATGCAATAATATATATAAAGGAAAAAAATGAATAAACCTAACACATGAGGCTTTTTGTAGATTTAGTAATCGCTCAAATACAGAGTTAGCCAAGGTGTAACTTTAAGGTTGTGGACATATTTTTAAGGATTTTCTATTTATGAGTTTATACCCAGATAATTTTTAGAATCAGATTATTAACATGATTTATTTTTTTATATGACACTGTAGGCAGCCAAATCTATTGTATAACCTACTATATACACACAATGCCCTCAAAGTGGTAATGGAAACCTTGAGCACGAGAATAGATGAAGCTGTCCCATCACTTCACAGTCTCTTTGCAACATTAGCTATTAATAATCCTCAACAATCAATACAGGTATGATTTCTAGTTAAACTATTAATTTGTCTTGTACTAACAGTTAAGAGGCAAATTAAGATCTTATTGATATAAAACAGAAAACAATTATAATTTAAAATTATTACTGGAATTAATGATTTTCAATAAAAAAAAATAATAATAATAATAATAATTAAAAATAATGAGTTATTTCTTTGATTTTTCAGATGTGCAATTCATGTGAAATTGGTAGAATTCGTAAAGAAGGAAATGTACGATTCACATTAGATGATGGTTCTACAGTATCTGCGAATAAAGAATCACTTAGTCATTCATGCCCTGTTTTTGAGGCTATGTTCCGCGGTGGATTTAAAGAATCATTGCAAAGCAGTGTCCGACTCTCTGATATTTCTGCAGATTGTCTCTCTCACTTGACCAAGGTAATAATAATTGTCTCTATTCCATTAATTGGTTCATAACTATGTTACATATAGCACATCCAGAATGAAAGATGTAAAACTCAAAATTGCTGACGCCAGAAATTTTAATAGTTAGAACTGCATCATCCCAAAGAGCAGCCAGACCCTGTAATATCAGTCTAAACCAATAGACATCAAAGGTGATCTTCCAGCAACACTTGCTAAAAGAAACACTCTGGGAGCTTCTATGTAGAGCTTGAATGAACTTCTATTTAGAATGAAAAATAAATTTGTTTTGTTAGGATTTTCTTTAATGTACAAGAACAAAATTTTGAAAATATTTAAATAATATCTACAATCCATCCCATTTGTAAGCCTTTATTAAATAGAGATAGTCGGTTATTTTAATATATTGTAAATTTTCCATACTGGTTATTAGCGAAATTAAATGAATAATTGAACCAGCATAACATGTTGTTTTTTTTACCATTTATTCCGTTAATCAGTTATTTTTACTTGCTGGCTTCTTAAATTATTGTTTATTTTTTAAAACATTTGGTTTATACTAAATGATCGGTGATATTAATTTGGATTATCAGAATGTTTAATAAAAATCTGTAACTGAAAAAATAGTTGTGATGAAGGATAAAATTTAATTTGATATATGATTTCTCAAGGTAGTTAAAAAGTAAACAAACAAAAACTGTTAAATCCAGAAGACTTATGAAGTAATGTATGATTATTTGAAATTGTTTGATCTACTTTACATAATTATTAACTGTGCAACACATTACAGGTATTACATGAATATTGTTCATGCGCTCTTCCAAAGGATTTGTCTGTTTTACTAGAGATGATCTCTGTTTCTGACAGGTGAGATTTATTTTTATTAATTGTAATCCTAGATATATGTATCATCAATTATAAAAATAATGAGGTTACTATTCTAGGGATATGAATACCCATATTTCTGTATTCCAAAAAAGAATCCAAATATACCATTTTCAACTCACATTGTTTATAAATTCATTAATTCCTCTAACTAAAAGGGTCTGTCTGACTTGCATTATCCTGATCTTATTAGGAAAAGTAAAGTAAGCCGAAGGTTACGTGAATATTTCCTTTTATTTGCTGGCCTATGGTATAAATTTTTAACTTTATTGAAAGGTTGGAAATCTACACTGGTTATTGTCCAGGTTTGCTATAACTACTATTCATTGACAATGCTATGAAATATACAATTTTAGTGAATAATAAATTGTAACATTCTGTAGCTAAAGCGGCCTGTAAAATTTGTGAGATAGGAGCAAATGGAAAAGGGGATAAAATTGATATTTAAAATTCAAAAATAACTTTATTGCAATCATACAAATTTTCATAAATGAATAATATCTTTCAATTTATTATGCTTCTTATTATTTAGGTTTTTGCTACCAGACCTGACTGTAAAAGTCCTTTCTGTAGTGAGAGATAACGCTCTGAGTCATGCTACTGCACACCAAATTTATGACTGGGGCTTGAATGCCGGTCAACAGTTTGAAGTTTCAGCCAACCTTTCTGAGGACGTTGTCAAGTATATGTTTACTGGTGATATGCTTCCTTCACAGAGGGTGTCTGCCGTTTCCCGGATTTTAGAATCTGAGAACAAAGACAGATTTCTTGAGGATATAAGATTACTTATCAAAAATGGCATTGTAACTTATACTAAAACTCATAGATTTCCTAATTACAAAACGTAGTTTAAACTAAGACTTACGAGGAAATGATAAATGTAATTTATTTATGAATTTAAAAAAAAATGTATTGTTTTTCATCAGGTATTAGATTCTCGTGTGATATGGTAATATTGTGTGGGTATTCTTTCGTTTCCATGATGAATGTGATAGTTATTATTTATTTAGTAATCATATTCAAAGTACATAGTGATCCATGATGATTTTTAGAACTTGATGCCGCAAAAGCTCAATTGTATCTGATTTTCTTAACTCCATAGATGTGCACACTATTGCATTGATTTACAACATGTTCCAAACTTTTTTAAAAATGATTTATGCAATTTTATAGAATGTATATTGAATGATCATGGTGTGCTAAGTTCAATAATCTTGTAGTAATTCATTGAAATATTGTCCAATATTATCGATATTTCTAATGGATAGCTTATAAGCCTCGTAGATATTATATAATTGTATATAAACAAATAAATCTATATATAAATATATAAAATCATTTAGACCATGGTCATAGGTTCTTTCTTCTAATGGTGTAAATAATTGAATTTGTAATAGTTTGTATAATAAAATTTTAAAATATTCTATTTCTTTAGTTTTTTTTTGTCTAATTTTAACAATTTATTTTACTAGCTAGTACATTTAATGTATCAGCGGTCATTGTTTCATAGTCTGCCAATTATTTATATATTATCTTTAAATGCACTAATGAATATATTGTTTAATTTGTGGATAGTGATAGTGATCATGTTAATTTTTTAAATTATGACAAAATAATTGTTTTGTAAATGCCGTTTCTAGGATGTTTTCCAGATTTTAATATCATTATTATTTTAAAATAATATAACAGATATTATTTAAATTTATTAATGCTGTCGACTTCCGCTCACTACGCTCCCTCAAGAGATAAACAAAACGCCAACGAAAAGTAGGAAATTCATATAAATGCATTGGTACCATTTTTCATGTCTTTTATGTTTTATTTAGCTGCAACTTGCAGAAATAAGTTCTAGGTCTAAGGTCTGCCTGTTTCTGGTATCATCTTCTAGCAAATTATGTAAAGAATATGGTATTGGCAGATACCCTGCAATTATGGCAATCATTGGGCCCTTTGGAGTGGTTTAGTCAGTACCCTCCCTGTTTATTTAATTAATCAGACAAAAACTATAAAGTAAAAAAAGGAGACTTTAGTCACTAATAATTTTTGTAATTCTTAGATATTGTCCTTCTCCAGGCCTTGTTCAGTGGCTCTCCATTTTCAGTTTTGTATCCTTTTTAATTTTAGCAAATAAAACTAGCTATTACTTGTTTGAAAGCTATCTGTGATTATCAGTCGGCTGAAACTCATGTATTTTTTTTTTAGAATATTTAAAAAAAGTGCTTTTTTTATTAAAACATTTCATTGAGGAAAAAACATTTTTTTATTGCCATAACTATATGCTTTTGAACTTAGGTTCTAAAACGTCTGAAGCTGTGACATGAATTGCATGGGAACAAGCTGCCTAATCATCACTGACTTTATTTTCAGAGTATCTATGAATTACTTTTTTCTTTTTCCGATGACTGTTATAGTCTTGTATTGGACCAACTCCAAGCCTAGAGATTGCCTATATTTTTTTTACAAAGTTAGAATGATTAGATTTATTAGCAAAATATAAATTTTAGTTGACCCAGGTGGTATAATATTTTCTCAGAATTAAATTTTGTGATTAAACTCAGTTATTCCTTTATTGGACACTATTTATCATACATTTGTTTGAAATGCTGGTGATAATTTTAAAATTATTAGGATAGCATTATTGAAAGCTATTAATTTAAAAAAAATAACTTGATAAATTTTTAAATTTTTCTTCAAATATGAGCTTCTTTTTGCAATGCTACCCATGCTTTGCTTTCGAGAAAAAAACAATGTTTACTGTATGCACCATTTGTGATGTGAGATAAAATGTATTATTTTTGTTATAATCATTGTAAATACTGCATTTATTAAATAGAAATCTGCAAATTAATGAATTATAGAAAGGTTTGTTAAAAAATTAGAGTTTTTATATGTTAATTTTTTTTCCTTTTCATATTTATATTTTTCATGTATAAAAAGTCATTTATATTCAAATAAAGGGAGGCAGACTTATTTTAACTATTTGATCATAGCAATAAAATTAATTCAATTCTAGGCTACATAATGTACATAAATATTTATTGAAGAAATTATCATGTAATGATATGTTAAGTTAGGTACTAAACAAAATCTGTGTGCAAAGCAGAGATCAAGAGAATTATTGCTATTAACATCACCATAATGAAGAATTGTATCATCAAGGAATTGAGATATTGGCCCTATTTAAAAGATTTTATTTTTTTTGTAAAATGTTATATTCTTTAGTGAGATATATTATTAAAAAAAAAACATTATGTTTGTTACTACATAATAACTGTTTTTTTAAAAATTTTTATTTATGTTATCTTTTGTAATTCATCTTAGAATACAGTGAAAACATTATTAATCTGTGATAGTCATTGATATACATGTTAGGTTAATGCTTGTTTAAGTTATATATATTAATTTTCTAAATCTATTCTATTCTAATGATCTGCATCTGCTATTTGATTTGTTGAATACATGAAGTAGATCTCCTCTAATGAGATGAGGATTCCTTGTATTATGGCAAAGGGTGTTATGATATATTTCTGTAAACATTCCATTAGCTGGAATAATGGATGCTGTATTTGTTTGTAATTCAATTAATAATTGTTAAATAAAATATAATTTTTAATTGTGAAAATGGGTCAGCCCTTTAGTTTTTATTGAATTTAATCAGATTATTGATATTTGATTATTTTATTGAGTTCAACCCTTAATTTCTTTGTTTTTGAAGCCAACCACACTTCCACCTCCTGAACTGTACATATTTTTATTTTCTCTGGTTACATTATGTTTAATTTTTGTTTTTATATTTTCATAATTATTTCTTAAACTTTAGACTGATGTAAGTTTTATGAGATATAAATCTCAGTTAGTTATTCTAGCGAAATTTTATGCTTAAAAAATGGAACAGTCCACCCACAACCAAATATGGATGAAAATGTATACATTTTTAGGTATAACTTTACAATCAGGTTGCATTATCAGTGTCTGCATCTGAAGTTACTGGACACTCTCTAGCATCATATGTCCTTAGTATCTGCTTAGTATTCAATTGTAATATTCCTATTCATTGGAATTATTAAAATTATTTCGGCTTTAATTAAATATTATTTAAAATTATTAATGATATAAACAAACAAAACCCTATGATCCTTTTTAGTTGAGGCCGGGCCCTTACCGTAGGGTTGACGTTGCCAATTTTACAGAACTCTAAATTTCCTGGAAGTTTAATCGTTGCCAATTTTACAGAACTCTAAATTTCCTGCAAGTTTAATAAGTAGCGTGTTGCAAAATTTGTGACAGCTACTGATATACGAAGCCGTCAATATTTACGAAAATGTAAAAAAAAAAAAAAAGTTAGATAAGGTTTAGATACGCCGAGATGGTTTCACCTTAATAACTATTTTTCAGTGCAGGTTAGTATGAAATCTATAATAACCAATTTTGCAGAGGATTTAATTTCCTACAAAATTCATAAAAAATATTTTTAATTATTCCCAACTGACTCCAAGAAATATTGAAATAACAATTTTAGTGAAAGTTGACTGTTAACTGAAAATGTCACTCTATGTTCAAATTAGTATTCCTGAATGTAATATCATCTTTAATTCATTATTTATGTATTACATACGTATGGTAATAAGATTACGTATTCGTAATCGGGGGAGACGGGAGGGAGGGGGAAGGAAAGAATCGATTGAAAAAGAAAGACACAAATTTTCAACACATTTACAAATTCTTATATTTCAAGAAAATACTAATAAGTGCCGACCATCCCCACTCAAGACTTGAGGATTCGGATACTTAAAAGTGCATTTTGAGGAAATTATAAAGTGCATTTACCTCTTAACACTTTTCAGCCAACAGTCAAACCTCAGAAAAGTTGAACAATAAAACAGTTCTAGCTATAAGCCCCACCCAAAAAGATAAAAGAGGATTCTGTCTGACCTTTCGGTGGCCCACTCTCAGAGGCTCTCAAGGCCTATTGGTGGTTGATCATCTTTTTGGGTATATTCATTTCTTCTAACGGATGGTGAAGGTACGTTCGGATTACACTGTCGAATGCACATTTGAAATCCAGAAAAAGGCGATATATGGTATATGGCCATTTTGTACACGTTTGCTTTTTCGAGGATCATTCTCAAGAAGCACGGAGGGAGCATGGGAAGGGCGAGTTTCTCAAAAACGATATTCAAGGACAGCTTGAAGGAACTTGAGAGAATTATACCTAGGTAATTTTCACACTTTGTCTGATCGCCTTTCTTGTGAAGTGGACAAATAACGGCTCGTCTCCAAACTTCAGCGATCCTTTCTTCTTCCCACTAAGTAAGAATGAGATTGTGAAGCTTCTTCATGAGTCCCTCATCTCTATACCGCAGCCTCTCCGCCTGTATACCAACCAGTTCTTTGGCCTTTTTCTTTTCATAACGGTCACCTCGTTTTCTTTCTCATCCAATTGCTCCGAATCATTTGGCCGAATAGGCAATAGCTCCCTCTTCTACATCTTCTTTGTTCTTGAAGTGCCTCCTCCATCTCTTCAGAATGTCTTTCTTTTCCGTCAGTAAATTCCCATCTAAGTCTATGCATGAAGTGAGCCTTGGTTTGAAGTCAGACCTGCCTTCATTTACCAATTTGGAAGAAGAGCTGACTTTTACGCCTGTGGCTCTCCAGATCCTCCATCCTTTTGTTCTCTCATGGTCTTTCTTCCTACGATGGATGTCCTTTCCTTCTGATTTTGCAATCCTCTTGAACTATCCTGGTATAACGCTGGCTCATCTTCCTGTAATCCTCATTCTTCCTAGTTGTGACAGCTAAGCACATGGCCGCCCATAGAAATATCGAGCCTACCGACAAATTTTAACTCCGGCCTACGAATACCAAGGTTTTTTTCCCCTTCCCTACCTAGTGAATGATAATTCATCACAATTACTAGTTGGTATATTTTATACTAAGCCATATTCTTTTTCAGTGATTATTTTGGAAGGGAAAGTTCCCCATTTCCCTCCCCTCTCTCCCATTAATGCTCGGAAGTGCCTAAAACTACTGTAAATGCTAATCTTGAACAGATTTAGTAGCAGGCAGGGAAGCAATCATTCATTCAGAGTCGCTGATATCCTGGAAGATACGTTTGTATATTTGACTTAAAGATTTCTGGGAAGGTATACAAAACAATACGGATCCAGGAATTTTCTAAGGGGACTTAATTTAACTACCATACAAAAATAATATTTATAAACTAATTTAGCAACATAGAATTCGGAGTTTTACGTTTAAATGAGGGCATATCAAACACTTCAGTTTTAAAATTATATAATTCTGGTACAACTTAGTGTATTTAATAGACTTAAAACTTTCCTTTACAGGTCAGAAACTAAACTATTTCTGATTACTGAATGTGATTTAGAATGTTCATTTGACTCTCTAGATTAGAAAATTTCTTTCAAAGTTAGTACATTTAAACATTTAACTAGATTACTGACTATAACTTCGAAAGTATGTTGCGTGAAAAAATTACTTGCTTGATTAGAGCAGCCAACCGGCTATCAGAACGTGGCGTTAGAGTCTTGTGTTGTTACGTTTGAAATATTGACACGTGTTGACATTCAGTGAACAGTGCTGTGATAAAACATATTTGAACTTACCTGGAAACTTTTTTGCCTATAATTTATTTTATTCAATCAACATGTTTAGTCCAAAGTTTGTGTACGTTGTTGCTGGAATATTTACTATTTATTTCTTTTTTGCTACAATGCAAGAAAAACTTTTGAAAGGTGTTTACGGCGATGGTGATAAATTTGTATTCGTTATGACCTTGTTGTTCGTTAATGCAATGGTATGTTATCCTTATACATTATTTATAAGAGCTATTGATCCCTATACAGTTGAAAAACCAATATCAACTTTATGTTTTTGTGCATTAGCCTTGCTTCAAATACTAGCTATGTCTTCATCTTTCATGGCCCTCCAGTGGGTTTCTTATCCTGCTCAAGTATTAGCCAAGTCAAGTAAGCCCATACCAGTTATGTTAACTTCAGTTATATCTGGTCAAAAGACTTACCCTTTGCGGAAGTATATTATTGTATTCTTGATAGTTTTTGGTGTGGGTACATTTTTCTACAACAGTGAAAAAGCTGCTGCTTCACATAGTAGTTTGGGAATCGGTGAGTTATTATTGGCATTGTCTTTACTTATGGATGGTATTTTGAATTCATTGCAAGAAAAACTCATGTTTAAACACAAGCCGAATTCAAATTATTTAATGATGGAAACAAACAAGTGGGTCATATTGATGACATTCGCTATTATAGTACTTTCTGGAGAAGGTGCAGAATGCATTAAATTTGTACAAAAATATCCTAGTTCATTAACTTTAATTTTCGGGATGTCTATTTGTGCTGCCTTAGGCCAATATTTTATTTACAAAGGTATCATTGAATTTGGTACGCTTAGTGTTTCAGTAATAACAACTGTTAGAAAATTTTTTACTGTATTGAGCTCTGTAATTTTGTTTGGACACTCTCTTCATTCAAGACAATGGATTGCTGTTATATGTGTGTTTTCTGGTCTCCTATTAGATACTTACTTTGGAAAAGGTGCCAAAAAGTCTGTGAAATAGAGGTCCATTTTTCGCAGTAATTTTAATAAATTCAGACTTGCTGATTTATAACTGTAGATCGCAGTGTAAATATTTATGTGTGTAAATATTAGATTGTGTATATTCATGGTTTTAAGACATGTCTTATTTAATTTGAGATTGATCTAATCCTGTTTCGAAGTTCCAATAAACTCTATGGAATATTTTTTTCTCTAAATAAATAATTATAAATTTATTGTTTTTTCATCATTTGGTAAATTGTCATGATGATCACGCATAGTTCAGCTTGTATATATAGTGTATTATGTGTACCTTATGTAATAATTATTTTAAGACCTCAAGAAAAGTGATATAAATTTGCTCCACATTAATTTTGTGATCCCTGTATGTTATTTATTTTTATTTTGTTATCCATATGTTTTATTTATTTATTATTTTGTTATAAAGATAATGGCATTTAATTTTGATGCTGGTTTTTTTGTTTTAAAAGTTTATTGTTTTAGTGTTGTATTAAGTAATTCATATTTTAATAGAGGAATATATTAAATTGTAAAAGCTTATTGTTTTATGGAAATGTTAACGTTAATAATGATGTCTGTTACTGAGTTATTAAATGTTTTTATTTATAATAATATTGTATATATTATATGTACTAAGGTTATTTATTAGTAATGTACTCTCTATGTACATTGAATCCAGAATATTCCTTCTTTATAACTGCTTCCTTTGTTTATTTTTATAAATGACTTTAATGCAAATAATGAATAGGAATAAATCACACCACTTATTGTGATACTTTTATTTATTTAAGCATTTCATGATTATTAATTTAGAAATAGTCCCGTAATTACTAATTCTGTTTTATTTACTATACTTTCTTTCTGCAATGGCATTAGTATTACATTTATTAGGATAAGATAATTCCTAATGTTGTAGGTTTTGACTTATATAATATATTCAGCTTTCTAAGCCGTTGTTTATTAAATATTTTTATAGACACTGGTTTATTATTTGTGGAGATAATATATTTTTCTTTGCACCATCAGTTAAGACATCAGAAAGAACTTTAGTGTTCCTTAAGTTTAATTTATTTTGGTTAATCTCATTTTTATGTGATATGCTGTTTAAATGTAAATTAAGGAAAATAGATGTTAACAATATGTTTTAAATAAATCTTGTAACTCCTCTAATCTGTAAATGAATTGTATAAACTATTAAACATATCATGCTAATTTTCATAGTACCATATACATAAGTACTTAAATGTACAGAATTAATAACGGTTAAACTTCAATATAAAATAAATTTCTATCTAGTCTTCTTAACTTATTATTTCTAAGATGTTCCATCAACTTCAGTATTGTTTTTTTTCTTCATGAATTCTCCATTTTTTTTACCATGTTGGTGTGAGAATCCAAAATTTGCTTATGCATTCTCAACATTCCTTTATACAGTTCATATTTCCTTTATTCATCTAAACCAAATGTAGTAGTATTTAAGTTACTTTGTAATTTCACTGTCGGCACACTTCTATTATTAAATTAAGTTTTAAAGAGGATGGTTCAGTTTTTGAGAACTGTAGATTTTTTAAAAGGGGTTAGAATTCCAATCTGTCATTTTACAGTAATTGAGTAACTACTTGAATTTAAGTATCTCTTCTCTATAAGCACTTCTCTATGCAGGTGAAACTAGAATATTGGGTGGATTGAAACACCACGGCAGTAAATGCAAAGATTAGTGCCCTGAACGTTCTGAACTATTTTGCATGAAAAACCCTACAATAAAGGAAAATAACCTATCCAAGTACATAATTATTCTGTTAGACCACTGCTTTACTTGAAGTCCACGTACTAAAAACTGCACTGCAGAGGAAATCACGTGCTGAAAAGGTTTACTGCTACAAGATGGGGGATGGAAGTAAGATCATTACTATAACTAGTTGAATAGCATTAATCAAGTTTGACATAACTGAAATTAGAGTTATAAGAATGATTGTGTTTTTATGGCTGCAAAATCCCACTCCTATTTTACTAACTAGAACATTTGAATACTAGCCAATTTTTTGGCCACTTTAGAAGGAGGGCTGAGTCCTAAAAGTCTTGAAAATCTCTGGCCGTAACAAGATAATTTGTTCCACCTATGGATGTCCATCCCTCTCAACCAACATATCTATTCTCCATTCTCTCGGCCATCTCAAGTTTTAACTCTCTGATCAGTATGTGGACGAAGCTCCATCTCTCAGTTTTCTTGTGGTAAGATATGGAAGAGACTTGTCATTAAATGCCCCTTTATTGAAACCTTGCAGAAAGCGGTTGTTGGACAGCCTTCTGTTTTCTAACCGGTCTTTCCTCTCAACTCTACATCAAAGTTTTAATCATCCATTCTCCGTCTCAAGAGTTATTCAATTTCTATCCTCTGAAGACTTGCACAGACTGTAACAGAGGCCTTTTTTAACTACATAACGCTCCACCCAATGGCTAAGAGTGAACATTGGTGCATAAATCAATAAAAACACTTCATAACTTATGAAATAGTGACTAAGTCCTTTTTTTCTCTATTTGTTCTGTAATAATTTAAGCCCCGTAGATTGAATAAAGGTTTCAATTTTTTGTATTATTTCACTCTTATAGAAATATTTTGAAAATCTAATTCCTCCAAACCCTTTGGAATTTCATTGATGAATCTTCTTGACATGTATAGATTTTGATATGTAACTTCTTAGGGAGTTAAATAAAGTTGTTTGTTGGAGTAAAGATAAGCCACGTTTCTTCCATTAAAATCTTTCTTATTCCTCCAGATGTCTGTTAGAGAGGAGCAGGAAGGGAAGGGACAAACTCCCAGGGGTCTGGGTTTCCGGGGGATCCCATTTAAATAAAATTTTATTTTATGTAAAAAAATAAACTCTTATTATTTAAATGTAGTAAGTTTAATTTTCTTAAAACCTTAATTCATACATTAATATTATTGACTAAAATAAAACATGAAATATTAAGGGAGCAGTATTTTCCCTCCCCAGGTCTTGGTTCAGCTAATTGCAGCTCTGTTCCTCCATATGTAGTTTGTGAGAAAGTACGTAATACATAGTTTATTTTTCAAGAATGAGAAGTAAGTCTTATACTTTCATAGAAAGAACTGTATATTTTTATATGATTTTTATTTGCTCAGATAAATTGAGATTCCCATGAAATTCTATTTCAAACCATTATATCTCAATAGGAAGTAAAGATTTATTTTTCTATATTTTACTTTACTTTTTTTTTACGAAGCTTTTATTATGTATAAGATATTTATTGTGATGCTGTAACATCATTAAGATGTATTGTTACAAAATATATTCTTTATAGAATTTTCATGTTTTACTTGGTTTTCCTTGCTTATTTTTCTTTGTCATGGAACATGCTGATAAAAGGAAGGATAAGTTAAAATGGAATAACTACCATGCATTTACTCATATGGAAGGAAGAGTTAAAATATGCATAAATGGCTTTTTTTTCTTCGAAGCATCAGCTCTCTCTTTTGTCAGTAAAATTTATTTTTATTTCAAGGAAATACATTTTTATTTTTTTTCTCCAAATACAAATTGGGTAAGCAAAGATGGGGTTACTATTTTTATTTAATCTCAGAATGTTCAGAAATTTTGTTAGCTTTCAATAATTGTTAAAATTACTATTAGTTTCCTTTGATATGGGTGAACACTAAAATTAGTGCACTTAATTGAAAAAATTAAGTTAATTGTTGAAACTCCTTGGTACTAAAATAAATTTTTTGTTTAAATATAACCATCTATCACTGATGGGAAATAGGTAACAGTGCTAACACTGGGGTTATTATAAATTTAATCTTGGCAGCTTGGTTAGTCAATGTATATTTGCAACAATAATCGTTGAAATGATTGCTATTTTAATATGATCATCATTGAAATTATTGCTGTTTTAATATGATCATAGGTGTGGGATTGAGCTAACTGGAGAAACCAATACAATCACTAGGGGAATGGCTTAAGGAATAGTGGTAATTTTGTGTGATGTAGCAGATAACCTTAATCTATTAAGGTATATACTATATATCTTTATAATCTTCCTACCAACTGACATTGAGAGAAATAATAGTTTTTAGACAGTTCCAGAATTATCAAGAAGCACCAAAAAGGCAATTAGTTGACACCTGACACCAATTGACAAATCAAGTGTGACATATTCCTAGAAGTTAATCCAAACTATAATATAGTTTAGGAAATACTTTTTTAAAAGTTTATTTTAATAAATGTATTCCCATTATCTTAATTTTATTTTGGATATTATGTGATACCCAACTTAAGACCATAGTTTAAAATAAATCATTTTTTTTTTCAATGCTACCTATTTATAATTATTAGTGTACAATAAAATACTGGTATTCGATGACTTATGTAGGCCTGAAGGACCGTGACACGTACTACCTACAATTAATAAAATAACCTTACATAACACTAATGGGCATAAAATACAATTATGTTTCATTATATTCAAATAAATAAACATAATAAAATCTAGACTACTTATGTTTTAATTCGCCCCAGTGTGCGCCGCTTGGACGAGTTGAAATTTATTTCGTGGCGGACCCATGAAATGCATCTCGAACTTCTCACTCTGGCTAGAATATGTTGGCAACCTGCAGGATAACTCACCCAATCTGCTCGAGTTCACATTCCTGCAAATATTACCCATTAAATGACAAATAAATACAAATTTATTCCCCTCATCCTCCTCCCTGAGAGACAGTACAATAAACTGCCCTACCGCCCAACAAAAAAGTAACATGATACACGCAAACTAAGAAAAGAAACAAATCTCTGAACCAGTTATTTAGTCTACTATACTAAGACACTCAAAATTAAATCTGATAAATTAACTAAATACCTAGATCTACTTAATTAAACCTATTTAGGCATTTTCATTACAGTTCTATATCAGCCAATGTAAAAAACAAAAATCTGGTGCAATTTAAAAAATCAAGGATTGAAGAATACGTCACGGTATCATGTAGCAATCCACATCGACTTGCATATAGAGATATTTCTTACAAACGATTTCACGAAAATTGAATGGACTAAATGACTTATTTAGAACAGAGAAGGCTGTGAAGATTCTGCATAATAAATCTCGTTTATTACAGTTTCCTAATTGATATAAGGCTTGGAGTGGCATGACTGTTATATTTATTATACTTTTAAATTTATACTTCTAATAAGATTTTTTACTTTCTTTTACCTATATACGAAATATATATTAAAGGGAAGTATTGCGATCGTGAAAAGTTTCGAATTCTAGTTTTCAACGGCAATACGCGTTTTAGGGTCTCCTTAGCCCAAATAACCAAGTCTCGCAAAAAATCCCTACTGTGCATGTGTGCGTGTTTTTATTTATTTTATTTTTTTTAAGAGGGTAGGTGGAAATCTTCAAAAGACGCGGATAGGCCCGTACCCATCCGTGCCTGAGATTTGTACCCACTAAAACCACCTCCCTACACCTGTTTCCCACCCTCCACTGGACCACCGTTAGGTATTACTTCATGGAGGGGGAGTGCCTGTGTGCCGTCTCATTGTTATGCTACCTGCTTTGTTAGGCTCGCCGTAACTTCTCTTCCTTCCTCAGCAGCTTGGTGATCTGTGCTGCTAGACGTTGGCCCACTATCCAGCACTCCTGGGAGATCTGGGTCGTTAGGCTGACGATGTTATCGGCAGTCGGTTCCGCTCCGCAGACCCTTCCATAGAAATTCGTCCCTCTATTTCTGTAAGTGGAAACAGCAGAAGAATATGTTATCCAAGCTCTCTTCTTTTGCTGGACATTCTGCTGTATTTTCCAGCTTAAATCTATACTGGTAGGCTTGAAAGCAGTCATGTCCTGTATGAATGGATGTGATCACGCTCGATATCAACAACCTGCTGCTGTGTCTGGGTCCTCCTACGTTGGGCATCAGTCAGGCCAGCGCTGTCGTCACTCTAGCCGCCTTTTCGCCCACCTGCTGGATATGCTCCTTGAACCTTAGCCTTTCATCAAATCTGACCCCGAGATATGTCAAGGAAGGCTTGTACTGGATCTCTTGTCTACCCACTATATGAGTGATTTCTTCCTTTATTTTCCTGATACTAATAAGAAGAGCTTCTGTCTTGCTGCCTGACAGTTGCAGCCTCACTGATGCCAGCCAATTGCGAATCAATGAAATACTCTGGTTGGTCTTTGTATTTTGCCTCGATCACCAATTTTATATCAGCAAACCCTACTGTTTGGTAGGTTAAGTCTGAGGACTTCGTCGTACATGATGTTCCACAGAAGGGGTCCCAGCACTGAAACCTGAGGTACTCCGCTCGTCATTTTGAACCTCTTCAGCCCCTTTTCTGTTGAACATATCAAGATCCTATCTTTAAAGTAGTCACTGACTATCCTACTGAAAAACGTGGGGACACCCATTTCCTGCAGAGCATCCACAATGCAGCCCCATCTAGCAGAGTTAAAGGCGTTTCTTACATCCAGTGTGATGACGGATCAATAACACTTCGCGCCTCTCCTCCACCTCTTCCCCGTGATAGCCTTCCGAGCAGTTTCTGTCACCAAGGTGATTGCGTTTACCGTAGGCCTCGCTTTGCGGATGCCAAATTGGCTCGTGGATAGACCTCTTAAACCTTCGGTTGTATCCTATTTCCTATGATTTTCTCCAAAGCCTTGCCAGTGTGTGTTTGTGTGACCAGTCTAGCTCAAAAACAAACAGTTGTACGAAACTGAAACTACGTATTTAAGGTAGGAGTATTCATGGAATAATACAGCAACTTTTTCGTCAAAACCGACTAATCGAAAGTGCCATTTTATATAATCGATTTACACTTTTTTGCAATTTTCTCGAAAACAGCTGTCAAGATTTTGATTAAACGTGCTGAAAGTCTTCTCCTTACAGTCCTTTAACTTTTCATACATGTAGTTCAACACCAAGGAAATGCAGGGAAAAAATTTATGATAAAAATAATATTTTATTGCGCCTTACTTAAAAAGTATGCATTTTATGGTAAATTATGCATGAAATCATGTGTAAGGTAATTAAATTATCTAAAAAACAAAAAAGAATCATCAAAATCGGATCAGTACTAGCAAATATACAGCGCATCGGACTAACCGGCAGTAGCAATTATATCATGGATTTTACAATTTTCTCACAAACGGCTCTTGATGATTTTGATGAAACTTGTCTAATGTCTTCTCCTTAAAGCCCTTTAACTTTTCATGTATGTTACTACATACATGAAAAGTTAAAGGGCTTTTCAACTTTGTATACTTATCAACTAGAAAATGCAGGGGAAAAAATTATGTTGAAAAAATATGTTATTTGCTCATAACTCAAAAAGTAAATATTCTATGGTTAATTATGTATGAAATCATAGGAAAAACAAAAATAAAAAATTATCTAAATCGTCCTCAGCATATCTCATAAGGACTACAAGACCCTGTATGGAAAGCCGAGCGCATCCGGAAGGAGAAGGATGCGATCGAACCTCCTTCCACCAAGCTGCCAACCTGTTGTTAACACGCTCTGCTGAGTTTATTTCGAGCAATGTTTATGTGAACTCTTTAAAGTTATGTTAAAAAGATTATTATTATAGGATGCGCGCACCGCACCAGATTTTTTTACTTAAATTATTTTTTTAAAAATGAATAACAGTAAATTACAAGAAGGTAAAAAATAAACATAAAATGATATACTTAAAAAGATACTTTAAAGATAGCTGTTATCTTGGTTTCCGCATCTATGATCTTTTCGTTGACTATTGTTCTTGAATATCTTTTTTCTTGTCTTGAGCGAAAAAGTTCGAAAGAGAAGTAAGGTCATGTTGAAGGAATCAATTTAGAACGATATATTTATTTTCTTCTCTTCGAGAAATATTATGACACTTGTAGATCTTAATTTCTACTTGAAGTGTTTTGTGTCGTACAATGGAGCATAATTAGTTAATGGTATTTTTTAATTCTGTTTGGAAATACCATTGTTTGCTTCTCTTCCCTAAAGTGTTTTTTTTTTTCCATCATTGGAGGCTGAAAAAATTACATTTTCCTTGTTTTGAAGCTGTATCTAATATAGTCATGACATAAGCACGCTCTAATTATACTTTAGTTAATCGTCAGTTGAGTTAACATTGAATAAGAAGTTACATAAGTAACGCTAAACACTACCTTGACTCAGTTCCTTTTGTAAACATTAAGGTTATATTGTTACGACACGAAAAATGTTAGATACTGAAGTAGAATATCGAGAAATTTTTAATGAAGAGGAACAGCTAATTATAAAAAATGAATATAAGCGACTAAAAGGTAATTGTGACCTCTAATGGGTAAAGGTGTAGGGTAAATTTCGTAGATAATAACATAATCTAAGGAGATGACCATTGATTTGAGTTAAAATTCAGAGCTATATGGATAGTCTAAATTTTAAACTTTAATAAAGTTCTGCAAGTTCATTTATGTATTGCTATCCCTACTGTTTATCAGAGGTTTTTTAAACACCCCCTTTATGTTGTTACTGATTTAGGCTTATTCCCATATAATTTTTATTTGATTTGATATATTGCATTACTTATCCTTTTTTATTCAGATTTATTTTTCAGAATATTTAAAATAACATTGACCAAATTTGTTAAATGACAACATTTAACAGTATACAACTACTTTTTAACAGTATACAAATACTATACAATATTGGTGTGGTTATAGTTGACCAGAGATGTAATTTTAAGAACTGGTCCGGGATGCGGTAGATGAAGAACACTATTCAGTGTAATTTGTTTTTATGGTTTGCTTTCGTTTTGGCCTAAGTTTTAGGGCATTGTCTGGGCTAAGACAAAACAAGATAACAACAGTGATCACAAAAGCAAGATAATAGCAGTGATCACTGTTGTCTTATTTTTTCTTAAAACTTAGGCCGAAACGTCGTACAATATAAATAAGTTACATTAATTAGTGTGCTTTTCATTGATCACACCACCTGATCAATTTTTTTTTATATAATATAAAGTTATATGTACTTTCAGCTGTTTTGTTAAAATAGTATCATGAATAATTGTTGCTTTAATAAATACATTGTTAATTGTTTATTATGAACTCGTGCTTAGTTTTACCCAACTTTATTTTATGTAGGATCCAATTTAAATTGTCTTAATATTGCTGTATAATAAATAATGCTAGTCCACAACTTTCAGCTAGAGCCTGGAAATGGTTAGATATTGTAATTAAAAATATATAAAAAATACAGAGCAGTAATTTCAAGTTAATAGTTTAATACAAGAAAAGATAATGTACTTCCCTATTGCATTAATGATCTTAACTAAACTAGCAGGTTAAATATAAGTTTTATTATTAATGATTTAAGTATTCGTTTTTAAAGGAATCAAGACCAACTACTAAAGATTAGTAAATTTTAGTTGTGGGTTTTATGTATACAGCAAAATAAAGAACCTCTGAATAAAAAATATAGGATTTTTTGTATCAAGTTTTATAGCATCCTACTAATTTCCTGAAATAAAATTGTAAATCACAACAATAATAATTTATGCGGAAAATAATAGGAAGATCTCATAACAGTTTTAGTCTCCCTAATACCAATAAATAATTGACCTCTCAACATTTTCCTAATTCCATTGTGACAGAAAAATATTAATACAACAGGGGTAGCATGTCTCACATCAACAATCTACAAGAGACAAACCTTGTAGAAATAGTGCATCACTCCGAGATAATTCCATATGCATTTATCAATTATATGTTATATTGACTATGCAGATATTGCAGTTTATTCAAGAGCTCTATTCTACCAAAATTTCCATAACTTTACATTGATCTTATTTGCCTCCTCTTTTCTTTGTTTATTTGACTCACGTGAGTAATGAAAGAAAACGACAGTAGACATTATAATCACATTAATATGAGAAGGCTACGTTTGTATTGGGTATTTATTACCTGGTATCTATTGCAGTTTACATATGGAGGATCAATATCAAATAATCTTTAGTCCCTTAATTTATCTGCTGTTCCACATCTAACGAGGAGCTATTTATAAAAATTAGTGTCTTACCCTGGTTTGTGCAGTTAAGACTGGTGGTACTAGGGACACTGCTCTTTACCTTGCAACATTTAGTTTATTAGAGGAAAACATTATTTATTTAAACTTAATATAAACACTGCAAGGTGAGTTATTTCTAGCAGGCTTACATTTTCCGGGTCCTTAGTTTTACCTGAGTTTACGCTATTTAAAATAATAAATTTGTTATTAGTAGTGATGTTTTTTTCAGGCTTATGTTACTTGGATCATACTGGCTGCCCTACCTATAGTGATTCACAAGTGTCTTCTGTCTTCGATGATTTACGTAGTAATGTATTTGGTAATCCTCATTCTGGTAGTACCACAAGCAAATACTGTGTTGATTTTGTGGACCAAATGCGTTATAAGTTAGTGGCTTTTTTCATATGTTAAGAAAAAATTATAATAATGACTGTCAACATTAATTTTCCTTAAAGCCTATTGTTCGCTTGCTAACTAACAACTATTCACTTTCAGAATCTTACAACATTTTAATACTACTTCCAATGAATATAGTGTTATTTTCACTTCGGGAGCAACTGCTGCTCTGAAATTGGTTGCAGAGTCTTTTTTGTGGTTGAATAAATATGACAATCAAATGGGTATGTTTTTAATCTGATTACAGCATATATTCAGTTGTGTGAGATGTTATTTCTGACACTATTATTTATTAAGTGATCTTAATAATTATTGATTTAATTTATATCAATATCTGAATTCACAGTAGTGCCAAGTCCATGTTTCAAAGTTTCGGGGAACTCTACATATTTTAATATCACTTAACTATTTTTGTTTGGATGTTACTGGATTTTCAGATGCAAATGGTCTTTTAACATTATGAATTGGAAGCAGAACTTCACAAGGAATACAATTTTATCAAAATTGAACAAAATGGACTGAGAACTATTATGCATTAAGTTATCGATATTATTAATGAAATTTAAAAATAATGTCATTGTTCCACATTGAACAAGTTTACTGTATATAGTATATTTTGTTATTCATAAAATAATTAGTGGATGTAAATTTAATAGAATTTTATTATTTATATTTATAACAGTGACTGAAAGTAGTTTAAGTGGTGACTGAAAGTAGTTAGACTGAAAGTATTTCCCAAAATCATGGGCTTAGCTAAAAGATTGTTCTTCATTATGATGAAGACCATACATCCAAAGGCTGATAAAGAACTATTAGAGTTGGTATTAATGTAATATTTAGGGGATATCATGCATTGGTTCTCATTTGCATGATGAGTTAGAGTTTGTGGTTAATAAATGGATAATATCTATGTTGTTTTGTGCCTATCTTTTCTTATTGTTTGCTATGATTAAATTCCGATGTTATGATAACCACCATCAAGACATATAAATAGGGTCAATTGGCATTAGATTGTGTTTCTCTTCTCTCTCTTAACAGTTATGTCATAATTAATTAGACATCATAGTTAATTAAGAGACATAATTAACATTATCTTGTTTGATAGTCAGTTATATTGAAAAGAGGCATTAGGTGAATTAAAGTGCGAGAGATGTGCAAAAAATACAAAGAAAAAACCACTAACAAATGGGTCTCTTTCCATTATATAGAAGATCTTAGGTGGAATTGCTAGATTTTTTAATGATGCTTGAATGGCATTTGGTGTATTTAACTAAATGGTAAAAACGTAAGATAAAGAAAAATTATTGGCAAAGGTCAAGATTTGCTAACTTCCCCCAAATCCTTAAAATGCCAAACCATCATCTTGCAAGAGAGGTTCATGAGGCCAAGGTAGAAGGGACACAAACTTGAGGCAGGCCTCGAATCAAATGGGAGCCAGAGTATTAAGGAAGCCTTTTGTAAGAGGAACCTGCACTGAGAAGAGAGAAGAAGATTAGTGGAGGACAGGGGTGTATTGAGGCGCCTGTATAAGCAGGAACCTCACAACTGCCTTGTGGCAAAGAGGAACAGATCATGGATGATGATGAGTAATTATGATTATTAATCCAATTAATATGAGAAAAATAAACTTGTTTTTTAATGCTGATAATCCAGTTATGTCTTCATACACTCTTTAAAGTTCGATGCATTGGCATTATATATCTTTTAATATCTATTACTAATTATGCTGAACAACCTGCACTGGCAACAGGCAGGCAGCTAAGCACTGCCATATAAACCTCAGGTTGAGATCCTTTGGCTAGTGTATACTGAGGGGTACCAGTACGCCCTGCTACCAATGCTTTTAACTAACTAAACTTTAAAAATAAATTCAAATAATGAAATGTATATGCAGGATTATATACTATAATGGGGGTTCTCATATGTACTAGACAACAGAGCAGTAGGTTAATTAGTCCTTGGCGTGAGGGGAAGGAATTCAAATGGGGCTATGTTGAACATCAACATAAGCAGCGACGATGTCTCCAAGATATAGTTCTGATTTCTGTAATTGATGATGTTTAAGGTTTAGTAAATCAGCTTATTTTGGTAGAGTTCAGACAATATCTACTTTTCTGAAATCTTAAGCATTGCAACAATATCTCTCCATTGGAATTTAAGAAAATTGAAGAAGAGGTACCTCTTGGCAACAAAACCATGGAGTGGCCAGTATAATAATGGCCATAATTTTTAGAGAGAGTGGAAGGAATGAAAGACTTGTTGAAAGGAAAGAAAGGTCAGGTGGTAGAGAGGAAATAAAGCCATATGGTTACTATATGGGTAAGTTGTCTGTCTAACCTGCTCCCAGCGCGAAAGTCTACCTTTTTCTCTCTTACTCATACTCTTCACATTATCTCTAATATTAACTTCACTTTGGTGCTTATCGTATGTTGTCTGCTCTTATCACAAGTATTGTGTTCAATCCGCATTTTATTTTTACTTTGATGTTCTACCATACTCTCAAGTTCATTTATGTATTCAGTTATTTTCAAGTCAGAAGCCTTCAGATCTGTTAAGTTGACATTTCCTTTTATTCTACCTTTCTTACACCATTTCTTCTACCCATGTTACCTTTCTTACATCTTCCTTCTTATGAACTCCTTACTATATGTTATTCACCATATTCTCATTTTGTAAGTATTACTTATTTGTTTTATATTGATCTTGTCTTTTTACATCTTTTTTAATCATTTTGTTTATTTATTTTACATATCATTTGTTGTTCATTATAAATCTATCTCTTTTCAATTGAACTACACGAATGATTAAAGATAAAATGCGTAAATGGTCCTACATTGTTAATTAATATAATTACACCTAAGCTAAATATTCCATATTAGGCGATTACTATTTGCCTGTAGCATGTTTTTTTATTATGTCTATCCTCCTAGTTTTAGGTCTCCCAACATCTAATATGGGCAGTCGTAACATCTAAAATAGTCAGTTGACATCCGCATGGTGGTATAGAAGGATCAATCTAATTAGGGATTGATAAATTATTTGCCCCTTCTATAAATTTGTTTTATTGAAAACTAGTTTCGAATGTTATACATTCATCCTCAGTTCTAAAAACACACAAAAAATTCAAAAATAAGCAATTCAAAATATAGTTGGTATTATTATACATATTAAATTATATAAATCAGTATTATAAAAGATTTATGAATTATGAATCTAATTAAGACAAGAAATCAAATACATGTTGGTACTCACCAAGGTTTAAATGGATTATATCAAACCGAAAAGTTTGTATTGGTTTCTTCTTGCATTGTACTGGCAATGAACGAGAAATAGACAGAATATTTTTAGGTAAACGGTTTAAGGGTCAGGGTTTTCCCAGTAAGGCCGGTGAGTAATTGTTTTTTCTGTTATAGATGGGAATAAATTTAAGATTGGATTATTGGAGATATTTATTTGGTCATTTAAGCAAAAATCTGGATTGGATATCCAACTGAAGTGAACTGAGGATGAATGTATAACATTCGAAACTAGTTTTATATAAAACAATAATATATAAGTGGCAAATAATTTATCAATCCCTAATTACATCTAAAATACTTGCCCACCTTAAACTCCTTTCTTTTATATCCCTAGATGATGAAGTTTCTTAAATTACTTTTTTCGTAGTTTATTTATTTAATTAATCTTTATCTTCCTTATTTTTAAGATATGATCCAAAGTTGCTTCACTTTGTATAAAAATGTAAGTAAGGGTTGGCTTTTATCCTTTGTTAAGTGATATGTTATTATTCTATTAGTCTATAAGATCTGTAATACTGAACAAGTGAGATATTTTATTGATTATATTTTAGATATCAGTTCGGAAAAGCCAGTTTTCATGTATATGGAAGATAACCATACCTCTGTTCTTGGTATGAGAAATATAATCAGCCAAAAAAATATTGAAACTATTTGTCTTTCGCATGAGAATACTGTTTCTGCCTTCAAAAGCTCTTCTTCAGTCGATTCATCAATGTGTACATCTAATTCCTTGTTCGTGTATTCTGCTCAAAGTAACTTCTCAGGAGTAAAATATCCACTTTCATGGATTAATGAAGTTCATCGGGGAGTACTTACAGCAGTGACTGGCAAAAAGTATGTGATTCAAATTATATTTTTATTTTTAAAATAGTTTGAATAATGAATTTATATTATACCATTATCTCCAAATAAAAATTAGAAAGTATATGGTTTTACAACTTACAAGGGGAGTGCATGATCTATTGCCGATTTTAATCAAACTTTTTTGGATGATTCTACTCTGAAAAAAAGTTCAACCCTTTCCATCCAATGGGCCCTAAGAGCTGAAAAAAATAAAACACTCTGAAAATGCTTTATTTTATAAGGTGAAAAAAAATTAAGGTTAAAACAAATAAAAATACATTTTTCTTGCCTAAAAATCTACCCTTCAATTTTTTTTTTAATTCATAAAATCACCTTAAAGCACGGACACTTTGAACGATTCAAACCAAATTTGGACCATCAGTAAAAATACTTGAAGTACGCGTTTTAAATTCAACGTTATCTACAAAAAACCTTAATTTTGTTTTTATTTGATAATCACATTTTTTTTACACAGATCTTCTAAGATAATGCAGTTTTGTTTATATGTATGGAATATATATGAATATATGTATGGAATATGATACAATTGTATTGTTTTATGTACTTTGATTATTTTAGATCCAATTGGTATTGTTTGCTGGATGCAGCAACTTATTTGTCTACAAATCAAATGAATTTATCTTCAATAAAACCTGATTTTGTTGCTATGTCATTCTATAAAATGTTTGGATTTCCAACTGGACTTGGAGCACTGCTTGTACGGAACTCAGTTTCTAATCTTTTAGAAAAAACATACTATGGAGGAGGCACAGTTCTTGTCGCAATGAGTAAAAAAAATATTTTTGTGCCTAGACCAGTTCTTCATGAGAGGTATTAATCATTTTCTATACTATTACTTATCAGACAGTTTTGTTATAACATATTTTATATAACAGCTGAATAGAACGTGTAATTCATGACTGGGTTACATTATTTTTATTTCTGTATATTTCAATTTGCATCTATGTTTCAAGAGATATCTACTTATTAGTATTCCAGCAATATATTTTATGTTCAAGTACATCATTAGTTGGTATTTTTTTAATTGAATTAATTTTTAAAAAATTGATCATTTTTATTTTAAATTGTTTGTTATATTAATGATTAAAAGAGAACCTCGACAATTTTTTAGATTAGCTTCAATCATTTGTGTTTAGAATAGTTCATATTATAAGTTGGTAGATTCTCTGTTGATTTCATTCCTTAATTTTTTATACCTTAGGTTATTTGTTTGAAAAATGCCATTCATAAGGGAATTTCATTACTTCAGACTGTATAAGAACACTCCTTAATAAAATTATTTCTTTTTTTGAAAGTTAAAATACTGATTTGAGGTGTACAAAGGATCTTCCTTTTCTTCTCTGTTAATGATAGAATCCAGTATATCAATAACATTGATATACTTCTCAATATCAATGAGAAGAAAGTACAATAAGTTAATTTAACATCTATGAAATCGTAAGAAGACTTTTAAGATATGCTTGTGCCAATTATCATCAAAATCAGCCATGTCATTCCACAGTGCTGATGGCCCTATCTTCTTCTAATATTAGCTAATACACCCTTAAAAAATCGTTAGTAGGGTATTTACAAATGTATGTGTGCCAAGATCTCTTAAATTCAGCCGATCCATTCTACAGAACTGATCCTCAGACTATCTCAATGTCACCATAATACAATGTCATCAGGCTTATGTATGTATTTGTATCAAATTTCAGCTTGTTCGTATAATCGGAAGTGAATTAAAATTCTATTTCAAGATCTTATTGGTAGCAATGAAACTAAATTAAAGCGTTTAAAAATTATTTTTTGCAAGTCAATAATGATTTTTGCAAAACATATTTCGATGTATTGGCTAGGTTTTATTTAAGTTAATTCTTGATAGGAAAAGATCTCTAACCTAAGCCATTATCTCAGGTTTATGTTTTGAATTGTCAAGTTTTCATATGTCTAAATTTAGAGTTATTACTTTGATTCTTTATTGCAGGTTTGAAGATGGAACTATTAATTTTCTTTCTATTATTTCTCTGGATCATGGGTTTAAGATATATGAAAAAATTGTGAATCTTGATAAAATTTCCAAGTAAGTAGCATTTGGATTTTAATAGTCTAATATGTACTAAACTTTACACAGGCACTTACCTATAGTTCTACACCTCGTTTGATTCACTTCAAGTCTCTAATGTCTTTCCTTCGAGTAGTTAGGAATAGATAGTCCTATCTAAACTCCCAGTCAAAGTTTCGACACTATTTATACTATAAAAATCATAAAAAACATAACAAAATAAACCAAAAAACTAGATGACAACACTAATATATGTACAAAAATTCTTTGAAAACTTTAAGAAAGCTCAGTAGAAGACACACACGCACCTGTACAAGAAAAGTTACAGATATAACCTACTTGTTCCCCAGACATTGGGATATTGTTACCACTACACTTAAGTAACAAATGTGAATATAGCTATTTTTCTGGGTACAAAAAAAGAACTTTACGCTTTACTTTTAACTTTCCCATTGCAAATAATTCTTTTATCTCTGGGCCTTTTTGCTTCTCTAAGCCCTAGATTTGTGTTTATAAGGTTTTATTTTGCAAATGATGTTTCTGGTAAATTAATAAAGCTAAGGAAATTGAAAAATGTGATTTTTCACATTTATTAATTAAATGTGGTGGCGACCTGAAATGACATTAAAAGCTTTATTGTTAGTATGATATACTTAAAATTGTTGACATTGTGGTTGCGAGGGTCTGATTAAAGAAATAGAAATTTTTATAATAAAAACCAAAAAATAAATAATGGAGATAGCAGATACATGAAATGATGACTCAATTCAAATGTATCTGAGCTCATAATTAAAGCTTTTTTTTAACCTATTTTGAAGATGATTAATTATCTCATCCAGATATGTGTGATATATTAGGCTTTGGTTTTGGACCTCATTAATTTCATTTTTTACTACAAATTTGAATCATTGCTGCATTTTACTACTTCTCTTTCTTCTTTCTCCATAGTGGTTTTTGGGAAATCCTTTTCCCTAGTATTGTTTCAACATCTTCCTATCTTGAGTAAAGGACAAACTTGAATAAAGAAGTAGTTGACAAGTTCATGAAACTGAAAATTAAGGTTTCCACTATATCATAATAACAAGTATCTTTCAGGCATATTGAGCCACTATTTTTGTTTGTTTTTTCTGTTATTTAAGTTTTTTTGTTATAAAATTGTTGGCTTACATTAATATCATCACTCTTATGATGTAACCTTAATCTATGCCAGTTTTTAAAAGTATTTATATTTACTGTATAATTACCATTTCAGTTTTTAACCAGCACCCTTAAATAAATAAGGTTTATTTTTATTTTTAAATGAATGTTCTACTAAAGCAATCTATTATCTTCTTATTAGACATTGCTTTGATTTGGCAAGATATGCTTTCCATTGCTTGCTGAGATTGCATCATGCCAATGGTAATCCTTTGGCAATTATATACGCTGATACAGATTACAGTGACATTTTAACCCAGGGGAATATTTTAAATTTCAATCTTCTCCGTTCTGATGGTGAATATATTGGATATGCAGAGGTGTGTTAATATACTATTATTAGTTGGTACTTACAGTTTCTACACTTTTAGCACGGCCATTCAATTTTTATTCAATAGCCTTTGAGGCCAAATCCATGAGCCGTGTTAAATGTGTGAATAAAAAAACTTTCTATTTGACCTTATTTCATTTACAGGTCATGAATTTATCAAATCTGCATGGCATTCAATTAAGGACTGGTTGTTTCTGTAATCCAGGAGCTTGTAGAAGACATCTTAATCTTACAAGCGAAGAGGTTATGAAACATTTTGAGGTATTTTTGATCATTTAATGTAAAACATAATATGCAAATATGAAATATAAACGTAATATTTGGTTATATATCTGAAACATTTATTGTGATATTTGACACCTCCTCGGTCTAAAGTTTGGTTCAAACTTAAAATATGTTACAGGTCTTAAATGAAAGCTTAAGGTTTTAAAAAAGGACTAGTATGGAATCAAATGCTATTGAAAAACTATTCAGGGAATTTTGAGGTACCTAAATCCGATTCTGATTACACTTTTTAAAAAGTTTACGTGGCTGATTCATTATGACAACATTAACTTCTTTAAAGTTTTCTGAGGTTGCTGAATCTAAATTGGGATCCAATTTTCAAAAAGTAGAATGAATTGGAGCTACTCACATCACCTGTTTAAAAAAAGTTGGAAAAGAAATTTTTTGGTCATTTCCATTTTTGGACGAGAGAGGGTGTATCCTAATCTATCTTTAGTTTGGACCTAATTTGGTCTGAAAGAAGGATTATCAGATTTGACTATGAATGCCATTTATACGTCACTACATATTTATATAGAATGCCATTAACCTAATTAACAACAAAAATTGAAAATTTATCATGCAAAAAAAATGAAATAACTTTATTTTTTTAAAAATAAAATAACTTGTTAGTTTGTTTTCAGCTCATGATTTTCACTTAATACGTAATCATTTATTCAATTACAAAACCAAAATGAAGCAAAGAAGAATGGTTCAATTTTTTGTTCTTAATTAGATTTTACGTCTTTCTAATTCTGTTCACCTGTAACAATTAATACAGAATGTTGTTTTTACTTCCTTGTACGAAGTAAAGGAAGTATTGTAATCGCCAAAATTTTCGGTTTTCAGATTTCGACGGAAATATCCATTTTGACCATCCCTGAATCCATTTTGACTAGTTTCGTCATGGCGTTCGTATCTCGCATGACTCAAAAACGGTTAGCTGTAGAAAGTTATAATTTTGTATTTAGGATTGCTGTAAAATTCTCTTTTTGGTCACTGCTTGATTACCAGAAGTGGTACTTTATTTGAAAGTCATAATTGATTTCCATCAAAAATTACATTAAAATACTATACAAAACTTCTCAAATTTAGTCTTTACAATTTATATATTGATTTTAATAGCATACTAGATTTTGGTCTAAATTGGAGAACCGGAAGCGGTACTTTACTTGAATGTTATATTAGACTTTCATAAAAAATTATATTAAAAAATAATGTAAAATATCTCAAATTTGGTAAATAGGACTTTTATAGGAACTATTTATTATACCAGCATATCAGAAAATCTAAAATATCACTTCTCTGAATTGAATAAAATGTAAAAGTTCAAACTGGTACTCGTAAACACTTCTATATCTGATCACTCCAGAACCAAGCACTAAACTTAGACTGAGAGGGGTGTTTAGGATTTCGGTGATTCCCTGCCACAAAGAGGAGGAACAGCTGGTTTCCTTCATTCAGAGAAAAAAACCTGCTATCCGATATTGTCCCAGTCGATATTACTTTGTTCTCTCCTATATATTTATAAAATAATTGGTCTTATTTTTTTGGTAACTTGGAATCATTAGTATTAGCATTCTTAGTAAGCAGCTTATTTTGTTGAACAAGTGGAGGTGGAAATATACCAAGAACAATAGATGGTCAGACCAAAGAAGGATATCATTTCAAGAGAAAAAAAATAAGATAGTCATGTGCATTAAAGAAACTAGTAAGGCTTCTAAGATTAAAGTGGAAGACATCCAGATGGAGAAAAAAGAAATGGCAGACCTAGATTGTGTTTTTTGGAGGCCCCAATGAACTTCGATACTTAAGATTGATGAGATGAAGATCTACTGAAAATTGATTTAAATAGTGAAAAATGAAAAATAGTCGACCGGTTCACTAACTATAAAGTTAGATAGTTGATGTAAAGATTATATTTTTACAAAAGTGTATTATTTTAATTTAATTTTTTTTAAACCATACTAAGCTGTGTTTATTGGATTTGTATTATTTTCAAAATGAGCGGTATATTTATTAAATGTATTGTTATTTATTTTAAGGCTGGGCATGTATGTGGTGATGATAATGATCTGATTGAAGGTAAACCCACTGGCTCTATTCGTGTCTCATTTGGTCATTATACTACTATTGAGGATGTCAGAAAATTCTTGGAGTTTATTGAGTCCTGTTTTGCAATGAAACCTACCATTAAAAAGTATCCTTACAATTGGCAAAAAAATTCTGGTCTAATAACTGAGAATAATAAGTGCATATCAGGCTCTCTCCTTTCTAAAACTTCACTTGATGCTAAATTGGCTGCTATTAATTTGGTTTATTTTTGGCTTGGAAATGTTGAAAGTTGCAACTACAGTTCTCCACCTATAAACAATATGACAAAACAAGCTGACAAAACAAATAATGACAATAAAATGTACGTAAACTTTTCTGAGGAAACGTTGGTGTTATTCATAATTTTTCCTAACACTATAATATTTTTTTTATTTTTAGGTTGAAAAACCCTAGACTCAGTCATTTGTTCCTTTACCCTGTCAAGTCTTGTGGACGATTTTCTGTTAGCCAGTGGGAACTCTGTTCCACAGGCCTGAGGTAAATAAATTTTTTCATATTCTTTACTTTCTATATTTTACTGATTTTGTTATGCTATTATTTCCTGTTATAACATTCTTATTTTGGATGAGGAGTTTTGGAACATCAACCCAAAATATGTCTCTACAGTTCTTACTATTTCTATGCTTTATGTAGTCAATCATTTAAGTGTTAATTTTTCTTCTTATCTTCTATAATTTTAAGTTGTGAAATAATTTAGTTTTAAAATTGGAATAATATTTTAATTGTGTATATTATAATTTATAATAAAGGACTGGAGTAGCTCAGTGGTAAGGCACTGTGATACCATACTCCCAACCCCTGGTTCGAGACCGGCTGTGGCAGATAATTATTTATTCTGTTATCAGCCGTGGATCGACACTGTGGGATTGGGAGACCCTCCTGGGGATCACCCAGCCTCTTTAAAGACCCTTCTTGGTTGTAGTGGTACAGGTATATTATAATTAAATGAATATTGGTATTGGATAAGATCTTATAAAACAACTAAATTTTACTAGAAAACTAATTTTTCTTATTCCTTTAAGAAATAAATAAAATAATGTTTATTATTGACTAAAGAAAATGAATCTATTTCGCTGTTTTATATTTATTACTCTAAATGTATATATATATATATATATATATATATATATATATATATATATATATATATATATATATATATATATATATATGTATGTATATATATGTATTACATATGTTTTTATTGTAGGTATGATAGGGAATGGATGATAACTACAGCTTCTGGAGTAGTTCTCACTCAGAAATCAGATCCACGCCTTTGCCTCATAAGACCTTCAATTGATTTAAAAGAGAAAAAACTCATTCTTTCTTATAAAGGTATCTGAGTCATTTGATTTGATCATGGAATACACATATTGCAAGGAAAATAAAACTTGTCACTATGAACTTGAAACTTGTTCTTTTTTAAAAAACATGTTTCCATAATTTAAAAAAAAAATCATAAACATGAACGATAACCATATTTTATTTTACTTTGAAGGTTTTTTCTTATTAAATATGAATCAGTAATTAGAGAAAGCAATGATTGACTAACTAAAAAAAATAATTTTGCTTAGTGTCTCAACTAGGAGTCAACCTAGTTGCGTTAACATGAGGGAGTTTATTTTTCCTTTTGATCTTTGTTTATTCTATTTAAAATTGACATATTTTCCTCTCATGGTTATTGATCTGATATCATTCAATTTATGACTGATTATAAATAGTCTTGATAGGCTAAATAACATTTCTTAAATTTAAATTATAATAATTTAGTGCTTATGTTATTAGGGTATCCAAATTTCAGCATCCAAATTGAAGATCAAGAAAATGAAGTGACAGAAGCATGGCTTTGTTCCAGTAAAGTGTGTGGAGATACCGTCAGAGGTTTGGATTGTGGGGACTCGGTGTCATTATGGCTGTCACATGTCTTAGGTAAAGAGGGACTGAGACTCATCAGGCAGCGAGAAAGAGATACCAAATCTGGAGGTATGTGAAATCCTAAGTTATCGTTTTAATATATAATTTAGCTTAGGCAGCTAAATATTAAAAAATGCTTATAATAGTTATTAGTTGCTTATTAAGAAGTTATTGTGGTGTATATTTATTATTATTTTATTTATAATGCTGTTTCATTGATTACCATCACACCTTTTGTATGAATGATTGTCATTTTTATAACTGCCATGCATATGTTTTAGGTGCACTAAGTTTTTCAAATCAAGGACAATATTTACTCATCAACAAAACCAGCGTCAATTGGCTTTCTGAAAAACTGGAAGAAATGCCCTCCTGTAAAAGGGTACAGTACTTTCTTTATTGAAATGTATATTTAATGTAGTTATCATTTTTAATAATAATTGGATTAACACTATATATACCTTATTTTTCTAATGATAGTTTTATTAATAGTTGTATTAAAATATTAAGAAAAATATATGTAAATATATTACAGGAGAGAGATATTTATTGTTAGTATGAATTCTACTATATATATTTTTAGTTACTATAAAAAAAATTAATGAAGTTATTTCTTGGAGAATATAGCCAGAGAGGGAGGGCGGTAAAAGAACATACAATAGCTGTATTATTTTGTGGTCACCAATGTTTCGACTCACTTTGGAGGCTTTCATCAACAAGAAATAACAAATGAATATAAAAATATAGAAAATATAAATATGGGGCAAAATATATGTGTGTACTTGTGTATATATCATATAATATAAAATTGTATTTCTTAATTTTTATATAACTAATCTGAACAAGTATTTGCTTGTTTAGTACTTTTTTTGAAGTAGTATGCTGAACCATATAGTGACAATGAAGACGAGCGTAGAAATAAGGTTCCTTGTCAGAAATAAGAGTGATACTACAAATTTAAATCAAGAGAAAAATATTTTTGAAATAAAAATATGATTAATGAATGGTAAAAGGAGTATAAGGTATATACAATATAAATGTTGGCTATGCTTTGAATTAAATATGGTATACAGTTATAACATGTAAATGGTAAATCTGAACAGATAAGGAATGCATGCAAATATAGAAGGGAATATCTATAAAACATTATAAAATATACATACATGAAGGGGAATCACCAAAACAAGAACTGAAGAAGAAAGATAAAAAAATAAATAGTTTCATGGGTCAAGACTAAGAATAAAAGAAAGTGATGAAAAGGATTATTGTAGTGGAGTGGGAGGTGAGCAGTAATGGCTAGAGAAGAAAAAACCCAACTAATTGTTGAAAAGCTTTATTTATTTAAAATGTTTGTGCTTTTCAATCCTCTGGGTCATTTTTATCCGGTGTTATAGTTTTAAAGTTTGAAATTAAAAAAAAAAAATGAAAAGTTAATAAGAATATTGTCTTGTCAGGGATAAAAGAATGATCTGTAAACAAAGAGGGGGAACAGTTAAAGTTTGTTGAGGGTACAGAGAATATTGGAAAGGCGAAGGATACGTATTGCTTATTCAGGATTTCAGGAATGATTCTATTCTCATGGTTGGGAAATGTGTCTATATAGGAGTTATCAAAAGAATGATTTGTGGCTAAAGCATGTTTAGAGGTTTAAGAGGCAGCATGGCTATTCTATGTGATATTGAAATAAAAAAATGTAATAGAATAAGGCATTATTTTACTTTCTTTTGCAAAACTATTTACATTTGATCCATTATGTTCATACTTTAATGCTAATGCTTCTATTCATTATTTCAGGATAATCTGTTAGATAGGTTCCGAAGTAATTTTGTTGTAGAAGGATTGTCGAACCCATTTGAAGAACAAAGTTGGACTGAAGTTAAACTTGGAGGTCACAACTTTAAGGTAATGCTTTGTGTTTTTCTACTATGAAATTTTTGGTTTGATTCCGATTACTAATGTTTCTAGTCAATAATTTCCAACTTCTATAAGTTGAATGTATTTTTATAGGTGTCTGGACCGTGCTTGAGATGTCAGATGATATGTATTGATCAGGATAGTGGTGAAAAAACAAAAGAGCCCTTAACTACTCTAACAGCATCTATGAAGGGAAAACTTAAATTTGGTATTTATCTGTCGAGTCATTGTTCATCTAAAGTTGTGTTATCAGTTGGAGATGTTGTTTCGTTTAAAACTGATCCTTCCTAACAGTAAATTGACTGGGTTATACAAATGAAATTTTGGTTTTCACTTAACTAATCCCTATGGGACTAACAAATTATATAACTGTTGATTTACAGTTTTTATTACACAATAATAATTATAAAATTAATTATATTTTGACACTGGTCATGAATAGTTCAGCTTATTTATTTTTCACTTTTGAGTTACTATTTGTCCGGCCAAATTCAAAAAAAATTTCTATCTTTATAAAAATTATTTTTCTCTTCATTGGGAATTATATCTGTATATATTTTAGTAATACTTCCTATTCAGTATCAAGCATTATGTGTGGGCACTGCATTGTCACACTTTTTTAATTATATCAAATTTTATTTTAATCTTCAAATTTCATTTAACAATTCAGGAAAGCTTTTATTTTTAATCATTCTTATATTTATAAAATTATGTTATTCTTCTGGTAATATTTTATATCAAATATGCAATTGTAAATAAATTGTATATCAAATCAGCAAATGTTCGCAAAGGTTACCTCAGTTTGAAATGAAAAGGGTTAACTTTAAGTGAAGTACCACAAATCCGAATGCGTGGTTTGATTAATTTATTTAAAAATAAGATTGATTAAATATTTAATCAACTTCATACTTGTCTCACGTATGATATTGTGATATAGAAATAAATATATTTATTACTAGAAAAAGTATTCATATGATTTAAATGTTTTTTCAAACTTCCGAATTCCTGAATCATTATCTCTTAAGATACAAAATGGCACAACTCATCAACTTTTATTTTGCTGTAATGATGGACATTAATGGACTTGACTTATGCTCAGCTGACACTATATATGAGTAGCTATAGCTCGCCTGCAGGAATATGGTGGACAGAGGGCAAACTCACATGGCATTAGGTTGAAACTAATGCCGATGCTCGTAGTACCCTTAAAAGGTAGGCTATTGATTATGAAAAAATTATGAATTCCCATTTGTTTATTAATTCTTGTTTTCCTTCAAATTGTTTCCAAAAATTTTCACATTTGCTGTGAAATGAAAACAAATATGCCATTTATAGTTCAACTGTTTAATTCATTAGGTTAATTGAATGCGTGGAGGGGAAAGAGTTTCTTTCTGCTCTCATTTGCCGCCACCATATTCTTGTGGCCAGCTATAACACATCACTAGGGTACAGCTGAACATGAAACCAAGGTACAGATCTGATTCGAGATTATTAATTGAACTATATAGGTAAAAATTTAATTGTCATATGCGGTACATAACATTAGATATAAATGCACTAAAGATAGTTAGATTTTCAGAAATACAGAATAGGATATTATTCTGTATATTATGGTTAAGAGAGCATCTAGCTAAAAATTCTGACTGCAGCTGGTGATTGAATATGCGAACAGGACCCCATTTGACTAGAAAAGAGGCAAGCAACAGATAAGCAAGACAGAAGATAGTGGTAGAAACTAAGGAGCCAAATGACTAATTTCATTTCTCAGTAAGATTTGCTAACCATCCAAGTTGTACCAACATTATTCTAAAAGAAAGAAAGATGGTACATACATGTCTTGATATGAGGAACAAATATTTAAAAAACTATTCATTTTAAAATCTATTAAAAACAATTTATTTTTATCATAAATTGATATTGATTCTTCTTCCTATCACACAGTGGATTAAACAGCAATTTAAGCACGAAAAAATTAAAATTTTGAGTCTTTTTATTTTAAAGAGGAAATTTTTTGTATCGAAACTAGACTGGTCATTGACATTGAAAGCGTTAGATTCACTTCGATTGTTTATAATAAAGTAGGGATTAGTAAATGAAAAAAACTAACAATGAATCTTAGTGTTTTCTCTCATTACGCTTTTTTTATCAGTGATGGTTCCAAGTGTTGTAAACTGGAAGCTACTGAAGGTATGTAACTTTTAAAATAAAATTTTAGATTGATTGTATGTTAAAGAAATTATAGCACTAAATTGGTCAGTTGATAATCTAAAAATGAAGAAAAAGTTACAAAGTATAGTCGAAAATATAGAAAGACGGTGGCAAACCGCTTCTCAAAATAGAAAGGTTTTTTTACTCCCAAAATCAAGTATTTATGAATGTTTTTGATATACCGAAAAAATATTGTCTCGTGATGTTGGCCATCCTATAAAATCATTTGAAGTGTGTGGAGAACTCCCTAAATTGACCAAGACAAAGAGTTTAGTTGAACAGCATTTGTTAGAAGAATTAACTTTTGTGACCAAAATAAAACTCAATATTTGTTTTAAGCGAAGAGCAATTCATGCAAATCATGGAATTCCGAGACCAGGGTAAAAATACAAAAACATTTTGAAGAATTCAGATGATTCTCTCATGAAATGTCGTCTACCTAAGTTTCCCCGAATGAAGCAGTAGGTATGATTGTAAATGGAAATTTGAGTAAGTGTCAATATTTAATAATAAATAAAACATCCGGGTCTCGCAACGCCCTTATCTATCCTAGTTTGTATAAAGTAGTTGAGTCTATGAAAATCTGCTATCCACAATCCAAGGCTATGAAATTAACTGAAACATCAGGTGAATTTAAATTGCACAGTTTCACGGTTATGTGACTACCAAGAATTGTATTTAAAAGTCTACCCTACAAAGGTAATTTGTGCTTTTACCTGTTGAGCAAATGTGGATGTGATGGTAGTTCTGGACAAAGAAATTATAAAGAATTATTTTTAAAGGAGTGTGGATCTGATTCATCTGTTTTTGTTTTGGCTTTTGTCCCGCTTCAATCAAAATGCACCTCATGTTTAGATGATAAAGAAGTAATCATCTAGCAGAACCCAGGTCCTTTCATCCTCACATTTTTGCTGGTAATACCATACATAAGCAGTCCTGTTTCATTTGTCAGGTGAAACCGAATGAAATGATTGATATTGACTCGGTTGCAGGAAAAATACCAATAACAGTTTCTATGGTTTTGGTGTTTCACCATTACATGCCTGGAAAAGGTTAGAATGTTGTTTTCATATTGAGTACCGCCTAGATTTTAAAAAGAGCCAAACAAGGGCTTCCGATAAAGATTCATATGAACAAAGGAAAGAAAAAATTGTAAACAACTTAAGGCAATCACTGGGTGGCTAATTGATAAAGGTAAACCTGGTTATGGATCCACCAATGATGGAAATTCAGCAAGAACCTTTGTTCGGGATCCAGCATGGACATCACAGATTACTGGACTTAATAAAGATTTTCTGTAATTTTGAAAACATCCAGTGGTTTCGAAATCGATGCTGATAAATTCAACGAGTACTCAAAAAATACAACTAAACTTAATGTAAATCAATATGTGTGGTTTAAAGTGCCTTCTTCCATTCGAAAAATATTAATTCATGGAGGAGAAATAATAAGAAATGCAATTTTACCAATTGGATCCTTGAGTGAAGAAGCACAAAATTGCAAATTTAAATGTCTCAGGCAATATTGGACCCGAAAAATATCAAGGCTTCACATTTCCCAAGATCTACTTCTCTACCTAATTTTATTTTCCGATCCATTTATTACACTCACAAGTAATGGAAATAATTATGGCGGTACATTGCAGAAAGCTCAAGGAGGGCAAGGTGTTGTTTCTGAGGACAAGAGGGTTTTTTTTCTCTTCCATTTGGAAAATTTTCTTTTTAATTGAACCGACTGTAGCCTGAATCTGGAATTTCCTGAGCTATCAGTTCCCTGTAAGGAGCCGATTAAGTGTTTTGGATTCTGGTTTGCCAAAAATATTGTATTAATTTATGAAGTTTTTCAAGATGACAATACTAGTTTAAAATACAGAACAATACTTTTTTGTGGTAGTGGTTTTATTTAGCTATGGAATGATTAAATGTTGTGATTGGTCAGTGCAGTATTTAAAAAGTTATGATTTTTTTAAGTAAACATCGATGTACCTGAGGATAAAAATATATGTTGTGCCAGGGGACAGTGACTTTCTGTGTCCTTTGGTACAATATGGTCACACAACTGAAGTTAACCTACTTTTGAGTAAACTAATTCTTCCTTATTAACAAAACTAATTAAAATATCATGCCTCAAAGCAAGGGCAGCAAATACCGGCTGAGAGTAGCTAAGCAAGTTCCACCAGATTACCTTCGCAGCAATGTCACTATGATAGAATGCAATAGTGCTGCAAGAAACTCAAGTCCACCCCTATTCATTATCCCCCGAGTTAATTTAAAAGATACTCCGTCTGGCTCTACAGGAAAGGCAACTAAGTGGTTGGTTGAATGAGAATATGCATCTGTGTTAATTGGAACATTTAAACCCCGCCTTGGAGTAACCATAGCTATTAATTATGGGGAACCATCAAATTTGAAAATTATTGTTCCAAAAAAAATATATAAATTTATCTGTTTGTTTGTTGTTTAAAATATCATTTTAATTAAATAAAAATTGTAGTCAATAACTGTTTTTCTTTCAAAAGACTTAAAAGAAGTTTTTTTCTTACTTTTGTAAGAATAGTGATGCTCACTTGTACAAAACCCATTTTGTACATCAACATGTACTGAGGGACAATTTTTTAAATTTATTTTAACCAACCCTAAATATAGCTACACATTTACTATGGTCTGGAACTACTTAGTAGCCTGATACTTAAAGATTAGTTAGAATTTTTCATATGATCATAGAGAGCTAAACTTGATTTTTTTAAAATCCTCATCTAACTAAAAAGTGTCCCTTGGGTGCACATCTTCACCTATCTGTAGCCTCTGTTTTCAGATAATGTCTTCTGACACCGATTGAGAAGATTAAGTGTTAATTTATAATATTATGAGGTATCTTTTTGTAAATATAATCTTTTGTCACATTGCTCATTTTATTATTTTTGGTTATATTTTTATTCATTCAAATCTCGTTTTTATTTTTATGCCATACCTTCATAGTTAAGTGAAAAAAATAACAAAAATTATGATTGAATTTTTCCGTACTAAACTCGCTATTTGACCTTCTGTGTGTCATACACTATAAAATAAAAGCTTTTAAGTTTGAACATGTGATGCAATATTCGTTCATGTGGAGTAAAAATGGCTCATGCAACCTATTGTTGAATCTTTAAAAATAAATTAGATTCAGTGAAGTAAGCAGTAATCTCTTAGGCTATGGTAATTAAGTTTTTTGTTTACCTAACACAAATTGTGATTACTCTGTATTAACATCTTGCCAAAAATAGTAAGTCAGCTTAACATGATTAGATGAAGCTAATAAAAATTCAAAGCATAAACCAGGTATTAAAAGAGCAAATTTTTTTTTTTTAATCTATTGGTCCATGGAAAGCTTCTGTACACTTCAGATGCACCTTCCTAGTTTCTCCTAAACATGTTTCAATGAGTTAAGGGCTGAAGGCTTGCCGCTCAAGGTTGCTAATTCTGACCTAATGAAGGTGCTGCCTTACCATATTTAGTAGGAAAAACTGACATTAGTCTGTTATGCTTTAAGAACCCTACCCTTTTACAGAACGTATGGACCTGTCTTTGCCTCAATTATTATATTTTTCTCACCATAGAAGGCTGTCATCAAAGGGGGTAAGCAAACTTGGACTTATCAAGAAACATACTCTATGCCCAATCATTTTTAACCCATTGGGCATGTTTTGAGTAAATCTTAGATCTGGCTTCCAGAGCCCAGTAGCTGCTACTCTTTTGTGCATGAGAAAATTAAAGATATTTTTATGTAGTTGGGTTGTGTCAACAATGGAATGGAAATGTTTGCACTCAGTTGTACTTGGTCTCCTCATAGAGTACCTTTGATTGTCTTTCAAACTGATGTCTTGATATAATAAATAGCCTTTTATTCCTTTAGAAGGAAAACCACAAAAGTATTATGCCACTCTGAATGGATAGCTGGCCAATTGAACTCAGTGTGATGGTGCCCTTTTTGACAGTCATAAAGCTTTGGATTCTCTAATGTTGAACAAGATTATTCAGAAAAAATTTTTAACTTCCTGATTTTAATTATACAAATACACGTTAAGGGAAAAATGAATGATGCCAATTTTTTTGTAAAAATGAGAGCGTTCTTGTATCGATACAAACAAATCGAAACATGAATTGATTTAAAAAAGAAAACATGTGAAGAAAAAGACTGATCAAGGTCTACGCGTTGACAGAGGAATGCTTGAACATTTTTTTTTTTCAATATTCTCGACAATCAGATCAGTGCCAAGAAAAGAAAAAATTACAAAATATTTTTTCATCACATGGTATATGAAAAAAAAAAGGGTTTTGCCTATGTAAAATTGATACTCCCAATCCGCGATCATTTTTACTTAGAATGTAATAGGAATATTGGAAAAATAAATGCCCATATTTTCACAAAATTACTTGACTAGGAGGAAGGTTTTTGAAGAGAGCCAACAGAAATCCTCTCTTTCACAACTGTTCACTGTGCTAAGATTGTAGACCTAAAGACTTGTACTAAATTTCTTTTAAGACGATATATTACAAAATCCTCCGTAGTAACTAGGCCAGTTCGAGTCATGAAGCCAACCTCGAATGTTGCATAAGTCAGTGTCCATCAGATCCCTATAAGTCCATCTGTCATCACATTTACTTCAGCAATTAATAAACAAGAAAAATAAATCAGATAAAGGTACTAATCTTAGTCTTTCTTCCAATGGTCCCCTTCCATTAAAAAAGGCAAAGCTCGATGGCTGTACCTGAAGCAGTTTCTGATTAATCCTGAAGATTAAGCATTCTACAATGAACTAGCCTGTTATGACATAACGAACACTGGAGAAGAAGTAAAGTACCTTGATGACCCTCTGGCTGATGTTGAGGAGAAACTATGATGGGAAATTCTTAAGGTTAATGACTTTTCCTAGTTTTCATTTTTTTTTTTACTTCCTTGTTTTAGGTATAATTTTAGTAAAATTTATTATTTCTTTTTTTTTTTTAGAAACTCAAATATATTTGGATTATAGACAAAACATATTTTGGTAATGGTTCTGTAGAGCTACTGGAGGGCGTGGCCTCTCAACGGGTCAGCTAACCTGTCAAGAGGTCACACTCAACAATAGTTCTGTGGAACTATTACCTATATTTTTCTCACTCAAATTCCAACTGAAATTTAATTTTTTAAGTTGAAAAATTTTAAAAACAGAATTTCAAAATTTTTTATATTAATCGTTATTCCCGAGACCTTTCAAATGTCTCTTTTAACACTATATCACACCAGTATTAGAAATGAAAGTTTTCTGTTGGTGAAACAACCCATCGGGTGCAGCAACTCAAAGAAGATGCTCTTCCTGAATGGACTGTGATTAGTTGGTTCCAGAAATTTGAAAATGGTGGCAGCAGTCTTGAGAGGAAAGAGGGTTATGGATGAAAATCATCATTTGGAGCAAAGTTCAATTGAGGCAGACCCAATGATAAGTATTCAGGAATGGCAAGAAAGCTCTGGGTTTCCCAATCCATCATAAATCGTGGGCATAGCTTGGAGTAGTTCCCCATGAGCTGACCACTGAGTAAGCTCAACGTCGAGTAGAAATTTGCCAACTTTTGAAAAATCCAAATTACCAGTTTCATTAAAATAATTGTTATTTGCGACGATAATTGGATATATTTGAGAATCCTTTAGACCAAGAAACAATGATTAGACTGCTGTCTGCCTGCTGTGTCAGGTGCTAAGCAAGATAAATTCAATAAAAAAGACAGTACTCTCTGTATTTTGTAATTACAAATGCATAGTTCATTCTAAAGTCATTCCAAAGGGTTGAACCATTGATTCAGAACGTTATAGTGATCAGTTACAAAGAATGTATGATGTTGTGACCTAGAGTTACCCTGGGTTAGTAAACAGAAATAGGGTTTTGTTTCAACAAGATAATGCCCGACAACACACTTCTCGTTGCATGAAACAAAAAATTTCAGAACCAGATGAGATTGAGTTTCTCACTTAACCTGCTTACAATCAGAACTTAGTACGTTTCAACCACCATCTTTTCTGGTCAATAGCTCAATATTTTTGGAGGAAAAGCCTTTAGTTCTTTTGAGGAGGTTCAAAATTGAATTGCAGAATTCTTCCTTTTAAAAGCCAAAGATTGATATTAAAAAGGGATCCAGTAGTTAGCCTCAATACGGCAATGAACGGACCATAGAACACAATGCCATATACTTTCAATATTTAAAACAGAATTATTTTTAAAGTAGTAAGGAAAACGATTATTTTTTATGACTCATCCCCTATTATATCTCTCCTTAAATAAATAGATAAAAAATATATAGAATTATTATCCATTTATGAAAACATAATATGAAATATACAGAATACCTGGTTTCACACAATAATATGGTAGAATGCTCTATGCCAACAATGAAGTACTAATTTGAAATTGAGTTCGAAACCAAACATCAACTAGACAAAGAAACAGAAATGTTTAAATTAAAAATTCAATGCATTTAATTTCTAGCTCATTTTTCAGTTATTTTATTTTCTCTTTATTTAAATTACAACACATAAGAATTTTTATATAACATTCAAATAAAAAATCAACAGTGTAGAAATAACTTTAATATCTGTAAAAATTTAAACAAATAAATAAAATAAAATAAAACAAATAAAATAGAAGTAAAAAAAACTATAAAAATATTTTCACATATTAAACTTTAAAATATCATTTCTAGATCATTTCATTGATCGAAGATGACTCCTAAGAAATTTTTTATGATAAATCTACAGCTTCCGAGCTCTTGATGATCTCTGACGAGAAGACCGAGGAGTACTAGGCTCTGTTTTTCTGGCCGATGACCTGATCTTTCGTTCAGACCGCGGGGGTACTCTGGGTGTTTTTGGTTCAATGAATGTGATATCATCACTTTTTTTCTCTGCTCCCTCTTTTCCCATTAATATTTCCTCAAGTAGTGAATGCCCTTCAGTGGCTAACTCCTATAATGAAACATATTATATGAATATTATGTACATAAAAAATTAAATATTTGATAATGCCTTACTTACTTTCAACTGAGGTTTGGTAAAGTGCGACTTAAGAGCAGTATTAAAGATCGATTGAATAGCTGAATATACTTCAGAACATAAAAGGCGTTCATGGAGCATCGGTATTGAATCAATCAATTTTTTCAAGCTCTTCTCTGAATAATTTAGTTGTAACAAACAGAAAGATAACTGGCACCACTGAGTTTCATTTTTTGATTCTTGAAGCCTACTGCACAACTTTTCAACAAGAAGGTCATTTTGCCTCTCTTTTCCCAACAAACTAAGAACAAAACTGAAAAAAAGGAAATGTGATAGTCATTAAAATAAAAGTTCATTAAAGCAATTTAATTAATTAATATTAAGCAATTTAAGTATATTAATATTAAGCAATTTCAGTATTAATATTTCAGCACAACAAGCAACACACTACAAGTTTGTCTAATGTTCAAACAAATAATCCCCAAACAAAAGAAGCTGCATAAAGCATGAACTTGGGATCAGCTATTTCAGTTTTTAAAAATTTAATTTAAAAATAAATGATACTTCATAGTATATCTGACAGCTCACCTTAATATTCTATTAAATGAAGTAGTTGGAATCTTTTCATCGCGATCAGGATTTGACAAACGAGATATTATATCAGGGACAACATTGTACAATGTATTTCCCTTTTGAGAGAGTGATGTCAACAAATAACGAACCCTATCTGGAAAAAAAAATGTGTATATATATATATATATATATATATATATATATATATATATATATATATATATATATATATATATATATGTATAAGAGTAACTATACAAAATTGAAATAATCCACTTCCCAAAAAACAAAGAAAAATTTCATCCATAAGTTTTTATGTTAAATTATTTTATATGCATCAACTGGAATTCTTTAAATTAGTATCTTTTGGTAAATACGGAGCTAAAATTAAGATATATTAATGTACAAAAAATAGAAAAATTTATTTTAAAAAAATATATAAATAGTGTAAAATAAGATGATAAAAAATGGCATACATAGATAGGTTTAAATAACCAATATTTTTTTTACCTGAAATATGGGGTTCTGGATCTTCCAAACAAAGACAAAGTTCAGCTATTTGCCCCCTTACTTTAATCATTTCACGTGTTATTAAATGGCAAAGTACAGTAACAGTATTAGATCTTACTAGGACGGAACTATCTTTCAATCTAAAAAATGAAAATGCATAAATTGACAATATAGCTCAATTTTTTGTCATTAGAAAAAGAATCATAAAAAAATTGCATTCAATAAACAATACAGATTAAAAAAACTACTTGTACATAAAGGTTAGTAACTAGTAAAATTCAAGTAGGAGAGAAGTTTGTTGGGAGGGTACAGTCAAGAAAAAAATACGCAGTAAGTGTAAACTTATTTTTAATGTGTTTCGACATTTTGGCCCAAGTTGTAGGCCTTCATCAGGGCTAAGGGAAACAAGATACAACCATGAAAGTACATAAGTAATGAAGAATAAATATAGATGCAGTAGAGAAATATATAGCAGAATGTGAAATAATTGCATAGTATACATATAAAAAAAAAATATCTAAAGCTTATTATCCATCTACACATCCCCAACCTTTTTTCATTTTCATTTTTTACTTTCCCTTACCTATATACGAAGTATATAGTAAGGGGAAGTATTGTGATCGTGAAAATTTTCGAATTCGAGTTTTCAACGGAAATACATAAGGTCCTCTGAGTCCAAATGACCAAGTCTCGCAAAATGGTCTGTGTGTCTGTGATCAGTCTAGCTCAAAAACGGAAAGCTGTATGATACTAAAATTACATATTTAAGCTTACCACATGCATGTGATGTTACAGCAACATTTTCGTCAAAATCGACTAACCGGAAGTGCCACTTTATATAATCGATTTTACACATTTTTACAATTTTCTCGAAAACGGCTCTAACGATTTTGATTAAACTTGCCTAAATTATTCTTCATAAAGACCTTTAACTTTTCATATATATATGGTGCATCACCGAGGAATTGCAGGGAAAAAAGTTATGATGAAAAGAATATTTTATTTACGAATAACTTCAAAAGCGTCCAATTTATGGTAAATCATCTATAGACTTGTATGTAAGATAATTAAATTATCTAAAAAAAAATAAAAGAATCATCAAAATCGGACCAGTATTAGCAAAGATACAGCGCATCAGACTAACCGGAAAGAGCTATTATATTATGGATATTACACTTTTCTCAAAAACGGCTCTAACGATTTTGATGAAACTTGCCTAAATTATTCTTCATAAAGGTCTTTAACTTTTCATTTATGAAGTAAATCACCGAGGAATTGCAGGGAAAAAAGTTATGATGAAAAGAATATTTTATTTGCGCATAACTTCAAAAGCGTGCAATTTATGGTAAATCATCTATAGACTTGTATGAAAGACAATTAAATTATCTAAAAAACAATAAAAGAATCATCAAAATCGGACCAGTATTAGCAAAGATACAGCGCATCAGACTAACCGGAAAGAGCTATTATATTATGGATATTACACTTTTTTACAATTTTCTCGAAAACGGCTCTAACTATTTTGATGAAACTTGCCTAAATTATTCTTCATAAAGACCTTTAACTTTTCATATATATGGCACATCACTGAGGAATTGCAGGGAAAAAAGTTATGATGAAAAGAATATTTTATTTGCGCATAGTTTAAAAAGTATGCATTTTACGTTAAAATATGTATAGAATTGTATGGAAGGTAATTAAATTATCTAAAAATAAATAAAAGAATCATCAAAATCGGATCAGTATTAGCAAAGATACAACGCATCGGACTAACCGGAATTAGCTATTATATCATGGATTTTACACTTTTTTACATTTTTCTCAAAAAGGGCTCTAACGATTTTGATGAAACTTGCCAAAATTATTCTTCATAAAGGCCTTTAACTTTTCATTTATGTAGTAAATCACCGAGAAAATGCAGGAAAAAAAGTTATGAAGAAAAGAATATTTTATTTTCGCATGGTTTAAAAAATATGCAATTTATAGTAAATTATGTACAGAATTATATGAAAGATTATTAAAGTATCTAAAAAAAAAAAAAATCATCAAAATCGGACAAGTATTAGCAAAGATACAGTGTATTTTATGAGGAGCATAGAATAGATGGATAACCAAGCGCATCCGAAAGGAGATAGAAGCGACCGAACCTCCTCCCACCAATCCGCCAATCTGTTGTAATCAATACGCTCTGTAATTAAGTAATTTAAGAATAAAAAAGCGAAAATTAACTTAATAATTTCTACTTTCACATTATTTAATAGAAAGAAAATGTTTCCATAGAAACTAAACCAGCAACTTTTAAAATATATTTGCAACTTGACAAAGTTAAAATATATAGGTAGTGTACAGAATTATTGTACTAAAATTGTTTTAAAAACTATTTTATTATACTTAAGTTGGAGAAGAATTTAATGCTGCTGAGTTTATTTCAAGTATTGTTTATGTGAACTCTTTAGAATTATATTAAAAAGATAATTATTATAGGCGGTAAGGGAAAGTTGTGTGATAGGTGCACCGCACCAGATTTTTTATTTAACAATTCCTTATATAAATCAGATTTTATCGATCATTCCATCTTTTGTCTGTTTTATTTTCATACTATACTTCTATTGCCACAGAATTTGTTATATTCAAAACTCGTCAATTTTTATTCATTTCTATTAACTCAATTTACCACATTTTTGCCTCACAACTAGAGATATACCACTCTATCCATAATTGTTTGAAAGATGATCTGATGAAGGATTACAACTTAGGCTGAAATGTTAGAACACATTAAAAATAAGTTTACATTCACTGTGTTTTCTTTCTTGGTTGCATCCCCTAACCAACTTCTCTCCTGATTACATCTATGATCAACAATTCCTCCAACATTTTAAAATTCCACCCTATTATTTACTCTATCTTCTAAATCTGTGGTGTATAAAACATGGAAATATATTTTAAACAATATAAGAAAATGGTTTTTAAATTGACAATTAATTACCTTCCATAAAGATGATTTGTCCATGGATCAGCAATGTTAGGCCATCTGTTAATAATATCACCAAATCCCATAACTACATTAGCTCTAACTGTTTCTTCAGGAGATTTTTCCATAATTGTTACTAAAACCTACAATAACATAGAAGTTATTAAAGATAAAGAAGAAGTGTAAATATATGTTGCCAAACTATGGCAAGTCCCAAACCAAACAGCAAATATGTAAAGGGGATTTATAAAAGCATAACAAACTAACCTATCCACACACTACTGTTCCGACAATACAAATTTTTGTCGATTGTTAATTTCAGTTTAAACTATTTGTATTTTAAAAAGAAACAATTAAAAATATATAATTTATACAAATACACAATGTGTGGATGCAACATTAGCGCTTCCAGCAAGAACCGGATCGGACTCCACCACTGACAAGCCAAGCAAAACTATCCCCTTTACACATTTGATTGGCCAAGGTGTGAGAACATATCTAAAGAATTAAAGTTAATCAGCTGCTTAGAGGATGGCTATCTTTTTTCTAGTGGAACAAAATTGCAATATGCAAATTGTAAAATTAAACATTGAGCTAGCATAAAACAAAAACAAATTTTTTTTTTTCAGTTGAAATAAATAAAATAGTAATTTTAAAAAAAATAATAAAAACATTTATAAACAACAAAATTAACCTCTTCTAGCTGCCTTGTAAATTGAAAATCTAAGTTATTTTATTATCAGATATTTTTGTATGTTTCGTAGATTATTAAAAAGAAATATACTATTATGTTGTGTTTCCTGGGCAATAAATAAATTATAATTGCATAACTAATTAAAAAAATCAACATTTCAAATGCTTGATTAGGTCAAATACAACTGGAAAGCTATAATTTTAAACACCTGCATATTGTTTTCACAAAAAGAGTGAGATATCATCATAAGTTTTGCCAATGTAGAAGCAGCAATTGTAGCCAGTTTTTTTGATACAGAACATTCTAATCCAAAGCAAATTTTCACAACTAGTTCTCTAAAAAAAAAAGAAAAAGTTATTTATAAATTCAATCTCTTAGTTACAATGTAATTAACAAAATTAAGTTATAATTTAACAACTTTCTTTTTATAAATCCATCCTGGAAATAACTGTATAACAGTTAAAAATAAAATCATAAATTATAAAAATCATTTCACAAATGAACTTTTTTATTATTTTTGGTTATCTTTCATCAATTGGTATGGATTTTGATTGAGAACGACCTCAACATGCCTCAAATCAATCGTATGGGAACCAGAGTGTCATTGGATATCAACATTTTTTGTTAGAAATTTAACAAACCCATTTCGAAACATACCATGCTTATCTCTCCTATATTGCTTGCAAAAAAAAAAAACATTCATAATAGGGTGTGAGCTTCTCAGACTTGCTTTTCTTCGATAAGTAATAGAGCAAAATATTACAATGCATGATATTTCCTTCCTTCCATATTCACTGATCAATATAGGACACAATACAAATTTAATTATGGTTTAGAGGGATAAGAGGACTACTTACTTTTTAAATGAGGGTATTAATAAATGTTAACAAATATATTCATAAAAAAAATCTATTAAAGATAATCATAAAACAACCAATCATAGGTACCTTAAATGAGAATCCAGAGATGCTTCTAAGAACAATAAACTTTCACAAATCTCATTTACAGAATTTAACAAAGCATCATTGGCAGCTTCTTTATTTTCAGTATCAAATTCATCCTGTAGTAATAAATAAAAAATTTATTTTAATGAGACACAAAAAGTAGACAGTTTTATTTTACCACCCATCAATACTAATTTTTAACAAGTTTAAAAGTAACGATATTGAATTGTGGCAGGAAAAAAAAAGAACCACTCACTAAATTACCACAACACTGCCCTGGTAAGCTAAAAAATCCGTTTTATGAGCTAAAAATGACACCTTTCTTTCTAACATTATAAAGCCCTAAATCCAAATTATTGGATTTAGGATTTTTTACCGTCACAAATGATGTATTTTTCAGACTCATTTGGTTACACTAAAAAAATGTATTTAGAATAATAATTTAAGTTAGGGCCTTTTAACTTATTAGGGCAGAACAGTAGTCATCCCTTAGCCTGTATTTTTCTTTATATAATTTAAAACACACCGTGTTCATAAAAAGAAAACTATGTTAGTATAAAGCCATCAAACTGAAGAAACTTTCTGTCAAGTCAATTTTTTTTATTAATGATTGGTAAGATTGGTCCTTTTGTTTTTCCACATAAATTTCAGATGTTATTCAGTTTATCAGATGCACTTGGTCATGTACTCATCAAGTGTATGAAACCTCCGGGCACAGCTAGTGTTTAAATAAATAATTATATATACATTAAAGTTAAATAACAATCATAAAGCAGTATAAATTGAAGATTTCACATTGAAGTCGTTTATTTAGGGTTGAAATATTGATAAAAAATTACACGAGCTAATTGTTAAAAGATATGTAAATAATAAAAACAGTAATATAAATTTCTATAAAAATCTCGAGTTTAAATAACTTACTTCTAAAGACATTGATTCATTCCCTTGTGGTTGAACATTGACATCTTTTTTTAAACTATTAAAAACATCTCGATCAAAATACTGCCATTTTCTGAAACATCAAAACTTATAAAAATCATTTCCTTTACCTACTTATTCTTAATGTATAAATAATAACAGTGGTATATGAAAGTTGTAATTCAGGATAATAGATTGCCAGATAATCAGTAATAATGATTTTAAAATAGAACAATATAGTTAAGTTTTTATAATAAACCGACGTTTCAGCCCAAACATGTGGGCTACCCTCTGGCTAAAATAGATCATAGAATGTATACAAAATGATAGAAACTAAAATATAAATATATAATAAAGATTAAAACTATAATGTTTTTTTTTCTTTGTTGTGTTAACTTTTTTTTATCATTTAGAAAGTTATGATTGTATGTACAACAGCTTAAATATTTTTATTAATGTAAATGGGTATATCCCAAAAAAATATACCTGTTACATCATTATGATAGGCATGAGCTTCTGAAAGAATCTCAGCCAGATAGGTCTCAGTGGAATACGTAACTAACTACATGTTTTATGACAATACTGCAAAATTTTTGTTTTCCTAGTAATTACTGTACTATCTTCTGATATAATTTGGAGCAACCTCACTAATATAGAGGATAACTAAACCCAAGATACAACAATTTGTCATCTCTGAGAATCTATAATGGTTATAACTACTGGCAATCATATCAAAGACATAATTTAAAGTTAATTTTTTAAATATAAAAGAATGACAATGAATAAAGATTAAAAAATTAATGATTATTGATTATACAATTTTAAAATACTAAGAGAGAATTAAAAATCTTACCTAAACATAGATTCTCCATATATATGAAGAAGATTTCCCAATAGTTGTTCATTGAAAGCTATACCTTCTTTCTCAGTTTCACCTAAAAAATAAATTAAATACTTCAATAATTTTTAATAAATATATATAAAATTGTAAGTAATGAAACACTTACCTTTTCCGTTATCACTTTCAAGAATAAATATCTTATACAATTTTTCCATGACAGAATCCATTATTTTCACAGGATAACAACAGAGCTAGAGGGAAAAAAATGATAAATTTAAAGATAAAAGGAGAGTAAAGATTTCTGACATAAATATAATTTCGGTTTAGAAAACTAATTAGAACACTATACTGAGAAGAAAAAAAAGTGATCAGCCTTAATTATTTATTATGGCTCCCAATAACAAATACCTTCACAGTTTTCCATAATAAATAACATACATCATATCGATACCTTGATACACAGTAATCCCAAGTCAATTTTGTTTAATTTTTACATGTTGATATAATTTTATTTCTTGTGAAGTTCTGCTTCCATTCCATAATGTTCCAAGTTTATTTATACCTGAGAAGGCCAATAAAATCCACAACAATATAGTTAAGTGATATCGAAACATGTATTTGAAACTTTGTTTTGAAGTTTCCCAAAATTTCAGAAACAGGCTTGGAACTACTATGTATTAATCTGTATATGTATCAATATGAAAATAATTACAAATTTAAAAAGCGCTGCAAATTATTAAATAATGGTTTATTATTTCCAAATAGTTATACATAGAAATATCTGGTCTGTTCACACACACGACTTTCCTTACTGCTTTGGAACCAAAATGTAAAAAAGCATACTTTTCGAGTTATACGCGAAATTATTTTATTTTTTTCATAATTTTCCTTTTTTTTATTATAGTGTATAATAAAAATTCTAAACTCTGATACGATGTATCAGCATGGTCTGTTTTGCCGATGTGAGATGAGGGGAAGATTCACAATGATGGACGATCGAATGCCATGAGTGTCACTGATAATATTCTAATACAACCATGCAATAAATCTTAGATTACCTAGTTTGCCCAATGAAATTGGGGCTCACTAATTTTGGTTTGTACACAGTATTAAGGAAAATTTAACAAGAAGGTTATTTAGATGATACAATAATAATAATTGAAATAACAAAATACAGTAGTAAAAAAAAACTGAAATTTTATTTATAATTAAACTGAAAACTATATAAATAAAAATGAAAACAATAAAAATTAAACTGGAAACAATAGTTCAAGACAGGCAGGTGTGGATAAGGCATTAACAAAACCAAAACCAAAAAAAAAAAATTACATAATATAATATATAGTAAAACCTCGTTTATCCGGACCAGATTTTTAGACATTTTTTTATTTACTATTCACATTAGATAATATTTTTTAACTATAACAACAATCTAACTAGTTATAAATACGCCGAATATTAGCTTTTTAGTTTGATTCAATGAACAGTTCCTGCATAGATTGTACAATATATGATAATAAAATGCTTTTTATTAAATTTATGAAGAACTTTGACATTGATTGACTCAACAGCTATAAATAGTTTTTATAATAATAAATGGTGTCTGTTTTTTTAAGGATTTTGTTTTCCTAATTACCCATATTACCTGTATTTTCGATTATCCGGATTGCTTTTGGTTCCTGTTAGTCCAGATAAAAAAGGCTTTACTGTATATACTTATTGTAAAATATAGTGAATAAATTGCCACTAATGATTTACCTTAAATATCATTTTAACTACAGAAGTAGCCATGGGAATAAAGCCTTTTGTTGACGTATCTAAAAATTTATTGATTATTATATCTGAAGCTTTAGAAAATACTTCATGATCAGGATGCAATCTAAAAAAATATAAGTAATTAAAAGTTAAATCAACCAAATAAAGCATGTAATGTAATAAATTATTAATAAGTGATGTAATCATATTACCTAGTATATTTACTTTCCACCTTTATGTCAGAAATTTTACTAATCATTTTACAAACGTTCTCAACTAACATTAAATTTTTCGAATCTGAAAGTCCATTTTCAATCAGGATATGAAGATTAAGCACTATCAGCTGAGGATTTTTCCTTAAATACACATAAAAGTTATTTTTCTGCTAACATGATAAACCAAAGAAAAAATAATAATCAGCAAACATTCAGAACATACTAACAAAATAGCCTAAGTAACCAATGCCAGATTTTTAGAAAAAAAAAAAAAAGGAAAGCAATAGTTCAAGACAAGCAGATGGGGATAAGATAGTTAATGATAGAATGTACAATGCACTGCTGGAAGGACTCACCTTTATGATAGTTTAGAGGCTTTTCTGTCCATCTGGCAGGGTGGCCGATTCTACTACCAGAAACTTCAGAAAATACTGTTTGCAAAAAAAAATATTAAAAATTTCAACTTTTACTATTTTTGCGAGAATTTTGAGATTCAGAGGTCTTTAGGGTAGTGCGTTGCTCTGTACGTTCTATCATTAAGGCAGCACCAACCACCCTTCTTTCTCCCCTCCCAAAAACATAAATTACTTTAAAGATAACATAACATAAACAGATATTATATCATAAAAGTCAAAATGGTTGAAAGTAAGGCATGGAGCTTTCATTGTGTTTTGAAAATTATTAAAAAGATGAAAATTATTTATTTACAAAATATTTTAAGTGATAAACTCGTCTTTATGCTGAAGAGATATTATCAAAAAAATTAAGCCAGGAAGTAATGCTAAATTAAAATAATATTTTATTTTATTGCTCTTCTGAAATTTAGTCATGATCATTCTGCCTGTAGTAAGGCAATACGATAAAATTTAGCATAATTTTGAAACCTGTATCTTCAGAATAATAAATTTCTAATATTTGATTTAAGAATGATATAAAAAGCAAGATTCAATTTTTACTTCCAAAACACTGACAGGTTCTCTCCAAAAGTGATCTCACTTACTCAGCTATCATATCTAAAATCATTAGCGCAGCTAAACTATCTTCATCTGTAGCTTGAGGATACATTTTTGAAAATTTTTCCCAAAGCACCTGAAATACATATGTTTCACTTAAATTCATATAATAATATCATGAAATAATACAAAGTCATGCATAATTTATCATTATACTAATTGAAGACAGTATATATTTAACTGACCTGTATGAATTCCTTATCTAAATCACCATTTTGATACCAAATACGAAATAATTCTTCCATAGCTGATTTTTGCTCATAGTCTGCCTCCTTCAACAGTTTTATGAGCCTGTGTGAGACCTAACATTGAAATATTGTTAAGTATGAAAATTAATCAAAACAAACCATGTTTGACAAAATAAATTAACAAAATTACAGTTAAAAAATCTGAGTTTATAATAATAATAGAAAAATAAACTCTTCACCAGTAAAAATTTGTGAATTTTCGCACTTAAAAAAAAAAATAATCTTTTTAATGGATATGGAAGGTTTATTAGTTTTAAAAACATAAAATTATTACTTCCCTAACGGAATCTTCTCTATAATGAACAAAATTATTTATACCATATGTGCCCATTATGTTTTCAAATATTAGCATTAAATTGCAAAAATAGATTCATAATGCATAAATATTTTATTATGTAATGCTAAGCTAGGGCTTAGCTACTGAAGTAAAATACTAAATAATTTACTCATACTTTTATATTAAATACCTGTATTGCTCTTCCCTTAGCAGATGGCTTGGTAGAATTAAGGTATAATGTTTTATAGGCACTGATAATTGCTTCCTTTAGGCCAGGTACTTTGGACCAGATTAGAAGAATCATTTGTCTAACCACACGCCTGGAATCACCGGCATTAAACTGGTATGCAGTAGTAAAAAATTCAATTGCTTCTGTGGCTTCCATAGTACTACTACTGTACAGAGAAAGCTCAACATCTTTTGAAGCTTCAGCCATGAGTAACACGAATGCAATAGCATCCTAATAAAAATTTAAAATATATTTAAACAATTAATTAAAAAGATTTTTCTTTCTTTACAAATAAAAAATAATGCAACAGAAACCCTGTTAACCAGCCACCTTGGGACTGGGAACCTGGCAGTTCCCGTTTTGGTTGATTAATCCGAGGTTTAGGTATTTCAAAGAGAAATATTAACAGAAATATAGAATAATTCCGGTTTTATGATGTATTTATTTAATATGCATATATACATTTCACCATTTATTTGAAAACATAGAAAAAGACAAACTATGCACAATATACAAATTTATAAATATAAGCAGTAAAATGTATAAATATATCGAAAAAATCTGATATTTTCTTTTGTTTTTCAACATATACAGAATTTTTAAATGCAAAATCTCTCCATCTTTTTACGATTAGAATGTTTGTAGCAGTAAAACCGCATTACTGTTGCTTATTTCATCGGTCAATCCAGTCTTCACTCGCTACAAATTCGCATCGGTTTTCAATTTTTTGTAGAATGACTAGAACTTTTCTTACAAAATTAGGCCATTGATAAGCATACCTCTCTGATGTTCTTGAAGAAACCAAAAGCACAAAGGTTTGTCAACAATGTCGGAGGATGGTTTCTTTCCTATGTGCAGCGAGCTGTAAGAATTTTGTCTAATTTAATTTTTAGAAAAAAATCTTCAATCGAATGTCTGTGCTTTCGCTTTCGTTGATTGTACTTTGCCCCACGTTCAGTTCTTGGCAGATTTTTGCCACAGACTCTTCACTATCAATTTTCTTCAGAGCCCAGAGGCTCGTCTCCATACTCACAACAGTGCGTTTATGCTTCACACTAGATTCACTCATGATTGATTTCAAGTCACAAAAGCCCGGTCTGAATATGAAAAATGAACTGACGGAATTGAGAACAAATATCCTATGATACAATGTAATAATATCTGATTCTAATAAACAAGGCCCCTATCGCTTTTTTTTCCCTATCGTCTTTTTTTTTCACACTAGAACAGCTAATCCGAAGGCCGGTTAATAGGTGTTCTACTGTAATAATAGATATATACATGTTTGCATATGTGAGGGTATTAGTATGGGCTTAAATTACCTAAGTTAAGTTAATTACCTCCATGTACTGAATCATCAACTTCTGCTGATCATTTTCTTCTATCTGAGGGTTGAAGTTATCAGTGCAAGTAAAAAATATTTTTTTTAAAGCAGCAATGTAGTACTCGACTAAATCTGAACGGTCAACATTGCATCTAAAAATGAATATATGGTATCATTCAGTATTTATCAGTTTAGGGTTCAGTTGGGAGAGATTACAGCAAAAAAATGTAATTGTTAATATTCACGGAGGTAACACAATATTTTTTTCATAGTTATAAAATAAAATATATCTACATTTACAAACCTAATTTCTTTTGCATCAGGAAATTGTACTTCACAAATTCTAAGGAGAGTAAAAGCATCACTGAAATGCCTATTTTGAAGAAGGCGAGCAATAATAATCATTGTATCCTCCACAGAAACTCCATCTGATGCAGGAACAGTTTCTATTTCCTTATCTGAAAACAAATTCAAATTGAAAAGTGAATTTTATAAAAAGAAATTTCATTTATTTTATAATGTAATTTTCATATTTGAATAATTATCAGTGATTATCTTGGTTCTGTAAAGCTGAAGGCCTATTGCTGACTCTATACCAGATATCACAAATATTTCTCTCCATGAAAAAGCCAATTAGACAAATATCGGACTTTTTCTTATTTAAATTAAATTTTGAATTATATTATATTATTAAATTTTAATGTTCTGATATGCAAAAGTCCATTTCCAAGGTTTTGACCTTAAAAAAATCTGGCTATTTTCTCTTTGTGTTTTCTTAACAATGTGTTTTTTATGGAACAGGGTTGTTAGTCCAGCGCCCAACCCTCAACCTGAAGAACCGTGATTTTTGTCAGGGTTTACTTCCTTAGCCTGTGAACTTTCGTTGTAACACACATAAAACACTGGAGGATTAGGAAATTCAGAAGTTAAGGAATAGGATAAGAAGGAACATTGGAGGGGATGGGTGGGATAAAGGTAAGAGGTCAACGGACAGTTGTCCCTTTAGTCGCCGTTTATGCCAAACGGTAAATACTGTGGGTCTACTCTACCCTAGGCCAGGCGGAAAGAGATTGAGAGGAAGACCAAGGCTGAGGTGGTTGGACCAAGTGGAAGACGATCTGAGACGGCTGGGAGTGAGAGGATGGTGAAGAAAGATGGAAGAAAAACAGGAATGGCAATCAATTCTGAGTGAGGTCAAGGCTGTAGTGTCATTTAGTTAGTTATTAAATTTTAATAATTATTTACAAGATTTATTTGTATTCATACTACTGACATCTCTGTAACCAATCAGCAAACATATTGCACACTTTCAAGTCATCATTTTGGTTGGTTTCTTTGGATTTAATGTCTTTACCTGCTCCAACTAAGGCAGGAAGGATGGGTTATCTTTACCGACTCCAACTAAGGCAGGAAGGACGGGTTATCTTTACCTATTCCGACTAAGGGAGGAAGGATGGGTTATCTTACAAGTTACCAATCTATTCTAGCCAGAGGGGAAGGTCGAGATACATTTTGTGGATCCACTACAAAATAAATTTGAAACTGTCTAGACCAGATTTGAACCAGCAGCACTTCTGATTTGAGAATACTATACACTTGACCACCATGGCCTTCTGCCACTAGTTTAATTGGCCATTGAATGCTCTCTCTCACTCTCTCTCTCTCTCTATATATATATATATATATATATATATATATATATATATATATATTTTATAATTCAGTATTTTCACAGCCTAAATACATGAAAATAGAATTTTAACCTGATTAATAGATACAGCAATTGTAAATGTATAAAGTTGTTGCAATGAATTGAGGGACCATCATAACTCCCATCAGTTATCAATCATTAAAAAAAATAGTAATAAGTTTAGTGATCTTGATTTGAAATAAATGGTTCATTACCTGATTCAAGCTGCAAATTCAGTTGAATAACTAGATCTGCTTCAATAAGACTCCAGAGAACCTCCTTTGAATGAACTTCTTTGGCTTCCATAGCTTTCAAGTTTTCTTTAGCTTTGGCAAGCTGATTTCTCATATCAGATAAATTAAACTAAAAAAAAAAAAATAAAATAAAATGAGTATTAAAAATATCAATTCCAGTATATAACTAAATCTATAAGCAAAGAATTATTAAATTAAGAACTAATACATTTTTAATAGTATTAAAAAAATATTGATTTCATGTTAGCGTAAAATTACCATTCCTGCATAAGGGTTATCTTTCAAGATAGTTTTAAAAAATTGAATTGCACTTTTAACAACATGGCTACTACCATCAGTCAACCTAGATTTAGCAGTTCGAAGCACTGGCATAAGAGTAATTTTTGGAATAGCATGCTCACTGGCTAATTTAGACCAAAGTTGCAGAGCCTGAAAAAAAAGAAGGAACAAAATGGATTAAATGGAAAAACAAACTAAAGGTTTTATTAGCTTATTAGCAACATTAATAACTTAAAAAATAGATTAAATAGTTATATAAATTTAATTAATAATAAAAGTTATATATAAATTAATTAATAGCTTAAAAAATCTCTAATGTTGCTAATACCTTTATTCTCATTAAATGAGTTACTGTTAAGGCAATTACTGCTGATAAAAAATGAGAATAAATAGGGATATATATATATTAAAAATAAAATATGTAATTTCAATTTTATTTATTTCTTTTTTTGGCCTCCCCTACATGACGAGGGGTGCATGGCCACTTGTCACAAGTGACCATGGATACTCCACTGGTCATAAGTGACCATGAATACTCCAATTACCACAAGTGATCATGAATACTGACCTATTCTTAGACCGTCACTCCTCTAGCGTTGAACAAGCTGTTTCATGCTTAGCTTCATTGTTCTTAAAGTTTATTATCCCCACTATTTTAATTAATTAATTAATAAATAAATGTATGTATATAGGTAGTCTGTTGAGGATAGGCTTATCTCTGGAGTGATCTTAGCAAATAGAGGCTGACAGTAATCTCTCCAAATGAAACACTTCGTGGTATTAGACGTTATTAGAACATTTATTTAACATTGTAAGATTATAGAACCAAGAAAATAATTATCCTTTTGTTTCAAGGAAAAAAACATATGAGCAAAAAGAGCTAAGAAAGCAATATATAATCCCACAGAACCTACAGAATGTATATCTAAAGCCAAACAGAATAATGAATTCAAGAATCCAACAATTTACAGGGACAACAAAGAGCACACCTTAAGGCTACGGCTAATTACATCATGTATTATTTCTTTAGAATAACAATTTTTTTGTTTAGCAGATATATGAAATTGATAGAGCAAATATGCCAGGGACAAGTATAAGTACATCAATATTTTTTTTAATTTAAATATATTAGGGAGTCCAATAATTAACAAAAGAAGGAGCAATTATGACTTTCCAATTATGTTTATTTCACAAGTCCAATACTAAAAATGTCAACATTTCGAGAATGTGCCCCCATCATCAGGACATTTTTCATTCTGCTTTTACATAATTATTCATAAAACACTACTTTGCCACATAATTTCAATTGAAGTCATCAGCTCATCCCTGACAAAGTAGTGTACTGTGGATAATAATGTTCAAGCAGAATGAAAAATGTCCTGATGATAGGGGCACGTTCCAGAAACGTTGACATTGTTAGTATTGGACTTGTGATATGAAATAAACTGATTGGAAAGACATAATTTTATCAATAATTTTATTTTTAGCAAAGTAATTTATTCAGAACAGAGTTATTTTCAGGAGATAGGAAATTACTTAGATACCTGATACCTGGTCTTTTGTAAGGGAAATAGAATTATTAAATCAGTTTAAGAACTACCAGTTACTAAATTTTATAAACAAAAAAAATGAAGGATAAAAACTGCTAAGTTACAAAAATGAACGAAGAACAAAATATTAACAATATAACAGGTTGGTAGACGAGCTAGTATTTTTGTAAATAAAGCACTATAACATTTAAGAACATGAATGACATACAAAGTTTTGGAATAAAATTTAAGAAAAAATTCAAAGCAACCTATGAATTTCACCAGAAAACCAGTTTGTTCTGGAAATAATTTTTATCATACTTATATTTAATAGTAAAAAAAATCTGGTGTGGTCAAAAACACACACGCACCCATCACAGAACTTTCTCTTACCAACCTATAATAATAATCTTTTTAAGATTATTTTAAAGAGTTCACAAAAACACTACTCAGCAGAATGCACTTCTTCAAGTCTTTTCTCACCAAAGTATAATGTAATGAGTTTTTAAACAACTTTAGTACTACAATTTTGTAGATTAAATATTTTTGGTTTGTCGAGCTGAAAAAAGTTTCGGTTTAGTTTTCATTAAATAATATAAAAGTAGAAATTATTAAGTTAGTTTCTACTTTTATGTTGTTACAACACATTGTTACAATAGATTAGCGGTAAGAGGTTCGTTGATATTAATCTCCTACCGAATGCGCCCAGCTTTCCATCTAGGGTCTTGCAGTCCTTAAGATATACGCTGTTTTTTTTACTAATACAGACCGGATTTAAATATATATATATATTTTTTTTTTTTTAAGTAAATTTAATTACTTTTCATATGATTTCACACAAATTTACCATAAAATGCTCACTTTTTGAGTTATGCGCAAATAAAATTTTCTTTTCGCTCTAACTTTTTCCTTTGTATTTTCTCGTTGATATACTGCGTACATGAAAAGTTAAAGAGCTTTAAGGAGAAGATATTAGGCAAGTTTCATCAAAATCGTTAAAACTGTTCACGAAAAAATTGTAAAATCAATGATATGAATGCCACTTCCAGTTAGTTCGGTGCACTGTATCTTTGCTAATACTAGTCCGATTTTGATAATTCTTGATAATTTTTTCTTTGGCTTTTAGATAATTTAATTATATTTTATACAATTCTATACATAATTTACCATAGAAGCATACTTTTTAAGTAATATGTAAATAAAATATTCTATTCATCATAACTTTTTCTCCTGGATTTCTTCGGTGATGTACTAACTACATAAATGAAAAGTTAAAGGGCTTTAAGGAAAAGATTTTCATAAACTTTTATCAAAATCGTTAAAAGTATTTTCGAGAGATATGTAAACAAGTGTAAAATCGAAGATATAAAGTGGCACTTCCGGTCAGTTGATTTTGACGAAAAAAATTTCTGTAACATTCCATGAATAACCTACCTTAAATAGGTAGTTTCAGTTTTGTACAACTTTTCGTTTTTGAGCTACGCGAATTCAAAAATTTTTATGATGGTGATACTTTCCCTTACTATATATTTTATACATAGGTAAGGGAAAGTAAAAATAATAAATTTTAATTATTTAAATATATAATGATCAATGATGATAAAAAAAACTGATGGAAACAGTAATATTAAACTATTTAGACTTAGATGTCACTTAATTTAAAAAAAAAAAAGAAGAAAAATTTAGAAATTTACCTTAGACCTGACATATGAACTTTGGTCACGAAGATGATTAAGTAGGTACTTTAGGAGATTTGATCTGATTTTTTTTTCTTCTTCCGGTAAATCATCTGATGAAAGACATTTCAGAATAATATCCGAAAAGGTGACTAAAACTGCATTTCTTAGTATATATGGCTAGAATTGTTTTAACATAATGAAAGGAAACCATAATAGTTTATTTTATAATAATAAACAAATTGTTTAAAACATTGATAAATACCTCAAAGGCCAAACAACTGGTTAATATATTTATTGAAGGAATCAAAAGTTCTGGATTTGAATCTGATATATTATTTATAAATGCAGCAACTGCCTTTCCCATACCTTGGACATCTTCATCTCTAATTGTAGTAATCAACTCATTTAAAACCTACAAATATTTAATGATAAATAAAATAATGAATATTTTAATGCTCTTGGAGAAAATGGACAATAGAGATATCTATCATCAGATTAGTTACACCAAACTGTACATCAGATCTCTAATTAATATTTGAGGTACTACTGGACGAGTGTCATGTCCATATCAAAGGGGGCGTGGCCTCAGTAAGGCCAGAATATCCATTCTAACAGAACTGCTTCCTTTAAAAAATCCTTTATCATTCATACTATTTCCTTTTGGAATTCCTTACTCATCACCATATGTAAAACCTCATTTAAAAAACAGTTATTTCTCCGTCTCCTTAATCATCAATCTTCTGCGAACATGGAAAAATAATAACAAACGTATGTCTATCAGTGCAAACATTTATACATGTATCTAATAGTAATTCCAATATTCTGATTTATATCATACATTATTGTATATTTCATTTTATAATTTAGATAATTACTTGATAGCAATGTAATAAGCCAGACTTAATTGAATTGTTTCATACTAAAAGGGGTTTTGTTACTATGAAAATAGTTGGACAAAATCTTGTTTAGCATGAAGTGATTCAATTGTACATTCCTCTTATTTTTAGGCATCCCAGAATAAAATTACTTTTGTTTCTTTTTTTTTTTTTTTTTAAATCTTGCTCAAGACCAAAAGGATGGACAACGTTGACGCAAGGCTTCTCCACACTAAATGTCACAAAAGAAGAAATAGGGCAATAACTCATATAAATTTTCAGGTTTTTAAAATTTATGTTAGTTTTTATAATTTTAAAAGTGCTAACTTCTTGTAATGTATCTTCAATAGATTTCTTAAAAATAATCATCTCTTGGCAGTTTCCTTAAAATCTTTTCTTTATTCTTCTTTTAAGTACATAGACGCTTCCTTTTGTAAAAAAAACAAAAGAGCAAAAAACTTTCAAAGAAAAAAGGGGAAAATTTAATGGTGGTTAGACCTTAAATCTTTTCCTAAAAAAAGTTGTATATATAATTACTTCAACTAGAGAAGGAAAGGTGGGTTATCTAACAGACTACCAAACTATCCAGAATTGGGAAGCTGATATTTATTCCATGAATCTGCTAAAAGATAAAAATAAATATCCAAAGACTGGAAATATAATTAGAATAAATTTCTGGCTCTATTTTACAAGAAAGCTTATCCATTGTGCCCTCTCTGAGACAGATTTTATGCTAATATACATTTCTTTTAGAATATAGTTAGTTATAAGAATTTTTATACTTAGAGTTTGCTAAACTTCTGTCCTTAATCGCGCCGTGTTGTAACTGTTTATTCTATCCAAACAGTGGCTGGTAATGTTTCTCTGAATCCATTTTACCTCCTTACGGGTGATTGGCCCAGTATGAAGGATCCCGTCAGACTGGGATCACGGTCCTGGCAGAGAGGGATCAGAAGCCTACCCTGGATTGCTCCTTCCAGGGCCCCTTATCTCTCGTTTGTTCACAGACCCAGTCCTCCGCACCGATTGGTTACCCGCAACTTATGGAGGTGAGACCAGTAGGCATAAGATCTAGAGGAAGACCAAGGAATAGCTATATTTCCAGGTTGGGCCAAGTCAGAGGAAAAACATACCAGGAGATGACGACTCTTGCGAGAGACGGAGATAGATGGCTGAAAGGCACTAAGAGAAAGTTAAAGAAGAAGAAGAGTTTATAAACAATAATAATACTCACTTTTGCAAGTAGTGATGTACACTTGAATTCAATCACCATAACAAGCACAGCACTAGACAAAGCACTGACAGCATGTTCATATTGTTTCAATAACTAACAGAAAAATTAATGTAATTAAAGAATGTAAAATAAATAAATTTTAATATTAAATAATAATGAATAAATAGTGAATGAAAAAAAAATACCTGAACACACTTCGGAATAAATGTCATTCCGTGATTGTAACGATTTACTAGAACCGCTAGAATTTGAGCAGCTGCATCACGAACAGGTTTCATTTTAGCTTGTGTTATTTCTGGATTCTCATATGCTTTATAACAGCAATTGGCCAATAAACTGCAAAAAGCATTTCATACCATAATGTACATATAATTTTTAAAAAGCAACAGAAAGTAAAATTACTCACTTAACAAATCTTTCTTCAACAACAGGAGGATCCCAAAATTGATGTAAATTTTCTTCTAAAATTCCACTTAATGATGTAAATGCAGTTTTTTTAATGGAATTCCAATCCCAAGGAGTTTCGTACTTTGAAGTCTTAGTTTTACTTTTAGAAGCTTTCCCTTTCTTAAAAATAAAAGCAAATTATATCTACATAAACAAATGTATTTAAACAGATAATAACCTGTTTAACTAAAATATAAAAAATGTGATAATAAAAAAAAATACTATACAATTAAATAAACTTAAAGATAAACAGTCATACATTTTCCTTACAACCATAGTCGCAATTTTCAATTTAGGAGTGCTACTTCTTTACTTCAATGGCTATGCAGTTATTGCCAAAAGACAGAATAAATTCTTACCTTGTATATAAAAGATCTTTAAGGATATCAAAAATCAAAGTAATATTAACAAAGATGATCAGCAAATCACCGAGATTGTTAGTTCATGATTAGACTATTTATTTAATAGATATCTAAACTACAAGTGTAAGATCTGAAGCTAATTGGTAAAATCGATTACATACCAAGTTCATTAAAATGAGGCTCAAGAGGACAAGGCATAAGAGATAAATTGAAAGATTTCCCAGGTTTACTAGATTATAACATGAATATAATTCAAATATCAAACTGATGTTTACAGAAAATATTAATCAGCTTAGTCTTAGCAAGGGAATAATAAGAAGAGGCTCATAAGAATTTAATTATAAGGCGATGAGACTTAACTATAACTAATAAATAAACCACTTCAGAGCTAAGATCCATATATAGGTGGATATATTAATGAGTCACATTATAACCAAGGAAATGAATTTCAGAGGATTAATAATTAAAGAAAGGGAAACTAAATTTACAATGACAGAATAATAAAGGAATAAGGGATAGCCCCACAATCAAAGAAAATGCAGAGGAAAGGAAGCTTAAAAGGAACATTTTAGTTACACTGAAAGGCAAAAAGATGTTAGAAGTGTATATAAGTTGAGTGTCAATTTTTATGTAAATGCTATTTACTAGTGATGCACTGGATGCTTCAAAGTAAATTCTTAAGGCATGAAAGAGCATATTATGTTTAATTTATTTTTTTGTTTACAATATTTAATATTGTGTGCTTAAATCAATAGCGCTCTATAAAGGATATTACTTAAATAAAAAAAATAAAATAAAATATTAGAACGGAAGAACTTACTTTGTCAACAATGAAATTATCTGATTGATAGCATAACTTTTCTTCATAAGTTTTAATGAATAAAGAAATTATGTAGATATTCATTTTTAACAAATTCAATTTACTTTGTTGAAGCGAAGTATCTCCATTATGCAATGATTCAGTTACAAACCGCCGAAGGTCTTCAATAACTAAATCAGATGAATTATAAATATTAGATTATTCTATTGTACCAAAACCTAGACCAGTAACAGAGGGAATATTAAGTTGAAAATACTTAAAAAAATCACGGTATCCCATAATTCTTGAAGTTGATTAAAGGAAACTTCTTGGGAATCTTGTATCATTGAAAATATAACATCAAAATTTTCTGTTATGCAATTACAACCTCTGTTTGCAGCATCTTTTTTTATATCTGAAACAAAAAACCAATCACACACATAGCAAGGGTAATCAAATAGAAACAACAGCATGCTATGGCTTTTTGAGAAACATGAAAGTTGAGATTTTGATATACAGCAATAACTTTAAAATATGACAAATGAAAACAATAAATAAAAAAAAAATGTTTATAGCAAGCCTAATGCACTGCATTTCATATCAGATTAAAGGACTTACATTGAAAATTTTTCTTTTCTTAGGCTTTATGTATATTATGCATGTTAAGGAACAAGTAAAATGTATAATCAGTATGTAGATTCAAACAACCATTAGTGTCCATTTGCCATTCATAGTTTTACTAAGATAATACATAATAAAACAAAATAAAAGCAAGCAAATCAAATTATTTGCAAGTAAATAAAGACATAATGACAAAATCAGTGATTCATTATTTGTAATTAAATAAAAATTGAACAGTAGTTATCCTTGGCTAGTTCGCATAATTGTAAATTTTGGACAATGTTTTAAAACATTCAAAACAGAAAAGTTAAAGTTAATTCTCACCTCTTATTTTTTTGTATGCTTCATTTAGATCTAATAAATCGACAGAATATTGTCCATCAGTAGGTTTTAAAAGATCTTCTTTTTTCAATGGAATAACAAATTCAACATCCATATTTGAAAGATTATTATTATGTTTAATAATATAGGCTTCTAATAATAAAACCTCTTTCAATGAAAAGTTTTTGTAAATAAATGATTTTCTTAATGATAGTTATAGTTGATAAAAATTACACCAATGGCCAATTCAAAGAGAGGTGATAGATAAATAAAGTAATTAACCAAAACAATCAATTTTTTTATATGCAAACCTCTCTTCCCGCCAAATTTACTCAGCAGGTTACAATTGATAAGTTTATAAATATTTACAAAGAGACACGAAGTAATGTGTAGGCACGTATTCGATAACTAACTTTTTCGGTTTCGTGTCATTAATGTTTGATGGTTATTATCAGGAGTACTTCATATGCTACTTAGTCACTACACTTCAACCCGTGATGATTTTGGATATCCTTGATGAATCTCCGCCATTCAGTTCTATCCTTTGCAAATATTCTCAAATAGTTGATTTCCAAAAGGTTCTGGCATAAGCAGATATTCAACCAATCCACATCAATTTCACTCCTCCAACCCAGCGGGTCTAGTAAATAGGGTAATGTATTACCAGCTACGGCATTTGTGAATCATCCAAAATTTCAACACTACACATTCTGGCCATTTTCATGACCTCCACAATGCCCGTTTCTTTGAACAGATTATATAACTCCGTATTTTTTCGGCCCTCAGCCACTTCCATCTTCAACCGGTCTACGAAAGTCAATCCCAAAGTGGTCCAGATCGACACCAGAGGGTCGAATCCGACCTACAAGTGGTCTATATCAGTGAAAAAAATATTGGAGGTGCATACAACATAAATGGGAGTCCACGAAAGTGGATCTTATTTATATGATGATGTTTTAGCATAAAGTTCTATCAAAGCACCTCCTAAGCTGACTTCTCTCCAAGCATCCTAAGACCTCATTATACAAGACCTTGATTCGCCCTTAACTCATACATGCCTCACCAACTTGGTCCGATTTTAAGGCAGACGAATTAGACTGGCATACGAAACTTACTAAAAGATTCTTACAGCAGATTTTTACATAAAATAATTATACAAAAGAAAAATCTGCTAGATTTGCTTCATCTATATTTTAATTAATAAATATAAGACTGCAAACTTAACTTATTTTTATTATTTTAAAATTTTCCACTCTGAAGTAAATCTTATCAAAGTGAGAAGCATTATGTGTCAGCTTCAAAAACACATTTGAAGTTGATGAATTTGAAAAATCAATATTAGGAAAGGAGGGGCTCTAACCATGACAGAAGACGCCGATACGCTAATTTCGGAGAAAAAAGTTTTTCTGGGAATCTTCGATCTGTATATTCCGCGCGGAATCTTGCTTTCAGTAAATTTAAGCTCTAATTCGTCTGCCTTAAACACGAACCAAGTTGGTGAAACATGTATAAGTTAAGGGCGAATCAAGGTCTTGTATAGTGCGGTTTTAGGATGCTTGGAGAGAAGTCTACTTAGGAAGTGCTGTGATAGTACTTCATGTGTTATTCTTCACATAATTGACTTCTTCTAATTGTAAAACAAGAAGTTGTATAAATATAACTTACAATAATCCTTCTGAACGGTTAGAATGGTCTTTACTAGTAGAAATTCGTAGAAAGCCATGAATTGTCAAATATGAAGAATTGTCTTACTAGCGTGTACCAAGGCTTAGCATCGCGTAGTTTTTGTACTATTTAGTCAAGACAATTAATTACTGCTCTATTGATGTTTTTGCGGAAGATGCTCTGATTAGTCATTTCATTAAGACAAGGTTTCACTCGAGATTTCTCTCTTGTTAGGAAAAGGTTTGTCCACTAACATCTTCGTGAGTAGACTTTGAAGAAGGAGAAGATGAACTGTTTCAGAGGGGCAACAAGAGATCGGAGGCGACATTGGTAATGAGGTGGTGAAAAATACCGTAAGTTTACTGGTAGTGGAAAATAGAATAATGTGGCGAAACGAAATACGATTTTGTGTATTTGACAGTTTGTAGTAACGAAAGGAAGATGTATCGATTTAGTTTCCATAGTCTTAATAACAACATAAAATTAGTTTTTTTGAAAGCATATAAAGTATTAGGTATATATCGGATATTTTTCCAAAAACTCGATCATTTTTTTTTCATGTTGATCCCGTTTTCATTTTGAGAGGAAAAAGCTAGGGATTTTAAAGCTTTGATGGAAAATATGATTGGCATTACAATAGGTTTGTTGGATAAATTTGCTTTGTATTCGTATTTTCCCCGAATAAAATACAATATGCAAGACTATTGGATTGGGTCGAAGTTCGGCGGTGAGGGGCGGGACTGCGTTTTCTATCCGTTTCATAACTCCTAGAGCACGATTATGGAAGTTTTGGAGATGTCTGATATATATATATATATATTTTTTTTTTTTGTTTTCTCGCTACATTTGAGCATCCCCAGCGGCTCCCTTTAAGTCAAATGAGCTGAAATTCGGTATGTAGAGTTTTCTCCTAGGCAAAACGATACCATTAAATAATGAGCATATTGTAGTCAAAATTTCGGTAATTTTACCTGAAGTGTCGGGATTTTAATGTTTTGCGCATCTCTACAGCTCCACCAAATTGATTTAGGGGGCTTAAAGCCTATTTCATTTGAAAGGAAATTAAATTACCAACAAAAGAAGTTTCATTAAAATCGGACCAATAATAGCAAAGTTATGGCCATTTCAACTGTTTCAATACCTTTTTAGTCGTATTTTCCCCGAATAAAATAGTTTTCATCACAATTTGAGATACTGATATCTTCGGGAACTAGTAAATAATTCAGGTTCACTTTTTGAGCCACTGATTTATAGTTTAATAGGCGTACAAGGAAGTCATGCGGTGTCTTTATCAAATATTTTATTTTAGTGAACAAAATTCTTTGATAATGTTTATTGTTTTGATAAGGATGGACCCCCTAGATATGCTGATCTCCGCATTCCCTATCATCAGGAGAACAGAACTGATTTTGATTACAACTGAGCGATTTGAGAATAATGATCTCGATGAAGCAAGTAGAATGGAAAAGGGGGAGAGACATATACGGAAAGTGTATCCATTTATTAAAGGAAAAATTCCACGAGACTTTCGGAGAGGAAGACTTCTCCGTGAGAAGCCTCTGATTTAAATCTCGCGGAACTATACAAACAATAGAAGGAGCTTCGTGGAAGAAATGGGTGTTGATTTAAAGGACGCTGTGCTGTTGGCTGAAAATATAATTCTAGATCTCCTGGACATTATCCATTATTATTAGCTTGGCAACAAAGTGGGAACATATTCATAATTATTATTTTTTTTAATACCCTAATTTTAATTGATTTTAACTGATTGGATGATATAGTAGTTTAGTTTATAGGAATCGTTGTTATTCGTAATATTCTCATTTATATACAATTTTAAGGTATGCGAATTGGTAAAATTGTACTCTTGTTATAATTTTTGATCGCAGGTGATAATATGTTAATACTTTATGATATTATTAAGGGTTAGCTGGAAAAGTGATGCAATGAATGACAGTATAAAAAAACAAAAATTTAAATGAAGAAGTTTTCATATAAATTATGTATTTTTCTTATTGCATAATTCTAAGTAAATCAATTTTTAGGCAGCATTAATTAATAAATAAAGTTCTTCTCTCTCCTACTTATAACTTGTTGAATTACAAGAGTGTTATTATTAGCTATATTACCTATTATACTTTTATAAAGTACACCTTCTTTTCCTTCCTTTGTTTATTTCAGCATGCAGATAAGTATACTTTTTAACATATACATTTTAAATAATTTCATAGTAAGCTTAAGAAAAGGTATATATTGATATTATTATTATGTTGAAGGATAGAAATCCTTCTTCATCACGACTCATGTTGATATTTTATTAAAACCTCTCTGTTCGTCTAGAAATCGCATGTGAATCGTATAGAAATTATGAATTAGGAAAATAAATTATAAAATTTTATTTTATTAGAGTTGGCTCAGAAAATTTTATCATTTTATTTTGCTAAAATAATCTCAATATAATAAAGCCATAATTGCTTATGAATTTAACACTTAAAATAAATTTGCAATAGAAATAACATGTTCGATTAGTGAGTGACACATAATATTGGTTGGTCAAGCATAAGCTAATTGAAGTTTCGAAAATTTGCATTCAGACCTCATCCAATAAAGTCCAGATTGAGGAACAAGGTTAATGTTATGTTTGGAAGATACCCTTGTACCTTTGGCTGGCCCCACTTACACCAAGGACCGCTGTCGGGGAATTCCCCCCTTCCCTACGCCCCCTCCTCCAAATGGTACAAAAGTCCTCAGCCTTTCTATGCCGAAACTCTTCAGTACCTATACCGAGATGTTTCTAAGTAAGTTATCATATTTTTCTTTGTTTTATGTTAAAAAATTACAGTATTTTTCATTGATTTTTAGAGGTTTTTTACGAATAATATTCATAAAATAAACTCATCCTTCATTTCCAAGTTATTGTCTCAATAATAGAAACTAATCGATATGTTCTCAAACTGTTTACGAGAATACTGGTGCAATATGATAAATTTCGAGTTAGATTTCTGTTTTTATTTTAAATTATGGACAACCTGTTCAACATCCACCGAATCTATCGCTCGCTTATTGTGACATCTCTTATTCTATTCTCATTTGGAATGTCTAGAGTTATTTCTTGCGAAATAAACGCTATTTGAAACAGGCGTGAGTCCAAATTTTGAAACTTCTGAACCGGTCGTTATTGAACCCTCCTTGCCGTTATAATACAACAGAACAATATTGTGCACAGATAATATTTAATAATATGACTAAAAATAAAAAGGGTCTGGAAGCGAATGATTTTGGTAGATGAAGGGAATATATTTTTTTTTTACTAAGTATTGTTGGAAAAAACAAAATCCTTTTCTATTTTTTTTATTAAATAATGATATATTTCTAGGAGATACAAGTAGATTGGAAGCTTAATAACACACTTTTAAACTTATTTCACACCTTAATTATAAGTTTGACTATGATTAATCCATTTTCAAAAACTTCTGATAATATATAGTAAGCTTCTTATATGTAATTGGTTAACATCATAATTATTTTAATTCTAAATTAATTTGTTCTACTATTCTAGTTAATTATTAATTAATACATTTCTATATTCTAATTGTTATTATTACGTATTATGATATGTGATATTTCTATTATTTAACTATTAAAGGTTTCAATTTAAAGATAATCAGAATTTTATTTTCATAATTCATTATAAGCAAATCACTATATTAATCGCTATAATATTTGATTTCATAACATTTAATGTTATTTACCTTGTATATGTTAACCTTCTCACATCTCAATTACATTGTTATATTTAATTTTTATTTATTTTTTGACATTTTATATGAAATATAATAAATATTATATTATATGAATTCATTGCATTGGTTATTTTTTGTCTATTGTATTTTGATATTCTCCTTTTTCTTTTTTTTTCATTGAGCGTTTAATTTGTTCAATTGAGCATTTTTTTTAAATTTAAAAAAAAAAATAAAAAATGAATCTGTAATTTGTCAATTGTTATCGCGTTTTCGAAGTTTATGTTATGATTATTTTTTACAGAGTGGTTTGCTAATGCTGATGTAATATATTTCGAATTTTGAGTGTTAGTCTTGGTTCGTTTTAACCTAATTTCTAATTTTTGGGGTGTCTCCCCTGTAGCAGATAGCGAGTATGTAAAAAATCTATATTGAAAAAATCCTCTGTATCAAAAAAATTGGAAACCAAAATATTTACAGAATAATGACAAAAATTACAGACAGATTTTTCCATTGTTTATGTGTTGTATAACATTTATATATATGTCTACTTTATCTTTTATATTTTATGCTAATGAACACATTTTCATTCATTCATTCAACGAAAATTAAATTTACTTGACAAGAAGTTTGTTGATTACATATGTAAACCATTACGCAGCCAATAGAAAACAAATATTTTTATAAACAGAATTCCTCTTGAATGTTATATTAATCTTAATTAACGATACATAAATACTTTTAAAAATAAATTATCTCAAACCTATGGGATATTTTTCCATGAAAAAAAATTCATTTCTTAAAAAAAAAAAAAAAGAATTGCTTCATGATTTTTTCTTTCCAACTTTTTACATAATGTTACATTAAAGTCCTTTTTTGCGAAATTATTGTGGATTATAAACATTCGAATTATACCTCATTAATCCCCCTTTTTTTTAAAGTAAAAATACTTTTAAAAAAATGCCAAGATAAAACATTGCTATGAAATTAATCTTAAATGAAAACCAAAAAATTAAATTATTCACAGCAAACTTCCAAAAACAAATGTAGAGTGGGGAAGTTCGTAAACGATTTTTATTTTTCCACTCATTTGGCCCATATTTTAAAATTTGAAATTATTACTTCAATCCTGCCTTCGATTCTGAAGATATCCTGATAATGATCTTATAAATTCAAATTTAGCTCATATTAATCTCCAAAATATGAGTTAATTAAGCAGCAAATCAAACTTTTGTTTCTAAAAGTTATGTTCGAACTTCTTATCAGAGCATGAAAATTAACTCAAAAACGTTTCCTGGAAAGGGCCAAAGCACACTTTGTCACTCATATGTAATATCAAAAATATTTTTTTTTAAAATATTTTCAGACCACTGCGATAGAAGACAAACATGCGATTTTTTTCATGACAGTCCACGAAATGACGGTGGCGGCTATTTAAATTGAGCCTAGTGATTTGAATTGATTTTAATAAATGCCGGTAATGCCAGTAAACATTATGAAGCTAAAATATAAAAATTATCAAAATGGCACATAGTAAATTTTATCGAGATAATCATGATATGTTATTTTAAATAGAAAATTAGAAAAGGGAAGAAAACAAAAGTTGTATGAATTATAAATTTATTTTGGATCTTTGTTAGGTATTTTCACTTCTATTTGACCATAATTTTGATATAAGCGTTTGCATACTAAATATATTTTTATTTTTTTTCCTTGTTTGACAAAGTTTAACAGATTAATATTTTTTTAAGTTTAATCTTGTTCTAGTATGTAGATATTGACAGAGTATCCAACGATTAATTATTCAACTAAGTTGCGGAATTACGATTCCTAATTACTTTCTCACCTGTTAAGGAATCCATTGCTTAATCAGGTTTGTTCCCACAGCTCTGATGGCGAAGGACTGAAAAGAAAATCCGATTTTTATCTGATTTGATTTCGTTATCCAGCAGGTATATAACCTTTCATTAATACCAAAGGATATTTATTGATTTACGTAGTCACTTAAGAAATTGATTGACAAAACACAAAACAAGAATATTAAATAACCTTTGTTTTTTTTTGTAACTTCCGCAAATATCTAAGATAAAGTATTGTAAATTCTAAAAAAAAATGTAATGGTATTTATTAAACATTTTTTTGTAGAATTCATTTGTGATTTTAAAAATGCCTATTTTTATACAAATATAATTTACATATATAGGTATTTTCTTATTTGGTTTTGTAATTTTTTAAAAATTAAAACGAATTGAATATAAATCTAGTTGCTAGTAGAGGGGGAGAAAGGGAACTTAATTTTACCCTCTTAACTGCCTCAACAGTTTTATAACAGCATTTTAGGTAATATATTGCGAAATAAACATCATCATCATCTCATAACATTATGTCACTTTGTTGACGGAATTAAGATCTAAACAATAAAAATGCAGCGATAATTTTTGTTTTTAAAGGATTTCCCACTAAAGTAATGAGTGATCTTCCTTAACCTGGGATCTTGCATGGTCTCTTTCTACACTATTCAATCCAAGGCCCATAACTCTCGAAGACCATATCCCATCAAAGATTCCTCCACTTCATTATCTCAGATTTTTCGCCTTCTCGTTCCATCTATTTTCCAAGCGTACACGCCTCTTGGCAGTCTTTCTTCAATCATTCTTTTTAAATGTCAGTACCACTTCAGGCACTTTTCTCAATCTCTTCCAGTATTTTTTTTCTACTTCCATCTTTTCTCTTATTGTTTCATTTTTCACCTTATCCATTATGCATATCCTGCCGCTCGTCGCCAGTAGTCCATTTTCGCGGTCAGGAATTTATTTCTAAGATCGCCCTTTATGATCCAGGTTTCTACCCTATACGTCATGATGCTCAATATTATACTTTTATAAATATTTCTATTGGTTCTAGGGATGATATTCCTACTCTGTAGTATTGGATTGAGCATAGATATTATCTTTTTACCATCAGCAATCCTTCTTTTTATTTCCATGTCACAGGAGCTAGCCAATTAAATTATGGATACACGGTATTTATGGAGTTGAACTCTTCAGAGCCTCTCCTGGATTCAATTCTATGCCATCACTTCTCAGCATTAATAAATAACCAGACCCTTTTGTTTATATTCCTCCTTTAACTTTCCCAACTTATAACCAGCAACTTCTGTACCTAGGGAATGATGACTTGGTCGTCCGCAAACGATGAGTTATAGAGAGATACACCTTCTTACAAATAAATCCTCATGGGTTTGTATTTTTAATATGTCTGAAAAAGTGGGGGAAAAACAAATATTTTTTACTTATATTAAAAAAAAAAATCTCATGAATTTTGCCGTCCTTTAAATTCTGCCGCCCTAGGCAAGTGCTACCTTTGCTCCCAACCTACTTCCGGCCCTGCTTTATTATTCTACTGGCATTCAATGTTGCGTCAAACCATAACTCACGGACACAGTGATACTCAATCATTTCTTAAGCAATATCTGATTCGTATGAATATAGTTTGCAACAGAGAAAAATTCAAAGTCCATTTATTGGTGAAACATCAATTAGTAGAAACTTTCTTATTAGTATTTTTACTTAATACTAAGTAGGAACGATCTACCAGAGGTTATGCTTTTCTTTAATTTTTTTTTGTATAAATTATTAGTTAAGAATATTTTTTTTACATATATCCTTTAAATATATTATGTTTTACAGGTAGTTGTTAGTCATTTTTATTTTAATTTTTTTACAATGGAGTAAAAGTCTTGGCCGATCAATACCTAAGTATGATTTGTTTAAATTGGAAAAGGGTCAGTTTAAAGAAAAAATAATAAATAAAACAAAATGGTAATAATAAACTAAAAAAAAAAAAAGAAAGGATAAAAACATTTTCGGATTATGAGAAAATTCTTAAAGAAATACTATAAATTTGAAAAGAAACTATAGTAACTGTATAATAATAATATTTCTATAAAAATATTAGCAATACAGGCTATTATTATTACTATTTATACTCCTTGAAGATATTTTTTCATATTGGAAGAAAAAATAAACTCGTTAATCAATAATTTGAATATTATAGTAGAAGCATCTTTAGTAATTTATAGGTATAACTATCTTACTCTATTAAAGTAAATCAGATCCAATTTAAGAAATTAAATGAAGGAGGATTGCTGCTGTATTTTAGTTTTCAAATTATATTAAAATGATTTTTTTATTGAATTACAGTAATAAATATAACCGAAATTAATAATCATTAACTGTTGACATTAGAAATAGATTCCGGGGAAAGCTACTACCTAACTTTAGAAAATAATTCTATCAGTATATGTGGTGAAAGTTAATTTGTAATTTTTTTACAAATATTTCTCAGTCTTTAAAAGCGATGAGATACTGTTTCTTTGCAGGTTGGATTACGTAGACAAATGGAAAAGAGAAACAAAAATATCGGGAGCAAGGCTAGCTATCTCCTACGCGACGGTAATGGGTCAAGAACGATCTTTCCAGTTTAGAGTTCTCCCTGGAATCAAATTATCTTCGTAATTTATCCGTATTATTAGCCAATGAATCGGCAGTTTGTAACAGCTATACTTTAACTTATTCATCTATTTTCAAAAGCTCTTCTACATTTTTTTTTTTTTTCTGTTCCTCAATTGATTTTGGGTGACTACTGGCTGTCTTGGCAATTGGTGAAAGTATTATCACTTATCGTTTCATTAAAATACAAAATCTAAAAGTAAATAAAATAATTTTTCTTACTTTACACGGCATGTTTTTATATTAATACTCCTGTATATCGTTTACATTATGAGAAAAAATTACAAACGCAGCCATTTTCGTTCAATTGAATCTTTTAAAAATCTGCGATAGAATTTTATTTATAAAAATTTACTTGAATTTTTAACGTTAATTTTGTTTAGTTGCCGGAAAACCTAACCTATCGCTATCAAAATAAATTAGGTGTGAAAATAAGTATTTTCAGGAAAGAAAAACAAATTCGTCATAGAATAATTACGCTGATAATTATTTGAATTAATTGCTTGTCCCCATGTCATGTACTCTCTCACTTTTTTCAAAAATGAGCACCAAGTAAACTCACAGCTTTCTATAGCTATGGAAAACAGTTGGCAACCTTACCAGTTCTCTCCGATCCAAATTGTGACCGATGCTGAGAGAAACCTCCATTAACATACTCTGACTATGAGATGTTTAATTAAAAAATGTGCTATGTGCTTGGTGATCTCATTCCCTCACCTCTTCATAGAATGGAGGAGGCGAGCTAAAATTGACGAATTTTTGTTGTAGTTCATGAGGTTTTATGGTGTTTGGCGTGGTGTATTTTTAATTTGATTGTAATTATTTCTTTGTAATATTCCCTCATCCTCACTCTCCCACTCTATTATGCTCATTCCCTCAATTTTGAAAATTGTAATGTTTTAATTTATCTTCCGTTCTCGAAACAATTACGATGGGATATTTTGTAACAGCATCTGAGATACAAATGAAATTAAAAAAAAAAATTACAGAGCTGTCTGAAGTAATAAGAAAATTACTGGAAAATCTCCCTATTTTCGTTGAATGGCCCAAATACAATAAAATTTTTCCAGGCCAAACTTAGTACCTACATCTAAAAAATTTCACGATTCCGGAGCGTAGCAACTCCCAGTCTCAATATCATAAAAGATCTGAATTAAACATTTTTTTTTTCAGAAAAAGAGGAGACACTTCCACTAAATTTGAAATCAATAGCTAACCTTATAAAATATTTTAAGGTTTAGTTTATTATGGTGTTCTCTTCGTCAAACAATTAACGTTTTTGGATAATTTCTGAAATAATATAAGAATTTGGAATAAAATCATACAGATTTATTTTTGTATATCAACTATATTGTATATTAACATAAAATTAATTAAAATAGTTTAATTTTCTCTTATTTAAAATCACAGTTTGTTCAGTGCACACAACAATGTAGGAAGTATTGTTAGTTACACTAACTAGAGAAAAAAAAATTGGTTAGGCAAAGCTTCCAACAATAATTTTATATAACAATAGTAAGGAAATTAACACGAATACGTCCAGCCAATGATTCTTAACAGAAATACAAGAATATTTTTTCAGTAGCTTATCACACGTTCTTATTTCAACCATATTATGTTGTACAGGAGCATCGTTTTCAGTTTGTGTAAAAATATTCCGTTTTAGGGAAATTCCAATGTTCGGAGGAAAATAAAAGAGAAACATTTCAAAGAGGGAAAATTTTCCATTTTCATCAGGCTCAGCACGGGATCTATGTAGTTTAATCTACTAATCTGAAAAAGTGTTATTATTATCAACATTAAATTTGTTTTTGTTTTCTTCATTATATGTGTATTGTTATTAATTGTTTACGTACAAATACCATTCTATTGTCTTTTATACATAGGCATCTATTGTCAGGGCCGCCTATAGAAATGCCGGACCCTTCCACAGGATTTAAATCGGACTTCCAAGTACCAATATTCCAGCCGAGTTTTGACTTGGGTTATTTCAAAAGTTGTAAATATCGATATTATCAATAAATTATTAATTGTTAACATCGATTAATAATTTATTAATTAGTAATAACGTTTTATTAATACAATTATTAATACCTAAGGAACCCGACCCCTAACCATCACTTAACTGCCCGGGGGTCCCCGAAAGTTGTCGGACATTAGGGCCTGCCTATTGTTTGTAACGTTTTAATTTAAATTTCTTTTCTAGCCTAAAAAGTATTCTCTTGTCTACTCCTATTTTTTATTTTGCTTGTAAGAAAATAAACTATATTTTTTATTATAAATAATGAATTTCAGCCGTTTCTTTTGAGAGGCCATCTAAAAGCTGCACTGATTTTTTTCCCCACTAATTTATTTGAATTCAGCCATTTTGGTACTTAACAGATGTATTCAAATGGTAATGACATTATACAAACAAATTGGTGGCTTCCATAATTAGATAATTCGAATCATTCATTAAAATATAAATGTAAAAATTGTATACATAAATAGATATCATTTATGTTATATAATATGAACTACATATGCTTTTAGTAATTGGGCAATAGAGAAAAAATTAGCGATTTTTAGGTTCTGGCTACGGAAAAATCTGACCAACCAGAAGGGAAATTAAAAAAAGGTAGGGTGGAAACGCTGTACAGGAATGCCAAAGCGTTATCAGCGACACATTGATAACACTGGTGGATAGTTCTGATATTGTGGGGAAGGAGAGGATGCCGTGACAGGTTATTATAATAGCAAAAACTATAAAAATACTAAAATTTATATAAGGAAGAAATATAAAAAATGACCACGTTCAATAAATGTTTAAAGATATTATGTTTCATTATCAAAATTTGATAATAGTACATTTAATGCAATATGATTATTAATTATAATATTTTGCAACTTTTAGTTACATTTGTTATTTTTTTCAGAGAGTGGAGTTATTATTGTAACTGGGCTGATGGTAGCATGCCTGGCCCAGGAGAAGTGGGTTTGGAATGGCAAAACAGCAAAAGCTGTGAGGTAATACAATAAGTTTCTATACATAAGCGGCAATGAAAAATAACATAATGCGTTATACAACTATCTTAAGATTAAATTTACATTAGTTATCAAGTTAGAGTATTAAAGAATAATAAAAACAAATTCTTACCCGGAAATCTTTTTTGAGAAGTAAAATACTAAAGATTCTCCATTAAAAAGAAAAAAAAAATTAACAACAATTTGGATACTATGTAATCGGAGATAGCGTCATTATCAATTCTGAATGGATTGCTTTGATACGGATTATGCATACCCAAGTTTCGTCATTATTCGACTCACAAATAACGAACATGATGAAAAGTCAAAAGCCAATGCCTTATATATTTTTTCCCTTGTGGAATAAAATATAAATTTATATTAAAAAATCCTTTGCACTCTGTGGAGCGCACAGTTCCGTACAAAAATATTTGTATCCTTTCATAAACTGTGGTATGGCTACTGGCATTAAAGTTAAGGTTTCTATATTGTACGAGCATAAAGAAATAATTACAGAAAAAAAAGACTCATTACATTGAATATTATTAATATTAACTGGAAGTTCCTATAAATGAGCGTTACTGATGGGGAGTATATTGCGCGTTAGAGATCACATTATGATAGGCATTATTACATTTTACAGCACGTATAGTACATCGTACTAAATATATTTATACTTTGAATCTTGATTGATATTTTGAGCTAACATTAATTTAAAATTGCGAAATACAAAATGCCTAATGCTTGTTGGAATGTAAAATTTGCACAAACAATTGTTCCTCTTATTATATCTAGTAGCATAAAGAATTAATAACTAAGGGAATACTAAGGCCTTCTAAATATGGATTTGATTATCCCCCGATTCATCTCAATGCTTCGTTGGCTATGGATAAACACAAGGTGAAGAGCATGGGATTTCCGTCATTCCTTCCTTTTCCGCTCATCGGACCTTGCCAACTAAATCTAAAATTACAGCCGACGCATTGCTAGTAATCACATATATTTACCAACTAGAAGATAGTGCTCTCCTGATGGATGAAAAAACGAAATAATTAAATTCAAGGGTGTTTTGACAAAACACTTCTTCCTTGATCATTAAATAATTGGCGTGACATTATCTCAATCAGTCTGTTGCATATTGATTGTGTTGATAAAATGATATAATCAATGCATTAGATATGATGTCTACAAGCCCTTAATGAGGTTTGGATGGATTGGTCTAATGAATATAGTAGTCTTCCTCATAATGGAATTTATGCTGTCATTAATAAACATTATTTTACTATTTTTCTCTACTTGTATTAATTAGGATTTTCAGGAATAATAAATTCTTGATTTGAATGACCTGATTTTAAGTCAGCTTAGTAAATTATGAAGAAACATTGGCAAATATAAGCCTAGAGATATGAACAAATATTTATTTAATTTGGAAAAAAAAAACAGGTCTATAAATAACCGGTTATTCAACTAATAAGTTATCAGAAAGATAAGTGAGAGCTCCACAGGTTTGACAGAGAAATGTTCATTGCTTATTCCCTGTTCATTGGGTCTTAGTAAAAAAAAAAAATGTTACAATTAGTTGAGAGGACATATTTGATATAGTAAGCTGGGCGAAAAACCTCAAAGATAATGCAAACATAATTAATAAACATTAATTACATGCTAGTTGATAATTAGTTAGAAAAGGACCATGATGAAAACAGACCTAAGCAATTATATACAACTAAGCTTCTTCTTCCTAAACAGAATCCTAATTTTATAGATTATATAATGGTTTACATGACATCTAAACATTGCTCTCATAATGTTGCAACAAAAAACAAAATAAAAAACTATGCCATGATATATATATATATACAAAAACACATATATATCCCCGGGCATAGGAGTGATGACCCTACCCCGTGTACCTAAAATTGTGAATCGCATTATGGTTTTCCAGGATGAAAAATAGCCATCCGGAGGTTTAGTCCATGGATGGTCTGCTTTGGAGAAAGAAATATAGGTCCTCATGTGCCTGCTGCTCCCGAGCAGCCATAATCCATGGATCTTGACCAGTTTGTTACTGTCCTGAAGGACATTGCATAATGGGCCCCAAAGAGACCGGTTATGGAGCTATGGATAGCCTGCTGCTGCACCATGGAAACCATGATTTGTAGCAATGTTGATCCCGTTGGTGACCCCCTCCAGGATGTCGGTGCTCCTGCTAGCAATAAATGCCTGTAAGAATACCCACATTAAATCAGAATGCACATTCTATGACAAATTATATGGATTTGATACTAAAATTTAATAATTAGACAAAATAATATTACATGAATATGATGGACATAGGGGGGGGGGGGGGGAGGAACTACTTACAACTATTGAATATATGCAATATGAGTGATTTAAGAAGAAAAAAACCTTGAAGACGGAAGGACACTATGAAACGATGGTTGAAGAAGTATAATAAATGTAATGATAATAAAGAGATGTGATGGGAAGTTGTGTGTTTCACCAAATATATATCGAAATCTGAGAGCACATATACCATGCCCGCCCATTTTTTAATAGTTTTCAAAACTCAAAGTAAAGTTTTGTTATATGCAATATTCCAGTACTGCAGCTCAATGCATTTTAATATTTAGTAATTACAGACCTCGAATTTAGTAAATATCAAAAGACATTGAGATGCATTACTGGAGTAATGCATGTATCAAAACTTTATTTTGAGTTTTCTAAAAGTTTTAAAGAACGGATATATCACATGTGTGCACTAAGGTACTTAACATAAATATAGCATATTAATATTAATCTTCCATAAATAATAGAATTTTAACAATATGGATGAAAACTACATATTGGTAAATTTTTCTGGAACTATAAATATTCTTTTTTTGTTTTAATATAAAAATAAATTTTACAATTTTTTTGTTCTATAATTCTGAATAACTATTTTCTCTTCATATTATTCTGTACAATTGATATTATTGTTCCAAATAGTATACAATTTTCATTTTTGGAATAATTGATATTTCTAGAAGGTAAAATTTGTTAGTATAATACCCTACCTAATTTTACCTGTTTATTGGATATTTGTCAAGAGTATGTTTCAGTGGAACTGTTTGAACTTACTATATATTGGATAACAAGAAATTAATGAGCCTGCATCAACAAAGAGACAATCTTATTTAAATCGTAGACACTAATTAATTTTCTATATTTTAGGGATGGTGACAGAGTACGATATGGAGTTGTTGAACCAGAAGATGACTACAGGCCAAGGCCAAGTTTAAGACCTCCTCCTCCAGATTTACCACCACTGATACGGCCCCCACCTCCCAATTTTCCACCACCTCCTCTACCTCCATCTCGCCATGATTCAGATCCAACAAGCTTTGAAAAATGTAAATGTGTTCATTCTTTCAACTGTAAATCTCCAGGTCTGCTTTTTGTAAGTCCTTTGCAAACCATTGAACAAGTTATTGATAACATTAGTCAGTTACTTTGGTACAAAATTAAGTAAATAAAAGATGTAATAGTCTTAAATTTAATATTTGTGCGCGTTGGAAATTCAAACAAAGCTAGTGAATTCTTATTAATAATAAACAATTGTATCTATTCTTCATACAACAGCTAGACATGTCTTAATTTGAGAACCCCATTAATTAAACAATGCTGATCTTCAAATATAATACTGCCGAGAATCACATAGTGAAATATTCTCTACAATGTGCAGCGACATAATCTTTGGTAGAGATGCCTTATATGTAAACATATAAAAAATAAGAGGTCATCATTAAAAATTTTGCAGATAAATTCCTAAAGAAATCGTAATTTTTTAATTATAAAAATAAAATAAAATTTTTTTTAATGATAGAAACAGGATTATTAAGGGAATACCATGTCACCCCTAAACCATTAGTATGCTTATAATTTTTTTTCTTAACTTTTTTATGGTTCCGAAAAACAACTTTTCGATAATTAAAACAAAGCAATTGGATTTTTAATCAGAAGAAAAAGTTATCTCCTGTCATTATTTTCAGGACTAGAGTGCTATGAGTTTCATCTTTTGTTTAATGATTAAAGTTATTAATTTTCTAATTTTACAGTTAAAGGTGCTATTTGAATTATCTCTCAAATAATTTAATAATTTCTAATTGATTTATTTGTTTAATACATAATACAATTTGATAATACGGAAATATTATTACTCATTTAAAAAAATTGCCTTAACCATAACAGAAATAATGTACTATTTATTATAGGGAAGCTGTGATAAGGGGAAAAAGTACTGCTGTGAAAAAGCAGTAGAACCATCTGAAATAAAAGGTTTTCATCCAGACCAACGTGAACCAGAGGTATGTCACTCTCTCTCTCTCTCATAACTAGCTTCGTTGTAGCTATAACCAAAAAGTGTTTTGTTTTTGGTAGCATATAAAATTAACCAAAATCATATACAATTGTTTGTACCAGAAAAAAGGTCTATTATTGAAAATCATAAATCAAAAGTAAGAAAATATTTAAAATGCATATGCATTATGATAACATGTAAATTTGTTTGTATTGTCAGAAAAAAATAGCCATAGTAAATAAAAAAAAGAAGGCTATTTTTAAGTATTTGGTACAAAATAATTGTAATTATATTTTTTGTCTTTAGGTTTTGGCTGGCCCTGGAGGACCTGTTGACCACATAAGAAACCAGGTATGATAAAAAAACAAAAAACACATTTATTATATATTTTATAACAGTACTTATTTTAAATAATTAGTTTAAGGAAGATACTCAAATTATCATCTTAAATTAATATTAAATATTTATTGATATTATTTTTGTAAATAGAATTCAGAACACCAAGGATTAGGAAGTTATGGAAATCCCAACAATAGGCCAAGCGGAGGATTATTAGGAGGGTATGGACAACCCCGAGGGACAAGATTCTGATATTTAATAAGTTATAAATGAATAGAGTAAACAAATATTTATATCTCTTTGAAGCAAATTGTTAATTAATTTTGCTGTCTCATAGAATTACAATGAGACATTAAGCAAGATAACTTTTATACTTATAAAGAAAAAACAATAATAATTTATTATATATAAGTTAACTATAAAATTAAATTTCTATGATTTTAATTTAAATGTATTTACAGATCTGATTTGTAAAGTCAGGTAATGCTATTAAAAGCAGAAATAATTAAAGGAACTGAGACAGAAAAAAGTAAAAGACTACCTAACTACAACTGTTGTAAACAGTTAATTAAATAAAGAAAGGAAATATTGTAATAAACAGAACTTCTGGAGGGGATTGATAAAAACTATATAGCAATTTATACATAATTTTTCCCCCTCATAAATATTTTTAAATCGAGTTATCTCATTCATTAAAATACTGGCTGAGAGAAAATCAATGACACTTTCCTCTCAGTGCCACATGCAATTCGGATCGGGTCATTTTAAATGACAATGTACCCCTTATTTTTTATTCTTTTCTTTAGTGCAGTAAAAAAAATAATGCAGTGGTACCAAAGCATATGAGGTGACCTCAGCCTTCTTGAGTTAGATATGATGCTCACGAGAGTTGACATTTCTTTTGAAGCGTAAACACGTATAAAATCTTGACCTCTCACTTTAGATAGAATAGGTTGACAACTTATAGGATAATCTGTCTTTCCAGCCATTCATACCCAATAAACAACTAAAAACAATTTTATAAAATAATAAATCTAAGACGTTTGAAGGAATCAACAAGTATTTGAGGGAGTTTGTAAGTACTTGATCGCTGAAAAAATAAATTATTTTTCATCGGTAAAGATTATTAAGATTCAAAGAGCTAGAGTCTTTAATTATAATTATCAATTATAATAATGCTTTTAATTGTTTGAATTAAAATATTTTTTATTGGATACCCTATATATATATTTAATTATTGCTAGTCACATTTATTATGATTAACTTAAAGGTTTAAATAGGTGATAAAATAAAATTATTACTAAGATATATGAATTTCTTAATGAACTACTTATGTAAATAAGTTGAGGTATTTTAAATAAATATAATATCTTTGATTGTATAATTCATTCACATGTCATGTGATTTTTAAATTATTTTAACTAATTTTGTGTTCTTAATTAAGATAATTGTTATTAAAATAGTTAAAATCTATTCCCCATGGAATTAGGCTGTCAACTTATATGATATTTATTTATTTAAATATGGCCAATGCTATAATCACAAATATATATTAAAATGTAATTTAAATGAATTATGTATTAATTATAGTCATCATATTAAAATAATAGTAAGCTCAGTTTCAATGAATAAAAAAGGCTTTGAGAATGGCAATCAGCCAAATATTAAATGCTATATTAAATAAATGACAATTTTGAAACGTTGAGAAATATTTGATGGATCCAAAATATCCAATTTCAGAATTAAATAAATTATCTTAGCTTAGATTTCATGAAAAATAATTCTAGTAGAAAAGAAAAATTACTGAAATAGCAACTAAAGCCGACAATTTTAAGAGATTATAATTTCAACAAGATTGGATACTTCAAGTTCTATTGGGTAGCTAAAAAGATAATTATGATAACTAAAATCAAATCACTACAAAATACAAATATGAATAAAAATGAAATGTAAACTTCAGAACCTGACTTCCTACGTATATTTATCAACAAGGATAAAGATGAAAGCAAAAAATTGCAAGACTTATAACAAATATAATTTATTTATATTCAAAATATACAATATTTATTTTATCAACTCAAATGCATACTTCAATGTCATTGAGGGTAACCCAACTTGGAAGTTTGATAACTGATCTAAATCCATAAAATTAAGACACTAATGAAATGAATCATAAAAGGCAATCAACTATTGTATTCCTACTCACTTTTAATTATATTTAAAAGCACAAAAATGTAAATTTTCTTATATTTAAGTTTTATTCCAATTCTTTTCATTAAAAAATGAGATATTTTGCAATTATACCATTATCAATACATGCAACATGAAAAAATTTAATATACATTATTGTTAATGACTAAATTGATGCACAAATTACAAATTATCAACTGAAAAGGATAATCATACAACAGCACTTATTTCAAGAACTAAACAATCACTATTATAAAACATAAATACATGGCTTGCCTTATTGATAGGTAAATCACCTTCAAGGTATTATACTATTCCATTATTATCGGTATTATACAAAAAGATACTTTTCATAAATAATTTCGGGCCGAACAAGTAATTCACACTAGTATACAAATAGACTCCTGGTGCATAACTACAGCTGCACCATCTGTTGTGATATAATAATTCACTAATCAATTTTACATATCACATTTACAACTTCAACATTAAGACTCCAAATTTGAACATTAACAATTTCATTGACAAAAACACTATTTTTATCAGATCACATTTCTATGATACTTCCGTCACCATGAAATTTCTATTACCACACTAAGAAATTATTCACAATCAAATATACTGTGAGATTAACTGCTTAGGAATAAATCATGTTTTTTACTCAAATCATCAACTATTTTGGATTCGATTTCAACATTCTGAAGTTTTTCATTTTCAGAAAGTGTTATGTCATATTCTTCATTTTCAGCAACTATTATTACATGATATTTTCTAGTCTGAAGCAGATTTCCAATCACCAACTGAAAATATATTAATAATAATAATATTAATAGTGATAAAATAAATATTTATTTTTAGCTATTCACATTTCAATTAGCTGAACAATAATAAAAAAATCTGGTGCGGTGCGCGCATCACACAACTTTCCCTTACCGCCCTATAATAATTATCTTTTTAATATAATTCTAAAGAGTTCACATAAACAATACTTGAAATAAACTCAGCAGCATTCAATTCTTCTCCCACTTAAGTATAATAAAATAGTTTTTAAAACAATTTTAGTACAACAATTCTGTACAATACCTATATATTTTAACTTTGTCAAGTTGCAAATATATTTTAAAAGTTGCTGGTTTAGTTTCTATGGAAACATTTTCTTTCCATTGAATGTTCCATTAATGTGAAAGTAGAAATTATTAAGTTAATTTTCGCTTATGTATTCTTAAATTACTTTATTACAGAGCGTATTGATTACAACAGATTGGCGGATTGGTGGGAGGAGGTTCGGTCGCTTCTATCTCCTTTCGGATGCGTTTGGTTATCCATCTATTATATGCTCCTCATAAAATACACTGTATCTTTGCTAATACTTGTCCGATTTTGATGATTTTTTTTTTTTTTTTTAGATACTTTAATAATCTTTCATATAATTCTGTACATAATTTACTATAAATTGCATATTTTTTAAACCATGCGAAAATAAAATATTCTTTTCATCATAACTTTTTTTCCTTCAATTCCTCGGTGATTTACTTCATAAATGAAAAGTTAAAAACCTTTATGAAGAACAATTTATGCAAGTTTCATCAAAATCTTTAGAGCCGTTTTCGAAAAAATTGTAAAAAAGTGTAAAATCCATGATATAATAGCTAATTCCGGTTAGTCCGATGCATTGCATCTTTGCTAATATTGGTCCGATTTTGATGATTCTTTAATCTTTTTTAGATGATTTAATTACCTTTCATAAAAGTCTATAGATAAATTACCGTAAAATGCATACTTCTTAAGCTATGCGCAAATAAAATATTCTTTTCATCATAACTTTTTCCCTGCAATTCCTCGGTGATTTACTTCATAAATGAAAAGTTAAAGGTCTTTATGAAGAATAATTTAGGCAAGTTTCATTAAAATCGTTAGAGCCGTTTTCGAGAAAATTGTAAAAAAGTGTAATATCCATAATATAATAGCTATTTCCGGTTAGTCTGATGCGCTGTATCTTTGCTAATACTGGTCCGATTTTGATGATTTTTTTTTTTTTTTAGATACTTTAATAATCTTTCATATAATTCTGTACATGATTTACTATAAATTGCATATTTTTTAAACCATGCGAAAATAAAATATTCTTTTCATCATAACTTTTTTCTCTGCAATTCCTCGGTGATGTACCATATATATAAATATGAAAAGTTAAAGGTCTTTATGAAGAATAATTTAGGCAAGTTTAATCAAAATTGTTAGAGCCGTTTTCGAGAAAAATGTGTAAAATCGATTACATAAAGTGGCACTTTCGGTTAGTCGATTTTGACGAAAATGTTGCTGTAGCATCACATGCATGTGCTAACCTTAAATATGTAATTTCAGAATCGTACAGCTTTCCGTTTTTGAGCTAGACTGATCACATACACACAGACCATTTTGCGAGACTTGGTCATTTGGACTCAGGGGACCTTAAAACATGTATTTCCGTTGAAAACTCGAATTCAAAAATTTTCACGATCGCAATACTTCCCCTTACTATATACTTCGTATATAGGTAAGGGAAAGTAATTATGTTAATAAATATTGAAGCATGCTACTTTATTTTAATATAAAGGAAATAAACTAATCTACAAAAAAAGTGGGACACTTAAGATTTCACTAGATAAACGAGGTGTTGCCTTTGAAAAGGATTTAAGTGCAAAAATTAAATTTTTCAGGTGGAACGGAAAACTTTTTGGAGGTGTATTAAATAATGAACATGATTTTTTTCTTCTCAAACACATATATTTACTCTTTTAGTAAATTAAAAATTCTTTTTCCACACTATTAGCCTTGGAAAAAACCATAGTATCAGTGAAAAAAATACTTTTTGAAAATGTTGGTACTCATCTCTTAATCAACGGAAATACCTCAAATATAGGACTGAATGAGCAATGTATCTACTATATAAAATAATAATAATTTACTAAATAAAATATATATTGGTGGTTAATACTTTTTGTAGATTACAAAAAATAATTTATAATTTTTCGATTCAGTTATAAAGGAAAATTTAAATGAGTATCATTAATTTATATTTTATAAAAATCTGACAAATTTTATGTTCTGCAGAGTAAAACCTCTTACCCCCTAACTAGTAACTGATGTTTCAAGCTGGAAAATCATCAGGAAATTTTGAGGTTTAGATAAAAAAAAATTCTAGTTACCATTTTGTAAGTATTTTAGAAAAACAACCCATTTCCCCTACTCTGTTTTCCAAGAGAGAAGTCATAACAAAAGTCAGTGTAATAGAGTGGCTAGATCACATCAGTAGGTGAGAAAAATTTCAAGTTGCTGCTCAACTGTGTTGAGTTGTTAAATTAAACAGCATACCGAATCAATCGGGCAGATAATGTTAAAACCAAAGAAGAGAGAGATCGATCGATGGAGAAAGCATAGTACACAAGATATTGACAGAAAATAAATGGGCCACAAATTGACCACACAGAATAATGGTTTCCGACATGCTCTGGAACTGATTCTTTCCAAAATCACAGAACTTCTAAAAAAAAAAACACCTCTTACAAGCGGAATGGTACACCTAATTCCTATATTGAAGTAGTGTGATTGTGATTCTACATTGAAAAAAGTCTACACTTATCTTACCGTTATATCCAATGGGTCCTAGGAGCTGAGAAAAAAAAGAAACATGCTGACAATGCTTTATCTTATATCTAGAGTTTCAAAAATTATATCGACATGATTTTTCCAGCTAAATATTTTCCAGCGTTAGATTTGGTTTTAGAACATTGAAAAACCCCTATATTCAAATTTTTGAGCGAATCTAAAAATAAAACTTTTGCCAAGAGAAAATTTTCCTCCTTTTCTACCCTTCAAATTTTTTTTAAGATTCAAATAATTGTTTATATAGCAGAAACCCTTCGAACGATTCAAACCAAATTTGGGACATTGGTAAAGATCTTTGAACTCCACGATTTGCTTTAACTATGTTGTTTCAATCTCCTTTTTTTACACTGACCTTCTAAGATAATAAAATAGTTTTTTAAGCGTATGGAAAGAAGAAACTCCCCTCTTTTGAACGAGTTCAAGAACGTTCTTTATCGGGTAAATTTAAGACGAGATATAGAGCTTCAAAACCAAACGTTATTTTGTGGTTTTCAAAATTTGAGCACCCTTGGAACTGAAAAACAAATAAATTTTTGGTTTTCGATGATTTTTTCAACATCAAAGTTTTTTGTTGTGCTCAATCCGAATTTCCCATCATTTTGGTACGATAAAATCTATGAGGCTAGTTTATTTGATAATTTAAACACTTTTTTTAAATTTATTTGACCAAAATCAATTACATTTTTTAAAAACTTGTCGATATCGTTTTTCAAACTTGAGATATGAAATAAAGTATTTTCAGCATGCTCCATTTTTTTTCTCAGCTCCTGGGGCCCATTGGATAAAACAGTAGGATATGGGTCAATTTTTTTCAATGTAGAATCACCCAAAAAATTTTGAAGATCGGTGATTTGTGCACTCCCCTTGTCAGTAAATTGTTCTCTTTTTCAGCTTGTATTTTAATGCTTTGGTCCTGATCGTTCGTTTCGAACCTTATTGTGGGATCTATTATTAGTGCTTCTTTTCTTTTCTTCTTTAAACAATAGAATCCCTGAACTTACCATTATAGATGGTTCCTTTGGGAAATTAAAGACCCCCTCACTCAATCAGGAAAGGCCCACAATTAAAATACTCGTAAATATATACATTAAATTGGGTGGTTACCTTATGGTGGTATTTCTCCAAAGCACGCCTTGCTTTTGTATGCAACAATGAAGTGCTGGTTTCCAATTTAAAAGAGACAACAAATGCATTGGGTACCCATGAGTGTACTAATGGTTCCAAGATTTTCGGAACTAAATGCAATGATATATTTGGAGCACCATCATCAGATTGAATTTTATGAGTAGGCTAAAATGAAAAGTTAATAATTCTATGAAAAAAATGACTTATACCTTTCATTAAAACTAATAAGTAATTAAAAAATCATATAAAATAAGTTTTATTATGTGATGAAAATTTTATGAATTAACCACCTCCTTTTATGTATTAATTTAGTTGCTCTAATTTTTTTTTTTTCAAAAATGTGATAACTAATAGTGGAACATGTAGAAAATAATACCATTTCTCAGGGTTAGGGTGAAATGAAAACAATTGACCAATAAACTATTGTCACATATTCATAACAAATTAAAGAAATGGTGAAAAAGAATTTTACACATCATGTTCCTAGTTATCACATCAAATACCACCAAGTAGTGTCGATTAACTCATCCTGGAGTGACCTGTAATATCTTAAAGAATTTAAAAGAAGATATTATTATGATTATTCAAAATATAAAATTTTATTCCCACAATCTAGGCCTAACAGACCAACTTAACAAAAATAAGAGCTGACGACCTAGGGACGCAGAAGGGTATGATTCAGCATTGAATACTCACATATATTTAGTTCTGAATACACAAAAATAGTCAAGGATTTTTCAGAAGTAAAACTCTTATTAACTGAGACACTGGAATATTTAAGCAGCTCCACAATGTAGAAATACCACCATCTGCATCCAGAAAATATAAATCAAGTAACTAAGTTATAGCAATTGAAATTGGACTGTAAGGAGGGACATGTGAAGCTAATAATTATTGGTTGTACAGGTCTCTGTTATAACTTGGTGAAGGATCAATTAAAACCCACCAAAAATGAAGCAATTTTTTCAATCTATACAATACAGATATTGTTGATTCTGATACAAGATATGATTCTGTTGACAGAGAAACTATAGATAAAATAATTCGAGAATTTGGCATAAAGTATAAGCTAGCAAAGCTAGTATATGAAATGCTTACAGTCTGTATAGTAAAATTTATGGGAGAAATTTCACAGCCTTTCGAAATAAAAAGCATGTGTATGACAAGGTGATGGCTTATCCCTAATTCTTTTTAATTGTGTGTTAGAGAAAACAGTAAGAATTTGGAACAAAAAACTTATTGAACACATTTCGCCAATAACATTAAGAAGAGGAAGCAAAAAGATCGAAATAAACTGTCTTGCATTTGCAGATGATTTTGTTATACTGAAAATGTGGAATATGATATAACACAAATAAATCTTTTGGAATAAATATTCTGCAGAACTCTTAAGCCAGTTCTGCAGAAAAAACAAAATTTTTAACTAACTTTACAGATGTTCCAAAATTCCTGAAAACAGATATTGGCCAAATATAGAGGATAAAAAAATTTAAATATCTAGGGGAGATAACCCAAGAAAATGCTTTGAAAAATCTAAAATAGAAGAAAGGTTGCATAAAATGGGTAGAGCATATGGTATCACCAAATACCTCTACAATAAAAAGTGCTTGTATTTTTTGCTATCCAAAAATGCAAAAATAAGGCATTACAATACAGTAGTGAAGCCAGAATGCCTATACGCGAGTAAAGGCCTGGCATTAAACTACAATTTAGATAAGTTAGAAGTCCTAGAAAGGTGAATTATAAGGAAAATATTGGAATCACAAAATACACCAGAAGGTTGGAAAATTACGAAGTAATGCTGAAGTATACAAAAATATAGAAAATATTTCAAATGTAATGAGAAAAAGAAGACTCATGTTTTTCGGACAATTATTTCGAATGCAAGACAGTAGATTAACCAATAAAATATTCTAACATCTATTCGGTAATATCTATACAAGCTGGGTCAACGATGTAAAAAAGGATTTAGAAATATACAATGTACAAACAGAAGATATATACAGAGAATATATATATATATATATATATATATATATAAAACAGAGAAGCTTTTCAAAAAAAAATATTGAAAATGGAAGGATTCCAAGGCAGGGAAGCTAAGACTGGTTCAAAATGGTCTGATGACAGAAAGAAGAAACATAGTGAACAGATGAAAGCATACTGGAAGAAAAGAAAATAACAAAGAATTAGGAATTGAAATTGGAATGTGGTCCTCAGGTGGCCTATTCGCAGCAAAAAAAAAACAAGATTAGACTGTGCTACTAGTTCTTTCAACAAGTAGCTTAAAAACTGTTGACATTAAAATAATTAGTGTTAAATCAAATAAGCAATGGAACAAGTGCTTCTTCAAGTGTTAAAAAATTAGAATTTTTATATATATTAAAAAATAAATTTAGAATAAACTTATTCTACAAACATGAAAATATGTTTTGTTTAAACAAAAAAGTAAAATATAAATATGGCCATTAAAAAAAGAAGAAAACAGAAATATCAATATATTATTTGATGCCTTCGTAATTAGCAAGTCATTGCTTGGCAGAAGTACACCTACTTAAGGAGTAAGTAGTGTGGAATGAACCACGCGAGAGTGAAGATCTATATTTGATTGTGTCGGCCTACAGATGTCTATAAGTGATTCAAATCCATAAATAAAGTAAATTTGAGCCAGTTTATGAATTTAAAAGTAAAACTTAAATACAGGTCAGTGAGTAAAGACCTAATTGAATTGCAACATCTCCTAGCTAGGAAACACCGTTAATTGCAATTATGAAAAAAGAAGAGGAACACCAAACAGGAGTTAAGAAGACTTCGAATTAAGTATCAAAATGTTTCTCATTTTATACAAAAATTGTAAATTTAATATTCTGTTTTTAGAGTTAACATATGCTTGAAATTGTTTTTATTATTTATCAAATAGTCCACATTATTAAACCGTTCCACTTTTCTTTGCAAAAATACAAGATCTTTCTATATCTTCTTCTTGTGCCACTTCTAGCATCGAGGAGCCTACACTCAACACAACCATTCCTCTCGGTCCCTGCTTAGCCGCTTCATTTGGTTGAGGGATTTGTCTCTTCTATCTCCAATCCTCTGTATGTATTCCTGGTATGAAACTCTGGGACACCCTCAAATACAAAATCTAATAGGTTTAATTCAGTTTAAGATCTAAGTTTCTGATCATTCAATTTCCATAATTTGAATGGAATATACTTTAAAAGTATATTTTTGTTTTATTATTAATAAATTATTTTTTGTCCTATTGTATTTTCTCTCTGCCATTCATAACCAATAAAATTATTTTTTATTTAATGCTTTCATTGGTCACCATTAATAATAAAAAAGATTTATCAAACCAAAAAAAATAAAATAAAGATATTACATTGGTGACCCTGTCAGGATTGGGTCGCTTCAATGCTAAGGCCATGTTGTTATAGCGTTATACATTATTAGAGGCTGTAGTGGCCGAGAGTGTTAAGGCGTCACCTTAGCAACCTTGGTACTGCTATGGCGCTGGTTCAAATTGGGCTAGTGCGGGTTGAAATTTATTTCGTGGTGGTCCCACATGATGAATCTCGACCTTCCCATCACTATGATGAAACATCATTACTATCTTGAAATTTAACTATCTGTAAAATATTGTACTTTAAGTAAATGAGCACAATCTAAATGTAAAGATAGCGTATTTCAATAACTGATATGGTGCTTTTTATAGAAAAAATATAATGAATTCTTGGTCTATGATCAAAATGGACTGAATGATGCCAAATTAAATTATACATAGTTAGAAGTGCCTGTGCATGTAATGGTTTTAATATAAAATATTGATTTCCATGGTGAAGGGCAGTAGCGTAGCCAGGATTTCGTTTCAGGATGTACTTTAAAGAAACCAATCCCAACGAGGGATGTAAGGGATAATCTCACTTTATAATATTTTCTAAGCCTAGGTATGTAATTTATAAAATAATATTCAAACAGATTTATACAATTCTTGCTTACAGCTAAGAATAATTAACAGTATTAATGGGGGAGGAGAAGGGAAGAGGGACCCACTGGACCCTCCCCTCTGGCTACGCCACTGATGAAGGGTTGATGAATTCAGAATGTATACCATTTTGTCGAGTGGAATGTAGAAGTCTGAAACGGCTGCAGCTAAATACAATAGAGCTCTGCCTTCCAAAGGTGAAAGTGCACTGCAAGCACCTCTTAAAAGCCACAAATAATCACTTAATGATATGTAAGGAATACTCAACAACTTTCCAGAACTCATGACCTCCTTGTACTTCTTTAATATAGGGAGCAATGTTGATACATATTCAGAACCAACTAATGAACAAATTAGCGAATTAGTAATTAATAAGAAAAGATAAATGTATGACAATTAATATTTACCTTTAATCTGAGATATTTCAGGATCATTATCTATCACTAACCAATCTAAAATATTTATATCACTGAAATGACGAGTAAATGGTTCAAGCGACTTCAATCTAGAAAAAAGCCATTCAAAGTTAAAACATCTTGATAAAAAATAAAATTGATTATTTCTATAATAAAAATTATTAAAAATATGTTTATACCTGTAAAGAAATATCACCGCATATCCTGATTTCAAAAAATATTCTGCTGAACATGATCCCCTAGTTCCATTGCTAAAATTTTCCAAGGATCGGACAGTATGTCTCTCAAGAGGCACAGCAGTTCCTCCTGACTAACAACATTATCATTACTTAATGAAATTTTATTATAAAATAATAAGCATTACGAATAAATTACACACGGTAATAAGAACAACTTTATCATTTTTGTGTAACTGACAGAAGTCTTTCATTTTATTTAAAAGCATGTCATAATTGGTAGGACGTGGGTTTGCAGAAAAAAAATCTTCACAGACAGACATATTGCCTTCAAATATAATAAATCACAATACTTTAAATTTTGGAACTGAATTATTCTACAGAAAACAAAATTATTAGAAAGAAAACAGTTTTTTGAACTACAATAAAACTCTTATCATACTAGATAATTAGGTAACGATACGTTCGTGTGAATTTAGAAGCCTTGCAGTATATTTCTCCAACATTGTATGATAATCTAAATTCAGTTTTAATATAACGTTTATGATATCAATCAAGGATCTTTTTTCAATTGAAGAAATTACGAATTACATTATTCTTATATGTTTTTAAAAATGATATTCACCCAAACTTTCCCGATTCGGAAATACGTTCTTATTATGATCACTTTCATATTTAAGATTTTCTGTACTCATTTTACACGGATTCTCTATGGTAAGTATGGAAGTTTTTGCTTCTATTGGTCCAGGTAATTCATCTTTTATATATCATTCTAAAAAAGCACAGTTCATTGTTCAAAAATATTTATTTGACAATTGCACATTTCAGGTGCCGAAATCCTATTTTGAACAAACTCACTTGGGCACAGTCTAGCTCGTTGACTTTTGGAGTTTCAACGGCTATGTCCAAAGTGGAATCTGTTCAGTTCACAGTCGTTTGGATTAGCTTTGTATAGGGGCTAAACGACCAAATATCCTCGGATTGGAACATAATATTGTCCAACTTGTGAGTGAGCTTTTTTAATTCTAGATTCCATTATTTAATACTTCTAAGAAGTTTAGATCTTGTGATATTGCATCTTGCTCTGTACAGTGACCTCGAGAAACACCCTAACATATTTTAATAATAATACAAATAATAATTCCCACAGCTTCGTCTTCACTTTCTTGCCATGGTACACTGGATGAGACGTGTTGAATAGTTCAAATATTTTTTCCACTTCATTCTTTATAATCTGCTTCTTCTTTAATAGAACTACAATCCGTGAAGGACCCTAGCTTCTTTCAACAGCAACCGCTATGCGTCCCTATTCTGTACTACTGTTATCCTGTATCACACGTTCAAATATTCTCTTGCATCATAGACCACACAATCTGCCCACCGCTGCTTTGGCCTCCCAACTCTGCGACGACTAAAAAAGAGCTCGGTCAGAATCCTCTTAGGAGGTAAATCGTCAGCCATTACAGGAAGTTGTGCTGCCCATCTGAGCCTTCCAAGCTTGATGAAACAGAATATATCCGGCTTCTGGCATAAATTGTACAGCTCCCGATTGCTTCTCCGCCACCATTCATTGTTTTTATACATACCTCCATAAATTCGACGCAACACTTTCCGCTCAAATATAAGTTATATAAGGAGTTGGTCCTCAGCTTTGGATGTAATCCAGTTCTCTGAGCCATAACATAGTACAGGCAAAACAAGAGTTTTATGAATGAAAGTTTTGTTCGCAAGTTACCACTGTGATGGAAGGAAGCTATCACCTACGTCATGAGTTAATAACGGTGTTCGGCGGACTCACTTCTAGTTAGTGTGGAGAGAAGGCAACAACCACTCTCTCTCTCTCTCTCTCTCTCTCTCTCTCTCTCTCTCTCTCTCTCTCTCTCTCTCTCTCTCTCTCTCTCTCTCTCTCTCTCTCTCTCTCTCTCTCTTTCATGATTCCCTCTCATGATTCCTCAGGTCGTTGGCTTCCTTCAGCATTTTCTTGGCTTGTTCTGCTAGTATCCATCAAATCTCCCAATTGTAAGCTTCCGCTGCTCCTGTTCCATTTGTGTATTTATATCCTTCCATTTTGTACCTGAGTATTTCTTACAGATCTTCATCTGTGGCTATGTAGTATTTAAATTGTTTACAGAAAACATTTTTTTTTTAATTTTTTTTTTTTTATTAATAATCTGTTCATTCTGAATTTTACTTCTGAATTGAACTACGCGTAATTCGTGTACGAAATTGTTTGGTTTTTGGACAGCTATTTTTGCAATATTTCGAAGACGAAGCAATACTGAATTTCACCCCTGCCTGAACTTACCCGAAGATCACCGGACTAGCGCTATTTGTGCTAACCAACTGCTTTGCAATCTATTGTAACATTCGTAGTCATTGGAATTATTTAAATTATTACTGTCTTAATTACATATTATTTAAAATTGTTAGTGCAGTCGACTTCCGGTGATCTGGGGAAGTTGTAATAATTTAAAGGAGTGATAATTTAAATTATGGTAAATACCCGACCTCAACTGAAAAGGAACTTTTGGAATTTGTATATTTCTTAAGCGAGCGTAGCGAGTGGAAGTCGACAGCTATGATCTAATTAAAGCAGTAATAATTGAAATTACGACATTATCTTAGAAGGTACAAAAAAGTGATTACGTTATAAAACTGAAATTGAAGTTTTTGGCTGATAACATTGGTTCTAAAACACGTATGCACATTAAGGTTAAAGCAAATCGCGTAGTCTAAGAATCTTTGTCAATGCCTCCAATTTGTTTTGAATAGTTCAGAAAGTTCCTGATTTTATGAAAGATTATTTAAATTAAAAAAATCTGTCACTATACTTTATTTCGTAAAAAATACCGTTATCATTAAATATAAGTCAATATACCCTTCTGATCGTTCTAAAATTATATTATGTCGTTTTAAAAATTGGATCACTGTAAAATTTACTATTTCTGGATCAAGAATAATTTTTTATATTAATTATATCACTTTGAATACGGCCTTAAATATTCAAATTAAATTTAATATACTATGACATCTCAAGCAAGACTGGGTTCTTAACCATTTACATATCATAATATAAAAACATTATTTTGATCAAGAAATATTAAATGTTATACTTTTACACCACCGCTATAAACATTATCGTAGTAAAAATATTTTTACCGTATAATAATACTTTTCTATATGACATATAACTCAATAGTTCTGTCAGAACGCTACAAAATTTAATTATTTCTTTTTAAAAAATTTGATCTCTCTATCATAAAATATTACTTTTTTATTTTTTTGTCTGCGATAATATTTATAGCGGTGTTATAAAAGTGTATTATTTCTTGATCACAAATAATGTTTTTATATTATAATATGTACATGAATAGGAACCATTAAGGCCGTATTTGTGTGTAGTCACAAATTTGTGAAAAAGAAAAAATTAATACAGAGAGGCCTTCAGGGACAAGAATTTGGGCTCACTATTCCCACCCTCATAACATACAAAGCTCTAATATGTTTCCGACGACCTTAGATGTGGTTTGTGTTGTTCTTCTCCCCTATCTCCGATGTTTATTGTCTGTTTTTCCCGATTATTTTGTTATCGTTTTATTTTTAAAATGGGTTAAATGAGTAGTATCGCTGAGGAGGACGATATGACAATCTCTGCGCTTTCCGATTTTGCCTCACTTTTAGGAAAATTATAGTACATTAGAAATTTCCCGAAGGTGGAGCAAATAGTGAGTGGTAATACCATCCCCCCGGACAAAATTAACTTTTTGGGGACGAAGGAAGTTGCGAGGAAATAATTAACATTTCGAAGCCAAAACATGATATATGCAATTCGGATTTTGATTTAGGTAGGTATAGGTGTATATTCATTAAAAACCTTTTTAAATTCCAATTTTACTTCTCTTAGTTTTTTTTTTTCAGAAGATACCGTTGAAAACTTGTCACAAATAGAGCCATTGTTCAACATTATTTGAATATATTGCCGGTATTGTGAATTATTTTATTACCTATTTTTTTAATTTCAACTTCTGTAGTGCTTTAATATAAATCTGATATATTGCATGAAGATTTCAAACAACAATTTAATACGAAGAGTATTTGATGGCAATTTCCAATGTGATGCACAGAATTTATGGAAAATTTTTATACCAATAAAAAATCGTGAAGGTCTAGTTCAACCAGCATTTGATGCTATTAAAATCAATAGAATGCGCGACAAAATATTTACATCTAAATCAATTATTGAAAATGAAATTATTTACTTTTCTATAATATTAATAAATGCCAGAGATATAATTGAAAATATTAAAAAAGAAATTATGACACAAATTATTCAAAATCATTCATTTTAAAGGACAATACATTTTTTTACCAGTAAGCTTCATCAGTTTATTTGATTTATCATCTAAGCCTCAATCAAAAATTGATTAATTTAATATTGAGATGTTGAAAAATCTGTTGTTTTTTTAATGGCAACTTGGAATAAATGAGTCTATTTTATCTTATAGAGTCGAGAGCTGTGTGTAGATGATGGGAGTGGGGGTAGTGGGCCACTAATTTTATACTTGGAAGGCCTCTCTGTGCTATTCTGTACTCTATGTTTACAACTGGTACTTGCTGAGAATTCGGGAGAGGGGCGATCGCTGCTTCTCGCCCATCCTCCCCTTCAATCAAAATGGAAAGTCTGCTCCTATGATTATCCGTAATTCAAGTCATAGCTATATTTGCTATATATTTAATTTTGTTGTAATTTTTGAAAATTTTTATTCGATTTGATGAAACTCGCCATTTGTTGGTAAATGTTGGCATCAAATCCGACACCACAATACTGCTTTGAAGCGGACATCCTGTTTGTTGGGGAAGGGAAGGCGAAGAAAAATGCTTTTAGTGATCTTTTTATAATAGTTTATAAAGTAAAAACTCTATAGATATTTAAATATAAAATACATTTTTATGTTTCGTATTTATCATTTGAGCTAATTTATCTCAACAATTAGTCACCGTGGTACATTGTCTAAAAGTGGGACTGCCTAGCCATTGCAATGATATTTTTGAAAAATAATTGTAAAATAATTAGGCCTTGGCCTTAATTAATGATGGTATTTAGTTTGACTGATATGGTGAATAAGAAAAACTTTTTATAGCAGGAACACCAGGAAACAATAATAAAATGTAAAGATAATCAAAAGATAATAAACAACATAATATACGTTTATTTTACATTACATATATACATTTAAATAAATATTACACCCTAAATTTAATATAATGGACATATCACTAGAAGAATCACTAACCTGTCCAATAAAAGATTAACAAATAGTATTTACATTATTGGTGAATAGCACAACCTCAAAACTATTTCTGAAAGATGGAAATTGCAAACCCTTACTGCCAGAAACATTAGCCTATGTGAACTTATACTATGTATTCTATTGGGACCTATATGAAGAACTGACAACTACATTGCTACTTCCTATACATTAATTAGTTTACTACTTGTATACAATAATTAAACTGGCTTAGGATAGTGGAAATTCTTAATTTGGAAAATGAATATTTAACATTGCGGCCAATGCAAATAAAAACAATTATGAAACATTAAAAAATTATTTTAAAAAGTTTTAAGATTGAGCATTGCTTTCTTAGTTAAATTCTACCTTGCTGTATAGGAATCAATTATTATGTATACATATTTGACTAATTAAATTATAAACTATTTCAAGCCATTTATAAAATCACTTATGGCTAGAAATTAATGGAACTAAACACAAAATAGAGACTTAATAACTATATCACAATTCTCTGTAACTACTGTTTAACAAATAATATTCAGAAAACATATTTATGCACGTATATATAGTGTAAATAGTTATATGGAAAATATGATTTTAACAGAGAATGTTTTGATACAATAGGAACTATAATTGCTATTTACTTTTTTTTTTTCCCAGGGGAATATCACTGAAAATGTATTTTAGTGCAAGTTTTTGTATATTATAAATATTTGAGAATAAATATTTGATATAATCAAAATTTGTTATCTGAATTGGAATTATCTGAATAAATTTTACCATTCTGTTTTTAAGTAGAAATCATTTAACATTTACATAGATTCTAATTTCAAATAACAAATCGAAATGAGAATACATTTGAAATATCTTCCTTTGAAATGAAAATTACTGTATGAACGTAATGAAATATGTATATCTAAAAAAACAAAACATTTCCACTATGTATAACATTACAAAAATAAGGATTATTATATTTTCTGATTTTTAAAAGCTAAACTATTTATTTTGCCAGTTATAGGCAACCTAAAAAAAATTATAATAGATATATACATATTTACACTTAACAGGTTTATCTTGAGATTTTTAAATAAAAAAAAGTAGAAAGGATGTCTCCTGTTGTATTTATAAACCTTAAAAAGTAGGAAATAATCTTTCCTTCTAATTCATCATTTAAATTAATTTATATGATGATTATAATTTGACTTAAAAAAGTTATGAATATTATTTTGGAATATATTATCATAATGGATAAGCTAAGCTCCCTTATATCATGAATTCATTATTATCTTATCATTTTTGCTGTCCATGTTATTAACTTAATTAGTTTTAATTATTTTATAAAAGATAACCATTATGAATTTAAATCATTTGTAGTTTTAATGATATAAAATCTATAGAATTATGGTATAATTTTTCATTATAGACATGATAGACATTTAGCAGCAATGACTTAGATTTTAAATATCAATTATTTTTGAAAATCCTGAATTAGGGGATATGAATTATTTTTAAAAAATCCTGAATTAGGGGATATGAATTATTTTTAAAAATCCTGAATTAGGGGATAAAAGCAAAGTTGGAGAGTAAGTGTTTCTATCTTTAAATAAATAAAAGTTATAAATGACTTCTAAGATTCTTCTGAAGGAACTGCAAGCAATGAACAGTAATACATATCCATCTCTCGATTATTGTTTTGTATTGGAATGGTTGGTACTCTTTTCTTTCCAATTAGTGGTTCTGGCTTCCTTTCCACTGATTCCTGATTATCTCCTCGATTGCTGGACACAAGCCTCATCCTTGGTATTAATAAAGCAGAAGCCAGGGAGAGTAAGATGAATGCCACTCCACTGATTAATAAGAGATAGGTGGAGAGAGCTTGAGCTATTGGTCCAACAGTCAGGTAAAAATAAAATTTCCTTGAGATAGATGGTGGTAACTCCTTCATTGTCTATAAACAAAAAAAATTAGGCATCAGAGTTTATTAATAAATTGTTTGTTTAGAAAATGTTCAGTGTAAATAATCAATATTAAATATATAAATAAATAATATATGAAAATAATATATTTGTATGAGAGGGGAATATTTCCGATATTTGAAGAGAGAATTATAGAAACTCATAGTTTCAAATGTTTAAGTGAAACGATTCCAAATAGATATGAATAAAGGAGCTTTCTTTTGGGATATAAGCACTACTGTTTTGTTAATTGTAATTATATAATAACAATAATTAGTGTAAAAATATTTGGATACAACCAATTGCACTGAATTAGTAAATCCTAAATGGCTATTGAACATTTTTGTAGACATTTATGGTGAAATAAATTTAGTAGAAGTTTTATTTATTTTAGTTAGAAGTGGTGGGTAGTGGACTGTATTGAATTTAAGTAAAGAAATACAAGGTCCTCGGGAGCTTGCATAAGAATCATAATCCATACATCTAGACCAGAAGTGGCCAAACCGTGGCGCAATGGATGATTGCAAGTGGCGCATTCATCTTTGCTTCTTTATGTATGCATATGTGTTTTGACCATAGAGTAGAATCTATATTGTTTGGATGTCGTGTCTATTGCTGCAAGATGCAACCAAATGACATCACATGAAAGAATGTTTACTCACATATTTTTATACATACAAAGTAAATTATGCCTATAAGTATACTTCTATTGAAAAAGGTTATCCAGGGACAGGACTGGACTCCTTTTAGCATGCAGAGAGAATAGACAAATTCAAGTTCCAAGCTGATCTTGCTCTGAATGCGGTCCACAGTCATCTTCACCAAACAAGACTTTCTAAAAGCTGTAGAAACATCACAGAGCAATTACCCTGTCATATAAGAGATCATTTGTGATTATTGTAGATAGGTGCTTTAATATACCGGTGCAAATTAATAAATCTAATTGGGTGATTAAGTTATTCATTTTCCGCTCCTAAGCAAAGGAGATCCTACCCATATCTCTATTTTCCAATCCCTAACCATGAAAGTAAGAAAGAACAAAAAGGGCCTAAGTTATATGGCGTATCTGAACTCGACTATAAAAAAATTGGCGCATAGCAAGGAAAAGGTTGGCCAGCTCTGATCTAGAGCAATTCGTTTCTGTCCATGAACCCGAGTTTTTGAACATATCTCAATGGGAAGGAATTGGCTCCAAAGGAACTGGTTATGGAGCTATGAATAACCGCTGCACCATGGAAACTATGATTTGTGGCATCGTGAGGTTGGACGATTTATTTTCTCTCGTCATACCATTCTTGTTAATATTTATTTTAATTATTATTTTTCTATTTTTCATTCTTGCTTCCATTATATTTATTTTTTATCATATGCTATGTTATTTTTCCATCATTCTGTATAAATTTCTCTGATGTATGTGGTAGCCCTGAAGATAGCCCACAAGGTTGGGATGAACTGTCTACTTTTAATAAAAAATGAAACAATGTTTTTGTTGATATATTTAAAACTAAGCTTAACATTGTTTTTTTTTTTTCAACTAAATTTAATGTGCTTTTTTTTCAAGTCTCTTTGACTGAAAACCTTAATAATTCTATTTATTTTAGTGATATTCTTGGTATTGTGGTAGACTTGTTAAATGAATCTTTGTATATGTTGTTCACTTCAATTTCAAAAACATTGAGCTTTCAATTTCATAATTTAAAGAAGTATTTAACTTTAATTTAAAAAAAAATAACTATAATCTGATTTTTGCTTGATACTCTCTATCACCAACAAAGTCTTTCAGTCTAGTTATTATATTTTGTAGTCCAACTTTCTAGTTTCTGGTTTATATTCTGATCATTAAACCATCTATAATATAAAAAATACCTTTTTCAGTTGCTTTTTCTTTTAAGTAGCATTTAGGCAGTCTCCTAAGTAACAATTACAAGTTCTCATATGTAAATTTATTAATGATAAAATTAATTCATTTATTATAATGATAAAATTAAAAAAAATATTTTTGCACTGAAAAACTTACAATATCCATCCATAACATTGGAAGAACCATATGACTGAATTTGGGAACATTTGAGATTTTTGACAGATCATCAAATACCATGTTTATTTGCATTTTCACTGAAACATTTAGAGGTAATCCAGATTCCTGTTGATAGAAATAAAACAAAGATTTTTTAAATATTTATTGCAGAAAACTAAATGAAAGAATCACATACTTAAAGATAATTGCCATTTACTTACTTCATTTATAACAAAAAAAGTATGGTGTAAATCGTAATCTGGCTTCAAACCTTCAACTGAATCAAGAACCTTTTGATCGGCTTCATAAAAATGTGGATATGACAGAGCTATTGGGAAACCTGAAAATATTAAACCATAATGTATTAAATAGGAAATATATGAATATCACATGAAATAATTTAGCTATTTTAATTCATGATGCATCCTTCAAGAAGCCGTAGTGGCCTAACGTGTTAAGGCATCACCTTAACAACCTCGAGTCTGAAGCTGTGCCGATTCAAATCTAGCCTTATTCATTCATTCCATCTGCCATGAAATAAAAGTTAACTCCCACAAACAAGATTCAAACTGGCACCAAGAATGCTGATGTAATGTCCGAGCATGCTCGGCCACTATGGCAATTAATTTTCGTATTTGACATCTGGACTAAATTCTTAATGATGAATCCTGATTATGAATCCGAACGATGTTTGAATGTGAAGTGTTCAAAATTCAAAATAAAGATTCAAATAATCACATTTAAATAGCTTTACACTTTAGCACTGAAAAATTAATATTAATATCTGCTTACCAAATTAATATCTGCTTTACTGTTTCTGAAAAAACAATCAGAATCTCTTCAGGTAAGTCTATCACTTAATGCCCATCTTGATTTTTGCATAGCAGCAGAATTTGTTTTCAGCCATAAAAGTATATATGCATAACTCATAAAATACTGATTAAGAAAATTAAAATTTCTTTATTGATATAGAAGGATGCATCTTATTGCACATATTGCCGAGGAGGTCATTGTAAAATGAGAATGAAATTTAATAATCATGATATTTATGAGACCTTATTCTATTAATATTTTTTTGTTACAAACAGAATTTTTGAATTTTTTTTTGGTGGTACAAATAAAAAAAATATACCAAATTATCTTCTGTGTGCCGTATGTATTCTGACAATCAGTTGGGTTGTTGTTCTGTGTTGTGTAAATCACTATTCTGTTATATGGTCATATATAACAATACCCCTAACCCAACTCCAACCACATCACATTTTTGTCTTTCCATAATATTTACTTTCTTCAATATTTTTTTTTTTGTTTCTTCATTATTATATTTATGTTTAATGTTATATGAATTTCATTTTCTGTTTTCTTTTTTAATTTATTACCGGTTAGATATTACACTATAGCATTATACCATGCTCATTACTACCATATTTATATTTATCTTTGTTATTTGTAGTATTCTTGTATGTGTTTATATCTATATGCCTTAATGAATACCTACAAAATGGGCTGAAATAAATAAAACTACACAATAATATGTATTTTAATAATCTTGACCGATTGCCAATTCATTATACCCTGATTTTAACTTTGCATTGATAGCTATCAATGAAAAATTAAAACAAGATGTTAGTATTCACTTTAAAGAGGAAAAATACCATAGTAACAATCCTGGACATCAAATATTCCACGAGGAAAACATCTTTCTTTGCAGAAACATTTATTCTCATGATGTATTTCTCCATTGTCGAGTGCATTATCCTTGAAGTGATAGCGGTAACCATGAATTCCGCTAACTACTTCTTCTCCAACAGGTATCTGAAAAAAATAATAATAATGTCAGTGTGCACATAACATTAGAATTAAGAAAATCATTTTTTTGTTTTTTCATTCAAACACATAAACATAAAACTAATCTTTTTTTTCAGAGTTAGAAAAACTTTAGTAAAACATATGAATGAACCTTAATACTTACTAATGGCATTGATCTACAAAGAGACCTTCTAAAAAAGAGCAGCTCCTGATCCTTTGCTATTCTTGCGGCAAATTTTGTTCCATCACTGGCATAACTCACATTGTTACAAGGTGGACTTGGCCAATGTGGAAGGTAAGGGGTTCCTCGATAGTTGTCAATCAAACCTGAGCGTCGGATATCTTTTTGTCCAGTAAAAGTTGTGCTTGTGTCTCCATCAAAATTATACATCTACAAAAGAAATAGATGGAACTGTTTAAAAATTAACATATATGATTTCAAGACTATAAAAAAACATTACTAACATGGATTTATATTTCTCATTTTGCACAAATCTGAATATGGTAGTCATATTTAGTAAATTGGAAGTAATCAAAAGCGTTCTATCAATAGGAACCAATGATGAACAATGAAGCTGAGAGGAGATGCACTTGTAAACCTCCATCCCTTTTGGTTGAGAATTGAAGCTTAATGATTTGTATTTAGTTATAAGACTAACAACAATGTGTACTGTTTTCATTATTAATCTCATACTGTACAACATGGTGTTATAGAACTAATAACCAACCTCCAGAAAAAAAAAAAAAAACCTGTTCTCAGGATCTATTAAAATGCATTAAACACCTGGCCCAGTATTTTGATTATATTTATGAAGTTCCATCCAGTTTCTCATTCCAACAGTAGATGGCACAAAAATCTAGATAAAAATGAAGATTCACAAACAAAAGTAAGAAAGAAGATTTAATATTCTTAAGAAAAGATAGAGACCATTAAACTTAAACTGATTGTCCAGCTAATCTGTGACCTACACCAAACTAGCAGGTGTTCCACCCTCTCTATCTAAGTTACAGAACCTTTAATCTTAGGCCATTCAAAAGTACCTAAAATTACTACATACTATTTATTGGTACCCAGTGCTACCTGCTACCAAACACCAATGTTTTATGCCAAAAAAGTTAAAAAATAAGTATAATTTCTATGTTTTTAGTAATAATTTAAAAATTTTGATCATTAATTTTTTTCAACCAAATGTTCATATTTTAAAATTTTTTTATTATTAAAATGACCCTATGAATTTCTAATAAATTAACTGAGTTATGCTGTTCTGGAAAACAAATCTGATGTTTCGTGGCAGTTCTTGGGAGAAAATCTTGGAAATTGTATTAAAATAACTTTTCTACAATTAAAAAAAAATACATAAAAATAAGAAATAGAGGACGACTACTGAGACAGAAAGACATATTGTTTACCAAATACTTTTTTGGATTCAAGAAAGTTTTAAAGGCGTAAATGATGTAAGATCTATATGTATTAGAGAAAGATAATAAAGAGCTAAGAAATAAATATTTTATTTATGCTTAAATAAATATTTATTTTTGCAATATCTCTGATTCTCAACAACCCTTTTCCCTCTATTACAACAGTTGTATTACAAGAGAGCATATTTGTATTGCTTATGAGAAAATCATGACAGATTCGCATACTTCTTTTTATCAAAACTTTTTTAACATTTTTCAATTAGTTTAAAAAAAATAAAAATTGCATGAATCAAATAAACTTGTATTTACCCTGTCGATCAGTCCAAGCTTGTCGAATTCTATCCAATTTGGCAAGAAACTATTACCAAGCGATAATAGGGTGGACTCGTAGCCGAACATGAACTCCCTGGCCGTCATCCTCACCAAGGGTTGTGTTTTCGTGTTCTTGATGAGCATGTTCACTCCCAGCCTGGTGAAGATGGAAGCATCTCGCATCACCTGAGCGAAACTCTGTAAAAAGCAATGAGTAGCTCAATAGGTTACTGTAATTAATTTTTACGTTTTTTACTGTTTTTAATTTTTGTAATGAACTATATAAAAATAAAATAAGTCTTACCAGAAGGGCAATATTAGGCATTACTACGTAATCATCTTGAGATCCATTTGTCATGTGAGGAATATACACCAGTGGGTGAACTGGGACCGATGTTATCGTTCCATTTTCGTTAAATGTGGCATTACTGTGATGCATCAATTCTCTGTAACCATCGATATCAATTAGTTAAGGAGAGCAAAAACTCAAATAAAGATACAAAAACTATTATTAGATTATTATTGAAAAATGGCAAAACAAAGCCTTAAGTTTCTCAAATGGCAGTAAATAACTAACCGACGTTTCGTAAATTTTGGCCATATATTTCTTTTTGGTTAGTATCTTTTAGACTGTTAAAGTGAGATGGTCTGTATTTATGTGATCTAATGTTTTTCAGTCCTTATGATGCCTGAATGTTTGAAACGTTGACTGATCAGTTAGGAGGGCTGTTGAGCATCTGCAATGATTGTCAGGAAAGGGACCAGTTTCCAAGAGTGTAGAAGATCGCCGATTTGAAAATCCTCTACATGGAAAAGTAACTCCCTAAATCGTATCGACCAATCTGTCTCCTCCCTAAAATGAGTAAGGCCCAGAAGTACTTCATACAAACCAGTCTACGACCCATACTAGACAGAGCAAGCCATCCACGGCAATATGGGTCCAAAAGAGGTAAGAGAACGCCCAGGCCGAGCAGCGATCGAGACGAGGGCGGAGAAGTATGAAATGCTACTTCTATTCGACATGTCTTTGACAGCGTATGGTGGCCGAATGTACTCCAGCAACTGCCAAAGTATGAGACCCCCAGCAACTTTTATACCCAGACCTGGAGTTAACTTGAGGATCGAATAGTGAGGATACAAGGCAGCTTTTACGAAGTCGAAGAGAGTATGGAGAGGGGTATCCAAAGGGCTCTGTCCTTGGTCCGACCATTTGAAGTTGGTCTTCGACGAGCTGCAGAGAATGATCGAAGAGGGGCGGTTCTCTGCCACAGACTTCGTCCATGACTTGGTTGTAGGGGTGGTGGATTTACTCCTCACTTGGACTACATGAGAAGTAGAGTGATCTCAGCTGTAAATAGTTTAAGTCGTATCGAGGGTACTTTCTGGGGCCTTAGCTTCCTGGGAACGATAATCATTTACAATGGATTACAAATCATAGAGTATCTAGTACTGAAGTACACCTCTCCAGCCTGGAATCGAAATCTCTTGCGACAATCCAGAGAATGGTTCTGCTGCAAGTAACCAAATGTTACAGAACTGTTGCTAATGAGGCGGTGCAGGTCAATCTCATAACTAATCAGGGATTGATAAATTATTTGCCACTTCTATAAATTTGTTTTATTCAAAAACTAGTTTCGAATGTTATACATTCATTCTCAGTTCAAGGTTTAAATGGATTATATCAAACAGAAAAGTTTGTACTGGTTTCTTCTCGCATTAAACTAACAATGCGAGAAGAAACCAGTACAAACTTTTCTGTTTGATATAATCCATTTAAACCTTGAACTGACTGAGGATGAATGTATAACATTCGAAACTAATTTTCAATAAAACAAATTTATAGAAGTGGCAAATAATTTATCAATCCCTAATTAGATTGATCCTGCTATACCACCATGCGGATGTCAACTGAATCTCATAACTGTTTTACGAAACGTCTAAGCGAGTTTCGTAAAATATATGAAATACTGGAGTTAAGTCTTCAAATTCGTTCAATTTTGGCTCCTAATTAAAAAAAGAAAAGAAAAAAATACCTTACTATATTTTTCATGGTGTCACAAAAATTTTAGATAGATAGGAAAATAACTTTACCAGGTTCCTCGAGAATAACAAACTTGTACGAAAAAGACCAGAAAACATATCTTGCCAAAATACTACATTAATAAAAATCATATAAAAGCATTCATATAATGTCAATAAAAATATAAAAGCAAAATAAATAAATTCTTTTCATAAGAAGAAATAATCGTAGAGAAGAAAAAACGAAAAAAAAAAAAGAGAAAGATAAAATTAAAATTATGAATTTATTCCCCAAAACGAAAATTAAGCTTTAAAAACAATTATTTACTTCTAATGAAAATTTTATTCTTAAATTATGATTTCATGATTAGGTGTTGGAAAAGGAGGGTTTTGAATGAGAATAGGGAAGAGCCATGACGGATTATTAGAAGGGAGAGAATTCAAGAGGGTAGTGGAGCGGGCAAGAAAGGAACGTTTGAATGTTTTACTTCTGTGGGAAGGAGTATAGAGTTCAGAAAGGCGCGAGTGGAATTAGTTTGTTTCCACCTCAGTAATACACGTTATTTCAGACGGAAGGAAATTATCTCTTTGAACCATACTCATAACTATATAGAAATCAATCTAGTTTATGACCATCGGTTAAGCTATTTATTGGTTAAGCTAGTTTATGACCATAAGTTAAAGCTAGAGCTGTGAAACAGGTGGTGCGTAACTAGAGATTTAAAATCCACTTGTATGATAGGTCTACTTGAATGGAAAGTGCCTCAGACCCGGAGATGAAGCAACAAGAATCTTGTTGACCCGTTTATCTTCAAAGTCCTGTGTAAACCGGCGACCTTCTTCGCTGAAGTGTCTTTTCACAATATCCCGGGGTTTCCCTTCTTCTTATATTTTTTCTACAGTTTTGAGATAAAAAGATATCTGCCAGACTTAAAGTACGCTATACGAAAGCTGATAAATCGAGTATCCGTCAGGTCATCTATGACTGAAAACCCTTTCTTTATCAATCGTTTCAAGAGATAATAAGGTCTTTGACTTAAACTACATAAAATTCAAGGAAGCCATTCGACATAATACTTTTAAATTTATGTCTTAAACATAATACATACCGAATAAATATTTTTCTAATTATAAACTATTTTTTTATGTTGAGTAAATGTCAAGACGTAAGTCACGTCACTCTAAAGCGTATGTAATTTCCGTGACGGAATCACTGCATGGACGCTAGAAAAGTAGGAAAAGGCAAGTGGATGGTGACTGCTAACGACAAAAATGCCTCAAGGAAGCCAATACTCAGTGGCATAGCCAGAGGGAGGGTCTGGAACCCTTCCCCTCGGAATTAAAAATGCTTTTACTTATTCTTATCTGTAAACAAAAATTGTAGAAACCTATTTGAATGCTATTTTATAAATAATATACCTAGGAATAGAAAATATTATATAGAGAGAGAGAATCCCCTTATATCTCTTGTTGGGATGGGTTTTATAAAAGTAAATCCTTGGATGAACTCTCCAAAACGAAATCCTGGCTACACTACTGCCAATATCCACCTGCTTACGGGTTGTACCACAGTAACAATAATAATTGTCATTGAAGTGGAGATAAAATTCAATAAATTATTATAATAAACAAAAACTTAGCGCGTTTCTAAAACGATATAAATCAGGTTCTTATTTCGCTAGGATATATTGGTCAAAATGAGATTTGGCTACTTATATATATATATATATATATATATATATATATATATATATTACCTATAGACATAGGGCCCAGTTTGCTGGAATCGAAGCTTGGTTTCTCGGCCCGACATGAATTCTTCACTATTGGTTACATTGAAGAGGTAAACTTTGAGGTAGAGCTCTACTTCTGGCTTTTCCCACATCACGAACACTTCGCCGTCTGGGACGAAGGTGACTTTCTGAAAAGATTAACAAAATGTAAGCTGTAAAATATAGTAGCGCTCTATATGTTTTACATTTTCATTATTAAAAAAAAAATACATAAAATAAATTAACATTTGTCCTTTTAACTTTTAAATGTATAGTCTGCTTAAACGCGAATGAAGCGCAACAATGAAATGTTTAATGACTCAGTTGCATGTAAAATTGTACAGTTGTATGTTAAATTTTGCAACACCTTCACTTCCATTCATTTTCAAGGCTGTTGTCATCGATTTATTTACTCGGGCAGTGGCTTAAAGAAAGAGAACTAGTTCAATTAAGTATTATACATTAATGAGTGATCAAATGTCGATATTTGTTGATAAATTGGGTACTGAAGCATGAAAACTAAAACAAAATCAACTATAAAAAATTCAAAAATTATTTACTTAACTTAAACTTGGAATGTTTGGTGGTAATAACCAGCTGACTCATCCTAATTATTTGTTTATAAAAGAGAAGGCGGATTAGGGGGTGCGATCAGGAATGAAATATACGGTGAGGTAAATTTTATTGCTTTAATGTGTGCGGACGTTTCGGCCTGAGTTGTAAGCATTCACAAGTGCGAAGCAAAACAAGATCATCAGAATTAAAGCAATATAATTGCCCTAACTGTGTTTATTTCCTGACCGCGCCACTCATTGATTATATCTACGGTCAAAAATATCAGCATAATTTGTTTTTAATCCTTTACATAAATAAATTATATTATTAACAGATTTTTTGTTTTTATAAATTCGTACTTATTTACAAGATTTTTTTTTCTCGATCTCTACGATGTACTGTTGTCCTCTGAGTTAGAGATTATGAAAATACCCTTAGAAATGCTTTTTTTTTTTTCAATTTTAAGATGGAGAAAGTTAACACGAAACTTCTGGTTTCCGACGATGATGAAAAATTGTAAAATTTCTCTTCTCTCAATTTCGTTATTGTTTATTGTTTTATTATATTTAAACTATACACAGAGTGGCAAAAACAATAAGAAATATAAAGTTCTATTTATGTTATTAATACCAAATAAAATAAAATGAAAATATTGAAAATTTACCTGGCGGAATACTATTTCGTAAGGATTCACTGCTATTATGATGGAACCGATGGTGATGGCGCATAGGCCGCATATCATAGTCGTGAAAACCCCTGGAAACAAGATAAATATTTAAATAATTAAATATATATTCATTTGTATATACAAATAGTTCTATTAAAACATAATTAATTAAAATATATAAAACAGAGTATATATGCAACATTTTTTGTTCGCAGAAATTAAATTATCTATCTAATATTAGTATAATAACTGTATTATATTTAAAGACTGAATTAACTGTATTAATTAAGCTTTAAAAAGGATGTACGCTAATAAAGTTTTAAACACAGGTTTTGCTTACAGTAGTCTTTTTTAACGTTCTTGAAATTTCTTATGTTATAATGTGGCGCGGTTATATAGAATCATCGAGAACATGACGGACATAATGACACCGTTGGCCGTGGTCGATTATTCGAGAAAGCTCAATAGATCAATTATTCCAGAAAGTTCTAGATCATAAGTTCTAGAAGGTTCCATGACCATATATAAAGAGATGGAAACAGATGGTCGAATCAGTACGAGTTGTGTACGCGTTCAGTGTACTGGATAGTTCCTGAAAGTCTGAAAGATAGTTTAATGCAGAACAGTATTTTGCGAGTGTGTCAGTGGTTACAATTGAAGAAAGATACACAAACGGACAGTGGAGCTGTAATTAGTGTTTTATATAATTACGCGATTGTAAGTAGACCACAGTCTTTGTGGTTTGTTAATTGTTGGTTGCTTTTTTTGGTTTGTTAATAAATAGCAGTTCAAATAAAATCGCTGTGCTATTTTTATCCAAAAAGATAAATTAAGATGTTTCAATACAATTTTGAAACGGGATAACGACAAGAAACGTTATATATTTGATTATGATTGGCTACTGTTTTATCTATAACTAGAGTGATTCACCGAGAGGATATTAGTAGAAACCTTATCAACGGGACAGAAATGAGCAATCAATTAAAGCCATACTTGTTATTCAAGCTCGATTCTCTGCGGTCAGGTAATCACAACATCTGCTTATATAATGGATCTTTTTGCTGAGTAATTCAGGAAATTCCAATACTAACCTAATATCTAGTACCTAATTCTAATACGAGTATATTTAAGTATATGTGCGATTTGGGATTATTCATTATGTGTAAGGTTTATAATCATTAGAACAAAATAAGAAACATTCGATAGGGAAAAAAGAAATATATATATATATATATATATATATATATATATATATATATATATATATATATTTTTTCGGTTGGTTCTACACACCTTGTAGATCTTTGGCCGTCTGAACAAGCCTTCTCCACCTCTGCCTATCTTGGGCCACTGCTTTCCAGTTTGCTGCATGCAGCTCTTTCGCATATTTGTTGATCCTATCTATAAATCTGGTTTTTGGCCTTCCACGTGGTCTCTTGCCAACTATTGTGGCATTCATCGTTGTGAAAAGGCGTCCTGATGGATTGCTTCGAGCTACATGCTCCGCCCATCTTAACCTCCTTACCTTTATATCATGAGATATTGACTGACCAGTTTCTGTAAGTTTCTGGAGATTTTTCGAGATTTCATTACTCTTGAAAGAGAGAAGAAAGCTCTATTTGCGCTTGTTATACGCTGGTCTATCTCTGTCTGCTGGTCATTGACTAAGGTTATTTAGTAAATGGATCGTCGTGGAGACGAGGTATTTAAAGCTGTCTACTTTCGGGAATGTTCTGCCATCCACGAAGATACTATTGTTGGGGTGGATTTTTCGGCTAAATATCATGTAATTTGTTTTATCTTCATTTATTTGCAAGCCGATTTGCTCTGCTTCTCGTTACAGAGTCTGAAGCAAGTCTCTCAATGTCCTTTTCATTGATTCCAAGGACAGCTAAGTCGTCCGCATACGCTAGGATTTTGTGTTTCATTCCGACGTGCACCCCTCCATTTTCGAATGAAGTTGTTCTAATCACCTTCTCAAGGGCTAAGTTAAACAGCATCGGCGAGAGTCCATCCCCCTGCCCCAGACCTGTTCTAACTTTAAAGGCTTCAGACACATCTCCTTGTATCAGGACTCTGCATTTGGGGTCGTTTGTACACGTCTTCGTCAATCCCACCAATTTCCCGGGAATACTTAGCTCAGTCATGATTTTCCATAGGCAGTTTCTGTCCACGGAATCATAGGCTGCTTTGAAATCGACAAATATGGCTTGCACATCCTGCTCTACTTCCCAACGTTTTTCGAGTACCTGTTTTAGGATAATCCTCTTCTGAATCCTGCTTGATTGTCGCCTATTATATTTTCATAGTGAGGATATATCCGGTTTAGCAGGATATTAGTCATTATCTTATAGGCAACAGGAAGGAGTGCTATGCCTCTGTAGTTACCACATTCATACATGGACCCCTTCTTTAGGATAGGGCATATTAGGCCTGTGTTCGAAGCCTCCGGTATCTTTTCCTCCTCCTATATTTTCTGGATTAGTTCTAATAGCTTGGTTCTTAGAGTTTCGCCTCCTCTTTAAACAGCTCTGATGGTATGCTGTCCAACCCTGATGCCTTTCTTCTTTTAAGCCTGTCGATAGCTATTTCCACATCCAGAATGTCTGGTTTTTCAACCTCTTGCGGGTCGAGGTCTTCCGGGTGATCCATGTCTTCTTCGTTTGTGGGGTTCCCTTGGTTGAGAAGCTGCTGGAAATATTCTTTCCAGATGCTTAATATCTTTTCTTTTGATGCCATCAGTTTGCCATCTTTTCATCGCATTTACGTGTTTCTCGCTTTATATCCAACCCTTTCTTTCCTGATGTCTGCGTAGAATTCGCATTTATTTCCGACCTGCCAGTTGTCCTCAATAGTTTGCAGTCTTTCTTTGAGGAATTCTCTTTTTTCTTTTCTCATTATCCTGTTTGTCTTAGTCCTGGCGGCGGCGTATTTTTCCAACGTAGCTTGATCAGCGTTGGCTAGAGAGAGAACTTTAATTTTTCTTCTTTCCTCCACTGCCTTTTCACATGCTTCTGTGAACCACTTCTTGGCTTTTCGTTTCTCCTGAATACCTATTACTTCCTTAGCTGTTTCTTTTAACCCGTTCTCTAATGCCTCCCAGCATATATATAATACAAGATCGGCGCGTGGCGAGTGCAAAGTGCGCCAAGCATACGGGCGCTGTAATAAATAAGCCGCCTAAAAGATATCCAAAAACGATGGTAAATTCTTATATTAATAATTAATGACAAATGTCTTATTTATCGGAGTTCAACATCCTTTCCTATCCTACTAAGTCAAACAGGACAGGTTATGCTGCAGACTACCAACCTATATTAACCAGAGTGGGAAGGTCGAGATACATTACGTGGGCCATCACGAAATAAATTTCAACCTGTCCAGCCCGGATACGAATCGGCACCGTAGCAGACTCGAGGTAGCTAAAGTTACTCGAGATTCCTCAACACTCTCGTCCACTCCGGCCTCCCTAAATGTCTTATTTAAATAGAGAAGTTGCATCCCTGCGGTGCATATTTTGAAAAATAATTTAAGTTTAGAGACACAATCCGAAAGAGAAAAAGATTTTTTGACGAGGTATCATCAGTTATATATTATGAAAGAGTATGATGAAATGATTGACAAAGCAATACAAAGAAAATACAATTACAGTTAGAGGAAATAAAGACATTGAAGCAGAAGAAATAGAGCTGAAATTGTTATCCCGAATAATTAACGGTATTAGTATGCCAGTGACCGGTTTGATACGGATTTATAGCCATAACTCACAAGAAATCCCAAATACATTAATGTAGTGAGAGTTCTAGTAACTCTGCCTGTTTTAGTTGCTAAGAGTGAGAGAAAATAGTGAGAAAAATTGCAAATTGAAAATAATTAAGAAATACCAATACGATTACGTATTAATCATGAAAAATTTAATGGTTTCGGAATTATTTCAATAGAAAATCTTGCGTGATTAATTAATATCGACGAATTGCGGATGGAATTTGCAAAAAATGAAAGCCCGACCCGCTTCTTTCATATAGTAATAGTTTTATTGTTTTGTAAATAAACAATTTCAAAATAATAAATTGTAATTTGTATAAAGTAGCTTTCATGCCCATTTCATTTTCTGTTTAGTTAAAAAATATATATAATTCATATATTTGTTTTTTCTAATGATTTTTCATACACACGAGAATAATACCACGCGCCGCACAGAGCTTCGAGTATAGGAGGTGTGATGGACGAAAATCTAATCAAAATGGATTCATATAAGAAATATCATCCTGATTATGAAATAAGCAAAAAATATTTAAAACAACGAGTTAATGGTTCGGAAATGACTATTTGGCAAATATAAGGAAAAAAATCCAGAAAGAGAGTCTTTAGTATAATATTTTGAAATTTTATAAGCACAAATGATATTAATTATGTAAACTAGGGGATTTCAGTCGTTTTTTTACCTAACAACGAAGGTCAATTATTTACAACGATTAGTTATTTTATCAAAACAATTTAATATTAAAAGTAACAATTTTTCACAATATAATATATTAATAAATTAGTTGATATTCTACAATTTACAAGATTATTGTTTAATCAAAATAATTGTCGTCACTGTTACTATTAGATGGCCAATATCTATTATGTGACGATGAAAGCTCTTCTGGTTCTCCAATGTACTTTCTCATCTTTCCATCAAATTTGACTTTTCAGCTAGATCAGTAACTAGAATAGTTCGTTGTGTAGATATTAAGAGGGTGTTTTCTGACTTACTTGTATTTTTCCTCTAACGTATCTTCAGGCAATAGTCCATTGGTAAGGAAAACGAAGGATTATTATTGAGAAATTTACTTTTAAAACTATAATTCATGATCATTGACATCGCTAAATAGGTTTGAAATGCAATTTAAATAAAAATACGAACTCTTGACTTTTGTCCTCCTCAAAGCACTGTGCGCCGGCCTTACGTGTATAAATATATATATATATATATATATATATATATATATATATATATATATATATATATATATATATATATATATATATATATATATATAGGTCTTTTAAAATATTTTATTTCACAATCTATTAATACAGTACATACATAATCTGTGTATGTATATTATATATTTGTTTAAGTTTATATTTATAAGCAAATATCTACATACATGAGCGACGAAGCTACACAACAAACCCATTATTCGTATACAAATTTAATGATTCAATAACGAATAATTTTTATTACCGCTATTCACTTATTCCATATTATCTATTTCATTAAATGTGATTTTTTTTTTCTTTCTTTCCCTCCAGAAATTTTATTTATACACAAATGTTTCCAATGTTTCTGTGAATTTGTTGAATCGTACTACATGCTATAAGTTGAATAGCGAATAATTTTTTATCGAAATTTTAGTAAATTTATTGCTCTTAGAAAAGGTTTTAATATCAAATTTAATTTTCTGTTAAGCATTTAATTAATTTACATATTTAACACAATTTAAATATTTTTCTTTGTTTGTTAAAAAGTTTATTTGTGAAATGCATGTCAAATGAAAGGACAGAAATAATCTAAACTTTATGTTAAGTATAAAAATTCGTAAGAACTTTTTATCAAATTTGCTGTCTAATGCTTATTATAGCAGAGAAATAGAAAATATTCTGTTTTGGAGAGCTATAAAAAGCTTTGGGTTAATTGATTCTAGTAAAATACGATGTTGGCGTTGAGTAATTTATTATTCTAGAAATATTTCCTAAGAAAAACTACCAGAAGTCGTTTAGTAAATCGGATATGGGTGATTCATTTTAAATAATAAGAAGGGCGGTGAAAGGGAAATATGAACTGGCTATCGGTCAGCCCTGGTCAAGCGGAAATTCCGGTATTTCCAGACCTTGCGGACAACTGAGGCCCTTGAATAACTCTCTACTCTACATCTTCCAGTGCAGAACGAGTAGGATGTGGGATGCAGTAAATGTGGGCGAGAGGATTTATATGAATGTCCGCACATGGGAACTTAACCTATTACCTGAATAGGGAACCTGCTATCAGCAACTGAAGAGTGACATAAGTGTTGCTTTTATGGTCAGCTTTAGTCACAAAGAGGAAAACAAAAATAATCAAACTGACAACAGACAAGACGATTTGAATCGTATCGATAGTTTTCAAATATTCGATATTTCTATATATCGAGCCATGATGCTTTTAATCTTTGAAAGGAGGAAAAAGAGAAGAGAGTTTAGGTTGAATTGAATGATAGGGTAATATAAATTAACAATTAAAATTTGTCATAGCTTAAATTGCAATAATTGAATTTTCATACATTGCTCATCAAAAAAAAAAAAAAAAATATCCATTTTAATATTTGTCAATTTTTTTTTTTACAAGGAACTAGAGAAATGACAAATTAAATTGCCTGAACATAATAAAAAAGAATAATAAGTAAAGGAAAGAAGAAAATCAATATTGAATGAATTACCCATCAAAGTACATATCAACATTTATTATTAAAAAGACTCATTACTAAGAACTGAAGAAAAATGTATTCGATTGCTCAACATAAAAAAAAAAGAAAGAAAATCATAGTATCTAATGAGGTATATATTATGATCTACTTTATCGGAAAAAATAAAAAAAACATAATCATATAAAAATAAAACAAGCAACAGTTTAATGTTATTAGTTAGTTAATAGTTGCATAGTTAATACTGTTGGAAGAGGCATTTTCATAATAGGAGTAGAGATGGCAAACAGACATCGATACTTATAAAACATCAAGCTTTCATTAAAAACAGTTAATTAATTTCAATATATAAAAACACTTATTCTCCATCCATTATTGACAAAATCAAACGTAGCTACTGAACACAACTAACAAAACTGCACAAGTCGCTTAAAGGGACTTTTTGATTTGACTATTACAGCAAGGAACCCTGAGAACTTCGAGTTTACAACAACGATATCTTTAAAATATCACATTATTCGATTCAGGAGACCATAAAACATGAAAAATAAAATAATTGCTTGAATTATCCAAAACAATGGAAATAGTAATGACATTTCCTTTAAACAGTAGCCAGTTGGAAGCTTAATGAACAAGTCATTAAGACTATTCTTTTTCTTCTGTAATGAAATTACTATTGTGACAGATATATGACAGACAGTACTATTCAGCAACATCAGTTAATAAAAAAAAGAAAAGAAAAAAAAAAGGATGTTATTACACTTGGAGTTGGATTGCAGAAGATTGCAGAGCATTGCTTGGATCCTGTTGCATGGAGTTGAATTGGATTTGCAACGGGTATTGCATCAGGTGCATTGACGGCCTAGGTCCACGCACAACACATCTTTACTATTTCGGGATTATTCACTAACGTAATGCACTAAATGTAGGGTTTAATTCTTAATTGAGGCATATGGCTTGGAATTAAAGTGTTAGGTAGTTTAGTCACCGAACTATACATTTTTTAAATACAGGAGGGATGAAATGATAATAATATCGGTTCTGTGACTTCAGATGATAAAAGAATATAAACAATTACATATGGAACGCTAGTCATGATTTTATTTTTTTCTTCATGATTACATAATTCAATTAACAGTTAAGTGTTAGTTGAGGCCAATTATTCAAAATACATCCACTGTTGATGTTCAATAACCTATATACTTGTTTGCAGAAAGAATAATTTGTCAAAATAATAAATAAACGTTTCATTAAATTAAAACGTATAAGAAAGAAAATATAACGCTTAATTATTCTTTTGAAATAATATGTGCCAGTTAGAATATCCTATTACTTTATCAGGAAATAGTTTACTTTCGCTAGCCATGGCCAAATAAGAAACTTTTGCAATCTAGACCTGTTGTTCCAAACTGCTGTTCCAATGGTATTTTCTCAAATATCATTGACGATTTTATTATATATTTTGCATGAGTGAAATGGAAGTAGAATTTATTTGCCAAATATTGTTTAAAAAAATCTTCTTTTTTTTTTTTATCTATTGGTGACATAATAGGCTAAATAATTTTAACCATCAAAAACCGTGATTTATATAAATATCAGTTTTTTGTCACTATTTAGAGTATGCCATCGTAGGCTTCTGCTTATAGGGCAAAGTAAGTAAATATTGCCAGAATCATTATAGTTGGGATAACAATTTTTGAAATATGTTATTTATCCTAAGTTCTAATTTCTTGACTTTTTCTATTTTAATTTTTGATTATATATAATAAAAAAATAATATATTAAGAATATTTTAAGGGGCTAACTGGAAAAAAATATGTGTTGCGGAACAGGAATTCACTGAGCCTGTCCGCTAAGTACTCCTAAAGGCCGCCACACAAGAGGGATCCATTTGTACCGAGGCCAATTGGTTCGAGTCCGTTTGGATCAGGGGGTCACTCACGACCATACCAGTTTACACCGAGCCAGGTTTCTCTTCACTTTGCTCTACTTGGCCATCGAGTGTGCGGCTAATGTCATTTCATTTCAAATAAATCAGTGGGCTGGAACTTGATGCCTCAGAAATTAATGATTTTTCTTACACTTTTAGTCCTATCAGTTAGAATAAAAAATGAAAATTTCAGATTTTCCAGTTTTTTCAGTTTTAGTTATTAAGTTATAAATTAAAAAGAATAAAAATAAAAATCGACTATTTATTTTTTTTTAAGCGTTTTAAAACATCCAAAACCTATTTGCCCTGCAAAGCTCAAAATAATATCATTCATTTCACAATTACAAGAGTTTTAATTCGATATGGAGCTTGATTTTACTAAACCTGTCTTAATATAATTAAAAATTTCCAATAAGTATTTTTTTTTTTAAACACACATACGAAATTGTGATTTTTTTTTTTTAGAAAAATGTATGGAACATATTGTGCCAAATTTGTTGATGGCGTTTTTGGGGGTTCTATCACAAAAAAAGCCTTGTTTTTGTATGCCAAGTTTTTTTTTTTTTTACTTTCCTTACCGCATAGGAAAAGAAGGTATTGTAATCGGGTAAAAATTTCGATGTGCAAATTTCAGTGAATCAATTTTTTCTAAATATGCGTTTCTGATACCCCCGAGTCCCAAAATTAATAGGAAAGATACAGACAGCATAATGCACTTAGTGCACATACTTTCACTTTTATACAGCTAGTGTTATAAAGCAATTTTGTATTCATCTTTGCACCTAAACTAGTAGTGTGAGTGGACATACAACATATAACTGAAATGGAGATACATTGTATATATAATACTTCAAACAATGAAATTTACTTTGATAAAAGTTATTGTACAAACTGCAGTTTTAAGTTATTGAGCCATTAATTGCTCCACAAAACTTTATTTTGTTTACATCATCCCATTGAGATACCATCATAAAATTAGGAATGTGCATTCCTTATGTTATGCATACAAAAACAAATGGCTTATTCATCAACTCAAATTCGAAATTTTGAATTAAATAAAATTTTTGTGTTTAATTTAAAATATATGTTTAATGTTAATCTAAGAATGCACTTACCAAATTTTATTATGGTATTTCAATCAACAATGACATTCATCATCCATAGAAACTCAGTTATTATTATTAGAGATGCGATTTGATATTATTTCAGATCTTCATATTTTGGAACTTCATATCTTGGAAATTGTTTTGGTATATCTTAAATTTTATTTTTAAGAACTTCTTATTTTCTAGATAATAAGAGATTCGCTAAATTCATCCGGGGCAAGAATCAGAGAACTAGTTCAGGAAGTAGGGATAGTTGATGGAATGGAATCAATTGCAGAGCCCAATGGATTCAGAAATCTGATTTTTAATGCTACCTATTTTGTTAATAAATAATAATATAAAGGAGAAATGTCTATGCATCAGCTCGTAACAATTTAACCCCAATTCCATATCATAAATTTCAGATACGATTATACCGATTGCAACCAACGTTAAAATAAAATAAGGGATAAGATTAAAAGTACAAGTGACAATATATGCTATCTATTAGCTTTAAAATAGGGTTTAATGGACAATGATAATAATAAAGTGATCTTAATCATTCAGGAACTCATTTATAAGATTAGAGTTGTCTTTTTATTCTTGACTAGAGAACCCCCAACAATCGCATGCTCACATTTTGTTCCGGGTGTAATTTGGTATTATTAATGCCTTTGCAAATAATAGCTAGGAGGCAATTTAAGCCAGCAATAATCATCCAGGAAGAATGGATTGAACGGACCGGTATTTACACTCCATTAGATAAGTAACCGGTTACAAAAATAACGGTAACAATATGAAAATGAAAAGGAACAATGAGCAGCCAGAGTAAACAATAATTGGTGTGGCCCTTGAGAAACCAGAAGGTACCTCGCCGACCTTCCATGATTGTTAATTAATCGCTACCAATAAAAGAATGGCAGAACGTCTATTGGCCAACTGACGTACAAAGAAGATTCATTAGTTGTAAGCCGAAAAACCGCTCGGAAGAAATAGTTCAACTTTAACATTAAGTCCTAAATGTTGTCTATTTCAGTTGACAGTAATAATTATATGGGTTATAATAATCTTATAAAGTATTCGTTTTGGACCACTTATTTATTTTCGTTTTTTATGATTCGAGATCCATAGATACATAGGAACTCAATCAAGAAAAGTGAGATGATTATTCAAAAAAAATAAAAAAATTAAGCAATAAAAAAAAAAACTACTTAATTTTCACTAAATAAGAACACGATTTAACATTCACGTAGTTTACATGTTTTTTTCAGGCAGAACGGACCAGGTTCAAATTGTTATTAAGCATAATGAATTCTATCCTGACAAGAAATCCCGCATTTCGTCGGGATAGGAACTGTGGTTTGATAGGAAATTTCAAGGCCGACTCAACCTTAAAGGCTTAGTTAGGACGCTGCTGACAACACTGAAGGGTTAATAACAGAGAAGGGCTAATTTTCGATAGTCCCTAAAGTTCACATCTGAAACTTTAAATTGCTCTCGAACCATGGTTAGCTTCTATTCACGATTTCTAGTATATTATAAAATTTATTTAATATTTATTTGAAGATGAGTACCAGTTTTCTGTGTAGATCGATGCCCTGTTTTTTTAACGAAGTTTCCAGTTTATAACCTTCGCAGAAAAACGTTAGCTTTCACTGCATTGAAATCCAGCTACAGAATTCTTTAATCATGTTAAGGATAACTGGTCGATACGTATTTCTAGTTGAGTATAACTTGACAATGTTTATGTCCAAAAGAAACTCAGATCTTGATCTAATCGTCATTCTTAATTCAATATTTTATCGTGTTTCTACTTGATATTTTAAAATAATTAATTGTATCCGTTAAAGTTAAAGTTTCTAAGCACGAGACTTTACCCAAGCAAATGCTGAGTTGTAGTTGATATTCCCATTGATTGTCCATTTTCGTTTATTTGAAATTCAAATTCGCTATACTCTAGCTATGTAATGATCCGCGCTCGATGAAAATTAACAATTTTCATTAAAGAACGAAAATTTCAGAAAATTAACAAACTATTCTATTTCCAAATTTGGCTTTTTCTGTTTTTCATCACTTAAGATAATTCAGGCTACTTCGGATTTGATAGAGGAGTAGTCTATCTCAATGAATAATGTAAAATGTGTCACAAATGACTCGATTCTTTCATTCACTTATTGTCATGGTGCAGTTCTATTATTCAAATTTTCTGCCAAGTTTAAGGATGTATATTTAAAAAAATTTTTTTTGTAAAAATATATATTTAATTAAAAAAAAATTGTAATGAATATTTAAAAAAAAAATCAAAAAAATGTTCTTCCAAGTTTTTATTAGGGCTTATTATATAGGGCTAAGCTAAAAAGCCAACAATTTGGTTTATAGGTTCATATCATGAACCGATAAAACAAAAAGTAAAAAAAAAAATCATGTCCTGTAAAATTTTCGTACATGATTCTGCTCTGAAACGGAAATATAGATCACCAAAATCATATAGTATCAATAGAACATCATAGAATATCAATGCGAAAAATTTATTATTAAAAAAATTAGAAAAAAAACATGAAAATAATAGCAAATTCCATGTTAATATTTCGTAAAAAGTTCATATTGTTTATCAGCGAATATGAGTCATCAGGAGGTAATAACCAGACTAGATAATCGAAAAGTGTTTGCTGATAAGAGGTACTCTATATCAAGTGATGAGGTTAGACCTTGATACCTTTCTACCTTTTTGCGAAGGTTAATGCTTCTGACATTGCGAGATACTGTTTTGGTGTGAAGGTTCCCTCGATGTTATTTCCACGACAGGTCCCATTCCAGCTCCTTACTTGGCTCATTTGGAAGGCATCGCAACGATTCTTTTCCCTGGCAAAAGCAAATAACAAAATAACCTCACTAACTTTTATCCAGCATTACTGTCTTGTTCCCACGTCTCCTAGATAATATCGATGATAATATAATATTATTAATAAATTCTCATTAGTTAAGGTTAACAATGGGGATCTGAAAAGAATCAGATACTGGTGTAGACTGGGTTCAGAAAAAAAAATATATAAACAATAACATCCTGGAGTGTCCAGATCTATTTATATAATAAAGAAAGGAAATCCCTCGATCAGCATATTTTGGATCTTTTTGCTTTGATGATTCTTGTGTTTTATAAGTTGAAATTCTTATTTATATCATGATGCTGTCAAACCAAGTCATCTGTGAGATCACACTAAATGTTTTATAATGAATAAATTCAAGGATTTTAAAGATTTTATTTTGTCGTAAATATATTGAATTTGAGTTTTTAATTATAATTATTTTTACTGCGGACTTACTGTCTAGTTAAAGATTCAACGCAATGTTTCTATTTATGAGTTGGAAGATTTTGGGACATGATTAAGATAATACTTATGTGCTAGAATAATTTTAATTTTATAATTTATGATGAACAAAATTTAGGGTCCAACTCAGTTAAAAAATATAGGTATGCCAGGAACATAGAAACATCAAAGGACAAGCCAAATAGGAGAAAAAGAGAGATAAAAAAAAGAGAGAGAAAAAGAGAGAAATAAAAGATGGATTACGTACTAACAGATTATGAACTCTTCCATTATAGGCACACTATTTTAGAGCATAATCGATAGTTGATAATATATTCAGTACTGGTGTGTACAGAACTTCCTAAAAGCTGATGATTTTTTTCTCTAAATATTTCAATAAAAACAGTTTAGTATTATCCCAAGAACGAAGGAATGTGGTAACTTAAAGATAGACTAAAAAATGAGATATATGAGAAATGAGGGAGATACAAAGGGAAACATTTTTCGCTCTTGAAATTAATATTAGCGCCATTCTATCACTATCGAAATTTTCGAAATATTAGTAGTAAAATAAATTTAATTTTATTTATTCAAAACAGAGGATTGCTCGTTTTGGGTAGACCCCAAAGTTCACATCTGAAACTTTAAATTGCTCTTGATCCATGATAAGACACCAGATTTTTATCATTATCTCCTATTCACAATGTCTACTATATTTTAAAATTAGTTCAATATACAATATGTTTGAAGTTTTTTGTGTAGATTGGTGCCCCGTTTTTTTATGAAATTTCCAGTTTTCAACCTTCGCAGAAAAATGTTAGCTTTCACTGCACTGAAATCCAGCTACATAATTATTTAATCATGTTAAGGATAACTGGTCGATACGTATTTCTAGTTGAGTGTAACTTGATAAAGTTTATGTTCAAAATATACTCAGATCTTGAACTAATTGTCATTCTTAATTCAACCTTTTATCATGATTCTGCTTAATATTTTAAAATAATTAATTGTATCCGTTAAAGTTAGAGTTTTTAAGCACGAGACTTCACCCAAGCAAATGCTGATTTTTTGTTGAAAGTCCCATTGATTGTCAATTTTTGTTTATTTGAAATTCAAATTCCCTACATACTAGCTACGTAATGATCCGCGCTTGATGGAAATTAGCGATTGATTAGGAAAGTGCATAATAATATTGGCTATATAGGACAATATTATGAATAATATAACTTTTCCGAATATACTTAAACTGTTTGTCAGAAAAAATAACGATTCGGCAAGATAAATTAATCACTTTCGAAATTTTTGGGAAAAAAAGAAAAGAAAATATTTACGTTCATAGAAAGTAGTCTTGGGCTCCATATAAGCGTCAAAGAGAGCAAAATCTGACGTATTTTGCAAGTTTTACGATTTTTCGATTATCTAGGTACTTAAAAAAAAAATCTTTACGAGAGTTACGCATTAAATGTTTTTCTGAATTTTACCCAAGTTTTTTTTTTCGTTATTATCAAGTAGCAGTAGCTATCGTTGTGGAATGGATCCCCAGCAATCAAAATATACTTTTTTGATTTATAATATTTGGTGAATTTTTTCGAAATTCACTTCCGATAGAATGTAACTCGTCTGGATTTTCACAAGGAATTTGTTTACAAACTTTTTATTTTTAAACATTAAATATCTTGAAATGCATTCCGCTTTGAGACGCATTGAATGCTGATATATGGCTTAAAACAAAAATAAAAATGCCGAGCTTCTAGAAACCTCAGGACAATCAAAGGGACAATTTTTTTGGGAATGACTCAATATTCGTCAAGGAGAATATACGGTAAGAGAATATATTTCTCATACGGTTCCTTATCAGACCCCTAACATTATTAGCGAGATTTCTTGTAGTGGCCATGCATTGTTTCGGTCGGTTAGCATCTGTTTGTATTCAGTGATAGTTTTGAATCATATTATGTTTTAACGAACATGTAATAAGTTGCAAGAAATATCAAAGATATAATAGAAATGTACTTTCTTGTTTAAACGGATGACTGGACTTCTAAGATCATCTCTTGCAAAGATTTGGGCAATGCGGATTTCAAAACCACTAATCCAAGAACAATAAAGGACGTAGTACCTCACTAAATCCTTCACATTTAGAGATAAAATAAGACGAGACTTTATCTCGGTTGACATCCCACACAGGAGCAGTAGGAGCAACAAATTGGGAAGACACAAGGCTTTCCATTTGGCCGGGAGTGGAGAGATAGCACCTTGGACAATGGATGCTGCCCGGCACTGCGGAGTTGCCTAACCCTTCTATAGAAGGCGGCAGGACTGACCTACTTGCCTATTTACAACCGGGCGCTTAGCTTAATTGAATTATTCACTAATGGAATCGATAAAGCAGTCGATGATTCTCTAATCTTATCATTCAAAATAATAGATGTTGCAAAACTCATTTATAATGAGAATTATCATGTATATACACTTCCTAATTTAGTTGTTCCTTTATTACGTTTCATTCCGGATTCTAATTCTTCCCATTCTTATTACTATATCGATGAATGGAAAACCCTTCTTCTCCAGGACCTATGTGAAAACCTCTCGTAAAAATCGTATACTTCGTTCGAGGCACATAATAATGTATTCAGGTTTAAGCATTACCTGTTTTATATACAGAAATCTGTAGAAGCAAGAGCTTAATAATCACACAGAATTTGGCTCGGCCCTTTCTTCATCCTTGAGGCACATACGGACAATGGGGAAAATTATCTATCTATAAACAAATATTGAGTATGAACTAACACAGGATTTATGCACCTGAACTGACGGGAATGTGATATTTTCCACCGCGAAAACTTGTTTATTCATGTGTTAAACATTTAATAAAGCCATTTATCATTATTAGTTATTAACTTTATTCTCACTTAAATTCTTCAAATTTCAATCTTACTTTATAACATTGATGTCAGTGGGCACTTATTAGTTACACTATTAGGGATTACTCATTTTAATGTAGGCGTATGTAAGAAAATTATATTTTAATGTAATAAAATATAATAATTTTTCTAATATTCTTTTTAAGAAAAAAAATTTTTGAATCCTACCCGTTCTAATGTCCTGTCTTTCAAAATTGGAAAAGTATGTGTCATAGTTGACCTAAACATTTAAATTTGTAACAATTAAACAACATTTTAATTTATTTTTCTAATTATAATTAATCTTGACTTATCTCGAATTAAATAATTATCTTCATTTTGCTATGAGGGTTAATCATCACCAATCTCTTCAGTTCTTTTTTACACCTTAGGGAAAACATTATGGGAGTTTGTTACAGTTACTTCAAGATTGTAATGTTTTATTAACAAAAATAAAATCATATTATGCATTTTTACCGACACCTAAGTTATAATTAATAGCTGGTCTGAATGCACTCATGATCATAGAAGAAATATTTAACAGATTTCGTAAAAATAATTAAGCAATAAAAAAACGAATATAAATATACATCTTTATTGCTAATCAATAATTGATGTGTGAGGATATCTTGGATATTCTAACTTTACATATAAAGAATAATTGCAATACGATTATATTGTATGGTTAGATTGTTATACACACGGGATTTCTTTGTTTGCGATAACCGAAACAAAAACTTGGCCAATTGCAACCAAATTTAACTTCATGTTTCTTGACGGAATGTCGGAATGTTACAAACAAATGCTACAAAGTAGTATTAAAGTTTATTATACAGTTTGATACTACATTTGAAGAAATGGGCCAATTTATATGGAACTATGTGCACCTGATTTTTAACATCCGATTGAAAATCTCCCAACCACTCCCTCATTTAGAATTGGGACATGTAATCAGGGCTGTAGCGAGAAACCAAGGGTCCCACGGACACATTTTCCGGACCCCAATCAAATTGTAAACAACAATACTTCCAAGTACCCTATGGAATATATAGGATTTATTTCAATATTTTGCATACAGCTTACAGTCCAGTAACAACCATGGAATACATAAAACACGAAATAATATCATTTGTCTATATGAGTCTATATATTCACAATGACCACGTCACATTAACAACAAACTGGAAATATTAAAGTCAGTCCATGTTCGTTGTAGTAGGACAATAATTGTAATTACGAACAAACTTACTAACACAGATAGTTTTACTTCACTGCAATTAATAGTTTTCAATAGATGGTTTTACTTCACTTTATTTTAGGCTTAAATTTAAAAGATAAAAAATAAAACCTGGACGACCTCCTACGTGCCCTCTTGGACCCCCGGGCTTCATTCCCGCCTGCCCTCTCCCGGACCTCCGGATAATAATAACTATACACGAAATATACGCGACCTTCGGTTCTCAGTGGTGGGTCCGGAACCACTTCCAAGCGGTTAAGGTCATTTCGATAATGCATGCATCTTATTGGCATATTAAAAATAAGTTAGGGTTAAAATAACCCTTGTTCTGATTTAGCTGAGGGCTCAGTCGGCACATACCAACGCCTGGCGCGATTTGGGGATACGCTACCGTAGAATATGCTAGTTGTTAATAAATTAACAAAAAAAATAATAAAAACTTTCTTGAAAATCGAACGACTAACTCACTACAAAAGATCTTTGTGCTCAAACAGGATTTTCTGACAGAGACTTAAAGTTTAGTGATGAATGATTAGTCGGGATCAGTGAGTAGAAAATTTAATGTAGAAAACAACAAAATAAAACTGTTTTTTAAAAATTATTTCTTCTTTAATTTTCTTGCTTTTAATTTAATTTTCTTTTATTATTACTTCGAGCAACAACTTGCTCATTTCCTTGTTTAATACATTATATTTTCACCTGACTAATCTCCACAATTATTATATTGCAGTCCAGCATTAAACACTTATAAACTTGGTAGTAAATACTAACAGTGAATGAATGATGTGCTAAATACTTATTACGGTATAAAACCTATCTCTCATAATTGAAATGCCAATTTTCGATTTCTTTCGACGTAATGTCAATTCACTGATTTTAGGTAATATTTCAAATCATGACATACGTGAAGATAGCAATGAATGGTATTGACATAAATTCAAAATTATTGAGTAATGAAATAAACAAGGCAATGGGTCAAAGAAAAATGATAGCGGAGACAACATAATTGTAGAGAATTTGAGAGCCAAGGCAACCGGACAGGAAGAGACCTAGGGTCAGGAATTAGGATTCCGGACAAGGCGATCAGGAAACCCGCAGGCTCAACACAGAACCCACAGCCATTAAAATAGTTCAAAAACAGAATGCTTGCATCACCTCACATCATTCCCTGCTATCCATAAAAAAAAGGTGCCATAAACAACCTGCTTTCCCATCTTCCAGCAAGTCTATACACTATAGAGTTAGGCACTAGTTAACTACATTATTTATTTACAACCACCAAATATTTTTAGTTGGTAATTGGCTGAGCGCAACTACTATTTGTCAACTACAATCAAAGTAGTCCACAAAGTTCACAAATACAACTACTGCAGTAATAAAAAGTAGTTGTGACAGCGAATACTAACTACTAAGTTGTAATTACGCAACTAGAACTACAGTTACTATACAACGTATTACTCAACAGTAAATATTTTTGTAAATTTTCAGTATGTGTTTGTGAATTGATACATTTTATCAATTAAGTGACCAGTTTTACTTATATTCCGTCCTCAAACACATACAATGTAAACTCTTACAAAATGTCGAGCGTGATTTCTTTGTTGATTGGAACTAGTGTGGACCTCTTAATATGATAAAAAAAGTTTAATATGAGACGCTCCATGGAGGAAGGCCGAAGCCGCCACGTCACCATAATTTCTTTATTAATTTAAAGGCTGGTATAATATTATATCTGGTATATATTTATGGTATTATTGGTATGTATCCATACATATATATGTATATATACATATGCATGTATATATGTATTCATGAATATATATATTCATATTCATTTAAGAAGTTAAACTGGAGATTATTATTCAGTAGTAAATTTAGTTGTGTATGGAGTTTACATATATATATATATATATATATATATATATATATATATATATATATATATATATATATATATATATATATATATATATATGTGTGTGTTAGGAAGCTCCATACACAACTAAATTTACTACTGAATAATAATCTCCAGTTTAACTTCTTAAATGAATCATTAGTATAAGATAGATTTTTAAATTTCTCTATTAAACCTCTTGATACATCATCTTCGATGAGAATTCGCATATTTCGTCGATAGCTCAGAATGAGGAATGTTTGATATATCCGTTTCTAGAGGTCACAATTGTGCAAGGCAGGGTGGTATCTCATCAGTCCTTTCGCAACGCATATCCACAGCTGACACCGTTGCGTTCGTAACATCTGTTCTAAGAATGAATGACAGAAACTAAAATGTATTATGACCTTCAAATTAACAAATCTTAAACATGCAAGCTCTGAAGTAGTTGGAAAACCATCTGAGGGTACGATACGAGACGATTAATCAGAGCTAAAGATTCCTGTACTAATTATACTTTCTGAAGTAAGACAGACCGAGAAAATGTCGCTTATTAATCTAAAAAAATTATCTTAAAAAAAATTATTGTCTTACTGAGAGAGAAACAGTGATTGATTCCTGTCTTAGCTGACGTTAATTAAGAACAATGCCACGAGAGAAAATGAACAGCTGTAGAAACCAGCTGGTGAGGTTGTATAATATTGAGGTAGATCATGGACTGTCTTGGAATCAGAGATGGCCATAATCATACACCTGCTTGGTATGAGGTTTAGTTGAGTTTAACTCCTTAATGGAATAAGGAAATTATGCATTTCAACATCAATCGATGTAATTTTTAAATTGGCAAGAACATAAAAACAAAACCTTCACTAGCTGTCAATCCCCTCTTCCTACAAGTTAAGAAAATTTCATTGTGATTATTACATACGATTTTCTTATATTTCTTGATTAATTATTCTAAGCTCTCTCAGCATAATAATTAATATTATACTTTGAGAACGGAAAAAATTAAACGCAGCGAGAACATATTCTGACATCTACTTCCTTCTAAACGAACAATTTTAACAACTTCCTGTATTCGCCTTTGGAAGGTGACCAATATGCAAGGTTTTCCTGAGACCCATTCCTTCGAAAGAGCTGGACATCGCTGATCACTAGTACACAATCTTATTATATTTTATGTCATCATATTTTTTCGACATATTTTTAATTGAACCGTTGAAGGCCATTGCCAGTAGGCTGTGTGGTTTTCAAAAGGCGCTTGGACATTTAGCAACAAGGCATTGGCATTCGCTGTGTATAAGAATTAACAGTAAATAAGGTAACATATATTCAACGGGTGTTGGGTGCTTTCGCAACCTTCTCAGCTGTCTCACCTTCGAGCTTCCTAAATGCCTCGGGTAAGAGTTGACTCTACCATTCTAGATGAGCTTACTATCTGTAGCCAGTGAGTTACTTCCTCGCCTGCATTTTTCCAATGAGTCTTATTCAGAATTATTCATTTACAACATTAATGGTCATTTCTTGAACAATTTCACATTTTATATAAGAGCGGAATGTACCATTCAAAATCAGTTTTATCAAATTTTAAAAGAAGGGCTATTCGCTCAAAGAATTAAATCAACACTTCATCATGTAAAACATTTAATAGGCGTTATTAAATAAATCGTTCAAATGCAGAACAGTAGATTGTACCGAGATTATCCATAAAAAGAAAAAGAAAAACCTGAGGAGCAGAGCTCCTTTACTAAGGTCGAATTTTAAATTATCATTTATAGTAACTAAAATACAAAATTGAAAATATCAAAATGGCGGGAGTGGGAGAAAAAGAGGAGACCTCCAAAAGGCACTTCTCTAACACTCTCGATTCACATACAAATTTTCAATCCTCTAAATCAATTATGAGGAGTTGTAGAGATGCGCGAAACCTTAAAAACAGCGAAAAAAACATTTAAACAGGACGAAATTTTGAGTGAAATTTACCATCCTCCTCTTCTATGGTATTATTCTGCCTTGAAAACAACCATACATACTGGATTACAGCTCATTAGATCCGAAGGAAACCGCTTGCAACCGGAAAGTGCTCAAATGTAGCAAGCGAAAAATAAAATATATCAGACATCCCCGAAACCCTTATGAGACAGATTTAAAAGCACCCCCACCCTCCTCCCCCATACAAAGCAAAAGTCTATTATTTTCATAAGATCAGGCCCGGCCCGGGCTGGCACCTTTCGTAGCCCTCCCCCGAAAATATTTGAAAATTTCGTGCCTGAAAAGTAATCAGGTAAAAACAAAATCTTTATCAGAAATTTAGTTTTTCTTTTGAAGTTTACTTAAATTTACAGCACAATTTAAATTATTTTTATTATATCTTACTACACACTAGAAAAATAATCAATTGCAAGTTTTTTATTGCTTGAAAATGAGAGTGAAAAATATTTTTAGATTTAAATGAAAACATGTGCTAGATACATCATCTAAGTCTTACTGCAATACTCCATTAAAGAAAAATGAGCATATTGAAATAAAAAAGTTACTGGATTACATTTTTATAATCAAAAGAAAAACTTGTCCAAATGAATTTTAAAAATTTTTAAACAAGACGTTAAACATTACAGCATTTTGATCAGTTTTTCACTAGTCTTGGCTACTTGGTCTATAATTCCATCTTTATACAAGTTTTAAAATAGGTCTCTTTCTATACTGAAATAAAAAGGAGATTACATAATAAAGTCTTGGGTTAAAAATGATGTAAATAGATTTTTAACTATTTATAATTATATAATCACATTATAATGAGGCCCCCTTTAGATGCGGGCCCAAGGCGATTATCCGACCAGCCGACCTGGCGAGTACGGACCTGTTGTAGTTGCAGAAACTTATACAGTCGGGCAAGAGGTTGATGTACTAAGATGTTGCAAAGTATGACCTTAGAGGTGGGTCAAAGTGTGAAGGTGACTGGGTGAAAGGACTCAAAACAGTCCGCATTTTCTTATCTTAGATCGATGTTTTGGTTACGCAACAGTGAAGAACTGTTCTACAAACGTCAGTAAAAGCGGTTCCTCCCTTTGTATTATTACATAAATTCAGGCATCAATTTTTCGGAGGATTTCAATTTTTTTTATGGGGAGGGATTTAATGATAAGGCAAATAATCATTAAGTGTCCACGAAAGTCTAACAGTACGTAAGTTTTAAGGATAAGAATGAAGATTGGATCAAAATTTATTACTCAAAATACAAAAAATATGAAAATCATATTTTTTCAAAAATTTCGGAGGAGAGGGTATATCCACTGCATAAATTGTTTGTTTTTTCGATGTACTTGGACAAATTAATATTTTATGTAATGAAAATTCTTATTGTATTGGAATTTGAATAAATACGAAGGGGCATAAAATAATTAATTAAAAATAGTGGAATTATTTTATATTGAAATAGAATACATGCATTTTAATATGAGTAATTATTATGATGCTGCTTATAATTAATTGCTGAGTATTTTAAAATTTCATTAGAATAAGTATACCAAAAAAAAAATCATAATCAGCAGAGATCCGTCACGTAGGTCGGATTTTCACTAAAATACAAAATTGAATACAACAAAATGGCAGGAGGGGGAGAAAAAAAGCTGAGACCCCAAAAGACACTTCTATTACACCAACTCAATTCACGTACATATTTTAAATCCTCTAACTCAATTTGGATGGACTGTAGAGGTACGCAAAACCTTAAAAAGCGCAAATAAACATTTGAAAATGATGAAATTTTGGTTTAAATTTACCTCCATTTCTATTGTATTGTTCATATTGATTAGTATTGGTATGTCTAGGAAATATCGATACATATCGTATTTCAAATCATCTGATTCGAAATGGGTTGCTGGAAGTGTTCAAATGTAGTCGGAACTCCCTAAACTGTCTATATCTTGGGATTATGAAACGTATTTAAAATGCAACTCCAGCCTCTTCCTATGAACTTCAATACAGAGCAATAGTCTATTATTTGAGGAGAAAATACGAAACAAAAAAATTTAAATGTTCGAATGAGGTAACCAGAAGTTTTCTCTTTAATAATAAATACACAACTTCGGCTCGATCAGCGACATTCCGTCAGATGACATTTGCTGAAAAGAAAAAAAAAATTGTGTTCGGTCGTTTGTTCGGAAAATATCTACCTGTACGTCCAAGGTAAACTGCAAGTATAACTCCAATTCAGCTGATTTCGATTTTATTATCGTATTTTTCGAGATAAAATATTGCAGATAAGCTTCAAATACAAAGATCGACTGCTATCCATAACAAGCAACACAGTGAGATTTGAGACTTATTTTTTCTCACTTGTAAAACTTTGAAAATGCTACAAGTTATCTCAGACGAACAGATATGTAACCCTAAAATTCATCTGAGCAGGAATATAGACCTATTTTAAAAAAAAAAATGTAATTTGAAAACAATTAAATTGGAAGATATTTCTAGAAATCAATTATACCTAAGCAATGTTTTTTTTTTAAGGTATCTACAAGTTACACTTTAATTTTATAAAAGATTATATCTCTTATTCAGTTCAATATTTTTGATTTTTTATGCAACCACTTTTCACGTGCCGAATCATTCATTTGGATCGTTCTTATCTTAGAATTAAATTCAATTTTGAATTTAGAAAATTATAATTTGGGTCTGATTTAATCTGAACTAACAGCTTAAATAATAAATATATACCTCCTCCGAACAGGTGCATTGGCCAAGAAAGTAATTCCTAGCTAAATAAAATAAATTAAATTTAAATAATTACTGTAAATTAATAATTGACTTTAATCCTACCAACAGGATAGTTTTGTAAGATACTTTCATTTTAGAAAAAGTTAAATAAGTCAATTATAATTATATAATAATATGATAACGAATGCTATATGGAATGATAATTATAATGATTGTTACTTTATTTTATGTTTATAATAAAAATTCCAAATATTATTTCATTCCATTTATTATTACACTATGCATTCTTATTTAGTGCAATTTAAATCTCGGCTCTTTGATAAAAAAATTACAAATACTCTGTTGTAAGAATGGACATCTCGGCGTACGGATTTTATGTTCAATAACTTGTCATGTTGTTTTTATTTTTATATGTATAATATAAAAATTATGTGTGCATGTGTGTGAAAACATTAAATAAAGAAAATCCATCATGAAACCAAATGTTTTCAGTATAGCTAAAAAAAAATCATTGGTTTTCGAATATAGCTTACTTTCTTGTTCGTTAAAGTCACCGGCCCTGGTCTCTTGTGAGTATAAACAAGTTTAGAAAAGTAATGAAGGATATTTGGCATTTTGTTTTGGGGATGAGGCCATACTTAATTATATATCTAATTACATTTGAAAATGCACTATTACAATCTCTATTCGTTTGCAAATTACGCTTAATTAACGAATAGTGTATGAATATATATATATATATATATATATATATATATATATATATATATATATATATATATATATATATATATATAGTGTCCATATATATATATATATATATATAGTGTCCATAATATAGTATAAAGTATAGATTTCATTTTGCAATTTTTCCAAGATTCCAAGCAATTAAATGTTGATTTTGGTATACTCTTGAACATGGGTGCACCATAGAGTAGTGCAGGCCTGAGGATGCAGTTATATAGTCCAACCTTCAGCAGAAGAGAAAGGTTCCTTGAACCTAGCAAGTGGTTGAGCCTGTTTGATTTAGCTCGAACTGAATTTAGCTTTTTATAGAAACAAAGTCATGCGTCGAAAGCTTTATAGTAAGTATTATTATTTAAATTAATTAATTGCCAGATAAATAAATTGGGAAGTAATTGATAGCTGTAATTCAACAATTTTTTTTTGTATTCTTATGATCAATGGACTTTATGACTAAATCGCCTTTAAACTACTGATAATGTCGGTCGATTTTTGATTTGAATTATAATTGCAAAGTACAATGACAAAGCACAATTACGCTTTTGTAAAAGGAACAATTAATTACACTGATGTATAAAGCACAATAACACTTATGCACCCTTACAAATTTCTAAAAATAATCAAGTAATGTTAAAAAGAAGATTTATATGAATTATTGAATTTTACAAAATATTTGATTTTGAAGTTTATTATATTTTAGTACACAAAAAAATGTATATATATATATATATATATATATATATATATATATATATATATATATATATATATATATATATATATATATCAAATTAATAACAAAAAACGAAATAAATAAATAAAAGCAAATGATAATAAAAAGAACTTTGTTTTAGGAATAAGATTTTTATACAATTACAATGTTTTATACAATTTTGATCTCTTTGAAGTAACTCCTCAAAACGATTTGTTAAGAGACGTTCCCAATGAGACGATAATAAGATAGGATAAAGTGGATCAAATCAAGTGGCTATTAGAAATTGTGAATAATTAATAAAAATAATGACGAAGATGTAGTATAAACCTCCTTAAAATAAAAATCTGCAGAAAAAGGAGAATATATAGGAAAGCAAATTATCAGAAGCGTAAATAGGGGACTTAAAAAAATAAAAAATCTATGCGGATGTTAAGCCCATAGAAATATAAATTCCTCAACATATAATTGGTTAAATCAATATAAGTAATTAGTTCTTGAGTCACGACAGACAAATAAATTGTTTAAGAATAAATATCCTTCCTATACATGTATACATAATAATCAGTCATGCACCCGTAAATCATATCTTAAAATCAAACGTGCTATGATATGAATTTCTTCTCCGGTTTATCTAACAAATATTTATAATTTTAATATATGAAGACCGAAGCCCACTTCATCCAACAATGCAGCTGAATGAAAATTGCTGTTTCATTAATTCTTTTCATCAAAATTTAGCTTGAAACAACATTGCTTGGTTTACAACACCAAAAGTAAATCTTTGGAACTTACAGTATAATTTATAATTTTTCAGATCAATAAAAAGAAGAGTAATTAATTGAGAAAAGTAAGCAATTTTTTAAAAGAAATAACCACAATATTAGACAATTTATTACCCTTCTATTTTTTGTGGCCAAAACGAAGTGCGGTGAATCGATTAAATATTTATACTCGATAATACCAATATATAATAAATAAAAATGAGTAAATAAATACGAACACACAATAATATCAAGGTGAGAACGTAATTTATTCAATATCAGCATATGAATCTTGAGCAATAACTTACGGTGTCTTTTAAGTTGTACATAACCTTATTCACACAAAGAAAAGACACGATAGCCCTGAATTTATCACATGGATTCATTATGATCTATTAGGCTCGTGTAATTTGATTTTCCTTTTTAAATGTATTTTAATCATATCTTAGAAGTATATATATATATATTTCGTAATATTACATTAGTATATATATATATATATATATATATATATATATATATATATATATATATTCAAATATTATTTCTATACTGGATATAACCGCATCATATTTGAGTTTATAGATTTGAAGCTGTTTTAAGCTTTAAAATCTTTGACGATGAATTTGAAAATATTTATTTAAATATTTAAATGACCAACTTAAAAATCTTTTTGTACCTACTTTACAGGGTTTTTATTATCTAAATCCGATTACCTATAGATCTTTTTTTAATTTTTTAAAATTAATTGAACGAATCAAAGCTTGAAAAACGGGTGTGAATTAATTATTTTATTTTAAACTGCAAATATATACATCAGGTGTTTATAAAAATTATTAGCGATGATTATAGCAGTGATACGTTCAAAATTGATCCATTTTTTAAAAAAAAAACTCTTCAACCGCTATTTTTAATATATATTTATAATTAAAAAATAAGTAGTAAAATACGATACGATAACAATGAATGAAATATATATTATTTTTAAACTACCGAAGCCGTGTGTTGGATACTCGGAGAACTGCAGACAAAAAGAGGTTCGAATCCGGTTTGTGAGGGTTAACATATATTTAGTGGCGAATGCATGAAATTAATCTTGACCTTTCCACTCTTCTTGGCTCAGATGATACTCAGCTCTTCCTGCTTTCATTGGTTAAGATCAAACAAACATGATTGCAAGTAGTATTTATCAATTTTTTTTAGGATAGCACCCAGTAGCCCCTCTTCTGAGTCTTTAATTAGTCCTTTCAGGAAAGGAGACTTCTCATCCAGCTCATTTTTAGCCTTATCCGTATGGTCATGTCAGCCATATCCATATCGTCTATCAGTCTCTTGTGCTGTCCGTGAAAGCAATTACGAAAACAGAAATAAAGATTATGTGTGTGTTGATCAATAATTGGTTGTTGTCAGTCGGTGTGTAGAGTTTTGTTGTTTGCGTACAGAGGAGCTTCTATTACCAGTCTTTCAATTTTGGATTGAAAAGATTGCAGTTTTTGTGAGTGATATTTTTTTTGCTGAACCATAAATCTGTGAGGCGTAAGTCCATATGGGTTTAAGCAGGTATGTGAATGTATTTTGTTTCTGTCTGATTTTCAGTTTTGCCGATTTGAAAATAAGAGAGTACAGTAATTTAAGGGATCATTAAAAAAAAATTAATAAATAAGCATTTACGAATATAAAATATAAAATGAAGAAAACAAATTGTTTTATAATAAAAACTTCTACAAAGAGCTTTAAGAAAACATGCATTCGAACCTCTATGTATTGAATCACAGGGTATTTTGAAAAAAAATTCTACATATGTAAAAATTCAATTTTTTATCATTGATATATGTATGTAATGTAAACAATTGCAGTTAAATTTTTAGGGTTGGGGGATTTTTTAATTAGGTAGTTAAAAAAAATCTCCACTAAAATTTTTTAGTAATACATTACGATTTTTTCTTTTAATTTTTTGACACTCGAAATTTTCTTTATTCGCAACTTTGTTCTTTGTCTTTCATTGATTCATATTTCTTATCTCTAAATTTTAATGATTTCTGTTCAAGGAACATGCTGGGTGCAAAATAAATAGATACATAAAAAAAAAAGCCGACCTGAATTTAAAGTGATAAAAATGATTCGGAAAATGGAAGTTAATTTCTCATTCTTTTCGTAAGAATATGTAATTTTTTTCTTACTAACACAATTTTTAATGAAAATGCATACATATTTAACTTAAAAAATTTGAAAATTTTCGTTCGGTATTTATAGAAATTGTATTAGATAAACATATTTATTATTAAATATTGATACTCAAGATTTATAAAAGTCCAATATCTAACAGTTTAACTGCATCTAAGCGAGTTAAATTAATGTTAGACGTAGTTCATAAAAGGAAATTATTTTGCAAAGGATATATAATTAGTTTTATTTATGATCTAAGATTTTGATTAACTTTTCCGTAAAATTAATATAATTTGAGGCAGTAATGTGAAGTAATTTCTTTCGTTATCTTTATTATAGAATATTCTATACATCATTATTACTGACGTTTATTATCATTATTATTAGGACGAATATTTCTAGCTTTCTAGTACTAATTTCAATATCATTATACACTCTTTATGCCACAATTAAATCCATAATAAGTATTATATTTTAACAATGCAAATAAAATAGGAATGTTACACTCATCATATAAGTTAATATGTAAGAAAAAGTGATGTTTAAAATTTATTATGGATTTAGTTATGACATAAAGAGTGTACAATGATATTGATGTTAGTTCAAGAAAATATGGATCATACAAAAGATTTATCCTTAAGGTGGGGAGGGGAAATATATAAAGGTCGATAATAATGAAGCATAGAATAGTATAATATAATAATAAAGATAACGGAAGAAATTACTTCACATAAATTATCTACAATCATAGTAGGATAACATAGTTCTACCATATAAATAATACAGAAATTAATTTAGTAAAAATAATTTTTTTTGAGTGGGGGCCGAGGGGATTCTTATAGAAATATATATATATATATATATATATATATATATATATATATATATATATATATATATATATTTCAGTGATTATGATTTTATTTGTGAAGAAAAATTTGATTTTTAAAATTTTATCTCGTGCGATAATGTTAGAATTTATGAAGATAAATGGGATATATCAAACTATATATGATAAAAATAAAATATTCGAAAATCGTAAATACCAATAGTGAATTCCTGAACAATGACTACGAGGTTTAAATTCAATCACAAAGAAACAAAATATAAACAAATAAAGGATGTAATTTATAAAAACCAAAACAAAAAAGCAATGGGTATACGGAAAGAAACCACGTTAAGATTGGAATGTACCCGTACGAATGTTTGAATTTAAAATGTGATATCCAAAGAAAGACATGCAACATTCGAGAGATACATACACCTATGTAACACAAATGTCAACCAGATAAGCAAAATTCATGAACGATTTATTCAGTCCCTTTTTGCACAGGCTGCCTGGCTAACTTTTTTTTTGTAGAATGAACTTTAACCTTTAAGTTCACCCTTTCGGAAACATCAGATTACACTTTAGCAGCTCTAAGTCAGTACCGAACTCGTGCAAAGATCTTCTAAAAAGTGTAGAATGATAGCCTACAATAATCGTAGGCACTTTCAACATCAAATCAAGACCCTTCAGTCGTTAAGATTAAAAATGTTTATCAATCGGTTAAAGTAAAAAACTTGTAATTGAATAATATGCCATAAGAAGAATATTTGATAACATTACAAACCATTAGAAATATTTAGGACAGAAAAAAAGTTCATCTAACATTTTGGAAGATGGCTGTTATAAATTGAAATATCTCAGATTAAATTATACTTGCTAAGATGTTGAAAACATAACGATAATGTTTAGAAATTTTATAAAATATATTCTTAAATAACATCACTAAAAGATTATTGTTGTGATATTTATTTAAATCCGAATAAAAAAATAGATTAAAAGTAATTAGTTAAAAAATAAAATTAGTTTAATGAAATCTAAAGTTAAATTCTCTAATTTCAAATAGTAATTAACTTCGTAGTTTAGCGGCTTCATTTTACAAAAGATCGAATTCTTGATCTTTGACGAACAAAATTAACATTTGAATTTATAGTGAACAATTCCTATTGTTCTTTTCCTCATGTATTTTCCGTTTTCTTTTAACTTCCATCAATTTTCTTCTTCTTTTAAATATTTCTATATGTTGAAATCATATTAATATAATATATAATATATATATATAATATAATATAATATATAATATAATATAATATATAATATAATATATAATATATAAATATAATATAATAATATAAAAATTATATAATATATAATATAATATAATATATAATATAATATATAATATAATCATCATTAACTAATAATTACATTTTGACCCAATCGTGTATGATGCATATTCCCCTTTTAGGACACAAAATTGAAGTGGAATTATTTTAAATTATATTAATTTGATTCAAACAGGCTAAATGATAAAGTACTCATGAAATTTAACAGTCTAATTCTTAGAAAAAAAATATTTGTTTTGTATCTCCTATTTTTAATAGATTACTAAAAAAATGTGAATAAAAAAAAACAAGCAAAATATCACAATTTACATAGTATTTTTAGTTAGCATTATCAACACACGGTGTCGTTACTAAAATATAATATTTAAGCAAAAAAAAAAAAAAAAAAAGAAAACAAACAAATGATACAATTAAATATTATAACAATAGTCTAAAATATAAACAAAAATGCCCATTTCATTTTTTTTTTCTATATTTTATGATTTTCAAGAAATTAGTATTTCGGGTTTCTTATGTCGGAAATCCTTTATGGACTTATCATGGCTTTAAAATACTATTAATGAATCAGTTCTTAAAAAATAAGATTACAACGTAATCGGCTCGAGAAAGGTTTTGTTTACATTCTTAATAATTTGTTGTCGCGATTTACGTAATGATAAGCTTAATGAAAACAAATAAACCTTTCTCAAAGTGATGCTGTCAGCTATTGTATTGTAATTAAACGAGATATCTGGCACCCGGTAAACATTCCTTGTTTATTATCTATTTATTTATATCTATTATGAACAGATTTTGATCCTAGGATAGATTGCATTCGGAACACGAACGGCTGCGTACGTTAGCCGTTCATCATTCCTATAGTTCTGAAGTACGCCATTCAAAAGTCAGAGGAGATTCTTGAACCTATTTTATTTTCTCTTAGTTGTTGTTAAAAAATAAATGTTAAGTAATTTAGTAAATAAATATGCTAATGATTACGTAAACATCAAACATTTCTGTTTATGATTTTTTTTTTTAATTTTTATTATTGATAATAAATGAATATATTATTTAAACAATCCACATGCTAATAGTTATGCTGGAATCGTTTTAAAAATTTTATCGCCGGTGATGATAACTTGGAGATTTTGTGGTTTCTTGCACACTTTAAATAAATAAGCCTTGGATATGGTTTGGCTTCATTTCATTCTGGTATATTGAGTTTGTACTAACAACCGAATTTTAAAAGAAAGTAATCATCTCAGAGTAAATTCGGTTAGTTATAATTCAATAGTAGTGCCTCGTGGTGTCTTCACCCGCGTTAAATTTGGATCAGCTCTTAACAAACAAAATAACCTTTTAAATAATAACCTATAGTACGTTTATTAGTCTCATTTCTTGCACACATTTTCAAAGAACAGTGCCAAAACGACAATACATTTTTATAAACGACGATATAGTTTCACTTAAATAAGTTTCACGTTTTCCCACTCTTTTTTCCCTTTTTAGCCTGCATCAGGGCTAAGTAAAAAAAGAAAAAAAATACAGGAATTAAAAGTACAACCATTAAAGTATGAAGGCCATTTAGTTGTATAAATAAAACATTAAAATATATATAAGTAAAAATAAGTAAACAGATATATCAGCTTCTCCTAAATTACATCAACACCAGAATTAAGAAATTTGTGTGGTCAAATTAGTTCCACGGGTATGAAGTTTTAATGAAAACGAAACGCAAGCAAGATGGTCAATTTTTTCTTTGCAATTTATTTATGGCTACTGCTACTGCTACGGTCCTATGGGTCGTATGGTGATGTTATAAAGCCTAAAGTCTTCTTTAATGTACCGTCTACAAGTAGCTCCAATTAGCGAGTTCAAATACACAAACTCTTCAGGTTTATGTAATATTATTATAAGATTTATGTTGTTCAAAGACTTGGAACTATAATTTTTGTTCTTAAATTTCGTTTATTACAGGAACTGTTTTGATGTGTCGAAAATATATTTGTTCTATAGTTTTTAATTAATTTTTTTGTTAGATTGTGACTAACATTATTCTATTGAAATCACATTTGATAGATTTCGAATGAGGAGATACTTGAATAGATATCACATCTAAATTCAACTCGTAACCGGCAATGAACCATCTTAAGGCAACACTGATTAAAAAAAAAGTTCTTATATTTTACGTACTTACGCCTGCTTTATAGTTCAGAAACGGCTGTAGTATAGAGTAAATATTTACATTTTGGCTTGTCGTCGAACTTCCCCCCGAGGTACTTGTGGAAGACCGCTTGCGTGGGGCTGAGGGATTCCTGCACCGGTTCCGTCGTCGCGTGGTACACATCGGTTTGCCTCACAGCGGCGTAGGCGTTAGAATTGCTGAACAACTTCTTCATGGACGATGATCTATATAACACGGCTACCTAGCAATGACCACCCGCAGAAAGCGTCCTCCCTATATAACCTCTCTTCTACCCCCACTCGTTCCCAACCCTTCCCTCCTCGGGAATATCCAGCAACTCCGGCTGCATTGTAAATACGTAAATTCCCACTATAATTGCCGATTCCTCCTTGAAAATATTATAGTGAGAAACGGGCATCGTTAGTTAATATGTTAAAGCGAACATTATAATATATCTAATTCAATTCAGTATAGAAATTTTCCATTCAACTCGGTCTTCCCGTTCTTTTCTGACTATGCTAGTAATACTACTAAAGGTATTTGACTTTGTTCATTCTACAGATGTAATACTAACCATTTGGTAAGTAACTATATTGGTTCTAAGAGCTAATTACTATAGCCTTTAGTATATTGCTTATTATTTTGGATTATGAATGCAAACATATTTTTATAATATATATTCATAATGTCGAATGATACACACAAAACTTATTTTTCATTTTGTAATTTTACTGCTTTGTATATTGTATCATGTTGCCAACAGTTTTGAGTTTGCTGCAGCTGAAAAATAGCTTAGCATATCTCTCAGCCACAAGTCAAAAGGATTGCATTACTCAATTTCGATAATTTTTTTTGTCTTATCCGAGGATATATACAATGAATATGAAACAAAGAAAAAAAAAAGGAGAATATAGTATAGTATTATACTAGTAATAGGTGTAATATAGTATAATAATATTATACCGATATATCTGATTCCATGGTTTGAATGCTAAAGCAACCAATATCCTTACCAGAATTTCACTTGGTAAGGAGAAACTTGAAAATCAATAAGGAACAATGATCGTTATTACAAAAATGACATCGGATTTTTTAAGGTTCATGTCAATAGTTCCATTTCTAAATTGTGGCCGTGTATATATATATATATATATATACACAAACACACGTATGCATGTAAAAAAGCTTTATTTACCGATCACAAAACCTATCTTACTTTGATCAAAAATTGAATTTGTTCTTGCATTAAAATACATAATTATAGACAAATAAGTAAACTAAATATTGTTATTTTATTTTATTATTATCTATAATGTTTGTTGTTTTTATGGCTTTATTCCTCTAACATCTACAACCATTACTAAACCATTTCGTAAGAAGCCCACTAAATAGCACACTAAATGGCTTTTATCAAGTTCACAAATGGTTTTATTTGAAACAACACCTTGATTTTTCTTCTTCTATTCACCAGATTTCATTACTTAAATTCCAATATAATATATTTTAAGTTTCGTTATTTCTTAGTGAAATATAGGGTAATCTATATTGAAAATTATAGCTGAATAAAGTTTATGGATTGTTTTCATTATATGGCCATAAATATTCTTATAAAGAACATCTTTTTAGTAGCGATGGAACCAAACGGGTACCTGAAACTCATCACAAATGGTAAATTATTTTTTGTTAATGAATTCAAATTATTCCTTGGATTGTTTATTATTTAAGTAATTAAAACATCTTTAGAAGGTTGTCATAGTTCTTAGGGGAAATTTTTTTATTTTTTTTTATTTTCTTTCTGTTTCTGAATAATCAAAGTGAAATTCCCGCGATTCGGATGACTAAATATAAATTTTTGAAGGAAAGGATTTTAGATGAATCATTTTAATAATTAAAAATATCGTTTACGTATCTCATTTATATCACTATTACCTGTTTAAATTAACTATTTAGTATATTACTAAAGAATGTTTATAGAAACGGTCCCATTATTTTAATTGACTGCACAAAAGTGTCGGTAGAATGATAAAAAAATAAAGTTCAAGTTTTATACTTTACTGACATTTTGCCCATTCAGTTAAAATAATGGGACTGTAGCACTTATACTATTTTTTCTGTTTCACATTCTTTGTATTTAAATTAATAATGTTTTATACATTACTACCTATAACATTTTGCAATAAGAAATATTTTTAATATGACGAACAAATAAATGAATATAAAATATATCAATGTGAAATGTGAAAGAATAATGTGGAAATGAAGCATAACAATCGATACTAAAATACAAATAAAAATACGCTGATTGAAAAGTTAGAAAAAAGAAAAAGGAAAATGGGAAAAATGATTTAAAAAGGAGAAAATGATTATGGAGATATGGAATATAAATAAGACGTAAGTAAACTAATTGGAAAACCTATTCAAGTAATCGGAAACGAAAATAATAAAGAAAATATATAGAAAAAACATAATAAATTTATGTTATGTTATTCATGTTACGGTAGTGCAGTCCGCTAGAACTGAACTTGATAATTTTAACGGAGCGTTAAAGTCTCTGAAATAATTATCTATAAATATATTTATATCGAAAATTGAGTTATTTCATTTATTTTTTATGTATGAGTTTTTACTTTAAACTAACTGAATAAACAAATATTTAAACAATTATGTGATATATTCTTTAATATAAGATATATCATTTCAGTTTTAAATAGTTATCATTATTCAATATAAAATAATTCATTTAATTTATATGGTATAAATACTGTACATATATATATATATATATGTAGTCGGTACAGTGCTTGATTATATATTTCTTTAAGTGAAAGATTTTTGTACATTTGTTTCCTTTTATTAAAATCATATAAACAGAAAAAACAGATGGTATACGAAGGTGATGATGCTCTATATTGAATTAAGAAGTTTTTCTTAATAAACTAATACAGATTAGTTTAAAAACTATTTTTTATAGATAATTTATAATTTCTTCTAAATTAAAAGTTCTGGAAATAACTTTTTCCAAATTGTGTTTTTAAAAAATCAATAAAAAAAGAGTCTTATCGAAAATCTAGTCTTAAATGATTAAAAAGCTTTGTATGCATTTGATATGTAGTGATGTATAATTAATACATGCAGAGAGTAAATGTCTAGTATTGGAAAAAAGAAGGATAACACAGGAAAAGATGTCAGTAGAAGGTATATGAATGCGCTAACCTTTCTAGCCTACCCGTCTACAATTTCAATCATCCGTCGTGAAGAGAATTGCCAAGACGTCTTTCCCCTGATATGCCTGGAACGTTCTTATTCGCTAGCAGTAATAACCACGCGGAGAGTCTATGTGCGTTACTATGGAATATCAGCCTCAGCTGCGCCATCCTCAGTCCATCTAAGACCATCTCTAACAATTCCGAGTTACATTTAATATTTTTGCACAGAGTAAATTTAATGTTCTTTTCCTTGTTCCAGATGCTGCGAACGATGTAGAGATAATATCCTATGTGTCAAATCAATGTTTAATTTCTGATTTAGTATTGCATAATTCCTATTCGATAAAAAAACTCAAAAATTGGATGCATGAGTGATGGGTTATTTTGGATGAAACATTCCAACGCATTAGGTAGTTAGAACTTGTAGAACCATATTTTATTGTAAAAATTGTAATTTTCATAAAAAGAATTAATGAGTAATAAAATTTATTAAAGCTACCCGGGCATGGATTAGATTTCCATGAATTCTGAGCTTTTCAGAATTGTTATTTTCTGTTGATAGACTTATTTCCACAATCAGTTAAAAACTGTAGTTAGCAAATGGACAAAGTTGTTAAACACTTCTGCTGAGATGGAAAAAATGTGCCAGAGAATCGAGAATGCTTGATATGCGCCGGAAATGACACTTCTCTTGGGATAACGTTCTTTTGAATGAAGAGATACTGTTACCAAATTAGATACTGTTACATATTATATACGCTAGTGGTAAACTATCTAAGTGACATTTTCAAATTCTTACAGGACTGTATTGCATAGTGTTAAATCTATATATTTGAAGTGTTGCATATTGTATTACCCTTTTAGCTTATTTTCGTTACTTATATTCGAATGCTAAGGCCAGATCAATTCAAATATGATAATAAAATCAAAATAAGCAAAATTGGACTCATAACAGTTAACCTCTGACGTACAGAATTAAGGGATCTAAGGGACTCACAATATCCAATACACTTTCTTAAGGTACATCCAATTATTCAGCGAATGTACAAGAAATTTATGACATTCAAAGAAATAATTTACTGCCCTTGGATAAGCTGCGCCTCACGGAGACTGCTCTGATTATATTTTTTGCATGTGCTCCCCACAATCAGTCTTGATCGGTTGGGGGATAGATGTACCATTGATCGATTTGTTTAGCATTTGTACTCAGTCTATTAAAGATAGAGTTAAAATACCATAGCTTCTGATGATATACCTGGATATCTGATGGTACTGTGATCACAAAATGAGGATTGCTGAACTAATTCGAGCTGCAAGATCCGCTTAAATATATTCCATAGATTTGTTGGATCTAATTCGGAGACGTGGTTGGACACCAGACACCGCCTGTCAGCCACAGTAAATCGCAGCTCCAGACCTAACACTTTATTTTATCGATTATTAAGGTTTAAGACTCAATCCGAATTAACAAAAGAAAAAATAAACTTTAATATAAATAAACTAAAAGATGTTGATCGAAATCATGTGAATCGACTTCACGTACATTTCCTATAAGCAGATTATCTGGCGTAATAATAAAAGTAATAATGATATGCCATGAATTAGGTAGAAGAATACCCAAACGTAACTCTTTCGTGGCACCGATCTGATTTAAGAGCAGATCTCTCGGTCACGTTCTTATGAGCCTTTGAGCTGGTGTTATCAGCTTTAAGTTTGTTATAACCATTGTTTCTATTATTACATTTGTTCCTCCGATTCGCATGGCACGAAATTGTTCGCAGTGTATTTGTCTTTTTTATATATTAATCATTTTTGTACTACCAATAAAATAATAAGTGAGGCCTTAAGTCCAATTTGCGCACGTGTACTTTTTATTTGTATATGAATTTCAATTTATTTCTGATAATTTATTTGGTTTATAATGATATTCTGCACAACAAAAAATGGTGGTACACATTTAAAAAAAACGTTGCAAATTATTTCCAAATAGTTATGTTTAAAAAAAATCTGGTATGTCCAGTCACATGACTTATCTTATCGCTTTGGTTTAGAGTCCAGACAATTATCCTATATTTATATATATATTATGCATCTAGATGATGTAAAGTTTTCAAACTATCAAATAAAAACATGTGCAGAATACTTTATAAACTCTGTAAGCGGAAAGAAATCAACAGCAGAATAATGGCTCGTAAAAGAGCCTACTAGGCAAATCTGAAAATTCTCGTCTCAGCTGTTGCAAAGGCAACGAAATTGAAATTATATAAATCTCTTATAAGATCAATTTTCACCTATGGAGCTAAAATTTGGTGTTTGTCCCAAGATGATTGCCGAAACTGAGATTGTTTGAAAGAAACTGTATCAAAGCTAGTAGGCTAAGATGGGCATGCGGTCAGAATGGAGGAAAAAGGATAGCCCAAGAAGCTGGTGGAAGTGGAGGATGGATCTACGGAAGGATGAAGTACAGATAGATCCTAGGAAGCTGGAAACCCACAATTGGCAGATAGAGTCGCTGGAAAAGGAGAAATACAAAAGGATTATCTAGAAGGCCAAGGGCAACAAGCGCTGGAAAATTAGTTAATATACCAAGTTCAACACGCTATGTCTCTGCTATTACTGGCCCAATTTCGATGATTTTTGTTTTGAAGAGAATTTAATAACCTTTCGATTGACCATGGCGAAAGCCTAAAAAAAAAATCAATGGATATTTGGATTATCCGTATCTGGAAACTTAAAACCTCAAATCCTTGGGGTGCTGATTCCAAAATACTTAACGGTTTCCATCTATCTTCATCGATAGTAAAGGTATGGCCTTATAAAAATTCTAGCGGCATATAACTTTTACAGACCATTTTGAAACGAAATGACGGATGGTAATGTCCAGATCTGAGGATTAGCCTGGGGTGACCTGTTACTTTTGGTTCCAAATTTCAAGGAAATCGGTTCGTTAGTTTCGAAGAAAAGACGGCATACGAGGGACGGCGGACGGACGGATTTTTTTTTATTCGATATTTGGATTCTACATTTCTAGAAACTTAAAACTTCAAATTTTGAGAGGGGTTCGTATACAAAGGTTCAACATTGAAAATAAAAACTAAAACACATGTTCAGATATATTGTAAGACTGTTTATAGCAATACTTCTGATGGGATCATAATCAGCAGTGCCAGGACCCAGGCCCTCTACCTCTTGTAAATGTTTAACATTTTTTTTGTTGAATGTTTGCTACTTTTAAAATATAAAATAATGACTCTAACAAGTATATTATATCTACTAACCAGTCAACATTTCGCCAACGCAATGTATCAAGACTAAAAAACACAAAATCACTATAATGTAGAATAGATGTATATTACATCACCATCAAACGGCGTAAAACAGACTAATCAAATAGAGCTAGTATATCACTCGTAAACACATATCTATAGTATACCACCAAAACCTCGTAAGTTCCAGGAAGCAAAAAAACATCAAACCTCTGAAGCCTTCTAAACTTATAGGTTATTTCAACCGACCACAGACAAGCGATGACGCTAATCAAGTTGATACCGTAAAAATGATGAAATCCATTCGGTCCGGAACCTTTTGTTTTGTTATAGATATGAAAACTTTTATTTGAATAAAAATGGGACATAGGAGGTTTTGCAGTTATACTGTAGATATGTTGGAAAATTTTCAATAGTTCTCATGTCAATCTTCGATTTATTTGGTTGTGACGAAAGCTACTCTTTTATTACATGCTAAGCATGAAAATATTATACATGTTAAGATAATTCAGAAAGTTGTTATGCCATGACTTCAATATTGAGCCAAAAATGACAAGAACCTAATTATGGAAGGTCGAAAGTGATTACTTACAGTGATTAACTATACCCTAAAGCCGCTCTTCAACTTGGCTAACAATTTTCGTAAGCATGGAAGAGTTCTGCAATTCTTCTTCATTATGGAATAAGTAGGGATTGTTAGTGAAAAAAAAACACACTTGTCTTAGATGCTTCTTGTTGCTATATCATCTACACTTGGTTTTGTGCAACCGCTTTCTTAATAACCATCAACTCGTATGTATTCCCTCCACTCCCAACAAGAAAAAAATGATATTCTGCGTTGCATTTGTTAACTATTTCTACAGAACTCTGTCTCTTAAAATATTGAGCCAAATATATAATTAATATATGTACAAAATTTCACCACTACATGCCGACGTAGTTTTTGAAAAAGGCTTAAACGCAAAAAATTTGAAATATTTCTATCGATTCTCGCTCATGATATATCGAGAAAAAAAAATGGAAATTGTCTCGAACATTGATGAAGTAAGCACTAAATACTGACGACTCTCAGTCGTCACTCTGGCCTATACCAGTCCGAAAAGCCTTTAAAAATATATTAAAATCATAAAAGTTTTGCCACCTTAATAAATTCTTACTGTACATAATAAAGAATAAAAAAGTTATTTGTGGAAAAAATGCTTCATGTGTTTCCTGTAAAGTTTGCTAAATGGTGCTTATGCCTTTTCCAAAAAACGATGTCGATGTAATTTTTAATTTTCAGTTTAGAATTAAAATGCAAACTAAGTCTTTTTAAGATAAAGGTTAAGTGATGGTGAATTAGAAATAATAGTTCAAATAGTCCTAATTATGAAATTTTAGTATTTGACTATTAAAATTGACAACATGTTTTTATATAAGATATGAATGTGTAGAAGAATACGGGATATATGAATTAATAACACATTTTAAAATTGATTACTATAGTGTGAAGATCCTAAAAAGGAAAAAAAAACGCCGGGAAATGTCGAATTATACAATAAATAAGGAAAACTTAGTTTAAATATTAATTATCAATTAAATAAAAAGCTAATAGGGATCGCAAATCCTTGAACTGAGACGATACGAGAGAAATGCTATATTTTCAATCAACATTAGGCTGTTTATAAACATCATACTTATTAATATATCATAAGACATGATATAGTTACTTTTTCAATTTTAATTCAACTATTTACCACTGTAGTTTCTAATTTTATAACATGATAAAATTTATATATATATATATATATATATATATATATATATATATATATATATATATATATATATAATGAAAAAGTAGAACACTTGTCTAAAGTATTATAGACAGGCCTATTCTTTTCGTGGTGCTTTTTGGTAGAGTCCTCATCAATATATTTTCATTTTTCAGTTAATTTTTTTTTGTATAACTTTTTTCCTGGAAAATTAACTTGAAACATTGTGGAGAATCAGATTCAACATGGTAACGCCTAAAATTTATATAACTTTTTTTAACTATATTTAAAGCTTAAGTCACATAAAATATATTCTATTTATTTATTTTTTTCAAAACTGAATCATGAGTATTTTTTAATATCATTTTTAGGAAAGTAGGAATATCAAAATCATAAATTGACCAGTTGTTTGTTGGGAATAAATCCCAGTTGCATACAACAAACAATATTGGAATAAAAAAAAAAAAAGATATGCATTAAAAAAGCAAAGAAAACGCAATTGGTCACGCATCAAATTGTTGCTTGTTAACAATCCTGCTTAGGTTAGAACAAAATTCTTTTAGTTAGCAATGGGGTCTTGAATCCTAAGCTTTGTCGTTATAGAATGATGTACCAAATTCGGTTTAAAAGAAAAATCTTATATTGATGTTGTTAATAGGGACGTAAGTACAAACTGCCAAATTAAGAAATCAATAAAATTGACAGTTGGTACATACATTCCTATTAATAACGATTATTTTGTCTTGTTTTTAAATTTTAATATGTTTAGCATAATTTCATTAACATTATAATACCTGAATTTATATTTAATACAGAAACGAAGGAAAGAAAATCGATGAAAAGAATTTCGCATCAAATGCCATCTGTTAGCGTGATGCTAACCTACACTTTTGAAAGAAAAGTTCGTTCAGCCAACGTCATGGTAATAGCTAACCTATAGCAGTATTTATGCAACTGAATTATCCCTTGTAAGGAGGCCAATCATGGCTAGCGGATTTATTTTAGTATAAATAAATAGCTAGTTGAAAAATAAATAAAAAGAAACATGATATATTAAACTAACTATATTAAGTGAATGTGGGTTTAATAAATGAATATGACAAAATAATTAGTGCATAAAAAAAACTTTTTTATTTTTTAATACTTATGAAAGTTATTTAAAGTTTTGACTAAAATTATAAAATTAAGATTTTTGTGTTTTCATACTTTTTTTTTTAAATTCATTTTTATGATAATGATATTCTCGTTTTATCATAAATAAATGGCACAAGTTTTTTTATATTTATTTTTTTAAATATTAATTGGATGCAGAAAAGAAATAAGAGTTTTTATGATCTTCAAAATGATCTAAGATGACATTTTATTTTTCTAAATAGCATTCAATGTGGTATGAATTTTGTATCTAAATGTTACATGAATATAATTCTTAATATATGACATATTTCGTATTAGTATAAAAGAATTTATGCTTTTAAGAAGTTCACATTATTTTAATTAAGGTTTTTTTTTTTTTAAATTAATAAAAATATTTGTAATGAAACGAAACATCATAATCATAAAAAGTTTGTTAAAAATAAAATTTAAGAGAACAAAACATTATGATGTTCGGACCAATAGAATGGAATGATACTTATAATCAGTCAATGTTTCGAGTAGAATTCATTGTTTATTTATTTATTAATTTTAATAATCGGGTTAGAAAAGGAAATAAAAAATAAATGAAAACGAATCGGAATTGAAGTTAAAAATAGTTGACGAAGCTTACGAGCTTCGTATTATGATACTAAATAACGTTTTAAAAAAATATATTTTTGAAATGGAATAAATTATAAATTCCAAAGGCTCTAGCAACATAATCTTCTGTTTAAATTCTTAAAAATAAATATAATGCCTTCAACAAGCTTAAAAGGTAGCCTAAACAAATAACTACAAAACATTACAAACAATGATGCGCCTTGGGTTCAGTAGGTGGGTTCGGAACGGATATTATAGGAGATAAAGTGGTCACTATTCACATCCAACCGCGAGGGTTACCATACATGTCAATTAAGGGTACCCACTTTACAGAGGCTGGGTGTGCCCCAGGAGGGTCTTCTGACCCCAATATCGATCTATGGTCGATATAACAGAATAATTAAATTATCTGCCATAGGCGGACTCGAACCCAGGTCAGTGAGACCAAATCCTCAGCCACTAAGCTACTCCATTCCCATTATCATTAACCTCTTAAAAGTAAATTAAAACATTTAAGTTTTCAATATTCCTTAAATGTATGGTTAAACCTTCAGAATTAAGTTGTTAAGTAATAACAACTTATTCTCAATCCCACGACTCGAATCAAGGAAGAAGAGAGCGATCTAGGTTTAGATTTGAGGTATCCCGGATTGGGTAACATCTCTTTTATCTTGTGGTACTTGCTCTATTGTTTCCTTCTCAACTCTCTCGTTAGTTGTATTCAGTTAACTAATAGTGAAACTGTTTCGTCATTTTTTTAAACGAACACTGTTTCTAATATTGCGTCACCTAAAAGAGATAGTATTAAGTTAAGTTATTAATCCCATATGTTATTTATTCACGAAAGTATAAGTTAACAACTGGAAATTGAAATAAATTTTCATAAATCTCGACTTTCTCATTCTGACAAGAATTGGTTGGTAATCTATAAATAGCCCGAATCTATAAATTGAATAATAAACCGCAAGGAATAAATGGTTAAGGTTACAGTTACGAAATCAAAATGTTTAATCGTTCTTCTTTCACCACTTTTATATCGAGGATGCCATCTCCTGTTGGCTCTGATGTCTTCGGATGCGACCCTGAAAGATCTTGGGTAGGATTGAGGTCAGGGCTGCGGTCCGGCCGATTAAGAGTGGGAATACCGACCTTGTTAAGTTATTCGGCGATTCATATTTGCAAACTACTACCGCGTAATAAAAGAGTTGTAAAGTTGGTAAATGGTCAACATAATGGTAAATAAAAAAAAATAATCCAAATTGAGTGCTTTTTAGACTGTTTGTTAGCTATAGTAATCATTAATATCAAATCATTTCTTAAAATATTTTTATTTTTGAACCACTTAATTATAATTTTGAACATTTCTCTTCTGTAAAAAAAATTCTTCGAGATAAGAATCCTTTCAACGTTTTAGTAAACATTTTAATATAATATATTTTTTTTGTGAACTTTTTCTGGTTCTGGTAAAACTGTTATTTTAAAAACTACCCCACAAATTACATCGAAAACATAAATTCTATGCGAATGTTCAAAGGAATGAATTAGGGACTAAATCTGTTGACCAACATTACTGTCGAAGCTGATTAAGGTTAGGATTGGAGAGAAAAAAAGGTCTGAGATCAAGCCAAAATTGATATTTAAAAATTATAATAATTACAACTCACAGAATATAAACGAGGAATGCCAGGTTCTCTGTGACCACATTACAAACAAGCTCAGAAGACTCCAATATTCCAAACTACTTCTCCTTCAGAACAGAAAAAGCTGCAATAGACGAGAGATGTTCTGAAAACGATGAGGATCGGATAGACAAGAGTCCCACACCAGCACCACTTGACGAATGAAGTTTCCTCAACGTACAATTACAGTGTTTTTTAAAAGAGTTTTTTTTTAGTATAAAACCACTAACTTATACCAGCTTCAATACCGGATGAAAAAATAATTTATGTCCAGTTTATCTGGTTAAGTGGCAGGTTTTAATAGGATATTTTTCTATTTTATAAAACCCATTAAAATAATAGAGAGCGATTACTATTCAAAAAAATCATCATGGAAAACAGATTAACAACTTTTTGCAGAGCAGTTTATATCATCAGGGACGCTTCCTCACCGCAACTTTTTATTCAAAAAGTTTGTTTTCGACATGTATTGTGACTAATGCAGTTACTCTCAGTAGGGATTACCAATGTACTAGTTAGAATCAGCAAATTGAAATGTACATTTTTTAAAAATGTGTTCTTGATTGTTCGATCCTAAGGCAATCAAGGATTAATGACATCACGCACTGGAATAAACATGCAAACGGGTTTCTACCAAGAAGTTTTTACATTTTACTCGCGAGAAAAATGTATCTCAATTTGTAGAATTCGTTCATTGATACATGTCGTCAACTGCGCAATGAGCCTAATTGCTCTTATCAGTCATCAGCAGTTAACACACTATTACTATACTATATACTATAACACAACTAATTTATACAGTAATAAACTCCGGTTGGTTGGTAAATGGACGTTCCAAGTTAGGGGTCTCCAAACGTTTTGACCAGATTATTCAGTTTCGTGAGGGTTGGAAATTTGTAAGCCACGAAATTACGTTTCGATTTAGGGTCTGTAATTCGTCTTCACTTTATCCGATTTTGATTTTCTTGGACTCATTGGAGAGAGGGAAGTTTCTTCTTTCCATAAATATAAACAGCTATAGCAATATCTAGAACAGAGATTCTCAGACCGCCGAACGACGACCCACAAGAAAATCTTCACCGGCAGGGGTAAGGATTTACTCATATCCTGAAAAACAGAATATGTTTTACGGCACAAGGATCGCAGTACGAAAATACCAAGTATAGACCCCTCCTAAAATTCCTGAAGTTGAAGTCACTACATTAGACTATCAGTTTCAGAGTTTCCTTCTGCATTTAGCTGCATAAGGAGACATCTTTCTTATCATCATCCCAGAAAACCAGATCTAAACAAATAATTTGAGTTAAAAACTAAAATTATTATTCATTTCGTTACATATATATGGCAGGTTCAAAATTCAAGATTTTCTTCGATATATTTCAGAAATTTATTTTGACTTTTGAACATAAATATTAACAATTATTTTTCACTAATGCTATATTTTTTATGGTTTTTGAGAATGAGATCTTTGATCTTCTGTTCCTTAGAACATATCACTGAAAAAGATAAAGAACAGATTGTTTCGTGAGCTTCACTAAAGTTTTTGACAGAATTGAATTGAATTTAACAGAATTATATATGTAAGACTCGGATAGATAGAGGAATTAACGAAAGGTTGGTGCTATCAATAATTTCTCAAAGGATAATAAATACAGAAATATCAAACAAATTTTACTGCAAAGAGCTAGGATCACTCATGACTTTTTTTGGCTCATGATTCCGCCATTTTTTGGGCCAAAGCCTGTTTTAGAATTTAGCTAGTAGGCACCAAGAATTTACCTCCGTATTCCTTAAGGACATTCGTCGAATATATAGTAGTCTTAATGAACAATGAACGACTGGGATCTCATTTATAATATACGGATTCGGTCAAAAGAACTATCAATGATACATAGACTAAGAGGTAAAATAAAAAGAGATCACTTCCGTAAAACAACTATTCCATCAAACCTAAGGGTTGAACAATTGGAACGTGTCATGGAAGAGAAGGTGGTTCCATCACACTCGAAGAATCACGTCGTTGGGATGAGGAGGCGGTCCAGAGGAAAGTCCATACATACCTCGGAGGAAGAAGTAAGGTATGGTTCTGGGTTTTTTTTTATTAGGTTATATTTATGTTATCAGCTTACTAGAATTAACTTTTAATGTTAGACATCGATTCAGTCAAAGTAGTAAGTAGTAAACTGCCCGCAAACTTTGCCGGCCGCAACCGCGGGCAGTACCAGCGAAAGTCTACCTTTACTCGTCCTGCGCTCTATCGACGAAGAATCTAACCTTGTATCTTTCTCTGGTATGTTCCTTGCTTCTCCTGTAAAGTTTGCATTTTTTGAGTTACGCGTTTATCATTATAGGTCATCGATGTATTGAATTTCATTATTAACTTACAATCTTTTTGATTCATAATCTGTTCTCTGTATTCTTATTTTTAAAAAAACATCTTTCATCTATTTATTCGCACCCGTCTTTTTAGTAACAATATTGTAATTTTATACTTTGGTCACACTAATAAAACGTTATTTGTATAATTTTTTGTTCACGAAATTACTCTTAACAATGCTGTCTAGGGATCGAGTAAAAATTGTCACTCAGCGAACAGTGGGACAAATAAGTTCCGCCTCTTATCTGTTAAGATATTGGTGTACAAGTAAGTTTCCGCCGCTGTTGAGAGATGGCTCCACCGACAAGATTATGTTGAAATTGTCAGCTGAACAACGGCACACGGCAAGTTTGGACATCTGGCAACAACATAACCTTAAATGCTCGTTACTTTGTGTTAGCAGTACGTATTTTTTTTCGTACGAAAATGTCGTTTTGTTCCGAATAAGTGTCATTTGCGGGAAGTTATGATTTATTTATTTAACTTAAATTTATTGCTTGTGAAGCATACGGAGATGCTGATTTAAGTCTGAGAAGTTGTCGTGAGTAGTTTCAAAAGTTTAAAAACGGCGAGTTTGACGTGAAGGACAAAGAACGTAGTGGCCGGTCGAAAGTGTATGAGGACACAGAATTGGAAGCATTATCGGTGGAAGATTCGAAACAAACGCAAGAAGAACTTGCACTTACATTAGGAGTGAGTCAACAAGCAATTTAACATCGTTTAAAATAGTTGGGAATGATACAAAATGAAGGAAATGAAGCCAAGAGACATTGAACGCCGATTGTGCACATCTGAAATGCTGCTTGCCAGGCATAACATAAAAGGTTTTTCGCACCGTATGGCCGCTGGTGATTGAACTGGGAGGTCCTACCCCACCCGCCGTATTCCCCAGACATTGCGCCTAGTGCTTACCGCTAGTTCCGGTAGATGGCACGTGATCTGTCTGAAAGCATATCGTATGAAGATACGAAAAATTGGATCGATTCATGGATAGCCTCAAAAAATGAGCAGTTTTTTCAACATGGTATCCAAATGCTTCCAGAAAGATGGGGAAAAGTAGTAGCTAGTGGTGGAAAATATTTTAAATAAAATTTAATGTAACTTTTGTTTACAATAACTTCATGATTTTTTATTAAACGGCGGAAACTTATTTTTTACTTTATTTTTTTTATAAGAAATAATTTATTTTTTCCTACTCGGTAGAAGTATCTGAAACTGTTTCACTATTTTTAATTTTTTTTATTTGAGCATAAATCCTTCTGTCCTGTAAAGGGCTAAGGGGGGCCTTACACTGCACCAGCGGTAGAAATGAGAAATTACCGCCACAAAGATCTTGATTCAGAAACAAAATTTTTTGTGGATTGAGAAAAAATTGATTTTGATTTTCTGATCATTATTATACCCTTTGTTTTTTTCTTTGGGCACTATTTATTGATCTAAAATTTTCATTTCGATTTAAGTGCAAGCTTCCACACTCGAAACCTTTATTCCCTAAAATTCTTAACTATCTTAAATACTTAAATAGCCTAAGTTAATAAAATACTTAACTGCCTTAAAAACTTAAATTGCATAAGTTAATAAAATACTTAATGCCTTCCATACTTATATAGCTTGAGATACTAAAATACGTAACAATACTTGTGTGGAAGCTTTCAGTTATATCCTAACAAGTGCTTTATATCTCTTATCAATTAATTAATTTATATTAATTTTATTTGTTTCTTGAATGTTATTTACTATCGGCTGTACAAATTGAAAAACGCTGTATCATTCATTTGTAAATAAGAAAAAAAAATTGTAAAAAATATTTAAAAAAAATAACATTACATAAATTGCATCTTCGAAGGTAATGATCAATTATTTATTGTTACGTTCGTAAGAATAATTTCCACCTGATGATAATAACGTTTCTGCCCACTTAATTACACCAATAAAGAACCTATTACCAACAGCATATTATTACTTACTGAGGGGTGAAACAAACAAGGAGCATGCAATTATTTTATTCATATAATTCGACTCTAATGGAAGTGTGACTTTAAGAGGCAATTTATGGTAGGGGATAGCGTGCACAATCTTCTTCATTAATTTTTTTCTTTGCTGAAATTCTATAAGTAAAATGCTCAGATTATGCTCTATACTCTTGAAAATATATTTTTTTTTAATAATTAATATTTTTGAATAACGAATTTTTGAAAAATCAAAATTCGAAGATGTGATTGTTTCCTTAGGTGTAACAAACTGATATACCCAACCTATAAACACACCTTAGTGTAAGGGGATGTGGGATAAGTTCGTAATCATCCCGTTAAATCCAAATCCTGAACTGGTAAGATCATGAAATCTAAACACTGATATCAGTCTCGGGAGTTCCGTAAGGTAAAGTATATAGAGTTGTAAAAATATTAATTCCATTCTCTTGATAAAGTTGGTTCTTTAAATTTCTGGTTTACAGCTATATCAGTGTTTATCTCCCAGTAGACTTTTCTTTTTTTTTTGTGGTAAATGGGACCTTAAGAACCTATTCATCAAAATACTTTGTGATTTACAGTTCTCCTTGATAGTTTTTTAGTTTTTAAACGTTAGTTAGTGTTGCTCCGACAAAATATGATAGTAGGGGTGAGTGAAGATCTCTTTTGTAGGACCAGTACATGTGGTGTAAGCTTTAATAATGAGTCTTCCAGAGACCTCGTACACACTTACCCCTTACGGCTGGGGCAAGTGCGCATTAGGTGCTAATAAATTGAATTATCGATCTCATAAAAATAGATGTTATTGAAACATGGGACTTGTATGTAACATTTAAACATGATCGTCTAAGGAACATTTTTAAAATTAGAGGAAGAATCTAGATTCAAAATAAGATTTTATAGTCATTTAAAGTCGAACTTTGAAAAATAAAGTGCGCACTTGTCACACATTATCTTACCTGCAGACAAATGATATCAAGTGAAGTGTTCATGAATAAATAATACATAGGCTGTAAATAAACATTTTATTGCTTCACAAATTATTCAGATTATAAAGCAGAAGAAAATTTAACAAGATAATCAAAAATCAACATTTTAACTAAGAATACAAATAAAGTGAATTCGTTGAACTCATTAACCCAAATTAAAAGCTGTAAGGTTCACAGAATTAGTTAAAATGATATATAAGGGAAAATAATAATGATAGAAACATAAGAAAAAAGGAAAGAGAAGTATAGTAAGAAGAAAATGGAGAAAACAGAAAAATAATGAAAAACATTGTGAGTCCAGAAATTCTGGATCAGGTAGCGATGAAATCATAGGCAGTGACACCTCGCAACAGAAGGGTAAAATTGAAAGTAAATAAATAGGTACATTGGAAGCGATACTTCGTTGCTTTTATACTTCCATGGTTGTAGTTTGGTTGGCTTAGTCCTGACGATGGTCTTAGTCCGAAACGTCGGCACGCATTAAATATACGTTTACACTAACTGTGTGTTTTCTTTCTATACCCCATCCCACTATGCGGTTCTTTCTCCTTCAGCAAAATATAGCATACAATTTACGTAAATAACTCTAGTTAAACATATATTAAATTTTTATAAATATATTTTATTTTCGATAACTTTTCTGATTTGGTAATTGTGAAATGGAAAAATCCTAGTTTTATATAATAACTATTCGTTATTCATTTATTTCCCATTCTAAATAAAAAATTATCGATTCGAATCACGGTTTTCATTATGAAACCATCCCTTCAATCACATTATTTTTTAAAGCGGTGATACTAAAGCTCAATGAATGATTACATTTTAAACAAATTTGTCATTTTATAAGTATTTCTTTTTTTAAAAATTCAGTAAATGAAAATAAATGTTTTTTAATTTTTGAACTTATAATGCCACGCGTTTAAAGTGATGCAGAACTCTGAATAGAAGGTGGTCTGATAAAAAACCAAATGGTGTAGTTGAAATAAAATATTGTCCCTTAAAATTGAATAATCTATAAATTTTTAAAATGCATGATACATTTATACATGAGAATTTCCTATTTTTTTTATTATAGTTTTATTCTAAACTTATACTATAGCACAGATTTTTGCTCCATCTTCAGGATTCAAATATTTATTTTAATTTGTCCATTAACTTATCCATTCCTGATTTGTCAAAAATAAATCCATAAAACTATCATTATATAATTATGCTCTAATAAAACTATACAAGTAGGAATGAAACAGCTAAATGGATTTATTATTGACGAATCAGGAATGAATAAGTTAACGGATAAATTAAAATAATTAGTTGATTCCTAAAAATGAGACAAATACACCGAAATGTTGGTGTGATATTTAATGAGTATTGAATAAAACCATAATAAGGAAAGTTGGGAATTTTTACATCCTATTATACGCTATGAGAGTAATGATGCTAAGAATACCTGGCTCATTAAATACTATATATGAATAATAAAAAATAAATGTGAATCAAAATTTGTGTAAAAAAAAAAATTATTTATTAAATTTAAATTGACTACTAAGCTTCATAAAGTATGATTTAGTTACACGAATTGTAGACTAATATATTAGCTGTATTGTAACTAATGCCTTTCTTCAGGAATCAATTAATATCAAGTCAAAAGTATGTTTTCATCAAATAAGCATGATAATTCCTGTCCCTGCGAACACGAAAAGCGTCCCTTTCACACGATAGACAAACGATAAGTACAGTTTTACTAGTTACCCAAGACATCCGTCGGTGATTATTTTCTCCTCGGCTTAGTTAAGTTCATAAGTTCATATAAACAGAAAGTAGAAGGCCCTGTACTCCTTTCGCTCAAGGTTTTATGATTAATAAATATATAAATATTCGCAATGATTGGGATAAAAATTGAATTGAATTGGATTGATAAAAATGAAAACGAGAACGTGATATTTGGCGATACAAATTTATTATACGCCTAGTATAAATGCTATTCTAAATATTTTTCTCAACTAGAATTTATTACAGGAGCTTATTTCGAAACCTGATTCGGAAGCCTGACCTATTGCGACTCTTAAATATAAAGTAAAAATAAAATTTATTTCTCAAAAATATATTTTTAAGAAACTAGGACTTACTAAAGATCTCAACTGAGTCCAATGTTATACAGCAGAGTTACTAAATATTACTGTATCATCATTTATATTAATCACCATCATAATTCATGAAATAGAAAATTTCTTATTTTCAAAAGAAAACTTCGTGTTAAAAAAACTGTTGTTCCGTACTACGTCAGTTCTATCATGACAGTCTTATAGTTAACCATATGATAGTTTACTCCGGCTATTTTAAATTAAATTAATTTTTATGTACTTCAATTTTTAACAAATATTTTAAAAGTTTCAAAAGTATCAATGATTCTGCTGAAAAAAATAATCTCTATCATTTCTAAGTTTTTAATCTCGTAATTTTTTTTAATCCTGAAAAGTTTTATAATTTTGATACCCCACTCATATAAAACCCGAAGTTGAAGTTAATTTCAAACCAGTCTATGGATCCGCCAACTTCAGCCGAATTAAAGACTAAAACATACTATTAATACAATTCTTAGACAAAAACATTCGGTAATTATTTGAATATCAAAATAAGATATTTGCATTTCTCACGGGCACATAAGAGAAATCCTCCTCCCACCCCCCAAAAAATATTATAATCAGCACAATTTTAGAAATAGTAACAAAAGCACTGCAAATTATTACACATATTACAACCTGGGTGACTTGTGACTTTAGTGACAAAACTGAAAAAAAATTTCGGCTTAATAGGCTAGAAGAAAAGCAGAAGACCCTTCGATTTTTGGATTTTACCTATTTTTGAATATCTTGAAACGTAAAACCTTAAATTCTATTTGTTAACATTTTTTATTAATATTGAAAATTAATAAAATTATTAATTACCGATTATTGAAAATAAGAAACCTGAAATCTAAATGGCATCTTTGCTGAAATCATAAATATTTTTGAAAAATCAAAATATAATTATTTATAATTGGTTACCGAGCTATTTTTGCTTATAATATAATATTATTATATTTTAACTATTTTTATATATTTTATTAATTCTAAAAATTAAAATTATTTAATTAATGGTCCCTGAAAGGAAATATAGTTGGATTTATTTTGCACATTTTGGGTTACCGAACTGTCATCTCCCTGGTTCTTTGTAAAGCTAAATATTTGACATGAGATGTAATATTGTCGCTTGCACATTTTCTTTTTGGATAAAAAATTTATTGTTACCAATTTTATAGAGAGTATTAGCAGACAAAAAATCAATTATTTAATTAATCTATCATAAATATGTGTTAAAAGTAAATTTTAGGCCTGTAGATGGCGAAACAAGAAATGGTGAAAAAAGGTGAAAAGTAGTGTTATACAGATACATAAAAAATTGTAAGAAAAGAGTTTAATTATTATTGAAAATATATGATTGGTATGCAACTATTTAATTAATCCATCAAAAATATGTTTTAAAAATAAGTTTTACTCCTGAAGATGTCTGAAGTTGGCGAAACATAAACTGGTATTAAATAAACATTAACTTGATATATATATATATATATATATATATATATATATTTTTTATCTCATTTAGGAGCAGAACAACAGTCTTAAACATACAATGGAAGGGAGAGGTTTAGGAAAATATTATCAAATTTTAATATTATGACGAGGTTTATTGAGACTCCACAAGTTTAAGTCTCATTTTAAATATTCTGATTTGTATTGATAAGTATTAATCCTTCAGCAAACAACAAGAAGATATTCAACCGATAATAAATAGTGAGCTAACTCATTAAATGCCAAATGAATTTTGTTGTTTCGCCTTCCTTTCAAGTATACGTAATTAAGTAGTAGTAGTAAGCTTGAGATAACAGTTTGGAAGAGCTACTTGCAAAATTGAGAAAGCTGTCTAGACTGCCTTGAACTTATTACTTAACTATTAAGTTTATTCTAGGCAAACAGGGTAAAAAAAAACATGGAAATAGAGACAACCTCTAGAACAGGTACTGGAAATGCTACAACATTTTGTTGAATTACTCATATGGAATATAAAAATTATTGATTACAAAATAAAAGTAATTTTATTTTGTGCGAGAAAAAGATTAAATAAACATATTACAAATATCATATAATATATACATATTATATATGTTATACATAATATATACATGTTTTCGGAATATCCAAATTGAAATGATTCAAGTCTCCTGAGAAGTCTATTCAAAAGTAGCCTAGGTTTCGCCAACTTCAAACAGCAAAATTTACTACCAACTCATACTTTTAGATAAAATCTAAAATAATTAATTTAGTTATTGCACTCAATATAACCGGTAACAGTAAAGCTCCAATACAGACTAAAACCCTTAAGAAATAATTCTTATTTAAAATCCTACTCTCTAATTTTATAAATATATAGTAGAATACCATAAATGAGCTATACGGAAGAGAGAGAGAGAAAAAAAACGATACCTATCTAATACAATATATAACTCGTATATATAGGCCCTTTTTTTTTTCTTCCATTATAACTTGATAGAAAAATATACAGTACTGTTCAATCACGAAATGAAAAATAATTATAAAACAAGTCTTTAAGTAGCGCTATATTTTATATGATGGTTATATTAGTTAAAATAATAAATGGTGGAGCCAACCATTAATCCTAGAGTTACTCAAATCAACCTTTACAGCAGAAGGTAAGATCCATATGGCCAATTAAATGTTTACTATCGTGTGAAACAGAAATTTCATCACCGCAACAAGCAAATGTGATAGATAGTATGGCACGTGACTTTTCGAACTAGATTTCACCATAGCACTGAAATCAAGATTGGACCATGATCTGCCAAAGATCAGAGAAAAAAAAATATGATCACAAAGTTCTCAAGCTATTTGTAGGTTATAATGCCTCACCGATAGTAATTGAGATTAATACATAACAGTGATTACCAAACCCTAAATTTTTACAAAATGATTTTAATAATATTAAAAGTTGGAATAATTTAAAAAAGAACAGGTATAGCCCGATTTTATTTAAAAAATATCTGATGTAACACATGACTTCCTTGTACGCCTATTAAGTTATAAATCCGTGGCTCAAAAAGTGATACTGAATTTGGTTACTGGTTGCCGAAGATTGCAGTAAAAACGACACTTGGCTTCCCGACATCCATCTATTGGCATACACACACACAAACACATACAAAAACACACACTCTTGTTACTGGAGGTCTCCGTTATTATATGTCGTTTTCCTTCAGTAGATAACTAGTTTCCAAGATATTTCTTCATTTTCCGTGACAACAATAAAACTGTCAATATCACTGAATAAAGCATTAGAAATCGACAGTTTCGACATTTTAAGCGGAAAAACCCTTAGCTAATATCTTATTCTCATGCTGCAGACTTGTTGATCTCAAAAATGGTGAGGAAAACCAGTATTTTACACTCAATTTTAATACTAAAAACAAGTAATAAAAATGTTTAATTGGATTGGAAACCAAATTGCATTTGTAACCTTTGTTACTTAAACATATGATTTCTCTTTTAATTTAAATATAATTTTTGATGTAAGCTTATTATGACCTTCAAGTAAACTACCCTTTTCGGCTCACCAATTTTAATCAAAATATAGTAAATACATTCATATCGATATAAAAGTCCTATTTACCAAATTTGAGATGTTTTACATTATATTTTAATATAATTTTTGATGAAAGTCTAATATGACCTTCAAGTAAAGTACCGCTTCCGGTTTTCAAATTTAAACCAAAATCTAGTATGTTAATTAAATATATATATATGTTATAAATACAAAATTTGAGAAGTTATTCATAGTATTTTAATATGTTTTTTGATGGAAATCAATTATGACCTTCAAGTAAAGTACCACTTCCGGTGATAAAACAGTGACCAAAAAGGGAGGTTCACAACTAGATTTTACAACAATCCTAAATACAAAATTTCAACTTTCTACGGCTAACCGTTTTTGAGTTATGCGAAATACGAACGAACGTACGAACGTACGTACAGACGCCACGACGAAACTAGTCAAATTGGATTCAGGGATGGTCAAAATGGTATTTACGTTGAAATCTGAAAACCGAAAATTTTCGCGATTACAATACTTCCTTTACTTCGTACAAAGAAGTAAAAATCTTTAGTACCCAGTAAGCAATTGGAGATTTTTTTCGTCTTCAGTAGAACCTCTTCTTCGTTTGTTCCCTTATTATGGATGGCATGGGATTTCTTAAATTCGAGTTAATTTTGAAAACACCTCCGAATAACCAAATTGAAGTGAGGGAAAGTCATTATTGTGACATTCCTTTGAGAAATTGAGTGCTTTGAAAAGAGCAGATTATTATTTCACCCTACTTCCCGGTTGTTTCCTATTGTTTCACTGGTCATCGTATTCTTTCTCTTGTAAGATGAAGGTACATCCTATGAATTTATATCCTGCATCTATGTCGCATTTTGTAAACTGATAACGGCCCAAAGCTGCAGCATGTCTCACAATTATTATTGGCCGTATAATCAAATTTATCAGACATTTTAACTTTGAAGTAGTATTTAAAAATCACACCAATGACACCAGATGAACAAGTTCACTTTCATACTGATTTATTCCAATTAAGGGTTCTTATAAACAACTTCATAATGAACTATAATGACACTGAAAAAAAACCAATATATCTGATCCAGTTTTCACATTATATAGTGGTCAAAATAAGCATTCGTACACTTAGTTTTCCGGAGAGAATATGTTTAATAATTTATTGAATATAAATGAACTGATGTAAGTGATAAAAACAACATTCCGCATTAATTTTTATAGATGAAGGAATTGAGAAATCCGTATAATCTAATTAGTAACAAAAATTCAACAATTCATCATTGCAGATAGAACTTAATCATTTCGATTTACAGCCCGCTTTTGGGGGAAATTATCGTTCAATTCGAATAGTTTGGCCCATTTTGGATTTTTATTTTAATTATAGATTATGTATTAAGTGAAAATCTTGAGCTGAGAACAAACTAACAATTTATTTTCATAATAATTTATAATAATGATAATTGATAATAACTGTATGAATACTTTTTTGCATGATAAATTTTTAATTTTTTATATTAATTAGGTTATAACTGAAGATACTGCTAACAATTCATGTTTCATTATTGCCCATAATTAGCATTCATTAATAGTTGATGCATAATTAATGTAACTTGAAGAATGGATCAATTTTAAGTATTTTAAATTTTATACTTACTGGGATAAAACTAGTTTAAAAAATGTATATAATGGATGATAGTTAACATATAATTTATTTATTATTCCCCAGAATAAAAGCCATTCCGTACCAGAAATGTTAAGGAAATTATTGGTACGATAAAATATCTTTCAAATTTAAATTGAAAAATATCTGATATATTGCGATTTTTTAATTTTAATTTTTTAAGTTATACAGAGTGGGGCAGAAATACTGACACGTTTTGAAGAGCTGTAAAAAATAAACCAATGTCTCTATAAAAAAAACTAGTTTTATTTTCAACATGTATATTTAAAATAGTTTTATTTCAGTTGGTTTTAAAAATTACATCTTCCAAACATCGGCCGTTGTTAAATTTTCTATAACCCTCCTAGTAATTTCTGGTAGAGTGACACTGATTTCTCGCCTGATCTTCCAGCGAATGAGGTTGGCGTTGTTGTGGTTTGAACCCCTCGTCCATGAGATATTCCCAGTGAAAAAAATAGCATCGAGTTAAACTGATGACCGTGCCTACCACCCCAAGTCACCCCTCAAAAAGATTAATCTGCCTAAGAACATTTCCCTAAAAACTCCAAGCGAACGTAAAATTTGTGAGGCCTGAAACCATAAATCCTCTGAGTCGATTTCATCCAACTTACATTAGTCTCTAGGGCGAAGTATCTCGAGGGGCTTAATTGCTTAATTAGTCTTCAAAATGCGTACGTAACGGTCGGAGTTCTCAGTTACTGTGACATCCTCCTCTTTAAAAAAGTACGGACGATAATACCGAAGTCACCAAAAGCCGCTGTACTTTTGGAACATAAAACCTTTTTTTTTTCTATGAACATTAGTCTTTTTTTTCACAGCCCTTCAAAATATGCAATTATTTCTGTCTCCCCTTTTATTTTATTTTTTCTCATAAGGAATACCATTTCGATGTATTTCGTTCTGCTTGTTATGAAAGAGTGGTAATACAGCCACGCAGCTATTGAATGTTTAATTACTCTAAGTTCGTTAGTAATTAGGCTAAGTGTAGGGTAGTGACGTCAAGCGGACAGTTCTCACGTATAAGTTTCGTTTTTACACCTTTTGTATTTGTTAATTACAACACGCTATTTAATAGTTGATGGTTGATTTGTATCTATTTAATATCCGTTGTGGTATATAATTTCCGTTTCAGATTTCCATTATTGCTAATTTACGAACCTAGGGGTTAGAAATCTATTCCGGAACGGGAAGCAGAAATTCATTTCGTTGTTCCCACACGTAGTAAAAATTAATCCTTACATGCTTGGTACAGGAAAATAAGCACAAATCGAACAAATAAGTACATTAACGAAACTTTGGTCATGACTTCGCCTTGGTCTTAAGAATAGAAATCTGCGGAGCCCGCCCAAATTTCCGGGGGGCAAGATACCCTGGGGGGAGTGGATGGAAATGGGAGGGCGGGATATTCACCTAAATAACTTGTTCAAATTAAGTATAGCCAGGTATCGTTTCTTATTGTCTTTTTGTTTCTGAATCGAATGAGACCGCTCTCATTACGATACAGTCAATGGTTCAGAATTTATTTTGCGGCTGAACTATATACAGGGTGTCACGAAAGTCACAATAAATATTTAAAGAGGTGATAGTTAGAAGCAACCTCAGGAGCAACAACAAATTTCATATTGACCCATGGTTAGATCTACAGAAAAGCAGGAAATTTATGTTTCGTGTTTTTTAAAGTAAGTTACGTTTTTGTTAAATAGGAAGCGATCACTCAAAAACTATTCAAGATAATTAAAATACAATTGCACCATGATAAAGGAGATAAAATTCTCTTTAAGAAATCTAGTTTGACTTAACTGAATCAATTACATGGGGACTTTCGAGGAAAGGAGAAAGGGGCCAATAGCGATTTTTTTTTTTTTTTTTTAAATTACTCTTTTACTTATGAACGTTTTTGTTTCCCCCTGATGGGCAACAGATTCCTCACTTCTACTATTATTGGTTTTAAAACCTATTTATGGTTTTATTACCGTGTGTTCAGTCCTATGGAACCTTCTGTCATGGATACTTTGTCCATCCCGGAATCTATTTTTTTTTCAGGCTTCTAACAATATATTGTTTGCAATGAAGTAATTTGTTGAAATATTTACTAAAATTATCATTATTAATTCATAGACCATGTTATTAGGATCTATTTTATTTGACTTAATTGATACTCTCATTCTATTTACATCAGAATAATATTTAGTTTCTAATTTAATTTTCTTAAACATTTTGAATATTCTTTTATTTGTAGCTCTTGCTTATTCAAAAAGCTTCGAAACTCTGAAATATAAATTTTATTATATTCTTTCATCCTAGTATTTATATTCTATCTGTGATAATTTTTGTTTTTTTTATTTTATTTGATTAATTTTTCTTTTTAACATTAAACTTGCAGTAAATTTAAATTCTCTTGTATATCTACTATCTCCCTACACTTTATCTTCATCTCCTCAATATCCATTTTATATTTATAATATTTTGGTTCTATTACCTGGTGTTCAGTCCTTTGGAACCTCCTGTCAAGTATACTTACCACAATCTTTTTTATTAATGATAATAATTCTAGGATGAAACATTTTCATTAGGTTTGGGATATTCGTAGCAAGACAAATACGTCAAACTTCTTTACTATACCGATACATCTGTTAAATTTTTTAGCATAGGCAGTGGTGATTTAGAGAGTAGAAGCGGTACGATTGGATCAGACCCGCTGGTTCAAATCTGGCCTGGGAAGGCTGACTTCCAATTCATGACATATCAACGGAATAAATCTCGACCTCCTCGTTGTAGCTAGAATCGGTTATCTAAACGATAAACCGTTCTTTCTGCACTAGTAGAATTCATTTAATCATTAAATCAACAAAACAAAATGTTGTGCAATCAGATTGCACAGTAAAATTTAGCAGTCATCGTAAACTATTGAGATACTTTACTAAAATAAGATTCTACACTAAATACGATAAAATTAATTACATTTAAAATGCAAAACGATTAGAACGGTTGCAAATGTATATTTTAACTTTATCTCTTGTTTTGCCAAATTTGTTGATGTTTGCAGGGCCTGGACTCATTTTAATAAAATAAATAATAATATCTTATGAGCACGATAATGAGCCATTTAGATAATTCTAACCTAATCTTTAAGGACACTTGTAAGAATATATAGATGGAAGATATTGTTTTGCAGGCGAGTAAAGCGAGTTTCAGATCGTACTGCAATGCTTATTGCAGATAGTGGGTCTGTCTCCATATTTCAAGGGTTGTACATATTATAAGGGTTGTACTACCTTTTTAACTTATTTATAATACTTATACTCGTAAAATATGGCCAGAATTAGGAAAATAAGGTGGTAAAATGAAATTCAGCAAAATTGGACTAACGACTTACAGCTGTAAATTATACGATGTAACTATGCGATCTCCCTTTTTCTCCAGTATATATTTGTTGAACTGTTTGGGAGTGAAGAATAATGCATCTGCAGTTTTTAAGACTGTTGATGTGAGATGTGCAATATGGCCTGCATTTATGTTTCTCAGCCCTGACGTCTGAGTTAGCGAACGACTGGCTATATATCTCCAACTATTTGAATAGCTGTAGACTGTTACAGAAACCTTTAATAACGCTAGCGGCTTTTGCTGATTATATTTTGCTATAGAGTATGGATATTAATTTTTTTAAATCATGAAATAATTTTTTAAATATTAGCGTTTCACCCTCGTTAAATTTGGATTGACCTCTAAAATACAAAATAATCTTTTAATTATTAACTTATAATATTTTGTTCAGTCTCATTTGCAACAGGATTTTTTAAGGAACGGGATCAAAACGACAATAAATTTTTATAAACAGTAATAAAATTTTACTGAAATAAATTTCACGTTTTTTTTCTTTTTTTATCCTCTTATCCTCCTATTTTATTTGCAAAATAACATTTTCACCCAATAATTTAACACTAATTAAATGGTTTAATTTAATGATAAGTTGGTTGGGTGATGCGGTCAACGAAGAAAACATACTAATAAGTGGAACTTGTTTTTGTTTTTTTGTTGTGTGCCAATGTTTCAGCCTAAGTTGTAGGCCTTCGTCAGTGCTAAGTAAAAAATAACAAAAAATAAACAGAATAAAAACTATTAAATCAATACAATTTAGTTATTATAAAACATGAAAATATATAAGTAAAAATTATGTAGACAGATATATTATACCAACTTCACTTAAATTACATCAAAAATACATCAACTATCTACTCAAAAAATCATCATCATCAACTATCAACTACACCCACACCAAAATTAAAAAGTTTGTATAGTTGGTTCCATGGGTGTGAAGTTGTCAAGACAACAATTTTTCTCTTAGCAATTTATTTATGGATACTGCTCCGTTCTTACGGGCTGTACCAACAATACACCAACAAAACTCTTCAGTTTTATATAATAGTAAAGATAAAACAATTAGCATAAATAATATACTTTTACATAAATAATTACATTTTCTGAAACATTCATTTAAATAAGTAATCATTTTTATCATTAAAAAAATAAAATAATATAGTTCCAAAGACACTGATGGTGAACACTCGTGTATTACATGATTGACCTTAGTAAATTTTAAATATGGTGGATCATTTGCATTAATGGATCATAAATTACATCAACGTTAAAAAAAAAAAAAATTATTATATTTTAAATATCAACGATTTGTTAAATAAATGATACCTATAAAACGTTTTATCACCGTGGCGTCATATAGCTTGCACCAAGGTCACAAATATTATAAGAGAAAACATTTATAAAAGACCAATAAAAACCTGTTAAATTGATATAAGAACTTCCTTTATAATTTGAATAATAGAGGGAAGAAGTGCTCGAAAGCGGAAGAGAGGGCTGTGGTTTTGATTTCGTAGCTGAAGAACGAGACGAGTGACCCCAAAAACTCGGATTCCGCCACGGAAGTGGTCCATTGCCCTTGCTCTGCCTATGGATTATTATAATGACCTCTTACGATTCCTTCTTCTAGGTAATGACACAAAATAGTTCCGACTAGTATTTCTCTATCCAGTTCTCATCGTATAATATGCCTTACAAAACAGAACTATGCTTCATCAAGGTTATACCAATAAAGAAAGTTTGTTTGCAATGCGATATAGATCAAATGAAATGGCTCCATTCAATAGAAGCACTTTCATTTCCTAACAAAACAAAACAATAGTAGGATATTACGCTGCAATAGTATAACGTTGTTGAACCACTGTCGCTAGATAATTCAATTGAATTGCAATGTAGCTGTGCAATCACTCGTTACTGAAATGATTATATATATATATATATATATATGTATATATATATATATATATATATATATATATATATATATATATATATATATATAAAACCACTGTCGCTAGATGATTCAATTGAATTGCAATGTAGTTGTGCAATCACTCGTTACTGAAATGATTATATATATATATATATATATATATATATATATATATATATATATATATATATATATACATACAAAATATGTACATAGTTATGAGCAATGTCCATTATGAGATAGACTCATGCTAATCCGAACTAATAAAAATCAGGGGATTATTTATCATATTCTCAAAACTTTAATTTTTTAACAAACACCATAATCTACTCAAGCTTTCAGTTATAATGATACAAATTTTTAGAGGTTTATGTTAAACAAATATTTAATCCACTTATATTATTTTTAAAGTTGATAAGAAATTTCTTTTGGGATCATTTTGTCAATTTATTTTACATCACGAAGCTCTGTTGAGCTTTTGTTCTGTAATTTTATTAGCATTGAAATTTTATTATTTTATTAAAATAATTCAGACGATGATGTTGAAAAGGGGATGTGCCAAAAATGAAATTTTACTGGAGGTACGAACAGAGAAATTTTTTTTTCAGGAGTTGTATGAAATATTGAACATGACGACGCCTTTTTTTCTTCTAAAAACGTATGTTTACTCTTTAGCTTTGGAACAACCCATTCTATCAGTGAAAAAATACTAAGAAAAATAATAAACGTACATATTTCCGTAAACTATTTTAGTGCCTATCAACGACGCATAAAGATGTCCAATAATGACAATTAAAAATCCACATGCCTATTATTGACACATTTTGGACCCTTCGATTTATTAATTTATTTTTTTTAATTTTCTGATAGAATTATTTAAATTCTAATAAAAAATAATAAAAGTATTTTTTATATAAAATGTTTATAATAGGTTTCTGATGTAAATATTAATTCATGCTACCGATAAACAAACAGTTTATGCGGTGAATACATAGGTTTTACATATAAGTTATTCACAATTCAAACGTAATTGTAAATTGTGAAATGATTTGCAAGAAAGCAGTATAATAAATGCAAATATCTATTCCAGATATTCCTGGTGTGCCAAGAATGTTAGTCAACAATCTGCGTTGCTATTTTCAGAACTTCAGATCTTTGTGACAGGAAATTTTTTTTCTCCCTAAAATTGGAAAAATGGAATATTTGAGGAGTTTTCCATCAAATGTTGATATATCAACTTTTGAAAAATTATTACAAAAAATTATTAGGGGTGCATCTCATGAAGATAAGGTTAATATTTATTGAAAATGCTAATTTGAAACATCTACTTGACTGGGGAAAATGTGATTAATAGGTGATTTTACTTTATAGGTGAAAAAATTATTAGCATAAAATTCATGGTAGTTTCAATAATAAATTTATAATTTGAGGACAAAAAAATATTGAATGTATTGTTTATTTATTTATTAACGATTTTGGGCTCTTCAACCACTTGGATTATTTTTGCTCTGTCAATCTTACAGAAATTGGTAACTTGGTAATTTAAATTTTCGTATAAATTTCAACTTGTTTGAGAATGCGTTGTTATGTTAATGGATTGTTATGTAGCAATGTTTCTCGTAACTAGGCAACCACAAAATCCCACCACTGTTCTGCTATGATAAGTTAAAGAGCCCTATCTCCAAAGTATTTTTATAAATAAATGTTTGTAGTATACCCGAATTGGTCTAAAATATACACCTTTTTGTGACACTAGAAAGCCCTAAAACTAATTATTTGTCTCAAATCATTTTTTGAGACTAGAAAGCCCAAAACCGATGTGTTTTTTTCCTCCGGCATTAGATGCACTAAGGCCTCATTGAAGCCTAATGTGCGCCGTCCCATACTCTGTCTCTCAGATCGATGACAGGCCAACGGATTTTGCGAAGCTGATCATGCTATGTGAATTAATACATATGTTCACAGAGTTTAGGTTCTATAATGCGGTCAGAATCAAAATGAAAGTACCGTGTTCTAGCTAAAGTATCATCGCATCTGCATTTTATGTGATAAGCCAATCCCAAATTAGAAAGGTGTTTAATCAACCGACAGTTGTCAGTATACAGATCCGTCACACCTCAGGGTGGTATTGTCCATTGAAAGAAGTATTGGCCTTTCTTTGCAAGGTCCTTCTAGCAACAGTTTAGAAACTTGGAACAAACCATTGAATTTAGGACTTTCTAGTGCCATAAAAAGGTGTAATTTTCAGACCGATTCGGGTGCACTTCAAAAATGTATTAACAAAAATAATTTGGAGTTAGGACTTTTTACCTTATCAGGGCAGTTTAGTCCTCTTCTTTGATAATAATAAATCAAAACTGAGGGATGCTAGTTCAGAATAATTTTTAGAACAAAATATAAGCGTAAACAAAATTTATGTATATTATTAATAACAGGAAGTAGTTTTGTCTGTTATAGATTGATTGGTAAGCTGAGTTTGCAGCAATCCAATGTATTTGGGGAATATGTATATTTTTGTCACATTCTTGAAGAAAGATATGCGATGTATAGATATCTTCTGAGCGTCCAATAAGCGCTGGGGTTCCTCAAGAATCAACTCTAGCTTCGCTGCTGTTCATAATTTAAACGCTAAACACAACTTTTACCGCAAATAATTCAGATTTTTTATCGAGACATATAGACCATTGTATTGTATGTATGATAAACAAGAAATATATTACATATAGATAGAGATAACACGTTACTTACACACACCGAAACACAAACAGCTCAAGATTTGGGCAGCATTGCACATGAATGTTATTTCTTTTTTTCCGAGAATCGTTGGTAAACAATAATTTATGCAATCCAATTACTCCTCAAATTGCGCACGCTATTAGTAATTATTTTTTTTTCTAGGAAAAACACAGTGGCCATGAAGAAGTGTTTTAATCTGTTTGTGACGGAATGAGTTTGTGTGACGGATAAACATTTTCAGACATACAAAACTCATTTGAAATAAAAATCCAAATTTCGCATCCAGAGATGTTGCCACAAAAGTTAATCGGGATGGGGGAACAAAATTAAAAACTTACCAACAATTTTGACCGGATTTCTCCAACTATATAAAATATTTTAATTTTCCCAACTATATTAGGAAATGTTTTAATTTTTCCAACTCTTTTTGGTTTGAACTTTTCACTGGAATATTTCGAACGTTGAAATTTGACTATAGCTTTCTTTTCCATTCAAACCAATAGTATCGATAAAATCTTAATTTCTTAACTTAAAAGATATAGATTTCAAATTTCAGTAAATCTGTGAATAAAATATTTTACCACAACCTCAGCAGTTTGAAGTTGGTTCTCAAATCTTAATTCTCTCAAGATTTTGGGTTTTCAAATTGTCGGGGTAGAAGAGAAGGGTAATACTTCGATCTGATGATACTACGTCCCCGGTGTCATCAGATAATTTTCAAAAATCGCATAACGGAGATGACGAAATTAGTGGTCGTTCTCCAAGATAGCTGCTAAGGGTAGAAAAAAAAATGATGACTTGTCTCATAAAAATGTTGGTAAAAATTTTAGAACCTGATGAAAAATGACTTCTCTCTATATATGAAACTTCCTGCTGACTTTGAAATTAAATTAATATCAATAATTCAATACAGTATTGATAATTATAGCGCCGGATATGATATTTAGGAATATGTGGAAAATTTGATTTTATGAATTTAATTCTTTTTAATTAATTACACTACTTAGGTATTATTTATATATTTACTTTGTGATGCCTTCTTTATATTAATAAAATATTTCTATAATTAATATAAAATAATTAATAATATACTAACATAAAATTATTTCTATAATTTGTTACTTTATTACAGATAGTTTACGCTGTCTACACTTCATCGACCCCATACTAAAGTAACAAATATGAAAATCGCTGTATAAGAAGCACCTTCGATGATTTTATTTTTTTGTGTTGGTAAATGCAATAATAAAGAGTAAGTAAGAAGAATAAAGGTTAGCTTTTAAATAACATATTGAGGCTTTTGGGTTACTCTAGATCCGTATTTAAATACGGTATATTTGAATTTATCGTATCTATCCATAACGACCATAGGCGGTAATCAATGAATAAGTGACGGATATAGACGGACAACTGTTGGCATAGGAATGAGAGAAAGCAGTACCCACCGGTTTACCATAAATCTCTCAAACGATTATTAGAACAGGTTTAAAATCCAGCTCCTTTTCAGCCTTCTTTGTATCATGACAAGAAAGTGGTAGTCATGTGCAAATCAGTCAATCGCGTTTAGTTTTTCGCGAAATTTTTTGCAGTGTTTCTGTACGCTGTTGGAATATTGGAGTGCAGTGTGTAGTATGTGGATTGTAAACTTTTTAATATAATGAAGGGAGTCTTCATGGGAGGCCCGAACTTCTGGATCTCGTAAACATGGGCAAATAAATAGTTTATTTCTTCTTTGCAAATTCTAACGGTTACTAAGTAGGCTCTTTTTTTTTTTTTTTATCACAGTTCGTGTCTGGTTTGACAAAACCCATGTCATTATGTAAATGGGAATTCAGAATCATTTCTTTTTTTTTTCTTTCTTTTTATATCGAATCCCGCTCCAAAACCTCAGAGTCAAACACATAAATTATACTTAATTACTTAATTTCCTCCTTTACCACGATTTTGGAAGCTTTGGTGGCCAGAGTGTTAAGGCTTCATTTAAGCCTTAACACTCTCATTTCAAATAAGTTGAAATGACTTGATCTTTATTATGTGGTAAAGATCATTAAAGTTTTAGGAGTATATTTTGAACACAGATTGTGCAAAGAGGAAAACAATGAGTATCTACGTATTTTTGCCTTTGTATGAATACGGTTCAGTTGCAAATCAGTTTTATAAAAGTATAGACATACGAATATTTGAAAATGAATTACTCCTCTCCCCTCACGTAAGTTAATTAGAGCATTCTTATAAAAAATTATATTGTTTAATATGCATAAAAGTTAAATAAGACCCAGTCGGATTGTAAACTTTTCAACTGATCACGATTTAATGGTTTTAAGTCAATTCTTTTATCATAAAGAGCCGTAAGCAGCATCCCTTCCATTTTTTTTTCTAGAAAAAGTCATCATTCTAAGTTCCCTCTTCAACGGATACAAATATATTATATAGCCGTCCAGCACGGCTCTGCTCGCCCTGAAGAAGGCATGCAAAGTGCGCCCCGAAACTACGGCATTCAATAACTAGCATCTAACCCAGATCATCTTCACCTTGTTTTTATATGCATTAATTGTATTGTATGGTACACATTATTTTTATTATTATCAAAGTTCCTATAATAAAAATAATGTGTATTATATAAAACGAATATATAAATATTACAATAAAAAAAAAAATTATTATTAAAAGTTTTATGGTTTTGATAATCCGATAATCGATAAGATACGAGTATCTCATAAAATAAGATGATAAGGAAAATTTCTTAGACTGCGACATGCATGCCTATCAATTGAAAGTTGAGATGTATTTTAGAATCAAAAAATCTATATTTCATTAATACTATTCCTATAAATATTCGTAAATTTTATATGTTTTGATAATCCAAATTTACACCTGCAGAGTCAAGAGAAAAAAGGTTGAGACACATTTTTTCCATAATAAAGTTACATCAATGTGTTCATATCATTGAGTAGAAACAGATGGTATAAAGAAACATCCTGAAAAGTGGATGGCCGGTTTGTTAGAAGCGTTTGAAGAAAAGCGAAGCTCCAAATATTAAACTTTGATTTTCTCGAAATGCATTACGTATGACTCTTCCCCTTTCTTCCGTGGACTCATCATACATAGTCCTGTGAATTATCATATTCAGTTAAGTGGTTGTGATAATAATAAAACAAAACAACAAGAGAAAACAATTATTTAAATTAAAATTTTACGATTAAAATTTGAAAATTGTGCGAAACCTACTTTCTTTCTTTATTTAAAAATAAAATAGAAAGAATATTTGATTTGTTTTAAAAATGGCAAAGCCTATTTGTATCATATTGGGTGTAGGAATAAATTAAATAATATTACATATTATTCAGGAATACATTTTTTAGCTTTAAATTGGGATTTATTTGGTCTTTCTAAGTCATGTAGTGTTTGAAGAATCGACAAAGCCGGAAATCTTGCATTTCGTGTATTTCACCATTTTTGAACAGTCCCCAAGCTTTAACAAAGCAAATAAACAAGTAATGTTTTTATTTACCATAAACCTCTTCTAAAATACAGTAACTTTTTTGAATTTCAGATTCTTAACTCTAGTTCCATCGGAGATTTTAAGGATTAAATTTTGAAAAAAAGTCATAAAAACCAAGGATACACACATTTAATAGGATTGATATTTATTCTAATAGACCTACGATTCGGGATCTACCCACTACACAAAGAGACAAGTTATTTATAGCACTCCTTCTCAAAGAAAAAAATGATTTGAAAACGGATATTTTATTTTTATTTCAGAGTTGAATTTCAGGTGAATTTATATGTGTTGTATGATCGACGTACTCGCCGAGGGAAGGGGTCTGGACTCTGCAGTCTAAGCCCATTTCTCCTTATTCCTTAGCCAGCAGAATGGTTCCTCCCCATTCTGCACAAATTAGAGAATATCAATTATCAATGAAATTAGTGAATATCAAAGTGAAGGCCAATGCCTGCATGTGAAACCCCTGCACGCAGCGGACATTTAAACAGCTTGCCTTGAAATACCTTCGGGTCCTAATGTAAGGACTTGTGATATAACATTGTATAAATATTGTTCATTTATGTATGTAAAAGAGATTTTTATATAAACGGAGGATAAGAATAAAATAAAACAGGTGAATTTTTATCATATTAGGAGTAGGAATACATTAAATCTATCAAGAATAATTTTTTTTTATCTTAAAGTATTACTTTTAAAATTATGTTCGTTTGTTCTTTTTGTCATATAGCTATGATACTATTGAAGAAACCGGAAATGTTTGCATTTATTGAAACTAGCCGGTAGAACCGAAGAAAAAAGGCTTTATGATTTATTACAGCTTTATAAGGCATTTATAAACGGCCAATGAAAAAAAAAATCCCGAACTGTTTTTATCTCTAGAAACATGGAGGAATCAACATAAAAAATATAAATTAAAAATTAAAACATGTCAAGTAACCAACCTTGGACCACTTCATACGGATTGACCCTCATCTATCCCTCTTAATTGGGTGCCAGGCAATGATTATATTAAAATTTTTTGTTTTTTTTTTACTATAATTATAGTATATTCTCCTGAAATCTTGTGTCAATTGCAAATAAGAAATATATTTTTACGTTAATTTAATCCCCCATGAAATAAATCAGCTGTCCGATGCCGTGATATATTGCGTTAAGTGACAGTAAGTACTGGCAGTAGGTATTAAGTATGATAAAATATTTGTTTTGAAAGTTACATTCTAGAATTTACACACTGAAGCTTTCAACGAAGTTGATGTTCTATATAGGAGTATCTCATAAAATAGGATGATAAGGAAAATTTCTTGAATTGCGACGAGTGTACATCATTTGTAAGTTGAGACGCATTTTAGAATTCAAAAATCTATACGCCAACTATACTTTACAACTTGTGATCCTTGTAAATACACGTAAGGCTAACTGAAAGAAGAGTACGAAGAAGCCGAAATATGAGCCTTGATTATCTGTGAAGATAAAAGTGAGGGAAGATGGTAAGGACTATAATCAATAGCCAGTAGACATTTCCCGGTAGGCTCTTATATCACGTTTATTTATTCCGCGCCATCTGATAATTGAATGTAAGGTTCAATTTCAATTGAAATATGGATAGGACGTCATTTTGATAGAGAGGTTTAATTCTGAATAATTTGACCAACAAAAATTATCGTGCAGAAATTTATTTTTCGCCTCTTTTTAGGGCCAAGCAATGTGCAAGTGAATTTTTGCTTGTTAATCTTTACTTGATATAATGAAAAATATTAATAAAGATAGATACATATAATAGTAATCATATGAATGATTGCGAATGACAAAATCCTTAAAAATCAAACAATTTTAACAATAAAATTTTTTTATTTTATTTTGAGTGGTAACAGTAAGAAAAACGCTGAAAATTATTACAAAATGGTTAATTAATTAATCATTATTATTCCCTTCCTATATTTAGTATTATTCTTACTAATATTATTAACAGAAATCAACAGAATGAAGAGAATCATTATACCATGATTAAAAAATAATAATTTGGATTTTTTTTTTCTTTTTTTTGTGCTGTGGTGTAATGATGCCAAAACACTTTTTGACATCCCAACCCTAGAACACAACCAATATAAATAGTAACACGAACATATCACACCACAATGGTCCTTTGTTCGTGGTTCATGGTTCTTTGTGTGTAGAACCCGCCGTCCTGGTAGAATGTTTTTATTTTATATTTTTTCTACTTAAAAAATAATAATCGATTTTCAATACTCAAATTTTAATATCGATATTATCAATAATAATAATATCGATATATTTTTCAACATTCCTATTTAGACGAAGAATAGAATTATATTCTTTACGAATCTAAATTCTCCTAAATCCTACAGAATTCAGCAAATATATTATTGTTATTATATATATATATATATATATATATATATATATATATATATATATATATATATATATATATATATATATATATAATAGAATAAAAAAATAAAATTTACGCTGGGACTAGGCCCCTTAAGAATATATAAATTATAATTAGTTCGTATGCTTTCGGGTAATGCCCCATACAATTCTAATTATAAAAGAAAACAAATAGCATTATGTATAAGATTAATAAATCAACAAACATTTTATGTAGATGTAGATAGCTTAGGTGACAAATACGAAATATAATAGTAGACTAAATCAAAAAATACCATTTGAGAAATTGAATTTAATGATTTTTTATTCATATTTTAGACTGGAAATATGAAAAATAACTCAATTTAAACTGTGTAAAGATATTGCCTGATATGTCAATATTTCCTATCACAGACCTTTTACTGATTGCCAACAAACTGCTGACTAGAATGAAAAAAATATAATAAAAAAATCTACCTTCTTTTTATATTTTTTTTAATACGTCGAGTAAATATATATGGTCAGCTATCATTCAGATTTTAGCATTCATTTTTTTGATTCCCGTCTTTTTTTACACACTCATTCAATTGAATATTACATGTCAATAAAGATTTAAGATTAGGGTGAAGATGACCGTACAGATGTTCACATATAAAACGTTCCAGTCTTTCTACAACCATTACCTATGCATGAATGTATGCATTTTTATATATCTATTTAGTTCCTAATTTTCACTCTTTCTTTTTTCTGCTTTTCCAAAATTATATTTGTTTTATTTTAGTAAATTAAGCCGATGTGACCTTCGAGGAAAACAAAAGACCCAAGACCCTTGACATACCATCAGGCTTCATGTATAAAACATTTAGGGAATTGCGAAAAAGCTCTCTAGTAACTTGTATCAGACTGGTACTTACTGTTCTGGATTAACCCCTTTGGGATGTGGAAGGTTTTTAGGAGCTGATGCCAGGTCAAGGCTACGAAACGAAACGTCGTCCCGTTTTATGAGACCCTACAGCCTACACTTTATTTTATTTCAGGCGTTTTATTAAACGCGTTTTTAGAGTATATATATATATATATATATATATATATATATATATATATATATATATATATAAAAGCTGTAAGAAATCCTTAATATTTCCATCTGATTCGTTAGAATATGAAGACATAAAATTAATTTTAAGAGTATATTTTGGTATATTATTTTCAAAAATGAACCTTTGTAATCGACCAAGAAATTTTTTTTAACTCTCTCTCCTAACGTTCGCGGATTTTCTCCGAGACTACGGGACCGGTTCTTCTTTTTTACCACTGGATGATGCTATTTTCTATCCGCCCTTTAGTTTCATAGCGGCGGCTAATTAGAGATTTCATAGGCCTATATCTTGGTCATTTATGAAGATAGAGGAAAAGTGTAAAGAATTTTGAAATTATTATACCAAAGCCTAACCCCTACTTCCCTCTCCCCCCCAAAAAAATGTTGCGTTTTTTCCGTGTCTTTCCTTTCAACTATCGTTATAATTGCATTACTGTTGAATTACATTAACATACAAATAGTTCTTTCATACAAATTTGAAACTCATTTTTAAACATAAATTTCTGTTTTTAAATATACAGAAAAAAAAAAAATTATTGGTAGTATTAACAGTTTTTTAAAGACCATCCATGGGTTGTAGTGGTACGGATTTTTTTTAAAACTGTTTTTAATTGAAAGAAAATTAGTTTTAATTAAAATTGATATTATAATTTAAATTAAATTAGTTTTAATTTAAAATATAAAATAAAATCAATTTTATTTGTATAACTGTTATTATTATCCATAAATTTGTTTAATTTTTTGTATTTATTTTAAGTTTTTACATTTGTCCATAGGATTGTATTTTATTTTGCCCTTCTTATCTTATCTAGTAAACGAAATCAGGTTGCCGATGTTCCGTAAGATTCGAAGACATAATATCTAAAACAAAAGAAGTCTTGGCGTTTTATTAAATAACGAGTGGAAATGCCAAGGACAGTTATAATCACTGAGGAAAAATACTTTACTTAATATTTATTTATTCCACCTCGTTTCAGTAAAAAACATAGGAAACAGGTTGCAGCAAGCAATAGCTGCACAAATATAATTAAATACAACAACAATAAACATAGTAATAACCCTTATTTTGTAAAATTATTTAGGTTATTAACTTGCTAAAAAACAAAATAACTTGATAAATGAAGTTAATAAATGTTAACATACTATCCATGGCTATTAGTCCAGTCAATGAATACTCAAATGAGGGGTATAGACGGAAATGGCGTGACGGCCTAATTTGGCTTTGGACTAGTTAAGAGGTGAATATACTAAAGGTCTCCCTCCTGGTCTAGGAGCAGAGGCAAAGAAAGGAGAGGGAAGAAGATCCTGTTTTTCATTTTTTTCTCAATAACGGTTGGTCCTAGCTAAAAACACAATGGGAAAAAAAGTGAAAAGCCTTAAATTTTCTACAAGAATGTTCCTATTAATTTTTTTCGTATCTGTCATAGTTCAAGACATGTGCGCTCCTAAAAGTAAGAAACTGTAAAAACGATTAAAGGAGAGTATAGTTCAGTAAAGTATGGGGTCAAAAATGATTCTTTTTTTTTCAAATTTATTACTTTGATATATTAGGGAATGATAAATTATTTGCCACTTCTGTAATTTTGTTTTATTGAAAACTAGTTTCGAATGTTATACATTCATCTTCAGTTCAAGGTTTAAATGGATTATATTAAACAGAAAAGTTTGTACTGGTTACTTCTCGCATTGAACTAACATTGTTGGCAAATAATTTATCAATCCCTAATTAGATTGATCCTTCTATATAACATCATGCGGATGTCAACTGACTTTGATATATATATATATATATATATATATATATATATATATATATATATATATATATATATATAAGAGATTTCCATATAATATGTATAAGATTTCTTAAACTATAAGAGAATTTGAAAGAATAATTGGAACATTCTAGTAGGAAATTTAAAGTTCTTCAATTAAAAAAAAAATCCGTGAGCAGTAGAACTCCGTCACTAAAGTCGTATTTTCCCACAAAAGACAGTCCCCTAACATACCAAAATTTACATATGAAATGACAATTTACCGAAAATGACACATTTTTTTCTGGGAAAAAACGACGAATAAGGCATTGAAACAGTTGAAATAGCCATATCTTTGCTAATAGCCGTCTGATTTCGATGAAACTTCTTTTGTTTTATAGTTAATTTAATTTCCTTTCGAATGCAACAGGTTTTGAGCTCCCCGACTCAACTTGGAGGAGCTTTAAAGCGCAAATGTTTTAAAAAATCGGAAAACCCAGGGACGTGGGGGACCAAGTCGAGACCCCCAAAGGATACTTCCCCGACACCAACTCAATTCACATACAAATTTTCAGCCCTATAAACTAATATGGTGGAGCTGTAGCGATGCGCAAAACTTAAAAAACGCCGAAATTTCAGGTAAACATACTGACATTTTTACTGGAATTTACCCATTCTTTAATGGTATCGTTCTGCCTTGAAGAAAGCCCTACATACCGAATTTCAGATCATTTGACCCAAAGGGGGCCGCTGGGGGCGCTCAAATGTAGCGGGGAAAAAATATACATATAAATATATATCAGACATTTCCAAATTTTCCATAATCGTGCTCTAGGGGTCATGAAATGGATAGAAATCGCAGTCCCGCCGCTCATTGCCAACCTTCGACCCACTGCAATAGTCTATTTTTTTCGGGGAAAAACGACTAAAAACTTTTTTAAGCCACGATCAACCGTTTTCGAGAGACAAACGAAAAACTGGACCTTCTGCCATTCTCCCCTCCTTTCTTTGCCTCTGCTCCTAGATCCAAGGACTTTTAGCATGTTTATTTCTTAACCAGCCGAAACAAAGCCTTGAAGTCAGTTCAAGCCGTTCCGTCTTTTCCGTCTATAATCCTCTCATTGACTGGCCTTTATGAAGTAATCATGGCAATGATTACGGATCCCTACACATACGTACACATTTTTTTATTATATTGATGATCGGGTGCTGTTGTTCTCAGTTCTGTAGTCCTACATTCTTAAGGCGACCAACTTTAAATACATCGTAGAGGAAGTAAAAAAAAAAAAATATACAAATTGAGGAAGTAAAACACAATTGCGCTAGAAGGTGTCGGTTTCTATGCTGTGTTATTCAAGTATTCGTAATCACGCGAAAAATAAAAGTAGCCTCTCCATTAGCTGTGGACAGACTGTCAAGGACACGTCAAAAAAACTACGAGCGTAACTTTTTCATGCAAATAAACACGATATCAATTTGTTCGAACACAATGTTATTGCATGATATGTTCATGCTAATATATCATATATTTACTCAATTTATTACTGACGATATTTATGAATTATATAAGACTGATACTAGATGTATCCTTTTTAATAGATTTTACAATAAATATATGAAAGATAATTGGTTATGTATAGACATATTCTTTGTGCCAATGCATGGACATATCCTTTGTGTCAATGCATAGACATATCCTTTGTGTCAACGCTTAGTTGTTGGTATTTAAAACTAAAATTTAAATCTGAGAATTTCACCAGCAAGGTTGGAACATAACGGATATAAATTTGTTGCATAATAAAACTTAGAATTTGTGTAATAAGCGATTATAGTGATAATATTTTTAGGCAAAATAATTTTTAGGATTTAAAAAATAAACTTTAAATGTTAATGTTAAAACTTTAAAAAAAAACTTGTTTCATTTTTTTTTTTTTAAATTCAAAATTATCTGCTTGTTGAAGAAAACCAGCGATTGCGCTGAGTTACAAAATAAAAAATGGGAGACCAGCACACATTGGTAATCTTCCTGAATTCATTTCAGATTTTTAATTAAGGAGATTGCTCATCCTACTCCTTTTCAGCTTTCGGCGTATTTTGTCGGGATGCTTATTGCAGTCCATTCTTGTAAGTGTATGAGGATGGCAAAAAAGTTTGTTGTGAAAATGCATTTTTTTTTAATTGTAGCCTTGTAAAATATATATGATTAGGTCCGTATAGGTATAGAGTATTGCTACCTATCTCCCATGAAGATTGACTATCAGCAGTGTTTATGATTGAAAAATTTGTCGTTTGTTTATGTTAATTTTATAGGCTTCACCGTTTTGTGATGTATGGAAATGGGTTACAGTAAGGACAACGGGTCACCGAACAGCAACTTTCGACAGATCTTTTCTTATCCTATCCTCATCCTTATGGAATTCCATTCATGTTTTTATCCGTTAATCCAATACTCTTTCCACATTTAATAAATCCCGCCTAAGCAATCACTTCCTGTCCATCCTGTTTGTAAGAATTGTAAATAGATATCCCTTATTTTCAATTAAAATTTATAATAACGTATTAATATATTATTTGCACTTTTTTAATCATTATTATTTCATTACATATATTAATTATTTGTAGTTTTAGCATTTTAATATAAGGAATTTGTTTTCGTTTAAAGGCTTAAAAGTAACTCCATTATAATTCCATTTCTTTCTTTAATTTTTATATATTTCACTCTAAAGGGCTCAAGTTCATCTTATATTGCTTGTAATGATATTCTAAAAGGGACGTATTCCGTAAGAAATAAATAATTTATTATTATTTATTTCTCTTGTTAGCGGGTTCAGAACTGAGGTGGGGTACAAGTCCAACCACCATCAGATATTAATTGTTTCAAGCAAAATATCTGACTACTCGTGCTGTATCCAAGAGAAACCAACTGATGGACTTCTTTTAGTACATCAAAAGGCAATCCCAATCCATGCCTACCACCGATGACTTTGGAATCAACCCATTTGTTGGTAATATGATTGGCGATACCATTACGCTTTCCAAATGGTATATTTTTTTAAATTCAACAACCAGTTCCTTGATATTTTCATAGTTTATAACTTGATCTTGAATGGCAACTAAACAGCCTTATACTTCGGAGAAAAGCCTTCCACTTATTAACCATTCGACCAATGTTTTTTAATTTATGGAGGCTTCATTCATTCAGAGACTGTGGAATCCCTCATGCAGAGACTTGTTTTCCCAGCCTAACATCCGTTCATTCTGAAACAATTGTAGAATCATCGACATTACTCAGATTAAGTTCAGTAAAACCTAAATTTGATATTGCGAGATCAATTATTATTAATGAATTACTTTTCCTTTGAGCCATCACAGAGTTAGTCGGATCGGAATTGGAATTGGTTCTAATTTAACATTTACCTCGCAGGTACAAATAGGTTTTTAATATTGAGTTTCCAACTTGTTCCATAATGCACAGGAATATTTCGTACCTTGAAAATCCTTCAAGGTTAGTGCAAATTAAGTGGAAACAGCCCATTTCCAGTTGTTTACACTAAACGTTTCAAGAAAGCTCGATAGCCATAATTAATATGCTCCTGTAGTCCCGGAAACATGTCCCTGAAACGTCCAAATCTGTAAAAATGAAAGGCAAGAAAGTAGGTCAGAAGACATATTTGTACATGTACGGTTTTGTCGAGAATTGCATTTTTCAGTTTGCCTTTCCCGAGTATTTTACTGTGAGATAAAGACCCAAAAGGCTTTACTTGAAACAAGCCTGATCGCCCCTAGCATCACTTTTCGTGAGATAATAGACTTTACAAGTCAGGTTATACGAGGCTTAAGAAAAGGGTTTTTAATATTAGCATTAGTTTTTAGTATTTAGCTATTCATGTGCCGGCGGTGGGCACCCTCCCCTCTCTCTCTACCATCTTCTACAACACAATACATAAAAAACGTTATAGCGGCCAGCAACATGAAAGTTATAGTTATAGGTTATGCACACGATTTCATGAGTAATTTTGACTTTATTAAATTTAATAAGTTTTTCTCTGTTCCTTTGTGCATAGCGGTAAATTTGCTTATGAAATAAGATAATTTCTTTATTGGTTTCATTATTATTATTATACATTAAAATATTTCTTGTCGAATTTAGTTCATACGAATATATCGAAATCACATATTTTCACAACCAGTTCGTCTAATGTCATCAAGAGGGCAACATGTCGGAGCGTCTCTTCATTAACAACACTCTTAATACTACTAATGACATTTGTTCCTCTGCTATTATCTAACCGCAAGGGTTACATTCACCTTCAAGAGGTATATATATATATATATATATATATATATATATATATATATATATATATATATATATATATATATATATATATATATATATATATATATCATCAGGTCTGCAAGATACCAAATAATTTCATCTCGTATTCAACTGATGTGAGTTACGTACTAATCAATTCATTTATGAACTTATGGACCTTTAACCTTCGGCTCATAGTTCAATGGTGGCATTCTTCAAGAACAGTTTTTGTAATATTTCTATGTAGATGTTTTCTATTAGTAACTCTAGGTTCCTCATTGTAAAAAATAGTTTTTGTTCATTTGCTTATTAAATAATTGCTTACTTGAATTTTATTACATTTCTTTTGTATTATCATGTTTTTTTTGAAAAATATATAATGTTGTTCATGTATAATCGCCCTGAACTAACCTTTAATTTTGCGACCGACTTATTTCACTTCTAGACGTTTCTAAAAGTAATCCCTCAATTGTGAGGGACCTACGACCGTCACAAACGTCGATATTTTACTGGAGAACGGAACTTTTCTGACTACAAACTCACTTAAAAATCACTAAAAACATATAAAAAGAAAAATACTATGAACTAAAATGAAAAATCATTACTACAAAAGCATAGGCCACAGTTGAGACTTCGGAAATATGACGTCACTGGTGATATGATGGATGAATGGAGATTTTGGTAGGAACGTTGATATTTCTGTCCTTTATTTCTAGAAAGATCTCGGAAAATACACATCGTAGAAAAAAAAAATGATTTCAGATTATCAATCAGATGTTTAAAACCTATTGAAAAATAAAAATTTTTGTGTATCGTTTTTTCTTCGCTAGTGAGGAAAGTTCATAGTACATCAGAAATATGTTCTTAAATCTACTCAATTGCAGAAATCAATCCATGCATTAAATAATTTTATAATTACCTAATCATTCTTAAAGAAACCTTTACAGCAAAACTGCTTACCTGAAAATAGAAACAAAAATATTTTAAAAATAAAATAGATGCAACAGAGATAATTATAGTTTTACTAAAATTCCAGACTTTTTTTAAACTATCAATAACGAAGGAGGCTCTCAATTCGACATATTCTTTTTTTCGTTTAAATTAAATTAAATTTCATTTAACTGTTTAACACAAGTTTTCATTCAAATTTTGATACAAAACAAAATTTGAAATAATACATTACAGACCTAAAATAACTACTAAAAATGGTCCATGTTTTAACGACAAACACCATTGAGGCATTGAGGAGTATTTATAGCTTGTGGCAGTATTATTAATAAAGGCTTATGTATAAGAATACAATTTCGATTTTGAAGTTACAGTTTGATATTTAAGATAAACTTTTTTATTCAGGCCTATTGGTATCTAGGTTTTAATTTTTAATTTTGTCAACACATTTTTGTAATAACTTCTCGGCTAAATAAAGTAATTTTCAAGTTTACCATATTTTTTTGGTCAAAATAATTATTTTATTGGTATTTTTTAATATCAACCTAGCAGTTAAGACAATAAAAAAAATCAGTCAATCTTTCTATATATTTTTTTTACAATAAAAAGGCAAAAATAAAAACAAAAAGATATGAATGGACGCCTCTGTATTTTAAATCAAACCATAAATATAACATTTTATATAACATTTTTGTCATATATTTTCTCTGCAATTTTAAATATGCGCATGCTTAAAAGAACTTAAGTATTGTACAATCGACCACATGGGCTGTTTCATTCCATTAAAACCTACACCGTAAATTTCTGATCACTTCTGTTTTGTTTATTGGCATTTGTATAATATTAATAAGTTGTTAGTTAATAAGTGTACATACATATACATATTTGTATTCTTTGGAATAAAACTTCAAAGTAGGAATATTTGAGCCAATAAAGATTAAAGCCGTAGAGATATTGATGATTAATTTTTTTTTTCAGGTTCAAGACCACTTGCTTAAATTATTTTCAGTCTATCGGTTATGAATCTAATATAATTTAGCATATTGTTTTTGGAACCGGATCTTCAATCTCCACCATCAGCACTGAAATCTTAAATACTCGACCAGAAACAAGAAGAAAAATAAACAAGTGGAGGAAACGAAGTATAATTCCGCCAATTAAAAACGGCATATTAACAATTAAGTAGATTGCTGGGAAGCACGAGAGATCCATGAAATTAATATTTGTATGAGCAGTTATAGACCAATGGGGTCGCACATTAGTAAAATGGTTCTTATATTTTTAAAAAATACTTAACCTAGTTTTTATTATTTTTTATATTAAGCACAGTATACATTTTTTCTAACATAAAATTTCCTTTAATATATAAGATGTACAAATAAGTTTCCGCCGTTGTTGAGAGATGGCTCCACCGACAAGATTATGTTACTTTGTGTTACCAGTATGTTTTTTTTTGTTTTCGTGCGAAAATGTCAAATTTTGTTCCGAAAAAATGTCATTTGCGGGAAGTTTTGATTTATTTATTTAAATTAAATAAATCTGCTGAGGCCCATCGATTGCTTGTAGAAGCATACGGTGATGCTGCTTTAAGTGAGAGAAGTTGTCGTGAGTGGTTTCAAAAGTTTAAAATCAGCATGTTTGACGTGAAGGACAAAGAACGTAGTGGCCGGTCGAAAGTGCATGAGGAAACAGAATTGGAAGCATTATAGGTGAAAGATTCGTACCAAATGCAAGCTAAACTTGCACTTACATTAGGAGTGAGTCAACAAGCAATTTCACATCGTTTAAAATCCTTGGGAGTGATACAAAATGAAGGAAATGAGGCCAAGAGACATTGAACACCGATTGTGCACATCTGAAATGCTATTTGCCAGGCATAAAATAAAAGATTTTCGCACCGCATGGCCGCTGGTGATTGAACTGGGAAGTCCTACCCCTCCCACCGTATTCCCCAGACATTGCGCCTAGTGATTACCGCTTGTTCCGGTCGATGGCACATGGTCTGTCTGAGCTGCGCTTCGCATCGTATGAAGATACGAAAATTGGATCGATTCATGGATAGCCTCAAGAAATGAAGAGTATTTTCCGAATGCTTCCAGAAAGATGGGGAAAAGTAGTAGCTAGTGTTGGACAATATCTTAAATAAAATGTAATGTAACTTTTGTTTACAATAACTTCGGATTTTTTTATTAAAAACGGCGGAAACTTATTTATACCCCTTATAATTTTTTTAATTTTTATTCAGAATCCATATCTATATGAGAATCTATGTAGCAGTGTCTATCACACATATAATTACCTATGTTTATTATATCTTTACTTCTATTAGTTAAGTTGTTGTTTTTTTCAAAGTAAAACATATTTAAAATAAAAAAATATATTCAAGATTATTATATTTAGTTCTAGAACTTAATATGTTAAAGACTAGTTGCAAGTATATATGTACTAAGTTGTTCTCTAGATAACTGGAATATATTTAAAACTTTGTGTAATATAAAAATTGATTTATATATTCAGCTTTCTGTAAATAATATATATAACCTTCAAATTTTTAAATATTTTATTAAAATATTGTAGCTTCTTTAGACAACGTTTGGGACGCATTATTTTCCATTTTCAAATAATTGTTTCCTAAAAACATTTATTATAATTATTACATATCGTCGGCACCTTTAAGTAACGAATGTGAAAAATCGCATCTTTTTAATTCCTTAGTTTTTTAATTTACCCGAAGCATATTTGCAAAATAATATTTTACAAACACAAGAAGTAAAAAGGTCCAGAGATGAAAACAAAAATTTGCAATGAAGAATTTAAAAGTAAAATGGAAAGTTCTTTTTTGCTTCCCTGAAAAGTAGCTATTTCACATTCGATACTTAGAGTTGGTTGCGATGTTATAATATTATCCACAATTATCAGTGTTGCCAGATTGGGTTTTTTTTTCCCCTAGATTTAGAGTGTTATTCACCCTCTGGATTATTTTTTACTTTTCTAATCATTCATTCTTTTCCTAGGGGATAATTTTGGTTATGCTAATAGAAAAATAAGAATTAAACAATTAGGGGTTAAAGTTGGTGGATTTAGAGGAAAATTTAGATAAGTTTAGTGTTAAAGTTGTTAAATTTAATGGAAAATTCAGAGAGTTTTAAAAGGAAAATAAAGGGCTGACCTGGCAACACTGACAATTATTATCAATATTATCCAAAACTAAAAATACAGTGGTCAAAATAAGTATTCGCACATTTATTTTTTTTATTTTATTAATTTTTGAGTAAAAATGTGATTAATAATTTATTCAACATAACTTAACTGATATAATATGATAAAAAAACAACAATGCGCATTAATTTTTACAGATGGAAGAAGTAAGAAAGCCGTACAACCTAATTAACAACAAAAATTGAACAATCTAGCTTTGCAGGTAAAACTTAATCATTTCGATTTACGACTCATTTTGGGGAATTATCATTCAGTTAGATCATTTGGCCCATTTTGGGTTCATATTTGAATAAGAGATTATGTATATAATTAAACTATGAGCTGAAGACAAAGTAACAAGTCATTTTATTTTTTTTGTATTAAAGCCATTTCACTTTTCTTATATGGTAAATTTTCAATTTTTGTTGTTAACCAAATCAACAACAAAAATTGAAAATTTATCGAGATAAAGATCACTATGACTGCTTTAGTAATTAATAAATTACTATTTTATTAATATCTCATGTATGTCAACTGAAAAAATAGCATTTCATATGATGCTGAGATATACATATATAATATACGTAGGCACACAAAGCCGCAAACAAGTACGATGCATACATTCAAAACCGTGTATCAATTAAATGCCATATTTTTAGGCTCTCCCATGGAGTGGACCCTGATGATGACCTCAGGTTTAAAATGCGCCATCTATCACGCGAGAAGGTGGACACTCCAGTAGGCGCGGTTCCGACTTAACGGTCAAACAAGAGATCGTGATGGCCTTGCGTCGGTACATGATGGTGAGCCAGTGTTAAATAATGTGCTTATCTAACCCTTTTCTTTGTTCCTTTTCCTACATTCGCACATTGTTCAATCCTACATAAGCCTTTGACAGCAGGAATACATGCTCACTGCTTCCAGTGAAGGAGAACAGGTCTAACAAGGAATACAGCATGTACACTTTAATAATGACTCGGTGTACTGTACATTTGTAGCCTTAATTGTATTAGCTAAAAGATTGGGATGAAGTGAACCTTCCTAAAGAAATGAGAATGACCGCAAGAAGTTAATCATTTCCATATTCCAACCCTTGCACTTTTGCTATTATTGTCTTATGGGGTTTAATATCCTCGAGTAATCCGATTAGGATCATCTTTCAGATTACCAATGTTTCCTAGCCAGCTTGGTGATATCGAAATTTATTACGTGGTTTTGCCACGAAATGAATTTCAGCCCGTCCGAAATTCCGTGAGCTTTCTTTTCAAGTCAGATGCCAACTGCTCTAAACTGGTTAAATTTATCTTGTTACAACTTAGAAGTCAATCAAGCTTAAAGAGAGAAAATGAAAAAAATTAAATTATTACTTGCCTAGGCAGTAACGACACAAATGGCATCCTGCTAAAACATAACCAATCTAGAAAAGGATTCTCACCACCAATAAAGATGAATAGCATCATTACATGTTTAAGTGGGAATCCTATCTGAATGAAAGAATGCTTCGGAGCTGATTTTTTTTTTTTTCATTTCTATGAGATAGAAATTCTTCATTGAATATTCATATTATTATTTTTTTTGATAAGGTTCTATGCCCGAGAATTTTAAGGCGTCGTATAGTGGTCAAAAACCGGCTTTTAAGCGAAAAAAAATAGCCTAAGTGGCGTAGCTAAGGTAGGGCTAAAAGGCGAAAAGGAGACCCCCCAGACGCCGGTTAAGGAGGACGACAAAATGCCAAGAAATAATTTTTTTTTATTTCACTTTTTTTAGGCTTCGAAAAGATTTATTTTATTGTATTTAAGTTGAAGATGGGTTTTAATTAGTAATCATGAAATAATGTGTATAATAAGCAGGTAGGGACTTATGATAATGATCGATACAAGTAAAGTATCTATACTTTTCTTTCGATGCTTTTCCGTATTCGGGGGAGGGAGCAGGTATTACTCCCGGATCCTCCTCCCTCCTTGGATACGTCACTGAGTAGTTTTGGTTTCGATACCACTGATTCAGTATTCCTTTCGCGATATATTAATGGTGTCGTATATTTGACTTTAGTGCTTGAATGAGTGCCGGTATCGATACTTTGTCGGTACCGTATTTCTCTAGTAGGAGATAACTTGTGGCAGGCATTGTGGCATTGTGACAGTGGCGGTAGAGCCGAAAATAGGATTTTTGCTGGAGGGAGGGGGAAACGGGAAGAGTAAGCTTAATTTTTTTCGTCCCTTCTTCCATATCCCTCCAATAAAAGCCAAAAGTCTTATAAGAATACTTTAGGTAACATTATTTCGAAACAAATATCATCATCTCATAACAGCAACTCGTTTTATTGACTGAATCAAGGACAAAACTATTACAAAGAAGAAACTAATAATTTTTACATAACTTTAAAATAAACATTCACTCAAAATTTGCCGCCCTCTACTTTCTGTACGCTTGGGAAAAGTGCCCTCTTTACCTTCCCCTATTTCCTGTCTTGGGAGGAGGGAGGGGAAAGGTAATCTTGAAGTTTGCCTCGGGCACCAGTTGACTTAGCTACGCCACAATAGCCTTTCATCTTGTCTTTATCTGAATAACATTACAAGAGGGTTGTTTACGTATAAACATATATCTTCTGTATCTATAAAAGCAAGTTACCTATATAGTATCTCTGTATCTCAAAAACAACAATGCCTATGAAGCTGACATTTTTAATGGTGGTTCCCCTTATGATCTAGATGTACAATTAAAAAAATCGTAAACTAAGTGATTGAAAAAAAAAAAAAAATTCTAAAGCCTAAATAAATTTAGTTTTCCGACTAACTCGAAAACTATGCATCTCCTGGAAAATTATAGGCATTCATTTGAAAGATAATTAAATTATCTACAACACAAAACCAAAATCATCTAAACCGGGCCAGTATTAGCTAAAATATTAGATTTATAAAAACAATAGATAAAAGTATATTGGACATTGCATCCATGTTTTGAGCGCAGATTCCCATTTCGGTGGCCTAACATGATAACCTAAAACCGACTATTTTACCCTAATTTCCTTTAAAATCATTCATTTTAAATAAAATTATAAGTATTTAAAAAAAAATCTTATTTAGAGGCTTTCCACCATTTTTGTTTAAATCATAGAACTATCAGATAAGAGGTTTTCATTTAATTATGAATATATTAATAATTAATAAATTACGGCAAAAACTGTTATGTGAGGTCATAAATATTTTGGTTGTTAAACACACAACAAACTCATCACTCTTTTAGATTGAAATAAAAAACAAAACGCAAATAAATTAAATTTTAGCAAAAAGACATGGTTTTGATGTCTCATAGAGAAGATTAAAAAAATAAAACCACCACAAATACGTTCTCATTAACACAATTTTATAAATTAACAGTTAAAAATGTACAACTTCAAGATTAAAGAATCTTCACTACAAAATTGGTTAGATTATGAAGGATCAATTAGTGCCTAACAATAAATGAATTATTGAATAATTATCCCCTCAAAACGATATATGTTACAGGACTAATTAAAAAAAAAAATTATAATTGTGTTCAAATCAAAAATACTTGATACTTAAATCATGTTTAACCAACACAGGATCACATCCTGACAGTTGAACAACTGGCAATAGGGATATCTAAGGGCCGATTGCTGGATCAGATGTTTGGCTTGGTTCTAGACTAAGATTCTGTAACTGAAATAAGTAATAACTGAAATAACCAACTCTGTAATTGTTACTTCTGTAACTTAGCTAACCTATCAGCTTCAGAACAAATGTGTCTGTGGATAGGGTTGGCTCAAGAAGAATTTACCCCTAGACTAAAAGAGAATTTTTTAATCTCATTGTATTGTAGTCTCATTTTAATCTCAATCATTGTATTTAGAATAAGTTTGGTTATGTTAAAACCAAAACTAAATTAACTCTAGATTCAGCAACCCACCCAAACTGAATTCTTCGGACTTGGTTGAAAAATTAGATGTGAGCTTGAGAAAAATTTGCTGTGCCCATTCTTCATTTACTAAATGAAGGTGTGAATAAACTGTTTGCTATACTTTATGGCCAAAGAACGAGTCATTCTTCAATACTTCATCCACGCTCCTAAGCACATTCCCACAAATCAGTCTCTGCTTGACATTGATGCATTCACAGTATTCCACTCTGAATCGTGTACTTCATCAACTTGATTACATAGGTGCGAACAGTCTAGTCATGGATTTATTTTAATATAGCAACATAATTGGAAGGATAGAATATTTGAATAGTGGGTAAGACTCCTGTAATTTATTTAATCACTAAAGCTATAAATTCTAATAAGATATTACCCAAATAAAAAAGAAAATAATTCAGAACGAGCTGGGAGCTTTCAAGGTTGGGCCATAACGAGTAGAAATAATTTATTACTACTTTTAACTTATTTCTACCCGTTATGGCTCAACATTAAAAGATGAGCCGAGATTAGACACTAATTCTAGGTGCCTAAAAGAAGAATTAAACAAATAGGAATTAAATTAATATTTATAAACCTCCAAACAACTCCTTACATACTAATGACTAAGTATTACTAATCATATGCCTATTAATTAACTTTTCTTTATAAGGATTAGCTGTACAAAAAAAAATAATAATACCAAAGCTATCCTTAGATCGCTCAATATGTAGAGCTGAAAAAGGGATAGTGGAAATGTTTTTCTAATAGGAGCTGTTGCTGTCAAAAACTTGTTATAGACACCAAGGGACCAACGACCTCTTACGAGGGATGTCTGCTAGCCTTGGCAATACTGAAGGATTTCCAACTAATGTCAAAATTTATATAAGCAACAGGCTCAGCCGGACGTTGGCCTTGACCTTAATAGAGCATATATACGATTGAATAAGATCGGAAGATAGGAATGGGATCATTATGGTCGTGTAAATTCTTGACATAGAGGTACTCCTCTATCATTAACATCGCAGCAACGTAATGCATAAAAAGGAAACAAAAAAACGCAAAGATAATTCTGATACTGAATAAAGATGCATTAATAAAATACCATAACATAATAACGAAAATGTTAAAAACTATTTCTATAACATATGCACATCATTTCACTTTTTAGGCAGTAAGGATCAAACTGAACAAAAATTAGGAAAAATAAAATTTATCATTACCGTACTCTTATCCAATCATTTCTCATAATCTTCACACATTAAAAGCGTGTTCATATAAATATGAGGAAGTAGTGTATATGTGAACGATGGGTTAAAAATTACATACTTTAGATACTAAACGTTAGCAAGTGTCAAGAAAAAATATAAAAATTTCCTCCCTAAAAACATTATTATTATTTACTATAAACAATCGGGAAATTCCAAAACACAAAGCCTCAAGTCTCTATAATACCGGCAGCCAACTAACCAATCAACGTTTCGCCAATTCAGGCATCATCAGGACCTGCACCAAAAATCACATCTATGAAGATCAAATACAGCACAACCCTCCAGAAAGACGCATCAAACAGAAACCGCACATCACTCCAAGACATCCAATGACATACAGGAGTAGCCATCCATGGCACTCAATGGCGATTCCAACATTTGTCTGTGAAAATTCAAAATCGCTTGGATCTCATCCATTTTGGGCCACTCACCGAATTGCCACTGAATCGCAACCCTCTCGAAATTCCAATTCACGTATATTCCATCATTTTAGAATAGTTCACGTGCCCATTTCCAAGTTTACGGAGAAAAATTACATTTTTATAAGTTGTATAAACTCCAAGCTATCATAAACCATACTCTGAAGTATGAAATTTGATGTGGAAATTCTGAGTCATTCCATTTTATCGTCTGTCATTTTACTACTTTATCTATGAATATAAAATGATACTGTTGGCACATCTATATGACACTTAAAGGGCTTATTTATGTGTATTTGTTTTTAATTGTTTACATAGCTTTTTTATAAAAGTGTGCATCTTTTGAGCGCAGTATTCTAACTTGTTTCTCTTCACCAATTAGGCTTCTATTTACGTGAGGAAATAATATCCAGCTGCATAAATCTGCGAACTTTGTTGATATTTTTATTTCAATTCGTAAAAGCATTGTTCGGATAGAACGGGAAGAGAAAAGGGAAAGGGATTTCAGGGTAAAGTTTTGAAGTTCTGAAAATTAGCTCATTTATCTTTATAAACGAATTTCAACTTTTCCACCTCAAAATGTTTCTGGTAATAATTTCTAATATTCATTTCACATTATATTAAACAAGAGTAAATTACCTACAATAATGATTCTAAAGATTTTTTTTTTTTTTGGTCTCTCCATTTTGAAGTGAAAATGAGTCGAGTTTGGGAGAGGAAATGTAGTCCTGTCAAATGGGGACCAGAATGGGTGTGGAAAGCTTTGAAGAAGTTCTAAAAATCTAATTATTTATGCTTTTTGGGGTGCCGATTGTAAATTTAAACTTTGCCGCCTCAGAAAAAAATTATAAAAATCTCAAATAATAAATTTCGATATTTCGTCTCACAATTTTATTGTCATGAAACTACTAAAAGGTCTTTTTTACAATAGGCACACAATTTGTCAAAACCATTAAATGATTACTTTTTAAAATCACAGTCACCTGACAATAAGATATATGTTTGTAAGGCTTTTAATTCAATGTTGAAATAATTTTTTCTACAGTTTAAATATACAATTAGCGAAACTTGCGTGGAGAAGAAGATATGAAAAAGAATTTTGATCAAATATTACAATCAATGTTGGATTATTGGCCTCCTCAGTAACTTGTTCTTGTATTTGTTTATAAAAAATAAAAAAAATTGTTTGTATTTCTTTTCTTAATAAACAATTCTATCTTTAATATAATCTAATTTATATAGCAATAAAGCACGTTTCTTACAGATACAATAACGACTGTTATTAAATATATCACTGTTACTAGTTTCTGTGTGCTTGTAATTAAATGTGTGTCTATTGTAAAATATCTGACGTGGACAACAAATGACTTCCTTGTACTCCTATTACACTACAAATCGTTGGCTCAAAAAGTGATCCTCAATTTGTTTACCAATTTCCGAAAATTGCAATATCTCAAAAACAAAATTCGGCGTCGGGATACCCATCTATTGACACACACACATACTCTTGTTTCTGGAGGTTTCATTCCGTTATTAAATGTCGTTTATTTTTCAGTAGGTAACTAGTTTCCAAGAGATTTCTTCGTGTTCCGTGACAACATTAAAACTGTCAATATCACTAGATAAAGCATTAGAAATCGACAGTTTATAAATTTTAAGCGGAAGAACCCACTTAACTTATATCTTATTCTCCTGCTGCAGACTTGTTCATCGCACAAATGGGGAGGAAAACCAGTATTATATGCCCAATATTAACACTTAAAATAAGTAATAAAAATATTTAATTAGAGTATAAACAAAATCGCGTTGGTAACCTTTATTACCGAAACATATGATTTCTCCATTTAATTTTAATATATAAAAAGATAGATAGATAGATAGATAGATAGATAGATAGATAGATAGATAGATAGATAGATAGATAGATAGATAATTATATCTTTAAATACTTAACTGCTATTGAATCGGGGTTTGCTGCATTCGAAAATACAAGCGTTAGAAAATACATGAAAACAACCCTCTCGTAGTATTATTCAGATAAAGACAAGATGTGAGGCTAGTTTTTTTCTGCAAAACTGCAGGTTTTTGACCACTGTGCAACGTAGGTTTCTAGGTAGTTTCTAGGTAGTTTTCTATTTTTTCATTGTTGTTATTTTGTTTTCATTTTAGCCCTGAAGATGGCCTAAAATTTAGGCCGAAACGTAGGCACAATTATATAAGACCACACTTATTAAGTCTATTTCTTTGACCGCACCCCCGATCAACTTCTCCCTTTAAATATAAATATACGGTCAACAATAACTCCCTCCATAATTTTAATATAATTTTTGATTTAAGTTTATTACGGACTTCAAGTAAAGTACCCTTTTCGGCTTATCAATTTTAACCAAAATCTAGTAAATAGATTCACATTGGTATAAAAGTCCTATTTACCAAATCTGAGATGTTTTACTTTTTATTTTAATATAATTTTTGATGACAGTCTACATGACCTTCAAGTAAAATACGAATAAATACAATAAAATTTCCGGTTTTCCAATTTAGACCAAAATCTAGTATGGTATTTAAATCAATATATAAGTTCTAAATACCAAATTTGAGAAGTTTTCCAAAGTATTTTAATATAATTTTTGATGAAAATCAATGATGACCTTCAAGTAAAGTACCACTTCCGGTGATTAAGCAGTGACCAAAAAGGGAGGTTCACAACTAGCTTTTACAACAATCCTAAATACAAAATTTCAACTTTCTACGGCTAACCGTTTTTGAGTTATGCGAAATACGAAGGTACGTACGTACAGACGCCACGGCGAAACTAGTCAAAATGGATTCAGGGATGGTCAAAATGGATATTTCCGTTAAAATCTGAAAACCGAAAATTTTCGCGATTACAATACTTCCTTTACTTCGTACAAGGAAGTAAAAAGACCCCTGCTAAACTTTATGTAGAACTGCATAGATGGTATAACATGCCATAAGATTTATGCGCATGGTGAAATTATATCAGCTGCTATTCAGCCTGATGAGATGCTCATGGAAGAAACCCAGGAAGCTAGGAAAAAAATATCGAGAGTACCGTACTAGGACATTCCCGAAATTTCAGCAGTCACTAACTATGAGGATGTCAGCAACATGGTACCGGTGACATTTGCTGCTTTTGTTAATGAATTGAATGTTAATAAACGCGAATTCTTGATCTCCCAGAAGATGTAATTAATATAGTTGCGCAAAATTTTTTTTTTATTATGTTTTTATTTATATTACACTTGGTTTTTATACCAAATATAAAAAGATATAGTAATATTAGGTTAAAATTTTTAAATTAGTAAAGTTATAATTCATTAATGTTCATATAACTTTTTTCAACTGCCCCTTTTATTTACCCAATTAGTTTCTACATCTTTTGAATTATATCTTTAAATACTTAACTGCTATTGAATCGGGGTTTGCTGCATTCGAAAATACAAGCGTTAGAAAATACATGAAAACAACCCTCTCGTAGTATTATTCAGATAAAGACAAGATGTGAGGCTAGTTTTTTCTGCAAAACTGCAGGTTTTTGACCACTGTGCAACGTAGGGCCGACGGATGGTTTTTTTCTTTTTTTTTTTCGAGATTTAGAAACGTTTTACGTGTCTTTAAACGTAAAATCTTAAATTTTTTCTTGATCGATTACAAAGGTTCATTATTCAATATAATAAACCAAAATATAGTAATTTAGCTATGTTAACACTTGTTCAATTAAATAATAATAAATATAATTTTAGAAAAATAGAATAGTCTAACAATTGAAAAATACGTTGAATACAAGTGTCTATGAGTTGCAACAGCCAAAGATTACAAAAACAAAGAAAAAAAATGTACCTATTGTGATGGCCTTTAGTTTCTTACCAGTGCTAATGAGGCTGAAATAAAAATGAAGTCTGTTAGCATCTGTTCAGAGGGATGGGACACGAATCGAATTTTATTTCTCTCGGCGTGGTCACCGGTTTATCAAGAACAATTGTTCGCGAACTTTTTTGCTACAAATTTTATTCACGAAAAATATTTTCATTGATATGGACCCGGCTTTACGCTATAGAGCAGTTACACTTGACAGTTACACTTGAGCTGCAGTTAATGTGAATTAAGTCCTTCCTTCGTTCTTCAGGCATGTTCCTTTCAGCACAAGTTCCAAAACAAAGTACAATTTTATAAATAAAAAAACCTTAATCATTGTAAATAAAAGTACAATATTTTGAAGATTATTAATTAGTTAATGCCGTTAATTAGGATTAAGGAAGTTATGAAGCGGGTCTTTCATGCAACATGTCACTCTTATGTGCGGCTCCCAAGGTCAGGAACTCAGAGAATAGAATCAGTGAATAGAGAAAATGGAAAAAAAAAGAAAGAGCGAAAATAGTGATAACAAATTACTTCCATCGCCGAGGAGATATTAAATTACTATGATTACTGAGGGACACTTATTTTTAATAATAATTAGTTGATCCAGGAAAAATTACTTTTTCACTTCATAAGTCATTAGAGCCATTGTAAACAGATTTGGTTATTTGCAGTAGTTTATTTCACTAGTTAATATAGCATGATTTATTTACACAAGAATGTACAATTATTTTCACATAATCACGTATAATTATTTTTTTTGCAGTTCTCATTATTTTTAAATGCACTCTATATTAAAAGATTAATTACACTCACGTGTAGCAAAATCGTAATACCATGTTATTCAGTAAACTTACTATTTGGAAAAAGCTCGCTAACAGCTGCAGCTTGGTGTTATTTAATTTTATAATTATCGTAATTTTCTCCTCAGATGTTAAGAATATTTACCTTCACTGGTCTGCAACCATAAAACTACTGCATAGTTGCGCTGTTCTGACTCCATAATAAAGACCCGTTTACAACGCGACAATTGAAGTCGTAGTAGCAATTGTCGCAGCTAATGCCATTGTGTAAACTGTAGGAGAGTTGTCATCATGACAGCGTGGCAGTACTACCGCACTATCAGGTTTGACGAGTTAGTTGACAGTACCTGTCGCGGCAGTGACTACTTTCACGTTGATTGCCATATGTATACGACTTGACAGTGGATCTGTCGCATCTTACCTACCTATCAACCTGACCGATCCTTACAATTTACATTTTAAAAACAGTAAATACATCAACTGTATGTTTCGATTATTTCTGAACTTGAAATTTATTGTATCCAGGTTTTTATTTATTTCTTATAGGATTTACAAAAACTATTTATGATTTTTATGGTCACATGAAAATTGCTGATGTTCAGTCAGTTGCTTTACATCTCCTATTTTTCGAACTGTAACAAGGTTTATTGTCAGCATGTAGAGAAATGTACCCCCGCACTACCACACTATCTAAGTGTCGAACAGTACTACCACTGTTGGGCAAAAGAGGCTTACTTCTCAGTGAACCTGGAGATTCAATGCCCGTTACTACGAATAACCGTTCCCTACCCGCCTCATACAGTGTCATATATCAAGTATACAAGATAAACTTATCACCCTTCTCCCACAAACGTCATAGTCAGAATATTGCAGATGTATTATCAAGGAAAGGCTCGGATCTAATGCCTTGTCGGAACTGAGTTACAATTAAATTATTGAATCTAAAGGAAATATAGGAAAATTATTGAATCCTGGAAACTGAAAAGATATTTACTGTTCCTTGAAGCCTGGAATCGGGGAATATAGCAAAAATCCTTGGAAAACACCTGTTTCAATGATTGCAGTCACCTTTTCCTTCAATTTTTCAGAGAATCAGAAAATCGGTTAGTTATTAGTTTCTAAATGATCAGTGAATGAAAACTGATCTCATTAAATAGCGATTGAATAATTGGACAGAATATCTCGCGGTGTAATCCTTATAGTGATTTTGCAAAATTTCGCTAGAATCTACCTTGCTTGTATATTATTTTTTACTAAAGAATGGTGCTTTCCTAATCATCGTTAATTCTTTGATATATCTCAACTTTAAATTGCTAGCATTTAAATGTAATTCATATAGGAATGTTTGTTTAATTAGTAAACTTGATACAAAAACCAAAGATTGAAAATTCTTAATTAAATATTGTTGGTATTTAAAGGAGGATTCTAACAAAAGTTGATAGACATAGGTAAAAAACTCTCATAAAAAATATGTTTTGATTTATTCTACATCTGTTAGGTTAACAAGTCTCCTTTAAAAATTGAATATTCCCTTGCCAAATAATTGCTAAAAATCACACTTTTCAATCAAAATTTAACTGATTGCGATTTTTCGAAAATTCTCTTGTATATATTCCTCTATGTGCCTTTAAGTTTATTTTATATTAAACAACCTTCTAACTGCAATATTTGTATTCTAATTAATTATATTTAATCTTTATATTCTAAAATATCAATGAGTTCTATCAGAATAATATAATTATATAAATGTCAAGTATTTATTGGATTATGTTTTAGCAACAAAACAGCACATGTTTTGGGACTATTTTTAAAGCAAAAACCTTTAAAAAATATAAAATAACATGTTTTATTTGTAATTTAAAAATATCTGATGTGGACAACACATGACTTCGTTGTACGCCTATTAAACTATAAATCGGTGGCTCAAAAACTGATCCTGAATTTGGTTACTAGTTTCCGAAGATTGCAGTATTTATAAAACGACACTCGGCGTCGCGACATCCATCTATTGACACACACATACTCTTGTTTCTGGAAGTCTCATTCCGTTATTATATGTGTTTTCTTTCAGTGGTAACTAGTTTCCAAAAGATTTATTCGTGTTCCGTGACAACATTAGAACTGTCAATATCACTAGATAAAGCATTGAAAATCGATAGTTTCAACATTTTCAGCGGAAGAACCAACTTAACTTAAATCTTATTCTTCTGCTGCAGAATTGTTCATCTCACAAATGGGGAGGATAACCACTATTTTACACTCAATTTTAACGCTTAAAACCAGTAATAAAAATGTTTATTGGAGTGGAAACAAAATCGCGTTTGTAACCTTTATTACCGAACCATATGATTTTTAAATTTAATTTTAATATAATTTTTGATGTAAGCTTATTATGACCTTCAAGTAAAGTACCCTTTTCGGCTCACCAATTTTAACCAAAATAAATTAAAAACATTCATATTGATATAAAAGTCCTATTTACCAAATTTGAGGTGTTTTACATTATAATTAATATAATTTTTGAGAAAGTCTAATATGACCTTCAAGTAAAGTACCACTTACGGTCTGCCAGTGTTAACCAAAATTTAATATATTATTTATATTAATATGTAAGTCTTACATGCCTAATTAGAGAAGTTTTGCATGATATATAATTTTTGATGATAATCAACAATGACCTTTAAGTAAAGTACCACTTCCGGTAATTATGCAGTGACCAAAAAGGGAGGCTCACAACTAGATTTTTCAGCAATTCTAAATACAAAATTTTAACTTTCTACGGCTAATCATTTTAGAGTTATGCGAGATATGCACGTACGAGCGTACGTACAGACGTCACGACAAAACTAGTCAAAATGGATTCAGGGATGGTCAAAATGGATATTTCCGTTGAAATCTGAAAACCGAAAATTTTCGCGATTACAATACTTCCTTTACTTCGTACAAGGAAGTAAAAACAATACCACAAATATAAATGAAACTGAATTCAATATAAATTTGTCTATGTTATATCTGACCCTGAGAAATTAATTGACTTAGAGTTACGGAATGAAGCTATGAAACGATAAATAAATAAGAAAAAAAATGTACAAAAAAAAAGAAGAAAAGTGTAAATTGCGTTTTTTATAATAAACTAAAAACCTACACTTAATTTATATGCCAAAACAAATAAAACTGTTAAGGATACTTAATTAAAGGGTTTGAAAACACAAAGTACCCAGCAAAAAATTGCCTTACCGGTTGGAAACACCACTGAAAATTTTTTCTACAACGAGAACGAAAGTGGAAAAAAACAGAAACAAAAGAAATTTATTTTTTGGTCCCAAGGGAGAATAGAGCGGGTAAGAGAACGATCTCGAAAAAAAAATGTTATATGAAGAATCACTAAGTAGGTGCTACTAAATCTTATAAATGCACCTATTTGAGGAAGTAAATTCGATAGTGTTAATGTTGAACTATTTATTTTTTCCTGTATAATAGGGAGTAACTTGCCAAATGTTAATGTAGAAATAAGATTATTGTTATACAATTAACAACAACAGCAAAACTCCTAATTTTAAATAATATTCTGTATACATGACCTTTGCTTGGTATGCTGTCCGCAATCGGATCTACCCGCATTCATTAATGTTTTCTTATTATTTTTATACGGTAGTATAATAAGAATAATAATAAAAAAAGTATTATTTTAGTATATTTTGTTATTAGTAAATAAATTAGTCAGTTTTACTTATTACTATTTTAAAAATATTAATAATATTATATATGGAGTTTCAAAAGCTTATTCCAAGACAATCGAAGATTCCAAATCGGATTGAATGCAAATATTTTAAGACGTAGAAACAACCAACAGTCGATAAGATATAAAGAATCTCTAATAGTAATGTCAAGGGCACATTTTCGAAAATATGTAATTTAAATTTAATAAAATAATGAAATACTCAGAAAATAAAATAAATAAAGTTCCTAAAATAGTTTGATCCAACTTCGTCAATGATATAAGGCATTCGTTTTCGAAACCAATCAGCGGCAAAAATCTATTGATTTTAACATACCGAATAAAAAAATTAACGGTTAATAACATTATTAAAAAAATTTCGGAATCAGTATACCACCAACAATACTAAAAACAAAATGGCGGATGATAATAACGAGTTCCAGAAATATCGCCGACGGCGGACGGATTTTTTTATTTATTTCGAATTATGGATTCTATCTATCTTGATACGTAAAAGCTCAAATTTTGAGTTGGTTAAATTTTAAAAAAATTATTTTCAATGATGAAATCGACCGAGAATTTAATGTTTCATGATACTTGAAATTCAAATATCGTCCGTCCGCCGTCCATGGCCTTTCTGAGACTATTGGGCCGATTTTTTTTTAGATTTGGCACAAATGTCACAGATCACCCCAGAATGATCCTTGAAACTCGAAATTATCATCAGCCCGTTCGTTTCAATGGTGGCCTATTAAATGTTTTATATATCCAGATCTCGGTCATTTGTGGAGATAGGGAAGATATATGTAACTCAAAGGTAAACTGCCGTAAGTAACATTTTAAAAATTTCACCGGTGATGAAAAATTTTAAGAAGCTTTAAATCACACCGTATTGCTTGTTATGGATTGTGGTCAATATTTATTTTTAAAATGTTGAATATTTTATAACCCTTTTAGCTTATTTACGATACTTCCGCTCGGAAACTATGGTCAGAATAATGCAAATACGATTTGAAATATTTTTTTTCTGAAAGGAATGGGGGAGAGGGGAGGAGGGAGGCCGATATCTACGGTTGCTCATTAAGCATTAATCCAAAAAGTGGTTTGAAGTTAGAGATCATTTTATTTATTTTCAGCGATCATACGAGATAGTATTTACGATATATGTTTCATATAATGTACAATGAAGCTTGTATTGATTACAAGCTTACAGACTTCATAAGTATAACTAAATATTGAAATATCACAACTTGATGATCTTCAAGAAAACATAAATCAGAAAAATAAATAATAAGAAACAAAAATATAATACAAATTGATGTGATTCATGGTAAGATTAATACTTGTTTAATTTGTCTCTGGAATTTTAAGAGTGCATGATTGCATTCTTGCGTTTGCTTCGGTATGCGTAAACAGTTGAAGACATAAGCGGATGATTATGCTATATAACAAGTTTCCTAAAATTGATTTATTAAATGAAGGTGTCATGTGCTTATGTTTGCCTTGATTCTTGGTTGACCACTAGATCATGTCTTTGAACAATTAGACAAAAAACTTTATATGTCATTTTCTTAAAACATTTAATTGGTAACATGACATCTTCATTTACTAACGTCTTCAATTGTTTTAGCGTTTTTCTGTTGACATGAAACATTGAATAATTGTAAAGAAAGTATCTAAAGGTCAGTATAGTTTTTTTCGTAAGAAAATGTAGGTTGCTTATGTTTGTATAATCGCTGTATTAAAAGTGCACATGAGTGATTGTTCTTCAAGTATTTGGATGGGAAATTTTCAGTTAGAGAATGTGCGTATTTTTAACACCACCACATAAAACAATCTCTGAGTCTAAAGTGCTTTCAGTAATTAAAAAACCAAACAAAAAAAAACTTGTACCACTACAACTCGTGAAGAGTCTTGGGTTCAGTACTTGGTAAGGACCGTCTAAGACAACGGTTTTGCAAGGTGATTTGGCCGACATCACGCTCAACCGCCAGGTTTTTCCCCCAATTAAGAGTACCCACTTTATAGAGGCTGGGTGAACCACTGATAGAGGGGGGGTTTACTGATCCCACAGGATCGATCAACGGCTGAAAACAGAATAAATAATTATCTGCCACAGCCGGTATCGAACCCGGAACCTTGAGGTTAGTAGCACAGTGCCCTACCCACTGGGCAATCCCGCTCAGTACTTATGTAATTGAATTTTGGCCTTAGACCAGCCTTGTGTTTAGACTTGTTTTGCAAACCATATTCCCTCTTTTCAACTTTCATATACATATTAAATATTTATAAACGATTTTCAATTAAAAAAAAAAAAAATTAAAAATCATCTGATGAAAATGTAGAACAACAATACGCCTTTTTCTCGAATAACTTGGAGTATTGTACTTAATACTAATGCATACCTGAACTTATCAACCACTATACAGAAAACAATTCCTATTACAATCTTAAATCTCCATCTCAGGTACAATGGAAGATAATCTCCATTTCTATTCATTAACCTCACATGTCCTTAATAGCTGGAAATACATTAACAGATAAATGAGTTAATAATTTTAACTTCTAGATTGAGATCTAATCTTTGCAGGTGGCCTACAACTATACCCAGTTGGTATGGTGTGGCTAAACTCGAAATTGCATAGGGGTATTCATATATACATATATTTATGTGCGAGTTTGTTTTAGTTTGTGCGCGCAAGTGATTGTCAAGCGGCTAAGCACAGTCGTACGTGGTAAGAAGATGGGTGATCACTCATTACGTTAGGCTCTTCAGCCTACTACAGAAAGTTCACACCAACCGGGCATAGGAGTCATGACTCTACACTCCTTGTACCTTTATCGTTTAGTGGTTTTCCAGGATGCCACATAGCCGTCCGGAGTTTTGTATGTCCTCGTGCGTTTAGTGACTGAACAGACCCTTGATCAAGACCGGTTTGCCAATGTCCTTGAACCTGAGTGAGGCGGTGGAAGAACACTGCAAAATTGACCCCAAAAGGATCGGTTACAGAGCTATGGGTGGCCTGCAGCTGCATCGTGAAATGGTTCGTACCAATGTGAGGTTGGGTGATACCCTCCAGGCTTGATAGATAAACAGATGTCTGTAAGAAATCGTGCGGTAAAAGACCTTTATGGTCATTAGTGACAACCGAAAAAAAAGAAGATATATATAAATGTAGATATAGAATCCATATGTGAAAACAAACGACATTCAATACAAAAACTTAAAATAAATGACCTGCTACACCAGTTGAAGCCTGTTATGTTAAAGAGTAGAATGAAAGATCTTGGGACCTTGAAAAGTATTAAAATACAAAAATTGGCGAATAAATTGCCTCTGTGCCATTATTTTCCTTACGTCACTATTTGATTCCTCATTTGTTGTCAGTTTTACTTATTATTTCCTAAATAAAAATATTAAAAAAAAAATAAAATAATATTTAATATGGAGTCACTTAAGCTAATACAATTATCTTTAAACAAGGCAATCGAAGATTCCAAATCGGATTGAATGCAAATATTTTAAGACGTAGAAACAACCAACAGTCGATAAGATATAAAGAATCTCTAATAGTAATGTCAAGGGCACATTTTCGAAAATATGTAATTTAAATTTAATAAAATAATGAAATACTCAGAAAACAAAATAAATAATGTGCCTAAAATACCTTGACCCAACTTCCTCAATGATAGAAGGCTCTCCTTTTCGAAACCAATCAGTGGCAAGAATCTTTTGAGGGTCACTTACCCAATAAAAAAATTTAAGCTGAAAAATTATTGTTAATAACATTATTAAAAGTTTTTCGGAGTCATTATACTAAAATAAGACTAAAAACAAAATGGCGGATGATAATGCCGAATTGAATGATAATAAAATCGACCAAAAATTTTACGTTTCTAGATACTTGAAATTCAAATACCGCCGTCCGTTATGGCCTTTCTCCGAGACTATTGGTCTGATTTCTTTTTAGATTTGGCAAAAAAATCACAGATCGCCCCAGGATGATCCTCGAAACGCGAAATTACCACCAGCCAGTTCGTTTAAAAATGGTGGCCGATTAACGGTTTTGTACGTCCAGATCTCGGCCGTTTATGAAGATAGAGAAAATATAAGCACCTCAAAGGTAAACTACATTTTAAAAATTTCACTGGTGAGCAAACATTTTAAGAAGTTTCAGATCGCACTGTATTGCTTGTTGTGGATACTGGTATATTTGTGTTTTTAAATTGTTGAATACTTTATAACTCTTTTAGCTTATTTACGTTAATTACGCTTGGAAAATATGGTCAGAATAATGCAAATACGATTTGAAATCAATTCAGGGAAATTTTACATCTGACGTACAGATATATAGTGTTTTAGAATCATTATACAAAAAACATTGAAAACAAATTTTTTTTTTAATATCTAATTAAGTATTAAGAAATACTGAACCATTGTGTAATAATTTGCAGCGTTTTTCTTAGTCGGTTAAGAAGGTATATTATTGAATACAATAAACTAAAAGGGATCTGGGTCCAGTAAAATTGGTTTGAGAATTCAAATACAACGTTCATTGAGTTTATGTGAATAAGAAAATGGAAAAACGAAATTCTTCGCTTTGAATAGAGATGTTTGAAGACCCAGATGCAACGATTATACAATGAGTTGATATGAATATATAATTTTCATATATAAAATATCATGCATGTTCACATGCATGACTTTCCTCAGCGCTTTCGGTGCAAATTCCAAAACAAAATTTTTTGTTGTATCTGTTCCTAATATTGATCCCACAAGGATTTTTTTTTTCTTCAAGTTAAACTTTGTAGATCATTTAATTATCATTCGAACGAACTGGAATTATCTGAGAGATGTATAGTTTTCATGTTATTCGAAATACTAAATAGTAAACGGGATTCCATAGAAGCAAGCACAGAATACTTCATAAACGTCGCTACTACTATGCTGAATGCACTGTATCTTTGCTAATAATTGTCCGATTTCGATGATTTTTTTTTTTTTTTTTAGTGAATTTCATTGCCTTTTAAATGCTTATTAGACGTTCTTTTAAATGCATGCTTTTTGAGTTACGCGCAAATAAAATATTATCTTCGTCCTAATTTTTTTCCTGCTTTTTCTGGGAGATATGCTTTAATAAGAGGACTTTAAGCAAGTTTCAATCGTTAGAGCCGTTATGGTGCTGAAGTCTAGATGAAAATATATCTTGCGCAGCCGTTATTGCACACAAGGTGCCTGATATGTCACATAGGCATCGAAAGTAGAAAAACTAGAAAACAAAAAAAATAGATAGGTAACCGTGGTACAGACAGCCAGCCACGCAGACACGCACAGTTGAAAACTGCACATGAAAAATTCGACGCAATCGAATACCTTCCTAACTTATGTGGAAGGAAAGTAAAAAGACTATCATATTTACATAAATATACTTAAGGTATATATATTTTTTATCAAGTATTAGGATCGATTTCATCAAATAATGTAAGTGATTGTGCTTATTGTAAGTGATGGTATATATATATATATATATATATATATATATATATATATATATATATATATATATATATACAACCGTAATTTTTTATTTGTCTTTTAGTCAAATATTAATTTTTTTAAACGGAAATATTCTACTTACTCCAGGTAGAATGAGTCCGCTCTAAAGTTTAATTTAATATTATTAAATAGCTAATCTCATGAGGATGGAGTACATGAATATTAATGAGAAGAACTGTTTTCATAACTGTTTATTATAATTGGATTAACATGATATAATTATTGTACTCATAATTATTATAAATACTTATATTCAGATCTTAATGAAAAGTCTGTTTATAATTTGCAATAAGATTAAAAAAAAGTATTTGACTCGGACTAGTGTGGTGCCGTTGATTAGCATCTCCTCGGTTAGCGAAACGGATGATCTTCGGGATAAGGAATGGTTAAGGAAACGCACGCAGCAAGCCGGTTGCGAGGTTTTTAAAAGAAAAAAAAGAAAATTTTATCACCTTCTCCCTCCCAATTAGATAACAACGAATTCGTTGTGGAAAGACAACACGTACTCGCTATTTTTGTTTTATTTTTGGATCTTGAAGTGCTATGAAAATTTATTAGTCACGGTAATCCACATCAAGGGAAAAAAAATGATAAGAAGAACCCGTGCGTGAAAAAAAACAAATACTCTTCCCGCATCCTTGGAATGTGATTAGATAAACTAAAATGAACTCTTCCTAAAATCCAAGACAAAGGCAGGGTTATTATTGCCTACAAAAATTAACATTACAGTATACTATAGTAATATTCCAAAACATAGTCTTATGCTTCTCGAATCCCAGTTAGTCAACGTTTCGCCATTTTCAACAATTCTGATTTAAGTACAAATACAATCTTGAAGGTCTAACCTGTTGAAAGAAAAACTGATCTAAGTCACAACTTCATTAGTTCGTCGATTTGTTGGTTGTTTTTCAATTTTCTGCCAACCTCAAAATTGTGTCTATTGGCTCGCATAAGAATGTAAGTAATTTTCCAGATGCTCAAAATAAAATTTAGACAATTCTTAAATTTTTGGAGCATAAGGATAGTATGGAGTCCTTCCTTTCCCTTTAACGTTCCTTACATCTCCCAAACAACCTGTGTTATATGCAATGATACTCCTTCAAGATCTCTTCCTTAAAGCGTTAAAGGGGCCTACCTAGCTACCTTAAACTTTCCTTACACTTACTACAACCTGTTTATAACTTATAGGAAGTGCAATTTTTCTTATTATTTTAGTTTTAATGTAGTAACAAAAAAGTGTTTTTTTCTTGGATAATGATTTTATTGGAATATTTAAACGAAGATGTAAATAATGTAAGATGCCATTAAAAAAAAAATTTAGAGGACATAAAAAATGTATTTAACTTGAAAAAAGATAATTATGTAAAAAAAAAATCTACACACAATATACATTTTTAGTGAACACAACTTCCCTTCAAACATTTCTTTATTTTCGTTACATTAACCGACGTTTCGAAGTCTTCCTTCGTCTTCAGGATTTTATTTTTCTGAAATTCCAATATACAACAAAAACACCACAAATAGTTTTAAATATGACTTTATATTTTTACTAAATTATTTCAAGAACAATATAATTTCTTTATTCATATATATTAGGAGATCCAGTCATTAATAACAGGAGGAGCAATTATATTTACTTCGTGTTCACTTCACAAGCCACAATTGAAACTAAACGACAAAATATCTGTGGATAATTATATACAAGCAGAATGGTAATTTATTAATTAATGAGAGGTATATTGTATCTTTATACATGCGTTGTATATAAATATTATTGTATCTTCGGTTGTATGTATATATATATTGTGTTTGTGTAATGTAGGTTGTTGTTTCATTATTTAATTTTCAGAAAAATATCCTGATGATGGGGCCACAGTTGACGTTGTTAGAATTGGACTTGTGAAGCAAACACGAAATAAACATAACTGGAAAGTCTTGATTGCTCTCTCCTTTTATTAATATAATTTCGTACTTTAGAATTGCTATCATTGCCTATATTAATAGATGGAAGTACAAATTATATAATATATGTTTAAACATTATTAAGTTGTAAAAATACAAATTATGAAAGACAATTTTTTTTACTCTTGTTTTTTTAACATTTCTATTTCCAATTCCTTTTTCCTTTCAGCGGATATAGTTTCCATTTGTGATTTCTTCAAGTCTTCTTTGGCAATTTTCTTCATTAAAAAAATCACCAATTGCATTAATTATTAAACTAAATACAAGAAGGTTGCTGAAAATTGTAACAGTCCCGTTACCTCCTTTCTTTAATAGATCCTTTAATACGTATTTCCGCCATTGTTTAAGAGGAAGAAAAAGGAACATCTCTGCAATCAAATTGGCTTAAAGGAGACCTTTATCATTTATGTTTATTAAAGGTTTCCTTTATAGAGGAACTAAAGGGGAGATAAAGGAATGTCTCTGCATACCTCCCTAAGTGCCGTAAATAAATCGGTAAAAGGGTAATCAAATATACAATACTTCAAAGATAAAGATTGGCCACTATCCACAACCAGTAATACAGCGAGTGCTTTCTGGTTCTTATAATGAGCAAAGTTAAATATGGGATTGCTGATAATATACAATTTAATAAAATTCTATAACATGCTAAGTGTGGCTGATGGTTCAACTATCCCCTTTCACAAGTGAAAAATGCGACCGCTTTTTAAAAGCTGTCATTGAGGTCAGATATAAGTGTAACAACTTTCAAATCAAATCAGTTGTTAGAGGGAAAGTTAAGGGCGCAGAATCAGCAGCCAATAAAAAAAAATAAAATAAAAAAATAAAGATCCTTGCGACTCCTAATAAACAGTTTTATATCGAACGTCTAGACGCAAGATAAACATAGAATAAGAAGAAAAACAAGTTAGGTGTCAGGTGTTCCTAAATTTTCCGTTAGATAAGAGACATCTCCTGTTCTCTTGGCCGACAGCAGGAAAATGGAGGAAGGACCTGAAATAGTTGTTTAAATCATAAATTGTATTATTTTAGAAAATTAAATGGATACGACTATCATAACCGAATAAGGTAACAAATCACATGAAGTGGTCACAAACACATCCTTTGATTACGATTACATTTTATTTATTATTATTGAGAGTCGATCGAGATAAGTAGAGTAAATATTTTAATATACATAAAAATCAAATATGATGTATAAGAAAATGATCACATAACAGACAGCCAGATAACATAAAATCAGATCTGCTGACATCTTGCTCGACTGTCAGAAAAACTTTTTGAAGCGTGTGCAAGAAAATGTGATTATCAAATAAAAACAAATTGAGGTTTTTCTGTGGACAACGTTTTTTGAAAAACACGTGATAACATACCAGTTAAATTATTTTATAAAATGAATCAATTTAGTTTAAGAAATAATAGACCTTATTAATCACACAATAGATTAATAAATAAAAAATAACTTATCTAGCCAATATACTAAAGAATAGTTTAAAAATGGTCAACAAATTTATAAAATAGGGTCGAAACGTTACCAAAAAAATAATATATTGACTAGATAAATTAGTTTTTATTATTAAATGTATTGTAGGATTAATAAGGCCTATTATTTCTTAATTAAATTGATCAATTTTATAAAATAATTTAGATTCTCATTGATATGAACAATAGTAATATTGTTGTTGACACCATTAAAAAAAATCGCGTAGTTTATAATGTTTACCGACCCTCCGAATTTAGTTCGAATCGGTCAGAGGGTTCCTGAATTATCGGATGTTAACCTTTCAAAAAATTTTAGGCTTGGAATCTGTCAAAAAAATTTATTTTTAGATTCGCCTGAAAATTTGAATATAGATTGTTGTCGTTTTTCTAAGTGCTAAAAAGAAATCTGACGTCAGGTCTCACTGATTTTTTTAAATACTCCACTCAATAGAAGAATTGAAATGCTCTTGATATATCTTGATAAATTTGGTTAACAAAAATTGAAAATTATCTTGCAAGAAAAGTGAAATAACTTTAAAAACATAACCTGTTAGTTTGTTTTCAGCTCATGGTCTGTACTTTTCCTAAAATATACACATGAGTGATCTAACAAGGGGAATGCATGTTGTGTTCGTCGCCGATTTTGATCAACATTATTTTTTGTATTCCTACAACGGAAAAAATCAATAAGTGTTCAAATGTTCCGTCGTCCAATGGTGCAGAGAAAAAAATAAAACACGTTGAAACTGTTTTATTTTATATCTCAAGTTTGGAAAACGATATCGACATTATTTTCCAGCAAACATTGGTTTTTCAAAGAATATTAAAGGAAAATTAATTATTTTTTGGTAATTTTTTTTAAATTAACTAAACTCATAGATTTGTTTTTACACCAAAAAAACTTTTAAGTTCATAATATCATCGAAAACAAAAAATTACTTTTTTCACTTCCGAGGGGTTTCATAATTTTTAAGCTACGAAAATACGGTTCATTATGATGCTTTTTCCGAATTCGATATTTTTTAAATCTTTAGAAAGATGTGATTACCAAATTAATAAAACTTGTGCTTTTTTTTACAGATAACATTTGTTGTAAAAAATAATAATATTTAAATATTAGAGTGATTAAATTTTTTTAATAAATGATATATATTATTTATTATAAATGCCTTTAAAATAAAAAATAAATTACGTGACATGGCGGATTCGCCCTTCTTCAATGGAGCGCCTTATATGTAATGACAGCAATATTCTTCTATGGAGTGAAGTATTTAAATATAATAAGATATATTATACAATATATATATATATATATATATATATATATATATATATATATATATATATACATATTTATATGTATTATATCTGATTTGGTTTATTATATCATCCTTCAAAAGAAAAAAAAAAATTGTGATATGGCGTATTCACTCTTTTTCTATGGAGCGCCTCATCCAATTCAATCAACGTTTAAAATTGCTATAAAATCGTTAAAAAAACTTGTTTTACCCCGAGACTTTAATTTGATCGTTAAAAGCAAAAAATGAGAAGATGTGCTCGCGAACGGAGACATTGACATACTCAACAAAATTCTTAATTTAGAAAAAAATTAATAATTCTAATTTATTTATTTAATTAAAAAAATTAATCACGCTAATATTTTAATATTATTTTTTTAACTACAAACGCCATCCGCAAAAAAAACAACTAAATTTATATTAATTTAGTAATCACATCTTTCTAAAGATTGCAAAAATATCGAATTCGGAAAAGCATTATAATGAACCGTATTTTCGTAGCTTACAAATTTGAAAACCCCTCGGAAGTGCAAAAAAGTATTTTTTTTCTTTTCGATGATAAAAAAATACCAAAAAAGAATTATTTTTTAAAGTGTGCATTTTTCCTTTAATATACTTTTTTTATATAGGCCCATTGGACGAAACAGTTAAGCACTTACTGATTTTTTCCAATGCAAAAACACCAAAAAAATGTTGATCAAATTCGGCGACGAACACAACATGCATTCCCCTTGTTAGATAATTCATGTGTATATTATAGGAAAAATACAGACAACGTACAAGATACTGAATGAATATTATTCTTGCTGAGTTCTGCATTTCAGGAAAAACTTATGATAGGGCGAGTATGGTATAAAGAGGGGAAGGGTTATATTGAGACCCCTGGTTCAATTCTGTTATAGTAAAAATATGTTGACCAATCTTAGTATGACTAGAAAGCGAAACAGCTTTAAATGATCTTAGAAATTTTATTGATTTTGTAATGTGCATAATTTGTATAATTGTAAATGCATTTATTTTATTAATGATATTTTATAAAATTAAGTGTTTTTCACTTTTTATTTATTTTATTTTTTGTTTGTGCTGTTGCGATTACATACATATTAATGAACCTGAACTCTGAACTCTGAGCTCATGTCGTTCCTCATGGTCAGTTTCAACGTGGAACATCCTTGAAATCGATAAGAAGTGCTTAATGAATCTTTCACGTTTTTTATATTTTGGTTTAGGGAAGAGAAAACTTATGATTTTAAAATATTTCAAGATTTTTTTTTTATTCCTGAACCACCGATCTGAATTCGATAACAATTCCTTGGGATAAAAGAGGCATATCCAAAAAAAAATATATATAATAGAAACAGTTAATAATTGCATGATAAAAATACCAGCAGCATTTTGGCCTTTCGTAACGTATGAGGCTCTCATGGGAGTTTTTCTCAGAAGTGTGATCAATTAAAACAATTGATACAGATAATTAACAAGTTAATAAATAAATCGATTTGTGAGCTCTTGCTTACCTTGTCCATACTACATTTATTTACTCTTCAGATTTGCTTTTTAATCTCGGAACAATGGATTATTGGAAACAACATATGACTCATTGTTTTCATCTTTGGACCAGTTCTAAAGTTACGGATTGATAAATGATTTGTCACTTCTATAATTTTGTTTTTATTGAAAAATAATTTCGAATGTTATACATTCATCTACAGTTCTAAAAACAAACAAAAATTCAAAAATAAGCATAATACATGTATTTTGAATTGCTTATTTTTGAATTTTTGTGTGTTTTTAGAACTGAAGATGGATGTATTACATTCGAAACTAGTTTTCAATAAAAACAAAATTATAGAAGTGGTAAATAATTTATCAATCCCTAATTAGATTGATCCTTCTTTACCACCACGCGGATGTCAACTGACTTCTAAAGTTTTTTATGTACCATGATGTGTGTTATTTAGATTATTTCTCTCTCACAGTATATAAATGTGTTTTGCGATTTTCAAAACCCAAGTGATAATAAACTCATCAGCAATATCATGTTATGCCTTGCGGTTGATATGGAATCTAAAGAATGTTTTTATAAAGGTGATTTCAATGATGAAAATACCCTTGAAAAGTAAATATAGACTGATTCCGATACAGAGTATGATATTGAATCTATTAATGTGATGGAATATTTGATATTCCATTCTCCAGGACAATATATGCTTTTATTTATGATACACCAAAGTAATGTGTCCTCCTTGCTTATCTTATTGTCCTCTTATTATATGTTATTGCCTAGAACAAAATCAATTAAAAATTATCCTAAAATTATGAAAAAAAGTTCATAATTTGCTTGAATCTCTCAACATATCTAGTAGCGTGAACGGGAGTGATTAACATGCTTCTAATGTGAGCCCCAAAATTTGGGTGTGCACGTGTGTGTAACTGCACGTAGCCAGTACGATAGTAAACTATTTACGATGCAGTACGATAGTAAACTACTATCATATGGTGTTCTTCGAGATTTTGTATTATGTAATATTAGTATTCTAATAAAGAAGGAAGTAGGACAACCGCGATAAACGAGCAACACTATTTTTAAGGTGCTGGAATGTGAATGAGATATACTCGTGGTAGGTTATTGCCAGCTTCCAGTCGGTAAGGCATGTATAGAAAAAAATTACATGTGTGTGTGTAATTTTATATATATATATATATATATATATATATATATATATATATATATATATATACTTACATATAAGATACATATTGAAATAAAAAATTATTAATTTGATGGAACAAAATCAATGAAATTTTCAATGTATACAATATTATGTTCATTTCGTCTTAAACCTATTCATTTGTTTGGATTGCTATAAAAGATTTTTTCTCTGAATTCTTCGCGTTTTTCACGTATTTATGCCAACCGCTACACACCTCTTACAGTATATAAAAACCTGTCAATAGATAATGAAAATGAGAACTCCTAAGAAAAAGGGGAAGACGAAAACAAAGATTATTTTTTAAATGACGATTTGGTTTCAAAAGACTTAAAATTTGCAGAATAAGTGATATATAGAAAACTATTATCTTCCACTATCTTTGCAAATTAAGCAAATATATTAACGTTATATATTTGCATAATAAGCAAATGTAATATTTTTTTTTTCATTTGCATAATAAGCTAATATAATTATATATGTTATAATTATCTTTGCACAAACAGAGAATAAATGTGCAATTAATAGTTTGCTCTATATTAATAGGAAGTATATTGAGTAAATATTTTTATTCCTTCATATTATTGCACAAGTGTTTACAGGAAAAATTTACGCTCTAAGACTAATTGCATATTTTATAATTTATGTTCAAAAGGAAAAAATATGTTGGTCGAAATAATGTTACCTAGAATTCATAAGAAATTTTCTGACTGACTTTACTGATTTACGAACGTATTTATCCTCTTTTGTTTCAGATATAAACCTATAAAATTGATGAGGGGTTTAGTAGATTGTAATAATTAATAGAACATTATAAAATTAACAACGCTCAAAATTCTTCTCAAGACATACAACATACGGAAATAACATCAACCTGAAACATTTTCGTTGCAAGTATAATGAATAAAATAAAAAATCGCAATAATTTTAACAAAATATTTATTAGCATAATAATTTTAAAACGCTTAAGGATAGCTCGAAGAACCATTTAGAGTGAATTAAGGAATACTTATTTGCTGTCAGGAATTTCCCAGTAAGGAGTTGGCATTTTGGCATAAGATATATTACCTTTGGGTAGTCGAGTTCGCTAGTTGAGCGGAATAAAAGCAAAAATAAAAGCAGAATAAAATAAGACGGATGAAAGCTTTTAATTTAGCAGAGGAATAATGCTGCAAATTATCCTTACCTAGTCAACTAAGAATTAATTTAAATCTAGGTAATTTATTGCTTATCCACGTTTTTCGCATTAAATCTACGATGTATGAGAAGTACTCAAATGTATTTAATAGCCAACACCCACCCTTGACATTTGAGTCGAGTATTCCCGTCTCGTAAGCAATTTAATAATAATTATTATTTAAACTATAAATTATAAGTGTAATATCGATTTGTATAATAGTATTCTTAAATGAGAACATACAGTCTATACATAACGATTAAGAATTTAAATGCGCCACATATTGAAGAGAATCCACGATATTAGGGACCGTCGAAAGAAAAGGAGGAATGAGGTATCATAAATAGAAAATTTCGTGCTAAGGAACAGATCAAAATGGGATCCACGAATTAAGGGACTAAAGGAGGCGAAAAGATAAGAAATGATTGACGGGAGCTTTTGAAATGTTGTTGGAAGAAAAATCGAAAATATAAATCCTCGAGACAGAAAAACCTGACAAAATAACATTAAAGCGAAAAGAAGATTCCTGAAATAGGGTCTCTTAGTTATCTAAATTACAAGGCTAGTTATATTTACAAATTTCACGCTGATTTTAAAAATAATTGGGTCTGTTATAAATAACGAAATACGTCAATCTCAATGCATAACCGAATTGACGATGTCGCCGTCTGTGAATACCATATCCAATCAAGGGGAACCGAGAAACAATGAAAAAGGAAATGATTACGGACCTTGACTCACATGGGGCTGACTAGCTAGGCATCATGGATGTAGAAACAGCCATCAGTAGTAAAGGTCTAAAGAATGGACGGCATAACATCAGGACTGTCCATGTGAAAGGAACAAACGTAATGAAGAAACTCATTAAAATTATAATAGATTAATGGATGAAAGGGCCTCAGATGTCGAGGTATTGGTAATACCTTACACGTACAGGAGTGATAGAAATATCAGCATATGAAGCCTTTCCGAGATGATTCGGTATCAGGCGAGGAGATGTGATCTTACGTTATTATATTCTCACTAGCTCTAGAAAAAGAGATAAGAATAACGTATAAAAAAACAGAATGTCGGTATGGAACTTAAGGGTACAAGCGGTATCCTTGGAATTACGTTTGTAAACAAGGAGGGTGGGGCTTGCTCAGACTCTGATAAAAGAAGAAGAATAAATCGGCTAATAAATAAATAAGGATACAATTGGCAATACACGACTGAACTTAGCAAAATATGCAAATTATGGCACCAAAAGGGAGCAAAAGACGACATGACACTTCTATGCACAACCGCCTTTTCAAGAATATGGGTTGGTCGACCAAATCTCTTAAAGTTTTGTCTCTCCAAACTATTATTTACCAATCAAGCTCCGGTGTTGATTGAGCGGTATTCAACCGTCTTCTCCACATTCGAGGTATAATGAGCGAACCTGTTTGAGCGAATCCTTGAAGGATTGTAACTTCTATCGAATATTATTTATTTCACTATATCTTATAGATTTTATTTTGCTTCCTCACTACTGAAAATATGGAAGCCTTGTTTTCATGCAGGTATTGAAAACAAATTATGACCTCAGAATGGAAAATTTCCATTCGCATTTTACGTTGTAGGCATCAACGAACAAATTTGGTTTCCTGTCTGTCTGCCAGTAATCAAATCCATGTGTCGGGCGTAATACCTACTATCCGATTTTGATGAAATTTTCAGGGATTGTGCGGTTTGGTACCTAGATTTGATCAAATTCCATTTACTACTTTTACTTACACTAGCGGAAACGATGGCAATATGAAAAATATTTCCCATGACACAAATATTTCTTCCTATTTCGCCAAATATAGAGGAACTAAGTTTTTAAGGAAGATAATTCCGAATTTGATATTGGATTTATGAACATTTCGATTTACTGCTATTATTGAAGGTTTCTATGATATAGGAATCTGTGCCACGATTATCTCTTATACGGATAGATCGATTTTGTTTTGTAGCTCTTTGCTCCTGATGCCTGTCGCACCAACTTCCCGTAACACACATTTCCTTGACATAACTATATTTCGAAAACGGCTCGTCCGATTATGCCCTAAATTTGGAAAAGTAGGTTTTTAAGGACATTATAAACGCATTCGAAAGTTAATTAGGTTTTGAACTTTGTACACTTGTTATAAAGTATAAGATATAAGCTTACGTTCCTGGAAATTGGTTTACCTTAGTTTAGTTTTTTGATAACTCGAAAACTATACATCTCTTTGACATTCCAGGTTGTCATTTGAAAGATAATATAAATGTCTATAAAGTTAAATATATTTAAAAAAAATAATCGAACTAATATTAGTGAAACATATCAACAATTTTTTATTTGGACCTTCGCCCAAAGTGGTAAGCCGGGTCGTACAAGCAGACACACCAGATATTTTAAATCGGGTTTTCGATCGTGCACACGCATTTCGATGTATTCATATTGTTGAAGTTTTCTTCGATATAGGAATCGTATATTAGCTAATCGAGGGTTCTGATTCCTTTTTTTGAATCGGGAATCTGAGGACGCGCAGGTAGATTTTGAGCTATTATTTTTACTTTCTTGTCCGAAGTAAAGGAAATATTGAAATCACGAAATTTTCGGTTTTCACATTTCAACGGAAATATCCATTTTGACCATCCCAAAATCTATTTTGACTAGTTTCGTCGTGACGTTTGTACGTAAGTGAGTATCTCGCATAACTCAAAAACGGTTAGCCATAGAAAGCTAAAATTTTGTATTTAGGATTATTGTAAAATTTAGTTCTGAACCTCCCTTTTTAGTCGCTACATGATTACCGGTATTGGTACTTTACTTGAAGGTCATCTTTGATTTTATAAAAAATTATATTAAAATATAATGCAAAACTACTCAAATTTAGGTAGGTCTTCAGTGGCACCATGAAAAATGTTACTCATGATTAGGTGAGTGGAAAATCTTATGACCATGGGATGAGTTGGATTAGAAAAAACTGAAGATATTACACGGATTCAAGGTTTAGCCATCATCATCAAGGAAACTGTTGGTAATCATCAGAAAAACATAATTGCTCATTATATGAAACCCATTCGGAATCGGTTACACAATAAATGTAATACAGCAATTACAAATCGGCTAAGTAATGATTAAGAAACTAGCAATTAGACATGATGATGATAACGATTTTTAATGAAGTATAAATCAAAGTATTTCAGAATAGATATTTATGTCGGTTTAAAGCCTGTTATTATATTATCTTTGAAATCGTTTCTAACAGGCGAAGATAAAAATAAAAAAAAAAAAAACATGAGGGTTATTAAAAACAGCATTATTATTTAAAATAACCATAAATTGTGATCAAATATTTTTAAATATATCAATCTGGTCAACCATTTAAGGCGCTAATCTGTCACCCTTAGAGAATTCGAGTTACGTTTCCGCACCCCACTTGATGGATTTCCAATTATCGTTCGTAGATGAAATGTCCAATCCTTTTTCTATAGTTTCAAGATACTTCATCATTAACTCTTAAATATTGTTCTCTGCACAATTTTAGGCATACAACTTACTAGGGTACTGTTTGACGGAACCAATTAAAAGGTTAAAGATACCAGTGAAGGATCGACAGGGTGGGATAAGGGAAAATTTCTCCCTCCCAAAATAACCACTGAAAAAAAAAACTACTGCCAATTTAAAATATACCTGATGGTACCAATGCTCGTGAATAATTGTGATAAATCATCATTCATTGGGTAGGAATAATTATCAATTGTAATTACACTATTATTAATTCAAATAAAATAAGTTTGTTTAACTTGCATCGTATTATTATTTTTTAATCCTGAGGAAAACTCAAAGCTTATTTACATGATGGTCTAGTGGTTAATACGTTGGACCCGTTTAAATGGAATCCCAATAAAGGTCAAACTAGTTTTTAATTGGTTCAAACTATCATTTATCATTGTGTTATTAATTACTGAGATATGCCAATTGCTCCTGAACAGAGATGTGACAACACAACCATTTAATTCTACATATTATCCTGTCCATATTCCCTTATTAATATACATTTCAAATTAAAAATGATTGATTCCTCAAAGGAAGAATAAACAGAAATATATATATATATATAAAACTATAGCGTAATCCCAACCTGCTCTTAGAGTATCTCAAATTCTGTGGTCACCCTGACAAAGGACCGGAACAAGGAGTGAATTTCGAGGGTGGCAAAGTTCGAGCGAAATTTTATCTTTATGCTAAGTAAAAAAATATTTGTTTCTGCTCTTTGATTGTGTTGACCTCCATTCAGTCAATATTAATGTTAGGAGATGAAGTTATTTATTTCGAAATATACAACATATAATACTGTGGACTTTTATTGGAGAAGGAAGGAGAAGAAGTTCTGTGCCCTCATAGTTCCCTCCAAAAAACTACCTCTGGATCCGCCCCAGAAAGTTACCAATGATTAGGTTCAAATAAAATAATAATAATAAATTTAAAATAAAATATACAACCACGTAGAGTTATAGAATCCTCGTTGAGTGCAGAACAATATGGATTCAGGCCAAACAGATATACCTAGAATTTCATATTCATAATAACATAACTTTCACAGAAAGTAATAGAAAGAAGCAAGGAGACCATACTTCCACTGTGGACTTATGTGGTCGCGCATTTGACAGGGCGAAAAAATAACAAAAGCCTTGGAAAAAATAAGGAGTTGACATAATAGGTCTTCGAAAGGCAACCCAAAGTCTCTATAAGAGCCAAAGAAATGCTGTGAGGACATGAAATAACATAACAGAAGAGCTCACAACTAAACAAGATTTCAGGTAAAAGCGCAGCTCAAATCAACTGCTTTTTACGTTGGTGCTGGATGACGTCCTAAAAAGAAGACAAAAAACATGAGATGTACAAACAAAAATGTAAACAAAAAAATGTAAACAAAAAATAAACTGAGTAACTTAGCTCTTGGGCCAGTAGAGCAGCAAAAATTATACCGTCCACCTATAAAACAAAACAAAAAATACTGGCACACCCAAAACCTCAATTTGGATATAGGCATCCGAGACCTGCAGACCTCTTCTCTTTGTTCGCTTACGTAGATGATCTGTTGCATTATGGAAACACTGGACGAAAGCTCTTTTTCAACCTTCTTATCTTTCAATAAAAAATATAAATGTAATAATAAAGGTAATAAAGTAATGTAAATGGCTGAACTAACATTTGAATAATTAAATCCAAACAATTGGCAAGGCGTTTATTAATCTACTTGGTAAATGAAAACTAATTAAAACCTATAATCATGATACAGCGATTGAAATTCTGATTCGCCAAATTGTGACAATGACAAATCATTTGCTAATTCACCTTCAGGATTGTCAATCATTCAGACTGATGTACCGTCGCAACGGTTTATAACTTTCATCTCCTTAAGGTGAAAAAAGAAATACTTTTATTCAGGGAAAGTAAATATTAAATTTAAATTTGGCAATCAGAATATTAAATTGAATAATAAATTGTTTCAATATTTCATGTTTGAATACAAACATAACGTCATATAATTTCCAAGCATTGGACGTAAAAATACGGGAATTAAATGATTTTCTAGCTTTAAGACTGATTTTAATAGCAGTGTACTCAACCGTATTCCATGAACAGTGATTTTGACATTCAGTGAAGGCTTGCGTGATCAGACGAAGCCAAAAATTCTTGAGAGCAAACAAAAGTGATACCTATTTTATCTTTTTACTAAAAAAACAACGACAATAGTTTACTCACCTGAGGAACTTACTCCTCAGAATATATCAATAGAAACTAAGTCTGATTCAAACTTCGATGCCCCTCCTCAACTGTTTAACTTAGAACTCCATGAACGAGACTTACTTTCGAAAAACATACCATTCTATCTAAATTATAAAAATCGAATATTCCCCCTTTTTTTATTTAATTTCTTGCCGAATAGGGTTGTAGCTTTTCTTTTTTTTTATTTTAAACAAAGCTAAAAAACAAAATTTAATATTTAAATCGCGAAAAGGCAAGAAGTTCCACACTTATTTTGCACTTTGCAATTTTTAAATTTTACAAATAACGTTAAGATCTTTATTACACTAAATATGCATAAACTGAATTTAAAATATACAATCAGTTGACATCCGCATGATGGTATAGAAGGATCAATCTAATTAGGGATTGATAAATTATTTACCACTTCTATAATTTGGTTTTTATTGAAAAATAGTTTTGAATGTTATACATTCAACTTCAGTTTTAAAAACACAAAAATTCAAAAATAAGCAATTAAAAATATAGTTTGGTATTATTATACATATTAAATTTAATATGTATTATAGATATGTATATGCAAAATAATACCAAACTGTATTTTGAATTGCTTATTTTTGAATTTTTGTGTGTTTTTAGAACTGAAGATGCATAACATTCGAAACTAGTTTTCAATAAAAACAAAATTATAGAAGTGGAAAATACTTTATCAATCCCTAATTAAAATATACAACAGACCTAACACATAAATAAATAATAAGATTTAATTGAGCACATTTAGGTACCGAAAGGAAACGAACAGACTTTGTGCACGCTATAATGAGCAACGAAGTGATTTAAAATGAATTTCATCTTCAAGCAGATATAAAATTACTACACTCCAAAATTATCGAATATACAGATGTGAAAGGAACCATTACCCACTTTATGAACCATGGATTTTGATTACTTCATATCGCTAAAGTCAGATGACCTAAAAAACCTGCAGATTGAAGTGGGATTACTTGGCAAAAATAGGCAAAGCTATCTCAGGAATCACTGCCACAGTACTGAGATAGTAAGAGCCAAGGTTGCGATCTGAAATGATTTAAGAACAAGGTTGATTAGGCTACTAAGTTGAAAAGCGCTGGGGCGGATGGAGTGGAAAATAGACTAAGCGGCCGCGTAGGACCCTAAGGATTTTGGAAATGACCGAAAAGGGTCAAAAATACTCCATAAAATAAATTAAAAAATAAAATGACAAATTTATGGCCGGACTAAGCGGCAGCGTTGGGCGCCACTTGCCATGATCCGCCCATGGGAAAGTGTGAAGATTTATATATCTGTAATGAGTATAATCTGATTATTGTAAACAGCAAGAAATAAGTCCAAAGGATTCTTTATCTTTTATTTATTCATTTTTTCATTGCATTTCTTAATATTATTACTATTTTTAATTAACGGAATTGGGTTCAAGAATACTTATTATAGTATTCAATTTCACGTATCTGCAAATAATTTAGATCGCTCAACCTTAATGAAAACTACCTACTGGTATGTCATATATGATATAATGTAAATGCATTATGTGAAACGTGAAAACTGAAAAGAGATACGAAGTAAAACGTATTTGTTAGTAAAAAATATTTCAAATATCTTTATACTGCAAAGCTTTTCAGAATTGATTTTGATATGTTGATCAAAACTTTTTAAGTCAATTAAGCCTTTGTCGTTTTAAATATATTTAAAACATAAGACTTCATAGATAACATTAAATATAGACTCCTTTATATATATATATATATATATATATATATATATATATATATATATATATATATATATATATATATACACACATATGTGTTGAATAGGAAGTGGTCACTCAAAAACTAATCAAGGCAATTGAGTTCTAATTGTACCATCGTGAAGTAGTCGAAATTCCCTTTAAGAAGTATAGTTTGGTTTAACTTTAAATCCAGTGTAAGGAGGCTTTCGGAGGGACTAATAGTAAACGTTTTTCTCACATCTTGTTGCTGGGCTACAGATATTCCACCTTCAGAGAAACTTTTTTGTTTATGAGGATTTTATTTCGAGTGAATGTAGTTGAGATTTCGTTTGGAGTTAATCTGGAATTGGCACTGATTTGTTAATTAGTTTGATGTGGAATTAAGGTTTCCCCTACAGAGAATTATTTTGAGAATAAAATTTATTAAATTCATTTAGTTTCTAGTCAATAAAATAACACAGAAGTATAGAATAAAATTAGTTGACATCCGCATGATGGTATAGAAGGATCAATCTAATTAGGGATTGATAAATTAGATTAATATAAATCAGTGATTTATATTTATTTAATATGATTTATATTATATTAATTTAATTATATCTGATTTATATAAATATCTGATTTATATTAATCTAATTTAATATGCATAACACCAAATTATATTTTGAATTGCTTATTTTTGAATTTTTTGTGTGTTTATAGAACTGAGGATGAATGTATAACATTCGAAACTAGTTTTCAATAAAACAAATTTATAGAAGTGGCAAATAATTTATCAAACCCTATAGAATAAAAAGCTTCTTTTTGAAATTAGATAAGATTTTGCCAAACCAATATTTGAAATGAAACTATCCCGGAAAATAAAAATAAACATTGGCAAATCAAAATGAATAATGCTTAAAGATTTAAAAAAATAAAATTATTTTACCACAGCACTAACAAAAAAAAATACAAAAAAATACAATACATCAAATAAAAATATTCTCATTAAAGTATTTTTCCCTTACGCTCATGATATATTTTGAATTTTTTATTTTAGTTCTATGGTAAAATAACTTTCTCCTTTTAAATGTTTAAGCATTAGTAATTTAACTTCGGCATGGTATAGTTTAATTTTTTTTTTTTTTCAGGGACAGTTTCATTTCATATTTAATTTCAGAATTGTTTGGTTAATTAACATATATTTATTTGGTAAAGTTTTGATTTATTTACACAGATTACACAGCTTTTCATTCTGAATTTCCGTGTCACGTTATTGACTGGAAAAAAAATTAATATCATAAATTTCATTCTTAAAGCATAAATTTCATTGATTAAAGCAAACCTAAATTCCAACACCGAACTAATTAATAAATCCGGTGCCAATTCTTGGCCAATCCCTGTGGAAACCTCAATTTCATTCATACTAAATTAAAGCTTAATAAACGGCGAAATTTTCCTGGAAGTGGGCTATCTGTGGCCCCGTAGAGGAATGAGAAAAACATTCAAAAGTAAAGTGCGATTTTAAAAATAAAATAATTCTTTTCGCAATTAGCCTTCTCGAAAGTCCTCTTGCAATGGATTTAGCTAAGCCAAACTAATGGGAGTTTACATCACGATTGTGCAATTGGAACTTAATTAAATTGAATAGTTTTTGAGTGATCGCTTCCTTTTCACCAAAAAACGTGACTTACTTATAAAGACATAAAACTTTAATTTTCTCTTTATCTATGTGGAATTGGACCATGGCTTATATGAACTTTTTTTTGGGTGTGTATGTATATATATATATATATATATATATATATATATATATATATATATATATATATATATATGAAATGATTTATAAATTAATAAACAAACGAATATTTCATCAGACAAACAGATTCTACAAATCTTTTACCGAATGAATTAATCATGATATTAATGTGTAATAGAAGGAGCATGTAAAGGCCATGTGAAACTTCCTCATTACGATCCCAGACTTTAACAAATGATCATAGGAAAAGTGAACTATCTGCTTTTGTGTTTCCGAATGCTAAACACAACAAGTACATCATTATATTATTAACAGTTTTACATTTAATTATAATTAATAAGGTAAATAAGTAAATAATAAATACCAAAATGACCAAAAACTTTCATATAATAAATCACAATAGCCAGTATAGCTTTGTAAAAGTTGATTTGAAACTTTTTCAGTCCTTATTAGTTTTTTTTGTTCACATTGTAAGGATATTACTTCAGGCAGAATTATTTGAACATTTTTTCCAAGTATTAAAGGAAATTATTTACGAGTAAGTGAAACTCGTCGACTTTCAAATTCGATAACAAAGCGTTAATATTGCTATTTAATTTTATTGACGTTTTGATTTAGTTTATATTAAGTTTCTGTTATTAAATTATCTCTTCAGTGTCCCTTATCACTAATTGTAAAAAATTAAATCAAGTAAATAAATAAAAATAAAAAGATGCTTTTGTGGTATACTCGGTAAGAAACTAACCATTTCATTTACTTCTTAATAGAAATGTGTTAATAACATTACCTTCTTTGTAAGGACATGAACGAAGACCACCTGATTTCTAAATTTGTCTAAAAAACAGTCTTAAAAACAGCGTCCCATGGGATTACTACGATACGAATAGAAGCGGCACCGATAGGAATCCACCCTGTAGGGATTGATATTCATTTCAAAAAGGAAGTACCTTTTAAGATCAGGTTTGTAAACTGCAATCCTCTCCCCTCCCATCCAATCATAGTTGGAGAACATAAGATTTTAGTCCCAATTGAATTTAATAATCAATGGAATAAAAAATGTAAAGTTTTTGGGTATATATGGTAACGAAAAAGCCACAAAGCTACGGTTATACTTGTTAAGAAATCATTTAATACAGTAATACAACTAATTAGTTAAATTTGATGAATTTCTCAAAATATATACATAGTGGCGAGCTTTTTTATTTTCCTGCAGTTCAAAGAAATCCTACAGTAATGTTTAAAATTTTACAATTTTTATTTGCCTTATCCATGGAACACCTCGCTTAAAATTTAACTCAGGCTTAACCTCAGAAACATCTCCAGTATCACTCTTCTGAACTCTGTCTTGCTATTGATAACAAGCAAGAAGATCTTAATAGAAATAGTCCTTGGGCCTAATTAAATCCAATAAAAATGTATTCCTTCCTTTCCATCCTTCTCCTTAACAACTCCCTAATCTAAACTGCCCTACTGTCAAAAATCTGATATATTTGATCCAACCCTTTCCTGAAAGGAACAAATATTCCTAATTTACACCCTTTCAGCTGCTATTTTAAGATAGTCTTATTACTCCCTTCATCTCCCTTCTACAAAATTAGCACCATCCAACTTATTTTCTGGTTTAATTATTTCCTTTACTTCGAAAACGGTACAACGGTATTCGCTGGAATCTCAGGTGAACTAGAAGTCGAGCTGAAAAGATAATTAAAATGTTGTCTACGATTTATTTGCGGGATTCCAGAGATAAACACATTTCATAATACTGCGAGCTAAACCGGCTTTTCCCTGACCAACAACGTAAATAAATTTCATCGTATATGTATACTATCTATTCCCATCTAACTTTAACTCATACCTTCACAGGCTTAAAACCCACTTATAATGTCAGTAATATTGTAAATAAATTTAAAAATTTATTAGCATACCCATGCGAGAACTTCCTCATTAAATATCTATCCTTCTTCTCCCTAATACATTCGAAGTATAAGTGATGTTGGGGAAACATTGTTATTCGTTAAAAGCAATATAATATTAACAAGAAAGTTTATTTAATACACACATTTGGTCTTAACGATTATGTTGAAGTAACAGTTATTTAATACTTAAGTAGTTTGCCCTACTGGAAAATATTCCTTCAGTTTATCAGTTAAACAATAAAACTGAGCTATATCATTTTGTATTTGTAGTATTCATATTAATAGTGTTTATATTAATAGACAAGAGAAAAAACATATAATCCTATCGTTTATAGAAACCTAAAAACCTTTTAGCATAGAAAAAGACGTAATTTTCAAAACGACAATAACAAATTTGCACTATAACGTTTTCCACAATAATTTCACACTTAATAAAAAGTTTGCGTTGACAACTTGCTTCTACTAGTATGAAGTTGTCATATGTGGCCCTATATCGTGCGTTATCTTATAAAATGATAGATTTTAGGGCTTTAAAACACAGGACAAAATACATTCTGTGGAAGAGAATATGGATATTAATATCCGCGTCGAAATCTTTAAAATCCCCGTCTGAATCCGCCGACTCACCACCGCCGGAATATTGAAACATTCTAGATCTTTCAATCACTTTCATTAAAGTTTTAGTATGTATTTATAAATCGAAATTGGGATTCGCCAGTTTTCCTTCTTTTGAAACCTCGTTTATCAAAACCCATCGCTCCCGAGAGCTGGAAAAGGTATCTATAGTACCGTATTAATTAATATATAGTAGTTATTGTAAATAAATTAGGATGATTTACTGGCCCATTAACGTCTAATGAAACATCTTAATCTACTTCCTCCCTGAATCGATGTATACTTATACGTTTAAACATTTTTTTATTAGTTACTCTGTGATAAGTGTTAATATGATTATTTTTATATACAAAGTGTCAGTTTAATTTGTTATTTTATTTCTATAATTCTGACCAAACTTAATGGACCATAGCATTAAAATCCTATGAACTAAAGGACGTCATGTAATGCTAAGTCTTTATGCTTAGGTTAAAGAAAAATCATCCAATTGTATGATAACGTTAAATAAACCAACAACGGAATAAGTAAATAAACGATGCCGTAGAGAGCATTTACCTGGAAGATAATAATTTCCTGAACCGTTAATGGTTGGATAACATAAATAAGGAAAACATGTATGTGACTGTGTGACCCTACTAAATGAACCGTCCAAGGAGCTGAAGGAACGGTAGGTCAGCGCGGGACATTCTATAATGCCAGTGTTCCATGTCGAGAATGAGTCATGCCAAGGACAGGCATGTATCCAACTTTTGGGTTTTTCTAACATCATTGTAAGATTCCATAGTCAGTGGAAAATTTACGTTTGAGAAACTTATTCAGAATTAGCTTTGTTTTAAGAGTTGAGAAGCAGTTGAAGTATTCATTCCAAGTAAACAATGAATAACATACATTTTCATGCATTAAACATAATGGTTAGCATATTCAAATAAAAAATTATTTTTATTCTGAGACATAACGCTCATAAAGAATTGCATAAATGAACTCTGGACTGTTTACACACAATGACTCATCAATTGATCACTGATCACTGAAAAGTGATGCTAAAGTCTTTATTTTTAGAAAAAGGTTTATATTTGCATATACGTCACAATATTACGATATTAATTAAATATAAAATTTGTTTACTGTTGCTAATTAGCACTTAATGAATACATTTCGCATAAATACTCCCATGTTCTGTTTTGAATTCACAATAGGCAAGGAATGTATTGTGAGAAAGCGTAATGAAAAATCCATTTATGGCTTTATTGCCGATTAAGATCATGCACTATTATGTTATCCCAAGCCTAAATTGCGGATCTCAAGAATCTCTACAATAATGTTATGCTTATATTTGTAAACTTAACTGGAACCTTGGTATTTATTCGGACATTGCGACATACATTGAACCCTTCTCCAACATTAGAAAGCATGAATTTCGATCACTTATCGATAAACCATTAAAATTCCGATTCATTAGAGCTCATGTAAATGAAAATAATAAGGTATTTTTAAACTAAACCCAACAAATCAAAGTCTATTCCTTCCTTTTCTATCTTTTTCCCTATTCTAAAACTATTCCACCTTCAAACATTTTGGAATCATGTTTGACCAAACCGTTTCCTGGAATTTTCAAAATTCCAGCTTTTCAATTGCAATCCTCAGAAAGTTCTATTACTCCCTGCTTCTTTCTTAGCACTCCAACTTCCTTACGTCTTTCTTTTATTTCCTTTGCATCGAATTCGGTTAAATAGTCTACGCTGGAATCTCTGAGGAACAAGAAGCCGGACTGGAAAGATCATTGAAATGTTTCGATAAAACGAGATTGAGGCTTCACGAAACAACTGAAATATTCTAATGAAGTCATATCCTGATATCCTTTGTTGTACCACCGTGCCCTTCAACTTTTAGAAGAAAGTTCTTTTGACTTCATTTGACAAGCTTCATTGGCTTCTTTTTACGAACTTGGTAAAAGAAGTACTTTTCATTAATTGAACTGTTTTTTTTTTTTATTTTTTAGGTACTGACTAATTTGATTGTTGTGGAAATCTAAAAATATAATTTCAATCAATTACTTCCGTCCTCCTAAAATAGCCTCCTGTCTGCCTAAGGGTAAATGCACCACTTCTCTTAAGTATGACATAAATATAATTATCCATAAAGATCTTAATATCCCACATATTACATATTGATTTGGTGTGAAATATATGTACACCATTTTAAACTTTTAACCCACACAAACCAACTAGTTCGCAAACTTAATTTTCAATGGGTCACCTTCATTCAAGGCATATTAATCAGAAAGCTTGTCTACTTCTAAATGCAGTTATAAATCACAATAGCATTATGGTTTTCAACGGAAATATACAGAATAAACTAATGTGATTTTATGATACAGAGAAGATTAAAATAAAAAGCTCTATTCAGTTCTATTCTTTTATTAAATCGTATCTCAGCCTTAGTGTTATATTATGAAATCAGTTACAGAGGAAAACACGGTCAATGATCCTTCATCTTCAGCTTTAACCATTATCGATTAAAACTGAAGGCCCTTCCATTGGGTTCAATGTTTCGTGATTCATGCGCGATTTTTGTTTACCACGTCCCAGTTTAGATTTAATTTTTTTTTTTGTTAGAATATCCCAGGGTGGACAGCTTAGTGTCAAGGCTCGGACTGATAACTCCTGGGAGCAGGTTTCAAATTCCAAATTTTTTTTATCGGCCCTGGATCGATTCTGGTGTCCGGCGACCTTCCTGGGTTACACCCAGTCTCGATATAGTATGGACCTGACCTTTCAATGGATCATTAGAAAACCCGAGTAGTTGAGGATGGATACCGACCACTTCACCTCTCCGTACAACCGTTGGTGAACAAGTTCTTCCGTATCGATTAAGTTTCTTTTTCAATTTGCAATCAATTTAGATTTTCATTGTATCAGCCCAGTATTTTTTATGAAATCTAGTGACGCTACTCACAGCACTACTTGGGCAGAAATACGAATTGTTGGATGAGCAAGAGCTTTAAAAATATTTTTTCTCGCTGACCCTTTACAATCCCTCGCTGTTGCTAGATTTGAGTAAATGGTGTATATATATATATATATATATATATATATATATATATATATATATATATATATATATCTCAAATGAATAATTGAATTTTTGATATCAATTATTGTATTTAGTTTAAATTAGATATTTACACCACATTATTATTTTATGTTTTGGATCACATAAATTTTAATTATTGTTTATTTTTAGTGCAATACTCTTAAATACTACACACCCGCATTTTTAAAGGTTACTAATCCCCTAAAGTACAAAATAACCTTTAAAATAATGAACTATAAAATGTTGTTCAATCTTTTCCGCAGCAGACATTTTCAAGGGACAAGGTAGTAAATTTGTACAAACGGCAGTGGCAGTACCTACTGTTTCACTCAAATAAGTTTAATTTTTTCACAACATATTTTTTTCTGAACCTTCGATTTGATTAAAAAAAATAACATTTTCACCTAATAATTTCATACTTATTAAAAAGTGTTTGTAATCAACATCCTGCACGGGTATGAAGTTGAAATTTATTAATACATTTTTTACTGACATTTTAATGAAAAATTAGTAGATTTGAAATGATGTAGTTCAAACTTAAGTTCAATCAAATAAAGATTGATTCATTTGTTTTCGCGGTTAGCGGCTACAAACGAAAAACGGGCTCTTCTTTTATATAATAGTGTGATTAATGGAGTTTTATCTTAAATAATTAATTATTTATGTAAATATTTAAAATATTCAAGTACTAAACTAAATATGAAAGAAAGGAATTGACAATCCGTGTTAAAAAAAAAAAAAATGTCGCTTTACAAATTTTCAACCGTACTTAAGACAGGAGTTTAAGCCACTGCGTACCACTTTTCAGATTACTGTACCACCTAGGAGGAAGGAATAGTAACCTAATAACCTAAAGTGGTGCGGGTTGACTTGCATGGGCGGCCACATTGCAGTGCCCCATCTTTTGAAGGATTGTGTGTTTGGCTTTTAGATATTTGACTTAACTTTTAAATATTCCTTATTGTGTATACGGCTGTTGAAATAGCTTAGATCAGAACCAACGAAAACCTGGAGAACTAATTGTGGGAATTATCCTGATTGTCCAATACTAGTTTGGGATTTCTAAAGGTATTTATCTACCATTGTAAATTTATTATATATTTTTAAATACATAATGTAAGTGAAGTTTAAATAAATGTAAGTAAACATTTGAAATTAAAATTAATATTATATTATTTGATGATATCAGATGATGATATCAAAGGGAAGAAATAGTTAATAAAATATCGGAGGGAAGAAATAATAATAAATTCCTATTTAACTTTAAATTAACCCAAAATAGTTGATTTTACTCAGATGTAAGAAGATACGAGTTGGGCCGTATGTTGGGCCGCTCACTCCGGTCTCAATATACACAATGCATTTGGGTACGTTTGTCATCTCAATTACTTTTCCATCCTCCTAGCGCACCACTGCCTCATCTTATGATATTAATGTTAAAGATTCATCTTCATAAATAAATACAAACTGAGATACAAAAGTTTATAAAATATACAATACAATATATATTATTTTCTTCACTATTTCGTCTCGAGCTCACGATTAAAAATAGTATAGAAAGCTTATACAATAGATGGTCGAAAATTGAAACTAATTAAATAAATATTGGGGTAAATACATATGTAATTTATTATATTATTATATTATATATTATTATATTATATTATTTATTATATTATTATATATTATTATAATTTATTATACATATTAATCCCTTTCATATGTAAATACATAAATTAAAAATTAAGTTAAAATTCAAAAGTCAGTCAATTTCACATAAAAATATCTGAAAAAATTTCTCGTATAGTAACAAAACAAAATTTCAGCAAATAAAAGTGATCTCATCAAAAGTAAGAAAGTCAGACACTTAGGTGAAAAGAATCAACAATTTTCATTTGGAAGCATTTTGTTTATTTACAAACGGAACATCAATGTTTGGCATGATGGAGTTCAACTGGATTATTGGATTCTCATCGACACTGAGTGTCTTTAAAACGTCCTTTACCGTCCAGAATTATTTGTATTAATTGCAGATCGTGTTTATTCATCTCATAATAGCTCTATTAAATAATAAATTTAATAAAAATGTAATCAATCATTGAAAGTATTAAAAAGATGATTTTATTCATGATTTTTGTTTGCTTATTTGCGTACAACCTGTAACATCCTTGCGTGCGTGTACCACAATCTGGGAATCACTGGCTTAAGAGATTAATCCTTAGGAATTAATTATATTGCTTTGTGAACAAAAATAAATGATTTTTCTCATCAATGGCCATTGCTTTATTCAATATTTGAATAATTATCTAATAGTATAGAGGCTGGTGTTGGGCTGTTTCAATTGTGTACAAACAGATAAAACTACGATAAGTTAGAAGCTTACAAATTCGTTGGATAGATTGGAACTGTTACATCAGGCGTCTTGATATTACGAGATCTTTCATTTGATGGTATCCTCAATGATCTTAGTAAGGCCCAATCCAGACGGAGCTTGGCATTGAATTTTGGATAGATTATAACTATATTTCATTAATATAGAACATTAGTGTGCTTTGTCAAGGTTGGAATTGTAATTTAGCAGAACCTCTAACTATCCACTATCCTAAAATGAGTTTCTGATGTCAGGAGTAAATAAGGGGTTTAGGGCGCATTACTTAGACGAATATGGTGATTTAGATCATAATGTTTACATAATCTAAAAGAACATCGAGTTTTTATCGCCTATTTTCAGTTCAGATCTTAAAATATCACATTGTCCATTTCTTTTGTGAAACTTATATCACCATCAAGTGTACCAACTCCAAGATATTAATCACTTCATTCTTGATTTTAAATCATACTTGTGGTGTTAAATGGAAAAACGCAATAATACAATGAAGCGCTGGAAAGGAGGAAATACATACATTGCTGCACTTGCACGTTGCAAGACGGAAGACGGCACTCAGTAGATTTAATTCATAGCCTTCATAACCGTGATAAATCTTAAATAATAATCGCTGAGATCCTCCTAGTGGAAAAAACATTGCGTCGTGGAAAGTTATTTTCGCTAAAGAAAATTACTGACCGCAATTAATAATATGTGATAAAAAAATTGCTGGCAAAATAAATACCGGGGGCAATTCTAGAACTGGCCTTGCGGGAAAACCCATTCTCAAAATATCTGAGCCATTCTTACAAAAAATTTCCTGGCTAAGATAATAACTACCTACCTTCCTAAGTAGTTCCCTTCATAACTCGTTAGTTACGCTAGGACACGCCTTGGAAAAGCAAGGGCAGAGGAGAACATTTAAATAGTATTCAGAATTATTATTATGCATTACAGAAGTGTAAAAGCCGTGGAAACTTTTTTTGCGGATATGTTGAAATGTTCAGGTAGGAAAAGGTTGGCAAACGAAATCATGCTTTGATATCTCAACATATCGCCGTCAGACAGTGGCGAAGTCCAGGAGGTCCGGACCCTCCCTGAAATTACAAAATACTTTTACTTATTCTTATCTGTAAACAAAAATTGTATAAATCTATTTGAATGTTATTTGCGTATATACAATACACCTAGGTATAGAAAATATTATATAGAGAAAAGGCTCCCTTACGGTTGGGGAGGGTATATTTAAAGTAGATCCTAGGATGGATCTAGGATGGATCCCCTCCCTCTCTGGAACGAATTCTTGGCTACGCTACAATCGTCAGGAAAAACAGAATTATCAATAGTAAACATACAAAAGCTCGTGCTTCTGGCTTTTTTTTTTTCATAAGACAAATAAAACTCCAGCACCTCTGAAGGCTTCTAAACCTACAGGCTATTACAACTGGTCATAGGCAAGTGATAACGCTTATATCGTAAAAATTATGCACTTCATTCGATTGAGAACGTTTTGGAGATGAAAAACCTTTATTGCATTATAATAAAAGTTGTACTTACGATGTTTTGCAGTTATACTGTCTATATGCTCTATATTTACAGCTCGCAGTTCCACAAACTGTGCGCTAAATATGTATTACCAAAATGATAGTAAATACTTGATCATAAATGTTTATATCGGATATATCTTGTAAAAAGAACTTTAGCTACATTTTCATTACGCCAATTATGTCGGTTATTCATGTACGTGTAAGGGGGTGTAACATATTTGTATATCTCATCAATGGATTTAAAATTTTATCTTTAGGAAACGAGCAGAAATTTATAAATATAAGTATATTATCAACATCCAGTGCATTGAGGCATAAAAATGATTTTAAAAAACCCAGTCACAATGAATGAATTTAAAAAATAAATAAATCTTGGGTTTCTTACATTAAGAAGTAAAAAGTTTACCCATTAAAAGTCTCTGCTTTTCGTTTTTTAATTCCTTGTACGAAGTAAAGGAATTATTGTAATCCCGAAAATTTTCGGTTTTCTGATTTCAACGGAAATATCCATTTTGACCATCCCTGAATCCATTTTGACAAGTTTCGTCGTGGCGTCTGTATGTACGTTCGTATCTCGCATAACTCAAAAACGGTTAGCCGTAGAAAGTTGAAATTTTATATTTGGGATTTTTGTAAAATCTACTTGTGAACTTCCCTTTTTGGTTACTGCGGAAGTGGTACTTTACTTGAAGGTCATAATTGATTTCCATCAAAAATTATATTAAAATACTATGCAAAACTTCTCAAATTTAGTATTTGTAACTTATAAATTTATCTAAATAACATACTAGATTTTGGTTTAAATTGGAAAACCGGAAGCGTTACTGTACTGGAAGTTCATATTAGACTTTCATCAAAAATTATATTGAAATGTAATTTAACCATCTATCCATTTAACCAAATATAATGTAAACATCTCAAATTTGGTAAATAGGAGTTTTATATCGATATGAATGTATTTACTATATTTTGGTTAAAATTGGTGAGCCGGAAAGGGTACTTTACTTGAAGTTCATAATAAGCTTAAATCAAAAATTATATTTAAAATAAATACATAAATCATATGTTTCGTTAATAAAGGTTACAAACGCAATTTGGTTTCCTATCCGATAATAAAAATGTTTATTTTTATTACTTTTTTTAAGTGTTAAAATTTAGTGTAAAATACTAGTTTTCCTCCCCATTTGTGTGTGTATGTGTCAATAGATGGATGTCGGGACTCCGAGTGTTAGAGATATTGTAATCTTCGGAAACTAGTAACCAAATGCAGGAGCACTTTTTGCGCCACCGATTTATAGTTTAACTAGTATACCCGAGCGAGAACTCTCGCATTAGATATCTTCTAATCCCTAATTCCAAGTATAAGCTATATTAGGGAAACATATTTATTCGTATAAACAATATAATATTACCAAAAAAGTTTATTTAACACACACATTTGGTGAAGCTAAATAGTTTGCGACCCTTTAGGGTTCGACATGGGAAACAATATATAATTTCCCACTCATTAAAAGATGCTGTAAACAGACTCAAATTGATATGAAGTTGCCATGACAACGGCACGTACGCAAAATGGCATGAAGCCCGTGCGGACCTATATCATGTGTTATCTCGAAAACGGTAGGTTTTGAGGCTTTAAAAGGCTGGATCATATATGATCTTGAAGCCCGCGTCAAAATCTTTAAAACCCAACTTATCCCGTCTCGATCCGCCGACTCTCATTCGTCAAAGTTTTGAAACCTTCCAGTTTTTTCATCACTTTTATATAAGCCCTTGTAAGATTTTAAGAAACAAAATTGGAATTCCATGACGCGATTCATTCAGTATATTTTTTTTTTTATTGATTCGATTTTTTCTCAAAATAAGAGAAATATGATATTATGCAACATTAGAAAATCTATGATAAATATTATATACTAAATTGTAACAGCCTATGGAAATATTACAGTAGCAGTTCCGTCTTTGCATCTTCCTCTTATTGAATTTAAGAAAATTATGAATTGCTAATAAAATAGAAATACTGCAAACCGTGGTCCGAACTCGTTTACCGTTGTTGATACCTTCAACAGCGGCGAATATAAACAGTTATCGAAACGGGAGTTATGATATTTCAGCAGGACCAAATGCATTGGCGAGAAGCGATTTGAAAGATAACATAGATAAACGAGGAGATAAGTTACATTGTGTGGTTCGAAAACCTTCTAGAGACAAACAATAAGCAGTGACACAATACGTTTATCGTAGGCGAGCGTTGTTGTAGTAATTAGGGCGATTGAATGTGAAGAGTTGGAGGACACGTTGAATGGGCCACTGTCCGCAAGGAGATAGAGGTCAGGAGCACCGGCCTATGATTGATGGGCATGGCTTACTTATCGCCGATCTGAGTATTCTCTTCTAGAAGTATTATTTCAGCCTGTGTAACGGGGGAAGTGGCTCGTAAGGAATTTTATTGAGGAGCTACAGTGGGTTCTCGGTCTCATGAGGATAAATTAGTAGCTAATTGAAAAAAAAAGTAGGGGTCCGGTCTAAACGAAATTAAGTTTGCCGTCTTCTATTAACAAAGATATTGCATGCAGATTAGTTTTAGGTAGTATTTATAAACATTAAAAAAAATAATTAAAAAAAATACTACAACTACTATTTCATAAAATCATATATAAATGGCATAAGAAAAAAATTAAATAAAAATAAAAATTACTTAGTAAAAGCCAAATCAACAAGTAAAAAGACATACATACTACTTTACATTTATTAGGGGTATGTGGGATAAGTGAGTAATCGTCTCGTTTCACAAAGCATGAAGTCTGACTATTTATTTGTCACAAATCAGCCACGATAGTTCACTAAGGTGCTGTGTAACCAGTTGTAAAGATATAAATTCCAAAATCTTAATTAACCCTAAACTTGGCAGAACATATTTATGATTTTTGATGATTAAAAAAATTAGGGATTACAATTTTTTTTCTTAATTTAATATATTTTACAAATTTTTTTTTTGAAAATGTATATATTCGAAAACCAGGCAGAAAATTTGAATAATATCACTTCATCATAAGATTAATTGAATAAAAGAACCGTGAAATGCCATATTGCCAAGCTTAGGATTATCTTTCAGCTTTTCTGTGATAACTGTCACCGAAGCTTCAAAAAGTGTTTTGTTTTTTTCAAGAAAAACTATAGAAGTTTGTTTCTCAACAATTCTATATGTTTTGGGGTGCTGATAATGAAATTCATGTTTGTCACTTCACATCAAAAATAGAAGAAAAAAAAACAAGTTGTTGAACATTTTTTCGGCTTTTCGCTTATTAACAGACAGGCATTTTTCGAAGATGAATATACTATAAAAAATTAAAGTTTTCTACAAAATACGTATTCAACATTTAATCTATGGCTCTTTCATCGTGAAGCCAGCGACAGATGAGGTGACAAACAGAAAATTCGAATTATTGCCCATTTTGTTGCCACATTTTTTACTGGACCAACAATTGGGCGAACGGTGCTCATACCTCGCATTCCAAAGATGCTCGAGGATATGCCATATAGTTTTAGAAGAATACTATATCCCATTAAAATATCGTTTACAATTACTACAAATAAAGTGCAAGCACAAACTTATAAGCATATCAGAGTCGACTTAAGAGAAGACTATTTTTCCCATGGACAACTATATGTTGCCGTATCAAGTCAGATTGCCGTCAAACCGGTTTATGCTTATACTACAGAGAGGAATGACTAATAATATCGCGTACACTGAAGTACACGATATTGTAAGTACGATACTTTGGTAATACGGTGTTTTCTTTAAATAGTTAAAACTGAAGACATTTTTTATCAAGTCTGGAGAAACTGCGGGGCACAGCTAGTACTGCATAAAATGAATGTGCAATATTTTTGTTTTTGTTTGTTAGATGATGGCAGACTTAATTTAGTTTTTTTTAGATACCAGCTCTACTTTTTCTTTCAATTAGGTACTCATTTCATGAATTTGAATATAATGAAGAAATTAGCAAATTAATAACAAAAAAAAGAAAAGTTAACTTTTTTTTATATATTTCCTCAAAAGTGAGACTGATATTGAATCGATTACAGTTTAATTCATTATAAATTAATATTTTATGATTAAACGTAAATAATTACAAAACATTAATGGAAGAAATAAAGCGATTTGCACTTTTGTGTTAAAAGAAAACATAATTTTTTAAGAACTTGGTTGGAGTGTACGGTCTCAAGAAAGAAAACATACAGTTAGTGTAAAAGGCACTTCATTTGATGCGTGCCGACTTGATTTTTCCTTTTTAATTTTGACATTAGAACAAAAAATATATAAATATATGTTTTAAAAATATTCAAGGATAATGTTAATTAAAACAAACTGAATAATGATTTTAATGACCAGTGATAAAAAAAACATTTATAAACCATATGATTATTTAGTGGTTAGAATATCCATTTTCTTCTACTTATATATCAGAGTCATCATCTCTGATTTCTATCGCGCTAAAGTAACATTTGGAAGTCACTCAAATTTATTGCTAGGTCAGTGGTTATTCAATCTTTTATAAATTTCCTCGAAAGGTCTTCACGATCTTTGATGGAATATTCTATTGAGATCCCTAGTAATTGTAGGAGGAATCATCTTTCTTGAATTCAATGATTGGAGTCCAGAATTATTAAATTAATTTAATTTCAAGGAGAGATTAAATGAAAAACGAACCTAAAAAAAAAATCATGCAACTATCACAGTTCCTCTTATCTATATAATTTATGAAGAAAAAGAGATCTTTTTGTGATCATGTTTTTAATAAATCTCGTTTTTTATAAGTGATAATACATTGAGGTCATTGGTAGTATTTTGCCAACTACTAAAATAGTTTAACTACCAATGTTATATATACGCCAAGCGTTAACAGACCTCTTATTGATATTGTGTCTACTGATCTTTTATTTTATTATATTAATAAAATAAAATGAAAATTTTATAAAATATTAGTATATCCGTCATTTTCTCTCAAGATGGCGGATAACTGTTAAAACCTTTTTATGGCTCTAAATAACAATATTGAAGTTTGATCTCAAATTGCATTGAAAAGCGGAGAAAACATGTAGGTTTTTCGCCATTTTATTCAAATAAGGCGGATGGTAGGTTGATTTTGCTTATAACCTTCTTAGGGCTCTATACAACAGCAGAAACAAGTTTCGTCGAAATCAGCCCAGCCGTTTCCTCGTGAAAAGCAGTCAAATCAGCATGATATAACAATTTACATGTGCTCATTTACTTATAAAGTAGGGTATAAACATAACTGGTACAACAAAATTTACTTACACTATTTCGGTAGGAGTATCCTACCCCCACAAAACTTAGCAATATTAATAGATCCATAGGAAAGTCATACCTGAAACAAAAAAATAAAATAAAATAAATAAAAGAACAAATTTGAGAGACTAATGCTTTTGGTTATACCTAATTATTAAATAAATGTACAGATAAATAAATAAATAAAATGCACAGATAAATAAATAAATAAAATGCACCGATAAATAAATAAATAAAACGCAAAAATTAATAAATAAATAAAATGTGCAAATAAATGAAAAGAGTTCTTTAGGGCCTACAGATTGGATACTTTTACTGTGGGATTTAGACTGATATTTATAACAGACTAAGAGCTGATAACAAGCCAATTTAATCCGAACAATATAAATCAACCAAATATCTAAATTGGTAGAGTCTAGGGTGCTAAGCGAGAATCTGTCGGTCTGGAAGCCCAAATCGGTCGGAATACAAAACGGTAGCCAGTCAAAGTCGTTCAAAATTGTATTGAATTTAACCCATAAGATCTATTTTTAAATGAGGACTCATTTTAAAGCTCTGATCACCCTGAAAAATGATATGTACGTTAAAAGTGGTCCGGTTCATCGCGCCAGACGACGTCAAAGTCGCCCAAAATGACATTGATTGAAAGAGTTTAATCCTAGGATTCCAAAAAATATATATATTTTTTGAATGAGGGTTCATTTTAAAGCTCTGACCATCCTAAATAAAGATATTCAAATCTTGCCGTACAAAGAGGTTGGCTATGTACCACAAACTTGGAAGTAGACCGGTCCAACTAAAAAAATAACGATTTTCGAATAATCATAATCAACGAGATGATTACTTTTTTATGATGGAGACACAAAAAATATTCATCAGGTGACCGCTGGAGAGCAGTTCTTTTTTAAACTAAACTGTCACAAGTCAAAAAAATTTAGGTCTAAAAAATGTTTGGAATAAAATAATATCTTCTAGCATTTTCTGGCATATGAGTTCAATTTACAGGATCGCAAGGAAACCTGTAATAATCAGTTGAAATTTGATGATGAAAACTTCAAGCGAAAGAAGACCGACACAACTCCAAAAAGCGGTACTTTTCAAGGTAGCGATATATCATTTTCTGATGGGCAAAGATTAATGAAGAGATGATCCTTAATACTGACTGAGAACTAAATATTATAAATATTCCAGTTCCACAAGAAGACGTCTATAGGGAGACCGTGAATCGTGAAAGGACGAATCCTCCAGCGGTGAAGAGTGCCGTAATGGCGGTCATCTCGCAGGCTAGGTCATGGACGTGACTCCAGCCAGCCCGACCTGTTCCTCCTCCAATTTCACTTGCAAAAAAGAGAAGAGATTTATCGAATATGATCGCAAAGGTCATCGAAAAGAAACCTATTATCACACTGTTCTATCTCTATCGTGTCGGAACGACACAAAGCTCATATATAATTATAATGACTAGAAATTAAAAAATGTTGATTAGTAGAAATAAAAATATAATATACTAATAATTTTTTTTTTAAACACCACAAAATTCTGATTAAAATGAGTCACATCATTCCAATGTCTTTGAAAAAAATCATTTATTTTAAAAAATTAAATATTTTTCGGTATGTTGTGATTAAACATCTTCTTATATTAATTCTTCTTTATTTCTTCTTACATCACATTTTTCTCGTAGTTTCGGGGCATTTTTCACCGTCATTAGGACATCTCAAAATCAGTAGTATTTTCAAATATTTTTCATAAATTTTCTTTTATATTAGATTTTCATGATAATGATATTCCTATTACACTAAAATTTAACCCACAAGCTCAGTAGGTTTGGTGAAAAATCAAAATTTTTACTTCAAAAGCCAGGATATGTTTGGGTAAATACATTTTTTCTTTAATTAATAAAAAAATAAAATATAAATATTGTCATTCATATAGATTTAATATATTTTTTAAAAGATTTATTTCTTTATTCACAACTTTCAAAAATTTACTTAAAATAGATTTCATTATTCTGATATGAATAATTAAATCACAAGCAAATAACTCACAATGTTAACAAGAAGAAGATTATTAAGTGATATTCGCGTGGTCCTTGCTAGCCGATTCGTGTAAAAAAAAAAAAATATATATATATATACATATATATACATATATATATATATATATATATATATATATATATATATATATATATATATATATATATATATATATATATATATATAAATACGCTATAATATATTATGTAAGACAAAAATAATCCAAGTGGTTGAAGAGCTAAAAAAAATTTATTACCGACATTGTTAGTTTTCAAGAATGTGAGATGTTAACTCACTCTTCGGTGTGGCAGCTTCTTAAAATGAATCTACTAAGACCGCTCTGAAATGCCCGATATGAAGTAGGTTATCAGCATTCTCCTTTACAGCATCCAACTAACGATAGTTCTTTCGGTTTAGCGCGTTCCTTGCACCTTCCCCTTTGTTGGTATCTGATGGATCTCTCGGAAACCCACCACTAGTAGCACACATTTGGAAGATCTAATATTTTATGATTTATACCCTACATAACCAACTTTAGTTTTTCGCGTAAAATACTTGTTTCGATTCTTTAGGACGATGAATTTTCTGTAATCTCCAGTACTTAAATTCACTCACTGGCTGGAAGGCGATCCAGTAAGTGTCCTTTCTCCAATATTTATTGGGTGGCTGGCCAGCGACCATATAAATAGTTCTAATTGCATTCATTACCAGAGCTAGTTTATGTGTTCTCATTCCTGATGTCAGAATGACCTACTGTACTGCTGAATGAGATATTTCAACCATTAGTTTGAATTCTCGGGTCCCTTATAGCTATAACCAGGGTGTCATGTAAAAGTAGAGAAAGATTCCAGCTTCAGGCCTTCCAGTAAAACTACTATAAATCAGTCAGTCCTATAATAAAATAATCGTAATTGCCGTATTGTAACTTAATGAGGTTGATAATCGAAATCTTACGGAGACAACTTTCAATAAACATACGACGTTTAAAAATTACATGGTTATGAAATAATTATGAAATCGGAAATGTAAGCATAATATAGGTAAGCAGTAGATATTGCGTATTATTAATTAAAATCCGTTCAATCACCTTTATAATAAAAAAACGTGATTGCTATTATCCATTGCTTCATCGTGAAAAAGGATAATAGTTTTCACTCTAAGGAAGGAATCGGGTTAGAAATAATATAATATAAAACAGCATGGGGCACAAATAACCTACACATTTTGAAGGACTTTAAAAAACAAATCAATTTCAGTTGACATCCGCCTGATGGTATAGAAGGATCAATCTAATTAGAAATTGATAAATTATTTGCCACTTCTATAATTTTGTTTTGTTGAAAACTAGTTTCGAATCTTATACATTCATCTTCAGTTCAAGGTTTAAATGGATTAGATCAAACAGAAAAGTTTGTACTGGCTTCTTCTAGCCCTGAACTAACAATGAATTTCAATGATGAATTTAATTGTTAGTTCAGGGCTAGAAGAAACCAGTACAAACTTTTCTGTTTGATATAATCCATTTATATCTTGAACTGCAGATGAATGTATAACATTCGAAACTAGTTTTCAATAAAACAAAATTATAGAAGTGACAAATAATTTATCAATCCCTAACAAATCAATTTATCTAGAAACAAAAAAACTGATTTTAGTTTTAAAAATAAAATAGTTTTGTTTTAGTGGGTTTTACAAATTACATCTTCCAAATCTCGGCTTCATTGACTACGCATTGCCGAAGATGTTACCGGAAATTTTCCATCACCCTTCCAGTCATTTCTGGAGGAAAAACTGACATATTACGGGAGTGCTTTTGGTGACTTAGGTCTTATCGGACCGAACCTTTTTGAGGGAGCGGGATTGTAACAGTAACAGCGAACCCCGACCGTTACTTGCACATGTGACTATCCTACGCCCTGGAAACCATCTGAAGTTGGATGAAATCGATAAGGAGGATGGGGAAATTGCCAGGAATGTCTATAACGCCCGACGTTTGAAAATGTAATTTTTAAAATCCACTAAAATGACAAAATAAAACTAATTTATTTCTAGGGATATCGGTTTGTTTTTTAGAGTCCTTCGCATTGTTTCAGTTATTTCTGTCACACTCTGTTGAAAAAACAATTTATAAGTATTTTCACGAGGGTGAAATAAGTAACAAATGAATGGAATACATTGATGAATTGACGAATTGGTTTGATGATGTTGGTTCACCATTCTTCTAAAACATCCCTGTTCATGTACCAGAAGCAATGAAAATAAAAATGATTTTGATCGAATTTTTTATTTCTTAATTTTATTAATCATTTTATGATTTTTATCAAGATAAATTTTTATTTTGTGTTTATGAATCATAACTTGATCATTATTTTTGTGCAAAATCTTTTCGATCAATCATAATGATCATTTGTGAGCATCGTTTTTTAAACATCTTATCTTATCTTAGTAATATTTAAATTTGAAACAATGTTCGCTTGCCTGTTGCCGCATCAAATTGGTCTAGAGTGTTTTTTTTTTTAACTTTATTTTGTTTTCCTTTTTCATTCCAGAAAAATACAGGCCCTATTAGGAATAGTTACTACAAACGGAAAAATGCCAATTATGTATTTCATGTGCTCTGGTGCCAGAAGAAAAGGCTCTTTCCTGATAAATTCCTGATAAGAGATTCAAATCATTTTTATTTAACGCTATATAATATTCTATAACTTATAATTAGGCAAACAACATAGCAAATAGACAGAGGAAAAAATAAAATATTCTTATTTTTTCGGTGAACTTTTTCTGATCATTATTTTAAATTGAAAAAATATCGCTCCGAAACTGAATGAAAATGATTTCAAGAATATACACAGAATGCGTAAAAATAGGAAAAACAGTAATAACGGTATATTTTATTAATTATTTTATACTGACTCATAGACCCAAAAACGTTTATAGTGAGATCTACATTTACACACACACACATATATATATGTGTATATATATTTATATATATATATATATATATATATATATATATATATATATATATATATATGTAATATATAACGTATTTATTTATTTTTCATATCGCTTCTATCTTAATTGTTGAGGAAGTAAAAAATTCCTCACTGAACTATTGTACATTGCTTTATATTGGGATATTGTTATGTTGACTTTAGATATAATTAAGGATGAACTTAATCAGGAGGGGAGGAGGGGGGAGTGCAGTCAATGACAAACACACTAATAAGTGTAACTTATTTATTCTGTGCCAATGTTTTGGTCTAAGTTTTAGGCCATCATCAGGGCTAAAAGAAAAAATACGATAAAACATTGAAAACAACAGAGGCAATACCAATAACAGTAATAAAATATGGTAATAAATAGAAATGACAAGTATGATAAAAATATATGAAATATAAAGAAAAAAAATGTTAATATATATTGTAAATAATGAAAATTAAATTAATATGAAAAGAGTGAAGAAAAGATTATGAATTACATGAAACAATAAAGTACATTATACATGATAAAATATATGAAAACTATTAATTAAAATAACTACTAGTATGAAGATTTGGAAGTATGTACTATGAAGCATATCGAGATAATAATGATATGTAATAGAAAAAGTTATGTAATAGATAACAATGATGTTAAAAATAGTGACAAGTGACAAATGAAAATAATGTAAAAATCAATCGAAATTAAAATAATGCGTTTTGCGCATGATATAATAAAATATATGAAAACTATTAATTAAAATTACAACTAGTATGAAGATTTTTCATTTTAATTAATATTTAACTCTGATGATGGCCTAAAACATAGGCCGAAACGTAAGCACAGAATAAATAAGATAAACTTATTAGTGTGTTTGTCATTAACCGCACCCCACGACCAGTTTCTTCCTTAATTATATTGTTTAATATTTTATGTGTTCGTAACTCAGAGACACTGCATACTTGAACAAAGTATGAATGTAACTCATGCCAAGACAGTCAGAACTTCCAATTATGGTTAGTGAATATTTTATGTTTTACAAAATAAAACATAGTTCAGCAAATATTTTTTCTGTTATGTGAACACAAAAATTAAATAAATAATCTCCTACAATTGCAACACATCCGGATCATTTCTTGAAAAGATTTAATCATTCCTCTGTGTTGCAAAATGACCAAGGAATAAATAGCCTTTGTACAGAAGCCGAGTTGCTATTTTACAAGCTGCATTAAAGCAAGGTTAAATCGGCACAACATAACGTATATGGGGTCTAATAACTTTTCCGGTTTGTAAATAGAGTGCATAAAATATAAATTACATGTAAACTTCACACAACACACTTATTTATTTCTATGTTGTCTTTTTACAGAAATATATGTTTTCCGCCTTAAATCTTTCCGCTTTTTTTAAATGCAGCACGTAAAACGTTATACGGTATCTTTGTTTATTCAGTCAATGAATTAAATTTTAGGTCTCCAACGTGGTATCTTGCCAAATACTAAGGTATTCATGGTTGTACCCAGAGGCTGTGACAGCTTCGAGCTACATGCCTCCCTGGCCTATTCTAACTTCTCTGCATTCGTGTCGTGGAGTTGCAGACGAACTCCAGTAATTCTACATTTTTGTTTCTCCTGAAAATTTTTCAACTTCGATTCCACGACCCTATTTCAAAATAAAGTGCAAGTAAAAGTTGGAAAAGTACTAGTGGGAAGGTTCGTGTTCAGAGGTTACAAGTCATTTATCGTTATGAGATAATAATAATTTTATTAATTTTTTTTTAACTTACTGTTTTTTTAATATAAATATTTTAAATTTTATGGTGTTTCACCATTATAACAATGTTTTAAAAATATATATCAACTATATATCTTACACTTTACTTTACAGAGGCACTCTATTTCATAATAAAGTACATAAATACACGTACAAGTGAGCCAATGATTTACTAAGCTTATGACTTAAACTGTGAAACGTTGAAATACGATAACGTTTAAAATAGTTTTATTAAAAAACAGTAAATAAAAGAATAATGGAATACAATTATTATTATCGAAGGTAATTTAAGTAATCTGTAACCTCTAAAAACGAACATTTACACTTGGTACTTTATTATGAAATTGGGCCCTGGGTCTAGGAGGATTTTGAAAGAGAATTTTTCTTTCAAATATTTCCTTCACGCATTCTCGGATGCGTATAAGAGACCGTCATCCAAAGCCGTCTATCAGATTTTATTGTAGTACTTTACCTCCTCAATTTAATTCTGTGGTGTTTGGGTAAAGGGGTAGAAGACATTTTTTTGCGACAATAGGTTTAAGTTACATTTTGTTCTATTTAATGAAATAGAACCTGTGAGAAAAAGGAAATGAGTTAATGAAACAGTATTCACATTTCATGTTGACAATGTTTCAGTGAATAATAGCTATTTTCTCATAAATAAAGATCGTTACAAAAAAACAAAATATAACTTTGTTTCCCAATGTTACCAAACCCATTGAGGCAAAAAAATGACTTGTACCCCTTTACCCAAACACCGCAGGATTGTTCTTAAGTCTATTCTGGATTTGCTCTTCCATGTCCTCCTAGCGATGTAAAGGACAGGTGTAGACAGCGATGAACTAGATGGAGGAGGTGCTGTGGATCAGAATTATCTTCATTTTTGAAGTAACATTTCCTACGAATCGTTTTAATCTTTCAAAACCGGGCGTTATGCACAGCCCCGCTCTCAGTCAACATCTCCAGGACTCTGGTTTCCAGAGGACAGATAAAAGTTGACAAAAACATTTATACAGTCAAAAAGTTTGTTGAACAAATAAATATAAATAAAAAAAATCATTTCAATCTAAAATAAATAATATCATATACTTTTATCATATTCATCCAATATGGAAGAACAAGAAACTGTCCAAGAAAACAAAAATAAGGCTATTCAACACCCAGCGAAAAATCCTGGGGATCTGGTGGCCAGAGAGGATCTCGAACAAGGAGCTGTGGAGTACGACTGAGCAGCTTCCTATGCCCCTGGAAATAAGAAAAAAGAAATGGAGGTGGATAGGACACACATTAAGGAAACCAGATAATGCCATCGAGAATGGAATCTCCAGGGTGCAAGAAGAAGAGGAAGACCAAGGGAGACGTGGCGGAGATCGGTGCAAAAGGACCTGGGCCGGACCGGCAAGATTTGGTAAGAAGCGAAAGTGGTTACAGGAAAAAAAAAAGGAATGGAACGTACTTGTAGATGCCCTATGCTCCTCTAGGAGTCAATGGAGATAATAAATAATAATATAATACTCATGATAAAATTTCGCACTTTTGCTACACCCAGACAGTAGATCCTAATTTATAAAAATACATGCTTATAGTTTAAAGAGAAAAAAAAATTTTGGCTATTGAGTATAGCAAGAATATTGAATTTTGACTCGATCATTTAAACTTTATTGAAACAAAAGCAGAAAAAAAAGTAAGAAGAGTGTTGTCAACAGTTGTTTTTGTAAATAAAAAGTAGTTAGTTCAATTAGTATAATCAAATATACTTTACTAAAATAATGATAATTAAATTATATTATAATTTTTAAGTTATTTTATACAAAAAACAAAAGTTGAGCTGTATTTTATGTAAAATAATAAACTGTTATTATTATTGAAATATTAAGTTAGAAGAGGGAGAGAGCACCACTATATTATTTAACAGAAAGCAACTGAATAATACCTTAAACGTGACTGACAGAGCTTAGGGCATGGGAAGTCCTCATGTTCAAACTTCGTTAAATAAGCCCCTCTTTGCGCCAACACAAATAATACCGTGTTGTTCTATAAATTTTAATTTACTGTAAATATTCTAATTCAAATCCTTCGCTGTTAAGAATCGTTCCAGCCATCTGTAATTCTCAATTCCGCAGTGAGACAGCACGTTCCCTCTACAATCCTCTTTTCTTTTGAATGCTGTGCGGGCCGAATGCTAAATTAAAGGGCGGACTGGCGCCAACTGTCCAAAGCAACATTTATGGTGATTTAAGTAGTGACAAATTGTTTCTTTGATTATACACTATGTTTCTCAATTTTCCTAGCTATAATTCAGTGCGAATTAGTTACGATTTGTTTTTCTACGGACCCTTTTTTAATTTAATTTTAATTTAGAGAGCTCTTGAATGGTAGGCCACATCTGTATTCATTCTCAATTTATGCTGAAGTCTCAGGAAGGATTGTGGAAGTGTGATATTAATAGAGCTTCAACAACCAATTGGCCGAACAGTCGAGCCATACTTTCTAAGGTAATACAGTCCAATTATCCTTTCTCTTACATGTTATTTCATTATCTATTGACATTTTAAGGAATTCGCTTCGATGGCTCAAAAAGTGATCTTGAATTTGGTTACTAGTTTCCGAAGATTGAAATCTCAAAAACGACACTCGGCGTCGCGACATCTATCTTTGACACACACACACACACACACAAACTCTAGTTTCTGGAGGTCTCATTCCGTTATTATATGTCGTTTTCTTTCAGTAGGTGACCAGTTCCCAAGAGATATCTTCTTGTTTCGTGACATTAGAACTTTCAATGTCACTAGATGAAGCATTGGAAATCGAGGATTGGGAGCAAAACAAGTATTTTACAATCAATTTTAACACTTAAAACAAGTAATAAAAATGTTGTATTAGAGTGGCAAAAAAAATCGCATTTGTAACCTTTATTAACGAACCATATGATCTCTGTATTTCATTTTAATATAATTTTTGATTTAAGTTTATTAGGGTACTTCAAGTAAAGTACCCTTTTAGGCTTACCAATTTTAACCAAAATCTAGTAAATACATTCTCATTGGTATAAAAGTCCTATTACCAAATCTAAGATGTTTTACTTTTTATTTTAATATAATTTTTGATGACAGTCTAACATGACCTTCAAGTAAAATACGATTTCCGGTTTACCAATTTCAACCAAAATGTATTATGTTATTTATATTAAGATTTGAAAAGTTTTGAAAAAAAATCAATAATGATCTTCAAAAAAGGCACCACTGCCGGTAATCATGTAGTGACCAAAAAGGGAGGTTACAATAATCCTAAATACAAAATTTTAACTTTCTACAGCTAACGTACATACGTACAGACGTCACAACTAAACTATTCCAAATGGATTCAGGGATGGTCAATAATGATCTTCAAATTTCCGTTGAAATCTGAAAACAGAAAATTTTCGCGATTACAATACTTCCTTTACTGCGTGCAAGGAAGTAAAAAATGTAATCTATAAAAATTAATAACATTATAGAAATAAATAAAGAAGGAAAATAAAGAACTGAACCGTCTCGGCTTCTGACAAAATCACTCTGAAATGGATATTTAATGACTTCAACTTGAATTATAGCATCATTATAATGTACTTACTTCCATTATACATACATTGTAAGAGGGTGATTCTAAAGCAACGAATATCAAGTTACGGTAGAGTAATATTCATTATTCTTGGAGCAATTATAGCAAATCGCTTCAAAAAATCTATGTTCCATTTGGCGTGGAGCGGCTGAAATGGAATGATCGTCTGCAACTCCTTTAAGGATCAATTCCCGTCCTCGTTTGTTCAATAGCCATAATTAAAATTAGTATAATTGCAGAGTTTAAAATTCAAAATCGCGTGCGTGCTCGGTATACTTACTGAGGTACAAAAAATGCACGATATGCACTAAAAAGTAAATATTACTTCAAAAGTGCAAAACTAATTAATAATTAAAGTAATTATTACTTAGTACATGTTCGTGTATAAACCATGTTCTAATTTTTCGAACTTCTTATCGCTATGGCCAAATATTTTACTTTTTTTAAAAGCTTTTGTTCATTTATTCTTCACTCTTTTTCGTAGAAAAACCAAAAATTCTAGAATTTGCCCCAGTAATATCTATATTTATTTTTTTTTAAGATCGTGGCTATCAAAATACAGAGCACCAAAGAAAGGAAACCCCCAAAATACCTACTTATTCGATCACCTCTTAATATAGAATACAGACCAGATAGAAATATAGATATAATGACATGAATGAAATATAGATATTCTTTAATGTTTATAAATATATCATTATTTTTATTTAATTAATTGTTATTTTTTATTTCTTGAAATAAGATATGAATGTACACAGTGATAAGTATACATCAATATTATATCACTAATATCCCCTAGCTTGACAGACTGTAAAATTTTCCAATAAATAAATAGAGAATTAACACCTAGATTGTAAGTGAATGTACTGAAATCACAGAAGAACAAAACAATAGCATATGGCGAATAATGAAGACTGGAACTTCTACCTCTTCCTTTCTTTATTTCAGATTATTAGTTTATTGAGGAAATCTCTCACCCAGTTCCTTTTTAGCTTCGGGTATGTATTGTCAGGAATGTTTATTGATCTCTGGCTTGTATAAGCCTAATAGGATGATCGTCGTGGCATGTGTAAGTCAGTTGAGTAGAGTTGAGTAATACGTCACATCGCTTGCGATCGTAGAAGGTATTGAGCATTGAACTGAAGGGAAACTTGAATCGATTTTAAAATTAATCGGCCCCATTTCAAATAAAACCATGTAAGCAGGATTGCAACATTAACTGCATCGACTAAGAAAATTGATTGCAGGAAGCTGAAATCCTTCAAGATAAAAGTTTGGAAGACAGGTAGGAACGACCTGTAAATACTTTATAAATGAGAGCACTGATGCAAGTCCTACCCTACAATCATTTAGAACTTATTAATAAAAATGAAAGCAAAGACCTTCATGCTCAACTATTAGCTGTTCTATTTAATGACGTTTACGACATTTGTTACCAGTTCTAAGCGAAAAGTAGCAATCAAAGGAGTTAGAAGTAAAATTAGGAATCGTTTTTCCGGCAATAGAGCAATTGCAAAATTTTAAAAATAATTTATCTTTTATTATTATTGTTAATTTTAAATTTGCATCATTTCCAATTCCATGATTGTCAGCCAATATGGATGGTAAATAAAAAAAATAATTAAAAAATGGGATTTTAGTCTTAAAGAAAACCACGTAGCCAAAGTTGTTATTGCAAAATATGTGCCATGTGAAATTAATTAACATTAACAGACTTACACATCCCGAGATAAAGTGAAGAAATACTGAATCAATGCGAACGAATCCACGAAAAATTATTATGATATATTTACAGAATCATAAAAGGCATTACAGACGAATTCCACAGAAGAATAAATTGTGATAACCCGATCCAAAGGCTGCATTGTAATAAAAAAACAAGTAGACTCTGAGCTATTGCAAGAATGTTTCATCATTTGGCTCAAGTGTCCAAGTAGCTCATTGGAAGATAATTATGCAATAATGGAAGATAATGCTAATGAAAATCAGTCTTTTAAATTTATAAAATAGTTTATATCACAAAAAATTCAAATATGCATATTTTGAAAATGTTCTATGAGCGCAATGAATAGGTGTAAAAAAATTATCATGCTTGCTAAAGCAATTTATAGTTGTTTCGTGGTATTTTGATGAATTTCGTGGGTTTTTTTTTGTTTTGTTTTTTAAAGAATGAATATTTTTTAAACTTACTCTTGAAGTTTCGAAAGATTTTTTTTTTAACCAGGCATAATTGCCCGAAATATTTCTTTAGTGAATTGTATTGATCATTTTATTTTCTAATATACAGTTCAATAAATCAAAAAAAACAAACTCAAAAGCGAACTTTTGAAAATTGAATATTTCAGAAATTCTTTATTTTTTAAATTTTATTATATTAAATAATATAACAGGCAATCGTAATAAAAAAGTGTGAAGAAAATATGATATAATTTACTTTTTAGTTATTTCGGAAATTATTTTTACCAATGATATTTTAATTAAAATTTAAGTGAGGTTTCAAAAAGTGTATGTATTAATCAATAGTATGAATTAATAGTTATTTATAAACCTTCAAACCATTAAAATATACGTCAAGGCACTTATTTCATTAATATTAATATCACGCCTAAGTAGGTCTGAGAATTAGCATCAGAGTAGTTTTACAAAAGTATGTATTTTAGTTTTTCCCTGTAATTAAATTGTATCAGTAGTCTTAAAAATTATATGCTACATGGAATAAATTTAATTAGAATTTAAAACAAATAATTAGAATACATTTATACAAAGTAAGTTGTAATGGTAAACGTTTTATAATTAATACAAGAAATAAAGAATCTCGTACCTAACAGAAAAACATATAAAATTAGGTTGGGCCGAAAGTTGCTAATTAGGGAGATAAAAAAAAAGAGACAAAAAAGAAATAAAATCAATATATTTCTACCGAACGTGCTTGTCCTCGTACTCGTACGTACCGCCATTTAGCAAAAATTGACATTTTAAATATCTTTCAACTATATCCAATGTTATATTTATTCATATATATGTTCATAACATATATCATAACTTCAATAGTTATGTATTAGGACCACAAAAATATAGTTAAAATATTATTTGAATTCATCAACGTCTTTCGTTTCCGCATTACCTTCAAAATTTATGAAATAATAGATAAAAAAAAATCAACGTAAAAAAAAGAAAGAAACTCGGTAATATTATTAAGAAAAAATTGTTTTTACTTAAAACATTGCAAAAATCGAGGATATTTACGACAGAGAAGTCCGGAGAAATTATGTAGAGCCTCTCCATTTTATTACTTATTTCCAGATGAAGGTTAACTTTGAAATCTGATTTCTTGTTGAAGTTAAGCAAGATCTTGAAAGCATCATCGCGACTAGAGGAAGACTTCATCAGAACGCACAGTGCTTTGATAATGGACTAAAACCAAAATATCCTATCTTTATTTGTTGTTTAAATTAAATTGGTTAAATTAAAATCTATCTAGAGATGTCAATGATCATGAATTATAATTTTTACAAATATTTGTTTAAGTTTTTGTAACTAAAAGTAAACAAATAGTTCATAATTAACACGTATTTTCATCTCATAAGTGCTTTTGTTTATCGGATAGAAATTTTACAACAGAGGTGAATATGAAATGTAAACAATCCAGTCTGTCGTTTTCTATTAATTAATTCTTCACTCAGTATGGATGAGATCTATGTGATAGGTCCAAGCAACAGAATATATCTGCTTGAAGGATCTGATATGGACAAGTACACATTTTTGCTCTTGCGGGTACTAATCTATTTTAAAAGCAAATTTCTCAATAATATCTCAAAATACCCTTACAATTTTTCGACAATTTATTATCATCTGCGCAAGTAAGGAATTTTTTCTTTAGCCCTGAAAAATATCTCTAGCATTATACTCAGATTTGGATTTATCCGAAAGGTATTACGAACAAATTGTTAAGGCCTGCGGTAATTGGATTGCTTTCTCATCTCATGCTCATTAAATAATAGCTTCGTTTTTCTTACCAATTGGACTATTGCCTATACTACGTTTAATGAAGTCAGGAAACAGCGATTAAAATTACAAAGAGTCGAATCCAAAACTCGTATCATTTAACTGTCGTATAACTAACTATCTACCTTTTGCTAAGTTGATTTATTTCCATTTTTCATCAATTTTGAAGGCAATACGCAACCTAAAGACGATGATGAATTCAAACATAGCCCAGTTAATCTAGACATTTCGGACACTTCGGTTGGAAGTAAGTGTTGGAAAATTGGAAATCGTTTTAATTTGTTCAGCAGACGTCAGATAATTTTATGTTTTCTTATGCTTATACCTTGAAAAACACGTATCATTCGAATAAATGATTGTTTTATACTAAATTAAAGAAAAGTAAATTACCTACAATTTTGATTCTGAAGATTTTTTGTTTGCCTGCTCTATTTTTAAGTGAGAGCAATTTATTATTATTATTATCGATTATCAGGTAAAAGTTGGATCAAAAAACTTATTTCAACTGTTTTATATTTCAGAAAAAAGTAACTTCGCAGAAAGCACGAAAAAATGACATATCACATAAACACACAAACACGCACAACTACTAACATATATTCATCATTCCATGGATTTTTCAATCTAATAATTTTTCGTTTTAGCCAAGATATGCAGTTAGGAAAGAAATAAAATAAAAAGAGGGAAAGATCACTAATAAAAGTGAGCCAAAATATGGATTCATTTATTATTAAAAACAACTATTAAAGGTTTATACAAAATTTGAAACTATTTATAAAGAATTATTATGTCATTAAAAATTTCATAGTTTCCTTTTTTCGGTAATTATCTATGAAATATTTTAAAGCCATTATTTTTCTAATTGTTCCCTGATTTAGCATAGCTTACATATATTAGCTTTTAACACAATGCATAAATCTGAGGTATCTCATCTTAATATTAATGGTTCGATATATACAGGTCTCCAAACACCGGATGAATTCCGAACAACTAAATCACAATTTCTTATTGGAAATATTTGTCACATCTTCTTTTTTGTTTGCACTGGCTTAATGGTACGTTCAAAGCCGGTTCATATTTTAGCGACGTCAAACATAGAATAATTTGTGTGCTATCTATTTGGGCTCGTAGGATGAATTCGTCTTTTTGTTTGCATATATCTTCCTTGCACGTGAATATTAATAAATTGTCGTAGCATGAATAATGAAATATTGTTTATATATTTTTTTTCGTTCTTTTCCACAGACGTCAACCAATAAGAACAGAAGTCAATGAAGAATGTCTAAAATCATCGGAACAACTAAAGGTCACACTCCTAGCACCTTTTCAAGGATGGGCGAAGATAATTCATGACAGTGTCTTTTGAATCACAATTAAAAACAAGTATGCAAAAATCATTCAGATTCGATTACCATATAGAGTGATGTGAGGTAAGTGCGAATTAAATTTAATTAAGTTCGACTTTAAATTTTTAAGGAATGTAATTTTTCTATTTTTGAAGCTAGATTTTTCCTCTTTATTTAAAGATTGTATTTTAATTATCCTTAGACGATTATATTTACTTGAATATACGATTGAATATTGCATCCAAGCCTTCGTTTCAACCTCGTCCATTTTGATGAGATTGATAATTGAATTGCATAGTGCTAAGTACGCACTTGCCCCCGCCTCAAGGGTTAAGTGAGTACGAGGTATTATCTGGAAGACTCAGTATTCAAGCAGTAGCGGTTTTAGAGTAAGTGCAAAATGGTTTAGTTTCCGGAGGATTATTATACTTGTGTAATCATAAAAAAAAGTTAAAGCTTGTCTGGGATTCACATTTTACAATCTTTATTGAGCTATGAAAATTGGATGTGGGATATAATTGAATAAAATAATTTTCGTTTTAATTCGCTAGTTCGTGGTTGCCTCGACAAAACATAAAATTAAGGCACAACAGAAGTCTGCCTAGCCTCAACTATCATGTTTTGCTGGGTGATTGAAGGCAAATGCTTAAAAAATAGAAAGCTGACAAGGAGAATTGTAAATCACAAAGATTTTGAAGCGCAGTTTCTGTAGGTTCCGCACACGCAAAAAAGAAATGCCTATTGGTAGATAAAAACCGATATAGCAGTACCGCATAAGTTGAAAGGCACAACTTCTTCAACAGGTTAGAACTAGTATTTTTACAATTCATTATATTTCACCTTGGCGAACTTTCATGGCTGATTTATGATACATTAGTGCTTAGACTTTATGCTCCGTAAAGCATGAATCCTCTGACCAGTTGAGGGTTGGTACCTCGTAATAATTTAATCATAATGGTTGATGCTTGCATTATTTCCTCACCTTACTATTGGACTTAAAATTATTAATGCTTATATTATATCCCTAAGCAAGAAGACGAGAATTGAAAAAATTGCCATTAGGATAACTATATTGTTTTGTTGAAATAAACCAAAAACTCTTAGAAAGGTATTGAAAAATAAATAAAAATGGAACCATACTCATCATTCTATCTGAAGAGGAATTCCTTACCGATGTATGTGAACGCAATGAAAATAGTTTACATTGTGTTAATTAATATTGAGCTATGTTGGAAGCCTACCTTTACTGAAATTTAGCACAAAAATGATTTTTGCTTTAGAGACCAAATTAGTTGTTGGTCCAGTTATTGCGCGGGTACACTTCGTTCTAGACCTCAACACGACCGAATCCTTGGGAATACCAAGAAATATAGCCCAGGGTTCCTAGAAAATAATCTACAAAGCAAGTTAATTATGCCAAATAAATTATTTGACCCCCTCTTTCTCCTTCCTTCCCCTGACTATCTTCTAGATTTCTTCAATCAACTATGAAATAGGTAGTACAAAGATAACATACAACGAAGTAATATAGGTATGTGAGATTATTATTAATTTGTTCGTACTTAAAAGAAATTTGACTTCTTTATATTGCTGTAATTGTTATATTAATGAAACAGTGTGCCATACCCAATTGCTTTCCCTTCATTCATTCCGACGACCAATACTTTTATTTCAAGATAAATGCTGTTCATAGAAAATATAACTAGAAGGGATTATCTGAAAATGGATGTAAAGTCACAAGGGAAGTTTACACTGAAGGATACTAATGCCAAGATAATAATGTCTCTATGGAGTTTGGACATTGGAATTGAGAAATGAATCAGCTTGATTTTACTTTCAAATGATTTTATTTCTGAAGTTGTATAATTAATGTTTATATGTGTATAATGTGTATAAATATACATATATATATATATATATATATATATATATATATATATATATATATATATATATATATATATACATATACAATTTTTTATATTCAAGTTCGATAATTTATTATTTTACTTATTATTTATTTAAATAAATAAACTACTTTATTAGACTATGGAAATCATTCAAGAAAATATATATTTTTTTTCATATATGAAGTTATTTTACGCAAACAATAGTTTATATCTAAAAGAAATACATATATAAATTTTAAAAAATAAATAAATAAGATAAAATATGTAACGGTTGATCTGAATTTTGCTTTAAAAAAACCTTATATTAATCTATGTATGTACAAACTATCGATATTACGTGCCAACATTTTTTATATTCAGCTACATTGATTTTCTTCCTTTTGCCAACATCAGCTGTTCTTTTATCAGCAGCGTTGACGAATGAAAGCTGTATCTGGATGATGTTTTAACAGACCAAAAAGATTTTTGAAAAGAGTGAAAGAAAGGGACATGTTTCATTTTAATAACACTAATGTTGGGCAAGCAGGGTCGCACAGACGAAACAGCAAACAGTAACGATAGGCATTATGCTCAAATCAGAAGTTATATGCAAAACACGCATGTGTAAATAATTGAAAATAAATATATAAAAGGATTAAATAATAAGATCAATTGTTGCCGATGATTAGAGAATAGGGCCACCACAGGATATGAAACATAACATAATGGCTTCATCTTTATAACTAAAGGAACTAAAACTGCTGATTTAATAATACAAAAAATGACAGAAATACGTATTGAAAAAGCATCCAGTTATATCAAAAACTTCAGGCGAAACTAAGAAACATACTACGTCACCAAGATGACTTAGATCCTGAGGAATTTTTGTAACGGATAAAAATATCAGTATTCCACTATATTGGTATGTTGGAATATATGAAATTTCAGTTTCAAGGGTATGAGGCTAATAAAAGAAAAACAAACTTTAACGATATTATTTTTATTCAAAATAACTTCAGATAGCTTGAATAAATTTCTCCCAACGCTCAAAAAGATTTTTTATTCCTTCTTCGAATAATAAAAATCTTGTGTGGTCGTTATGAGAAATTAATTACAGCAAACAGAAGTTATTTTGAATATAAATAATATCGTAAAAGTTTGTTTTACTTTCATTTCTCATATACACTAGAAACGTAAATTTCATATGTTCTAACATAACAATATAGTCGAATTTTGATATTTTTATTATTCTGATATTATTTTTATCCGTAAAGTTAAAGTTTTACATTAATATTGAACCAATTCAATATCAAATATTCAAGCTACATAATCTAAGTGTATATATATATATATATATATATATATATATATATATATATATATATATATATATATATATATATATATATATAAGTAATTATGCTTTGTTATTATAATTTGTTATTATGGGTTCAACGCCCTTATCTCCTCTAACTAGAGCAGGGAGGTCGCCTTATCCTTCGGGTTACTAACGTAATTACTGTTATTCACAAATTATTAATAAAAAACTCCATTGCTTGATTTTTGAACTAGTACATACATTTATGAATATAAAAAGCAGAGAGAAAAGTAATTTTCTCAGGTGATTTGTATCTACACAACACTCATCAACTATTCAGAAATTAAAATTTACTTTTAATATTGAATAAATTAATGCACAGGCCCACCTAAGTCTTATGTTGAATCGGGTAGAAATTTGATAAATTGGGCATATTTATTCCCCTTAAGTTGTAAAATGTAATTACCGTGGCTGTCCCACGATTTTACACTTCAAGTGTGTCCTTCGATATTCTTACCTCAGTCTTTCAGTTTACGTTTTATGGAATTCTGATGCACAGAAGTGAAATGGCTAGAAATTAAAAGAAAATTCGAATTTCGGGCGATCAATGAATGTAGATGGGGCCGGAAAGCCAGTCACAAAAAAAAATATGCAATCACCGCCCAAAAAAATTAAACAGAAATTTTTTAAGGAAGTGCACTTAATTTCTAGTGGAGAGGAGGGTAGCAGCCCTACCTGTCCGATATCTAATGAGTTCTAGGAGGTTCTAATCACTCGAATGACAGTAAATCGATGTTGAGTGGTCCTTTTCGGGTGCCTGTAATTTGAGTTGTAGCAATATACCGTGGGGTGTTTTAATGTTTTTCACGTTTTGGGGGTTCTGCTTATTATTATTTTATAGATCTTAAACAGATATATTGAATTATGTCAATATCATTTTTGTAAGATGTTTTTTGGTTTAGATATTTCCACTAAAATAATGCTATATAAATACCATACATGAAAATGTGCGATTAACGTGGATTTTTAAAATAAATTCATAAAGTAATGTAAATGAAATCCTTAGAAGGAAAAATCCAAATAGCCAGAATGCGATTGAAATTATCATTTATAATTATTATAGATTAGTTTTGAATGGATGAAATAAAGTAATCGTGTGTGATATTAGAAAACTCTATATGTATTCCAATAAACATTTTTTTTATATTTAATATTATTTACGGCTTTGCTGCTTTGTTTTTAACTATATAAACTATATTTTTCTGTAGAGAACCACTTTTATTGGATTTACCCTTGCAAGATATACAATTACCATAGGCATAATATTTAAAATTTATAATTTTCAAGGCTAAAAATGACTACTGGTCTTTGCAAGGCATATGCTCAAATGTCAATACTCCCCAGAGATCACCATTTTTTTTGTTTTTTTTTTTTGTTTTAGAAGAAAGTAAAAACTTCAATATTTTGCCGCAGTATGAGAATCTCACATAAATATAAATATTTATGCGTAATACATTTCTATAAAATAGACATAGATATATACCTTCAATCGATCATCTAATAATTTTTCGTTTTAGCCAATAAATACATTAACGACAAAAAAATAATATAAAGAGGGAAAGAATATCTAGTTGAAGAGCGCTAATAAAAAAAAATTACATCAATTTATTGCAATACAGTATCCATATGCCCTAAACAAGTATTGTATAATCACAAGAAACTCTCTGAAGTTAATAAGTTTGGAAACAAAATGAAAATAAAAAATGAGTCAGTCGTAAAACGTGGAAGAGTTCTACTTTGAAATGATAAGTACTTTTAGTAGTCATTCAAACCGATTAAATGAATGTAGATGTTTATGTGTAAGAAAAACTAAAATTTTATATTTATATATATATATATATATATATATATATATATATATATATATATATATACATACATGTATAGAGACCAGATCTACAATCTGATATATTTGTGACAGAACTGACACGTGATCCCCATTCTAGAACATAGGGGCATGACCCTATGACAGTCACGTTTCGAACTGATAACACGTTTCAATGTCATAGCTGATAATGAGTTCAATCCTAAAGACTCCAGGGATTTTTCTTCAGAGAATAAGAAAATAGGGCATCGTAAGGGAATCTAATCTTATTTAGCGTTTTACGAATTGTGTCAATATGCAAGATAAATATAATATAGGTTGTGACCGATGATGTCTTAACATATTTAACGATAGCGATTACTTATTGATGTGTTATGGAATCTATTTAACAAAGTTTCAATTATTGTAAAAGAAATGTTTCGAATGTTAGTAAATTACCCAGGTGAATGCAAAATGAAATGGAGGACATCTAAACACTCGTTCAATCAGCCTTGCATATTTCTAGTTTTTATGAACCCTTGGGATTTTTTCCTTTGTGGCAATTTGCCATATCCAATTAATAATTGGAATTTGCCATTCTAAAATTATTTTTACAACATGTAAGGCCAAGTAAGAAGGATGACTACTTATTCGACTTTATAAACTTATTTGATTTCTTAAGAGCATATTCACTCAGCTGTGAATTAAAATACTGCAAATGCAGTAGTACAATACTTCATGATTAAGTAAAGTTTGCGCATCTAGGACGAAAGGGACACATCTCAAAAAATATGTTTTTGCTTTTAACTGTCGAATTTTTGGTGTTGTTAACCTTTCTGTTGCTGTTGTTATCTGATATCAATTTCACTTTACATTTTGAATAACTGAAATTTATTATTTTCTGAAGCACATTTATTGTAATTATATATATATATATATATATATATATATATATATATATATATATATATATATATATTTTTTTTTTTTTTTGACCAGCATTGGTAAATCAGTTTGTATTTTTATTTTTTTTTTTTATGAAGACAAATCTTTAATACTAATATCATAGGACAGGAGTGGTATCTGAAAAGTTAACAGAAAACTAGAAATGGTATACAGTGAAATTAAGTCAGAGAACTCCAGGGTCCAATCCAATTCATAGAGACCGAGCGGGGAGGTGATGACCCTACCGTGTGTAGCATGAATCGCACGGTCTTCCAGGATGTCAAATAGCCGCCTGGAGGTTTGGTCCATGGACGATCTGTTTCGGAAATATAGACCCCTGCGCCTGCTGACCCCAAACAGCCATAATCCGTGAATCTAGACCGATTTGTCACTGGTCTTGAACCTGAGTGTTTGAAAGTACATTGGTGTGAACGACCCTGCTGAATTGGCCCCAATGGGACCGATTATAGAACTATGGAGCGTTCCGCTGCACTTTGGAAACCATGGTTCGCAGCTACGTGAGGTTGGGTAATCCGCTCTGTGCTTCCTCAAGCGATAAAATGTCTGCCATGTCGCGGCCAAAGATCTTCAAGGTGTATAGTGCCAATAGAAAAAAAAAATATTGAAATTATAATAAATTAAATAATAGCAAAATAATAAATAGAAAAATCAATTAAACTTAAATGAAGTAAAATAAACATCTTAAACACAGGCAAAAATTATAAATTATATATAAAATAAATTATATTTATTTACAACAAAGGAAATTTTTTTTTTAATCACAACAGGGTTAAACATTAAAGGTACATTGATAGTAACGTATGTGTTTGGAATCAGATTCTCTCAGAACATCTTCAGATATGGAGCTTCTTGAATCTTGCAACAATATCTAATAAAGTCTATTAAGAGCTTCCTTTGCTATGGCGCTAACATCCCTTATTACTTTCCAAAGACTCATATATCGAGATGATAAGGATATCTTCATTTCTCATATACTTGCATAAATCTTTCAATCTGTCGCAGATTACAGGATCCTCTCAGTTGAAATTATTATACACCGCATTGATCGTAATTTTTCATGTTTGGTGCATTACACTTTTAGAGACTTGTAGGTGAGATAATCCAATGAAGACAAAAGCCAAATCACGATCAGTTTGTACGCCTCTCCACCCTTTTCCCTTGTTACCATGGAGTATGTTTCATAGCAGTAACACGTTCGATAATTGCTGTATCATTAGTAAACTCGAGAATATCAACTTATAAACTAATTGCTAGGGGAAGACCTTGACAGATAAAGGAAATAGTCAGAACCTGATTTATAATCCTGAGCAGAAATAGTTTTTTTTCCCCCACCTAAACAGATAATATTAATTTATCTAACAATTTGCAGGGAATTTTGTTTTCAAGAAATAAAACTACAACTATTCTATTCCACATCGATGATATCATGTTCTTAGGTGGAAAAAACAAAACTACTTTTTATTTCTGAAAGCAAAGACATTTCAGAGTAAAGACATTCAGGTATTGTAGAAAACTTAAGTGATATCTTAAGTATACAAACATCAATGTCTTGAAAACATGATATAATATTTAAATATTTTTCAATGCGATTTTTCGACTCATAATGATGACGTTTGACAGTTAAGTAACAGAGAAATAAATTATTGTTACAGCTTTAATAAATTTTGTTAATTACAATCATAATCATTACCTATGAATAGTTTTGTTTTAATAAATGACTTACATTACTGATAATAAAGTTTGATGCTGTAATCAAATTTAATAAAATGTTGTCTATCTAATTATTGCATTTGTTTATTAATACAAAATCTTTATCTCTTTAAAATTGCGATTTCAAGAAGTTTTTGGCCCTAAGTATTAGGGCATTTCGGCATTTAAAATTTTATGCTTTAGTCCTGATATTAACCAGTTTATGCACTTTATCCCTGTATTAATCAGAAACCAAAATTTAAACCGGTAGACATTTGTCTTAATTATACCAAGACAAATATAAATTGATAATTAGTTAATTTAATAGATTTATACTAATAATTCATAATTGTATTGACTAAAAGTTTAATGTCTGTAATGATAAAAATTAATAAAATCCTAAAAAACAAAAAAAGAAACTGAAATTTTAATAATTAACATAATTTTTTTTCTGGCAAGCACACAATATCCTAAATTTTAATCGATTATTTTAATAAAAATAATTTCATTTTATGATTATATAAAAAAATTGGAACCGCCGAATGTACTCTTACAGTGGGTTTAGTTCAGCTAAACTATATTTCTTTAAGGGAATTTTTTCTACTTCTTGATGGTGCAGTCAGAACTTAATTACCAGTGGTCACTTCGTAATCAACAAAAAACGTGACAATAAAATACACTACTTTTTGTTGTGGAATTGGACCATGGGTACAAATGAACTTTTTTGTTACTCTTCAGGTCTACTATCACCTCTTAAAATATTTCCTGCGACTTGCGGGACAGCCTGTATATAGTTAAGCCGCAAAAAAGAATTTCTCTGAATTGTTTAACTAAAAACAGTAATCATTTATAAACTATTCAATGTGTCGTCATGGAATCCCATATATAGGTATCATTCGATTCATAAACTAAAAATCTATACGAAACGATACCTTACTCTACTTAATTTGTGTAAGTTATTTTACGAAGAATATCCCGCTCCCCGTTTCAACTTCCCACCAGGGAGGATTGTCCCTTGGAAATTTGGGAGGGCTCTGCAGATTTCGATTGTTACTAACAAGATGAAGTTTCATGAATGTACATATTTTGTTGTCTATTTTTCCTGTAATATATTTTAAGTCTACAGATTTGATAGAGGTGAGAAATTATTACCCTGGTAGATGAATTTTCGTTGAAACATCTGTATTTGTTAATTCTATCTGAAGACTAATCACAAACTTTATCTCCAGCAATCGACCAGTGGGAATATACACATAACAATAACTCGAAACATACATACAATCATTTAAAATTATGATTCTTCTCAGGAATGGATGTGAAAGATGAACCGGAATTCACACAATAGGTATTCCGAAGGAGCTCCGTACTTTGGCCGACGGTTACATGTTTTCATCCAAGAAAATGACGCGAGTGAATATAGCTTGAAGATAAAGCTAGAAATAATAACAGATAATCTATCATAATAACCGTAGGCGATCACTCCCGAAAGATGGCAAATGATAGCCAATTTGCAGTCGCTCATTAGAGGAACCCGGAGCCGGCCACTATTCTTCGGCTGATTGTCGCTTGAGCCGGATCGCCGCCGAACAACCACGTCATCGGGATTCCCCGGTCAGCCTCAACTACTTTTTTCGACCTGTTTACGGGATTAGGGCTAGCAAGCTTCGAACCCGTTCTCTATAGCAAAACAGTTTTTTTAATTTCTTCAGAAGGTGGGAGTTAGATATTTTCCATTGAGTCTCCAAGAACACGTTCATCTCCAAGCTTGCATTATAATACATTAATTAGTTTTTCATTACACTAATTCATTCAGATCTTCATTTTACTTACAAAACAAGCGAATGATCTGGAATACTTTGTAAGAGCTATAGCGAAAAACTCAATCATAAACAGGATGCCAAGCCACGAGGAAATCGTTGGTAATGACAGAGAGCTCACAACACCTAAACTGACACTAGCTCATCTTGGACGAGGCGCTGCCTTTTAACGGCTCAAGAAACAATTTTTTCGCTCAAAAGGGAAATTTCGGATAGCTAGTAAACCATGTGGAATGAGAGGCCACCAAGTAAATAAAACAAATCTGTAAAACTATGGGCCACATCAGATCGTTCTAATCGCTGAGAGGTTGCTAAAACCAGACTGAGAATAGGAAAACAACCACCAAAATGCCAACACTGTAAAATCACTCTCACAGTCAGCCACATTTTCTAGGAGTGGCCATTTCACATTACAGGCCTAATTAGAACAAGACTTACACCCGATACTTCAGCCAATCTGAATAATGATGCAGCTAATATAAAGTCTATATCAAAATATAAAGTACTAAAATATCTGAAAGCAAAAATTAAAAAATTATATTATATAATATAAATAATAATTATATATATATATATATATGTATATATATATATATATATATATATATATATATATATATATATATATATATATATATATATATATCGGGGTCGGGATGGTCGAGCGGGCTAAGGCTCTTGCAACAGGTAATCAAAGTTAAGCAACGTCCAGCTTGGTTAGTACTTAGAAGCAACACAGCCAAAAATTCTCCAAGCAATTATCCTCCCAACCCGGGTATGTTAGTATGCCTATCAGCCTACAGAAGGCAACCCATAAAGACCGGGTCTAGGTGTGATGATCGTACTCCGTGCACTTAAACTTTTGCGGTGATTTTTCAGGATCTCAAATAGCCACCCGAAAGTTTGTTGCATAGACGGTCTGCTTCGAGGAATGAAATATAGGTACTCGTGCGGCTGCTGACCTCGAGCAGCCATAATCCGTGGATCTATACCGATTTGTCCCTGTCCTTAAACACGAGTGAAAGGACACTGTCGAATTGGCCACAAACGGACTGATTATGGAACCGCACCATGAAAACCATAGTTTACAGCAACGTGAGTTTGGGGGTCTCCCGCCAGACTGTCTGTTCTCCGGCTAATGATAAAACGTCAGTAAGAAGACTACATCGCGCGACTAAAGATCTTCATGGTCTATAATTCATCATTCTTTGAAAAAGCACCATTTAGCAGACTTTACAGGAAGCACGTGAAACGTTATTTCCTCAAATAACAATATAAATTTTTCAATGGAGGGGAGTTATTGTTGACCGTATATTTATATTTAAAGGGAGAAGTTGATGGGGGGTGCGGTCAACTTCTCCCTTTAAATATAAATTTTTCAAAATTTTATTCTTTATCGTGTACAGTAGGAGTTTATTAAAATGGCAAACATTTTATAATTAGAATATATTTTTAAGACTTAAAGGTCAAGGCTTGAATGACGACTCATAGTCGTCAGTATTTGGTGCTTCAATCATCAATTGTCGATTTTTAGACCATTTTCTATTTTTTTTTCTCGATATTTCTTGAGCGGGAATCGATAGAGGTGATGTTTACGTCCTATAATAAATTGAAACCTAAATGTTGAACTTTTGGCGCATAACGTTTTTCAAAAAACGACGTAGATATGTATATATATATTATATCGTCGGTTTGTTGGTAATAGTGATCAACTACATTTTTGTGAAAATAAAAGTTTGTTGCTATTTACACGTGCCTGAACCAAATTTGCGCTTCAGTCTAGGCAACATTGTGAAATTACTACTACTATTATTCACTTCACGGTAACTTACACGGATGCCATAACTCACTCATGCAGTGCATGGTTACAACCAACTTGCCTGACAACACTCGCTTAAGTAAGATTAAAAGTAGCAGGATGAGAGATCTCCTTGCCTAACTTTAAACGATAATAAAGACAGGAAGAGGTGCCGCTAGGTATTACTCTATCATACAACAATATAATACCGCAAAATCACGTTTGTCAAAATTTTTGACATCTGTGAATACAAAAATAATGTGATATATATATATATATATATATATATATATATATATATATATATATATATATAGAGAGAGAGAGAGAGAGAGAGAGAGAGAGAGAGTAAAATTTAGTTGTTTACGACTCAAAGCCGAAACAACCAAGCGCTATGAACGTAACAAAAATTAGCACTTGACAAATGCTTCAATTCACCATCCTCATTAATTGTTTTCCTCATCATCATGCAAGTCAAGGAAAACGACAACAAATTTGCTTGGTGCGTCGTAACGTAGTTAAATATATTAAAAAAGAATAAAAGGAAAACCAAACTTTTTAATCTAAGGATAGGGTAATTTATATAATAATTGCTCAATTACCAACAAATCACGTCAAACTTAAAACTTGCGGCTCAAATAATTAATTTATTAATGCGTCCTTTGTCAACCTCTCTCCTATGGTGCACTACTGTATTTACACTTAAATCAACAACTATGATACGGTTACAGCAATAAAAGAATAAACAAATTTACAAGACGAAACACAATACAACATACCGGAAGAAGAAATCAACAAGTTTACATTAGTAACTTGAATGCTAAGGAAAGAGGTTCCCAAATCTACAAAAACAACGGTTTCTAAAAATACTTTCCAGCCAATCTTGACAGACTCAAGTGATTCTTGGACCCTTACAAGTAATCATAGAAGCCAACCGATGGAGATGCGCAACCTACCCAATAGGGTCGAAGGAAAGACTAGGAGAGACGGAGTGAGGAACATCACAAAGGATTTTGATGTTCCTCACTACGTCCGATTCAACCTGGGCCTGCAAGATGCAAAGGAGATAATAGAGGAGTACCAGTTAAGGTGGTTTGGGAATTTTTGGGGGGTAGAAGACATGGGAAAGTGGAATAAAGGAAGCCTTTGACTGGAGAGGAGTGGATTGGACGAGGAGAAGACAGCTGGCTTAGGATAGAGACATGTGGATTAGGGCTGGAACATCAAAAGGAAAATATTCGATATCCACCGATAATCGGTAGACAAATATCGCTATATCGAAAGGAAATTGATGAAAAAGCAAAGATAAATGCGATGAAGGCTATGAAATATTATAATTATTATTTATAAAACAATATTTTTATTAGCCATGAATCGTTAATTATACTTTGGCAAAAAAAAAATGTCATAACATATTTTTATCTTGCTGACTTTTAACCATATTTCATATAATATATTCTTCTGAAAGTTTTTAAATAGTTTAATAAGTTCTTTGACGCGAATTGAAACGAACTCTCATTTCGTAGTTTGCAAGTCCCACCAATCCTCCAGCTTTGGTAATATGGTTGATAAATTAAAATATTCCAAGAAGATCCCAACGCCCTAATGCATCCTTACAATTAAAGACAATTCCTTACAGTGTAACGTAAAAAGTGGAAGAGAAGTATAAAGGGACATAACAAGACAGTTACGAAGGGATAGAATGAAACATTAGAAACAAAGAAGAAGTTCTTATTCGTTTTTCTGTTGCTCTAACAAATATTAGCTCCAAAATAAGATGTGCCTTTTTAATCCTCAAACCTTTACAAAACTCTAAATATCAACGAATGAGATAGGATCATATGGACAGGTACAACTAATTATGATTATTAGTAATTATGATTACAATATGCAACCTGAGTGATCCTGAATCAGTGGCGTAACCAGAGAGGAGTCCAGGGAGTCCATACCTCCCCTTTCGAAATTATAAAATAATTTCACTTATTCTTAGCTGTCAGCAAAAATTGTTATATTGAATGTTATTTCATAAATAATATACCTAGGCATAGAAAATATTATATATCCTCGGCTGGGGTTGGTTTCTTTAAAATTGATCGTTGTACGGATCCTAGTCCTCCCCCTTCCCCCTCCTCTGAAACGAAATCCTGGTTACGCTACTGTCGTGAAACAATGTTAATATAACTAAAGGCGCGTTCTCACGAGCCAAATTACAATTTAATTGTACGATTTTAGTTTATCAATAAAAGTTAAACTAGACTTGAACCAGTTTTTGTTCACGCACTTCAATAGAAATTGATCAACATTTTCAGTTTTAAAATGGCGTTGGTAGCAGTTGCGCGCGAAGTTGTTAATATTGCGACTTTTGTGTTACAAGAAGAACTAATAACAATTTTATTCATCATGTCCAAAAATCATAAGAAACGCCGCTTTTGGGTGATACATTGCTGAATGAACTAGCGCTAGGAGATAAAGAATGATATAGTATCATGTAAATCATTTAACAATATATGCAACAAAACACAAATACTTATAAATAACAAGTCTAACCTCAACCGAGGTTCACACGTTCAAATCAAATTTGAACTTGACAGCATATCGCCTGTGATTCATCACTTGAACGATGAAGTTTGACTGTGTCAATATTTTGTCGATCCACAAAAAGTTGATCAACTTAAGTGTAACAATGGTTCTCATTATAGTTCTAATTCAACTTTTGTTGATGAACTTTAATCGTTCAAATAAACGTGACTCGTGAGAACGCTTCCTAACACGTAAGAAAAAAGAGTATGAGCCGTTACATTTTCAAGGATTCGTTTCCATAACGTCTTTCTTAAGATATAAGGGTTATTAAGGTATAAAAAACTTTCAGTTAGCAAAACAATAAATAATCGTAATATGAATTGTAAACAAACAAAGGCAGTCAATTATCTTGGATTAATCACCTATACAATACACAGAAGTATTGTAATTACTTACTTTACCTAAATTATCTTTGTATTGAATTTCTGTTTATTATAAAAGTGCTACGGATCATTCCGAAAATGAAATCCGAGACTTTAGGCTGGTGAAAGGAGGTGAGGAGAAATTATCGGAGAATATGAAATCTGCCAAAACAGGATTTAAAACTAAGCATCTGTTCATTCTTTAATATGATTGCAACCCAGCAACTCCAACAATTGCAATAACATAATTTCTATAACTTGTAAATACCCTCAATATCCATAATACGTCCATAAGTGTCTTACGCTTAAATGTAAATCGATTACGAATTTTAGTTGTTTTAGAATTGCAAAATAAAAATTGGAGAGAGTAAGATTTTACCAGCTCTCAGGGTGGTTGGTTCAATTTCAACATTAATTAAATTGATGTAAATTAGGAGACATACGTTGCACAGTAGGACGAATTGAAAAATAAGTAGGTATCCATATTATTTTGTTTATTTCTTTGATTATAACGAAATATTATTATATTTTAGACCTATTAGTGTTATGTATGGTTGTATTCACAAGTTGAAGATGGCACTTGCCATTATGTTTTGTTTATTATGTTGTCTTGGTTTCATATTTTTATAATTACATAATTTTTTGTCTTATTTAATGTCTTTATTTAACAAGTCCTTACATAAGTAGTACCAAAATAAATAGAAACATAATGTCATTTATAATTTTTAAAATAAATTGCATATTAATAAACAAATTAGGGATTGATAAATTATTTGCCACTTCTATAAATTTTTTTTATTGAAAACTAGTTTCGAATGTTATACATTCATCTTCAGTTCAAGATTTAAATGGATTATATCAAAGAGACAAGTTTGTACTGGTACGCAATGCGAGAAGAAACCAGTACAAACTTTTCTGTTTGATATAATCCATTTAAACTTTGAAGGTGAATGTATACCATTCGAAACTAGTTTTCAATAAAACAAATTTATAGAAGTGGCAAATAATTTATAAATCCTTAATTAGACTGATCCTTCTATACCATCATGCGGATGTCAACTGATAAATAAATTCATTCCATTTATCTGAATTTTGTTTTGTAAATTATGTAGATACCCAATTTTATACCAACATTTAAAAAACTTATTTTTTGTTTAATGTTACCTATTTATTAATATTTATAATTATTGCATTACTCAATAAAATACTGGAACTGGATAACGGTTTGGGAAACTTAAAAATATCCCAATTTTTCTCCCATAGCATGTTTATTTTTTACTCGAAAAAGACTTTTTTCACTTCCGATACTGAAACACAACTGAATTAATACACTAATGTTAATACTCAAATATCGCATATTTTGTTTATTCTAAAACAGTGATTCACAAACTTTTTTTGTCTGGCGGCACACTGAAATTATTAAACAAAATTCACGGCACCTAAAATATTATTTTATTTTTTTCGGTAAATGAAATAATAAACCATAGAAATAAATAAAATAGAAGTATTAAAATAATATTATTGTTATTAAAAAAACAATAGTAACTGTTTATAATTGATTCAATCATTTATTTTATTTTATACTTTAATTTTTTATTTAACTTAATTATTATAAATTTCGCGGCACCCACTTTGAGAACCACTGTTTTAAAGTACCACACCTCCCTACTCCTCCTCTTACTAATATCCATTTTCATATTGTATCATTCAAGATATTATAAGAAATTTAATTTGTTTCCGGTACTCTATAATAAAGAATAAGATACATTTCAATCAGGTATATTACATTTTTTTGTTTTTCAATTGTTCAGAGTTGACATTTTATCCAGTTTAAACATGCAAACAATATTTTAATTAGAAAAAGCAAAATTTAGCAAAGAAAGGGCACGAAACAAACTTCGGAAGCCTTTTTTTCAGTAAAATTATTATATAAATTTAACAGCGGGACGCAGGAGTATAGACTGGTTTGCGACATATAATTAAATTTACAAACGGATTTGAACATAAATAATAAAAAGCGACAACCTTAACAACGATTCTTAAAAAAATTGCCAAATTTTCATGCAAAAATGATTGCAAGGCGAAATCTTCCAAAAGGATCCACTGAATGCGGTGTAAAAGTTTGAAATCATAAACCAAAAATGAACAATCTCTTTTGTCATAAAAACGCAAAACATTTATTTGGAGGAAAGAATTGAAGTTAGATTACTAACCTGAAAAATGTAAGAACGAATCATCATTTTACATATTCATATGGCCTAATGTATACTAAAAAACTTCAACGAGTTAAACAGTTTCATTTCTGCAATTTTTTTTTTTTTTTTTGGGCGATGCCCCGGGAACGTCTGTTTCGCCCACTGCACGTTAGAAGTGTTAAGATGGCCTCTAAGACCATTCGCCGTGATTATAATGGCGCAGAATTTCTTGCATGCGTTCTTCGCAAAAAAATAAAGAAGAAAATAAAAATTCAGCTTTGAAGTGGTTTCTACTTTCAAGGATGCTTATAATTATATATTTATTTACTGTTTTCCGCAAGAGATATAAAAAAATGTCAGTTTTTATTTTATTTATTTATTTCATGTGCTGGTGAAAAGCACTCATTTGTTAAAAAATCGTTATATAACTTAACTTGATCAAAGAAATTGTTGCATACGCAACGGTAACCGCTAGAAAGATTTATATATATATATATATATATATATATATATATATATATATATAAATTAATGATCGATTAAAATACAATAAAGGATATAATAAAAAAATGACATACTAATGGTAAGAATTAATAGTTTTTTAATATAAATAGAAATATTTTTCCCATCCAGATAGATAAATAATGTTGGTTGAAAATTTAGGATCAAAAATGTTAAGAAAATAATTTAAGGTCACTAATACCAAACTGGAAAACACATTTTACTTACGAAACATCTAGTTAGCACTAGTACTTAATATTAATTACTTCTTGTATATGTATAATGTAATATTTTCTACAATTAACTCAATATTTCATTCCAACAATTTATAAATCTACATTTACACATAAATAAGTTATGAAAATAAAAACTATAATAGTTTGAAATATGCGATTAAATAATAAATCTAATAAATACAGCCACATTGTTGGAATCATCATATATTTATAATTTTTTCGGGCAAGTATTAGAAGACTTTTTTTTAATATAGAGAAAAATAATAAATTTTGAGTGATGCAACCAAAATGCAATGCTGAGATACATTTCTGATATACAATAGCTAAAAAATTTATATAAGTTTCCGTCATCAGACTCTATCCACAGCTGATGTAATAGTAAATAAATTTTCTGCCACAGCCTTATTCGAAACCAGACCCGAGTAAGAAATCCAGCCTTATCCACTAATAAGCCACACTATCTTTTATAGAGATCATGCTATGAATATAGATATAAACCAAAATAATATACTAATAATTATAAAACATTTTATGAACTGAAATGTAGATTTTTTTTAATATATTTTTTTACGCTTTCTATTTAATTTAATTTAATATTATCTTCCTCTCTATTACGTACATTTGTTATTGCATTTAATAATTAAAATATGAACCTTAAAAACAGTGTAACAATGTAAGCCTAAAATAAAAAAGATTGATTTCATAAATTTTATTTTGATATAATGTGATAGCAATTTACTAGATAGGGTGGCACAGCATACAAAGATGTGACAAAGCCGTAGAAAAGCAAAAAACTAAAAAGAAATAAGAAAAAGGAGTTTTTGAAAGAAAAAGTTGCGCAGATTGAGGAATTACGCTTGAACAATGAAACTAGAAAATTCTATGGTGCAATAAAATACATGAACAGAGGCTTTCAATCCAAAATAGACACATGTAACCATAAGGAAGGAAAAGTATTAGAGAGTATCCATGTGACAGAGAGATGGAGAGAATATTTTTGTGATCTGTTGAATGAAACTAATGCGGAACCTGAATCTGAGGTGATTAATCCTGATGAGGAAGTTGTTGATGATTTGGAACCACTATCTATAGAAGAAGTAACCGATTCGCTTGAAAAATTGAAGAACGGGAAAGCTCCGGTTGAAAATGGACTTAGCGCGGAATTCTTTAAGCATGGTGGAGAGGAACTTTTAAATAAGTTGTATCAGCTAATAGAAGAAATATGGGAAAAAGAAAGTATGCCTAATGACTAGAGCGCCAGCCTTATATGCCCAATTTATAAAAAAGGAGATAAACAGCTGTGCCAGAATTATAGAGGGATATCTCTTCTGGGTGCTGCATATAAAATTTTCTCAAATATAATAGCTAAAAGACTTCTCCGAAAATATACTTGGAGAATACCAGTGTGGATTTAGGCGAGGAAGAGGTACCGCTGATCAAGTTTTTGTAATGAGGCAAACTTTGGAAAAATGCTGGGAGTACAGAACTGACCTCCATCTACTATTTATTGACTATTGCCGGGCGTTTGATAGCGTGATTAGAGACAAGTCAATTAGTGCGTTGCGGGATTTTCACATCCCAAACAAATTAATAAGATTGATAAAAGTGACTCTGAATAACAGCAAAGCGAAAGTTCTATTCAATGGTTTTGTCAGTGATGCCTTTCAATTGTGGTAAGACAGGGAGATGCATTATCTGCTACTCTTCAACATGGCTCTCCACAGTATAGTGAACAAGATCAATGTTAGAGGCACCATAATTTACTCCTCGAATCAAATCTGCGCTTATGCAGACGATATATGTCTGGTAGCAAGAAATATTCGATCACTGCGAGAGACGTTTCAAGCGTTAAAAGCCGAAGGAGAGAAAATTGGCCTCACTGTCAATGAATGTAAGACCAAGTATATGTATTTCAGTCCTAATGGCAATTCAACGATAGACAGAAACATAGAAATGGAAGGCTATTGCTTCGAAAGAGTGAAAACGTTTACTTACCTAGGGGCGGAGATTAATGAAGAAAATAAAATTAATGCAGAGATCGATAAAAGAATAATGTCAGGTAACCGCACCTATTACGCCAATATTAAACTTTCTTCCTTATTGCCACAAAAATAAATAATAAATTTGTACAAAACGTTAGTGAGACCGGTTTTGACATATACTTCGGAAACATAGATCCAGTGTCACTATTAAATGTTAAGGATATTTGAAAGGAAAGTGCTCAGGAAAACTTATGGGCCTGTTCTCGACGAGGGGGAATGGCGAATACGAATAAACATTGAGCTGTATGAGCTGTACGGCGAATGTGATATCGTTAACTTCATGAAAGCTAGGCGAATAGAATGGTTAGGCCTTATAATGAGAATGCCAAAGAAGATCTTGTTCACCCCTATGCAAGGCACAAGAGGTAGAGGTCGCCCGAGACGAAGATGGTTGATTGACGTAGAGGGAGATTTGCGTACGTTGGGAGTGATAAATTGGAAAAGGAAGGCATTGTGCAGAGAGCAGTGAGTGGTCTGATGTCTTAAGGGCAGCCAAGGCCCACCCCGGGCTGTAGTGCTGTCCAGTAAGTAAGTATAATGTGATAATTCTTTATTTTATTTTCGTATCTTCGAAAGAGGTAATTGCGTACAAGGTATCTGGAAGACAGATTCAAGCAAGAGCGGTTTTGGAGTAAGTGCAAAATAGTTCCGTTTCGGGAGGATAATTATACTTATTGTAATATTAGAAAAAAGTTAAAGCTTGTCTGAGATTCACATTTTATCATCTTCATTGATGACATTTTATCATCTTCATTCATCAAAAGTGGGTTGTGGAATATAATTGAATAAATTTTTGAAAAAAATAACTTTTGTTTTAATTCGCTAGTCCATAGTTGCTTAGTGGTGATATAAACACCCGTACACACAGCTGTATTGCAAAAGTTGAAAGACACAACTTTATCGACAGGTTGGAACTGATATTTTTACAAATCGTCATCATAAGGCAAAATTGGAAGGTGAGTTACTAAGGTCCACGATACCTGAACGAAACATGGAAGTATTGGACGGACATATAAACGGACCTTGAGACCTATCACGAATTATTTCCAACTCTCTCGCGAATATTCGTCATTAAGTATTCCAAAAGTGCTGATTTTTTTATTAATATTTAAAAACAAATCTGCTAATCTATTAAACTTTAAATTAGAACGCAACTGCAATTGAAAAACAAAAACATCAAGTATTCCTCGATAGCCTGGTTTGAGAATTATTCATAAAAAAGGAATTTAAACTAGTATTTCTTGGATAGGTAAATACAAATAAAAATTGATTTAATTTCTTTTATACCATCGGTTATTTTTGTGGCCAAATTCACACTCTTGATATAATCAAATTGAATTGCTATTGCAAGACACACTATGGCGTCGTGTACGTGCAGAGTTTTGTTTAAAAAACTAATTTAAATTGTGTATTTTTGGGAAGAGGGGAGGAGAGGGAGGGGTAAGCCTCAGAGTGACCAGATGGGGTAGGTGTCAATAAGAAATATTTCGTCTGTCAACTCACAGGACTTTCCACACCGCTTTGGGCTATATTTTAGATTTATCAATATTTTTTTATTGTAGATAATTTAATTACCTGGATCGTTCCGAGAGATGTATATTTTTCGAGTTATTCGAGAAACTAAAGGAAAGTGAACTGGTTTTGATGAGAACATGCACAAAATACATTTAAAACACTTTTAAACAAATTACTACAATTTTTAGTACTCCGTATCTTTGCTAATAATTTAGATTTTTTTTTGTTTTGTAGAGAATTTAATTATCTTTCTATTTGATCATATGCATAATCTACCATAAAGTGTAACTATCTTGTTGAGTTGTTCGTAAATAAAGTTTTATTTTCTTCATAACTTTTTACTTTCATATTGCAAGCATAAAATAATTTAATGCTCTCTAACTCTTGAAATAGAAAAGTTTTCGCTAGGAAGCACCGTTTTGGTGTTATAAATTAATAACTGAATTAATTAAGCCATTTTGTATTCCTGCGGCTTCGTGGCGGCAGATGTCTATTTTTTAGTTCTAAAAGAACATAATTTTCTGAAATAGGTGAACCTTTGTGTAAAATAAGTCACATTTTTCTGCCTGGGCTCCCGGTCTATTACTTAGTAGCGGCAAGAAAGTAAAAAAACAAAACAATAATACATAAGATGTTCATAATAAGACCTGTAATACTAATCCAGAATTAATTTTAAACTAGACCAATCTATGATTCTGATACTGAACTCAATAAATAGAGTTGTTTAGTATGTCTATGTACTATCAAGACAGAGAAAAGGTATATAATGTGTTATTATTTTGTTTGAATTATTATAATGTATTAAATCAAATTTTATTTTAAAACTGTTGAACCATCCTAATCCTTCTTCACCACCACAAGTCCTAAGCATTTGCAACTGTCGCAGCTTTATCCAACATTTGCACCATTTCAGTGATACGGTAGATGAAGAAGTGCTGGGATCGTTGAGATTTCCTGGAGTTCAATTAAATGTATAGGAATATGTTATACCTAGATGGAATATGAATACTATATATAAGCTATGGCTTGAATTATTAATGTGCTTTATTTTATGTACATTGTAAGATGGGCATCATTTATTAGGATAACTTATTGCCCCTAAGCATTGCAAATTATGGAAAAGGCATCGGTAAAATAGTTAAGATCTTTAATAACTAAAAAAAGAAATCTTGACAGCACATTAACGTCGCCCAATGCTACTTTACCACTCAATCAAAATGTAAATAAATGCGTTTATTTTAATCCTACGTTGATGACATCAGCAAACTTGATGTCAGCGTGGGAAGTCTGAGTAGCAGGAAGAAGGAGGATTTTTATTTTACTACAAATAAATCAAGATATAAATCTCCTCTTTGCACAACCGTTGGCCTAGAAACAATACGGCCCTTGCCAAGTACTGAACCCTTCATGGTTTGTGGTGGTACAGATTTTATTTATAACTTAACATGTATATAGCAACCTAATACAGTTGGACTGCACCACTTATACAAATACAACAGAGTGTTTCTCTCTCTCTAAATGGAGAGCCCTACTCAGTACATTACAAAAATGTAAGACTCTCTGGGTGGCATACTGTTACTGGATCTGAGTTTTCTATTGACTCAAACAGGGTATGTCATACGAAAGCATTTGTCCGTCATTTACTACATAATATTTGTTAAAACCTATGATTTTTAAAGTAATCATTACTTTAAAAAGTAATTGGTTTCAATACAATTACATAAATCAAATAACCAAGTGACATCTCTGGGAATTGTCTTTTATAGGTTAAAATATTAATATAAATTTGAGATAATTAAAATATTGTTTCTAACTTATGTGTATATTCAAACGACACTTTTTTTTTTATCTCATCATTCATTATTTTGGTTTATCATTCACAATTTGTTTTTATTTTAGCGCCTGTAATTGGACTTTGGCCTGTTGGCGAATGCAGCTTATAAATGAATAAATACGCTACAAATTGATTTTTATCAAGTATAATCAGTAAATCGTCTTTTAAATTGGATTATTATCAGATGATCTCACAACTAAATGATCCTACGAAACAAAGGCCATTTATATGTTACTTCCTCTCAAACAAAAGTTAAACATAAAAATAAAATCATAAATAAAATTGGCTGTCATCAAGCATTTTATATCCAGACAAAAGGCCATTTTATAAAATCATTACAACTATAATCAACAATATCCATTTTCAGGATCATAACTCCTTTAAGTAACACTAGTGGTAAAATGAATATTTAATAACAACAACCTTCCCTTGATATTTATGTAATGGCTTATTGTAGTATATTGGAAGTATTATCGTTAGGAAAAATCTTAATTTTCCAAGACTATTTCAGATCTTTATTACAATTTCTTTTAATGATGAGAATTAATGAGTTTTCGTAATTAGAAATAAGTACTGAAAAAAATATATGTATAACCCATAATATTTTTATATCATTCCTAAGGTTTATAGGTATATCATACCGATCGATATAGGTACACAGGCCGTTTATTCTTAAATTGATGCGTGGAAATGCAAAAGGATCCAAGTGCCTTTAGCGAAATTAAATTCACAATTTTTTTTTAGAAGATTACAGTCATAACGCCCGATATTTATTTAATATTTAAAGTTGAAACTTAAATTCTGAAAAAAAATGTCTGAAGGCACTTAAACCATTTGTATTTTCATGTTTCCATTATAATAGGTACAATTCCGGAGAAATGGAAGTTTTAAACATATCAGAATGATAGAATAATAATAATAGAATGAATGATATCGGTTGAAATAATTTTTTTTTTTATATTTTCCGGTTGATAACGGGCTTGATTCGGGTTCATTCAATCACGTTAACATACTGATTTATATAATTATTTTCTCTCTCTCCACGAGAGAGAGAGAGAGAGAGAGAGAGAGAGAGAGAGAGAGAGAGAGAGAGAGAGAGAGACAGAGAGAGAGAGAGAGAAAACGAGAGGAGGGAGAGGGAGAGAGATAATTACAAAGTTGCGTGACCTGACCCTTCGGGAATGACACTGACATCAAGAGGAATAACCATTTATCAACCAATATGTCTTTATATGAATATAGTGCAATTGATATAGATATATATATATATTAAAACTTGGAATAATTATTAAATGCCAATAGCAGGATGTGAAATTTTTAATCTTCCCTATTCATGGTTTTATTCAAAATACATACGTTACAACACCAACGTTTCGCCGTTTTGCCCCATCTTCAGCGTTATTTAACTTAATTTTTTTTTTTTTTTTTTTTTTTTTATATTTTGTCTGTTTTACGCCATGATGTTACGTGAGTCTTTACTTTATAAAATAGAATAAAAAAGTAGAGACACCATCCTAACAGCATGGTTTTATAACATCATAACGGTAAAATGATAAAATAGTTATATGGACAAATTAGGAGTGGATAGATTAATGAGTAAATGCAGCCTTGCATTGTGCAAGCGAGTACGCAGAATTTTTTTTCGGATGGGAATTTAAATTTTTTTCGGTGATTTAATAAAAAGAGAAGTAATCAAGTGTCTATAATCACCAAATTGGGAGTGTTTTGAGGTTAAGAATAAAAATCGGATCAAAAAATATTATTAAAAATACAAAACTTATATTGGTGGGGTATAAAAATCATATTTTTTTAAATATTTTGGGAGGATACATCTTTCTGCGTTCGCCACTGAATAAATTTAATCCTGAAGATGGAGAAATACCGCGAAAGGTTGGTGTTGTAATGTCTATATTTTGAATAAAACAATAAATACGGGAAAACGAAAATTTCACATCCTACAATTGATATATATATATATACATATATATATATATATATATATATATATATATATATATATATATATATATATATATATATATATATATATATATATATATATATATATATATATATATAAAAGCTTAGGCATTAAAGAAACAATAATATAATTATGTTTAAACCATTAAATAAAAATAAGTATTGCTCTTCTGCCAGTCCACAGGAGTGGAAGGCATGTTGAACATCACTCAAAGCCAGTTGGTAATATATTTTTGATAAGGTAAAAGCATTTCTTTGATTGTAACTATTTACAAGCCAATGGGATACTTAAAAAGTGAACGGTACTATCAATGCATTATTTCGTCTTTTTTCACCACCTTTAATTGGGCTTTAGTCTGTTAGTGGATGGTGCATATAAATAAATCAATAAAACTACGTCTTAGAAATGTTTTCCTTTGTTTTAAATTTATTGGTTATTGAATTTCTGAGGGTATTATTAAGAGTTGATGTATATCATTTCTGTAATTTACATTATTCACACTTAAATACACAATTTATGGATTATTGTTTTATAGGGCTTCCTCTGGTATTAAGCCTTAACTATTCAAGAGGATTACAAATAAAAAGCAATAAACGTTTGTTTACTTTTTTCCTAACCTCATATAATAATTGATCAATGATTTCGAAAGGCTTTATTCAAATAAATTAGTTGAAAATGTATTAATAATTTTGAATGCTTAAAACATGTACTACTCTACTCAATATACAACCATCCATTTACGAACATTTTAATTAATCAGAAGTCCAATGTAAATGTTCAGCCCTCTAATTTCATGAGAATTAGTATATGGTATTGACTCTGTACAATGCGATAAACATGTAACTATCTCTAGCATAAGGCCTGAGATACTTATATAAATTCATAGGAGGTTTATGTGGAAAAAATTACAGACTTACAAAAATGTAATGAATTTTAAAGCAAGGAGTCGTTAGCTTTAAAAACTTCAATAATTAGGTACTAATTGTTCAACTATTAGCGAAGCTAAAGCACATATTTTTCCACTGGCTAAATAAGGTACAGATATGGGATTTGTTTTGATTGCTTCTTATTTTGAAATTATCAATTATTATAATAAGCTTTCGGAGAAGCTGGTTGCTTTAACGAACATTTTAAGGAGCAGTCCTCATTAAGAAAGAACATTCCGAATGTTGGAATTCGTGACCAAATTCCCGACCTGCCCTCATTAAAAAAAGAATGAGTTATCGGGAGTGGGATATTCATCTCGGTATTTCCATTGATATTCGTTCTTGTTCTGAAACGAACTTGAGGTTTCCGAAATCATTTTATGGGGAAATCACATTCAAATGTTAAGCGACTGAGTCAAAGGAAAATACAACTTAAAGACATTAACTTATCTTTGAATCTTCATTCAAAATAAGGATGCCATTACAATCCAAGTTAAATGGTTGTGGATGATATGGAATCGTTTACTTTACGCGTCTGATAAAGTATACCAATTAATCTATAGCTGAGTACTAAAAATGTACTTTTATTTATAAAATAGTTTAGAATTTGTTACATTATGGCTATATTAAACAACTTCTTACTATCTGTTGACTTTTACCCAACGACTAATATGCTGAAATAATTCTTGCCTACTATCTAGTCCACTAATTGTCAACCCTATAGATATGGGTCCTTATATGCCTAGATTAAGAAGTGGGGATAGTGCAGGATGGATATTGGAGGTCGGAAATATCTAATAGGAATACTGTAGTACCTATAGTAACGAATTAACAGGACTCTCGTCAGAAGCACTAGATTTGATCCTAAGTAACTACTATACGGTCCTGAAAAAGTAAGTTATCATAGAAACAAATAGGGAACGTGCTAAATACAAAATAAGAGTATGTTGGCGGCTATTAACCTTGCGTTCCATTGAAGGAGCTCCATTGTTATTTATATATTTTGTTAAAAGTAAAATATTTCAATTAAATATATAAAAACTTATAATATTAATAATATAATATATATATATATAAAATAAATAAATTTCCCAATGCAAGTGCCCAAAATAACTACGATGAAAGTTGAAAGGATTTTGGATGGGACATTTTTCGTCCCACATTGATTGTATTCCCGCAGGGACTAGTCAAAGTGCCAGACTAGTGGGGAATAACGCTCCCCCGGGCTCCTGAGTTCAGTACACGGCACTCTCACATAACAGAACAGCACACTTTACACTTACTCATACACAAGGCCATATACAGTACACACCTCAGGGCCACCTTCACTGGGAAGACCCATGGTTGGGTGGGTATAACCAAACCACCAGTTGTCCCGAGGATACGGGGCCTCTAGCACTGGGCCAATCACCCGTCTGGAGTATAGCAGATTCAGAGAAACCAACCTAGCCTCGGATGTGGACAGTCTTCACGGAATCGACCCGGCGCGCTTAAGGATATACGAATGGGAACGTGGAATATAAAAACTTTAACAGGGAAGGAGGTCGAGTTGGTGGAGGAAATGAGGACCTACAAAGTAGAAATTCTCGGCATAAGTGAAGTGAAGAAGAAGGGCAGTGGAGAAATGAAATTGGCTAATAATTACTCCCTAATTTATGCTGGAGTACCTAGAGGGGTTTTTGCCAAAGAAGGGGTGGGCCTAGTAATGTCGCCAAATATGTATGAGCATTTAGAGAACTGGGAACCAATATCTCCAAGAATGATTGTAGCAGATTTTAAGATGACCATAGGTAAGATCTCCATAATCCAGGTGTATGCACCAACGGAAGATGCTAGTGTTGCAGACAAGGAGGCATTCTACTCGGATTTGCAAAAAATAGTGGATAAAGCTAAAGGAAAAGGAAGGTCAGTAATCCTGAGTGGGGACTTCAATGCCAGAACAGGAAATGATGAAAGATCTGGATATGGAGCTCTAGGGCTACATGGAGGTGAGGAATAGTAATGGACAGCGGCTAATAGACTTTTGTGTCCATAATGACTTCCTCATAGGAAATTCTTTCTATCCACACAAGAGGATCCACAAAATCACTTTCTCATGCATGGAACGAAATAGTGTAATTGACTATTTCATATATGATAGGAACGTAAGGCAGTATTTCGCTGATATAAAAGTAGTAAGAGGAGCGGAGATAGGCAGCGACCACCTTTTACTTGTGGCTGATACAAAGATCATCCCAGAGTATAAAAGGAAAATAAAAGTATTTGAAACCCTCAACGTAAGGGCCTTGGATGACCCAGAGAAAAGGGCCCTCTTTACAGAAAGCCTGGAAAATAAATTGCGAGAAACATCATTCGATGGAGACGTGGAAAAAATATGGAAGGCACTGAAAGCATGTATCCTGGAAACAGCAAATGCAGTATGTGGGAAGAAGAGAGTGTCCGGTAAGGGAAAGCGGACAGATTGGTGGACCAATGACCTCCAACGACTGGTTTCTCAGAAAAAGCTTGCCTGGAAAGCATACCTTAAAGATAGAACTGAAGGAAAGCTACACGTTTATCGAACAGCCAGGAATGAATGTAAGGCAGCCATACGCCAGGCCAAGAAAAAGTCATGGGAGGATTTTGGTAAAAGGCTGAGCGAGGACCATCGCGAATCTATAAGAGCATTTTGGCGAAAAGTAAAAACGTTAAGAGGAAAGCAATGCAAGCCCATTAGAAATGTAAAAGGTAGCGATGGAATCGTACTTACAGACAAGGAAAAGATCCTTGGCAGATGGAAGCAATATTTCCAGGAGCAATTCTCCGAAAGCCCAGAAACAGACCATTACCATGAACGAGAGTCCAATATGCAGGAAAGCCTGGAGGTTATAGAGGAAGAAGAAATAGAAAATGCAATCCGTAAGCTAAAAAGAGGCAAAGCATCAGGAAGGGATGGAATTGCACCAGAGTATTTGAAATATGGTGGTCAAGAACTTCTTAAAGCACTTCAATCGCTATTCCAAGAAGTGTATGACAGAAAGAAAATTCCCATGGACTGGAAATATTGTATTATCCTCCCTATTTATAAAAAAGGATGCACAACAGACTGCAAAAATTATAGACCCATTAGTTTGCTTTCCGTAGTCTGTAAACTTTACACTTCTATTCTAGAAAAGAGACTCCGGCGGATTGTAGAAGGGCAGCTAGAAGCGGAACAGGCTGGTTTTCGTCCGGGCCGACAGACGCAGGATCATATCTTTGTTCTCAGAAATATTGCTGAAAAAGCTTGGGACAGAGATAGGAATCTATATCTTGCATTTCTTGATCTGAAGGCAGCGTTTGATGTGGTCCCAAGAAAAGAAATTTGGAATGCACTAATAGCCAAGGGTGTACCTGGAGCCTTACTGGCAGCCATACAGTCAGCCTACCAAGGTGCCATGGCAGTGGTAAGAATAAATGGTATGGAATCGGAACCTTTTCCAATTGCGAAAGGAGTTAGACAGGGAGATAGCTTAAGTCCCCTTCTATTTATAAACGTAATGGACGAAATCCACAAAATCTGCAAGCGTCGAACTGCATGGACAACAATCGGGAAATGGAATATGAGAACTGTCCTCGTTCAAAGCCTTTTATACGCGGATGACATAGTCCTAATAGCCGATACCAAGACCAAACTACAACAAGCTCTGATAGAATGGGAAGAAGAGTTGCTCAGGAAAGGGATGCAAATTAACACCTTCAAGAGTAAAGTGCTGGTTATGGCGAGGGAAGAACAGGAAGATGTCCAACTCATCTGCAATGGCGAGACACTTGAGGTAGTGAAGGAATATACCTACTTAGGGACCGTATTACCAGATTACTAATAGCATTATCGGCCACCGAGAAGTAGATAAGAAGACCAAAATGCATGTATATAAGTCTGTTTACCTACCTACACTCACCTACGGCGGAGAAAGCTGGACAACACTGGACAGGCACTCTAGTCGCATAACGGCAGCGGAAATGAGGTTCCTTCGCAGATCTGTTGGGAGAACTAGAAGGGATCGCATTAGAAACGAAAGCATTAGAGAGCAACTAGACGTTACAGAGCTTAAAACCACTCTAGAAAGACGGCAACTCCAGTGGTTTGGTCATGTCTGCCGGATGAACGAGGACACGAATCCAATAAAGGTATTAGAGGCTCGACCCACAGGAAAGAGACCACGCGGACGTCCCAGAATTACGTACCAAGAATATATCCAAAGAATTGGAAGTAAAAGAGGCAAATCGATCAATGAGATGAAGCGGCTAAGCAGGGACCGGGAGGAGTGGTTACGCTGGATTGAGGCTCCTCGACGCTAGCTAATGGCATAAGAGGAAGAAAAAGAAGAAGAAGAAGAATTGATTGTATAAGGACAAAAGGGTGCAACTATTCGTTAAAATCTAATCCAAAACCAAGTCCGGTCATCGGTCAAAAACGAAAGTTTTGGTGATCTCACTTTGTTAATTATTATTAAGTCCCTTACTTCCATTCTGTGAATTTCATAGTCCTCTGAGTCTAAAAAAAAAAAAAAAACAATTTCGGCCATTGTTCTGTCAGTGTTTCTGTGCTATGATTATCTCTTAAGCGGATGGACCAATTTTATTGGTAATTTTATTTATTTATTTTTTTGTAGGATTTTGTGCCCTAACGCCTGTGCATTAAATCGGGCACCCTTTGCGGAATAGCGGCTGCGCATATCCGTTTTTCTATAGGCTGTAGCACCAAAACGGCTCTAACGATTTTGATAACAATTTTCCTGAAAGTACATCCCCGAGAAAATACTGAGAAAAAATGCATGGTATAAATAAAACTTATAGTGCATGAAAAATGTATGCTTTCCAAAATTTCAAGAGATCACTTCAAAATCGTTTCAAAGGAAATTAGAGTTCCTACAAATAAAAAACGAATCATCCAAATCTGAGAGAGTAGAGATATAGCGATTTGAAAATTTTATTTGAGCATAACTCAAAAAGTGTACATTTTACTGTAAATTATGATATGATTTCATATGAAAGGCAATTAAATTTTCTTATCAACAAAAAAAAAATTTAATCGAACCTGTATTAGCAAAGATACAGCGTATTTTTTAGGGACTACAAGACCAGACCCAAGCATGAAAGTGCCCCAAAGCAGACGAATGCGACCGAAACTCCTCCCACTACGTCCCCATTCTGCTGTCAACAATACGCTCTAATGAAATGATAAAAGCATAAATTAACTTAACAATTTCTACTTTTATATTATGTATATGATTTAACATTAAATTATATTACATATACTTTTTCAATCTATATTTGCTTATTGTCTTATCATATGCCAACATTTTATATGGTAACACTCTTATAAAAAAATCGGTATGAGTGGACATACGTTACATACAATATAAAGTCAAAATGATAACCTCCTTTTTCGAAGTCGGTTAATAAATAAGTATTATTTAATGGAAACAATATGTTTCCATGGAAACCAACAGAAAGCTTTTAAACTCTAAATGGAAATATATTGTCAGCTTGGCTCACCAAAAATAAAGAGCACACAGAATTTTACTAAAATTGTTTAGAAAACTATTCTACTGTACTTTTGTGAGAAAAGACGCGAAGAAGCGTACGCTGCTGAGTTTATTTCAAGACCCTACCTCAAAAATTTTGAGAACTCTTTAAAAATATTTTAAAAAGTGGATTACAATTATTAATTAATTTCTATTTGATGTTTGAACGGTCATAACCTAATGAAATCCCAAATATTAATCTAAATAATGTTTTAAACGAGTATTAAATTTCAACTGATTAATATTTATATTACTATTTAGTAACTATATCACTAAATAATAAGCATTTCATAGTATTAATTATATTTTTGATACAAAAGTGACCATCAAGATTTGTCGCCAAATCTTATTTGGTCAATATTCTTTTGACAAAAAAAAATGACCTATCAAACGAAGATTAATTGTTTAGATACGACAGTAGAGTTAATCCTTGGATCCTTAACAGGATTTTTTCTGAAAGCAATGCGTGCGGGCTTAGATACAATTTTATTTTTTTATAAATTTGAGAAAGGAAAGACGACATTAATAACATTGAGAATCTTAATTAATTATTATTAATTTAATTTAATTTATCTTAATTTAATTATTATTAATTATTTATTATTAATTAATTATTAATCTTAATGTTATTAATTTCGTCTTATGTACATATATGTCTTATGTCGTAACTAATGTTTCATTAAAAGATGCGGTTGATAATATCTTTCTAACACTTCATATTTCAAGACGATTAACAGGGAATTTTATCAGATAATTGTTATACTTCTTTTTTTATGACTGACAACCTAATTTTTCACAACGCAGATCAGCTTCTGTATTTTCGGCCTTGGACACTTTCCTGGTCTAATTTTGTTTTGTATTTTTTTACAAATGTCTGCGTGTATTTAATCAAAGTGGTTACAAATCATATAAAACTTCGTCTGACAGATTCTTGTCAAATTCTGAATTACTTCAGACAACCGACAAGGCGGGAATAGTTTTGCAATCCTTGACCTTCTGAGGGTTTTGATTGGTCTTGATCTGTTACGAAGTTCTACTTTATCGATGATATAATGTTTTCAGATGTCAAGGGAACACGCCAGAGACCTTTAAACAGATGTTTATACAGTATAAAGAATATTTTTTTTATTCTGCGGAGTAACCCGGAAACAGTTTTTAAAAAAACGTTTTTTTTTATAAAAACCGAGAAACAGTTTCCCAAGAGTGACGGATTTACCCTTTTTTCGTATATGCTATTGCTTATTGAAAGGAATTTACAACATTATAAATTATAAAAATCTGGTGCGATGCTCACAACTTTCACCATCCTAAAATAATAATCAATTAAAAAAAAATATATTTTAAAGATTTCATATGAACGCTACTGGAAATATTCTCAGCGGCATGCAGTTCTCCACGCCTTCTCTAAAAAAAGTACAATAAAATAGTTTTCTAATCAATTGCAGTTCGACAATTCAGTGCACTATATATTTTTGGTTTGCCAAGCTGAAAGTAAATTTTAAAAGTTTCTATTAAATCATATAAAAGTAGAAACTATTAACTTAATAATTTTACTTTTATATTATTACATTACATTATTACAAAGCGTATTGTAGAGAAGAGGATGAGGCCGTGGTTGGAAGAGGTTCGGTAGCATCCGTTTTGACACACTCGGCTTTTCATCTAGGGTCTAATAATGTAATCCTTATAAGATAGCGGTCCGATTTAGATATATATATATTTTTAAGAGAATTTTACTGCCTTTCATATGGTCTTATATATAATTTACCATAAAATGCTTACTTTTTAAGCTATGTGCAAATAAAATTTTCTTTTAGCCATTGCTTACTTTTTCCTGCATTTTCTCGGAGGTGTACTATATATATATATATATATATATATATATATATATATATATATATATATATATATATATATATATATATAAATTGTTAAAGGGCTTCAAGGAGAAGAATTTCTGCTAGGTCCATCAAAATCGTTATTGAGAAAATTGTAAAAAAAGTGTAAAATCGTTAATATCAAGTGACACTTTCGGTTAATCGATTTTGGTAAAAAAAAGTTGGTTTAACATTCCAGGCCTATACATAAAAGTAATACATAATTTCAGTTTCGTACATTTTATTTTTGAGCCAGACTGTTCACATACACACTGACACAAACACAGACCATTTTGCGAGACTTTGGTAATTTGGACTCAGAGGGTCTTAAAATCTATATTTCGATACTTATACTCGAATTCGATATTTGTCAATGCCGCTATACTTTCCCATACCATATATTTCATATAATGGTAAGGGTAGGTAAAAAAAAAGGATTGCACTATATCTCATCCTCTTAATGAATCCAGTGTCCACGGTCGACGGATGAAATGGGTGTGCTATAATTTTAATATAAGAGTAATCATTATTCATCTAGAGTTGTTTTTCTTCAACAAACGCTATACAGGACATAATGGAGGTGTCATTTAAAAATGTTTTCCGGACTTCTAAACTTGATTGCCAAAAACAAAAAAGGAAAAATAAAAATATTGAAGTGAATGATGGCTGCTAAATCGGTTCTGTAAGGATTATGGCTTTATGGCGTAGTTTGTTTTTTAATTTATTCTCTTTATCTTTTCACCTCATAAAGTTGAGAGGTTTTTGATGTACGAATTGCCTGTAGTATTTACGAGCCGGAACTGGAGTTCGTTCTTATTATCTTGACATAAAGGATTGCTCAGGGTAACATTGGTTAGCGTGCTGAATATATGCGCTGAATCAAGCATGGATGATCGATTGTCCACAGCAATAATCGATCGATCGATTTTTAGAGTTTAACATAACCTGTTTCAGGTTTTTAATTGGTATATAAGGGTCATTCTGAAATAAACAGTCACTTTCGAAATCCGGAAAAAAAAGAAAACAAAATATTCAAGTTCATGGAAAGTGAAACTCACCCATAGAGAGTGCAAAATCTGACTTGGTTTGCGAATTTTACGATTTTTTAGGTACTTTAAAAAAAATAATAATTTTTTTTACGTTATTACCAAGTCGTCGCTCTATGGGTCAGAAATCCTGTATGAATATGAGTTAGTGTTATGTTTGGTATTTAGGATCACTCGCTCACAACTCTTTCTCTTATTATAAAAAGCTTATTACAATGTACGTAAAAGTAAGAGCAAAAATTTGAATAAACTTTTAACAAATCAAGTAACATCAGTTCTTCCTTTCTGGTGATATCTTGTAGTACTTTTATTTGCATTTTAGACCCTCCGCCCGTTTCTCCCCCTTCTTCTGGAAATAAATATCGATTTACTGGCGTCATACCTGAGGGCCTGTACAGGTATTTGGTTGTCAAGAGGCGGGTGCTCCATCAAGAAGCACTTCCACTTAAACATTATTTTTATATATTAGTTACTATGAACAAATAGAATATTTTATACTCAGAAAGAGCGCAAATATTTAAAATACAGAAATACAATGCAGATACTCATCTTATGTGATTACATACCAATTCAAATTTATTTCTACAACTATAACCCCAAATAGAATATATTCTCCAAACAAAATATTTTTTTCCTGCTAGATTAGATTTCTGACCCATAGTGCGATGGACCCCCTCCCCCCTCCTCCGTTACCAAAGTATGCGAATTTGATTTAAAATATTCAGTAAACATTTTCGAAATTCGCTTGGGATAGAATGTAGCTCGCATGAACTTTTCACAAGAAGTTTTATTTACAAACTTTGTATTTTTAAACAGTAAATATCTCAAAATCTACTCTGCTTCGAGATGAAAAAGAAAACGAAAAAACAAAAACAAAAAAAAGATAAAGTTTTTTAAATCTGCGGACAGCCAAAGTGGCAGTTTAATTGAGAATGACCCATAAAACCTTTTTTAAATTCAATAAAAAATCCTAATCATGATTTAATACATATAACCAATCTTTGTTTTAATGATAGGACTTTTATAGTGCTATGTTGCATGTGTGTGATACCTAGAGTTATAGTTATACCATTATAGTATCCAATTAAATTCAATTTTGACATATGACTGCTTTTAAAAAATCTGACTGCTATCAATTTAAAAAAACCTATTACCGTTTTATTTCCTTTATCTTTTCTTTCATTCTTGTATTTATTATTTTCCTTTATACAGTATCAGCATCAGCATCTATCTTCCTGCATTACTAGCTGGTAATTGTTAAATTCTTTATCATGCATATATTTAAATTTATGAATAAATAATACAGCATTATATTATTTTGCAGTTTATAAATTTCCATTTTATGATCTAATCAAAATTCTTATTATTTCAAGTGAAATTAAATTGATTCGATAGATGGTTCATTGCTAAAATGAAGTCGATTAAATCTAAAGGAACAATAACAAAGTAATCCACAATATTAAACAAGAACTAAACTATTTTTTAAGTACAGCATTCCAATATCCGGCAATAGGAGACAGTTTTCCAAAGATTGAAAAGACGTGGAATACATCTACATTTCAAGAAAATGTTGATAAAATAATAACACCATTGGGAAACCTATACATTAAATCATTATTTTTCAAATATGCTGGTAAATTAATAAAATGAGGCATTCGAAAAATGACATTTTTCACATTTATTCATTTAGGATGTTACTGTAGAGACCCAGTCCAGAAAGTCGATTAAAACTGGATAATGATCGCTAACGTTTTAAGTAAAGTATTTTTTAGGGTACGCCACTCTGATCTTGGGTATATATTTGGGGTTTTTAGCGTTGAATCAGTGCTGGATAAATTGATGCCTTTTCTGGAACATATGTTAGTATAGTAGGAATTATTTAAAATATTTAAATTTTTGGAATCTATGATGGCTTCTATAAATTTGTCTGCTTTGTCAGATTGTGAGGATCTCCTCCAGAGAGGATTGTGACAGTTAAAATCACCAAGGCATAAGACTTGTGCTGGAAGTTCTTCAAACAGTTTGTACAATTCTATAATCGGAAACTAATTTGTAGATAATAGATACAAGCCACATGGAGAAGAGTGCCCGTACAGTGACAAATTGTAGACAGGATTTTTGGCATAACTCGGCAGAGAGGGCTCTCTCTCTCTGCCGAGCTATTCCAAAAAATCGGTTGTTTTTTTATGTTAATTCAAAATATAATTAGATTAGGGCTAAATTTATGTTATACCTGCTATCTCTTGTCTAGACAATGCTTTGATTTACTTGCTCGAAGACAGACAAAATGATTCATTCTTAATTCTTAACTGGTTAATTAAGTCCTTTAACTAACTTACCTGCAAATAAAAAAAAAAAAAAAATTAGAGCTGAATAAAATAATATATTCATCTGATAATTATTGAAATGCTTAAAACATAAAATTTATATAATTATAAATGAATTTTAATGTGTTCAGGGTATCGTGAATACTTTTTAATTTTGGTTTATTATTTCCAAAAAAAAACCTTTGCGATCGAACGAGAACATTTTTTTAACCCCTCCTCTCAAAATTTGAAGTACTACGTTTCAATATACGTATAAATATAAAAAGAATCAATTAAAAAAAAAATCCATCCGTCCGCCGTCCACGGCTTTTTCTAGGACAACAGAGTTGTTTTGTTTTTTTAATATTGGGCACCAAAGAGTACAGAATAACCGACTGTAATTCTGAACTCTATGTTAGACACCAAAGTAACAGGCCAGCCTAAGGTGACTCTCGGAACTTAACATTACCATCCGCCTTTTCGATTCGAAATGGTGGTCGATTAAAGATTTCATATGCCCATATCTCGGCCATGTATGTAGAAAGCGGAAAATCATTATACCAAACCTGTAAAAAAACAAAATTCAAATAAAATTTTTTATTGCTTTATATATATTTAGAGGTAAGTAACTATTTGGTTGGAAATAATTGACCATGGTGAAATGATTCCCGTTTATTTTTTTATTTTATTTTTTGTTTGCGTGATTGATAACATAATCTGGAAGATACTGCATTATTTATCTTTATCACACAGATGCTCCTTAATGAATGGCCATGATTCTTCTAAAATATATTTTTAAACTTTCGAGAGTGATGAAAATGACATGATTTTGGATTAACTATTGATACTGTAAGGCCAATGTTTGTGTTGTTTGTATAGTATTCTTCAACAATCCATGAAAGGAGCTTAAGATAAACGAAAATAATAAAAATAACAACACGTGATAATGATTATTTATATTTCAATTGATACGATTAATTAAAATAGTTTAGGATCTGGACGGAGAGCATTATGAGTTATAAATTCAGGACTAAAAAATTATTTTAAAAACGGAAGGTTTTTATGTCATTATTGTGTTCGTTATTTATGTTCATTTCATTAATAAATTCCTGTTGTATATTACAATAAAACTTCTAAATAGTGGATAGGAGAAGGTACAGTGCCTAAAAGAGTGACGCGATACTTAAATATATCCATTATTGGGAGGAATGACTATACAATACAAATGGAATTATATTTTATATATATTGAACAGTTCTAAGAAACTTAACTGGTTTTCAATACTCGTGATGCGGTTGAGAAAGAAGCGCTGGGATTTCCTGGAGTCCTGCTTTTCCCACCACATGTGAGGGGGGACGGAACAAGCATGGCTGGTTGTAAATAGTGCTTGCATTTAAGATTTAAGTTTATTTCCTTTTACTTAACAGTAGTTTAATTCAGCTTAATTTTTTTTAATTTATTAGTTTGATATTAATTAATTAATTTATATTATAGGATGTAAATATCGGTTGACTGAACTCTTTTATCACTATTATCATTATCCTTAATTCAGACAGAATATAATAGTAATCAATAAAAACAGTTTTCAACCAAATAACCTGAAATTTGTGTGTTTTAATCAAACTCAAAATAATTAGGGATTGATAAATTATTTGCCACTTCTAGAATTTTTATTTTTATTGAAAAATAGTTTCGAATGCTATACATTCATCTTCAGTTCAAGGTTTAAATGGATTATAAAACTCAAAATACATTTTTTTGTTTATGTAAAAATTAAATTTAGGATTCACAAGACCAATTTAAGGATGAGCTGTTGTTTATTTTTAAATATTTAGATCATTTAACACATTTGTTCATGAAACTCAGAGATTTTTTAAATCCTTAATGATTTTTTTTTGCTGGTGTTTACTTCAGGAATAGGATGAATTCAGATTTGCGATAATAATTGAGTAGCAATCGGAATTCAGAAGTGCAAATAATTCGGAGCAAGACAAAACCTGATATGGTTCACCACCGTACTCTTCTATAAGCCAACATCAAACTCAAATTTATTTATTTATTTATTATTTATTTAAATTTACAAGTAAAAATCGTACATTCACAACCTCAAATGAGCCATTAATTGAATTATTAAGTCTTTCAGTACTAAATAATTACAATCTACAACTTAGGTATTAAGATTATTAACGATATAATATATATATGTGTGTATATATATATATATATATATATATATATATATATATATATGCCTAGAATTAAATAAAGTCTAATCAGTAGATAAGATAAAAATCAAATCTATTTATTACAATAATTAACAATCAAAATAAAGAGGAAGAATAAATATCAAATATAGGCTTCTTAAATGTTAAGATTAGATGCAGGAAACATTATCGGTACTATTTAAATTATTTTTTGTACTTGAGCAGACCTTCAATACTAAAGAGACAAAACGAGGAAGTCTAGAGATTTAGTGATATATTTAGTGATTTAAAAATACAAAACAAAAAATAACCAACGATTATTCAAAACATTCTGCTACTAAAGTAGCAGTAGTAAACGCTGATGTGCGTTTTTCAATAAATTAATTTTTCCACAATAAATTCTATTTAACTGGTGAAATTTCTTTTCTGTTCAGTAAAATCTCTGTGTGCACAAAAAAAAAAAAAAAAATAAATAAATAGTTAAATTACTTATTTATTTAATTTTCCTTTTTATTTCCTTAATTAGGTAATTATCACAAGTTGTGACCACAAACTTGACATGAAGGTTTTTCTTTTGAACTCGCCGTCAAAATCACTCGACTAATGCCACTAATGGAGGCACTTATTCTAAGAATCATAGAAATGAGTTTGCCGAGTACTCCGAAGTAATTTTTCCATGAGATTAAGACTAGATCCGGGAGGAAAATCTGTTCCACTAATTTGATAATTAATAAGTTGCATGCCTCTAACAACCAACAACGGATTGGTGAGAATTCAAACTTGCCCTAACAAAGATACAAGTAAATGTGCACCTAGTGTCATATATTACTATATTACATGACAATGCCTTGTCTAGTACCTATTGGTAGCAGGCCAATTATATTGATAGCACCCCGATTACTTTTCTATGTTAAGCCGGCCACTAACGGGTACTCCCATCGTTCACCTTAGATATTTTGGCATAAACACCTGGCGTACTAAAAAGTCTCCGTGAATGGAGTTTTGAGATTGGAACCTAGGTACCAAAATTCTGGCGTCTGGAGTCACAGTCAAGAACGATTTCCTGGAGCCGAGAGGATGGAAAAGTCTTGGTGAGTGGGGTTTAGTTATAGATATACCAGTTGTCAGACGTTAGTATTTCACTTCGCCAAGGGTTTTCAAAAAAATAAAATTGAAATAGAAATTTATTTTTTTAGTCCTGAATTTTAATTGAGTTCATTGTAATGTATGAAAGCACCTATGGAACATCATTATAATAATATTATGCGACAAAAGACATGGGAAGATAGAGTAAAGTTCTTATGAATGAGGATTCTCACCTGATAATTAAATAAATAATTAAAACATTCTTTGGCCATACGAAGATAGTTTCGAAAATAATCAGGGTTGACATCGCACAGCTCTGGCAATAACTGGATAACCGAATACTTGCCTCGGTTTAGGAACGATTTCATTGACCAAAACTTTGGTCACTTGAACTCTCACATTTTCCTCACCATCGGACAGAACAATAAAAATTGCCGCTAATTTTTTTTTTGAAAGAGAAAGCTACACGTCAGACCTAAATCAGCTGAGATATGTAGCAAAATTGGGTAACACGAGAGTGCGAACGGAAGTGGACGAGACGCCAAATATCCGACGCCGTCAGTGCTCCTTAGTGAAATACGGCAAGACGCCCGAGATGCCAAAAGACCGATGTCTTAGAAGCACGGAGTAGCCGTTAGTGGCCCGGCTTTATGGCCACTTGGCCTTATTTTTTTCAGGTGTCTCGATGTGTTATCGGATATAGATTGGGTTGAAAGTTTACGAACTAATGGGTTTCTGTGTGTATGGAGATTGTGATTAAAGGAGGTATGTTTCGAGGCAAACATGCACCATATTGAATACTGGGGTCTTTATTTAATTTTATTGGTGACCAAATAAGGAGAATTATGGATTCTTCGAAGGATTTTTGATAGTAAGGATTGAATACAAGAGGAATTAGATAATTTCGTAGAGCACCAAAGCTCAGTTCCATATGTCAAAATAGGCCAGAATCCATATGAACGTTTTGAAGTAAATAGGAAGCTTGAAGCGTTTGTCAAATAAATTTTGGAATAATCGATATCTAAAAGCAGTTTCAACGACATATGAGTATTCCATGTAACACGTTTGTCGAGATGAGTTTTAGGTAGAGGTTCTATTCTAGGCAGAGATAAGTAGAACTTTATTAAAGGTTACTGTGGGTCAGGATGTCGCGGGTTCGCAAAGAAGTGTAAAACTCATTTGATGGGAATTCTTTTAATTATCCAGTTTTGAAATCATTTTAAAAGGATGTGATGTGTGACTGCAGAATATAGGATGTGACAGTCGGTTCATTATTCACAGATAACATACATGCTAACATTTAAAACAATAACATTAAATACCCGGGGGAAAAACAAGGACATTTAAACAGGAAGCAGATCTATAATTTATATATTTTTAAATCTAATGAAGCATATAAAAATAGCAATCCTTTTATATTGTTTAAGGAAAGGTTTACAATATATGCCCGTTCAATCTTTCGCGATCTATCCCACCAAAACTCTAATTGGTGTTTTCCTTGAGAACGCATATCATTTTATTTTTTTATTTAAAAGTTTTTATATCGAGGGCCAAATTCTAAAACGAGGTAACTGCAATTAAAGTGTTTTGGGAACAACATAAATTAGTGTTTTTTCATGATTTTGGGTGAAGGTGAAGAACTTGAGTAACTGTCTTTTTACAACCAATTCTAAATGCTATGTAGTTAGATCATTCCATCCTGATGTGTTGAAAAACTAGATATTTGAACTTGGCTAGTTATAGAATGGATTTTATTTCTTATAAATTTATCCATTTTTGAAATTCTTAGTAGCATCTTTGAATCGTCTACAACAGTTACCAAGCTGCAGTAATTGTTGTGGACCTAACCTAACGGAACCTTTGTGTACAATTACCCCTAATTTGCAAAATTTGTAGTTCACTAATTGTAGTCAGGACAACCGTGAGCTGATCCCGATTCCAGGGCCAAAAGATATAGCGGTTTTAAATAAAGTACAACACTTTTTTTTTCTTTTTGTGATTTCTTTTGGTAATGTATAATTTATATTTTATTTTTAAAATATACACAATTAATATTCATAATTGTTTTTGTCCTAACAACGCATTATTTGATTCAGAAAATTTAATTGAAAGCCTGAAAAAACTTTGATAGAATCACATCAATAAATAACATATCGCCTTTCCTATGGTAAAGGCTTACGAATGTGAAAATTACTATTTTTCAAGAAAGCAAAATAACTGTTACTTTCTTCTGTATATAAGGGCCGATTTCGATTATATTACATTTTTTTGTTGGTGTTTTACTTCTTTTATTTCATAGTTTCATTTGTAGTTATTATTTTACCTTAATAATAATACGCATATTCTTTACTTTTACGTGCAAGCTTCAAACTTTCAGACGTTTTTCGTAAAAAAAGCAGCTGCGATTTCAGCACTTTCTAATGCCGTAATATATTCGTAACTTTACTAGAGGCTGTATCGACCGAAATACAATCGAAAAATAACAAAACAAAAAAAATAAATTTTCAAATTCGTAAGTTTAACATGGGTCAGACGATATAACCATAAACAGTATTGCATTCGGTCGACCCTGCAAGCTGTCATGGTTGTGAGGGATAACTTTGCTAATAACTTGATTAGCATTTTTAAATTGATTAGAAATTTTTCAAGGATATGCTCCAAAGAATGTCAATAACTTTTGCTGTCAATGTCAATGTCAATAACATTGAATCCTTGGCCTGTATACAGCTCAAATAAAATATTTTAGGACTGTATTAAATTTATTACTCTATTCAAAATACAAATTCAGACATTTTTGCTTAACAATTTGTAAATTTCAATAACTATGCAAATGAAAAAAAAAAATATGCCACTTCCAAGGGTTTAGCAATAACCAACATTTACATAGGTATAACATTCCTTAAAAGACCCAATTCCTTACATTATACATAAAGATAAGCGATTAAAAACAAATAAAGCACAAGAATGATTTATTTATTTCGCAGATAGCAATAAATATACAGCTGATTTTCCTTTTCTATTAAGGGTTGTGATTCATTCAATAAATATGGTTTCTAAATACTTAGTACTTCTGAACAGCTGAAGTTACAGCATCTTAAATTTATTTCATTCGTACCTTGAACTGATGAAACGGAAAAAGAAATCGGATCTGAAAGCGTTTTAGACCTAGAGATAAAAACCTTAATAATGGTAGCTCAGCCTGTCATAGCAAGAAGCACTTTGTAACGAGGAATGTGTTCAGGTCTCAGGCCTATGAATACAAATCTATGGAGAAAATTCATACCTGTTGACTCAAGGAACAGTGGAGAGGTAATTAAAAGGATAGGCCGCAAAGGGTCGGCCTCATAAAGAAGTCAACAAACGGAACCAAATTTGCAATTATGATCAAGACAAGACCATCGAGAACCTTATCACACAAATTACTTATTTTACTCACAAGCATCCACGTTCAGTTATGCCGCATTCGAAATTTTCGCTTTTGTTTCACGCACCGAAGAAACTATAAAACAATTTTATAAGAAGTTCAGGGAATAGAATTTTTAAAATATATTTGTATTCCGTATATATTCAATTGAATTATTGGTCTTTCGACTCAGAAAACAATTGGTCCTCCGTTGAATTTACTCTTTCTGAAGGCCATTTTCAAGGTTACATCCTACCCACTCTTCGGCTGTATGAATATCTTACTAGGAATAATACATCTGCTACTCCTTTTTTTTTTTAAATACTGAGAGGCTCTTGAGGTGGTATAGATCGGAATTGCTGATAACTTCTTGCATTGTAAAAAAAAACTAAAAGGAGGAATCGGAGTTTATTACACTCATCCAGCTGGGAAAAAACTTTATCTCACAAAAGAAATCAATATGATACGAAATAAATAAATTTCCTTGATATTAACGAAGAAGACCATAGCATATTGATATTGAATAACACATAAAGAATTACCGTTGAGACATTATTTGATTTTATTTCAAAAAATCAAAAATACCAGTCCATTTATCATCATGAAAATTGAACGACAACATCCACCAGTACTTAAATAAAAAAAAGCAATATTACAAAATAGTTTATTATTATAACCCTAACAAACAATAAAACATTTTTCTGAATGATAGACCACAAAAGTTCATTATTGAAAATGATAAACCAAAATGTATGGAAAAGTTACGCAACCTGCAACTATTGCAATCTAGTTAATCGCTTACCATAAAAAAAGAAAAAAAAATCGATTTGGCAATATTAATGTAGATTTATAGTTTATGGATAAGTGGAAGAATTAAAATATCAATCAAAAGAAATTAGATATGGATGCAGTAACAGTTTTTTTTTTTTTTAAATATACAATTTAATTTAAAATATCACTTGTAAATGTGCTGTGTGATTAATATGACGCAACCCAGATATGATTAAACTACTGATTTTAAACACTCCAATGAAAGTTCTTTGTTACAAGTTCCCAATGCCGTCTTCTTTTCAGAAGCCTCAGAGAATAATCGGGATTTGATTGAGGTGCAAATTTAAATAAGAAACTTGAAAAATCAACATTAAAATTTAAAATCAATATCATATATAAAGATAACAACTTAAATAATCAAAGATTTTTTTGCAAGGAAATTGACAATATCTGTATATGCTCCAAACTAAATTAATGTTCCAACGCCTGTTTTATAAACAATGCTACTGTATCTATGGTACTTTTGTGGAATACGTACATTAATATATTTTATCAAATAAATACACAATATACATATAAACATATACATATAAGTGTGTAAACAAATGTTTGAGTGAGTAAAATACCAATCCTTTTTTATCACAATCCCATGAACCTAAACCCAAGGAAATCCGAAGGATCATCGAGGAAGGTCACATTCTTTCTAGGGTGAAGTTTATTTCTCAGAAACTTGAGTGGTCAGAACTAGGTATTCCCCAGGAATCTACGAAATTTCTGGTATCCATGTCGATCCCTCAGGCTGACAGGAACGAATACAAAGAAGCGATGAAAATTAAAAAGTCAACCGCGAACAGTTGCTTAGTTTATTTGACCTTATGCATGATAAAACATTCATCCGTTAAGGAAATATATAAAAAAAAAAAAGAATCATCCGGGTACAGTAGTCTTTTTGAAATGATTATTTACACCACGGATTCGGCTCGTTACAAATTTCAGAAAATGATACTAAGGTTAATATATAACATATTATGTTAGATCCCCAATGAAATATTTCTCTTTTCAACTCCCGTGAAAACTTATTTGATTTTCTTACATCGTGCCTCAATTTATTTTTAACAAGATCCAAATTGTTAGAAGAGTGCCTATGAATTTTTTCAGGGACAGTTTCATTTCAAATCAATTTCAGAACTGTTTTGGTTATTTATTTATTTTTTGGTAAAGTTTTGTTTTATTTTACAAAGAAGCTTTTTATTCTGTATTTCCATTTACTAGAAACGATGAGAATATAGAAAACTTCATTCGTATAACACTTCTTTGCCGGAGAAAACTAATTCCACAACACACTTTTTGACAAATCAGGAGCCTTGCTTTAGACCAATTCCAAAAAAAAACCTCAATTTCATTTATACGAAATTGTACTAGAATAAAAGTAGAAGTTTTCCTAAAAGTTAGGTATTTCTAGGATGGCAGGGGGCTTAGAAAAACATTCAGAAGTAAAGAGTGGCTTAATAGAATAGTTAAGCTAAACTATATTTCTTAAAGGAATGGTCAAAATGGATATTTCCGTTGAAATCTGAAAATTTTCGGGATTACAATACTTCCTTTACTTCGTGCAAGGAAGTAAAAATTTGTTGTAAAAAATGTCTATATCTTGTTGGAACAATAACATTTTTGCAGAATCAGAAATCAAAACAAAGAAATCATAGATAAGATATGAATTATTTATCGCTTTTTATAAAACAAGAGGATATGTCGACATCCCTCTGATATTTTTCATATCAATAGAGGAAAAAGGAATTAATGTTGATGATTTGTTAAATAAGGCAACAAACACTACAAACATTCGTGATCCTCAGATTTGGGTAGTATAAAGTTTATTTCGACTCAATTGATTTCATCCTTTTACCAACAAGCTATATATTTTTTTAAAAATAAATAAATTTGATAAGAGGTCGAATTCGAAAAGAGGACAAATCTGTTTACTATTTTCAAAAACAAGAATCGGATACACACGTGTCTGAATTTCTTATCTGAATTTCTCATGCGTTCTTCCATTTTTTTTTTTTGGTTTCTTTTAATGAGTTCATAAAATTTTACGCGGAATCAGAACCACGGTCAACAATGTCTGTCTAGAAAAAATTGCTAAGACAAATTGTCGGGTGTCAAGTTGGAGTTGAACCCGAACATTTAAGGTTCTAATTTTGCAAATAGGGGAAAGAAAATCATTAAAAAAAATGAACTATATAATTCAAACTACGATATGTTACTGCTAAAAAATACAAAAGTTATTTAAAAATCTACAAAAAAATAAAATAACTACTTTTTTCATTACGAAACAAATATTGTTTTGTTTAGGATAAAAATATGGAAGATATAAAATAAAATTATTACAAAAATTAATTTTTCGTTTTCTTTAGGGAGACGCGTCCCTCCCTCCCTCCCCCTGTGGATCCGCCAGTTGTTGAAGGTTAAAAAAAATCATTAATTCTTTAATTCACGCTCAAACCTATTCTCATGATCTGAATAGACAACTTCCGGAAAGGGTTATTAAACTGCAAGTAATATTTTTTCTTATTTAATTTACATATATTCTTATGGTAATTTATAAACACATTTTAATCTAAATTTTTTTTTTTATATGCAGAGAATTTTTAATCCATACAAACAGAGCTTTTATCCAATTAAATTCCAATGTTCATAAAATAAGTATCTTCTCTTGACCATCTCTCAGTTGCCGGGAAATCCCACCCCACAGGAAACCAACAATGAAAGCAAAACAAAAGAGATTCCAAAATAACAATAACACGAATTAGCAAAGTATAAATTGATAAAAAAAATAAAATAATTTCACTATGTTTTTACTTTCACTTATCTATACATGAAATACTATATATAATAGTAAGGGAAAGTATAACGAAAATATTCGAATTCGAGTTTTAAACGGAAATAAACGTTTTAAGATCCTTAGAGGCCAAAATCCAAGTCTCGCAGTAAGCCTATCCAAAACGAGGTAAGCTTAGTTCCAAAACGAAAAGTTGTACGAAACTGAAAATCCGTATTTAAGGTATGTATATAAGCCCGTGATGTTACAGCAACTTATTCGCTAAAATCGACTTACCAGAAGTGCCACATTATCTTTCATTGTTAGTAGCAATAAAAAATGGATAAATATTAACCTAGAAGGAACTTGATAATTAACTAAATTTCCACGTTGAAAACCAAGTTCCGGAAATAAGAGAATATGGAAACCCTTGAGATCAAATCTGCAGAGGTATACCGAGGTGAAATGAGAGCGGAACCTCTCGATCCACCCTTGGAAAAACCTCATTCAGAACATAAAAGTTGGGAAGATCCTAGTCTGGGATGACTGTTCAAACATTTATTTTTACTGAAAGAATTGATTAATCCAAAAAAAAATGGAAAAAGTCAGATGCAATAAAAAAAAAGAATATCAACTCGATAAAGTATAATGGAGCTTGGAAAACGCGCTAGATCATTCCATACTGAGAGCGTTATAATATCTCAATATTACCATATATCGCGCTCTGTCCCTTCAGTATTTAGATTGCCTCTCATTCAGAAAATTCTTCCTAGTCATTTCAGTAGCTCTGGAAAGGATTCGAAAACAAAGAACAAAGAAAAAAAAGAGAGGATAGTTTTGGGATACCTTTAAACGTTTTGAAATTAGGCGCTTTCAAAGTTTAGGCTTGCGAACCACATATTTAGTGAAAACACTAAGGAAATTTGTGTTTAATATTTTTAACTTAAATTTAACAATACAATAAAGTAGCTTATATTAAAAGGCAGAATCAATCACATGAGCGGTTGAAGATTATATGTAGGTTATCTTCGCCCTACTAACATTAGCAATCCAATATTCTTGGTTAATCGCATGAATTCTCAATGGATGGGATAGATCATGAGTTTAAAAAATTAAACTAAAAACTTTATTTGTCATTTTCTCAAGGTATTAAATTTATAATATGACACCTTCATCCACTAATGTCTTCAAATAAAGTTAATTTCTTTTTCGTAAATGCTATCAGGTTTTAATAATTACTGAAATATATTAGGCAATAATTTATATTTATAATAAATTTCATAATGAGCACTCTTAAAATTAAGATCGTCAAATCGATTTGAGTAGTGAAATTTATATTAGTGTTCATTTTAATAATAAGCTTTGCGAATTCCATTAATTCTCTTATTAATTTCAAAATGCTTGCTAACAATTTCGGAAGAACTGTGAAGAACTTTTTAGATATTTGCCTTCATAGTGAAAAAAAAAAAATTAAAATAAATGGAGTTAGCTAGTAGTTAAGGAAACAGATGTGTAACACGAGACATCATTTTATTTTTTATATAATGTAATACAGAGAATAGATTATATTCATAAAATATATTAACATGGTTTGAACATATTGCGTAAATACATTTTTGTAGACATCATAGATTTTAAAGCACGTATAATGATGCAGAAAAATAAGAATTTTCAGAAGCATAAAATTTCAAATAAGAAATTAAAAGGAGTGTGGAAATAACCAATAATTTATAACACTATAAATTATATTTGAAATAGCAAACTTCTATTTCAATAGACCTACACCTACAGGAGTTCCTAAAATATTGCAAAAAAGTGTTTAAAAATTAAATAGTATTTTAAGGATATATAAGAAGTTCAATGTAAAAAAAAAAAATGAGCCTCATTACTTGATTATTTGAGAGGCATATTTATAATCGAACTGGAAGTGAACAGGATAAGCATCCTTAAAATGCAGCTATGCAGAAAGAGGGGAATTTCCTAAAGTGTAACATTTTCAGGTAAATAAAAATATAAAAAAATAAATAAATATATATATATTATATTTTTTATTTATGTATATATATATATATATATATATATATATATATATATATATTATATTTTTTATTTATGTATATATTTATATCTATATATATATATATATATATATATATATATATATATATATATATATATATACATACATATGTTTGTATATATACGACATAAAATAAACGACGTTCACAGAACACACTAACAAAATTCAGTAAAAAATGTAGAAAACAAAATTTGCAACTTAATCTCATATGAAACGCATATTTCAGAGTCGACTTCAGTTTACTGACACTGACTTAGAATACTGCAAGGCATAAATCTGATAGATAAGTTGCGTTTACTTCGCATATAAATACCTGTTAGGGTGTTGAAGGCAGGTGTGTTGAACATGACGAAATTGTTGCTTACTGAAAGCGGCAAGCACCAAATAGAACAATTGGAGAAAGGGGTCTGGAGAATATGGAGATAGCTGGCTGGAAAACGAAGATAGAAGTCAGGGGCAGCCCCCTCGTACACCGAGTTATATAAACACTTTGCAGCCGGAGCTCATGGGGCAGTGTATCTCCGAGCAGCGATAGGGCCCGAACTGCTTTCAGCTGAGGCTAGCATTGACCCCTTATTATCTTCCGATAAGTGTTTATAGTGTGAGTGCCGTCAGCTGAGAATGCCAATTTTTTAGCCTCTTTGTTTACAACGGTCACTTCCGAGCATGTTGAGAACGTAAGGATTTTAGAAATGACGATCCATGGTACGGACAACTCATACTATGAAGTCGAATAATTAATTTTTATAATGGCCAATGAAAAAAATCGTACAACACCCTTGTTCAGCCGAAAGAATAGAATGAAATTAAAATAAAAGAAAAATTTAAATTATAGTCCGAATAAGTGAAACATTGAAGCATGGGATGGACATTAACAAAATGTCCTATCTTCCTGACACTATTGCCTGCTGGCTGGAAACTGATGCCTGGGATACATGAAAGTTATTGCAAGACGACAGGGCTGTCACTACAAAATGGCACCCTAAAATTCCCCGTTGGTCCCACTGAAGGATGAGAAGGGAGCTTTTTTTCATTCAGCCATTGGATGCACTCATTTCTTGTATAGAAAGTTCATGGAGATCAAACACAATTTTGTTCTAGTAAATGGATTAAACTTCATTACTGTCACTCCAATATCCTTATCTATGAAATAGAAACCTTTTCTTACTACTTGTATATTTTGAAGCCAAGAATTGGGCTTTGAAATCTGAAAGCAGTAGTTGATACACAGTGATGGGCTTTTCCTATGTTTATGAAATGGAACTAGCCCTTAAATAAATCACCTAAATTGTTGGCCGATCTGAACATCTGAATATATATAGAAAATTCCTAAGAAAACTCTGGGATTCCAGGGCATATAGTTCTGAATATAAAAATTTCTCATTTATTGATAACCACTCATAAGCAAGTATTAAATAATTGTACTATATGTAATATAATGGATACAGATTCTCTGAGACTCTTCCTCTATTTTAAAAGGCTTAATGCAGAATGCATAATAAAAGGGCTTGGACCCTCCGTACCCTCTTGATTACATGAGAAGTATAGGATATAATATTTTCTAGGAATTTAGGCTTTAAAATGCTACACCATTTTGCAGAATGTATATTTCCTTTGTTATCATATTTTTTTCTGACCTTCAAGAGTTCTCCGGAGAGGACAAAAAGTCAAGGTGTATCAAACAAACCCCCGGGTTGGTTGGCACGATTTTTAAAACCTCTTATAAATGACCTGAATAAGAACTGCGGACAAAGATTTGTATTAGAAAACATTATAAAGGAACAATAATCAATGTTATAAAAAATAAAACAAATTATACACCTGAATATTTTTTTTTTAAGCTTTAGAAAGGTCATTTCTCCATCTTTTGTTTTAAGTTTACTACATATTTCTACTGGTATTTTTTCGTAGTCATTTTATTTACGATAAAAATATTCACAATATCGCATCATATATTACAACATCACATTGCAAACATACTGGCCAACCAGCTCCGAACCAGATTTAAAAACAAAAATGGCTGCCAATGTTCAGGAAAGTAAAAATTGAGAAGGAGTTTTACACTGCAGCAATCATAATGGAAAAGAGGATAATATGAGACAACGAATAGAAGAATTGCTTGGCATGCGAATTCTGTACATGAAAAAGAAAACTAAAGAAAAAAATGTATTTATCAAGCTGAAAAACAAACTTTCGTAAATCACTTCTTTCATGGACAGGGAAAACTTTGTGATAATAACTTGTAGAGTAGGACTTCGCTTTGTGAGAAGGTGGCATTACATAGCCTCAACTGGTGAGAATAAAAAGCAGATGCAGGGTTTTGATATTAGAATAATATAAAATTGGTTTTGCAAAATGATTAATAGTTAAGATTATATAAACGAAATATTCTTATTATAAACGTGCTTCCATTACTATAACTTCGCAAAATATATCCATCCTTGTTAAAACTCTATTCTTTTTTTTTAATAATTTCTATCTGGATACTTTTTTAGCTGTTGAACTCTTTTAAATTAGTTCGTTAAAGTCTGATATTACTTACCTATTTCTCGACTATATTGAATTGTTTTATAATAAACCTTTTATAACCCAAAGCAATCAATTCAACTTTATCTATCAATAAATTTAAATGAATAATTTATTTATGATTAATTATCAAAAATATAAATTGAGTTTTTTTCATGTGAATCATACATAATGTGTTAACAGGTTTAGCAAGATTAAATTCTAAATCATCCCACTATAGGTCAGTCAATGAGGGGGTATTGTAGAAAGAAATGACTGGACGGCCTAAATTGACATCATCGCTTTGTTTGGACTAGTGAAGAGGTAAACATATTAAAAGTCCTGGGATCTAGGAGCAGAGGCAAAGAGAGGAGAGGGGAAGTCATATTTTTCGGTTTTTCCTTTAAATACCAAAAATGGTTGATCCTAACTTAAAACATTTTGCATGACAAATTAAAGAACATTAAATTTCCTCCAAGAATGTTTCTATATTTTTTTTTCTTACTTGCTATAGTTTAAGAAATATACGATCATCGAAGTAACAGATTTGAAAAAAATGTTATGACTGAACTATACTTTTACTATTACCGTTTTTACCGTTTGTCACTTTAATTTTTATTTATAACAGAGTACCTAAATAAAATAAGTAGGGTTTTAGTTTTTCAATGCCAAAAGTTTTAGAAATTAGCTTGGATTTTCATAACCAGATATCGTTTTACTACTTTATTTTTTTACTTTATTCCTACACGATGTTAACGTCAGCTTGTACAATTCAGTGGTAAGAAGCTAATTCGAGGTAACCAATTATCGAACTTTGCGTGCAGATATATTATATAAAGTTGTGAAGGAGAGAATGAGAGATATATTATATAAAGTTGTGAAGGAGAGAATGAGAGATATATTATATAAAGTTGTGAAGGAGAGAATGAGAGATATATAAACATATTCATAATTTAATAAATTAGTCCCTTCCGTAGAATATATATATATATATATATATATATATATATATATATATATATATATATATATATATATATACAACTATAATGAATCAAACACTGTCATTATCGGAATTAATTGAATTTACAAATATATAAGCTAAAAATCATCCACAAATTTAGCAGTTTGTTTTATATATGCACATGTTTACATATAGATGCATGTATGTGTGTTTTCGTTATGATCAATTATAAAAACGTTTTGTGGTATAATTGCTTTGAAGTGTATCTAAATTTTATAATGAAGCAATAAGGATTAAAATCTCTACTCACCAATGGCTTCAACAAAACTGTTTAACCTATTTAATATCATAAGCTCTGCGAAGAAATAGAAACAAATCACAAACAAGTTTTTCCGAACCGCAAAACAAAAATAAATAAAATAAAAACTAATTAATCTCAACTGAATTAGCATTGATAAATTATTATAAAAAGATATGTGCTCGTTATGGAGCGAGGTAGACAACTGAGGGTTTTAAACTATAATACCATTTCTATTAAAGGCTTAGTTGAATTTCATAAATATATTAACTTTATATGTTTTCAAATCATTATTACTACTGGTATTAAGATAGATAAATAAAAAAAAAAAAACTGAAGGTAATGAATATATGAGTTATTAGCAATTTGTTTTGTTATTCAGAATGCAGTCAAGCTCGTTTTGGAATTATCTCTTACAAATAACAGATAATGACATTAGTTACAATTTATAAATAAATATGGATGAAAATATATATATCAAAATCCATTCTGAAATATTGAACCAGCTTCGAAAATTTTCAATTTTAATATTTTTCTGATTTATTATTCGATGTTACTGGTTTATTAGAAATGATATCACAATTCAATTATTATAGGACTAGGAATGAACTAAAATACTTTTTGTAAGCTTTAAAGTTTTTGTTGTTTTTAATAATGAAATTTCGTCGGATAGTTTTTTTTTTTCATAATTTTTTTTTTCATAATTTTTTTTTTTTACATTCCTTCCGTTTTGATACCGAAACAGTGCATTGATGACATAATCCTAAGAGCCAATAGGTATGCTAGTGATTTTGAGATTAGAATCGAATCTTGATTTAAAACCACAACCGAGGAGTCTTTCATAATACTTAAATACCGCTTAAAGTTAATACTTAAATGATATTGCTTGTATCAATTGAAGTATTATTTTGTTTGAAAAACTTTTATATTGTAAAATAAATACTCAGCTTCGGGGCAATAAGGCACGCGATCAGCAAGCAAATGCAGTTCCTCCTTTTGAAATACCTCGTTTCATCTTAAGACATTTTTTAATTTTAATTATTTCATACACACACGCACACTAATATGAGAGGGAAGGGGCTAAGAAACCAAGGTAATAAAATGTAAATATTGATTTATTTTCATTTAAATTATTTTTAATAGGAAAAAATACTTTAAATGAAAAGAAAAATTTTTAGATTTAAAAATTAATAGTATTTTACGATACTATTTTTTTTTTGGTGTAAAAAAAAAAACTTGGCTTCTGACCCCTCTCTCATATATATATATATATATATATATATATATATATATATATATATATATATATATATATATATATATATATATATATATATTTATATTTTTACAGACTATTTTACTAATCATGCCCTAGTAGGTTACATATTTGAAACATCAAACAATTTTCCCTTTATCAACCTATAATAATAATAATTTTTTTAACATAATTTTAAAGAGTTCACATTAACAATACTTGAAATAAACTCAGCAAATGCACTTCTTAAAGTCTTCTCTTACAAAAGTGCAATAGATTAATTTTTTAAACAATTTTAGTATGTCAATTCTGTAGACTATATATTTTTGGTTTGTCAACCTGAAAATAGGAGGAGGTTTGGCCGCATGCGTCTCCTATCGCATGTGTTCGGCTTTCCATCAAGAGTCATGTAGTCCTTATTATATACGCTATCTGTATCTTTGCTAATACTGGTTCGATTTCGATGATTCATTTTTTGTCTTTTAGATACTTTAATTGCCTTTTAGATGATCGTATACATAATTGACCATAAATGCATGCTTTATCAATTTTTCTTTTCGCTATAGCTATTTTCCCTAAATTTCCTCGGTGATGCACTACATGTATAAAAAGTTGAAGGGCTTTAAGGAGAAGACTTTAGGTAAGTTTCATTAAAATAGTTAGAGCCGTTTTCGAGAAAATTGTAAAACAGTGTAAAATCGATTATATAAAGTGGCACTTCTTGTGTAGAACATGCTACTGACCTTGGATTGAACATTTATTCCTCTATTAAAACGTAGTTAGTTGCTGATATTTAAAATAAAGGAAAATATATTATTAAAAAATCAATCCTATGCCTCATTGTATGTTATTTTTATTGTATTAATTTTCAAAAAATAAATACAAGCTTGAGTTGAATAAAATATATTTGCACTTTGAGATCTCAAAAAAAAAAATAAAACTAGGCATTTGAAGCACAGTCTGTTTAAATAAAAGTAAAGGCTTCTGATGTTACTATATAAATTTTTATTAAATGACTAAAAACTAGTCGAGGAAATATTGCAAGTGACCAGATTTATTTGGTAAAACTGTTAACACAAAAACACATAAATGTTAAAAAATATATATTGGTAAAAATAGGACCTTTCCCTTTTCATTTATCAGCTCATTCCCTTAACTGATAACTGATATACTGAGTCTGAGGATTAATGCTTTCATTAGTTAAATGTTCCTTTTAACACTTCTAATTGTCCTGTCTCTCCTAGTTCCATCCTGTAACTCTATTGGATACCTTTTGAGAACTTCTAATACCATTATATACTATAATATATACTATATATATTATATACTATATCACCCTCATCTTAACTACATTACAATACTTAGTACATTTACATTGTATTGTTCTTATTTACTTACACAAAAGCAGTCGTACTAACTTCCTTTATTTCTTGATTGGAAACAAAAAGGACCCATGAGCTTATAAGCGCTTATTGCAGCTATAGCCTCAACTTAACATTACTTTATGTACCTATTTCCTCCATAAAATAATTCGAGTAAGATAAGAGAATATATAATATGAAGATATGTTATTTGAATAAGAAAAAATAATTCGTATTCTTCTATTGCAATGCATTTGATGATAAAATAATCTAATCTGCATTTATATGTTTTGTTAAGTTTTTCAATTAATATATATTAAAATATCTTCAATGTATTGAAAGAGGTAATATGAAATCAAGGGATATGTATTAAAAGAGCTTCACGAAGCGTTAACTTATTAGCTTACTAAAGCTAATAGGATAATTTGAGAGTCAAAATATAAATTTGTGATCAGCACTCTAAAAAACACAAATGAGCAAATTTTCAGAATCTTTTCAAAACTTTCCAGGCAACATTCATCAAAATTGTACTCCGAAATATCAGACAATGAAGTAGTGTAATCAAGTGAAGAAGTATGGATTCATAATTACCCTATTAGCAGCTTACTAAAGCGTTAACACATACACTCATACATGTTAAAAATTATATATTAATAAAAATAGGATCTTTCCCCTCTCATTTATCACCTCATCCTCTGAACTTCTATATACTGGGTCAGAGGGCTAATGTTGTTATTTGTTGGTTGTCCCTTCAACACTTCTAATTGTCCTGTCTCAACCTTCTCTAGTTCAACCTTATCTAGTTCGACTAGATACTCTTTGTTTGAGGCCTTCTGATACCTCCTATCACCCTCACCTCAACTACATCAAGGGATATTCTTGATATATTGAAGTCATTAAATCATTTTCCGCAAAAAGCATGCTTGGGCTTATGAGCACATACTCCAGCTCAACCTAACATAAACATCAAGCCTCAACTGAGCATTAGCATATGCACCAATTTACTCCATAAAATAATTTCTATATTTGGCTCCATTTGTTGATAAAATAAAGTTATCTGCATTTATATGTTATGTTAAGTTTTCCAAATTGAAAGAGCTAATAAGGATTAACGTGTATTGAAGAGATATGTATTAAAAGAAATTCATTAATATGTTTTAAAAGAGATAATATATTATAGAGACATATTTTAAAAGAGTTAATATGTATTAAAGAGCTTTATTAATATTTATTGAAAGAGGTAATATGGAAATTCAGTAGACATAAAATCTGGATTTGAAGCAAAAAAAGAGATCATAAATTTGTTCGTTTTTCGTTTCACAATAATAACAGAAGAATTGTTTTATAAATTAAATCGGGTAATTATTTAAAATAAGGAAAATGACAGAAGTTGATAGGGTGGTGATAATTATTTTGAGAATGTATTTCAAATGTTTGATTTTAATTATTATTAGTATAATTGTTGAATTAAAGAACCTATGCTTTATTTGAAATAATGTAAGCGAATTAATTCTCTAGTAAAATAATTTTTGAAATAACCATTTATATAAAGTAATATAAAAAATCAATTGAAAAATAATCTTTAATAATAAATAATCGCCTCTAGAAGCAAGGGGGAGATACAAAAAGTGAGTGAGAGGTTAGGATTTACAGAGACAGAGTAGGGTATGGCCCGGCAATATGAAATATTCTCCAATCCCTCTGGACAACATCGGCAACCCCTCAGCAATATTCAGCAACTAGGGAATGTGGCCGGTAATATGGTCGGGCCATACGTAGACATTTGGGCAACATTGCCGTATATTGCAGCAACATTGCCGGCAACACTATTGCAGCCACACATTGCCGGAAAATATGACCCGTCTAAACGGCCCTTTAAGTTTATCTTTCATCGATATTTAGGTTAATTGTAATTTATTGTTTTATTAGAATTAGGTTTTTTCTCACGTTACACGTAATTTTAATTCATAGGATGTAACTCTATCACAAGGTTAGATAAGCTTTCCATGTATTTAACAAAAAATATGACTTTTGCATATTTTATGCAATTGTTATCATCATACAAAAGTTCACGCATTCTGAGTTCTTATTGCACGATTTAGCACATTCTGTGTTTTTTATTCCGGCCTCTAGTTCCAGACTTATGGACAAGGGCAAAGACTTAAAAAAAAAAAACGAAATGATCTGATTGTGAGTCTGAATAATGTAAATTCAAGCAAGGGCTATTACTGCTTTATTTAGCCAAAACAGCTTAACATATAAATTAATATTCATTCTACGTCACAGCTATAATTTCGCGGTTATGCACTCTTCTGACTTTATTTTCAAAGGTCTTTGACTCATTTATTATTTCCACCAGCATCACGCAACTTAATTGCAAATTTAATGCATAGTTATTTCCATGTTTTCTGTTTCCTTTTTAACTGGAATACGTCCATCATATTCCCTGTAAACTTGAAATAATTGAATCAATATGACATAACTTCTTCTTGTACAACGTTAGGAGACCCTTCACTCAAATCAAAGTTCAAATCCCATAACACATCTTTCGCCTCCGGCAATTTTTCGTTTTGACAGTACATTCTAACTTATATGATTTAGATTTATTATTCTTCCGATTATTTAACAATTCGCGGTTAACTAGCAATCAAATTGAAGTACTCTTTGCAATCTGCCAATTGCCAAACGTTACCTACGATTTATTTCACGAAGTTCCCCTCTTCTCATGAAATCATATTTGATAGTTTAAAATTTCAACATTGTAACACTACTTATAGGAACATAGCTAAAGTATTTTCATAATGATAATAACTAAGCAACTAAAAAATAAATTTAGAACAATTCAATTTTAATAGTTTGTAGTTGCAAAAGTTTCGTGAATCCTTGAATTTTACGTAGGTCGATAAATTCGTTTATCTCAAATAAATAAACTAAAACCATCAAACAAAATAATTATAGATACAAACAAAAAGTGATGATGGAAGAATAAATCAATATTTATCATAAAAAAGCTTGAAATATGAATAATCTTTCAACTTTCGGTTGCATAAATAAACTATGGTTTGTATAAACAAATTATAGATTTTCAAAAAGATATAGGTAATACTTTTTTTTTTGAAGATTTAAAACTATATTTTAAAAAACTTCTACCAAGTTGGTTAGTATAGCTTTCTAATCCAGGCATTATCGCTAATTCCTACTAGTACCAACATTCCTCCAACTTTTGGTCAAAACGGACTTGTCGTTTTTGGAACAAATGCGTGTCAAGGAAAATAGGGTTGCGCAAGCTTAAGCGAAAGAAGTACATGGAATTTCATAAAATATAGGACCATATAGATACCGACCCACATGATCCCCTGAAAATTCATCAATCCCCACTACAGGGATTTGACTAAAGACTGACTGACCGACTAAAATCTTCGTTGTCTACTGTTCCTTGATGACTAAAATGAAAAAAAATTAAAAACTGATTAGAAACGGTGCTTTAGAAAATTAAACTTACTTACTTACTCTGTTGACCACATAACTTGTAATCAACAGTCAACAAAGTGAAACAGCAAATGAAAATAGAAAAAGTTCAAACCTTAATCACTAGAGAGTTTAATTTCCAGAGAGTTTTTTTCAGATGCCCAAATACTCTGCGAATTTCCTCGTATTTTCGTTATCACAACATAATAAAAAACCTATGATGACGTCGGCTATACAATTTTTATCAACCTACCTGAAAAGAAAATTAAATCTCACTTAACCTTAACAACTTTTCGTTAGTTACAAACCTCATTCTCTTATACTAATGTATGTCCGATACATTAGTCTACACAAGGTAAAGTGATTTATTGGTATCAGCTATCTTAGTATAAATATTTAAAAATTATGAGTTAATACCTAGGACATATTTTATAAATTTAAACGAAGTTCGAAAATAAACAAAATCTAATTGGAGAATTCAAATAAATACCAAAAAATCTCACTAAATCAACTTTATCTTTCACCACGCGGTATTCTTCAATAATATTCCTAGATTAACGTGAAATCTGGTTTCAAGCTTACCAATCGATTCCCGGTAATCCACCGAGGGGTCTGAAAAGAAGATGGCCTCATTACTTTTTAACATAGAACTGTCTGTATATTGCTACATCGTCAAGTCATATCAAACAGACTGCTCGTTGATTTGTTATATTTTTGTAATGCAGTTGTAAATTTCATTTAACGCATAGGAAAAAATAATAAATAAGATCTAATTTCATATAAAAGTAACATTAAATGATTGGTGAATTAAATTGTATTTATCAATACTAGAAGAAGAAGAAGAAAGTTTTATTTACATATGTACACTTTAACAATATTTTCAAATATTTTAACTTATCCTTAAAATCAAGAAATTTGATTTATCAGTATCTCATAAGTGAATTTATATATTGGAACAACAGTAGGAAAATTAATCAAAAACCTACACACACAAAACTATATTAATAGTAATTATGAATGAATAATAAAAATAAATTAATAAAATAGGAAACTGATGACAATAAACAATGTATACGATATATTTAATAAATCTAAAGATTTAAAGCTATAATTAAGTTAATGAAAACATACTAAAAATACGTGAATTTTACCGAAATTTCAGTCTCGAAACATTTCTTTTTCGGGGAAACTTAATTCCACACCACACTTTTTGACAAATCAGGAGCCAATTCTATACCAATAACAAAAGAAACCTCGACTTCATTTGCACAAAATTAAAGCACAACAAAACTAGAAGTTTTCCCGAATACAGCGGGCTGAGACAACCATTCACAAGTAAAGTGTGATTTAAAGAAAAACAAAAAACTTCGCTATTGGTCCTCCCGAAAGAAGCCTTACAATGGATTTAGTTAAGCCAAACTATATGCCTTAAAGGGAATTAGTCTATTTTACGACGGGGCAATTGGAACTTAATTACCCTGAATAATTTTTGATAAATCGCTAAAATTTACATAAGATCTTTCATACATTTAAAGAAAAATATTAAACTCTACTTTTTATTTATTTATTTATTTATTTTTTCCTTTTTCTTCTTTTCCTCCTACCCGTCCGTAACAACACACACGCAAGTCGTTTATTTTTCTTGATTTAATTTAAATGGTAGTTATATTTCAAGGAGAAGTTAGTGAGGGATAGGGAAGTGCGGGTAGTAAATAAAACACGCACATAATTATAACCCTGTGATATTTTGCAACCATAAATATAACCCTCATTCGCGTTCGTTACTAGAATCTAATTTATTTCGAATATTAATATGCAAGGGAAAAAGCTCAAAATGAGACTTAAATGGAAAGTTCCAAAGAAGTAGCTAAGAATCTCAAAAATAACAGAAATCAAATCATCTGTCTTCGATTAGTTTTCTGTTATTTTTGAGACTCATGGCGTCTTGTTTGGAACTTTCCATGTATGTCCTTTATTACGAATGTTAAAAACAGTACCCCACAAGATCAATTTTATTTTCGGTGCTTGATTATTATATTTCAACTCTGCCTTTCTACATTTTTCCCTTCTTATTTTAGCTAGAAATAAGAGAATTGGTCAAATTCAATTAAAACAATTGAATTGGATATAGAAAGAATAACCAGCAATTTCAGGTTCATCTTATGAATTTAAAATCCGGTATAATGGACTATAAGAGAGTGTCTCTAAAAACTAAAACGATTAAAGCTTTCTTAAAAAAGTTCCCCCCTCTATAAAGCTGATATGTGGATATTTTATTAAAATAGGAATAAAGGCCGCAAAGAAGAAAAAAAAATCTTAACCTATAAATATTATTGTTGATTTAATAAGGATAAAAAAAGTAAAATAAATCAAAATTTACAGTACTAAACAATATATAGGTATGCAAGTAAATATTTATTCATTTTAATTTTATTTTATTATTTTTTTCCTTACTAAATTTCTTATATAATAGAGAAAATTCGATTCAAATGTCCAATTGTATGCTATTAAAATTGAAATCGTGCAATTTTAATCAATATTAAATTTTAATATATGAAGCTCAACTATGATCTGTCATTCACTTATGGAATCACAAGGTGAACTGGATCAGCACAGCAAAAAACAAACTAAGAGAGTTTAAACACACAGTACTCCCATGAAAAGCATATACAGAGGGCCCGACTAAAAAGGAGGTGGATGTGAGATCTTATGTGATCTAAACTAAACCATATTTGGAAAGAGGTGCTACTCTTTCCAATGCCTGCCATTTCTTTATTTCTTAAGTATCTTCAATTAAAATATTGTCTATTTATGTATATGGCTATATTTGTGTATATGCCTATATTGTCCATTTGTTGACAGTAAATAATTATGATAGGTGCGAATTAATGTAAGTAAAAGAAAAAAAATAGCAAAATGGAGCATCAGATAAAAACTACTCGATATAAATTCGTCTTAAAATTTCATTTCCTGTCAGAATACTTGCCAAGTCGCTGGAGGAATACTCCGGCAGGCTACAAAGTCGGCAATACGCCTCTAATTTCAGGATACCCTGAAGAATCCCCCAAATTAAATTCTGATATTCTAAGCTATCTAAAATTTGATGGGTAGGAGAGGGGTAGGTTATCTCTAATATCCTGTATACTGGGTGTTCCTAAAAAATAGGATAAGCTTTGAAAACTTCATAGCAATAATGTACCTATGAATATGAGTCGGCAAATAAAGTCTTGACCAATTTTCAGGACAAAAACGTGAAACTAATAAGTTTTCCGACACTGTTTGGAAATCGATGAACAAACGACAAATACACAGTCATTGATGAATTGCCAGAGCTCACATGATTTTAAAAATCAAATTCTGCGTCGTTGTTAATCTCCCTTTGAACTTTCTGGACAAATTTTGTTCCGAGCGTTTGGGTTTTTAGAATATTTTTCTTTTTTACAACACAATGTAAAACGCATTTTGCTATAATTAACAAGTTCGTTTGGAATTTTACATTCACCAGCCATTGGGAATATCATGTAAACGCCAACCATTCACCAAAGATCGTGTGCTTGATCAAACGAGCTGCTATTGGTCTCATTCAACGCCAAATCTATTTCTCAATCACGTAAGTTTCGATTATTTTTTTAATGCAAGGAGTTGTTTCTTCATTAGGTATAAAGTATAACATATTTTTCGCGGAGGTTTTTCCATAGTTGGCAATCCAGTGAAGAAGATCCCAGCCGTTGCCCAATGGCCGACCTTTCAATTTAAAGTAATTTATGTCATAAAAGTGGCGTATTTTCGGTGAGTATTTTTATTCTTATCATTACCGCTCCTTAATGTTTCTCCTGAAATATTGCAAAAAGACCTTTTGGTTTTTTATATAGCTCTATTAATTTTACTTGGTTCCTAATGAGGCTTACAATAAGTTTTAATATTAATATGTCTAATTTTCAAATATATAAATAAATAGTATAGTGTGTTTTGATGATAAAATTTTGTGTTACAATCGTAATCTAATTTATTTTTTTCTAACCTAAATTAGTAATAGTATATTGGATATATTTTCGGCTCGACTGATTGAAATATGGAAGTAACAAAAAAAAAAAGGTATATATCTATTCTTTTCAATCAAAAGTCAATATGCTCAGCATAGTTACCTAAATTACCCAAAGTAAACTAAAAATAAAATCATGAAAACTTGAGTCATTTAGCTCCTCGGTGACTAACATTATGGAATAACCACATTTTCGAAAAAATGAATACTGCTATAAAAATAAAAATGTTTTTTTAATTTCCTGAAAATGATCGTAAAGAGAATATATATGTATAACCTTTTGAAAGAAAACCCCTCATATATATTTTTTTTTTTTACCCGCTACATTTTGTACTTCCAACGGCACCCCTTTGGATCAAATGTGCTGAAATTCGGTCTAAAACATTGCTTTATAGCAGACCAATAATAGTAATTAAAAGTAATTATAAAAGTAAGCAGGAAATGTTTACCTGTTTTTCGCGGTTTTTATGGTTTTTTTTTGCAACTCTACAGCCCCCCCCCCAAAATAGAATGAGAGGCTTGAAAATTTGTATGTGAATCGAGTTGTTAGGAAATGACTTTTTGGAGACCTTATCTTTTTTCTCTCATCTTATAATCCAAGGATAACATGGCATTTATCAAACCGCATCCGCCAGTCTTTTGGAAGCACCATCTAATTTGTAACTTACTAAGGTTGACAAAAAAAAATTTGCATAATTCTTATCGAGAAAGAGAGCAATAAACTGGTTCATCCTGAATCTTCGGAAAAAAATTGTATAAATGACATGGTGCTGCAAACGTGTAACCAAATGAGAGATAATTTTATAAGGATTCGAATTACTAAATAAAACAATGATTGTTAAATTTAATCGTATTTCTTATTAGCTTGAGTAATGAAAACGGCGTTTTCAACATTATTAAAATCAATCAATGAATTATAAATGCTTTTGTTCAATTCGCTATTATTATGACCAACTTTTGGGACAAGCATTTATTGTCCGATCTGTCATCAGTGGCTCAAATTTGTATCCGGGAGATCTTTCTGCCATAGTAGGGGACTAGAAGCGACATTAATGCCGGAAAATAGTGGCCTGGCTGTCTTCGTCCCCACTCCAATGTAACTTAGCCTACTCTAGTGGTGCAGATATTATTATTCATATAATAAATAATAATAAGTAAATAATATACATTTTTTTTAAACTTTCATTCAAAAAGATAATACAAATGACATGCTATTGAATAATAATAACAATAATAATAATATCTGCTCCACTAGAGTAGGCTAAGGAACATTGGAGTGTGGACGAAGACAGCCAGGCCACTAGCTCCCGGCATTAATGTTAATAATACGTCATACGTCAATAGAAGCCAACGCTCTCTATTAATTTCATCATCTGTGCGTGAAATGATTGTGCCTTTAATTAAATAAAATAAGAAGAGTAAAATATGTCAAAAATAATGCAAGAAATTATGAATATATATCGAACAACAAATTAATTCTTTCTTTTTTTGAAACTCAAGGACCGGAAATTTACCTTGAGAATTATGAAATGGATATTATAAATTATTGTATTTCACGAAATTATCTCTTGTATACTTCATCACTTTATTCAACAATTTATCACGACGTTTCGGGTTTACCCTTGCCCATTTTAAGTTCTTAATTGTACATAGAAAGTTTTTTATTTATTGATTATATATATATATGTATATATATATATATATATATATATATATATATATATATATATATATTTAATTGTTGATTACTTGATTTTGTGGTTATAAATGTTTTTTAGTTAATGTGAAATATATTTTGTAAATTACTTTAAAATGGGCAAGGATAAACCGGAAACATCGTGATAGATTGTTGAATAAATTGATGAAGTATATAAGTAGAGATAATTTCCTGAAGTACAATATTTTATTAAATTCTTATATGCCCTTATGAAAACTAGGAAGTCTGATTTTGGACTCATTTGAAAGAATTATGAAACGGTTAATAAGTTAATATATTATTAATTTAGATCACGTTTTAACAGCTAAAGTTTTTATCCATAAATCGTTGAAGGCTTAAGATGGTAATCGTTCCAGACGATGTTCATTATATAATTAAATAAAGCTATAAACCCAAGGTTGTTATGGTGATGATTCGAGATATTATTACCTAATATTATTATTATATATAATATATTATTATTATTATATAATATTATAAAAAAATAATAAACAAAAAATAAACACATGCGGTCTATTCTGACGTTCAGGAAGCAAGTGCTAATTATTTAAATAATATAATTCAACAAGTCATCAACTATCTTTGATTTTATTTACCTATTGATCCTTTTATGAAAACAACATTAGAGGCTTTCGCCATGTACTTAAATCTTTAATGCTAATTATGAATTTCTCAAATCATTCTTATACGTTTTCTGAAATTTAGGAGTGAAATCAAGAAATTTGTGAGAAAACATTTCAATTTTGAATTTAAATGTGATATGTCGACATTTATCACAGTTTATTCTTGTTTTCCATTGAATGTTCAGGGAGGTTACTAGTAGGTTACTAGAGGAGTAGGAAGGAAATCAAAAATATCACAAAAATTTAAACCGGATTTCCCAACTTTATTAAATATTTTAATTTTCCCAATTATATTATAAAATATTATTATTTTCACCAACTCTTTTGGATTTATATTTTTCACTTAGGAGAGATTGGGATAATGCCATTAACCTAAGAGCAAAATTATAATTGTTATTTGTTTGCAAGACTACAATCCCTAATAAGAAATTCAAACTATATCTCAATATTCCATTAAAACTAAACATTTTCTTAAATGACAAGAAATGGCTGTCAGTGGGGTCAGTGATTATTTTGTGAGTATACAATAAGGAATATGGGAGTTTTCTAATGATATAACCACGCATAACTGAAAAACTGATATGTCTGTATGTATTTCTCTCTTCTTAGTTAAACCCCACAGCTCTTCATAAAATTTTTAGGCTCTTAGCTTTGGGTTTCCTACCAATTACCTTATTCCTAGCCATGACTCATACATCTCATCAAGCCAGCTATTTTAGATTCTTTATCGAATCAATCGGTTTAAATTGCTTTTTCTGCTTATTCAAACATATTTTTCTTAACTATGTTGCGTTGATACCAGAGAGAATCTTCCATTAATCTTTAAAATGGTCAACTAGAGCTTCTTCGTGTTTGGAAGGAAAGTAACATTGCCATCCTAAACTCGGGTTGGAACCAGTTCCACTCTTTAATATAAATGACAGTGTGCTAGTATTTTAAATTTTTCAGGAGGATTTTTCATCGATAAGCACTATTTTTTTTCAAATCGTATGCATTCCATTCAGCTTTGTCTGTCTTTTCTATATATTTATTTCGTTTCTGAATATAATTATTCCCTACGTATATAATCTAACCATTTTGAACATAAAAAAAGACATTGGTGACTGCCATTACCCCGAAGGTATGGTTTTATACAACAAGTAAAAAAAAAAATACTGTGCTTAAACTCGTAAATAAACACCGATGTGATACAAAGGTAGATATTATCTTGAGACTGTGTTATTAGTATGTCAGCAGAAGCAATGAAAGAGACGATTAATTGTGACCTGAACTATTGCTTTGCTTACAACGAATAACAGTAAGACACTGTATCCCGCTTAACCTCCAAACATCTGCCAAGATGGCGATCTCTAGTGAAGGCAGTTGTGCAGTGTCAGCAACAACAAAAAAAAAATACCAATTTTTTAACTCAAAAGGTTTTTGATATTGGTATTGGTTTTAAATTTGTATAACTCTTTGAGGTATCAAATCTCAAATTTCTTAACTTTTGGGATTTTCGAATTATTGGGGGAAAGGAGAGGGGTAACACCCAGTGGCGTAGCCAGAGGGGAGGTCTCGTGGGTCCGGACCCCTTAATTCACAAAATACTTTACTTATTCCTATCTGTAAACAAAAATTGTATAAACTATTTAAATGTTATTTTAAAAATAATAATGCTTGGTATAGAAAATATTATGTATAGAAGAGGGGGGAAAGGTTCCCCTTATATCTCCGGTCGGGGTGGGTTTCTTTAAAGTAGATCCTTGGACGAACCCCCTCTCCTCCCACGAAACGAAATCCTGGCTACGCTGCTGGTGACGCCCCACTCCTGTCTCTCCCAAGATGACGTCCCTGCCTGACTGTTGTTTTAGTATGTAATGAAATTTGAGGTCTGTGTAGGATTTTGATGTCTTTTTATGATTAACTTAATAAGGTGAATATCAGGATAAAATATACTAAAGAGAAAACAGAAAAAAAAGTGATAGCATCGAAGTAGTAACATATTATTATGATTATCAACAGATCAAAGTTTATCATTGAGATTTTAAATTTAAAAGAATAAAAATTATTTTTAATTCCAAATGATAGCACGGAAACATCTTATACCGAATCCAAAGAGCATGAAAATATGTAATTATGGACATTAATCGAAGCAAGATAGTGGTATCGACAATCAGAGGAACAGTAGATTGCTTCAAAATGGACCTTCCGAGAACTTATTATCTTCTTTTCCTCCAGTTATCCAAAGTTCAAACTTTTAAACATCGAAACGCTAATAAAAAAATACGTAGACATTTAATTAGGGATTGATAAATTATTTGCCACTTCTTTAATTTTGTTTTTATTGAAAGCTAGTTTCGAATGTTATACTTCATATCTTCAGTTCTAAAAACACAAAAATTCAAAATTCTGCAATTCGAAATACAGTTTGGTATTATTATTCATATTAAATTAAATGTAATATAAATTAGTAATCATAAACATTTATGAATTATGAATTTAATTAAGACAAGAAATCAAAAATTAAATCTTAATTAAATTCATAATTCATAAATGTTTTATAGTACTAATTTATATTCCACTTAATTTAATATGTATAATAATATCAAACTGTATTTTGAATTGCTGATTTTTTGAATTTTTGTGTATTTTTAGAACTGAAGATGAATGTATAACATTCGAAACTAGTTTTCAATAAAAATAAAATTATAGAAGTGGCAAATAATTTATCAATCTCTAATTATTAATCCTTCTATACCATCATGCGGACATCAACTGACGTAGAAATTTGTTTTATCTTACAAATGATAATAAAATCTAGTTCGTGTAAGGTATCTGCTTTCTTAAATATCTGATAACTCCACTTATTATCCATTTTGTATGCGTATTAACATACAATAATTATTATTAAAAGATATATATCGCATATTTCATTTTATTTTGTGTTAGGATATCATCAGAGATTCCAAAAGCAAAGCCTTAAATCTCTCAACAGAAGAAGATAAGATCAACTAAATCCAGACTGTAAAAAAAAAATAAATAACCCGAAGCTGCACACCGCCTAAAAAAATTCTATACACATAGTGTAATGTACACTGTACATATCGACGTTTCATGTTAACCTTACGAATGTGAAATCTCTACTTACCAGGAGAAAAAAAAAATGTTAAATTCTTCCGTGTATTTCGATTATTTTATTTGTTGATGTTTTATTTTTATTATCTCACAGCTCCATGCGTAATTATGGTTTTACTTTTATAATAAAACGCATATTCGTTACTTTAACAAGGTAGCTCGGACTTAAAGACGTTTTTCGTAAAAATCTAACTGTAATTTCAGCATTTTCTGATGCCGTAACAGATTCGTAACTTTATGACAGGCAGTATCAACAAAAGAGATTTATTGATCTTGCCGTATCAAGGAATATGGTATAATGCTCCTCATAAGTGCACGCCATAAGTCAAACCTTCTCACCTGCAGGACGTTCAGGAGAGCCAACGCTTACTATGATGATCATATGGTTATTGCACAAATCAGAACCAAAATTTCAACAACCATAAGCCAAAGAAAGAAGACCTCGCAAAAGTGAAATATTGCAAAGCTCAAGGACCCTGATAGCTAAAGGGCCTTTTAGGAGAGAACTGACGAGAAAGTGAGGGAGCCTCTCAGATCAACTAATCCCGAAACTATCTAAGCTATGTTTGGGACAATTTGTAGATGGCACTGGAGGGATCCGCTGCAGATATACTTGGCAAACAAGAAACTAGAAGACCTCGAGAATGGTTTGTTAGTCTAAGCGACCAACGATGTAAAGAATAAAGCATACCGTAACCTGAGAACCAAGCATTACACCAGGAGAGCCACAGAGGACTAACAACGAGTTTTCTTCGATTTTGGCAGTTGGAGCCTTGTCATTGCAAAGGATCGATGTGTTGAATTAAGCAGGTTTCAGGTGTTGTCTCGATTTTGGTTGTCCTTTTTTAGACTGCTGATGTGAGATGTGCTGTCTCTGGTTCTTCATACCTGCAATATCTTTTTCTGCATTGGCGAAACGTTGACTAGTTAGTTATTTACTGGTATTAGAAAGACTAAAGACTTTAAGGAAATAAAACTCTTGTATAAAGAAATAAAATCAATGTATTCCGAAAAAAGAATTATTTGTGACCTAAAAAAAGCTCTAAAAATTGATGGAAATTTTTTAACTGAAAAAATATAATCAGTTATTGACGCTTGACTTTTATTTCAAGCAAATATAAATTAACTTAAAAATCTTAACGATTAATTTTAACTGTTATTTAAAAATCATGGGCGATATTGATCACATATGTCTGCTTCTTACATCTTGGATTGAGCACTGATGTCTCTTATATATCGCACGTGGTCAATTTGACTTTTAGCACCTATCATCTTTATATCACATTTATATACGTTAATAATCGTGGTATCGTCAACCGAGATGAGAATGGCCGACGATTTGAGAATGATCACAAGTAGAGAAAATTTGAATTTGGCTCTCCAAATCTTCCCAGTCAATCTTTTTTCTTTTACAGGTGGTTTATATATTAGAGAATTGTATACAAGTTTTTATAGTTTCAATAATTTTATTCAAACATTTCCATAAAGAAAAAAAATCAAGTATATTTTGCTATGTTGAGTTACATTTGTTATGTTGACAGAACTTGTTGTATAGTAGCTATCTCCTTAAACCGATTACCTTATCGTTTGTTGTGGTGATAGAAGAACTCTTACTGCGAATTAAGAAAGGTTCTTTCGATTATTTTGTGAACTAAACGAAAATATTAACAAATTTTCTAACATTAGTCAAAGTTGGATTCATTTTTGGGGTGACTATGCCCAAATGGATTCTTGGCCATAGTGACGTGGGAAGGGTTTCGATAGAGAATGAAAAAATATTTCGCAAAGAAAAATAAAAATGAAAAGTAATACAATTACTTCAACAAAACCTACGTCATAAATACTTCAAACTTTATGCGTGTGGTTAAAAACAGAGTAATCATCTTTAAATATGATGTGTTAATAGCATTGCAAAATTTTCCTCTGTACGCTGAAATAATAGTAATTAATCTTGCGTGAGAACTACATCCGTTTAAAATGAATTATAGCTCGGCGCAGATTAGGTAGCTTTTGCAGCTTTGACGTCAATCATCTGAATATCTATCAGTCTAATTATTGACTTAGGCTAAGAAATGATAATGAAAAAGTCGATGTACAATTGGCAAAAAGATAAAAAAGAGCGGAAGGCTATGCGGTAGTTCCTTCCAGGAAACCCGCAACAATATTGAAGCGAGCATAACATACAATAAATCATAATTATCAGACGTTATCGCCTCTTCAGTTCGGACTAATTGATAACATAGACGTAACAAAATACTATGTAAGAGCATGTGAAAAACCAACTGCAAATCAGCGTTTCAGTTACATTAGACAAATCTTCGGATGATATCTTACTCTTATTAAGAGTTTACAATACCAGATAAAATATTCTCTTTGAAAAGTCTTATTGATCTAAAATGTTACATAAAAATACAAAAATTGAAAAAAAATCATTTTGGAAAACAATAATGATGATTCTTAAAACAACAAAATGATTTTTATATTTGCATGTATTTGCTCAACAAACTTAATGACTTATGACTTTATGATTGTTTTAGTCAAGTCTTATAGCAGCCCCTCCGGGAAGCCCGAGACCTGGGGATTTCTTCCCCACTTGACGGTGGACCAAAAGGACAAACGTACGAAAATTTCTAATTTTCCATTCAACTTTAAGGACAATCACGAAAGCACCATGGCACGTTAACAACATTACATTACATACAGACTTTCACATAGCAACAGTTAACGAACTCATACACACTCACTTGAAACGATTTCTCGATAACTTATACGGACATACTAACTCACTCATACAAGGCATGGTCACAACCAGCACCCCTGATACCCGTAGAAGGCTGAAAAGGAGCTGGATGAGGAATCTTCTTGCCTAACTACAACCAGTAAATCAAGACACGAAGTGATGCCGCTAGGCATTGCTTTCTATCATGCTTATCGTACCACAATACCAAATTTTTAGCCAGTAAATTCACTAATAAAATTTTTATTTTTCGACTATAGTGGAAAAATAATACAGGGAAAGTAGGCTCGCTAAGGGTTTAGGTTACGCAAGACATATAAGTTAATAAAAACAAACTATATGTTTTTATCAATTGAAAAGTATTTTATCTTATTGACAGGGACCTTTTTGATTTGATCAACCCAGACAAAGAACTTCGATTTCTCTATACGATTGTATAAGGAGAGCCAGGAAAAGAAATAGTTCTAAAAAAGTGATGTAGAAAGCTTAATTCTTCTTTGGTGGTCTTGAAGGCTTCAAATAAAGGTCAAACTCTTCAGTGGGCGAATAGAACGATGTGTAGCCATCGCATCCTATTCAAAAATACACTGAAAACAGTTCCCTTTATGTTCAAAAAAACCGTTTCACATTACTGACTTGCGTTATTTCATTACATTCTAATAAGCATATTATATTTTATATGTAATTATTGGATTTTTTTTTCTCTTCCTCACAGATTTTTACAGTATATTTATCAGTACAATGTATACTATAATAACACAAAAATATAACTCCAGGTACATACAAATGCTTCAGGTTAACCAATTGGAAAACAAATAAATGCTGTAAACATATATAGTACGAAAATTAATTTTTGTGAGTAGGACTACAGAAATTAGAGACTAGTTTAATTTTTTTCTGATTTCGATAGATATTTGATGGATTCTGTTATCCTAAAAAAAAATCATGAATTTAATAACTTATTAAGGGAATAGAATAATTAAAGAATGGAGAATATCTCTAGAATTTTGTTATATTTATCCAATTAATATTATTAAATTTCTATCAATCAATTTTTAATTTTTTTATTTAAACTTGTTATATAAATATAAATAATGAACATGTCAAACAAACATCGTCCGTTAATAACTAGAACACCATACTTATTGATATCCTGATTAATTATTATCTTTGATTTACATAGTCAATTATATATATACATGATTTATATAGTCAACTATATAACATCTGTAATTTAAATAAATTTTTAGTTATTTACACAGTACGAAAGACCTTTAACAGAAAGAATAATTTATTTTTTTGTTTTTGGAAACTCAAACATGTTTTCCCCTAAAAAAGTTTATGACTTTTTATGCTCAACCTAATAAAAGATGGAGACTTAAAAATATGTTATAACTAAATTATATTCCTATGTCTATAATTAAATATAAAAAACGCTGCAAATTATTACACACTGGTTTATTATTTCAAATTAGTTATATTTCAAACATGTCTGGTGTGTTTATTTTCACGAATACCCTTTTAGCAAGAAGGCTAAGATGGCCAGGATATTTGGTTAGAATAGAGGGCGAAAGGGTTCAGAGGAAAATGTTAAAGGCCCAATTTAGTGGGAAAAGGAAAGAGAAAATCAAGATCAAGAAGCTAGAGAAACTGGAGGATGTATTCAAGGAAGAATGAAGTGATGAGAGATGCAATGAAGCTGGGAGGCCACGATTGAAAGATAGGGGCGAGGGACAGGAAAAAATAGAAAAGGATAACTCAAGAGTCAATAGCGCCGAGGAATTAGTCTACAAAGTTCAATACGCTATATCTCTGCTAAAAGTGGTTCGATTTTGGGTTGTTTTTTTGCTATTTAAGGAAATGTATTATCTTTCGATTGGCCATTATTAAAATTGATAAATTTTGGACGGACAATATTTTTTTCATTCATATTGGGATAAAGCCTCAAATTTTAAGGAGGGGGTGTTAACTTTTTTTCTTAATCGACTACAAAGGTTCATTATTGTTTCTGGATTATATGCTTATAAATGGCCGAGATAGGGGCTTATAGAATCTGTAATCGGCTGCAATCTTGAAATGGAATGAAGGGAGTCAATGTGGAGTTCCGAGGATCATCCTAGGATCTATGACCGTTTCCAAATATCAAGAAAATCGGGTCAGTAGTATCGGAGAAAAGCCATGTACGGTGGACGGGGAACGGCGGACGGACAGATTTTTTTGTATTCTATGTTTGGATTTTACGTATCTTAAAACATAAAACCTCAAATTTTGAGGGGAAGCGGTTAACATTTTGTTTTCTTGGTCAACAACTTTTTCTTCTTTTCCTTCCTCCTTATGCCTCAGCGTGAAGGTGTATCCAGCCATCGGAACCAGGCATCTCGGTCTCTCGCGGGTGCCTTCATCTCTCCTAACGATTTCTCTCGCGATCGTCCTAGCCTGGGTATGAGGTCTTCGTTAGACAGTGGAGGTCTACCCTTAGGCCTTTTACCTGCTGGTCAGGATTCATAGAACCTTCGGGGTTCTCTATATTCTCCCATTCTGCAGACATGACCATACTACTTAAGCTGTTTTTTCTCGAGTATTTGTCACAGTGGCTCGACGTCTAACTCTTCACTAATTCTAATGTCTGCCTAGTGCTACCCAGCTTTCACTGCTGTAGAGCAAAGTTGGAAGGTACACTGCTTTATATATCCTTAACTTAACGTCCCTTCCAACTTCCCTCTTACCCACGATAGAGTTGCAGATTTGGAAGTAAATTGGTCGAAAACAAAGGTTCATTATTGAAAATAACAAACCTATATTTAAAAGACAGTCTGGTAAAACGGTTAATTTACAATCAGTAGGAAAATATAATGCTTCATAAAGAAAATTATTCGTTGAACTATTTATTTGTATCTAGTAGTTTGCACCCTTTCTTTTTATTGGTGTCCAACGACGATTTTTGCTCCTCTCAAGGCCTACAGGAATGGTAATTTCTAGATGTTACCACTCTATTCTAACAAGAGTGGGAAGGTCGAGATTCATTTTGCGGATCCAATAACTAAATGCGCTTCAAACCACCCAGGCCGGATTCGACCCGGCGCCGCATCGGATGGCTTATAGCTTAGTTAGTAGGAAGTGCTCGTAAATACTAGAGTATTTAGATAATCCCAGTGAAACTGAAGTCCGTGTTACGATGAAGTTGATTGAAGTTTATCTGGGCCTTCTTACTCTTTTATGGATATTAAAATAAAATAAATCGCTTCCAGATTTATTTCGACCTGGATCCGTCATGCGCTGAAGTGCCTTCAAATCTTTAATGATCTTTAAATCTGGTCAAAACACCAGATATTGACCAGATTTAAGGAATTAACACAAGTTTGTTTTTATGCACCTCAGTTAACAGGAATGTGATATTTTCCACCGCAAAAACTATTTAATTTATGGATTTAATATTTAATCCTGTCTTTTGTCACTGTCTGGTACTTTAATATCATTTCACTCCTTCAATTTCAATTTTATTTTATACCATTGATGTCCTGTGGCCACTTATCAGTTCACTATTATGGGTAAAGGTGGTTATCACAATGCGCTAAATGGGCAGCCGTTGTAGAATTTGATTCCACTTCATTTTTACAGCATGTATTTTAGAGCAGTAACTACCTCTTAAAAAAAAAAAAAAAAAAAAGTAAAATTGTTGGACAGACAATAAAAACCATTCAAAAACAAAAACACTATTTTTGCAGTAGTAACCCACAAAGGAAACATTTTTTGAGAAGAAAAAAACAAGGTACGAGCTAACAAAACCAGGACAAAAAATATATAAGGTTCTCGTATTGTTGTAGGTATCTACCGTTTTTTGGCCTCTCAACCTCGATATCTCGTCGAACTAGCTAGTTGGACATACCGCTGGAAAGCTCGTGAAATATACCATCTTGCTTTAATTTCCCAAGATCATAGTTATAAAATTTTTCGTTTTTATTTTTTTTTACATTGCTTTGGTTGCTATGATCACCTGGGGAAGCAATATTTTTCTACAAATTGGTTGCTATCATATTGGAAACTCATCGTCGATTCCAAAAATGATTACGAAAATTGATAAATTTACACTTTTATGGGGGGAAAAAACGATGTTTTCGTGGAAAGTCCTCATATCTCATAAATCATATCTTGAAAACGGATAAAGATAAGAAGGTGTGGTTGGCGGCACTGAACGACATTTTTGATTGAGTATCAATATATATATACATATATATATATATATATATATATATATATATATATATATATATATATATATATATATATATATATAATATTTACTAATATTACACTATTCATAAATAATTATTTCACATATGTTTATTTAATTTTATTTGAAAATCATCTTCCAAGTTTATAAAACGTAAGAGAAAAATGTCGTAAGATAGTCGTAAACGTGACTCGATATCCAATGTTAGATAAGAAGTATTTTTTAACCTTAATAAAAAAGATTCGAGGATATAAATAAGGCAGTGATTTGTCAATTAGAGGCAAAAACGGAATTAGATAAGAAGGTGTGGTTGGCAAAACTGAACGACATTTTTGATTGAGTATCAATATATGTATAATATTTACTAATATCACAGTGTTTATAAATAATTATTTCACAAATATTTATTAAATTTTATTTGAAAATCATCTTCCAAGTTTATAAAACGTAAAAGAAAAATGTCGTAAGACAGAAACGTGACTCGATATCCAATGTTAGATAGGAAGTATTTTTTTAACCTTATCAAAAAGATTCGAGGATATAAATAAGGCAGTGATTTGTCAATTAGCGGCAATATGACGCCAAACGGTCTAAATCTGATGTCGTAAGGATGAACTAGGTTAGAGAGCAGAGATCGTGTCAGACTTATCGATCTGGCCAGCTGTATCAGCTTCTACTGCCAGCGACATATTTGTTTTAGTTATAAGTTTTAAAAATAATTCTTTGTTATCCTTTTATTCCGTTATTATGAATTATAATTTATTATAATTATTTATTGCGCGATGTCAACAAGATCATCTTTTCTTGTTTCCTAGCCAATATCGTGGCAGGCTGATAAATGGTTACCGTCTGCCCGCTGAATCCAAATCCGCTATTCATTGATCAGGTATTTTTGGTTTTCCCGAACTAGTATGATATTAACTAGTACTGGTAATGGTATTGGTGGGAGGAAGTAATCCGTCAAGTGGGCCTTGTAGTCCTTTTTGGCAACCTCCGACGCCCTTAAATCGCCACCCCGTACGAACGCCCGTACTAACGGGAGTGGAATTGTCAAGATTCATTTCTCGGAACCGCCGCGAAATAAATATTAACTGACCCAGGTGGAAAACGAACCCACACCGTTCCGGACCGAGCACTCTTGAGACCTTCGTTCCAACGTGCTCGGCCATCTCGTCCTCAGTCTCATATTTAGTCGAGATTATGTTGGGACAGTTATCAACAATTTCTCAGAAAAGTAGAAATAGGCTAAGTTTTAATAAAATAGATAATTTTTCGCATTTATTCATTATTTTTTCTAGACTTTAGTCACAAAAAATAAAAGTTTTTGATCACATACATTTTATTTCGGTATAAACCTATTGTTATTATTTCTTTAAGTACATGCCACACTAATCTCTATCCACAGTGTTTTTATTGCCAATCAGAATCAGCGAAAACATTCTGTTTAATGTCATAGAATCGAATCTCTGGAATCGATAGATCATAAAATACATAAATAGTATCTACAGTTGATATTGAAAGAGATTATAGAGAAAGGAATGTATCTCATCTTACGATTGTATATTATAAAGATTGAGTTTTATGTAGATAAGACCCTTTGATATTAATACCTCAATATAAAGCAAGACAATTTTTAGTTGATCTATAAATCATTTTCAAAAATTTTTCTACAAATAAATTTGCCAAATTCTGGAGACAAGGAGATAAAGGTGGGTACGGAACAATTTCGTAGCTTAGGTCCTTAAATTCAACAAGAGATCCATTGCGCGTGGTACTTGGAATGCTGAAAAAATGTAAATATATTTAAAAAAATAAATCGATATTTTTTCCCGATAACTTAATTTAGTTTAATTAATATCAATATTAAAATTTGAGTATCCAAAACCTATATTAAAAAAAAAGAGAGAGAAAGAGAAAAAACTGCAAGGATGACGGACTCAACAAAGAACCAAATAAACTTCTGGCACGGTGTGTTCGTGTTACTATCTATAGTGGCTGTCTTCAAGTTATGGGATATCGAAAGTAAAGTATCAATATTAATATTGATATCAATATCTTGATAATATCGGCATAAAAATATCATTAATATTTAAAAAAAAAAAAAAAAAAGTCTAAACGATTTGTAGGAAGATTAGAAGATGACGTGTTTCTTGATATTTATATTCTGCTGGAAATGAACTTAATAATAAAAGCAATATCTTAATTATAAGGGACAGAAATATCGATATTTTAAGTTATCGATGTATATCGTTACTTTTTTTATCTTATATTCTTCAGAGGGACACCGTCATCTATCTTGGACTTACCTTCTACTGATACTGATATTCTAAATTGACGATAGATCTAAATACTAAAATATCGTTAATTCTATTATCAAATTAAAAAAAATCTAAATGAATCGAAAGAGGATTAAGAGATAATCTGCTTCTTATTATTTTTATCCTGCTGTAAATGAACATAATAAAAACAATATCATAATGATATCGGCAGGGTAATATTATATCAATATTAGAAAATAATATCTTAATGATATCGATATATCAAAATATCGTTAGTTCTTTAAAAAAAAAAAAAAAAAAAGGCCAAACGAATCGGAAAGAGGATCAAAAATAACCTGTTTCTTAATCATTAAAGTCTTCTGTTAATAAAGTTAATAGAAACAATATCTTAATTATATCGGGACAGAAATATCGATTTGTGTGTGTTCCTTTAAATGATCTTTTCAAAGATTAAAAATATCGAGGCCCAATATTACTACTACTACTTCGATACATTAAAAAAAAAATATTGGTACCATATATATATATATATATATATATATATATATATATATATATATATATATATATATATATATATATATATATATATATATCGATTCTTTTTCCGATATCCACATCCCTACGTGGTACTCTTAAATGAAGCTTTTTTACTTTTCCTGCTGTGGATGCACTTGTATTGAGATGTGCTGAGAGTAACAGTTTAGTGAGGGTTTTCTTCAACAGCATATATCTTAATAATCCGTTCTGAAAATTGGAGTCCAGTAAATTAGACCTGGCCGATTGATACAGTTGTATGAGTATCTTGAATCGTAGGCTTATGTGAGGTGTGATGAGAAGATAGCAAAACTTATATTATTTGGTTCTGATAGCAGCCAACTTTTTTCTAAAATTATTAGTGTAGTAAATATATGATTAATGAAGTAAATATAAGAATGCTTTAATATATCTCTGCCTAATTCATAAATACACGAGAATGAATCTGTGAATAGTAACTTACAAAATTTAAGGTCTAACTAACTAAGTATTTATGATAAATAGTTATGTATTTACTGTCATAACATTTTATAGCAAAAACTCTTTTTGGTAGTTCATAAATAAATCTTGCTTCTTTGAATTTATCATTACACATATAAAAAGAGGATATCTATAGCTCGTTAATATTATCATTAACTAATTATTTCCGAAAGTGCACTTATACCAGTTTAAAAAAAAAAAAAACGGCTCGTATATAGGCAAAAAAATTATTATAGAAGTCAAAATATGTAATAAAATAAGGCAGGACGATACAATTGATAATGAGATTCAAGATAAAAATATTGTATAGCATTTCCAAGTCAATCGTAATATTTTCCATATCAATTGTCACCTTTTCTATTTTAATATTTATCTCTTAAATTTTTAGAGAATTAGACCTTGGTATTTATAGGTATCATTGATCTAATTGTCAGTGTGATATATTTATCAAATCTAGAGCCCGAAAGTACAAAGCAACACCTATCAACTATAATTTTTTTTAAATATCTTAAAATTTAATTACCAAAACACAATCCTTACTCTATGATAATAAATAATGCTTATGATCGCCCCTGACTCTGGTTTTATCTAAGATCCAACAACAGGTACTGGAGCTGGATAGAAAAAAAGTTCCGCAAAAGGAACTGGTGTGCTTTTTGCCAGTCCCAGATAGCTTTCTACAGGCTAATTTTCTAAGTACTCTGAGGCTAACTAATTAAGGCGAGCATTGAACCCATTCTGCTCCGAACCGGGTACTAAGGAACCGTTACCCAAACTTACACGGCCATCGCGGCTCAGCTATCCAACTAAAGTCATTATTGTTATCCTAAAATCATTTCTTCCCAAAATCAAAATTTCCTAAACAAATGTAACGATAACTCTTTGCAACACCTCGTGATCAATCCTAAACTTGGAATACCACTGGGTTAGTCAATTTAAAACTATGATTAACGACCCCTTCAAGCGTCACGAGTAACTTCCATTGGTTCAGAAAACGCAATAATGTAGAAGAACTTACATACTGAGGATAAGAGGTTTCAAAATTTATCGTGATAGACAATCAATAAATTAAAGTGTTGTAATTCTGAGGTGCTGTAGAAACCTCTGAATCTTGACGTTTACAACTACCATTACTCAACTATAAAACCTATGACTTCATTAAAATGTTCAATTTCATTGCTGCATGCAATTTTATAAACAAGGAGGGAGGAAGTAAAAGTTTCCTTAACAGAGCTCATAATTATTGAAATTAAAATTTAAGGCTTTGGATTAATAGACAAGTAATTATGGTCAAGGTAAATAAACCAATTTAAGCTGCAAGAAGTTAAACTTATTCCCAAGGACAAGAATAATTCATATTAATATATAATATATAATATGTATATAATATATAATTCTATTTAATCTACCACGACTTAATGATGACCCTAATGATCTTAGACACAAACTGACTTGCTTAACACCCTAATCGCAATTTAGTACATAAGTATTTTTTGAATAAAGAAAATTAATTTGTTGTGTTTATTATGTTGATTTTGATTTATTTATTAATTTGAACATCAGTATATTTCTATCCTAATTCATTTCCAGTTATTTCATGGTATTCTTCAATATGACAAGTATTGGTAATAAAAAGCATGAGAAATTTTTCCAGTAAACTTGAGGTGAAAAACAGTTACAATTTTTTATGGATTTATTGCAGTAATATAGGTTATTTGTATAATAGGTTATTAATAAATATAATATTTATCTTAATTTTCTTCGTTTTCAAGAAAAGGTAAAAAAATCTATATAAAAATGTTTATATAAAGTATATATGTAAATAATGTAATAATAGCATGAAGATTTAGATGATTTCTTTTCTTTTGCAGATAATTTAGTTTCGTTAACCAATAATTTTTTATTATCAACAAATAGTTTGTTTCCACCGAAAGATAGTTTTTGCTATTAGCAGCAAAATCAATTCTTACTTCCCAGTGCTTTCTATGAGAGGTTGCACCACCATTGTTTAAGCCCGGATAAAAGACCATATATGTTTTTTTCATTATTGTCGTTTTCCAGTGATGAGTTTAATTTGAGTATTTTGATGTATATATATTGAAATTCAAAACATGTTCGGTTTCTTGTATAAATAAGAATTTTATATTATTTCGTAATAAAGGATATAATTACGTAAGTATTTATAAGTAAGTATATTAAGTATGTGTACTATTTACGCAATGTATTGCCTGCTGTTTGTTGTGACTCACTATCAGAGGACTAAGACACAACCCAAACAGTCTGATAAGACACTGCGGTCAGTTTAGAGCGAGATTTCTGGGGCACCACACCTACGCTGGTTGTATCCACTACATTGTCTTCACCCACCTTCGTGCTTCAGACTCCCATCGTATCATCTCCAATTCGTTGAGTACTGCTGATGATTGCACAGACGGCGTACGCCACTGGGAAGTAGGGTTACCTACCTAAAAGAAATTCTATTTTTTTCTTATATCACCAAGATTTCACCGTCAGTGGTGTACGCTGGAGGATTAGGGGATATATCCCTCCTCTCCTCCCTCGAAAACTACGAAAAAAGTTCGTATTCTAAAATAATATTTTTAACAACAATTTTCATGCATTTATTTAAAATTTATTCCAAATTTAGCGATTATAGACATTTAGGTGATTACTTGTTTTCTTCTTATTAAACTCCTAATCCTTCGGAAAAAAAATTCTGCGTTCGGTCCTGATTACCGTGTCTCTTATATCTTCATAAAATATCTCCACATAAGATTAATTTGTTTTTAAATTTGTTATGCCTCATAATATGCCCGGTCAGCTGTCATTATTCTTTTATTTACCTCTTCATCAAGTTTGTTTTCATCGTTTAGTCCAGAGCCTAAATAAGTAAACCTCTTCACTTTCTCAAAAGAATGTCCATCAATATCAAACGATGAGTTATTATGATTGCATCCGCTGGTAGTCATATATTTTGTTTTAGCCTCATTAATGATGAGGCCCATTTCCTTACTTTTATTATTCCAATTAATTAATGTTTGTTTGAGCGATGCAACATTCCGCGCAACCAAGCAAATATCGTCGGCATAAGCACATAACTGCTTAGAGGAATAAAAGATGTTCCTAGTAGTATTTAAATCTATAAGAACTTTGTGAAGGACGAGATTAAATAATGTGGCAGATAGAGCATCCCCCTGCCTAGTTACCGAGTTACCACCTATGTAGACCTTCCTCTCACTATTCGAAGGGTCATGCCAATAAGCCTGATTAGTTTTTAAGGGATATGAAAATCTTTTAAGGCTTCCATCATTTTGGCTCTATTGACACTACCAAAAGCCTGTCGATAATCTATAAATATCAGATGCAGGCTACATTTTGTATTCCCAACACTTTTCAAGGACCTGCCTCATAACAAATATTTGATCAGTGGTGCCTTTTCCGTGGCGGGTAATCTAATAAGATCTTTTCGGCGAAGAGGTTAAGTTTTCTCAGAAGTATGGTAAATACTACTTTGTATGCAACTTCCAAAAGAGATATGCCTCGGTAGTTACTACATTGCAGTTTGTCACCCTTTTTATGAATAGGGCATATGAGACTAGTTGCCCAGCTTTTTGGCATACTTTCACTTTCCCATATGTCTAGTACATGGGCGTATATTTCCATTCACATTATTTCCCCACAGTTTTCAAAGAACTGTTGAGTGCCCTGTTAGTTCAAATGTTCTACCGCATCCTCAAAATCTTCCATATCTGGCGGCTCTATATCATTTTCTTCGCTTCTTGATACTTCATTGGAATCGGTTTCTTGATTTTCTGAGCTAAAAATTTCACTAAAATGTTCAACCCATCTTTCCTTATGTAATAACTGTTAATTTTTAGGGTTTGGAAATTATCCAAAGTCGACTTTATTTATTTATAATTTTTTTTAAGTAATTGTTAGTTAAGATTTTTTTTTATTTTCAACTTAAAGATTATTTATTATTTCACACAAAACATAACGGCGAACGGACGGATTTTTTTTTAAATCGATTTTTGGATTCTACGTAGGCACCTACCTTGAAACGTGAAATCTCAAATTTTGAGGGGGCGTTAAAATTTGTTTGATCAATTACAAATGTTCATTATTGAAAATAGTGAAATAAATAAAACCAATATAATAAAAAAATAAATGCAAGTTCTCAGGATGGGATTTCCGATCCTCAAATGTCAGAATGGCAAAGGATCGTTATTCGAAAAGGAAGCCTTGCTTTGATACCAATAAATAATATTAGTCAAATTTTAACATTGAATCCTAAATGATAGATTAAAGTTACTAAAAAGACTTAAAAATTATGAGAAAACGGACCAGTTCATAAATTATTTTAAGTTTTCATAAACAAAATGTTAGATATCAATTTTAAAAATAATTTATGATTAGGTCGAAATATTCAGAATGATAGTAGGAAGGCAGGAGAATATTTTATCGTCTAGTATAAATATTTTAATAGATATTTTAAATTATTTATTACTTTTTATCTACCTCAGAAAAAAAAGTTTTCGAAATTTACATATTTTAGAAATCTTGAGCTCAAAAAAGTTTATTAAAAAAATATATCCTGAGTCAATATCCCGAAATACTAAACATCATTCGATAAAACTTTAGGGTTAGTTCGGCGTCGTAAAGAATGAAATTGCTATAAGAAAAAATATTCGTGGCAGAAATTTTAGCAGTCAAATTGCTACCTATTTATTACAAAACAACAAGTTCCTTAACATCAAGCGACTTGAGCCTTATTTATGTTAGAGCAGGATCCATCTTTTTTTTCTTTTCTTTTTTTCTAGAATTCTGCTACATCTTTCTTTGAACCTTCTTTGAAATTATTTCTGAAGATCAGATTTAATTTAATATTTTTTAAAATACCAGAAAAAAATATATATAAACTATATAGTCGTTAACTATTTTCTCAAGACATTGTTGATTTTTTCTTCTTCCAATACTCACTAAGAAGATATTTATAGAAAATTTAATAACCATTCAAATGAGAATCCGGAATGTTCTACAATATATATAGCTACCGACGTCGTTTTTTGAAAAAGGCTTAAGCGCCAAGAATTCGAAATTTAGGTTTCAATTGATTATGGGACATTGATATGGAACATGGGGATTATGGGACCACCTCTATCGATTCCTGCTCACGATATATCAAAAAAAAAATTGGAAATGGTCTTAAAATCGAATATTAATGACGTAAGTTCCAAATACTAATGACTCTCAGCCGTCACTCAACCCTAAACCAGTGCTAGAAACCTTAAAAATATATTGTAATCATAAAGATTTTGCCAGATAAATAAACTGCTACTGTATACCATAAAAAAAAAAAAATATCGTTGCATGTGTTTCCTGTAAAGATAAACACGAACTTCGATACCTAGTTATCAAAAAACTAAAGAAAGGTGAACTGGTTTCCATAGGAACATGTTGAGTAGTAGTGAAAAAAGTTCTAATGACACTTAACATGTGAATGTTTTCGTCAGCCTCCTGATGGGCGTAAAGAACCCCACTTTTGAAAATTGAGAACATCTTCTTTTATTGAGGTATAATTTTGCCAAAACATATGGAGTGGTTTCCCATATTTATTGGTTCCTGGGGTTTACCCGATAATGATGTGTTTTGAGAATCAAATCAAGTAAATTCAATTTGTTTCTAGTCAAAAAAAATAACACAGAAATACGGAATAACAGGTTTATTTGTTGAAAAAAAACTTTACTGACAAAATATTTGTTAAGCGAAAAAATTCTGGAATTAAATATGAAATGAAAATGTCCCTAAAAATAAAAATAAAGTATACATCGACAAATTAAAATGAATAATGCTTAAATATTTATAAGAAGAAAGTAATTTACCATCTCACAAACAATTAAAATACAAAATATAAGTACTTAAAATAAAAAAATCCTTACTGAAATAAATTTTCAAAAAGGCCAGAGAGGATACTATACTCTAGCACTCATTAAAACAACATTGTTTTAGTTTATTTCTGGATATAGTTTTATTTTAGTTATATTTTGTACTTTTGTTGATTGCGCTGTTAATAAACACAAATAAATGTGAACTGTGGTATAATGACATGACACAGATTTGTAAAGAAACTAGCCATTAGTAGCATTGCAATTACAATTCTATATTAGAAAATCGCGAGGCCATCTTCTTTTCATGAGGCTAGGTCAAGAATTAAAGTCAATAACAGTAACCCTGATAAAGCATTTTTAAAACCAACAAGGGCACTTTATACAGAAAAAAAGAAAAACCCTTAGCCAAATACTTAACCAACTAAACTAAACGCATATGAGACACTTCATAAAAATCTGATTTATGATTCTATGATAAATTATTAGTAGGTACATACATAGGTGCACATACAAAACAAGAGCAATTCCCAACAAAAACATTCCTTATACTAATAATTTTATAAATAATCACATATATATGTATATTCAGTACTGGAATCAGAGTATTTATAAACAATTATATGACTGAATTTATCAATAATAATTTTATTCAAGACATTCTATTCATCCAATGGGTAAAGACTATTTTTTTTTTTTTTTACAGGTTATTATGGTTATTATTGAGTAACGTATTCCTAATATTACTAACTCACGAGCCACGAGACAAGACTACTGTAAGCATAGGGCGTTCAGCCCCAATAATGATTCCTGATGAATTTCTTATTTCGACAATCTTGGAGAAGAGAAAAAACAAACTGGTAGGGGCAAACAGGATCTTTCTGCTGGTGGGAAACCCCGGCAGAAAAAACCTAATGTCCCGTATCAAGTCTTAGAACAACCTCAATACGAAAACCTTTTAGATCAAAATAAACGTTATATCAAACATAGGTCAAACTAGACCGGGGGAAACACTGCATTGCGATGGAAATAACAAAATATGGCGATTCGCGATATAGGATGATTCTGACATTGAGTAGATGAGTAGAATTATTTCAAAAGTAATACTAAGATAATCTTCGATAATTAATGATAAAGAACATGGGTAAAGCATGCAAAACCATTAATAAGTTTAATATTTTGAATCATAGAAGGAAATAGAAGATGATGTTTTCAGCGCCTAAACGAACTTTTAAGTTCCAATTCTTCTTCAATAAGAATTTCAATAAACTTTAAGGCCCAGTTCACAAGGAGGAGTTTAAATAAGAGTATGAAAGATGCATACGCCGTACAAAAAAGTCACCGGTAGACAGTCTTCAGCGATTTCTCCTTCTAGCCATTTGTTTGCCTAGGAGATAGTAAACATCATCCTGTTGTCGTTCAAGAAGATACCTTTTCGATTTCTCCTACCGATCTTCTGGGGGTTTCTTTATCTGAATGGCACCATGTACGACATTAAATTACTGCTTCCTTCATACCGATCTTCTCCGTGTAAACCGAGTTTAAGGGAAATATTTATTTTCATAATACAATAATTCTTCAATAAAATGTATATGCCAAATTAATTACTACCATACAAATACGTGATGCAAAATATTTAAAAACCTATGAGGCACACGACATTCATTAATGGGGTATACCTAAAGCTTTTTTTTCGCTTCTTCTGTTTCTTGTTCAACAACCAAACAACCTAGAACTTCAACTCCATCCACATAGTATCGATAACATTAAATGTATTTTCTTATACAAGACAGAACTACAACTGGCTGGTTTTCCTTTACTCCAAGATGACTGATTAGATAGGAGAAATCACGGAAAACTGTCAACAGACGACTATTTGTATGGCATACACATCTCTCATACCGATTTCCTCTGTGTGAACAACTCCTAAGAAGCTTTTCGCTCTAAGAACTCTCGCTAATCCAAAAGCTTCTGTAATCCGAATCAAGCATAAAAAAAAAAATGATTTGTGAAGATTTAATCTGAAGCATATACTTACATCAAATAAAGCCCTACACATTATAAATACTTTACATACTTATAGGCTTACAAAATTTAGCTGAAAATACCAAGTACTTTTATTTAAAATAAAACTTAGCAATACAAATTTTGAAGCATATTTGTTTAGCATATTTATCCGTGAAAATAATCAGTGCGAAATTGTATCGTTAAAACCAGAAGTTTAGGCCATTAAAAAATATTATAAATGAGTTTTGGAAAAGATACTTTTAACTTCCGAACGACTATTTCATAAATTAAGAAATCATAAATTTCAGACTATTTATGAAGAAAATAATAAAAAAGAAATTTCAGATCAATGTTTAACTATTTTAAAAATATATTTAATGTATAATTCTTGCTTTTAAATTGACTTGGTTTTAAATTAATGAAATAACCTTTTTTCCCCGTTGGGTAATCCGAACCCACCGTGCTTTAATTATTTCGGATTATCGAGAGTCTAGTGTTACTCCTAAAGCAGAATCAGGGTAAGATTAAGCGGTAAGCGGACTAAGCGGCAGCTTGGGGTTCCCAAATAGCAATTATATAGAAGCAGAGGCGGAATAGGCTCTTGCCTAGAGCCATAATTTTGGGGGAGTGGCAAAATTTGAGTAAAATTATATTTTTAGATTCAAACGAATTTATAACCATCAAAAACTGCCCAAATAAGCAAATATAAATATAAAAAATTATCTCAACTTAGTTTTTAAATAGCAGCGGAGAGGAAGTGGCGAAGGCGAGGGGAGCCTCTCAGACTGCCGGGCATCGAACACCGCAAAGGGATAAAGAGCGCCTTCCCCCGCCCTTCGCCACTTCCCCTCCGCTACTCCACTTTTATTATCAATTTCGAGAAACAGCCAAATGTTCAAACACGTTTTTTAGGTATTTAATCAATTGAGAAAGGACTCTAGAACCATTTTGGCCTTTGCTCAAATCTTTTTTCGTGATCACCTGTTAGTACATTTTCTCAATTTCCGAGAAAAGTTATTATTATTTTTGCATACAATTTTTATTATAAATAGACACTAACAAAAGCCACAATTTAAGCCCCAAACAAGTTCCTGCGATAATTAAAAGGCCTGTAATAAAATTACCAATAATGGCATTATTTCGCAGTATTTATTATTTTTTTTTTGCGAAAAGATGTTGACCGACTTCAATTGTTTAAAACTCATTTTTTTCTTATTTTTTAATTCTATTACGTACTATTTTTAATTTTTCTTAAACTTTTTTTTTGTTTATCTTAAACGTGAAAAACAACGTTTTTCGGCATCTGTGAGTTTTTTCGCCATGTTGCTACATACTGACTTTAACTAAAACATATAAAATATGTTTTTACTATTGTTCTCCTAATTATCACGTGAAGAATGTCCCATGGCAATTTATTTCAAAAAATGAATATGTTTACTCTATCGCGCCTGTTCAATATCAAATCCGCTCCTGTATAGAATAGAAGGTATATTCCGCGGTTAATATGGCCATTTTTGGACATTATATTACAGGTCTTATATTTTTCGCAGGGACTTGTTTTGGGGCCTAAATTGTGGCTTTTGTTAGTGCCCATCTACAATAAAAATTGTATGCAAAAAAAAAAAAAAATAACTTTTCCTGTAAATTGATAAAATATAGAAACAGGTGTTTTCGAAAAAACATTTGAAGAAGGGCCAAAATGGTTCTAGAGTGATTTTTGAAAGCTCTATTTGTTCTCGAGGAGTTTCTCTACAATCCTATTTTCATGAAATATATGTCGGGTTCGATTTGATATCTAAAACACGCAATGTTTTAGTTCTTAAAGCTTGAAAGTTTTGGGTATTAATATGAATAGTTTTATGCAATGTTTCTCAATAAAACAATAATTCCAAGTGGTATTTGGTCCGTGTGTGGTCCGTGATTGTCCCAAATCACACCTCAGGAAATATGGTAACCATGTCTGTAATAATAATTTATTATGGGACGGTGCCTATTTTTATGAACTTTTTCATCAGAATTTAGAATTTAATGAAGGAATTAAGATGTGTAAATCAAACTTTTGATAATGGAAATAGATATGAATGATATATGAAAATGAATGATTATTGGAGTTATTAGGTAATCTGTTTTTGAATAGCAATATTAAATCGTAATATTTTTTTAATTCTAATGTAATAAATCATTTGATTAGAAAACAAAAAATAAAAGGATTTTAACATATAATTAGGTATAATTTTATTTCTACAAAAAATAAATAATCGAATCTAAGCTAGACCTGATATCAAAAAATAAAAAAAGTTACGTTTTATAGGTTTTGGCTCAGATCCAATAAACAGCAGTAATCTTTTAAAAGGTCAAATTTAATAAATAATATCTTGACATTTTAATTTTCTAAGAAATTTACAAATCCTGCCCAGGGGTGGATCGAAACAAATGGGGGGCCCAACTCGGCCGCTGAATCCACTTATCTTTTAATCCGGTCCTCTTAAGAGGCAAAAATTCTAGCTCCTCCCCCTCCCAAAAAAAAGTTTCAACTCGGTCATAAATTTAATATTTTGGTTTAATATGTCTTCATTATTATATGGATTTTTTAAAAACATTTTCGGTCATCTCCAAAATCTTTAAGTTAAGATACTAAGATACGTAAGCCCTCGGGGCTCGTTCTATTCTATACAGAAGCGGATTTGTTATACTGCCGCCCACAGACAGGGGACAGATAATTCCGCCTCCTACAGCCTCTTCTTTATCCGATAATTTTTATATATATATATATATATATATATATATATATATATATATATATATATATATTTATATATATTTATATATATTTATATAATATATATTATATAAATATATATATTTGAAAACTATATTTAATATATAGCTGTATATAGTTATAATATATTTATATATATATATATATATATATATATATATATATATAATATATATTTAAAAACTGAGGGGGGATTTTTATATTTATATTTGCTTATTTGGGCTGTTTTTGATGGTTATAAATGTTTTACAAAGATTAAACTTACCGACAAGCTATGAGCGGGCAAAAGTATCCGATGGGTTATATTTGAAGGTGAGGATACTTGAGGAAACGAGTGATGATGTCGCAAACGCCCAACATCCTGACCTCTCTCAACCATCTCTCCACCCTTCACAGCAGGTACAATAGCGATCTGGCGGACCGATGAACCGACTTAAGGATTAATTGTATAAATAAATCACAAAATTGAGATAGTTTTTTTTTTTTGTCTAATTTGGACCACTTGCCGAACTTAGTCACTATTATTATTAATTTTAATGGACTTCGTAACAATGAATTCCTCTTATTTACATTGTAAAAAAGAAACTACGAAAACATTTTATGAAATTTCATTAGTTTGATGCCAACCTATTTAAGTAATGAATTCACTACATACAAGGCAGTATGTCTACAGTGCGGCTACTGTCCCCTATAATCCCGGTAATCTTGCGTCTTTTAATTTTAAATTTAATGAAAATTAATTTTCATTCTGGATTTTTCCCAATTAATTTCCGAAAAAGAAATGGCCATAGAATAATTATCTAAACTCCAACATTCATTTTTATGTGAACTTGCTTATAGTTTTGGCTGAGAATAATATTCCAAACAGCTTTTATTTAAATTAGTGTGGTTTAAACATAACATTGTTTTAACTGATTTTCACTCCGAGGTTTCTCTTTAAAATGTAATTGTTTTCTTGACATTTTAGAAATTTTATTTTAGTTTTACGCCCTTTATTCAGTCCTGAGTACTTATAATTATTTAAATTTTACAATATTATTGTTTAATGAACATCTCGTATATAAAAAAATACGAATCTGTGGTCAGTTTTTTACTATATCCCAGTAGAAAAATGATATATCGTCGTTTTTATTTACAAAAATGTTGTTTTTTTAAAAAGAAAAATGTCCATTTGCTCCCACATAATTTTTTTGGTGGGTATTGGATAGTAAAAATTTCTTTGTGCACTTTAGTAGGGTATTCGACCTCTTGATATTTTCATCTGCTTTTGGCGATACGCCCTGTAACTATATTGAAGAGTTGAGAACCAAAGGGGTCCAACCTCATCTTTAAATTTTAAATTAAATAAATTTTATTTTTCTGATTTCCTCAGGGCTCAATAAAACAAAGTGGCAGTTTAATTGAGAATGACCCGTACAGAATGAATAATATAGGCACTTGAGGAAATTCAATATACATTCATTTTATTTTATGAGATTTTTTAAAGTATTACTTTAAATTATAGTCATAAAACAAGCAAAATGCATCAGCAACTAAATTTCTTTGCTTCTAAATTATTAAAAATTAAAAAAAAATAAAAAAGGAGAAATTCTAATGTAATAAAAATTGATAAGTTAAAAATATAATGAGTTATTAGAATAAATAAAGAATAACGTATTCAAATTAATGACCTACACACATAGTTAATAAATTCATAAACCAATTGAAAAAGACGATAATTTTGAAAAGAAAGTTAAATATGTATGAGCGACATCTAGCGGATATTTTTCAAAAATTGTAGTTACTATATCTACCAACCTGAAGCAGCACAATACAAAATTTCTATCTATATAATAATATGTATAATGATCATTAAAAATTATTTTTACGACGATCTTCGTATATTGATAAAAACTCTTATTTTTCTAATACATGTTTTACATTCTCTTTTACCGGTGACAATAAGACACATTTTATTGAGGAAGAGTAACTATGCTGGTGCTTCCTCCAGATATATATAAAAACAAAAATAATATATGGATGTTTTTTTGGTTTTGTTTCTTTAGAATTTCAGGTTGTTATTATCACCACAGCATCCCTTATCTTCTTCTTTGTTTACAAAAGAATCTGAAAGCCGAGGGCTAAAGGATATAGATAGCTTATTCAAACTAACAATTTACAGAGCATTGGTACGTGCAAATATGAATCTGAACACTATAGACCCATCCCAGTTCTGAAAATACCTTGTTGGTAAAGAAATAGACCAATGATAGACAGATCGATGGCCAGAGTTTGTAAGCCGTATCCAACAGATATTCAAAATTTCTTTCTACAACTAATGGAAAAATATAAGGATTATGAATTTGTATTCAAATGCCTCCAAAGCGGAAGATATTGTGATACTGCGCTGTAAACGTCAAACGGAATCAGCTTCTCTTTAACCTGCCAAGAGAGTGCTCCGTTTTCACTGGAGAAGCCATAGCCGTCATGAAAGCTCAACAACAGGCTCTATTAAAAACTGTTGTGTCATTGTAACAGATTCATGGAGTGTTTTGGCTGATATCGACAGTCGATGGCCATGAAGAGTGCCTTAATTAGAGAAATAACGAGCGCATGATGAGAGATAAATAATAGAGCTGTTACTGTAGTTTTCATATGGGTCCAAGCCCAGTGCGGAATGTAAGGCAATGAAAAAACTGCCAGAGCAGCCCATTTGGCCAGAAAAGAAGAAGTAGCAGGGATAGCTAACAAACAAGATGTTACCTTGGAAGACTGGGAGAACCAATAAAAAAAAAAAGGTTACTTGTAGATTGGGAAAAGAATTGGAATGATAAATAGTCCAAGCTACTTGCAGTAAAATTTGGCTGCAGATAAATCACAAACTCCCGTTCGTCAAGAAAGGAAGACATAATATTGTACATGCTAAAAGTGCAACAATGCCCCCCACAAACGGTGTGCCATTTACTACTAGAGTGTATCCAATTCGAAAAAATCTGTTAAAAATAGAAATGTGGGAAACATTAAGAGAAATATTGAAGATAAGGAAGAACAAGTCATCACATTGTTTAAATTTTTTAAAAGCTCTGGATACTACAACAGAATATAAATTATCCTTTGGCGGCAATGACTCTTTGGAGGAGGGTGTAGAACCAAACGAAAAAAAAAATGATGAAAATCATTAGAATTGTTTTGAGACTCATACGAAAATAATGCATATGTAGGATTCGAATAGAAATCAATACATTTCAATAATTATTGAAACTAACTATGAAGCTCATTATAAAAATGTGGAAAAAATTAAAAAAACAAATGTTCCAGAGTAGGAATACATCGTTATGTTCTCCTGGGAACTTCAAGTTCATCATTGCGTTCATTGCATAACAGCGAGAAAAAATATCTAATTATATCTCGTAATTATATATAATTGAGTCGTAATAATTCTGGAACATCGTATTTCCGGATAGGAAGATAAGCCGAGACCACAGAGATACGTGGCTAAACATAGCCGCCTCTTTCATCAACAACAATCAGCTAAGCAATGTCAAGACCAAACAGAGAGAGCGCACTTCCTTATGACCTCCAAAGGCACGACTATAATAACAGAAACGCACGATTTTCGTGCTTTTGGAAACATCCATCGAAATTTTATGATCTAGTCCAGCGGTTACCAGACTTTATGACACTGCATACAACTTCCACTTTCCACAGGTCTTTTGATATCAGTATTAAAGATTTGTCTAAAAATACAAACTGATTTATAAAAGTTTAAAGAATTAACTTTAGACAATTGATATTACAGAAAATTTATTTAAGAAAATAAACTTCAAAAATCCCAAATCAAAACTTTATTTCGAATAACAGCAGAAAACGAAAATTATCGGACCGTGTGAAAGGAAGGCATGCTTTCTGCATAAACTAAATCGGGTTCGGATCTGACTCCGATATATATCGGACAGTGTGACTTAATTCTGAAGTCCTCTTCAAGGCTGAGTGATTTCGTCTTTACTGCAGTAACGGTCGTTCAATTCAATTAGGGATTGATAAATTATTTGCCACTTCTATAAATTTGATTTATTGAAAACTAGTTTCGAATCTTATACATTCATCTTCAGTTCTAAAAACACACAAAAAATCCATCCCTTGTCAAGGAAGGATAATTGACATATGACGGCAGCCGTCACAACACTTACCCAGCCTTTATCCTTATAGATACGAAGTAAGTTAATTTAAAAACCTATAGAGAATGAGGCAGTGTTACAAAGGCAAGATGTGATCCGTCTTGGAAGGCGTAATCAATTTTAGGAAACCAGTCACCCTCGGATCCCGGCTTGCACGCCAAAAAAACGGCGGAGGCCTGGGAATGATATCATTCAATTAGAGGATGGTAATGCATTCGGAGATATTGCTCCTCCCTCCTCCCTGACAGTGGTGGATATACTGACACGAAACAGATACCACCTACTGCCGGGGATCTAGCCAATCAACAAATTTCTTATACCCCCTACTAGTCGAAAAGTGTGAAGATGACCCAGGAAGGAGGGATAGAAGCGGTAAGAAAAAATCAAGACACTAGATCTTGGGACTCTAGCTAGGAAACTAGGAGGCTCTCTTCCAAGCCATCTACATAAATTATTTCTAGTTAAGATATTTATGTTAAAGCATTTTATGGCTAGGTCTAGTCTAAATCACTCCATGGTTAAACTCCTGTATCAGTTTATTACATTAATTTTGATGAATAAAGAGAAATGTTAGGAAGAAGGCTGTTTTTTAGTATCCAAGTCCATTATCAATTTGAATATGTTTGATTAAGCATGAAATCAATAAATTTGACTAACATTATGGGATGATTAATCTTATAATTAGGAACATTGTATTGGTTAGTTATTAAACAATGGTAATCAGGCCCTTGGAAAGGTATCCAATTTAGCGGACTCAGCAGATAATTAATATTTAATCTATCTAGAATAATTGTGGGATAATCATTCTCAATTATTGCCCAGTGGCATCCCTATACAGAGTAATATAATCATCTAATTTGTAAGTCAATTCAACGTAAATATAACATAGCATATAAAATGTCACCGCCTTGTGGGGAGTCATCACTGATCAATAATTGCTAGCAAATGCATAACATTATAAAAGAAAATTAGAAGCAACGCAAGGCAGATAGATTAAGACAAAGACAATCGCGTCAATGCATCACTGATACACACAGCACGCTGTTAAATCAGCTGTCTGTGTGTTTCCGCTGCAGCGGGTGAAAATACAACATGCATTAACATGGTATGATTCAGGTATAGAATAATCATTACATTCTAAAATAATTATTGGTGAAAGAGATAAAGAATGTGAATTTAAATTAAAAAATGAAACATACGAAATGTGTTTCGCATCAGGAAAAGTTGTATTGCCTGCATTGAAATAAATAAATCTTTGTTTCAATGAGCGTGAGTAGAACGGTTATAGAATAATAAGCAATACATTTTTACAGAAACCTTTCTAAGCCCTCAAGATGGCTTTCTTTTCTGTCGGTAAATTGTGAATTTCAAATGCGATAAAATTATAGCAAAGCCTGCCCTACATATAGAATTAGAAAACAATTTTGTTAATTATCAGCTGCCCAAATTAATTTGTGAATCTTGGACCAAGCCATGTTTAAACTTAAACCGGTACCAGAGAAATTCGGGCATTTACTTAAGTAATTAATTATAGCTATAATCAGGCTTTCGCTTCACCCTACCGCTGGCAAAAAAAAAAGGAAATAAACTACTTGGCGCATTCTGGGTGATGTAATATTTCATTATGGTAGCGGAAGGAACACAGGATATATTACGTTTTCGGTCTCTTACGGCATATATTTTGCAATTGAATTTATAAATAAAACAGCCTCGGAATAATAGGAATCTCATAAATCATTTGTAGATATTGCGTCTATTGTAAACTGATCAGATGTTTTACAAATGGAATGTGGAACGGAAGCAAGACTAAAAAAAGTTATAAAGGAAAATGTTCTTTTTTTTTTTTTTAATCAATTAATTTATGAATTTCTATTCGCGCAAATCTCAAGAAAATCGGTCTAGAAGACTCGGAGGAAAGCCGCGGACGGCGGATGGCGGATGGACCGGATTTTTTTTTATTCAATATTTTGATTCGTATCTTTTCAAATTTTGAGGAGCGTTAAAAAAAAAAAGATGTCGTGGTCGATTACTAAGGTTCATTATTGTAAATAATAAACTATAACAAAAAACTTAAATTTCCTGATTTTCTGTTAACTGAAGTGTCCTGCACACCTTGTACAAATAAATAATATATTATAATTGTTTAAGAATTATTTTTTTCCTAATAATATGTAATTACGAATACTTGCTATATATTAAAATTTGTGCAATTTAATTCTTTACATTTTATTTATTTAAATATTTAAGTTAATTTTAATACTTTAGGACCTATTGACTATAAACGTAAACATATACGGCGGCCATATGGAAAAATCGTCCATCGAAAATCTACGCACCTAGACTAGAGTGGTAGACGTGTCAATCGTTTTTTCAGACATTTTTACATAATAATCCATTAATAAATACCAAATATTTCAGTCCAAAAGACAAAAGATTGTCCAATGGGGGACAATGTGGGACGCTTTGAGGGACAGTTTTCGATGTGAGGCGAGGACCTAAATGTAGGACAGCCCCACCTAGTATGGGACGTCTGGTCACTGTAATGTAATGGTATATGTAGAAGAATTTAAACGAAAACCATTACTATACACTTAAGATTTACAAGATAAAGGACAAATTATGGAATATCTAAAAACATTTTATAAGTGAATGCTTGGAAATTGACAAAGAAGCAATCAAATTCGATGCACTACATGTTATCTGCTTATTTCCAAATGATTTCTGGAAATATCTGAAGTCCAATGGCATTTTTACAGATGATTTCGCAGGGAGGAGGACATCCAGATATGGGTGGCGTTCTTATTGTACGAGGTAATAGGATTTTAAAAGTAATTTATAAAAATTCCATCCATGGAATAAGTGCTGTAAAATATCAATAAAATAAATTAGTATAAAATAAATTAACTCGACCAATTCTCAGTAAGGCGCTACGTTTATACGTTTCAAAGACGCTTAGTATTTATATTTAATATCTGGAAGACTACCACAAATTAATCTAATAATTGTACAAGCTAAAAATTCTTACCACGCATTTAAAAAAAATAATCAAAATTTCCAAATATTGTCAGAGTAACATCTAGTTTATATATTTTTTATTTGTTTAATTGATATTTAAAGATAATTTTTTAGTAGAATTATAAATTACGCATTTCATTTAAACTTCTACTGTTAACAACAAAAGTTGGTTCTTCGAAATTAAAATTTTTTAATACCATTAATTATGTTTTTTAATTGCGACAGCTGTTACTGTTTTCAGGTGTACCCTCTGTTTGAATTTCTCATGCATGTCTTATCTTTAAAATATTGGCCAATTTATACCTTACAGTATATATAAATTTAAATAATAAGCATACTAATGTAAGTTCTTGATCAAAAAGAAAGAAATTCAAGACGTATTGCGCTGCTGTAATCGGCCAAGAAAAAAAAAGTTTAACCTTCCATAAAATTTAAAATTAAAATTTTATATTTCAAGATACATATCGAATTCAAAAATAGAAGAAAAAAAAATCCGTCCTTCCGCAGTCCGCAGATTTTCTCCGAAATCTATATTTTTTTTCCATTACTATCTGCCATTTCGTTTCAAAATGGCAGCCCATTAAAGGTTTTATACGCTCTTATCTCGGCCATCAATGAAGATAAAGGGAAAATATAAAGTCTTTTATAATTATTTTACCAAAGACATACAAAAAAAAAAAATAATAATCTAAATAATTTTGTTTTTTTAAATATATATAACTATTTGGAAATAATAAACAGTGGTGTCATAATTTGCAGCGTTCTTGGAAAAACCTTCAACAAACTTAAATTGTTGGTAAAACACAGTAATTCCAAAATGCAGTTGTAATGGTACGTGATTACTATGTGATGATCCGACAGTACTTAGAAATTCCTAGTTGATTAATTAATTGATTGCATAATATCATAAGCTTGGAATGGATAATTCTGTTGATATTTGTTGATAATTTTATCCTAAATGAGTCTGCAATTTGTTGGGATGTGCGCAGTTAGATACGGTAGGCTATTTACAGAATTTCGTCATGTATGTAGTAAGTTGGAGAGATTATTACTGTAATGTTGTAAGTAACCTTTGTATTTGATGCTTGATAATATCATTGTTTATTAATTATTTAAAATATAGGTAATATGCGTAGAGAATAACAGTAGTAAATTTGGATTTATAACACTTTTTACTAGGCATTAACTTGTACCTATGGAAGTTCCCGCGATGACCAGCCAGCCATACTGGGAAGTGTTTAGGATAAGATGTATATAAATATATGTAAATGTACAAATTTATATGTAAATATTGATATACATTGATATAGAGAGTTATATAAATATACAGTGACCTCATAATACTTCCTTTCTCCAAAAGGATTTTAATCTCCACTAACTTTTAATATTAAATGAACTTCCGCAGCAAATTCTGAGCGGTCGGATTACAGGTCAGGGGGTTATTTTTAAATAAAGTAATGCAGGTTTGATGATATTGGTTTGATTAACAATATTTTATTAAAATACAAAATTAAAGCTGTTTTTAGTCGGATTTTTCTAAAAATTATAGTGTTTTGTCCACTATATTGTAGATAGTCGGGAGTGGGTATGCATTTCCTATCGGTTTCATGGCCCCAAGAACACGATTTTGAGGATTTTGGGGATGTCTGGCATATCCACACCTATGTAGCCCCTCCAAATTGATTTAAAGGATTGAAAATCTGTATGTGAATTTAGTTGATGTTAGAGAAGTGCCTTTTAGGAGTCTCAAATTTTGTGTTCCTACTCCCCGTCATTTTAATATTTTCAATTTTGTATTTTAGTGGAAATTGAGCCTTACTGAAGAGCTCTGATGCTCACAGTTTTTTTCTTTATTGTTTTTTAATCGTGAAATAATAATAATAATTTTAAGTTCAGCAACGCGTCGCATCTAAAGCCTACCTTGCACAGTCAATATTATAGTGTCAATATCGAATTCCGTCAATATATTGACCGTCTGAGGAGGGGTGGGTGCATCGAAGCAGTGATATTGACACATGTGATATACACACCACGTAATTGATTATCCAGAGCAAATATCAAATGCCTCTTTGCAACGTAACGCAATAACATAAATTCCGCGCAACGAACTCATCCAATTTCTTCAGGCTTATCTTTCTTCGGGTCAAACATTTTACACAATAGTTAATTTTAGAAATCCAGTAGGCGTTGTTCTGCCATTGATATAAGCGGACAAGTTTCACATCCGTAAATATTTACTTCCAGGTTTCTGGACAGAATGTGAACTATATGTAGCATGTTAAAAAAATATTATTTAATAGGAACTAAAGAAAACATTAATTAAATTGCTTAAACATAAAAAAAAATTAAAAAGAACAGAAGAAAGCCAATATCGAACGAATTACTAAAATCCTATCAAAGTAGATATTACTATTTATCATTAAAAAGTTCCATTACTAAAAACTAGAGAAAATGGAATTAAATTGGAAACATTGAAAAAAAAATATCCAAATTTTAATATTAATATTTAAAATTTTAAACAGTTAACACTATCGGACAAAAATATCATTGTATTTCTTTTAAAATATCGATTAAAATATTCCAACATTCCTAAATCCCCCTCCTTTTGATATACATACACACACACACATATATATATATATACATATATTAAAATATTTTTCCGATATTCATACCTCTAATCTGTGTACACATTTCTTTATTGTTTCGTCTTGCGTTGTGTTTTGTTGTGATTCTATAAAATCGATTTCAATTGAAAATTCAAATTTTACAGAAGAACAGATTAAAATTTTGATTATTTCTGGATTTTGTTTTTTCTCTTCAATATTATTTCTGGATGTAAATTAATTAAATAAGGACTCAGAGGAATAATATAAAGAATTATATTAATATCTCCGGCAGAATCCTTTTTTATTATTAAAATTTGAATACTTCATGTACCAAAAAATCCATTATAATTTCAAATGTTTTACTTGATTTTTTTTTGTTAAATATAACATTGTGCAATTAGAACTTTAGTCGTCAATTTAAATATTTAAAAATAAATTACACATTTTTCGAGAATTTTAAAATTTTGTATCTCTACGTTTTGTAGGATACGTTATGAATTATAGGGGTTTGTTCTTTGTTTTTCATTTGAAATTTGAGATCATAAATATTATACATACTATTAAAAATATATACAGATAGCATATTTTATCATAATTAACTCTTTTTAGTTATTGGGCTTGTAAGTGCAATGGTACGAGATCAAATCATGCAATACGTAGCAGTTTTATGGATTTCCTGGGGTATTGGTAAGGTAAAAATAATAAACAAAATAATGTATTCAAAAAATAATGTTTATTTTAAAACTACAATTTTTATTATTATTAATTATTCAATTACATTAATTATTAAAATAATTAATTACCTTAATTATCATTTTGTAATTCTATAATTGGTTTCGGAGAAGAGTTAAAACATTTTCTCCTCGAAATCTGTACATCTGGCCAAAAAAAAACAGATACTAAAATAAAAAATAAAAAATTATTTATTCCTAGTGAAAACAAAGCAACTGTACTTCATAATGTGTCCCTTCAGATTCGTTCCTAAATGTCCATGTATGTTACGTTCAGTCAATTATTTCGGTATAATAATTTATTTCAAGCTGCTAGTAATAGAATAAAAAATTACAATACTTAATTTTATTTGTTTGGACGAGACGGCTTTTCACAGAGAACACCATCACTATTTACTTCAAAACTCAAATAAAACGGTGTTGGAAAACTTCACAATTGTTATAGTTTCATTATCGATTGTTTTTGGAACCCGAATAGCGTAAAATTAAAATGATATTATCCATAGACAATCAGAATCTTAAAATGAAAGAACAAGAAAAAGATTTATTACAAATGCCAATGGAAAAAGAGTATCATTAATTTCTACGTACGCCTTGAAGTAGAAAATGATTTTTATACCTACAGCAATAAAATTGTATACAGCAATAAAAAATTTGAAAAAAAGCAAATTAGGTAGAAACTTATTTAAAGTCGGATACTTAATGTTTAATACTTAAATTTGAAGCATAGAAGCAGGACAGATAATAAGTTTGTTCTTTGTGTAACCTAAAGAATGAAGATGTTTATCAATTCATCGCAGTCTGACATGCTCTCAAGAAATTAACCCCTAAAATACAACATAACCTTTAAAATAATTAATAATAATATTAATAACGTGTTTTTCAGTTTCATTTGTTGAAAAGATTTTTAAGGAACAGAGTCAAAACGACAATTAATGTTTTAACACTGTTCATTTTCCCTTGCATCTCCCATTTTATTTACAAAATTATTTTTTCACTCAATCATTTCACTCTTAAAATAAGTCATTAAGAAGTTTGTTTAGTTAACTTTCTTCCACGGTGAAGTCATAACGAAACGTGCCTACGCAAGTTGGGGACCTTTTCACTTAGCTATTTATTTATGGTTATGCGGGTCATGGCGTAATTGTGATAAAGTTTAAAGTCTTCCTCAGTGCACGATTCATCAAACAAAAAAAAAAAATTTCTAATCGGACTGGTAGTTACTAAAATCAGCGCGTTCTAACACACAAACTCTTCACCTTTAAATTAGATTGGTTATAGTCATATATCGATATTCTTATAAATAAATATGTTCGATGTAGACATCTCCATAGCCAACGAGCCATAGCGGAACCAATTAAAGACCAAACCGCTGCGGAACAAATCTGTATTGGGCATAGCACATTCGGTTCGATGTCAGGGGCGCAAATGAGTAAATTATTGAGAACCCGATGAAAGAATATGGTTTGACATCTTCCCTCACCTGTTTTAATATATATATTTTCTTTTAGTCCTCCTGCTAAGGAAAGGCTTTATTAATAAAATATTGGCGGTTATTTGGGCCAGTGGACCTTACCTTCTCTGCACGGCATGGCCCCTGAGAGCTCTGAGAGCTTGAAGTCCTCGCCCCGCGGCTAGAACACGATGTCTACTGAAATGCTTTCTCCAGTTCGTCCCCTCCAGATCAGCCCCTTATGTAAGGGATGCAGGACCCAGATACTTCCACTGACACACACACAGAAAGGTTCCGGTCTCATCGGTAATTAGGTGCAGCGTCAGCTGTGTGTGATCTTTAGATTCATCGTTGACTCGATTTCGTCGAAATACCGCGTTTCATTGTTTTATTGCTGTTCTGAGGATAGTTATCTTGGAATGAAATCACAATCAACAAAATTAGAGCATCCTTTTAGTTGAAAACTGTTTCCTGCGATAGACAATTTATTACAAAAAAAAATCATTGTTTACTTCTTGAGCGACACAAGAAATTAAAAATATATAAATTTACCAATATACAAAATTACAAAAAAATATGGAAATCAAAACGGTTTTGTAATTAAATATATGTAAAAATCGGCGGCTGTATATGTAAAAAAAATCCGTGAGCAGTAGAACTCCGTCACTACAGTCGTATTTTCCCGCAAAAGGCAGTCCCCTAACATACCGAAATTTACGTATGAAATGACAATTTACCGAAAATGTCAAATTTTTTTTCGGGGAAAAAACGACTAATAAGGCATTGAAACAGTTGAAATAGCCATATCTTTGCTAATAGCCGTTCGATTTCGATGAAACTTCTTTTGTTTTATAGGTAATTTAATTTCTTTTCGAATGCAACAGGTTTTGAGCTCCCTAACTTGGAGGGACTTTAAAGGTGCGTAAATGTTTTAAAAAATCGGAAAACCCAGGGGGGTGGGAGGACCAAGTCAAGACCCCCAAAGGATACTTCCCCGACACCAACTCAATTCACATAAAAATTTTATACAAATATAAAAAATATATATATAAATATATATCAGACATCTCCAAATTTTCCATAATCGTGTCAAGTCCAGACCCCCCAAAACGCCGAAATTTCAGGTAAACATACCGAAATTTTGACTGCAATTTACCCATTTTTTAATGGTATCGTTCTGCCTTGAAGAAACCCCTACATACCGAATATCAGCTCATTTGACCCAAAGGGGGCCGCTGGAGGTGCTCAAATGTAGCGGGAAAAAATATATATATAAATATATATCAGATATCTCCAAATTTTCCATAATCGTGCTAGAGGGGTTATGAAACGGATAGAAATCGCAGTCCCGCCGCTCACCGCCGACCTTCGACCCACTGCAATAGTCTATTTTTTTCGGGGAATAACGACTAAAAACTGACTAAGTCAAATTTTACTATTTCGAGAAATATGGTTTATAGTTATTTATTAACAGCATATTGTTTATACATTATATTAACAATATGTTTATATATATATATATATATATATTTGTTTATACCTGGGTTGTTTATATATTGGTGTCGTTTTTGAAAAAGGCTTAAGCTCCAAAAATTCGAAATTTAGGTTTTAATTGATTTTGGGACATTAACACCACCTCTATCGATTCTCGCTCACGATATATCGAGAAAAAAAATTGGAAATGGTCTAAAAATCGAATATCGCTGACGTAAGCACCAAATATTAATGACTCTCAGTCGTCACTCTGGCTTTAATCAGTGCTAAAATCCTTTAAAATATATTGTAATTATAAAGGTTTTGCCAGGTTAATAAACTCCTACTCTATACAATAAATAATAAAGTTTAAAAAAGATACATTGTTATTTGCGGAAAAATCGTTTCTTGTAAAATTTGCTAAATGGCGCTACGCCTTTTTCAAAAAACGACGTCGATATATAAGCAATCCATCAGGAAGCCTCTTCACAACAATGAATGCCACAATAGTTGGCAAGAGACCACTTTGGAGTTCAAAACCAGATGTATAGATGGGATCAAGAAAGATGCGGCAGAGCTGCATGCAGCAAACTGGAAAGCAGAAGTCCAAGATAGGCAAAGATGGAGAAGACTGGTTCAGGTGACCAAAGACCTGCTAGGTCTCTAGAACCAACCGCTGCTTTTATTCTTACATAAATATAGTTATCATTTTAACCAAATTTCCTTTACCTCTGGTTGTAAAACAATTTCATATATTATACACTGCAAAAACTATCAAGAAACAAATCTGCCTGGATTGAAAGTATAGGAAGCTGAAAACAATTCTGAGCTTAATAATGGGGTAAGTAAATAAAAACTGATAATTTAATTACTTCATGGGCTTCGTTTTCAATAATATCCGGTGTTGTGTTTTTATTTCGCTTCCTTAACTTTCGCTTCATCATTTCTTAGGTCGCAATACAATATCGAAAAACCTATAAATCTATATACATACGTGTTTCTGGAAGTTCGAAATATTCTGGTAATGATAATTCGTGCTTGTGGTAGTATTTTAAAGATCACAGATAACACCGTTATCTTTGAAATACTTTTTTAAGTTTATGTCACGAAATTCACTTCAAGACATCGATTTTTAGTTATCTTCAGAGATTTTTGCAGAATTGTTAGTTCGCGGTGTAAATGAGTTCACGACTAAATAATGGTAGTCGCATGTTGACACCTCGCTGAAAATATTTTTAAAACTATTTTTTTATTTGTTTTGTTGTCAACCACAAAACACTACTCTGATTTGAGGAAAATACGTTGTTTTTTCCCCCTAAAAATATAAGCAGGCCCGAATTGGTCCGATTGGTCGGCGATTCCCGAAGAAGCCCCGAAAAGAAGCGGTTAATTTTTTTATTAGTCTGATATTTTTTTAAACTAAACTATTTTATAATTAGTTGCACTATATCCGTTTTACTTTTTCCCAAGAAGTTTATGCATGTACAATCAATTTTATGCTGTTGTTAATACAACAGAGAATGTTTAATCTTAGTACAGCACTAACAGTGCTTTTTGCTTATTGTATACCAAGTTTACAATAGCGGAAAACGTGGTTTTCCGGGCATATATTTTTCAAGCATTTTCTCTTCTTTCTCTAGCCAAGGGCACTCAAAGGAGCCAGTCCGGGCCTGACTCTAAGGTCAAACCAATATCCACGGTTAGTTCCAGAGTTGAAAAAACTTAATTCTAAATAAAATATAATTAGTACTATACAATAAAATTCTACTACAAAATACTTTTGAAAATTGAAGACAGCATACATTTTCAAAAATTTTCAAGGTTTTCACAAATATCGTTTCAAAACATCGCTTTTTCCTCTCCAAATCACTCAACTGGGTTTGATGAAAATTCCGTTGGTAATTTTCAATTAAACATAATTATACTTGGAATTGAACTTTTTTAGAAGAAACCATTGGTGTTTGATAATTAAAATAAATTGTTTGAAAAAGATAATAGGAACAAGAAAGAAATTGAAATTGAGGATAATTGGATTACCAAGAAGTTACGTAGCATCACTCCTTTTCCTCTTTCGAGAATATGGCTCCATAGTCGAAATCGTCAGATCTTATTAGCGATGTAGATCTTGCTTTAGAATAACAAAAATAAGAGTATTTTAAGCAAATGACCAATTTAAAATGGTATTATACAAGATAAAATTAGAACAATAATTTTTTAATAATTTTATTGGGGTTTTCATATATAAAAAATATTCTTGTTATAATATAAAATTAGTTTTTTATGACTACTACATATTGGGATTGCAGTATATTCCTGATTATGGACAGGACCCCGAAACGTTGAAGCAATCTTGAAATAACTTTGAAATAAAAATCTATAAGGATGAATCGTTTTTTTCATAATTTAATCAATCATCAAATTAGAATCTTTCACTGAGAAAATTGATTTACAATTACATGTGTACATACTTAGGTTAATTACATTCTCGGTATATATTTTATAGCAAACATGTTCAGTTTACGTTTAAATTAAAATCAGGATTAATTGAATTGAATTAATAGGATAAGATATTTTTCTAATGGTATCTCTATGATCCATCTATTCGCTTAACCGTTACGTCCTTGGTCCCGGTTGTGACGGTAAATCGAAGTTTCACTGTACCTACTTGTTGTTATGAGGTAGAGATGGGCAAAAAGTACTCTTGATTACAGAGTATTTTACTCGAATACTCTTACTAGCCGGGATTAGATACGACTGAAGACGAATGGGGTAGGTCAGTCTTCGCTATCCTGACCATCCCTAGTCGTATCTAATCCCGATTAGTGAGAGTATTCGAGTAAAATACTCGGTACTCAGAGCACCTTTTCCCATGTCTATTATGAGGTATGGCTTGAAAGGATTTATCGGTCCACCTGTGACATTGCCACACGACACTGAACCTGCACCTCTGCTGTGAATGGTGGAATATTGTAGGGCAAGGCGATCCGAGAGAAAGGATAACGTCTGCTGGAAAAAGTAAGAGCAGCCATTGGGTTACCTCATCCAGCCTCCGGAAGTGGGAAGGTCAGTGAGAGTCAGCTTGCTTGCCTAGAGACCTGTTCACCGCGCCCCTCCTTCCGTTCTCCGATCCTAAACTATTGCCAAACATAAGGAAAAATGTATCGATTCTATCTCCAAGGAGGATTGTAATCTTCAATCTTACATTTCTTATCTTGTAGAATAATGAAATTGTTGAGAAAGATTGCGATGAAATTGAAAGTTAGGTCAACATGCAATTTATACCTATTCATTATCAGTGCATAGAAAGCAAACGAGCGCATTTTCCTCCTTAACTAACTGAAGTAAAGGAAGATCGAAATCGGCCAACAATTTATTTATAGATTTATTGAAGATATTTACATGGCTTTTCGAGGCCCATACAAGACGTTCCAATATTTTTAATATGATTCTAGTAATATCGAATCGAATCATTAAATGCATTAGATATTTATTTCGACAACAAAGATTCAATATAGTAAGATTTTAAAATAGTTCTGGTTTTAAAATAAAAAGTAACATTTCAAAAACCTAATCAATAAATCTTCTACATTTATGTCGAAGAAAAAAAAAAAGATCTTTTAGGCCTTTTGGTCTACAGTTTAGAAAACTTCCCTATATAAAGTTTCACCTAATTATAAAATTTCAACTAAATATAACGGCGCTTTAAGATACTCATATCTTATTTTATTTTTTTTTTTTTTAATCATTTACATCTGTCACACGCAGACAACCAGAGCATTTCCTGGCTAAGCATTGGACATTGTGACAATGTGGCATGATAGGCAAGAGAAGGAGAAATAACCAGCGGCACCTCTTCCTATATTGATATTGTTTAAAGTTAGGGAAGGATATTCTTCATCCAGCACCTTTTCACCCTTCAACCTTAGGCGCAGACTTAGGGGACGAGGGGGCGAGGGTATCATTTCGTCTCTCCCATAAATTTTTTGAAGTTACCGTACAAAAAGTTTAAAAAAGTAAAATCAAAATCAATAAAAAATAATCTATATGAACCAATAAGAGATGTAAACTTAAAACAAATTAAGAAAATAGGAAAAATCTAATAAAATCTAATGTGGTAAGGCTAAGTTTCGGAAGAATTGAATTCTATAAATCAAGATCAACCCGTCGTTCGTTACTTCATTTAAGCAGTAAACAATTCCAAGACGAAATAGGGTCTGGATGGACTGGCAGAGTGGGGAGTAAGCTCAACTCAACGGCTCCAGTTAAATGAGATTTTTTAAATGATCCATTTATTTATCTTTTGATATAGCTCATATTTTGTGTCATTTCCAATAATGCCCGAATGAGAAGGTATTCATTCCCATAGGTATGACCGTTTGTTCACTGGAATAGATTTATTACAGAATGTTTTTTATTTCTATAATTGTTGCACGGCAGTACGGCTATTTTGTATATATAGTACTTATATTAGATAATATATCAATATAATAGCGAATTATTATCATATAAATTTTTACAGTAAGTATAAACGTCACAAGTGAGGCATTAATTTATTCAAGTGTGTCGACCAGTAGGGTCAATTAGGGTCATCGATGAATTGTTTAAATTGAAAGACTTTTTAATACGCATTCACTATTAAAATTAACAAAAATAGATATTTATCAGTTTAAAAGTAGTCCAACCATAAAATAAATATAACTGATTGAACATCGCATGACTTTCTTGTACGCCAATTAAACTATAAATCAGTGACTCAAAAAGTGATCCTGAACTTGGTTACTAGTTTCCGAAGATAGCAGTATTTCAAAAACGATACTCGGTGTCGTGACGCCCATCTATTGACACACACACACACAAACAAACAAATATGCAAGTGCGCGCGCGCACACACACACACAAGCTCTTTTTTCTTGGGGTCTCTTGTCGTTCTAATACATCGCTTTCTTTCTGTAGGTAACAAGTTCCCTAGAGATTTCTTCGGGTTCTGTGACATTAGAACTATATGTCACTATATAAAGCATTTAAAATCGACGATTTGAGATGTTTTACATTATATTTGAATATAATTTTGATGATATTTTATTATGACCTTCAGGTAAATCTTCCGGTTTGCCAATTTAGACCAAAATACCCCAAAAATTTAAATGAATATATCAATCATAAATAACAAATTTGCATATATTTTAATATAATTTTTGATGAAAAACTATTAAGTAAAGTACAACTTCCAGTGATCATTTAGTGACCAAAAAAAATGGTACAAAACTAGATGTGCCATCCCAAATACAAAATTAACTTTCTACGGCTAGTCGTTTTTGAGTTATGCGAGATACGAACGTACGTAAAGATGTCACGAAGAAACTAGTCATAATGGATTCAGGGATTTTCAAAATGGATATTTCTGTTGAAATCTGAAAACCGAAATTTTTGCGACTGCGTACAAGGAAGTAAAAATGTTCTAAAAATACCGTATATATTCAGAGTAATATTAAAGGGGAAATAACAAAAATAATACTAATTTAAAGATAAGATAGTTTATATACAAATGTCCCTATTAAGTATAGCTTCTTCTTAACCTTTCGAAACAAGTCAAAGGGTAAACCGGAAATACCACAAAATTAAGGACAATCCTACATTTATATTAATTTATGTATCCTGATGTCGAACTATTTCGACTAGATTTCTTTTGAAAACCTTGAATATGAATTATATAGAGACAAAACGTGTTATTTATGAGGTTTCAAAAGTTCAAGAAAAAACATAAAAAGAAAAATGTAAATATAATGACTATAATATGTGAATACAATTAAAATTATTTTGATTTTAAATAAAATAAAATTATTTTTAATTAATTATATAATAAATATCTTATATATCAAAATATAAATAATCATTATTTTGTTTATTATTTTGTATGAAATATGAAATGCGCTATGTTCATCACGATTGTATCCAGGCATCCCCTCCAATAATTTGAAAATCAAAAAGTTGGGAAATTTAAGAACCTGCTTCAAACTAGGAAAATTGTGTAAGAAAACATTTTACTCGAAAGGTCACTAAAATTCAAAACCAAAACCAATACCTTTTGAATAAATAAATTGGGATTTTATCAATACGATGTTGATTTTGAATTGAAAAGAAAATTATTGTTGTAAAATGTCAACTTTCGCAAGAGGTAAGTGAAAAGTTCAAATTACAATATTTCAATATACAATATGGAAAATTGGAATTTTTAATGTAATTGAAAAACCCGGTAAAAATTTTTCGGGAAATTTTAGTTTTGTCCCCTCCAATGAATTGATGTAGCAACGTAGCTGACTGTTTCTTGCAATTTTTTAATTTATTTATTGTTACTAATGCATTACCAATAAAGTATGACAGTGAGGGGTAATATAGAGTACCTGGGAGAGAGGTTTTCAGATGATGTAATGTGAATCTTGTTATGTGAAGTTGACAAACATTTCATTCTGTTTTTTTTAACTTGATTTTCAATTTTTTATTTTCTTAAGCAAATTTACTTTAATTTATTTATATTCCTTTGTTTGTTAAATAAACTTTTCAAAATCTTTTTTTTTTTTTTTTTTTTTTTTTTTTTTTTTTTTTTTTTTTTTTTTTTTTTTTTTTTTTTTTTTTTTTTTTTTTTTTTTTTTTTTTATGAAGACAGAGTGGTTATACTGGTACCATGTGATCAGGTATTTGAAAAGTTACCTCCTCGCCTAAAAGTTACCTACTCGCCCAGTTTCCGAAAAGTGGAAATGGTACGCACTGATGTAAAGTCTGGGAAATCGTAACCTAGATCATCTTCCAATCATGTTCCAATGCTTGCATATTCCAATGCTTGGAGACTTTGAATAACTCAAAAAATAAAAAAATTATAATAATAGAGCGACACTTGTTTAGCAGAAGGAAATATATTTTTAAGTCCAATCGTAAGATTCATACCGACACATTAGTAAAATATGAAATGCGTTGTATAAAAGAACTATGTGTTTCATAAAATTTTGAGCAATTTTCATAAATTTACTCCAGTTATCGTCACAAATAGATAAAAGGGTCACATTGATCGGGGTCAACTAAAGACCATGAAAAAATGACAATTTTCACCAAATCAGTGGATTATAAATTTTCTCTAAAAGAAGATTTTGACCGAGTACCATACTACCGTCTCTTTGACTATTTGAGGAAGTAAAAATATATATTTTACTATTACTTAACATATGGCTAAATGATATACAAAAATTACAACTTAAAATGGTATTTATGAAAATAGAATTAAAACGGAAAACAACTGTAAACTTGTTGGTTACCGCAGTCTCACTTTCATCCCACATATATAAACCGTATGTGGATAGGCTGAAAATCATTTTCATAGTCTTAGAGAAATCATTGCATCATTTGGTCATTACATATATAGATTCAAAGTAACTTCATACAATTAATTACTCATTTATGATCACTAGAGTATAAAGATAAACTGTGTGTTTTTATATCTATTTTTTCAAAAATTTTTTGTTTGCTCATGCATCTGCAAATAGGCCATCATTTTTTATCACTTGTAGCAGTATTTGAGCTTACAATTTAATGCCTCCTCTCATTAGATGATTTAGGGCGAACTGAACGAAACATGCTATCTAGGATCGTAACACCCCCTTTATTTTTTTAAACCAAAGCTGGCCAATCCCACCTCGAAACCGAGTATTCTCCTTCCACGAGTCTGGAAAATAGATGATTAGTTGCGTAAGGTATTCGTAACATGGAATCAATGGAATCTATTGGCAAATCTATTACTTCTAAACATATGTAAAATAAATAAATTGCTCACTCATAGGGATTATTACTATGAAGAAACTTTGATGTATTGCCATTTAGTACTTTGAACTAATTTATTATTTTATTTTATCAAGTTTTTTCATTGATTAGGTTATCAAAACATTTTTGCTAGATTTAACTGGAGTACGCCATATAAATACATACAATTTTGAACATAAGGACCCCTCACAATCGGTTGTCACAAGTGTCGAATTGGACACCTAAAAAAAGCTTACTCCCCAAATAAATTGTAAAACAATCATACGGAGATTAATATGAAATTTAATATAAAAAAAAGAAAAAGAAAAGAGGCGAATAATAATACGTCGATATTTTAGTATTTTCTATTCTAAAGGTTCTTAAAAACACATCAAATCATTTGTGAAACACCGTGACAGGCACGAATCAATTAAAAAAACATATATCTCTCGGGAGAAGCAAACAAAATAGAAATAGAGAGAAATTATATTAATCGATTTATGGTAATACTACCTTATTATCAGTATAACTTCTTACATGGCAGATACCGGAATGGAAGACGCACTCAACCCGGTTGTGTGCATCAGCAGGATTTTCGGTGTGGCGCTATTTACACCCAAATTCCAACATACTTTTATTTACTCATGCTATGCATTTCTTATATTGATCATCTTCATCGCTAGCTCTGGTTATTCACTTGCTTATCTTCATTTGATGGACGGACCACTCTATTCCAGCATCCTGCGGCTTAGTTTGGATAGGTTTCTTTTTTCACTTGGTTTGTTCAGCGCTTTTCTCGCAATCGTTTCTTCTTTTAAAGCTAGAATAGAAATCTTGAACACTTTCAAACAGTTAGAGTCCGTCGATGACTTCCTAAGGAAAAATGGTGCACATCCCTCGTTTAGCAAAAGAAAATATTTTTTGGGTGCACTCTTTAGACTTGGCATAGTCACAGTAGGCATTGTTCTCGAGCATTTTACTATTACACCCGTTGATAGTTGGGACCGTGTGATATTTTTCAATTTTCAGTTTTTCCCGCTTTATGTAGCCAACTTCACTCAGTATCAGCACAATGTCCTCCTCCATACGATACAGAAAAGGTTCAGCTGCCTCCAAGAAGAGCTGTTATCGATGAAGAAAAGGCCTTCCACCTTTAGCAGACAAGCGGAACTTGAGTCGCTGTTGAAACTGTACGACTACTTGGTTCAGTGCTGCGGAACGATCAATGAAATTTACGGAAAACAAATGTTGCTTTTTGTCGGGCACATTTTTTTGATGACGACAGCTAATGCTGACTATGTTGCTGAAGGGATAATAGAGCTTGTATTGAATAGGAGTGCGAAACCTCTTCTTGAAGAGCTGTTTACTTTCGGTTACTGGACTGTCCTTAGGCTTGTGGAATTGTGGAGCGTGGTAGATACCTGCGAAGCTGTTGTACAAAAGGTACAATTATAATATATTACTATAAAGATAAAATGTATGCACTATATTAATTATACATAAAATTTATTATAATTATCTATCATGATTATTTTCATCTAGTATAAAAAAATATTCACTCGATTGATTAATAATAATACACCTAGGAACCATCTAAAACCTAAAACTTTTGTGCCAACATAACAGAGCATGTCAGGTTTTTCCTATACAAATCATTCAGCATTCAGCATATGCCGTTCGGAAGTTAGCAAAAGAGCAAGAATAATAAAGCATAATAGGCAACTATATACAATACCTCACGCACTTGGTTTAGGTTTTCATATGTTAAAAACTATGTCACCATATCCTGCAACTGTTCTGTTATTCCAACAATAAAAATTATAAACAAAAACAGAAAATTGAATTATAATGCACTTCCGCACTTTTTATGCTCTTGGGATTTTTGTGGATTCATGGATTGTTTTCAGAGAAACATTCCTAGTCTAAATGTTCTGACATATCAAATTTTAATTATAAAAATTTTAACAATGAAATTATTTATAAGCAATAGTTTTTTTTACAATTTATAAAGTAGACATGCCAGCAAAGTTGATATTCGACTATTATTTTATCAGTTACTGGATTCAATCTTAATGATCTGACTATTTATTATATTTTTATAAATTTTGCGATAATTCTATTTGCATTGATGGAACGATGTACACTCTACCAAAATACAAATTTGCAATAATTACACCAGGCATTCTATCATAAACACTGATAAATTATTTTTCGAAATGTAGTAAAGTTATTTCAATTATATTTTGTTAGGAGAGGTATTGGAATATATCCGTGATGATTGAGTTGAAGAACCTGCAAGAGGGAGTGAGGCATCGGGAAAACCCAACTCAGGGTGGTATTACCCCTTCCTCCGCATTCATACCAAGCATACCCTCCACCATCTGTTCGGTTCGCTCACCTTCAGGCTTTGCCCTTGGTCAAGAGGCTGGGGAATTTCCACTGAACCTACACAAAGTAGAAACTTAGTAACACAAACAGAAGACTTAGTAAAATAAGTTCTAAGAACTGCTTGGCATAACTAGGAATAGTAAAAATCGAGATGAGTTTATCAGTTTATCATACAAAATTTGTTAATCGTATCATGATTATTGCAATAGTGGGCTAGTTCAAGATCGCTTAATTAATGCTGATTCCGAAACTTTGGACTTTTAATAATAGATAAAAGAAAATTCAAATATAATAAATCACAAACTATCTATTTTGATGAAGATTCATGACTCAATAATAACTTATAAATTTTTTTTTATTTGAAAAATAATACAAGCTGCCACACTCAAGGACAATAGGTATTAGGGCTATGAGAATAAAAACTAAGAGAAAAAAAACACAAGGAAATAAAATAAAAATAATAAATATCATATAAAAAGAAAAAAAATGTACATTACTAGTAAAAATGAATAGATAAACAATATAAATAATAACAAAATAAGTAAACAACCAAGAAAAGTAAAATTAAGTTAAGTAAAAATAAAATAAGTCTTCTTAAACACATTCATACCTATATATACAATATTTACAATCTACCCAGGGAACTCCGAACCAAGCTCTGCTCCCCACATGTGAATGGCAAAGGCGGGCTCCAGGAGATCTCAGTGCTTCTCACACAGTCGCGTCATTGGTATTAAAGACCAGTGGAGACTGAGTAAGGGAACTAGAGCCACAGACGCTCAGGACGTGAGTGGAGAAGCTGGCCAGTGCCAGAGCTCCAATAGCACATTTACAAAAGGTCTCGAGGCCATTACCGTTTCAATCTTCGAGGAGGATTATAGGGATGGTTGGTGCTGGATAGGGTTGTGCTAAGGGATGAGGATGATGAGTAAGGTTCTGATGAAATATGGAGAACTTGTATGGAATTATGCCAAGAATATACGGGATATTAAGGTCTTGTTTGAAACATAATATGGGGCATTGACTATTGTACGGAGTTCGAATTGATGGAATTGATGTTCGAAAGTTTATCTGTCCCTCACAGTTCTAGTCCGTAGGTCCAAATAGGTTTCAGAATGGTCTTGTAGATTAGCAGCTTGTTGCCTATTGATAGATGAGATGTTCTGTTCAGTAGTCTGTATAACTGCCAAAATCGTTGATTAAGCTCTTGTCTTTTAAGTCTAGTATGAAGGTTCCATGTTAGTCTTTTAACTTATAAAACTAGACATCTTTTTAACTATATCTGGTATAGACCGCAGGTATAGACGGAAACATGAGGTATTTTCTTTAAAGCCCATCCAAAAAAAAAAAATAATTAAAAAAGATTGACTTTTGGTAAGTTGATAAAAGAGTGAAGAATGATTTAATAGATAAGCATCTTTCTTGATGAATGCTTCGGTGCAGATGGGTTAGCAATAAGGCGAAGCTAAAAATAGCAAATTAATGAATACCCCATGCGCAGCCAATAGTATTTTGACTTTGAAAAATAGCTTTAATATGTTAATTTTAACATTAGACATAAAATATTTGTGTGTGTGTGTGTATATATATATATATATATATATATATATATATACATATAAATACTATAAATACAATAAAATACAAATAAATACATATAAATTTAAAATATATATATATATATATATATATATATATATATATATATATATATATATATATATATATAAATTTAATTTCTACATTCCGTTTCATAATTTCGACTTGCCCTTAAAAACGGAGCTACCTAAAAAAATTATTATAATCAATATAGTATGTAATTTACTCTACAATAATTTAGTAGAAAATGAATATTATAATTTATTTGAATAATACATGGTTTTCAAATAATAAGAAAAAAAAAGATTGTTTTTTTTTTAAATATTTCTGGGATGCATTCAAGGTAACAAAGTTGAAATTCGTATTCAGCACCCCAAAAATACATAAATGAGCAAATTTTCAGAACTTCTTCAAAACTTTCCACCAAGGCCAAAGCTGACTGGACTAAACTGAAGAAATAATATTCCTAAATTATTATTATTTTTTTTTTTTTTACGATTAGTTGTAAAAACAATATTGAAATCACTTAAATTTGAATATTGCATATTACAAACAAGTCAACAATATAATTGCATCATTTTTGATATTTTTTAGCACGTGTACATCATTATACATCGCATGACACATTAATAATAATATCAAGGCCTAAAAGTCCAGGGTTCGATGCCGATAACACCAAATATCTTTGCAAACATACCTCCCTCTCCATTGTGCCCCGTCAAAATCCAAATCTTCAATGTCACACCTAACAGGATCTCCTCATCTTCGTCTCGGTTGATCCATAGTTTACCCATCATTTTAGCGCCGAATATCCTCTCAGTGATCGTTTCATATCCATTCAGATAACTTTGCAATCCCATTTCGGCCGCCATGTTGCTACCGATTAATTATTATTATTATTAATTAATATTTTATTATAATTAATTCAATTATATTTACCGGGTGCAGGTTAAGTAGACGTCTGAATTTTCCAATCGACCCATCCTTCTTCAGTTCTAATATCTTATGTAATACTTTAATTACAAATCCCTAAAAGCCTTGTTTTCCCCTTAACGTCAGCGGCAATGTTTTAAACCAGTCAATAAAAATTTGAAGAGTAACAGTTTTGCAAATTTTTAATTTTATGTTTTTTTAACATTAGACGATAAATTGAACTTTGACTGCTAACATTTCCACCATAATTTTTTTTTTTCCAAAATAAAACATATTCCACAACTCCATTTAATCCTACCCGAAACTATTCAGGAGTTGTCTCCTCGTTATTAAAAGGGGATGGTGAAAATGACAGAATGACATATTTTAAAATTATTTTGACTCTTGACGGTTCCTGAAGAGTTTAAATAAAATCTCATAAAAAAAAAAAAATATATATATATATAGTAAACCAAACTATTAAATGGGCTACATACTGCCTTGAGATTGATTAATATCTTACAGCATTCAAACTCAAAAATTTTGTATAGCAAAGAACACAAGGTGTTTTCTAAGTTCATATTCATTCCATAACATGACATATAACACCATATAACCGACTGTGACATTTCCGTGGTAAATCCGCATTAAGGTCATTATTAGATTTCCTAGCTTTCTTAACAATAATAATATTCTAAAAACACAATCCAACAGGAAGTTGGATACAGACCCCCAGACATTTCTTTTAATGTAACAAATTAAAATAAATGCTATTAGATGATTTTTTATGATTAGGTTGTCATATTTTAGATTAAATTTAATTGTCATAGAGAATTTTTGAATTTAATATTGCACATTTAGAATGAAAGAATATATCGCACAATTCAAAATTTCAAACCTCAATAATTTTAATAGTTGGATCCCTATTATTCCAAAGAGAAGGGAGGCAGCCCTCAAATATCAGGCCAATAATCATTACTAGAAATATATGTTAGAGGAAAAATCCTGAAGGCTTTTAGATAGAACTTAACTAATGCTCGTTCTAAAAAATAATACATTTTTTTAGTTGCCCCTCTAGCATTCTGGATGAGTGATATCTATTCACAAACAGAAGAAAATTGTGTTTCGTTTATTTTTGTATTCTATTTATCCAAAATGTTTTTGTTTTATCTCATTTTGTCTTTATCTGAATAAAATTACAAGAGGTTATTTTAATGTATTTTTTAACGCTGAAACGAATGAAGCAATCTCCGATCCAATAGCAGTTTAATAACATTTTAAGATAAAATTCGGAAGATATGGAAAATGATTGGGAAAAATATTATAAGAACATTAATAAACATAATTTTATTAAAAAAATAATCATTTAAAAACTTTAAGCATAATATATTTTTTAATTGCATACTAATTTAATATAAAGCATGATACAATATAAATAAAATATAAATTTAAAAACAAATTGCGCGACTATATTAATTACACCCCGGGGATCGAGAATCCACGTTTTCTGGTTTGTCTTTAATTTATTAACAAAAGCATGGGGTGCCATTAAAACCATGGTAATGGCATCCTCATTGGTAGCGACCCTGCTGAAATTTCTGGAATGTTCTAATACGATACTCTCAATATTTTTTATCCTAGCTTCTTGGTTTTTTTTCCGTGAGCATCGCAATAGGACGAATAGCCGCTGAAGTCATAGTGTTCTCTACTAAACTTCTTCGTACAAAGTAAAAACATATAGTTTAATAGTTTCATGACAATGACATTGTGAGACGGGACGTAGAAATTTATTTTTTGAGCTATTTAGCATTTGTTTTATTTATTTATTCTTTGTTTTGGGGAAAAGTTTGAAGTGGCAAAGTTGAAATTAACACTCAGCACCCCAAAAAGCATAAAAAAATAGATTATTCAAAATTTGGCTCCCATTTCACGACAAAAACATCTTTAGAATCAAAATTGTAGGTATATTACTCTTGTTTAATTCAATGTGAAGTGGATATTAGAAAATATTCAAATTAATTGTTTCAAGCAATGAGCTTTAAAAGAAAAAAAATACTTTCTTTTTGCATTTTTTTGATACTTCTAGATATAATTTGATGTGGAAAAGTTGAAATTCCTCAGCATCCTAATAAACAGATATGAGCAATTTTTCAAAACTTTCCACCAAGATCCCTTTCTCGACACGGCCAGTCAGAACAATGCTATTACGAATTAAAATCAAAATATCAACAACGTTCGCAGATGCACGCAGATACTGGATACTATTTCCTCACGTAAACAGAAGCCCAGAAGTTAAAGAGAAACAAGTTAGTACACTGCGCTCATAAGATGCACACTCTTAAAAAATTTTTTTAAATAATTCAAAAAATGTATATAAACTTCCTTCAATCCATGTATATAAAAGTCGTTCAACCACCCACAAGTGTCATATATTTAAAATAGATGTGCCAACAGTATCATTGCATATTCATAGATAAATTGATAGAAATGAAGTGACCCAGAATTTTGGCATCAAATTCTATACTTCAGAGTATGATTTATGATAGTCCTTGAGTTTGAGCTAAGCAAATACAACTGTAAAAATGACATTTTTCTTCGTAATCCTGGAAATGGGTACTTGAACTATTCTAAAATGATGGGATATACTTGAATGGGCATTTTGAGGGGGTAGTGATTTAGGGTTTTCCCTTCCCTCCCTCCACGTTTTGACCACTGTATGGCGCACAGTTAACCTAGTAAGCGACCTCAGCACGAAAAAATTCAAATTTTGAATATTTAATATTGAAATGGAAATTGTTCATCAAGCCGAGAGACGACATTAGTACTGATAACGCAATTTGCATTTATTCAACAATGTCTTCAATAGTTTTGTAAGTCAAATAATTTTACAAGCAGACCCGAGTATTTCAGTTGACCGGAACTTCCTGTACAAAAAATAACAGTGTTTGTTTTCGCAGATGTTTTATAATTTTTTAATCAAAAATTAGGCAATACATTTAGAATATAAACATAACAGCCACAAGACATCCAATCGTGTCCGACAATTTCTATACCATTCTTAAAATTGTTTTTTGCTCTATAGTGAGCTTTAATAAAAAATCAATCAAAATTTGTTTTTTCATAGTTACATATCATCAGTAGCTTCCATTTTTGCAAAAAAAATGTATTCACTAATGAATGAATACACAATGAGAGAAAATTCAAGGATTTATTGTTTTTGTTTTGACTTGTCTTATTGAATCATTAGTGTAAACAAAGGAAGCTAATCTCTCGGGTCCAATATCACTAACTAGTCTAGTTTACATAGGAGCAATTTCCATTTCAATATTAAATACCTGTTGAGAATTTTAATTTGTTCGTGTTAAAGTCGCTGTTTGACCCACTGGTAGGCGGCGTTAAAAATAAATTAAAATTAAATACATTTCAGAAATAAAAACCCTTTATTAAAAAATAAATAAATAAAAAAATATCTGATGTGGACAACACACGACTTCCTTGTGCGCCTATTAAACTATAAATCCGTGGCTCAAAAAGTGATCCTGAATTTGGTCACTAGTTTCCGAAGATTGCAGTATCTCAAAAACGACACTCGGCTTCCCGACATCCATCTATTGCCTGACACACACGAACACTGATTTTGGGTAGGAAAATCAGTATTTTATATTCTATTTTGACACTTAAAACAAGTAATAAAAATGTTTAATTGGATTGGAAATCAAATTGCGTTTGTAATATTTATTACCGAATCATATGATTTATGTATTTAATTTAAATATAATTTTTGATTTATTAATTTAAATATAATTTTTGATGTAAGCTTATTATGACCTTCAAGTAAAGTACCCTTTTCGGCTCACCAATCTGAACCAAAATATAGTAAATACATTCATATCATATTAAAGACCTATTTACCAAATTTGAGATGTTTTACATTATATTTTAATATAATTTTTGGTGAAAGTCTAATATGACCTTCAAGTAAAGTACCACTTCCGGTGATCAAGCAGTAACCAAAAAGGGAGGTTCACAACTAGATTTTAAAGCAATCCTGAACACAAAATTTCAACTTTCTACGGCTAACCGTTTTTGAGTTACGAACGTAAATACGCACAGACGCCACGACGAAACTAGTCATAATTGATTCAGGGATGGTCAAAATGTATATTTCCGTTGAAATCTGAAAACCGAAAATTTTCGCGATTACAATACTTCCTTTAATTCGTACAAGGAAGTAAAAAAAGGAAAAATCCCAAAACTTTTAATTTATATGGCGGCGTTAAAAATTCGTATTCACTGGGTTTATTCAAATTATTACTGTTTTAATGAGATAACAGTTGTCGACTTCCGTTCGCTGCGTTCGCTCAAGAGACGGGCGAACCCCTAAGCGTATCCTTTCTAGTTGAGCTATGGGCCTTACCGTAATTTAAATTTAGTTATTTACGTAATGTTAATATGCCCATCGATGGAATTATCCCAAAACTCTGGGAATACTTTACAAGATTTACTTTCGTAGAAGATAATTCCCAAATTGTTATAATTTTTCGTAAAAAAACTAGGAGAAAAATATCACAAAACACAGAACTAATAACAAAAGTTACGGTATTGGTTTTAACCGAAACCAATAGAACATATGATCGACCATTTAATACTTAAGTACCACGCAATATAGTATTGAATAGTCAATGATCTGCTGTAGTGGATGATGTTTATAATAATATTAAATCAATAGCTTGATATTTTTCATCTATGCTACAAATTCCATCGATAAAGAAAAAAATGAATTCACATAATTACGATGATTTAATAAAGAAGGAGATTACAATTCTGATGACAATATGAAAAATTTAAACCAATGATTGTTATCATTTTTCGTCAAAATAATAGGAGAAAAATATCACAAAACACAGAACTAATAACAAAAGTTACAGTATAGGTTATAACCGAAACCAATAGAACATATGATCGGCCATTTAATACTTAAGTTCCACGCAATATAGTATTGTATAGTTAATGAGCTGCTATAGTGGATGATGTTTATAATAATATTAAAAAAATATTTTTCATTTATGTTACAAATTCCATCGATAAGGAAAAAATGTATTCACATAAATACGACGATTAATTAAAGAAGGAGATTACAATTCTGATGACAATATGAAAAATTTAAACCAATGATATAAAAAAAAAAATCAAGTGAGTTCAGAAATAAAAGTCTTTCCGCAAGTTAAAAAATAAGACAACGTTCACAGATCACCGCTTAAGAATGCAACATGGCATATTTCAATTATCATCCACATTTTGTTGTGGATACTGTTGAATTAGTAATTTTTACGCGTTATCAACACCTAATATTCGTTTCACGACTTGAATGGTGAGTGATAGCTTCACATAACTCATGTCTGTTGGCAATAAGGCAAAAACTGCCACCAGAACAACAAAATTACAACATAACAAATGAGTAATATGTTGTGTCTCTAGCAACGAGGTGATTCTTATTACACGACTAAACTTTCCAACCGCAACTTACAACCAGAAATATTATCGTTTCTGTAGAAATTTTATTGATTAAAAGTATTCTCATTCCTGGCTCCTAATTCGACTTTTTTTTGTTTTCTTATCCCCCTTGTAATAAGTAAAAGTAAAATGAACAATAATTGGTTCAAGGCAAAATTCTTTCGTGCGTTTTTTTTTTTGAACAATTTAGCGCTGCTTGGATACTAGGGATTTACTTGAACCTAAACCTAAAATAGCGGCGGGAATGTAGGATAATGCCTCAGGACCTAGTGGTCTAGGAGCCTATGGCACATTTAGGTCGCCCATCGAACATACGCCTGGAAGTAATTTTAATGAAATAAAAACATATAAATACATGATTTATATAAATACACAAATATTTGGATGCAATACTGTCACTGATGTGGCAAGAATCTGATCGGACTCAAACATAAGAGAAGAGAGGCCTAGCCTTAGCGAATGTGTAAAGGCATCTTTACGGTTCACATAAATCGATAACGAAAATCTTTCAACCGTCTTGCAGTTGAATATGAACCAGATTTAGAATATTCATCACATCCTAAAATTATTATTGACAAAACGGATAAAGAATGTGAATATTACCATCTCTTTAAATATTAAAATAAATCAGCTGGAATGTATTGCGTAGCAGGAAAAGTTGTATTGCCTACATTGAATCCACCATCTGGTTAGATGTATTTATTCTTAACATATTTTGCACGAAATCATTATAGTGATAGTGGAAGCATGTCCCTTTTATCCAACATTTCTTCTTAGCTGAAGAAGTATTACTAACAATCATCAAAAACATAATTGGGACCAATTTGGTGAATCAAACATATATATATTTAAATATATAATTAATTTGTCTGAAAATTATAAAGGCCAAAAAATGCTGGTTTAGTTAGAAAATTGCAGTCAAGAAATGAAATTGACGTTAAGACCATCTTACCTCGGGCGAAGCCGGGACAGAACGGCTAGTATACTACTCGTATATATATTTGTATCGTACGATCGTACCTATCAAAAAATAAAACGGATTAAGCGATGATAGTGAGATTGTGTCTTCCGTTTTTTAGATATTTTTTTATATCATATCGTCCCTTCCATGCGCCACAATCGAATATGAAAAAATGCGATTTTCATTTTCGTCACTTTGAAACGCTCTAGTTGCGGAACGCATTGTGGCCTGCTCTTGAATTCATAATCTCCTGAAGACACAAATGCCACAATGCGTGCCTCAACTGGAGCGTTTCAAAGTGACGAATATGAAAACCATATTTTTGCATACTCGATAGTTGGAAATGGTAGGGACGATAAGGGCGTGCTCTTTTTTAAATCATCTGTCTTTTCTCCAATCACTTCATATTCATCCCGACTCTAGGCAGCCCTCTCAATATGCACATTGGCACTCCTGTTGATAACCTTGCTCATTACAAAGTTAAGTTAAAAATCAATAATTAACCAAAGTCCATGCTCAAAAAAAAATGATTTGTTATTTGCAGCATATTAATATTTTGTCTTTTTATCAATGAAAGTAAAAATTAAAAAAATGTAAATGCTGTTAAATAACAGCAAGCAAAACAATGTCTCTTTCTCTAAATCGAATACAAATCTCTGAAATTCGAAATATTAAATTATATCTTAATAGGTATTCTAAGAATAGATTTAAAAAGCAATATATCTCTGTTTAATTAAAAAGTTATTTAACGGTAATATGTTTTGTTATTAGCACATAAACGAAATATTTAAAAAAATTAACAATACATTATAAAACCCATATCAGTCAGCTTTCCATAAAAGTTTTAATGAAACATTGGACATGAAAGTTGTAACATACCTTAATATTCGTTGTTCGGAAAACTTCTCTGGCATGCCTCATTTTCTTTTTTCAATCTTCAGTTAGTTTATAAATGAGATAATAAAACAACATTTTCACTAAACAAAATTCACGAAACATTCATTATAGCAAAGACATGTACAACAACTGCCTGCATAAAAAAAAACCATATCCTGTTGGATATCGCTTTCCTCTTATAAAATCAATAACGGACATATTTTATGAAGTTAAACTACTCCTAAATTATAATTGTCTATATCTTATTTCTAAATTGCCCCAAAAATTAAAGAAAAGTAATTGTATATTGATATAATTTCATGTAAACATAATCACAATGTGATGCATTTAATAAAAACATAAAATTTATGAAATAGTTTTAATAATTCGACATAGATGTCTTCATAGTATGTATTATATTTGTTATTTATTTCAATGTTATTAGCAGAAAATAAATGTTAAATTGCGTTTGGCGGGATTTGGATTGATCTCTGTTCTAACGACAATACTGATATTGAATTGGAAGCTAACGGCCGTCAAAATGTATATAATTGTTATACTGATTCCCAATGCTGGTACATAACGGATTTCTTTAATGTGAACTGCATTATAAAAGAATATATTTATTGTTGTTAAAATATTTCATTTAAGCAATTTTGGTTATGAATTAAGATTAAACCTTTAAACATATCATTAGTCAACAACCTCATTAATACTTTCTACATTGTAAGATATAAGCATACAAGATAAGACATAAGTTCCTAAGCATAAATAGCTACTACATGAGTCATTTTTATATACTTAATAAGAATTAGAGGTTGGTTATTATCAGGCTAGTGAGAAGCAATAATTTATTTACCTACTGGTGAGTGTAAACCACATCTTTTATTAATAAAAGAAAATGAGTAATTCATGGAAGGATCAATGTGATATTTATGAATATATTGATGAAAAATAAATCATTCTTATCAAAAATTTGAATAAAGAGGTTTAAAATATAAAATAATTTATATAAATTATTTGACAAACATTACATTACATACTAATGTTTCTCCCAATTTAGAAGGTGTCTAAATACTAATTGCTCTTAATTCATATCATTATGCATTTTTCAATATATATTTTTGGTTACATGGTGATTTCTTCACATTTGCTATATATATATATTATATATTCATTATTAATATTTCTTTCAAAGAAATTTCTTACTTATTGCAGGCAAAAGACTTCAGTGCAACCCTGTATCAATTTATGATTGACGAAAGCGCTGAATCTTGTAAAAATGTAGGTAACAATAATCATTTAGTTATAAAATTTTAAAATATGACTTGTGTATACATTTTTATAGATAGATTTTAATTGAAGTAAAACTGTCACCAACCAACTGCTGGTTGGTTGAAAATTACTCATTTAGTCTAAAATAATAATTTATCTACATTATGATCATCATTTATTTTCCAAGGCTTCTTTGCTTGAAGAAAACAGTCTAGAGTCCATAGATTAAGTGAAGTAACTGATCTTTAGCTCTAACATAATCAATACAATATTGAACAGGAAAACTTATTTTCGAATTATTGGATAAGCCACAAAAATAACTTCAACAATGAAAAATTCTGTCTGGGTTCTTGAAATCATCTATTTTTTTTTCTTTGTAATACTATTCTGAATTCTTGAATTAGGACTTTCTGAAATTTGTGCTGTTGTAAGTTAACATAAAATGTAATATGAAGAGCTTACTTTCTAAAGATTATTTATTTTATCCATAAAATAAATAAAGTGTTTTTTTCACGTTTTTTATTCTTACCACACCCTCAACTTCTTACCACATCATCTTGATTCAAAAATGATGTAAAATTACTCATTAATCCAATCAATTGTTTCAGAAAAAGATTAGGCTTCATTTAACTGTTCAGAAGGAACCTTGTTTCACAGCTTATGGCTTTTTTGAACTTGACTTCACTTTATTACATTCAGTAAGTTTCTATTATAAAAATAATTGTACATTTATCATGATTTTTATTTAAACTTTAGAATTTCAATTAATTATAAAACAATATTTAAAATAAAATTAAGATTAAATATATTTTATTCCACAGATAATTGCTGCAGCTACTACTTACTTGGTCATTTTGATTCAGTTTTCACAAACCACTACCAGCCGCCCGAAACAAGTACTACTGAATGCAACAGCCGCTTACAATAAAAGTTATTCAAATTACACTGATTAGATGTAATTTATTGCGTAGTTAATAACCATTGTAGAGTCAATAAATAATGTAAAAATAAATCCACCAGTTTCTTTGTACACAGAATGCCCAAGATTCAATTACAGAGGAGTTTTAAAATTTACCAATTTATGATATGCATTCAAATTTTACTTCTCTAACTTGCCCTACTAGTCTAAAATGCAGTATATCAAATATTTACCTGAAAAAATTTAATGAAATAGGTGTGTTTCAACATTTTCAGCACCTCATGAAGCTATTAATGTATTTAATACTCAAATATGGTAAGAAAGAGTTATCATACTGCATTTTAGTTTTGTGAAGGGCCAGAAAATATTGAAAAAAATCTAGTTAGCTATCTATCTCATTTTGGGCAAACATTAAATGTATTGCATTTTAGACTAATAGGGCAATAACTAAAAATTAGGAATAGACAATAATTAAATTTCAAGTATCCTTCATACAAATTTATTTTTATTTAAAAATAATTGATTTTGAAGATTAATTAAAAGGCCAACAAAACTTTGAAATAGTTTATTTATTTTATTGTATTAGTAAATATTTTAATTTAATGCTATATTATCTTAATGACATTTTGTTAGAGTATTCCAATTCCAATTCTTCCAAATAAATTTTGTATCTCCTTTCACCTATGGTCTCCAATATAAATTGCTTTTATTTTTCAAGTCATAACAAAGTTTCAAAATCATATATATATTTATTTTTATAAAAATATATATATGTTTTTTTGTTTTGCTTTTCTCCAAAAAGCTAGTCCAAATTAAAAACACTGGAGACAATTTTGATTTGGTTTTTAGTTTAAGAAACAATCGCTGTTGTTAGAAATGATGCACACAGGCTGAAGGGTATGTACAGTAAAATCTCGTTTATTCAGATCTCCGGATCAGCGATTTAGACACTTTTTTATATTTAATTTTCACGTTAGGTAATAATTTTTAACTATGACAGCAAGAACGTACCTATTTATGAATATGCCAAATATATGCTATTTGGTTTGATTTAATGTACAGTTTCTGCCTAGATTGTACAATAAATTATGGTAAAAAAATAATCTTTGTTGAATTTAAGAAAGGTTCACTAGAGTGCCATAGGATGTTGAGACCGATTGGCTCACCAGCTTAAGCAGTTTTCATCATAATAAACAGTATGTCTGCTTATTTAATGATTTCCTTTGGCTTATTACACATATTACCTCAGTTGCCTTGGTCCCATTTAGTCTGGATAAATGAGGTTTTACTGTTTAGGTAAACTTAAGGAAGAGCCTTGAGGGCGGAGCTTAGGGTGGGAGGTTATACTAAAAAGAGGGAAAGCCTCTACATAACTTCAGACAGCTACCAAGCCCAAAATACCATCTTACTTACAATTTTTATTTATTAATATTATGATTTGTTTTGCATTCTTTCAATTGTGTGCATTAATTTGTAAGTTAATTGTTATTTCAATAACAAAAGTTTAGTTAGGCGCATGCACACTAAAAGATTCTGCCTGATGTTGCTCACCTATCGTTCTCAATGAAATTATAAAAATTAATAAAAGGCTCAGAGAAAAATAATGCAGTTAATGAGGCAGATGAAAGACCTGTACAGCTCCCATGAACCCCTAAATAAATTATTATCATTACGATATGTAAATAAACTTGGTTTTGTAATAATTAATATAATTAGAGCAGTAATAACTTTAATAATTACAATGAATATGAATGTTGCAATAGAATACAAAGAAGTTAGTTACCACAAATGGCACTAGAGAGTGCTAGTCCAGCCATCTTCGGAAAACTTCAGCAGGAGCCAGTGATAATGCGTCACGATTGCAAAGTTGTACCGTAAAATTTGATATAATGCGATACAACTTTGTGAATGTAAAGGCAATGAAAATGACAATTTTTAAAAAATATTTCAGAATGGATCAGTTATATTTATAAAGACAATTTTATGTTTCCTTTTTTGATTTAGTAATACAAATAACTTAATTCAGGAAGAGATCATTCAACTTTAGTTTTAACTTACAGTAGGATTAAAATTTAAAAAAAAAATTATCTTCAGTAAGTAAATCCAAAACAGGTGATAAACAGAAATTGACTACAACTTTTAGTTTTTTTATTAACAAAATAGATTACAATAAAAACTTAAGTATTTTATGATAAACATATACGTAAACCTATAAAATAAGATTAACATAGAGGCTACTCCCAGCCCCAAATACCAGAACAATCTTTTATTGTATCTCTATTCTCTCTTCTTTTTCTAGTTACTGCACTTGCTTCACCTTTGCATACAGCTCTATGTCTCAATTCTTGTTTTTCTCTTTTATCAAGCGATTTTTTTACTTTACTTCTAATGATCTCTGGTGGAATAGTTGATGTTGTAGAAACACTTCTTATAAATGAAATAGCACTTCCTTTTTCACAATCATTAATTTCATCAGTTTCTTTTTTCATGGCTTCCAAATCCTTAAGCATCTGCTGCGAAAATTTAATATCACAATCTGGGATTTGGTCCTCCGAGTTTCTGTAAAAATAGTTCAATGATTCACTTTAAGATAATTTACAAGTTTAATTAAATAATGTAACAAGTTTAATAATTAATGTAACATAACATTTTTCTAGGACCATTGATAAAAGAAAAAAGTTTTACGTCCTAAATGGTCCACCATATGTTGAATTTATAACCTGAAAACATAAACTTATTTGTATTTATGCAAATTTAGACCAGGAACTCAACTGAAAAAGATTCATTGGGGATTTGTTTATCTCTTGTGCCAACACAATGAGCGGAAGTTTACAGTTTTGATTCAATGAAGCAGTAATAATAACAGTGTTGGTTATAACCCACAACAATGGTCAACCATTAAGTACTGAAGTACTGTTTCACTTATAGCAGTAAAAGTTAGTTATAACTGTTATTACTCGAGACCAGATTTTCGTGCAGTGAAAAACTGAAAATCGTGAAATATTGTGCACTATGAACACCAAAAAGGTAAAATTGTGTATATACACACAATCTTACACTTTTTGGGTTCTTAGTGTACGAAAATCCGGTCTCTAATTATTATCTATAGAAAGCAAGATATAAGTTTATAACAACAGAAGCTTGTAGGATGATAGGTTTAGATTTCGCCTCTAACTAAAGCAAATGGTTTTAAATCACTAAACGAGTTATACAATAAATCATAAATTTTGAATCAGAAGTGCATAAATAATGACCATCATGAAAACTTATACAAACTATATTGTCCAGAAATTATAGTATATTCAAGGTCAAGAACTATAGAAAGAAACACTTAAGTAGAAATACAGGACTTGACTAGTTGAGATATCTTCTATTAGCATCAGTGTGCTCTTGGGGTATAGCCCAGCCCACCCTTTCTCCTGAGGGGATATAAATATTGGAGACCAGTTGCCCCAAGGATACGGGGCCACCTCTGGGCTAATTACCCGTAGTGGAGACATCGAATCAAAGCAACTTAACTTTCCTCGGACCTGGACGGACTCATCGTTTACGACAAGGTGCTCAAAAGGACATCAGATTTGGAACATGAAATATTAAGACATTGACATTAAGACATAGAAATGAAGTTCTAGAAAGTAGATCTAGGCATCAGAGAAATAAGGAGGTAGGGTTACGGAGAAATATATTTGGATAAACAGCATATACTCAGGAGTTCCAGTCGGAGTGAAGGCTAAGGAAGGGGTTGGATTAATTATGAAGGATAGTCTCTTTGCAAGAGTGGAGTAGTAATCCATATAATCCAGAATAATTACAGCATAAATTGAGTTGTGGATAGGAAAAGTTGCCGTAATACAAGTTTATGCCCCAATGGAAGATGCAGATGTAATGGACAAAGATCAATTCTACGCTGACCTAGAAAGGGAAATCATGCCAGAATAGAAAAAGAGAAGTAATCATAATGGGTGACTTCAATGCTAGGACTGGGTATGACTACGCCAGAGCATATGGAGGCGAACACACTAAAAATGGAAATGGCCAAAGACTAATAGATTTTTGTGTAGACAACGATCTGCTTATCGGCTACTCATTCTTTCCCCACAAGAAAGTACATAAAATAACTTTTTCGGCCAAAGATGGAAATGTAAATAGCATAATGGACTATCAAATAAACAGTCGAAGGACCAGGAGACTATTTACTGATGTCAAAGTAATTAGGGGAGCAAAAATTGGCTCAGACCATCTTCTGCTGATAGGAGATACCCAAATACTCCATCCAAGAAAGGAACACCCTAGAAGCTACAAGAAAATTGACACTGTGAAGCTCTAGGTATTGTCAAAAAAAGAAGGGAATATTCAGAATTATTAGATTTAAAACTTAGCGACACCGATAGGGAAGGAAATGTGGATGACGTATGGACAAAAATGAAGAAAGCCATATTGGAAGCTGCTACGACTACTTGTGGGATTGTTATTATTTCATCAAAAAGGAAAAGAACCAAGTGGTAGCATGAAAGGATGAAGGCATCAGTCACAAGGAAGAAGGACGCTTTAAAGAAGTACCAAAGACATAAGACCTCTGAAAATTGGGAACTTAATGTCCGAAGAAGAAATGAGTCAAAGCTGGTAGTGAGAGGGGCCAAAAGAAAGAACTGGGAAGAATTAGGTCAAAGCCTACAAAATAACTATAAAGAAAACGTCAATGTTTTTTGGAAAAAGGTGAAGGCAATGAAATAAAAGAAAAGTAAACCAATAAGAAATGTTAAAGATGAAAGAGGCAGATTGGTCATTAAAGATAAAGATATTTTGGAGAGATCGAGACGCCATTACTCAGAGACTTTTTCTGGAAATGCTGAGGAGATAATAACAAGAGGAAATGTACAGGAGGGACACAATGAGGTGATCTGGGAAAAAGAGATAGAAGCCGCAGTGGAAAAGTTAAGACTTGGCAAGGCAGCTGGCAGAGACAGTATAGCTCCTGAATTCATCAAATTTGGTGGAGCGGAACTGTTAAAAGCATTACAGTGTCTTTTCCAGAAAATGTATATAGATAAAACGAATGGGAATATAATATAATTATTCCTATTTATAAATAAGGAAGTGCAAGCGAACGTGGGAACTAAAGACCTATCTGCTTATCTCAGGTTGTATACAAGCTATACATTTCAATATTAGAAAAGAAACTGAGGATGCTAGTAGAGAAGGATTTGGAAGAGGAGCAATCTGCATTCCGATCACAACGCTAAACTCAAGATCTCATTTACTCTCTAAGAATTATCATAGACAAGTCTTGGGATCGAGATAAGAGTGTCTTCTTGGCATTCCTGGACCTGAAGGCTGCTTTTGACTCTGTTTCTAGACAAGAATGATGGAATGCCCTCTCCGCCAAGAATATCCCACAAGGATTAATAGATGTCATGATGATGCCACATACCATAACTGCAAAGGTATAATTAGAATTAAAGGAAGAGAGTCGGATATATTTGGAAAGAAGGAAGGTATGAAGCAAGGAGATAGCTTAAATCCTCTCTTATTCATTATATACATGGATGAAATTTTGAAGAGGTGCAAACAAAGGACAGCACTGTTGTAGCACTAGCACTAGCACTGTTGTAGGCAAATGGAATATGATTAGGGATTGATAAATTATTTGCCACTTCTATAATTTTGTTTTATTGAAAACTAGTTTCGAATGCTATACATTCATCTTCAGTTCTAAAAACACACAAAAATTCCAAAATACGTAATTCAAAATATAGAATAATTTATCAATCCCTAATTAGATTGATCCTTCTATACCATCATGCGGATGTCAACTGAAATGGAATATGTAAGGACAATTCTGGTGCAAGTGATGGTGTTTGCAGATGATATTGTTCTCATAACGGATTCAGAAGCTTGATTGCACCAGGCAGTAATGGAATGGGAGGCAGAGCTGGAAAGGAAAGGAATGACCATCAATGTCAGAAAGAGCAAAGCAATGCATATAGGCAGGGAACAGGAAGTTGTTGAAATACGCTGCAAAGGTGAAGTAATGGAAATGGTGGATGACTTCACCTACCTAGGGACAGTGATCTGCAGGAATGGGAAGTTGGACCAGGAGATCTCCAATAGAATAAAGAAGGCAAATTCCATCTACTACCATCTCTGTAACACATTGATGAGTAAAAGGGAGGTAGAGAAAAATGTTAAAATACACATTTTTAAAGCCATTTAAAGCCTGAACCCTCGAAAATTCTTCGGAGCCATGGGGAACGCCCAAGAGGGCGACCTAGAATGCAATAGATTGAACACATTTCTAGAATAGGCCAGAAGAGAGACAAGCAGCGAGATGAAAGCACTTGCACGAGATCGGGAGGCCTGGCATGCTTGGACTGAGGCACCTCTATGCTGAAAGGCACTAAGGAGGAAGAACAAGTGCTCTTTCCAACGAGTTAAAAGCTTATTCGCACCCCACATTCAGAATAAAAATGAATGATTTTATAAGTTATGAATCAATTATACGTATTTGCATTAACTTTCTATTTAGATGATCCAGATTTCTAAAACAATAGTAGTATGGAGATAAAAGGTCTAAAGATCTAAACTCGTCTGATTTTCTTAAGTGTGATATCATTGTATGAGCATTTTTAGGCAAAATAATTCAATTTATCATAGTGAATTTCAGAATTGTCAATTTCTGATGCACTGCAAGCACAAACATTCATGATAACACTTAAGCACAAAGTCAATAATGAATCATCCCAAATGAATTTCACCAAACAGTACCATTTCCATATTTTTTTAATGAGCAGAGGATGCATAATTAATAATTATGCAGAGAAAACATTTTTTTTTGTTTAGATGTGCACAGCAAGCTTAACGCCACTGTTTCTTTTAAAGTCATTCAATTCTTGAGGATCATATTTTTTGCCAAGCCAATCACTGAATGTGGTTAGAATCGAAACTTTTTCTACAAGTTCTAAAGTAATCGTTCTAGAATTTTCATCAACCAAAGTTTGCAGAGGGTTAACAACAGTTCTTCCACAGCCTTCTTTGTATTCAAGTAAACTTTAACAAATTAAATTGTGCCTACTTTTCACATGAACTTGAGTAAACTATCAGTAAAATTGCCATTGATAGCAAAACAAATATTTCACATGATTGATTTAATAGTTATCAACTACTGAACAAAAAAACTTATTATTTAATTAAAAAATAAATAAACAACTTACAAATTTTTGTCATCACTTTTTTCTTGGTCTAATTTCAAACCATCCAGATATTTATCTATATGGTCAGGCAAAGCATCACTTAATAAATCGCAGTTGTCTGGCCTAAAAAAATAAAAATAAAATAGAATTACTTTTAAAAAATCCAACTTAAAAAATTATCATCAAAGGCATTGGCTAAAATTAAAAGGAAAAAAAAGAGGTAGATTTCGTAAAATCTAACAGTGAATATTAACATTAATAATATTATTAAAACAAAAACTTACAACAATTCAACCAATTCACCATTTTCTTCTTTTTGACCATCAGAATCATCTATATCATCATTTCCCTCATCAATTCCCATTCCTTCAAGTAGATCTTTATCCATTTGTCGAGTAAATCCACTAGCAGATACTTCAACATCTAAAGAATCTTCTCTCCTTCATAATAAAATACAATATTCTGATTACAAAACAATTATTGAAGAAGAAAAAATAAAGAGTAAACAGATATTTCTGATTTTTCTATTTCAAAACTTCCAAAGAAGCATTTGATTTTAAATAAGCAGTCATCAATACTAATCACTTATTCATCATTATCGTTCATAAATTCATCGATACTTAGAAAATAAAAATAAAACCACTGAACTTACTCAATATCATCAAATGTTGGAAATAATTCACTTTCATAAGCAAAACGTCTTCTGAAGAAGTCTTTAATGCAATTCACATCTCTTTCAAAAAACCTGAAACAAGTAAATCATTAGGGATTGATCCTTCTATAACATCATGCGGATGTCAACTAAGTAAATCATTGTTGAAGTGCACTATTAAAAAACAAATATATATAATGCAAAGCAATGAAAATTTCATAAGCATTTTATTAAGCATAATTAATTAATTTTTAGAAATATTATTGCCTTAGCAAAATAAAATCAATTGTAACAGATTTACAAGGGTATTCTATCTTCCAAATCCAACTGAATCCAAATTTTCAAAATTATTATGATAAGTGCTGAGCTGCCCTTAAATACCACATCATTTCTAATCAGTATTATTTCATACAGAGACATAAAAAATGACCAACTACCACAATTTAACTGTTCTTACTTAAATACATTACAAAACAAATAAAATATAAAATACAAAGATAAAAAAATGATACATGAGCTATATACAATTTATATATATAAATTTATAGCTGCATTGTATTTATTCGATAATGAGATAACATACATCTTAGCATTAACATGACTTGTAGAAACCATCTGTGGAAAATCGATAACAATTGGTTTTCCTTCTTCGGTAATCATGATATTAAATTCATTAAAATCACCATGAATGACACCATTATTAGCTAGTTTAACTACAAGATTCATCAATTCATCATAAAGTTTCTCAACTACACTTTCTTCTAACTGGTATACTCGACTCCTAAAATGTGACAAGGCATCAATAAATAAACAATATGCATTACAACATACAAAATAATATATCATTGCCAATATATTATAATAACCACAACATTTCATCAACAAAAAATTAATAATCTTGAAAAATGCTTACTTCAAATTAATAAAATTACGAAAATATGGAATATATAAATAAAAAAAGCAGACAGTTCAAGTCTTATTTTCAATTAGAAATAATATTTTAATTATTATCAAATTATTATTAATTTTATTTTGATTATTTTTTTATTCATTTAATATTCTATAAGATAAGTATCATTCCAAGATTTTTAAAAAATTTTAATCACTTAAAACTGAATGAATTAGTTACAATACATAAATAGTAAAGAATTATATAATGCATCCCTTTGTTCGAAATAGTTCATGATTTTTTGTTAATTTTTTAGGTCTCCTTAACTATCATCTTGATTTTAACAACAGGCAAATTTAACATAATATAGTACATTTCATATCGACTTCAAAGTTTTACCATGTTAAAACATATTATGCACTTTTTTTTCATTCAAGAATCTCTTGTTAGATGCATTTTTATGATATGATATGTAATCAATCATCTTGGTATTGCTTTCACAATAAATATACATTTTATTGAGAGAAAAATTCTTTATCCCTATTGACCTTCAGTCTGAGAATTTTGCTTGAATAAATGACTAGAGAACATGAATTGCAAATATGATTTTAGAAACAGTTCCATATAAGCAATTGCACCATAATCTGTTAACATCAAAACCTGCAAGTGTCAATAATTTATTCTAATTATTTCTTATTTATTTGTTATACATACGATTAATCTATGAAAATAAAATATTTCATATATAACAAAATTTTAAATTTTACTACAAAATGGTCCCGCTGAATAGAAAAATAATGGTTTAATCTAACTGATTGGAAGATACACAAACACTTACATTGGTTGGCCCTGGACCAACTCCATAACGACACAATGCCTGTTAGCATCTACTGGCTTAGGCACTGGGAAACCTCTGTTGTACAAAGCTGTCATGTAGGCATATTCTTTTGTAGCTGAGATTCGAGATAAATATAACCATGATGCTTTGTGTCGATGAGCATGGTAATCTCTCTTTTCCTTCAAATTACGGAAGCATATTCTGCCTAGCCTAAAAATTAAGAATAAAGCAGTTCATAGCAATCTTCAGGTAAATTCTTCATTACATCATACATTAGCACATTAAGTACTAAAGGGAATAATACACTGAAAATGTAGATAAAGCACTGTATGTTTCAACTTAATTCCATTAATCCACTTAAGTCCCAATTATCTGAACTTGATGGGATTAAGGGTCACTTGGTTAATTGAAAATTCAGATAATCCAGAAACATTCCACTTCTGCAATAAAACAAGTGCACGGCACCTATCCGTACCTTAACCTTGAATCACTAATATGAGAACAGACCATCTAAAAACTAACCAGGTAAATTTAATTAATATTGCAGTTAATGAGCAAAAATGGTGCTAGAGAACGCTCTTGCTATGACCACTACTGATAAGGTGGCTCAATAACTCTATAACAACATTGAAAAGTTGTACCATTATTTTTTTCCCTTTAATCTATGCCTTTGATGGCTGATAATTTTTTTAAAATAATATCTCTGCAAGCTTTATTTAATCCTGATTGCAGAAACTAGTAATAGACATGGGTGTCTATTTCTGATGGAATTAGCTTGTCTAATACTAATTTATGGATACATTACTTATATACTTCTTTCAGGCCTCTCTTTCAGTAGAAAGACAGTAGTTTTATTTATATAATTTACTTTATGCGTCTTTTTGCACATAATTAAAGGAAATGTTTAACTATTTATTTACTAGTCTATTTTTCGGTAAGCACCATGGGTTTTTTAGGCCATAGGACCCATTCATATGGCCTTAAAAATCTGGAAATATCCATTCAGCATATTAATACTATAGTGAGGCCCATTATGGTTGTCCCAATAGCCACTGTTGCTAAAAACACGGTAAACAACGAATAACTTTGATGTATAAAGCTGAAGGGAAATCACCAATACAACGTAAAAAGGGACCTTCTTCAATGCTGGGTATTGATGAACAAACAATTTAGGATGGGATTGTGCAAATGTAGCAAATGCTGGATTCCGAGTTTCCAAAGACGTGCTGGATAGTGTACGGCAAATTATTAACGAACTGAAAATGGAATTTCATTTATTTATTTCATTTCATGGAATTTTATTTATTTATTTATTTCATTTATTTGCAAATGATCATTCTGGCCTGATGTGGTTTAATGCATTTCTCAGGTGAAATGAAAATATACGAGAGAATACCTCAAGACAGCCAACGGAGTCCCAACAGGTTTGGGGTTGGAAAAATCATAATTGGACTGAATGACTGGGCACTGTTTCTATGTATTTATTTCAAATGTCTTCCATCCTTGGCTTATTAAAAACACAATTCAGCTACCAGTTTTATTTGTTATCAATCACCATACTTCATATTTAACACTCTATTACAGTATTACATACGGTATTCTACTTTTGATTTATTACCAAATTATTTTTTTGTTCCCAACAGTCATCTTTCGAGTTTTGTCTCCAGTTGGTGACAAAATGATTTGATTATTAGGATTTCTAGGTCTGGAAAACCCTACAAAGAATTGGCCATGGTAGAAACATTTCTCAAAAAGATCTGCTCCAAAATATTTTTATGTTTGGCCTTGCGATTGTTGCAACAACCTTTTAATTAGGAATTGATAAATTATTTGCCACTTCTATAATTTTGTTTTATTGAAAACTAGTTTCGAATGTTATGCATTCATCTTCAGAACTTAAAACGCACAAACAATTAAAAAATAAGCAATTCAAAATATAGTTTGGTATACATATTAAATTAGATTTAATATAAATCAGTAATATGAAACATTTATGAATTACAAATTTAATTAAGATAAGAAAACAAATACATGTTGGTACTCACCAAGGTTTAAATGGATTATATCAAACAGATAAGTTTGTACTGGTTTCTTCTCGCACTGAACTAACAATGAAAGCAAGATCGAATGTTTATAGATAAACGGTTTAAGGGGTAGGGGTTTTTCCAGTAATGCCAGTGAGTGATTGGTTTTTCTGTTATAGATGGGACAGATAGATAATTATAGATCTTAAATAAATTTAAGATGGGACTATTGGAGATATTTATTTGGCCATTTAAACAAAAATCTAGATTGGATTTGAAGAATTTTATTATTTCAAATGCTTCATATATATTTAATTTGAGGCTGTTTTCAACTTGATGTAATAATTCAACTCCTGAGTCTTTGATGAATTTATGTTTTTTTTCATTTAAATGAATTGCAAAGTTGGAATTCTCAGTCTTATTATTATATGCACATATATGTTCCTTTAATCTCTGATTTAGCGATCTTCTAGCTTTTCCCGTGTATTTGGCTGCACAATCATTAAAATTTAGTTCGTATACTCTGCTTTTTTGGAAACGGTCGATTTTGTCTTTAGGAGAAGAAAAATATGAGGATAGGGTTTTTTCTATTTTGAATGCAGGGTTTAATCCTATTTTTTTTAATTCATTTCGGACATTGGTGGATATGGGGCTGTAATATGGAATCAAAACATAATGTTTTGGGATGGGCCTATCTTCGGGGGTTGTTGAATAGATATCATTAAGTATCTTTTATTGTATTTGTTTTTATTAAATATGATTGATAACGGTTTTATTGTGCCCATTATTTTTTGCTACGGAATATATTATTTCAATTTCTTTATTATAGTTCTTTTCAATTAATGGTACATTCAAAAGACAGTAAATCATGCTATTTAAAGGCTGTGAGTTTATAACGACCTCCGTGTGGGTGGGTTTCCAGTAAATTCCAAATTCATGATGTTTGTTTTTTTACTGAGATTTCTAAATCTAAAAAGTTTATGGTTTAGTTTTTTTCCTGTTCTACTGTGAATTTAATCGAGGGGTGAATTTCTTTTATTTCCTTTAAAAAATTATTTATTTGTATTGTCATACATTTATTTGTCTTGTCATAAAATGTCATATACATACTGATACCGGTATATGATATGTTGAGGTAGTTGAGAATTGTTTGGGTCAAGAATTTTTTGTTCTAATTTATCCAAAAATAAATCTGCCAGAAGGGGTGAGAGAGGGGAGACCATCGGTAAGCCTTCTTCCTGTTTGAAAATTTTTCCATCAAATTGAAAATAATTATGGTTTATATAAATAGACATCAAATTGTAAAGATCTAGTTTTTCTAGCGGTGATAGACCTCTTGTCTAAATTAAATTCATAATTCACAAATGTTTTATAATAATGATTTATATTGCATCTAATGTAATATATATAATAATACCAAACTATATTTTGAATTGCTTATTTTTGAATTTTTTGTGTGTTTTTAGAACTGAAGATGAATATATAACATTCGAAACTAGTTTTCAATAAAACAAATTTATAGAAGTGGCAAATAATTTATCAATCCCTAATTAGATTGATCCTTCTATACCATTATGGGGATGTCAACTAACAACATTTTATATTTTTATTTTATGACAATATATTTTTATGAACAGCAATAAAGTTTCACGTTTTCACACTAATTTTTTCCCTAATCCTTCGATTTTATTCACAAAATAACCTTTTCACCCAATAATTTCACACTTATTAAAAAGTTTTTGTACTCTAATTGCTTCCACTTGTATGAAGTTGTCATCGGTAGGTCACGTATGCAAGTTGGACACTTTTTTTTTAAGCAATACATTAATCACTTTTCTTATAAGAAAAATTGGTAGAACTTATTATCATGCACTTTCAGGAGGCCATGTAGGTGACGCAGTTCAAATTTGGTAAAAATTGGTTCAGTAGTTTTCGCAGTAGGTGGGTTACAAATGAAAAAAGGGCTATCCTTTTATGTAATACTATATCAATATCGCAAAATTACCTTTTTTACTTCCTTGTACGAAATAAAGGAAGTATTGTAATCGCGAAAATTTTCGGTTTTCAGATTTCGATGGAAATATCCATTTTGACCATCCCTGAATCCATTTTGACTAGTTTCGTCGTGGCGTCTGTACGTACGTACGCTCGTATCTCGCATAACTCAAAAACAGTAAGCCGTAGAGAGTTGAAATTTTGTATTTAGGATTGTCCTAAAATCTAGTTATGAACCTCCCTTTTTGGTCATTGCTTGATCACCGGAAGTAGTACTTTACTTGAAGGTCATAATTGATTTCCATAAAAAATTATATTAAAATATTATGAGAAACTTCTCAAATTTAGTATTTATAATTTATATATTGATTTAAATAACATACTAGATTTTGGTCTAAATTGAAAAACCAAAAGCGGTACTTTACTTGAAGGTGATATTAGACTTTCATCAAAAATTATATTAAAATATAATGTAAAATATCTCAAATTTGGTAAATAGGACTTTTATATTGATATAAATGTATTTACTAGATTTTGATTAAGATTCGTGAGCCGAAAAGGATACTTAACTTGAAGATCATCAAAATTATATTTAAATTAAAAGAGAAATCACATGTTTCGGTACGAAAGGTCACAAACGCAATTTGTTTTCCAATGCAATCAAACATTTTTATTACTTATTTTAAGTGTTAAAATTGAGTGTAAAGTACTAGTTTTCCTCCCCATTTGTGAGATCAACAAGTCTGTAGCATGATAATAAGATATTAGTTATGTGGGTTTTTCCGCTTAAAATGTCGAAACTGTCGATTTCTAATGCTTTATCCAGTGATATTGACAGTTTTATTGTTGTCACGGAACATGAAGAAATATCTTGAAAACTAGTTACCTACTAAAGGAAAACTACATATAATAACGGAATGAGATCTCCAGTTCTGATGACCCACTATCAGAACTAATGTTGAAAATTTCTCTTAAAGTGTTTGTTAACGGTACAGTACATTTAGCTTAATAAGGTTTTCCAGACTTCCCGGGACGAACGGTATATCTGTTACAACTGGTAGACATCAATCGTGACAAAGTCCAAAAAACATCGAGGTCTGAAGACAATACATATCGTCTCTAAACGGCAGTCCTCAGGAAACTGGCCTGAAGGTGTGGGTGGGAAACAATTATCTCTTGTTAATCCCTTAATAGTATATATACAGAGAAAACAAATAATTTTCTCTCGTTTCAATAAACAAAACAAACATTAAAAAAAAAATACTGTTTCCATTTCTAAATTAAAAGGTCACTCTATGTGAAGGAACAAAAAAAAAACTAAAGATAACGGCTTAAACAATTACTTTTCATCAAAATATGTTCCCTTCCCATGTCAATACCATTACATAATCAAACTCGATTGCAAATCGGCTTATTAGAATTTGCCACCACTGTTTTGTCATAAACTAAAAGAGAAAGACTTACAAAATTTTGCCGCACTCTAAACATCAACACATATGACTCCTGAATGTGGAAATCTCTTCAATTTTTTAAGGAAAAAGTTAATTATAAAATTTTGCCATTTGAGCACAGAAGTTATAATATACCTGAGAGGCATATACTCAATACTAGCATGTGCCAATGAAGCATACATCCATCATCCCATGAATACTAATAAGGCAACTCCTAGACGTAGTACTTTTTAAATTACTCGCAAGTCGTTGATAGCACTAAGGTCAGCGGTTGAATAAATGAGGAAAGTTGAATAAATACACGAAGCTAGGAGGGAGAAAATCAAGTTCTCGTAATTTTATATTCATTTGATTCCTATTCTACGCCTGAGAGGCATTTTGTTAGTACTTGAGGGTTAAATTTTATAGAGTACAGCCATTTACCATCTATTAATCAATCTTAAAATGAAGGTTTAAGAAGATAAAAAAATAAAAATGAAGGTAAACTTAAGTATTTTATAATTGTGATTGTAAAGTACAGTGAGGAGAAAAATAAAACTGTAAATACTGTATAAATGAAACCAATGATAATCTAAAATATCTGGTGTGTCCACTCACACGACTTTCCTTACCACTTTGAGTGAAAGTAAAATACAAAAAATGTTTGCTTTACCGTCCCTCATATAAGTCAGACTAATTTTTTTTTTTTTTTTTTTTTTTTTATGTTTAGTTTTGTAATCAAATTATTTTTCAAATCTGGAATATTCCAGAAAATATCAAAAAACTAAACTAAAAATATAAAATTTAAGATTCATTTCTACTTTAATCCTTCAAAAATTAATCCAAGCAATTCTATTAATGAATAAGCCAAAGCTAATTCTGAAGAGATTACTAAGGATTTTAACTGAAATAACGTAAGGGGAAATACATCCAACTATAGCAAACACTAGAATTTAATAAAAAAAAGTTAAGCACTGACTTAAATTATATCCTAAACTAACACTCACATAGCAAAACCTACTTCACTAAAATGGAAATCAGTCTCCAGCTAGCTGTAATTCCCAAATTATGTTTAAAATTTTATAAGATTAAATAGTCCTCACCTCTCTTTCATCAGTAAAGATAAGATTGAATAAAACCTTAAGCATACAGTATTGGTATTATCCAGTATTGGAAACAAGAATTTGAGATATATATTTAAAGGTTGCCACCCATTTCTAACTGGAATAGCTATTAGCTCGCACAGGTAATAATAGAAGCCATAACACTCTCGAATCCTTGCACAAAAGCGCTTACCTGTCATGGCTTCAAACAGAAACCAAAGTAGAAAATTATGGTGCAACTTTACAATCAGGATGCATTATCAGTGGCTCCTGCCGAAGTTATCTCAAGGTCTGCTTTGTATTGAATTCTAAAATTCGTATTCATTGGAATTATTAAAATGATTACTACTTTGTTTAGATATTATTTAAAATCATTAGTGCTGTCGACTTCTGGGGATCTGGGGAAGTTTCAGTAATAATTAAAATTATGGTAAGGGACCTCAACTGAAAAAGAACTTTTGGAGGTTTGTATATCTCTTGAGCGAGTGGAAGTCGACAGCTGTGATCTAATTAAAGCAGTAATAATTGAAATTACGGTAAGGCCCCAATCTCAACTGAAAAGGATCCATTGGGGTTTATTGTTGACAGCAATAATAATTTAAATTATATCTAGATAAAGCAATAATCATTTTAATAATTCCAATGAATATGAATGTTACAATTGAATGCAAAGCAGTTAATTAGCATAAATGGTGCTAGAGAGTGCTAGTACGGCAACCTTCCGGTAACTTCGCCAGGAGCCACTGATAATGCGTCCTGATTATAAAGTTGTACCAAAATGATTAGTCCAATTCATTAGTGAAAAGAACCATATGATAAAAATATCAAAATTAATTACAATTAAAAAAAACAAAATTCGTAATTATTATCTTCCTTAAGGACGACTAACATAACTCCATAACCCATGGCCAAAATAACATAAAACGTAAAACCTTCCATGGCAAAAATAAAAAAATTCTGATAATATTCATCATATGATCACCTATGAAGTTTCAAGCAGTATTCTGTTCCTTCTTCATTTGCAACGATATAAATATTAGACTCCTTTCCAACACCAATTTGATTGCCAAAGGAGTACACAGAACCACGAGAAGAAAGAGTTTTAAGAGCTAAATAATCATAACCAGAATTTGTGAGTCTGTATCCATCATCTGAAAATAACAAAAATAAGAAAACAAGACATTTAACAGTAATAACTATAACTGGAAAAAATAACACATACAGTGTTTTCCTCTTTCATATGACAATAGCCTGTTCTTGCACAAGTCTCTCAATATTTTATGAACTCCACCATGCCTTAAATTGGCAATTACAGCGGCAAGTGCACCGGGAACCAACTCATGGTTTTTCATTCCCATTTCAATCTGAATAAAAAACACACTGTTAAATGAAATGTATGACAAATAAAAGGTAACATTTTCTACAGACTACTTACAGCTGTAAGCACTCTAAAATCTTCTTTCGAAAGATATCTTAAAATAGTTACGTTCAACTTCCCCATCTTGTCAGAAATGCAACAGAACAAATCTATTTAAATAAATAAAAGATTTTAAGCATGTTTGGAAAAGGTTAAAGAAAGGTTAAACGTCATGTTATTTATGAACAAAGCGAATCGTTCCAAAGAGGTAAATAAAAGATATGCTGGATGTTCTGGAATTAGTTATTACAAAATAGAAGATATAAAAGAAAAAAGTATTCTTATTATCAAATGATTGAAACCATTAAATTACGATATTATGTATTATTCGTATTGTCGAACTGTGAAGATGGGGATCCAAGATGTTCCAAATCAACCTGAATCACTGCAAATCTAAGTTACAAAGATTCAAATCGTCCTACATTCCATTTATTTATTCATTCTTCATTAATCCTTGACATAAATATTTAAATATACTTACGAAGGGCGTGTTGAGACAGCACTCAGCATTCTCGAGTCAGAAGAGGCGTCTGTTTAAATCCGGCTAGGTTGGTTAGATTTATAAACGTGGTGGACCTTCCTGTCCTAGTTTTGGTGCGCGAGATTGTTAAATCCAAACAACTATCATTTTGTTTATTTCATGTATTAAATCGAACCGATTAATTGTCATTATTTTTTAAATCAAAAGCGGCAGCAATCATCTCGAAAGAAGTGGTTCATCAGTGCAGAGTATAGGTAAGCTTTGAGTCTTTTCTACTAATCTCACTGAAGCACAAATTTGACTAAACTAATATTTTACATCAATATTTCACAATTCATAAATTTGTAAGTAACTACAAATGTCAGGTATTGAATAATCTACAGTAACAGTTATAAGCAACCCAATCCGAAAATTACCCATGGTCAGGAAGGTCAAGTTGATTTGGCAACATCTTTGTATCTGTGACAAAAAGTACCAGGTGCGAGTGAAGAACAGGCCACCTGGACACCAAAAGCCTTTTATCATACTTCTCTAGTAACGACACAACTTGTCTTCACGGATCTCCGCCGACAAGTACCCTTTACTAGGTACCAACCTAGCGTCCACTACTTGATGGTGCGACAATCCATTACTGAATCTAGGCCTTCTCCTGTTGCCTCCGCCGGTAGGCTCTATATTGTGCTGAAACTATTCGTCGTATGACGTGTGTCACAAACTACGCATCTAGCGGACAAGAGGCCTAAGGAGTCGTCGCATACAAATAGTCCATAGATCCGTTTAGGGCATTTCGAAGCAATCTCTTGAGTGAATGTCATCCGACAGCTACCTTGATCTTTAATCGCTTCGAATATCAATGATGCCGAGCAAATAATGCATATGTATATGTAGGATAACACATTATTGGTCCAACTTAAGTTCGGCTGTTACCATAAGTGTTGTTATTAATATTAAGATATGATGCCAGGAAACTAAGACATTCCTTCATAATCGTCATTTCAACCACGTTATTCCGTTTCACCATTATTTCGTATGAGTAGCAATGTACCTTTATTTTCACGATGTTAGATTACATGGCCACATTTAAAAATTATTATTTCGTCTATTGTCTTGTTTCAACCTCTAGTTTTGTAAATTCATAAAATCGAAATACATTATTAATAGGTTGTTACAAAGTCCTTGTGCATGAACAAAACCCTTAATCCCAACTCTCATAATTAATCCAATTAGAATGTTTTTGTTCCTACTACTAATGTCAATTTTTGACTTCATTTTTTTCAATTTGACGTCAATTTTTTACTTTGACTAATCCTTTAATTCCTTGTGACTTGAGTTGGTTTTATGGGGTCATTTACATTTTTAAAGCGCACGTGCAATGCCAGGAGAAAAAATCGAGATTCGCGGTCTGATAAGACATTAGTGGAAAAAAGATTTAAGCGCAAAGGCAGCCGCCGAAGAAATTTGTGCCATAGAAGGAGAGTTGATCGAAATACTGCCGCACTTTGGTTCAAGCGTTTCAACAATGGGAATATGAGCCTTGCAGTTAAATCCAGATCAGGTCGCCCATCGGTCGTTGATGATGACGTTCTTCTTGAATGTGTGAACCAGGACCCACATGCAACTACTCGTGATTTATCGGCCATAGTATAGACTTCTAATGCCACAGTGTCTCTCCATCTTAAAAAGCTGAGCGTACGGAATTTAAGACCAGTGGGTACGGCCAGGTGAAGCTGCACAACCAGAGGTTCGTCAAGATTGGTTTGGGAAAAAAGTGATGCTTTGTGTTTGGAGGAACTTCGAAGGCGTTTTGCATTTTGAGCTTGTTCCTGATGGTCGGGCAATGGACTCAAACCTTTACTGTGAACAACTAGAGAAAATGTATGCAGTTTTGAGTGCAAAATACCTCGTTTTTGTCAACAGGAACCAACCCATTTTGCAACACGACAATGCCCCTGCACATCGTTCTCGTTTGGCCAAGGAAAAATTATCGGAACAGCAAGGAGTAAACATTTTGTTTCATCCTGCGTATAGCTCAGATATTGCACCATCAGATTAAGGTTTGTTTAGACCAATGGCTCATATTTTAAAATGACGGATTTTTGATAATTATGAGGACGTAAAAATTGGATGTGAAGAGTTTTTTGCCTCAAAACCAAAGGAGTGATAGCATCAAATCCAATTACTGGCAGAAAGATGGGTGAAAAAACAATGGACTTTACTTTAAAAGAGTAGTATTCAATAATGTTTAAAATATGTAATCAGAAATGAAGCTATACTGATGCACAAGGACTTTAATAAAAACCTAGTACTGCATTAATAGACTTTCCTCATACAAAGTGGACTTAATTTGATCCTTATGAAACACCTCTATATAATTCATTTCCCGAAATGTTGAGAAGGGCAGCATTTATGACCCAATAACTAAAGTTTGTTTATATTCAATATTTCAGGAATTTCTTTGGTATTATGCTTCCTAAACATTTCATTTAGCTTATTGTACGTTATGGCAAAATATAAATAACTAATTTCTATAAACATGGAAGTATTTTTGAAAAACATTACAAGATAATACTTTTAAATTATTTTTTATAAATAAAATTAATTTTATGCAATATGTTAAATATATATATTTTTTATTTGGTCAATCAGAAATTCAAGTAGATTAGTAATAATCATCAGCAAATGTTAAACATTAAAAAAACTAATGAGGAAAGGACATTTTTAGTAAATTGAAAAACAAATCAGACATTTGCAAACCTGTTAAATAGTTGAGCTCAAGAGGTATAAAAATGGCTTCTTCTGAATATTTTTAAATCACTATTTCTTTTAATGGATCCAACATTGGAATTCATTATTTAATCTTCAAAAAAGCGCTCATCCAAATTTTTCCCTTGAACAAGTAATTATAGCTAATTGTTTATTAGTAATCTGTATCATCTCAATATCGATTTACTAAGCTTTTTCAATATCTTAAAAAACGAAACTAATTTTAACTAACTTATTCATTTAAGTAAGCAATGGTAAGGAATTGATCAAGCATAAGAGTTGATAGGTTTTATTAAATTTGTTGTCCAATAAAGGCTCTATTTAGTAAATTTCACATATATATATCTATAAATATATGTATATAAATTTGCTGCATTTGCTCATAATGGGCTTTCATCATAAATAACTAGGATTCAACTTTTGAGATTCTACTAGTTTGTATAACCAGTCAGTGTAGTAATTTAATTAATAAATTTCTTGGTTAGATACAAAATGACCACTTTTCTAGAAATTGTTTATTTTAATATGTGAAAATTTGCGGTAAGGTTATTTCTGATAGGCAAATGCCATTCATTCCTTTATTATTGGCTAAATCAATTTTGTATTTGGTTGGGGACTTTGTATTTGTTTAATAAATTTTCAAGGTTACCCAATATTCAATAATGCCACTAATTAATTTAATGAGATGTTTGATAGGAAAGTTAATTGCAATAATTAAATTTCAAATTTTATTAGTAGAGTGATCTGAGTGTTTTTGTTTTTTTAAAGCCTAAAATTGTTTTTATATCACCAGAAACACTGTTATTTTCAATATTAATGAATTCATTCATAAAATGTCTGATTTTGCATTGATTGTGATAGATAGTCTGTAATATGAGTTTAGCAAATATGAATGAGTGAGGCTAAGTAACAATTTTAGCATATAGCTATAAAGCATAATGCCTTGCTTTATTGTGAAGGAAAATTGTAGCATTTATCTTCTACAAGTCCCCTAAACAATTGCAGTTATACAGTTTATTAAAGAACCATACGGTCTGGTTTACTCTTAGGAACGTTTGAGATAAAGATTTTCTTCTGGTCCCACCATATGGCTGCTAGTATACTTTAAACAACTTTTGCCAGTGATATGGTGAATATTTAAGGGATACTAAAAAGTTCGCAATACCTTGAATTTGCGCTTAGATACTTTGACTTGATTGTTACTGATATTATTGAAACAATATATTTTTATAATATATTATTTAACATGGTGTATATGTCGCATGTGTCAATATTATTGCTACAATATACCTCTCAGAGGGTCAATATATTGACAGAATTCGATATTGACACAATAATATTGAGGTAGGCTTTTGAGATTTCCCATTCAATTACAGGATTATCCCAATATTTATTGAACATAATTTTCTCTTGGTAATTCACAAGCCATTGTATAAAAAGTTGATTTATTGATATCAAGTTGGCACTAAGGCACTAGTATCTACATCAGTAAGAAAGTCCTTCAAAGTTTTTTTAAAGAATTAATTTGACTAATAAATATAAATTTGTCTTATCTTTTGTAACTCTATTAGAAATAATTTTACAGTAAAAATCCTGCAATTAATTGTTTAACAAAAATCTTTAAACTAGAGAGAGTTCCACAATTCAAATTCACAAAATTTGAAAAAAAATCTTATATTAGTTTCTGATCAACATTTTAGTAATTCCTCATAAAGTGGGTTTTGGAAAACGTGTCAGATTAATGAAAAATACCAAAGCATGAGATGAAGTAAAAAAACTGGGTTGGAACAGAAAAAAAAAAATGGCAACTTCTTAATATTTATTACTGCTTTTATAATTTGATGTCGAAATATTAACAAAAATAATCTGTTATTTGTTTTGAAGGAGAAGGAAATTGTTTGCTGGTGACTTTTACAAATAAATAATATTTTTAAATGTGGCCAAATTATTTATTAGGCACTTAGGCAGTAAATATAAAGCATTGGGAACAATAATATTCTAATAAGTTTCATACTATAAAGTCAAAATTAAATGGCCAACATTTATTTGAGCAGTTATATCTAATTTATTTTGAGCAATACTTTGTTCCTTATATATATACAAATTGCACAATCCATATTAAAATAATATCTATAGTCGAATTGAAACTATAACAATTATTACTAATTTGTTTTTATTACTATAACTAATATGAACAAATTCTACAAGAATATAAACACTAAAAATAATATTTTGAATCGATGGGTGTTTAATACAACTATGAACTATACAATACACTAGAAAAAAAAATTGAACAAAAAATTAATGTATGAATTCTTGTATCATATTTTTTCTGTAAAAAACATCCATCAATTACAAAACAAGTAAAATTCATTTTAAATGGCACCCTGAGATGAACAATGTTTTCTAACTTCTAAAACATATATTCTTACTTCACATTCGAATACCATATGGCATCGATAATCACGTTTAACATTCATTCCAATACTATGTTTGATGACATTTTATTTTATCAAACTTTTATTTTCCAAAAAATATTTTTTTAAATGTGGGGTCCACTGAATGTATAATCTTATATCTTTCTGAATAAGAATAATGACGGATTAATTTGTTGGTATAATACAATTACATTTTTTATTCGTCTTTACTTTCTCAACCAACAGAATACATCTTAAAAATAACATCTAATTAAAGTTCTAAGATTACAAAAATATCTTGTAATAGAATTAGACAGACTATAGTTGTCTATTTGGCATATCTTTTAAATAAGTAACATAATAATGATTTGATTGCATGTCTTTTACCTTATTAGCTCTTCTTAAATTACATCACAATTCATAAGAATGTTTCAGATAAATAACATTTAATACCAAAACTTCATCTTAATTTAACACGTTGTCATTGGAATGTTTTTATTCACTTAAATCTTTTTATTTATTTTATTTTTTTAACAATAACAAAAAAACGAAAACTGGCAGATTTCACAATATCAATAAATCTGATTTTTTTTTTGGATTTTTTCTTTTCTTTTTTTTTTTAACGTATATCCTTTTATTGTCGAATATCCTTTGAAGAAGATCCACCAGTACTCTGACTTCTAGTTACTTTAACTTGATCAACTTTAACTTCTGGATGTTTATGCCGACTGACTGTTTTTCGATTTGCTTTCACTATTTGATTTGTGGACAAACCTGATACAGGGTATTTCAGTTTTGAATTCTTAGAAGAGGGTGATGTAGGGTTTGATATTGATTTTGAAAGAAGTGTTGAAAAAATTGATTTCTTTCCAGTTAGATCAGCTGTGGTTGCAGATGAATCAACATGCCAGGATTGAGGCCTACTTTTTTCTGGGTGTCGAGGCATTACGAAGGCATTTGTTTGCTTCAAAAGGCTGCGATCGTTGCATAATGCAGAAATTAAAGGAAGATCAAGATTTTTACTTTTTTCTCTCAATGAACTGATGTCCAATGGCGTTTCTGGAGGAGGATCTCTGCGTGGAGGTGACTTCCGAACAGGGGAAGTTAAACCAGCAGTGCCCTCAAGAGGTGAGGAAGTCTGAAAAATAAAATCTAATATAATTTCTTACTTATAGCTTTATTTAACAATGCAATTAAAAAATTCTAAATAAAACACAATTTCCAAAGTTGGAATTTGGTTGAAAATGAATGGATGGAAGAACATAATCTGGACTATTAGGCTACTTTATATTATTAATGATATAATATTATTTCAAATTAAAAAATATTTTTTCTGTAACGGCTAATCAGAGAAATAGCTATATTAAGACACAACTATGAACAAGGAACTATTGTAGATAGTTATCATGGTGAAACTTATCAGCACAGAATACTTGCAATATCACTGTAGTGTGATGTTTATTTGCACATAGAAATATTAAACTTTAAACTTTTTGCTTGGTGTTAGTAGCAGAAATTATTTTCTATTGCCTTTAAGACTTAACTATTTTAATATGATTGCAAAAGATCTAGTCTTAAATATTTATATATATAAAATTTATAATGAATAAAAATATATATATAAATAACAACAAACTTACAACAGAATCAGTTGGTATTGGTGGTGGTGGCCTCCTATATTTCACACGTTCTAGCACAGGTCTCTCAAAGTTTAAGATGTTATCGTCTGAAAGGGTTCTGTGAAATGAAGTTGGCATGGTCATCGGAGGAATCGGCTGGTGCAGAGGGTCAAAACGTAGACTATGTGTAGAAGATGAAGAATAGCTTGCTGCTGCAGAGTACAATGGAGAACTAGAGAGGAAGGATGGAGCGTAATAGTCTGAGAGATTTTGATTTGATGCAAATTTATTGTGAGCAAGTTGTTTGTTGTAAACAGGAAGATAGCCACTGGCAACAGCTACATTAGGAGTGCTTCTATACATTATATTTTTACCACTTGGGTATGGTGGAGGTGGGGTTTGTCTATATCCAAGAGCTATCTTTGAGTCCAAATATTCCTGTTTTGAAACAGCTGGATCTTTTATTGGATACATGACATAGTCAACATCTGAGTATAACTGCTGTTTGAACTGTTCAATTTGAGATCTGGTTACCTGGCTGGTGTAAACTGTTGCCAAATTAGGTCTTGGTGGTGGAGGTGGAGGCTGCCTACTAACTAGATGAGGTGGTGATGGATGGTATTGCTGAAGGTAAGACTGCCTCACATCTAAGTAATTGTTACTTCCTACAATTGGGATCATATTTGAATTTAATTTCATCCTTGAAGATGGATCATACCGTGCATTTGAGAAATTAGGATTAGAATTCATATAACTCGAATGAGCAGCAAGTACATTGATCTGTTTGGAAGTAATGTATCGAGTATTTGATTCTTCAGTAGTGGGTGATGGAAGAGAGTTGAGTGGATGGACAATGTCTGAAATATATTGATAATGTGGCGGCACCATTACTGGCGGGAGCATATTTTGTGAATAATAAATATTTGGTGAATGTTGCTTTGGTTGCTCCAGAACTACATAATTTTTTTCATTCAGATTTTGTCTTGGTGGAGGTAATGGAGGAGGAGGAAGTGTAACATAGTCTGAACAAGAGTCCAGTGTAGAGCTGACAGTTGCCCTTGAAGGGTAGACTCCTCTTCTTGGTTTAGGACTTCTGTGTACAATGAGATTGGATAACTCTTCGGCAGTCAGAAGATTTCCTCTTCCTGCATCAGATGGATCTGAGCCGTCTCCATGAAAGCTTCCATTATTACTAACCAATGAACCAGACCGTGACCTCTGCCCTGTAACACAGAAAAATCCATTAGATTTTTCAAGCTTCTAAACTTTTATGACAAGTTATTGCACCCATCGTAGAATAAAGGTAAAAAGGTTAGTAAACTAAAAAACTGAAATTGTTTGGAAATCATGTTTTTGCTCTACACTTTTGAATGTCTCCTCATTAAAAGTTACTGAACATTTGTAATGCTAAGGTGATGGGAGAGCCGAATAGAATTATCCTTATATGCTATGTACAAAACAGGCTACTTCCTCAATTGAATACTGTTACTAACTCAAAATTCGAATTTTTTGAGTTATACTACCATTCTACAATGAGTACAAAATGTCAAAGATATTTTATTTTTAATAAAAGCCTTATTTTTTTATATTTTTATATATTTATAGCTTTATATTTTTATGTATTTATTATTATAACTTCATAGAATACCATATACCATGTATTAGGTAAAAATATTAGATTCTACTCTCTACAATAAATTTATAAATGTAATTCAGATTTTTACCATGAGATTCAAGACCAATGCCACTACTGCTTGCAACTGTTTCTAAAACAGTATGGTTGTCAGATGCTTCATCAAGAGTGAACACTCCTGAGCTTGTGGTGCAATGATTTGATTGAACTGAGTAGTCGAGCTCTGCACTCCCAGATAATCCAGAATGCTGAGCAGTGTGACTATAACCGAGTTCTAAGCTCGATGTTACACTTTCACATCTTATTACCATAGTATTCTGAAATGATAAATTCAAAATTAACACTTTTAAATTGAACATGCTTAAATGAAACTTAATTATAATCATGTACATTCATTATAACAAAGCATGATAAGCAAGGTATTAGTAATCATAATTGCATTCTTCTTTTCTTGAGAAAAATGCATCTCCTGTTACCAGGATTTATAATGATTTATTCAAAATTGAATATAAAAACATGACTTATAATCGGGTTACTCACAGGTCACTGCAGGATTAAAAGAGACCTAAAGATTTGTGGAGTAGTAGGTGACGAAATCTGCCACTTATGGGGACAAGCACCACAGACTGCCTTACATTACATAGTAGATTGTGACCGATGCAGGTCACTAAGTTGAAGGCTTCGGAGCATTGATAGAATCATAGAAGACAAGGCTTCCGCCATTGAACGGCCGTTCCTTCTAAATTTTATTAGAAAAATCAGAAGGTTCGACATGGATGAATAGGTTACCTACATTGGTTATCTTGGGTCAGGCAAAAATGACCAATAGGCCCACTTGATAGACTTTGTACCTCCACTATGGAATGACATTAAACCAATATTGTTTTTATGAGTTCATTTAGGAAATTTCAGAGAGGATATATCATAGTTTACCGAATAAACTACTTTTGATAAGATAGTTAAGAATATTTTGTCAGGAATTGGTCAAAAAAAAGTAAGTAAATGAAAATGAAAACCTTTGCCACAACAACCCATGAAGGATCTTGGGTTCAGTACTTGGTAAGAACCGTACTGTTTCTAGGCCAATGGTTGTGCAAGGAGGTGATTCGGCTGAGATCACGGTCAACCGCCAGGGTTTTCCCCCAATTAAGGGTACCCACTTTGCCGAGGCTGGGTGAGCCCCAGGAAGGTCACCCGATCCCACAGGGTCAACCCACGGCTGAATACAGAATAAATAATTATCTGCCTCAGCATAAATTCAATTATGTTGCTTTATTATTTATTTATTTTTTCTGGAGATCTCTCAACCCACCTTGTAGATCATTATCAGTGCTCAAAAGAAATGAGGAAGGGGTTCTGAAGCACTTCTGTACGGAAACAATGTGGTGCTCCAAACAATTTCAATCACGTCACTGTATAGAAGTACTCTTGTCAATATACTGATATTAAACACTATATTTAAAATATAAAAGATGACAGAGTAGCTGGAATACAGAATGCCAACCTTACTTTTTTTTCAAAATATGTGTATATAATAAAGGAAGGTATTAATAGTATGGATATTGATGCAGACATTTTTCAGTATTTATTACGGCCTTAGAGATTTGTACACAATACTTACATTACTTATTGTTTCTGGAGAGTGCTGTTGTTGTTGGACAACAATAGTAGAAGCCGAGCTAGAGCATTGAGAGCCATCGGTAGTCGCTGGTGTCATTGCAACAGGACTTATTTTGTGACCATCAACACAATCCGCTCCTGAAAAATAAATCAGTTTGAAATATATTTACATATTTTCAGATGTCATAGTCACTATTTAAAAGCAAATTTTAGTAAAAAATAAACATATTTGATACGATAAGAAAAAATAATATTTTAGGAACCATATAAAACAAAAAACATACAGCTAAGAACGATATGATTCAGTTATATTTACCTTGTTTTAGATCATGATTAGGCTGAGGACTAGGTGTCGTTTGAGTACTTTCGCAGAGATGCGCCAAAGCTAGGGACTCAACTGATGGAGCAGGTGGTGAATTGATCATGATCTCCAATTCCAAATCATCTGCAAAACGATTGGAGTTTAGGGTAAGACTTAAACTATCATTAGCTTATGTATTTTAAAATTTATTGAGGTGATAATAAATTGTTTGCTTAAAAGTTAATAAGTGATACCTTTGAGACTTCATGTATTGTAAAAAAAAAATTTTTTATTTTTAGTATCTGGTTACTTTAATGTTGTTGATAATAAATAATAATTTATTTCGATAAATTATGATTCAGAGATATTATCAATAGATTAAAAAGTTGTAAGTGTTATTTCAAAGAGTTGCTATTATGTTATTTAAGTATCATAAACAATTATTGCACATTTTTATACAAAACATACTTCATGTAAATTATAAAGCGCTTAACATCATTTTGGCCTTAAAAAAATATGGGTTGCTCGTTTTTTTTTTCATTTTTAAACAAAATTTTCTCGATTTTATCAACATTGACTATGAGCATGATACTTAGTTTACACTGAATACAATAAGACTGCAATTACATCATTTGTATTCATTTCATTAATAGACACTTTGATATTAAATTTTAATTAACATGAATGTTTGATACAATTTCAATTTTTCTAAATAACTGATAATTGTCCATTGCTATACTTAGGAATCAATTTTATAGCAAGACTTTCCAAAATAGATTCATTTCAGGCGACAACATAGTTATCTAAGAAACTGCTTTGATTTCTCTACTTTGGTTAGTTGAAGATATCAAATTAGTTGAGTTAGTATTAGATCAGTAACAATTTAAGTATTATTACTTTAATGAAAGACTAAAAGTTACAAATACTTTAATGAGTTAATAGAGATTTTCCTGTATTTTACCTTCACTCTCATCCAGACTATGTACTCTGTCAGAGACAATTCCAGAAGTTGTCGTCGATGATGTAGAAGAAATAACAGATATTCTTTGTTCCCCAGTTCCGCCATACCTTGTGGTATATTTTCCGATTTCTACTGGCCACTCACGGTACTGTTTTCTCTCTGTTTGAAAATAGGTAACTTATAAAATATAAATCTAATATCTAAGGAAAAATAATTTATTAAATCAATCAATTTATTAAATCAAAGTCATAGGCAAAACAGACTTTAACATTTTAAGTTTAACATAAGACAATTCTCAATTTGGTTCAATTAGGCCTACCATGACCTAATATTTTTTTTAAATTTTCATGGCAGTGTAGTTGGATATGATGATATTAGGCAGAAAAACTTATGGGTGATTCGTGATAAAATTTATAGGAAATGTAGTTAAAGATGTTATTATTAACAATAATGATTTCCTTTTTGTATTAGTCATAATAACTAGTTTTTAAGTTAAACGCAATTCAAATTTAAGTGATTCTATTCACTAGCTATTTTCGGTATTTTTCTTTCAAGAGATATCAATAAATTAATGGAGATGAAAAGATAAACAAAAAAAAATCTTATGAGATCAGAATATTTCCGATTTGAATTATTAATGTTAGTAAAATAGATATTAGTTTGTGTAAAATATCATGGCATTAAATGATTTGATTGGTACTTGTAACTAGTACTTTGTAACTAGGTACTTAGATGCGTATATCATAGATCCCTTATACTTTGAGGAAATGATAACCAAATATGTTATATAAAATTAAAAATATCTTTTACAAAATTACAAATTAAAATTTTTAAGACAACTATTTATGATAGCAATGGCAGAAATACATCAATTTACTTCAGATATAAGATAAATCACAATTGGTGTATTTAAAATTAATACTTATTTATTTTTAAATTATATTAATACTATTAAGAATGCATTACCGCTTTCTTCCCGTCCTCTGATTTGAGCAAGTTTCGGTTGCATTGCCATACTGTATTGGTGGGTTACTTTGCACAAAGCTAATAAATGTTTGCTTTTTTCATCACTGCTTGTATAATAACAAAATTTTTCTCCAACTGCTGAATTGACTCCACGAATTTCAAATTTTTTCCTCTAATAAATATAAAAACAAACATTATTAAACAGTAAGTTACAAAACAGAAACATATTAATGTTTTATAATCAGTGCTTTATACTCACATCAAAACAAAGTTTTCCTATATCATTCCAAAGAAATTTTCCATTAATCGGTTTTTGTGAACTTTCCTAAGAAAAAATAAAATAAAATGAGTTTGAATCCTGATGGTTTAAAGATATTTAGTTATTAACAATCATAAAACATTTAATACAATCCTATCTTATTCTGATTTATAAAATTTTGAGAAGTAAAAATATTTCCTACCTGATATATTTCAACACCCCGAGTACAAATGGCGAGAAGTACAGAACCAGGTTGTGGTTCTTGTTTTGTTGTTCTTAGCCTGTAAACATGAGAATTGTGAGGTATAGGAGATGTTTCAAGGGAACTAGCTTCTCTGATGTATTGTTGCCGAGCTAAAGATTTGCTCAACCCGCTGTTTGCTCTATGAAGTGAAGCCAAAGTTTGTGTAAGCCGGCTCTCACCGCATGATTCAACCAACTGTAAAAACAACAAAGCATTATTAGTAATCTATAAATCTATTGGTATGTACATATATAAACTAAATTTTTTATAATTTGAAAATAATAGTAATAACATTAAAGTTCACCTGCTTATAATTATTAAAAAAACTCATCAAGCTAACCTGTTGAGGAAGATAGTTATGGGGTTTTGAGTAGCATTGGGTATCATAGGTTTCCCCAAGTTCGGCTTGCAGAGCAAGCCCTGCCAAAATAAACAGGGCTTGCTGAGAAGAGGAAGGATGCAGCATACCTCTTTCCAGTACATTTTTCTGAAGTTGGCAGTAATAGTGTTCCAATGAGACTTCATCTCTAAAACAAATAAATAAAAAAATTATTTTACTTTTTTGTGGATAAAATTTAGCGTTGCAAATTACTTTTTTCTCAATTCAACTCACTGGAGAAGAAGAGGACTTTCAACATAGAACTGGACTTGGAAGTACAATTCCAACAGTGGTTTTCCATTGCTGTCCAATCCCTGCAAAAAAAAATTTAGATAAATAATTTAAAAAGTTATGAAAACTGAAAGTCAATTATCAAACAATAAAAATGCAGTGTTAATATACTATGGAATTAAAATAAAATTCATATGTAATATTGCTGTTGCTTTAAATATTAATATTTGGTAAGTTCTTATGCTTCATATTTAAATCATTACAAATCAGCTCCATTATATTTTTCATAAAAATAAAGTCAAGGTGCTCTTATACCATTCCTAAGACGCTAATTAGTTTGAATGGATAAGGAAGGAATTTAAGATATGATGCATCAGCAGGAGATGTAAAAGTTTAAGTCTGGTCTTTATTGATTGATTGGGATGTGCATGCATTCAATTATTCCTTGGATACAATAGATTGTAAAATTGAATGCATATCTATTCCTCATTGTTTGATTCAATACATTGTTCTTATCGCTTATTGAATCATTTCAGAATAACTGTAAATAACAATTGCAACTTCAAAAACAATATCATACTTTCTTGTAATGAACATTAAGTTTAAAGCTGAAATACTTTGTTTATTCGCTTTCTTACTCAATCATAAAGGATAAAAACTTACATATAATTGTGTATCCCAAGGTCCATCATATTGGCAACAGTTCAAAATTTAACTCTCTAATAATATTAAGACATTACAAGAGAAGAAAGATGGATAGAGAGAAATACCAAACATTGGCAGTTCACATTTTCTTGGCATATTTGCTCTCTATTTGTAAGGCTTAAAAATGTGCAATTTTTTTCTGAAAGGGGCCAACATTCACCCTGGACCTTGTGTTTTTATCATTCAGCCTCTTTTGACCTCTAAGGAAAGCACTTGAAAGTGTTTTGACAAAACTTCATAGTTATATTTGAAGTCCTGAATAATTTAAGCTATCCTGGTATCCCAGACATTACTAAATCTTTCTTTTGGAATTTGAAGAAATTATTGTCATTCTGCTTCATGAAACGAACCCTGTGATTCCTTTGCAGATCATATATCAAGCGTGCACGAATGGAGTATCATATACTTAGGTAAATGATTTGGAAGACTGATACTCGACAAGATGTGTCATCATGAGAGAAGAACGGTGAGGACGAAGCCCGTTGTTTGGTTGCGGCCGGTGTGGTTGTGGTTGGAGGGGGGGTGTGACCTTGGCTGGTTGGAATTCCTCAGGAAGGTCACGTGCTCTGTGCCCTTATTATGACGTCAGCTGGCCTCCCGTACCTCTGCTCTGGTTACCATCAATATCATGCCATTGTCTGCGCTTAAGGCCCCGGGTTTTTATTTACACCTCACATGCTTACCTCTGCCCAACTCCGACATTCCATCAAACGGCTCGAAATGCCTACTGTATTTTTTTTCCGTAGAACTAGTTGAAAGAAAGACCAAAATGCTACGTTAAAACTGACCACAAATGAACAAAGAATCTGTTAAATTAAAACAAATCACTTGGAAAAGGTAGATAATTAGCACCGACAATATCGCCAATGAGTAAATAATGATCTACAAGTATTTGGGCCAACTAAAGAATCAACTCTCTCTGCTAACATTTGTACCCATAATTTTAATTTGACAAATTAAAAGTTTTTTGCACAAGGATACTTATTTGCACTAGACACTAAAACTTTTAGTTTGACTCGCGCCCTCACATAAAATAAGAGTATTTTTTATAATTATTAGTATTATTTAATTATACGATAAAAAATACTCTTCACAAGAAAGAATGATCTTCTTGGTGAGTGCTTCGTTCCAGTGATCTTAAAATATTTAACATGGGGTGCAGAATGTATGTAAATAGTGAAATTCATTGGGGCATCTCTTTTTCCTGCTCGTATTTTTAAATATTTAAATATCTATTTATTTATAAAATAAAAAAGATACTTGAGCTTACAGGACATTAATCAATATATCATAATCTTTATTTGTAATCCTAGATTTTACAAGTACCTTAAGTCTCTTTCATCAAGATTCCAACCTACCCATAAATTGGGTCGAGTAAGATATGAGAAATTATCTGACAATGTCTTCGGATTCCTGTTTTTCTCTACATTTCCTATCCGGGGATTACTAAACTTTTTGGACATTTCTCAAACAGTATATACAAAATTATAACAATGGTTTACGGCATAGTAAATGAAAGTTTCTTTTCATAGGAAAAATTAAAATTCTGCAGTAAAATGTTTGCCGAGTATATCAATCAATTAAATAGTTTATTTAAATGGATAAACATTGAATTAGTCATTATCGAAGACTGTATTTTACAAAAAACAACAATAACAAAATACCTGTACTAGAATTGATAAAATAAAAATGTACATAAATAAATTGTTATGTCGGTCTTGTTATGAAATGGCAGGATACAACATTTTTGAGTTTTTGGTTATACATGTGTTGAATTAAAATAATTTTGAAGTTTGATTGCGTAAAGGACAATTAAAGTACCGCACGTGTCACCAAAAGTTCAAACTCAAGATTAAAAAAAAAACCTGATAACAATTAAATGCAAGTAGGTAACACTTGCAAATAACGCGTAGATATAAAAGTATTTGAAAAAAATATGCATTGCATATTCTGACCATTTGTGGATGCTTATTTTAAAAGTTTTAATAGGTCAGCTTATAAATAACAAAGTATAAATATAGCAAATTATTCATCCTGCGAAATAATGTTTAAATTTCATACTTTGACCTAAAGTGAAAGTCATTGAAAATAACCCACTTGCCTTGAAATGAATCATACTTAGAGCATGTTATATCAGTCTATTACGTATTACATGCTTCATAAATTTGTTTCTATTTTAATTTTTTTTTAGATGAAGATTGCGTTAAATCATAGGGTCTGGATGAAAAATAAAATTCAATTTTTTTTTTAATTACTGCAGTTATCGGAAGTCATTTAAATTGGTATTTATTTGGTTATTAAAATTAATTAAGTTATTTAAATTTTAATAAAAAACTATTGTTTTTTTTTCATATTTATTTATGAACATTTTTAAACTCGTATTCTTGTCATTGATGCAGGATAAAAAAGTAAATTTAAATGTTTAAAGAAATGAATATGAACTTTTCTGATGTAAATTTCCTTCTTTTATATCGCAAAAAATTAAATAAAAAATCCATTATCCTTATGTTTTTTTACTTTAGGTAATAAATTTAAATCCAATTAATGATAAAAAAATAACCATTCTTCATACCGGGTTGATGGCAGCATTCTCTACAAATTATTACTTACTAATAATATGAATCATTCTCCTAAGGATATTTTTCATTAATAACTGCAAAAAAACTTTTCCAAAATACTTGATCATTGATTACTTTTTCTTAACAAAAACATATTTACTTTTTTATTGTTTTTATATTATAACATTAGTTTTGAATGCTAATGCTTCAATTAAGTTTATTTTTCAGCATTTCATTTAAGACGTGAAAACCTCGATCGACGTAAAGCTGTGTCCACGCTGTTCGACTTTTCATTCGATTTATTTTTTTTTATTCGACTTTCATTTGATTACTGATTGAAAAAACGATGAATAAATTTTTTTATTGAATAATATAATAACGAATAAATGGGTTATTCATTATTTATTACTTTTTTTCTGAATAAAATTTTACTAACAGTGGTTAGGTCCAATGCGCCTAACCAAAGTCGAACAGTGTGGGTATAGCTTTTAGACTATAATAATTACAGCCAATACTTCCAGTAAATGCTAGAATTTCACAGAAGTTAACGGTTATTTCATTCGAAAGGTAGGAGTTTCTCCGGCCTATCCTGATAAGGAGGGAATTATTCCCTTGTAGAGGGAATATTTCCCACCAGGGACTCTGGTTTCACGCTTTGGAATTCCTTCCCAACCCGACCCCGGCTGCATTTATCTTCTGCCCTCTCTACTCCCTACTCTATCATAGCTGCGTGTATCTCTTTAATTGCCTATAACAGCATACACGATATCAAATTTAAAATCAAAAGAAAACAAACAATTATTGTAACTAGATCATAATGGCTTGGTCGTTGAAACATATGGATTTACATAATAAATTAATATTTTTTTGAGGACAAACATACACAAAGGACTTTGATGAAGCATATTTTTATATAATTACTGGGACATCATTCATAGTCTATTTTAGATGAATCATTAGAAGTGTTTTTAATTTATTTATTAATTTTTTTTCCTAGGAAAGGTAAAATGTCATAAATTTAATTACTATTTTAGTTTTTATATCCATCGTAAAATCAAAACAATAAATTATTAGCTTTAAAAGATTATATAATTTAAAAATGTGAATGATTCACATGGCCAAATTTTTATGTGTAAAGAAATTTTAAACTAACATAATTCAAACAATTATTGTGCAATAAATTAATAATAAAAAAAAAAAATGAAAGAATGCTATCGACTTGATCGTCTTTGCATTTAAAATCTTATTATATACAAAGCCGTATTGAGTATTGAACGCTTCTGCAACTGAAATTTCAAATCCCGTTTCGCAATGGAATAATAAATGATTTTACGAGAGACCAATGTGCTAATATTTAAAAATTGTTTATTTTTATGAAAAATATTTAATAATTTTAAAGTACTTTCGTATGCACGATTTTACAGAAATTTGTAGAATAATTTTCTGTAATGCTGTGATGCTTACTAAATTTTATTTCGTTTCTTTATTTATAGGTTAAAAGCATTTTTATTAAGAGAATGTTGAATATGTTTGTTGAGAAAGTTAAGTCAATGAATGAACACCTGGACAGACACATATGCATATTTTTAAACTTTTTCTTCTAATTTAAGAAGATCTAAGTCGTCGAACTTAATCAAATTTAGAAGATTCGTTCACTACTTAAGTACATTCTCTGAGTATAAATCAAGTACAAGTATAAGGGTGAAAATTATTTACAATTTCTAAGGCAAGAAAGATGATAATTACAACTCAATTCACATTATTTTATTTTATTTAAGAAAATAGAAAGAAATTTACCTATTGACTTAACTGAGACAGGCAAAAAGGGTTTCGGAACTTTTTTCTGGTAGGATTGGAACGGTTTCACTGATGAAAAGCCTTGTCATTGGTTTAATTAACAACATGACAATCATGATCAGCTTTCTATTTCTTGTTTTTATGTAACGATTATTTTTATTAAACACAGTAACAAACGCTGGGATCCTTTATTTAAAGAAACAAAAAAATCGATGGAAAAATATTTTAAATGATTTAGGAAAGGATCACAAAACATGAAAATAAGAGCGGAAATTTTTAAAATATTTATACAATATTATAGTATTTTTCCATTTGCAATGCTAAAAATAGATCCATTTTCTTGAAATTTTATGGCTGTGACACGAAATTTTCATTTCAGGAAAGAAATATAAGGTTTATTTTTTCAGTTAATTAACGGAGTGTAGAATTGTTTTTCTCCCTAATTAAACCTAAACCTTACACCAAACATTACCCATGGATTTCAATAAAATGTTCCCATCCATCATTTTAATATTTCAATTTTTTTGTATTTCACCATTACATTGTTTCTTAATGTTCTCAAAAGAAAATTCAAGAAAACTATGTTTCTATTGAATTAACTCTAAATATTAATAAAGTGAACTGTCGATCAATAACTCACATTTGTTGATGAAGACCTCCAACTTTTCGGAGCATATTTGGACAATTTGTAGTCAGGTTCAACGAAGATGTATTCGCCATCTAAAAGGAAAATGGACATAATATAACTTCAAATAAATAATTACATTCCTTAAAAATATATTATATATATATATATATATATATATATATATATATATTCTATATGTCTGAACTTTCAGAAGTGGCTTCTAATATTTAGGCAATGCGATGGTGTCATTTCATGCAAATCTCCACTACTTGCGCTGAATTGATTTAATATAATTCATATTATTGGTAAAATATGTCTATACCTTAGTATAATAATGAATAGATAATAGGTATCTGCTTTGGTGGTTATTACCTAACTGCTAATTTTTAAGAACTGTTAAAAGAAACAGTTAAACATAACTGTTTTATTTATTTAATTAAAAACTTGCTATTTCTCACTTTTGTATTTGTGCTAAATTATTATAAGCCTTTAGTTTTACCAAGGTAAATTACTTTGTATTTGATGAAAAATGTTTTTGAAGAAAAATTTATTTTGAAAAATTAATTGAAATAAGGAAAAAACATAAATATTACGAGCATTTCATGTGATTCATAAATTACATTAGAAAAGAATAGATTACTGAATAGCAGCCAACAACCCGGCTAAGCTCACAATCAAAGTTAGCAGCTGGACGAAATAACATCTGATAACCAACACAACACCTATCAGCATAGCAGCCAGAAGGAAATAGCAGTGAATAGACAGGGATATCGCAAGTCAGATATCCGAAGTGTCAGAATTAGACGTGAATGGCGATCAACTACGAAACATTTAGGCATACGTGAACTGAAATACGTGGTTGGAAATGGACTTGGCATAAGCGGTTTTGGAATTTAGCAAATCTCCAACATTACACGTTCAATGTTAAAACACAATTACCATTAATAATAAACAAGTTAAAATAAGTAAAAGTAAGAAACCTTTACTGATATAATAAGATGAAACCATTATCGGGTATTATTGTTTTGCATCTAATTTTTAAATTTCTTATTTTAGTTACATTTTTAATCCATAAGTGCTTATCATGAAAAAATGTGACTAGTCACTGTCTCATAACATTAGCAATAATCAGCCGTCAGTACTTATAAATTGCTATTTGAATATTTCATCGGATTTCAATATTGTTACTTATTAACTGCCAAAACTCCATGCCGCCGTATTCAACGAGAATATCCTTGACAGATAAGGAATGTAGAATTAATGAATAATTTTATCGCCGGATAATGGATTGCTTATCGTGGAGAGAGCGGTTGTTTACAATAGGAGAGGAAGCGGTAAAAAGTAGAAAAGGATTGAAGGAATTGGTCATGGTCGGAAAGGAGCTGTAATCCCCTCCCCGGTTTTTATGAATGACTGACACATCTCAATCCGGTTGGTCCGCCTTCCATTGACTGTCCAGCTTTGTGTTGGCACCTTAGTACTCCAGTGTCCACTGTCCCAACTTCTGGTCCCAGCCATCGACTTCATAGGCGACCTTTCTGCTGGCAAGCCGTAGTGTTCTTGCGGGAGATACTTGCCATTTTAGAGACCCCGAATACATTCAATAGAAATTCAGATCAAGTGCCTTGTTTTTATTTTCCGCAATATTCAATTATAGGATCATATAAATTTAACTCTAAATATCCTTTTAGATATCCTATTTTAACGAGCAAAACATCAAAAGTCTAGGTAGAGGAATATTCCATGGAACACTACACCTAGGATCCGATTCGGATGAAACTACTGGGCATCTTCAATTTTTTTATTCCAATCAATTTTAATTGAATTTCATATTCATTTGGCTTAAAGTCTTGGGAACATTACAAATCAATACGTTGGAATTCAACTCCTCAACACATTCAAGAATCTAGTTGTGGACTTCACCTGAAAACTTAGGTCATACTTAAATCTGAAGTTATTGCTAAGGCAAACGCCAAGAATCTAATCTGCTTAATCAGGAGTCTGAAGTTGCTTAGGGCTTTCAGGTAACCTAAGAGTTGCACACGAAAGATCCAACTGAGTCAAATCCATTCCTTCATTATAATAACTTATCAATTTTAACTTTGGGGATATCAATACCTAGATCTTGCAAACGAAACATTTCAAATTCGTTAATTATTTATTTAAAATAACTAAAAGGTGAAAACGAGTATTCCTAGCAGAAATATTAAAAATTATTAACCCGTAGTTAATTATTTACTAATGAAAAAAAAACCAACAACAAACTTTTTAGCAATAATGATGAAAAGTTCAGTAGCAAAGGATATCTTAATGGTATCCCAACATAATGAAACATTATAGTACCCTCTATTATGCGATAGCTGTAAAGGAAAATAATGTATCAGACAATTACGACCAGTTTATTTCACCCATGATAAATAAAGCTACAATAAATCTATAAGACCTTTTACCAAGAGGCAGTGCGATCCAACACAATAATATATCATACGGGGGCCGGAGGAAGGAGAATGGAGGGGGTATTAAAAAAACTGTGACTCCTGGCTACCTGGCTTAACCCACTCTTGCTACCGTCTTCAAACCTGATTTTTTTTCTCTCTTATTTATCTCCATTTGACCATCCCTCCTCACGCAATGGTCGATAAACTGTAAGCTCGAATGTTTTCTTTAAAACCGCGCATGACATTAATTTGGAGGACGTCATATATTTTACACACATCCTCGACAGATCTTTGAAATTTCCAATTCATTGCATTCACTAATCGGAAGTGCGGTATAAAACCAAACCATCGAATTCTTTCCAAAAACTCCAATCCAAACCCATCATTAGACAGCCAACGCTCTTCTTAAGTCACAAATAAAAATATTCATTAAATAAAATGAATAACTAAATATGAATTATAATTCGGAATATATTATCGAAATTAATTTTGTGATAGTTGACCGTATGGTAAATAAAGAAGGAGAAGGTGGCCCATAATAATAATGGTCCGGGCCAAGAATAAAATAAAATAGTAGTAACTATTTATTTAATGTCGACGTTTCGACATAGTACGTCTTTATCAGGGCTAAAAATAATGATACAAAGGAGTAATGTAGGGGCATAAAAACATATGTAAATAAAAAAAATAAAATTGAACATTTTCTATTAGTTCAATTTTAGGTTTGTTATTTTTATACCCCTATATTACTTCTTTGTATCTTTATTTTTGGCCTTGATGAAGACCACAAATGTGGGTCGAAATGCCGGCATTAAATAAATATTTACAACTATTTCATTTAATTCTTTTCCGCCTCTCGGACCATCTCCTTCATTACCGAAATTAATGCTTATCCTCGCCGTATAATTAGCTAGTTGCCTGCACAATCTCACTCGCTTAATATGATCTGGTGGTCCACCAGAACCCATCTCCTCTTTTGGTTTTGAGAACCTAAAGGAATCGTAAAACTCTTTCGATGAGCGTTAGGTCCTTGGAGTATGATCTCGTAATGCCTTCAGGTTTAATTATTCCTGATTTAGGTGCTGCAGTCTATAGCAGGCAATGGTTTCACATCCATTCTGTCTTCGGCCTTTTCTTCATCCTCTAGGCACACAAGTCAAGTGCAATCTTCGACTAATCTCAACTTCTCGAGATTATACTTTAACGGACAATGGCATGACAGGAGACCTTCTTTGCCAGGTTTAGGTAAAATTAAGGACTCTCCTTTGACAAATTCATGGACAGTTTGGATTGTTTCATACCAGGTCTTGAAATCCTGTTTATCGTCTTCTTCTTCATTTCTCTCTCTTTGCCTTCGAGATCTATGTAAGGATGAATAGATTGTTTTGACGAAGTATTGAACCAGTGCTTCTGTATAGTGAGAAATCTGCCACACAAATAGGATTAAAATTAATATTCAAGCAAGGAGAACAATGAATCATTTTTATTTATTAAAAATAAAAGAGGAAAATAATTATTTCGACTCCACAATATCTTGAAGTAATTTCTAAAACAAGCGTAGGAAAGTTATGAGAGAGAATCAGCTCGACGAAACTAGATGCAGAGGAATGATGAGAGTGTGTAGGCCAGGTAGCCCCAAGTCTTTAAGTTTTTATAATTGCCTCCTTGGAGAAGATAAATCGTTGCCATGCACCGCCCCGACCGATTACAAAAGGAGGAACGGCTGGCACGCCTTGTATTTCAGTTCATTTATGACCAATAAATTCTTTTGTACCTCGTTTATCAGCGAATCGAACAAATAATATGGAGTTTTTTTTTTCTTGGTAGGAGTGTAGTTTTTTGTTATTTCTATCATCGGTTAGATCATCGCTGATAATTCTTTACTTCTCACACACACTATAAATTGTACGTAATTGATATGATTACTCCATCAAATTCGGACATATTCGGATATATAACTATATAAATCTCATATGATAATTTTTTTTTTAAGAATTCTAAGACATTACAGACCTGATTAATTTCCAGTGTGATTGGTGTTCGATGGAAACGAGAATCTGCCTCATTGAATAAGGATCCAATGTTATACATATCTGGTGCATGAACTTTAAAAAAAATAAAATAAAACCAACTGCAGTTAATTTCTTCCAAATCGACCTAATGTTTACTACAAATATCCGTACCGTATTACATAGTATATAAAAATGCCTAATACACTTTTATTTTTTTTTTCAAATATGTACCACGCATAACAAAACACAATTACACATATGTGCAAAGCAACTGAAAAGTTCAACTCCTGAAGGAACGCAACACCATATAATTCAAGATTTAACAGACGAGATGAAGGACGCATGAACCCCTTCAAACATTACTTGATGACAGACAAAAATATATATGATTCGCGGTGCATTATCGAAACAAAGGATTACTCAAGTTTATTACACGGATAGATTATGAAGAAGTAATTGACAAAACAAAGGCAATTTAAGAAACCTCTTGTGGTTTTTAGGTTTGTCTTTTTTGTTCCATTTATTTATTTTTTTTCAGATAATATAAACCGATCAAAACATATCTTGATCTTTTAGTTTCCAAAATACTCAAAGAACATTTTCATAATTTAATGAATCTGACTATTTCTATAGTTTTAAAAATTGTACTATTTCGGGAAAAAATTAAATATAAAATATAAAGAAAGAGTTAATAAATATTGAGACTTTTGATGCAGAAATACAAACTGTTCAAATATATAATATATTACATGGATTTTAGAACACATTTAATAGGTCTAAAGCTTTTTCACATTCGAAACAGTGCCTAGTTCAGTCCTGTTACTGGCCAACTTGGCGAATATATGCCCATCAGTCAGTCTTGTACTGAACTTGGATCGCGGCAGGTCATTGATCTTTTGTATCGGAATGAGGTTATTTTTTAATGCAATTCCATCAGAACTGAGAACGAAGGATACTGTCAAGACAAGAAACCAATTGGCTGCTGAAATCGCCCTCCAGGTCCCGTCAGGAACTGCTGGAGAGACGGCGTCGACCAGTGATACCCTCGGTTGAGAACGGCCCACGTGGGGACTAAGTTTTGCCGGTGAGTGTGGAGCGGTGCCCGGATTCCAGGACCGGTTCGAGGAGGGACTGTACAACCCCGGCTAAGACAAATAATAGAGGTGAGTAGAAAGGCTGGCTACCGGGCTTCCCCACCACCTCACCCCACCTTCCCTACTTCCTATATCTTTGTGTCTATCCGGGTCACTAATCCTGTCGGTCACCTATCCTTGTCCAAACTACAGTGATACCTCACCGCTTGTATACAAGCATAACAAGAGATTTGTTATATTTCTTGTAAAGTAACTCGGTAACGGAGATGGTGAAATAGATTGATCTGAAGGTATCTTGTTATCAGACCAACTACCTTACTCAAAGACGAAATATTAAAATTATCTGTTCTTCATTTCTACATGTATACAGACAATCATTAACAAAGGAAGTAAAATCTAATAATCTTCTAACAGACATATACTGTATTCTATTGTTCGACACTCCAACCCCTGTCTCCGTCCTATGAGGAACCTCTCTGAGCCTGAAGATGATGAAGGCAGTGGAATAGACCATATGTCCATATCAGTAAAAAAGCAGGAGGCATGAGACCTGAAATCTTAGATCAAGAACTTTTAAGGAAGACTTCAGGGATTTACATTTGCCAATTAATCCACAACGAGGTTCTCCAAACCAAATTATTTAGTCACAATTATTGTGTATCTATCTGGCCATGGGAAACCAAGTTATCCCAGCCTAGGACTAATTAAACTGGGTGTAATTTTATAATTCCATATGAGAATTATTTATATCTTGCAGCGATTCTCTTCTTATAAGGCAAAATATTTTTCAGGATCATTTAATTATTAAACACTTATTCTAAAATCACAATGCAAATTAAAATTCAGAGCATATTCGAAAATATGATGTAGGGCGCTCATTGCAGTGATCTATAGATAAAGCAACTTCGCGCGCTAGTCCCCAGAGCAGTTGAGTCAGTTAAGTTCAAACTTGTTTAGTAACTCGATAAGGAAGCAAACTTCGAAGTAACCCGTTGCGGTTCAGACAACTTAAACAAGAATTCGAATTTATATAGAAATTCTTGGCCCTTAAAAGTTGATTATGGTTAGAAAGTGAACTTAATTGTTGGAATTAATTTACGATTTAGTGTAAAATACCTAAATACTTATTATTCCTTATGGAAGCAGAATATTTTAATGATTATACTATAGTAATCAACTATGTGCGAACTGAAGCAGAATGAATGGCATTGTACACAATAAATATGCCGAAAGAGTATAGCTTTATTCAGTATTTATTAAACATGAAGTGAGTAAATAGTTACACAAACTCTGTTTCGGTACACACGAAATTTCATATTTAAGACAAACTCAATTATTAAGGTATAGTTTAAAACAAAATCAGCATTCCTTGTGTCACTGAAATACAAAGGATTTGTATCCATAACACTTTTTAATAAGGCCTCTTTACGATTTATTAAGGATGCACATTCCTACTTTACATAAAGAGGACAAGGGTTTAGGCTGCTGCCTATTGATTTAAATAATAGTACGTGACGGGATAATTATGTAAAATCCATTCTATTTTCTTAGAGGATGGGCTGGCAGCCTTGGTATTCATAGAGCTTTTAACATTTACAGAGTTAGACGTATAATAGCCCACCTACATTCCTAAATACTTCTCACGACGTTCTACATTACCAATAGTAAAAAAAAAAAAAAAAAAAAAAATCCCCAAAAACAACATAAAAGGCCAAAAGGAAGATATAACTAGCAGACGCACCACCACAAAATCATGCGAACATCATACGTCGAGAGACGCTGATTGACATTAATTAATTAGTTAAGTATTTAATTAGCAACTAAGCATTTTTTGAATCTTTCCAAATCCTTTATTTAATATATAAGCTTTTGAATAAAATTTTAACTCAAATCCTAAAATCGATAATTAATTAGAATCACCTAACAATAATAATTAACAATTTAAATTTATTATTTACAATTACAAGCACTTTTCTGTTACTTACAAATGAAAGTAATTTAGTTGTATTATTTGTGGGATGTTTCGTCTCTGTCTAGGTTCTAAATCAAGGTTGTATCTTTAAAAATACTGAATAGAAGAATAACAAAAAAAATAATTACTATATTCGTATTTTTCTATATATATATATTGAAAAAATAATTCGTTTATTTTTCTGAATATATTGAAAAAATAATTAGTTAACACATTTACTATTTATAATGTTATATATTTTTTTCAATTTCATATTGAACAAAAAGTCAAGTCCACTGGGCTCAGTTGTTGATGTCCAACAATTAGATGATGTGATCAGCACTCATATCCAACTGCCAGAGTTTCCCCCAACCCATCGAAAGATCGAAAGCTCACTTTGCATGCTGGGTGTGCCTCAGCACATCTCCCTGATAGAACAGAGATAATAAATTTCCTATTATGGTATACCCGAACTCGAATTTGGACCCGAGAGTTGGAAGGTCGGTGCTTTATCCACTCAGCTAATCTTTTATCCTATTAATGACGATATCAGTAATGTACTATTGAAAATAAAATGGAAATATGGCATTTTCAATAAAAGAATCGAGAAAATGCAACATGTATCATAGGTATCACTCCACTATTTTGGGACAAATTTGCGTGGTATATTGCGGATCTTTGTAGATGCATTTATTTGATACATGATTAGGAGATTTGAGTATTTTACAAAGGATGTGGATTGGAAAGAGTAAGATTTTGATTTTTCAAATTAAAATAATGAACTGTTTATATTATTCTGAATTCCAAGCGTATGGAATATAAACTGAAACAGCTCTCAGTATCACCTTGCACTCTTGTAAGCTCTGCAGGAGTTAGTCCTGCCAGGATTTTGGAACAACGGAGGCAATGGCATACCATTGATTTTTAGATTTTAAAATATATACCGCTTGGAAGAAGACCGGCACAACTCGAGAATTTACGATTTTCCAATTTTTGAGTAATCACAATCTACGTTACGATTAATTTGTTGTTTTTCAAACAAAACTGTCTCAAGTCAAAAAATTTAGGTCTAAAATTATTTTTGGAAATAAAAATTACCTTATACAAGTTACCTCCAAGCGTATACTTGCAAGAAACTAGTTATACAATTGTGAGGAAACCTGTAATAATCAGTTGAAATTTGATGATAAAAACTTTAAACTCCCTTTTCTCAAAACTACAGCTTTCGGAGTTGTGCCGGTCTTGATTCAAGGTAGCGATATATATATATATATATATATATATATATATATATATATATATATATATATATAAATTTAAAAAAAAAGGAGGAAAATTATGTGACTTTAAAAGTGTTCTCTTTTTCCTTCGAACTAATAACACCCGACCTTCGAGTCAGTTATTCCACGGTCACCCCGCCTTCATCAAAACCTATTCAAGAGTTCCTTTTGAAGAACTGGATAAAGTTAGGAAGCCGAAGAAGAAGAACTGGGAAGAGACCTCGGATTGAAGAGCAGACAGACGGACAAGATGATTTACATGCATACCAGCGCCGAGTGCTAAACCCCTCCCACCATGGCCACTCCTAGGTCCTGAGTCGCATTCCTATCCCTACATAGCCTACCTCTTCTCTCTCACTATCGGCTCCCCTTCATCCCCCACTCTATATATCGTAATAACTATACCGATCATTATATCGAGATAATAACTTCATTATAAAAGCAATTGAAATGATATATAAAATAGGATTTTAAATAATTAAATATCTTTGCTTTGTCAGAATTAATAACGTGAATGTTTTCTCACCAAATATTCTTACGTCAAGTTATTTTAGACTTTCAGTTAGTTTTGATATGATCTGATTATGAAAATGCAGTAATGACAGATTTTCTTATAAGTGCAAATATTTTATCAAATCATGCGAACAGACACGCTGTTTATATGTGATTCTAATAAATTTAGAAATAAACATGCAATAAAAAAAGAGCGATAACATGTTTCCTCGAATAATGACGATAAGTAATTACTACTCATCATAAGTAATTGGTTGCAACTATTAAAAGTAATAGCTGACTTCTGACGACTTTTTTAAAGTTGAAGAAAACAATAACTTTTTTTCTTTTTTTTTTTTTAAACGATTACTCAGACTTATCAATAAATGACTTATTATTATTGCTAGATCCCACAGAACAATGACTTAAAATAAAAAAAAAATAAAAAAAAAATCAATATTTTATTCTATCAACATTAAATAGTAATAAAATAGTGACAATCAGTGAATGCAAAATACATAAATCATTTTGTTATACTTTAATTAATAGAATTTCCACCGTTCTGTAATGTAAATATACAAATATAAGTGGGATTCCTTTTATTTTTTTTTTTTATTGATTACGTTTATCTAATTTTACATATAACATCAGTTTTTAAAGTACAATCTACGCAAAGAAAAACGTCATAATTTAAAGAAGTATATTAATTTTATGTTGATTAACTTGTTTTTATGATTATTGGTATTATCGCTTCTTTAAAAAAAATTAGGATAAATTATTTTAAGGAAAATTTAAGGCCTAGGACAACAAAATTATTTTCATTTTATATTTCCGTTTATATTTTTTCATTTAATTGTTATAATCTTCAGTTGAATGTCAGTTGATTTATTTGATATTTACTTAATAAAAGATAATTTTAATTCACAATATTTTGGAACGTCATAGTAAGATAGTGTTAATAATAATCAGGAAATATAAATAACAGATTAATATAAATTTTTAAAGAGAGTACATCTAAAATTGAAAGTATGTACTTCTGGGTATATTTGGTACAACTTTTGTTAGGGAATGGGTGGGGAATACAGTTATCTATTTTATTTACGGTTTGGGAAATTATTATACATGAATATAGCTTTTTCTTTAGAATAATTTTTTCCAGAAAATAAAAAATGTTAAGTAGATAATGTTAAATTTCCAACACAATCATGGGGTCTCATCACAACAAGTTCACGTTGTTTTTGCAGTAACGGGCAGGGGTCCCCGAATAAGGCCACCCTGTTAATATGTGTTTGAGCAGGCACGCGCGAAAATCACTCTGTAATAATAATGGCGTCGGTATGCGGTTCGAATTTGTCACAGCGCGTGGTTAGCTTGGCTAAATAGCCAGGTGATATTCCACTTATGGTTAGCCAACTCGCTATTGGATAGTTCCGCAATGATGGGGCTGGTACCCTGCTTCTTATGTAACTACTGTATAATTCATATTGGCGAACTCAAAGCTAAGTGCGGTCGTTTAAAAGTATATATTAATTCATTCCGATCAAGTCGCAGAGGAAATTAAAATGGATGGTATGGGGAAATGAGAATGTGCTACCAATTAAGGCGAAGTTCCGAGAACATATCTGATTGTATAACTCGGTCTCTTTGTTACTAAATTATTCAATAAAGAAACATTCGATATTTCACATGCTTTGAACACATTTTTTTTATGAATATCATTTATATAATGAATCTAAGATCCAAAAAGGTATGAAAGAAAATAGACCACCTTGTTAATGACGGATAGTTATGTAATGCAGATAAGGGATGGTGAACGAGTCGATCAGCACGCAAACATATTAAATTGACCGAAAAATAAAATTATATTTTATTTTATGTATTATTTTTAGAAGGTCCCTAGCCTGAGGCGAATTAGTCATAATGATGAATAAGGTGTTATGAAGTAAATATTTTTTTAAATGAACAGTAGATGTATTTTTATAGGCCTGAAAAATTAGCACTAGAAATTTCTAAGGAGCCTTTACGAGGAAAAACATTCATTGGTGAGTTTTTCTTCCAAAGAAAACCGTCATTGGTCAGGAAAATTCATTTTAGGTCACTATAAATTGTAGAAGAAAAAGAAAACATACAGTATAAATCAAATAAACCTTGTTGGGATATATAGATGGTTTAATGGAAAAATCATTAAGCTCTATAATGTAGGCATAGCTTGTTTATCATTTTTCATTCTCATTTTTGGTTCAAATAATAAACAAATTAAATATAATAATAAACATTAAATATGAGCAAAAAACAAATAAATATAATAAAATGTATCGCAAAGAGCAATAATGAGAATACGGTTAATAATTAGAATTTAAACAATTTTAGCTGATCTCTTTGAAAATTTGAATTTTCTGTTATTATCTAACACCAGCCATATAAAGTATGCCATCACCATGTGTGCGTTCAAGCTAGTTCGATAAGATAGTGAAGCAAAAATAAATTACCACTATGAAATCATATAATAAATAAACAACTAAAGTGTCTAAAAAAATAAAATAAACAAATAAAATTGCGCTGTATTTAAAAAAAAATATATAAAATTGGAAAACAAAATAATCATTAAGTATCTTTTGGTACCTATCACCGGAATTTTCAGCTTTGACATGAATAAAAATACAGGGGTAGAATTCAACTCCAACTTGGACTAAAAACAATTTAAACGACTTCATTTTATCTTTGTTAACAGTAGTTTTTCTTTCTGTTTTTGTTTTTTCTTTTTTGTCAATACAATTATATTTATTTATTTTTATTTTTTTACCAAAAGAACTTCTTCTATTTTTTCTCTTTACATTGTGTTATAATTGAGATTATTGTAAATATCAATTGACTGTTAATAATATCTTTAGCCAGACATTTTTTCTGTTTTCTTTTTTACTTGCACATTTTTGTTAAATAAAGTTTATTTTTCTATTCTTTTTTTCTATTTTATTCTATATTTTATAATAGTTTTTACAAGTTGTGAAGATTTCTCTGATTATTTTTAACGTTAACATAAGTAAAAAAAAAAATACTGAGAATTCGGGCTTTCTAAATATTTTTTTACAAGATTGAGCTTCCAGTCATTTTACATGCAGATTAAGCTCTGTCCTAATAAATGAATATTATGATTAACTATTATCCCTAAATCAAATAATTATAAATTATTTGATGATCAAGGAATGTGTAAATCAATAAAACTGATACTAAACTTATTACATAAGATCTGGTAATAACTGTCAATCGACTGAGTATAACTATTGTTAGGATAAAAATTGTGCGGTAGATTGGTAATTAGGTGGGTGAAATAAGAACATAGTGTTTAAAGGACTCTGTGGAGAAAGATTTACGGACAGGAATCACACTAGAATTTCGTTAATCTGGAATAATGTGACAAGGCTATTTTGGATAAGAAATTGTTTGATCAGTATATCAAGTTAATTAATCATTTTAAAAATTTGACGAATCTTTATTACAAATAACAATCCCCATATTCAGAGAGCTCATACCTCCTGGAGTACCCCAGCTTGGTAACAACTATTTTGAACCTTGAAATTCAGTTTTAGTTTTAGATGGTAAGATCGATCCAAAATGAAAGGTGAGCCCCATCACCTAAGTAATAATTAGAAACTGTGAAAAATTAATAAAAGATGAAGATGCAAAATCCTTAAAATGCATATCTGCAGAAAAAGGAAAATCTCCAGCCAATATAGTGTTCCGAAGCGTAATAAGGGGATATATATATTTTAAAAAAAAAACAAAGGATCAAGTTTTTCATTGTATTTTATCATAATAATATTATTTACAATAAAATTATTTTTCTGAAAAGTATTTAACTTTCAATTTATTTATAATATGTAATCAGAAATTTTTGTTTACAACTTTCGCTCTTTCAGTCGCCTCAATGCTAAGCCATCGTTTTACTTTAAATACATCGGCAGATGTAACTTATGTACACTGTTCTATGAAATGTAAAGCAACCAGAAAATTAACTGTATGTCACTGGCAAGAAGATAGTTGAAAAAAACAAACGTTCCGCTTATAAGCGGAGTTTGACTGTAGGTAACGAATTTCAGAAAGAGTTAGCATGAATAATGGAGGTTTCGCTAAACTATATATTATTTTCAATAATGGAATAAGATATTTATAGTTTTGTTTTATTTATACAGTTTTGTATATCTTTATAAATATTCCTCATGGCATGTTAAAAGCTGAATGATTTTCCCGGCGTACAAGAGGGCACGGACAACCTCTGAATACCAGCTGTGATGAAGTAGATAGGAGATGCCAGCATACAAACAAAAGGCCGAGAGAGTCCTATTATCCGTTTATATAACGACTGGATTCCAGCGCCCTCGGGTGAACGACCAAGTAAAAATTTTAGCTCCGAATTCTTACACGTTTGACTTTCTCTCTGTTGCCGTATATAATAGCTTTTTTTTTTTTTTTTTTTCGTGGCCCTGCTTGACGATTGAATGGCCGAGGAAAGCCGGGCACGCAGTGTCCCCTTCAGTCAACATAATGGCCATTTCCTTAGACCATTTCTCAGATAACTTTCCAATATATTTGGAATATGATTAAATTTTTCGTATTATATATTCTTTTCAATCGAGGCGAGATTAGCGAGAATCTTTCAATAAAACGAGGTTATGCTAAATAGACTTGTACTTTAAACGGTATACACTTAATCAAGTAACAAATATATAATAGAAAGGATCTAGATGTTTCTGTTGCATGAAGGAATTTCGGATTGTTTATGTAAAAGGATGGCTTGTTTCAAGCTCCGCAGTCCAAAATGCAAAATACTGAGACACATTAACATATATAGGCACAGACTTCCCATTTTGATTGAGGGTGATTGCCCTCCCTCCCCTAAGTCTCAGTAAGCATCAGCAATGAAATGGAGCCGATCAGTTGAGTTTACTCTACAGTCTGTTAACACTTCTAGGCACTATTTGTTCTTGGAATCATTTACTGCTTAAATTATTCGTTCATGTCGATTATTTGTTAGTGATTTTATTTTACTTTTTAAATATGTTAACATAAAATTATTGGGAAGGCGAAATGATACTATCCTCCCCTCCTCTTTTATTAATGAGAGAGCCGGTCGCAGTTTTCGTCCTCCTTCCCCCTAGATCTGCCATAATATAATTTTAACTGAATTTTCTTCGTCGTCTCTCGGAGTTTTCAGGAATTTTTTGGAGACACAAATTTATAAAATTACTGTTATGGTTGAATGTGGAGTTTATCGTTGAAGGACATAATTTTATTTTGGGGTAGATCTGAATTATGGAGAAACATTCAGGTCACAGCGTTGATAAGTCGATTCGACACGCCATAAGGTCTTACGAAGGAATTTGTTTTGAAGGGAATGGATAAGGAAAGGATTATATAGTCATATCAGAAGCCTAACACTAATAGATAGGCCAAGCCGTAGTTAAAACAGATTTTATATAGATATATTTTATAACATAAATAAACAATATTGCAGTGTAAACAATGCCGGTTTGGGTTAGTAAGGTGAGAAAGATTCTCTTGATTAAAACGTATGAAGATAAGTGAGGAGCTACTTGAATGAAAAAGTACCGTCCGGATTAAAACCCGAAGGCCGTGAGGAATTACGGATGGCTGACAAGGATTAAACTCTACAGCTAAGTTTGGAAGTTCTTGCCTCTCAAATGGATGTAGGTATCGCTTATCGTTTATTATCACACTATGGCATACTTAGATTGTCTTCGCAATTATAGATTCATCTTTTTTTTCTTCTAACAATTGGAGATAAAGTTCTTCGGTTTAGTGATAATCGTTAATATTAGTGTGTTTCACTAGAAACGATTTTCTTTTCCAATATTTAGAGTTAGGCCTGGGTGTATCGAAAAAAAAAGAAAACGGAAACTTTCTAACAGAAAACAGACCTGTAATACGTTGAACGGATATAAAATAAATTAATACAACAATCCGTCAATAACTTTTAATAAAAGGCTTGTTTCTATTGGTTTCTCCTCCCCAAAAAAGTAAACTTAAAATTATACATCATATTTTATTATACGTTAGTTATGTGCTTTATTTCCTTTCCTTTCTTTATTGTGTTTATATATAAAAGCTCATATCTTCATTTTTTCTATCAGAAACCTGGGGGACTATCTGAAGGTACAATGCATGAGATAATTACAAAAAAGAAGTTATTAAAGCTGAAAAGAGAGGGGAGCATACCAAAACTATGATTACAGGGTACGACAGGGATGAAGAAAAAAAAAAGGACGAAGAGGATGGAGAAAAAAAAATACAAAAAAGAGTGAAAGAATGCTTTAAATGGAGGTAGAAAGTAAAAAGTTTTAATCTTCGGAGACTAGGTATAGGAAGAGACTAATTTATAGCCGATGAAAAAGAAGATTTGAATTTAAGACTAGATTAGAACTGGTAGTAGCTTGGGTGATTAGGAGGAAGGATTTTATAATGAAAAGGAATTAAATACAATTGTAATTGGTGTGGCTACCGGGCACGGAATAGTAATAAGTTAGCTCTTGGATCAGAATAAAACATCTCAAACCGGTTCCCTCTTCTCTTTTAATTTATCTCTCTCGTCGTTTAGCCAGCCATTACCAGATCAACCAAACCAGGCACTTATGTGATAAACGCATTCCTGTCCATCTTACTCATCCCTGTCTCCTCTCTGTCCTTTCCTCTATTACCGATGACAGCAGTTTTGGGAGATAAAGATGAAATCTTATCGAATGCCTCATTCGTTTCACCTCTGTAATTCCGAAGGCATTTTATAGTTCTTCCCGTTGGACTCATTAAAAAAACAAAAACATAAATGACGTAGCACGATATCCCCATGACTTACGTTAAACCCGTCAAATCGATTAATTATGGGTAAATCCATTTTAAATTCATTGCTACTGCTGAATAGGTGAGCATCTATTTATTCTAACCAGGAGGCCGCGATGGCCGAGTACATTGAGGCGAAGGTCACTAAGAGGTGTGGGTTTGATTCCCACCTTGGTAAGTTAATATTTATTTTATGGTGGTTCCGCAAAATGAATCTTTACACACTTATTCATATTAGGCCAGGGCGGTAGTCTCAAGACCCTCTTGTCGGACTAGTTCCTTCTACCTACACCAGTAACACTATCCTCAATAACCAGAGTCTACTCCATTCCAGACTAAATCAGTTCAGAAATGGCAAAAGGAATCCAACCCGTATCTGCACGATTCAGAGAGACATCCGCAACTACACAGCACAGAACAATGTGAATAATAGCCATAGATAATTTATGTATATAAAAAAATACATATGAGTGAATTTCAATCTCATAATTTCAACAGAAAATAGGGATAAGCTTTATTAACTTCAATCAGTTCACTAAATATTTTTAATTAAAAAAAAGATACAAACTAATGGATAAAAACTTTCATAATTCCACTTAGTTGAACAAAAATTAATAGATGCGAATAATTCCCCATTGGATCCTTCGAAAATTGACCTTGGTATTTCATCCTGGAAACAATTCGAGTCGGGTAATTCTGAGAACGGAACTATTTAATTTAAACTAAAGGAAACCGAATAATCATGTTAATGAAATGATGAACTATAAATTATTAAGGAAAACAGCATCCCAGGGATGACTTTTTAATTTTTAGTTCAAGGAAAATTAGAAAATGGAAACAAATAGCATTTTTAATTTTTTGCGTTGATTAATTTTTATAGTAAATGTATTATTATTATTAAACAACACATTGCCATAAAAACGATTTAGAGAATAGTCTGGAATATATCAGTGATACTCTGCTTTTACCCTCTTCAAAAAACAAGAGATTAATGGAGAGTTGCAGATAAACAGTATTATAAACTATTAAAAAGGAAGTTCTATCAAAGTTTGGAACTTCGAGAAAAACTGAGTGAGATATACTTGTTACTTATTAATAGCATTGGAGAAAAATGTTCGTTGACGTCGATTGACTTGAAAATATTGCTCTGCATTAAAAATAAACATTGGTTAAGGCTGAAGTACCTTGAATCTTGGAAACGAGTTGTGTTAGTGAATGAATTATCTTCATTTCAGAAATTGTTCGCCGAGGAATTTTTATATTCAATAGGGCAATATGCTGTTGCTATGAGGTCATCGGCATGTAAAAGACCGTTAATTTCCTATCTCTAAAAAAACAAAAACAATGTCTGCCGAAAACTGAATGAGTCAACAATGGGCTGAGAATTGCACCCTGGAGATTGCCATCTACAGAGGTGGAGAATATTTATTGTTTGCCTTGATAATTATCATATAATTATTCGAGAATAGGTGTTTTGCTCTTACGGATTTCTAAAATTTGTTCCAGAGATAGACTGAACGCCTACTAAGCCGTAAGTGAAAATGAAAGAGGAACTTGCAAAAAGGACAAAGGACAAAGACAAAAAGGACAGTGTTTATACTCTATAAACACTTCGGGAAAGGTATTCAGCTTTTAAAAGTGACAACCATCGGCTTTAATTGATCATTTACTAAATGCTTAATACATAATATTATTCCAGGAATGAAATGGAATATTCACAATGATCTTAATAATTCTATGAGCTGATCATAATTCATTCGTCCCACAATTAGCAGCAAATTCTATAGAATTCCGCAGGTCCGTAATTTACACCCCTATAATTCTCCGAGGGATCTGAAATTCCATCAGATGTTTCATGGAATACTACATATCAGTAACTCCTCCGAAAGACACTTTTGGGTAATTCATTGAACTTCAACAAAACGAGAAAGATGAAACAAAGCCGATTGTTAGCAGACAAATGCCCAACAATTATTGCAACAATGGTTCAACTCCCACACTCCATCCAGGATGATGGCCATTACGAATCGACCAACGGGACACTGACCTACCTCTTTGGCTCTCAAATTCTTTTTAAATACCTCCTTTCAGTTTGTGAGTTCTGTTCAGTCATGGATATGTGTAGATATCCTATTAGCTACACAACTATAAACAGATTTTTTTTGGATATAATGCCGGTTAGGTTTTTTAACTATAAGATGTAAGTTACAAGGGCATTTTTGAGATGATAAACTTTGTTAAATATGGTTTTCTTATTTGGATCATCTCTTATTGAAGAAGATAACATCATATTTTTTTCTTTTTTAAATTGATATCGAAGTTCGGATGTTAATTCTTGAGTGTCACTTGTTCATTAATTTATTTTGTTCCTAAATTGATGAACAAGTGATATATATATAAATATATATAGCTTTAGCCAAGAATGCCAAAATGTTCTTATATTCATAAAACATGACAATTCTTCAAAAGATTGCATTTAAAATATTAAATCCAGCCTAACTGGAGGGCCTAAAACGTGAAATTTCAGGTATGTCTTATGTTCCAATCCCTATTAATTAATAAAATTCCCATAATTTAACCGCTAATTTAATTTAAGCATTATTATCATGGCATATAGAATGATTAATTATTCTTATTTATTTTTCTAAATTTGATTGCTTTATTTGAAAAAGTTAATATCTATTAATAAATTAATAAAAATTAAAAATATTAAATAAGCATTACATTCAATACCACACTGATTTGATATGAAGTTTGATTCAGATACTTTTCCAGTCAAACTGGACCATTTAAAGGAATCTCGTATCTTCACTTCCATCTACGTTTCCTGGGTTTTGAAATAATTATTTCAACTCTTTGTTCAACTACCGAAAATGTTTAAAGTGCAAGAAATGAAGAATAAAGAAAAAAAATCCAGATTCATTGTTTAATTTTTCTGGAAGATAAATAGCACGCTTCAAATTTTATTATATTTTATTCTTTCAATCTGAGGACGTTTCTGATTTTTTCTACATTGTCCATTTTCAAGTCAGACTTAATCTTACAGTCACACGTTTCAAATTTTCCATCGTATAATCAAGATTTATCGTCTTCTTATTAAAATTCATTATACCATTCTTCTTCCTATAATTGTATAATTTTTTTATTAGTAATTTTTAACTAGTCCACATTTAATAAAATTCCCTAGTTGTTGTATTTGTAATAAGTCCTCTGTTTATCCTAATTCACATAAATTTTTCATCATGATTTATGAATCTGAATAACAAAATCTACATATATTATTAAAGATGTGTAATAATTAGATCAATTGTTTATTTCTGTAATAGGCATAGTCAATAGCTATAAAATTGTAATTTGGTGCGGGCGCTTAGCTCTAATAACGTTTCATAGTATTTTCTTTATTTTTTAACACTTGAAACATTTCTGTTAATTATTTCTCTAAAAAGAAAAATCTTGAAAGTCTCCCAACTTACAAAATCTTAAGGCTGATTGAATTGGAATTTGCTTTTTATCTTACATTAGACGGTTTAATAGATTTTTTTTTTTTTTTGAATTTATGTTAAGAAATCGGAAATTCCAGAACACCATTTGACGTGTGAACGAGAGAGTAATATCTGAAATACAGAAAGGAAGGCTCTACGGGATGCCTTTCTAGAAAGCTTGGCCTGTTGGCATTCCAACCAGGACGGATTTCTAGAACTGAGCACACCGCCGCATCTTGCGCATTTTCTCTTTCATGGGCGCAAATGATGTTTCACTAGCATCACTGTCGAGAAATGTAAATTCCATTATGTTTAATGACTTGTAATTAAATAAAAACATATGAAACAAATAAATACACCATGGAAGGAATATGATTAAAGCGAAGAATTTAATTAAGTACATACATTAAATAACTGTGAAGCTCCTTCATATTATAAATACAGCGAAAATTTTATCAGTACTTGAAACTTATAGGATGTCGTTATGCAAAATCCATAAGTCTAATGACCTTCGATTGCTCTGAGACCTTTGATTATCCAGAGGGCAATAAACAGTAGACCCAATGTGACGATGGGTTACCCATTCCTTTGTTATGATAAATCTCATTATTGATAACCAATATACCAAATAACTATTAAAAAAATATAATAACAATACATAAATAAAAATTTAGAAAAACATAAACATTTCAAATAATGCTTGAACCAAGCCGAAACTACCGCATTAAGCCATGTAGAGGCCCACAGGCAATGCAAATCTCGTAGCCCTTAACTCAACTTCATCATACTCAATAGGAAAATAGCATTAAAATATTCAAATATTAAATCATGTTTTTCAAACTTTCCTATAAATAAAATATCTCTTCATATTTCTGCATTCATCTAAGTGTCTTCACAATTTATGTAGTAATTTTCTCAAAGATTTTTTCTTCAAAATCTATCTATAAAAGCATCGCACTCTTTTCTAAATTTGAAATTTAGAAAACATTAATACAATTGAGGGTCGTAATGACTGAATAAATTGAAAAATAAACGACTAGAAGTATAATACAAAATTTTATTGTCTATGATTCAACGAATCGAACGAGGCGTGGAATTCCTTTAGTATTCTTTCAAATGCGAAATTAAGTTGAAGTAATAAGTGCTGCCTAGCAAAATAACGAAAGTGCCTGGAGTTAATTTGAAATGGGCTCTGAAATTATAATGAAACATAGGCGGATCAAGACATGTTATGAATAATACGACTGCGAAAGAAGATGTAATAAGTAATATAAAAAAAACAAAAAACAAATATAGAGTTAAAACATTCATCCTAACATATACAGTGATTAAATATATCTATACAATGATCAATGTGACTTTACGAAAGTTCCATTGAAAAAGTGAAAATATTCTGGTTATATATAGAAGCAATTTTTTCCTAAAAACAGTATGACACTAGCTGATTAAAAAAATACTGAAGAGGGGGCAGTTCAAAATTAAATTGGAAACAAAAGTTACAAATAAAAACTACTGTAAAAATGTAAGGAAATCGTTAAAATATTAATGTAATCAGAACAAGGTAAAGCCGAGAGAAGATCTTACATCAGCTTAAGTATATAGAACCCTTAATTACTTGGTGGTATTTAATGAAATTCCTTAGCCATGGAATACCAAGAATAATCTTCACATCAAGGAGTGTTAATGAGTTTGTTAAGGTCCAAAACAAGGCCGATAATTGCATAGTTTTATTCATTATTCATTTCATCACATAAATATTAAAATATTATATTGTTGCGACAAAGTAAAGCATTGAATTGATCTAACATTACAGTTCGATAATAATCTCGAATGAAATCATTTTTAAAGTATGCAAGATTGGATTCATTAACAGATTTGACTGTTAAACAATAGAATAATTATAGATCAAGAACTCGATCTTCCATAACCGAGGTCGAAGATAAGTGCATTATCCTTCGTAATATAGAATCCCACTCGAACATTCTTCGAGGAATTTCGGCCAAGAGTTAATATTTTGATCTTTGCTGACTGCTATTTGATCATCACGTGCAGTTTAATATCCAACTACGATTCGATACTTTTTGCAGGATCTTATACCAGAGGGTTACTTCCTTGCAGAATTCCCTCAGCAACAAGTTGAATGAGAGAGGAAGGACGCCCAATGATGACCCGGATAAAAGAACAGGGATCTTCGATTATAGGCGTCCTTCCTAGGCCACAGCTACTAACCTCGATTCGGTTTGTCAGATTTCGGGTGTTTGATTATTGGTTCCGACTCCCAACAACTTGAATCTTTCGGCAAACATTTTCGCAACCAGTTTCGGCTTTCCTTGTCTTGGTCGCTCCGGTCATTAGAAATAGAAGATGCCACAATTTCTTTTAATAATCTCAATATAATTGCTGAAATGTAAGTCCATACAACCTTAACAGACCACGGTCTCTTAAATTTTCATTCATTTATTACGGAATAATCACCTAATGTTCTATGAAATATACTCCAACTAAAAGAGACGAACTATCGATGCAAATAACAAGTATGTATACTTAAAATATTAATTTTTAATAATGTACAGTGACACTATTCCGTGCCATTCTCAAGAGGGGAATTCTTGTCATCACTATAAACATTTATTGGCTGTACGCCTATTTATTTAATTCTTTTTTTTTTTTTTTTTTTTTGGAGTGGAGAATCAACTCCCGGAAATATCCGTAATTCGCCCAAATTATAATTTAAGAAATAAACAATCTAAAGACTCGAATAATCTGAATCGAAATCGTTATCAGAATCAACAATATATAAATACAAAGAATGAAACTTCATGCTTCGATAAATATAACCGATATTTATATAAACATATATTTTGGTATTAACGACTTCGTTTCAGCAGTGAATATGATAAAATTCTAGTTAACAACCTAGAAACTGTAATGAATCTAGCAGAGATGCATGGAGGCCAATTTTCACGGTCAGTGATTACGGCGCAAATAATGACTGCTATTCCAGAATCAACGCCGAAGCCACATTTATTAATTACTTTGTAAATATCTTATATTTTTTTGAAACGCAAAGATCCTAAATTATTTTATATTTTAGTCGAGGACTTATATATGCACTTTTATGTATACTAATCGGGGGTTGGAGTAACCATAGTTCAATTCTGGTTTAGTGGTCCATAGGCTTGTACGGGTTAGAAAAAACAGTACTATTGGCCATAAATCAAATCTGGCTGGATAAAAGTCAGAATTTAAGTTGATCGAAATACTTTAGGTTTATGTTTACTTAGTCTACCACACGTCAAGGCTTATCGGTTTCGGTTTGTTTTCATTCCTACCAACCCGTGGGGAGATGAAAATATCTGCGAAATCAGGATTACAAGGTACAGGAGAAACCAATTCTCTTCATCCCGATACTAAATAATAGTAATGAATAAGTTTATCAAGTTTGATATTTAGAATTACTGCCTCAAAAATCTTTTCTTTATTATAAGAAACTTATTGTAATGTGCGCAAAAGTAATTGCGTTTTTAATTTCATTATAATTGGAATACGCTTAAAAAAAAAAATCCAAATCAGTTTTTTTTTCGTCCTGGAAGTATATTACACCACTAAGTGTATATTTTCTTTTATTTACATTTTAGAGACTAAGCCCATTTTCGCCCACTTAAAACAATATTAAAAGAATGTTAATTAAAATGAAGTAGATAAAAAATTAATTAAATCGTTATTTGTTATATTTAACTAAGGAGAGTAAACCGTATAATACTGGTCGCATTGAATTCATTGTCAGAATTTACTACTTGAATTTACAATAGAATTTACTACTACTGTAAACACCAGACATTATTACTACCCTAGACAATTTTATTTTGATATTGTTTATTTAGTCCACATCTGGCATTTAATTTAATTCTTTAATAAACATTTCTCGAATAAAACATTTACTGCTTCAATTTAAAATCCATTCCCGCAATTCCAGTTCTCGGTCTCAAATTAATATACAGTGGTTACCGAAAACTTTTTAAATGTATTAATATTAGAAGCATAAGTATGTTAGTTTTTGTTTAAAGGCTTAAAAGTTACTCCATTATGATTTATTATGATTTCATTTTTTTTTTTTATTTATTTTACTCTCTAAGGCTATAAAATCCCCCACCTATTATTTAGTATTGCTATTCTAAATGGATTGAATGAATAAATAATTTATTATTATTATTAAAAATATATAAATAATTCACATTAAGCCTACCTAATAGAACTGACAATCCGAAAAGAGCGGTGTCTTGCATTCCCTGGGACTTCATGTAACTGCATAGCTCTGCGTAGAGATCCTTCGTGCGCGACTTGGGCTGTTGACAAACAAATTTACTAGTTTATCAATCATTGCTAATAATTCTGTAAAATTTGATTTTAAATCATGTATATATAGTTATGTAAATATAGTTTTTATAGAGATAATAACTAGCGTTTAGGTAATGAAAACAGCAATTGCTTCAAGAATTTTTCATTAAGCTATTGCAATTTTAAATTTGACTTTTTATAGAGTACTCGACAAAGAGGCAAACAAAACCATAAATCATTAATCATAATGACTGCAATTTAAAGCAAATCTTTTTGAGGTGATTTATGGCCTGGCAAATTCATTATAAGACATTACTTAAGACTCGAAAATTGATTTGGCATTTATTGTTAAACAATTATCGCCATACTTGTTGTGAAGACTTCATAGCGAAACATCATTAGAATGTAATGTAAAAAATTAATTATTTTCAGGGTCGTAATGTGGGTTTATAAGGCTTTATTGGGAAGATAATAGTACTTTTATGTTTATTAAAGGCATTGAAATAAAGATTTTCATGACCGATTTTAATTTTATTAATCCTAAACTTATCAATATGTCACAAATGGCACAGTTCTTTTAAGCTTAGGGCTAAAGTATTTTTAATTTATTATTTTTCTATAATTAATAAACAACATTTTTTATTCCTTACACTGCGCCAGTAAATTCATTGATAATCATTATAGTTTCTATTGAAAAATGTTAATTTAAAAAAAAAGAAGGAATATTTTTGAAGTAATCTGATGTATGTGCAATGCAACAAAATCTGAATTGTCATTCTTTTTTAAAAAGTAACTATAATAATGGAAAAAATAGAATTTTTTCATAATCGTGTTGAATATTTATCAGTATTTGAAAATAGCGCCAGCACATAATTTTCAATACTTGAAAGATGGATGGCTTACCTCAACTAAAAAGTATAGTGGTCCTCCAACAAGAAGATGAACTTTTAAGAACCTTGTGCAGGGCTGTGGCGTCCCTTGAGGTATGGAGTGGAATGGTCCGGTAGATCCTACTCGCATGCTGCATCCTGATGCCCCCTACATACCAGCCTCCACTCTGAAAAAATAACAATACAGCTCCTATAAAAGTCTAAATGGAAGTAATACATGTTAGTTAATTATATGCAAAGAAAGGAAAGATATAAGTTGAACTAATTTAATTCAGTAGTACAACCTTGGCCGGAGTACTTCAAGGATCACTTACTGCGCCCTACTATGCCCAACATAAATCCTAGAGTACCCTTCACCCATGACAATCTGACCCTGACTTGTATTCGGGCGACGCAGGGATCATAATAGATACCGAAATCCTGTGTATTTCTCACTTCTTACATTAAATGAGAGTATTTAAATCATTATTATAAAACAATGATTCTTTAACAACCGGCAAACTCTTATATTTTTTTATTTATTATCTCAGATGAAAAAGATCATTTTCCAAACCATTCTGCCGGCAAGGAATTCTGTCTCCTCTGTAATTACAAAAAAAAAAAAAATTAATTAAAGTAACAGATCTAGATTTAAAGATTTTCCAATGTCCAATCTTGTATAGTTAAAAAAATCGAGTTTAGGAGAAAAAAATAATGACATGATTAATGTAAAAAAAAAAAGTAATAATAATAAAATTTGGTTGCATCTCGACAAGAACAGATACAGCTATATCTAATACAGTTCATCAACATATCAGAACTAAAAAAGTAGCAAGATCCGCTTATAATCCATTATAATTAATGTCATCATCATACAGGAGATTGTTCTTTCAGTCTACATTTTCTCGTAAGATTGTGTTTTTTCAAAAATAATTTTCAAAGAATCGGGTAGAAAAATAGAAGAAAAAAAAATTACTTGAACGAAATTTTGGAAACACAAATAAATCATAACGAAATCCACAATAACAGATTTCTCGACTAATCAAAAGTATTTATTAAGTTCCTTCGAAGTTTATTTTAGATTGACCTCATTAATAAAATAAAATTTGAATACATATTGAAAAATATTAAACTTGTACATAGAAACAAACAATTGATATCATCAATCTTTCGGTGGTTTTAGGTTTGTGTTTCGCAATACAGATGCCTCACTGGTGAGGAAATCGGGTGTCGAAACGGACAGAGAACTTCAAAGAATATGTCTGAGCAGCCCACGAACAAAACTCAGTTTAAGAGATCATCTGAACTGTAAGTAAAACCTCCATTCTTATTAAAAATCCTGAATAGTAATAGATATTACAGAAGAATGTAATACATGTACTTTGAACCATATCACTTGGGGTTTTAAATAAAAAACTAAGGTTTTTTTACTTTTCTTGAGAATAAAAATCGGCGAACTATTTTAAGGAAATTTCATCAGTGTGTCTGCAAGGACAGAACGATCGTTTGAAGTAATTATATTTTTTCATAGCATTGGAAGGCGTCCTAAAAAGTAACGACTTTCCTTTTAATCAATAAAAGTTTTGCTGGAAACAATGCTTTAAAAAGCTATGATGGTAAAAAAAATAAAGAATTCAATCAGCATAGTTAATTGTATTTTTGTATATTTCATCAATGTCCGTGTAAAAGTTTCATTATTATAAAGGATAAAGGATTTTTGTCTCATGAGATTAAAAGACGATGACTTTCCTTCGAAAACTCATTACCACCTTGCATGCTTATCATGTAAAAGGAGAAAATAATTCTGGGATGGAAGGTTGAACAAAGAACATTCTAGGGTCAGCTACCTTCTGAGAATGTGGGTAGAATACCAAACCTTCCAATATATCGGCAAATTACCTGATACGAGGGTTCTTCTGTTATTAACATATTTTGGTGTATTATAGTTATTTATTTGTTTATTTCAATGCATGGATTGGAAATATCACAATTTCATCTCAAACGCATACTTTACAAAACATTGTCAATACTAATATTCATTCCTGGCCGAACCTCAATGTAAAATGAGACAAGTCTTTATTTATGTAGTTATTCTTAAAAAAATAAAGAGTTTTTTTACCTACTAAGAAATAAGCGAATATACTACAACTTTACAATACAGCCGCCTTATCAGTAGCGGTTGCCGCACTACCGCTCTCAAGCGCCATTCGTGCTAACTAACTGTTTTCTATTTAATTCTAAAATTCGTATCCATTTGAATAATTAAAATTATTGATCTATTACTGTACGTAGTTAAGGATACGAAATGTATTGTCCTCGTCGAAGTTTCGAGAATGAGGTTGAAAACTGCGTGATTTTCTTTAAACTAAAATTAGTAATTCAGTTATTCCTTTTAATAGCGAAACATTTACATAAACTTACAATAAATGACACAATGAGATTTATTTTGGCCTATAAAAAATATATCTTCAAAGAAATCCACATAGAACTAAGAACTAAATATTATAAAACAAAAAAAACGAGTGCTAAGATACCGATCAATTATTACTGGCCTTGTGAGTTGAGCAATTCCTTGAAGTATACTACATCCTAAATACCTTAGCCATAATGCAATCTTGGCGAGGCTGAGCTCACAGTAAATTTCCAGGTACCTGGTACACAGAAGAGCGGAAGGTGCCGGGTGTTCCGTGGAGGGCCGCATGATGAGGCATATTAATGGAGGGGCCATTCTTCGGTGATGACGTTGGAATGTTCAGAGGGTCAAGGAAAACTGCCCGTTGTGGAAAAAAAATACCAGTTTTATTCGGTTCTCTGCTGTAATTGCATACTTAGGAAATTTGTAACATACTGTATCAACTAGTCAGAAGTAATGAAAAAAAAAATTTACCCCCAATAAATAAGATACATGGAGCATTTTTGGAAATAGTATGGGGTAAGATGTGCTAACGGATCTGAGTGGTACTCAAATTTATCTGGTGAAGAATTATATAAATTTTCGGCCAATCTATTTACATAGAAAATATAGAGGTCTAAGGTCTAGGCTGAAACTAAGATTTTTGCCAGGAGGGGCAAGCTTAATTTTGCCGCCCCTTCATTCACCCTCCTCCCCCTCAATAAAAGTCAACGTTATATTACAGTATTTTAGGTATTATAGTTCGAAATAAGCATCATAATTTCTGAATTAAGATTAAAACAATCAAATATTTTTTGTTTAGCATAAAAATGAAATTTCCTTCGAATTTTGCCGATCTCTAAATTCTGCCGCCCGGGGCAAGGGCCCTCTTTGCCTCTCCCTAATTCCCCAGCCCTGCCAATAGCTCAATGCCACAATTCGAAATATAGATAATAGTTATGTAGATTAGCCCTTTGTAAAGTTTTAGGATATTAGAGCGTTTGTCGAGTCTTCTACGAGAGTTCCATGTGAGTCGTTTTGTCAATATGAAATCCAAGATAATAGATCTCCTCTAAAGTAATTAGTGAAAAATCGCTAAATGTTTCAATATAGCGAACTGTAGTAGGTAAATGTGTAAAACCGTTTTCTTGGGATTCATCATGATTCTCTAATTTCGAAACAATTCTTCGTGGTTGAGAAATTGGAATGCAATAAATGGATTATTGTAGACTTATAAAACGCGTGTGCCCCAGTATCATTATGGTTCTGAGATGAGTGTTAGGGTGAGTTGGGAAATCGACTGTATAAACAGTGTAGAAGATTGGACCCAAGATCACTGCCTTGAGGACCCCCTCCCCATCCCTTCTTCCCCAAAGTGATGAAAGAGAGAGAAGAATGCAAACGGAATTACGATTAACTTTGAATATTCTATTTTGATACATGAACGAACGGTGTAGAAAAACAACTTCGATTCTTTAATAAAATATTTCTAACCTTCAAATGATTGAACTTTCCTCCAAATAGCAAGAGCGATAAAGATAATTCGATCGGTTTAAATTTTGGATAAACCTTCACTACCTTCTATCATATTTTTTTTTTTAATTGATGTAATTTTGAGTTCCAGCCACATAAGCAAGGGAATTTATGAGATTTTTTCCATTGTTCATAATTTATTATATAGCTCCAATCTAAGGATAATAAATCAACAAAGAGGAGGCTTTAACGATCAGCAATCCTAAAACAAGGTATCATAATATTGCTATAGCAATTTTGGAAACTTCTTGTTTCCTACCATTAAGATTTATTAGTGAATGTCATGAACTGCTTGTTGCAACTACATTTCTTCTCACGGATGGCGTTTGAATTGTGTTAAAATATTTTAGGTATTAAAAATAAGTAAGAATTTATCTAATCTAAAGGTGTGCATTAGGAACAATTAACGTTGCTACCTTATCTAAATCACTTAATATTATCTAGTGTGAATTCCTTTTAAGTTTCGTCACACAGAATACAACAGCTGTGTCTGAATTTTCATTTCACCGGTCCGTATTTAATATTTCGAAACTTTTGAAGTTCACGCAAGTGATAATATAAATATTAATTAATTAAGATTCAATATTAGTGGCTATTGAAGCCAATAAATATATAGACGACACCATACATAAAATATGGTCTTATTATCATTTAATCTAGTTTCTATTAAAATAATTATCTTCTGTTTTTTAAAACAAACTTTAATAAGATTTCACAATCATAAAAATAGATTTTAAAGAAAAAAAATAGGGAAATTATTTTTTAAATTATAATCCAATGTTAATTATTGCATGGTTATTAGTAGTAAGGAGGATCGTCTCACAAATTATTTTTTACAATGGGCCTCCCAGATTTTTGTATTTATTTATTTATTAACAATTTTGGGCTCTTCAACCACTTGGGTTATTTTTGCCCTGCACTAACTGTAGACATTGGCAACTTTAAAAATTTAAGTTCAACAGCAAAATGCCATACAATTTAGAAATAAAATGAAATTAAAAATAATTTTTTTATAAAGAGATGATGTTATGAAACTAGGTACAATCAGTTTCGGGCAGACAACTGAAAACGGGGGGGAAAAAAAACTAAAACCGAAAATAAAGACTGTAAGTTGTCTTAAAATAAGGTTAAGATATGCCAGGAAATATGAAAAAAAACAAAAAAAAAATTTTTTTCAAGCTAACTAAGGAAAACAGTTAGTACCTTGATAATTTTAAGTTGAATAATTTAATGGTAAAGTGGATAATGAGTCAGATTTGGAAAAAATCAGTTATGTTAATCGGTTTTTTCAAGCTCAACAAATTTGCCTATCTAATAAGGAAAGATGCTTCCGAATATAGATTTTTAATAATTGAGAGAGTCAGAAGCCAAAGGGTCCATGTAATAAAATGGAAATATTGAGTTGTTTAAATTTAAAGTATTTTTTCCAAAAATAAAAAAACAAAAACAAATCTAGTATGTACCGTGAAATGCGTAACGTTTTTTAATCTGAGATTGTTTATTATTCAGAGATAAAATAAATACGCATTTTGCGGTACTCATTTTTTTGTGCGTTAATTACTTTAAATGAAAATAACTTAATATTTACATTTTATCACTTAAATCCCTTGGCTTCTGAACACATAAATTTAAAAAACGACACTTGAGGATGTCCGAAAAACATTGAACAGAGCTCCAATACATAAATGTTATTCATAAAGAAATTTGAGATGAGCTTAGGTAAAAAAAAAAAAATTACCTTTTACCAATTTTATTTGATTTAGAATTGGAATAAATTAGAATAGGTAATTAATTCGTTTGATGATTTACTCTATCCGATAATTTAACTATTCTGGACTATACCGATGAACTGATTCATGAGAAGAATTGCTTCGTTCTTCAATTTAATTATATTTAACAAATTTAACTGTTAACAATGGCGTTGATTGGTCTTGGTAATGTCTTGGCAATGGTTCTCGAAATAAATACAGATAAAACGTAATATCGGTAGTGGTCGAAAATGCTATAATGGATAAAACAGTCTGAATGTTTTGAAGTATCTAGATTATTTAATAAATAAAAACTACGAAATTCAAGACATACAAATATGGTGAAATGGTTAGTTATTGCTAACCCAAATAATTATTATAGGAACGTTAAGTGTTCTCAATCCACTTCTGTCAAACTTGCGTGAATCTCCACAGATTTTCCAAGCGATCAACAGAGATACGAATTGAATTTACTTCACCACCATATATTCATTGTTTAATAGATTCATATATAATTTTTACTTGATACAATTATAGTGTTATGACATATTTATGGAATATTAAAATAATTGGTTGTTAGAATGTATTGTTTTTCAATAAAGCTTCGTCAAATTGCCTGCCCATTATACTAAGCATTTGAGAAAAAAAAAAAAAAAAAAAAAAAGAATGAGAGAAACTCCTATTTTACCATAAGTGCCTCAAGCGAGGACCGCGTGATGTATGTGACAGGTTACATTTTACGGTACTAAAAGTTTCAAAATCCGACAAGGGGGAGAGAAGGACCAGTTGACAGCTAACAAAGATCATTAGTGAATGCTTCTTTCAAAATTATGATTTACACACACTTAAAACCGGTAGGGTATAATTGCCGAATGCCACGGAACGGCGACACGGAAGATTGAAGGAAACATTAAAAACCGAAATAAAACCTGAAATGGCACGAGGAGTCTGAAGGCAGTATTTCAGTCAGACTGAGTGTACAAAAAATGATATTAAAGGCATCAATGACAGCACTCAAAATAAAATATGCAATATCATCGAATGGCTACTGATGAGTTATGTTCCAAGAGGCGTTCTGTATATTGTTTACGATTTACCATTCACCATGTGGTTTATGGGAAGAAGTAATTTTTTATAGTTTGGTTGGCAAAGAACTCCTCCATTTTCCCCTTTTAGGATATTGCAACTTTCACATAGTTATTGCAAATACAATTTATCAACTGCAGAATTTAATTAATTGCGAGATATTCAAACGAACATTTCATGATTTACCACTTAGCTTTCTTGAAATACTATTAAATTATAACTAATATTTTAATTCATTCAGTAAAATTCATATTTCGTGAACTATTCTATGATGAATAGAGTATTATTTGGAGCATTATGTTTTAATTTAGCTAAATCTTAGCTTAAAAATTAAACACTAATGCATTGTTTCTTGGAATTTTATAATATTTTTTAGAAAAAATTGAAATTATTGGATGCTCAAAAACAAAAGAAACTGCATATTTATCAACGAATATGTATACAATTTAGGTATTCTGAACATTAAAAAACAATCCAAATTGAGAAAAAAAAAAAAAGATATGAATATGAAAGTATTCGAATAAAAAACATTAAATTAAAAAAGTTTATTTATATATTATTTTGTTATGAATGAAATAATGATTTATTATTTTAAATGTAACTGGTAGTAGTATCTGTTATGATTAAATTTAATACAATCCTAGGGGAGAGGGATGGTAAATGTTCGAGAGAATACTTTTTATAACATATACAGATATAAAGACGGATGTAACTCAAAGCAGCGCAAAAAAGCTTCTCTATACAACTATGAAGGCAACTGAAGTCAGAAAAAGCTAAGGTCGTAGAGTAAAAGCCAGATAGATAGAATAATTGAAGGTAGCACAGAACTACTCCCAAAGATAGATCTACAAAGCGAGTGAAAACAATATAAAGGAAAATGGATCAAGATGAGTTTAACGAAGTCAATTTATCATCACAATGGTACAGGTCACTTTAGTTTTCCTCTAAGTAACCATGGAGATAGGGCTTCGATTTATTCTTGGTGCTCCTGATTATTTCTGAATGGATTAGGCCAGTGCTGGGTGTTCATTCAGCTTCATTAGAATAACCGAGTAGATATTTAAACAAGAAAGTTACTAGTGACATTGTATGTTGGACCATTATAACGCAGAACAACCCAAGATCTCATCTCCATCAACAGAATAAATTTCTTTCACTTTTTTTCAACAATAGAACAGGCTTGACTGTCCTGTCCAGAAGTAATAGAATCAAATCAGGAAGTAAAAAAACATCACTTACTTGTTAACAAATAGTTGATAAATTCTAGTTTATTTCGACTTTCAAATGACTTACTTGCACTGAAATTAACTACTTGCAAGGAATGAGTTTCATTTTTTAAAGATACTCTAATTTTAGAAGACATTTTATTTAATTATTTAATGTAAAGGATGGTTTGATTTTCTCAAGGGAAATAAAAGCGGTATTTATTTACCGTCAGGGAGCCGTAATTGAGACTATAGGCGAAAGAAGGGCACATGCTCGACAAGAGAGTTTTGTGAGAGGAGCTGGCAAAGGTTCTCCACACAGAATTTCTATGCTGGCCAACACCTCCCACCGGCATTTCACTATGTTAACCAGCTATTTCTAAACCAGTACTGAAAATTTACAGCACAGAGATTCACGTGATTCCAATATGCTTAAGGAAACATAATAATTACTTATATACCCTTTTTATGGAGACCGCCATTTCCAAGAGCCCTTCATACATAGAACGGTTTATTGACCTCGTATTAAACATTTATTCGTCCATTAAAGCATAGTTAGCAGTTAACATTTGATATAAAGCGAAATAATTGATTTAAAAAGTAATACATATGTCTTTGTTAGAAAAGGAAAAAAAAATACATCTCACGTTCAAAAAATAAATATAAACTCGAGTTGAATAAAATATATTTGCGCTTCGGAATCTCTAAAAAAAAAAAAAATAAAGGCAGGCACTTGAAGTATAGCAAAAAGTTTAAATAATATTAAAGGTTTCTAATATCACAGTATAATTTTTTTACTAATAAAGCCTACTTGAGGAAATGTTATAAGTGGCCAGATGTATTTGGTAAAATTAGAAATTGATAAATTATTTGCCACTTCTATAAATTTGTTTTTATTGAAACATAGTTTCAAAAAATCAAAAATCAGCAATTCAAAATATAGTTTGATATTATTACACATCTTAAATTAAGTGTAATATAAATTAAGTGAAATATGTATAATAATACCAGAATGTATTTTGAATTGCTGATTTTTGAATTTTTTTGTGTTTTTAGAACTTAAGATGAATGTATAACATTCGAAACTAGTTTTCATTAAATGAAAAAAAAATATAGAAGTGGCAAATAATTTATCAATCCCTAATTAGATTGAGCCTTCTTTACCATCATGCGGACGTCAACTGGTTTGGAAAAAATTGTTAGCACATACGTTCATGTTAAAAAATATGTATTGATAAAAATCAGAGGATCTTCCTCCTCTCATTTTTCATTTATCAGCTCATCCTCCTACCTATATCATATCCTTAGAACTCCTACATACAGGATCAGAGGGCTAATACCCTTCGCTCACTGATCGTTTGTAACAACACATTTGATAGTCCTGTCTCAACAATCTCCTACCGAAACCCATTGCTCGAGGTCTTCTGATACTCTTCTGATACCTCCTATCACCTTCACCTCAACAATTACTGACTACATTTACACCTAGACAAAAACAGTCGTACTGGCTTCATTTATTTATTGATTGGAATAAAATTTTGAAGGGCAATTCTTGATATCACAACAGAAAACAACAAAGCGGTTAACCGCAAATATGGACTTAAAAGCCCCTTTATAGCCTCAATTCATATATTTTATCGGTTTCAGCTTCTATGAAAAATGGCAATGGCGAATTGAAAGAGCAAAATAATGTTCTGTTAAATTATACTTTGATGAGCAAATTGATAATATATCGTCCACCTTTTGTTTATTATCCTCATCTATTAGACAAACCATCTACTAAGTACTAATGAAACCTTTATGGTTATGCGGTATAGAGCCATAGGGTTCCAATCCAAAGCATTGGTAAAAATATTGTGTGACTTGTGAAGTACTTCACAAGTACTTGGTCATGCTAACAGTTTCAGATAATGTCACATAATATTACAAACATTTCCACAACAGACTAACTTACAACCTTAACCCCTTGGCATAAGTACTTAGATCCCCGACAAGGCCAAACATCCCATCCCGAGGCGATGGCCTAGGCAAAAATACTTTGCAAATGACAAGTTACTATACTGTCGTAACATATTTATATTTATATATATATATATATATATATAAATAACCTTATATTTTTAAAAATATTTAAAAAATGCATCATCTAAATTATTTAAATTCCATCTTAATTGAAATAGAAATAGTTTGTAGAATACAAAAATATTTTATTTATTATTCTTAAGATTATTTCAAAAACATGAAAATATCAGCCAGTGCTGTTACCTTTTATTTAGGAAATGTGCAAGCAAAGTAGAAGATGGTTATCTTCGTAGAAGATGGTTATGGTCGTTAGTATACTGTACCAACTTTTTTCGATATTTCTTAAATTTTAAACCGAATAGGACAAAATTTAATCATTTCAAAAAAGAATCCTCAAGCAAACCGTTTGCCAGTGAAACTTTTCATTGGAAACTTAGAACTGGAGCAAGGAAAAGCTTTTAAAGACGAAATAAGTCGTGAAAGGCTGGTTGTAGATAAGAAGCTTTTTACAGCCCAGCGAAAGAGCGTTCTATATAATTTTCTCGTATTTTCCCTTTAAACTCTTTATCGAAAACTATTTTAATTCTATCAATTGTTAGAGAAAATAACAGTTCATTCCCTTCACCATTTTTTTTTTAATAGCTATTATTTATAAATTATCTAGTCAATGACTTGGAAAGATACGGCTCGTTGAGCAGAAATGAAAAATTTATTTCCACTTGCATTATTTCTGGATATACTATCACTATGATTTTTTTTTTTTTTTTTTTTTTTTTTTACATTACTTGGTATCAGTATGGAGTTTTTTGAGAAAAAATTATGAAATCTAGCTCGAATGTTCCAGAAATGAACCTATTATATTATAATAACACACACACACATACATATATATATATATATATATATATATATATATATAACTTAAGAGCTTCGACGCACGAAACATAAAAAAAAAGAGGAAATGGGGAGAGAAAGTACTCACAGGAAGGCTGGTTAAACACTAACTTTATTCAGATTCTAATCCTCTATATATACAATTTACAATGTTTATAATGCTGGTTTGGAATTAGTGACTATACTAATGTAAGTCCCAACTTAACTCCCCCCTGCCAGTTTACGAACATCCTCGTAAACTCAAAACAAAACAAACAATAACAAAAACAAAAAACCTAACTGCAAACAAAAGTAAATAACCAAAAATTACAACTTAACCTATATATAAAAATTAACATAATACTAACTTAATCTACTTCACATAGTATACAAAATATAACCTAAGGCATTTCCTCAAAACTCTATATACAAAAACTAAAATACATGTTTTTCTTCCAGAAAACGTATAATACAAATAAATACACTTTTATGGTCTGGGTTCCCCTACTGGAACCTTAAGTTGCTCGATATGTACAGTCCTCCGTTTCCTGGGCTCCTCCAGACTCTGAATAGTGACGAGATTGTGCTCCCTAATCGTAATCACTTTGAATGGGCCCTCATACCTCAGAACTTCCTTTGCGCGATTCGACATAATTTTCCTGTAAACGATAGTGCCTATTTTCATATTACCCATAATATCCTTTACACCCTCGTTCTCCCGCGCTACTCTCTTACTCTTTTCCGCTACCATTCGCCCATGCGCTTTCCCCCACATTCTCTCGATTTCTACTCTATTCACGGCTAGTTTTTCCGCCATGTCCTCATCCACGGTCGTATCTCGCTCGTCCCTCCTTCGTGCGCGTAAACCAAAAAGGGCCTCGAAAGGGGAAAACCCAGTAGCCATATGTATAGAATGGTTATACGCTGCTATGGCTCGGGGCATCGCCTCGTCTGCTTCCAACCCCTTGTCTGCGTGGAATACTCGGAGATGTTCACCCAGGGTATTATGGAGCCGTTCGATCCCCCCCCTACTTTTGGGATGTCCGGCCGTATTCCAGTGCCACGAAATTCCTAGCCTTTTCGTCTCTTGTCGTAACTGGGCGTTGTCGAATTCCCTGCCCCCGTCCGAGGAGATCGTATCTGGCACCCCATAAAACTGGAACCATGTTTGGAGGGCGCTGCAAACCGCTGCCGCCGATTTTTCCTTCACGGGGTGGGCCATCGCTATCTTGCTAAAGGTGTCCACTACTGTCACCCATTTAAACCCTCTCCACGTAAAGGTATCAACTTGGAGGTCCGTTAACGGTACCGTAGGTGTCCTCGTCTCTGTTTGTAGTCCTACGGGGGGGTGCCGGTCATACTTAGCCGTGTGGCAAATGTGGCAGCTCCTCATTACCTCTTCTACCGTTTTTCGCATCCCTACCCAATAATACCTTCTTTTCAAGGCCGCCAACGTCTCGTTGATTCCTCGGTGGTTTGTCTTCCCTTGATGGTATGCAATCGTTACCTCTTTTTGCTGCTCGTGATCGCGAATAGTCTCCGCGATAGAGCGACAACGAATAAAAGTCCTGTCTATCCCTATTTTTTCAGTCCTCCATAAGACACGGATCTTTTCCCACACCGCCGCGTTGCCGACATATAAATAATGGGTCGCGCCTACCTTGGATGCGTCCTTTAATACTCGGCAGATTTGCTCCTCCTTGACTCCCGGTTGGGACCAAATAGTGACGATGTTATGCCTATCATATTTGGAGAAGTCCATTTTTACCAGCCCCGTAGTCCTTGTTTTCCAGATGACCTGTCGAGTCTTGTCGTTAACTATCTCGTCAAGTTCCTCCATCTCTGCTGGTCTCTCGTCCCCTGACTCGTCATCCGAGGGGTCCCCATTGCTTTGGCGGTCAGCCCCGCGTTCTCCTTCCCCGTCTGGCGTCCATTCCCGCACGAACCTTTGTAGGTCCCCCGATGCTTCACCCACCTCTGTCTCCATCATGTTTACCTGTAACGCGCGAGATAACCAGTCAGCTACGACATTCTCCTTTCCCGGTTTGTACACTACTTCGAGATTGTACTGACTCAGAATCTCCTTCCACCGTGTGACTCTCGCCGAGGACTCTTTCAAATTGCCCACCCACAACAGAGGACGATGATCTGTGTGCACTTTAAACCTTCTTCCGAATACATATGGCCGAAAGTGTTGCACTGCCCATACAACCCCTAACAATTCTCGTTCAAGTGCGCTATACCGGGACTCCGCGTCCGTAAGCCTCCTGCTCGCATATGCCACGGGCCTTTCCTCCCTCTCGCCTTCCTGCGATAAAACCGCCCCCAGTGCATATTCACTGGCATCCGTAGTGATTGAAAATGGTCTGGAAAAATCTGGGAATGCGAGGACTGGTTCCGTTTGTAACCGTAACATACACTTCCTGATATTCGCCTCGATCTCTGGCGTAATCTTAACCGTGCGTCCCTTCCTCAAAAGTTCGTTCAAAGGTACCAGGTTGTCAGCCATCTCCGGAACAAATCGCCGGTAGTAATTGAGGGTTCCTAACAATCTCCTGATCCCCTTCACATCACTCGGCATTGCCATTTTCCCGATTGCTTCTACTTTCTTTCCATCTGGCCGTACCCCATCCGCCGAAATCACGTGTCCAAGAAAATTAATCTGCGTTTGACCCAATATCGATTTTTCTTTCGATAGTTTTAGCCCAAACTGTCGTATTCTAGTGAATACCTGTCGCAGATCCTCTATATGGTTTGCCTCAGTCTTACTAAAAACCAAGAGATCATCCATGTACACTTGGCACATATTTTCATCCAGACCACGCAAAAATTCGTCCATCAGTCTTTGGAACGTTATGGGTGCATTCTTTAAGCCAAACGGCATACGGGTAAATTCATAATGCCCCCTTTCGAAAGTAAACGCTGTTTTGGCTTGATCTCTGGGGTGCATGCGAATTTGATGATATCCTGATTTCAGATCAAGTGTGCTAAACACCGATGCTCCTCCCAGTCTGTCCAAGATGTCCTCTAACCTAGGAATGGGGTACTTCTCATCTAACGTGTTTTCATTTAATTGCCGGAAGTCTACAACTACCCTATAGCGCTCCTTTGTTTCCCCGTCGACGGGTTTCTTCTTGACTGCCCATAGTGGACTATTAAAGGGCGAAGTACTATCCACGATGATCCTCTGACGCTTTAGCTCCTCGATTTCCTCACGAATGTGTCCCCTCAATGCTTGTGGGTACCTCCGCTCCTTCACGTAGGTAACCTTGTCGGATTTCAAATTGATTTCGTGGAGAGTCTCTCCCGTCGCGCTCAGTGGGTCTCCCTCGCGAAAAAAAATATCCGTGAATTCCTCCCTCACGCTTTGTCTCCAATCTGCACCTTTGGTGATTACCCCAACACACCTAACACTCCCCTTCGCGTCCTGCGACGTTTCGTACCTCTTTTTCCCGATCCTAATTACCCATTGACCTCCTGAACTACGGATCTTCGCTCCTAATTTGCTAAACAAATCGCATCCCAAAATTCCCCCATACTCACGCGGCATGATTTCCACAACATGCAGCGTCATTACCCCTTCCTTCATTCCCCACTTCTCTAAGGGTAAGTCAACTTCCCCCTCTATCGTACAGGGCCCACTCAAAGTGACCACTTTACATTGACATGGTCTCACATCTGGCTTACTCTTTCCTTTAAATAACAACTCCAAGTTATCCCTACCCACTAAAGTACAGGAACTTCCTGTGTCTACCAAACACTTCCACCCTTTACAAAACTCTATAACAGGCAACCGATCACACTTCTTTACAACACTGTTCACACAAAGAAGGTTGCCCCTCCGTTCACACGATCCTCATTCTCTCTTTACCTGCTCTGTTCGCCGCCCTGCACTCCGTTGCTTGCTCCTTCCTCCAGGGGTTCCCCTGCCGCCGGGTTCGCTGCTCTCCGTCTCGGACCCTGAAGTCTCTGAAGATCTGGCCGATTCCGACGGTATCCTGCTCCTCCGCCACATTCTTTGAGCGTTGATCTCCATTGGTTCTCCTCGGTCGTGTTCCCTGCGCCGTATATATGGGCATTGTCTGGCCATATGTCCCTCGTTATGGCATTCAAAACACCGCGTACGCGGGCACTGAGCTACCAAGTGCCCTGTCTTGCCACATTCATGGCACTTCCTTTCATCTCTTCTGCCATTCTTCCTGTCCACAAATTGCCTTCTCTCTCTCGGTAATTTCTCTTTTCTCCCAAACTCTCCCTCTCTCCTTCTTCCCAGATCCTGTCTTACTCTATTCCTTCCTGCCTCGTTTCTTCGGTAAGACACCCTACTCCACCCTGGTTCAACCTCCTCTCTCTCTTCCTCGTCACGTGCGCTCGCGTCTACCATTTCCTGTGCACATTCTATAAATGATTTATCTCTGGGTAGACCGTCCTTCCTCCCCGTATCTCTGGCTAACTGTACCTTCAGTACCGTGGTCATAAATATCATCCATGCCTCGACTGCACTTGTGTCCATTACCTCTCGCAACTTCTCGTTTATCCTATTTAGCTTCACGAGGAGACCTGCAGCGTACTGACCGTTTGTCTGGTTCGTTCTCTTCATGTCGCGGAACATTTGAAGCATATCTTCTTCTGGGGCCCATCGCCCCCCTCCATAGGCTTTCTTTAGTCTTTCCTTAATTACCTGCCACGCGGTATCCTCATCCGCTTGAATCAGGTTTAGGACGCTCCTTCTGACCCGCCGTGCTAGGGCCACTCGTAACCTTTTGGCATCTGATTCTTCTAGAAGATCTACTGCTACCTGGGATTGTATGCTGTTCATAATCCCGTCCCCGCCTTTGAGAAAATGATTTAACTCCCCAACATCTCCGTTAAATTTCTCTAAGTCGGAAATTTCTCTTCTGATATCTTGTGCGTTTGCCTTTTTCAGCTTCATTTTTTCTAGTTCGTTCGTCTCCTGTGCGATTCTATTCGCCTCCTGCGCAGCTAAGTCCGCCCGCGCCATTGTTAGAGTTGCTGATGACAATGGCGGGAATTCGGGATTCACCGATTCTGGCTGTGAAGGCTCCAGCGTTAACGTTGCTGGCCTAAGGATCTCTCTTTGTCCTTGTTCATTCATGTTTTAAAAAAAAGTGAGAAAAAACAGAAACAAAAATTGATAAGTAACAAAATCAAAATATTCTTCCGTAAAAAAAAAGAAAAGAAAAAAAAATTCTCACTGCGAACTGCTAAAAAAGATCCCGGGTTTCGGCACCACTTAAGAGCTTCGACAATTAAATAACTGGACACACTAAATCACTTTTTAAAAACTTTATTTAAGGAAAACTTACAATACTGAAATAGCGTTACAACTATAGGAAGCTACAACTATGACTAACTAGACGGTAATGAATTAGATGCTCTAGATCTGAGGGATATATATACTAGAACCATCATACTGCTGACTCAGGGGTTGCTGAGGACTGGATGAGTCCATAACTCCTCCCTTCTGAAGATTCGAACTCTGGGAGAACATATTTTCATTTTGTACAATAAGAGGGAAATTTATAGGTGGGCTAGGAAAGGTCCTTTGTTTACAATATTTTACTATCCTAAAATAAATTTGAAGTATGTGGATTACAATAAAATAAGATATAGTAATATATACAATTAATAGAGGTGTGGAGTACAATATGGGATTATCAATAGTTTCTAATGTTTCAAATTCTTCATGCAAGATTATAGGTAAGTCTATTTTATCAAATGTAATATTTAATTTCTTAAGGTTATTTAATTTATGATTAATGGATAAGGTATCGGAGTTGATATAAAATTTCCTAGTTTGATTTACAATTATTTCCTTACTTTCTAACTTAATAATAGAGGTAGTTGGCAAATTTACAGGGATTGTTCCGTTACTAGACAATACAACATAGGATATATCAAAAGTTACATAAGCATCTATAATATCTACATATTTAATAAAAGGAGAAATATTAAGAACGTTAGTAGAAATACAATTAGAGAGATTATTTCTTAAGGCATTAAGAATACAAGTATCATTAACTATTCTAAGGTTAGTACAATAATAATTATCTTTAACAAATGTGCAATTTCCAGTAAACATTTCATGTAAATTATACAATATTAGGTTATGCTTAACAAGAGTAGTTATAACTTGATTATTTTCTTTAATAGGGACTGATAAAAGATATATTGTATTAAAGATTTTAGATAATTTTGGAATTTTTATTATATAATGAATGATATTTTGCCTAATCGTACAAGAGATTTTGCTTGTTAACCAAATTGTTTCCAAATCGTTTGAAATAAAGGTATTATCATCAATATCTGTTTGTTTAATTATGTTAGAGTGGGGAATTCCCATTCTACACATCTCTAAAGAATTTTCTATGTCAATTACTTGAATGGTTAAATAGGTGAGAACATTATACAGTTCATTGAAATACAATGTCATTTGTATTCTGTCCATTGTGTCCATAACTTGAGTTACTGTATTAACTATTGTACTACTTTTGGGTTTCAGTGATAACCTTTGTGAATTTAATTCATTGATTAATTTTGTTAAATCTAAAAATGAACAATCGTTTTGTAGTCTGATATCAGTTTTGAGTCTGGAACCTTAAATGTTATTAGTCCTGATGAATGCTGAACGTTTGTAACTTTATACGCTGTAGTTACTGTCAATATCACTGAGATCACTAGAGACCATCTCTCCATCTGAAACAGTAATTAATTTCTTCTTAGATTTTCGTCTGGACTTCCTTTTTCTTGCTATATTGTCAGCATGAACAGTAATTTTCTGATTTCTATCCATAAAAGGTATGACTGGTTTATAAACCTTTTCACCCTTGTTTCTTATTCTTCTTTTAACATAAGGCCTATCCTGTTCAACCTCTGGGTCTTCGCGGTTTTTATTTAATTTATTAGTTCTCTCCTTCTTTTCTTGATTTATTTCGGTTTTGAGTTTATTATGAACAATGTTCATGTTTTTGTGATATTCATTTACTAATTGTTCCTTAATTATTTCCTCATTTTTGTCTGGGTCTTTTATTACTCCATATGTTATTTCATTTGGAGTGAGTTTTAATGTTTGATTAATAGAGTTATTAAAGGTTAATGTAGCAAGATTTAGATTAATTTTTAAATCATTTCTAGGATTTTCTTCTTTTAAGGCTCGCAATGTTTCTACTAGAGTTGATTGTGCTCTATTTAGGAGTCCTAAGGAATTAGGGTGATTTGGTGTTGTATAATATGCCTCTATTCCTAAAGATTCTAGAAAATTACGAATTAGATTATTATTGAATTCCTTTCCATTATCCATTTTTATTCTAATGGGATTTGGAAACAGTGCTAGATATTCTGTTAATGTCTGAAATATATTAATTGCATTTACATGTTTACATAATCTGGCAAAAAGTCTCTTTGAGAATGTATCGATTATTGTCACTATATTATGAGAATCAAATTTTAATATATCCATCATTAATTCTTCAAAAGGTCTTTCCATGGTGGGTGTAATTTGGTATTTAGTTTTAATAGGCTTTCGTTCATATTTCACCTGTCTACAAATCGAGCATTTATTTATGAATTCAGATATGTCATCCTTCATATTTGGCCAATAATAATTTCTTTTCAATTTTTCGTATGTCTCTATAATTCCTTTGTGATATGATTTTCCTATGTGATAGTTCTCTAAAAGTTCTTGTTGTTCCTCATTTTGCAATACATCAATCAATTTCTTTTTGTATCTCTTAATCTTAACGGTAGGAAATTTATCAATTATAATTTCAGTTATTTTTTTATATATAGCTTCAAATTCAATTCTGACTGATTCTACGTTAGGTTCACAGTAGACACCATAAACTGTTTTAGGCTTTAATAATTCAATGAGAGTTTCTTCTAAATTATTCTTCCAAGGGTAGGAAGTTTCTAAATAAATCCGAGTTTTACCAAAAGGTTTTGTAATAATGGGTTTAGCTGAACCTCTTTGAATTAAAATTTGAAATTTTTCTACGTTTATCGCTCTGTCTTCTGGAACTATTAAAATTTGTTCATTGCTGGAGTCTTGGGAATGTTGTGTTGGAGCCATGCTTAATTGTTCATCTTGATTAGGATTTAATTCCTGTAAAATTTCATCATAGTCTTCCGAAGGTATTGGTGGTAATTCTACATTACTTGTTTCCTGTAATATTCTGTCTAATTCCTCTTCTGGATCTATTTCCATTTCGGTTAATGCATGTAAATCATAATTACTGTCTATATTAACTCTACTTAAAGCATCAGCTACTACATTGGTTTTACCATCTGTATGTTTTATATCGAATTGAAATTCACTTAATAAGAAAATCCACTTCATAATGCGTGTATTATTGTTTTTCATTGTGAATAGCCACAATAAAGGCTTATGATCTGTTAGTAACGTGAATTTTTTTCCGTACAGATATGGTTTAAAGTGTTTACATGCGTAAACAATAGCTAAGAGTTCCTTTTCTATGGTGGAATATTTTTGTTCTGTTGCTGAAAGAGTGTGAGAGGCAAATGCAATAGGGTGATCCCTCCCCTGTCTAAGTTGGCTGAGCACCGCTCCCAATGCGATGTTACTTGCATCTGTTGTTAAAATCATTGGAGAGTTAAAGTCTGGATATTGTAATATTGGTGCATTTATTAAATGTAATTTAAGTTGTTCAAAAGCATTTTTGTAATTATTAGGGTTAAAATTAATTTCATCTCTCAATTGATTTGTCAAAGGTTTTGCTATGTGAGCGTAATTTTTTATAAATTTTCGGTAGTAACCTGACATTCCGAGGAACTGCTTAATTTCTTTAATATTTCTTGGTAAAGGGAATTTTACAATTGCTTCAATTTTCTTAGGGTCTGTTTTAATGCCGTCTCTGGTCAATACATGGCCTAAGAAAGGTAATTCAGATTTCATAAATTCCGTTTTGTCAAGTTGAATAGTTAAGGAATGCTCTTTTAATTTCTTTAAAACAATTTCTATATGTTTTAGATGATCTTCAGGTGTGGTAGAATAAATTATAATATCGTCTAAGTATACGAGAGTGTTATCAGTATTAGATAGCATAGAATTCATTGCCCTTTGAAAGGTGGGGGGTGATGACATCAATCCCATCGGCATTCTTAGAAACTCATAATGACCTGTGTCTGTTGAGAATGCAGTTTTCTCTATAGACTCCTCAGACATCTCTATTTGATGAAATCCCGATGTTAAATCAATTGTTGAAAAATATTTTGATCCATGTAATTTATTCAATAAATCTTCAATATTTGGAAGAGGAAATCTGTCTGGAATTGTTTCTGCATTTAATTTCCTGTAATCAATGACCATCCTGATCTTTTTTTGACCTGACGCGTCTTCTTTCTTAGGGACAATCCATATTGGGCTGTTATATGGGGAATTGCTTTCTCTAATAATACCGTTCTTTAATAGTTTATTAATTTCTTCATCAACTTTTTCCTTGAAATGTTGGGGATATCTGTAATTTCTGGTATAAATGGGTTTATCTGTTTTAAGTCTAATGGAGTGTTTCAAAAGATTGGTAGGTTTTAATTTTTCATCATCCGATTTTACTATCTCCGGATATTTCATGATAATATTAAATAATTTTTCTTTAATATCTTTATTTATGTGATCATGTCTAATTAGTTCAAATAATTCCTTTCTATTTCTTATTATATTTAATTCATTTTCATCTTCCTTAATTATTTTTCCATCCACAATTTTTATTTTTAGTTTATTTATTTTAATAAATTCATTTGTATCTCCTACATTAATTTTTGTTTGTAAACTTCTCATAGTTTCCATCCCTAACAATAATCTATACCTATCACTAAATTTAAATACTTTAAACTTAACTAAAAATTCGTCTTCCAAACCTAGTCTCGGTGCAAGATCAATTAGTACAGAACTATTTCCTCTCTTGCTTCCGGCTGGAGTGATAACAACGAATCCTTCCGAAATAATTTGAGTTCCTACGGGTACGGAACGTGGGTCTATATAGTTTATTTCTGAGCCTGTATCAATGAGCCAATGGTCGCCGAGGTTGTCACAAAATGTTAGAGACTCCTTCAAAAGATTTAACCGGTAGACGGGCCAGGTTCCGGAGGGGCAGGTTCCGGCCGGCTTACTTCTAAAAAAATTTCAAATTTATTCTCTAACTCGGCTAGTCTTGCCTTCAATTCATCATTTTCCTCTTGTAAGTGGTGGAGATTGTTACTCCTCATCGTTCTCATTGAGACAGTATTTTGTGAATTAGGATTCACATTTTGTTGCTGCGGAGGATTAAAGTTTTGTTGCTGCTGAGGGTAATTAAAATTTTGTTGTTGCTGAGGATTATTAAAATTGAAATGCGTTTGGTTATAGGGATTTCTTATTTGATTACTAAAGGTTCTTTGTGGTTGTTGTTCCCGGTAATAGTTTTGCGGGTTATAATTATGACGGAATCTTTGTTGAATTGATCCCGGGTGATAATCATTGCGCGGTTGATAAAATTGCGGGGGTTTATTAAAATTTGGGTAATTAAATCTATTAAATGCAGAGTTTTGATTTTTATATGTGAAATTATCTCGAGGTTTATTATGCTCCTTATGGGGTGTTTGGTAGGGCGAAGTTCTACCATGACCTTGGGGGTATAAATCTTCCATAATAATGCGGCATTCATTATATAAAGTATTTTTTAGTCCCGAGAGTTCCTTAATTACAACGTGATTTAAAGTATCTTTTAATCTAGGGTGTAAGTTTCTAATGACGTGGTCAATTAAAAAACGCATTTGAGTTAAAGTTTCTTGTGGTTTATTTTCAATTGATGTATCTATTATGATACGATTTTTAATTAGAATTTCATAAGGAATAACACGGTTAATAAAATCTATAGGATGTTCATTTTTTAGAATGGTAATATGTGAAGCCTCATATTGTAAGTGAGTTATCGTCCTACTGTCCTTAAATTGGTTGATTAATCTTAATTTTAATTCACCAATTGAAGAGAAATTTTCATACATACACAAATGTCTGGCTGTACCTTGCAATTTAAATAAAGCTTTTTGTAATAATAATTGTTCGTTCTCAACTCTATTAGAAATTCCTTCATGACAATTAGCATCATATATTAATTCTAAGGCTTTAATAAAGAATACAAGTTGTGATGGATCACCATCATAGCTAGGCAAATGGTCATAACATTCTTTTGTCATTTGTTTAATAGCCATTGTATTAATTTCTTCTTGTAATGTTTCTAAATTAATTTCTTCTGAATCTAAAGTTACTCTATTTTTGTTTAAAATTTCTTTTAATTTGTCGTTAGGCATACAGTTATAACTACTTTAACAATATAATAAGCATTACCTTTAATAAAGATGTGAAGTTCTAGAAGTGATGTCCAGCGATTAATATTTCTTCTGACTGATGCTGAAGTATTTAAATACACCTTCAAGTGAGCTGCTCCAGATCCTGTTAATATTTCTTCGGACCCTCCTGACCAGTTCGTTAGAGTGGTAGAATCAATATCCCAAATCCTGTTGTCCGTACAAAGTACAATGGAACTATTTCTTCGGATTTTCTTGAATATGTAATTCAACCTTCTTCTCTTCTGACTTGAAGCGCACCAGTCCCTGTTCGGGCGCCAATTAAATAACTGGACACACTAAATCACTTTTTAAAAACTTTATTTAAGGAAAACTTACAATACTGAAATAGCGTTACAACTATAGGAAGCTACAACTATGACTAACTAGACGGTAATGAATTAGATGCTCTAGATCTGAGGGATATATATACTAGAACCATCATACTGCTGACTCAGGGGTTGCTGAGGACTGGATGAGTCCATAACTGACGCACGAAACATAAAAAAAAAGAGGAAATGGGGAGAGAAAGTACTCACAGGAAGGCTGGTTAAACACTAACTTTATTCAGATTCTAATCCTCTATATATACAATTTACAATGTTTATAATGCTGGTTTGGAATTAGTGACTATACTAATGTAAGTCCCAACTTAACTTATATATATATATATATATATATATATATATATATATATATATATTAAGATAATTATAATAGAAAACTTCTTTTTTGTGTGTGTTTGTGTGTCTCAAGCGTAAACAATGTATAGTAATATTATTAATTTATAGGTAATAGTATAGTAAAAATTAAAATATACATCTATAATTAGACGCATTCCCAAAGATTGAAGTTAAAAGCAAAGAAATAAATAAACTATTTTACACCAACATGCAGAGACCCATGAATCGTTGCCTGTTGGTTTCGTTCCAATGCCAACTGAATAGTTTAACGACTCAGGAAATAGTAATGCTGTAGCAATGTTGTGTAGGTCACGTTATTAAATTTATGGTTTTCCGACGTAAAATCATTTTATAGCACACCCATAACCTCATTTCAAAGTGTCGAAATCAAATTTAATGAAAATATAGAATCCTTATAAAACAAAAATAAATGTTTTTTAAAAATAATCACATTAGCTTTACTGAATTTTAAGTGCTGTAGAATAGTTAAAATTTTTTTTTTATTTGGAGTTTTTTTGTTAAGGTAGACTTCTTTGAAAGGTAGACTTCTCATAAAATATATAATAAATGTAATTAAAATGTTTTGTTTTATATTAAAAAAGATTTTTGAAACATATAGTATTAAAAGAGGAATTAAAGTCAATACAACCAAATAATTAGAATTTTTAAGTTATAATTTTAAGACATTGCAAAACAGAAAGTTTATATTGCATGCTTTCGCACATACGCAGGTGGCCGTAACCGTTGTCATGACAATTTCATAACCGTTGATGCATGTTCTCTACACAAACTTCATTAGGATAACTTCAGATTAACGTTTATTAGGAACCATAAAATAAATCAAAATTATGTTTATAAATGAAATATAATGCATAATCAAATTTTGTATTGTATCTATGTAAATACAATAAAATTTCTGAAGGGTGAGAAAAAAAAGAAAAAAAGTTTATTACCTTAATTTACTAATTTTTTTTTATATTTCAGAGGGTTTACATCCTCAAAAATAGGAGTTATTACCAAGTATCTGTATTGTCATTGAACTTAATTATGTTTGTGCAGCTATCATTTGCTGCAATCAATTTTATACTGAAAAGAAGTGGAATAAATAAATAAAAATATGATTTCATATTTCCGTCCGTGGGACAACTCGTGCCACTCGACCAAGCAATATAAACATGATTTAACTTTATTTAGAAAATTGATCATTGCCAAAACCTTTGAAATCATTTGCTTTGTTTTGCAATAATTTTCTTAGAAAATAAAAATTATTTTCGTAAATAAAAAACTGGTTTCAACGGATGTGTGGCGTGGCCGCTTACGCTAAGACATGGAGCAACGCATTAACATTTTTCAAAATAATGGGTTGCGTAAAATAGCCAGACCAAAGGAAGGTGATGTATACGACTATTAATGTTATGATTATTTATTAGTGAAGTGTTATACTCGTTTTTTCTTAATTTACTAACAAATAACGTACGTCCAAGTGTTTGTACTGAGATACAAACTTAATGTCGGTCCTGCTTGACACTTTCAATTTATTTTCCATTTGAACTTTTTATTTTCTCTTTCATCTGGCCACCGTATATTCGTACTAACTAGTTTTCATAACAAAATCATCTTAGTTTCACCAATTAGTTTCCCCAAAAGGTTATGGCATTGTTAGTTCTAATATGGTAACTTGTCCTTCAACATAAATGAGGCCTGTACATCGGAACCACTACAAACCGGCCACCTGGGGCTAGAACCATGGCCGGTTAATTCCATGTTTAGGCATTTCAAAGAGAAACATTAACAGAAATATAGGATTACTTTAATCGCCCTCTTTAATCATCGATCAATCCAGCCTTCACACAAATTCACTCCGGTTTTCAATTTTTTGATGAACGGCCAGAGCTTTTTCTTACGAAGAAACCACAAGAAGAGAGCTACATCAACAATGCAGGACGATGGGTTTTTATACATGCAACGAGTTGAAAGAGTTTTGTCTGATTCAATTTTTAAACAAAATCTTCACTCGTACGCCTCTTCCTTCGCAAATCGTTGAACAGAACTTTTCCCCACGTTCAGTTCTCGACAGATTTTTGCCACAGATACATCACTATCAATTCTGTTCATAGCTCGGAGGCACGTCTCCATACTCACAACACTGCGTTTACGCTTTGCACTAGATTCGCTCATGAATAATCGCAATAGACAAAAGCCCTGTCCAAACGTGAAAACTGAACTAACAAAAGTGGGAACGAATGTCCTACAATATAATGTATTAATGTCTGGTTCCAGTAAACAACAGAGTCCCGCCATCTTCTAGGAAGAGCTTTCTTTTCTCTGTCGTCTTTTTTTTTTTACACTAGGCCGGTTGATTCGAAGGACGGTTATGGGAACAGGCGTGCTAGAGTATATGAAGTCAGAGTAGAAGTATTCCCTTCTTGAAGATTTACATTACTCATTCCTAAGCTGTTGAAGTGATAGAGGTCTCATATAAAATCCTGTATTGTAATTTCTCCACGAAATAGGCAATGCAGTTTACCAGGAAATCATTACAAAGTATAACAGAAGTTGTTCTCCTCATTAAAGGTGTATGAGATTACTCCTTCAGTTCTAATTTGAGTTGGGAGGTAAGTATATTTTGCTGTACATTGTGTCACTGATGATTCTGGCATCATTGGCTACAATCATGCGACAAAGTCTTCCAGTTTGGCACTTAAAATGGTTCATAATAATCAGTTTTTTTCCATTTACCATTGACTCGCATTAAAAAGAGGTTTCACTGTATTGCCTTGACATGTAACTGCCAAACTTCAAATAAGCCTGTTTATTTCACCCTCATAAATAAAAACACATCTCAACGAGCAGGAGCATGGATTACACAAAACGGATTGGTTAAATCCAGTTATTATTACTATGTTTTTTCTCTCTGTCTAATATAAAATTTTTGTTTTAATTTTAAATACGATGAGAATCTTTCAGACTGACATTGAATAAAAGAATTTTGAAGTACCATTGGTCCATACGCTCCGTTACTGATGGGATTATAGGTGACACAAATGGGTTTGAATGGAGTGTGAAGACGAGATTAGAAGTATGTGGACTGTACGGTGAAGGACAAAGAGAATCCATGAATGCATAATACAGCTGTGTACTTTAAAAGGAGCCCATTTGACAAGGCTGAAGATTATAGAAGAAGTGGGGGTAGGAATTTCACTATGTGGTGGGAGGTAAGGAGAGAGAAAGTAATACCCCCTCTACCTGCATTCTAACCCCGCATTCTTACCTAACAATGTTTACTCTCAGACCGTTAAGGTCCTCCTATCCTCCCATTCCTTCTCCAACTCAGCCTCTTTTTCGTCCCCACGTCGAACAGGGAGTTGATTGAAAAAATAGGAACAGAGTTTTCTGTCTCGTAACAAGTGACTGCCTCGCAAAACAAAAGTCCTTGAATGTCAAAGAATGTTTTCCTATTAATTATAACTAGCTTCAACTAAATATTGAGTTCTTAGAATTTAGCTCACATTGCATCGAAGAACATAAATCATTCAATCCTTCTGTTTTATCAAGAGCAGCAATGTTTACTTGAAAAACGTCATACAGATTAAATATAACTTAATCTGGTCAAAGATATTGATATCTAAAAAAATTACTATCTAAGATGATAAAACTATACATATTCGCTGAAATTTCTAGTAAAAATCAAATTTCTAAGCTTAAGAGATGAAATATTTAAGAAAAATGAACAAGATGACAAAATAGAAATATTTAAAATTTAAAAATAACAACTTTTTATTTTTAAAGAAATTAGTTTTAGGTTGGTTTGCAAAACAGAAAAACATTTTAAAAACCGACAGCCTCGGCACAAATTGTTCAGAAAGTTCAAACCGGGATTAACAGCGGCGAAGGACAAGATTTTGAAAATTTTGTCAACTTCCACAATTCGTCAAAGATCGTGAGTTTGATCTGTTGAGCTGATATTGGTTTCATTCGATGCCAAATCACGTTGTTTTAGATAAAATCGGTATGTAGCAATATGGTGAAAAAATTCAGAAAGGTGATAAAAAGTTTTTTTTTCATTTTTAAGATGTTATTATTTTTTTTTAAGAATAGCATTTAAAAATACGGAAAAATTAGTTTTAAACAATTGAAATCGGTCAACACCGTTTCGCAAAAAAAAATAAAAATAAAAATAAATAAATTAAAAACCGCTAAATATCGCTATTTTATTACATGTCTTTTAATTACTGCAAAAACTAAAATTATTGGGGCTTAAATTGCAATTTTTTTTTGGTACCTATCTATAATAATTCTATCACGCTAGTTTCGATCCGTTTTTTAATTTTTTGTACGAAGTAAAGCAAGTATTGTAATCGCGAAAATTTTCGGTTTTCAGATTCCAACGGAAATATCCATTTTAAGTAGTTTTGTCGTTGAGTTAAACATTCATATTGAGAGGAGAGCAATATTCATTTCCTTTCTGTTCAGTGTGCCTGTGCCCAAAGAGATTGATTCATCGTTGAGTCAATAATGACTCTATTTTGTTCTCGTTATTTGCCGGTTCTATGTAAACGCAAAAGGGCGTGTAACCGATAACAGGAACATCCGGTCCCATTTTTATATTTAGAAGAGGAATTCAATAAACAAATACCAAGAGTTTAATTTTGTCTCAAAAGTTTTTCATTTAATCATTTTTAAAAGTTTCTTGGAGAACCTTATAGCATTGGAAGGTCACAGAGAAGTGTAAAGTTCAAAGTGAAGCTTTGAAGTATAAGCTAGTTTAATGATTTAATAGGCGAATATAAGTATATTTATTTATGATCAGCAGCAATGTTTGTTTATATAAAAAGGAATGCATATACTGTTTCCAAATTACATTTATATATGAGCATTAAACATATCCTTACTTTTCTAATAACAAACCTTTAATAAATATCAAGGAAATAAACTACCATCAAATAAGCATATTAAGAAAAACGCCGAATTAATTCAAACAAATAAATTTATAAGAGCACTAACGAAAAATTAACTTAAGTAGGAATCTCTGAATCCCGAACTGTATCGAACTTTCGGGTTAGTAAGACTCGTAATGTTTTTTTTTTTCATGAAATTCTACCAGTACTTTACCAATTTCTGTTTCTAGTTGGTACTTCCAGATTTTATTCCACCCAAATTATAGCAGCATTCTTTGTCGAGGTAAAAAATATTCATAATTAAACTTCATCGTCTACACTCAACTTTTAGATATGAAGATTTCTCCTCAATTTCACGATTCGTGACCTTGCATATTTAGCGAAATGGATCACCACCCTTCCAAGGATTTTTTAATAACGAGCAGCAGACTTTTTGCTTAATTCTTGAGCAATAATCTGATAAAGTATGAACAACCATGACAGCAAAAAAAAAAAACTAATAAAGAGGGCAGGAGTGACAATTGCGATGGAGGCATAGAAAAGAACCGTTCCTATGAAAGGGTAGGGCATGAGATGATAAAAAAGAATTGGAGAGGGGGTATGGGCCCAAGATGGCATGAATACACCCAGGGTTAATGTTCGATGTGAATGAGCATTCTATGTATACCGTCACCTACAATGGGTGTACTGGAGACAATAGGAACCGCATTCCGGCCCGGCACGCTTCGCCTCTTGTCCACGTTTTTAATTCTTTTTTTTTCTTTTTTAACTGACCCATCTCACTTTAGAATCTGCAGCCGGGCCCCTCGATAGCTGTCATCAGTCCTCTGGAAGAAATCAGAACTCATAGGAAAGATATGCGCCAAATAACGATACCACAAGTAAATAGGAATAGATGCTGAAACAATCAAGAAAATCTCTAATAATGTACATTCTAAAATTCAATATACAGTCGACAGATATAACCTAAAAAAAGGGAGATTTGGCCGTGCCAGTCCGTGTTTTCAGCATAAATAAATAGACGTTAATGAGATTGTTTTTCTTAAGAGAGCATCTTTTATGCTACAAATTGTTAAAAGGTCCTTTTTTATACAAATATTCCAGTTTAATATGGATAAAGGCTTCGATAGATTCCCTTAAAGTGTTATTAAATCATAACGGATTATATTTAAGAGTAGATAGTGATCAGATTAGGCGCCAAAAACAGTCTATTTTAATAGTTTCCAACGTCATACCCGTTGAAGCGAGTTGATTACAAAAGTATATTCGGAATCATGCGATATAGAGCGGGTGGGTAGCCTACCCTCTACCAATACCATATCAAATGTTTTGTTATCTTCTGGATGGCGATCTTCAGCCCGCATAGATGATCTTGGGCTTAGAGCTTCCTCGAGAACTCGGCCAAGGCTTATTATCATTTTTCCAATCTAGAACTATACCATAGCTGTGTTCAGTCGAAAGGAGGATCACAATACGCAGGATGCGCCTATTCACCAAACACGGATATTCTTTGGTTTTTAACTTCCTAGAGAACTTCGCCATTGTTTTAGAGATCTCTCAGCTATACCCTTAAGACTAAAGCACTCATAAATTTTTGGGTTACCTTCGCAATGATAGAAAATTCATGGAGGTATACACGTAAAAATCTCCGAACCAACGGAGCAGGTAATTCGAAAGTGGTAGGGTTGCGCTAAGTAGACATCTGCCAGAATCCTAACAATCGTTAAGAAGAGTTCGCTCCTTCTTTATATTTTCTTATTTTTTAAATTTTCAATCAATCAATGTTCACCTTCATAGAAAAGAAATTTGGGCACGATTCGCTCGCTAGATTCAAGATAAAGACATAGCATGAGGGAAGACAGTGCCTTGCAAGCAAGCACCTTCATGGGCCTTTTGACTTGTAAGATATGCTTAATAAATACAATTTAAAATTTCTTTCAATGTATCTTTATTTAAAGTTTATCGTTTAAAAACTCATGTTGGAAAACATTTTTAATGCTACTGGTGCATCTGCTAATAATGGGCTCAGTATTTTATTAAATAATAAACCAAATCATTCATATTCAAATAAAAATATATATTAATAGAATTTTAAGTATGTAAAAATAACTGGAATAATAGTTTTTAATACTGAGTAAAGTATTAATTTATACTAACTATTATATTAGCCGACTTTTTTTAGCCGAAAAAAGAAGAACAAAATCTTATTTATGATTTAATAGTAATTCAAAATTATAAGAAATATTTATAGTTTTTGTTGTTTAAATCCACAAACTTTATTATTATAGTTATTATTTCAATAGCAGTTAATCACATTATTTTTATGGTAGATTAACGCATGATAAAAAAAAAAAAAATAACAAAAGTATCAACCTATCATAAGTGATAATTTAAAAAAAATAGAACTGGATCAAATTATTTTTATTACACTAATCGTTTCTATAATATTAATAATAGAAACGCAACTTGATTCTTGGTTCTCGATTTCAAATTAAACTTCGGTTTCTGCTAGTTTTTTGCATAAACAGTAAATCAAACTCGATACTTTGATTATTTAATTTTCTTGTATTGGTTATTATTGTTATAACCTATTAATTTTGACGTGGAGAGCCTTGACAATATATCGTTCTTAAAAATGCGGCAAGCGCTCTGAAAAAATGGTAGTCAATTTGAGACAAGTCAGATGAACATAGTGGGTGTGTTAGAACTTCAATTTTCAGATCACGTATTTCTTATTTTTTTTAAAGTTAATTGACAAACATGCGGTTGTCGGGCATTGTCTTCAAAAAGTATAGGTCTCCTAAAATTGACAAGGTCCGGACCCTTTCCTTTCAATTTTACATGGAATTTACCCATTTCTGAGCAGTAAGAGGCCACTGTAATAGTCACACCTGTTTTAATAATATTGTAATTCCCCCACCAAACTGTCACCTTTACTTTTCTTTGGTGTGATAATGATTTCCTTGTTTATGAGTATTTTGATCTATCCATTATCAGCTTCTTCTGCGATTATCATATGAAGAATCGAAATGCTTCGGAAGCATAATGTCCAAGTTTAAATTCGTTTAATAATAAAACGTGTAATTTCTCAGATTCCATCAAAGATAAAAATAGACAAATCTGACGTTTGGTCCGTTCCGACCCAAAATAATACGCGAGTCACAAGTTGTGTGCATCAAGGTGTCGAAGGGATACGGAGAACTGGTTATGTTGTCAAGATGTCTGTGTATAATTTATAATTAATGAAACAACAAGTTTCTGTTCCAATTTGTTTTTTTGGGAGGTGAGGGAGGGAGAAGGGAGATGCTTAAACGGTCAAATCCCCAAGCTGTTACATATTTTCACTAGTCGTCGTAACGTATCTTTTTCTCCGGTATATAGAAGTTTGAACTGACATAATTTCGTCGACCATTCAGATATTAAATGGCGGAAACAGATTGGAGTAAATGCTCTGGAAGCGAAACAATCAGAGCATAATGGTTGGGTATTACTGGGGAATGGGGCCGTCACATGGTGTTTGCCCTCTGTAATATTTCTGCCTCTGCCAGAAGACTGAAACATTTATCCTCTTACGGACAATTTATTTATCTCATGTAAGGCCTAATAGAATTTCGCAGAGACTGGAATGATAATTGCATTACGTATACTTGGGTTTTTAAAAGGTGTTGCCAGAAAAATTCATTAATTCAATTTTTGAATGTCTGAAAAGAGAAAAATTAGAAACTAAAATTAGCAACGCCGCGTAGTGTGTCATGTTTTTATTAGACTCCTTACAACGTAACGATGTAAAATTTACTAGTACAAAATTAACATATACTTAACTTTTGTACAGCATTTTAAATAGAATCGTTAGGTATTAAGTAACGTACTTAACCATTAAGATCAAATTAAAAATTGAAAATTTTTTCCCCTTCTAATTAACTAGCATTGGGACACTGAATTCACAAAAAAAAAATGTCCAATAAAAATTTCAATATTTGTCTCCTATTTTGTAATAATTGGAGTTATTCGATGTTTCTGAAATTTATTTTTTTCCTCATAAAACCCAACATCATTTCTATTATTCCCAACTCGACCACACCATTAAACTAACTAGTAGGCTTTCATCAAAAATAAGCAAAACAACATAACAACCAGGAAATATGAACAAGTGGAAGTATGAAAATATAGAATTAGGTACGGATAGTTATATAGAGACAGATAATATTTAAATATGAAAATATAATAAACATAAAGAAAGTTATAATATATGAACATATGTTCATATCAATCCTGAAAAACTAAAATTAATAAGAAATGAATTGAAGAACAAGATTATGAATGAATGCATAAAAAATATTTAAGCAAAATTAAAAAAGTGTAGATATAGAAATTATATAAACCCAGAAAATATGTAGTAATAACATCTATGCTCGGAAGATAAATAAGAACAGAAAACAAGACAAATAGAAAAGAGTCATGGGAGAGAGACGTAACGACCAGTCTAAAGTGGTTCTATTTCTGTTCCTACACCATTATTTTTCAATTTACTTTCATGTTTAAACCTGTATGTATGATAACATCTGAACATAAATAGAGGTAAGGGATAGACGATTCAATCAGATCAAATTTTCAATTTCAGATATTAATTCGTGTTACAATGTCCCTCTAAATTGGATATAAGTTTTACAGCGAGATAGTAAGCCGTAAGCAATCCCTCTAAGTTTTGTAGTGGTAACTTTGAAATTTCAAAAAACAGACAACTAAAAATTAATACATTAAACATTAGTCGAAACATCATAATCAGATGTTTAGCGCTTATTTTCTTGAGAAAAAAACATTATTGTTTTAATTAAAATTCTGCTGTTATTACATTGATCTACTATTGTTATTATTTATAATGGATATTTTGAGCTATATTTTGAACAAAAAGAAAGACTTGGCTTGATACATTGTTTGATACATCCCCCACTTTCCTTGTCAGAAATAATTTCAATAAGGATGACAAAAGTAAATAACAGAAAAATCATGCATGATAAAATAATAGAAACAATCAACTTTGTTGGATATACGTCAGAAAATAGGAACAATGGAAGGAATGAAAGTCTTCTAACTGAAAAAATCTGGGCAGGTGGATGCCGAACATCTTTAGAAAGTGCAAGAACGGTGCAAGAAGCGGCAACGCCGGCAATACGGGAGGCGCAAGTTTGAAACCAATGGAGATATTCGGAACGGACGAACCTGAGGAAGAAAATGATCAGTGAGAAAGGTTGTTGGAAAGAAATGTTTGAAAAACAGATATTTGTAGTCAAGGAAGAGTCTCAAGGGAAATATTGAGATGCAGCCCAGCGCTGTGAATAGATAAGCGGCCGTAAGGTGGTGTAATGTTTAAATCATAGGCCCGAGGATCGGGGCTTGTTTCTTCTCAGTGCTTCGTTATATTCATGAATATAATTTCCAGATGCCAAGACAGTGACGTAACTACTTTTCGAGGTCATATGTCACCTCATACCTTTGGCGAAGAGTGCATAACGCGCAGGTACACTGAAGAAAGGTATCAACTTTTCAGAGACTGTACTTGAGATTGAGCCGAATAGAGACATAAATTGTATTACAAAAATCCAATACTCACGATCATAACTATGTCATGTTTGCAGGAAATAATCTCAAGTTGGGGGTAATGATTCAGAACTAGCACTTGCTTAAACAACTTATTTATTCATTGAAATTCAATAGCGTTCCTCGTTTGTTTTGTTTTGAACTAGCACATAGATGGAAGTTTTTTTTTCTAGATCTTATTTAAATGAATTAATCGCATTGGTCCAAAAAACTGATTTTTAACAAATGTTCTGTTCAAGGTACTTGAGAATGAAAATTTTGCTGTCATGTAGCAATTATACAGAGTCATAATGAGGAAAGTTATCTGAGAAAAAATCTTCTATATTAATTGTAATCAAGTTCCTATTAGCAAAATTAAATAAAAATCTATCATCAAAGACCTTTGCCTTGTTTTGTAAATTAAATGTATAACTTTCAATAATAATTATTTTGAAAATCTATATGTTCTTGTGAATAATTTATTTAAAAACTTATTCAACCATTACATCCACGATTCGGGGTTCTGTTCAATCTTCAGGATTGAACTGCAATATGATATTATATGTTCATTAATTATTAATAAACACTAATCACTCAATAAATAGTCATATTTAATAAAAGTAATTGTATACAATTTTAAATTGTCAGGAGTATATGCATGGATTACTTTCATAATTTAATAAAGTGCCTATAATTTTTGGTTGAATCCTCGCCAAGGAATGTTTTGGTCATGGCAAAATTTCATTCCATGGCCTTCATGACCTTCATTCCATCGACTGTGACTCTATTATGATGAAATAAATAATCAAGATGCAGTCAACAAAGTATATTTTTTATTGCCATCATCAGAGCTATTTTAGTTCGAAGTGCTGACAGAACAGTTCACCAGAACTAAAATAGCCCTGATAATGACTCACATGATTGAGCCGAAACGTGGGCTCGTACAATAAAAAATATTCTTTGTTAACTGCATCTTGATTATTTGTTTCATCATCGTTATCACTGAAGTTAAGAAATAGTAACTGAAGGACACGCGTCAAACGGATCAAAGTGTTTTTTTAAACCTTCCGATGAATGAAAATATTTTGTTATTAATCAATTCTTCAGACATTTGAAAGGTTCAAAGGTCAAAGGATAAATTCCCTTCTTCTCGAAGTAGAAATATTCCTTGATCTATTAGATGAATTGATATTATCACACTTATCTAAAGTGGTTTAAATGAACACTAATAAATAAAAGATACCTAAGACCTAAGATAACAACGGAAGGTGTTCTAAATTTATCACTACTTTTTTATTTCCTTTTTAATTAATGGTATTTATTTTTCAATTGATATTAAAAAAAAAAAAAAAAAGATATCGTACAGTTTATTTACGAATGTTATCATTGAATAATGTAGTTAAATCACAATTAAATTAATACATTTCTGTCCAATTAATAAATTAATCGGTCGATAGAATTATTTTAATTTTATCCTAATCATTTCTTTACAATATCAATTGCGTCCTTTGAAAAAAAGCAATTATGCCAATGAATTAAAATGTTAGTCCATTGGGGTGAAAAAGAGAAAAATGGAAAATAAGAAGAAAAGAGAAAAATGTATGTGTATGCATCATATGGAGTAGTGAGTAGGTAATTTTGGCGATTATACAATTTCTCAGTTTTATGACCAATTTAATGATAACTTGCACCTTTGGCCTTATAGCCATCCAATTTATAACCTGGTAGACAAACATCACTAAGATTATAAGTTTCCCTTATCGATATCCCTCAAAGCAGAATTTAAATATATACACAAATTGGATACATAATTTCAGAAATAGTAAAATTATATGTCAATTTGAATTTGTATCAAATTGTAACGTACAATTTTACATATTAGATCTTTAACCATAATTGGAGGACAGAGTAACTGTATATCTCAAATTTCAAAAAACTACCTTCACTCCCTAAATGAAGCATTTAAAAGTTGTACAAATACCATGCACGCGTTGGACTTTAGCTCGTATTATTACGTTAACTTACAATCAGAAGGCATAAACTTTTCAATTACAAATTCTCAGATGCAGAAGAATGGGCTAATTTACGTATCTAACGAAATCTTACACACAGTAGTACGTTTACCAAGTTTTTGTATTCTAATTCTCACACACTAACACAACGTATATACCAGAAAATACGTGAACATTTAAAAAAAAAATTAAAAAATAAAAATTGCCAACTGCAAACAACTCAAACATTAATTACACTTGAAAAGTAAAAAATATTTGTTTTTTTGGATCTTAATTGAGTCAATAAAATGAGTTAATATTATGGGATGATGATGACGTTTATTTCGAAATATATTACCTAAAATATTGTAATAAATTGTTAAAAAAGCGACCAAAGTTGAATTAACGGCACATAAATTTAATTATTTTTATTTTAGGATTTTCAACCAAAGCGGTACGTTTCCTTAACCTAACTTTTTTATGGTTTCCTTCTAAATTACTCGATACCTCCCTTTAGAGTACATTCCCTCATATATTCTTCCATTTCTTTTTCCCAAATCATTGTTGGTCCAACAACCTTGCCTTCTTTATCTATTTTCTACACAACACATCCCTTGGCATTCTTCCTTCCGACATTCTTTTTAAATGTTCTAATCAATTTAGGTATTTTTTTCTTCTCCATTTCTACCTGGATGTTTTAGAGTGCTTCGATTTTTTGCTTTAACCATTCAGGATATTACTGCTGCTCGTTGCCAGTAGTCCAGTCCTGTACCAGAAGTTTCTTATTAAAGGCGATGAGACGATCACTCCAATCCAATCACTCCACACCAAATGGCGTGAGTATGAATTGCAATGTGGAGTAGAGATTGGTTGGAGTAGAGAGGATCAGATGGAATTCCATCGGCCTTAAAATTCATCGCTCTACAACAAAATCCACAGTTTTTAGGCTGTGCTAAACTAATAAGAATAAAAATTGAATCTCAGTAAATAGATTGTTGTTAAAATTTATAATATCGATTGAATAAATTTTTATTTTAAATATTGAAATGGATAGCTAATATTTTTTTTTTTTTGCTACTAATAATTATGTTAGAAAATATATATTCATTACAAATGTTAATTATAAGTAATTAAACTTTTTTAGTGGATTTATAATTTATAATATGCATAAAATATCCACTATTTTTTATATTTTTTGAAAAAGGGGTCAAGATTAAATTAATTAATGTTGTTGTTATTGTAGAGCCACTATCCTCAGCTCTATTAATGCAAGTTTATGTCAACATAAATTACTACCTGTCGGTAAAAAATAGAGCAATAGAGTGGAGTGATGTTCAGGGGGGCCCTTGAAATCGTCTTCCCTCCAAGTACTCTAGCTGTTCCAATTCTGTGTTTCATGTTCCATTTGGAGTCATCGTCAGTGGCCGCCTTAAGATTGTCATCTATGGTCCAAGTTCCTGCTCCATCGCGATGATATTCAACATTAATTTAAATATATTTATTTTGGCTTTAGATATGTTATCGCAGGAACTGTATATTTTAATTAGGGAGCCAAGTGATGACTTGAAATTTTAAATTAAATTTATTATGAATTATTTTCATTTTTTTTCTCCATTATTTCTTTAGAAACCTCTTTCGATATTGAGGTGTGAGTACAAAAAATGTGGTTTTTCTTTCCTCGTCACTATTTCCTCATATACCTCACCCTTGAGATAGATGCTACATAATACCTATTACTTCCTGGTACAAGGCCCTAAAATGGCTGACAAGGCGCGCGGTGAGCCAGAGACTCCACACTAGTACGCTAGCTATGAATGGAATGTCATCACCTGACCCGGTCCTGGTAGCGGCCTTTCCCGAACCACTCAAGGCAGCTATTCTGAGAAGCCACCTCCGTCGCTCTTCCAACAGCTTTCCAATTGCTAATGTTCTCTTTCAGGCATTTCTCTCTTGTGTTGTTGTTGTTTTTTTTAGCTTTACGTAATACATTCTTGATCGGTTTTGCTGCCGGACCGCTAAGGATCGATATCGGGAATATCTCGGTAAATTCCTTCGCAGGAATTCACCAATTTACAGGAAATGCTTTGTGAGTGTTTTAATGAAGGAAGAATTAGATTTAACTCAACCTTCGTTAAATTTTCAGCCTTGATTGATCTTTTGGAGTTTAACAAATTGATAAGTACTAAAAAAATATTAAAAAAGAATAGGAATTCCAATTTTATAGAGCACATGCACTTCAATATTATTCATTTAATATACTGGTAAACACTCACAAATGAAAAATCTTAAATAACGCATACGGTCAAAGTTCATACTGCAATAAAATATTATTCTGATTAATGAAATTATGAGAAAAAGAGCTCAATTGCGAGTTAACTTTGTTGAATGTTTTTAGAAATACCATGAGCGATGCTTGGAGTGCCATAGGTACAGCATGAGATAGGAGTTATCTTAAGCCCCCAGGTGAAGCGAGCGATAATTGGCCTAGAAATATTTGAAGACTTGGCTGGGTAGAGTGAGAGAGAAGGCGGGAGGGATTATTTTAAAGGGCGAGGTAGCCGTGGAATGCGGCGGTGGGGAGAACCCGGCTACCGTCTTACACCAACCGGCCTCTCAAGGCAACCCCCACCACTGATACTCTGCTCTCTGTTGGTATTGCATGTTAGCTCAGGCATTCAGCCTCTCTCTTCCACCTCCTTTTCCATTCCTTTAGGCAACGACGATTTTACAATACATTACTTTGTAGATCTTGATTGATCCGCACTTGACAAATAAATCACCCTTCGATATCTCCTCCATTTACATTAATATCAATATTTACCCGAGGAAGCTCTTTCAACAGAGTAAAGGTAGGTTTTAAAGGACAATGAAGATAATAAAAGCCTCGCAAACCCGGAGGGTAATACCAACAATATTCACTGAGCCGCATCAAAACCCCAATCTTCAAGATCGAACCCAACAATCCTACCATCGTTTCTGTCGATCCATAACAAGTTCTCATATGTATAAATAAAAAATAATCCAGGAATGGGTACAATTATTAATCTTAAAACTTGATTATCAATGGAAATAAGAGCCCCCTCTCCATTAAAACTTAAGTAAAACGCAATGGATATCTCTAAGAACAGTTCTAAGAGCTTTTATGGAGTTCATTGGCACGTGAAATTAGGACTATGTTAAAATTTTAATAACTCTTTGAGTGTAATGTTTTACCACAATTTTCGTTGCTAGAAGTAAGTTCTCAAATGTCCTAACTTTTTGTGGTTTCAAATGATTATTATTATGCCCCTCTACGACCCCTCATGACGACTTCCTTGGTACGTATAAAGTAAACAAAACGTTAAAAAACCTCAATACTTATGAAAAGCTAAGGTTCTATTCAATCCAGAATACAGCAATAATTAGGCGTTTAGCTACACTTATATAAAATAACGCTATTCATTTTTAACTGAATATATTACATTGAACTGTGGCGTCCTATTTTTTAACTTTTACGGAGCCAACATCATTGACCCCGCCATTCACCAATAACAGGTTACCTTATTGTTTTACAATCTCCTTCGGGATTGCAACCCGTTAACCTTCAAAACGTACCGGCAACATTCCAATCAAGTCGTTAAGGTTCTCAACGTCCAACGAGATTTGCAACTTGCATTAGCCAGCTACAACCAACCTCAAATTCCAAAACTGTTTTCATACTCATAAATTTGAGGAAACAGTGTTGTTTTAAGAAATTGCGAGGGGATTTTGAAAAAAACAAAACAAAAAGATTTAATGTCTTTATGAAAGTTAGCAGAAAGTTACAGTTAGTCAAAAGATACACTTAGTTAGTAGTAACGAAGATGTATATTATAATTAGACCGGGAACTAGCAATTTTTCTATTACCTCATAAGCAGCAGAAGGCTGGACTAACGAATATGGAAGATATCATCATTTAGTTGAAAGAATGATTTTGCCTGCCAGTTTTTCAAGGTGGCCCTAACCTGTACAATTTTCCTTAATAAAAAAAGAAATTTTTTTATCATATTTTCTATTACTGATGCTCAAAAAGCGTCATTGCGTCTCTGATAAGCATCAAGCGTCCATCCAGGTGTGTTGCGAAGGTACCGAAATATATATGCATACCTACATCAATTCAAACTGGCACGTTACCTATATACCGACTTGCCCTAAGCATATGTGTTATCACCAACATGTACTTACTATGAACGATTCCATCACGGGGAAAGAGCATTTTTCAGGAAATAAAAGTCGTGGCCCGAAATGTACGTACCTGATAACTCCTTAAAAGCTCTTGGACTATTTTAACAGGTTGTGTTTTACTTAAACTTTTACTGAGAACGGGTTCCATTAATTTTAAGCAATTCCAGCGGCTCCATTCGGATCAAATGGGCTGACATCCGGTATGCATGGTTGTTTTCTAGGCAAGAAAATATCATAGAAGTGGGGTAAAATTTCAGTCAAAATTTCGGTATGCCCAAATGTTTTTTTGCGGTTTTAAGGTTCTGCGCGCCCCTATAGTCCCTCCAAAGTTAAGAGAGTTGAAAATTTGTATGTGAATTGAGCTGGTGTTAGAGAAGGGACATTTGGGAGTGTCAACTTCTTTCTCCCTCCTCCGCCATTTTATTTTCAATTTTGTATTTTAGTTCTTCAATACATCTCAGTCATTATTGATCTTTTCAAGATAAGTTATATAACAGAAATTATTGTAAGAAATGTTTAAAACAAGTTGCGCAACGCGACTCAATAAATCTCTTTGGAGGGATTAAATATATAGGTTAAACATTTATTTAAATATTGGCACAATAAAAGTTCATTATACGTACCATTCTTTTTTTTTAAATTACATCATCTGATTTTCCAAATAAACTGTTTTATTTGGTAACTATGAATTAGAGAGCAAAACAATTATAAAATACGATTAATTAATAAATTAATTGATAATCTCATTAATTAGTTGCGGCGCCACCTTCTAGATATAAAGTTCATTAGCATTATAAGGCTTCCACTCTTTAATGTTTTATTTTATTTTATTATTCACGTTCCTGATGTGATAGTTTGGGTTTTACATCCCATCTGTAAAACTGTTTTTATTGCTCTAATACATTTTTTTTTTCTAACTTCACACTATTTTTTTTTATATTAATGAAGTTGAAGACTATACTGGTTTTTTTTGGAATAAAAATAAATTAATTGTTTAATGTTTTGTCTAATTATTCGAGTATTTAGTAATTTTTAGTCCAAAAATTCAGGGCACGTTGACTACTTTCAAATAATATTTAACTTGAGACTTTGAGCCCCAAGTTTCTCCAATCAAAGTTGATGTTTGAACAATCCTTATAATACAATTTTAATATTATTTCTCATAAAATATGGAAACTAATTTAGTTCTGCTTAATATATTCTAAACCTTAGACATCGAGGACCACACTCCGGAAGAATAAACTATTAAGCTGAGAGGTGTGATATCCTAAAGCATAAATAATCAGTTTCCGGAGAAGGCTGTCTGGGCCTGGGACCTGACGGATGGTCCCGTCCAGTCAGCTATTACTGTTTCCACTTCACGCAACATAAACATCTCCGGGTCCCTTTCTAGCATTATCCATCCTTTTTCCAACTTCGCTGTCTCCACCAAAACTCACATCAACTTTCTCCTTCTGGATTCCAGGTTTAGGAATACGATTCGACTGGACGAGAACTACTGATTAGTACTGCAGGAACTTCGAAGTCCAATGATAGAGCTTCCTTATTGATATGTATTCATTAGTCAAACGCCATTCAATATATTTCGCAATTCAAACATCTATAAAGATTCTGGCTTATTGGATTATGTAAGCGTTTGAATATTGATTTAAAAAATCCACACGGTCTTCAAACAACTGATGTGCCAAAGAGAATTATACTATTCAAATATGCCACGCAAGAAACCATCAGCCAAAAATACTTTCTCTGAAAGAGCTGATCAACAACCAATACGCCTCGGAATTCTCTCATGTAATATCCTATTGGAATATGTCGTTGCTGTTTCGACACGCGGGGTTAAGACACGTCCCAATAGTATTGGTACACATAGAGAATTCATACTATTTATACGAATTGATAGGGACAAATAGTTCTCGAAGTGGACTGAAACTTATATTGGAAGGATCCGGAGGGATCATTTTGTTTAAAAATATATAATTAAACAGCCTAGGCATATTTAAAATAAACATAGACTGAAAAAAAATTACCTCCAAAGATCGTTATGCACCGTAACATGGCAACAGAGGTAGCCCAAATGCTTAATGTCAATTTATAATAATTATCTTAGTATTATGAGGTATCTAAAATAACAAACGAGTACTAAAAAAAAAAAAAAAAATACATATTTAAATAAAATTCCATTCGAAATTTCCCCAAGATCTTCAAGAACAAGAATGTAAGGTCTCTAGTTACTGAAAAAGTAAAAAAATAATAATAAATGACATTTATAGATAGGTGTTGCTTAGTACGATAAATAAATTAATATTTATTTTAATGAAATAAATAAATTTTAAAAAATAAATAAAAATTTCACGGTTGTCCACACTTATTCCCTAGAAGTTTCGAATAATTTAACGGAGGCACCAGCCGAAAAGGTACAATGTATCGTTTTACATATTTATTTCAACGATTCAGCTTATTAAGAATTAATAATTCCAATGCATTATAATAAACAATGTAAACAAAATTAAATAAATTATAAATAAATAGTGAAAGCAAAGAACGTGGTAAATTTTATATAAAATTTCAGCCAGACCAATCAAAATAAGGCGCAGAGCACGTTTAGCGCACTTTTTCAATCTTGAACCACAACTTTCATTTCCTGTACGCGTTACTTGTTTAATATGAGTCAGCCTGAAGATTATATTGTAGGACAAATAAATAAATTAGCCGAATTAAACTGCCTACTCATTCAAAAATTATTCTACTGCGAAACTGTTTGCATCAATTGCAAAGATAAATTTGAGTAATTTAAAAAAAAAAAAGTTGTAATCATAGGTTTTTCTATTGGACAGAACCAGAAATATATTTGAGAAATACGAAATTAATACAGCAAGTCGGCTCGTTAGAAAGTTTTGATGAAGTGATAACTAAAATTTGCTATAATAATTTTTTGTCATAAAACGAGCTTAACATTCTAATAAAACTTTTATTTATTTAGTTCTAATAATTTAATATAGTGCTTTAAATTATTATTTATTGAATACAATTATTTTATTTTAGTTATCACTAAAGCTATTTGTCTTTTTATTAATTAATTACTTTAATTATTAAAGACTAGTATTTATTATATGTCGTTTTAAAGTATTGCAAATAATAAATATCAAATAATACAATATAAAATTAATAAAATATGATAGGTGATGTGATCAATAATGGGAAAAAAAATATGGTTTTCCAAAAAATAAAAATAAAAATAATGAGCTTTAAATACAAAGTAAATTTTTATTCATACCAAACAGCTAATATGAAAGAAACTTGTCCCATAATCAGAACTCAGGGCTTCGGAAGTCGAAGAAAAACTTTTTAAGTATTAAAGCCTTGATTAAAGACTTGATATATGTCTCATGTACAATTAGGAATGTCGGTTACCATTTATAGAATGTATAGTATAAAAAAATGTATCTCAAACTTGAATTGAACCATTTTGGCTTCAGCTTGCCGAAGAACTGCAACTCATTCTGCCACCGGAATAACCCTGTCACATATTTGTAAATCGTGACTTATTGACTAATCATATTTAAAAATTAAAATATTAACATAAATGCAATGCAACTTTAAAGAGACAATTTTTCTCAATAAAAATATAAACCGTACAATATCGCTCTAAATATAACTAGAATCAGAACAAAGACAGTTTTAAAAATTCAAATTGCCGGATTTATTGAATTTGGATTAAGCACAAAAAAAATAAATAAAACCACTCTTTAGATTAAAACATCAGTCCCTAACTAAATCATAAATTATTTGTAGCTCACGATCTATCAATGAAAGCATTTTTATAGCAATATTAAAATTATTACTCTAAATTCACTTAATTACATAATTTGTTTTCTTCTATCCAACTTATGCAGTAAGTCTGTGATAAATTAAAAAGATGAAAAATTATGACTTTCCAATTGCAATCTTTATTAAGATCATAACATAAGAAGGCCGAAGTTTTGGAGATGTTCCCCATCATCAGTGGTGAGGGCTTTATGATTATGATCATCCTAACATTAAATTAGGATTTTGAAGCAGTAATAAATTGGAAAATTATAATAGATAGATGGTGAAAATAGTGGAGGTGTTTGTATAAGCGAAACATCTAAAAAACTAAATACAAGAATTACACAGCACACAATTAATTACTTTCAGAAATGTTAAAAATATAAATCTAACAATACTTGTCTTTCAAAGTATTAAGTTGCAACTTAAGTTCAATTTTGAAAAACCTACAATATTAGTTAGTGTCATATACCAAGGAATTGGAAAGTGTTAAGAGGCTGTATGCACTACTAAAGACAACAAGGTAACTGTTAATTATAAAACAGGTACAAAAAAACAAAAAAAACAGGAGCCCATTATGCGGACATAATAAATAAAATAAAAATCGTATGAAAATAATTATAACATTAAAATCAAGTAGATGGTTATACAATTGATAAAGATTAGTAACAATAGAGAAAGAAATTTTAATATAATGAAAATAATATCTCAGAATATAGAATGATTAGAAGATCTAAACAGGATATTACTAAATAGAAACAGAAAAGACAAGTATGAGCTAATGGTCAAATTGACAAAAAAGTATCTATTGACAATTGTAACATTATAGAAGCAAATAATGTAATTAATTAAATAAATGTATTGAATTTAGATATAATTAGATTTTTTGTATAATATATTTATGCTATAATGTAGTGTGGTATAGTTCATTGTTCAAATTCTAGAAATATGTCCTGATGATGGGGAGACTGTCCCGAAACGTCGGCATTATTGTTATAGACTAAGTAAAGAATGTGATTGGAAAACCATAATTGCTTATAATTTGTTTTAATTTTCATATCTATATTCCTGAATCTTCCTTTCAAAATTTAGTTTCAATAAAATTATAAAGTATCGCTGCTCCTTACCAGTAGCATTAAAGGGCCCGTTTGAGTTTGACATACCTGCGCTAAAGAGTAGAAGGAACGAGTATGAAAAAAAAAATTCCTTGAATTTCTAAGTGTTTTTTCTCAGTATCTATATTGATAATTGGATCGTAATATTATCCTTCTTTATCTCACTAAAGATCTTGAAGCATAATCGTAATTAACTCAAGCTTAGAATTATCTTGAAAGGTATGTCTTGAATTTTATCACGTTCGATAATTCTGTTTTTAGAGATGGGTTCAGGTAACTGATCGTAATGATACAATGTCTGGAAGGCATGAGAATTCATTCATTATGGCGTCATTATGAAATAATGTTTAACATTATCTATTGACATTAGAACTATAAAGAAAACGCTTATTATTCCCAGTGAGAAAAGATAAAATTCGAATCCCGAAAAGGCGTTCACAATACAATCAGAGCATTGTTTCAATTATGATTGGGTTTGTTCGATCAACACTGTTGGTTTTGGGTAAATGGTTTGCTTTCAAACAAAAGGTATTTGTTATTCAAAGTTAAGGGTGAAAGTTATGCTGTAAATTTTAATGGCAAATAACAAGGCATCCCAAAGTATTTTCGCTCTCGGCAAGCATAATGCACAAGAAATTTATTTCAAGAATCATCACAAAAGTAATATACAGTAGTGTAGAATGACATGAATGAAAATGAGTCTTTGTTTATGATAGTGAGACTCATCACAATACCGCATTCCACAGGTAGATTTGTCAATAGAGCGGCGCGAAGTAAATTCACATTGATATGTTAATCACCTCAAGGACATGGGATAGAATACCAATCTTGGCTCAGTTATTGAGATAAATAAAAATTATGCACACTGAACCTTAAGACTACTAAAGTTATCTTAAATATTTCTTGACACGCAATAAGTGATCATATTAAATTAATTACATGATCACACACAACTGTAATACTGTTTGGTTTTCCCTCCTCATTCAGTTGATTCGATTACATAAAAGTACAGTGATGAATCATAAGAAATGTGTCAGCTCATGGTCAAGCATTAGTTCTGATCGTAGAAAAAATAATAAAAATTAAGATATCCATAAAGATTCGATATTGATACCATAATAATGGTAACTTCACTGCTAAACACTGTTATTCTAATTATACTCACTATAATTATTTTTTTCATTTCACATATCAAAAGGACATTGGTTAACTCACAAGATTAATTATCATGAACTATTTGAATGGTATGTTGAACTATTTTTGTTTAAACCCTTATTAGATTTCCGCCAAAGAGGTCAAAGACCGAAATCGAAACCCTTACGGCTTTAGTACGTAGATGGGTCCGGAAGTGCCAGCGCCCACACGAGCTTTGTGCGGATCAGGAATGCCATTTTCTTTAAACTGAGGAAGTTGATTTTTTTCGCTTAAAAATAGACAAGAAATACCTTAGGTGGAAGTATTTATAAATTAAAAAGAGATTCTTAATCATTACGTTCTTTTGGCTTGTAAAAAAGTAAGATTCTGAACAATTAGGACTAATTACATTACCAATGAGTTTTATATACAATTGAATATTTAAATTATAGATTATAAATTAGTAAATAACAGAATTCAAAGCATCATGCAGCAAATTTAATATTAGCGATATTCAATGGAAACTCAATGTTACTAAATTAAAAAACAAAACAAAAGAAACAGTCCAAAATAAATTTGATACCCAAAATCACTGTACTTTGCTGTTTTGTAAACAGTTCAGAAATGTCGTCAGTGCTCAGCACGTGTTCATTTCGAGTTTATTCAGGCATTGCAGACAAATAGTTCATTATGTTGAATTTACAGAATCCAGTTTTAAAAACTATGTAGTTTTAACAATAGTTACAAAAAAATTAAGAAATAATATTTAATCGATATAATTTTGAAATCATTCATAGACACAATAAACAGTGATATAATTTTACTCTCTCAGGATTTTAAGCTAAATGGTTATTCTTTGAAAATTAATTATTTAGACCAAAAAAAATTCTATATTCCATCATATTGAGGAATTAAAACTTGTAAAAAATTAACTTTGAAATGAACTGGCAGACCTTGTTAGATAGCTAAACCGAAGAATAAAATGAATAGTAAAATAAAGTAACAAAAAAGTTTAAGGGATCATGTCGATACAGTACTAAATTTCAAATGAATTAAATATATACACATATCTATTTAATGAGGCAACTCTCTTGTTTACAATTTTCGTTACTTTTAAGGATTTAGACTGATGAGGGCGAATCCCAAAAAGTATCCATAGTTTTCTTTAAATTATTTGAATAATAATTACAAATAGAGTTCAAAAGTTATGAAAACGATTTATAAGATTACAATGATTGGTTTTGTGGATTTTTTAGGCAGAAATATATCAGAAGCATAAAATGCCTCAATACTTATTTCTTTGCTGAATCAGAAAACTATATATCAGAAGGGAATCTTGAAACTGAATGTTTCATTGTTATGTTGCATACTTTTTTTTGCCAAATAGGAAGACAATAATTTTGTTGGATGTTAGTTGAAGTTTTCTTCATTAGTTTACCGGGTTCCTTATCTGCCTACTTTATATCAGTGGTAGTTAAAAGTATGCTGAGGTACGAATCATTAGGTCTTCCTATTTGTAGAAGGATCAAGTTGTGAAAAACTCATTGAAGTCACTTCAACAAAGATAAATAAATGGTATTATACGTTGGATGGACAGAAGGAAGATACTCCAAGAGTCTAGAATAAGAAGAAGCGGCGAGAACTAGTAATGAGAGGACGAAGAGGCGGGAATGGAGGGGCGGGAACCGGTCCCGAGGCGGGAGCTACTCTGGAATGTACGAGGTTCAGAGCCGAGAATGAGGCGGCATCCCGGGGCAATCCCCTTCCAGTTCCCGAGAAAGTAGGAGGAGATTCCTAGCGGCCGCCGGCATCCAGGTCAGTCCGCATAATACCGAGTCCCTCCGGCCTATAACTTTCTTGGAAACTATTCCGAGGGGGGGAGCGAAAAGAGAAAATCTACGCAAGTGGAGCACATGCCCTCTGAACCGACCGTCCAAATCAACTCCGTCCCCAGCTGATCGGGGGTGTACCGGCAGCCGGGTCAGGAGGAAGGAATAAAACCGTCCATTTAGCCAGTCATACCAATCTGACTGACATCTGATCAAAAAATTAATCTACTTAACCAAGGAACATAGCAGAACATGTTAGACATTAACTGCGTATGTGAAGCGAAATTGAATGTGAAAACTAATAAGCTGTACATAAGGTTATCAGTTATCCTTTCAAAGGAATGCCAGGAATGCAGAAGTGTAATTTTCAAGGAGCCGACCGGAGTGGTTTTATCAAGGCTACACCTCTATAGCACTAACTTATACTACAAATACAAACTACATATTTATTTAAACAAAACAATGTTCGAAAAAAGTGAACAACAGGACGCAATGGTGCACGTAGCATCGGAGGATTAATTTAAAGTTGCGAAAAGTTGTATACACATTTAAGGTATTTTGGAGATTACAATGATTTAATAAGTCACTATCTAGAAAAAATAGTCAAGACTTGTTAAAAGACCCATTATTACCGAGATTCTTCAATATAAAGTTCAGGAATAATGAAATAAATGTTTTCCAAGATTGAAAAAAATATTTAGCAATAAATGTTTTTTGCGCACTCACCTTTAACTTAAAAACAGGCTGTTGGACGGCGGTTATCCAAATTTTAAAAAAATGCGAGATGATAACGTAATCCAAAAGCGTAATCCACTGACGATGTACTCACAGAACTCTCACAAACACTGACACACAGCTTAGATTTGAAATGTTAGCGAGTGAAGGCGGGTAGGTGGTGGGAGTGTGCCCTCGGAGGAATGTGGGCATGCGCGCGCAGTCGGCGACAGCGCTGCCCAGCGGCCGACTCGCCAACTACCGGCAGCATTCCTTCCAGCCCGGGCTTTGCCTGTCCGGCCGGCATTCCAAATGATCCTATACCCTGTTCTCACCCTCAGAGTCATCTCTTCTCTGTTTGTTTACTTCTTGTATTTAGTATTTAGCGAAAATATATTTTAAAATGTTTTCTATCTCATTAATTGTTATCTAAAATACTCCAAGTGTGGTTTTAGTGTAAACTCCATATTTCCTGCTGGATGTATTGGAAAAATAATAATTTAAAAAAAACACATAACGACTTCCTATTAACAATTATAAGTAGCAATTTCCTACATCATTTAATATTAATTATTCAAGGATAATAAACCACATGTCCATGAGTATATCCAAAACAAATCAAGACATCAACTCATTTAAAGTCCAATGTAATAATACGAAATAATATTATTATCACTGAAAACAATTTTTAATGTAGTCACTTATATTTTTTAAGAAACCACTCAACTTATATATCATATTCTCCTACTGCAGACTTGTTCAGCTCACAAATGGGGAGGAAAATAAGTTTATTTTAACACTTAAAACAAGTATCTAATATAAATTTTATTGTATTAGAATGGAAAAAAAATCGCGTATATAACTTTTAACACCGAACCATATGATCACTGTCATAAATGTCGATATACCTTTTGATGTAAGATTCTTATGACCTTCAAGTAAAGTACCACTTTCGGATCTTCAATTTCAACCAAAATCTATTACATTACTTTATATTGATTTAGAAGTTTAATTTACCAAATTTGAGATGTTTTACATTAATTTTTAATAGAATTTTCGATGAAAGTATTATGACCTTCAAGTAAAGTACCACTTCCGGTTTGCCAATTTTAACCAAAATTTATGCAAGTCTTAAATACCAAATTTGAAGAGTTTTGCATTATATTTTAATATGATTTTTTATGAAAATCAGTAATGTTCTACAAGTATAGTACCACTTGCGGTAATCATGCAGTGACGAAAAGCGGAGTCTCTCAACTAGATTATACAATAATCCTAAATGAAAAATTTTAACTTTCTACGGCTAACCGTTTTTGAGTTATGCGAGATACGTACGAAAGAACGTGCGTACTGACGACACGACGAAACTAATCAAAATGGATTCAGAGATGGTCAAAATGGATATTTCCCTTAAAATCTGAAAACCGAAAATTTACGCGATTAAAATACTTCCTACTGCGTAAAAGGAAATAAAAATGATCACTATGCTTTTTGGGTACTTGATCACAAGTAATGATATCATATTATAATATTTATATGGTTAAGAGCGCGGCTAATCTCATAAGAAATTGAAATTTAAGGGACAAACGCCGAAGCACGTATCCAATATTTTTGGATGTAGAATCACCAAAAAAAGTTTCCTCTTGATGGTTACAAAGAAATAAAATATTGATCCTTCTATACCATAATGCGGATGTCAACCGAAAAAAATGTTAAAATCGGTGACCCATTGACTATGCCCTCTGGACTAATTGAAGCTTTTCACTCTCATTTGCACGCAGTTGCCCCTATCCCCTTCATACCTCCATACTAATACATGTCAGCACACAGATATGTTTTTGACCTGTGGTTATACCTTGTCAATAATTAATGGAGTCTAACTAGATTTGTTTGAATGAGTTGATTTTTATAGGTCCATTGGGTTTCGAATTGTGATGATATAGAAAATCGCTGCAAATTATTACACAATGGTTTTTTATTTCCACTTAATAACATTTCAAAAATTTCTATACTGTCCAAGTAAAAAAAAAGAAGCAGTAGGCACCAAAGGAAAAGAAGTTTGAAGCTTGTCACAAGATGATCGCCGTGAGACTGCCGAACTGGGAGTGCTAATTTAAAAACTGTATTAATCCAATTAGGCTGCGATGTAAAATGATACAGAGGAAATATTTGATGTGCACTTCAGTAGGAAAAAAAAAAGAATAGACTTAGGAAGCTAAAGGAAGTGCAGAAATAATCCAAAGAAGGATACAGCAGAGAGATACGAGGAAGTCAGAAGACCAATAGATAAGTCAGGAGGCCTAGGGCCAAGATAACTAGCCGCCCGGAGAATCAGTCTACGAAGTTCATTACGCTATATCTCAGCTAATAATGGTCCGACTTAAATGATTTTTAGTTCGTTTTGTAGGGAATTTCATTAGCTTTCAAAACCTAATTTCAAAATACAATAAAAGCAACTCTAATTGGCCATTTTGAAACAAACAGACGGATGGTAATGTCGAGTTCCGAGAATTATCCTGGGGTTACCTGTGACATTGGTACCGGATCTCAAGAAAATCGGTCAAGCAGTCTCGGAGAAAAGTCGCGTACGGCGGACGGACGGATTTCTTTTTATTCGATATTTGGATTCTTGGATTCTACGTATCTTGAAACGTAAAACCTCAAATTTTGAGATTGGGTTACAAAATTTTTTCCTTGGTCTATTCTAAAGGTCTATTATTGAAAATAATATTATTAATGCCTTGTTATGCTGATTCTAAAACACTTTCCATTTCCTCTATATCTATATAAATGGCCGAGTTATGGGCTTATGAGATCTCTAATCGGCCGCCATTTCGAAACAAACAGACGGATGGTAATGCCGAGTTCCGAGGATCAACCCGAGGTGACCTGTGACATTGGTACAGAAACTCAAGAAAATCGGTCCAGTAGTCTCGGAGAAAAGCCGCGGACGGCGGACGGCCGGATTTTTTTATTTGATATTTGGATTCTACGTATCTTGAAACGTAAAGGCTCAAACTTTGAGGGGAGGTTACAAAAATTATTTCTTTGGTCAATTACAAAGGTCTATTATTGAAAAGTATAAACCAAAATGGAATTCACTATGCTTATTATGTATTCTTAGTACAGTCAACTCTCGATTATCCTGGGAATTGAGTGCCATGATTACCGTGGATTATCCACATGTAAAAAGAAGATTGTAGAACCAATAAAGAACAACTTATTTCACAACAAATATGTAATTTATTTATTTTTTTTTCATTTTAAATTTTCAGTTTTTAATCCGCGCCTGTCAAGCACATGACTGACATGTGCAGATGAGGTGAAGTTACCACCTAAAAAACAGACATATTAAGCAGGAGGAGAGGTTGTACCCAGTGGCACCCCTTCCCTGGTTTGGATTTGCTAACATGTTTATGTAAGTAGAGCTCTCGTTCAGGATCTTCTCCGTCTCCTGCTAAAATTCTCTGGAATCAGAGACGTGGCCATTTCTTCTAAAATTTGGGTGTCCGTTTAATTCTTTATGAAACAGTTTGTTGTTCGTCTATATATTTTCATTAACTGTTGATATGTTTAAGTAACTGTGTAAACTTTTGTTGTTTATGGTGCTTATGGTGCTTTTGTAATAAAAACATCTAAAAAAAGTCTAATAATAAATCTTAGTGTCTTGGATTGAAAAGTTGTTATTCGTTTTAATGTGTCTCAGTTAAGCAGTGCCCTTACGTTTGTAATGCATATGACCATAATGGCTTTAAGAGGTTTGTGTGTAAGTAATTAATTTCTTTCCTATCTTGAATTTAGAGTGTTTTCCGTGTGTGGGCACCAGGCCATTATCCAGTCGAGTTATTCTTCTGTGTTCGTTTGTGGAATTAGGGAATTTTCAAGGTAAACGGGAAGGCATGTTTCATGTGTGTATGCAAACGTGATGTGTTGAGATTTTTCGTTATTTAATAGAGTCTTCCAAAGTCGTGTAATTGTTGTAAATTCAATGATGCCCAGGAAGAGTTTTGGTGTCTAGTAATTATAACCGTGTCCTTTGCGATTGTAGTTGTTAGAGTTTCAAGATTAAGAGGAGTGACTGTGTGTATGTTGTATGCAGTAATGATGCGAATATTGATCCCTGAGGCACACTAGCTAAGATCGGACGAATTTAAGCTCTTTGCCATATCAAACAGAACAAAAATATCAGTCAGGAAGGAAAGGGTAAAGAAATATTTAATTAATGATATATGTAACTTAATCTACAAATTAATTTACAATAACAACAATTAATAAATTGTTTAAAATAAATATGTAGTTTTAAATTGATTAATAAAAAAATAAGTTTTTTGTTCAAAAAACACTTTCTTTTCATCTGCGATTGAAGTTTACGCATAGCGACTGTCTCAGCCAGTAACGCGTCGTCCTCTGGCTCCAAAAATTTACTAAAAATTTCGCCCATTAGACAGATTCAAACCAAGATTGCAGGGTCAGTAAAGGTTCTTAAACTACGCGATTTACTTTAACCGGCATGTTCCTACGTGTTTTCGAACCAACGTTATCCGCATAAAATATTTTTTTTCTTTTATAATCACATTTTTTTTTTTCACACAAATTCTAGATTATACAATTGCTGTTTACATACATGGAAAAAAGGAATTCCCCTTTTTCAAATGAGTCCAAGAGCTGAAGGCGGAATGTAATTTCGTTGCTTAAAATTTTGAAACCGAGAAGTGAAAAAAAATTTTCAACTAAATTACTCTGTATTTCCCAAAGAAAAAATACGCTGTATACAGTAAGGCCTTTTAACGCTTTCTAGTTGTTTGGAAACTGTCTGCTTTGCAATAACTTAAATGGGGTAGTAAAATTATAAAACTGAAGGCTCGGACTTGTGATGGGTATTTTACGTCGTATTTTGGAGTTGGTTGTTATGAACATTATTTGAGTGAACCACCGTTACTGAGATATTATTATTTTTTAAGCAGCCTGATTATCTATAATCAAGCAAATGTATAAAATATAATATGACAATTCCGAGTTACGCCTACTGTACACAACTACTATACGAGATATACACAAAATCAAGCTAAATAAATAAAAATTCTTTAATCTCCTGATAACAAAATATACGGTAAAAATACATAAATTGGTGAGCCGAAAAGGTTCCTTTACTTGAAGGTCATAATAAGCTTACATAAAAAATTATATTTAAATTAAATACATAAATCATATGTTTCGGTAATAAAGGTTACAAACGCAATTTGATTTCCAATACAATTAAAAAAATTTATTACTTGTTTTAAGTGTTAAAATGGAGTGTAAAATACTGGTTTTCCTCCCCATTTGTGTTTGTTAATGGATGTCGCGACGCCGAGTGTCGTTTTTGAGATACTGCAATCTTCGGAAATTAGTAACCAAATTCAGGATCACTTTTTGAGCCACCCATTTATAGTTTAATAGAAGTACGAGGAAGTCATGTGTTGTCCACATTAGATATTTTTATTTTGATAAGCCATATTTTTATAGTAAAATAATACAATCTGTTATACTTAACGGCAATAACCTAATAGTGCTTGCGTTGCCATTCCTACCATATTTACATGCAAAAGAAAGGGAAACTAAACGCCCAGAAATAGATCTTTCACTGCCTAAAAATAACAAGGCATTGAGTTGTATGGAACCTTGATTCACTTAGACTGACAATGGTGTTGTTGTATATTGAAAAATATCTTTTTTTAGACAGTATATTTGTATAAAACATTCCAGCATTCAGAGTTTTCTTTTCCTATTTCTTAAAATTTATATTAGTGTAAGTAAAGTAGTTATCTGCATTTTATTTATGTACATTTGTTTAAATATATATTTATTTAAATGTAACCTCACTAGCAATAAAAGAAAACATTGAATGCTGTAAATATCACAGATCGCTCTTTTATTATTTAACTGAATAAAGAGTTATTTCTAAAGGCCAGATTTGCATGCAATATTATCTTTTTTTGGCGAATTATTCATATTATATATTTCTTTTTACTATCATAAAATAATTATTCTTTTATTTTATAAAGCTAGATGGATCACGTGCTCATGTGCACAAATGGAATAACCACCACTGAGAAGGAAAGTACCTAGTAGTACCTCTCGATTCAATCACCTTAGGTCACGGTAGGAGATCTCTCAGCCAGGATCTATTTAGTCATGTCTTCGTATTGCTGGGTTGGTCTCCCATTTCCTGAATTATTCTGTCACCTAGTCCGTGGAATATCTAATCTTGTAGAAGTGGATGTTTTTGTCAATACCGTGTATCTGTTGATCTTTAAGTAAGTACATAAAAGATATAAGATGTGTGTATTCAACTTGTGCCTGAGTTTCAGTTTTGAAAATTTGGGAAAAAGGGAGCTAAGTAGTTTCAGTCTTTTGTTTAGGATCTTCCGTTTTATTTTAATGTGCCAGCCACGAGTCATCCGTTTGTCGAAGGTAAGTCCAAATGTAAACTGTTTTTGTAATGGTGCGTGAAAACTACCAAAGTCTCCCAACGAAGGATTTGAAAGAGATTGGACCGTATGTTAATCAAAATGTTCGGTGTTCACCAACTTACCCGCACCAAACCAAGAGATTGTAAGAAGAAATTAGGTGTCATTGATTCTCAGTAGGCTCTGAAGGCTTCATTCCTTGAAGAGCTTTGCGAATTTTCTCACGATCCTATCGCCAGTCCTAAGGACAATTTTCTTTTATTATTTTTTTTTTTAAAAGATTTTCTCTTCCTGCAACCATAACAGCATATGCATAAAATGTTATAAATGAGGAGAAAATATAATTAATGTTTCTTGACTCTCCTGTTTATATATTTTGTTATATATTCAATAAGTTAGGAACCGATAAAATTTATTGAATAACTTATAATTTATTGATTATAGATTTTACTTAATTATTTTATTTTACTGAAGTTTAAATATATGTTAACGACTGAACGTTTTTTAATTTATTTTTAAACCGCATCAAATAATAAAACCATTTAACTGTTATTAGCGATATCTCGAGAAAAAAAAATATCTGATGTGGGCAACACATGACTTCCTTGTACGCCTATTAAATTATAAATCCGTGGCTCAAAAAGTGATACTGAATTTGGTTACTAGTTTCCGAAGATTGACACTCGGCGTCCCGACATCCATCTATTGACACACACACACACAAAAACGCACTCTTGTTACTGGAAGTCCCATTCCGTTATTATATGTCGTTTTTCTTCAGTAGGTAACTAACTAGTTTCCATGATATTTCTCCATGTTCCGTGACAACAATAAAACTGTCAATATCGCTGGATAAAGCCTTGGAAATCGACAATTTCGACATTTTAAGCGGAAAAACCCACTTAACTAATATCTTATTCTCATGCTGCAGACTTGTTGATCTCATAAATGGGGAAGAAAACCAGCATTTTACACTCAATTTTAACACTTAAAACAAGTAATAAAAATGTTTAATTGGATTGGAAACCAAATTGCGTTTGTAACCTTTATTACCGAAACATATGATTTCTCTTTTAATTTAAATATAATTTTTGATGTAAGCTTATTATGACCTTCAAGCAAAATACCATTTTCGGCTCACGAATTTTAACCAAAATCTAGTAAATACATTTATATCGATATAAAAGTCTATTTACCAAATTTGAGATGTTTTACATTATATTTTAATATAATTTTTGATGAAACTCTAATATGACCTTCAAGTAAAGTACCTACCGCTTCCGGTTTTCCGATTTAGATCTAAATCTAGTATGTTATTTAAATCAATATATTAATTAAAAATACTAAATTATAAATACTAAAGTTTTGTATAGTATTTTAATATAATTTTTGATGGAAATAAATTATGACCTTCAAGTTTAGTACCACTTCCGGCAATCAAGCAGTGACCAAAAAGGGAGGTTCACAATTAGATTTTACAACAATCCTAAATACAAAATTACAACTTTCTACAGCTAACCGTTTTTGAGTTATGCGAGATACGAACGTACGTACGTACAGACGCCACGACGAAACTAGTCAAAATGGATTCAGGGATGGTCAAAATGGATATTTCCGTCGAAATCTGAAAACCGAAAATTTTCGCGATTACAATACTTCCTTTACTTCGTACAAGGAAGTAAAAATACCGATCACGTCATTCATATCTACTTCGTATCCAACTGTGATGGTATTCCATTTAATTAATGATTCAGGAAACGATAAAATTAAAATAATACTTTGGAAGATGTCGTTGATGGTAGTGTGACTACCAGACTGTGACTACGAGAGTCATAAAATATTCATAATTCATGGTTTGTACGAGGTTAGGAAGAGAGAGATAGGAATTCAAATATCAAGGTTGAACATTTCTAGGGTGCGTTCAAAATAATCAGGTACTACTTACTATAACGTATCATTAACCGCTTGTCAACATAATTAGAGGTAATAAGGAGATGAAAGTGTCCGATTACAAATTATTTTAAATATTAGGTACCTTCTCCATTTTATGAAATTTTACCAGATTTAATCTAAAGTTATAAGAGTAAACGTTTTATTTATTTTTTCTGTTGTTAATTATAGCTGGTGTGAATATGCTTGGTATCAAAAAGTTCATGTCATGCCTTCCAAGTCAGGAAAATAAAGATTAGTGCCTCCTCGTATGTAGTTCCGCATCTTAATTCCCTAGACAAGTCACAGTCTTCGAGCAGGGGCATTTCATGAAGGTATTATATTAGACTGGAACATGTAGTTTTTATCTCTGCTCTAAATCCTTATGAAGACGTGACAGTCTCCCTCGCATGTCGGACGAGACGCGAAATTATATATCTTCTCTGCTTTTATTGCAGTTCTCCAGGGGCTGTTTATGTAAAGTCGTTGGAACAAATACCGTTTCTTGAACTAAAAAAAAAAATGTATTACTTTTATTTTTAAAGTTTCCAAGTTTGGCCTTCATGAAATTTATGATGTTTAAAAATGATTGTTCGAATTTTCCTATTCTGAAAGTGTCCTTTTCAATTTTTTTCCCTTCCTGATAAATTAGCAATATTCTAACTTGCATTCACCACACTCTAGTAAATGAATTTTAAAAGTTAAAATGTATTTAATCCAACCGCTTACAAACTGATTTCAACCTCTTACATTTTTGTGACTGACTCTTCAGATCTTGTATTCTACTACTCAAAAGGAAGTTACAACTACAATATTACGAAAAACAAATTATTCAAAAATATTTTCACTGATTTTAATATAAATTAAGTCCATTTTCTAAGTGAACTATCATGAACTTTACGGATAACAAAAGTTATGCAAGATCTCTCTCCAGTAATCCTTAATTTATTTTCGAATTGATTAAGAAATTCAAATTTTTTTACTTGGAGCGTTTAGAAAAAAACCTGAAAATTACGAGAAGAAACAATAGTTAAATTATCAAAAAATAAAAAAAAATCCAATTTTCGATGTTCCTTTATTAAAAATAATTTTCTACGATTAGTCCTAAAAATCATCCTTAAAATCCCAGGTCCTCTCTCCCACCCTCTCCCATGAGACTACAATGAATTAAATGAATATTTCTTTGGAAATAATTTTCTATAAAATAGGAATGTAGAAATTACATAAAGTTTGTGAGAAGAATAAACAGTGTTAAAAAATATAATATTTGTATTGCAGTTCTTGAAAATTTAAATACATTTGTTTAAAGTAAAATATTTTTTTTAAAAATAGATTAAAATAGATCATCATTGGAATTATCTAATAGTTAAGACATGGACTTGAGGTTTTTAAATCTAATTTTATAATTAAATATTTATGAGGTATTATTTGTTAAATTTTTTCACTATACTAAACATGAATTTTTAAATATTCATTATTCAACTACGTTTCACTAGTTAACTGGTATTTTCACAAACCTGCAAAACAAACAGATTAAAACCACTTTAACTACCACTTTATCTTACTTGAATTTTATATGTTTTAGCAATTTAAATATTAATTTAATTATATTTTTTTTTACGGATGTATGGATATCCATTACAAAAAAACAAAAAAAAAACATGTGAGCAGCAGATCTCAGTCACTAAGGTCTTATTTTAAATTACTTTAAATAGTAACTAAAATGGGGAGGATGGGAGAGTTTCAGCTCATTTTATCCGGCTAGAATTGGCCAAATATAGCGTGAATATATATATATATATATATATATATATATATATATATATATATATATATATATATGTATATATATATATATATGAGTATCCCAAAAATAATAAATCAGGGAAAATATATCCCCGAAACCGTGTTCTATAGGTTATGAAATGAATTTAAAATGCATCACAACCTTCTTCGATGACCTTCGATTCAGAACAAAAGTCTATTATTTTCTGGTCTAACAAAAAAGTCTATTATTGTATATATAGAATATTCTAGTATTTATAGAAAACACGACCAAAAAGCGTCAAGATCGGTTCCCCCGTTCAAGAGATTAAAAATTTATTTAATTCTTTTTTTTTTCAGGCTTTTGTTTAATTATTCCCAAAAGAATATGCAAATTATTGGTTTACTATTTCAAAATATAAAAAATTTCTAATAACTGAAGAGCTTTTTTTGATTAGCTATTATTAAAAATTGTGAGAATTTATTTTAGACTTCTTCCATTACAACATGCATATCATTCCTCTACAACATTCTACTATATCTCGAAACGTTGGATATTAGAATGGTGTAGAGCAGGAGTTCCCAGACCGTGGTACGCAAGGAAGGTCCAGGTTGTATGCGAACAAGCAAACAAAAGCCATGAATAAAATCATGTTTTTAACAAATTCAACGAGAGATAATTGCTTAAAAATTTTATTGAATGTATACATGATCTAGAATTAATAAAAATGATTCAGTATGGTTACCCTAGTAAAAGTAATAATTCTCAGTGTTGAAGAGGAATTAAGAATCAAGTTGAGCTGCATCAAACCTAACATTTATAGCTCCGGTTGTAAATAAACAGCAACATTTTTCCAATTGAAAAATGTTGTTTAAATATTTTATTTTCAATTTTCAATAGATACATTTTTAAATGCAGAATTTGTGGTGTTGTTAATATTTGGCTGTTGCTATGTGATATAAATGTCACTTTTGATTTTTTAACTTAATTTTCAAATTATTATTTTCTTAAGCACATTTACAGGGAGTTTGGTTTAATGATTCCAACAGTTTATATTTTTACTACATTTTCCTAATAGACCGTATGAATATGGCCGTCTGAAACCTCTAATCAGCCTTCATTTTGTTTCAAGACAAAAAGTCGGATGTTAAAATCAAGTTCCTAGGATCACCGTGGGGTGACCTGTGGCTTTGGTACAAAATCGTAAAAAAAAAAAAAAAAAAAAAAAAAAAAAAAAAAAAAAAAAAAAAAAAAAAATCAGCCAGTGGTCTTGATATATTTTTTATTCGATTTTTGGATTATGCTTGTCTTGATAAGTAAAACCTTAAATTTTGTGGGGAAATCAAATTTTGAATTTTCTTGATCGATCGCTAAGACATTGTTTAAAATACTAAACAAAATGGTAACAGCTTTTGAAAATAATGAATATTTAAAATATAGCTTTAGTTTGGTGATTAGGATTATTTCAACCATAATATCATTTTGAAACCTTATTTCAGTGGTTTTTCTAGGATGATCCAATTTATTCAGAACAAATTATGATATAATTTGATTAGAATGATAGAGGGAAAGAGATAAAAGTGTGTTCACAAAATAAAATAAAATACAAAAAATAAACCAACTCGATCAATAATTAGATATAATTATGACAGGCTGCGAGTGTTATAACCAGTTTCACCTGGAATTAAAATATTTGCTTTGATGACTAAAATGGCCTTGTCGAAATATTCTTAACATCGAATGTGAATATATAGCCCAAACAACGCAATTTAAATCACAATTCCATTTCGGTTGCCTTGACTTTAAAAGATACCCACTTTTCCTTATTAGGATATTTTTAATATGCAAACATGACAAATTTATTTATTATTACAAAATTAATTGTTATTTCTGTAGCCTGTTTTTTTTTTTCGTTTTCATTAGAAAGAAGAAAGACAAAGTTTCTTCAGAAAGTTTATTCTGATTCACCATCTAATGATTTGTATCTCATATTTACCTAAATTTAATAATATTAATAATATAACATATAATTAATATATAAATATAATAATTAATATTTAAATCTTAAATTTCCTACTTAGCTGCTGGCAATTTCATTTTATTAAAACAATCAATCTTTTTTAGATATTGTCGTCGTTCTTGAGAGCTTCAAGAAACATGAGCAAGTGTACAGGCCAATTCCGTTGAATAAAGATGACTTATGTAAAACCAATCGTTATTTCTTCACTTTTTGTATTACTATGTAGATGAAGTTATAATTTAATTGTTTTTTATTTGATTGCTCACAGAGTTATGAAACAATCAGAAGTCTTCTTACATCACAACTTCTTTGCCTAAACTCTCATTTCAAATCTATTAGTATCAAATTCAATGTATATAATCGCTTAATATCTAAATGAAATAATAAAGCAGGGATTGAAATAGGGAATTATTTATTTTTTTTAGGGAAAAAATAAAATGAGGACTAGATTTTTATTTTTATAATTTAAAAATCATTTTTTTGATTTTTGCCAAGAAATAATTGTACTTTATTTGACAAGAGATTAAAAATCACATAATAATAATTATTGCTAAGTGAAAAAGTTTAATTAAAAATAATTCTTATTTTTGAGCGTTATTTTTTTCTACTCAAAATGAAACTCAAAACGCTACGCTATAACTTGTTTAAAATTAGAACTAGCGAATTGAGAGTTGTTCCATTTTATAGAGCGTAAAAAAAAAACACTATTAAATGACGGTCATTTAACCACTTTTTTACTTTAATACGATATGCTGAAAAATATTAAACTTTTATAGTAACCAGTTGTATTTTTTCTGCCTGTTAGATTTTTAATCATAATTTATTGTTTAAAAATATTTTAATACAAGTTGTTTACTTCTATTCATACAAATTATTGATGCTAGTCGACTGTGATGTTTATGATGGAATAAATAGTCGGAATGCAGTCAATATAATCTATTTTTTATTGTAAAAGACCTGTATAATATAACAATATATGTATTCCATGTTTATTCATAATATATTTTTTATTGGCTTTAACAATAAAAAATATATTACGTTGACTGCATTCCGACTATTTATTCCATGTTATTCATGCAAATGTTTTTTTTATATCTTCCTTTATTCAGTCTTACTTAAATGCTCTCCTCGATTCCTTCTTTTTTCCCCATGTTATCTTGAATTATCAGTTGAACTTGTGAATTTTACCCAAACGGAACGTGAAAAAAATATAATTTACTAACCTTCGAATATAATTCAGAATGTCGCAGCAGCAAGTGCAAAAACTGCGAATAGATTCTGATCATCCGTGAGAATTTGTATCAACATTTCGCCAGAAATGTGGCCTAGAATAAAATTGATATTTCAGCATCTATTCTACTATAATTATTAATAACCTTTTATAATTTATGAACCTGGGAGAGGATATAATAGCACAGTATATCACACAAGCTATTTAGGGCAGGTGTATTATGCTGGTAGTAGAGATGTCTTGAGACGGTATTCAACCACTGATGGGAGGGGAGAAATATCACCAGATTATTACCCGACAACAAGGGAACACTAATATTCAAGCTCCTATATTATCTTCACTCACTTGATATTAGTTCTCCCAATCAATCCTGCTCGTCACAATAGTGACAATGATGGTTGGCACTAGATCAAAACTAGAAGTAAACAATTTGTTTCTACATATTTTGAGACAAGAACTTAGGATTGCACACCTTGCACATCACCCACATACAGTCTCTTACTAATTTTGAAATATTTTTGTGAGATATTTCTTACTATAATTTATTTAATAATATTATATAATTATGGAAGTATATGCTTATTTTTTTTATTGATTTATGTGATTATTGTATCTTTAGTTTACTAATAATATTCGCATAGTGGACATTCAATTTTGGTATCTGTTAAAATTATATACAATAATAATGTATAAAATTTTAACTATAGATCAGGACGAAATTGTAAAAAGGATAATATTAAGTACGTAATTATTTTGTTAAATACAAATCCTGAACTTGTAAGAACTGTCCTTTTGGAAGCATGAAGTCTAAATACCGATGTGCCACAAATCAGCTACTGGTGTTCGCTAAGATGAAGTATAAGGAGTTGTAAAGATATCAATTCCAACCTATTGATTAAGTTAGATCTTTCAACTTCTGGTGTTCAGATGTGTCGGTGTTTTTCCACCTAAGGCCTAGTGAATTCATTGAACTCATAAAACCTAACAACAATTAACTAACATGTTTCATAGAGAACGTAAAACAAATCGATTGGCTTGAATATAATATTTAAACATAATCGTCTAAGGATTTTTTTTTTTAAATAGTAAAAATCTAGCTTCAATAATAAAGATTTTATACTTATATAGCCGAACTTTGTAAAACCTTGTGCACTTTACCCCACATTCCTTACATTGAGAGAACAATTTTATGTATATATATTATGACTAAATTAAAGCTTAAAAAGTTAAGCAAATTTTTAAAATTTAGACGATGATAAAATAAATCAAATTTAACTTTATTGTAAATTAATAATTGTTTAAATGCGTCGATGTAATATAGAGAATATTACTGTCTGAAGATGAGATAATACACCGAAAACGTCACAATGCTTTATAATATGAGTTAGTTAATAAACATGTTATTGGAAATCAGTTTCACCAATGAATGCCATTGCTCTTAGGGCGTAAGTAAGAAATTGGGAAAACGCGTAGATGCGGAAATTTACAAGCAGTGTGACGATTTTCCTATTTTAAATTTGGTCATTTTTTCATTCACGTCCATTTTATCTGAAAATTTACAGCTTTCGCAAATATACGAATAGCTCAATATAGGTAGATAATATGCAAGATGGAGGAGAGTTGTAGGACCTGGGGAAGGTCCGTTGGAGGCGCCATCAAGACGCCCTATCATGGCGGAGGTCACCAAAAACATAGGAAGGATAGTTCTAGAGCACATTCTGTCCTAATCATAGTTCCTCACCCTACATTTCGATATTAATCATTTTCTTGCTAAGCTGATTTCTTCCTTCTTTTAAATTCAGATATTATTCTAAAAATTGCCAACTATTTCTTACAACTGCTTACCGAATCCATCCATGGAATTAAATTACCTGGAAATCGACAAATATTTGAACTAACTTAAAAAAAGTACCAATGCTTCTGAGATCACGTCATAGCTGCGAAATAACCAGTAAGGCTGTAGTGGAGTCTAAAAGCTGGTTTTTAATACACTTTATTTTGTATTTTAAATTTTAAAAAGGCTAATGAATTCTACCAAAGATGTTAAATAAGATAAGTATCTTAGGTAGTAAATCAATGTTTTGAATCTTAATTTTTTTTTTTGGCACCAGTAATGTATCCTGCCTCCCTGAGTCTGTCATTTACACAACCTCAGACCATACTCCTTGTGAATATCATGGGTTTGCTGATAGGTTTGTACTTACTCTTCCTCAACCATTCAGCTTAGAATGCATCTCAAAGAACTACGATGCACACCGACTTTAGTTATTGCCCACATTTCGCATATGTGGCAACATAAAGAAAGACTAGTGTGATTATTGTTTGATAAAGACTTGAGTCAATACAACACATAGCTCCTTAAATTGTTATTCAGTTGAGAATAAGAATTAAGATTTATTTACCGCCACTATTTTTGCTTAATGCTCGTGCTTTAAATGTTTTTGAGAAAAATATTTTCCCCCAAATTACCAGTTCTTGTCGATGTTTATGAGCGATAAATGAGTATTGGCCGGATTATTGTTTTGCAATGGTAGACTCCTAAAACGGTTACTTAGTCCAGAATAGTATTTATTGCTAAGTAGGAGTTAGTAAGGCTTATTCTCCGTTTGATTTCAAGTAAATAAACTGGAAAACTTTTTCGAACGTGCACTGCCCGATGGTTGTGATATCATCAGGCCTTCGAGGCAAATGACCTTAATTCGTACATTCAAGGCATCCACTCAGTAATTGGGAGGATCATCCAACTCAGTCAACCTTGTCAACGTAAGTCAAAATCATGAAAAGAATCCAGAAAAGAATCCAGGATTCAAGTGTGCAGACTGTTTTCAAAGCCAGATTAATGAGGATATTGATACGGGTACTGGTCGTAGTGGAGGCGAACCAAAGAGGACATAATCCAAAACTTCCTTGTGTTAGCCTCAACTAGCTGTTCCATTTATATTTTTTACAAAAGAATTAAAGTTAAGTAAATTCATACGCCCCTTAAACATATCCATAACTATAAAGGATGCCAAATATCGTCCCCAAAGCCAAATTCAAATGTTCTAATATTTAGCTCAAGTATAAAATTTTCAAAAAAAAATATTTAAGCAGCTCTTTTCTATATCAACAATACTATTTATTTGATTTTCGGGCATTTAAATAAAGGCATGTAACTACCCAAAACGGAGTTTATTTATATTAAAATAATTAATACATTTTAATTATTTATTATTTCATTCAGAAATGTGACAATTTATTGCAGATTAGAATTAAATTAGTAATTCGAAATAAAAGGGAGAAAAATAACATAAACAGAGGTGGGCGAATCTTATAATCCTTATAATCACGGGATCCCTAAAAACTTGAGGGGGGCGGATTTAGGACACAACCTATGAAATCAGTGGCAGCTTTTTCTTGCTTCATAATTAAACGTACGTGTCAAACAAAAAAAAAATTGAACAAAAACTATAACCAGCTCCTCCTTGTTCTATAAATGAAATTACTGAGCCAAAATACAAACCGTCACAACAATTTTACTATCAACAGTCAAATGGATGTTACTGAAGGTAGCAGCAATATCAACGCTACATAACCTGGGAAACGATTTTAGGCGACGGAATGGATTTCGGGCACCTTAATTTATGTTTACAAATATAATTTTTAAACATTAGAATTCCAAAATGTTTTTTTAATTCCTACGGAATTTAGCCAGAAATGTGGCCTAGAATAAATTTGATATTTCAGCAAATATTCTACTATAAGTATTAATAACCTTTTATAATTTATAAACCTGGGAGAGGATATAATAGTACAGTATATCACAAAAGATATTTAGGGCAGGTGTGTTATGCTGGTAGTAGAGATGTCTTGAGACGGTATTCAACCACTGATGGGTGGGGAGAAATATCACCAGATTATTACCCGACAACAAGGGAACACTAATATTCAAGCTCCTATATTATCTTCACTCACATGATATTAGTTCTCCCAATCAATCCTGCTCGTCACTATAGTGACAATGATGGTTGGCACTAGATCAAAAGGTAATGATGAACCATTAGTTTTGAAATACCTTTGTAGTAATGTTTATTTTATATTAGGTTTCCAATTAAATGATTCTATTCCATGTATTTAGCTATATGATTTACCTTAAAATAATTTGATAAACATATTTATAAATATTACATTGAAAGTAATTGAACATATTTTATTTTTCAACATTTCACCTGTTAGACATTACCAATTGCTTTTTAGGACAAAAAATAATAACTAAAAAAACAGTTGTTTTCTTTCTTTCCGATTTTAAACTACATACGATAATGTTTAAGCTTGAAAGTGTTCTCCATATTTGTTATCTAACTTCATATTCGAGAAGCAACATTATAAGCCATAGGGATGCTTAGTATATTATTTTCTATTCCGCTTCTTCGTTTTTGTCGGAACCAAGACTTCGCCGGTCAATTACGGGGTGTATGAAAGAAAAAAACCCAATATTAATTTAACTCCTATGTTAGGTAAAAACCAAAATAAAATAAAAAAAATAATCTATAGGTCAAAAGTATATTAACAAATGTTGAATTTATATTGATTATACGAATTTATTACGACTTAAAATAAAAATTTCTTTAGATAAATGATTATTTAATTGTGCAAACGATCGTTCAGTTTTAAATAACAGTCACTGAGTCAGTCCAAAAGTGGAAAAATTCATTTTATTTTGATTGTTTTATTATGATTTTTTTTTTTTTTTTTTCACTGTTTAATCCGGAGAGTCGGCTAAGCGGGAGTCTACTAGCAGCGCTAGAGATAGGCTGAATGACTGAATGAAAATACTTTGAATGAAAGCAACTTAATATTTACATGTTATTATTTGGATCCTTTGGCTCCTGACCCTTATTTCTTTCCTCTCTGTCTTTTTCAAAATTTGGAGAATACGTCTAAATCATTTTTACAATTTGATTAAAGGTATGAACTGTTTTATTGTAGTCTTTGAGTGCAAGTGACCCCATTTGTGTTTCGGATCGAAGTAAGTCAGGATTCGATCTCTTTATCGATCTATATATTCGATCTAATATATTAATTCTGTCGTTGATGTCAGGATATAATCCCTCACTGCTCTTCTACCCTTCAGAAAGCCTACAATGTAGGCTGAAACGTCGGCAAGTATTTAGACAATAATTAATTTATTGTATTTTTTATATTTTGACTGTGCTCTTAACCATCGTCACCTAAAGTTGGAATTTTAATTTTATAAAGTTTTGGGAATTTTATTTGCCTTGATAAAGTATGGCTCAAGTCCGAATGGCATTCTTTCGGCCATCTGGTGAAGAGAATAAAAAATAATAAATTCAAATTGCGTCATATATGTTTTTAGAATATAGTGTACTGTTGAGGCAAATAAATGTTGGTATATTCTAATATAACTATACCAAAGTAGTATTTTTTATATTTATATTTTTTTGTTGGTAGCATTGCATCGCGACCTAAATAGGCCTATTGTACGCCAGTATTTTGGTTACTAAATTTCCTGTTGTACTCATTAAATCTTTTATATTGCTGATTTAAGGAACTTATGATTTAATTGAAGTATTAGTATTTTAAAGTGTTTTTTTTTCAATTAACTTAAGATATTTTTTATGTTGGATATTTACTTAAAGGGAAAGGTCAATGTAAATGAAGGTTTTACAAATGGACTGCTGAGCGCTGCCCCAAGTGGAAGGGGCCTTAGTGTTTCTCAATGCCCCTGTGGCAATGAGCGAATTCCACGCATAGTTGAGAGATTAAATTCCTCAAAGGAACCTGGGCAACATTTCCATCCTTTAACTACTTCTTACACGTCACTACCCAGATTAGAGATGGAAAAATAAATATTTATTAATCAGTTTAAACAGAAAATTAAATAAATAATATTTTAATTATTGCCAAGTCGATTGGCTAATATTATAATTAAAGTAGATAGCTACTTTTATCAGCCTTAAAATGTATTCTAAATTGCTGTTTATTAAAATGTATATACAGAAATACATCAGGCTTAATTTTATCTGTATCTACTAGAGCTATAAAAAAAAGTGTTTGTATTTTTTAGTTTATTATTTTCAAACATGAACCAACTAACAAAAATAAATAAAGAAAAAAATAAAATAAATTCTCCCTCAAAGTTTGAGGTTTTGCGTTTTAAGAGACATATCATCCAAAAATCGAATTAAAAAAATCCGTCTGTCTGCCGTCCTAGGCTAATGAGCCGATTTTTTAAAGATTTTGCACCAAAGTCACAGACCACCCGAGTATGATCCACGGAAATCGACATTAGCTTTCACCATTTCGTTTCAATGATCAATCGAAAGGTATGATAATGAGTGATTATAACTTGTATGAGGAAATTTTTCCAATTAGAGCAGTGGTTCCTTATATCCTTTAATTTTGAATCATCTTGTTGCCATTTTTGCTGCCACACTTTATTTTCTTTAGGAAGTCTTCTTTGGGGACTTTATCGATTACTGTATGGTGTTGTGCCTGGTTTGCTTGCATTGGAGCCAGCTGATCTGCTTTTTCATTTCCCGTTATCTCGCAGTGATCGAAGGGTCCCAGATGAATATTATGTCTTTATCCTTCCATGTTAGTTTCTTATTTCTATTGCCAGATTTGTTTTAGGTCTGGTATTCTCAACGGCAAATAGAGAACTCACGGAGTCCGTTACTACGCCCATTTGACATTCTCGCTGGTCTTTGTTTATATTAGTGCTTTCCTTATTGCCAAGGTGTCTTCAGTAAATAATTCCTTAACATGCCTCTGGCAATTCGAACAAATTTTGTATGTCCAAGCGTACAATAGAGCATCCCAATTCATTTTATCTATTTTGGATGTATCGTATATAAGAAGTTGTACTCCTTATATTTTTCCAAAATTTCAAGAAATAATTTGTGTACTTCAGCTGGGTGTATCGTTTCTTTTTCACAACTAGCGATCGATTTCTCCTCTGCTGGTATGAGATGGATCCATCGGGGAATGTTTTTATCTTGGCATATATGAAAAATTCTCTAATTTTAATCCTGAATTTTCAATTATTTCAAGACATGCTTCTTCAAAGTTTTTTTCTCTTTCAGTTCTGTCGTCTGTTTCCTCTCTACTGAATAGAAATTTGCTTAGCATATGTCTCGGGTTTGTCTTGGGTTTTACTTATATACTTCATCGACAGAAATAATCTTCTCAAGTAGAGAGGAGGTTCGCCAGCGTATGTACCCACACTTTCTACTGAGGAGGTTGCCAATACAGAAGTATTATCATAGTTCTGGACCGAATAAATAATTTATTACTACCGAAGTCCCCTCATCCATAACTAAATTAATGAAATAATTCTATCAAAGTCATGATGTCGTTCCCTCGACGGGAATGTAATTCCGCCATGTCAACAATTCCTTTACTTATTTTTAATTAGATCCTGCTGAGGGTCTTATTTCGATCAAGATTAAGTCAAGATTATTGTAAATTTTTTATGAATCATTATTAGAACATTCAATTGTAAAAAAAAAATCTCTGATTTGGCCCTTTTTTGAGAATGGCTCTATAATACTCATTCGCAAAAAATCAAAAATGCCTTGATCGAATCGCCTAAAGCAACCTTGATCATACTTTTAGTTCTTGTTCACTCATCTTTGATGTAGCACAAGTTTTAGACCAACATTAAAGTTCTCACATAAAGGCGGAAAAGTGTTTTTAATAAAAAGAGGAAGACCAAAGTGCATAAATAAAAACTTTTTATTTTTATTAGCATTTTGGTCTCTCTTGATAGCCAATGTTTCAATTGCTAGTTGCTAAAATCTTTCTAAAATTATTTTTTACATTTATATGATAAATTCATGCCTTTACACATTTTGTATAGATGTCAACTAAAAAAGAGTTGGAATTTAATTTATTGAGTGACTCGTCTATTTTTCTTTTATTAAAAAAAAATCAATTTACATTGATTTTATCTTAATAATTAATATAGTCAATTAAGAGATAACGAAATTAAAGTTTCACGCAAATTTTAGGTTAATGCTTCAGGGATTTCACAACTGTTAATCCGAATATGCACGCTTAAGTAGTTTCAACATAGTTTCTGTTCTGAAATAATCCCATTTATGTACTTCCAAGTTATAATGGGCATCCCTGATGTTACATTTAATGGCGTAAACTTGCTAATACACTAAGCTCTGAAAATGAGTTTGCTTTTAAGAAAAGTAAGAAGTCCCCTATCCATCTTCATTTTCTAAAAATAAACTGTTGTTTATTTGTTTTTATTTATTTACAGAAATTTACAACTCCATAAGACATACAACAAGTAAATATGATAATAAGTACATAACACTTGATAATGACGTGAGAAGGAGCTTGCCATTGGTAGCATTTCGATGAAATCTATGTTAGGAAGTCCCGCGGCCATCTTCTTTTAAGACGCCTCGGAGGATTAACGGGAATAGTTTGGGATGACAGGTTACGCACTAGGAGGTTAGTGTGGGCAATGAGTTTGTAATTAAAAGAGATAAATCTATTTCGGGCTAAGTCTGCAACAAAGGGAATTTTTAGGTCTTTATGGATAATTTTATTTGTAACATAATAAGGAGCATTAAGGATTTTTCGAAGGTTTTTGGATTGTAAGGATTGGATACAGGAAGAATTTGATGGCTTTGTGGAGCCCAAAGCTTAATCCCATATGTCCAAATAGGCCTGATAATGGCAATGTATATGAGCTTTTTATAGTAAATCGGAAGTTTTGGTATGAGGATTCCATGTAAGGTGTTTATCAAGATGGAGTCCTAGGTAGCGGATCTGTTCAACAGGAATAAGTGGAACATTATTAAAGGATACAGTAGGACAGGAAGTAGTGGGTTTGCGGCGAAGGATAAAAGTGGTCTGTTGGGATTTATTTTAATTCTCCAGTTCTGACACCATTCTTTAATGGAAATTATATGTGACTGCAGGGTTTGGGATGCAACAGTTGGGTCATTATTACGTGAAATGAATCTAGGATTGGGTAAATGGGTTTTAGCATGAGTTTTTCTAGGATTTTTCCCTTGATAGATAAAAGGGAGACAGGGCGGTAGGAGGATGAGTATTCAGGTGGCTTTTTGGGTTTTGGTACCGGTTTTATTATGGTAAAATAGATGGATCGGAGTGCAGCATTATATATATAGGTCAGAAGTAGGATACCTTTCGAGGGAGCTGTTTTAGGATATGGATATGGGTGTGATGAGATCGTGGTCAGGAGCTTTTTTGAAAGGAAATTTGTGGTTGATATTGATTATTTCAGAAGAGTGAAACACTTTAGAAAGAAGGGACATTTGGAGTGGGATAGATAATTCCGCTTCAACATGCTCAAGGTGAATAGAGTTAAGGATGACAGGATGAGGACTGAAAATTTTGAAAAAGTGTTCACCAAATATTTGGGATTTTTCTTCGTCAGATCGTGACCAGGCCTGAAATTCAGTGAGGAGTGGACGATTAAATGCTTTGAATTTCAGTAGCTTTTTCGTAGTGATCCATAAGGATTTATCAGTTGTAGAAAGGTTTTCTGTAAAGTTCTGTAAGTTTTGAATTTTGTATTTCCTACTTTCTATTTTCAGTTAGTTAGTTAATTTATTGTAATGAGTTTTGTCCGATAGATATCTGGTTCTGTGCCACTTTGCTCTTGTTCTCCTTTTTCTGTTAATAAGGTGGGAATATGATGTGGTAAGTTAGTTTCACGAGGATTTCTAATTTTAGGGTTTGACGTGTTGCTATTGATGATGGTTTCTATTGATATTGCGAGTTCTCCAATCGCGGAGTCAATCTGTTGCTTGGTTTTTAAAGGAATTTTTAAGTCTATTTTGGTTTCCAGATCATAACGAAAATCGTCTCATTTAACCAGTCCTGTAATCAGAGAAGAAGGAGAAGATTTAGCAACATGATTTGAATGGATGAGAAGCAGAACTGGACTATGATCTGAGGATTGGTCATCTATGGATTTGATTGTAGATTGTAAGGAGGGTATCTGAGAAGTAATGAATATGTCAAGGATATCGGGACGTTTTTTTAGGAGATGTAGGCCAATAAGTAGGGTCAATGGGTGAAAGTATGGAATTACTATTGGAGGTTGAATCCTGCCACGAGTGTTGGACGTTCCACATCCCCACCGTTGATCTTTAGCGTGGTAATCTCCTCCAGCAATGAAACGCGGACCGGAATAAGGATCGGAATAAGGAATTAAGGTGATAATAGTTCAGGGAATTACCAGGCGGACAATATACAACTGAGAATGCAATGTTTAACGGATGAGCGGATAAGGTTATAGAGGTTGATTGAATGGTGTCAGTTGGAGTGGATGGAATCTGGGAATGAGGTAAGGATTTATGAATAAGGATACAAGAGCCTGCGTGGGATGTGTTGTCTGGGTGATTTGATCTGTATGTGATGTGGTCAAGTATGTAAAAGTAAGATTGTGTTGTGAAATGAATTTCAGTCAGCAGTGCAATGTCTATGGAATTTTCAAGAAGAAATATGTCAAGTTCGCCTCGATGGTTATTAAGGCCATTTGCATTCCACAATAGAATAGCTAGGGGCTTCTGGCTCTTTTTGGGATATTGAGCGGGATTTCTGTAAGGAGGATAATGAGTGGTCTGATCGAGTCTTGTAGATCACGAAGGAAGAATTGAAGGACTGATGTTATATCGGATGAGGTTTGGCTTGGATAGGATTAGAAGATAGTGTCTACGGGTGGACGATTATTCTGTCTAGTTGGAGGTTGAATCCTCCTTTGGGATCTTTGTATAGGGTTCATGTATAATGGAGCTTCTGGTGAAGGATTGAACTGAGAGAAAGGTTGGGATAGAGGTGGAAGTTTAGGACTGATTTGTGCTGGGGTCATTGGCGGTAATTTCACTCTTAGTGAAACATTTTTAGAGGGTGTAATTTTTTGGTATTTTAGGATGAGGATGAGAGGTCTGAAGCTGAGGAAAAGAGGTCTGAGGCTAAGGATGGGGGGTCTGGGGTTGAGAGTAGGAGGTCTGAGGCTGGGAAAAGGAGGTTTAAGGCGCCTGTGGTTCAGGTAGATGTTTTGTGGTAACATCTGAGCATGTTTTAACCATACTTTTGGAATCCGTAGGTCTTTTATTCTACAGGTCTTATTCCGTAGGTCTTTTAGTCACAAGGCCACTCCTCGTTGAAGGGACAGGCATTTCTTCTTCGGGAACTACACTCCTTTGACTTTGCAGTTTGAAAGATATGTTAACAGATTTTTGTCTCAGCATATTTTTATATACTATGCATCCTTTATAACTTGCTGGATGGCCTTCGCTGCATAAAGCACATTTAGCTGGTTTGTCACGAGGCAAATATCAGATGCGTGCGGACCAGCACACTTGACGCACCTGGCCTGGTGGTGACAAAGCTTTAGTATGTCCAAGAGTTTGGCATCTGGTGCATTGGACAATTTCCGCTCTTTTTCTGGGTTCTTCGAATCGTATACTCGAGTATACAAGTCTATTGACTTTAAATATTTCGGGATTGTTGCGAGCTGGCTCCAGGTCAACGAAGAACAAAGGCAATGGATACTTTTCAGTTGGATGGATCACACCAGAAACATGTCGCAGATTAAATCCCAATTCTTCGATGCCATTCTTGATGGCAGTATTGGGGGGTGGTTTTTCGCGGATTAAAATTGATAAAGAATAGTTTTGAAGAGCTGGAAGATATTAGTAATAGGTATTTATTGTGCAAACATCTAACAATTTCGCAGAGATTAATTTGTTTATAAAATTTAAACTTTATTTTAAAACTTTATGCATTTAATTGTTTTGTTTTTAATTCAATAGAATATGTCTGTTATAAAAGTGGTACAAGTATATTTAGCAAAACTCTGCTTGTATTCGTCCTTCATGGTTCTGGCTATCTTGTGTAGTACAATAGTACAATTAAAATACTTCTATGATAATAGTACAATTATCATAGAAATATTTTAAAATGTCACAGTATGCAATCATTCCGATTATTTTTATGATTCATTTATTACTAAGCCTGTATACTATACTTGATTATAAACACAAATTTTTAATTTGTAATTCATGTTTTTGTTAAGGATCGAATCCTACTATTATATCATAGGGTGCAATGGGCAAACAACTATAAATTTACTAAATACGCCGAATTGGTCATAAATATAAATTGAAAATAATAATTTAAAATAAAATGAATAAATGACAATGCTATAAGAAGTATTTAAGCTTAGTCTATTATGATTTTATTGATTAATTTATAAAACTAATATAAAATTTGATGATAGTGACATAATATTTAAATTTACTTCTTTTAAGCAGCCTTTATGCATTCTAACCCTTCTTCAATTTTCCTGGCTTCCATCGCTAGTAATTTATTACTTAAAATCTGTTTTGGTTATAATATTATTCGCGTTTTTGCACTTTGATATTGGTAGTAAAAATATCTGGTGCATCAACTAAAGCTCTAAAGCACTAAAGCTCTAAAACTCCAAAGGTAGTCCAATAAAATAATTGTTCGCTGTATCTTCACTAATTTTGGTCCAATAAAGTATTTTTTTTTAAGTTTAGCTTTGTATATCATTTAATTATCTTTCAAATGAAAATCTGGAACGTTCTGGAAGATGTATTGTTCTCAATTTATTCAAAAAACTAAATGCAATAAACGGATTCCCATGGGAACGTGCGTAGTATACTTTAAAACATAGGTTCAAAGTCCAATACGCCGTATCTTACTTATTTCTTCGATTTAGATGATGAACGACATACAGGTATTAATACTTGTTATGAAATTTTTTAAAAAAAGTATCTATATTATCGGAACATTAAATCTGATGTAATATTACAGTGTAAATACTTGTACTGTATAAGAACGGTTTGCAAGGCTGTAAAAATCTCGGTATGAAACGACTCTTTTGTAATATCTATTAATTAATATTTTCTCCTTGCATTGTTTGATGTTTATCAAGGAAACAACCTCTCTACTTTTATCTAATTTACGTTTTATCTAAACGAATGTGAAAAGAGGAAGGAATTTAATCTCGGAAACGTTTCAATTTAGATAATATTTATCTGAATTGTAATAAATTAAGGTTTGCAGATAAATATAGATGGAACATTTTTTTTTTTTTAAGTCCCTAAAAGTTCAGCTCTCTTTTATAGTTCTGGTCATAGAAGGTACGCTTCTATCTCGGAGGACTTTTTTTAATTTTTTTGTTATTTTTGAAAATACTCTTTTCAGAATATTGCGTAGTTCCCGTTTTGTGTTTTGCTATACTACATTTTCTTACATTGAATAACACTTCATTGTTATCTTATTTTTCTTTTAGATATTATTGAATATTGATTTATTTATTATTTAAATAGTATTTAAAAAGTTTAGGTCTTCATAATTACGTTAATTTTTCGCCGTAATTGAAAGCGATATGATACAGACGAATTTGATAAATTTTGATAAAGCGATATAAATTCTCGACGAATCCTATATTCGACTCTCAGGAACCCTAAAGATTTTTTCGAATTTGTTAAACTGTTTAAATTAGTTGCTAAGTTTTATTGCTGTATTATTTCTAGGCTGACCGTTGTGCTGATTAATATTTGTTATTTTTATACTGCTATTTCGGTTAAGGGCCAACTGTTATGGTTGCTAAACATCCATCAATTTTTAAATCAAATTACCTTCAAGAAAATTAATTTTCTTCAACTAATAATTATGTGAAAGACCAATCTGTCTGTAATAATAAAGTAACGTGTAACGTAAATCAAGTAGCGTTTTTAAGTAAATCAAGCATTATCAATAGATTCCAAAAGCCTTGAATGTCTCAAATAGCAGTTGATTCGAGCTAACTATTTAATATTCCGATAATTTATCATCCGTTTTGTTTTGCTCTTGGTAAAGATAAGCGGCGGAAGAAATGGAGTTGACTCGGAAGGTGAGACGGGGAACAGAGCGGAGAACCGGGTCTGGTAAAATAGTTAGACATAGCATTCCCCCCTCGTGCCGGGGGAGAGGACCGCTCCAATCATTCAATACAACATTCCAACCATCGGCGGCAGTCCCGCGCTCCGGCTACGGCCAAATCTCATCTCCACGCCCAAATATTTTACTTTTGTTTTTAATTCATCTCATCTATCGATCCTCCTCTTCTCTCGTGTCCGATATCGGCACCGCTACGTTTTGGCCAATCCCCGTTGCGAGGTTACGAGTAAATACAAAAGAACACTACCAAGAACGATGTGGCAAAATCATTGGTGTCATTTTTTGACAAGTATCTCTAAGGTTTCCCATTAACCTCAGTCCATGGCCCCATTTCGGGTTAACGCTTTTATGTTATTCTTCAATCCAATTTGTGAATTTAAATCTTATAGTCTGCTATTATAGTCAACCACCGTTGACCACCGATTTGGAAGTACCTGTTTTTCTCATATAACATGAAATGGCGATTTTTTTTTTACATGTTGTATAGATTCTTCAGAGATATACTGGAAAATAGTTCAGAAATAAATGTAAAATTATAAGATCTGTCACTTTCAAGAGTAATAAGTTTTATTGCTATATGTAAACCTATTCATAGTACATGTATAAAAAAAAACATAAATAAATTAAATAATAACAAAACAAGGAAGCTTTAGCAGCGGTCTTGTGGACGCTACAGCCAGGATCGTCCGTGAAAAGTCTGTTAGAGGCGACTCTGCTACAATTAAGCAGGGCGGTAGATAGGTTAGACTGGAAAGTCGATAAACATCCACAAATCCAAGGTATTGATGGAACAGCATAGTCTTTGGATGTAATACCTCTAGGTGAACAGTCCAACTATGTGGACTCTGGATACCCACCGGTGACCTACAGATTCTTATAAAAAGAGGGTCTAACTAGTGCAATCATACTATAGCGTACTTGGAATTATTAACCAGGAAACTATAAAGGGAATTTATAAATTCTTTATGAGCTTAAGGAATAAGAATAGTTCTCCTCACTAAGTGATTATTTACCCCGAAAGTTTGACTATGAAAAGAACTTCAAACTGCTAAAATATAACCTCAAGAAGATGAAATTAGTGAAATATTCTATCTGCAGTCTGTGATAAGAGATCGAAGAAAAGCTGAGTGTATTCTCTATGAATATGAAGCTCTTTCCTTCTACAGATAGCAGTTCTTAAAAACAGGCAATAATTAAAACTGAAAATATTACTAGATCCATTCCTAAGGACTTGATGTGCTTCATAAAAAGAATATGATTTCTAGGGAATCTCAAGATGACAGAGGGATCTGTCACAAAAGATCCAAATGGTTCGTGTTGAGGAAGGATTTGTCATCCCTCAATTTAATAATAATAATAATAATAATAATAATAAATATTAAAACTACTTAACTCTAATATATATATATATAATATAGTAAAAGTAAATGATCCGAATTGACATATTAGTCTCACCTGACTGTGAGGAAGGGGCAATCTGTGTTTTAGATATCTTGGAGGCATTGGGATAAAATTGATTAGATATTAAGGTAGCGGATTATTGGTTTGTGTGGGCATAAAGTTTATAATGGGTGTCTATTTCGGGCCATATCTTTGGCTCAAAGTGGATTAAGGTATTGATGGATAATTTTATAAAACTTTTCCATAACTAGGATTATTGTGAATTCAAGGAACATTTTGGATTGCTAGGATAGGGCGTGTATATAGTGCATGGAATTGCCGTACAGAAATTTTAAAAAAAGCTAATTTATAGTACTTCTGTGAGAGAAGACGTGAAGAACTGAAAATATTTCAAGTAGGTAATGTTTATATGAATTCTTTAAAATTATTTTAAAAAATGGATTATTGTTCTTAATTATTAATGGATTATTATTACCTTATTCTAAGGTTGCCAGGGACAGTTGTGTGATGCACGCAAAATTCTGGAAATTTTAATATTAATTTGTTTTGTGTAAACTTTTGAACAAATCTGACTTAATTTTTATTTTTACACTCTAATCTCTATTCTTAATTATTAATGGATTATTATTACCTTATTCTAAGATTGCCAGGGACAGTTGTGTGATGCGCGTAAAATTCTGGAAATTTTAATATTAATTTGTTTTGTGTAAACTTTTAAACAAATCTGACTTAATTTTTTTTTTTTTTTACACGAATCGGCCAACTTATATATCACTTACTAATCTTCTTAACACTCTCCGCCTTCCTTCTACTCCAATACTCTCTCATCTTCCTGGACAGTTCCTCTCGCTGTTCCTTAGTGCATTTTCTCCCTCGTCTCTCCTTCCTTCCTGCAAGAACCCCAACCTCTTTTAGTTTTTTTCCGAAAAGTTCTCTATCCAAGCAGCCCTTATCCTTGATTTCTAGCCTATCCACCAGCTCCTTTTTTATTTCTTTCACATATCCACCTATACTCTTATAGCTTAAGACTTTGTCGAAAATGTTTTTGTTCAGCCTCTTATTGTTCATTCTGACAATGTGGCCATAGAACCTCAGTTTCCTGGTCCTGAGGCCTGTATCAAGATCTTCCAAATTTCTGAATATTTCTTCGTTGGATTTTCGCCTATACCCCTCTTGTGTTACTTTGGGTCCATGAATCCTCAGAATTTTTCTCTCAATCTTCAGGACTTTCTCCAGACTAGGAAGGCTGACTGTTTCTATATCATACAGTATTGCTGGTCTTACTACTGTACTGTAGTGCCTTATTTTTGCATTGGAGGACAAATTTTTCTTGCTATACATGTTTCTAGTGGCAAAGTTCAGTCTTTCCCGTTTGGCTATTATTTCTTCTACGGATGCCATATCTGTTTCGTTGTTACATATTATCTCCCCTAGGTATTTAAACTTTTTTTTTACCTCATTTCCTTGCTAAAGCTGGCATCCGTTGACATAACCTCTGTCTTTTCATACGAAATCTGTAGTCCCGTTTTCTCAGCTATTTCTTTCAAGGTGTTTACCTGTTTTATAGCTTCCTCCTCTGTTTTAAATTTGTTTTTAAATATTAAACCATCCAAAATAATACTTGAAAATATGAAATAATAATGAGAAACTAGCCGCATCATTTTAGAAATCGGTATTAAAAAATTAGACAAAGTAGTAATGGGTTCGAATACGATATACCTCCTAAAAATCAGGTACTTTTGGTTTTTTATCCGTATGCTAACATCTGGAGATAGAAAGAAGTGAGAAAATTGTTTTTAGATTGGGGTGAAGCCAGGTGTACAAAAAACCTTCGCTCGCAACGGCAGGTGTTCAGAATCAGTGGCCTACGTACGACTTTCCAGAGGCAAGTCTGTAGCATACTATCGTTTTTGTACATTTCTTATTTCATAAGTACTTAAACGCTTCAAAGTTATTGAATATAAAATTACAAATGGAAAGTAATTATTGAAACAAATTTAATACCAATATATAACATTCTTGCATATTACAATTCCTTAAACAAATTAAAAAAATGATTCCAGTATATGTATATATTATATATATATATATATATATATATATATATATATATATATATATATATATATATATATTAAAATAATTTATATTTCACAATTAAGAAAAAAAAAAAGAAACAAATAAATGTTTTTCGGCTTAAAAAAAAATATACAACCTCAAAAAATTCCTATTAAAATATATTATATTCAAGATCTCGTTCATGCAATATATTTTTTTTTAATTTTTGAACTTCAAAATATACTAAAAAATCTAACATTTTTTTATAGCTATCCAAGGAGCCATTAATTATCTATATATTAATAGGTAAGCACTTTTTTTGTCGTACCGGTTACTCCTCCTATGTACATAGAAGGGACAAAATAGAGATATCATTGGATAGGAATTGTATATATGTGCACAAAACAAAAATCATCAAAATAGGGCCATTATTAAAGCATGTTTATTTATGGACGGTAGCACTAAAAAGGCTAATAGATTTTTAAGGAACTTGCATAGTAGTCTTCTATTCAAGCCCTTTAACCATCCTTACTTATAGTACATCCAATAGAAAAAAGAAGAAGTTATAATGAAGAGAATATCGCATTTGCGCATAACTCGAAAATTATACATTTTTTCGTTTAATGTGCATATGAAAATTTGAAAACTAATCATAGTTTAGAAGGTAATTCTCTACAAAACAAAATAAATAATAGAAATCGGACCATTATTAGCAAAGATTCAGCGTATGAAACTTTGTAGCCATGTTTTTACTTCCCGCATTAGATGAATATTGCAAACCTGTCAAATTTTCGACTTACAGTTTTCAAAGGATCTATGCGTTTTAGAGCCCACTGAGTTCAAAAAACGCAGTTGTGGTAATTGGTTTGTTGTACCACAATTATCTCTTGAACGGGGGCTCTGATTATTTTTTAAAATTTTATTTAGAAGGTACCAAATCCAGCAAGATGCACGGAACGGCACAGAGTACGGCCGATTGAGAATCAAGCGGGACCAAAGTCTGTAAGCTATAGTATTTATAATAAAATATTTTTCTCTCATCCAGACTAATTTATTATTGTCAAAAATAGTTTTTAATTGATCTCAAAACCAGTTTCTGTCTGTAACCAGTATATATTTACTATTTTAAACACAATTCAACTATAATGGCATATCACTTTGACCGAGATCATCAATTTCTTTTTCAGAGCCTTGTATTTTCATAATATTCATTTAATTAACATATTTTAATATTTGGAAGAATATTAATTGTCTATGGTTTTGTTCAAAACTCGATAATATTACACCAAAGTTTCGTAGTTTTGCCCCATCTTCAGAATTTAATTTATAGAACAATATACTGTAGGTTCTCTGTCGGTTTTCCGCTCAACTACCATCTGATTCTCTTTATATGGTTATTACCTAGTCCCATCTAAATAATTAGCTGAATAGATAAATTTATTGATAATGATTATTAAGTTATTTACCTCTGTATTTTTACTGTATACATATCTCACTATTTCTCTTGTATCTCTAATATCATTTCAGCCCGGATGATGGCCCGCGTGCTTGTGGCGAAACTTTGGATTTTATAACAAAAAATCATGTTGACTGAGTCCTAAAAATCTAATTTTTCTTTCAAAATATTTTGAGTCCCCCGACAGAATGTTGGTTCTATCAGCTCAATCGAGCACATTTTTTGTTCAAGTGAATTGTTAAAACGAAGATCTGCTGCTCTCAAAACCTCAATCGATTCCCGTTTCAAAAATTCGATTTTTCCACCTGTAACGCAATTCTTATTACTGCTTCTAAGCGGGCGAGAGCAGGCGGTTAAGTTTTACATATTTGCTGATATTACATATTGCTAGACATAATGAATCAAAATTCAAGTCGCAGATTGGTGTACTTAAAAAGTTGCACACTAAAACGTGAAGCAGTTTTCTGTATAAATAAAGGCTGTTGATTGCCTGCAATTGAAAAAAACAAAACAGAATTGGTATTTACTTCTTTCATTGCATTCCATCGTGAAATAGTAAACAAAATAACTACATCTTTATGCTGTTCATTTGTAAGAGACTGAAGCACTAATTTATTTCCTAACTATGAAAGAGTTGAAAAAGTATAAGTTAATTGTTTACCCAAGTGCTGTAATGGCATTATCGTCGAATTATTCTTGTATTTTCTCGCTTATCTTACCTAATGGTACAAAAAGTAAGTTCATCATAATCACAAACTTCGTTTTTGGACTTAAGTCCCGTTAAGGTAGACTTTCGCTGGTACTGCCAGCGGTTGCGACCGGCAGAGCTTGCCAATCGTATTACGTCATATCTAGACTGCCGGACAGTACCAGCGAAATATGTTCAGTCAAAGTAGTAGTAAACTGCCGGCAAACTTTGCCGGCCGCAACCACGGGTAGTACCAGCGAAAGTCTGTCTTTATATTCACAATCGGCCACATTGTGCGGCGGCCGCGCAATAGCCGAAAAACCTGTTTGTCTATAGACTGCAGCGACAAAACGGCTGAATCGATTTTGATGAAACTTCCTTACCGCTTTGGGTGCTAAGTTCAATGCACCAATTTACATATTAGGAGTCTATCATTCGATAGACTTGGTATTTTATCACCTTATACACAATTTTAATTACGTGTTACAGCAAGCAGCGTTCGTTCTTTTACTGGGTTGTGGTTTTACACTTCTGAACATAGGGGACAAGGGCATTGAGCTAATGACGATATTGTAATAACTATTGAGCTGGTTTGTTGTCCTAGCTGCTTTAATTGGAGTTGATAAGTAGACTAAACTCCAAATTAAAAAAAAATGGCCGTTACTGATAATTAAATTAAATAAACAAAATCAAAACAAATAATTAGGGCTTGATAAATTATTTGCCACTTCTATAAATTTGTTTTATTGAAAACTAGTTTCGAATGTTATACATTCATCCTCAGTTCTAAAAACACACAAAAAATTAAAAAATAAGCGATTCAAAATATAGTTGGTATTGTTATACAACACCAACTATATTTTGAATTGCTTATTTTTGAATTTTTTGTGTGTTTTTAGAACTGAGGATGAATGTATAACATTCGAAACTAGTTTTCAATAAAACAAATTTATAGAAGTGGCAAATAATTTATCAAGCCCTAATTAGATTGATCCTTCTAATTAGTGCGGATGTCAACTAAAACAAATAATCTTTTCAACTCATTTTAATTGTATAAATAAATCACAAAACTGAAATAATTTTGATATCCTGGCCTTATTATTATTATCAGGGCCGACCTAAGATATTCGGCACCAGTGGGCTACTAAAAATAATGCGCGTCACCTTAGCAACCTCGAGATTGCTACGGCGCTGGTTCGAATGCTGCCAGGGCTGATTAAAATTTATTTCGTGACGTTCCCACATAATGAATCTCGACCTTCCCACCCTGATTATAAAAGGTTGATAAACCGTCCCGCTTTGTCTTAATAGAATAGGAAAGGACGTTAAACCTCAATAAAAGAAAGATATGCATACATATAATATTTTCTATTTGATTTAGAACCAATTATCTACTTATTTTTGTCATGAAAAGATTTTAAATAAAAATAATTAAATTTCTAAGAAATAAAAAAATGATCGCTCCCCAAAACGCTTGCGTCCCATGGCTATCAGTTTTAAAACAAAATCTTACAATCATAGTTTATAATGCAATTCATTCTAGATTCTAATTCCAAATTCTACCTTTTTCATAACTTTGGTAATAAAAATACCCGTCAATACTTAAATGAAGTATGTAAGTGGCTCACTTAAGTGCACGTACAGATGTAAGACAGATAAATGGTCGGAAGGAGATCTCTGTTTGAAAGAGATTAAGAAGACAATTAGCTCTCGAGGAAAGAGGGTAGTGATCCTCTGTTGACTGAATTCCACCCCCTATTACTCCCGGACTTTATATAGATTGCAAGCAGTGCCCGGGGGTTGGGAGTCCCAGCCCTTCGCTCTCCTACGTATCTATTAAGGCTAAAATGAATCTCCCACTCAATTTACCTTAGCTTTGGCCTTAATTCGTCTCCCACCTGTGGAATCAATACATTGTTGGAAGTACTCTGAATAGGCCAAGTGTACTCTGAGTAGTTAATATTTCACTCAAGTATTCGAATTATCAGAGTAAGAATCATTTACTCAAGTATTCAAATATTTGAATACTGGAAGTTCTGTATATAGCCCTTACCTCAAATGGTTTCTACTTACTCTTCACTTCGGTTATTTTACTTCTTACTATGTTCTTGACTCAGTCATGTAATCAAGTACCAGAGTATATTTATTATAATAAAATGTTAGCTTTATTTAATATCTGTCTAGACATAAACTGCTAGACTAATTGTAATATCTGTCTAGACATAAACTGCTAGACTAATTGTAATATCTGTCTAGACATAAACTGCTAGACTAATTGCCAAATATAACAATAATCTCAATTAAGGGAAATAAGTAGTAGCAAAATGGGATTCATTCATACCATGTTTACGGACAATATAAATAAATTAAATGATGAAAAGAAAATAATAAGGATGATTAAAGTTAAAATAAAATTAAATATTATGTAATAAAATGTAACAGATTATATATGTAACAATATTTTTGAGTGAAACAAACGTAATAAAATTTGTCAAGTTCGACAATGAAAAATCTCGATAGACTATTCAAGTGTTGGATACTACAGTAAGAGATGTTTAAATTAGAGTTTTGTCTTTTTAACAAATGCCCAGAACAATACGTTGGCTCGATCAATTGCGGGGCCATTCCATAAGTGTACTTTTAAAAATGGAAATTGAGTTGTTTGTTTAAGATATATTTTTGAAATATATTTTCAAAAACTGGTCATCTTATACACAATGCCAAATCAACCAGAACAGTATATATTTTCGCTTATGCCAAAAGCTTTATAAATATTCTAAATTGTAGCCAAGATTTATTCCGCTCAAAAGTAATAAATCATCAACGAATGTAATAAATAAAATTGGTAATGGAAAAAAGACGACGAGTAAGGAATATAATTTATACGTCATCCTGCCAATGCTAGCGTCGAGAATGAAAAACAGTCTGCAACCGCAAACCGGGCAGCAGCTGTGGGCTTCCATTTCATATTTAAATGTAAATTTGATTATGATTAATGTCATTCATATTTATAACTCATTCATAAAACGTTTTGGCCTGCTCCGTTAAATATTCCAAGGCCGTCGTATGTACAAAAGGAAGGCAAAAATTATTCAACCTACTGGGAATAGGTGGAATTTTCGAATTTGTTTTCAATTTCGAGTATAACATCAATCCTAGGGCTTATAACTGCCTCATCGAGAATTATATCGGAAGGAAGGGGGAGGAAGGGTGTCACTCAAACGCAATTTAATTAATCGCTTCTATTGGTCAAGTGTCTGGGTAAAGTGTAATTAATTTAGGGGCCCGCTTGCTGAACCTAAATCCTGCTGACACTTCGTCGAGGGGGCGTTGGTGGATACGCCCCCTTCACAAAAATGCAGGTTTGATACCATTACCATCATAGAATCTACACCCATTCAGGCATCATTAGGGCTTAAAAACAAGATCACATAAATGCAGTTAAAATTAGCAAATGCCACTGCCTAAAAAAAATAGTAACTGAATATGTCCAAATTGCCTATTCTTGCCAAACCGCTATACCTGTTTTGATATTCTGACGGATTGATTCCAAAGGCTTGCGAATAATTAAGATAATAATTAATATCGAATAATTACAGTAGACTCTGGCTAATCCGAACTAATTTAAACCTTCGGATTAGTTTTAGAAAAAAAATTTCGTATTACCAAATGGAAAAAAAAAGTTACTTCATTAATAACAAGTCAATTTCAGATTAAAAATTAAATATTAAAAATATTTTTACATTAGTTAATCAGTATTCAGATTTTTTTTTTTTGAGAAATAGACTGGAATTTACGTTTGTTTATGAGTTGAAAGTATCTTTTTCAAAGCCTTTGACTTCATATGGTTAGTGATGGAAACAACTTAACTTAATTTTTTCCCCCTTTATTTTTATTAAAATTAGAGATAGTGCGCTTACCAGTTTTAAAATCTACTGCTAATTTCGTTCCTGGTTCACCTCTTTCAAGAAAATTTGTTATCATCATTTGTTTCTCCTCTAAAGTTTATTTATGTTGTTTCTTTTTTTAAGCGCAGATTTGAAACTCAGAAATCAGTTTAACACAAATCAAAAATACGATATTAATACTTATAATTTTTTAAAAAACTGATTGAAATTTTGGAAAAAGTTAATCAAAATGTAGATACCGAACTAAGAAGTATCCGGGTGGTGGAGTGTGTTGAAAAGCTAATAAAGCGAAGGAAAAAAACAATCCTTTTTTGTATTTTCTTAAAATTCATGACTCATAGTTTATTATATTCTTGGATAGCGTAAACTACTCATTTAACTATCAATGCAATTTTGGACTTAAGACTAATTAAATGAAAATTGTTCATTAATATTCCCCGATAAAGAAATTGAGAAAATAGGTAAATACCCTTCAATTTTATTTTGTTTAATATTTTTTTATGACAAATAAGTGAGGTTTAGATTAGCGAGTGTCCACTGTATCATTAAGACTTCCCAGTTATATACGGCAAAAAGGAAGATTAATTTTTTTAATTGCACTGAACTTCACTATTAAATTTTTTTAATGATACTGGATAAACCCATCTATCCTGAATAATATATTTCGGATAAGAGATGGTCTGATTAGTAAATACAAATATTTTGATGTTAATGACATTAATTAAAGTATGGTGCAAAAAAATATAAACGTTTTCATAAGTATGTAATGTAATGCATATGTAAGTGATTATAATTTGAAAAGTTTTTAGCATACAATTTGTTTAAAATAATAATATATAAAATTTTTCTTTTTCGTTCTTTTACTCGCGCAATGTTTAGCCACCATTTTATAAGTTATACTTCTGCTGAGGCAGCCTCTTTACACTGTTCTACGAAATCCAAAACATTCTGCAATAAAATTGTTTGTTAGTACAAAGAAATTCAATGGTCATAAATACAAAGAAAAAAAATAGCAATACTATTAATCTTATATTTTGACTTGTGATATTGTAATGTTTGCTGATTTTAAGCCCAGTTAAGCTCGTAATTTTTATTTTTCTCAACTGATATTTTCATTAAACCGGAATCTTATAATATATTTATAGCCGCATTATTAACTATGTATTTTCCGATGATGTAGGTTTTAGAATGACGAAATATTAATATTTAAATTAAATAGGTACAAGACCCCTCGATCAAAGGTACAACATGTACCTTTGACCATATGGCAAAATTTTTATGTAAAAACCTGCCCTAAAATATTTTTGTAGAAATCTTTTGTTACAGATGTAATCTGCAACACTCAGTTTAAACTTTCTGTAGTTTATATGAAAGAGGAGTGCTCAGAAAGGGGACGAAAAATATAGAACATTTTAATGTGGAAATCATAAAAAGGACAATTCAAGATCGCATTTTTTTTTTTTTTAACGATTATAACCATGTAATCGAGGTTGCAAATGGAATACATGTTCTATCGAATGTACCTTTATTATTTTAATGAGACAAAATGTTTTTATGATAAATAAGTTTAAAATTAAGCTATAATATCCTGTTTGTTGGAAGTTGAACAAGGAAATTATGAAATATATCATTTTACCAGCTAAAAATAAGAGTTGGATTATATTTACTCCTAATTAATTTATTTATACATTTTTCCTCAACCTGCTTGTTTCCTCATGGCAATGTCCTCGATCCTAATATTTTCGCTATGTATTCACCTGTTTCCACATCTTACTGTCAATGCAAGAAATAAGTTTGTTATGTGTGTGTGAGTGTGTGTGTGTGTGTGTGTGTGTGTGGTGTGCGTGTGCGTGTACGGTCTGTATATGTTTTGTATAGTAACAGACTTGAGTTAAAAAAAAAAAAAAATGATAGACTCTTTATATTCTTATTAGTTATAATAATTACCAATAAGAGAATAAATTTAATACGTACTAGTATTGAATAGATGATTGATTTGAAAGCCTTCTGTTCTGTTTGTTGATTTGTTTTGAAATGTCATTATTTCATTCAACAAGGCGAAAAAAGAAGCTTGGGAACCGGGTGTTTATAGAATAAATTATTTATTGCTACTACATTGTTTATAAATCTAGATCACGATGCTTTAATGCATTATTATAACTTAATAACAGGCTTATCTCGTCAGCGAGGGGCTTCTTATTCCTGACAGTCCTGGTTGATTGAATTTAAATGAGTAAACAGGCTTACTTTGTAAAACCACACTGAAATCTGATTACATGTGCAAATATAAATTCTCGGTTTCGTATTGAAAAAAATAATTATAAATTATATTTATACATAATACGGACAATCTACCATGATTAAGTGTTCATTTCTACTGAAAAACTCAGCCTTCAAATTTTAATCCGGTCCGTTACATTAAATTAATTTGCCATGCTTATTTGTAGAGTTATCATATATATTGCATATTTAAATATTCCCTTATCACTGGCATAACATATCTTGAAAATCAACAGTTTTAAACGGTTTTAGATTTTTTATTTTTTTGTATGAGACGGTGTTTTAAATCTACGTACTAAACTAAACCTGTGGCTTAGCAACCCTATGAAAGTAACCATATGTACAGAAAAAGTAATTGTAACAAATTTGCTCTAGATTGATCAACTAAATTCTAGATAACATTATAGCTAAACAATAAAAAAAAAATTGGATTTGCTAAAAAATTTTTTTCCTGTTCTTAACCAGAATGTAGCATCTCTAATTACTTCTGAATAAATAAAGAATTTTATTTAAGGATTAATATTGTAACAATGTACTATTAGAATAACGAATAAAGATTAATGCAAGTATACCAAAAAAATTATTGTTACAATATCTGTTTATCACGTTTTAAAATCAGTCATGAGTATTATTTCAGGAATGTTATCCGGGCTTGAAAGGAATTCATGAGAATCTTTGTTTTGTTAGGGTGGTAAAAAATAGCCATTTCGTTTACATTTAACAGCAGATCAGCGTTTTCCAGGCCAAGTTTTATTATTATTTTAATTCATTTTCATGATATATAATATAATATTAAAAAATATAATATTTTGTACAATCATTCAATTTAGTTTCCTAAAGAATGATATTATTATTCAGCTAGCATAATCTCCAAATGCCAAATCGTATTGTTAGCCATTTATAAAATGTGCAGTCCCACATCCAAATTTACTGGTCATGAGTGTTACCTTAAATGAGAAAAATCGCAATAAATCTCGTTACGAAGCAGTAGGGTATAACAATTCAGATATTTTAATTAAATCTGAATCTGAAATAAATTAAATGAACAAATGAATGCTTCCTTAATAATGTAAGATAGGTTGTGGTATTTAGTAAAAATTATTTATGAACTGTGTAAAATTGAATTTATTTTGAAGATTACCCGCATAAGAAACTTGAAATTGGCCTTATTTCAAGCCGATAGGGCGTAATATATATATATATATATATATATATATATATATATATATATATATATATATATATATATATATATTTTTTAACAGGAAACAAATGGCTTTTAAAGAACAAAAAATCTTCAATAAAATATAAAATCAGAAATCTCAAAATTAGCAAAAATAAATTGATGTATAATATAATTATTTGTATGTCTGATTATTTGTTTTTCGATACATGCTTTAAAATTATTATGTTCCTCGAAAAAAAAAATATATCAGGCTTTGTGATCCCATTTGATAGTCCCCCTTGTTCAAATCAAGATTAAAAATGGTATTACATACAAATGAAAACTATTTAAAACGGATGTTACAACGCTGGAAGAATGTGGGAGGCAGTGAGGAATGTTAGGAATTCAGCGGCGGTGTGGCAACTATCAGTAAAGAATATTATAGAAATAAGGTCTAGGATCAGCGAGGAATGGGGTTCCCCTTGAACCGCGAGCTGTTTTCAAATGTCAGAATAGCAAGCTCTGACATTGGCACAAATATCCGCTCCTTTGGAGTCAACGCTCGTCGGCGTTCGTTGTTATTGGAGGCACGGCTAGAGGCAAAGGACGCAGCTTGTTCCCCAGAGCGTCAATCCATCATTTAAATTTTAGTTGGATTAACATCTTGATGAAGGTTTCGAAAATAATTATTATTGAACGTGAAACAATAAGTCCATATTACCACCAAACAAATATTTTTCCTTCTTTACCTAAATAGTACATATACTTAGATTTATGTATAACGAGCCAAATTCTCTTATGGCACACTGAATAGCAATATCCTGGTTTCGCACTCAAAGGAAACCAAAGGATTCCAACGGAGAGTCTTCTACCCAACCAAGTTTCGGGGAAGTAGATAAAACAAGAGGGAAGGAGCCGGAGTGGGCACCTACCTGCAGACATTACTGACATTCCTGTGGTCAGCTGGAAGTGGCCTCTTGTCCTCTCCTACCGATGTAAGGTTAACCCACCCTTCCGTATTCTCTCATCCCTTTGTTTATTGTTCCGTTACCGATGAAATCACTAATGAAAAGAAAAAAACCCATCATTATATCTTTAAATAATTATTTAAAAAAATTCTTTTAAAAGAATTCCGTATGCCTTCCCATATAAAAATATATTTAATTAATATCCAAACTTTTTCAGTATAACTGTTCTTTGATTCTTTGACTCAAAATATCAAATGTTTGTTATTATTTCTGAAATTATTGGATATGTTAACTTTTTCAAAAAGCATAACACTTAAAAAATACAGCAATTTGATTATTTTCAGAACAACTTATTTTTAGCAATTTTCTATAGTTCGATACAGCAGCTAAATTGCATGCGTGATATAGAAAATATATCTGAATAAGATTAAAGGCATTTGGATTTTGGATTTATGTTTCAGACGTTTCAATATATTCGCAGTCCACGCAAAAAGAAATTTCGAATGCTTTCATGAAACTAAGTTTCGTACCTTGCAATAGGGCTACTGGGACTTTTGCTTAGGTAGACCCAACCGTAAAAAAAAGTTCGAAATTATACCTAGGAATCTTTTCATGAAAATGTGGATATAATTCTCAGCCTCTCTTCTGTAGGACTAGCGTTAGGTCATGTGACACTACGTCACATCCTCGATAATTTTTTTCGGTTTGGGTCCAAGCAGCCCCAAGTTACTGTAAATTTTTCATGGGCTGTCTATGTTTATACTTAAAATTGTTCTTTCGAAGGCCCATCCATCAAGCTCATACTCGGTTCTTCTCAATAACCTCTTTTCTGAAGCCTATGTTAGCGCCCTTAGGCCTAACTTATGTTAGTACACAAACGAGAGTTATACGTAAAACTTAATTGTAAAAAGATTTTCTAGATGCTTGACCTCTTGACTGCACCCCACAGTTCTAAACCATAGCTCAAAATGGCCATTTATCCTAAGTGAAAGTTTAGAACGTTTGTCAATTAGTCCGACCAAAAATCGGTATCGTCTGTTCAGTTGCATAAAACATAAATAATGAGCTTACAATAAGTACGTTACCTATTAGTTTTTGCTTATGCGAAATTTGATGGCACACGTTAATGTTAACTCAATGCCTATCAGTTTAAAAAAAAAAAAAATCCATGAGATAACGCAAAACATTTGAACCCAAAAAAGATAAGTCGATTTGAAAATTCATAATACATTAAATATGCTGTGTAACAGTTTCGATTGAATTAGGTGTCTGAAGTATTGGTGTTTGATATTGAACGAATTAATAAAAATGTTGGTTTCGAAAATTTCGAGATTCGCTGAGTTCAATTCAGTATTTCAGAGGTAAAATGTCGTAAATAACATTTTCAATGTTTTAGAGGACTGCAAAAAGAAGTTTCAGATCACACTATGTTGCTTGTTCTGGATAGTGGTCAATCTTTATATTTGAAGTGCTGCATATTTTATTACACTTTTAGATTATTTACGATTCTATTACTCGAAAAATATGGCAAAATACTATTAAATAAAAAATCAAAAACAACTTAATTAGGCTCACGATAGCTTACCTCTGAAATATAGAACTATCATTACCGTTATTGACAAAAGTTTAATAATGATTGTTCAAAACTTGATCAAGAATGATTACATTACAATGAGTTATTATTGTGTAAATACCAATCGCCGGCATTGCTGTAACCAATATTAATTAATGGAATTTGGACGGAATCTAGCCGTTTGGAAATTCAATCAGTCGGGATCCGGTTACGGACCCTGGACGCGGGCGGACAGTGAGCCAGGAAGATTCGGAGAACCCGATGATTTGGAGGGAGAAAGAATAGAGGCTTCGTGATTTATCAGTGAAAGAAGACTCCCTGGAATCTGGGGGATAGCGTTTGCATTCACACGTACGGGCCTTCGTCACGACCTCAGCTCCAATACCTCCAGGGTCCGCCCCATCACTCTACTGTCTCCGCCTCTGTCTTCTGTTTTTGGAACCTCGATTGCTAGAATCAAATATAATTAATTTAACATTGTATCTATCTTTGAATCACGTAGTTCTTAGCTATTAAATGTTTCCAAGTGTTCTTCTGTTAACCGAATACTTTAATAATTCCACTTCCATATTATCCACTTTTTTCTCCAAGTTATAATGTTTTCAGCAACCAACGGAAATGGAAATTTTGTATTGTGAGTACTGTTTTAGGTAATTTTTAACAATAATCTTTGATCCAATTTTCAACCCTATCCTTAAAACATAAGCCCAATTTGTCGAATATTCTTCTAATTGAATCCCCCCGAAAAATAAATTTAAATCCCCTTCGAAAAAAAATTAAACTCACTTCCGGAAAAGAATTCAACGAACGCCCCTGTGGTTGTTTATAATTCAGTAACATACGGCCATAATCTTACTCCATTTCTCCATTTGTACTATTTTCTAATAATACAACGAGAACACCTTCGCTGTATTTCAATGCAGATTACAATAAACGAAGCTCACCTAATATATTAAGCTCACGGATATATTAAGCTCACCGGCATGTTCTAAAGATAATTGTCCGAAAAAATTGGAAAATCTCAACATGATAATCAGGAGAAAAATAATAGAAACAAATGTTTGATAAAATCGGTTGCAAACGTGCTAAAAAGTGGTTTGGCCATATTTCGAGAATACCTGATTTTACAACGATTTCCGCAAAAAGATATGATGAATTTTTGCATAAAACTTTTATTGTGTCATTACTAAAAGCCACAATTTAAACTCCCAAAAATGTTCCAACGATAATTATAAGCACTATAATTTAATGTCCAAATTTCCATATTTCTCATTTTTTAATTTTTTTTTGCGAAAAGTCATTGACCGATTTCAATTGTTCAAAACAAATTTTTGTCGTCTTTTTAAGCACTATCAAGAAATATTTTTATTTTTCCTCCAAAAATGTTAAAAATCTTAAATGTGAAAAAAAAACTTTTTGGCACGTTTATGAATTTTTTTCACTAGGCTGCAGCATACTGATTTTATCTAAAACATACAATTCGTTTCTACAATTTTTATCCTAAATATCACTTTGAGAAAGTTCATTGGAGAATTATTTCAAAAAATAAATATTTTGTCCCTCTCGCACCTGGACTATAACGCTTGCCCAAGGTAATCGATTTGTGCTTATCATATTGCATGGAAAAATCTTGAAGTAACTTTTATTTTAACGCCACATAACCATGTCTCTTAAAGTGCATGATTATCAAAGTCCATGCAGCAAATTGTGGACTCCTCAGTTATAATCTCATTTCGTTCTTACCAATGGAATGCTGATAATTGCCTTCAGAGGGTGTTCGTTACAGTTAATAGCAACAAGCACTTAAAACTAACGCAGTGTTGACCCGATCGGTAACGATAATCTCCTCCGACTCGAGGAAGCAATGAGGAAGGAGACAGAAACGCGTGAGGAATGTGGGAGGATAAAGCTGCCCTCAGTAGTCGGGCCTTCCTGCATTCCTCCGTCCAAGGTGTTCGCGGCACATCCTCCCTATTGTCTGCACGTCTCTCCTTATTTGATAGCTTAGCCATTATTTAGTTTACCCTGGATTTCAGCAACCGTGGTGCAAGCGATGGGCATTATACGATCCGTTCAGATTCACTCCATCTTTCCTTAAAAAAAAAAATGTAATATAGAAAACTGGTTCCACAAATAGAAAATCAAAATAAAAGCTTCCAAATCAACTTAGGTTTTCTTTTCCCAACGGAAAGCTATATGCCCACGAGTAACGATTTCAAAGAATCCACCGCATTCGAAAAACTATATGAGATCTCGAACTATTTCTAGATAAAGAATCACAGAGCATAGAAAAGAATTCCTTCCATGTTCTTTGACTGAAGCAAACACAAGAAATGACAAGACGATACTTTCAAATTTTCTACACTTTACGAAACAAGTCACTTAACTGCAAATTTAAATAGGAGTTAGAGCCTTTTAGTTGATCACGGCAGTGTAATAAATGAATCTTTCAAGTTATCTAACCTGAAACTGCGTCCGATAATTAAACAGAAACTTACTTAGTTACGGCAGTTTTTGTTGAAGGCCAAATTAAGCCACTGAAACTGGAAAACCGAACTGCCGGAGGCATTGCAAATCCATTGCTCCCTCGGGTCTTTTCTTCGAACAGTTCCTGAGTAACTGAGGAGAATAGAATTGTAAATTTATTTTAACAAGCTTATTTCTAATCAATAGTCAATGCATAAGATATAATGTATAAGTGCAACATAAAGTAGACACTTCAAGAATCGGAATGTAGGGTAGGTGGGGGAAAGTATGCATTTTTTTTATTATAATTAGATAAATACGTCACCAATGTTTCCAATATTTTGCATGATGTTTATATATCACGACCTTCACAAAATCCTGTCCAAGAGCCGCTTCTAATGGCGAATCACCAACAGAAATATCGCAGTTTTTCGAAACCTTATATATATAATTATTAAGAGACGTATTGTAAGTCTAAACATTTTAAATGGACCTAAAATAACAATCTAATTCTTTTCTTACATTTCTATTAAATTTCATTATGAAATACTTCAAAACCTTTCGCTATTGTTTTAATAATATTGATATGAAGAATAACAAATTGATAAAATTATTTTCTGCTGTTCAAGACAAAAACTCAACTAGTTCACAAACAGTGAGCTAGCGTATTTCAGTATATTTTCCTTGCCTGGAGAGAACAAAACGTAGAAAGATGAGGATCTTCTATCCTCAATACAACAAAAGATTCAGCTTGTTTCTAAAGAACGAAATCAGTACTTTTATTCTAAGGAAAGTCGTATAAAGACAACAAAATGCCTGGAAGGCTTCAAATAACAAACATCAAGCAGTGCCAGCCAAATAGCGGAAGTTAGGATATCGTCTATTCCACTTGATTTCCAAAGTTTCCTAAATCCCCTAAGACCATAAGAGTCTTTTCATCCCTGATGTTTTATGTATATGATAAAGCGTAAATTATCCATATAATTAAGTCAATTTACGCCTTTGCGATAGAAAAGTCGACTTTAGCATTTTTTTTTATTAATAATATATCATCTTGAAGAAAATTCAGTATTAAAAATTAAACAAGCTTTATCAATAAAGTATATATAGTGTTCATATCATTGTCTTTTTATTTCCTTCTTTGGATTATATATGTATATGTATAAAATTATTTATATATTCATATATGTATGCATCTGATATCATCACAGACCTTTTACAAATACTTGGAACCTCAAATAGCCTTTAAGTATCTTATACTATTGTTTTCTATATCAATCCATGTTGATCTCTGGCAGTGGCGTTACTGGAAAAGTGCAGCGGAAAAGTGCGCATCCTTGACATTTATAAACCGTGGTCAGAGAAAAAATGGTTCACGAGTGGGGTAATATTTTTTCAGAACATTACAAAACGGTGTGACAAAAAATAATTACCAATATTTAAAAAATGGTATTAATTACAGTGCTCAAGAGTAATAAAAAAATATAAATTATACACCCAACTTTTATGCACTATCCATACTAAGGCGATAATAAAAACAAAAATACTCTTGTAGTAGTGTGAAAGCAGCTGTATTAGAGGAGGGACGAAGGGGGAAAGTAGTAGTGTTATTGAGAGGAAACCAACGATGCTGCGCCAGTGGCTTGGTTTCTTCACTTGGCTCGGTTTTAGAATGCCCTAAAACAAACAAATGGGACGGTGTGAAAAAAACATCATGTTATAAGATACCCTTTATTATAGCTTATTTGAATTACATTCATCTTTCATCCTTTATTAAACTATCGAATTTATTTTATTAAACTTGATTAAAATGGAATTTTTAATCTGCCCTTTGATATTTCCGTTTTTTTTTTTTTTTTGGAGCCTTCCGAGGGTGACGCCTGAATGCCCGACTCCTCTGCGTCCATTCAAGTTACGCCAGTGATCTCAGGTATAGTTGTTTCTTCACATCTTTTAAAAACAAGTATACCATGTACTTGTATATATATTTTATACATAATTATTTACCAAATGGTCTCTCATTGGTCAGTTGGTATTCGATATCAGTGTTGACCTATCCTGAATAAAAGCTACTTGCCTACTCATCTTAACACAGCGTTTATAGCCTGAGATACCGACTGATAGGTTACTTAAGTATTTCCTTTCCAAGTCGGATGGTCGGCGATCGCCGATGGCTCCGAAATAAAGTGGTTTATATTTTTTATTGCTCAGGTATTTTCTAAAATAAACATTGTTAAAAAATCGATTTAGGATACTTTATTCCAAGACGTTTTATCTAGTATATTTGTTTGTGATGATAACTTATTTTATAACTTATATAAAAATGTAATTATAGATAAAGTAGCCAGGACTAGTGAAGAACTGGCCCAAAAAGCTGTTAGGTAGGTTACTTCTGCTTCTAAATCAAGCACTATTATATAAAACAAATGAGTTCGTTTGTATGAACACACTAATTTCAGGAACTAACAGTCCGATTATAATCCTTTATAATACTACATTATAATACTTTATAACGACCTGTAGGAACGGAGCAGTAACTTTAAATACATTGCTATGAGAAAATGTGTCAAACTTGTGTATGTTTCCTGTTCATGACAACTTCATCTGTCAATCTGTACTATTCTATGAAGCTAATGGAGTTTGTATGTATAAAAGCGCTTATTTAAGGAACTGCCAGTACGATTTTAAAACTTCATTTCTCGGCAAATAGGCAATTTATCGAGAAAGGATTTAGGCTTTCTAACAACATGCTACGATCCACATATTGATCGCTTATTGGATGGTTTCAATGTGATTTGGTACAGATTCAATTTTTTAATTTTCTGACATTAAGAATTTGGAATAGTGCTTATTTCATTCTGAATTTGCGATATTACAGGCTATTATTTATAAGGTTATTTTGTTTGTTGTGTTAATCTAAGATTAACACTGGTGAAAACGCACAGCTTGTTGTTAATAATTCATTTATATAATTTTTTTTTCTTTTTATTAGTGTTTTCCCTCATTATTTATTTATTTTTCTTGCAGTAAGATTTGGATGATGCCTTTTGCACAGGTTGCCTAAATTTAAAAATATTTCTCACTCTCATTTTGAAGTAATAAAACACTCGTAATTCATTACTATTTTTTTCGGGGGAAGCGGAATTTAAATTTTTTCGGGAGAGGGATTCGATGAGACGTCAAGTAATCTATAATCGCTGCATAGGTAATCTAAAGCAGGTCTATAATCGCCAAATAGGGCGTAAGTGTTAAGGATAAAAATGAAAATTGATTAAAAAATTATTACTCAAAATGCCAAAAGTAATATGAAAATCATATTTTTTTCAAAAATTTCTGTGGAGAGGGAGCAGGTGGAGATCATATCACCCTCACCCCCTCCTCTACTTACGCCACTGGTTCTCAGGCATGTAATTTTGAAATATTATCCGGAGAGGGACCCTTGGACCAATCTTTTGGTAAGGTGCCTCCTCTTCAGTGTCCACGCCCCCCGAGGGAGTCAGTTTGGGCCTGTTCGAAGCTGATCTCACCGGTTCTATCACTAAGGATATTTCTTTCATATCAATCGATCCTGCATTGTTATGGTGTGGTTGTCAACATTTTATTGGAATATAGTACAACACTACCTGACATAAGTCGTTCTTGATGGTTATCAAGATTTCTTTTTTAAGAGCAAAAGAAGGCTCTATTAGCACATGTTATACACTGGCTTATTTCAGTTAATTGAGCAATTGAAGTTAGTTGAGGTGAATTATTTAAATGTCTATTTTCGGCTTATAATTCATGTGATATTATTGACCATTATAAAATAATATATTGTAAATAATTTAACACAGTAATATCCATATTGGTGGAATTCATGGTCTGGGGTATGATTTCTATTCTTACTTTGGAAAAATATGTCCTGAGGAAATTATTATTTTGTTTGATGCAATATGTATTTATATCCTTATTTATTATTAGGTGAATAGCCTAGGCAATTTAAAAGTTTAAACTTAGCGATTTAAATATAAATAGCAATTAAATAAATATAAACTTAGCAGGTTATGTAAATTCAAAGCGAGAAATATGATTGAATAATATTTAAGGGCTAAAATGTGGAAGTTTTAGATTGGATAGTGGAAATTTACCGTGTGTACTTAAGTTTCAATTGAAGTCCCAGATTTCTATTTAGAGTTTGGCTCTCAGACCAAACTAAAGCGAGTTAATAACTATTCCAGACATATCTATTTGAATTTTTTTTTTTAATTATACTTCTTCTTATGGTTGTGATCTCTAGGGAAAGAAATATCTTCATTGTTTTATTGCTGTGTTGAAATCTTGTTTAGCTCCAAGCGGTGGAATATTGACTCTCTCTGGATATTTTCCTGTCACTTGCAAGAACCCTACTTATTTTTACACTAAGGGAAGGTGGCCAAATATCGTCCCGCTTAAGCCAAATTTTAAATTTCAAATATTTTTTGTTTAAAGTTGAAAATTCCTTCCAAAAATATAGTACATCTGTAGTATATTTAATATCCACAGTAATATCCATGTAGCAAAATGCTATGTTCTATAAAGTTGTTGATACAGAAAAACTAAATAATCGTTACTCTAGGTCTGTTTTTTAATGTTTTGAAATAAAGTGAAAAAAAGGCAATAATAAAGCAATGTTATCGATTATTGCCTAAATTCTCGTAATTACATAATATATTTTAATATCCTGTCTACATTGCTGAATCCTCAATTTAAAATTTTATTTAAGAAAATTTATAAATGTGATGCGGTCCGCGGCCTTAATTCAATCTGATACGTCTGCCTAGTAAACAAAAGCAATACCAAAAACAAAAACAAAAGCAATACCTAAATGTCAGGAGTTTTAAAGAGTGGCCCTAATTTCGTCACCCAATTGAATTAAAAAAACTCCCAATAACTAAATTTTTTTTACATTAAAATATTTGAAACATTTTATTAAAAATTGTGACAATTCATTGTAGATTATGATTGAATTTTTATTTTAAAATAACAGGAGGAGAAATTACATAAACAAATTGGGGACAAATTTCAGAATTCTTATAATTACGGGACTAAATCAGTCCGCGGGACGAGTCGAACAACCTTGAGGAGACGAATTTATTAGTGACCTATGAAAACAATGTTAAACCATTTTCAGTTGTCTTTTTAGTCGCTCCTATATTCAGACCAAACCTTATATTATTATTTTGTGTTTCATCCAAACCGTGTCCACGGAGATATTTCATTTCTTATGCAATTTTATTACTCTATAGCAGCTTTTATCCCGAAAGAACCCACTCTATTCCTTTAAATTTCTGGTCTTTGATAGGTAGGTCTAATTACATTAGTACGAGGACAATCATGGCTTCTAAGACCATTACTTCATAATCGTGGTCGGAGTCTGCTTTGAAGTCTGTAAAAGCATTGTAAATAGTTTTTTTTTCTATCCCAGAGTATTTCATTAAATGTTCCGAGGGCTATTTTCAGATGTGATTACAACAACAAGATGAGCCACTCTTGCGAAAACTAGTTCTTCTTCAGAGCCATTTTAAATAATTGATGGAAGGTAATTTAGAAGAATAGAGACCCAACATTTTTCAAGATTGGGTTCATAAAATTAATGTAACAGAGGAATGCGGGATGAAGACATTTTATAAAAAGAGGATATTAAAGTAGCTTTTATTAGGATAAAAAGTATTTTTAAAGATACTATTGCTCCGGAATTCGTTTAGGGAACCAACCCCTTGGCACAGTCGAGGAGGAGGGGCTGGAAATGCCACTTTTTAATGTGTCTATTTCTTAGTAACTATAAGGAGATGTAGATATACTGTTAGTTCCGTCTCATTCCTTATTTATTGAGGAATATTTTTAAAAAAATCAAATTAAAATAGTCAACAGAAATTTTTTTGTACGGTTCTTAACAATAACATTTGTTTTCCTATTTTTGCTGTGTAGAATTTTTTTTTTCTCCGGCCCTAGAGCCTCTTTAATTTCATAAAACGCTTTAAAACTATAAGATAGGTATTCTAAAAGGATATACGAAATTTCTATTCGTTGGCTTTCAAGTTTTCGAAAAAAAGGTACCTTAGTAATAAAAAACATGCCTTTTGGGATTGACATTTTTTTTGTTTCTTGGAAGTGTTGTTTCTCTATGGCAGAGAAGGCCAAACCTCGGTGGTGTATGCGTCAAATTTGGCACATTGGATGATTACAAATGGCGCGTTGCATCTTGCGCCTAAATATTTGTATTTTTATATCGTGGGCTTTGACTATAGAATCTATACTCTGTGGATATCATGTCTATAAGAATACTTATATTGAATAGGTTATTAAATATATGCCAGGACCAAGATTTCTTGCAAGCTGAGAAAACGAATAAATCCATGCCCTAAGGTGATCTCGCTCTTAATACCAACTATTATTATCCAACGTTATCTTCACCAAAACCACACTCTCTAAGAGCTGTAGCGCCATCTTGAAGCAATTACCCTCACGTACAAGAGATCATTTCTGACTATTATAGATTGGTGCTTTGAGTAACTGGTGTAAATTAATTAACTTAATTGCGCTATAAAGTTATTTCTTTTTCACTTCCTGAGCGAACCAGATCCCTATCCTTATCTCCATTTTATAACCTTAACCAGGAAGGTAGTAATGTATAAACAATACTCTAGTTATATAGCACATATTGTCTGTGAAAAATTGGTGCATGTTATGAAAAAGGTAGGCTGCTCTTCGATTACTAGGTAATTTATTTAATTAATTATCGATTCTTGGAGGTTAGACAATATGGAACAGCTGTTTAACTGAAAACAGTTTCAAAACCATTCTATAACGCAGTTGTCTGGTTGTGTTTATATGTTTTTCAACGATCAGATAGTTGAAAGTTTTCGAATATCGTGCTTATTATATTTTAATATATAATATTAATTA